>CM042972.1:14047975-18847975 GCA_023678885.1 Pogostemon cablin
ACGAATAGAAACGAAGGAAATGCTGATCATAACGAGAAAATGAGCATCAAAATGGAGGAAATATGTTTCGAAATGAAAGAAATATTGATCATAACGAGAAAATGAGCATCAAAACGAAAGGAATATGCATCGAACCGAAAGAGATGTTGGTCTTAACGAGAAAATGGTATCAAGATGAAAGAAATGAGCATCAAAACGAAGAAAATGTTGTTGTAACTATAAAATGAGCATCAAAATAATGAAACATGCATCAAAACGAAAGAATATTGTTCTTAACGAGAAAATTAACATCAAAATGAAGAAAATATGAGTCAAAACGAAGGAAATGTAGATCATAATGAGAAAATGAGCATCAAAGTGAAAGATATATGCATCTAAATAAAGGGAATGTAAATCATAATGAGAAAATGAACATGAAAATGAAGGAAATATGCACCTAAACATAGGAAATGTTGATCGTAACTATAAAATGAGCATAAAAATGAAGGAAATATGCATCGAAAAGACGAATTGTTGATCGTAACGAGAAACTTAGCATTAAAATGAAGGAAATATGAGTCGAAATGAAGAAAATGTAGATCGTAACGAGAAAATAAGCATCAAAGTTAAGGAAATATGCATCGAAACAAAGGAAATGTTGTTCGTAACGAGAAAATATTCTTCAAAAAAGGAAATATGCAACGTAACGAAGGAAATTTGGATCGTAACTAGAAAATGATCCTCAAAATAAAGGAAATTTGCATCGAAATGAAGGTAATATTGAGCATAACGAGAAAATGAGATCAAAATGAATGAAATATGCATCGAAACGAAGATAATGTTGATCGTAACGAGAAAATGAGCAACAAAATGAAGTAAATGAGCATCGAAACTAACAAAATATAAATCGTAATGAGAAAATGAACATTAAAATGAAGGAAACGTACATTGAAAAGAAGAAAATGTTAATCGTAACTAGAAAATAAGCATCGAAACGAAGAAAATATTGATCGCAATGAGAAAATGATCGTTAAAATAAAGGAAATATGCATCGAAACAAAGGAAATGTTGATCATAATAAGAAAATGAGCATCAAAATAAAGGAAATATTCATCGAAACAAAGGAAATGTAGATCTTAACGGGAAAATGAGCATCAGAATGAAGTAAATATGCATTAATAGGAAATAATTGTTGATCATCACGAGAAAATGATCTTAAAAATTAAAGCAAATGACCATCGAAACTAAGAAAATGTTGATCGTAACGAGAAAATGAGCATCAAATTAAAGGAAATTTGCATCGAAATGAAGGAAAAAATATTGATCGTAACGAGAAAATGAGCATCAAAATGAACAAAATGTGCATCGAAACAAAGAAAATATTGATCTTAACAAGGAAATGAGCATCAAAATAAAGGAAATGTGCATCGAAACGAAGAACATGTTGATCGTAATGAGAAAATGAGCATCAAAATGAAGGAAATATGCAACGAAACGAAGGAAATGTTGACCATAATGAGAAAATGAGCATCAAAATGAAAGAAATATGCATTGAAACGAAGAAAATGTAAATCGTAACGAGAAAATGAGCATCAAAATGAAGGAAATATGAATCGATAGGAAATAATTGTTGATCATTATGAAAAAATGATCATCAAAATGAAGGAAATGAGCATCGAAACGAAAAAATATTGATCATAACAAGAAAATTAGCATCCAAACGAATGAAATATGAATAAAAAAGAAGGAAATATTGATCGTAACAAGAAAATGAGCATCAAAATGAAAGAAATATGTTTCGAAAAGAAAGAAATTTTGTTCATAACGAAAAAATGAGCATCAAAATGAAGGGAATATGTATTGAACCGAAAGAGATGTTGGTCTTAACGAGAAAATGAGTATCAAAATGAAGGAATGAGCATAAAAACAAAGGAAACATTGTAGTAAAGATATAATGAGCATCAAAATGATGGAAATATGCATCGAAACGAAAGAAATATTATTCGTAACGAGAGAATTAACAACAAAATGAAGTAAATATGAGTCGAAACGAAGGAAATGTAGATCGTAACAAGAAAATGAACATCAAAATGAATAAATTACGCTTTCAAACAAAGGGAATGTTGATCGTAACAAGAAAATGAGCATCTAAATTAAGTTAATATGTTTCGAAATGAAGGAAATGTTTATCGTAACGAGAAAATGAGCATCAAAATGAAGAAAAAAATGCATCAAAACGAAGGAAATATTTATCGTAACGAGAAAATGATCGTCAAAAATGAAGAAAATATGTTTCGAAATGAAGGAAATATGCATCGAAAAGAGGGAAACCTTGATCGTAACAAGAAATTTATCATTAAAATGAAGGAAATATGAGTCAAAACAAAGGAAATGTAGATTGTAACGATAAAATGAGCACCAAAGTTGAGGAAATATGCATCAAAACAAATGAACTATTGATCGTAACGAGAAAATGAGCGTCAAAATAAATGAAATATGCATCGCGACGAAGGAAATATTGATCGTAACAAGAAAATAAGCATCAAAATGAAGAGAATACGAGTAGAAACGAAGGAAATGCTGATCATAACGAGAAAATGAGCATCAAAATGGAGGAAATATGTTTCGAAATGAAAGAAATATTGATCATAACGAGAAAATGAGCATCAAAACGAAAGGAATATGCATTGAACCGAAAGAGATGTTGGTCTTAACGAGAAAATGGTATCAAGATGAAAGAAATGAGCATCAAAACGAAGGAAATGTTGTTGTAACTATAAAATGAGCATCAAAATAATGAAACATGCATCAAAACGAAAGAATATTGTTCTTAACGAGAAAATTAACATCAAAATGAAGAAAATATGAGTCAAAACGAAGGATATGTAGATCATAATGAGAAAATGAGCATCAAAATGAAAGATATATGCATCTAAACAAAGGGAATGTAAATCTTAATGAGATAATGAACATCAAAATGAAAGAAATATGCACCTAAACATAGGAAATGTTGATCGTAACTAGAAAATGAGCATAAAAATGAAGGAAATATGCATCGAAAAGACGAATTGCTGATCGTAACGAGAAACTTAGCATTAAAATGAGGAAATATGAGTCGAAATGAATGAAATGTAGATCGTAACGAGAAAATAAGCATCAAAGTGAAGGAAATATGCATCGAAACGAAGGAAATGTTGATCGTAACGAGAAAATGTGCTTCAAAAAAGGAAATATGCAACGTAACGAAGGAAATTTGGATCGTAACTTGAAAATGATCATCAAAATAAAGGAAATTTGCATCGAAATGAAGGTAATATTGATCATAACAAGAAAATGAGATCAAAATGAAGGAAATATGCATCGAAACGAAGATAATGTTGATCGTAACGAGAAAATGAGCAACAAAATGAAGTAAACGAGCATCGAAACTAACAAAATATAAATCGTAATGAGAAAATGAACATTAAAATGAAGGAAACGTACATTGAAAAGAAGAAAATGTTAATCGTAACTAGAAAATGAGCATCGAAACGAAGAAAATATTTATCGCAATGAGAAAATGATCGTCATAAAGGAAATATGCATCGAAACAAAGGAAATGTTGATAATAATAAGAAAATGAGCATCAAAATAAAGGAAATATGCATCGAAACAAAGGAAATGTAGATCTTAACGAGAATATGAGCATCAGAATGAAGTAAATATGCATTTATAGGAAATAATTGTTGATCATCACGAGAAAATGATCATAAAAATTAAAGCAAATGACCATCGAAACTAAGAAAATGTTGATCGTAACGAGAAAATGAGCATCAAATTAAAGGAAATTTGCATCGAAATGAAGGAAAAAATATTGATCGTAACGAGAAAATGAGCATCAAAATGAACGAAATGTGCATCGAAACAAAGAAAATATTGATCTTAACAAGGAAATGAGCATCAAAATAAAGGAAATGTGCATCGAAACGAAGAACATGTTGATCGTAATGAGAAAATGAGCGTTAAAATGAAGGAAATATGCATCGAAACGAAGGAAATGTTGACCATAATGAGAAAATGAGCATCAAAATGAAAGAAATATGCATTGAAAAGAAGAAAATGTAGATCGTAACGAGAAAATGAGCATCAAAATGAAGGAAATATGAATCGATAGGAAATAATTGTTTATCATTATGAAAAAATGATCATCAAAATGAAGGAAATGAGCATCGAAACGAAAAAATATTGATCATAACAAGAAAATTAGCATCCAAACGATTGAAATATGAATAAAAAAGAAGGAAATATTGATCGTAACAAGAAAATGAGCATCAAAATGAAAGAAATATGCTTCGAAACGAAAGAAATGTTGTTCATAACGAGAAAATGAGCATCAAAATGAAGGGAATATGTATTGAACCGAAAGAGATGTTGGTCTTAATGAGAAAATGAGTATCAAAATGAAGGAATGAGCATAAAAACAAAGGAAACATTGTTTTAAAGATATAATGAGCATCAAAATAATGGAAATATGCATCGAAACGAAAGAAATATTATTCGTAACGATAGAATTAACAACAAAATGAAGTAAATATGAGTCGAAACGAAGGAAATGTAGATCGTAATAAGAAAGTGAACATCGTAATGAATAAAATACGCTTTCAAACAAAGGGAATGTAGATCGTAACAAGAAAATGAGCATCTAAATTAAGTTAATATGTTTCGAAACGAAGGAAATGTTGATCGTAACGAGAAAATGAGCATCAAAATGAAGAAAAAAATGCATCAAAACGAAGGAAATATTTATCGTAACGAGAAAACGATCGTCAAAAATGAAGAAAATATGTTTCGAAATGAAGGAAATATGCATCGAAAAGAGGGAAACCTTGATCGTAACAAGAAATTTATCATTAAAATGAAGGAAATATGAGTCAAAACAAAGGAAATGTAGATCGTAACGATAAAATGAGCACCAAAGTGGAGGAAATATGCATCAAAACGAATGAACTATTGATCGTAACGAGAAAATGAGCGTCAAAATAAATGAAATATGCATCGCGACGAAGGAAATATTGATCGTAACAAGAAAATAAGCATCAAAATAAAGAGAATACGAATAGAAACGAAGGAAATGCTGATCATAACGAGAAAATGAGCATCAAAATGGAGGAAATATGTTTCGAAATGAAAGAAATATTGATCATAACGAGAAAATGAGCATCAAAACGAAAGGAATATGCATTGAACCGAAAGAGATGTTGGTCTTAATGAGAAAATGGTATCAAGATGAAAGAAATGAGCATCAAAACGAAGGAAATGTTGTTGTAACTATAAAATGAGTATCAAAATAATGAAACATGCATCAAAACGAAAGAATATTGTTCTTAACGAGAAAATTAACATCAAAATGAAGAAAATATGAGTCAAAACGAAGGAAATGTAGATCATAATGAGAAAATGAGCATCAAAATTAAAGATATATGCATCTAAACAAAGGGAATGTAAATCGTAATGAGAGAATGAACATCAAAATGAAGGAAATATGCACCTAAACATAGGAAATGTTGATCGTAACTAGAAAATGAGCATAAAAATGAAGGAAATATGCATCGAAAAGACGAATTTTTGATCGTAACGAGAAACTTAGCATTAAAATGAAGGAAATATGAGTCAAAATGAAGGAAATGTAGATCGTAACGAGAAAATAAGCATCAAAGTTAAGGAAATATGCATCGAAACGAAGGAAATGTTGTTTGTAACGAGAAAATATGCTTCAAAAAAGGAAATATGCAACGTAACGAAGGAAATTTGGATCGTAACTAGAAAATGATCATCAAAATAAAGGAAATTTGCATCGAAATGAATGTAATATTGATCATAACGAGAAAATGAGATCAAAATGAAGGAAATATGCATCGAAACGAAGATAATGTTGATCGTAACGAGAAAATGAGCAACAAAATGAAGTAAACGAGCATCGAAACTAACAAAATATAAATCGTAATGATAAAATGAACACTAAAATGAAGGAAACGTACATTGAAAAGAAGAAAATGTTAATCGTAACTAGAAAATAAGCATCGAAATTAAGAAAATATTGATCGCAATGAGAAATGATCGTCAAAATAAAGGAAATATGCATCGAAACAAAGGAAATGTAGATCATAATAAGAAAATGAGCATCAAAATTAAGAAAATAGGCATCGAAACAAAGGAAATGTAGATCTTAACGAGAAAATGAGCATCAGAATGAAGTAAATATGCATTAATAGGAAATAATTGTTGATCATCACGAGAAAATGATCATAAAAATTAAAGCAAATGACCATCGAAACTAAGAAAATGTTGATCGTAACGAGAAAATGAGCATCAAATTAAAGGAAATTTGCATCGAAATGAAGGAAAAAATATTGATCGTAAAGAGAATATGAGCATCAAAATGAACGAAATGTGCATCAAAACAAAGTAAATATTTATCTTAACAAGGAAATAAGCATCAAAATAAAGGAAATGTGCATCGAAACGAAGAACATGTTGATCGTAATGAGAAAATGAGCATCAAAATGAAGGAAATATGCAACGAAACGAAGGAAATATTGACCATAATGAGAAAATGAGCATCAAAATGAAAGAAATATGCATTGAAACGAAGAAAATGTAGATCGTAACGAGAAAATGAGCATCAAAATGAAGGAAATATGAATCGATAGGAAATAATTGTTGATCATTATGAAAAAATGATCATCAAAATGAAGGAAATGAGCATCGAAACGAAAAAATAGTGATCATAACAAGAAAATTAGCATCCAAACGAATGAAATATGAATAAAAAAGATGGAAATATTGATCGTAACAAGAAAATGATCATCAAAATGAAAGAAATATGCTTCGAAACAAAAGAAATGTTGTTCATAAAGAGAAAATGAGCATCAAAATGAAGGGAATATGTATTGAACCGAAAGAGATGTTGGTTTTAACGAGAAAATGAGTATCAAAATGAAGGAATGAGCATAAAACAAAGGAAACATTTTTGTAAAGATATAATTAGCATCAAAATGATGGAAATATGCATCGAAACAAAAGAAATATTATTCGTAACGAGAGAATTAACAACAAAATGAAGTAAATATGAGTCGAAAGGAAGGAAATGTAGATCGTAACAAGAAAATGAGCATCTAAATTAAGTTAATATGTTTCGAAACGAAGGAAATGTTGATCGTAACGAGAAAATGAGCATCAAAATGAAGAAAAAAATGTATCAAAACGAAGGAAATATTTATCGTAATGAGAAAAGGATCGTAAAAAATGAGGGAAATATGTTTCGAAATGAAGGAAATATGCATCGAAAAGAGGGAAACCATTATCATAACAAGAAATTTATCATTAAAATGAAGAAAATATGAGTCAAAGAAAAGGAAATGTAGATCGTAACGATAAAATGAGCACCAAAGTGGAGGAAATATGCATCAAAACGAATGAAATATTGATCGTAACGAGAAAATGAGCGTCAAAATAAAGAAAATATGCATCGCGACAAAGGAAATATTGATCGTAACAAGAAAATAAGCATCAAAATGAAGGGAATACGAATAGAAACGAAGGAAATGCTGATCATAACGAGAAAATGAGCATCAAAATGGAGGAAATATGTTTAGAAATGAAAGAAATATTGATCATAACGAGAAAATAAGCATCAAAACGAAAGGAATATGCATCGAACCGAAAGAGATGTTGGTCTTAACGAGAAAATGGTATCAAGGTGAAAGAAATGTTGTTGTAACTATAAAATGAGCATCAAAATAATGAAACATGCATCAAAACGAAAGAATATTGTTCGTAACGAGAAAATTAACATCAAAATGAAGAAAATATGAGTCAAAACGAAGGAAATGTAGATCATAATGAGAAAATGAGCATCAAAATGAAAGATATATGCATCTAAACAAAGGGAATGTAAATCGTAATGAGAAAATGAACATCAAAATGAAGGAAATATGCACCTAAACATAGGAAATGTTGATCATAACTAGAAAATGAGCATAAAAATGAAGGAAATATGCATCGAAAAGACGAATTGTTGATCGTAAGGAGAAACTTAGCATTAAAATGAAGGAAATATGAGTCGAAATGAAGGAAATGTAGATCATAACGAGAAAATAAGCATCAAAGTGAAGGAAATATGCATCGAAACGAAGGAAATGTTGATCGTAACGAGAAAATGTGCTTCAAAAAAGGAAATATGCAACGTAACGAAGGAAATTTGGATCGTAACTAGAAAATGATCATCAAAATAAAGGAAATTTGCATCGAAATGAAGGTAATATTGAACATAACGAGAAAATGAGATCAAAATGAAGGAAATATCCATCGAAACGAAGATAATGTTGATCGTAACGAGAAAATGAGCAACAAAATGAAGTAAATGAGCATCGAAACTAACAAAATATAAATCGTAATGAGAAAATGAACATTAAAATGAAGGAAACGTACATTGAAAAGAAGAAAATGTTAATCGTAACTAGAAAATAAGCATCGAAATTAAGAAAATATTGATCGCAATGAGAAAATGATCGTCAAAATAAAGGAAATATGCATCGAAACAAAGGAAATGTTGATCATAATAAGAAAATGAGCATCAAAATAAAGGAAATATGCATCGAAACAAAGAAATGTAGATCTTAACGAGAAAATGAGCATCAGAATGAAGTAAATATGCATTAATAGGAAATAATTGTTGATCATCACGAGAAAATGATCATAAAAATTAAAGCTAATGACCATCGAAACTAAGAAAATGTTGATCGTAACGAGAAAATGAGCATCAAATTAAAGGAAATTTGCATCGAAATGAAGGAAAAAATATTGATCGTAACGAGAAAATGAGCATCAAAATGAACAAAATGTGCATCGAAACAAAGAAAATATTGATCTTAACAAGGAAATGAGCATCAAAATAAAGGAAATGTGCATCGAAACGAAGAACATGTTGATCGTAATGAGAAAATGAGCATTAAAATGAAGGAAATATGCAACGAAACGAAGGAAATGTTGAGCATAATGAGAAAATGAGCATCAAAATGAAAGAAATATGCATTGAAACGAAGAAAATGTAGATCGTAACGAGAAAATGAGCATCAAAATGAAGGAAATATGAATCGATAGGAAATAATTATTGATCATTATGAAAAAATGATCATCAAAATGAAGGAAATGAGCATCGAAACCAAAAAATATTGATCATAACAAGAAAATTAGCATCCAAACGAATGAAATATGAATAAAAAAGAAGGAAATATTGATCGTAACAAGAAAATGAGCATCAAAATGAAGGGAATATGTATTGAACCGAAAGAGATGTTGGTCTTAACGAGAAAATGAGTATCAAAATGAAGGAATGAGCATAAAAACAAAGGAAACATTGATGTAAAGATATAATGAGCATCAAAATGATGGAAATATGCATCGAAACGAAAGAAATATTATATGTAACGAGAGAATTAACAACAAAATGAAGTAAATATGAGTCGAAATGAAGGAAATGTAGATTGTACCAAGAAAATGAACATCAAAATGAATAAAATACGCTTTCAAACAAAGGGAATGTAGATCGTAACAAGAAAATGAGCATCTAAATTAAGTTAATATGTTTCGAAACGAAGGAAATTTTGATCGTAACGAGAAAATGAGCATCAAAATGAAGAAAAAAATGCATCAAAATGAAGGAAATATTTATCGTAACGAGAAAACGATCGACAAAAATGAATGAAATATGTTTCGAAATGAAGGAAATATGCTTCGAAAAGAGGGAAACCTTGATCGTAATAAGAAATTTATCATTGAAATGAAGGAAATATGAGTCAAAACAAAGGAAATGTAGATCGTAACGATAAAATGAGCACCAAAGTGGAGGAAATATGCATCAAAACGAAAGAAATATTGATCGTAACGAGAAAATAAGCGTCAAAATAAAGGAAATATGCATCGCGACGAAGGAAATATTGATCGTAACAAGAAAATAAGCATCAAAATGAAGGGAATACGAATAGAAACGAAGGAAATGCTGATCATAACGAGAAAATGAGCATCAAAATGGAGGAAATATGTTTCGAAATGAAAGAAATATTGATCATAACGAGAAAATGAGCATCAAAACGAAAGGAATATGTATCGAACCGAAAGAGATGTTGGTCTTAACGAGAAAATGGTATCAAGATGAAAGAAATGAGCATCAAAACGAAGGAAATGTTGTTGTAACTATAAAATGAGCATCAAAATAATGAAACATGCATCAAAACGAAAGAATATTGTTCGTAACGAGAAAATTAACATCAAAATGAAGAAAATATGAGTCAAAACGAAGGAAATGTAGATCATAATGAGAAAATGAGCATCAAAATGAAAGATATATGCATCTAAACAAAGGGAATGTAAATCGTAATGAGAAAATGAACATCAAAATGAAGGAAATATGCAACTAAACATAGGAAATGTTGATCGTAACTAGAAAATGAGCATAAAAATGAAGGAAATATGCTTCGAAAAGACGAATTGTTGATCATAACGAGAAACTTAGCATTAAAATGAAGGAAATATGAGTTGAAATGAAGGAAATGTAGATCGTAACGAGAAAATAAGCATCAAAGTGAAGGAAATATGCATCGAAACGAAGGAAATGTTGATAGTAACGAGAAAATGTTCTTCAAAGAAGGAAATATGCAACGTAACGAAGGAAATTTGGATCGTAACTAGAAAATGACCATCAAAATAAAGGAAATTTGCATCGAAATGAAGGTAATATTGATTATAACGAGAAAATGAGATCAAAATGAAGGAAATATGCATCGAAACGAAGATAATGTTGATCGTAACGAGAAAATGAGCAACAAAATGAAGTAAACGAGCATCGAAACTAACAAAATATAAATCGTAATGAGAAAATGAACATCGAAACGACGGAAATGTTGATCATAATAAGAAAATGAGCATAAAAATAAAGTAAATATGCATCGAAACAAAGGAAATGTAGATCTTAACGATAAAATGAGCATCAGAATTAAGTAAATATGCATTAAAAGGAAATAATTGTTGATCATTACGAGAAAATGATCATAAAAATTAAAGCAAATGACCATCGAAACTAAGAAAATGTTGATCGTAACGAGAAAATGAGCATCAAATTAAAGGAAATTTGCATCGAAATGAAGGAAAAATATTGATCGTAACGAGAAAATGAGCATTAAAATGAACTAAATTTGCATCGAAACAAAGAAAATATTGATCTTAACAAGGAAATGAGCATCAAAATAAAGGAAATGTGCATCGAAACGAAGAACATGTTGATCATAATGAGAAAATGAGCATCAAAATGAAGGAAATATGCAACGAAACGAAGGAAATGTTGACCGTAATGAGAAAATGAGCATCAAATGAAAGAAATATGCATTGAAACGAAGAAAATGTAGATCGTAACGAGAAAATGAGCATCAAAATGAAGGAAATCTGAATCGATAGGAAATAATTGTTGATCATTATGAAAAAATGATCATCAAAATGAAGGAAATGAGCATCGAAACGAAAAAATGTTGATCATAACAAAAAAATTAGCATCCAAACGAATGAAATATGAATAAAAAAGAAGGAAATATTGATCGTATCAAGAAAATTAGCATCAAAATGAAAGAAATATGCTTCGAAACGAAGGAAAAGTTGTTCATAACGAGAAAATGAGCATCAAAATGAAGGGAATATGTATTGAACCGAAAGAGATGTTGGTCATAACGAGAAAATGAGTATCAAAATGAAGGAATGAGCATAAAAACAAAGGAAACATTGTTGTAAAGATAAAATGAGCATCAAAATGATGGAAATAAGCATCGAAACGAAAGAAATATTGTTCGTAACGAGAGAATTAACAACAAAATGAAGGAAATATGCATCGAAACGAGGAAATGCTGATCGTAATAAGAAAATGAGCATCAAAATGAAGGAAATACGAATAGAAAAAAGGGAAATGTTGATCGTAACGAGAAAATTAGCATCAAAATTAAGGAAATATGCATCGAAATGAGGAAATGCTGATCGTAATAAGAAAATGAGCATCAAAATAAAGGAAATATGCATCGTAACAAAGGAAATATTGATCGTAACAAGAAAATGAGCATCAAAATGATGGAGATACGAGTCGAAACGAAGGAAATGTAGATCGTAACGAGAAAATAAGTATCAAAAATAAGGAAATATGTTTCGAAACGATGTATATGTTGATTGTAACGAGAAAATGAGCATCAAAATGAAGGAAATATGATTCGAAATAGAAGAAATGTAGATCGTAACGATAAAATGAGCATCAAAGTGAAGTAAATATGCATCGAAACAAAGGAAATATTGATCATAACTAGAAAATGAGCTTTAAAATAAAGGAAATATGCATCGTGACGAAGGAAATATTGATCGTAATAAGAAAATGAGAATCAAAATGAAGGAAATATGAATAGAAACGAAGGAAATGCTGATTGTAATGGGAAAATGAGCATCAAAATGAATGAAATATGTTTCGAAACAAAGGAAATATTGATCATAACGAGAAAATGAGCATCAAAATGAAGAAATTATGCATTAAAACGAAGGAAATGTTGATCGTAACGAGAAAATGAGCTACAAAATAAAAGAAATATGCATCGTAAATGAAGGTAATATTGATCATAACGAGAAAATGATCATCAAAATGAAGGAAACATGCAACGAAACGAAGTTAATGTTGATCGTAACGAGAAAATGAGCAACAAAATAATGTAAACGAGCATCGAAACTAACAAAATTTAAATCGTAATGAGAAAATGAGCATTAAAATGAAGAAAATGTGCATTGAAAAAGAGAAAATGAGCATCAAAATGAAGGAAATGCGAATCGAAACGAAGAAAATATTGATCGTAATGGAAAAATGATCGTCAAAATAAAGGAAATATGCATCAAAACGAAGGAAATGTTGATCGTAATGTGAAAATGTGCATCAAAGTAAAGGAAATATGCATCGAAACGAAGGAAATATAGATCGTAACAACAAAATTAGCATCAAAACGAAGGAAATACGAATCAAAAAGAAGGAAATATTAAATGTAACAAGAAAATGAGTATCACATAGATCGAAATATGCTTCGAAACGAAGGAAATGTTGTTCATAACGATAAAATGAGCTTCAAAATGAAGGGAATATGTATTGAACCGAAAGAGATGTTGGTCTTAACCAGAAAATGAGTATCAAAATGAAGGAAATGACCATAAAAACAAATGAAACGTTGTTGTAATGATAAAATGATCATCAAAATGATGGAAATATGCATCAAAACTAAAGAAATATTGTTCGTAACGAGAGAATTAACATCAAAATGAAGGAAATATGAGTCAAAACGCAGGAAATGTAGATCGTAACGAGAAAATGAGCATCAAAATGAATGAAATATGCATTCAAACAAAGGGAATGCAGATCGTAACAAGAAAATGAGCATCTAAATGAAGGAATATGAATCAAATAAAGGACATGCTGATCATAACGAGAAAAGGAGCATCAAAATGAAGGAAATATGCAACGAAACGAAGGAAATGTTGACCACAATGAGAAAATGAGCATCAAAATGAAAGAAATATGCATTGAAACAAAGAAAATGTAGATCGTAACGAGAAAATGACCATCAAAATGAAGGAAATATGAATCGATAGGAAATAATTGTTGATCATAACGAAAAAATGATCATCAAAATGAAGGAAATGAGCATCGAAACGAAAAAATGTTGATCGTAACTAGAAAATTAGCATCCAAACGAATGAAATATGAATAAAAAAGAAGGAAATATTGATCGTAACAAGAAAATGAGCATCAAAATGAAAGAAATATGCTTCTAAACGAAGGAAATGTTGTTCATAACGAGAAAATGGGCATCAAAATGAAGGGAATATGTATTGAACCGAAAGAGATGTTGGTCTTAACAAGAAAATGAGTATCAAAATGAAGGAAATGACCATAAAGACAAAGGAAACGTTGTTGTAATGATAAAATGATCATCAAAACGATGGAAATATGCATCAAAACGAAAGAAATATTGTTCGTAACGAGAGAATTAAGATCAAAATGAAGGAAATATGAGTCGAAACGCAGGAAATGTAGATCGTAACGAGAAAATGAGCATCAAAATGAATGAAATATGCATTCAAACAAAGGGAATGCTTATTGTAACAAGAAAATGTGCATCTAAATGAAGGAATATGAATCAAAACAAAGGACATGCTGATCATTACGAGAAAATGAGCATCAAAATCAAGGAAACATGCAACGTTGACTATAATGAGAAAATGAGCATCAAAATGAAAGAAATATGCATTGAAACGAAGAAAATGTAGATCGTAACGAGAAAATGAGCATCAAAATGAAGGAAATATGAAACTATAGGAAATAATTATTGATCATTATGAAAAAATGATCATCAAAATGAAGGAAATGAGCATCGAAACGAAAAAATATTGATCATAACAAGAAAATTAGCATCCAAACGAATGAAATATGAATAAAAAAGAAGGAAATATTGATCGTAACAAGAAAATGAGCATCAAAATGAAAGAAATATGCTTCGAAACGAAGGAAATGTTGTTCATAACGAGAAAATGAGCATCAAAATGAAGGGAATATGTATTGAACCGAAAGTGATGTTGGTCTTAACGAGAAAATGAGTATCAAAATTAAAGAAATGACCACAAATACAAAGGAAACATTGTTGTAACGATAAAATGATCATCAAAATGATGGAAATATGCATCAAAACGAAAGAAATATTGTTCGTAACGAGAGAATTAACATCAAAATGAAGGAAATATGAGTCGAAACGCAGGAAATGTAGATCGTAACGAGAAAATGAGCATCAAAATGAATGAAATATGCATTCAAACAAAGGGAATGCAGATCGTAACAAGAAAATGAGCATCTGAATGAAGGAATATGAATCAAAACAAACGACATTCTGATCATAACGAGAAAATAAGCATCAAAATGAAGGAAATATGCAACGAAACGAAGGAAATGTTGACCCTAATGAGAAAATGAGCATCAAAATGAAAGAAATATGCATTGAAACAAAGAAAATGTAGATCGTAACGAGAAAATGAGCATCAAAATAAAGGAAATATGAATCGATAGGAAATAATTGTTGATCATTATGAAAAAATGATCATCAAAATGAAGGAAATGAGCATCAAAACGAAAAAATATTGATCATAACAAGAAAATTAGCATCCAAACGAATGAAATATGAATAAAAAAGAAGGAAATATTGATCGTAACAAGAAAATGAGCATCAAAATGAAATAAATATGCTTCGAAACGAAAGAAATGTTGTTCATAACGAGAAAATGAGCATCAAAATGAAGGGAATATGTATTGAACCGAAAGAGATGTTGGTCTTAACGAGAAAATGATTATCAAAATGAAGGAATGAGCAAAAAAACAAAGGAAACATTGTTGTAAAGATAAAATGAGCATCAAAATGATGGAAATATGCATCGAAACGAAAGAAATATTATTCGTAACGAGAGAATTAACAACAAAATGAAGTAAATATGAGTCGAAACGAAGGAAATGTAGATCGTAACAAGAAAATGAACATCGAAATGAATAAAATACGCTTTCAAACAAAGGGAATGTAGATCGTAACAAGAAAATGAGCATCTAAATTAAGTTATTATGTTTCGAAACGAAGGAAATGTTGATCTTAACGAGAAAATGAGCATCAAAATGAAGAAAAAAAATACATCATAACGAAGGAAATATTTATCCTAACGAGAAAACGATCGTCAAAAATGAAGGAAATATGTTTCGAAATGAAGGAAATATGCTTCGAAAAGAGGGAAACCTTGATCGTAACAAGAAATTTATCATTAAAATGAAGGAAATATGAGTAAAACAAAGGAAATGTAGATCGTAACGATAAAATGAACTCCAAAGTGGAGGAAATATGCATCAAAACGAATGAAATATTGATCGTAACGAGAAAATGAGCATCAAAATAAAGAAAATATGCATCGCGACGAAGGAAATATTGATCGTAACAAGAAAATAAGCATCAAAATAAAGGGAATACAAATAGAAACGAAGGAAATGCAGATCATAACGAGAAAATGAGCATCAAAATGGAGGAAATATGTTTCGAAATGAAAGAAATATTGCTCATAAAGAGAAAATGAGCATCAAAACGAAAGGAATATGTATCGAACCGAAAGAGATGTTTGTCTTAACGAGAAAATGGTATCAAGATGAAAGAAATGAGCATCAAAACAAAGGAAATGTTGTTGTAACTATAAAATGAGCATCAAAATAATGAAACATGCATCAAAACGAAAGAATATTGTTCGTAACGAGAAAATTAACATCAAAATGAAGAAAATATGAGTCAAAACGAAGGAAACGTAGGTCATAATGAGAAAATGAGCATCAAAATGAAGTTATATGCATCTAAACAAAGGGAATGTAAATCGTAATGAGAAAATGAACATCAAAATGAAGGAAATATGCACCTAAACATTGGAAATGTTGATCGTAACTAGAAAATGAGCATAAAAATGAAGGAAATATGCATCGAAAAGACGAATTGTTGATCGTAACGAGAAACTTAGCATTAAAATGAAGGAAATATGTGACGAAATGAAGGAAATGTAGATCGTTACGAGAAAATAAGCATCAAAGTGAAGGAAATATGCATCGAAACGAAGGAAATGTTGATCGTAACGAGAAAATGTGCTTCAAAAAAGGAAATATGCAACGTAACAAAGGAAATTTGGATCGTAACTAGAAAATGATCATCAAAATAAAGGGAATTTGCATTGTAATGAAGGTAATATTGATCATAACGAGAAAATGAGATCAAAATGAAGGAAATATGCATCGAAACGAAGATAATGTTGATCGTAACGAGAAAATGAGCAACAAAATGAAGTAAATGAGCATCGAAAGTAACAAAATATAAATCGTAATGAGAAAATGAACATTAAAATGAAGGAAATGTACATTGAAAAGAAGAAAATGTTAATCGTAATTAGAAAATGAGCATCGAAACGAAGAAAATATTGATCGCAATGAGAAAATAATCGTCAAAATAAAGGAAATATGTATCGAAACAAAGGAAATGTTGATCATAATAAGAAAATGAGCATCAAAATAAAGGAAATATGCATCGAAACAAAGGAAATGTAGATCTTAACGAGAAAATGAACATCAGAATGAAGTAAATATGCATTAATAGGAAATAATTATTGATCATTACGAGAAAATGATCATAAAAATTAAAGCAAATGACCATCGAAACTAAGAAAATGTTGATCGTAACGAGAAAATGAGCATCAAATTAAAGGAAATTTGCATCGAAATGAAGGAAAAAATATTGATCGCAACGAGAAAATGAGCATCAAAATGAACGAAATGTGCATCGAAACAAAGAAAATATTGATCTTAACAAGGAAATGAGCATCAAAATAAAGGAAATGTGCATCGAAACAAAGAACATGTTGATCGTAATGAGAAAATGAGCATCAAAATGAAGGAAATATGCAACGAACGAAGGAAATGTTGACCATAATGAGAAAATGAGCATCAAAATGAAAGAAATATGCATTGAAACGAAGAAAATGTAGATCGTAACAAGAAAATGAGCATCAAAATGAAGGAAATATGAATCGATAGGAAATAATTGTTGATCATTATGAAAAAATGATCATCAAAATGAAGGAAATGAGCATCGAAACGAAAAAATATTGATCATAACAAGAAAATTAGCATCCAAACGAATGAAATATGAATAAAAAAGAAGAAAATATTGATCATAACAAGAAAATGAGCATCAAAATGAAAAAATATGCTTCGAAACGAAAGAAATGTTGTTCATAACGAGAAAATGAGCATCAAAATTAAGGGAATATGTATTGAACCGAAAGAGATGTTGGTCTTAACGAGAAAATGAGTATCAAAATGAAGGAATGAGCATAAAAACAAAGGAAACATTGTTGTAAAGATATAATGAGCATCAAAATGATGGAAATATGCATCGAAACGAAAGAAATATTATTCGTAACGAGAGAATTAACAACAAAATGAAGTAAATATGAGACGAAACGAAGGAAATGTAGATCGTAACAAGAAAATGAACATCGAAATGAATAAAATACGCTTTCAAACAAAGGGAATGTAGATCGTAACAGGAAAATGGGCATCTAAATTAAGTTAATATGTTTCGAAACGAAGGAAATGTTGATCGTAACGAGAAAATGAGCATCAAAATGAAGAAAAAAATGCATCAAAACATAGGAAATATTTATCGTAACGAGAAAACGATCGTCAAAAATGAAGGAAATATGTTTCGAAATGAATGAAATATGCTTCGAAAAGAGGGAAACCTTGATCGTAATAAGAAATTTATCATTGAAATGAAGGAAATATGAGTCAAAACAAAGGAAATGTAGATCGTAACGATAAAATGAGCACCAAAGTGGAGGAAATATGCATCAAAACAAAAGAAATTTTGATCGTAACGAGAAAATAAGCGTCAAAATAAAGGAAATATGCATCGCGACGAAGGAAATATTGATCGTAACAAGAAAATAAGCATCAAAATGAAGGGAATACAAATAGAAACGAAGGAAATGCTGATCATAAAGAGAAAATTAGCATCAAAATGGAGGAAATATGTTTCGAAATGAAAGAAATATTGATCATAACGAGAAAATGAGCATCAAAACGAAAGGAATATGTATCGAACCGAAAGAGATGTTGGTCTTAACAAGAAAATGGTATCAAGATGAAAGAAATGAGCATCAAAACGAAGGAAATGTTGTTGTAACTATAAAATGAGCATCAAAATAATGAAACATGTATCAAAACGAAAGAATATTATTCGTAACGAGAAAATTAACATCAAAATGAAGAAAATATGAGTCAAAACGAAGGAAAAGTAGATCATAATGAGAAAATAAGCATCAAAATGAAAGATATATGCATCTAACAAGGGAATGTAAATCGTAATGAGAAAATGAACATCAAAATGAAGGAAATATGCACCTAAACATAGGAAATGTTGATCGTAACTAGAAAATGAGCACAAAAATGAAGGAAAGAAAAGACGAATTGTTGATCGTAACCAGAAACTTAGCATTAAAATGAAGGAAATTTGTGTCAAAATAAAGGAAATGTAGATCGTAACAAGAAAATAAGCATTAAAGTGAAGGAAATATGCATCGAAACGAAGGAAATGTTGATCGTAACGAGAAAATGTGCTTCAAAAAAGGAAATATGCAACGTAACAAAGGAAATTTGGATCGTATCTAGAAAATGACCATCAAAATAAAGGAAATTAATCGAAATGAAGGTAATATTGATCATAACGAGAAAATGAGATCAAAATGAATGAAATATGCATCTAAATGAAGATAATGTTGATCGTAACGAGAAAATGAGCAACAAAATGAAGTAAACGAGCATCGAAACTAACAAAATATAAATCGTAATGAGAAAATGAACATTAAAATGAAGGAAACATACATTGAAAAGAAGAAAATGTTAATCGTAACTAGAAAATGAGCATCGAAACGAAGAAAATATTGATCGCAATGAGAAAATGATCGTCAAAATAAAGGAAATATGCATCGAAACAAAGGATATGTTGATCATAATAAGAAAATGAGCATCAAAATAAAGGAAATATGCATCGAAACAAAGGAAATGTAGATCTTAACTTGAAAATGAGCATCAGAATGAAGTAAATATGCATTAATAGGAAATAATTGTTGATCATTACGAGAAAATGATCATAAAAATTAAAGCAAATGACCATCGAAACTAAGAAAATGTTGATCGTAACGAGAAAATGAGCATCAAATTAAATGAAATTTGCATCGAAATGAAGGAAAAATATTGATCGTAACGAGAAAATGAGGATCAAAATGAACGAAATGTGCATCGAAACAAAGAAAATATTGATCTTAACAAGGAAATGAGCATCAAAATAAAGGAAATGTGCATCGAAACGAAGAACATGTTGATCGTAATGAGAAAATGAGCATCAAACTGAAGGAAATATGCAACGAAACGAAGGAAATGTTGACCGTAATGAGAAAATGAGCATCAAAATGAAAGAAATATGCATTGAAACGAAGAAAATGTAGATCGTAACGAGAAAATGAGCATCAAAATGAAGGAAATCTGAATCGATAGGAAATAATTGTTGATCATTATGAAAAAATGATCATCAAAATGAAGGAAATGAGCATCGAAACGAAAAAATGTTGATCATAACAAAAAAATTAGCATCCAAACGAATGAAATATGAATAAAAAAGAAGGAAATATTGATCGTTCAAAATAAAAAAAATATGCATCGTAAATGAAGGTAATATTGATCATAACGAGAAAATGAGCATCAAAATGAAGGAAACATGCATCGAAACGAAGTTAATGTTGATCGTAACGAGAAAATGAGCAACAAAATAAAGTAAACGAGCATCGAAACTAACAAAATATAAATCGTAATGTGAAAATGAGCATTAAAATGAAGAAAATATGCGTTGAAAAGAAGAAAATGAGCATCAAAATAAAGGAAATGCGAATCGAAATGAAGAAAATATTGATCGTAACGGAAAAATGATCGTCAAAATAAAGGAAATATGCATCAAAACGAAGGAAATATTGATCATAATGTGAAAATGTGTATCAAAATAAAGGAAATATGCATCGAAACAAAGGAAATGTAGATCGTAACCAGAAAATTAGCATCAAAACGAAGGAAATACGAATCAAAAAGAAGGAAATATTGAATGTAACAAGTAAATGAGTATCACAATGATGGAAATATGCTTCGAAACGAAGGAAATGTTGTTCATAACGATAAAATGAGCATCAAAATGAAGGGAATATGTATTGAACCGAAAGAGATGTTGGTCTTAACGAGAAAATGAGTATCAAAATGAAGGAAATGACCATAAAAACAAAGGAAACGTTGTTGTAACGATAAAATGATCATCAAAATGATGGAAATATGCATCAAAACGAAAGAAATATTGTTCGTAACAAGAGAATTAACATCAAAATGAAGGAAATATGAGTCAAAACGCAGGAAATGTAGATCGTAACGAGAAAATGAGCATCAAAATGAATGAAATATGCATTCAAACAAAGGGAATGCAGACCGTAACAAGAAAATGAGCATCTAAATGAAGGAATATGAATCAAAACAAAGGACATGCTGATCATAACGAGAAAATGAGCATCAAAATGAAGGAAATATGCAACGAAACGAAGGAAATGTTGACCATAATGAGAAAATGAGCATCAAAATGAAAGAAATATGCATTGAAACGAAGAAAATGTAGATCATAACGAGAAAATGACCATCAAAATGAAGGAAATATGAATCGATAGGAAATAATTGTTGATCATAACGAAAAAATGATCATCAAAATGAAGGAAATGAGCATCGAAACGAAAAAATATTGATCGTAACAAGAAAATTAGCATCCAAACGAATGAAATATGAATTAAAAAGAAGGAAATATTGATCGTAACAAGAAAATGAGCATCAAAATGAAAGAAATATGCTTCGAAACGAAGGAAATGTTGTTCATAACGAGTAAATGAGCATCAAAATGAAGGGAATATGTATTGAACCGAAAGAGATGTTGGTCTTAACAAGAAAATGAGTATCAAAATGAAGGAAATGACCATAAAGACAAAGGAAACATTGTTGTAACGATAAAATGATCATCAAAATGATGGAAATATGCATCAAAACGAAAGAAATATTGTTCGTAACAAGAGAATTAACATCAAAATGAAGGAAATATGAGTCAAAACGCAAGAAATGTAGATGGTAACGAGAAAATGAGCATCAAAATGAATGAAATATGCATTCAAACAAAGGGAATGCAGACCGTAACAAGAAAATGAGCATCTAAATGAAGGAATATGAATCAAAACAAAGGACATGCTGATCATAACGAGAAAATGAGCATCAAAATGAAGGAAATATGCAACGAAACGAAGAAAATGTTGACCATAATGAGAAAATGAGCATCAAAATGAAAGAAATATGCATTGAAACGAAGAAAATGTAGATCATAACGAGAAAATGACCATCAAAATGAAGGAAATATGAATCGATAGGAAATAATTGTTGATCATAACGAAAAAATGATCATCAAAATGAAGGAAATGAGCATCGAAACGAAAAAATATTGATCGTAACAAGAAAATTAGCATCCAAACGAATGAAATATGAATTAAAAAGAAGGAAATATTGATCGTAACAAGAAAATGAGCATCAAAATGAAAGAAATATGCTTCGAAACGAAGGAAATGTTGTTCATAACGAGTAAATGAGCATCAAAATGAAGGGAATATGTATTGAACCGAAAGAGATGTTGGTCTTAACAAGAAAATGAGTATCAAAATGAAGGAAATGACCATAAAGACAAAGGAAACATTGTTGTAACGATAAAATGATCATCAAAATGATGGAAATATGCATCAAAACGAAAGAAATATTGTTCGTTACGAGAGAATTAACATCAAAATGAAGGAAATATGAGTCAAAACGCAGAAAATGTAGATCGTAACGAGAAAATGAGCATCAAAATGAATGAAATATGCATTCAAACAAAGGGAATGCAGATCGTAACAAGAAAATGAGCATCTAAATTAAGCTAATATGTTTCGAAACGAAGTAAATGTTGATCGTAACGAGAAAATGAGCATCAAATGAAGAAAAAATGCATCGAAACGAAGAAAATATTTATCGTAACGAGAAAATGATCGTCAAAAATGAAGTAAATATGTTTCGAAACGAAGGAAATATGCATCGAAAGAGGGAAACATTGATCGTAACAAGAAATTTATCATTAAAATGAAGGAAATATGAGTCGAAACAAAGGAAATGTAGATCGTAATGATAAAATGAGCATCAAAGTGAAGGAAATATGCATCAAAACGAATGAAATATTGATCGTAACGAGAAAATGAGCATCAAAATAAAGGAAATATGCATCGCGACGAAGGAAATATTGATCGTAACAAGAAAATAAGCATCAAAATGAAGGAAATACGAATAGAAATGAAGGAAATACTGATCATAACGAGAAAATGAGCATCAAAATGAAGGAAATATGTTTCGAAACGAAGGAAATATTGATCATAACGAGAAAATGAGCATCAAAATGAAGGAAATATGTATCAAAACTAAGAAAATGTTGATCGTAACGAGAAAATGAGCTTCAAAATAAAAAAAAATATGCATCGTAAATGAAGGTAATATTGATCATAACGAGAAAATGAGCATCAAAATGAAGGAAACATGCATCGAAACGAAGTTAATGTTGATCGTAACGAGAAAATGAGCAACAAAATAAAGTAAACGAGCATCGAAACTAACAAAATATAAATCGTAATGTGAAAATGAGCATTAAAATGAAGAAAATATGCGTTGAAAAGAAGAAAATGAGCATCAAAATAAAGGAAATGCGAATCGAAATGAAGAAAATATTGATCGTAACGGAAAAATGATCGTCAAAATAAAGGAAATATGCATCAAAACGAAGGAAATATTGATCATAATGTGAAAATGTGTATCAAAATAAAGGAAATATGCATCGAAACGAAGGAAATGTAGATCGTAACCAGAAAATTAGCATCAAAACGAAGGAAATACGAATCAAAAAGAAGGAAATATTGAATGTAACAAGTAAATGAGTATCACAATGATGGAAATATGCTTCGAAACGAAGGAAATGTTGTTCATAACGATAAAATGAGCATCAAAATGAAGGGAATATGTATTGAACCGAAAGAGATGTTGGTCTTAACGAGAAAATGAGTATCAAAATGAAGGAAATGACCATAAAAACAAAGGAAACGTTGTTGTAACGATAAAATGATCATCAAATGATGGAAATATGCATCAAAACGAAAGAAATATTGTTCGTAACGAGAGAATTAACATCAAAATGAAGGAAATATGAGTCAAAACGCAGGAAATGTAGATCGTAACGAGAAAATGAGCATCAAAATGAATGAAATATGCATTCAAACAAAGGGAATGCAGACCGTAACAAGAAAATGAGCATCTAAATGAAGGAATATGAATCAAAACAAAGGACATGTTGATCATAACGAGAAAATGAGCATCAAAATGAAGGAAATATGCAACGAAACGAAGGAAATGTTGACCATAATGAGAAAATGAGCATCAAAATGAAAGAAATATGCATTGAAACGAAGAAAATGTAGATCATAACGAGAAAATGACCATCAAAATGAAGGAAATATGAATCGATAGGAAATAATTGTTGATCATAACGAAAAAATGATCATCAAGATGAAGGAAATGAGCATCGAAACGAAAAAATATTGATCGTAACAAGAAAATTAGCATCCAAACGAATGAAATATGAATTAAAAAGAAGGAAATATTGATCGTAACAAGAAAATGAGCATCAAAATGAAAGAAATATGCTTCGAAACGAAGGAAATGTTGTTCATAACGAGTAAATGAGCATCAAAATGAAGGGAATATGTATTGAACCGAAAGAGATGTTGGTCTTAACAAGAAAATGAGTATCAAAATGAAGGAAATGACCATAAAGACAAAGGAAACATTGTTGTAACGATAAAATGATCATCAAAATGATGGAAATATGCATCAAAACGAAAGAAATATTGTTCGTTACGAGAGAATTAACATCAAAATGAAGGAAATATGAGTCAAAACGCAGAAAATGTAGATCGTAACGAGAAAATGAGCATCAAAATGAATGAAATATGCATTCAAACAAAGGGAATGCAGATCGTAACAAGAAAATGAGCATCTAAATTAAGTTAATATGTTTCGAAACGAAGTAAATGTTGATCGTAACGAGAAAATGAGCATCAAATTGAAGAAAAAATGCATCGAAACGAAGAAAATATTTATCGTAACGAGAAAATGATCGTCAAAAATGAAGTAAATATGTTTCGAAACGAAGGAAATATGCATCGAAAGAGGGAAACATTGATCGTAACAAGAAATTTATCATTAAAATGGAGGAAATATGAGTCGAAACAAAGGAAATGTAGATCGTAATGATAAAATGAGCATCAAAGTGAAGGAAATATGCATCAAAACGAATGAAATATTGATCGTAACGAGAAAATGAGCATCAAAATAAAGGAAATATGCATCGCGACGAAGGAAATATTGATCGTAACAAGAAAATAAGCATCAAAATGAAGGAAATACGAATAGAAATGAAGGAAATACTGATCATAACGAGAAAATGAGCATCAAAATGAAGGAAATATGTTTCGAAACGAAGGAAATATTGATCATAACGAGAAAATGAGCATCAAAATGAAGGAAATATGCATCAAAACTAAGAAAATGTTGATCGTAACAAGAAAATGAGCTTCAAAATAAAAAAAATATGCATCGTAAATGAAGGTAATATTGATCATAACGAGAAAATGAGCATCAAAATGAAGGAAACATGCATCGAAATGAAGTTAATGTTGATCGTAACGAGAAAATGAGCAACAAAATAAAGTAAACGAGCATCGAAACTAACAAAATATAAATCGTAATGTGAAAATGAGCATTAAAATGAAGAAAATATGCGTTGAAAAGAAGAAAATGAGCATCAAAATAAAGGAAATGCGAATCGAAATGAAGAAAATATTGATCGTAACGGAAAAATGATCGTCAAAATAAAGGAAATATGCATCAAAACGAAGGAAATATTGATCATAATGTGAAAATGTGTATCAAAATAAAGGAAATATGCATCGAAACGAAGGAAATGTAGATCGTAACCAGAAAATTAGCATCAAAACGAAGGAAATACGAATCAAAAAGAAGGAAATATTGAATGTAACAAGTAAATGAGTATCACAATGATGGAAATATGCTTCGAAACGAAGGAAATGTTGTTCATAACGATAAAATGAGCATCAAAATGAAGGGAATATGTATTGAACTGAAAGAGATGTTGGTCTTAACGAGAAAATGAGTATCAAAATGAAGGAAATGACCATAAAAACAAAGGAAACGTTGTTGTAACGATAAAATGATCATCAAAATGATGGAAATATGCATCAAAACGAAAGAAATATTGTTCGTAACAAGAGAATTAACATCAAAATGAAGGAAATATGAGTCAAAACGCAGGAAATGTAGATCGTAACGAGAAAATGAGCATCAAAATGAATGAAATATGCATTCAAACAAAGGGAATGCAGACCGTAACAAGAAAATGAGCATCTAAATGAAGGAATATGAATCAAAACAAAGGACATGCTGATCATAACGAGAAAATGAGCATCAAAATGAAGGAAATATGCAACGAAACGAAGGAAATGTTGACCATAATGAGAAAATGAGCATCAAAATGAAAGAAATATGCATTGAAACGAAGAAAATGTAGATCATAACGAGAAAATGACCATCAAAATGAAGGAAATATGAATCGATAGGAAATAATTGTTGATCATAACGAAAAAATGATCATCAAAATGAAGGAAATGAGCATCGAAACGAAAAAATATTGATCGTAACAAGAAAATTAGCATCCAAACGAATGAAATATGAATTAAAAAGAAGGAAATATTGATCGTAACAAGAAAATGAGCATCAAAATGAAAGAAATATGCTTCGAAACGAAGGAAATGTTGTTCATAACGAGTAAATGAGCATCAAAATGAAGGGAATATGTATTGAACCGAAAGAGATGTTGGTCTTAACAAGAAAATGAGTATCAAAATGAAGGAAATGACCATAAAGACAAAGGAAACATTGTTGTAACGATAAAATGATCATCAAAATGATGGAAATATGCATCAAAACGAAAGAAATATTGTTCGTAACAAGAGAATTAACATCAAAATGAAGGAAATATGAGTCAAAACGCAAGAAATGTAGATCGTAACGAGAAAATGAGCATCAAAATGAATGAAATATGCATTCAAACAAAGGGAATGCAGACCGTAACAAGAAAATGAGCATCTAAATGAAGGAATATGAATCAAAACAAAGGACATGCTGATCATAACGAGAAAATGAGCATCAAAATGAAGGAAATATGCAACGAAACGAAGAAAATGTTGACCATAATGAGAAAATGAGCATCAAAATGAAAGAAATATGCATTGAAACGGAGAAAATGTAGATCATAACGAGAAAATGACCATCAAAATGAAGGAAATATGAATCGATAGGAAATAATTGTTGATCATAACGAAAAAATGATCATCAAAATGAAGGAAATGAGCATCGAAACGAAAAAATATTGATCGTAACAAGAAAATTAGCATCCAAACGAATGAAATATGAATTAAAAAGAAGGAAATATTGATCGTAACAAGAAAATGAGCATCAAAATGAAAGAAATATGCTTCGAAACGAAGGAAATGTTGTTCATAACGAGTAAATGAGCATCAAAATGAAGGGAATATGTATTGAACCGAAAGAGATGTTGGTCTTAACAAGAAAATGAGTATCAAAATGAAGGAAATGACCATAAAGACAAAGGAAACATTGTTGTAACGATAAAATGATCATCAAAATGATGGAAATATGCATCAAAACGAAAGAAATATTGTTCGTTACGAGAGAATTAACATCAAAATGAAGGAAATATGAGTCAAAACGCAGAAAATGTAGATCGTAACGAGAAAATGAGCATCAAAATGAATGAAATATGCATTCAAACAAAGGGAATGCAGATCGTAACAAGAAAATGAGCATCTAAATTAAGCTAATATGTTTCGAAACGAAGTAAATGTTGATCGTAACGAGAAAATGAGCATCAAATGAAGAAAAAATGCATCGAAACGAAGAAAATATTTATCGTAACGAGAAAATGATCGTCAAAAATGAAGTAAATATGTTTCGAAACGAAGGAAATATGCATCGAAAGAGGGAAACATTGATCGTAACAAGAAATTTATCATTAAAATGAAGGAAATATGAGTCGAAACAAAGGAAATGTAGATCGTAATGATAAAATGAGCATCAAAGTGAAGGAAATATACATCAAAACGAATGAAATATTGATCGTAACGAGAAAATGAGCATCAAAATAAAGGAAATATGCATCGCGACGAAGGAAATATTGATCGTAACAAGAAAATAAGCATCAAAATGAAGGAAATACGAATAGAAATGAAGGAAATACTGATCATAACGAGAAAATGAGCATCAAAATGAAGGAAATATGTTTCGAAACGAAGGAAATATTGATCATAACGAGAAAATGAGCATCAAAATGAAGGAAATATGTATCAAAACTAAGAAAATGTTGATCGTAACGAGAAAATGAGCTTCAAAATAAAAAAAATATGCATCGTAAATGAAGGTAATATTGATCATAACGAGAAAATGAGCATCAAAATGAAGGAAACATGCATCGAAACGAAGTTAATGTTGATCGTAACGAGAAAATGAGCAACAAAATAAAGTAAACGAGCATCGAAACTAACAAAATATAAATCGTAATGTGAAAATGAGCATTAAAATGAAGAAAATATGCGTTGAAAAGAAGAAAATGAGCATCAAAATAAAGGAAATGCGAATCGAAATGAAGAAAATATTGATCGTAACGGAAAAATGATCGTCAAAATAAAGGAAATATGCATCAAAACGAAGGAAATATTGATCATAATGTGAAAATGTGTATCAAAATAAAGGAAATATGCATCGAAACGAAGGAAATGTAGATCGTAACCAGAAAATTAGCATCAAAACGAAGGAAATACGAATCAAAAAGAAGGAAATATTGAATGTAACAAGTAAATGAGTATCACAATGATGGAAATATGCTTCGAAACGAAGGAAATGTTGTTCATAACGATAAAATGAGCATCAAAATGAAGGGAATATGTATTGAACCGAAAGAGATGTTGGTCTTAACGAGAAAATGAGTATCAAAATGAAGGAAATGACCATAAAAACAAAGGAAACGTTGTTGTAACGATAAAATGATCATCAAAATGATGGAAATATGCATCAAAACGAAAGAAATATTGTTCGTAACAAGAGAATTAACATCAAAATGAAGGAAATATGAGTCAAAATGCAGGAAATGTAGATCGTAACGAGAAAATGAGCATCAAAATGAATGAAATATGCATTCAAACAAAGGGAATGCAGACCGTAACAAGAAAATGAGCATCTAAATGAAGGAAAATGAATCAAAACAAAGGACATGCTGATCATAACGAGAAAATGAGCATCAAAATGAAGGAAATATGCAACGAAACGAAGGAAATGTTGACCATAATGAGAAAATGAGCATCAAAATGAAAGAAATATGCATTGAAACGAAGAAAATGTAGATCATAACGAGAAAATGACCATCAAAATGAAGGAAATATGAATCGATAGGAAATAATTGTTGATCATAACGAAAAAATGATCATCAAAATGAAGGAAATGAGCATCGAAACGAAAAAATATTGATCGTAACAAGAAAATTAGCATCCAAACGAATGAAATATGAATTAAAAAGAAGGAAATATTGATCGTAACAAGAAAATGAGCATCAAAATGAAAGAAATATGCTTCGAAACGAAGGAAATGTTGTTCATAACGAGTAAATGAGCATCAAAATGAAGGGAATATGTATTGAACCGAAAGAGATGTTGGTCTTAACAAGAAAATGAGTATCAAAATGAAGGAAATGACCATAAAGACAAAGGAAACATTGTTGTAACGATAAAATGATCATCAAAATGATGGAAATATGCATCAAAACGAAAGAAATATTGTTCGTAACAAGAGAATTAACATCAAAATGAAGGAAATATGAGTCAAAACGCAAGAAATGTAGATCGTAACGAGAAAATGAGCATCAAAATGAATGAAATATGCATTCAAACAAAGGGAATGCAGACCGTAACAAGAAAATGAGCATCTAAATGAAGGAATATGAATCAAAACAAAGGACATGCTGATCATAACGAGAAAATGAGCATCAAAATGAAGGAAATATGCAACGAAACGAAGAAAATGTTGACCATAATGAGAAAATGAGCATCAAAATGAAAGAAATATGCATTGAAACGAAGAAAATGTAGATCATAACGAGAAAATGACCATCAAAATGAAGGAAATATGAATCGATAGGAAATAATTGTTGATCATAACGAAAAAATGATCATCAAAATGAAGGAAATGAGCATCGAAACGAAAAAATATTGATCGTAACAAGAAAATTAGCATCCAAACGAATGAAATATGAATTAAAAAGAAGGAAATATTGATCGTAACAAGAAAATGAGCATCAAAATGAAAGAAATATGCTTCGAAACGAAGGAAATGTTGTTCATAACGAGTAAATGAGCATCAAAATGAAGGGAATATGTATTGAACCGAAAGAGATGTTGGTCTTAACAAGAAAATGAGTATCAAAATGAAGGAAATGACCATAAAGACAAAGGAAACATTGTTGTAACGATAAAATGATCATCAAAATGATGGAAATATGCATCAAAACGAAAGAAATATTGTTCGTTACGAGAGAATTAACATCAAAATGAAGGAAATATGAGTCAAAACGCAGAAAATGTAGATCGTAACGAGAAAATGAGCATCAAAATGAATGAAATATGCATTCAAACAAAGGGAATGCAGATCGTAACAAGAAAATGAGCATCTAAATTAAGCTAATATGTTTCGAAACGAAGTAAATGTTGATCGTAACGAGAAAATGAGCATCAAAATGAAGAAAAAATGCATCGAAACGAAGAAAATATTTATCGTAACGAGAAAATGATCGTCAAAAATGAAGTAAATATGTTTCGAAACGAAGGAAATATGCATCGAAAGAGGGAAACATTGATCGTAACAAGAAATTTATCATTAAAATGAAGGAAATATGAGTCGAAACAAAGGAAATGTAGATCGTAATGATAAAATGAGCATCAAAGTGAAGGAAATATGCATCAAAACGAATGAAATATTGATCGTAACGAGAAAATGAGCATCAAAATAAAGGAAATATGCATCGCGACGAAGGAAATATTGATCGTAACAAGAAAATAAGCATCAAAATGAAGGAAATACGAATAGAAATGAAGGAAATACTGATCATAACGAGAAAATGAGCATCAAAATGAAGGAAATATGTTTCGAAACGAAGGAAATATTGATCATAACGAGAAAATGAGCATCAAAATGAAGGAAATATGCATCAAAACTAAGAAAATGTTGATCGTAACGAGAAAATGAGCTTCAAAATAAAAAAAATATGCATCGTAAATGAAGGTAATATTGATCATAACGAGAAAATGAGCATCAAAATGAAGGAAACATGCATCGAAACGAAGTTAATGTTGATCGTAACGAGAAAATGAGCAACAAAATAAAGTAAACGAGCATCGAAACTAACAAAATATAAATCGTAATGTGAAAATGAGCATTAAAATGAAGAAAATATGCGTTGAAAAGAAGAAAATGAGCATCAAAATAAAGGAAATGCGAATCGAAATGAAGAAAATATTGATCGTAACGGAAAAATGATCGTCAAAATAAAGGAAATATGCATCAAAACGAAGGAAATATTGATCATAATGTGAAAATGTGTATCAAAATAAAGGAAATATGCATCGAAACGAAGGAAATGTAGATCGTAACCAGAAAATTAGCATCAAAACGAAGGAAATACGAATCAAAAAGAAGGAAATATTGAATGTAACAAGTAAATGAGTATCACAATGATGGAAATATGCTTCGAAACGAAGGAAATGTTGTTCATAACGATAAAATGAGCATCAAAATGAAGGGAATATGTATTGAACCGAAAGAGATGTTGGTCTTAACGAGAAAATGAGTATCAAAATGAAGGAAATGACCATAAAAACAAAGGAAACGTTGTTGTAACGATAAAATGATCATCAAAATGATGGAAATATGCATCAAAACGAAAGAAATATTGTTCGTAACAAGAGAATTAACATCAAAATGAAGGAAATATGAGTCAAAACGCAGGAAATGTAGATCGTAACGAGAAAATGAGCATCAAAATGAATGAAATATGCATTCAAACAAAGGGAATGCAGACCGTAACAAGAAAATGAGCATCTAAATGAAGGAATATGAATCAAAACAAAGGACATGCTGATCATAACGAGAAAATGAGCATCAAAATGAAGGAAATATGCAACGAAACGAAGGAAATGTTGACCATAATGAGAAAATGAGCATCAAAATGAAAGAAATATGCATTGAAACGAAGAAAATGTAGATCATAACGAGAAAATGACCATCAAAATGAAGGAAATATGAATCGATAGGAAATAATTGTTGATCATAACGAAAAAATGATCATCAAAATGAAGGAAATGAGCATCGAAACGAAAAAATATTGATCGTAACAAGAAAATTAGCATCCAAACGAATGAAATATGAATTAAAAAGAAGGAAATATTGATCGTAACAAGAAAATGAGCATCAAAATGAAAGAAATATGCTTCGAAACGAAGGAAATGTTGTTCATAACGAGTAAATGAGCATCAAAATGAAGGGAATATGTATTGAACCGAAAGAGATGTTGGTCTTAACAAGAAAATGAGTATCAAAATGAAGGAAATGACCATAAAGACAAAGGAAACATTGTTGTAACGATAAAATGATCATCAAAATGATGGAAATATGCATCAAAACGAAAGAAATATTGTTCGTTACGAGAGAATTAACATCAACATGAAGGAAATATGAGTCAAAACGCAGAAAATGTAGATCGTAACGAGAAAATGAGCATCAAAATGAATGAAATATGTATTCAAACAAAGGGAATGCAGATCGTAACAAGAAAATGAGCATCTAAATTAAGTTAATATGTTTCGAAACGAAGTAAATGTTGATCGTAACGAGAAAATGAGCATCAAAATGAAGAAAAAATGCATCGAAACGAAGAAAATATTTATCGTAACGAGAAAATGATCGTCAAAAATGAAGTAAATATGTTTCGAAACCAAGGAAATATGCATCGAAAGAGGGAAACATTGATCGTAACAAGAAATTTATCATTAAAATGAAGGAAATATGAGTCGAAACAAAGGAAATGTAGATCGTAATGATAAAATGAGCATCAAAGTGAAGGAAATATGCATCAAAACGAATGAAATATTGATCGTAACGAGAAAATGAGCATCAAAATAAAGGAAATATGCATCGCGACGAAGGAAATATTGATCGTAACAAGAAAATAAGCATCAAAATGAAGGAAATACGAATAGAAATGAAGGAAATACTGATCATAACGAGAAAATGAGCATCAAAATGAAGGAAATATGTTTCGAAGCGAAGGAAATATTGATCATAACGAGAAAATGAGCATCAAAATGAAGGAAATATGCATCAAAACTAAGAAAATGTTGATCGTAACGAGAAAATGAGCTTCAAAATAAAAAATAATATGCATCGTAAATGAAGGTAATATTGATCATAACGAGAAAATGAGCATCAAAATGAAGGAAACATGCATCGAAACGAAGTTAATGTTGATCGTAACGAGAAAATGAGCAACAAAATAAAGTAAACGAGCATCGAAACTAACAAAATATAAATCGTAATGTGAAAATGAGCATTAAAATGAAGAAAATATGCGTTGAAAAGAAGAAAATGAGCATCAAAATAAAGGAAATGCGAATCGAAATGAAGAAAATATTGATCGTAACGGAAAAATGATCGTCAAAATAAAGGAAATATGCATCAAAACGAAGGAAATATTGATCATAATGTGAAAATGTGTATCAAAATAAAGGAAATATGCATCGAAACGAAGGAAATGTAGATCGTAACCAGAAAATTAGCATCAAAACGAAGGAAATACGAATCAAAAAGAAGGAAATATTGAATGTAACAAGTAAATGAGTATCACAATGATGGAAATATGCTTCGAAACGAAGGAAATGTTGTTCATAACGATAAAATGAGCATCAAAATGAAGGGAATATGTATTGAACCGAAAGAGATGTTGGTCTTAACGAGAAAATGAGTATCAAAATGAAGGAAATGACCATAAAAACAAAGGAAACGTTGTTGTAACGATAAAATGATCATCAAATGATGGAAATATGCATCAAAACGAAAGAAATATTGTTCGTAACGAGAGAATTAACATCAAAATGAAGGAAATATGAGTCAAAACGCAGGAAATGTAGATCGTAACGAGAAAATGAGCATCAAAATGAATGAAATATGCATTCAAACAAAGGGAATGCAGACCGTAACAAGAAAATGAGCATCTAAATGAAGGAATATGAATCAAAACAAAGGACATGCTGATCATAACGAGAAAATGAGCATCAAAATGAAGGAAATATGCAACGAAACGAAGGAAATGTTGACCATAATGAGAAAATGAGCATCAAAATGAAAGAAATATGCATTGAAACAAAGAAAATGTAGATCATAACGAGAAAATGACCATCAAAATGAAGGAAATATAAATCGATAGGAAATAATTGTTGATCATAACGAAAAAATGATCATCAAAATGAAGGAAATGAGCATCGAAACGAAAAAATATTGATCGTAACAAGAAAATTAGCATCCAAACGAATGAAATATGAATTAAAAAGAAGGAAATATTGATCGTAACAAGAAAATGAGCATCAAAATGAAAGAAATATGCTTCGAAACGAAGGAAATGTTGTTCATAACGAGTAAATGAGCATCAAAATGAAGGGAATATGTATTGAACCGAAAGAGATGTTGGTCTTAACAAGAAAATGAGTATCAAAATGAAGGAAATGACCATAAAGACAAAGGAAACATTGTTGTAACGATAAAATGATCATCAAAATGATGGAAATATGCATCAAAACGAAAGAAATATTGTTCGTTACGAGAGAATTAACATCAAAATGAAGGAAATATGAGTCAAAACGCAGAAAATGTAGATCGTAACGAGAAAATGAGCATCAAAATGAATGAAATATGCATTCAAACAAAGGGAATGCAGATCGTAACAAGAAAATGAGCATCTAAATTAAGTTAATATGTTTCGAAACGAAGTAAATGTTGATCGTAACGAGAAAATGAGCATCAAAATGAAGAAAAAATGCATCGAAACGAAGAAAATATTTATCGTAATGAGAAAATGATCGTCAAAAATGAAGTAAATATGTTTCGAAACCAAGGAAATATGCATCGAAAGAGGGAAACATTGATCGTAACAAGAAATTTATCATTAAAATGAAGGAAATATGAGTCGAAACAAAGGAAATGTAGATCGTAATGATAAAATGAGCATCAAAGTGAAGGAAATATGCATCAAAACGAATGAAATATTGATCGTAACGAGAAAATGAGCATCAAAATAAAGGAAATATGCATCGCGACGAAGGAAATATTGATCGTAACAAGAAAATAAGCATCAAAATGAAGGAAATACGAATAGAAATGAAGGAAATACTGATCATAACGAGAAAATGAGCATCAAAATGAAGGAAATATGTTTCGAAACGAAGGAAATATTGATCATAACGAGAAAATGAGCATCAAAATGAAGGAAATATGCATCAAAACTAAGAAAATGTTGATCGTAACGAGAAAATGAGCTTCAAAATAAAAAAAATATGCATCGTAAATGAAGGTAATATTGATCATAACGAGAAAATGAGCATCAAAATGAAGGAAACATGCATCGAAACGAAGTTAATGTTGATCGTAACGAGAAAATGAGCAACAAAATAAAGTAAACGAGCATCGAAACTAACAAAATATAAATCGTAATGTGAAAATGAGCATTAAAATGAAGAAAATATGCGTTGAAAAGAAGAAAATGAGCATCAAAATAAAGGAAATGCGAATCGAAATGAAGAAAATATTGATCGTAACGGAAAAATGATCGTCAAAATAAAGGAAATATGCATCAAAACGAAGGAAATATTGATCATAATGTGAAAATGTGTATCAAAATAAAGGAAATATGCATCGAAACGAAGGAAATGTAGATCGTAACCAGAAAATTAGCATCAAAACGAAGGAAATACGAATCAAAAAGAAGGAAATATTGAATGTAACAAGTAAATGAGTATCACAATGATGGAAATATGCTTCGAAACGAAGGAAATGTTATTCATAACGATAAAATGAGCATCAAAATGAAGGGAATATGTATTGAACCGAAAGAGATGTTGGTCTTAACGAGAAAATGAGTATCAAAATGAAGGAAATGACCATAAAAACAAAGGAAACGTTGTTGTAACGATAAAATGATCATCAAATGATGGAAATATGCATCAAAACGAAAGAAATATTGTTCGTAACGAGAGAATTAACATCAAAATGAAGGAAATATGAGTCAAAACGCAGGAAATGTAGATCGTAACGAGAAAATGAGCATCAAAATGAATGAAATATGCATTCAAACAAAGGGAATGCAGACCGTAACAAGAAAATGAGCATCTAAATGAAGGAATATGAATCAAAACAAAGGACATGCTGATCATAACGAGAAAATGAGCATCAAAATGAAGGAAATATGCAACGAAACGAAGGAAATGTTGACCATAATGAGAAAATGAGCATCAAAATGAAAGAAATATGCATTGAAACAAAGAAAATGTAGATCATAACGAGAAAATGACCATCAAAATGAAGGAAATATAAATCGATAGGAAATAATTGTTGATCATAACGAAAAAATGATCATCAAAATGAAGGAAATGAGCATCGAAACGAAAAAATATTGATCGTAACAAGAAAATTAGCATCCAAACGAATGAAATATGAATTAAAAAGAAGGAAATATTGATCGTAACAAGAAAATGAGCATCAAAATGAAAGAAATATGCTTCGAAACGAAGGAAATGTTGTTCATAACGAGTAAATGAGCATCAAAATGAAGGGAATATGTATTGAACCGAAAGAGATGTTGGTCTTAACAAGAAAATGAGTATCAAAATGAAGGAAATGACCATAAAGACAAAGGAAACATTGTTGTAACGATAAAATGATCATCAAAATGATGGAAATATGCATCAAAACGAAAGAAATATTGTTCGTTACGAGAGAATTAACATCAAAATGAAGGAAATATGAGTCAAAACGCAGAAAATGTAGATCGTAACGAGAAAATGAGCATCAAAATGAATGAAATATGCATTCAAACAAAGGGAATGCAGATCGTAACAAGAAAATGAGCATCTAAATTAAGTTAATATGTTTCGAAACGAAGTAAATGTTGATCGTAACGAGAAAATGAGCATCAAAATGAAGAAAAAATGCATCGAAACGAAGAAAATATTTATCGTAATGAGAAAATGATCGTAAAAAATGAAGTAAATATGTTTCGAAACCAAGGAAATATGCATCGAAAGAGGGAAACATTGATCGTAACAAGAAATTTATCATTAAAATGAAGGAAATATGAGTCGAAACAAAGGAAATGTAGATCGTAATGATAAAATGAGCATCAAAGTGAAGGAAATATGCATCAAAACGAATGAAATATTGATCGTAACGAGAAAATGAGCATCAAAATAAAGGAAATATGCATCGCGACGAAGGAAATATTGATCGTAACAAGAAAATAAGCATCAAAATGAAGGAAATACGAATAGAAATGAAGGAAATACTGATCATAACGAGAAAATGAGCATCAAAATGAAGGAAATATGTTTCGAAACGAAGGAAATATTGATCATAACGAGAAAATGAGCATCAAAATGAAGGAAATATGCATCAAAACTAAGAAAATGTTGATCGTAACGAGAAAATGAGCTTCAAAATAAAAAAAATATGCATCGTAAATGAAGGTAATATTGATCATAACGAGAAAATGAGCATCAAAATGAAGGAAACATGCATCGAAACGAAGTTAATGTTGATCGTAACGAGAAAATGAGCAACAAAATAAAGTAAACGAGCATCGAAACTAACAAAATATAAATCGTAATGTGAAAATGAGCATTAAAATGAAGAAAATATGCGTTGAAAAGAAGAAAATGAGCATCAAAATAAAGGAAATGCGAATCGAAATGAAGAAAATATTGATCGTAACGGAAAAATGATCGTCAAAATAAAGGAAATATGCATCAAAACGAAGGAAATATTGATCATAATGTGAAAATGTGTATCAAAATAAAGGAAATATGCATCGAAACGAAGGAAATGTAGATCGTAACCAGAAAATTAGCATCAAAACGAAGGAAATACGAATCAAAAAGAAGGAAATATTGAATGTAACAAGTAAATGAGTATCACAATGATGGAAATATGCTTCGAAACGAAGGAAATGTTGTTCATAACGATAAAATGAGCATCAAAATGAAGGGAATATGTATTGAACCGAAAGAGATGTTGGTCTTAACGAGAAAATGAGTATCAAAATGAAGGAAATGACCATAAAAACAAAGGAAACGTTGTTGTAACGATAAAATGATCATCAAAATGATGGAAATATGCATCAAAACGAAAGAAATATTGTTCGTAACAAGAGAATTAACATCAAAATGAAGGAAATATGAGTCAAAACGCAGGAAATGTAGATCGTAACGAGAAAATGAGCATCAAAATGAATGAAATATGCATTCAAACAAAGGGAATGCAGACCGTAACAAGAAAATGAGCATCTAAATGAAGGAATATGAATCAAAACAAAGGACATGCTGATCATAACGAGAAAATGAGCATCAAAATGAAGGAAATATGCAACGAAACGAAGGAAATGTTGACCATAATGAGAAAATGAGCATCAAAATGAAAGAAATATGCATTGAAACGAAGAAAATGTAGATCATAACGAGAAAATGACCATCAAAATGAAGGAAATATGAATCGATAGGAAATAATTGTTGATCATAACGAAAAAATGATCATCAAAATGAAGGAAATGAGCATCGAAACGAAAAAATATTGATCGTAACAAGAAAATTAGCATCCAAACGAATGAAATATGAATTAAAAAGAAGGAAATATTGATCGTAACAAGAAAATGAGCATCAAAATGAAAGAAATATGCTTCGAAACGAAGGAAATGTTGTTCATAACGAGTAAATGAGCATCAAAATGAAGGGAATATGTATTGAACCGAAAGAGATGTTGGTCTTAACAAGAAAATGAGTATCAAAATGAAGGAAATGACCATAAAGACAAAGGAAACATTGTTGTAACGATAAAATGATCATCAAAATGATGGAAATATGCATCAAAACGAAAGAAATATTGTTCGTTACGAGAGAATTAACATCAAAATGAAGGAAATATGAGTCAAAACGCAGAAAATGTAGATCGTAACGAGAAAATGAGCATCAAAATGAATGAAATATGCATTCAAACAAAGGGAATGCAGATCGTAACAAGAAAATGAGCATCTAAATTAAGTTAATATGTTTCGAAACGAAGTAAATGTTGATCGTAACGAGAAAATGAGCATCAAAATGAAGAAAAAATGCATCGAAACGAAGAAAATATTTATCGTAACGAGAAAATGATCGTCAAAAATGAAGTAAATATGTTTCGAAACGAAGGAAATATGCATCGAAAGAGGGAAACATTGATCGTAACAAGAAATTTATCATTAAAATGAAGGAAATATGAGTCGAAACAAAGGAAATGTAGATCGTAATGATAAAATGAGCATCAAAGTGAAGGAAATATGCATCAAAACGAATGAAATATTGATCGTAACGAGAAAATGAGCATCAAAATAAAGGAAATATGCATCGCGACGAAGGAAATATTGATCGTAACAAGAAAATAAGCATCAAAATGAAGGAAATACGAATAGAAATGAAGGAAATACTGATCATAACGAGAAAATGAGCATCAAAATGAAGGAAATATGTTTCGAAACGAAGGAAATATTGATCATAACGAGAAAATGAGCATCAAAATGAAGGAAATATGCATCAAAACTAAGAAAATGTTGATCGTAACGAGAAAATGAGCTTCAAAATAAAAAAAATATGCATCGTAAATGAAGGTAATATTGATCATAACGAGAAAATGAGCATCAAAATGAAGGAAACATGCATCGAAACGAAGTTAATGTTGATCGTAACGAGAAAATGAGCAACAAAATAAAGTAAACGAGCATCGAAACTAACAAAATATAAATCGTAATGTGAAAATGAGCATTAAAATGAAGAAAATATGCGTTGAAAAGAAGAAAATGAGCATCAAAATAAAGGAAATGCGAATCGAAATGAAGAAAATATTGATCGTAACGGAAAAATGATCGTCAAAATAAAGGAAATATGCATCAAAACGAAGGAAATATTGATCATAATGTGAAAATGTGTATCAAAATAAAGGAAATATGCATCGAAACGAAGGAAATGTAGATCGTAACCAGAAAATTAGCATCAAAACGAAGGAAATACGAATCAAAAAGAAGGAAATATTGAATGTAACAAGTAAATGAGTATCACAATGATGGAAATATGCTTCGAAACGAAGGAAATGTTGTTCATAACGATAAAATGAGCATCAAAATGAAGGGAATATGTATTGAACCGAAAGAGATGTTGGTCTTAACGAGAAAATGAGTATCAAAATGAAGGAAATGACCATAAAAACAAAGGAAACGTTGTTGTAACGATAAAATGATCATCAAATGATGGAAATATGCATCAAAACGAAAGAAATATTGTTCGTAACGAGAGAATTAACATCAAAATGAAGGAAATATGAGTCAAAACGCAGGAAATGTAGATCGTAACGAGAAAATGAGCATCAAAATGAATGAAATATGCATTCAAACAAAGGGAATGCAGACCGTAACAAGAAAATGAGCATCTAAATGAAGGAATATGAATCAAAACAAAGGACATGCTGATCATAACGAGAAAATGAGCATCAAAATGAAGGAAATATGCAACGAAACGAAGGAAATGTTGACCATAATGAGAAAATGAGCATCAAAATGAAAGAAATATGCATTGAAACGAAGAAAATGTAGATCATAACGAGAAAATGACCATCAAAATGAAGGAAATATGAATCGATAGGAAATAATTGTTGATCATAACGAAAAAATGATCATCAAAATGAAGGAAATGAGCATCGAAACGAAAAAATATTGATCGTAACAAGAAAATTAGCATCCAAACGAATGAAATATGAATTAAAAAGAAGGAAATATTGATCGTAACAAGAAAATGAGCATCAAAATGAAAGAAATATGCTTCGAAACGAAGGAAATGTTGTTCATAACGAGTAAATGAGCATCAAAATGAAGGGAATATGTATTGAACCGAAAGAGATGTTGGTCTTAACAAGAAAATGAGTATCAAAATGAAGGAAATGACCATAAAGACAAAGGAAACATTGTTGTAACGATAAAATGATCATCAAAATGATGGAAATATGCATCAAAACGAAAGAAATATTGTTCGTTACGAGAGAATTAACATCAAAATGAAGGAAATATGAGTCACGCAGAAAATGTAGATCGTAACGAGAAAATGAGCATCAAAATGAATGAAATATGCATTCAAACAAAGGGAATGCAGATCGTAACAAGAAAATGAGCATCTAAATTAAGTTAATATGTTTCGAAACGAAGTAAATGTTTATCGTAACGAGAAAATGAGCATCAAAATGAAGAAAAAATGCATCGAAACGAAGAAAATATTTATCGTAACGAGAAAATGATCGTCAAAAATGAAGTAAATATGTTTCGAAACCAAGGAAATATGCATCGAAAGAGGGAAACATTGATCGTAACAAGAAATTTATCATTAAAATGAAGGAAATATGAGTCGAAACAAAGGAAATGTAGATCGTAATGATAAAATGAGCATCAAAGTGAAGGAAATATGCATCAAAACGAATGAAATATTGATCGTAACGAGAAAATGAGCATCAAAATAAAGGAAATATGCATCGCGACGAAGGAAATATTGATCGTAACAAGAAAATAAGCATCAAAATGAAGGAAATACGAATAGAAATGAAGGAAATACTGATCATAACGAGAAAATGAGCATCAAAATGAAGGAAATATGTTTCGAAACGAAGGAAATATTGATCATAACGAGAAAATGAGCATCAAAATGAAGGAAATATGCATCAAAACTAAGAAAATGTTGATCGTAACGAGAAAATGAGCTTCAAAATAAAAAAAATATGCATCGTAAATGAAGGTAATATTGATCATAACGAGAAAATGAGCATCAAAATGAAGGAAACATGCATCGAAACGAAGTTAATGTTGATCGTAACGAGAAAATGAGCAACAAAATAAAGTAAACGAGCATCGAAACTAACAAAATATAAATCGTAATGTGAAAATGAGCATTAAAATGAAGAAAATATGCGTTGAAAAGAAGAAAATGAGCATCAAAATAAAGGAAATGCGAATCGAAATGAAGAAAATATTGATCGTAACGGAAAAATGATCGTCAAAATAAAGGAAATATGCATCAAAACGAAGGAAATATTGATCATAATGTGAAAATGTGTATCAAAATAAAGGAAATATGCATCGAAACGAAGGAAATGTAGATCGTAACCAGAAAATTAGCATCAAAACGAAGGAAATACGAATCAAAAAGAAGGAAATATTGAATGTAACAAGTAAATGAGTATCACAATGATGGAAATATGCTTCGAAACGAAGGAAATGTTGTTCATAACGATAAAATGAGCATCAAAATGAAGGGAATATGTATTGAACCGAAAGAGATGTTGGTCTTAACGAGAAAATGAGTATCAAAATGAAGGAAATGACCATAAAAACAAAGGAAACGTTGTTGTAACGATAAAATGATCATCAAAATGATGGAAATATGCATCAAAACGAAAGAAATATTGTTCGTAACAAGAGAATTAACATCAAAATGAAGGAAATATGAGTCAAAACGCAGGAAATGTAGATCGTAACGAGAAAATGAGCATCAAAATGAATGAAATATGCATTCAAACAAAGGGAATGCAGACCGTAACAAGAAAATGAGCATCTAAATGAAGGAATATGAATCAAAACAAAGGACATGCTGATCATAACGAGAAAATGAGCATCAAAATGAAGGAAATATGCAACGAAACGAAGGAAATGTTGACCATAATGAGAAAATGAGCATCAAAATGAAAGAAATATGCATTGAAACGAAGAAAATGTAGATCATAACGAGAAAATGACCATCAAAATGAAGGAAATATGAATCGATAGGAAATAATTGTTGATCATAACGAAAAAATGATCATCAAAATGAAGGAAATGAGCATCGAAACGAAAAAATATTGATCGTAACAAGAAAATTAGCATCCAAACGAATGAAATATGAATTAAAAAGAAGGAAATATTGATCGTAACAAGAAAATGAGCATCAAAATGAAAGAAATATGCTTCGAAACGAAGGAAATGTTGTTCATAACGAGTAAATGAGCATCAAAATGAAGGGAATATGTATTGAACCGAAAGAGATGTTGGTCTTAACAAGAAAATGAGTATCAAAATGAAGGAAATGACCATAAAGACAAAGGAAACATTGTTGTAACGATAAAATGATCATCAAAATGATGGAAATATGCATCAAAACGAAAGAAATATTGTTCGTTACGAGAGAATTAACATCAAAATGAAGGAAATATGAGTCAAAACGCAGAAAATGTAGATCGTAACGAGAAAATGAGCATCAAAATGAATGAAATATGCATTCAAACAAAGGGAATGCAGATCGTAACAAGAAAATGAGCATCTAAATTAAGTTAATATGTTTCGAAACGAAGTAAATGTTGATCGTAACGAGAAAATGAGCATCAAATTGAAGAAAAAATGCATCGAAACGAAGAAAATATTTATCGTAACGAGAAAATGATCGTCAAAAATGAAGTAAATATGTTTCGAAACGAAGGAAATATGCATCGAAAGAGGGAAACATTGATCGTAACAAGAAATTTATCATTAAAATGGAGGAAATATGAGTCGAAACAAAGGAAATGTAGATCGTAATGATAAAATGAGCATCAAAGTGAAGGAAATATGCATCAAAACGAATGAAATATTGATCGTAACGAGAAAATGAGCATCAAAATAAAGGAAATATGCATCGCGACGAAGGAAATATTGATCGTAACAAGAAAATAAGCATCAAAATGAAGGAAATACGAATAGAAACGAAGGAAATACTGATCATAACGAGAAAATGAGCATCAAAATGAAGGAAATATGTTTCGAAACGAAGGAAATATTGATCATAACGAGAAAATGAGCATCAAAATGAAGGAAATATGCATCAAAACTAAGAAAATGTTGATCGTAACGAGAAAATGAGCTTCAAAATAAAAAAAATATGCATCGTAAATGAAGGTAATATTGATCATAACGAGAAAATGAGCATCAAAATGAAGGAAACATGCATCGAAACGAAGTTAATGTTGATCGTAACGAGAAAATGAGCAACAAAATAAAGTAAACGAGCATCGAAACTAACAAAATATAAATCGTAATGTGAAAATGAGCATTAAAATGAAGAAAATATGCGTTGAAAAGAAGAAAATGAGCATCAAAATAAAGGAAATGCGAATCGAAATGAAGAAAATATTGATCGTAACGGAAAAATGATCGTCAAAATAAAGGAAATATGCATCAAAACGAAGGAAATATTGATCATAATGTGAAAATGTGTATCAAAATAAAGGAAATATGCATCGAAACGAAGGAAATGTAGATCGTAACCAGAAAATTAGCATCAAAACGAAGGAAATACGAATCAAAAAGAAGGAAATATTGAATGTAACAAGTAAATGAGTATCACAATGATGGAAATATGCTTCGAAACGAAGGAAATGTTGTTCATAACGATAAAATGAGCATCAAAATGAAGGGAATATGTATTGAACCGAAAGAGATGTTGGTCTTAACGAGAAAATGAGTATCAAAATGAAGGAAATGACCATAAAAACAAAGGAAACGTTGTTGTAACGATAAAATGATCATCAAATGATGGAAATATGCATCAAAACGAAAGAAATATTGTTCGTAACGAGAGAATTAACATCAAAATGAAGGAAATATGAGTCAAAACGCAGGAAATGTAGATCGTAACGAGAAAATGAGCATCAAAATGAATGAAATATGCATTCAAACAAAGGGAATGCAGACCGTAACAAGAAAATGAGCATCTAAATGAAGGAATATGAATCAAAACAAAGGACATGCTGATCATAACGAGAAAATGAGCATCAAAATGAAGGAAATATGCAACGAAACGAAGGAAATGTTGACCATAATGAGAAAATGAGCATCAAAATGAAAGAAATATGCATTGAAACGAAGAAAATGTAGATCATAACGAGAAAATGACCATCAAAATGAAGGAAATATGAATCGATAGGAAATAATTGTTGATCATAACGAAAAAATGATCATCAAAATGAAGGAGATGAGCATCGAAACGAAAAAATATTGATCGTAACAAGAAAATTAGCATCCAAACGAATGAAATATGAATTAAAAAGAAGGAAATATTGATCGTAACAAGAAAATGAGCATCAAAATGAAAGAAATATGCTTCGAAACGAAGGAAATGTTGTTCATAACGAGTAAATGAGCATCAAAATGAAGGGAATATGTATTGAACCGAAAGAGATGTTGGTCTTAACAAGAAAATGAGTATCAAAATGAAGGAAATGACCATAAAGACAAAGGAAACATTGTTGTAACGATAAAATGATCATCAAAATGATGGAAATATGCATCAAAACGAAAGAAATATTGTTCGTTACGAGAGAATTAACATCAAAATGAAGGAAATATGAGTCAAAACGCAGAAAATGTAGATCGTAACGAGAAAATGAGCATCAAAATGAATGAAATATGCATTCAAACAAAGGGAATGCAGATCGTAACAAGAAAATGAGCATCTAAATTAAGTTAATATGTTTCGAAACGAAGTAAATGTTGATCGTAACGAGAAAATGAGCATCAAATTGAAGAAAAAATGCATCGAAACGAAGAAAATATTTATCGTAACGAGAAAATGATCGTCAAAAATGAAGTAAATATGTTTCGAAACGAAGGAAATATGCATCGAAAGAGGGAAACATTGATCGTAACAAGAAATTTATCATTAAAATGGAGGAAATATGAGTCGAAACAAAGGAAATGTAGATCGTAATGATAAAATGAGCATCAAAGTGAAGGAAATATGCATCAAAACGAATGAAATATTGATCGTAACGAGAAAATGAGCATCAAAATAAAGGAAATATGCATCGCGACGAAGGAAATATTGATCGTAACAAGAAAATAAGCATCAAAATGAAGGAAATACGAATAGAAACGAAGGAAATACTGATCATAACGAGAAAATGAGCATCAAAATGAAGGAAATATGTTTCGAAACGAAGGAAATATTGATCATAACGAGAAAATGAGCATCAAAATGAAGGAAATATGCATCAAAACTAAGAAAATGTTGATCGTAACGAGAAAATGAGCTTCAAAATAAAAAAAATATGCATCGTAAATGAAGGTAATATTGATCATAACGAGAAAATGAGCATCAAAATGAAGGAAACATGCATCGAAACGAAGTTAATGTTGATCGTAACGAGAAAATGAGCAACAAAATAAAGTAAACGAGCATCGAAACTAACAAAATATAAATCGTAATGTGAAAATGAGCATTAAAATGAAGAAAATATGCGTTGAAAAGAAGAAAATGAGCATCAAAATAAAGGAAATGCGAATCGAAATGAAGAAAATATTGATCGTAACGGAAAAATGATCGTCAAAATAAAGGAAATATGCATCAAAACGAAGGAAATATTGATCATAATGTGAAAATGTGTATCAAAATAAAGGAAATATGCATCGAAACGAAGGAAATGTAGATCGTAACCAGAAAATTAGCATCAAAACGAAGGAAATACGAATCAAAAAGAAGGAAATATTGAATGTAACAAGTAAATGAGTATCACAATGATGGAAATATGCTTCGAAACGAAGGAAATGTTGTTCATAACGATAAAATGAGCATCAAAATGAAGGGAATATGTATTGAACCGAAAGAGATGTTGGTCTTAACGAGAAAATTAGTATCAAAATGAAGGAATGAGCATAAAAACAAAGGAAACATTGTTGTAACGATAAAATGAGCATCAAAATGATGGAAATATGCATCGAAACGAAAGAAATATTATTTGTAACGAGAAAATTAACAACAAAATGATGGAAATATGAGCCCAAACGAAGGAAATGTAGATCGTCACAAGAAAATGAACATCATAATGAATAAAATATGCTTTCAAACAAAGGGAATGTAGATCGTTACAAGAAAATGAGCATCTAAATTATGTTAATATGTTTCGAAACGAAGTAAATGTTGATCGTAACGAGAAAATGAGCATCAAAATGAAGAAAAAATGCATTAAAACGAAGGAAATATTTATCATAACGAGAAAACGATCGTCAAAAATGAAGGAAATATGTTTCGAAATAAAGGAAATATGCATCAAAAAGAGGGAAACCTTGATCGTAACAAGAAATTTATCATTAAAATGAAGGAAATATGAGTCGAAACAAAGGAAATGTAGATCGTAACGATAAAATGAGCATCAAAGTGAAGGAAATATGCATCAAAACGAATGAAATATTGATCGTAACGAGATAATTAGTATCAAAATAAAGGAAATATGCATCGCGACGAAGGAAATATTGATCGTAACAAGAAAATAAGCATCAAAATGAAGGAAATACGAATAGAAATGAAGGAAATACTGATCATAACGAGAAAATGAGCATCAAAATGAAGGAAATATGTTTCGAAACGAAGGAAATATTGATCATAACGAGAAAATGAGCATCAAAATGAAGGAAATATGCATAAAACTAAGAAAATGTTGATCGTAACGAGAAAATGAGCTTCAAAATAAAAAAATATGCATCGTAAATGAAGGTAATATTGATCATAACGAGAAAATTAGCATCAAAATGAAGGAAACATGCATCGAAACGAAGTTAATGTTGATCGTAACGAGAAAATGAGCAACAAAATAAAGTAAACGAGCATCGAAACTAACAAAATATAAATCGTAATGATAAAATGAGCATTAAAATGAAGAAAATATGCATTGAAAAGAAGAAAATGAGCATCAAAATAAAGGAAATGCGAATCGAAATGAAGAAAATATTGATCGTAACGGAAAAATGATCGTCAAAATAAAGTAAATATGCATCAAAACGAAGGAAATGTTGATCGTAATGTGAAAATAAGTATAAAAATGAAGGACATGAGCAACAAAACCAAGAAAATATTGATAGTAACGAGAAAATGAGCATCAAAATGAAGAAAATATGCATCGAAACGAAGAAAATGATGATCGTAACGAGAAAATTAGCATCAAAATGAAGGAAATGTGCATCGAAACGAAGAAATTGTTGATCATAATGAGAAAATGAGCATCAAAATGAATCAAATAAGCATCAAAATGAAGGAAGTATACATCGAAAAGAAGATAATATTGATCATAACGAGAAAATGAACATCAAAATGAAGGAATTAAGCATAGATAGAAAATATATGTTGATCTTTACGAGAAAATTATCTTCAAAATGAAGAAAACGAGTATCGTAATGAAGGAAATGTTGTTCGTAACTAGAAAATGAGCATAAAAATGAAGGAATTACGCATCGAAACGAAGGGAATGAAGATCGTAACGAGAAAATGAGCATCAAAATGATGAAATATTGATCGTAACAAGAAAATAAGCATCAAAATGAAGGAAATACGAATAGAAACGAAGGAAATGCTGATCATAACGAGAAAATGAGCATCAAAATGAAGGAAATATATTTCGAAATGAAGAAAATATGCATCGAAAAGAAGGAAACATTGATCGTAACAAGAAATTTATCATTAAAATGAAGGAAATATGAGTCGTAACGAGAAAATAAGCATCAAAGTGAAGGAAATATGCATCAAAACGAAGGAAATGTTGATCGTAACGAGAAAATGAGCTTCAAAATAAAGGAAATATGCATCTTGACGAAGGAAATATTTATCGTAACAAGAAAATGAGCATCAAAATGAAGGAAATACGAATAGAAACGAAGGAAATTATGATCGTAAGGAGAACATGAGCATCAAAATGAAGAAAATATTCATGGAAACGAGGAAATACTGATCGTAATAAGAAAATGAGCATGAAAATGAATGAAATACAAATAGAAACAAAGGAAATGCTGATCGTAACGAGAAAATAAGCATCAAAATGAAGGAAATATGCCTCGAAACGAGGAAATGCTGATCGTAATAAGAAAATGAGCATCAAAATAAAGGAAATATGCATCGTAACGAAGGAAATATTAATCGTAACAAGAAAATGAGCATCAAAATGATTGAAATACGAGTCAAAACGAAGGAAATGTAGATCGTAACGAGAAAATGAGCATAAAAAAATAAGGAAATATGTTTTGAAACGAAGGAAATGTTGATTGTAACGAGAAAATGAGCATCAAAATGAAGCAAAAGTGCATCGAAATGAAGGAAATATTTATCGTAACGAGAAAATAATCGTCAAAAATGAAGGAAATATGTTTAGAAACGAAGGAAATATGCATCGAAAAGATGGAAACGTTGATCGTAACGAGAAATTTAGCATTAAAATGAAGGAAATATGATTCGAAACAGAGGAAATGTAGATCGTAACGATAAAATGAGCATCAAAGTGAAGGAAATATGCATCGAAACGAAGAAAATGTTGATCATAACTAGAAAATGAGCTTCAAAATAATGGAAATATGCATCGTGACGAAGGAAATATTGATCGTAATAAGAAAATGAGAATCAAAATGAAGGAAATACTAATAGAAACGAAGGAAATGCTGATTGTAATGGGAAAATGAGCATCAAAATGAAGGAAATATGCTTCGAAACAAAGGAAATATTGATCATAACGAGAAAATGAGCATCAAAATGAAGGAAATATGCATCAAAACTAAGGAAATGTTGATCGTAACGTGAAAATGAGCTACAAAATAAAAGAAATATGCATTGTAAATGAAGGTAATATTGATCATAACGAGAAAATGATCATCAAAATGAAGGAAACATGCATCGAAACGAAGTTAATGTTGATCGTAACGAGAAAATGAGCAACAAAATAATGTAAACGAGCATCGAAACTAACAAAATTTAAATCGTAATGAGAAAATGAGCATTAAAATGAAGAAAATGTGCATTGAAAAAGAGAAAATGAGCATCAAAATGCAGGAAATGCGAATCGAAACGAAGAAAATATTGATCGTAACGGAAAAATGATCGTCAAAATAAAGGAAATATGCATCAAAACGAAGGAAATGTTGATCGTAATGTGAAAATGTGCATCAAAATAAATGAAATATGCATCGAAACGAAGGAAATGTAGATCGTAACAACAAAATTAGCATCAAAACGAAGGAAATACGAATTAAAAAGAAGGAAATATTGAATGTAACAAGAAAATGAGTATCACAATGATGGAAATATGCTTCCAAACAAAGGAAATATTGTTCATAATGATAAAATGAGCATCAAAATGAAGGGAATATGTATTGAACCGAAAGAGATGTTGGTCTTAACGAGAAAATGAGTATCAAAATGAAGGAAATGACGATAAAAACAAAGGAAACGTTGTTGTAACGATAAAATGATCATCAAAATGATGGAAATATGCATCAAAACGAAAGAAATATTGTTCGTAACGAGAGAATTAACATCAAAATGAAGGAAATATGAGTCAAAACGCAGGAAATGTAGATCGTAACGAGAAAATGATCATCAAAATGAAGGAAATATGCATTAAAACAAAGGTAATGCAGATCGTAACAAGAAAATGAGCATCTAAATGAAGGAATATGAATCAAAACAAAGGACATGCTGATCATAACGAGAAAATGAGCATCAAAATGAAGGAAATATGCAACGAAACGAAGGAAATGTTGACCATAATGAGAAAATGAGCATCAAAATGAAAGAAATATGCATTGAAACGAAGAAAATGTAGATCATAACGAGAAAATGACCATCAAAATGAAGGAAATATGAATCGATAGGAAATAATTGTTGATCATAACGAAAAAATGATCATCAAAATGAAGGAAATGAGCATCGAAACGAAAGAGATGTTGGTCTTAACAAGAAAATGAGTATCAAAATGAAGGAAATGACCATAAAGACAAAGGAGACGTTGTTGTAATGATAAAATGATCATCAAAATGACGGAAATATGCATCAAAACGAAAGAAATATTGTTCGTAACGAGAGAATTAACATCAAAATGAAGGAAATATGAGTCGAAACGCAGGAAATGTTGATCGTAACGAGAAAATGAGCATCAAAATGAATGAAATATGCATTCAAACAAAGGGAATGCAGACCGTAATAAGAAAATGAGCATCTGAATGAAGGAATATGAATCAAAACAAAGGACATGCTGATCATAACGAGAAAATGAGCATCAAAATGAAGGAAATATGCAACGAAACGAAGGAAATGTTGACCATAATGAGAAAATGAGCATCAAAATGAAAGAAATATGCATTAAAACTAAGAAAATGTTGATCGTAACGAGAAAATGATCATCAAAATGAAGGAAATATGAATCGATAGGAAATAATTGTTGATCATTATGAAAAAATGATCATCAAAATGAAGGAAATGAGCATCGAAACAAAAAAATATTGATCATAACAAGAAAATGAGCATCAAAATGAAAGAAATATTTTTCGAAAAGAAAGAAATGTTGTTCATAACGAGAAAATGAGCATCAAAATGAAGGGAATATGTATTGAACGAAAGAGATGTTGGTCTTAACGAGAAAATGAGTATCAAAATGAAGGAATGAGCAAAAAAACAAAGGAAACATTGTTGTAAAGATAAAATGATCATCAAAATGATGGAAATATGCATCGAAACGAAAGAAATATTATTCGTAACGAGAGAATTAACAACAAAATGAAGTAAATATGAGTCGAAACGGAGGAAATATAGATCGTAACAAGAAAATGAACATCGAAATGAATAAAATACGCTTTCAAACAAAGGGAATGTAGATCGTAACAAGAAAATGAGCATCTAAATTAAGTTAATATGTTTCAAAACGAAGGAAATGTTGATCGTAACGAGAAAATGAGCATCAAAATGAAGAAAAAAATGCATCAAAACGAAGGAAATATTTATCGTAACGAGAAAAAGATCGTCAAAAATGAAGGAAATATGTTTCGAAATGAAGGAAATATGCATCGAAAAGAGGGAAACCTTGATCGTAACAAGAAATTTATCATTAAAATGAAGAAAATATGAGTCAAACAAATGAAATGTAGATCGTAACGATAAAATGAGCACCAAAGTGGAGGAAATATGCATCAAAACGAATGAAATATTGATCGTAACGAGAAAATGAGCGTCAAAATAAAGGAAATATGCATCGTGACGAAGGAAATATTGATCGTAACAAGAAAATAAACATCAAAATGAAGGGAATACGAATATAAATGAAGGAAATGCTTATCATAACGAGAAAATGAGCATCAAAATGGAGGAAATATGTTTCGAAATGAAAGAAATATTGATCATAACGAGAAAATGAGCATCAAAACGAAAGGAATATGTATCGAACCGAAAGAGATGTTGGTCTTAACGAGAAAATGGTATCAAGATGAAAGAAATGAGCATCAAAACGAAGGAAATGTTGTTGTAACTATAAAATGAGCATCAAAATAATGAAACATTCATCAAAACGAAAGAATATTGTTCGTAACGAGAAAATTAACATCAAAATGAAGAAAATATGAGTCAAAACGAAGGAAATATAGATCATAATGAGAAAATGAGCATCAAAATGAAAGATATAAGCATCTTAACAAAGGGAATGTAAATCGTAATGAGAAAATGAGCATCAAAATGAAGGAAATATGCAACTAAACATAGGAAATGTTGATCGTAACTAGAAAATGAGAATAAAAATAAAGGAAATATGCATCGAAAAGAGAAAGTGTTGATCGTAAAGAGAAACTTAACATTAAAATGAAGGAAATATGAGTCGAAATGAAGGAAATGTAGATCGTAACGAGAAAATAAGTAGCAAAGTGAAGGAAATATGCATCGAAACGAAGGAAATGTTTATCATAACGAGAAAATGTGATTAAAAATGAAATATGCAACGTAATAAAGGAAATTTGGATCGTAACTAGAAAATGATCATCAAAATAAAGGAAATTTGTATCGAAATGAAGGTAATACTGATCTTAACGAGAAAATGAGATCAAAATGAAGGAAATATGCATCGAAATGAAGATAATGTTGATCGTAACGAGAAAATGAGCAACAAAATGAAATAAACGAGCATCGAAACTAACAAAATATAAATCGTAATGAGAAAATGAACATTAAAATGAAGGAAACGTACATTGAAAAGAAGAAAATGTTAATCGTAACTGGAAAATGAGCATCGAAACGAAGAAAATATAGATCGTAAGAAAATGATCGTCAAAATAAAGGAAATATGCATCGAAACAAAGGAAATGTTGATCATAATAAGAAAATGAGCATCAAAATAAAGGAAATATGCATCGAAACGAAGAATATGTACATCTTAACGGAAAAATGAGCATCAGAATGAAGGAAATATGCATTGATAGGAAATAATTGTTGATCATTACGAGAAAATGATCATAAAAAATGAAGCAAATGACCATCTAAACTAAGAAAATGTTGATCGTATAGAGAAAATGAGCATCAAATTAAAGGAAATTTGCATCGAAATGAAGGAAATATTGATCGTAACGAGAAAATGAGCATCAAAATGAACGAAATGTGCATTGAAACAAAGAAAATATTAATCGTAACGAGGAAATGAGCATCAAAATAAAGGAAATGTGCATCGAAACGAAGAACATGTTGATCGTAATGAGAAAATGAGCATCAAAATGAAGGAAATATGCAACGAAACGAAGGAAAATGTTGACATGAGCATCAAAATGAAAGAAATATGCATTGAAAAGAAGAAAATGTAGATCGTAACGAGAAAATGAGCATCAAAATGAAGGAAATCTGAATCGATAGGAAATAATTTTGATCATTACGAAAAAATGATCATCAAAATGAAGGAAATGAGCATCAAAACGAAAAAATGTTGATCATAACAAAAAAATTAGCATCCAAACGAATGAAATATGAATAAAAAAGAAGGAAATATCGATTGTATCAAGAAAATAAGCATCAAAATGAAAGAAATATGTTTCAAAACGAAGGAAATGTTGTTCATAACGAGAAAATGAGCATCAAAATGAAGGGAATATGTATTGAACCGAAAGAGATGTTGGTCATAACGAGAAAATGAGTATCAAAATGAAGGAATAAGCATAAAAACAAAGGAAACATTGTTGTAAAGATAAAATGAGCATCAAAATGATGGAAATATGCATCGAAACGAAAGAAATATTGTTCGTAACGAGAGAATTAACAACAAAATGAAGGAAATATGCATCGAAATGAGGAAATGCTGATCGTAATAAGAAAATAAGCATCAAAATGAAGGAAATACGAATAGAAACAAAGGAAATGCTGATCGTAACGAGAAAATTAGCATCAAAATTAAGGAAATATGCATCGAAACGAGGAAATGCTGATCGTAATAAGAAAATGAGCATCAAAATTAAGGAAATATGCATCGTAACAAAGGAAATATTGATCGTAACAAGAAAATGAGCATCAAAATGATGGAGATACGAGTAGAAACGAAGGAAATGTAGATCGTAACGAGAAAATGAGCATAAAAAATAAGGAAATATGTTTCGAAACGAAGTATATGTTGATTGTAACGAGAAAATGGGCATCAAAATGAAGGAAATATGATTCGAAATAGAGGAAATGTAGATCGTAACGATAAAATGAGCATCAAAGTGAAGGAAATATGCATCGAAACGAAGGAAATATTGATCATAACTAGAAAATGAGCTTCAAAATAAAGGAAATATGCATCGTGACGAAGGAAATATTTATCGTAATAAGAAAATGAGAATCAAAATGAAGGAAATATGAATAGAAACGAAGGAAATGCTGATTGTAATGGGAAAATGAGCATCAAAATGAAGGAAATATGTTTTGAAACAAAGGAAATATTGATCATAACGAGAAAATGAGCATCAAAATGAAGGAAATATGCATCAAAACTAAAGAAATGTTGATCGTAACGAGAAAATGAGCTACAAAATAAAAGAAATATGCATCATAAATGAAGGTAATATTGATCATAACGAGAAAATGATTATCAAAATGAAGGAAATATGCATCGAAACGAAGTTAATGTTGATCGTAACGAGAAAATGAGCAACAAAATAAAGTGAACGAGCATCGAAACTAACAAAATTTAAATCGTAATGAGAAAATGAGCATTAAAATGAAGAAAATGTGCATTGAAAAAGAGAAAATGAGCATCAAAATGAAGAAAATGCGAATCTAAACGAAGAAAATATTGATCGTAACCGAAAAATATCGTCAAAATGAAGGAAATATGCATCAAAACAAAGTAAATGTTGATCGTAATGTGAAAATGTGCATCAAAATAAAGGAAATATGCATCGAAACGAAGGAAATGTAGATCGTAACAAGAAAATTAGCATCAAAACGAAGAAAATACGAATCAAAAAGAAGGAAATATTGAATGTAACAAGAAAATGAGTATCACAATGATGGAAATATGCTTCGAAACGAAGGAAATGTTGTTCATAACGATAAAATGAGCATCAAAATGAAGGGAATATGTATTGAACCGAAAGAGATGTTGGTCTTAACGAGAAAATGAGTATCAAAATGAAGGAAAAGACCATAAAAACAAAGGAAACGTTGTTGTAACGATAAAATGATCATCAAAATGATGGAAATATGCATCAAAACGAAAGAAATATTGTTCGTAACGAGAGAATTAACATCAAAATGAAGGAAATATGAGTCGAAACGCAGGAAATGTAGATCGTAAGGAGAAAATGAGCATCAAAATGAATGAAATATGCATTCAAACAAAGGGAATGCAGACCGTAACAAGAAAATGAGCATCTAAATGAAGGAATATGAATCAAAACAAAGGACATGCTGATCATAACGAGAAAATGAGCATCAAAATGAAGGAAATATGCAACGAAACGAAGGAAATGTTGACCATAATGAGAAAATGAGCATCAAAATGAAAGAAATATGCATTGAAACGAAGAAAATGTAGATCATAACGAGAAAATGACCCTCAAAATGAAGGAAATATGAATCGATGGGAAATAATTGTTGATCATAACGAAAAAATGATCATCAAAATGAAGGAAATGAGCATCGAAATGAAAAAATGTTAATCGTAACAAGAAAATTAGCATCCAAACGAATGAAATTTGAATTAAAAAGAAGGAAATATTGATCGTAACAAGAAAATGAGCATCAAAATGAAAGAAATATGCTTCGAAACGAAGGAAATGTTGTTCATAACGAGTAAATGAGCATCAAAATGAAGGGAATATGTATTGAACCGAAAGAGATGTTGGTCTTAACAAGAAAATGAGTATCAAAATGAAGGAAATGACCATAAAGACAAAGGAAACATTGTTGTAACGATAAAATGATCATCAAAATGATGGAAATATGCATCAAAACGAAAGAAATATTGTTCGTTACGAGAGAATTAACATCAAAATGAAGGAAATATGAGTCAAAACGCAGAAAATGTAGATCGTAACGAGAAAATGAGCATCAAAATGAATGAAATATGCATTCAAACAAAGGGAATGCAGATCGTAACATGAAAATGAGCATCTAAATTAAGTTAATATGTTTCGAAACGAAGTAAATGTTGATCGTAACGAAGGATATATGCATCGAAAAGATGGAAGCGTTGATCGTAACGAGAAATTTAGCATTAAAATGAAGGAAATATGATTCGAAACAGAGGAAATGTAGATCGTAACGATAAAATGAGCATCAAAGTGAAGGAAATATGCATCGAAACGAAGAAAATGTTGATCATAACTAGAAAATGAGCTTCAAAATAATGGAAATATGCATCGTGACGAAGGAAATATTGATCGTAATAAGAAAATGAGAATCAAAATGAAGGAAATACGAATAGAAACGAAGGAAATGCTGATTGTAATGGGAAAATGAGCATCAAAATGAAGGAAATATGTTTCGAAACAAAGGAAATATTGATCATAAAGAGAAAATGAGCATCAAAATGAAGGAAATATGCATCAAAACTAAGGAAATGTTGATCGTAACGTGAAAATGAGCTACAAAATAAAAGAAATATGCATCATAAATGAAGGTAATATTGATCATAACGAGAAAATGATCATCAAAATGAAGGAAACATGCATCGAAACGAAGTTAATGTTGATCGTAACGAGAAAATGAGCAACAAAATAATGTAAACGAGCATCGAAACTAACAAAATTTAAATCGTAATGAGAAAATGAGCATTAAAATGAAGAAAATGTGCATTGAAAAAGAGAAAATGAGCATCAAAATGAAGGAAATGCGAATCGAAACGAAGAAAATATTGATCGTAACGGAAAAATGATCGTCAAAATAAAGGAAATATGCATCAAAACGAAGGAAATGTTGATCGTAATGTGAAAATGTGCATCAAAATAAAGGAAATATGCATCGAAACGAAGGAAATGTAGATCGTAACAACAAAATTAGCATCAAAACGAAGGAAATACGAATCAAAAAGAAGGAAATATTGAATGTAACAAGAAAATGAGTATCACAATGATGGAAATATGCTTCGAAACGAAGGAAATATTGTTCATAACGATAAAATGAGCATCAAAATGAAGGGAAAATGTATTGAACCGAAAGAGATGTTGGTCTTAACGAGAAAATGTTGTAACTCCTTAACATCAGTTCCCAATCCCACATAACCCGTTTCAATACATTAACTAAACGAAACGATAGAAAATAAGTTTGAATTCGACATAAAAATTCTGAAATTTTCTAGCTAGCGGCAGTTTACGAGAAAAATCATAACTAATTGTAGAATAATCGGATTGAGGCGTTTCAAGTGGCTACGGAAAGCTAACAAGTTCAGCTACGTACAGAAATTAAGTTTGCGAACTTTCGAGGGCAATAGCTATGTCAAAAGCAGTTCAAACAGTCTGCGAATTACCCACATACCAAAAAGAAAAACACCACAAAATTACAAAACCATGGAAGAAGGAAGCTTAATTCAAACACCACTTACCTCAAAACAACTTAGAAACCACCTAGGATGAGGGTTGTAAGGGAGAATTTGATCAACAAGGGTTTCTCCTCTTCACTCTCTTATTTCCCCTCTTTTGCTTTTCTTCTCCCGTTCTTCTCTCTCTTTTTTTTTTTAACTTTAGCCTTAATAATTATATATATCAGGCCATTTAAGTGGGCTGAAACTTTGGGCCACAAAATAAATAAATAAATAAGTTTGGGCTTTCTAAAAAAAATCTATTTGGGCTAAGATAAGGCTGGTCTTTTGGGCCATAAAAATAAATAAATAGGTTTTGGGCTTTCTAAAATAAATCTAGTTGGGCTAAGATAGGGCTGGCCTTTATGGCCATAAAAATAAATAAATAGGTTTTGGGCTTTCTAAAAAAAATCTAGTTGAGCTAAGATATTATAATCAAAATGAAGGAAATGACCATAAAGACAAAGGAAACATTGTTGTAACGATAAAATGATCATCAAAATGATGGAAATATGCATCAAAACGAAAGAAATATTGTTCGTAACGAGAGAATTAACATCAAAATGAAGGAAATATGAGTCGAAACGCAGAAAATGTAGTTCCTAACGAGAAAATGAGCATCAAAATGAATGAAATATGCATTGAAACAAAGGGAATGCAGATCGTAACAAGAAAATGAGCATCTAATGAAGGAATATGAATCGAAACAAAGGACATGCTGATCATAACGAGAAAATGAGCATCAAAATGAAGGAAATATGCATCGAAACGAAGATAATATTGATCGTAACGAGAAAATGAGCATCAAATTTAAGGAAACGAGCATCGAAACTACGAAAATATAGATCATAACGAGAAAATGAGCATCAAAATGAAGGAAATGTGCATTGAAAAGAAGAAAATGTTGATCGTAATGAGAAAATGAGCATCAAAATGATGGAAAAGCACATCAAAACGAAGAAAATATTGATCGTAACCAGAAAATGATCGTCAAAATGAAAGAAATATGTATCGAAACGAAGAAAGCATTGATCGTAATGAGAAAATAAGAATCAAAATGAGGGAAATATGCATCGAAACGAAAAAAATATAGATCGGAACGAGAAAATGAGCATCAGAATGAAGGAAATGTGCATTGATAGGATATAATTGTTGATCGTAACGAGAAAATGATCATCAAAATGAAGGAAATGACATTCAAAATGAAGGAAATTTGGATAGTAACGATAAAAAAGAGCATCAAGATAATCAAAATGAAGGAAATGTGCATCGAAACGAAGAAAATGTTGATCGTAACGAGAAAATGATTGTCAAAATGAAGGAAATATGTATTGAAACAAAGGAAATGTTGATCGTAATGAGAAAATAAGCATCCAAATGAAGGAAATATGCATCGAAACGTTGGAAATGTTGATCATAATGAGAAAATGAGCATCAAAATGAAGGAAATATGCATCGAAATGAAGAAAATGTCAATCATATCGAGAAAATGAGCATCAAATTTAAGGAAATATGCATCGATAGGAAATAATTGTTGATTGTAAAAAAAATAATCATCAAAATGAAGGAAAAGAGCATCGAAACGAAGGAAATGTTGATCGTAACAAGAAAATTGAGCATCAAAATGAAGAAATAAGAATAAAAAAGAAGGAAATGCAGATCGTAACAAGAAAATAAGCATCAAAATAAAGGAAATATTTTTCGAAACGAAGAAAATATTGATCATAACAAGAAAATGAGTTTCAAAATGAAGGGAATATGTATCGAACCGAAAGCGTGTTTGTCTTAACGAGAAAATGAGTATCAAAATGAAGGACATGAGCAACGAAACAAAGAAAATATTGATAGTAACGAGAAAATGAGAATCAAATTGATGGAAATATGCATCGAAACGAAGAAAATGATGATCGTAAAGAGAAAATTAGCATCAAAATGAAGGAAATGTACATCGAAACGAAGAAATTGTTGATCACAATGAGAAAATGATCTTCAAAATGAAGCAAATATGCAACGAAACAAAGGTAATGTAGATCGTAATAAGAAAATGATCATCAAAATAAAGGAAATATGCATCGAAACGAAGGAAATGTTGATCGTAACGAGAAAATGAACATCAAAATGAAGGAAATATGCATTGAAAACGAAGAAAATGTTTATCGTAACGAGAAAATGAAGGAAATAAGCACTGATAGAAAATATATGTTGATCGTTACAAGAAAATGATCATCAAAATGAAGAAAACAAGCATCGAAACGAAGGAAATGTTGTTCGTAACTAGAAAATGAGCATTAAAATGAAGGAATTACGCATCGAAACGAAGGGAATGAAGATCATAACTAGAAAATGAGCATCAAAATGATGAAAATATGCATCGAAACGAACTCAAAGTAAATCGTAACTAGAAATTGAGCATCAAAATGTGGAAAATATGCACAGAAACGAAGGAAATATTGATCGTAACTACAAAATGAGCATAAAAATGAAGGAAATATGCATCGAAAAGAGGGAAATATTGATCGTAATGAGAAATTTAGCATTAAAATGAAGGATATATGAGTCGAAACGAAGGAAATTGTTGATCGCAATGAGAAAATGAGCTTCAAAATGAAGCAAATATGCAACGAAACAAAGGTAATGTAGATCGTAATAAGAAAATGAGCATCAAAATGAAGGAAATATGCATCGAAACGAAGGAAATGTTGATCGTAACGAGAAAATGAACATCAAGAAGGAAATATTGATAGTAACGAGAAAATGAAGGACATGAGCAACGAAAATATATGTTGATCGTTACAAGAAAATGATCATCAAAATAAAGAAAACAAGCATCGAAAGGAAGGAAATGTTGTTCGTAACTAGAAAATGAGCATTAAAATGAAAGAATTACGCATCGAAACGAAGGGAATGAAGATCGTAACGAGAAAATGAGCATCAAAATGATGAAAATATGCATCGAAACGAACTTAAAGTAAATCGTAACTAGAAATTGAGCATCAAAATGTGGGAAATATGCACCGAAACGAAGGAAATATTGATCGTAACTAGAAATTGAGCATAAAAATGAAGGAAATATGCATCGAAAAGAGGGAAATATTGATCGTAATGAGAAATTTAGCATTAAAATGAAGGAAATATGAGTCGAAACGAAGGAAATTTAGATCGTAACGAGAAAATGAGCATCAACGTGAAGGAAATATGCAACAAAATAATGGAAATTTGCATCGAAATGAAGGAAATATTGATCATAACGAGAAAATGAGCATAAAAATGATGGAAATATTCATCGAAAAGAAGATAATGTTGATTATAACAAGAAAATGAGCATTAAAATAAAGGAAACGAGCATTGAAACAAAGAAAAGTAGATCGTAACGAGAAAATGAGCATCAAAATAAAGGAAATGTGCATTGAAAAGAAGAAAATATTGATCATAACGAGAAAATGAACATCAAAATTAAGGAAATGTGCATCGAAACAAAGAAAATGTTGATCGTAACGAGAAAATAAACCTCAAAATGAAGGAAATATGCATCGAAATGAAGGAAATATTGATCATAATGGGAAAATGAGCATCAAAATTAGGAAATATGCTTCGAATCGAAGGAAATATAGATAGTAACGAGAAAATGAGCATTAAAGTGAAGGAAATATGCATCAAAACGAAGGAAATGTTGATCGTAACGCGAAAATGAGCTTCAAAATGAAGGAAATATGCATCATAACGAAGGAAATGTTGATCATAACGAGAGAATGAACATCAAAATAATGGAAATTTGCATCAAAATGAGGGAAATATTGATCATAACGAGAAATTGAGCATGAAAATGATGGAAATATTCATCAAAACGAAGATAATGTTGATCATAACAAGAAAATGAGCATCAAAATGAAGGAAACGAGCATCGAAACAAAGAAAAAATTGATCGTAACGAGAAAATGAGCATCAAAATGAAGGAAATTTGCATTGAAAAGAAGAAAATGTTGATCGTAACGAGAAAATGAGCATCAAATTTAAGGAAATATGCATCGAAACAAAGAAAATGTTGATCGTAACGAGAAAATAAACCTCAAAATTAAGGAAATATGCATCGAAATGAAGGAAATGTTGATCGTAATGAGAAAATGTGCATCAAAATTAGGAAATATACATCGAATCGAAGGAAATATAGATAGTAACGAGAAAATGAGCATCGTAATGAAAGAAATATGCATCGATAGGAAATAATTGTTGATCGTAACGAGAAAATGAACATCAAAATGAAAGAAACGAGCATCAAAACTAAGAAAATATAGATCGTAACGAAAAAATGAGCATCAAAATGAAAGAAATGTGCATTGAAAAGAGAAAAATGTTGATCGTAACGAGAAAATAAGCATCAAAATGAAAGAAATGTGCATCGAAACGAAGAAAATGTTGATCGTAATGAGAAAAAGATTGTCAAAATGAAAGAAATAAGTATCGAAACAAAGGAAATGTTGATCGTAATGAGAAAATGAGCATCAAAATGAAGGAAGTACGCATTGAAACGAGGGAAATATTGATCATAATGAGAAAATAAGCATCAAAATGAAGGAAATATGCATCGAAACGAAGAAAATGTAGATCATATTGAGAAAATGAGCATTAAAATTAAGTAAATAAGCATCGATAGGAAATAATTGTTGATTGTAACGAAAAAATAATCATCAAAATGAAGGAAAAGAGCATCGAAATGAAGGAAATACTGATCGTAATGAGAAAATGAGCATCAAAATGAAGGAAATATGCATCGAAACGAAGGGAATGTAGATCGTAACGAGAAAATGAGCATCAAAGTGAAGGAAATATTCATCGAAATGAAGATAATGTTGATCATAACGAGAAAATGAGCATCAAAACTAAGAAAATATAGATCGTAACGAGAAAATGAGCATCAAATTCAAGGAAATATGCATTGAAAATAAGAAAATATTGATCGTAACGAGAAAATGTGCATCAAAATGAAGGAAATGTGCATCAAAACGAAGAAAATATTGATCGTAACGAGAAAATGATTGTCAAAATGAAGGATATATGTATTGAAACAAAGGAAATATTGATCGTAATGAGAAAATAAGCATCCAAATGAAGGAAATATGCATCGAAACGTTGGAAGTGTTGATCATAATGAGAAAATGAGCATCAAAATGAAGGAAATATGCATCGAAATGAAGAAAATGTCGATCGTATCGATAAAATGAGCATCAAAATTAAGGAAATATGCATTGATAGGAAATAATTGTTGATTGTAACAAAAAAATAATCATCAAAATGAAGGAAAAGAGCATCGAAACGAATGAAATGTTGATCGTAACCAGAAAATTGAGCATCAAAATGAAGAAATAAGAATAAAAAAGAAGGAAATGCTGATCGTAACAAGAAAATAAGCATCAAAATAAAGGAAATATTCTTCGAAACGAAGAAAATATTGATCATAACGAGAAAATGAGTTTCAAAATGAAGGGAATATGTATCGAACCGAAAGCGTGTTTGTTTTAACGAGAAAATGAGTATCAAAATGTAGGACATGAGCAACGAAACAAAGAAAATATTTATAGTAACGAGAAAATGAGCATCAAAATGATGGAAATGTGCATCGAAACGAAGAAAATGATGATCGTAACGAGAAAATTAGCATCAAAATAAATGAAATGTACATCGAAACGAAGAAATTGTTGATCGCAATGAGAAAATGAGCTTCAAAATGAAGCAAATATGCAACGAAACAAAGGTAATGTAGATCGTAATAAGAAAATGAGCATCAAAGTGAAGGAAATATGCATCGAAATGAAGGAAGTGTTGATCGTAACGAGAAAATGAACGTCAAAATGACGGAAATAAGCACTGATAGAAAATATATGTTGATCGTTACAAGAAAATGATCATCAAAATGAAGAAAACAAGCATCGAAACGAAGGAAACGTTGTTCGTAACTAGAAAATGAGCATCAAAATGAAGGAATTACGCATCGAAACGAAGGGATTGAAGATCATAACTAGAAAATGAGCATCAAAATGATGAAAATATGCATCGAAACGAACTTAAAGTAGATCGTAATTAGAAATTGAGCATCAAAATGTGGGAAATATGCACCGAAACGAAGGAAATGTTGATCGTAACTAGGAAATGAGAATAAAAATGTAGGAAATATGCATCGAAAAGAGGGAAATATTGATCGTAATAAGATATTTAGCATTAAAATGATGGAAATATGAGTCGAAACGAAGGAAATGTAGATCATAACGAGAAAATGAGCATGAAAGTGAAGGAAATATGCATCAAAACGAAGAAAATATTGATCGTAACGCGAAAATGATCTTCAAAATAAAGGAAATATGCATCATAACGAAGGAAATGTTGATCATAACGAGAGAATGAACATCAAAATAATGGTAATTTGCATCGAAATTAAGGAAATATTGATCATAACGAGAAATTGAGCATCAAAATGATGGAAATATTCATCGAAACGAAGATAATGTTGATCATAACAAGAAAATGAGCATCAAAATGAAGGAAACGAGCATCGAAACAAAGAAAAAATAGATCGTAACGATAAAATAAGTATCAAAATGAAGGAAATTTACATTGAAAAGAAAAAAAATGTTGATCGTAACGAGAAAATGAGCATCAAATTTAAGGAAATATGCATCGAAACAAAGAAAATGTTGATCGTAACGAGAAAATAAACCTCCAAATGAAGAAAATATGCATCGAAATGAAGAAAATATTCTTTAAAACGAAGGAAATGTTGATCATAACGAGAAAATGAGAATCAAAATGAAGGGAATATGTATCGAACCGAAAGCGATGTTTGTCTTAACGAGAAAATAAGTATAAAAATGAAGGACATGAGCAACAAAACCAAGAAAATATTGATAGTAACGAGAAAATGAGCATCAAAATGAAGGAAATATGCATCGAAACGAAGAAAATGATGATCGTAACGAGAAAATTAGCATCAAAATGAAGGAAATGTGCAACGAAACGAAGAAATTGTTGATCGTAATGAGAAAATGAGCATCAAAATGAATAAAATAAGCATCAAAATGAAGGAAGTATACATCGAAAAGAAGATAATATTGATCATAACGAGAAAATGAACATCAAAATGAAGGAATTAAGCATAGATAGAAAATATATGTTGATCTTTACGAGAAAATTATCTTCAAAATGAAGAAAACGAGTATCGTAATGAAGGAAATGTTATTCGTAACTAGAAAATGAGCATAAAAATTAAGGATTTACGCATCGAAACGAAGGGAATGAAGATCGTAACGAGAAAATGAGCATCAAAATGATAAAATATTGATCGTAACAAGAAAATAAGCATCAAAATGAAGGAAATACGAATAGAAACGACGGAAATGCTGATCATAACGAGAAAATGAGCATCAAAATTAAGGAAATATATTTCGAAATGAAGAAAATATGCATCGAAAAGAGGGAAACGTTGATCGTAACAAGAAATTTATCATTAAAATGAAGGAAATATGAGTCGTAACGAGAAAATGAGCATCAAAGTGAAGGAAATATGCATCAAAACGAAGGAAATGTTGATCGTAACGAGAAAATGAGCTTCAAAATAAAGGAAATATGCATCTTGACGAAAGAAATATTTATCGTAACAAGAAAATGAGCATCAAAATGAAGGAAATACGAATAGAAAGAAGGAAATTATGATCGTAAGGAGAACATGAGCATCAAAATGAAGAAAATATTCATCGAAACGAGGAAATACTGATCGTAATAAGAAAATGAGCATCAAAATGAATGAAATACGAATAGAAACAAAGGAAATGCTGATCGTAACGAGAAAATAAGCATCAAAATGAAGAAAATATGCCTCGAAACGAGGAAATGCTGATCGTAATAAAAAATGAGCATCAAAGTAAAGGAAATATGCATCATAACGAAGGAAATATAAATCGTAACAAGAAAATGAGCCTCAAAATGATGGAAATACGAGTTAAAACGAAGGAAATGTAGATCGTAACGAGAAAATTAGCATAAAAAATAAGGAAATATGTTTTGAAACGAAGGAAATGTTGATTGTAACGAGAAAATGAGCATCAAAATGAAGCAAAAGTGCATCGAAATGAAGGAAATATTTATCGTAACGAGAAAATAATCATAAAAAATGTAGGAAATATGTTTAGAAACGAAGGAAATATGCATCGAAAAGATGGAAACGTTGATCATAACGAGAAATTTAGCATTAAAATGAAGGAAATATGATTCGAAACAGAGGAAATGTAGATCGTAACGATAAAATGAGCATCAAAGTGAAGGAAATATGCATCGAAACGAAGAAAATGTTGATCATAACTAGAAAATGAGCTTCAAAATAATGGAAATATGCATCGTGACGAAGGAAATACTGATCGTAATAAGAAAATAAGAATCACAATGAAGGAAATACGAAAAGAAACGAAGGAAATGCTGATTGTAATGGGAAAATGAGCATCCAAATGAAGGAAATATGTTTCGAAACGAAGGAAATATTGATCATAACGAGAAAATAAGCATCAAAATGAAGGAAATTTGCATCAAAACTAAGAAAATGTTGATCGTAACGAGAAAATGAGCTTCAAAATAAAAGAAATATGCATCGTAAATAAAGGTAATATTGATCATAATGAGAAAATAAGTATAAAAATAAAGGAAACATGCATCGAAACGAAGTTAATGTTGTTCGTAACGAGAAAATGAGCAACAAAATAAAGTAAACGAGCACCGAAACTAACAAAATATAAATCGTAATGAGAAAATGAGCATTAAAATGAAGAAAATATGCATTGAAAAGAAGAAAATGAGCATCAAAATAAAGGAAATGCGAATCGAAACGAAGAAAATATTGATCGAAATGGAAAAATAATCGTCAAAATAAAGGAAATATGCATCAAAACGAAGGAAATGTTGATCGTAATGTGAAAATGTGTATCAAAATAAAGGAAATATGCATGGAAACAAAGGAAATGTAGATCGTAACAAGAAAATTAGCATCAAAACGAAGGAAATACGAATCAAAAAGAAGGAAATATTGAATGTAACAAGAAAATGAGTATCAAACTGAAGGAAATATGCTTCGAAACGAAGGAAATGTTGTTCATAACGAGAAAATGAGCATCAAAATGAAAGGAATATGTATTGAACCGAAAGAGATGTTGGTCTTAACGAGAAAATGTTGTAACTCCTTAACATCAGTTCCCAATCCCACATAACCCGTTTCAATACATTAACTAAACGAAACGATAGAAAATAAGTTTGAATTCGACATAAAAATTCTGAAATTTTCCAGCTAGCGGCAGTTTACGAGAAAAATCATAACTAATTGTAGAATAATCGGATTGAGGCGTTTCAAGTAACTACGGAAAGCTAACGAGTTCAGCTACGTACAGAAATTAAGGGAAACCACCTAGGATGAGGGTTTTAAGGGAGAATTTGATCAACAAGGGTTTCTCCTCTTCACTCTCTTATTTCCCCTCTTTTGCTTTTCTTCTCCCGTTCTTCTCTCTTTTTTTTTTTAACTTTAGCCTTAATAATTATATATATCAGGCCATTTAAGTGGGCTGAAACTTTGGGCCACAAAATAAATAAATAAATAAGTTTGGACTTTCTAAAAAAAATCTAGTTGGGCTAAGATAAGGCTGGTCTTTTGGGTCATAAAAATAAATAAATAGGTTTTGGGCTTTCTAAAATAAATCTAGTTGGGCTAAGATATGGCTAACCTTTTGGGGCATAAAAATAAATAAATAGGTTTTGGGCTTTCTAAAAAAAAATCTAGTTGAGCTAAGATATTATAATCTAAATGAAGGAAATGATCATAAAGACAAAGGAAACGTTGTTGTAACGATAAAATGATCATCAAAATGATTGAAATATGCATCAAAACGAAAGAAATATTGTTCATAACGAGAGAATTAACATCAAAATGAAGGAAATGTGAGTCGAAACGCAGGAAATGTAGTTCCTAACGAGAAAATGAGCATAAAAATGAATGAAATATGCATTGAAACAAAGGGAATGCAGATCGTAACTAGAAAATGAGCATCTGAATGAAGGAATATGTATCGAAACAAAGGACATGCTGATCATAACGAGAAAATGAGCATCAAAATGAAGGAAATATGCATCGAAACGAAGATAATATTGATCGTAACGAGAAAATGAGCATCAAATTTAAGGAAACGAGCATCGAAACTATGAAAATATAGATCATAACGAGAAAATGAGCATCAAAATGAAGGAAATGTGCATTGAAAAGAAGAAAATGTTGATCGTAATAAGAAAATGAGCATCAAAATGACGGAAAAGCACATCAAAACGAAGAAAATATTGATCGTAACTAGAAAATGATCGTCAAAATGAAAGAAATATGTATCGAAACGAAGAAAGCATTGATCGTAATGAGAAAATAAGAATCAAAATGAAGGAAATATGCATCGAAACGAAAAAAATGTAGATCGGAACGAGAAAATGAGCATCAGAATGAAGGAAATGTGCATTGATAGGATATAATTGTTTATCGTAACGAGAAAATGATCATCAAAATGAAGGAAATGACATTCAAAATGAAGGAAATTTGGATCGTAACGAGAAAATGAGCATCAAGATAATCAAAATGAAGGAAATGTGCATCGAAAGGAAGAAAATGTTGATCGTAACGAGAAAATGATTGTCAAAATGAAGGAAATATGTATTGAAACAAAGGAAATGTTGATCGTAATGAGAAAATAAGCATCCAAATGAAGGAAATATGCATCGAAACGTTGGAAATGTTGATCATAATGAGAAAATGAACATCAAAATGAAGGAAATATGCATCGAAATGAAGAAAATGTCAATCATATCGAGAAAATAAGCATCAAAATTAAGGAAATATGCATCGATAGGAAATAATTGTTGATTGTAAAAAAAAATAATCATCAAAATGAAGGAAAAGAGCATCGAAATGAAGGAAATGTTGATCGTAACAAGAAAATTGAGCATCAAAATGAAGAAATAAGAATAAAAAAGAAGGAAATGCAGATCGTAACAAGAAAATGAGCTTCAAAATGAAGCAAATATGCAACGAAACAAAGGTAATGTAGATCATAATAAGAAAATGAGCATCAAAATAAAGGAAATATGCATCGAAACGAAGGAAATGTTGATCGTAACGAGAAAATGAACATCAAAATGAAGGAAATATGCATTGAAAATGAAGAAAATGTTGATCGTAACGAGAAAATGAACATCAAAATGAAGGAAATAAGCATTGATAGAAAATATATGTTGATCGTTACAAGAAAATGATCATCAAAATGAAGAAAACAAGCATCGAAACGAAGGAAATGTTGTTCGTAACTAGAAAATAAGCATCAAAATAAAGGAATTAAGCATCGAAACGAAGGGAATGATAATCGTAACAAAAAAATGAGTATCAAAATGATGAAAATATGCATCGAAACGAACTCAAAGTAAATCGTAACTAGAAATTGAGCATCAAAATGTGGAAAATGTGCACAGAAACGAAGGAAATATTGATCGTAACTACAAAATGAACATAAAAATGAAGGAAATATTCATCGAAAAGAGGGAAATATTGATCGTAATGAGAAATTTAGCATTAAAATGAAGGACATATAAGTCTAAACGAAGGAAATTGTTGATCGCAATGAGAAAATGAGCTTCAAAATGAAGCAAATATGCAACGAAACAAACGTAATGTAGATCGTAATAAGAAAATGAGCATCAAAATGAAGGAAATATGCATCGAAACGAAGGAAATGTTGATCGTAACGAGAAAATGAACATCAAGATGAAAATATTGATAGTAACGAGAAAATGAAGGACATGAGCAACGAAAATATATGTTGATCGTTACAAGAAAATGATCATCAAAATAAAGAAAACAAGCATCGAAAGGAAGGAAATGTTGTTCGTAACTAGAAAATGAGCATTAAAATGAAAGAATTACGCATCGAAACGAAGGGAATGAAGATCGTAACGAGAAAATGAGCATCAATATGATGAAAATATGCATCGAAACGAACTTAAAGTAAATCGTAACTAGAAATTGAGCATCAAAATGTGGGAAATATGCACCGAAACGAAGGAAATATTGATCATAACTAGAAAATGAGCATAAAAATGAAGGAAATATGCATCGAAAAGAGGGAAATATTGATCGTAATGAGAAATTTAGCATTAAAATGAAGGAAATATGAGTCGAAACGAAGGAAATGTAGATCGTAATGAGAAAATGAGCATCAAAGTGAAGGAAATATGGATCAAAATAATGGAAATTTGCATCGAAATGAAGGAAATATTGATCATAACGAGAAAATGAGCATAAAAATGATGGAAATATTCATCGAAAAGAAGATAATGTTGATTATAACAAGAAAATGAGCATTAAAATAAAGGAAACGAGCTTTGAAAAAAAGAAAAAATACATCGTAACGAGAAAATGAGCATCAAAATAAAGGAAATGTGCATTGAAAAGAAGAAAATATTGATCATAACGAGAAAATAAGCATCAAAATTAAGGAAATGTGCATCGAAACAAAGAAAATGTTGATCGTAACGAGAAAATAAACCTCAAAATGAAGGAATATGCATCGAAATGAAGGAAATGTTGATCATAATGGGAAAATGAGCATCAAAATTAGGAAATATGCATCGAATCGAAGGAAATATAGATAGTAACGAGAAAATGAGCATGAAAGTGAAGGAAATATGCATCAAAACGAAGGAAATGTTGATCGTAACGCGAAAATGAGCTTCAAAATAAAGGAAATATGCATCATAACGAAGGAAATGTTGATCATAACGAGAGAATGAACATCAAAATAATGGAAATTTGCATCGAAATGAAGGAAATATTGATCATAACGAGAAATTAAGCATCAAAATGATGGAAATATTCATCAAAACGAAGATAATGTTGATCATAACAAGAAAATGAGCATCAAAATGAAGGAAACGAGCATCGAAACAAAGAAAAAATTGATCGTAACGAGAAAATGAGCATCAAAATGAAGGAAATTTGCATTGAAAAGAAGAAAATGTTGATCGTAACGAGAAAATGAGCATCAAATTTAAGGAAATATGCATCGAAACAAAGAAAATGTTGATCGTAACGAGAAAATAAACCTCAAAATTAAGGAAATATGCATCGAAATGAAGGAAATGTTGATCGTAATGAGAAAATGTGCATCAAAATTAGGAAATATGCATCGAATCGAAGGAAATATAGATAGTAACGAGAAAATGAGCATCATAATGAAGGAAATATGCATCGATAGGAAATAATTGTTGATCCTAACAAGAAATGATCATCAAAATGAAAGAAACGAGCTTCAAAACTAAGAAAATATAGATCGTAACGAAAAAATGAGCATCAAAATGAAAGAAATGTGCATTGAAAAGAGAAAAATGTTGATCGTAACGAGAAAATAAGCATCAAAATGAAGGAAATGTGCATCGAAACGAAGAAAATGTTGATCGTAATGAGAAAAAGATTGTCAAAATGAAAGAAATATGCATCGAAACAAAGGAAATGTTGATCGTAATGAGAAAATGTATAATATCTTAGTTCAACAAGATTTTTTTTTAGAAAGCCCAAAACCTATTTATTTATTTTATGGCCCAAAAGGCCAGTCCTATCTTAGCCCAACTAGATTTTGTTAGAAAGCCCAAAACCTAATTATTTATTTTTATGGCCCAAAAGGCCAGCCCAATCAAGCTCAACTAGATTTTTTTTAGAAAGCCCAAACTTATTTATTTATTTATTTTGTGGCCCAAAGTTTCAGCCCACTTAAATGGCCTGATATATAATTATTAAGGATAAAGTTAAAAAAAAAGAGAGAGAAGAACGGGAGAAGAAAAGCAAAAGAGGGGAAAGAAGAGAGGAAGAGGAGAAACCCTTGTTGATCAAATTCTCCCTTACAACCCTCATCCTAGGTGGTTTTTAAGTTGTTTTGAGGTAAGTGGTGTGTGAATTAAGCTTCCTTCTTCCATGATTTTGTAATTTTGTGGGGTTTTTCTTTTTGGTATGTGGGTAATTTGCAGACTGTTCGAACTGATTTTGACATAGCTATTAACCTTGAAAGTTTGCAAACTTAATTTCTGTACGTAGCTGAACTCGTTAGCTTTCCGTAGCCCCTTGAAACGCCTCAATCCGATTATTCTACAATTAGTTATGATTTTTCTCGTAAACTGCCGCTAGCTGGAAAATTTCAGAATTTTTATGTCGAATTCAAACTTAATTTTTTTATCGTTTCGTTTAGTTAATGTATTGAAACGGTTATATGGGATTGGGAACTGATGTTAAAGAGTTACATGCCATTTTTATTTAATATCGACTCGTTCGAACTCGATTAGGATTTGTTTTTAGCAATGAAAGGGATGTTAACGCTAATAGTTAGTTATATTTAATTTGTCTTTAATTGCTCATCTCCTTTCTAGGTAAAGAACCATCGACGAAGGGCAAGGGACCGACTTCAGATTTCGGAGAGAGTTAATCACTTCCTTGTGAGTTAATAATTCGGGAACGCTTTCTCTTGTGGGAAGTGTGGACCCTCGATAAATGTGCATTTATTTTAGTTTTAGTTAATTGATAAGAAAATTATTTGGTATTATGTTATGTGGTAAAGAGCCTGATTGGCTCGATTGCTCTGGTTAGAGTCATGTTAGCCATTTTATGAGTTTTATTGATTTCTGGTTATTCTTGTGTGCCAATTAAGACTCTAACTTGAGTCGTTATTCATCTTATGATGCACATGCATATGTATGTCTGGTACCAAGGTTAAGTAGCCCGAATTGGTCACGGTTCGGGTGAGTTGGAGCGACATTCATTAAGTAGCCCGAATTGTCGCGGTTCGGGTGAGTTAGAGTGACAACCAAGTTGCCCGTGATTGGCAAACCTGGGTGAGTTAGATCTAACGGGGCACCTGTCCATTTGCCAAATACTGATACTCTGGAGGGTGATCGTTAGATGGATCAGTCTATTATAGGCTCAGTCAACGTCACCGGTGTGGGACATGCATGTCATATATGTTTATATGTTTGATCATTTCAAGTATTCACGTCGATATTGAATTGTGAACTTTAGCACTTGGCGTATTGAGAAAGAATATTAATGTGCATTTTATCTAGAGTAACGGTGACGGGCTTGGACTGTCTCTCGACGGAGAGCTCAGTTCGAGGAGGATATTGACTACCCACGCGTCTTTTATGTGATAACATGTTGTTTTAACTAATTGTGTTATTCATAAATGTGCACTAAGGTTTTTATTTTCATTAATATGTACACTGAGTGAGAATAATTATTGTGGGACGAATTGTGGGATTTTATGTTATGAACCGCGAGTGGGAGTACATGCTTTGTATAAGGGTCGGGGTGACCGGCTTATCACCTCACTGAGCTAGTGGTTTTGCTCACCCCCCATCATTCTTTCATTTTCAGGCTGTTGATATCGTTTTGGTTGGAGGTTTGCCAATCTTTTGCTCATCATCCAATCCGTGTTTTGGGTACTTTCTCTTTTATGTAAATTGACGGATTCATTGGCGAGGTTGTATAGTTTATATTTGGTGACCCCCTTGATGTTCTTTTTGTACCTTCGCGATGTTATATCGTTCATGTATATTTTCTTTAAACTAAGTTACACCGTTGTATTTTGTACCTTTGTAAATCCTTGTTGATACTTTTTGAGATGATGTCCTCGGGTTGTACCCGTTGTTATCAGTTGTTCAGCTCTACAGGTACTTGAAAGCAAGCCTTACGTTTTCTATAAACTTTGTGGAGTGGAGTGCACCCATTCTGCGAAATTTATGGTTAACGTGGCAGTTGTCGCGTTCTGTCTGGGGTCGGGGCGTGACAACTTTCTTGGTATCAGAGCCTGGTTTTATGATTCTCATTCTTTTTGTGTCAAGCCAATGAGTCCAACTTTGTTTCTATGTTATCCTAAGGTATCGTATTGCCTTGACGTTGACCTTGCATTTTCTTTCCTTTCTTCCTTTCAGTCATTATGGCACCTCCAGTTCGAGGTCGAGGTCGAGGACACGCTCCTCGTGATCCTCCGAGTCCTCTACTCTCTTCTGTTCCTCGTGGACCTCGAGGACATGTTTCTTCTGATCATGTCATTCCTCCGACAGTTATGGACCCTATCAATTCTGATCATAGGGTGCCAGTTTCCCAGGTAGAGCAACCACGGGCCCAGTTGCGGGTTGAGCACATGATGACACCCGAGCAGTACCAATTGTATTATGATCACATTCGAATACATGGTGTTCCACCACCTACAACGGCTCATACGACTACGACTGTCACTGAAGAGGTCCTTCGTGCTAATGAATCGATTCGACCTACATCTAATGTACCAGTTTTTACTCCAGAAATGGCTTTAGGAGGTTCTGCTTCTCGAGGTGCACTTTTTATACCTGATTTGGTGAAAGCAGTTGAAAACATGGGGACTTCGAAATTTGACGGTGCAAGAGATGCTTCAAAAGCGGGGGCATGGTTAAAGGAGATTACAGAGACCTTTGACACCTTGATGATTGAAGAATGTTATCGTGTGGTCATTGCGACCAAGCTGTTAGGCCCAGATGCACGACGATGGTGGCAGAATCTAAAAGAGACATCTTCGGTTACTATTACGTGGGCTATCTTTGTGGAACGATTCAAAGATCGATACTTCTCTCAGTACATCAAGGATCAGAAGAGAAAGGAGTTCTTCAACCTCTTTCAAGGCATTATGTCGGTCGTTGAGTACGAAAGCAAATTTCTGGAATTGCGAGAATTCGCTCCTGAGTCATATACGACGAGAGACTTATGCAAGAGATTTGAAGATGGTCTTAATTTAAATATTCCAGATCGCATCAAGTCCGGAGACAAGTACGAGAGTCTTGACGATCTCGTAGAAGAAGCCCTGAGGGTAGAAGGTTTAGTTCAGGCGAGACATAAGCTTGCAGAACGATCTCAAAAGAAAAGGCAAGGGAGCGCATTTCCAGGAAATGCATCGAAGGTGTATAGGGGTGTGGGATCTTCGTGTGGCGCACCAAGTTCGGCATCTATTAGTTTTCCTCAACATCGGGAGCAGTTTAGTAGAGGCGGGAGCAATGTCTCGGGATCGGTTGGTGAAAATCGCAAGTGCCAGAATTGCCTAAAATATCATGACGGCCCCTGTAAGGCTCCTCAAGTATGTTTTCAGTGTCGACAGCCGGGGCATATGCGAAGTTCTTGTCCTCAGCTTATGGGAACGAGCAGTCAGAGTTCTGGTCAGCTTCGTGGTAAACTAACATATTCTACACCCAGAGATACTCGATCTGCAGTTACCAGAGTGCCCGATGCCTCAAGCGGCCCTAGTACTCAATCACCTATGCAAGGAAGGAAGCAAACTAGAGTATTTCATATTTCCCAAGAAGAGGCTCGCTCAGATCCGAAGGTTGTGACAGGTAATTTATAATTTGAGTATTTTCACATGCTAAATCTAACCCCGCATTGTTATGCCACTTGATTACGAATAAAACATTCGTAAGAAATTCTATCTTTTCAAATTTTTTAAATCACAATCTCACCTAATATTGCTTCTTTAGGCCATGTGTTTGTGGGAGATCATCAGGTCTACGCTTTATTTGACCCAGGTTCTGATAGGTCTTATATCCGAGATGATCTTACTGCGATCTTAGATTATCCTATCTCTCATTTGTCACCTGGAATCATCATTCATACCCCTCTTGGAGAGCGTCTATTCGTGATTCAGTATTCCTTGGTTGTCCATTGAAGATCAAAGATGTCATTTTAGAGGCTGAATTGATACCATTGCCTTTGATTGATCTTGATGTTATTCTTGGCATGGATTGGCTTTCTTCTCATCATGCAATTCTCGATTGCCACGAGAAGCTTGTTATTTTTCGTAGACCAGGATTCTCAGAACTTGTTTTTGAGGGTAAACTTCAAACGAGATCCCTCTCTTTTATTTCAATGTTGACTGCGCATAAATTAATGCGTAAGGGTTGTGAGGCATTCTTGGCATTTGTCATCGATACTTCTCTTTCTGAAACTAAACTAGATGACATCCCAATCGTGAATGAATTTCCTGATGTCTTTCCCGAAGACTTACCAGGACAACCTCCGAATCGAGAGATTGATTTTTTCATTGACGTACTTCCTGGAATCACACCTATATCGATTACTCCATATCGAATGTCGCCTGCTGAGCTTAAGGAACTCCAGACACAACTTGGGGAATTATTGGAGAAGGGTTTCATACGACCTAGCACATCTCCATGGGGTGCTCCAGTTCTTTTTGTCAAGAAGAAAGATGGATCACTTCGTCTATGTGTCGACTACCGTCAATTGAACAAGGTGACTATAAAGAACAAATATCCTCTTCCAAGAATCGATGATCTGTTTGATCAATTGCAAGGAGCAACTGTGTTCTCAAAAATTGATTTGCGATCCGGTTATCACCAACTCAAGATTAGGGAATCTGATATCCCTAAGTCTGCATTTCGAACCAGATACGGTCATTTTGAATTTTGTGTTATGCCTTTTAAACTCACAAATGCTCCTGCAGCTTTTATGGATCTTATGAATCGGGTCTTTCGGCCGTACTTAGATAAGTTTGTCATCATCTTCATTGATGACATTCTTATTTATTCTAAATCGGACGACGAGCATTCTCACCATCTAAGAATTGCTCTGAACATTCTCAGAGAAAATCAGCTTTATGCTAAATTCTCGAAGTGTGAATTTTGGCTTCGCGAGGTAAGCTTTTTGGGTCATAACATTTCTAAAGAAGGAATCTACGTCGATCCAGTGAAGATTCAAGCTATACTAGATTGGGAGCATCCAAAGAACGTGACAGAGATTCGTAGTTTTCTGGGATTAGCTGGATATTATCGACGGTTTGTCAAAGACTTTTCGTTATTGGCTTCATCTTTGACTAAATTGACTCGGAAAGGGGTAAAATTTGAATGGAGTGAAGAATGCGAGGAAGCATTTCAAGAATTGAAAAGACGACTCGTTTCAGCTCCTATTCTTGCTTTGCCAGACCCAGCGATTGGAGAATTTACCATTTATAGCGACGCCTAGAGACAAGGATTAGGATGCGTTCTCATGCAAGAAGGAAAGGTTATTGCCTACTCTTCAAGGCAATTGAAGAAGAACGAAGAAAATTATCCTACACATGATTTAGAGTTGGCTGCAATCGTCTTTGCATTGAAGATATGGAGGCACTATCTGTATGGTGCAACTTGTCGGGTTTTCACTGATCACAAGAGCTTAAAGTATATCACCACGCAAAAGGAGCTCAACCTCAGGCAAAGGCGATGGATGGAGTTGATTAGTGACTATGACTTAGTCATCGATTATCATCCTGGCAAGGCGAACGTTGTTGCAGATGCTCTAAGTAGAAAGTCTTCTACCTCACTTGCTTCAATTCAATCTTTTTATCTTCCTATGTTGGAGCAATTTAAATCTTTACACATTTCGCTCGATTGTGAAAAGTCTAATGATTTTGCCTTAATCGCCAAATTCGAGGTTAGACCTACCTTGTTCGAGAAAATTCGAGAAAGACAATCACACGATATTTATTTACAACAGAAGATGGCGAAGCTAAATCAAGGAAAAGAAACAGAATATCAAATTCGGGATGATGGACTTCTTACTTTTAAAAATCGTGTTTGTGTTCCATCAGAACTTGATGTTCGTAGAGCTATTCTTGAGGAAGCCCATTCTTCAGCCTTTGCTATGCATCCTGGTAGTACCAAAATGTATAGAACACTTCGGGAGCATTATTGGTGGCCAGGTATGAAACGGGACACTACTGAATTTGTATCAAAGTGCTTATCTTGCCAACAGATTAAAGCGGAACACCAAAAACCAGCCGGCATGCTTCAACCACTACCTATTCCTGAGTGGAAATGGGAAAACGTCACAATGGATTTTGTTTCTGGTTTACCTCGAACCCAAAAGGGTCATGACTCAATTTGGGTCATTGTCGATCGTCTGACGAAATCGGCACATTTCCTTCCAGTGCATACCAACGAATCTTTAGAGAAACTTGCCAAGTTATATGTCGATGAGATCGTGAGATTGCACGGAGTACCAGTGTCAATCATATCTGACCGTGATCTAAGATTCACTTCCCGTTTTTGGCCTAGTCTGCAGAAAGCGCTAGGTACAAAATTACTATTCAGTACCTCGTTTCATCCACAGACTGATGGACAGTCAGAGAGAACTATACAGACACTAGAAGACATGTTACGTGCAGTGGTGTTGAATTTGGGAGGTAGCTGGGATAAGTACGTAACATTGGTGGAGTTCGCTTATAACAACAGTTATCATTCAAGCATTGGAATGCCCCCGTACGAAGCTCTGTATGGCCGAAAGTGTCGAACACCACTCTTTTGGGATGAGGTTGGCGAGAGACAAATCGAACAAGTAGAGCTTATCGAAGATGCGAAGGCAAAAATACAACTTATTCGAGACAGACTTAAGGCAGCGCAAGATCGACAGAAAAGCTACGCAGATAATAGGAGGCGCGATTTGGAGTTTAATGAAGGAGACAAAGTTTTTCTGAAAGTTTCTCCATGGAAGGGCGTGTTGCGATTCCGCCGTCGAGGAAAGTTGAGTCCAAGGTATATTGGCCCGTTTACGATCGTGCAAAGGATTGGTCGTGTCGCGTATCGACTTGAGCTACCATCAGAATTGTCGAAGATTCACGATGTCTTCCATGTCTCTATGCTTAGAAAATATGAACCAGATCCTTCGCACGTGCTCAATATCCCCCAGTTGTATTAAAGGAAAATCTATCGTACGAAGTACAACCTGTTCAAATTGTAGATCGCCGAGAGAAAATGCTTCGTAACAAATCCATTCCTATGGTGAGAATTCTATGGAGAAGTGATCAAATTGAAGAAGAAACATGGGAACCAGAGTCAGTCATGCGTCAACAACATCCAAATCTCTTTTCATCTCTAGGTACGTTTATGTTTTGAGGACGAATTTTTTTTTTTTTGAGGAGGGGATACTTTATAATATCTTAGTTCAACAAGATTTTTTTTTAGAAAGCCCAAAACCTATTTATTTATTTTATGGCCCAAAAGGCCAGCCCTATCTTAGCCCAACTAGATTTTGTTAGAAAGCCCAAAACCTAATTATTTATTTTTATGGCCCAAAAGGCCAGCCCAATCAAGCCCAACTAGATTTTTTTTAGAAAGCCCAAACTTATTTATTTATTTATTTTGTGGCCCAAAGTTTCAGCCCACTTAAATGGCCTGATATATAATTATTAAGGCTAAAGTTAAAAAAAAAGAGAGAGAAGAACGGGAGAAGAAAAGCAAAAGAGGGGAAAGAAGAGAGGAAGAGGAGAAACCCTTGTTGATCAAATTCTCCCTTACAACCCTCATCCTAGGTGGTTTTTAAGTTGTTTTGAGGTAAGTGGTGTGTGAATTAAGCTTCCTTCTTCCATGATTTTGTAATTTTGTGGGGTTTTTCTTTTTGGTATGTGGGTAATTTGCAGACTGTTCGAACTGATTTTGACATAGCTATTAACCTTGAAAGTTTGCAAACTTAATTTCTGTACGTAGCTGAACTCGTTAGCTTTCCGTAGCCACTTGAAACGCCTCAATCCGATTATTCTACAATTAGTTATGATTTTTCTCGTAAACTGCCGCTAGCTGGAAAATTTCAGAATTTTTATGTCGAATTCAAACTTAATTTTTTTATCGTTTCGTTTAGTTAATGTATTGAAACGGTTATATGGGATTGGGAACTGATGTTAAAGAGTTACATGCCATTTTTATTTAATATCGACTCGTTCGAACTCGATTAGGATTTGTTTTTAGCAATGAAAGGGATGTTAACGCTAATAGTTAGTTATATTTAATTTGTCTTTAATTGCTCATCTCCTTTCTAGGTAAAGAACCATCGACGAAGGGCAAGGGACCGACTTCAGATTTCAGAGAGAGTTAATCACTTCCTTGTGAGTTAATAATTCGGGAACGCCTTCTCTTGTGGGAAGTGTGGACCCTCGATAAATGTGCATTTATTTTAGTTTTAGTTAATTGATAAGAAAAATATTTGGTATTATGTTATGTGGTAAAGAGCCTGATTGGCTCGATTGCTCTGGTTAGAGTCATGTTAGCCATTTTATGAGTTTTATTGATTTCTGGTTATTCTTGTGTGCCAATTAAGACTCTAACTTGAGTCGTTATTCATCTTATGATGCACATGCATATGTATGTCTGGTACCAAGGTTAAGTAGCCCGAATTGGTCACGGTTCGGGTGAGTTGGAGCGACATTCATTAAGTAGCCCGAATTGTCGCGGTTCGGGTGAGTTAGAGTGACAACCAAGTTGCCCGTGATTGGCAAACCTGGGTGAGTTAGATCTAACGGGGCACCTGTCCATTTGCCAAATACTGATACTCTGGAGGGTGATCGTTAGATGGATCAGTCTATTATAGGCTCAGTCAACGTCACCGGTGTGGGACATGCATGTCATATATGTTTATATGTTTGATCATTTCAAGTATTCACGTCGATATTGAATTGTGAACTTTAGCACTTGGCGTATTGAGAAAGAATATTAATGTGCATTTTATCTAGAGTAACGGTGACGGGCTTGGACTGTCTCTCGACGGAGAGCTCAGTTCGAGGAGGATATTGACTACCCACGCGTCTTTTATGTGATAACATGTTGTTTGAACTAATTGTGTTATTCATAAATGTGCACTAAGGTTTTTATTTTCATTAATATGTACACTGAGTGAGAATAATTATTGTGGGACGAATTGTGGGATTTTATGTTATGAACCGCGAGTGGGAGTACATGCTTTGTATAAGGGTCGGGGTGACCGGCTTATCACCTCACTGAGCTAGTGGTTTTGCTCATCCCCCATCATTCTTTCATTTTCAGGCTGTTGATATCGTTTTGGTTGGAGGTTTGCCTATCGTTTGCTCATCATCCAATCCGTGTTTTGGGTACTTTCTCTTTTATGTAAATTGACGGATTCATTGGCGAGGTTGTATAGTTTATATTTGGTGACCCCCTTGATGTTCTTTTTGTACCTTCGCGATGTTATATCGTTCATGTATATTTTCTTTAAACTAAGTTACACCGTTGTATTTTGTACCTTTGTAAATCCTTGTTGATACTTTTTGAGATGATGTCCTCGGGTTGTACCCGTTGTTATCAGTTGTTCAGCTCTACAGGTACTTGAAAGCAAGCCTTATGTTTTCTATAAACTTTGTGGAGTGGAGTGCACCCATTCTGCGAAATTTATGGTTAACGTGGCGGTTGTCGCGTTCTGTCTAGGTCGGGGCGTGACAAAATGAGCATCAAAATGAAGGAAGTACGCATTGAAACAAGGGAAATATTGATCATAATGAGAAAATAAGCATCAAAATGAAGGAAATATGCATCGAAACGAAGAAAATGTAGATCGTATTGAGAAAATGAGCATTAAAATTAAGTAAATAAGCATCGATAGGAAATAATTGTTGATTGTAACGAAAAAATAATCATCAAAATGAAGGAAAAAAGCATCGAAATGAAGGAAATACTGATCGTAATGAGAAAATGAGCATCAAAATGAAGGAAATATGCATCGAAACGAAGGGAATGTAGATCGTAACGAGAAAATGAGCATCAAAGTGAAGGAAATATTCATCGAAATGAAGATAATGTTGATCATAACGAGAAAATGAGCATCAAAACTAAGAAAATATAGATCGTAACGAGAAAATGAGCATCAAATTGAAGGAAATATGCATTGAAAAGAAGAAAATATTGATCGTAACGAGAAAATGTGCATCAAAATGAAGGAAATGTGCATCAAAACGAAGAAAATGTTGATCGTAACGAGAAAATGATTGTCAAAATGAAGGAGATATGTATTGAAACAAAGGAAATATTGATCGTAATGAGAAAATAAGCATCAAAATGAAGGAAATATGCATCGAAACGTTGGAAGTGTTGATCATAATGAGAAAATGAGCATCAAAATGAAGGAAATATGCATCGAAATGAAGAAAATGTCGATCGTATCGATAAAATGAGCATCAAAATTAAGGAAATATGCATCGATACGAAATAATTGTAGATTGTATCGAAAAAATAATCATCAAAATAAAGGAAAAGACCATCGAAAGGAAGAAAATGTTGATCGCAACTAGAAAATTGAGCATCCAAATGAAGAAAATACGAATAAAAAAGAAGGAAATGTTGATCGTCACAAGAAAATGAGCATCAAAATGAAGAAAATATTCTTTAAAACGAAGGAAATGTTGATCATAACGAGAAAATGAGAATCAAAATGAAGGGAATATGTATCGAACCGAAAGCGATGTTTGTCTTAACGAGAAAATAAGTATAAAAATGAAGGACATGAGCAACAAAACCAAAAAAATATTGATAGTAACGAGAAAATGAGCATCAAAATGAAGGAAATACGCATCGAAACGAAGAAAATGATGATCGTAACGAGAAAATTAGCATCAAAATGAAGGAAATGTGCATCGAAACGAAGAAATTGTTGATCGTAATGAGAAAATGAGCATCAAAATGAATAAAATAAGCATCAAAATGAAGGAAGTATACATCGAAAAGAAGATAATATTGATCATAACGAGAAAATGAACATCAAAATGAAGGAATTAAGCATAGATAGAAAATATATGTTGATCTTTACGAGAAAATTATCTTCAAAATGAAGAAAACGAGTATCGTAATGAAGGAAATGTTGTTCGTAACTAGAAAATGAACATAAAAATGAAGGAATTACGCATCGAAACAAAGGGAATGAAGATCGTAACGAGAAAATGAGCATTAAAATGATGAAATATTGATCGTAACAAGAAAATAAGCATCAAAATGAAGGAAATACGAATAGAAACGAAGGAAATGCTGATCATAACGAGAAAATGAGCATCAAAATGAAGGAAATATATTTCGAAATGAAGAAAATATGCATCGAAAAGAGGGAAACGTTGATCGTAAAAGAAATTTATCATTAAAATGAAGGAAATATGAGTCGTAACGAGAAAATGAGCATCAAAGTGAAGGAAATATGCATCAAAACGAAGAAAATGTTGATCGTAACGAGAAAATGAGCTTCAAAATAAAGGAAATATGCATCTTGACGAAGGAAATATTTATCATAACAAGAAAATGAGCATCAAAATGATGGAAATACGAATAGAAACGAAGGAAATTATGATCGTAAGGAGAACATGAGCATCAAAATGAAGAAAATATTCATCGAAACGAGGAAATACTGATCGTAATAAGAAAATGAGCATCAAAATGAATGAAATACGAATAGAAACAAAGGAAATGCTTATCGTAACGAGAAAATAAGCATCAAAATGAAGGAAATATGCCTCGAAATGAGGAAATGCTGATCGTAATAAGAAAATGAGTATCAAAATAAAGGAAATATGCATCGTAACGAAGGAAATATTAATCGTAACAAGAAAATGAGCATCAAAATGATGGAAATACAAGTCAAAACGAAGGAAATGTAGATCGTAACGAGAAAATGAGTATAAAAAAATAAGGAAATATGTTTTGAAATGAAGGAAATGTTGATTGTAACGAGAAAATGAGCATCAAAATGAAGCAAAAGTGCCTCGAAATGAATGAAATGTTTATCGTAACGAGAAAATAATCGTCAAAAATAAAGGAAATATGTTTAGAAACGAAGGAAATATGCATCGAAAAGATGGAAACGTTGATCGTAACGAGAAATTTAGCATTAAAATGAAGGAAATATGATTCGAAACAGAGGAAATGTAGATCGTAACGATAAAATGAGCATCAAAGTGAAGGAAATATGCATCGAAACGAAGAAAATGTTGATCATAACTAGAAAATGAGCTTCAAAATAATGGAAATATGCATCGTGACGAAGGAAATATTGATCGTAATAAGAAAATGAGAATCAAAATGAAGGAAATACGAATAGAAACAAAGGAAATGCTGATTGTAATGGGAAAATGAGCATCAAAATGAAGGAAATATATTTCGAAACGAAGGAAATATTGATCATAACGAGAAAATGAGCATCAAAATGAAGGAAATATGCATCAAAACTAAGAAAATGTTGATCGTAACGAGAAAATGAGCTTCAAAATAAAAAAAATATGCATTGTAAATGAAGGTAATATTGATCATAACGAGAAAATAAGCATAAAAATGAAGGAAACATGCATCGAAACGAAGTTAATGTTGTTCGTAACGAGAAAATGAGCAACAAAATAAAGTAAACGAGCACCGAAACTAACAAAATATAAATCGTAATGAGAAAATGAGCATTAAAATGAAGAAAATATGCATTGAAAAGAAGAAAATGAGCATCAAAATAAAGGAAATGCGAATCGAAACGATGAAAATATTGATCGTAATGAAAAAATAATCGTCAAAATAAATGAAATATGCATTAAAACGAAGGAAATGTTTATCGTAATGTGAAAATGTGTATCAAAATAAAGGAAATATGCATGGAAACAAAGGAAATGTAGATCATAATAAGAAAATTAGCATTAAAACGAAGGAAATACGAATCAAAAAGAAGGAAATATTGAATGTAACAAGAAAATGAGTATCAAACTGAAGGAAATATGCTTCGAAACGAAGGAAATGTTGTTCATAACGAGAAAATGAGCATCAAAATGAAGGGAATATGTGTTGAACCGAAAGAGATGTTGGTCTTAACGAGAAAATGTTGTAACTCCTTAACATCAGTTCCCAATCCCACATAACCCGTTTCAATACATTAACTAAACGAAACGATAGAAAATAAGTTTGAATTCAATATAAAAATTTTGAAAATTTTCAGCTAGCGGCAGTTTACGAGAAAAATCATAACTAATTGTAGAATAATCGGATTGAGGCGTTTCAAGTGGCTACGGAAAGCTAACGAGTTCAGCTACGTGCAGAAATTAAGTTTGCAAACTTTCGAGGGCAATAGCTATGTCAAAATCAGTTCGAACAGTCTGCGAATTACCCACATACCAAAAAGAAAAACACCACAAAATTACAAAACCATGGAAGAAGGAAGCTTAATTCAAACACCACTTACCTCAAAACAACTTAGAAACCACCTAGGATGAGGGTTGTAAGGGAGAATTTGATCAACAAGGGTTTCTCCTCTTCACTCTCTTCTTTCCCCTCTTTTGCTTTTCTTCTCCCGTTCTTCTCTCTTTTTTTTTTAACTTAAGCCTTAATAATTATATATATCAGGACATTTAAGTGGGCTGAAATTTGGGCCACAAAATAAATAAATAAATAAGTTTGGGCTTTCTAAAAAAAATCTAGTTGGGCTATGATAAGGCTGGTCTTTTGGGCCATAAAAATATATAAATAGGTTTTGGGCTTTCTAAAATAAATCTAGTTGGGCAAAGATAGGGCTGGCCTTTTGGGCCATAAAAATAAATAAATAGGTTTTGGGCTTTCTAAAAAAAAATCTAGTTGAGCTAAGATATTATAATTAAAATGAAGGAAATGACCATAAAGACAAAGGAAACGTTGTTGTAACGATAAAATGATCATCAAAATGATGGAAATATGCATCAAAACGAAAGAAATATTGTTCGTAACGAGAGAATTAACATCAAAATGAAGGAAATATGAGTCGAAACGCAGGAAATGTAGATCCTAACGAGAAAATGAGCATCAAAATGAATGAAATATGCATTGAAACAAAGGGAATGCAGATCGTAACAAGAAAATGAGCATCTGAATGAAGGAATATGAATCGAAACAAAGGACATGCTGATTATAACGAGAAAATGAGCATCAAAATGAAGGAAATATGCATCGAAACGAAGATAATATTGATCGTAACGAGAAAATGAGCATCAAATTTAAGGAAATGAGCATCAAATTTAAGGAAACGAGCATCGAAACTATGAAAATATAGATCATAACGAGAAAATGAGCATCAAAATGAAGGAAATGTGCATTGAAAAGAAGAAAATGTTGATCGTAATGAGAAAATGAGCATCAAAATGACGGAAAAGCACATCAAAACGAAGAAAATATTGATCGTAACCAGAAAATGATCGTCAAAATGAAAGAAATATGTATCGAAACGAAGAAAGCATTGATCGTAATGAGAAAATAAGAATTAAAATGAAGGAAATATGCATCGAAACGAAAAAATGTAGATTGGAACGAGAAAATGAGCATCAGAATGAAGGAAATGTGCATTGATAGGATATAATTGTTGATCGTAACGAAAAAATGATCATCAAAATGAAGGAAATGACATTCAAAATGAAGGAAATTTGGATCGTAACGAGAAAATGAGCATCAAGATAATCAAAATGAAGGAAATGTGCATCGAAACGAAGAAAATGTTGATCGTAACGAGAAAATGATTGTCAAAATGAAGGAAATATGTATTGAAACAAAGGAAATGTTGATCGTAAAGAGAAAATAAACATCCAAATGAAGGAAATATGCATCGAAATGTTGGAAATGTTGATCATAATGAGAAAATGAGCATCAAAATGAAGGAAATATGCATCGAAATGAAGAAAATGTCAATCATATCGAGAAAATGAGCATCAAAATTAAGGAAATATGCATCGATAGGAAATAATTGTTGATTGTAAAAAAAATAATCATCAAAATGAAGGAAAAGAGCATCGAAACGAAGGAAATGTTGATTGTAACAAGAAAATCGAGCATCAAAATGAAGAAATAAGAATAAAAAAGAAGGAAATGCTGATCGTAACAAGAAAATAAGCATCAAAATAAAGGAAATATTTTTCGAAACGAAGAAAATATTGATCATAACAAGAAAATGAGTTTCCAAATAAAGGGAATATGTATCGAACCGAAAGCGTGTTTGTCTTAACGAGAAAATGAGTATCAAAATGAAGGACATGAGCAACGAAACAAAGAAAATATTGATAGTAATGAGAAAATGAGAATCAAAATGATGGAAATGTGCATCGAAACGAACAAAATGATGATCATAAAGAGAAAATTAGCATCAAAATGAAGGAAATGTACATCGAAACGAAGAAATTGTTGATCGCAATGAGAAAATGATCTTCAAAATGAAGCAAATATGCAACGAAACAAAGGTAATGTAGATCGTAATAAGAAAATGAGCATCAAAATAAAGGAAATATGCATCGAAACGAAGGAAATGTTGATCGTAACGAGAAAATAAACATCAAAATGAAGGAAATATGCATTGAAAACGAAGAAAATGTTGATCATAACAAGAAAATGAACATCAAAATGAAGGAAATAAGCACTGATAGAACATATATGTTGATCGTTACAAGAAAATGATCATCAAAATGAAGAAAACAAGCGTCGAAATGAAGGAAATGTTGTTCGTAACTAGAAAATAAGCATCAAAATAAAGGAATTAAGCATCGAAACGAAGGGAATGAAGATCGTAACAAAAAAATGAGTATCAAAATGATGAAAATATGCATCGAAACGAACTCAAAGTAAATCGTAACTAGAAATTGAGCATCAAAATGTGGAAAATATGCACAGAAACGAAGGAAATATTGATCGTAACTACAAAATGAGCATAAAAATGAAGGAAATATGCATCGAAAAGTGGGAAATATTGATCGTAATGAGAAATTTAGCATTAAAATGAAGGATATATAAGTCGAAACGAAGGAAATTGTTGATCGCAATGAGAAAATGAGCTTCAAAATGAAGCAAATATGCAACGAAACAAAGGTAATGTAGATCGTAATAAGAAAATGAGCATCAAAATGAAGGAAATATGCATCGAAACGAAGGAAATGTTGATCGTAACGAGAAAATGAACATCAAGAAGGAAATATTGATAGTAACGAGAAAATGAGGGACATGAGCAACGGAAATATATGTTGATCGTTACAAGAAAATGATCATCAAAATAAAGAAAACAATCATCGAAAGGAAGGAAATGTTATTCGTAACTAGAAAATGAGCATTAAAATGAAAGAATTACGCATCGAAACGAAGGGAATGAAGATCGTAACGAGAAAATGAGCATCAAAATGATGAAAATATGCATCGAAACGAACTTAAAGTAAATCGTAACTAGAAATTGAGCATCAAAATGTGGGAAATATACACCGAAACGAAGGAAATATTGATCGTAACTAGAAAATGAGCATAAAAATGAAGGAAATATGCATCGAAAAGAGGGAAATATTGATCGTAATGAGAAATTTAGCATTAAAATGAAGGATATATAAGTCGAAACGAAGGAAATTGTTGATCGCAATGAGAAAATGAGCTTCAAAATGAAGCAAATATACAACGAAACAAAGGTAATGTAGATCGTAATAAGAAAATGAGCATCAAAATGAAGGAAATATGCATCGAACGAAGGAAATGTTGATCGTAACGAGAAAATGAACATCAAGAAGGAAATATTGATAGTAACGAGAAAATGAAGGACATGAGCAACGAAAATATATGTTGATCGTTACAAGAAAATGATCATCAAAATAAAGAAAACAAGCATCGAAAGGAAGGAAATGTTGTTCGTAACTAGAAAATGAGCATTAAAATGAAAGAATTACGCATCGAAACGAAGGGAATGAAGATCGTAACGAGAAAATGAGCATCAAAATGACGAAAATATGCATCGAAACGAATTTAAAGTAAATCGTAACTAGAAATTGAGCATCAAAATGTGGGAAATATGCACCCAAACGAATGAAATATTGATCGTAACTAGAAAATGAGCATAAAAATGAAGGAAATATGCATCGAAAAGAGGGAAATATTGATCGTAATGAGAAATTTAGCATTAAAATGAAGGAAATATGAGTCGAAACGAAGGAAATGTAGATCGTAACGAGAAAATGAGCATCAAAGTGAAGGAAATATGCATCAAAATAATGAAAATTTGCATCGAAATGAAGGAAATATTGATCATAACGAGAAAATGAGCATAAAAATGATGGAAATATTCATCGAAAAGAAGATAATGTTTATTATAACAAGAAAATGAGCATTAAAATAAAGGGAACGAGCATTGAAACAAAGAAAAAATAGATCGTAACGAGAAAATGAGCATCAAAATAAAGGAAATGTGCATTGAAAAGAAGAAAATATTGATCATAACGAGAAAATGAGCATCAAAATTAATGAAATGTGTCGAAACAAAGAAAATGTTGATCGTAACGAGAAAATAAACCTCAAAATGAAGGAAATATGCATCGAAATGAAGGAAATGTTGATCATAATGGGAAAATGAGCATCAAAATTAGGAAATATGCATCGAATCGAAGGAAATATAGATAGTAACGAGAAAATGAGCATGAAAGTGAAGGAAATATGCATCAAAACGAAGGAAATGTTGATCGTAATGAGAAAATGAGCTTCAAAATAAAGGAAATATGCATCATAACGAAGGAAATGTTGATCATAACGAGAGAATGAACATCAAAATAATGGAAATTTGCATCGAAATGAAGGAAATATTGATCATAACGAGAAATTGAGCATCAAAATGATGGAAATATTCATCAAAACGAAGATAATGTTGATCATAACAAGAAAATGAGCATCAAAATGAAGGAAACGAGCATCGAAACAAAGAAAAAATTGATCGTAACGAGAAAATGTGCATCAAAATGAAGGAAATTTGCATTGAAAAGAAGAAAATGTTGATCGTAACGAGAAAATGAGCATCAAATTTAAGGAAATATGCATCGAAACAAAGAAAATGTTGATCGTAACGAGAAAATAAACCTCAAAATAAGGAAATATGCATCGAAATGAAGGAAATGTTGATCGTAATGAGAAAATGTGCATCAAAATTAGGAAATATGCATCGAATCGAAGGAAATATAGATAGTAACGAGAAAATGAGCATCGTAATGAAAGAAATATGCATCGATAGGAAATAATTGTTGATCGTAACGAGAAAATGATCATCAAAATGAAAGAAACGAGCATCAAAACTAAGAAAATATAGATCGTAACGAAAAAATGAGCATCAAAATGAAAGAAATGTGCATTGAAAAGAGAAAAATGTTGATCGTAACGAGAAAATAAGCATCAAAATGAAGGAAATGTGCGTCGAAAGAAAATGTTGATCGTAACGAGAAAAAGATTGTCAAAATGAAATAAATATGCATCGAAACAAAGGAAATGTTGATCGTAATGAGAAAATGAGCATCAAAATGAAGGAAGTACGCATTGAAACGAGGGAAATATTGATCATAATGAGAAAATAAGCATCAAAATGAAGGAAATATGCATCGAAACGAAGAAAATGTAGATCGTATTGAGAAAATGAGCATTAAAATTAAGTAAATAAGCATCGATAGGAAATAATTGTTGATTGTAACGAAAAAATAATCATCAAAATGAAGAAAAAGAGCATCGAAATGAAGGAAATACTGATCGTAATGAGAAAATGAGCATCAAAATGAAGGAAATATGCATCGAAACGAAGGGAATGTAGATCGTAACGAGAAAATGAGCATCAAAGTGAAGGAAATATTCATCGAAATGAAGATAATGTTGATCATAACGAGAAAATGAGCATCAAAACTAAGAAAATATAGATCGTAACGAGAAAATAAGCATCAAATTGAAGGAATTATGCATTGAAAAGAAGAAAATATTGATCGTAACGAGAAAATGTGCATCAAAATGAAGGAAATGTGCATCAAAACGAAGAAAATGTTGATCGTAACGAGAAAATGATTGTCAAAATGAAGGAGATATGTATTGAAACAAAGGAAATATTGATCATAATGAGAAAATAAGCATCCAAATGAAGGAAATATGAATTGAAACGTTGGAAGTGTTGATCATAATGAGAAAATGAGCATCAAAATGAAGGAAATATGCATCGAAATGAAGAAAATGTCGATCGTATCGATAAAATAAGCATCAAAATTAAGGAAATATGCATTGATAGGAAATAATTGTTGATTGTAACAAAAAAATAATCATCAAAATGAAGGAAAAGAGCATTGAAACGAATGAAATGTTGATCGTAACAAGAAAATTGAGCATCAAAATGAAGAAATAAGAATAAAAAAGAAGGAAATGCTGATCGTAACAAGAAAATAAACATCAAAATAAAGGAAATATTCTTCGAAACGAAGAAAATATTGATCATAACGAGAAAATGAGTTTCAAAATGAAGGGAATATGTATCGAACCGAAAGCGTGTTTGTTTTAACGAGAAAATGAGTATCAAAATGTAGGACATGAGCAACGAAACAAAGAAAATATTTATAGTAACGAGAAAATGAGCAACAAAATGATGGAAATGTGCATCGAAACGAAGAAAATGATGATCGTAACGAGAAAATTAGCATCAAAATAAATGAAATGTACATCGAAACGAAGAAATTGTTGATCGCAATGAGAAAATGAGCTTCAAAATGAAGCAAATATGCAACGAAACAAAGGTAATGTAGATCGTAATAAGAAAATGACCATCAAAGTGAAGGAAATATGCATCGAAATGAAGGAAGTGTTGATCGTAACGAGAAAATGAACGTCAAAATGACGGAAATAAGCACTGATAGAAAATATATGTTGATCGTTACAAGAAAATGATCATCAAAATGAAGAAAACAAGCATCGAAACGAAGGAAATGTTGTTCGTGACTAGAAAATGAGCATCAAAATGAAGGAATTACGCATCGAAACGAAGGGAATGAAGATCATAACTAGAAAATGAGCATCAAAATGATGAAAATATGCATCGAAACGAACTTAAAGTAGATCGTAATTAGAAATTGAGCATCAAAATGTGGGAAATATGCACCGAAACGAAGGAAATGTTGATCGTAACTAGAAAATGAGAATAAAAATGATGGAAATATGCATCGAAAAGAGGGAAATATTGATCGTAATAAGATATTTAGCATTAAAATGAAGGAAATATGAGTCGAAACGAAGGAAATGTAGATCATAACGAGAAAATGAGCATGAAAGTGAAGGAAATATTCATCAAAACGAAGAAAATATTGATCGTAACGCGAAAATGATCTTCAAAATAAAGGAAATATGCATCATAACGAAGGAAATGTTGATCATAACGAGAGAATGAACATCAAAATAATGGTAATTTGCATCGAAATTAAGGAAATATTGATCATAACGAGAAATTGAGCCTCAAAATGATGGAAATATTCATCTAAACGAAGATAATGTTGATCATAACAAGAAAATGAACATCAAAATGAAGGAAACGAGCATTGAAACAAAGAAAAAATAGATCGTAACGATAAAATAAGCATCAAAATGAAGGAAATTTACATTGAAAAGAAAAAAATGTTGATCGTAACGAGAAAATGAGCATCAAATTTAAGGAAATATGCATCGAAACAAAGAAAATGTTGATCGTAAAGATAAAATAAACCTCCAAATGAAGGAAATATGCATCGAAAAGAAGGAAATGTTGATCGTAATGAGAAAATGAGCATCAAAATTAGGAAATATGCATCGAATCGAAGGAAATATAGATAGTAACGAGAAAATGAGCATCATAATGAAGGAAATATGCATCGATAGGAAATAATTATTGATCGTAACGAGAAAATGATCATAAAAATGAAAGAAACGAGCATCGAAACTAAGAAAATATAGATCGTAACGAAAAAAATGAGCATCAAAATGAAGGAAATGTGCATTGAAAAGAAGAAAATGTTGATCGTAATGAGACAATGAGCATCAAAATGAAGGAAATATGCATCGAAACGAAGAAAATGTTGATCGTAACGAGAATATGATTGTTAAAATGAAGGAAATATACATCGAATCAAAGGAAATGTTGATCGTAATGAGAAAATGAACATCAAAATGAATGAAATATGCATCAAAACGAGGGAAATGTTGATCGTAATGGAAAAATGAGCATCAAAATAAAGGAAATATGCATCGAATTGAAGAAAATATAGATCGTATTGAGAAAATAAGCATCAAAATTAAGGAAATATGCATCGATAGGAAATAATTGTAGATTGTAACGAAAAAATAATCATCAAAATAAAGGAAAAGACCATCGAAAGGAAGAAAATGTTGATCGCAACTAGAAAATTGAGCATCCAAATGAAGAAAATACGAATAAAAAAGAAGGAAATGTTGATCGTCACAAGAAAATGAGCATCAAAATGAAGAAAATATTCTTTAAAACGAAGGAAATGTTGATCATAACGAGAAAATGATAATCAAAATGAAGGGAATATGTATCGAACCGAAAGCGATGTTTGTCTTAACGAGAAAATAAGTATAAAAATGAAGGACATGAGCAACAAAACCAAAAAAATATTGATAGTAACGAGAAAATGAGCATCAAAATGAAGGAAATATGCATCGAAACGAAGAAAATGATGATCGTAACGAGAAAATTAGCATCAAAATGAAGGAAATCTGCATCGAAACGAAGAAATTGTTGATCGTAATGAGAAAATGAGCATCAAAATGAATAAAATAAGCATCAAAATGAAGGAAGTATACATCGAAAAGAAGATAATATTGATCATAACGAGAAAATGAACATACAAATGAAGGAATTAAGCATGTATAGAAAATATATGTTGATCTTTACGAGAAAATTATCTTCAAAATGAAGAAAACGAGTATCGTAATGAAGGAAATGTTGTTCGTAACTAGAAAATGAGCATAAAAATGAAGGAATTACGCATCGAAACGAAGGGAATGAAGATCGTAACGAGAAAATGAGCATCAAAATGATGAAAATATGCATCGAAACAAACGAAAAGTAGATCGTAACTAGAAAATGAGCATAAAAATGTAGGAAATATACACCGAAACGATGGAAATATTTATCGTAACTAGAAAATGAGCATAAAAATGAAGGAAATATGCATCGAAAAGAGGGAAATATTGATCGTAATGAGAAATTTAGCATTAAAATGAAGGAAATATGAGTCGAAACGAAGGAAATATAGTTCGTAACAAGAAAATGAGCATCAAAGTGAAGGAAATATGCATCAAAACAATGGAAATTTGCATCGAAATGAAGGAAACATTGATCATAACGAGAAAATGAGCATCAAAATGATGGAAATATTCATCGAAAAGAAGATAATGTTGATCATAACAAGAAAATGAGCATTAAAATAAAGGAAACGAGCATTGAAACAAATAAATATTGATCGTAATGAGAAAATGAGCATCAAAATGAAGGAAATATGCATCGAAACGATGGAAATGTTGATCATAATGAGATAATGAGCATCAAAATCAAGGAAATATGCATCGAAACGAAGGAAATGTAGATAGTAACGAGAAAATGAGCATCAGAATGAAGGAAATATGCATCGATATGAAATAATTGTTGATCGTAATGAGAAAATGATCATCAAAATGAAGGAAACGAGCATCGAAACTAAGAAAATATAGATCGTAACGAGAAAATGAGCATCAAAATGAAGGATATGTACATTGAAAAGAGGAAAATGTAGATTGTAACGAGAAAATGAGCATCAAAATGAAGGAAATGTGCGTCGAAACAAAAAAATATTGATCGTAACGAGAAAATGATTGTCAAAATGAAAGAAATATGCATCGAAACAAAGGAAATGTTGATCATAATGAGAAAATGAGCATCAAAATGAAGGAAGTACGCATCGAAACGAGGGAAATATTGATCTTAATTTGAAAATGAGCATCAAAATGAAGAAAATATGCATCGAAATGAAGAAAATGTAGATCATATTGAGAAAATGAGCATTAAAATTAAGGAAATAAGCATCGATAGGAAATAATTGTTGATTGTAATGAAATAATAATAATCAAAATGAAGGAAAAGAGCATCGATATGAAGGAAATACTGATCGTAATGAGAAAATGAGCATCAAAATGAAGGAAATATGCATCGAAACGAAGGGAATGTAGATCGTAACGAGAAAATGAGCATCAAAGTGAAGGAAATATTCATCAAAATGAAGATAATGTTGATCATAACGAGAAAATGCGCATCAAAATGAAGGAAACGAGCATCAAAACTAAGAAAATATAGATCGTAACGACAAAATGAGCATCAAATTGAAGGAAATGTGCATTGAAAAGAAGAAAATGTTGATCGTAATGAGAAAATGAGCATCAAAATGAAGGAAATGTGCATCGAAACGAAGAAAATGTTGATCGTAATGAGAAAATGATTGTCAAAATGAAATAAATAAGCATCGAAACAAAGGAAATGTTGATCGTAATGAGAAAATGAGCGTCAGAATGAAGGAAGTATGCTTCGAAACGAGGGAAATATTGATCGTAATGAGAAAATGAGCATCAAAATGAAGGAAATATGCATCGAAACGAAGAATATATGGATCGTATTGAGAAAATGAGCATTAAAATTAAGGAAATAAGCATCGATAAGAAATAATTGTTGATTGTAACGAAAAAATAATCATCAAAATGAAGGAAAAAAGCATCAAAATGAAGGAAATAATGATCGTAAAGAGAAAATGAGCATCAAAATGAAGAAAAAATGCATTGAAACGAAGGGAATGTAGATCGTAACGAGAAAATGAGCATCAAAGTGAAGGAAATTATAATATCTTAGCTCAACTAGATTTTTTTTAGAAAGCTCAAAACCTATTTATTTATTTTTATGGCCCAAAATGCCAGCCCTATCTTAGCCCAACTAGATTTATTTTAGAAAACCCAAAACCTAATTATTTATTTATATGGCCCAAAAGGCCACCCTTATCTTAGCCCAACTAGATTTTTTTTAGAAAGCCCAAACTTATTTATTTATTTAGTTTCTGGCCCAAAGTTTCAGCCCACTTAAATTGACTGATATATATAATTATTAAGGCTAAAGTTAAAAAAAAAAGACAGAAGAACTGGAGAAGAAAAGCAAAAGAGGGAAAAGAAGAGAGTGAAGAGGAGAAACCCTTGTTGATCAAATTCTCCCTTATAATCCTCATCCTAGGTGGTTTCTAAGTTGTTTTGAGGTAAGTGATGTGTGAATTAAGCTTCCTTCTTCCATGGTTTTGTAATTTTGTGGGGTTTTTCTTTTTGGTATGTGTGTAATTCGCAGACTGTTCGAACTTATTTTGACATAGCTATTTCCATCGAAAGTTTGCAAACTTAATTTCTGTATGTAGCTGAACTCGTTAGCTTTCCGTAGCCACTTGAAACACCTCAATCCGATTATTCTACAATTAGTTATGATTTTTCTCGTAAACTGCCGCTATGTGAAAAATTTCAGAATTTTTATGTCGAATTCAAACTTATTTTCTATCGTTTTGTTTAGTTAATGTATTGAAACGGGTTATGTGGGATTGGGAACTGATGTTAAGGAGTTACATACCATTTTTATTTAATATCGACTCGTTCGAACTTAATTAGGATTTGTTTTTAGCAATGAAAGGGATGTTACCGCTAATAGTTAGTTATATTTAATTTGTCTTTAATTGCTCATCTCCATTCTAGGTAAAGAACCATCGACGAAGGGCAAGGGACCAACTTCAGATTCCGGAGAGAGTTAATCACTTCCTTGTGAGTTGATAATTCGGGAACGCCTTCTCTTGTGGGAAGTGTGGACCCTCGATAAATGTGCATTTGTTTTAGTTTTAGTTAATTGACAAGAAAATTATTTGGTATTGTGTTATGTGGTAAAGAGCCTGATTGGCTCGATTGCTCTGGTTAGAGTCCTGTTAGTCATTTTATGAGTATTATTGATTTTAACTTATGTTGAAGAGCCTTGTCGGCTCGATATCTGATAGCATTTATTGTGAATTATTTGAGAATTGATTTCTGGTTATTCTTGTGTGCCAATTAAGACTCTAACATGAGTCGTTATTCATCTTATGATGCATATGCATATGTATGCCTGGTACCAAGGTTAAGTAGCCCAAATTGGTTACGGTTCGGGTGAGTTAGAGCGACATTGGTTAAGTAGCCCGAATTGTCGCGGTTCGGGTGAGTTAGAGTGACAACCAAGTTGCCCGGGATTGGCAAACCCGGGTGAGTTAGATCTAACGGGGCACCTGTCCATTTGCCAAATACTGATACTCTGGAGGGTGATCGTTAGATGGATTAGTCTATTATAGGCTCAGTCAACGTCACCGGTGTGGGACATGCATGTCATATATGTTTATATGTTTGATCATTTCAAGTATTCACGTAGATATTGAATTGTGAACTTTAGCACTTGGCGCGTTGAGAGAGAATATTAATGTGCATTTTATCTAGAGTAACGGTGACGGGCTTGGACTGTCTCTCGACGGAGAGCTCAGTTCGAGGAGGATATTGACTACCCACGCGTCTTTTATGTGATAACATGTTGTTTGAACTAATTGTGTTATTCGTAAATGTACACTAAGGTTTTTATTTTTATTAATATGTATACTGAGTGAGAAATAGTTATTGTGGGTGAAATGTGGGATTTTATGTTATGAACCGCGAGTGGAATACATGCTTCGTATAAGGGTCGGGGTGACCGGCTTGTCACCTCACTGAGCTAGTGGTTTTGTTCACCCCCATCATTCTTTCCTTTTCAGGCTGTTGATATCGTTTTGGTTGGAGGTTTTCCTATCGTTTGCTCGTCATCCAATCCGTGTTTTGGGTACTTTCTCTTTTATGTAAATTGACGGATTCATTGGCGAGATTGTATAGTTTATATTTGGTGACCCTCTTGATGTTCTTTTTGTACCTTCGCGATGTTATATCGTTCATGTATATTTTCTTTAAACTAAGTTACACTGTTGTTTTTTATACCTTTGTAAATCCTTGTTGATACTTTTTGAGATGATGTCCTCGGGTTGTACCCGTTGTTATAAGTTGTTAAGCTCTACAGGTACTTGATAGCAAGCCTTACGTTTTCTATAAACTTTGTGGAGTGGAGTGCACCCATTCTGCGAAATTTATGGTTAACGTGGCGGTTGTCGCGTTCTGTCTGGGGTCAGGGCGTGATAGAAATATTCATCGAAACGAAGATAATGTTGATCATAACGAGAAAATGAACATCAAAATGAAAGAAACGAGCATCAAAACTAAGAAAATATAGATCGTAACGAGAAAATGAGCATCAAATTGAAGGAAATGTGCATTGAAAAGAAGAAAATGTTGATCGTAATGATAAAATGAGCATCAAAATGAAGGAAATGTGCATCGAAACGAAGAAAATGTTGATCGTAATGAGAAAATGATTGTCAAAATGAAGGAAATATGTATTGAAACAAAGGAAATGTTGATCGTAATGAGAAAATAAGCATTCAAATGAAGGAAATATGCATCGAAACGTTGGAAATGTTGATCATAATGAGAAAATGAGCATCAAAATGAAGAAAATATGCATCGAAATGAAGAAAATGTCAATCATATCGAGAAAATAAGAATCAAAATTAAGGAAATATGCATCGATAGGAAATAATTGTTGATTGTAACAAAAAAATAATCATCAAAATGAAGGAAAAGAGCATCGAAACGAAGGAAATGTTGATCGTAACAAGAAAATTGAGCATCAAAATGAAGAAATAAGAATAAAAAAGAAAGAAATGTTGATCGTAACAAGAAAATAAGTATCAAAATAAAGGAAATATTCTTCGAAACGAAGAAAATATTGATCATAACGAGAAAATGAGTTTCAAAGTGAAGGGAATATGTATCGAACCGAAAGCGTGTTTGTCTTAACGAGAAAATGAGTATCAAAATAAAGGACATGAGCAACGAAACAAAGAAAATATTGATAGTAACGAGAAAATGAGCATCAAAATGATGGAAATGTCATCGAAACGAAGAAAATGATGATCGTAATGAGAAAATTAGCATCAAAATGAAGGAAATGTACATCGAAATGAAGAAATTGTTGATAACAATGAGAAAATGAGCTTCAAAATGAAGCAAATATGCAACGAAACAAAGGTAATGTAGATCGTAATAAGAAAATGAGCATCAAAATGAAGGAAATATGCATCGAAAACGAAGGAAATGTTGATCGTAACGAGAAAATGAACATCAAAATGAAGGAAATAAGCACTGATAGAAAATATATGTTGATCGTTACAAGAAAATGATCATCAAAATGAAGATAACAAGCATCGAAACGAATGAAATGTTGTTCATAACTAGAAAATGAGCATCAAAATAAAGGAATTACGCATCGAAACGAAGGGAATGAAGATCGTAACAAGAAAATGAGCATCAAAATGATGAAAATATGAATCAAAACGAACTTAAAGTAAATCGTAACTAGAAATTGAGCATCAAAATGTGGAAAATATGCACCGAAACGAAGGAAATATTGATTGTAACTAGAAAATGAGCATAAAAATGAAGGATATATGCATCGAAAAGAGGGAAATATTGATCGTAATGAGAAATTTAGCATTAACCATTGTTAACCATAATTAATTTCAAGCCCTTTCTGAATTTCCCAGCCTACCTTCTCCTTCTTATTCCCAAACAGTTAGAGCACCTACAACTCCTACTCAAACGCCCAATTCAAATATTACTAGAAGCTCACCTTCAAAGACCTGTACTACCAAACCCAATACTCAAAACTTAATCCTCACCCGATATCATACTACTCCAGATTTAACCACTTTGAAGAATATCATTTCAAAATACCTTCCTAAAGTATGCCACTGGTATCCTGACAATCCTTCAAAAACTCAAAGGTTTTATGAACTTATTTTAATTGATTCTGCTAGTTCATACTCCTGACCCTACCAATCCAGATCGTGTTTCATATTCAAATTGCATTATCAAGAGTTTTTAAACCAGACAAATGGACTTTCCCATTCAATGAGAAACATTTCTCTGTTCCTTTTAATCGAAACAAAGAAAATATTAATCGTAACGAGAAAATGAGCATTAAATTGAAGGAAATGAGCATCAAAACGAAGGAAATATTGATCGTAAGAAAAAAATTGAGCATCAAAATGAAAGAAATACGAATAAAAAAGAAGGAAATGTTGAGATTAACAAGAACATGAGCATCAAAATGAAGGAAATGTTCTTCGATACAAAGGAAATGTTGATCATAACGAGAAAATGAGAATCAAAATGAAGGGAATATGTATCGAACCAAAAGCTATGTTTGTCTTAACGAGAAAATGAGTATCAAAATGAAGGACATGAGCGACGAAACCAAGAAAATATTGATAGAAACGAAAAATTGAGCATCAAAATGAATGAAATGTGCATCGAAACAGAGAAAATGATGATCATAACGAGAAAATTAGCATCTAAATGAAGGAAATATGCATCCAAATGAAGAAATTGTTGATCGTAATGAGAAAATGAGCGTCAGAATGAAGAAAATATGCATCAAAACAAAGGGGATGTAGATCGTAATGAGAAAATGAGCATCAAATTGAAGGAAATATGCATCAAAACGAATGAAAAGTAGATCATAACTAGAAAATGAGCATCAAAATGTAGGAAATATGCACTGGAATGAAGGAAATATTGATCGTAACTAGAAAATGAGCATAAAAATAAAGGAAATATGCATCGAAAAAAGGGAAATATTGATCGTAACGAGAAATTTAGCATTAAAATGAAAGAAATATGTGTAAAAACGAAGGAAATGTAGATCGTAACGAGGAAATGAGCATCAAAGTGAAGGAAATATGAATCGAAATGAAGGAAATGTTGATCGTAACGAGAAAATGAGCATCAAAATGAAGGAAATGTGCTTCGAAACGAAGAAAATATTTATCGTAACGAGAAAATGGTTGTCAAAATGAAGGAAATATGTATCAAAACGAAGAAAATGTTGATCGTAATGAGAAAATGAGCATCAAAATGAAGGAGATATGCATCGAAACAAAGGAAATGTAGATCGTAACGAGAAAATGAACATCAGAATGAAGGAAATATGCATCGATAGGAAATAATTGTTGATTGTAACCAGAAAATGATCATCAAAATGGAGGAAATGACCATCAAAACGAAGGAAATGTTGATCGTAACGAGAAAATGATCATCAAGATAAAGGAAATTTGCATTGAAATGAATGAAATATTAATCGTAACGAGAAAATGAGCATCAAAATGAAGGAAATGTGCATAGAAACGAAGAAAATATTGATCGTAACGAGAAAATGAGCATTAAAATGAAGGAAATGCGCATCGAAACGATGAAAATATTGATCGTAACGAGAAAATAAGCAACAAAATGAAGGAAATGTGCATCTAAACGAATAAAATGTTGATCATAATGAGAAAATTAGCATCAAAATGAAGGAAATGTGCATGAAAAAGAAGAAAATGAACATCAAAATGAAGGAATTACGCATCGAAACGAAGGGAATGAAGATCGTAACGAGAAAATGAGCATCAAAATGATGAAAATATGCATCAAAACGAATGAAAAATAGATCTTAACTAGAAAAATGAGCATCAAAATGTATGAAATATGCACCGAAATGAAGGAAATGTTTGTCGTAACTAGAAAATGAGCATAAAATTGAAGGAAATATGCATCGAAAAGAGGGAAATATTGATCGTATCAAAACGAAGAAAATGTTGATCGTAATGAGAAAATGAGCATCAAAATGAAGGAAATATGCATCGAAACGAAGGAAATGTAGATCGTAACGAGAAAATGAGCATCAGAATGAAGGAAATATGCATCGATAGGAAATAATTGTTGATCGTAACGAGAAAATGATCATCAAAATGGAGGAAATGAACATCAAAACGAAGGAAATGTTGATCGTAACGAGAAAATGAGCATCAACATTTTTTATTCGTATTTCTTTCGTTTTGATGCTAATTTTCTTGTTACGATCAACATTTTTTTCGTTTCGATGCCCATTTCCTTCATTTTGATGATCGTTTTTTCGTTAAGATCAACAATTATTTCCTATCGGTGCATATTTCCTTCATTTTGATGTTTATTTTCTTGTTAAGATCTACATTTTCTTCGTTTCAATGCATATTTCCTTCATTTTGATGCTCATTTTCTCATTACTATCAACATTTCCTTCGTTTCGTTGCATATTTCCTTCATTTTGATGCTCATTTTCTCATTACGATCAATATTTTCTTCGTTTCGATGCACATTTCCTTAATTTTGATGTTCATTTTCTGGTTACGATCAATATTTTCTTCGTTTCGATGCTCATTTTCTTCATTTTAATGCTCATTTTCACATTTACTTCATTTTGATGCTCATTTTCTCATTACGATCAATATTTCCTTTATTTCGATGCAAATTTCCTTTACCTTATGCTCATTTTTTCGTTACGATCAATATTTCTTTTCATTTCCTTTATTTTGATGATCATTTTCTCGTTACGATCAATAATTATATCCTATCGATGCATATTTCCTTCATACAGATGCTCATTTTCTCATTACGATCTACATTTTTTTTGTTTCAATGCATATTTCTTTCATTTTGATGCTCATTTTCTCATTACGATCAACATTTCATTCGTTTCATTGCAAATTTCCTTCATTTTGATGCTCATTTTCTCATTACGATCAATATTTTCTTTGTTTCGATGCACATTTCCTTCATTTTGATGCTCATTTCCTCGTTACGATCAATATTTTCTTCATTTTGATGCACATTTCCTTCATTTTGATGTTCATTTTCTCGTTACGATCAATATTTCCTTCATTTCGAAGCAAATTTCCTTTAATTTGATGCTCATTTTCTCGTTACGATCAACATTTCCTTAGTTTCGATGATCATTTGCTTCATTTTGATGATCATTTTCTCGTTAAGATCAATAATTATTTCCTATCGATGCATATTTCCTACATTTTGATACTCATTTTCTCGTTAAGACCAACATCTCTTTCTATTCAATAAATATTTCCTTAATTTTGATGCTCATTTTCTTATTATGAACAACATTTCCTTCGTTTTGAAGCATATTTCCTTCATTTTGAAGCTCATTTTCTAGTTACGATCAATATTTCCTTCTTTTTGATTCGTATTTCCTTCGTTTTGATGCTAATTTTCTTGTTATGATCAACATTTTTTTCGTTTCAATGTTCATTTACTTCATTTTGATGATCATTTTTTCGTTACGATCAACAATTATTTCCTACCGATTCATATTTCCTTTATTTTGATGCTCATTTTCTCGTTAAGATCTATATTTTCTTCGTTTCAATGCATATTTTATTCATTTTGATGCTCATTTTCTCATTACAATCAACATTTCCTTCGTTTCGTTGCATATTTCCATCATTTTGATGCTCATTTTCTTATTACGATTGACATTTTCTTCGTTTCGATGCATATTTCTTTCATTTTGATGTTCATTTCCTCGTTACGATCAATATTTTCTTCGTTTCGATGCACATTTCCTTCATTTTGATGCTCATTTTCTCGTTATGATCAATATTTCCTTCATTTCGATGCAAAATTCTTTTAATTTGATGCTCATTTTGCTCGTTACGATCAACATTTCCTTAGTTTCGATGGTCATTTGCTTCATTTTGATGATCATTTTCTCGTTACGATCAACAATTATTTCCTATCGATGCATATTTCCTTCATTCTGATGCTCATTTTCTCGTTAAGATCTACATTTCCTTCGTTTCAATGCATATTTCCTTTATTTTGATGCTCATTTTCTCATTACGATCAACATTTCCTTCGTTTCGATGCATATTTTCTTTATTTTGACGATTATTTTCTCGTTACGATCAATATTTTCTTCATTTCGATGCACATTTCCTTCATTTTGATGCTCATTTTATCGTTATGATCAATATTTCCTTCATTTTGATGCTCAATTATTTGGTTTCATTAAAAAAGAAGGACCAACTTTGTGTTCAGAATTGAAAACACAATCTAAATACAGATCTGAAAAGAATAGATACCGTAAGGAGATTGGTACATTCTGCAAAGCTTTTGGATTACAAAAGATTCAAGCTCCTTCCTCTATATTCAAAAACAAAGTAAAGCATTTTCCTAAAAAACGCTATAAAATGATTTAAAAGAAAAATTTTATAAAAACCTAAACTTTCAAAAAGAAAGTTTTTAAAAAGAATTTTGACAATTTTCAAATTACTTGTTTCAAATGTCACAGAAAAGGCCATAAAGCTGATGTATGTACTTTAAAAAGAAGATTAATGAAGTTTTTCATGATGATGAAGTTTTAAGAGATAAGATTTCTGCTCTTTTAATTTCTGATGATAATTCCCAAAAATATTACTCAAATGAATCTGATTCAAGTTCTGATTTAGAAGAAGTTTACACAAGCTCAGAATCTGAAATAGACAAGTCCTCTTGTCAAAGATTCTGTATATTAAACATAAATGTTATTTCCAAAGAGAAGACTGAACAAGAACTCTTGTTCAATCTCATCGAAAAAGTTCTTGATCTAGAAGAAAAACACAAATATCTTCTTAGATTAAGGAATATAATTCTTAATAATGACATTCCTAATAAAGACAAATATCCTGCTATCATAGAACCTTTCAGCATTTCAAAGCTTTTTAACAAGGCTCCTTCCTCATCCTTAATCAAAACAGATATTAATATTAATGATCTTCAGCGAGAGATTAATACTCTAAAATCTGAGATAAACAATCTGCATAGGGATATTGACGATCTTCATCTCAAAAATTTTGAATTAGAAACCAGATTATCTATTTTCAAAAATGTTTCTGTAAAAGATATTCCTGAAAGCTCTTCAAAAAATCAAGTGATCAATGCTATTCCAGATACTTCAAATAATGAAGCTATCCAAAGTATCGAACATATAGCTTTTCAAAAATGGAATTCTATCATAACTTTGGTCATAAGCGATTTCAAGATCAATGTTTCCTGTCTTATAGATAGTCGAGCTGATCAAAATTGCATAAAAGAAGATCTTATTCCTTCAATTTATTATGAAAAAACTAATGAAAGGCTTGCAGCTGCTAATGCTACTCCTCTTCATATTAAGTAAAAACTTTCAAAAGCTTTTATTTGCAATGACGGTTATTGTTTCAAAACCCATTTCATTCTTGTCAAAAGCTTGTGTCAAGATATTATTTTAGGAAGTCCTTTTTTAACTACTATTTATCCTTTCAAATTTGATGGTACAGATATTGCTACCAATATCATGGCAAAAGATATACATTTCAAATTTCTTCATCCTATCAAAGATAGAGAAGTCTCCCTTCTTCAAAATTATTACATTTCTCAAATAAATGTTATTAAGTCTAAAAAGTCTCATTTAAATTTCCTCAAAGAAGAAGTTTTTTATTTTCGTATTGAAGAAAATTTACTCAAAAAGGATATTCAAAACAAAATTTTAGATTTTGAAAATATCTTGAAAAAAGAAGTATGCTCTGACCTTCCCAATGCTTTTTGGGAAAGAAAGAAGCATATTGTTTCTCTACCTTATATTATTGGTATCAATGAAAATCTATTATTACCAAAGCAAAACCTATTCAAATGAATCACAATCTTCTTAAAATCTATAAAGAATAAATCAAATCCATTCTTTCCAAAAAAACTCATAAGGTCCTCTAAGTCTCCTTGGAGTTGCCCTGCCTTCTATGTTAATAATCAAGCAGAGAAGGAAAGAGGAGTCCCCAGACTCATCATTAATTACAAACCACTCAATGAGGTTCTCGAATGGATTATATATCCTATTCCTAATAAAAGAGATTTAATCAAAAGATTGCATAAAGCATGCATTTTTTCAAAATTCGATCTTAAGTCTTGCTTTTGGCAGATACAGATCAGAGAAAAAGACAAATACAAAACTGCTTTCACATTTCCTTTTGGACATTACGAATGGAACGTAATGCCTTTTGGTCTAAAAAATGCTCCTTCTGAATTTCAAAATATTATGAATGATGTTTTCAATGATTATTCAAATTTCTCTATTGTTTACATAAATGATATTTTGATATTTTCTCAAAATATAGAACAACATTTCAAACATCTCAAAACTTTTCTTTATATTTGCAAAAAGAATGGATTAGTTATTTCTGCTCCAAAAGATAAAGCTTTTCCAAACAAAAGTTAGATTTTTGGGTTATAACATTTCAAAAGGTACCATAAAACCTATTTCAAGAGCTATAGAATTTGCTGATAAATTTCCTAGTGAGATTAAAGAAAAAAAATCAATTACAAAGATTTTTAGGTTGTTTAATTTATGTTTCTGATTTCTTTCCTAAACTTAGAATTATTTGTCAACCGCTTTTTCAAAGATTAAAAAAGAGTTCTGACCTTTGGTCAGATATTCATACTAATATTGTTAAAAAAATTAAAGTTCAGGTTAAGTCACTTCCTTGTTTAGTAATACCTAAACCTGAAGCATTCATGATAATTGAAACTGATGATTCTGATAAAGGTTATGGAGGTATCCTTAAACAAAGAATTCAAAATGATCATACATCTCATACATTCATTGAACAGCTTGTTCGTTTTCATTCTCGCATTTGAAATGATTCTAAAAAAAATTATTCTACTATTAAAAAAGAAATACTTTCAATTGTTTTATGCATTATCGAATTTCAAGATGATATTTTCAACAAAAAATTTCTTCTTAGAATAGATTGCAAGTCAGCAAAAGAAGTTTTACAAAAAGATGTCAAAAATATTGTTTCAAAACTATTTTTGCCAGATGGCAAGCTATACTTTCATGTTTTGATTTTGACATTGAATATATCAAAGGATATAATAATTCATTATCTGATTTCCTAACCAGAGAATTTCTTCAAAATCCTGCAGAAAACCATGAGTAAACTCAGACCTCAGACTTCTCAGAATTATTCCAAATCCCTTGTTAACCATAATTAATTTCAAGCCCTTTCTGAATTTCCCAGCCTACATTCTCCTTCTTATTCCCAAACAGTTAGAGCACCTACAACCCAATACTCAAAACTTAATCCTCACCCGATATTATACTACTCCAGATTTAACCACTTTGAAGAATATCATTTCAAAATACCTTCCTAAAGTATGCCACTGGTATCCTGACAATCCTTAAAAAACTCAAAGGTTTTATGAACTTATTTTAATTGATTCTGCTAGTTCATACTCCTGACCCTACCAATCCAGATCGTGTTTCATATTCAAATTGCATTATCAAAAGAGTTTTTAAACCAGACAAATGGACTTTCCCATTCAATGAGAAACATTTCTCTGTTCCTTTTAATCGAAACAAAGAAAATATTAATCGTAACGAGAAAATGAGCATTAAATTGAAGGAAATGAGCATCGAAACGATAAAAATATTGATCGTAACGAGAAAATAAGGATCAAAATGTAGGAAATGTGCATCGAAACAAATAAAATATTGATCGTAATGAGAAAATTAGCATCAAAATGAAGAAAATGTGCATCGAAACGAAGAAAATATTGATCGTAATGAGAAAATAAGCATCAAAATAAAGGAAATATTATCGTAATGAGAAAATGAGCATCAAAATGAAGGAAATATGAATCGAAACTAAGGAAATGTTAATCATAATGAGAAAATGAGTATCAAAATGAAGGAAATATGCATCGAAACGAAGAAAATGTTGATCGTATTGAGAAAATGAGCATAAAAATTAAGGAAATATGCATCGATAGGAAATAATTGTTGATTGAAACGAAAAAATGATCATCAAAATAAAGGAAAAGAGCATCGAAACGAAGGAAATATTGATCGTAAGAAAAAAATTGAGCATCAAAATGAAGGAAATACGAATAAAAAATAAGGAAATATTGAGATTAACAATAAAATGAGCATCAAAATGAAGGAAATATTCTTCGAAACAAAGGAAATGTTGATCATAACGAGAAAATGAGAATCAAAATGAAGGGAATATGTATCGAACCAAAGTTTGTCTTAACGAGAAAATGAGTATAAAAATGAAGGACATGAGCGACGAAACCAAGAAAATATTGATAGAAACGAAAAATTGAGCATCAAAATGAATGAAATGTGCATCGAAACAAAGAAAATGATGATCGTAACGAGAAAATTAGCATCTAAATGAAGGAAATATGCATCTAAATGAAGAAATTGTTGATCGTAATGAGAAAATGAGCGTCAGAATGAAGAAAATATGCATCAAAACAAAGGGAATGTAGATCGTAATGAGAAAATGAGCATCAAATTTAAGGAAATATGCATCAAAACGAATTAAAAGTAGATCATAACTAGAAAATGAGCATCAAAATGTAGGAAATATGCACCGGAATGAAGGAAATATTGATCGTAACTAGAAAATGAGCATAAAAATAAAGGAAATATGCATCGAAAAAAAGGGAAATATTGATCGTAACGAGAAATTTAGCATTAAAATGAAAGAAATATGTGTCAAAACGAAGGAAATGTAGATCGTAACAAGGAAATGAGCATCAAAGTGAAGGAAATATGAATCGAAATGAAGGAAATGTTGATCGTAACGAGAAAATGAGAATCAAAATGAAGGAAATGTGCTTCGAAACGAAGAAAATATTTATCGTAATGAGAAAATGGTTGTCAAAATGAAGGAAATATGTATCAAAACGAAGAAAATGTTGATCGTAATGAGAAAATGAGCATCAAAATGAAGGAAATATGCATCGAAACGAAGGAAATGTAGATCGTAACGAGAAAATGAGCATCAGAATGAAGGAAATATGCATCGATAGGAAATAATTGTTGATTGTAACGAGAAAATGATCATCAAAATGGAGGAAATGAACATCAAAACGAAGGAAATGTTGATCGTAACGAGAAAATGAGCATCAACATTTTTGATTCGTATTTCCTTCATTTTGATGCTAATTTTCTTTTTACGATCAACATTTTTTTCGTTTCGATGCTCATTTCCTTCATTTTGATGATCGTTTTTTCGTTACGATCAACAATTATTTCCTATCGATGCATATTTCCTTCATTTTGATGTTTATTTTCTCGTTAAGATCTACATTTTCTTCGTTTCAATGCATATTTCCTTCATTTTGATGCTCATTTTCTCATTACTATCAACATTTCCTTCGTTTCGTTGCATATTTCCTTCATTTTGATGCTCATTTTCTCATTACGATCAATATTTTCTTCGTTTCGATGCACATTTCCTTCATTTTGATGTTCAATTTCTGGTTACGATCAATATTTTCTTCGTTTCGATGCTCATTTTCTTCATTTTAATGCTCATTTTCACATTTACTTCATTTTGATGCTCATTTTCTCATTACGATCAATATTTCCTTTATTTCGATGCAAATTTCCTTTACCTTGATGCTCATTTTTTCGTTACGATCAATATTTCTTTCGTTTCGAAGGTCATTTCCTTTATTTTGATGATCATTTTCTCGTTACGATCAATAATTATATCCTATCGATGCATATTTCCTTCATACAGATGCTCATTTTCTCGTTACGATCTACGTTTTTTTGTTTCAATGCATATTTCCTTCATTTTGATGCTCATTTTCTCATTACGATCAACATTTCATTCGTTTCATTGCAAATTTCCTTCATTTTGATGCTCATTTTCTCATTACGATCAATATTTTCTTTGTTTCGATGCACATTTCCTTCATTTTGATGCTCATTTCCTCGTTACGATCAATATTTTCTTCATTTTGATGCACATTTCCTTCATTTTGATGTTCATTTTCTCGTTACGATCAATATTTCCTTCATTTCGATGCAAATTTCCTTTAATTTGATGCTCATTTTCTCGTTACGATCAACATTTCCTTAGTTTCGATGATCATTTGCTTCATTTTGATGATCATTTTCTCGTTACGATCAATAATTATTTCCTATCGATGCATATTTCCTTCATTTTGATACTCATTTTCTCGTTAAGATCAACATCTCTTTCGGTTCAATAAATATTTCCTTCATTTTGATGCTCATTTTCTCATTATGAACAACATTTCCTTCGTTTCGAAGCATATTTCCTTCATTTTGATGCTCATTTTCTTGTTACGATCAATATTTCCTTCTTTTTGATTCGTATTTCCTTCGTTTTGATGCTAATTTTCTTGTTACGATCAACATTTTTTTCGTTTCAATGTTCATTTCCTTCATTTTGATGATCATTTTTTCGTTACGATCAACAATTATTTCCTACCGATTCATATTTCCTTCATTTTGATGCTCATTTTCTTGTTAAGATCTACATTTTCTTCGTTTCAATGCATATTTTCTTCATTTTGATGCTCATTTTCTCATTACAATAAACATTTCCTTCGTTTCGTTGCATATTTCCGTCATTTTGATGCTCATTTTCTCATTACGACTGACATTTTATTCGTTTCGATGCACATTTCTTTCATTTTGATGTTCATTTCCTCGTTATGATCAATATTTTCTTCGTTTCGATGCACATTTCCTTCATTTTGATGCTCATTTTCTCGTTACGATCAATATTTCCTTCATTTCGATGCAAATTTCTTTTAATTTGATGCTCATTTTCTCGTTATGATCAACATTTCCTTAGTTTCGATGGTCATTTGCTTCATTTTGATGATCATTTTCTCGTTAGGATCAACAATTATTTCCTATCGATGCATATTTCCTTCATTCTGATGCTCATTTTCTCGTTAAGATCTACATTTCCTTCGTTTCAATGCATATTTCCTTTATTTTGATGCTCATTTTCTCATTACGATCAACATTTCCTTCGTTTCGATGCATATTTTCTTTATTTTGACGATTATTTTCTCGTTACGATCAATATTTTCTTTGTTTCGATGCACATTTCCTTCATTTTGATGCTCATTTTCTCGTTATGATCAATATTTCCTTCATTTCGATGCAAATTACCTTTATTTTGATGCTCATTTTCTTGTTACGATCAATATTTCATTCGATACGATTTATATTTCCTTTATTTTGAAGCTTATTTTTTAGTTACGATCAACATTTCCTTCGAAACGAAAAAATGTTGATCATAACAAGAAAATTAGCATCAAAACGAAGGAAATATGAATCAAAAAGAAGGAAATATTGATCGTAACAAGAAAATGAGCATCAAAATGAAGGAAATATGCTTCGAAACGAAGGAAATGTTGTTCATAATGAGAAAATGAGCATCAAAATGAAGGGAATATGTATTGAACTGAAAGAGATGTTGGTCTCAACGAGAAAATGAGCATCAACATGAATGAAATATGCATAGAAACGAAGATAATGTTGATCGTAATGAGAAAATGAGCATCAAATTGAAGGAAACGAGCATCGAAACTATGAAAATAAAGATTATAACGAGAAAATGACCATCTAAACGAAGGAAAAGTGCATCGAAACAAAGAAAATATTGATTGTAACGAGAAAATGATCGTCAAAATGAAGGAAATATGTATCAAAACGAAGAAAATGTTGATCGTAATGAGAAAATGAGCATCAAAATAAATGAAATATGCATCGAAACGTAGGAAATGTAGATCGTAACGGGAAAATGAGCATCAGAATGAAGGAAATATGCATCGATAGGATACAATTGTTGATCGTAATGAGAAAATGATCATCAAAATGAAGGAAATGACCTTCGAAACAAAGGAAATGTTGATCGTAACGAGAAAATATGCATCAAGATAAAGGAAATTTGCATCGAAACAAAGGAAATATTGATCGTAACGAGAAAATGAGCATCAAAATGAAGTAAATGTGCATCAACATTTCCTTCGTTTTGACTCATATTTCCATCATTTTAATTCTAAATTTCTCATTACGATCAATATTTCCCTCTTTTCGATGCATATTTCCTTCATTTTTATGCTCATTTTCTAGTTACGATCAATATTTAATTCGTTTCGGTGTATATTTCCTACATTTTTATGCTCATTTTCTAGTTACGATCTACTTTTCGTTTGTTTCGATGCATGTTTTCATCATTTTGATGCTCATTTTCTCGTTACGATCTTCATTCCCTTCGTTTTGATTCGTAATTCCTTCTATATATGCTTAATTCCTTCATTTTGATGTTTATTTTCTCATAACGATCTATTTTCCCTTCGTTTTGATGCATATTTTCTTCATTTTGACGCTCATTTTCTCATTACGATCAACAATTTCTTCGTTTCGATGCACATTTCCTTCATTTTGATGCTAATTTTCTTGTTACGATCATCATTTTCTTCGTTTCGATGCATATTTCCTTCATTTTGATGCTCATTTTCTCGTTACTATCAATATCTTCTTGGTTTTGTTGCTCATGTCCTTCATTTGATACTTATTTTATCGTTAAAACAAACATCGCTTTCGGTTCGATACATATTCCCTTCATTTTGATTCTCATTTTCACATTATGATCAACATTTCCTTCGTTTCAAAGAATATTTCCTTCATTTTGATGCTCATTTTCTTGTGACGATCAGCATTTCCTTCTTTTTTATTCGTATTTTCTTCATTTCGATGCTCAATTTTCTTGTTACGATCAACATTTTCTTCGTTTCGATGCTCTTTTTCTTTATTTTGATGATTATTTTTTCGTTACAATCAACAATTATTTCCTATCGATGCATATTTCCTTAATTTTGTAGCTCATTTTATCGATACGATCTATATTTTCTTCATTTCGATGCATATTTCCTTCATTTTGATGCTCATTTTCTCATTATGATCAACATTTCCATCGTTTCGATAAATCTTTCCTTCATTTTGATGCTCATTTTCTCATTACGATCAAGATTTCCTATGTTTCAACGCAAATTTCCTTCATTATTACGATTATTTTCTCGTTACGATCAACATTTTCTTCGTTTCGATGCACATTTCCTTCATTTTGACGCTCATTTTCTCGTTACGATCAACATTTTCTTCTTTTCAATGAACATTTCCTTCATTTTGATGCTCATTTTCTCGTTATGATCTATATTTTCTTCGTTTTGATATTTGTTTCCTTCATTTTGATGCTCATTTCCTTGTTATGATCAACATTATCTTCGTTTCGATGAAAATTTCTTTCACTTTGATGCTCATTTTCTCGTTACGATCTACATTCCCTTCGTTTCGATGCATATTTCCTTCATTTTGATGCTCATTTTCTCATTACGATCAACATTTCCTTCATTTCGATGCATATTTCCTTCATTTTGACGTTCATTTTCTCGTTACTATCAATATTTTCTTCGTTTCGATGCACGTTTCATTAATTTTGATGCTCATTTTCTCGTTACGATCAACATTTTCTTCGTTTCACTGCACATTTCCTTCATTTTTATGCTCATTTTCTCGTTACGATCTATTTTTTCTTTGTTTCGATTCTCGTTTCCTTCATTTTGATGCTCATTTTCTAGTTACGAACAATATTTCCTTCGTTTTGATGCTCGTTTTATTCGTTTTGATGATCATTTTCTTGTAACGATCAACATATATTTTCTATAAATGCTTAATTCCTTCATTTTGATGTTCATTTTCTCGTTACGATCAATATTTCCTTAGTTTCGATGCATATTTCCTTTATTTTGATGCTCATTTTCTCATTACGATCTACATTCCCTTCGTTTCTATGCATATTTTCTTCATTTTGACGCTCATTTTCTCATTACGATCAACAATTTCTTCGTTTCAATGCACATTTCCTTCATTTTGATGCTAATTTTCTCGTTACGATCATCATTTTCTTCGTTTCGATGCACATTTCCTTTATTTTGATACTCAATTTCTCGTTAAGATAAACATAGCTTTCGATTCGATACATACTCCCTTCATTTTGATTTTCATTTTCTCGTTATGATCAATATTTCCTTCGTTTCGAAGAATATTTCCTTCATTTTGATACTCATTTTCTTTTTACGATCAGCATTTTCTTCTTTTTTATTCGTATTTCCTTCATTTTGATGCTCAATTTTCTTGTTACAATCAATATTTCCTTCGTTTTGATGCCCTTTTCCTTCATTTTGATGATTATTTTTTTGTTTCAATCAACTATTATTCCTATCGATGAAAATTTTCTTAATTTTGATGCTTATTTTCTCGATACGATCTACATTTTCTTTTTTTGATGCATATTTCCTTCATTTTGATGCTCATTTTCTCATTACGATCAATATTTCCATTGTTTCGATGCATATTTCCTTCATTTTCTCATTACGATCAACATTTCCTTTGTTTCGATGCAAATTTCTTTCATTTTGATAATCATTTTCTCATTACGATCAACATTTTCTTTGTTTCGATGCACATTTCCTTCATTTTGCTGCTCATTTTCTCGTTTCGATCAACATTTTCTTCTTTTCAATGCACTTTTCCTTCATTTTGATGCTCATTTTCTCTGTACTATCTATATTTTCTTAGTTTCGATGCTCGTTTCCTTCATTTTGATGCTCATTTTCTCGTCATGATCAACATTATCTTCGTTTCGATGAATATTCCCTTCACTTTGATGCTCTTTTTCTCGTTACGATCTACATTCCCTTCGTTTCAATGCATATTTCCTTCATTTTAATGCTCATTTTCTCATTACGATCAACATTTCTTTCATTTCGATGCATATTTCCTTCATTTTGACGTTCATTTTCTCGTTACAATCAACATTTTCTTCGATTCGATGCACATTTCCTTAATTTTGATGCACATTTTCTCGTTATGATCAATATTTTCTTCTTTTCACTGCACATTTCCTTCATTTTTATGCTCATTTTCTCGTTACGATCTATTTTTTCTTTGTTTCGATGCTCGTTTCCTTCATTTTGATGCTCATTTTTTTGTTATGATCTACATTATCTTCGTTTTGATGAATATTTCCGTCATTTTGATGCATATTTTCTCGTTACGAACAATGTTTCCTTCATTTCGATGCAAATTTCCATTGTTTTGATATTTATTTTCTCGTTATGATCAACATTTCCTTCGTTACGATGCATATTTCCTTTATTTTGAAGTTCATTCTATCGTTACGATCAACATTTCCTTCATTTTGATGCATATTTCCTTCACTTTGATGCTCATTTTCTCGTTACGATCAACATTTCCTTCATTTCGACTCATATTTCCTTCATTTTAATGCCAAATTTCTAGTTACGATCAATATTTCCCTCTTTTCGATGCATATTTCCTACATTTTGATGCTTATTTTCATCAAAATGAAGGAATTATGCATCAAAACGAAGATAATGTTGATCGTAACGAGAAAATAAGCATCAAAATGAATGACATGAGCATCGAAACGAAGAAAATATTGAATGTAACGAGAAAATTAGCATCTAAATGAAGGAAATATGCACCGAAACAAAGGAAATGTTGATTGTAACTAGAAAATGAGCATAAAAATGAAAGAAATATGCATCGAAAAGGGGGAAATGTTGATCGTAACGAGAAATTTAGCATTAAAATGAAGGAAATATTAGTCGAAACAAAGGAAATATAGATCGTAACGAGAAAAGGAGCATCAACATGAAGGAAATATGCATCGAAACGAAGAAAATGTTGATCGTAATGAGAAAATGAGCATCAAAATGATGGAAATATGCATCGAAATGAAGAAAATGTTGATCTTAACGAGAAAATGAGAGTCAAAATGAAGGAAATGTGCATCAAAATGAAGAAAATGTTGATCGTAACTAGAAAATGATCATCAAAATGATGGAAATGTGCATCAAAACGAAAAAAATATTGATCGTAACGAGAAAATGAACATCAAAATGAATGTAAAGTGCATCAAAACGAAGGAAATATTGATCGTAACGAGAAAATGATCATCAAAATGAAGGAAATATGTATCAAAACGAAGGAAATATTGATCATAATGTGGAAATGAGCATCAAAATGAAGGAAATATGTATCGATCGGAAATAATTATTGATTGTAACGAGAAAATGATCATCAAAATGAAGGAAATGACAATCGAAACGAAGAAAATATTAATCGTTACGAGAAAATGTGCATCAAAATAAAGGAAATTTGCATCGAAATGAAGGAAATATTGATCGTAACGTGAAAAAGAGCATCAAAATAGAGGAAATATGGATCAAAACGATGATAATGTTGATCGTAAAGAGAAAATGAGCATCAAAATGAAGGAAATGACCATCGAAATGACAAAATTTTTTTCTTAACGAGAAACTGTGCATAAAAATGAAGGAAATGTGCTTCAAAATGACGAAAATGTTGATTGTAACGAGAAAATGAGCATCAAAATGAAGGAAATGTGCATCGAAATGAAGAAAATGTTGATCGTAACGAGAAAATGAGCATCAAAATGAAGGAAAAGTGCATCGAAATGAATAAAATATTGATCGTAACGCGAAAATGATCATCAAAATGAAGGAAATATATATCAAAACGAAGGAAATGTTGATCATAATGAGAAAATGAGCATCAAAATGAAGGAAATATGCATCGAAATGAAGGAAATATAGATCGTAACGAGAAAATGAGCATCAGAATGATGGAAATATGCTCATGTTCATGTTGATACTCATTTTCTTGGTTTTGTTGCTCATGTTCATTTTGATACTCATTTTATCATTAAGTCAAACATCGCTTTTGGTTCGATACATATTTCCTTCATTTTGATTCTCATTTTCTCGTTATGATCAACATTTCCTTAATTTCGAAGAATATTTCCTTCATTTTGATGCTCATTTTCTTATTACGATCAGCATTTCCTTTTTTTTATTCGTATTTCCTTCATTTTGATGTTGAATTTTCTTGTTATGATCAATATTTCCTTAGTTTCGATGCTCTTTTCCTTCATTTTGATGATCATTTTTTCGTTACAATCAACAATTATTTCCTATCGATGCATATTTCCTTAATTTTGATGCTTATTTTCTTGATACGATCTACATTTTCTTCGTTTCGATGCATATTTCCTTCATTTTGATGCTCATTTTCTCATTAAGATCAACATTTCCTTAGTTTCGATTCATATTTCCTTTATTTTGATGCTTATTTTCTAATTACAATCAATATTTCCTTCATTTCGATGCATATTTTCTTTATTTTGACGATCATTTTCTTGTTACGATCAATATTTTTTTCTTTTCGATGCACATTTCCTTCATTTTGATGCTCATTTTCTCGTTACGATCAATATTTCCTTTGTTTCGATGCATTTTTCATTCACTTTGATGCTCATTTTCTCGTTACGATCTGCATTTCCTTCGTTTCGACTCATATTTCTTTCATTTTAATGCTAAATTTCTCATTACGATCAATATTTCCCTCTTTTCGATGCATATTTCCTTCATTTTTATGCTCATTTTCTAGTTACGATCAACATTTCCTTCATTTCGGTGCATATTTCCTACATTTTGATGATCATTTTCTAGTTACGATCTACTTTTCGTTCATTTCGGTGCATATTTTCATCATTTTGATGCTCATTTTCTCGTTACGATCTTCATTCCCTTCGTTTCAATGCGTAATTCCTTCATTTTGATGCTCATTTTCAAGTTACGAACAACATTTCCTTTATTTCGATACTCGTTTTCTTTATTTTATTGATCATTTTCTCGTAACTATCAACATATATTTTCTGTCAATGCTTATTTCCTTCATTTTGATGTTCATTTTCTCGTTACGATCAACATTTCCTTCGTTTCGATGCATATTTCCTTCATTTTGATGCTCATTTTCTCATTACGATCTACATTCCCATTGTTTCGATGAGCATCAAAATGAAGGAAATATTCTTCGAAACAAAGGAAATGTTGATCATAACGAGAAAATGAGAATCAAAATGAAGGGAATATGTATCGAACCAAAGTTTGTCTTAACGAGAAAATGAGTATAAAAATGAAGGACATGAGCGACGAAACCAAGAAAATATTGATAGAAATGAAAAATTGAGCATCAAAATGAATGAAATGTGCATCGAAACAAAGAAAATGATGATCGTAACGAGAAAATTAGCATCTAAATGAAGGAAATATGCATCTAAATGAAGAAATTGTTGATCGTAATGAGAAAATGAGCGTCAGAATGAAGAAAATATGCATCAAAACAAAGGGAATGTAGATCGTAATGAGAAAATGAGCATCAAATTTAAGGAAATATGCATCAAAACGAATTAAAAGTAGATCATAACTAGAAAATGAGCATCAAAATGTAGGAAATATGCACCGGAATGAAGGAAATATTGATCGTAACTAGAAAATGAGCATAAAAATAAAGGAAATATGCATCAAAAAAAAGGGAAATATTGATCGTAACGAGAAATTTAGCATTAAAATGAAAGAAATATGTGTCAAAACGAAGGAAATGTAGATCGTAACAAGGAAATGAGCATCAAAGTGAAGGAAATATGAATCGAAATGAAGGAAATGTTGATCGTAACGAGAAAATGAGAATCAAAATGAAGGAAATGTGCTTCGAAACGAAGAAAATATTTATCGTAATGAGAAAATGGTTGTCAAAATGAAGGAAATATGTATCAAAACGAAGAAAATGTTGATCGTAATGAGAAAATGAGCATCAAAATGAAGGAAATATGCATCGAAACGAAGGAAATGTAGATCGTAACGAGAAAATGAGCATCAGAATGAAGGAAATATGCATCGATAGGAAATAATTGTTGATTGTAACGAGAAAATGGTCATCAAAATGGAGGAAATGAACATCAAAACGAAGGAAATGTTGATCGTAACGAGAAAATGAGCATCAACATTTTTGATTCGTATTTCCTTCATTTTGATGCTAATTTTCTTGTTACGATCAACATTTTTTTCGTTTCGATGCTCATTTCCTTCATTTTGATGATCGTTTTTTCGTTACGATCAACAATTATTTCCTATCGATGCATATTTCCTTCATTTTGATGTTTATTTTCTCGTTAAGATCTACATTTTCTTCGTTTCAATGCATATTTCCTTCATTTTGATGCTCATTTTCTCATTACTATCAACATTTCCTTCGTTTCGTTGCATATTTCCTTCATTTTTATGCTCATTTTCTCATTACGATAAATATTTTCTTCGTTTCGATGCACATTTCCTTCATTTTGATGTTCAATTTCTGGTTACGATCAATATTTTCTTCGTTTCGATGCTCATTTTCTTCATTTTAATGCTCATTTTCACATTTACTTCATTTTGATGCTCATTTTCTCATTACGATCAATATTTCCTTTATTTCGATGCAAATTTCCTTTACCTTGATGCTCATTTTTTCGTTACGATCAATATTTCTTTCGTTTCGAAGGTCATTTCCTTTATTTTGATGATCATTTTCTCGTTACGATCAATAATTATATCCTATCTATGCATATTTCCTTCATACAGATGCTCATTTTCTCGTTACGATCTACGTTTTTTTGTTTCAATGCATATTTCCTTCATTTTGATGCTCATTTTCTCATTACGATCAACATTTCATTCGTTTCATTGCAAATTTCCTTCATTTTGATGCTCATTTTCTCATTACGATCAATATTTTCTTTGTTTCGATGCACATTTCCTTCATTTTGATGCTCATTTCCTCGTTACGATCAATATTTTCTTCATTTTGATGCACATTTCCTTCATTTTGATGTTCATTTTCTCGTTACGATCAATATTTCCTTCATTTCGATGCAAATTTCCTTTAATTTGATGCTCATTTTCTCGTTACGATCAACATTTCCTTAGTTTCGATGATCATTTGCTTCATTTTGATGATCATTTTCTCGTTACGATCAATAATTATTTCCTATCGATGCATATTTCCTTCATTTTGATACTCATTTTCTCGTTAAGATCAACATCTCTTTCGGTTCAATAAATATTTCCTTCATTTTGATGCTCATTTTCTCATTATGAACAACATTTCCTTCGTTTCGAAGCATATTTCCTTCATTTTGATGCTCATTTTCTTGTTACGATCAATATTTCCTTCTTTTTGATTCGTATTTCCTTCGTTTTGATGCTAATTTTCTTGTTACGATCAACATTTTTTTCGTTTCAATGTTCATTTCCTTCATTTTGATGATCATTTTTTCGTTACGATCAACAATTATTTCCTACCGATTCATATTTCCTTCATTTTGATGCTCATTTTCTTGTTAAGATCTACATTTTATTCGTTTCAATGCATATTTTCTTCATTTTGATGCTCATTTTCTCATTACAATAAACATTTCCTTCGTTTCGTTGCATATTTCCGTCATTTTGATGCTCATTTTCTCATTACGACTGACATTTTATTCGTTTCGATGCACATTTCTTTCATTTTGATGTTCATTTCCTCGTTATGATCAATATTTTCTTCGTTTCGATGCACATTTCCTTCATTTTGATGCTCATTTTCTCGTTACGATCAATATTTCCTTCATTTCGATGCAAATTTCTTTTAATTTGATGCTCATTTTCTCGTTATGATCAACATTTCCTTAGTTTCGATGGTCATTTGCTTCATTTTGATGATCATTTTCTCGTTAGGAACAATTATTTCCTATCGATGCATATTTCCTTCATTCTGATGCTCATTTTCTCGTTAAGATCTACATTTCCTTCGTTTCAATGCATATTTCCTTTATTTTGATGCTCATTTTCTCATTACGATCAACATTTCCTTCGTTTCGATGCATATTTTCTTTATTTTGACGATTATTTTCTCGTTACGATCAATATTTTCTTTGTTTCGATGCACATTTCCTTCATTTTGATGCTCATTTTCTCGTTATGATCAATATTTCCTTCATTTCGATGCAAATTACCTTTATTTTGATGCTCATTTTCTTGTTACGATCAATATTTCATTCGATACGATTTATATTTCCTTTATTTTGAAGCTTATTTTTTAGTTACGATCAACATTTCCTTCGAAACGAAAAAATGTTGATCATAACAAGAAAATTAGCATCAAAACGAAGGAAATACGAATCAAAAAGAAGGAAATATTGATCGTAACAAGAAAATGAGCATCAAAATGAAGGAAATATGCTTCGAAACGAAGGAAATGTTGTTCATAATGAGAAAATGAGCATCAAAATGAAGGGAATATGTATTGAACTGAAAGAGATGTTGGTCTTAACGAGAAAATGAGCATCAACATGAATGAAATATGCATAGAAACGAAGATAATGTTGATCGTAATGAGAAAATGAGCATCAAATTGAAGGAAACGAGCATCGAAACTATGAAAATAAAGATTATAACGAGAAAATGACCATCTAAATGAAGGAAAAGTGCATCGAAACAAAGAAAATATTGATTGTAACGAGAAAATGATCGTCAAAATGAAGGAAATATGTATCAAAACGAAGAAAATGTTGATCGTAATGAGAAAATGAGCATCAAAATAAATGAAATATGCATCGAAACGAAGGAAATGTAGATCGTAACGGGAAAATGAGCATCAGAATGAAGGAAATATGCATCGATAGGATATAATTGTTGATCGTAATGAGAAAATGATCATCAAAATGAAGGAAATGACCTTCGAAACAAAGGAAATGTTGATCGTAACGAGAAAATATGCGATCTACTTTTCGTTTGTTTCGATGCATGTTTTCATCATTTTGATGCTCATTTTCTCGTTACGATCTTCATTCCCTTCGTTTTGATTCGTAATTCCTTCTATATATGCTTAATTCCTTCATTTTGATGTTTATTTTCTCATAACGATCTATTTTCCCTTCGTTTTGATGCATATTTTCTTCATTTTGACGCTCATTTTCTCATTACGATCAACAATTTCTTCGTTTCGATGCACATTTCCTTCATTTTGATGCTAATTTTCTTGTTACGATCATCATTTTCTTCGTTTCGATGCATATTTCCTTCATTTTGATGCTCATTTTCTCGTTACTATCAATATCTTCTTGGTTTTGTTGCTCATGTCCTTCATTTGATACTTATTTTATCGTTAAAACAAACATCGCTTTCGGTTCGATACATATTCCCTTCATTTTGATTCTCATTTTCACATTATGATCAACATTTCCTTCGTTTCAAAGAATATTTCCTTCATTTTGATGCTCATTTTCTTGTGACGATCAGCATTTCCTTCTTTTTTATTCGTATTTTCTTCATTTCGATGCTCAATTTTCTTGTTACGATCAACATTTTCTTCGTTTCGATGCTCTTTTTCTTTATTTTGATGATTATTTTTTCGTTACAATCAACAATTATTTCCTATCGATGCATATTTCCTTAATTTTGTAGCTCATTTTATCGATACGATCTATATTTTCTTCATTTCGATGCATATTTCCTTCATTTTGATGCTCATTTTCTCATTATGATCAACATTTCCATCGTTTCGATAAATCTTTCCTTCATTTTGATGCTCATTTTCTCATTACGATCAAGATTTCCTATGTTTCAACGCAAATTTCCTTCATTATTACGATTATTTTCTCGTTACGATCAACATTTTCTTCGTTTCGATGCACATTTCCTTCATTTTGACGCTCATTTTCTCGTTACGATCAACATTTTCTTCTTTTCAATGAACATTTCCTTCATTTTGATGCTCATTTTCTCGTTATGATCTATATTTTCTTCGTTTTGATATTTGTTTCCTTCATTTTGATGCTCATTTCCTTGTTATGATCAACATTATCTTCGTTTCGATGAAAATTTCTTTCACTTTGATGCTCATTTTCTCGTTACGATCTACATTCCCTTCGTTTCGATGCATATTTCCTTCATTTTGATGCTCATTTTCTCATTACGATCAACATTTCCTTCATTTCGATGCATATTTCCTTCATTTTGACGTTCATTTTCTCGTTACTATCAATATTTTCTTCGTTTCGATGCACGTTTCATTAATTTTGATGCTCATTTTCTCGTTACGATCAACATTTTCTTCGTTTCACTGCACATTTCCTTCATTTTTATGCTCATTTTCTCGTTACGATCTATTTTTTCTTTGTTTCGATTCTCGTTTCCTTCATTTTGATGCTCATTTTCTAGTTACGAACAATATTTCCTTCGTTTTGATGCTCGTTTTATTCGTTTTGATGATCATTTTCTTGTAACGATCAACATATATTTTCTATAAATGCTTAATTCCTTCATTTTGATGTTCATTTTCTCGTTACGATCAATATTTCCTTAGTTTCGATGCATATTTCCTTTATTTTGATGCTCATTTTCTCATTACGATCTACATTCCCTTCGTTTCTATGCATATTTTCTTCATTTTGACGCTCATTTTCTCATTACGATCAACAATTTCTTCGTTTCAATGCACATTTCCTTCATTTTGATGCTAATTTTCTCGTTACGATCATCATTTTCTTCGTTTCGATGCACATTTCCTTTATTTTGATACTCAATTTCTCGTTAAGATAAACATAGCTTTCGATTCGATACATACTCCCTTCATTTTGATTTTCATTTTCTCGTTATGATCAATATTTCCTTCGTTTCGAAGAATATTTCCTTCATTTTGATACTCATTTTCTTTTTACGATCAGCATTTTCTTCTTTTTTATTCGTATTTCCTTCATTTTGATGCTCAATTTTCTTGTTACAATCAATATTTCCTTCGTTTTGATGCCCTTTTCCTTCATTTTGATGATTATTTTTTTGTTTCAATCAACTATTATTCCTATCGATGAAAATTTTCTTAATTTTGATGCTTATTTTCTCGATACGATCTACATTTTCTTTTTTTGATGCATATTTCCTTCATTTTGATGCTCATTTTCTCATTACGATCAATATTTCCATTGTTTCGATGCATATTTCCTTCATTTTCTCATTACGATCAACATTTCCTTTGTTTCGATGCAAATTTCTTTCATTTTGATAATCATTTTCTCATTACGATCAACATTTTCTTTGTTTCGATGCACATTTCCTTCATTTTGCTGCTCATTTTCTCGTTTCGATCAACATTTTCTTCTTTTCAATGCACTTTTCCTTCATTTTGATGCTCATTTTCTCTGTACTATCTATATTTTCTTAGTTTCGATGCTCGTTTCCTTCATTTTGATGCTCATTTTCTCGTCATGATCAACATTATCTTCGTTTCGATGAATATTCCCTTCACTTTGATGCTCTTTTTCTCGTTACGATCTACATTCCCTTCGTTTCAATGCATATTTCCTTCATTTTAATGCTCATTTTCTCATTACGATCAACATTTCTTTCATTTCGATGCATATTTCCTTCATTTTGACGTTCATTTTCTCGTTACAATCAACATTTTCTTCGATTCGATGCACATTTCCTTAATTTTGATGCACATTTTCTCGTTATGATCAATATTTTCTTCTTTTCACTGCACATTTCCTTCATTTTTATGCTCATTTTCTCGTTACGATCTATTTTTTCTTTGTTTCGATGCTCGTTTCCTTCATTTTGATGCTCATTTTTTTGTTATGATCTACATTATCTTCGTTTTGATGAATATTTCCGTCATTTTGATGCATATTTTCTCGTTACGAACAATGTTTCCTTCATTTCGATGCAAATTTCCATTGTTTTGATATTTATTTTCTCGTTATGATCAACATTTCCTTCGTTACGATGCATATTTCCTTTATTTTGAAGTTCATTCTATCGTTACGATCAACATTTCCTTCATTTTGATGCATATTTCCTTCACTTTGATGCTCATTTTCTCGTTACGATCAACATTTCCTTCATTTCGACTCATATTTCCTTCATTTTAATGCCAAATTTCTAGTTACGATCAATATTTCCCTCTTTTCGATGCATATTTCCTACATTTTGATGCTTATTTTCATCAAAATGAAGGAATTATGCATCAAAACGAAGATAATGTTGATCGTAACGAGAAAATAAGCATCAAAATGAATGACATGAGCATCGAAACGAAGAAAATATTGAATGTAACGAGAAAATTAGCATCTAAATGAAGGAAATATGCACCGAAACAAAGGAAATGTTGATTGTAACTAGAAAATGAGCATAAAAATGAAAGAAATATGCATCGAAAAGGGGGAAATGTTGATCGTAACGAGAAATTTAGCATTAAAATGAAGGAAATATTAGTCGAAACAAAGGAAATATAGATCGTAACGAGAAAAGGAGCATCAACATGAAGGAAATATGCATCGAAACGAAGAAAATGTTGATCGTAATGAGAAAATGAGCATCAAAATGATGGAAATATGCATCGAAATGAAGAAAATGTTGATCTTAACGAGAAAATGAGAGTCAAAATGAAGGAAATGTGCATCAAAATGAAGAAAATGTTGATCGTAACTAGAAAATGATCATCAAAATGATGGAAATGTGCATCAAAACGAAAAAAATATTGATCGTAACGAGAAAATGAACATCAAAATGAATGTAAAGTGCATCAAAACGAAGGAAATATTGATCGTAACGAGAAAATGATCATCAAAATGAAGGAAATATGTATCAAAACGAAGGAAATATTGATCATAATGTGGAAATGAGCATCAAAATGAAGGAAATATGTATCGATCGGAAATAATTATTGATTGTAACGAGAAAATGATCATCAAAATGAAGGAAATGACAATCGAAACGAAGAAAATATTAATCGTTACGAGAAAATGTGCATCAAAATAAAGGAAATTTGCATCGAAATGAAGGAAATATTGATCGTAACGTGAAAAAGAGCATCAAAATAGAGGAAATATGGATCAAAACGATGATAATGTTGATCGTAAAGAGAAAATGAGCATCAAAATGAAGGAAATGACCATCGAAATGACAAAATTTTTTTCTTAACGAGAAACTGTGCATAAAAATGAAGGAAATGTGCTTCAAAATGACGAAAATGTTGATTGTAACGAGAAAATGAGCATCAAAATGAAGGAAATGTGCATCGAAATGAAGAAAATGTTGATCGTAACGAGAAAATGAGCATCAAAATGAAGGAAAAGTGCATCGAAATGAATAAAATATTGATCGTAACGCGAAAATGATCATCAAAATGAAGGAAATATATATCAAAACGAAGGAAATGTTGATCATAATGAGAAAATGAGCATCAAAATGAAGGAAATATGCATCGAAATGAAGGAAATATAGATCGTAACGAGAAAATGAGCATCAGAATGATGGAAATATGCTCATGTTCATGTTGATACTCATTTTCTTGGTTTTGTTGCTCATGTTCATTTTGATACTCATTTTATCATTAAGTCAAACATCGCTTTTGGTTCGATACATATTTCCTTCATTTTGATTCTCATTTCCTCGTTATGATCAACATTTCCTTAATTTCGAAGAATATTTCCTTCATTTTGATGCTCATTTTCTTATTACGATCAGCATTTCCTTTTTTTTATTCGTATTTCCTTCATTTTGATGTTGAATTTTCTTGTTATGATCAATATTTCCTTAGTTTCGATGCTCTTTTCCTTCATTTTGATGATCATTTTTTCGTTACAATCAACAATTATTTCCTATCGATGCATATTTCCTTAATTTTGATGCTTATTTTCTTGATACGATCTACATTTTCTTCGTTTCGATGCATATTTCCTTCATTTTGATGCTCATTTTCTCATTAAGATCAACATTTCCTTAGTTTCGATTCATATTTCCTTTATTTTGATGCTTATTTTCTAATTACAATCAATATTTCCTTCATTTCGATGCATATTTTCTTTATTTTGACGATCATTTTCTTGTTACGATCAATATTTTTTTCTTTTCGATGCACATTTCCTTCATTTTGATGCTCATTTTCTCGTTACGATCAATATTTCCTTTGTTTCGATGCATTTTTCATTCACTTTGATGCTCATTTTCTCGTTACGATCTGCATTTCCTTCGTTTCGACTCATATTTCTTTCATTTTAATGCTAAATTTCTCATTACGATCAATATTTCCCTCTTTTCGATGCATATTTCCTTCATTTTTATGCTCATTTTCTAGTTACGATCAACATTTCCTTCATTTCGGTGCATATTTCCTACATTTTGATGATCATTTTCTAGTTACGATCTACTTTTCGTTCATTTCGGTGCATATTTTCATCATTTTGATGCTCATTTTCTCGTTACGATCTTCATTCCCTTCGTTTCAATGCGTAATTCCTTCATTTTGATGCTCATTTTCAAGTTACGAACAACATTTCCTTTATTTCGATACTCGTTTTCTTTATTTTATTGATCATTTTCTCGTAACTATCAACATATATTTTCTGTCAATGCTTATTTCCTTCATTTTGATGTTCATTTTCTCGTTACGATCAACATTTCCTTCGTTTCGATGCATATTTCCTTCATTTTGATGCTCATTTTCTCATTACGATCTACATTCCCATTGTTTCGATGAGCATCAAAATGAAGGAAATATTCTTCGAAACAAAGGAAATGTTGATCATAACGAGAAAATGAGAATCAAAATGAAGGGAATATGTATCGAACCAAAGTTTGTCTTAACGAGAAAATGAGTATAAAAATGAAGGACATGAGCGACGAAACCAAGAAAATATTGATAGAAATGAAAAATTGAGCATCAAAATGAATGAAATGTGCATCGAAACAAAGAAAATGATGATCGTAACGAGAAAATTAGCATCTAAATGAAGGAAATATGCATCTAAATGAAGAAATTGTTGATCGTAATGAGAAAATGAGCGTCAGAATGAAGAAAATATGCATCAAAACAAAGGGAATGTAGATCGTAATGAGAAAATGAGCATCAAATTTAAGGAAATATGCATCAAAACGAATTAAAAGTAGATCATAACTAGAAAATGAGCATCAAAATGTAGGAAATATGCACCGGAATGAAGGAAATATTGATCGTAACTAGAAAATGAGCATAAAAATAAAGGAAATATGCATCAAAAAAAAGGGAAATATTGATCGTAACGAGAAATTTAGCATTAAAATGAAAGAAATATGTGTCAAAACGAAGGAAATGTAGATCGTAACAAGGAAATGAGCATCAAAGTGAAGGAAATATGAATCGAAATGAAGGAAATGTTGATCGTAACGAGAAAATGAGAATCAAAATGAAGGAAATGTGCTTCGAAACGAAGAAAATATTTATCGTAATGAGAAAATGGTTGTCAAAATGAAGGAAATATGTATCAAAACGAAGAAAATGTTGATCGTAATGAGAAAATGAGCATCAAAATGAAGGAAATATGCATCGAAACGAAGGAAATGTAGATCGTAACGAGAAAATGAGCATCAGAATGAAGGAAATATGCATCGATAGGAAATAATTGTTGATTGTAACGAGAAAATGGTCATCAAAATGGAGGAAATGAACATCAAAACGAAGGAAATGTTGATCGTAACGAGAAAATGAGCATCAACATTTTTGATTCGTATTTCCTTCATTTTGATGCTAATTTTCTTGTTACGATCAACATTTTTTTCGTTTCGATGCTCATTTCCTTCATTTTGATGATCGTTTTTTCGTTACGATCAACAATTATTTCCTATCGATGCATATTTCCTTCATTTTGATGTTTATTTTCTCGTTAAGATCTACATTTTCTTCGTTTCAATGCATATTTCCTTCATTTTGATGCTCATTTTCTCATTACTATCAACATTTCCTTCGTTTCGTTGCATATTTCCTTCATTTTGATGCTCATTTTCTCATTACGATCAATATTTTCTTCGTTTCGATGCACATTTCCTTCATTTTGATGTTCAATTTCTGGTTACGATCAATATTTTCTTCGTTTCGATGCTCATTTTCTTCATTTTAATGCTCATTTTCACATTTACTTCATTTTGATGCTCATTTTCTCATTACGATCAATATTTCCTTTATTTCGATGCAAATTTCCTTTACCTTGATGCTCATTTTTTCGTTACGATCAATATTTCTTTCGTTTCGAAGGTCATTTCCTTTATTTTGATGATCATTTTCTCGTTACGATCAATAATTATATCCTATCGATGCATATTTCCTTCATACAGATGCTCATTTTCTCGTTACGATCTACGTTTTTTTGTTTCAATGCATATTTCCTTCATTTTGATGCTCATTTTCTCATTACGATCAACATTTCATTCGTTTCATTGCAAATTTCCTTCATTTTGATGCTCATTTTCTCATTACGATCAATATTTTCTTTGTTTCGATGCACATTTCCTTCATTTTGATGCTCATTTCCTCGTTACGATCAATATTTTCTTCATTTTGATGCACATTTCCTTCATTTTGATGTTCATTTTCTCGTTACGATCAATATTTCCTTCATTTCGATGCAAATTTCCTTTAATTTGATGCTCATTTTCTCGTTACGATCAACATTTCCTTAGTTTCGATGATCATTTGCTTCATTTTGATGATCATTTTCTCGTTACGATCAATAATTATTTCCTATCGATGCATATTTCCTTCATTTTGATACTCATTTTCTCGTTAAGATCAACATCTCTTTCGGTTCAATAAATATTTCCTTCATTTTGATGCTCATTTTCTCATTATGAACAACATTTCCTTCGTTTCGAAGCATATTTCCTTCATTTTGATGCTCATTTTCTTGTTACGATCAATATTTCCTTCTTTTTGATTCGTATTTCCTTCGTTTTGATGCTAATTTTCTTGTTACGATCAACATTTTTTTCGTTTCAATGTTCATTTCCTTCATTTTGATGATCATTTTTTCGTTACGATCAACAATTATTTCCTACCGATTCATATTTCCTTCATTTTGATGCTCATTTTCTTGTTAAGATCTACATTTTATTCGTTTCAATGCATATTTTCTTCATTTTGATGCTCATTTTCTCATTACAATAAACATTTCCTTCGTTTCGTTGCATATTTCCGTCATTTTGATGCTCATTTTCTCATTACGACTGACATTTTATTCGTTTCGATGCACATTTCTTTCATTTTGATGTTCATTTCCTCGTTATGATCAATATTTTCTTCGTTTCGATGCACATTTCCTTCATTTTGATGCTCATTTTCTCGTTACGATCAATATTTCCTTCATTTCGATGCAAATTTCTTTTAATTTGATGCTCATTTTCTCGTTATGATCAACATTTCCTTAGTTTCGATGGTCATTTGCTTCATTTTGATGATCATTTTCTCGTTAGGATCAACAATTATTTCCTATCGATGCATATTTCCTTCATTCTGATGCTCATTTTCTCGTTAAGATCTACATTTCCTTCGTTTCAATGCATATTTCCTTTATTTTGATGCTCATTTTCTCATTACGATCAACATTTCCTTCGTTTCGATGCATATTTTCTTTATTTTGACGATTATTTTCTCGTTACGATCAATATTTTCTTTGTTTCGATGCACATTTCCTTCATTTTGATGCTCATTTTCTCGTTATGATCAATATTTCCTTCATTTCGATGCAAATTACCTTTATTTTGATGCTCATTTTCTTGTTACGATCAATATTTCATTCGATACGATTTATATTTCCTTTATTTTGAAGCTTATTTTTTAGTTACGATCAACATTTCCTTCGAAACGAAAAAATGTTGATCATAACAAGAAAATTAGCATCAAAACGAAGGAAATACGAATCAAAAAGAAGGAAATATTGATCGTAACAAGAAAATGAGCATCAAAATGAAGGAAATATGCTTCGAAACGAAGGAAATGTTGTTCATAATGAGAAAATGAGCATCAAAATGAAGGGAATATGTATTGAACTGAAAGAGATGTTGGTCTTAACGAGAAAATGAGCATCAACATGAATGAAATATGCATAGAAACGAAGATAATGTTGATCGTAATGAGAAAATGAGCATCAAATTGAAGGAAACGAGCATCGAAACTATGAAAATAAAGATTATAACGAGAAAATGACCATCTAAATGAAGGAAAAGTGCATCGAAACAAAGAAAATATTGATTGTAACGAGAAAATGATCGTCAAAATGAAGGAAATATGTATCAAAACGAAGAAAATGTTGATCGTAATGAGAAAATGAGCATCAAAATAAATGAAATATGCATCGAAACGAAGGAAATGTAGATCGTAACGGGAAAATGAGCATCAGAATGAAGGAAATATGCATCGATAGGATATAATTGTTGATCGTAATGAGAAAATGATCATCAAAATGAAGGAAATGACCTTCGAAACAAAGGAAATGTTGATCGTAACGAGAAAATATGCATCAAGATAAAGGAAATTTGCATCGAAACAAAGGAAATATTGATCGTAACGAGAAAATGAGCATCAAAATGAAGTAAATGTGCATCAATATTTCCTTCGTTTTGACTCATATTTCCATCATTTTAATTCTAAATTTCTCATTACGATCAATATTTCCCTCTTTTCGATGCATATTTCCTTCATTTTTATGCTCATTTTCTAGTTACGATCAATATTTAATTCGTTTCGGTGTATATTTCCTACATTTTTATGCTCATTTTCTAGTTACGATCTACTTTTCGTTTGTTTCGATGCATGTTTTCATCATTTTGATGCTCATTTTCTCGTTACGATCTTCATTCCCTTCGTTTTGATTCGTAATTCCTTCTATATATGCTTAATTCCTTCATTTTGATGTTCATTTTCTCATAACGATCTATTTTCCCTTCGTTTTGATGCATATTTTCTTCATTTTGACGCTCATTTTCTCATTACGATCAACAATTTCTTCGTTTCGATGCACATTTCCTTCATTTTGATGCTAATTTTCTTGTTACGATCATCATTTTCTTCGTTTCGATGCATATTTCCTTCATTTTGATGCTCATTTTCTCGTTACTATCAATATCTTCTTGGTTTTGTTGCTCATGTCCTTCATTTGATACTTATTTTATCGTTAAAACAAACATCGCTTTCGGTTCGATACATATTCCCTTCATTTTGATTCTCATTTTCACATTATGATCAACATTTCCTTCGTTTCAAAGAATATTTCCTTCATTTTGATGCTCATTTTCTTGTGACGATCAGCATTTCCTTCTTTTTTATTCGTATTTTCTTCATTTCGATGCTCAATTTTCTTGTTACGATCAACATTTTCTTCGTTTCGATGCTCTTTTTCTTTATTTTGATGATTATTTTTTCGTTACAATCAACAATTATTTCCTATCGATGCATATTTCCTTAATTTTGTAGCTCATTTTATCGATACGATCTATATTTTCTTCATTTCGATGCATATTTCCTTCATTTTGATGCTCATTTTCTCATTATGATCAACATTTCCATCGTTTCGATAAATCTTTCCTTCATTTTGATGCTCATTTTCTCATTACGATCAAGATTTCCTATGTTTCAACGCAAATTTCCTTCATTATTACGATTATTTTCTCGTTACGATCAACATTTTCTTCGTTTCGATGCACATTTCCTTCATTTTGACGCTCATTTTCTCGTTACGATCAACATTTTCTTCTTTTCAGTGAACATTTCCTTCATTTTGATGCTCATTTTCTCGTTACGATCAATATTTCCTTTGTTTCGATGCATTTTTCATTCACTTTGATGCTCATTTTCTCGTTACGATCTGCATTTCCTTCGTTTCGACTCATATTTCTTTCATTTTAATGCTAAATTTCTCATTACGATCAATATTTCCCTCTTTTCGATGCATATTTCCTTCATTTTTATGCTCATTTTCTAGTTACGATCAACATTTCCTTCATTTCGGTGCATATTTCCTACATTTTGATGATCATTTTCTAGTTACGATCTACTTTTCGTTCATTTCGGTGCATATTTTCATCATTTTGATGCTCATTTTCTCGTTACGATCTTCATTCCCTTCGTTTCAATGCGTAATTCCTTCATTTTGATGCTCATTTTCAAGTTACGAACAACATTTCCTTTATTTCGATACTCGTTTTCTTTATTTTATTGATCATTTTCTCGTAACTATCAACATATATTTTCTGTCAATGCTTATTTCCTTCATTTTGATGTTCATTTTCTCGTTACGATCAACATTTCCTTCGTTTCGATGCATATTTCCTTCATTTTGATGCTCATTTTCTCATTACGATCTACATTCCCATTGTTTCGATGAGCATCAAAATGAAGGAAATATTCTTCGAAACAAAGGAAATGTTGATCATAACGAGAAAATGAGAATCAAAATGAAGGGAATATGTATCGAACCAAAGTTTGTCTTAACGAGAAAATGAGTATAAAAATGAAGGACATGAGCGACGAAACCAAGAAAATATTGATAGAAATGAAAAATTGAGCATCAAAATGAATGAAATGTGCATCGAAACAAAGAAAATGATGATCGTAACGAGAAAATTAGCATCTAAATGAAGGAAATATGCATCTAAATGAAGAAATTGTTGATCGTAATGAGAAAATGAGCGTCAGAATGAAGAAAATATGCATCAAAACAAATGGAATGTAGATCGTAATGAGAAAATGAGCATCAAATTTAAGGAAATATGCATCAAAACGAATTAAAAGTAGATCATAACTAGAAAATGAGCATCAAAATGTAGGAAATATGCACCGGAATGAAGGAAATATTGATCGTAACTAGAAAATGAGCATAAAAATAAAGGAAATATGCATCAAAAAAAAGGGAAATATTGATCGTAACGAGAAATTTAGCATTAAAATGAAAGAAATATGTGTCAAAACGAAGGAAATGTAGATCGTAACAAGGAAATGAGCATCAAAGTGAAGGAAATATGAATCGAAATGAAGGAAATGTTGATCGTAACGAGAAAATGAGAATCAAAATGAAGGAAATGTGCTTCGAAACGAAGAAAATATTTATCGTAATGAGAAAATGGTTGTCAAAATGAAGGAAATATGTATCAAAACGAAGAAAATGTTGATCGTAATGAGAAAATGAGCATCAAAATGAAGGAAATATGCATCGAAACGAAGGAAATGTAGATCGTAACGAGAAAATGAGCATCAGAATGAAGGAAATATGCATCGATAGGAAATAATTGTTGATTGTAACGAGAAAATGGTCATCAAAATGGAGGAAATGAACATCAAAACGAAGGAAATGTTGATCGTAACGAGAAAATGAGCATCAACATTTTTGATTCGTATTTCCTTCATTTTGATGCTAATTTTCTTGTTACGATCAACATTTTTTTCGTTTCGATGCTCATTTCCTTCATTTTGATGATCGTTTTTTCGTTACGATCAACAATTATTTCCTATCGATGCATATTTCCTTCATTTTGATGTTTATTTTCTCGTTAAGATCTACATTTTCTTCGTTTCAATGCATATTTCCTTCATTTTGATGCTCATTTTCTCATTACTATCAACATTTCCTTCGTTTCGTTGCATATTTCCTTCATTTTGATGCTCATTTTCTCATTACGATCAATATTTTCTTCGTTTCGATGCACATTTCCTTCATTTTGATGTTCAATTTCTGGTTACGATCAATATTTTCTTCGTTTCGATGCTCATTTTCTTCATTTTAATGCTCATTTTCACATTTACTTCATTTTGATGCTCATTTTCTCATTACGATCAATATTTCCTTTATTTCGATGCAAATTTCCTTTACCTTGATGCTCATTTTTTCGTTACGATCAATATTTCTTTCGTTTCGAAGGTCATTTCCTTTATTTTGATGATCATTTTCTCGTTACGATCAATAATTATATCCTATCGATGCATATTTCCTTCATACAGATGCTCATTTTCTCGTTACGATCTACGTTTTTTTGTTTCAATGCATATTTCCTTCATTTTGATGCTCATTTTCTCATTACGATCAACATTTCATTCGTTTCATTGCAAATTTCCTTCATTTTGATGCTCATTTTCTCATTACGATCAATATTTTCTTTGTTTCGATGCACATTTCCTTCATTTTGATGCTCATTTCCTCGTTACGATCAATATTTTCTTCATTTTGATGCACATTTCCTTCATTTTGATGTTCATTTTCTCGTTACGATCAATATTTCCTTCATTTCGATGCAAATTTCCTTTAATTTGATGCTCATTTTCTCGTTACGATCAACATTTCCTTAGTTTCGATGATCATTTGCTTCATTTTGATGATCATTTTCTCGTTACGATCAATAATTATTTCCTATCGATGCATATTTCCTTCATTTTGATACTCATTTTCTCGTTAAGATCAACATCTCTTTCGGTTCAATAAATATTTCCTTCATTTTGATGCTCATTTTCTCATTATGAACAACATTTCCTTCGTTTCGAAGCATATTTCCTTCATTTTGATGCTCATTTTCTTGTTACGATCAATATTTCCTTCTTTTTGATTCGTATTTCCTTCGTTTTGATGCTAATTTTCTTGTTACGATCAACATTTTTTTCGTTTCAATGTTCATTTCCTTCATTTTGATGATCATTTTTTCGTTACGATCAACAATTATTTCCTACCGATTCATATTTCCTTCATTTTGATGCTCATTTTCTTGTTAAGATCTACATTTTATTCGTTTCAATGCATATTTTCTTCATTTTGATGCTCATTTTCTCATTACAATAAACATTTCCTTCGTTTCGTTGCATATTTCCGTCATTTTGATGCTCATTTTCTCATTACGACTGACATTTTATTCGTTTCGATGCACATTTCTTTCATTTTGATGTTCATTTCCTCGTTATGATCAATATTTTCTTCGTTTCGATGCACATTTCCTTCATTTTGATGCTCATTTTCTCGTTACGATCAATATTTCCTTCATTTCGATGCAAATTTCTTTTAATTTGATGCTCATTTTCTCGTTATGATCAACATTTCCTTAGTTTCGATGGTCATTTGCTTCATTTTGATGATCATTTTCTCGTTAGGATCAACAATTATTTCCTATCGATGCATATTTCCTTCATTCTGATGCTCATTTTCTCGTTAAGATCTACATTTCCTTCGTTTCAATGCATATTTCCTTTATTTTGATGCTCATTTTCTCATTACGATCAACATTTCCTTCGTTTCGATGCATATTTTCTTTATTTTGACGATTATTTTCTCGTTACGATCAATATTTTCTTTGTTTCGATGCACATTTCCTTCATTTTGATGCTCATTTTCTCGTTATGATCAATATTTCCTTCATTTCGATGCAAATTACCTTTATTTTGATGCTCATTTTCTTGTTACGATCAATATTTCATTCGATACGATTTATATTTCCTTTATTTTGAAGCTTATTTTTTAGTTACGATCAACATTTCCTTCGAAACGAAAAAATGTTGATCATAACAAGAAAATTAGCATCAAAACGAAGGAAATACGAATCAAAAAGAAGGAAATATTGATCGTAACAAGAAAATGAGCATCAAAATGAAGGAAATATGCTTCGAAACGAAGGAAATGTTGTTCATAATGAGAAAATGAGCATCAAAATGAAGGGAATATGTATTGAACTGAAAGAGATGTTGGTCTTAACGAGAAAATGAGCATCAACATGAATGAAATATGCATAGAAACGAAGATAATGTTGATCGTAATGAGAAAATGAGCATCAAATTGAAGGAAACGAGCATCGAAACTATGAAAATAAAGATTATAACGAGAAAATGACCATCTAAATGAAGGAAAAGTGCATCGAAACAAAGAAAATATTGATTGTAACGAGAAAATGATCGTCAAAATGAAGGAAATATGTATCAAAACGAAGAAAATGTTGATCGTAATGAGAAAATGAGCATCAAAATAAATGAAATATGCATCGAAACGAAGGAAATGTAGATCGTAACGGGAAAATGAGCATCAGAATGAAGGAAATATGCATCGATAGGATATAATTGTTGATCGTAATGAGAAAATGATCATCAAAATGAAGGAAATGACCTTCGAAACAAAGGAAATGTTGATCGTAACGAGAAAATATGCATCAAGATAAAGGAAATTTGCATCGAAACAAAGGAAATATTGATCGTAACGAGAAAATGAGCATCAAAATGAAGTAAATGTGCATCAATATTTCCTTCGTTTTGACTCATATTTCCATCATTTTAATTCTAAATTTCTCATTACGATCAATATTTCCCTCTTTTCGATGCATATTTCCTTCATTTTTATGCTCATTTTCTAGTTACGATCAATATTTAATTCGTTTCGGTGTATATTTCCTACATTTTTATGCTCATTTTCTAGTTACGATCTACTTTTCGTTTGTTTCGATGCATGTTTTCATCATTTTGATGCTCATTTTCTCGTTACGATCTTCATTCCCTTCGTTTTGATTCGTAATTCCTTCTATATATGCTTAATTCCTTCATTTTGATGTTCATTTTCTCATAACGATCTATTTTCCCTTCGTTTTGATGCATATTTTCTTCATTTTGACGCTCATTTTCTCATTACGATCAACAATTTCTTCGTTTCGATGCACATTTCCTTCATTTTGATGCTAATTTTCTTGTTACGATCATCATTTTCTTCGTTTCGATGCATATTTCCTTCATTTTGATGCTCATTTTCTCGTTACTATCAATATCTTCTTGGTTTTGTTGCTCATGTCCTTCATTTGATACTTATTTTATCGTTAAAACAAACATCGCTTTCGGTTCGATACATATTCCCTTCATTTTGATTCTCATTTTCACATTATGATCAACATTTCCTTCGTTTCAAAGAATATTTCCTTCATTTTGATGCTCATTTTCTTGTGACGATCAGCATTTCCTTCTTTTTTATTCGTATTTTCTTCATTTCGATGCTCAATTTTCTTGTTACGATCAACATTTTCTTCGTTTCGATGCTCTTTTTCTTTATTTTGATGATTATTTTTTCGTTACAATCAACAATTATTTCCTATCGATGCATATTTCCTTAATTTTGTAGCTCATTTTATCGATACGATCTATATTTTCTTCATTTCGATGCATATTTCCTTCATTTTGATGCTCATTTTCTCATTATGATCAACATTTCCATCGTTTCGATAAATCTTTCCTTCATTTTGATGCTCATTTTCTCATTACGATCAAGATTTCCTATGTTTCAACGCAAATTTCCTTCATTATTACGATTATTTTCTCGTTACGATCAACATTTTCTTCGTTTCGATGCACATTTCCTTCATTTTGACGCTCATTTTCTCGTTACGATCAACATTTTCTTCTTTTCAGTGAACATTTCCTTCATTTTGATGCTCATTTTCTCGTTATGATCTATATTTTCTTCGTTTTGATATTTGTTTCCTTCATTTTGATGCTCATTTCCTTGTTATGATCAACATTATCTTCGTTTCGATGAAAATTTCTTTCACTTTGATGCTCATTTTCTCGTTACGATCTACATTCCCTTCGTTTCGATGCATATTTCCTTCATTTTGATGTTCATTTTCTCATTACGATCAACATTTCCTTCATTTCGATGCATATTTCCTTCATTTTGACGTTCATTTTCTCGTTACTATCAATATTTTCTTCGTTTCGATGCACGTTTCATTAATTTTGATGCTCATTTTCTCGTTACGATCAACATTTTCTTCGTTTCACTGCACATTTCCTTCATTTTTATGCTCATTTTCTCGTTACGATCTATTTTTTCTTTGTTTCGATTCTCGTTTCCTTCATTTTGATGCTCATTTTCTAGTTACGAACAATATTTCCTTCGTTTTGATGCTCGTTTTATTCGTTTTGATGATCATTTTCTTGTAACGATCAACATATATTTTCTATAAATGCTTAATTCCTTCATTTTGATGTTCATTTTCTCGTTACGATCAATATTTCCTTAGTTTCGATGCATATTTCCTTTATTTTGATGCTCATTTTCTCATTACGATCTACATTCCCTTCGTTTCTATGCATATTTTCTTCATTTTGACGCTCATTTTCTCATTACGATCAACAATTTCTTCGTTTCAATGCACATTTCCTTCATTTTGATGCTAATTTTCTCGTTACGATCATCATTTTCTTCGTTTCGATGGACATTTCCTTTATTTTGATACTCAATTTCTCGTTAAGATAAACATAGCTTTCGATTCGATACATACTCCCTTCATTTTGATTTTCATTTTCTCGTTATGATCAATATTTCCTTCGTTTCGAAGAATATTTCCTTCATTTTGATACTCATTTTCTTTTTACGATCAGCATTTTCTTCTTTTTTATTCGTATTTCCTTCATTTTGATGCTCAATTTTCTTGTTACAATCAATATTTCCTTCGTTTTGATGCCCTTTTCCTTCATTTTGATGATTATTTTTTTGTTTCAATCAACTATTATTCCTATCGATGAAAATTTTCTTAATTTTGATGCTTATTTTCTCGATACGATCTACATTTTCTTTTTTTGATGCATATTTCCTTCATTTTGATGCTCATTTTCTCATTACGATCAATATTTCCATTGTTTCGATGCATATTTCCTTCATTTTCTCATTACGATCAACATTTCCTTTGTTTCGATGCAAATTTCTTTCATTTTGATAATCATTTTCTCATTACGATCAACATTTTCTTTGTTTCGATGCACATTTCCTTCATTTTGCTGCTCATTTTCTCGTTTCGATCAACATTTTCTTCTTTTCAATGCACTTTTCCTTCATTTTGATGCTCATTTTCTCTGTACTATCTATATTTTCTTAGTTTCGATGCTCGTTTCCTTCATTTTGATGCTCATTTTCTCGTCATGATCAACATTATCTTCGTTTCGATGAATATTCCCTTCACTTTGATGCTCTTTTTCTCGTTACGATCTACATTCCCTTCGTTTCAATGCATATTTCCTTCATTTTAATGCTCATTTTCTCATTACGATCAACATTTCTTTCATTTCGATGCATATTTCCTTCATTTTGACGTTCATTTTCTCGTTACAATCAACATTTTCTTCGATTCGATGCACATTTCCTTAATTTTGATGCACATTTTCTCGTTATGATCAATATTTTCTTCTTTTCACTACACATTTCCTTCATTTTTATGCTCATTTTCTCGTTACGATCTATTTTTTCTTTGTTTCGATGCTCGTTTCCTTCATTTTGATGCTCATTTTTTTGTTATGATCTACATTATCTTCGTTTTGATGAATATTTCCATCATTTTGATGCATATTTTCTCGTTACGAACAATGTTTCCTTCATTTCGATGCAAATTTCCATTGTTTTGATATTTATTTTCTCGTTATGATCAACATTTCCTTCGTTACGATGCATATTTCCTTTATTTTGAAGCTCATTCTATCGTTACGATCAACATTTCCTTCATTTTGATGCATATTTCCTTCACTTTGATGTTCATTTTCTCGTTACGATCAACATTTCCTTCATTTCGACTCATATTTCCTTCATTTTAATGCCAAATTTCTAGTTACGATCAATATTTCCCTCTTTTCGATGCATATTTCCTACATTTTGATGCTTATTTTCATCAAAATGAAGGAATTATGCATCAAAACGAAGATAATGTTGATCGTAACGAGAAAATAAGCATCAAAATGAATGACATGAGCATCGAAACGAAGAAAATATTGAATGTAACGAGAAAATTAGCATCTAAATGAAGGAAATATGCACCGAAACAAAGGAAATGTTGATTGTAACTAGAAAATGAGCATAAAAATGAAAGAAATATGCATCGAAAAGGGGGAAATGTTGATCGTAACGAGAAATTTAGCATTAAAATGAAGGAAATATTAGTCGAAACAAAGGAAATATAGATCGTAACGAGAAAAGGAGCATCAAAATGAAGGAAATATGCATCGAAACGAAGAAAATGTTGATCGTAATGAGAAAATGAGCATCAAAATGATGGAAATATGCATCGAAATGAAGAAAATGTTGATCTTAACGAGAAAATGAGAGTCAAAATGAAGGAAATGTGCATCAAAATGAAGAAAATGTTGATCGTAACTAGAAAATGATCATCAAAATGATGGAAATGTGCATCAAAACGAAAAAAATATTGATCGTAACGAGAAAATGAACATCAAAATGAATGTAAAGTGCATCAAAACGAAGGAAATATTGATCGTAACGAGAAAATGATCATCAAAATGAAGGAAATATGTATCAAAACGAAGGAAATATTGATCAAAATGTGGAAATGAGCATCAAAATGAAGGAAATATGTATCGATCGGAAATAATTATTGATTGTAACGAGAAAATGATCATCAAAATGAAGGAAATGACAATCGAAACGAAGAAAATATTAATCGTTACGAGAAAATGTGCATCAAAATAAAGGAAATTTGCATCGAAATGAAGGAAATATTGATCGTAACGTGAAAAAGAGCATCAAAATAGAGGAAATATGGATCAAAACGATGATAATGTTGATCGTAAAGAGAAAATGAGCATCAAAATGAATGAAATGACCATCGAAATGACAAAAAATTTTTCGTAACGAGAAACTGTGCATAAAAATGAAGGAAATGTGCTTCAAAATGACGAAAATGTTGATTGTAACGAGAAAATGAGCATCAAAATGAAGGAAATGTGCATCGAAATGAAGAAAATGTTGATCGTAACGAGAAAATGAGCATCAAAATGAAGGAAAAGTGCATCGAAATGAATAAAATATTGATCGTAACGCGAAAATGATCATCAAAATGAAGGAAATATATATCAAAACGAAGGAAATGTTGATCATAATGAGAAAATGAGCATCAAAATGAAGGAAATATGCATCGAAATGAAGGAAATATAGATCGTAACGAGAAAATGAGCATCAGAATGATGGAAATATGCTCATGTTCATGTTGATACTCATTTTCTTGGTTTTGTTGCTCATGTTCATTTTGATACTCATTTTATCATTAAGTCAAACATCGCTTTTGGTTCGATACATATTTCCTTCATTTTGATTCTCATTTTCTCGTTATGATCAACATTTCCTTAATTTCGAAGAATATTTCCTTCATTTTGATGCTCATTTTCTTATTACGATCAGCATTTCCTTTTTTTTATTCGTATTTCCTTCATTTTGATGTTGAATTTTCTTGTTACGATCAATATTTCCTTAGTTTCGATGCTCTTTTCCTTCATTTTGATGATCATTTTTTCGTTACAATCAACAATTATTTCCTATCGATGCATATTTCCTTAATTTTGATGCTTATTTTCTTGATACGATCTACATTTTCTTCGTTTCGATGCATATTTCCTTCATTTTGATGCTCATTTTCTCATTAAGATCAACATTTCCTTAGTTTCGATTCATATTTCCTTTATTTTGATGCTTATTTTCTAATTACAATCAATATTTCCTTCATTTCGATGCATATTTTCTTTATTTTGACGATCATTTTCTTGTTACGATCAATATTTTTTTCTTTTCGATGCACATTTCCTTCATTTTGATGCTCATTTTCTCGTTACGATCAATATTTCCTTTGTTTCGATGCATTTTTCATTCACTTTGATGCTCATTTTCTCGTTACGATCTGCATTTCCTTCGTTTCGACTCATATTTCTTTCATTTTAATGCTAAATTTCTCATTACGATCAATATTTCCCTCTTTTCGATGCATATTTCCTTCATTTTTATGCTCATTTTCTAGTTACGATCAACATTTCCTTCATTTCGGTGCATATTTTCTACATTTTGATGATCATTTTCTAGTTACGATCTACTTTTCGTTCATTTCGGTGCATATTTTCATCATTTTGATGCTCATTTTCTCGTTACGATCTTCATTCCCTTCGTTTCAATGCGTAATTCCTTCATTTTGATGCTCATTTTCAAGTTACGAACAACATTTCCTTTATTTCGATACTCGTTTTCTTTATTTTATTGATCATTTTCTCGTAACTATCAACATATATTTTCTGTCAATGCTTATTTCCTTCATTTTGATGTTCATTTTCTCGTTACGATCAACATTTCCTTCGTTTCGATGCATATTTCCTTCATTTTGATGCTCATTTTCTCATTACGATCTACATTCCCATTGTTTCGATGTATATTTTCTTAATTTTGAATCTCATTTCTCATTGCGATCAATAATTTCTTCGTTTCGATGTACATTTACCTCATTTTGATGCTAATTTTCTCGTTACGATCATCATTTTCTTCGTTTCGATGCATATTTCCTTCATTTTGATGTAGCTAAGGATATTAAAAAGGTTATTGAACAAAATAATTTTTCAAATCAGATTCTTCATACTATAGCAGAACAGGTGGATAACCTATCGGTGAAAATAGATTCAAAATCCTCTGATTCCAAATAGAATTTCCACTCCTCATTTCAATCCAAGAAGCCTTCCTACTAATATCGAGAAGAATTTGCAGCTCCCTGCTAGTTCTATTCTCATTGACAAAATCTCAAAAAGACTTATTGAGACTTCATCTTCTCTCAAAAACTCATCTTCTCATAATAATGAAACCTCCACTTCTCAGGTTACAAACATTATTAAAACATATACACCTCACATAGCCTCTACCTCTCATACTTCAAACATTAATTGTTTGAACAAAGCCAAAAACATTTCATCAAAAATCTCATTCGAATCAGAACCAGATAATAATGAGATTAATATTCTCGGAATGCCCCCCATAATTAGATTAATAAAATTTGTTCCGGATTGGAAACGAATTTTATTAATCTCATTAATAATAAAATTCGTTTCCAATCCAGAACAAAAGCCTTTTATAATAATAGATATTCTCCTCCAGATATTCTATTCGAAGAAAGGGCACATTTCAAAAACAATGTCAAATATGATGGTCATTCAATACACGAATGGAACATTGATGGCAAATCAGAATATGAAGTTCTAAATACTCTTCAAGAAATGGGCATGGCTCGTATTGCTTATAAAGCCCAAGGACAAAAGGAAGAGAGTGCAGCCGCTCTCATTGTCAATGGCTTCACTGGTCAGTTAAAAAACTGGTGGGATAACTCACTTACTCTCAACGACAAACAGAATATTCTTCAACATACCATTGAAGTTGAAGAACCTGATGGTACTATTATTTCAAAAAATGATGCTTGTGACATGTTGATACTCACTATTGGCATGTATTTCATTGGAAATCCTAAAGAAGAACTTGATTCAACACAAGTTGTATTATCTAACATCAGATATCCTACTTTATCTGATTATAGATGGTACAAAGATATTTTTCTTACTCATATTTTAAAAATAAATGATTGCAACGCTTCTTTTTGGAAAGAAAGATTCATAGCTGGACTTCTTAAACTTTTCGGTGAAAGAATTCATCAAAAGCTTAAGGAAGCAACTGGTTAAAGTGACATTCCTTTTGAAACTATTACATATGGTCAATTATTTGCTTTCGTTAGAAAAGAAGGACTAGCTTTGTGTTCAGAATTGAAAATACAATCTAAATACGGATCTGAAAAGAATAGATACCGTAAGGAGATTGGTACATTCTGCGAAGCTTCGTCTAGATTAAAAAACAAAGCAAAACATTTTCCTAAAAACGCTATAAAAATGATTTCAAAGAAAAAGTTTATAAAAAACCTAAATTTTCAAAAAGAAAGTTTTTTAAAAAGAATTTTGACAATTTTCAAATTACTTGTTTCAAATGTCACAGAAAAAGGCCATAAAGCTGATGTTTGTTCTTTAAAAAAGAAGATTAATGAAGTTTTTCATGATGATGAAGTTTTAAGAGAAAAGATTTCTGCTCTTTTAATTTCTGATGACAATTCTCAAAATATTACTCAAATGAATCTGATTCAAGTTCTAATTTAGAAGAAGTTTACACAAGCTCAGAATCTGAAATAGACAAGTCCTCTTGTCAAGGATTATGTCCTTTAAACATAAATGTTATTTCAAAAGAGAAGACTGAACAAGAACTCTTGTTCGATCTCATCAACAAAGTTCCAGATCTAGAAGAAAAACACAAATATCTTCTTAGATTAAGGAATATAATTCTTAATAATGACATTCCCAATAAAGACAAATTTCCTGCTATCATAGAACCTTTCAGCATTTCAAAGCTTTTCAACAAAGCTCCTTCCTCATCTTTAATCAAAACAGATATTAATATTAATGATCTTCAGCGAGAGATTAATACTCTAAAAGCTGAGATAAGCAATCTGCATAAGGAGATTGACGATCTTCATCTCAAAGATTTTGAATTAGAAACCAGATTATCTATTTTCAAAAATGTTTCTGAAAAAGATATTCCTGAAAGCTCTTCAAAAAATCAAGTGATCGATGCTATTCCAGATACATCAAATAATGAAGCTATCCAAAGTATCAAACATATAGCTTTTCAAAAATGGAAATCATAACTTTGGTTATAAGCGATTTCAAGATCAATGTTTCCTGTCTTATAGATAGTAGAGCTGATCAAAATAAAATAAGGTCTTATTCCTTCAATTTATTATGAAAAAACTAATGAAAGGCTTGTAGCTTCTAATGCTACTCCTCTTCATATTAAGTATAAACTTTCAAAAGCTTTTATTTGCAATGATGGTTATTGTTTAAAAACCCCTTTCATTCTTGTCAAAAACTTGAGCCAAGATATTATTTTAGGAAATCATTTTTTAACTACTATTTATCCTTTCAAAGTTGATGGTACTGGTATTACTACCAATATCATGGGAAAAGATATTCATTTCAAATTTCTTCAACCTATCAAAGATAAAGAAGTCTCCCTTCTTCAAAATTATTATATTTCTCAAATAAATGTTATTAAGTCCAAAAAGTCTCATTTAAATTTCCTCAAAGAAGAAGTTTCTTATTTTCGTATTGAAGAAAATTTACTCAAAAAGGATATTCAAAACAAAATCTTAGATTTTGAAAATATCTTGAAAAAAGAAGTATACTCTGACCTTCCCAATGCTTTCTGGGAAAAAATAAGCATATTGTTTATCTACCTTATATTACTGGTTTCAATGAAAAGTCTATTATTACCAAAGCAAGACCTATTCAAATGCACGATCTTCTTAACATTTGTAAAGAAGAAATCAAATCCCTTCTTTCCAAAAAACTCATAAGATCCTCTAAGTCTCCTTGGAGTTGCCCTGCCTTCTATGTTAATAATCAAGCAGAGAAGGAAAGAGGAGTCCCCAGACTCGTCATTAATTAGAAACCACTCAATGAGGTTCTCGAATGGATTAGATATCCTATTCCTAATAAAAGAGACTTAATCAAAAGATTGCATAAAGCATGCATTTTTTCAAAATTCGATCTTAAGTCTGGCTTTTGGCAGATACAGATCAGAGAAGAAGACAAATACAAAACTGCTTCCACAGTTCCTTTTGGACATTACGAATGGAACGTAATGCCTTTTGGTCTAAAAAATGCTCCTTCTGAATTTCAAAATATTATGAATGATGTTTTCAATGATTATTCAAATTTCTCTATTGCTTACATAGATGATATTTTGATATTTTCTCAAAATATAGAAAAACATTTCAAACATCTCAAAACTTTTCTTATATTTGTAAAAAGAATGGATTAGTTATTTCTGCTCCAAAGATAAAGCTTTTCCAAACAAAAGTTAGATTTTTGGGTTATGACATTTCAAAAGCTTAGTGATGAGCAGGCTCAACAGCTTGAGGCGCCTGTCATGGATGACGAAGTGAAGAGGATTGTGTGGAGTATGAATGGAGACAAAGCACCTGGGCCGGATGGGTACACGGCGGCTTTCTTCAGGGATGCGTGGGACGTGGTTGGTTCGGACGTGGTGAAGGCTGTCCAGGAGTTCTTCCACTCCGGGCAGCTTTTGCGTCAGATGAACGCCACGTTTATTACACTAATCCCGAAAGGAAAGCACGATCCCACTGTTAGGGACTTCCGCCCGATTTCGTGCTGCAATGTGATCTACAAAATTATTTCTCGTATCATTGTGGCACGAATGACGGATTTGATGGAGGACTTGGTGGCGGAAAATCACTTTGGCTTTGTGAAGAACCGAAAGATGAGAGATTGCGTGATGCTCGCCCAGGAGATTGTTAAGAACTATGGGTGGGCTAGGCATCGTCAGTATAGGAGAATGGCCATCAAAGTTGATATCAAGAAGGCTTATGATTCGGTGGACTGGGAGTTTCTGCGTGGAGTGCTTACGGGGTTGAAGTTCCCTCAGCGTATGATAGGTTGGATCATGGAATGTGTCACCACCACCTCATTCTCCATCCTTGTCAACGGCTCACCTGAGGGTTATTTCGATGGTAAGAGAGGCCTACGTCAGGGTGATCCGCTGTCGTCCTTATTATTTGTGCTGTGCATGGATTACTTCTCCCGTCTCTTCAGGAGAATGACTGTGACGGACAAATATAAGTACCACTCTAGGCACTGTGCGAAGCTGGGAGCCACTCATCTGGCGTTTGCAGATGACTTGATCATATTTGCCTATGGTAACCGATCTTCGGCAGAGGTCGTAGCCAAGGCACTTGATCGATTTGCCCGAATGTCAGGTTTGGAGGTTAGCGCAGACAAGTCTCATCTGTTTATGGCTGGGGTTCCGGAGGATGATGAGCAGATTATTCGTGAGATTCTGCCTTTTCAGGAAGGCACCTTTCCTGTCCGATATTTGGGAGTACCGCTACAGGGAAGCAAGCTCCGAGAATCTGCCTTCGAGCCGCTCATCACGCAGGTGACCAATATGATCAGGGGTTGGTCCACGCATTTGCTTTCGTATGCTGGCCGGTTGGAACTCATTAGATCGGTAGTTACGGGCTGATGAATTTCTGGACGTCTATGGTGAAGATCCCCAAGGGTATTGTGGATAGGATTGAGAGGATGATTCGGTCCTTCCTTTGGGGCACTCCGAGGGGCGCAGTTCGTTGGGAGGAGGTCACTCTCCCTAAAGAACAGGGTGGCCTGGGACTCAAGGGAATTGACCTTCTGAACGATGCGGCCCTCTGTGGTGTGTTGTGGGATGTGCATCAGGAGAAGAAGTCGCTGTGGGTTAAGTGGATTAACGCCATTTATCTTCAGTCTTCCTCGTGTTGGGATGTTGAGGTGAACTACAGTGCCTCAATCGTGTGGAAGGACATACTTCGTGCGAGGGATAGGGTGAGAGCACGGATTGGTGGTGACATCGTTACTACCTTGGCCTCGTGCTCGGAGATGGGGAGACTTCGAGTGGGCAGGTTGTATTGGCTCGTTTCGCACTCCATGCCGGTACTGCCTGTCTACAAGAAGTTATGGAGTCCATGGGCTCCGCAGAAGCATTCCTTCAGGATGTGGATCGCGGTGAGGAACAGGCTGCTTACCATGGACAGATGGAGACAGCATGAGGGCCCGATCGAGTGCGTGTTGTGCGTGGGGGCCCCCGAATCGAGAGACCATCTCTTCTTTGGGTGTCCGTTCACGAGACATGTATGGAATCGGGTCAGGGATGAAGTGGAGTGGAAGCGACAGGTTACCACGCTGAAAGCCGGTCTTAAGTGGCTCTGCAAGGACCGGCGTGTGCATGTTCGTGAGAGGAGGAGGTGGACGCTTGCTCTCTATGGAAGCGTTTTCTTCATTTGGAAGGCTCGGAATGATGCGCTCTTCCAGGGTGCCCGACCTTCTTTGGATAGCTTGACTAATTCTATTCTTCTGCATGTAATTAGATTCGAGCATTTGCTTTCTAGATAGGCGTATTTTCCTTTTGGTTGCTCCGCATGTGGAGTCTTTATTATATGTACTTGTGACACTGGCTTCGGCCTCTCATTTTTGAATAATTAACATATCGTTCAGAGAATTTGCTGATAAATTTCCTAATGAGATTAAAGAAAAGAATCAATTACAAAGATTTTTAGGTTGTCTAAATTATGTTTCTGATTTCTTTCCTAAACTTAGAATTATTTGTCAACCACTTTTTCAAAGATTAAAAAAGAATCCTGACCCTTGGTCTGATATTCATACTAATATTGTTAAACGGATTAAAGTTCAGGTTAAGTCACTTCCTTGTTTATGAATACCTAAACCTGAGGCATTCATGATAATTGAAACTGATGCTTCTGATAAAAGTTATGGAGGTATCCTTAAACAAAGAATTCAAAATGATCATACATCTCATGCATTCATTGAACATCTTGTTCGTTTTCATTCTGGCATTTGGAATGATTCTCAAAAGAATTATTCTACTATTAAAAAAGAAATATTTTTCAATTGTTTTATGCATTACCAAATTTCAAGATGATATTTTCAACAAAAAATTTCTTCTTAGAATAGATTACTAATCAACAAAAGAAGTTTTACAAAAAGATGTCAAAAATATTGTTTCAAAACAAATTTTTGCTAGATGGCAAGCTATACTTTCATGTTTTGATTTTGAAATTGAATATATCAAAGGAGATAACAATTCATTACCTGATTTCCTAACCAGAGAATTTCTTCAAAATCCTGCAGAAAACCATGAGTAAACTCAAACCTCAGACTTCTCAGAATTATTCCAAATCCCTGGTTAACCATAATCAATTTCAAGCCCATTCTGACTTCCCAAGTTCATCAATCCTTTCTGACTTCCCAAGTTCATCAATCTCTTCATTTTCTCAGTTAGATAAATCATCTAGTCCAAATATTCCCAAGTGCTCACATTCAAAACCTTATTACACTAAACCCTTTGATAAAAATACGGCCATTACTAAGCCACCTACCATTCATATACAAGAAAGTATCCCTATAAATCCACTTTAAAATCCAACTCCAATTAGATTTCATGATAGTAGTGTTAGTCTTATTCAAAATTGGAGCAACAAATTATTTTGGTCTAATTATTATGACAGTGATAATAGCCCTATACAGCAATATTACAATATTCTGTATAGATAAATTACAGAGAAGAAAGCTGAAGTCAACAGTAGATTTCAAAATAGTTATCTAAGAGCATGAGCAAAAACACTAGCTCGTGGCAATTATACATTTGAAGAACAATTAGAAGAACTACGTCAAGGTCAAATTTCATGTTTCAGGGAAGTTTCAAGAAACATAGTAGAACGTCAAAGTTTTATTGAAATCAATGGAAGAATTCCTAAGCATCAACAATGGAAAAGAAGATCTAATCAAAGTCCTAAAGAAATCTGCAAACCCTATCACTTTACTTGGTGGTCACCAAAATAATGCTTCATCTCTAGGCATCTATTCAAGAAATATTTCAAATGAAGAAGAAAAAACTAGATTTTATGAAAGAATATCTTCAATTCCGTAAATTCAAAAAGATGTATTCAGAAGCTGAAGAAGTCTCATCAGGCGACTCAAAATTAGACTTTGATCCTTTTGGTGGTCCTTGTGATCAAGATCCATTTGATCTATGACTATCTTTGGATAATTCAAAAGAAAAGAAAAAGAAATATTCAAAAGAAAAAAAAAGAGAGAAAAAATTGAAAAAGAAGAAAAAAGAAAAAAGAGAAAAAGAAAAAGAAAAAGAAAAGAAAAAAAATTCAAAATTTCTTTCAGTAGAAAGATTTATTAAAATATTGAGTCAGAAGTTTCTCGGTGAAACAAGTACTCAATAATTTTGATAAATTCAAAGTAGGCCAACCACCCTAGTCATCTATTCAAAAGCACGTACCCAAATGTCAAAAGTTAGCATTCAAATTTCAAAAGCAACTGTCCTCTTTGTCAAAAATTGGACAAATTTCTCAAAAGCAGTCATCTACTATTCAAAAAACAGCAGTCATTCACTGTAGCAAAGGTCACTATTCATATAACTGTAGCAGTCGACAAGTCACTGTTCACATTACTGTAGCAGCCGACAAGCACTGTAGCAGTCTCTATTCCAACTACTGATAAAGACGTTTCATCAACCGCACTCAGCGTAAATTCAAATGCTGATGAAATTCAAATTGAAATGAAGATTCAAATGCAGAATTTGCCTTTAAAAAAGGCACTTCATTTCATTCAGAAGCATCGAAAGTTTTAGCGAAGAAAATACATAAGCTTAGATCCTTCTCATTCCTATTGTAACCTTTCATATATTTTCATACCCTTGTATTCATACCTTTCAATCCTTGTAATTCATATCTCCAGTAATTCAAAGTAAGTTTTATTCAAAGTTTATTGTTTTCAATTTGTTATTTCATTCATTTATACTCTGATAATTTCATATCATGTCCATCATGCATACCATTATCCTGAATACGCCGATCCGTCCCCTAATGCTATCAGAGCCTGGATGGCTGTGATACGAAAAGACAATTTCAAAATTTTGATTTTTGAATATTTGTGAAAATTTCATAAGTATTAATTGCTGAACTTAGGTTCAGAATATTTATAATATCTTAGTTCAACTAGATTTTTTTTAGAAAGCCCAAAACCTATTTATTTATTTTATGGCCCAAAAGGCCAGCCCTATCTTAGCCCAACTAGATTTTGTTAGAAAGCCTAAAACCTAATTATTTATTTTTATGGCCCAAAAGGCCAGCCCAATTAAGCCCAACTATATTTTTTTTGGAAAGCCCAAATTTATTTATTTATTTATTTTGTGGCCCAAAGTTTCAGCCCACTTAAATGGCCTGATATATAATTATTAAGACTAAAGTTAAAAAAAAAAAAAGAGAGAGAAGAACGGGAGAAGAAAAGCAAAAGAGGGGAAAGAAGAGAGGAAGAGGAGAAACCCTTGTTGATCAAATTCTCCCTTACAACCCTCATCCTAGGTGGTTTTTAAGTTGTTTTGAGGTAAGTGGTGTGTGAATTAAGCTTCCTTCTTCCATGATTTTGTAATTTTGTGGGGTTTTTCTTTTTGGTATGTGGGTAATTTGCAGACTGTTCGAACTGATTTTGACATAGCTATTACCCTTGAAAGTTTGCAAACTTAATTTCTGTACGTAGCTGAACTCGTTAGCTTTCCGTAGCCACTTGAAACGCCTCAATCCGATTATTCTACAATTAGTTATGATTTTTCTCGTAAACTGCCGCTAGCTGGAAAATTTCAGAATTTTTATGTCGAATTCAAACTTATTTTCTATCGTTTCGTTTAGTTAATCTATTGAAACGGTTATATGGGATTGGGAACTGATGTTAAGGAGTTACATGCCATTTTTATTTAATATCGACTCGTTCGAACTCGATTAGGATTTGTTTTTAGCAATGAAAGGGATGTTAAAGCTAATAGTTAGTTATATTTAATTTGTCTTTAATTGCTCATCTCCTTTCTAGGTAAAGAATCATCGACGAAGGGCAAGGGACCGACTTCAGATTCCGGAGAGAGTTAATCACTTCCTTGTGAGTTGATAATTCGGGAACGCCTTCTCTTGTGGGAAGTGTGGACCCTCAATAAATGTGCATTTATTTTAGTTTTAGTTAATTGATAAGAAAATTATTTGGTATTATGTTATGTGGTAAAGAGCCTGATTGGCTCGATTGCTCTGGTTAGAGTCATGTTAGCAATTTTATGAGTATTATTGATTTCTGGTTATTCTTGTGTGCCAATTAAGACTCTAACTTGAGTCGTTATTTATCTTATGATGCACATGCATATGTATGCCTGGTACCAAGGTTAAGTAGCCCGAATTGGTCACGGTTCGGGTGAGTTGGAGCGACATTGATTAAGTAGCCCGAATTGTCGCGGTTCGGGTGAGTTAGAGTGACAACCAAGTTGCCCGTGATTGGCAAACCTGGGTGAGTTAGATCTAACGGGGCACCTGTCCATTTGCCAAATACTGATACTCTGGAGGGTGATCGTTAGATGGATCAGTCTATTATAGGCTCAGTCAACGTCACCGGTATGGGACATGCATGTCATATATGTTTATATGTTTGATCATTTCAAGTATTCACGTCGATATTGAATTGTGAACTTTAGCACTTGGCGTATTGAGAAAGAATATTAATGTGCATTTTATCTAGAGTAACGGTGACGGGCTTGGACTGTCTCTCGACGGAGAGCTCAGTTCGAGGAGGATATTGACTACCCACGCGTCTTTTATGTGATAACATGTTGTTTGGACTAATTGTGTTATTCATAAATGTGCACTAAGGTTTTTATTTTCATTAATATGTACACTGAGTGAGAATAATTATTGTGGGACGAATTGTGGGATTTTATGTTATGAACCGCGAGTGGGAGTACATGCTTCGTATAAGGGTCGGGGTGACCGGCTTATCACCTCACTGAGCTAGTGGTTTTGCTCACCCCCCATCATTCTTTCCTTTTCAGGCTGTTGATATCGTTTTGGTTGGAGGTTTGCCTATCGTTTGCTCATCATCCAATCCGTGTTTTGGGTACTTTCTCTTTTATGTAAATTGACGGATTCATTGGCGAGATTGTATAGTTTATATTTAGTGACCCCCTTGATGTTCTTTTTGTATCTTCGCGATGTTATATCGTTCATGTATATTTTCTTTAAACTAAGTTACACCGTTGAATTTTGTACCTTTGTAAATCCTTGTTGATACTTTATGAGATGATGTCCTCGGGTTGTACCCGTTGTTATCAGTTGTTCAGTTCTACAGGTACTTGATAGCAAGCCTTACGTTTTCTATAAACTTTGTGGAGTGGAGTGCACCCATTCTGTGAAATTTATGGTTAACGTGGCGGTTGTCGCGCTTTGTCTGGGGTCGGGGCGTGACAATATTTACTTAATTCTATAAGTATTATTTGCTGAACTTGGTAAGTTCATTGGTAAGCGTGAATCCGTTGCTCAGCCTGGTGAATGGTGGTCCCGATAGTGTTCCCGAACGTTATGGCAAAGCAAATATGTACTTACTTTTGTTAAGTAATATTTTCATACTTATAGCAAAGCAATCATACTTATTGTTGTTAAACAAATTATTCATGGCATCAAGATTTAGAAATTTATTTTCGAAACACAGTTCAAGTAGCTCTAATATTGTTCAATCTCATGAATTGCATATTCAGGATAATAATTACTCAAATTAGACTATACCTGAATAACAAATTGAAACTTTGTATCATATCGGTACTCTTGATTTCAAAATAGCTTTTTCTGTTAAAACTCATGAAGAAACTATTTCAATTCAAAAGGAATTTCAAAGTTTACCTCTTTTATCCAATGTATCTATTAAAAAGTATTTGGAAAAAGGTTACAAATATATTCATTTTGGTTTAATTCAAGTTGCTATTAAACCTCTTGTTCATATTGGTGTAGATGCTCCTGTTTATCTCGCTCTTAGAGGTAACAGATTAAAAAAATACAAATCATCTTTACTTGCTATGATTCAAATGAATATTTGTAATGATCCTATTTATTTCAATTGTGCTCCTGATTTCTCTGTTGATATTACAGATCCTTTATTAATTGATTCATTAATTCTTGATATTCATTTATAGAGTAACGAGTTCAAAAATCTTTGCAAAAATTTTGCTGTTATTTATCGTGTTTACTTTCGTGTTATGTCTTCACAGCTCAATCCAAAATTCATTTTGCATCCTACTTCAAAAGAAGAAACTGTTATGCTTCAAATAGAAGCGGGCAGTTCAAATTTTTTTGTTCCCAAAAGACTCAAGTGGAATGAAATAACCATTCCCACAGAATTTATAATCAATAATCCTCAAATACCAAGAGGAATAGAAAGAAAGTCTCCGAAATAGAGGAAGATTCTGAAGGAAGAATACTTCTCAGATTCAACTCTTTGAGACAGAATGATGTTGTTCCCAACATCAGGATTCAAGAAATCAATTCTCGTTCCTTCTTTTCTGATAACTCTGGTTATCAAAACCTCAAAGTCAATTTCAAAACACCTATTCCTTCATACCAGAAATCTATTAACCCAGGTTCCCCTACAGCTTCTCAAATGGAAAATTGTATTTCAATTATTTCTTTTGATAACTTTTATCCAAATTTTAAATACCTTGATTATTGTTTCAATGATCCTGATGAAAGGGATAGAAAAGATTGATATTTAAAACTTGATGAAGAGTTTCGAAGAAAACTGGGTATTTTATGGAGAAATGATCTTTATCATAAATATAAATCAAATATAATGATTTTAAAATGGTTTTATGCTTATTGCAAAATAAACAATATTTCTGATAATGTTTATTCTTTAAATCAAATAAATGTTCAAAAAAATATTCATAAAAAATGGGAACTTGACTGTGGTGTCATTGTTTCTTCTGTTCACCCTCCTTTACAAAATATAAAAATTTCATTAGAAAAAGGAAAAATCCCAGCTACCCCTTTCAGAACAGGGGAGGGAGATGTAGCTAAGGATATTAAAAAGGTTATTGAAAAAAATAATTTTTCAAATCAGATTCTTCATACTATAGCAGAACAGGTGGATAACCTATCAGTGAAAATAGATTCAAAATCCTCTGATTCCAAATTTCCAAGTAGCACTTCCACTCCTCATTTCAATCCTAGAAGCCTTCTTACTAATATCGAGAAGAATTTGCAGCTCCCTGCTAGTTCTATTCTCATTAACAAAATCTCAAAAAGACTTATTGAGACATCATCTTCTCACAAAACCTCATCTTCTCATAATAATGAAATCTCCACGAGAAAATGAGCATCAAAATTAAGGAAATGTGCATCGAAACGAAGGAAATGTTGATCGTAACGAGAAAATAAACCTCAAAATGAAGGAATTATGCATCGAAATGAAGGAAATGTTGACCGTAATGAGAAAATGAGCATCAAAATAAAGGAAATATACCTCGAAACAGTAGAAATGTTGATTGTAATGAGATAATGAGCATCAAAATGAAGTAAATATGCATCGAAACGAAGGAAATGTAGATAGTAACGAGAAAATGAGCATCAGAATGAAGGAAATATGCATCGATAGGAAATGATTGTTGATCGTAATGAGAAAATGATCATCAAAATGAAGGAAACGAGCATCGAAACTAAGAAAATATAGATCGTAATGAGAAAATGAGCATCAAAATGAAGTAAATGTGCATTGAAAAGAGAAAAATGTTGATCGTAACGACAAAATGAGCATCAAAATGAAGAAAATGTGGGTCGAAATGAAGAAAATGTTGATCGTAACGAGAAAATGATTGTCAAAATGAAAGAAATATGCATCGAAATAAAGGAAATGTTGATCGTAATGAGAAAATGAGCATCAAAATGAAGGAAATATGCATCGAAACGAGGGAAATAATGATCGTAATGAGAAAATGAGCATCAAAATGAAGGAAATATGCATCGAAACGAAGAAAATGTAGATCGTATTGAGAAAATGAGCATTAAAATTAAGGAAATAAGCATCGATAGGAAATAATTGTTGATTGTAACGAAAAAATAATCATCAAAATGAAGGAAAAGAGCATCGAAATGAAGGAAATACTGATCGTAATGAGAAAATTAGCATCAAAATGAAGGAAATATGCATCGAAACGAAGGGAATGTAGATCGTAACGAGAAAATGAGCATCAAAATGATGAAAATATGCATCGAATCAAACTTAAAGTAGATCGTAACTAGAAATTGAGCATAAAAATGAAGGAAATATGCATCGAAAAGAGGGAAATATTGATCGTAATGAGAAATTTAGCATTAAAATGAAGGAAATATGAGTCGAAACGAAGGAAATGTAGATCATAACGAGAAAATGAGCATGAAAGTGAAGGAAATATGCATCAAAACGAAGGAAATGTTGATCGTAACGTGAAAATGAGCTTCAAAATAAAGGAAATATGCATCATAACGAAGGAAATGTTGATTATAACGAGAGAATGAATATCAAAATAATGGAAATTTGCATCGAAATGAAGGAAATATTGATCATAACGAGAAATTGAGCATCAAAATGATTGATATATTCATCGAAACGAAGATAATGTTGATCATAACAGGAAAATAAGCATCAAAATGAAGGAAACGAGCATCAAAACAAAGAAAAAATAGATCGTAACGAAAAAATGAGCATCAAAATGAATGAAATTTGCATTAAAAAGAAGAAAATGTTGATCGTAACGAGAAAATGAGCATCAAATTTAAGGAAATATGCATCGAAACAAAGAAAATGTTGATCGTAACAAGAAAATAAACCTCAAAGTGTAGGAAATATGCATCGAAATGAAGGAAATATTGATCGTAATGAGAAAATGAGCATCAAAATTAGGAAATATGCATCGAATCGAAGGAAATATAGATAGTAACGAGAAAATGAGCATCATAATGAAAGAAATATGCATAGATAGGAAATAATTGTTGATCGTAACGAGAAAATAATCATCAAAATTAAAGAAACCAGCATCGAAACTAAGAAAATATAGATCGTAACCGAAAAATGAGCATCAAAATGAAGGAAATGTGCATTGAAAAGAAGAATATGTTGATGCACATTTTGATCCTTCATTTTGATGCTCATTTTCTCGTTACGATCAATATTTCCTTCATTTCGACTAATATTTCCTTCATTTTAATGCTAAATTTCTCGTAACGATCAATATTTCCCTCTTTTCGATGCATATTTCCTTCATTTTTATGCTCATTTTCTAATTACGATCAATATTTCATTTTGTTTCGAAGCACATTTCCTTCATTTTGATGCTCATTTTCCCGTTACGATCAATATTTTCTTCGTTTCGATGGTCATTTCCTTCATTTTGATGCTCATTTTCTCGTTACAATCAATATTTCCTTCGTTTTGATGCATATTTCCTTCATTTTGATGTTTATTTTCTCATTACGATAAACATTTTCTTCGTTTCAATGCACATTTCCTACATTTTGATGCTCGTTTTCTCGTTATGATCAACATTTTTTTCATTTTGGTGCACGTTCCTTCATTTTGATGTTCATTTTCTCGTTACAATCAATATTTCCTTCGTTTCGACTAATATTTCCTTCGTTTTGATGCTAAATTTCTCGTTACGATCAACATTTCCCTCATTTCGATGCATATTTCCTTCATTTTTATGCTCATTTTCTAAATATGGTGCATATTTCCTTCATTTTGATGCTCATTTTCTCGTTACGATCAACATTTTCTTCGTTCTGATGCACATTTCCTTAATTTTGATGCTCATTTTCTCGTTACAATCAATATTTTCTACGTTTCGATGCTCATATCCTTCATTCTGATGCTCATTTTCTCGTTACGATCTACATTTCCTTCGTTTCGATTCATATTTCTTTCATTTTGATGCTCATTTGTTCGTTACGATCAACATTTCCTTGGTTTCGATGGTCCTTTCCTTCATTTTGATGATCATTTTCGCGTTACGATCAATATTTTCTTCGTTTCGATGGTCATTTCCTTCATTCTGATGCTCATTTTCTCGTTACGATCAACATTTTCTTAGTTTCGATGCACATTTCCTTCATTTTGATGCTCATTTTCTTGTTACGATCAACATTTTCTTCGTTTCGATGCACATTTCCTTCATTTTGATGCTTATTTTCTCATTACGATCAATATTTCCTTCATTTCGACTAATATTTCATTCATTTTAATGCTAAATTTCTTGTTATGATCAACATTTCCCTCTTTTTGATGCATATTTACTTCATTTTGATGCTCATTTTCTCGTTACGATCAATATTTTCTTCGTTTCGATGCACATTTCCTTCATTTTGATGCTCATTTGTTCGTTACGATCAATATTTTCTTCGTTCTGATGTGCATTTACTTCATTTTGATGCTCATTTGTTCGTTAGGATCAATATTTCCTTCGGTTCGATGCATTTTCCTTCATTTTGATGCTCATTTTCTCGTTACGATCAACATTTTCTTCGTTTCAATGCACATTTCCTTCATTTTGATGCTCATTTGTCCGTTACGATCAACATTTCCTTGGTTTCGATGGTCATTTCCTTCATTTTGATGATCATTTTCTCATTTCGATCAATATTTTCTTCGTTTTGATGGTCATTTCCTTCATTCTGATTCCCATTTTCTCGTTACGATCTACAATCCCTTCGTTTCGATTCATATTTCTTTCATTTTGATACTCATATTCTCATTACGATCAACATTTCCTTCGTTTTGATACGTATTTCCTTCATTTTGATGATCATTTTCTTGTTACGATCAATATTTCCTTCGTTTCGATGCACTTTTCCATCATTTTGATGCTCATTTTCTAGTTACGATCATTTTCTTTGTTTCGATACACATTTCCTTCATTTAATGCTCATTTTCTCGTTACGATTAACATTTTCTTCGTTTCGATGCACATTTCCTTCATTTTGACGCCCATTTTCTTGTTACGATCAACATTTTCTTCATTTCGATGCACATTTCCTTCATTTTGATGCTCATTTTCTCATTACGATCAATATTTCCTTCTTTTCGGCTAATATTTCCTTCATTTTAATGCTAAATTTCTTGTTACGATCAACATTTCCCTCTTTTCGATGCATATTTACTTCATTTTAATGCTCATTTTTTCGTTACGATCTACATTTTCTTCGTTTTGATGCATATTTCCTTCATTTTGATGCTCATTTTCTCGTTTCGATCAATATTATCTTCATTTTGATGTATATTTCCTTCATTTTGATGCTTATTTTCTCGTTACGATCAATATTTCCTTCATTCTGATGCTCATTTTCTCGTTATGATCTATATTTCCTTCGTTTCAATTCATATTTCTTTCATTTTGATGCTCATATTCTCATTACGATCAACATTTCCTTCGTTTTGATACATATTGCATTCATTTTGATGTTCATTTTCTCATTACGATCAATATTTTCTTCGTTTCAATGGTCATTTCCTTCATTTTGATACTCATTTTCTCGTTACAATCAACATTATCTTCGTTTTGATGCATATTTCCTTCATTTTGATGTTCATTTTCTCGTTAAGATCAATTCCTTCATTCTGATGCTCATTTTCTCGTTACGATCTACATTTCCTTGGTTTCGATGCGTATTTCCTTTATTTTGATGCTCATTTTCTCATTACGATCAACATTTCCTTCATTTCAATGATTCTTTTCTCGTTACGATCAATATTTCCTTCGTTTCGATGCACTTTCCTTCATTTTGATGCTCATTTTCTCGTTACGATCAATATTTCCTTTGTTTTGATGCACATTTCCTTCATTTTGATGTTCATTTTCTTGTTACGATAAACATTTTCTTCGTTTCGATGCACATTTCCTTCATTTTGATGCTCATTTTCTCATTACGATCAACATTTTCTTCATTTCGGTGCACATTCCTTCATTTTGATGCTCATTTTCTCATTACGATCAATATTTCCTTTGTTTCGACTAATATTTTCTTCATTTTGATGCTAAATTTCTCGTTACGATCAACATTCCCCCCTTTTCGATGGATATTTCCTTCATTTTTATGCTCATTTTCTAGTTACGATCAACATTTCCTTTGTTTCGGTGCATATTTCCATCATTTTGATGCTCATTTTCTCGTTACGATCAACATTTTCTTCGTTTTGATGCACATTTCCTTCATTTTGATGCTCATTTTCTCGTTACTATCAATATTTTCTTCGTTTCGATGCTCATTTCCTTCATTTTGATGCTCATTTTCTCGTTACGATCAACATTATCTTCGTTTTGATGCTTATTTCCTTCATTTTGATGTTCATTTTCTCGTTACGATCAATATTTCCTTCATTTTGATGCAAATTTCCCTTATTTTGATGTAATTTTATTGTAACGATCAACATTTCCTTGGTTTCTATGGTCCTTTCCTTCATTTTTATGATCATTTTCTCGTTACGATCTATAATTATTTCCTATCGATGCATATTTCTTTCATTCTGATACTCATTTTCTCATTACGATCTACATTTCCTTCGTTCGAATGTATATTTCCTTTATTTTGATGCTCATTTTCTCATTATGATCAATATTTCCTTCGTTTTGATACATATTTCCTTCATTTTGATGATCATTTTCTCGTTACAATGAATATTTTCTTCGTTTCGATGCACTTTTCCTTCATATGCATAAGGAGATTGATGATCTTCATCTCAAAGATTTTGAATTAGAAACCAGATTATCTATTTTCAAAAATGTTTCTGAAAAAGATATTCCTGAAAGCTCTTCAAAAAATCAAGTGATTGATGCTATTCCAGATACTTCAAATAATGAAGCTATCCAAAGTATCGAACATATAGCTTTTCAAAAATGGAATTCTATCATAACTTTGGTTATAAGCGATTTCAAGATCAATGTTTCCCGGTTGATGAAACGTCTTTATCAGTAGTTGGAATAGAGACTGCTACATTGCTTGTCGGCTGCTACAGTGATGTGAACATTGACTTGTCGGCTGCTACAGTGATATGAATAGTGACCTTTGCTACAGTGAATGGCTACTGCTTTTTTTAATAGTAGATGACTGCTTTTGACAAATTTGTCCAATTTTTGACAAAGAGGACAGTTGCTTTTTGAAATTTGAATGCTAACTTTTAACAATTGGGTACCTGCTTTTGAATAGATGACAAGAGTGGTTGGCCTGTTTTGAATTTAACAAAATTATTGAGTACTCGTTTCACCGAGAAACTTCTGACTCAATATTTTAATAAATCTTTCTGCTGAAAGAAATTTTGAATTTCTCTTCTTTTCTTTTTCTTTTTCTCTTTTTTTCTTTTTTCTTCTTTTTCATTTTTTCTCTTTTTTTATTTTTTTAATACTTCTTTTTCTTTTCTTTTGAATTATCCAAAGATAGTCATAGATCAAATGGATCTTGATCACAAGGACCACCTAAAGGATCAAAGTCTGATTTTGAGTCGCCTGATGAGACTTCTTCAGCTTCTGAATTCATCTTTTTTAATTTACGGAATTGAAGATATTCTTTGACGTTCTACTATGTTTCTTGAAACTTCCCTGAAACATGAAATTTGACCTTGACGTAGTTCTTCTAATTGTTCTTCAAATGTATAATTGCCACGAGCTAGTGTTTTCGCCCGTGCTCTTTGATAACTATTTTGAAATCTATTGTTGACTTCAGCTTTCTTCTCTGCAATTTGTCTATACAGAATATTGTAATATTGCTATATAGGGCTATTTTCACTGTCATAATAATCAGGCCAAAATAATTTGTTGCTCCAATTTTGAATAAGACTAACAGTATTGTCATGAAATTAAATAGGGGTTGAATTTTGAAGTGGATTTATACGGATACTTTCTTGTATATGAATGGTAGGTGGCTTAGTAATGACTGTATTTTTATCAAAGGGTTTAGTGTAACAAGGTTTTGAATGTGAGCACTTATTTGGACTAGATGATTTATCTAACTGAGAAAATTAAGAGATTGATGAACTTGGGTAGTCAGAATGGATTGATGAACTTGGAAAGTCAGAAAGGGCTTGAAATTGATTATGGTTAACAAGGGATTTGGAATAATTCTGAGAAGTCTGAGGTTTGAGTTTACTCATTGTTTTCTGCAGGATTTTAAAGAAATTCTCTGGTTAGGAAATCAGGTAATGAATTGTTATCTCCTTTGATATATTCAATGCCAAAATCAAAACATGAAAGTATAGCTTGCCATCTAGCAAAAATTTATTTTGAAACAATATTTTTGACATCTTTTTGTAAAACTTCTTTTGCTGATTTGCAATCTATTATAAGAAGAAATTTTTTGTTGAAAATATCATCTTGAAATTTAGTAATGCATAAAACAATTGAAAGTATTTCTTTTTTAATAGTAGAATAATTCTTTTGAGAATCATTCCAAATGCCAGAATGAAAACGAACAAGATGTTCAATGAATTCATGAGATGTATGATCATTTTGAATTCTTTGTTTAAGGATACCTCCATAACCTTTATCAGAAGCATCAGTTTCAATTATCATGAATGTCTCAGGTTTAGGTATTCCTAAACAAGGAAGTGACTTAACCTGAACTTTAATCTGTTTAACAATATTAGTATGAATATCAGACCAAGGGTCAGGATTCTTTTTTAATCTTTGAAAAAGTGGTTGACAAATAATTCTAAGTTTAGGAAAGAAATCAGAAACATAAATTAAACAACCTAAAAATCTTTGTAATTGATTTTTTTTAATCTCATTAGGAAGTTTATCAGCAAATTCTATAGCTCTTGAAATAGGTTTTATAGTACCTTTTGAAATGTCATAACCCAAAAAACTAACTTTTGTTTGGAAAAGCTTTATCTTTGGAGCAGAAATAACTAATCCATTCTTTTTGCAAATATAAAGAAAAGTTTTGAGATGTTTGAAATGTTGTTCTATATTTTGGGAAAATATCAAAATATCATCTATGTAAACAATAGAGAAATTTGAATAATCATTGAAAACATCATTCATAATATTTTGAAATTCAGAAGGAGCATTTTTTAGACAAAAAGGCATTACGTTCCATTCGTAATATCCAAAAGGAACTGTGAAATCAGTTTTGTATTTGTCTTCTTCTCTGATCTGTATCTGGCAAAAACCAAACTTAAGATCGAATTTTGAAAAAATGCATGCTTTATGCAATCTTTTGATTAAATCTCTTTTATTAGGAATATGATACCTAATCCATTCGAGAACCTCATTGAGTGGTTTGTAATTGATGACGAGTCTGGGGACTCCTCTTTCCTTCTCTGCTTGATTATTAACATAGAATGCAGGGCAACTCCAAGGAGACTTAGAGGGACTTATGAGTTTTTATGGAAAGAAGAGGTTTGATTTCTTCTTTACAAATGTTAAGAAGATCGTGATTCATTTTAATGGGCTTGCTTTGGTAATAATAGACTTTTCATTGAAACCAGTAATATAAGGTAGAGAAACAATATGCTTCTTTCTTTCCCAGAAAGCATTGGGAAGGTCAGAGCATACATCTTTTTTCAAAATATTTTCAAAATCTAAAATTTTGTTTTGAATATCTTTTTTGAGTAAATTTTCTTCAATACGAAAATAAGAAACTTCTTCTTTGAGAAAATTTAAATGAGACTTTTTGGACTTAATAACATTTATTTGAGAAATGTAATAATTTTGAAGAAGAGAGACTTCTTTATCTTTGATAGGATGAAGAAATTTGAAATGAATATATTTTCCCATGATATTGGTACTAATACCAGTACCATCAACTTTGAAAGGATAAATAGTAGTTAAAAAGGATTTCCTAAAATAATTTCTTGACTTAATAACCATCATTGCAAATAAAAGCTTTTGAAAATTTATACTTAATATGAAGAGGAGTAGCATTAGCAGCTACAAGCCTTTCATTAGTTTTTTCATAATAAATTGAAGGAATAAGACTTTCTTTTATGCAATTTTGATCAACTCCACTATCTATAAGACAGGAAACATTGATCTTGAAATCGCTTATAACCAAAGTTATGATAGAATTCCATTTTTGAAAAGCTATATGTTCGATACTTTGGATAGCTTCATTATTTGAAGTATCTGGAATAGCATCGATCAATTGATTTTTTGAAGAGCTTTCAGGAATATCTTTTTCAGAAACATTTTTGAAAATAGAAAATCTGGTTTCTAATTCAAAATCTTTGAGATGAAGATAGTCAATCTCCTTATACAGATTGCTTATCTCAGCTTTTAGAGTATTAATCTCTTGCTGAAGATCATTAATATTAATATCTGTTTTGATTAAAAATGAGGAAGAAGCTTTGTTGAAAAGCTTTGAAATGCTGAAAGGTTCTATGATAGCAGGAAATTTGTCTTTATTGGGAATGTCATTATTAAGAATTATATTCCTTAATCTAAGAAGATATTTTTATTTTTCTTCTAGATCTGGAACTTTGTCGATGAGATCGAACAAGAGTTCTTGTTCAGTCTTCTCTTTTGAAATAACATTTATGTTTAATGGACAGAATCATTGACAAGAGGACTTGTCTATTTCAGATTTTGAGCTTGTGTAAACTTCTTCTAAATTAAAACTTGAATCAGATTCATTTGAGCCATATTTTAGAGAATTATCATCAGAAATTAAAAGAGCAGAAATTTTATCTCTTAAAACTTCATCATCATGAAAGACTTCATTAATCTTCTTTTTTAAAGGACATACATCAGCTTTATGGTCTTTTCTGTGACATTTGAAACAAGTAATTTGAAAATTATCAAAATTCTTTTTAAAAGACTTTCTTTTTAAAAATTTAGGTTTTTTATAAAATCTTTCTTCGAAATCATTTTTATAGCGTTTTTTAGGAAAATGTTTTGCTTTGTTTTTGAATCTAGAGGAAGGAGCTTGAATCTTTTGTAATCCAAAAGCTTCGTAGAATGTACCAATCTCCTTACGGTATCTATTTTTTTCAGATCCGTATTTAGATTGTATTTTCAATTCTGAACACAAAGCTAGTTCTTCTTTTTAATGAAAGCAAATAATTGACCATATGTAATGGTTTCGAAAGGAATGTCACTTTGACTAGTTGCTTCCTTAAGGTTTTGATGAATTATTTCACCAAAAAGTATATGAAGTCCAGCTATAAATCTTTTTTCCAAAAAGAAGCGTTGCAATCATTTCTTTTCAAAATATGAGTAAGGAAAACATCTTTGTACCATCTATAATCAGATAAAGTAGGACATCTGATATTAGATAATACAACCTGTGTTGAATTAAGTTCTTCTTTAGGATTACTAATGAAATACATGCCAATAGTGAGTATCAACATTTCACAAGCATCATTTTTTGAAATAATAGTACCATCAGGTTCTTCAACCTCAATGGTATGTTGAAGAATATTCTGTTTGTCATTGAGAGTAAGGGAGTTATCCCACCAGTTTTTTAACTGATCAGTGAAGCCGGTGACAATGAGAGCGGCTGCGCTCTCTTCCTTTTATCCTTGGGCTTTATAAGCAATATGAACCATGCCCATTTCATGAAGAGTATTTAGAACTTCATATTCTGATTTACCATCAATGTTCCATTCGTGTATTGAATGACCATCATATTTGACATTTTTTTTAAATGTGCCCTTTCTTCGAATAGAATATCTGGAGAAGAATATCTATTATTTTAAAAAGCTTTTGTTCCGGATTGGAAACAAATTTTATTAATCTCATTATTATGAGGTTCTGATTCGGATGAGATTTTTGATGAAATGTTTTTTGCTTTGTTCAAAGAATTAATGTTTGAAGTATGAGAAGTAGAGGCTATGTGAGGAGTATATGCTTTAATAATGTTTGTAACCTGAGAAGTAGGGTTTTCATTATTATGAGAGGATGAGGTTTTGTGAGAAGATGATGTCTCAATAAGTCTTTTTGAGATTTTGTCAATGAGACTGGAACTAGCAGAGAGCTGCAAATTTTTCTAGATATTAGTGGGAAGGCTTCTTGGATTGAAATGAGGAGTAGAAGTGCTATTTGGAAATTTGGAATCAGAGGATTTTGAATCTATTTTCACCGATAGGTTATCCACCTGTTCTGCTATAGTATGAAGAATCTGATTTGAAAATTTATTTTGTTCAATAACCTTTTTAATATCCTTAGCTACATCTCCCTCCCCTGTTCTGAAAGGGGTAGCTGGGATTTTTCCTTTTTCTAAAGAAATTTTTATATTTTGTAAAGGAGGATGAACAGAAGAAACAATGACACCACAGTCAAATTCCCTTTTTTTATGAATACTTTTTTGAACATTTATTTGATTTAAAGAATAAACATTATCAGAAATATTGTCTATTTTGCAATAAGCATCAAACCAACTTAAAATCATATTTGATTTATATTTATGATAAAGATCACTTCTCCAAAAAATACCCAATTTTCTTCGAAACTCTTCATCAAGTTTTAAATACCAATCTTTTCTATCCCTTTCATCAGGATCATTGAAACAATAATCAAGGTATTTAAAATTTGGATAAAAGTTATCAAAAGAAATCATTGAAATACAATTTTCCATTAAAGAAGCTGTAGGGGAACCTGGGTTAATAGATTCCTGGTATGAAGGAATAGAAGTTTTGAAATTGACTTTGAGGTTTTCATAACCAGAGTTATCAGAAAAGAAGGAACGAGAATTGATTTCTTTAATCCTGATGTTGGGAACAACATCATTCTGTCTCAAAGAGTTGAATCTGAGAAGCATTCTTCCTTCAGAATCTTCCTCTATTTTGGAGACTTCATGTCTTTCTATTCCTCTTGGTATTTGAGGATTATTGAATATAAATTCTGTGGGAATGGTTATTTCATTCCACTTGAGTCTTTTGGGAACAAAAAATTTTTTTACTGCCCGCTTCTATTTGAAGCATAACAGTTTCTTCTTTTGAAGTAGGATGCAAAATGAATTTTGGATTGAGCTGTGAAGACATAACATGAAAGTAAACACGATAAATAACAGCAAAATTTTTGCGAAGATTTTTGAACTCGTTACTCTGTAAATGAATATCAAGAATTAATGAATCAATTAATAAAGGATCTGTAATATCAACAGAGAAATTAGGAGCACAATTGAAATAAATAGGGCCATTGCAAATATTCATTTGAATCATAGCAAGTAAAGAAGATTTGTATTTTTTTAATCTGTTATCTCTAAGAGCGAGATAAACAGGAGCATCTACACCAATATGAACAAGAGGTTTAATAGCAACTTGAATTAAACCAAAATGAATATATCTGTAACCTTTTTCCAAGTACTTTTTAATAGATACTTTGGATAAAAGAGGTAAACTTTGAAATTCCTTTTGAATTGAAATAGTTTCTTCATGAGTTTTAACAGAAAAAGTTGTTTTGAAATCAAGAGTACCGATATGATACATAGTTTCAATTTGTTGTTCAGGTATAGTCCAATTTGAGTAATCATTATCCTGAATATGCAATTCGTGAGATTGAACAATATTAGAGCTACTTGAACTGTGTTTCGAAAATAAATTTCTAAATCTTGATGCCATGAATAATTTGTTTAACAACAATAAGTATGATTGCTTTGCTATAAGTATGAGAATATTACTTAACAAAAGTAAGCATATATTTGCTTTGCCATAACGTTCGGGAACACTACCGGGACCACCATTCACCAGGCTGACCAACGGATTCACGCTTACCAATGAACTTACCAAGTTCAGCAAATCATACTTATAGAATTAAGTAAATATTCAGAACCTAAGTTCAGCAATTAATACTTATGAAATTTTCTCAAATATTCAGAAATCAAAATTTTTAAATTGTCTTTTCGTATCACAGCCATGCAGGCTCTGATACCATTTTGGGACGGATCGGCGTATTCTGGATAACTTTATGCATGATAGACATAATGTGAAATAATCAGAGTATAATAAATTGAAAAAAATAAGTTTTATTCAAATCTTATTGTTTTCAATTTATTATACTCTGATTATTTCATATTATGTCTGTCATGTAGATCGTATTGAGAAAATAAGCATCAAAATTAAGAAAATATGCATCGATAGGAAATAATTGTTGATTGTAACGAAAAAATAATCATCAAAATAAAGGAAAAGAGCATCAAAACGAAGAAAATGTTGATCGTAACAAGAATATTGAACATCGAAATGAAGAAAATACGAATAAAAAATAAGGAAATGCTGACCGTCAAAAGAAAATGAGCATCAAAATGAAGGAAATATTCTTTGAAACGAAGGAAATGTTGATCATAACAAGAAAATGAGAATCAAAATGAAGGGAATATGTATCGAACCGAAAACGATGTTTGTCTTAACGAGAAAATAAGTATCAAAATGAAGGACATGAGCAACAAAACCAAGAAAATATTGATAGTAACAAGAAAATGAGCATCAAAATGAAGAAAATATGCATCGAAACGAAGAAAATGATGATCGTAATGAGAAAATTAGCATCAAAATGAAGGAAATGTGCATCAAAACTAAGAAATTGTTGATCGTAATGAGAAAATGAGCGTCAAAATGAAGAAAATATGCATCAAAAAGAAAGGAAAGTAGATCGTAATGAGAAAATGAGCATCAAAATGAAGGAAATATGCATCGAAAAGAAGATAATATTGATCGTAACGAGAAAATGAACATCAAAATGAAGGAATTAAGCAAAGATAGAAAATATATGTTGATCTTTACGATAAAATGATCTTCAAAATGAAGAAAACGAGTATCATAATGAAGGAAATGTGGTTCGTAACTAGAAAATGAGCATCAAAATGAAGGAATTACGCATCGAAACGAAGAGAATGAAGATCATAACGAGAAAATGAGCATCAAAATGATAAAAATATGCATCGAAACAAATGAAAAGTAGACGTAACTAGAAAATGAGCATAAAAATGTAGGAATATACACCGAAACCAAGGAAATATTGATCGTAACTAGAAAATGAGCATTAAAATGAAGGAAATATGCATCGAAAAGAGGGAAATTTTGATCGGAATGAGAAATTTAGCATTAAAATGAAGGAAATATGAGTCAAAATGAAGGAAATGTAGATCGTAACGAGAAAAAGAGCATCAAAGTGAAGGAAATATGCATCAAAACAATGAAATTTTGCATTGAAATGAAGGAAATATTGATCATAACGAGAAAATGAGCATCAAAATAATGGAAATATTCATCGAAAAGAAGATAATGTTGATCATAACAAGAAAATGAGCATTAAAATAAAGGAAACGAGCATTGAAACAAAGAAAAAATAGATCGTAACGAGAAAATGAGCATCAAAATGAAGGAAATGTGCATTGAAAAGAAGAAAATATTGATCATAACGAGAAAATGAGCATCAAAATTAAGGAAATGTGCATCGAAACGAAGGAAATATTGATCGTAACGAGAAAATGAACCTCAAAATGAAGGAAATATGCATCGAAATGAAGAAAATGTTGAGCGTAACGAGAAAATGAACATCAAAATGAAGAAAATAAGCACTGATAGAAAATATATGTTGATCGTTACAAGAAAATGATCATCAAAATGATGAAAACAAGCATCGAAACGAAGGAATGTTGTTCGTAACTAGAAAATGAGCATCAAAATGAAGGAATTACGCATCGAAACGAAGGGAATGAAGATCGTAACGAGAAAATGAGCATCAAAATGATGAAAATATGCATCGAAACGAACTTAAAGTAGATCGTAACTAGAATTTGAGCATCAAAATGTGGGAAATATACACCGAAACGAAGGAAATGTTGATCGTAACTAGAAAATGAGCATAAAATGAATGAAATATGCATTGAAAAGAGGGAAATATTGATCGTAATGAGAAATTTAGCATTAAAATGATGGAAATATGAGTCGAAACGAAGGAAATGTAGATCATAACGAGAAAATGAGCATGAAAGTGAAGGAAATACGCGTCAAAACGAAGAAAATGTTGATCGTAACATGAAAATGAGCTTCAAAATAAAGGAAATATGCATCATAACGAGGAAATGTTGATCATAACGAGACAATGAACATCAAAATAATGGAAATTTGCATCGAAATGAAGGAAATATTGATCATAACGAGAAATTGAGCATCAAAATGATGGAAATATTCATCGAAACGAAGATAATGTTGATCATAACAAGAAAATGAGCATCAAAATGAAGGAAACGAGCATCGAAACAAAGAAAAAATAGATCGTAACGAGAAAATAAGCATCAAAATGAAGGAAATTTGCATTGAAAAGAATAAAATGATGATCGTAACGAGAAAATGAGCTTCAAATTTAAGGAAATATGCATCGAAACAAAGAAAATGTTGATCGTAACGAGAAAATAAACCTCAAAATGAAGGAAATATGCATCGAAATGAAGGAAATGTTGATCGTAATGAGAAAATGAGCATCAAAATTAGGAAATATGCATCGAGTCGAAGGAAATATAGATAGTAACGAGAAAATGAGCATCATAATGAAGGAAATATGCATCGATAGGAAATAATTATTGATCGTAACGAGAAAATGACATCAAAATGAAAGAAACGAGCATCGAAACTAAGAAAATATAGATCGTAACGAAAAAATGAGCATCAAAATGAAGGAAATGTGCATTGAAAAGAAGAAAATGTTGATCGTAATGAGACAATGAGCATCAAAATGAAGGAAATATGAATCGAAACGAAGAAAATGTTGATCGTAACGAGAAAATGATTGTCAAAATGAAGAAAATATACATCGAAACAAAGGAAATGTTGATCGTAATGAGAAAATGAACATCAAAATGAAGGAAATACGAATCGAAACAAGGGAAATGTTGATCGTAATGATAAAATGAGCATCAAAATAAAGGAAATATGCATCGAAATGAAGAAAATGTAGATCGTATTGAGAAAATAAGCATCAAAATTAAGGAAATATGCATCGATAGGAAATAATTGTTGATTGTAAAGAAAAAATAATCATCAAAATAAAGGAAAAGAGCATCGAAACGAAGAAAATGTTGATCGCAACAAGAAAATGAGCATCGAAATGAAGAAAATACGAATAAAAAATAAGGAAATGCTGATCTTCACAAAAAAATGAGCATCAAAATGAAGAAAATATTTTTTGAAACGAAAGAAATGTTGATCATAACGAGAAAATGAGCATCAAAATGAAGGAAATATTCATCAAAACGAAGAAAATGATGATCGTAACGAGAAAATTAGCATCAAAATGAAGGAAATGTGCATCGAAATGAAGAAATTGTTGATCGTAATGAGAAAATGAGCGTCAAAATGAATAAAATATGCATCAAAATGAAGGGAAAGTAGATCGTAATGAGAAAATGAACATCAAAATGAAGGAAATATGCATCGAAAAGAAGATAATATTGATCGTAACGAGAAAATGAACATCAAAATGACGGAATTAAGCATAGATAGAAAATATATGTTGATCTTTACGAGAAAATGATCTTCAAAATGAAGAAAACGAGTATTGTAATGAAGGAAATGTTGTTCGTAACTAGAAAATGAAAATGAAGGAATTACGCATCGAAACGAAGGGTATGAAGATCGTAACTAGAAAATGAGCATCAAAATGATAAAAATATGCATCGAAACAAACGAAAAGTAGATTGTAACTAGAAAATGAGCATAAAAATGTGGGAAATATACACCGAAAAGAAGGAAATATTGATCGTAACTAGAAAATGAGCATAAAAATGAAGGAAATATGCATCGAAAAGAGGTAAATATTGATCGTAATGAGAAATTTAGCATTAAAATGAAGGAAAAATGAGTCGAAACGAAGGAAATGTAGATCGTAACGAGAAAATGAGCATCAAAGTGAAGGAAATATGCATCAAAATAATGGAAATTTGCATCGAAATGAAGGAAATATTGATCATAACGAGAAAATGAGCATCAAAATGATGGAAATATTCATTGAAAAGAAGATAATGTTGATCATAACAAGAAAATGAGCATTAAAATAAGGGAAACGAGCATTGAAACAAAGAACAAATGGATCGTAACGAGAAAATGAACATCAAAATGAAGAAAATGTGCATTGAAAAGAAGAAAATATTGATCATAACGAGAAAATGAGCATCAAAATTAAGGAAATGTGCATCGAAACGAAGGAAATATTGATCGTAACGAGAAAATGAACCTCAAAATGAAGGAAATATGCATCGAAATGAAGGAAATGTTGATCGTAATGAGAAAATGAGCATCAAAATGAAAGAAATATGCATCGAAACGATGGAAATGTTGATCGTAATGAGATAATGAGCATCAAAATGAAGGAAATATGCATCGAAACGAAGAAAATGTAGATAGTAACGAGAAAATGAGCATCAGAATGAAGGAAATATGCATCGATAGGAAATAATTGTTGATCGTAATGAGAAAATGATCATCAAAATGAAGGAAACGAGCATCGAAACTAAGAAAATATAGATCATAACGAGAAAATGAGCATCAAAATGAAGGAAATGTGCATTGAAAAGGGGAAAATGTTGATCGTAACGAGAAAATGAGCATCAAAATGAAGGAAATGTGCGTCGAAACGAAGAAAATATTGATCGTAACGAGAAAATGATTGTCAAAATGAAAGAAATGTGCATCGAAACAAAGGAAATGTTGATCGTAATGAGAAAATGGGCATCAAAATGAAGGAAGTATGCATCGAATCGAAGGAAATATTGATCGTAATGAGAAAATGAGAATCAAAATGAAGTAAATATGCATCGAAACGAAGAAAATGTAGTTCGTATTGAGAAAATGAGCATTAAAATTAAAGAAATAAGCATCGATAGGAAATAATTGTTGATTGTAATGAAAAAATAATCATCAAAATAAAGGAAAAGAGCATCGAAATGAAGGAAATACTGATCGTAATGAGAAAATGAGCATCAAAATGAATGAAATATGCATCAAAACGAAGGGAATGTAGATCGTAACGAGAAAATGAGCATCAAAGTGAAGGAAATATTCATCGAAATGAAGATAATGTTGATCATAACGAGAAAATGAGCATCAAAATGAAGGAAACGAGCATCAAAACTAAGAAAATATAGATCGTAACGAGAAAATGAGCATCAAATTTAAGGAAATGTGCATTGAAAAGAAGAAAGTGTTGATCGTAATGAGAAAATGAGCATCAAAATGAAGGAAATGTGCATCGAAACGAAGAAAATGTTGATCATAACGAGAAAATAATTGTCAAAATGAAGGAAATATATATTGAAACAAAGGAAATGTTGATCGTAATGAGAAAATAAGCATCTAAATGAAGGAAATATGCATCGAAACGTTGGAAATGTTGATCATAATGAGAAAATGAGCATCAAAATGAAGAAAATATGCATCGAAATGAAGAAAATGTCAATCATATCGAGAAAATGAGCATCAAAATTAAGGAAATATGCATCGATAGGAAATAATTGTTGATTGTAAAAAAAAATAATCATCAAAATGAAGGAAAAGAGCATCGAAACGAAGGAAATGTTGATCGTAACAAGAAAATTGAGTATCAAAATGAAGAAATAAGAATAAAAAAGAAGGAAATGCAGATCGTAACAAGAAAATAAGCATCAAAATAAAGGAAATATTCTTCGAAACGAAGAAAATATTGATCATAACGAGAAAATGAGTTTCAAAATGAAAGGAATATGTATCGAACCGAAAACGTGTTTGTCTTAACGAGAAAATGAGTATAAAAAAGAAGGACATGAACAACGAAATAAGAAAATATTGATAGTAACGAGAAAATGAGCATCAAAATGATGGAAATGTGCATCGAAACGAAGAAAATGATGATCGTAAAAAGAAAATTAGCATCAAAATGAAGGAAATGTACATCGAAACGAAGAAATTATTGATCGCAATGAGAAAATGAGCTTCAAAATGAAGCAAATATGCAACGAAACAAAGGTAATGTAGATCGTAATAAGAAAATGAGCATCAAAATGAAGAAAATATGCATCGAAACGAAGGAAATGTTGATCGTAACGAGAAAATGAACATCAAAATGAAGGAAATATGCATCGAAAACGAAGGAAATGTTGATCGTAACGAGAAAATGAACATCAAAATGAAGGAAATAAGCACTGATAGAAAATATATATTGATCGTTACAAGAAAATGATCATAAAAATGAAGAAAACAAGCATCGAAACGAAGGAAATGTTGTTCGTAACTAGAAAAATGAGCATCAAAATAAAGGAATTACGTATCGAAATGAAGGGAATGAAGATCGTAACGAGAAAATGAGCATCAAAATGATGAAAATATGCATCGAAACGAACTTAAAGTAAATCGTAACTAGAAATTGAGCATCAAAATGTGGAAAATATGCACTGAAACGAAGGAATTATTGATCGTAACTAGAAAATGAGCATAAAAATTAAGGAAATATGCATCGAAAAGAGGGAAATATTGATCGTAATGAGAAATTTAGCATTAAAATGAAGGATATATGAGTTGAAACGAAGGAAATTGTTGATCGCAATGAGAAAATGAACTTAAAAATGAAGCAAATATGCAACGAAGCAAAGATAATGTAGATCGTAATAAGAAAATGAGCATGAAAATTTAGGAAATGTGCATCGAAACAAAGAAAATGTTGATCGTAACGAGAAAATAAACCTCAAAATGAAGGAAATATGCATCGAAATGAAGGAAATGTTGAAGGTAATGAGAAAATGAGCATCAAAATGAAGGAAATATGCATCCAAACGATGGAAATGTTGATCGTAATGAGATAATGAGCATCAAAATGAAGGAAATATGCATCAAAACGAAGGAAATGTGGATAGTAACGAGAAAATGAGCATCAGAATGAAGGAAATATGCATCGATAGGAAATAATTGTTGATCGTAATGAGAAAATGATCATTAAAATGAATGAAACGAGCATCGAAACTAAGAAAATATAGATCGTAACGAGAAAATGAGCATCAAAATGAAGGAAATGTACATTGAAAAGAGGAAAATGTAGATCGTAACGAGAAAATGAGCATCAAAATGAAGGAAATGTGCGTCGAAACAAAGAAAATATTGATCATAACGAGAAAATGATTGTCAAAATGAAAGAAATATGCATCGAAACAAAGGAAATGTTGATCGTAATGAGAAAATGAGCATCAAAATGAAGGAAGTACGCATCGAAACGAGGGAAATATGGATCATAATGAGAAAATGAGAATCAAAATGAAGGAAATATGCATCGAAACGAAGAAAATGTAGTTCGTATTGAGAAAATGAGCATTAAAATTAAGGAAATAAGCATCGATAGGAAATAATTGTTGATTGTAACGAAAAAATAATCATCAAAATGAAGGAAAATAGCATCGAAATGAAGGAAATACTGATCGTAATGAGAAAATGGGCATCAAAATGAGGGAAATATGCATCGAAATGAAGGGAATGTAGATCGTAACGAGAAAATGAGCATCAAAGTGAAGGAAATATTCATCGAAATGAAGATAATATTGATCATAACGAGAAAATGAGCATCAAAACTAAGAAAATATAGATCGTAACGAGAAAATGAGCATCAAATTGAAGGAAATGTGCATTGAAAAGAAGAAAATATTGATCGTAACGAGAAATGTGCATCAAAATGAAGGAAATGTGCATCAAAACGAAGAAAATGTTGATCATAACGAGATAATGATTGTCAAAATGAAGGAAATATGTATTGAAACAAAGGAAATGTTGATCGTAATGAGAAAATAAGCATCCAAATTAAGGAAATATGCATCGAAACGTTGGAAGTGTTGATCATAATGAGAAAATGAGCATCAAAATGAAGGAAATATGCATCGAAATGAAGAAAATGTCAATCATATCGAGAAAATGAGCATCAAAATTAAGGAAATATGCATCGATAGGAAATAATTGTTGATTGTAACAAAAAATAATCATCAAAATGAAGGAAAAGAGCATCGAAACGAATGAAATGTTGATCGTAACAAGAAAATTGAGCATCAAAATGAAGAAATAAGAATAAAAAAGAAGGAAATGCTGATCGTAACAAGAAAATAAGCATCAAAATAAAGGAAATATTCTTCGAAACGAAGAAAATATTGATCATAACGAGAAAATGAGTTTCAAAATGAAGTGAATATGTATCGAACCGAAAGCGTGTTTGTCTTAACGAGAAAATGAGTATCAAAATGAAGGACATGAGCAACGAAACAAAGAAAATATTTATGGTAACGAGAAAATGAGCATCAAAATGATGGAAATGTTCATCGAAACGAAGAAAATGATGATCGTAACGAGAAAATTAGCATCAAAATGAAAGAAATTTACAATGAAACGAAGAAATTGTTGATCGCAATGAGAAAATGAGCATCAAAATGAAGCAAATATGCAACGAAACAAAGGTAATGTAGATCGTAATAAGAAAATGAGCGTCAAAGTGAAGGAAATATGCATCGAAACGAAGGAAATGTTGATCGTAACGAGAAAATGAACGTCAAAATGAAGGAAATAAGCACTGATAGAAAATATATGTTGATCGTTACAAGAAAATGATCATCAAAATGAAGAAAACAAGCATCGAAACGAAGGAAATGTTGTTCGTAACTAGAAAATTAGCATCAAATGAAGGAATTACGCATCGAAACGAAGGGAATGAAGATCGTAACGAGAAAATGAGCATCAAAATGATGAAAATATGCATCAAAACGAACTTAAAGTAGATCGTAACTAGAAATAGAGCATTAAAATGTGGGAAATATGCACCGAAACGAAGGAAATGTTGATTGTAAATAGAAAATGAGCATAAAAATGAAGGAAATATGCGTCGAAAAGAGGGAAATATTGATCATAATGAGAAATTTATCATTAAAATTATGGAAATATGAGTCAAAACGAAGGAAATGTAGATCATAACGAGAAAATGAGCATGAAAGTGAAGGAAATATGCATCAAAACGAAGAAAATGTTGATCGTAACGCGAAATGAGCTTCAAAATAAAGGAAATATGCATCATAACGAAGGAAATGTTGATCATAACGAGAGAATGAACATTCAAATAATGGAAATTTGCATCGAAATGAAGGAAATATTGATCATAACGAGAAAATGAGCTTCAAAATGATGGAAATATTCATCAAAACGAAGATAATGTTGATCATAATAGAAAATGAGCATTAAAATGAAGGAAACGAGCATCGAAACAAAGAAAAAATAGATCGTAACGCAAAAATAAGCATCAAAATGAAGGAAATTTGCATTGAAAAGAAGAAAATGTTGATCGTAACGAGAAAATGAGCATCAAATTTAAGGAAATATGCATCGAAACAAAGAAAATGTTGATCGTAACGAGAAAATAAACCTCAAAATGAAGGAAATATGCATCGAAATGAAGGAAATGTTGATCGTAATGAGAAAATGAGCATCAAAATTAGGAAATATGCATCGATTCGAAGGAAATATAGATAGTAACGAGAAAATGAGCATCATAATGAAGGAAATATGTATCGATAGGAATTAATTGTTGATCGTAACGAGAAAATGATCATAGAAACGAAAGAAACGAGCATCGAAACTAAGAAAATATAGATCATATCGAAAAAATGAGCATCAAAATGAAGGAAATGTGCATTGACAAGAAGAAAATGTTGATCGTAATGAGACAATGAGCATCAAAATGAAGGAAATATGCATCGAAACGAAGAAAATGATGATCATAACGAGAAAATGATTGTCAAAATGAAGGAAATATACATCGAAACAAAGGATATGTTGATCGTAATGAGAAAATGAACATCAAAATGAATGAAATACACATCGAAACGAGGGAAATGTTGATCGTAATGATAAAATGAGCATCAAAATAAAGGAAATATGCATCGAATTGAAGAAAATGTAGATCATATTGAGAAAATAAGCATTAAAATTAAGTAAATATGCATCGATAGGAAATAATTGTGGATTGTAACGAAAAAATAATCATCAAAATAAAGGAAAAGACCATCGAAAGGAAGAAAATGTTGATCGTAACAAGAAAATTGAGCATCCAAATGAAGAAAATACGAATAAAAAAGAAGGAAATGTTGATCGTCACAAGAAAATGAGCATCAAAATGAAGAAAATATTCTTTGAAACGAAGGAAATGTTGATCATAACGAGAAAATGAGAATCAAAATGTAGGGAATATGTATCGAACCGAAAGCGATGTTTGTCTTAACGAGAATATAAGTATCAAAATGAAGGACATGAGCAACAAAACTAAGAAAATATTGATAGTAACGAGAAAATGAGCATCAAAATGAAGGAAATATGCATCGAAACGAAGAAAATTATGATCGTAACGAGAAAATTAGCATCAAAATGAAGGAAATGTGCATCGAAACGAAGAAATTGTTGATCGTAATGAGAAAATGAGCGTCTAAATGAATAAAATAAGCATCAAAACGAAGGAAATATACATCGAAAAGAAGATAATATTGATCATAACGAGAAAATGAACATCAAAATGAAGGAATTAAGCACAGATAGAAAATATATGTTGATCTTTACGAGAAAATGATCTTCAAAATGAAGAAAACGAGTATCGTAATGAAGGAAATGTTGTTCGTAACAAGAAAATGAGCATCAAAATGAAGGAATTACGCATCGAAACGAAGGGAATGAAGATCGTAACGAGAAAATGAGCATCAAAATGATGAAAATATGCATCGAAACAAACGAAAAGTAGATCGTAACTAGAAAATGAGCATAAAAATGTAGGAAATATACACCGAAACGAAGGAAATATTGATCGTAACTAGAAAATGAGCATAAAAATGAAGGAAATACGCATCGAAAAGAGGGAAATATTGATTGTAATGAGAAATTTAGCATTAAAATGAAGGAAATATGTGTCGAAACGAAGGAAATGTAGATCGTAACGAGAAAATGAGCATCAAAGTAAAGGAAATATGCATCAAAACAATGGAAATATTGATCATAACGAGAAAATGAGCATCAAAATGATGGAAATATTCATCAAAAAGAAGATAATGTTGATCATAACAAGAAAATGAGCATTAAAATAAAGGAAAAGAGCATTGAAACAAAGAAAAAATAGATCGTAACGAGAAAATGAACATCAAAATGAAGGAAATGTGCATTGAAAAGAAGAAAATATTGATCATAACGAGAAAATGAGCATCAAAATTAAGGAAATGTGAATCGAAACGAAGGAAATATTGATCGTAACGAGAAAATGAACCTCAAAATGAATGAAATATGCATTGAAATGAAGGAAATGTTGATCGTAATGAGAAAATGAGCATCAAAATGAAGGAAATATGCATCGAAACGAAGGAAATGTAGATAGTAACGAGAAAATGAGCATCAGAATGAAAGAAATATGCATCGATAGGAAATAATTGTTGATCGTAATGAGAAAATGATCATCAAAATGAAGGAAACGAGCATCGAAACTAAGAAAATATAGCTCGTAACGAGAAAATGAGCATCAAAATGAAGGAAATGTACATTGAAAAGGGGAAAATGTAGATCGTAACGAGAAAATGAGCATCAAAATGAAGGAAATGTGCGTCGAAACAAAGAAAATATTGATCGTAACGAGAAAATGATTGTCAAAAAGAAATAAATATGCATCGAAACAAAGAAAATATTGATCGTAATGAGAAAATGAGCATCAAAATGAAGGAAGTACGCATCGAAACGAGGGAAATATTGATCGTAATGAGAAAATGAGCATCAAAATGAATAAAATATGCATCGAAACGAAGAACATGTAGATCATATTGAGAAAATGAGCATTAAAATTAAAGAAATAAGCATCGATAGGAAATAATTGTTGATTGTAACGAAAAAACGAGCATCAAAGTGAAGAAAATACTGATCGTAATGAGAAAATGAGTATCAAAATGAAGAAAATATGCATCGAAACGAAGGGAATGTAGATCGTAACGAGAAAACGAGCATCAAAGTGAAGGAAATATTCATCGAAATGAAGATAAAGATGATCATAACGAGAAAATGAGCATCAAAATGAAGGAAACGAGCATCAAAACTAAGAAAATATAGATCGTAACGAGAAAATGAGCATCAAATTGAAGGAAATGTGCATTGAAAAGAAGAAAATGTTGATCGTAATGAGAAAATGAGCATCGAAACGAAGAAAATGTTGATCGTAACGAGAAAAGGATTGTCAAAATGAAGGAAATATGTATTGAAACAAAGGAAATGTTGATCGTAATGAGAAAATAAGCATCCAAATGAAGGAATATGCATCGAAACGTTGGAAATGTTGATCATAATGAGAAAATGAGCATCAAAATGAAGGAAATATGCATCGAAATGAAGAAAATGTCAATCATATCGAGAAAATGAGCATCAAAATTAAGGAAATATGCATCGATAGGAAATAATTGTTGATTGTAAAAAAAATAATCATCAAAATGAAGGAAAAGAGCATCGAATCGATAAGAAATAATTGTTGATTGTAAAAAAAATAATCATCAAAATGAAGGAAAAGAGCATCGAAACGAAGGAAATGTTGATCGTAACAAGAAAATTGAGCATCAAAATGAAGAAATAAGGATAAAAAAGAAGGAAATGCAGATCTTAACAAGAAAATAAGCATCAAAATAAAGGAAATATTCTTCGAAACGAAGAAAATATTGATCATAACGAGAAAATGAGTTTAAAATGAAGGGAAAATGTATCGAACCGAAAGCGTGTTTGTCTTAACGAGAAAATGAGTATCAAAATGTAGGACATGAGCAACGAAACAAAGAAAATATTGATTGTAACGAGAAAATGAGCATCAAAATGATGGAAATGTGCATCGAAACGAAGAAAATGATGATCGTAAAGAGAAAATTATCATTAAAATGAAGGAAATGTACATCGAAATGAAGAAATTGTTGATCGCAATGAGAAAATGAGCTTCAAAATGAAGCAAATATGCAACGAAACAAAGGTAATGTAGATCGCAATAAGAAAATGAGCATCAAAATGAAGGAAATATGCGTGGATACGAAGGAAATGTTGATCGTAACGAGAAAATGAACATCAAAATGAAGGAAATATGCATCGAAAACGAAGGAAATGTTGATCGTAACGAGAAAATGAACATCAAAATGAGGAAATAAGCACTGATAGAAAATATATGTTGATCGTTACAAGAAAATGATCATCAAAATGAAGAAAACAAGCATCGAAACGAAAGAAATGTTGTTCGTAACTAGAAATGAGCATCAAAATAAAGGAATTACGCATCGAAACGAAGGGAATGAAGATCGTAACGAGAAAATGAGCATCAAAATAATGAAAATATGCATCGAAACGAACTTAAAGTAAATCGTAACTAGAAATTGAGCATCAAGATGTGGAAAATATGCCCCGAAACGAAGAAAATATTGATCGTAACTACAAAAAGAGCATAAAAATGAAGGAAATATGCATCGAAAAGAGGGAAATATTGATCGTAATGAAAAATTTAGCATTAAAATGAAGGATATATGAGTCGAAACGAAGGAAATTGTTGATCGCAATGAGAAAATGAGCTTCAAAATGAAGCAAATATGCCACGAAACAAAGGTAATGTAGATCGTAATAAGAAAATGAGCATCAAAATGAAGAAAATATGCATCGAAACGAAGGAAATGTTGATCGTAACGAGAAAATGAACATCAAGAAGGAAATATTGATAGTAACGAGAAAATGAAGGACATGAGCAACGAAAATATATGTTGATCGTTACAAGAAAATGATCATCAAAATGAAGAAAACAAGCATCGAAAGGAAGAAAATGTTTTTCGTAACTAGAAAATATGCATCAAAATGAAGGAATTACGCATCGAAACGAAGTGAATGAAGATCGTAACGAGAAAATGAGTATCAAAATGATGAAAATATGCATCGAAACGAACTTAAAGTAAATCGTAACTAGAAATTGAGCATCAAAATGTGGGAAATATGCACCGAAACGAACTTAAAGTAAATCGTAACTAGAAATTGAGCATCAAAATGTGGGAAATATGCACCGAAACGAAGGAAATATTGATCGTAACTAGAAAATGAGCATAAAAATGAAGGAAATATGCATCGAAAATAGGGAAATATTGATCGTAATGAGAAATTTAGCATTAAAATGAAGGAAATATGAGTCTAAACGAAGGAAATGTAGATCGTAACGAGAAAATGAGCATCAAAGTGAAGGAAATATGCATCAAAATAATGGAAATTTGCATCGAAATGAAGGAAATATTGATCATAACGAGAAAATGAGCATCAAAATGATGGAAATATTCATCGAAAAGAAGATAATGTTGATCATAATAAGAAAATGAGCATTAAAATAAAGGAAACGAGCATTGAAACAAAGAAAAAATAGATCGTAACGGGAAAATGAGCATCAAAATGAAGGAAATTTGCATTGAAAAGAAGAAAATGATGATCATAACGAGAAAATGAGCTTCAGATTTAAGGAAATATGCATCGAAACAAAGAAAATGTTGATCATAACGAGAAAATAAACCTCAAAATAAAGGAAATATGCATCGAAATGAAGGAAATGTTGATCGTATTGAGAAAATGTTCATCAAAATTAGGAAATATGCATCGAATCGAAGGAAATATAGATAGTAACGAGAAAATGAGCATCATAATGAAGGAAATATGCATCGATAGGAAATAATTATTGATCGTAACGAGAAAATGACATCAAAATGAAAGAAACGAGCATCGAAACTAAGAAAATATAGATCGTAACGAAAAAATGTGCATCAAAATGAAAGAAATGTGCATTGAAAAGAAGAAAATGTTGATCGTAATGAGACAATGAGCATCAAAATGAAGGAAATATGCATCGAAACGAAGAAAATGTTGATCGTAACGAGAAAATGATTGTCAAAATGAAGAAAATATACATCGAAACAAAGGAAATGTTGATCGTAATGAGAAAATGAACATCAAAATGAAGGAAATACGCATCGAAACGAGGGAAATGTTGATCGTAATGATAAAATGAGCATCAAAATAAAGGAAATATGCATCGAAACGAAGAAAATGTAGATCGTATTGAGAAAATAAGCATCAAAATTAAGGAAATATGCATCGATAGGAAATAATTGTTGATTGTAACGAAAAAATAATCATCAAAATAAAGGAAAAGAGCATTGAAACGAAGAAAATGTTGATCGCAACAAGAAAATTGAGCATCGAAATGAAAAAAATACGAATAAAAAAGAAGGAAATGCTAATCGTCACAAGAAAATGAGCATCAAAATGAAGAAAATATTTTTTGAAACGAAGGAAATGTTGATCATAACGAGAAAATGAGCATCAAAATGAAGGAAATATTCATCAAAACGAAGAAAATGATGATCATAACGAGAAAATTAGCATCAAAATGAAGGAAATGTGCATCGAAATGAAGAAATTGTTGATCGTAATGAGAAAATGAGCGTCAAAATGAATAAAATAAGCATCAAAACGAAGGGAAAGTAGATCGTAATGAGAAAATGAACATCAAAATGAAGGAAATATGCATCGAAAAGAAGATAATATTGATCGTAACGAGAAAATGAACATCAAAATGACGGAATTAAGCATAGATAGAAAATATATGTTGATCTTTACGAGAAAATGATCTTCAAAATGAAGAAAACGAGTATCGTAATGAAGGAAATGTTGTTCATAACTAGAAAATGAAAATGAAGGAATTACGCATCGAAACGAAGGGAATGAATATCGTAACGAGAAAATGAGCATCAAAATGATGAAAATATGCATCGAAACAAACGAAAAGTAGATCGTATCTAGAAAATGAGCATAAAAATGTAGGAAATATACACCGAAACGAAGGAAATATGCATCGAAAAGAGGAAAATATTGATCGTAATGAGAAATTTAGCATTAAAATGAAGGAAATATGAGTCGAAACGAAGGAAATGTAGATCGTAACGAGAAAATGAGCATCAAAGTGAAGGAAATATGCATCAAAATAATGGAAATTTGCATCGAAATGAAGGAAATATTGATCATAACGAGAAAATGAGTATCAAAACGATGGAAATATTCATCGAAAAGAAGATAATGTTGATCATAACAAGAAAATGAGCATTAAAATAAAGGAAACGAGCATTGAAACAAAGAAAAAATAGATCGTAACGAGAAAATGAACATCAAAATGAAGAAAATGTGCATTGAAAAGAAGAAAATATTGATCATAACGAGAAAATGAGCATCAAAATTAAGGAAATGTGCATCGAAACGTAGGAAATATTGATCGTAACGAGAAAATGAACCTCAAATGAAGGAAATAAGCATTGAAATGAAGGAAATGTTGATCGTAATGAGAAAATGGGCATCAAAATGAAAGAAATATGCATCGAAACGATGGAAATGTTGATCGTAATGAGATAATGAGCATCAAAATAAAGGAAATATGCATCGAAACGAAGAAAATGTTGATAGTAACGAGAAAATGAGCATCAGAATGAAGGAAATATGCATCGATAGGAAATAATTGTTGATCGTAATGAGAAAATGATCATCAAAATGAAGAAAACGAGCATCGAAACAGAAAATATAGATCGTAAAGAGAAAATGAGCATCAAAATGAAGGAAATGTGCATTGAAAAGAGGAAAATGTTGATCGTAACGAGAAAATGAGCATCAAAATGAAGGAAATGTGCGTCGAAACGAAGAAAATATTGATCGTAACGAGAAAATGATTGTGAAAATGAAAGAAATATGCATCGAAACAAAGGAAATGTTGATCGTAATGAGAAAATGAGCATCAAAATGAAGGAAGTACGCATTGAAACGAGGGAAATATTGATCGTAATGAGAAAATGAGAATCAAAATGAAGGAAATATGCATCGAAACGAAGAAAATGTAGTTCGTATTGAGAAAATGAGCATTAAAATTAAGGAAATAAGCATCGATAGGAAATAATTGTTGATTGTAACGAAAAAATAATCATCAAAATGAAGGAAAAGAGCATCGAAATGAAGGAAATACTGATTGTAATGAGAAAATGAGCATCAAAATGAACGAAATATGCATCAAAACGAAGGGAATGTAGATCGTAACGAAAAAATGAGCATCAAAGTGAAGGAAATATTCATCAAAATGAAGATAATGTTGATCATAACGAGAAAATGAGCATCAAAATGAAGGAAACGAGCATAAAAACTAAGAAAATATAGATCGTAACGAGAAAATGAGCATCAAATTTAAGGAAATGTGCATTGAAAAGAAGAAAATGTTGATCGTAATGAGCAAATGAGCATCAAAATTAAGGAAATGTGCATCGAAACGAAGAAAATGTTGATCGTAACGAGAAAATGATTGTCAAAATGAAGGAAATATGTATTGAAACAAAGGAAATGTTGATCGTAATGAGAAAATAAGCATCCAAATGAAGGAAATATGCATCGAAACGTTGGAAATGTTGATCATAATGAGAAAATGAGCATCAAAATGAAGGAAATGTGCATCGAAATGAAGAAAATGTCAATCATATCGAGAAAATGAGCATCAGAATTAAGGAAATATGCATCGACAGGAAATAATTGTTGATTGTAAAAAAAATAATCATCAAAATGAAGAAAAAGAGCATCGAAACGAAGGAAATGTTGATCGTAACAAGAAAATTGAGCATCAAAATGAAGAAATAAGAATAAAAAAGAAGGAAATGCAGATCGTAACAAGAAAATAAGCATCAAAATAAAGGAAATATTCTTCGAAACGAAGAAAATATTGATCATAACGAGAAAATGAGTTTCAAAATGAAGGGAATATGTATCGAACCGAAAGCGTGTTTGTCTTAACGAGAAAATGAGTATCAAAATGAAGGACATGAGCAACGAAACAAAGAAAATATTGATAGTAACGAGAAAATGAGCATCAAAATGATGGAAATGTTCATCGATACGAAGAAAATGATGATCGTAAAAAGAAAATTAGCATCAAAATGAAGGAAATGTGCATCGAAACGAAGAAATTGTTGGTCGCAATGAGAAAATGAGCTTCAAAATGAAGCAAATATGCAACGAAACAAAGGTAATGTAGATCGTAATAAGAAAATGAGCATCAAAATGAAGGAAATATGCATCGAAACGAAGGAAATGTTGATCGTAACGAGAAAATGAACATCAAAATGAAGGAAATATGCATCGAAAACGAAGGAAATGTTGATCGTAACGAGAAAATGAACATCAAAATGAAGGAAATAAACACAGATAGAAAATATATGTTGATCGTTACAAGAAAATGATCATCAAAATGAAGAAAACAAGCATCGAAACGAAGGAAATGTTGTTCGTAACTAGAAAATGAGCATCAAAATAAAGGAATTACACATCGAAACGAAGGGAATGAAGATCGTAACGAGAAAATGAGCATCAAAATGATGAAAATATGCATCGAAATTAACTTAAAGTAAATCTTAACTAGAAATTGAGCATCAAGATGAGAAAAATATGCACCGAAACGAAGGAAATATTGATCGTAACTAGAAAATGAGCATAAAAATGAAGGAAATATGCACCGAAAAGAGAGAAATATTGATCGTACTTAGAAATTTAGCATTAAAATGAAGGAAATATGAGTCGAAACGAAGGAAATGTAAATCGTGACGAGAAAATGTGCATCAAAGTGAAGGAAATATGCATCAAAATAATGGAAATTTGCATCGAAATGAAGGAAATATTGATCATAACGAGAAAATGAGCATCAAAATGATGGAAATATTCATCGAAAAGAAGATAATGTTGATCATAACAAGAAAATGAGCATTAAAATAAATGAAACGAGCATTGAAACAAAGAAAAAATAGATCGTAACGAGATAATGAGCATCAAAATGAAGGAAATTTGCATTAAAAAGAAGAAAATGATGATCATAACGAGAAAATGAGCTTCAAATTTAAGGAAATATGCATCGAAACAAAGAAAATGTTGATCGTAATGAGAAAATAAACCTCAAAATGAAGTAAATATGCATCGAAATGAAGGAAATGTTGATCGTATTGACAAAATGAGCATCAAAATTAGGAAATATGCATCGAATCGAAGGAAATATAGATAGTAACGAGAAAATGAGCATCATAATGAAGGAAATATGCATCGATAGGAAATAATTATTGATCGTAACGAGAAAATGACATCAAAATGAAAGAAACGAGCATCGAAACTAAGAAAATATAGATTGTAACGAAAAAATGAGCATCAAAATGAAAGAAATGTGCATTGAAAAGAAGAAAATGTTGATCGTAATGAGACAATGAGCATCAAAATGAAGGAAATATGCATCGAAACGAAGAAAATGTTGATCGTAACGAGAAAATGATTGTCAAAATGAAGAAAATATACATCGAAACAAAGGAAATGTTGATCGTAATGAGAAAATGAACATCAAAATGAAGGAATTACGCATCGAAACGAGGGAAATGTTGATCGTAATGATAAAATGAGCATCAAAATAAAGGAAATATGCATCGAAACGAAGAAAATGTAGATCGTATTGAGAAAATAAGCATCAAAATTAAGGAAATATACATCGATAGGAAATAATTGTTGATTGTAACGAAAAAATAATCATCAAAATAAAGGAAAAGAGCATTGAAACGAAGAAAATGTTGATCGCAACAAGAAAATTGAGAATCGAAATGAAAAAAATACGAATAAAAAAGAAGGAAATGCTGATCGTCACAAGAAAATAAGCATCAAAATGAAGAAAATATTTTTTGAAACGAAGGAAATGTTGATCATAACGAGAAAATGTGCATCAAAATGAAGGAAATATTCATCAAAACGAAGAAAATGATGATCGTAACGAGAAAATTAGCATCTAAATGAAGGAAATGTGCATTGAAACGAAGAAATTGTTGATCGTAATGACAAAATGAACGTCAAAATGAATAAAATAAGCATCAAAACGAAGGGAAAGTAGATCGTAATGAGAAAATGAACATCAAAATGAAGGAAATTGGCACTGATAGAAAATATATGTTGATCGTTACAAGAAAATGATCATCAATATGAAGAAAACAATCAACGAAACGAAGGTAATGTTGTTCGTAACTAGAAAATGAGCATCAAATGAAGGAATTACGCATCGAAACGAAGGGAATGAAGATCGTAACGAGAAAATGAGCATCAAAATGATGAAAAATGCATCGAAACGAACTTAAATAGATCGTAACTAGAAATTGAGCATTAAAATGTGGGAAATATGCACCGAAACGAAAGAAATGTTGATCGTAACTAGAAAATGAGCATAAAAATGAAGGAAATATGCGTCGAAAAGAGGGAAATATTGATCGTAACGAGAAAATAATTGTCAAAATGAAATAAATATGCATCGAAACAAAGAAAATGTTGATCGTAATGAGAAAATGAGCATCAAAATGATGGAAGTACGCATCGAAACGAGGGAAATATTGATCGTAATGAGAAAATGAGCATCAAAATGAAGGAAATTTGCATCGAAACGAAGAAAATGTAGATCGTATTGAGAAAATGAGCATTAAAAGTGAAGGAAATAAGCATCGATAGGAAATAATTATTGATTGTAACGAAAAAATAATCATCAAAATGAAGGAAAAGAGCATCGAAATGAAGGAAATACTGATCGTAATGAGAAAATGAGCATCAATATGAACGAAATATGCATCAAAACGAAGGGAATGTAGATCGTAACGAGAAAATGAGCATCAAAGTGAAGGAAATATTCATCGAAATGAAGATAATGTTGATCATAACGAGAAAATGAGCATCAAAATGAAGGAAACAAGCATCAAAACTAAGAAAATATAGATCGTAACGAGATAATGAGCATCAAATTTAAGGAAATGTGCATTGAAAAGAAGAAAATGTTGATCGTAATGAGAAAATGAGCATCAAAATGAAGGAAATGTGCATCGAAACGAAGAAAATGTTGATCGTAACGAGAAAATAATTGTCAAAATGAAGGAAATATGTATTGAAACAAAGGAAATGTTGATCGTAATGAGAAAATAAGCATCCAAATGAAGGAAATATGCATCGATAGGAAATAATTGTTGATTGTAAAAAAATAATCATCAAAATAAACGAAGGAAATGTTGATCGTAACAAGAAAATTGAGCATCAAAATGAAGAAATAAGAATAAAAAAGAAGGAAATGCAGATCGTAACAATAAAATAAGCATCAAAATAAAGGAAATATTCTTCGAAACGATGAAAATATTGATCATAACGAGAAAATGAGTTTCAAAATGAAGGGAATATGTATCGAACCGAAAGCATGTTTGTCTTAACGAGAAAATGAGTATCAAAATGAAGGACATGAGCAACGAAACAAAGAAAATATTGATAGTAACGAGAAAATTATCATCAAAATGAAGAAAACAAGCATCGAAACGAAAGAAATGTTGTTCTTAACTAGAAAATGAGCATCAAAATAAAGGAATTACGCATCGAAACGAAGGGAATGAAGATCGTAACGAGAAAATGAGCATCAAAATGATGAAAATATGCATCGAAACGAACTTAAAGTAAATCGTAACTAGAAATTGAGCATCAAGATGTGGAAAATATGCACCGAAACGAAGGAAATATTGATCGTAACTACAAAATGAGCATAAAAATGAAGGAAATATGCATCGAAAAGAGGGAAATATTGAACGTAATGAGAAATTTAGCATTAAAATGAAGGATATATGAGTCGAAACGAAGGAAATTGTTGATCGCAATGAGAAAATGAGCTTCAAAATGAAGCAAATATGCCACGAAACAAAGGTAATGTAGATCGTAATAAGAAAATGAGCATCAAAATGAAGGAAATATGCATCGAAACGAAGGAAATGTTGATCGTAACGAGAAAATGAACATCAAGAAGGAAATATTGATAGTAACGAGAAAATGAAGGACATGAGCAACGAAAATATATGTTGATCGTTACAAGAAAATGATCATCAAAATGAAGAAAACAAGCATCGAAAGGAAGGAAATGTTGTTCGTAACTAGAAAATGAGCATCAAAATGAAGGAATTACGCATCGAAACGAAGGGAATGAAGATCGTAACGAGAAAATGAGCATCAAAATGATGAAAATATGCATCGAAACGAAGTTAAAGTAAATCGTAACTAGAAATTGAGCATCAAAATGTGGGAAATATACACCGAAACGAAGGAAATATTGATTGTAACTAGAAAATGAGCATAAAAATGAAGGAAATATGCATCGAAAAGAGGGAAATAATGATCGTAATGAGAAATTTAGCATTAAAATGAAGGAAATATGAGTCGAAACGAAGGAAATGTAGATCGTAACGAGAAAATGAGCATCAAAGTGAAGGAAATATACATCAAAATAATAGAAATTTGCATCGAAATGAAGGAAATATTGATCATAACGAGAAAATGAGCATCAAAATGATGGAAATATTCATCGAAAAGAAGATAATGTTGATCATAACAAGAAAATGATCATTAAAATAAAGGAAACGAGCATTGAAACAAAGAAAAAATAGATCGTAACGAGAAAATGAGCATCAAAATGAAGGAAATTTGCATTGAAAAGAAGAAAATGATGATCATAACGAGAAAATGAGCTTCAAATTTAAGGAAATATGCATCGAAACAAAGAAAATGTTGATCGTAACGAGAAAATAATCAAAATGAAGGAAATATGCATCGAAATGAAGAAAATGTTGATCGTATTGAGAAAATGAGCATCAAAATTAGGAAATATGCGTCGAATTGAAGGAAATATAGATAGTAACTAGAAAATGAGCATCATAATGAAGGAAATATGCATCGATAGGAAATAATTATTGATCGTAACGAGAAAATGACATCAAAATAAAAAAACGAGCATCGAAACTAAGAAAATATAGATCATAACGAAAAAATGAGCATCAAAATGAAAGAAATGTGCATTGAAAAGAAGAAAATGTTGATCGTAATGAGACAATGAGCATCAAAATGAAGGAAATATGCATCGAAACGAAGAAAATGTTGATCGTAACGAGAAAATGATTGTCAAAATGAAGAAAATATACATCGAAACAAAGGAAATGTTGATCGTAATGAGAAAATGAACATCAAAATGAAGGAAATACGCATCGAAACGAGGGAAATGTTGATCGTAATGATAAAATGAGCATCAAAATAAAGGAAATATGCATCGAAACGAAGAAAATGTAGATCGTATTGAGAAAATAAGCATCAAAATTAAGGAAATATGCATCGATAGGAAATAATTGTTGATTGTAACAAAAAATAATCATCAAAATAAAGGAAAAGAGCATCGAAACGAAGAAAATGTTGATCGCAACAAGAAAATGAGCATCGAAATTAAGAAAATACGAATAAAAAATAAGGAAATGCTGATCTTCACAAGAAAATGAGCATCAAAATGAAGAAAATATTTTTTGAAACGAAAGAAATGTTGATCATAACGAGAAAATGAGCATCAAAATGAAGGAAATATTCATCAAAACGAAGAAAATGATGATCGTAACGAGAAAATTAGCATCAAAATGAAGGAAATGTGCATCGAAATGAAGAAATTGTTGGTCGTAATGAGAAAATGAGCGTCAAAATGAATAAAATAAGCATCAAAACGAAGGAAAAGTAGATCGTAATGAGAAAATGAACATCAAAATGAAGGAAATATGCATCGAAAAGAAGATAATATTGATCGTAACGAGAAAATGAACATCAAAATGACGAAATTAAGCATAGATAGAAAATATATGTTGATCTTTACGAGAAAATGATCTTCAAAATGAAGAAAAGAGTATCGTAATGAAGGAAATGTTGTTCATAACTAGAAAATGAAAATGAAGGAATTACGCATCGAAACGAAGGGAATGAAGATCGTAACGAGAAAATGAGCATCAAAATGATGAAAATATGCATCGAAACAAATGAAAAATAGATCGTAACTAGAAAATGAGCATAAAAATGTAGGAAACATACACCGAAACGAAGGAAATATTGATCGTAAATAGAAAATGAGCATAAAAATGAAGGAAATATGCATCGAAAAGAGGAAAATATTGATCGTAATGAGAAATTTAGCATTAAAATGAAGGAAATATGAGTCGAAACGAAGGAAATGTAGATCGTAACGAGAAAATTAGCATCAAAGTGAAGGAAATATACATCAAAATAATGGAAATTTGCATCTAAATGAAAGAAATATTGATCATAACGAGAAAATGAGCATCAAAATGATGAAAATATTCATAGAAAAGAAGATAATGTTGATCATAACTAGAAAATGTGCATTAAAATAAAGGAAACGAGCATTGAAACAAAGAAAAAATAGATCGTAACGAGAAAATGAACATCAAAATGAAGAAAATGTGCATTGAAAAGAAGAAAATATTGATCATAACGAAAAAATGAGCATCAAAATTAAGGTAATGTGAATCGAAACGAAGGAAATATTGTTCATAACGAGAAAATGAACCTCAAAATGAAGGAAATATGCATTGAAATGAAGGAAATGTTGATCGTAATGAGAAAATGAGCATCAAAATGAAAGAAATATGCATCGAAACGATGGAAATGTTGATCGTAATGAGATAATGAGCATCAAAATGAAGGAAATATGCATCGAAACGAAGAAAATGTTGATAGTAACGAGAAAATGAGCATCAGAATGAAGGAAATATGCATCGATAGGAAATAATTGTTGATCGTAATGAGAAAATGGTCATCAAAATGAAGAAAACGAGCATCGAAACTAAGAAAATATAGATCGTAACGAGAAAATGAGCATTAAAATGAAGGAAATGTGCATTGAAAAGAGGAAAATGTTGATCATAACGAGAAAATGAGCATCAAAATGAAGGAAATGTGCGTCGAAACGAAGAAAATATTGATCGTAACGAGAAAACGATTTTCCAAAATGAAAGAAATATGCATCGAAACAAAGGAAATGTTGATTGTAATGAGAAAATGAGCATCAAAATTAAGGAAGTACGCATCGAAACGAGGGAAATATTGATCGTAATGAGAGAATGAGAATCAAAATGAAGGAAATATGCATCGAAACGAAGAAAATGTAGTTCGTATTGAGAAAATGAGCATTAAAATTAAGGAAATAAGCATCGATAGGAAATAATTGTTGATTGTAACGAAAAAATAATCATCAAAATGAAGGAAAAGAGCATCGAAATAAAGGAAATACTGATCGTAATGAGAAAATGAGCATCAAAATGAACGAAATATGCATCAAAACGAAGGGAATGTAGATCGTAACGAGAAAATGAGCATCAAAGTGAAGGAAATATTCATTGAAATGAAGATAATGTTGATCATAACGAGAAAATGAGCATCAAAATGAAGGAAACGAGCATCAAAACTAAGAAAATATAGATCGTAACGAGAAAATGAGCATCAAATTTAAGGAAATGTGCATTGAAAAGAAGAAAATGTTGATCGTAATGAGAAAATGAGCATCAAAATGAAGAAAATGTGCATCGAAACGAAGAAAATGTTGATCGTAACGAGAAAATGATTGTCAAAATGAAGGAAATATGTACTGAAACAAAGGAAATGTTGATAGTAATGAGAAAATAAGCATCCAAATGAAGAAAATATGCATCGAAACGTTAGAAATGTTGATCATAATGAGAAAATGAGCATCAAAATGAATGAAATATGCATCGAAATGAATAAAATGTCAATCATATCGAGAAAATGAGCATCAAAATTAAGGAAATATGCATCGACAGGAAATAATTGTTGATTGTAAAAAAAATCATCAAAATGAAGGAAAATAGCATCGAAACGAAGGAAATGTTGATCGTAACAAGAAAATTGAGCATCAAAATTAAGAAATAAGAATAAAAAAAAGGAAATGCAGATCATAACAAGAAGATAAGCATCAAAATAAAGGAAATATTCTTCGAAACGAAGAAAATATTGATCATAACGAGAAAATGAGTTTCAAAATGAAGGGAATATGTATCGAACCGAAAGCGTGTTTGTCTTAACGAGAAAATGAGTATCAAAATGAGCGACATGAGCAACGAAACAAAGAAAATATTGATAGTAACGAGAAAATGAGCATCAAAATGATGGAAATGTGCATCGAAACGAAGAAAATGATGATCGTAAAGAGAAAATTTGCATTATAATGAGGGAAATGTACATCGAAACGAAGAAATTGTTGATCGCAATGAGAAAATGAGCTTCAAAATGAAGCAAATATGCAACGAAACAAAGGTAATGTAGATCGTAATAAGAAAATGAGCATCAAAATGAAGGAAATATGCATCGAAAAGAATGAAATGTTGATCGTAACGAGAAAATGAACATCAAAATGAAGGAAATATGCGTTGAAAACGAAGGAAATGTTGATCGTAACGAGAAAATAATTGTCAAAATGAAAGAAATATGCATCTAAACAAAGGAAATGTTGATCGTAATGAGAAAATGAGCATCAAAATGAAGGAAGTACGCATCGAAACGAGGGAAATATTGATCATAATGAGAAAATAAGCATCAAAATGAAGCTAATATGCATCGAAACGAAGAAAATGTAGATCGTATTGAGAAAATGAGCATTAAAATTAAGTAAATAAGCATCGATAGGAAATAATCGTTGATTGTAACGAAAAAATAATCATCAAAATGAAGGAAAAGAGCATCGAAATGAAGGAAATACTGATCGTAATGAGAAAATGAGCATCAAAATGAACGAAATATGCATCAAAACGAAGGGAATGTAGATCGTAACGAGAAAATGAGCATCAAAGTGAAGGAAATATTCATCGAAATGAAGATAATGTTGATCATAACGAGAAAATGAGCATCAAAACAAAGAAAATATAGATCGTAACGAGAAAATGAGCATCAAATTGAAGGAAATGTGCATTGAAAAGAAGAAAATATTGATTGTAACTTGAAAATGTGCACCAAAATGAAGGAAATATGCATCAAAACAAAGAAAATGTTGATCGTAACGAGAAAATGATTTTCAAAATGAAGGAAATATGTATTGAAACAAAGGAAATGTTGATCGTAATGAGAAAATAAGCATCCAAATGAAGGAAATATGCATCGAAACGTTGGAAGTATCGATCATAAAGGGAAAATGAGCATCAAAATGAAGGAAATATGCATCGAAATGAAGAAAATGTCAATCATATCGAGAAAATGAGCATCAAAATTAAGGAAATATGCATCGATAGGATATAATTGTTGATTGTAACAAAAAATAATCATCAAAATGAAGGAAAAGAGCATCGAAACGAATGAAATGTTGATTGTAACAAGAAAATTGAGCATCAAAATGAAGAAATAAGAATAAAAAAGAAGGAAATGCAGATCGTAACAAGAAAATAAGCATCAAAATAAAGGAAATATTCTTCGAAACGAAGAAAATATTGATCATAACGAGAAAATGAGTTTCAAAATGAAGGGAATATGTATCGAACCGAAAGCGTGTTTGTCTTAACGAGAAAATGAGTATCAAAATGAAGGACATGAGCAACGAAACAAAGAAAATATTTATAGTAACGAGAAAATGAGCATCAAAATGATGGAAATGTGCATCGAAATGAAGAAAATGATGATCGTAACGAGAAAATTAGCATCAAAATGAATGAAATGTACAGCGAAACGAAGAAATTGTTGATCGCAATGAAAAAATGAGCATCAAAATGAAGCAAATATGCAACGAAACAAAGGTAATGTAGATCGTAATACGAAAATGAGCATCAAAGTGAAGGAAATATGCATCGAAACGAAGAAAATGTTGATCGTAACGAGAAAATGAACGTTAAAATGAAGGAAATTAGCACTGATAGAAAATATATGTTGATCGTTACAAGAAAATGATCATCAAAATGAAGAAAACAATCATCGAAACGAAGGTAATGTTGTTCGTAACTAGAAAATGAGCATCAAATGAAGGAATTATGCATCGAAACGAAGGGAATGAAGATCGTAACGAGAAAATGAGCATCAAAATGATGAAAATATGCATCGAAACGAACTTAAAGTAAATCGTAACTAGAAATTGAGCATTAAAATGTGGGAAATATGCACCGAAACGAAAGAAATGTTGATCCTAACTAGAAAATGAGCATAAAAAGAAGGAAATATGCGTCGAAAAGAGGGAAATATTGATCGTAACGAGAAAATGATTGTCAAAATGAAATAAATATGCATCGAAACAAAGAAAATATAGATCGTAATGAGAAAATGAGCATCAAAATGAAGGAAGTACGCATCGAAACGAGGGAAATATTTATCGTAATGAGAAAATGAGCATCAAAATGAAGGAAATATGCATCGAAACGAAGAAAATGTAGATCGTATTGAGAAAATGAGCATTAAAATTAAGGAAATAAGCATTGATAGGAAATAATCGTTGATTGTAACGAAAAAATAATCATCAAAATGAAGGAAAAGAGCATCGAAATGAAGGAAATACTGATCGTAATGAGAAAATGAGCATCAAAATGAACGAAATATGCATCAAAACGAAGGGAATGTAGATCGTAACGAGAAAATGAGCATCAAAGTGAGGGAAATATTCATCGAAATGAAGATAATGTTGATCATAACTCGAAAATGAGCATCAAAATGAAGAAAACGAGCATCAAAACTAAGAAAATATAGATCGTAACGAGAAAATGAGCATCAAATTTAAGGAAATGTGCATTGAAAAGAAGAAAATGTTGATCGTAATGAGAAAATGAGCATCAAAATGAAGGAAATGTGCATCGAAACGAAGAAAATGTTGATCGTAACGAGAAAATGATTGTCAAACTGAAGGAAATATGTATTGAAACAAAGGAAATGTTGACCGTAATGAGAAAATAAGCATCCAAATGAAGGAAATATGCATCGAAACGTTGGAAATGTTGATCATAATGAGAAAATGAGCATCAAAATGATGGAAATGTGCATCGAAACGAAGAAAATGATGATCGTAAAGAGAAAATTAGCATTAAAATGAAGGAAATGTACATCGAAACGATGAAATTGTTGATCGCAATGAGAAAATGAGCTTCAAAATGAATCAAATATGCAACGAAACAAAGGTAATGTAGATCGTAATAAAAAATGAGCATCAAAATGAAGGAAATATGCGTGGAAACGAAGGAAATGTTGATCGTAACGAGAAAATGAACATCAAAATGAAGGAAATATGCATCGAAAACGAAGGAAATATTGATCGTAACGAGAAAATGAACATCAAAATGAAGGAAATAAGCACTGATAGAAAATATATGTTGATCGTTACAAGAAAATGATCATCAAAATGAAGAAAACAAGCATCGAAACGAAAGAAATGTTGTTCGTAACTAGAAAATGAGCATCAAAATAAAGGAATTACGCCTCGAAACGAAGGGAATGATGTTCGTAAAGAGAAAATGAGCATCAAAATGATGAAAATATGCATCGAAACGAACTTAAAGTAAATCGTAACTAGAAATTGAGCATCAAGATGTGGAAAATATGCACCGAAACGAAGGAAATATTGATCGTAACTACAAAGAGAGCATAAACATGAAGGAAATATGCATCGAAAAGAGGGAAATATTGATCGTAATGAGAAATTTAGCATTAAAATGAAGGATATATGAGTCGAAACGAAGGAAATTGTTGATCGCAATGAGAAAATGAGCTTTAAAATGAAGCAAATATGCCACGAAACAAAGGTAATGTAGATCGTAATAAGAAAATGAGCATCAAAATGAAGGAAATATGCATCGAAACAAAGGAAATGTTGATCGTAACGAGAAAATGAACATCAAGAAGGAAATATTGATAGTAACGAGAAAATGAAGGACATGAGCAACGAAAATATATGTTGATCGTTACAAGAAAATGATCATCAAAATGAAGAAAACAAGCGTCGAAAGGAAGGAAATGTTGTTCGTAACAAGAAAATGAGCATCAAAATGAAGGAATTACGCATCGAAACGAGGGAAATATTGATCGTAATGAGAAAATGAGCATCAAAATGAAGGAAATATGCATCGAAACGAAGAAAATGTAGATCGTATTGAGAAAATGAGCATTAAAATTAAGGAAATAAGCATCGATTGGAAATAATTATTGATTGTAACGAAAAAATAATCATCAAAATGAAGGAAAAGAGCATCGAAATGAAGAAAATACTGATCGTAATGAGAAAATGAGCATCAAAATGAACGAAATATACATCAAAACGAAGGGAATGTAGATCGTAACGAGAAAATGAGCATCAAAGTGAAGGAAATATTCATCGAAATGAAGATAATGTTGATCATAACGAGAAAATGAGCATCAAAATGAAGGAAACGAGCATCAAAACTAAGAAAATATAGATCGTAACTAGAAAATGAGCATCAAATTTAAGGAAATGTGCATTGAAAAGAAGAAAATGTTGATCGTAATGAGAAAATGAGCATCAAAATGAAGGAAATGTGCATCGAAACGAAGAAAATGTTGATCGTAACGAGAAAATGATTGTCAAAATGAAGGAAATATGTATTGAAACAAAGGAAATGTTGATCGTAATGAGAAAATAAGCATCCAAATGAAGGAAATATGAATCGAAACGTTGCAAATGTTGATCATAATGAGAAAATGAGCATCAAAATGAAGGAAATATGCATCGAAATGAAGAAAATGTCAATCATATCGAGAAAATGAGCATCAAAATTAAGGAAATATGCATCGACAGGAAATAATTGTTGATTGTAAAAAAAATAATCATCAAAATGAAGGAAAAGAGCATCGAAACGAAGGAAATGTTGATCGTAACAAAAAAATTGAGCATCAAAATGAAGAAATAAGAATAAAAAAGAAGGAAATACAGATCGTAACTAGAAAATAAGCATCAAAATAAAGGAAATATTTTTCGAAATGAAGAAAATATTGATCATAACGAGAAAATGAGTTTCAAAATGAAGGGAATATGTATCGAACCGAAAGCGAGTTTGTCTTAACGAGAAAATGAGTATCAAAATGAGCGACATGAGCAACGAAACAAAGAAAATATTGATAGTAACGAGAAAATGGGCATCAAAATGATGGAAATGTGCATCGAAACGAAAAAAATGATGATCGTAAAGAGAAAATTAGCATTAAAATGAGGGAAATGTACATCGAAACGAAGAAATTGTTGATCGCAATGAAAAAATGAGCTTCAAAATGAAGCAAATATGCAACTAAAGAAAGGTAATGTAGATCGTAATAAGAAAATGAGCATCAAAATGAAGGAAATATGCATCGAAACGAAGGAAATGTTGATCGTAACGAGAAAATGAACATCAAAATGAAGGAAATATGCATTGAAAACGAAGGAAATGTTGATCGTAACGGGAAAATGATTGTCAAAATGAAAGAAATATGCATCGAAACAAAGGAAATGTTGATCGTAATGAGAAAATGAGCATCAAAATGAAGGAAGTACGCATCGAAACGAGGGAAATATTGATCATAATGAGAAAATAAGCATCAAAATGAAGGAAATATGTATCGAAACGAAGAAAATGTAGATCGTATTGAGAAAATGAGCATTAAAATTAAGTAAATAAGCATCGATAGGAAATAATTGTTGATTTTAACGAAAAAATAATCATCAAAATGAAGAAAAAGAGCATAGAAATGAAGGAAATACTGATCGTAATGAGAAAATGAGCATCAAAATGAAGGAAATATGCATCGAAACGAAGGGAATGTAGATCTTAACGAGAAAATGAGCATCAAAGTGAAGGAAATATTCATCAAAATGAAGCTAATGTTGATCATAACGAGAAAATGAGCATCAAAATGAAGGAAACGAGCATCAAAACTAAGAAAATATAGATCGTAATGAGAAAATGAGCATCAAATTTAAGGAAATGTGCATTGAAAAGAAGAAAATGTTGATCGTAATGAGAAAATGAGCATCAAAATGAAGGAAATGTGCATCGAAACGAAGAAAATGTTGATCATAACGAGAAAATGATTGTCAAAATGAAGGAAATATGTATTGAAACAAAGGAAATGTTGATCGTAATGAGAAAATAAGCATCCAAATGAAGTAAATATGCATCGAAACGTTGGAAATGTTGATCATAATGAGAAAATGAGCATCAAAATGAAGGAAATATGCATCGAAATGAAGAAAATGTCAATCATATCGAGAAAATGAGCATCAAAATTAAGGAAATATGCATCGACAGGAAATAATTGTTGATTGTAAAAAAAATAATCATCAAAATGAAGGAAAAGAGCATCGAAACGAAGGAAATGTTGATCGTAACAAGAAAGTTGAGCTTCAAAATGAAGAAATAAGAATAAAAAAGAAGGAAATGCAGATCGTAACTAGAAAATAAGCATCAAAATAAAGGAAATATTCTTCGAAATGAAGAAAATATTGATCATAACGAGAAAATGAGTTTCAAAATGAAGGGAATATGTATCGAATTTGTCTTAACGAGAAAATGAGTATCAAAATGAGCGACATGAGCAACGAAACAAAGAAAATATTGATAGTAACGAGAAAATGAGCATGAAAATGATGGAAATGTTCATCGAAACGAAAAAAATGATGATCGTAAAGAGAAAATTAGCATTAAAATGAGGGAAATATAAATCGAAACGAAGAAATTATTGATCGCAATGAGAAAATGAGCTTCAAAATGAAGCAAATATGCAACGAAACAAAGGTAATGTAGATCGTAATAAGAAAATGAGCATCAAAATGAAGGAAATATGCATCGAAACGAAGGAAATGTTGATCGTAACGAGAAAATAAACATCAAAATGAAGGAAATATGCATCGAAAACGAAGGAAATGTTGATCGTAACGAGAAAATGATTGTCAAAATGAAAGAAATATGCATCGAAACAAAGGAAATGTTGATCGTAATGAGAAAATGAGCATCAAAATGAAGGAAGTACGCATCGAAACGAGGGAAATACTGATCATAATGAGAAAATAAGCATCAAATGAAGGAAATATGCATCGAAACGAAGAAAATGTAGATCGTATTGAGAAAATGAGCATTAAAATTAAGTAAATAAGCATCGATAGGAAATAATTGTTGATTGTAACGAAAAAATAATCATCAAAATGAAGGAAAAGAGCATCGAAATGAAGGAAATACTGATCGTAATGAGAAAATGAGCATCAAAATGAAGGAAATATGCATCGAAACGAAGGGAATGTATATCGTAACGAGAAAATGAGCATCAAAGTGAAGGAAATATTCATCGAAATGAAGATAATGTTGATCATAACGAGTAAATGAGCATCAAAACTAAGAAAATATAGATCGTAACGAGAAAATGAGCATCAAATGAAGGAATTACGCATCGAAACGAAGGGAATGAAGATCGTAACGAGAAAATGAGCATCAAAATGATGAAAATATGCATCGAAACGAACTTAAAGTAGATCGTAACTAGAAATTGAGCATTAAAATGTGGGAAATATGCACCGAAACGAAAGAAATATTGATCGTAACTAGAAAAAAAGCATAAAAATGAAGGAAATATGCGTCGAAAAGAGGGAAATAATGATCGTAATGAGAAATTTAGCATTAAAATGATGGAAATATGTGTCGAAACGAAGGAAATGTAGATCATAACGAGAAAATGAGCATGAAAGTGAAGGAAATATGCATCAAAACGAAGAAAATATTGATCGTAACGCGAAATGAGCTTCAAAATAAAGGAAATATGCATCAAAACGAAGGAAATGTTGATCATAACGAGAGAATGAACATTAAAATAATGGAAATTTGCATCGAAATGAAGGAAATATTGATCATAATGAGAAATTGAGCCTCAAAATGATGGAAATATTCATCAAAACGAATATGATGTTGATCATAATAGAAAATGAGCATCAAAATGAAGGAAACGAGCATCGAAACAAAGAAAAAATAGATCGAAACGCAAAAATAAGCATCAAAATGAAGGAAATTTGCATTGAAAAGAAGAAAATGTTGATCGTAACGAGAAAATGAGCATCAAATTTAAGGAAATATGCATCAAAACAAAGAAAATGTTGATCGTAACAAGAAAATAAACCTCAAAATGAAGGAAATATGCATCGAAATGAAGGAAATGTTGATCGTAATGAGAAAATGAGCATCAAAATTAGGAAATATGCATCGAATCGAAGGAAATATAGATAGTAACGAGAAAATGAGCATCATGATGAAGGAAATATGCATCGATAGGAAATAATTGTTGATCGTAACGAGAAAATGATCATAGAAACGAAAGAAACGAACATCGAAACTAAGAAAATATAGATCGTAACGAAAAAATGAGCATCAAAATGAAGGAAATGTGCATTGAAAAGAAGAAAATGTTGATCGTAATGAGACAATGAGCATCGAAATAATGGAAATATGCATCGAAACGAAGAAAATATTGATCGTAACGAGAAAATGATTGTCAAAATGAAGGAAATATACATCGAAACAAAGGAAATGTTGATCGTAATGAGAAAATGAACATCAAAATGAATGAAATACGCATCGAAACGAGGGAAATGTTGATCGTAATGATAAAATGAGCATCAAAATAAAGGAAATATGCATCGAATTGAAGAAAATGTGGATCGTATTGAGAAAATAAGCATCAAAATTAAGGAAATATGCATCGATAGGAAATAATTGTAGATTGTAACAAAAAATAATCATTAAAATATAGGAAAAGACCATTGAAAGGAAGAAAATGTTGATCGTAACAAGAAAATTGAGTATCCAAATGAAGAAAATACGAATAAAAAAGAAGGAAATGATGATCGTCACAAGAAAATGAGCATCAAAATGAAGAAAATATTCTTTGAAACGATAGAAATGTTGATCATAACGAGAAAATGAGAATCAAAATGAAGGGAATATGTATCGAACCGAAAGCGATGTTTGTCTTAACGAGAAAATAAGTATCAAAATGAAGGACATGAGCAACAAAACCAAGAAAATATTGATAGTAACGAGAAAATGAGCATCAAAATGAAGGAAATATGCATCGAAACGAAGAAAATGATGATCGTAATGAGAAAATTAACATCAAAATGAAGGAAATGTGCATCGAAACGAAGAAATTGTTGATCGTAATGAGAAAATGAGCGTCTAAATGAATAAAATAAGCATCAAAACGAAGGAAATATACATCGAAAAGAAGATAATATTGATCATAACGAGAAAATGATCAAAATGAAGCAATTAAGCATAGATAGAAAATATATGTTGATATTTACGAGAAAATGATCTTCAAAATGAAGAAAACGAGTATCGTAATGAAGGAAATGTTGTTCGTAACTAGAAAATGAGCATCAAAATGAAGGAATTACGCATCGAAACGAATGGAATGAAGATCATAACGAGAAAATGAGCATCAAAATGATGAAAATATGCATCGAAACAAAGGGAATGTAGATTGTAACTAGAAAATGAGCATAAAAATGTAGGAAATATACACCAAAACAAAGGAAATATTGATCGTAACTAGAAAATGAGCATAAAAATGAAGGAAATATGCATCGAAAAGAGGGAAATATTGATCGGAATGAGAAATTTAGCATTAAAATGAAGGAAATATGAGTCGAAACGAAGGAAATGTAGATCGTAACGAGAAAATGAGCATCAGAATGAAGGAAATATGCATCGATAGGAAATAATTGTTGATCGTAATGAGAAAATGATCATCAAAATGAAGGAAACGAGCATCAAAACTAAGAAAATATAGATCGTAACGAGAAAATGAGCATCAAAATGAAGGAAATGTACATTGAAAAGAGGAAAATGTAGATCGTAACGAGAAAATGAGCATCAAAATGACGGAAATATGCGTCGAAACAAAGAAAATATTGATCGCAACGAGAAAATGATTGTCAAAATGAAAGAAATATGCATCGAAACAAAGGAACTGTTGATCGTAATGAGAAAATGAGCATCAAAATGAAGGAAGTACGCATCGAAATGAGGGAAATATTGATCGTAATGAGAAAATGAGCATCAAAATGAAAGAAATATGTATCGAAACGAAGAAAATGTAGATCGTATTGAGAAAATAAGCATTAAAATTAAAGAAATAAGCATCAATAGGAAATAATTGTTGATTGTAACGAAAAATAATAATCAAAATGAAGGAAAAGAGCATCGAAATGAAGGAAATACTGATCGTAATGAGAAAATGAGTTTAAAAATGAAGGAAATATGCATCGAAACAAAGGGAATGTAGATCGTAACGAGAAAATGAGCATCGAAGTGAAGGAAACATTCATCGAAATGAAGATAAAGTTGATCATAACGAGAAAATGAGCATCAAAATGAAGGAAACGAGCATCAAAACTTAGAAAATATAGATCGTAACGAGAAAATGAGCATCAAATTGAAGGAAATGTGCATTGAAAAGAAGAAAATGTTGATCGTAATGAGAAAATGAGCATCAAAATGAAGGAAATGTGCATCGAAACGAAGAAAATGTTGATCGTAAAGAGAAAAGGATTGTCAAAATGTAGGAAATATGTATTGAAACAAAGGAAATGTTGATCGTAATGAGAAAATAAGCATCCAAATGAAGGAAATATGCATCGAAACGTTGGAAATGTTGATCATAATGAGAAAATGATCATCAAAATGAAGGAAATATGCATCGAAATGAAGAAAATGTCAATCATATAGAGAAAATGAGCATCAAAATTAAGGAAATATGCATCGATAGGAAATAATTGTTGATTGTAAAAAAAATAATTATCAAAATGAAGGAAAAGAGCATCGAAACGAAGGAAATGTTGATCGTAACAAGAAAATTGAGCATCAAAATGAAGAAATAAGAATAAAAAAGAAGGAAATGCAGATCGTAACAAGAAAATAAGCATCAAAATAAAGGAAATATTCTTCGAAACGAAGAAAATATTGATCATAACGAGAAAATGAGTTTCAAAATGAGGGGAATATGTATCGAACCGAAAGCATGTTTGTCTTAACGAGAAAATGAGTATCAAAATGAACGACATGAGCAACGAAACAAAGAAAATATTGATAGTAACGAGAAAATGAGCATCAAAATGACGGAAATGTGCATCGAAACGAAGATAATGATGATCGTAAAGAAAAAATTAGCATTAAAATGAAGGAAATGTACATCGAAACGAAGAAATTGTTGATCGCAATGAGAAAATGAGCTTCAAAATGAAGTGAATATGCAACGAAACAAAGGTAATGTAGATCGTAATAAGAAAATGAGCATCAAAATGAAGGAAATATGCGTCGAAACGAAGGAAATGTTGATCGTAACGAGAAAATGAACATCAAAATGAAGGAAATATGCATCAAAAACGAAGGAAATGTTGATCGTAACTAGAAAATGAACATCAAAATGAAGGAAATAAGCACTGATAGAAAATATATGTTGATCGTTACAAGAAAATGATCATCAAAATGAAGAAAACAAGCATCGAAACGAAGGAAATGTTGTTCGTAACTAGAAAATGAGCATCAAAATAAAGGAATTACGCATCGAAACGAAGGGAATGAAGATCGTAACGAGAAAATGAGCATCAAAATGATGAAAATATGCATCGAAACGAACTTAAAGTAAATCGTAACTAGAAATTGAGCATCAAAATGTGGGAAATATGCACCGAAACGAAGGAAATATTTATCGTAACTAGAAAATGAGCATAAAAATGAAGGAAATATGCATCGAAAAGAGGGAAATATTGATCGTAATGAGAAATTTAACATTAAAATGAAGGAAATATGAGTCGAAACGAAGGAAATATAGATCGTAACGAGAAAATGAGCATCAAAGTGAAGGAAATATGCATGAAAATAATGGAAATTTGCATCGAAATAAAGGAAATATTGATCATAACGAGAAAATGAGCATCAAAATGATGGAAATATTCATCGAAAAGAAGATAATGTTGATCATAACAAGAAAATGAGCATTAAAATAAAGGAAACGAGCATTGAAACAAAGAAAAAATAGATCGTAACGAGAAAATGAGCATCAAAATTAAGGAAATGTGCATTGAAAAGAAGAAAATATTGATCATAACGAGAAAATGAGCATCAAAATAAAGGAAATGTGCAACGAAACAAAGAAAATGTTGATCGTAACGAGAAAATAAACCTCAAAGTGAAGGAAATATGCATCGAAATGAAGGAAATGTTGATCGTAATGAGAAAATGAGCATCAAAATTAGGAAATATGCATCGAATCGAAGGAAATATTGATAGTAACGAGAAAATGAGCATGAAAGTGAAGGAAATATGCATCAAAACGAAGGAAATGTTGATCATAACGCGAAAATGAGCTTCAAAATAAAGGAAATATGCATCATAATGAAGGAAATGTTGATCATAACGAGTAAATGAACATCAAAATAATGGAAATTTGCATCGAAATGAAGGAAATATTGATCATAACGAGAAATTGAGCATCAAAATGATGGAAATATTCATCGAAACGAAGATAATGTTGATCATAACAAGAAAATGAGCATCAAAATGAAGGAAACGAGCATCGAAACAAAGAAAAAATAGATCGTAACGAGAAAATGAGCATCAAAATGAAGGAAATTTGCATTGAAAAGAAGAAAATGTTGATCGTAACGAGAAAATGAGCATCAAATTTAAGGATATATGCATCGAAACAAAGAAAATATTGATCGTAACGAGAAAATAAACCTCAAAATTAAGGAAATATGCATCGAAATGAAGGAAATGTTGATCGTAATGAGAAAATGTGCATCAAAATTAGGAAATATGCATCGAATCGAAGGAAATATAGATAGTGACGAGAAAATGAGCATCATAATGAAAGAAAGATGCATCGATAGGAAATAATTGTTGATCGTAACGAGAAAATGATCATCAAAATGAAAGAAACGAGCATCAAAACTAAGAAAATATAGATCGTAACGAAAAAATGAGCATCAAAATGAAAGAAATGTGCATTGAAAAGAGAAAAATGTTGTTCGTAACGAGAAAATAAGCATCAAAATGAAGAAAATGTGCGTCGAAACGAAGAAAATATTGATCGTAACGAGAAAATGATTGTCAAAATGAAAGAAATATGCATCGAAACAAAGGAAATGTTGATCATAATGAGAAAATGAGCATCAAAATGAAGGAAGTACGCATCGAAACGAGGGAAATATTGATCATAATGAGAAAATAAGCATCAAAATGAAGGAAATATGCATCGAAATGAAGAAAATGTAGATCGTATTGAGAAAATGAGCATTAAAATTAAGTAAATAAGCATCGATAGGAAATAATTGTTGATTGTAACGAAAAAATAATCATCAAAATGAAGGAAAAGAGCATCGAAATGAAGGAAATACTGATCGTAATGAGAAAATGAGCATCAAAATGAAGGAAATATGCATCGAAACGAAGGACATGTAGATCGTAACGAGAAAATGAGCATCAAAGTGAAGGAAATATTCATCGAAATGAAGATAATGTTGATCATAACGAGAAAATAAGCATCAAAACTAAGAAAATATAGATCGTAACGAGAAAATGAGCATCAAGTTGAAGGAAATGTGCATTGAAAAGAAGAAAATATTGATCGTAACGAGAAAATGTGCATCAAAATGAAGGAAATGTGCATCAAAACATAGAAAATATTGATCGTAACGAGAAAATGATTGTCAAAATGAAGGAAATATGTATTGAAACAAAGGAAATGTTTATCGTAATGAGAAAATAAGCATCCAAATGAAGGAAATATGCATCGAAACGTTGGAAGTGTTGATCATAATGAGAAAATGAGCATCAAAATGAAGGAAATATGCATCGAAATGAAGAAAATGTCGATCGTATCGAGAAAATGAGCATCTAAATTTAGGAAATATGCATTGATAGGAAATAATTGTTGATTGTAACAAAAAAATAATCATCAACATGAAGGAAAAGAGCATCGAAACGAATGAAATGTTGATCGTAACAAGAAAATTGAGCATCAAAATGAAGAAATAAGAATAAAAAAGAAGGAAATGCTGATCATATCAAGAAAATAAGCATCAAAATAAAGGAAATATTCTTCCAAACTATGAAAATATTGATCATAACGAGAAAATGAGTTTCAAAATGAAGGGAATATGTATCGAACCGAAAGCATGTTTGTCTTAACGAGAAAATGAGTATCAAAATGAAGGACATGAGCAACGAAACAAAGAAAATATTTATAGTTACGAGAAAATGAGCATCAAAATAATGGAAATGTGCATCGAAACGAAGAAAATGATTATCGTAACGAGAAAATTAGCATCAAAATGAAGGAATGTACATCGAAACAAAGAAATTGTTGATCACAATGAGAAAATGAGCTTCAAAATGAAGCAAATATGCAACGAAACAAAGGTAATGTAGATTGTAATAAGAAAATGAGCATCAAAATAAAGGAAATGTGCATCGAAACGAAGAAAATGTTGATCGTAACGAGAAAATGAACGTCAAAATGAAGGAAATAAGCACTGATAGAAAATATATGTTGATCGTTACAAAAAAATGATCATCAAAATGAAGAAAACAAGCATCGAAACGAAGGAAATGTTGTTCGTAACTAGAAAATGAGCATCAAAATGAAGGAATTACGCATCGAAACGAAGGGAATGAAGATCGTAACGAGAAAATGAGCATCAAAATGATGAAAATATGCATCGAAACGAACTTAAAGTAGATCATAACTAGAAATTGAGCATCAAAATGTGGGAAATATGCACCGAAACGAAGGAACTTTTGATCGTAACTAGAAAATGAGCATAAAAAGGAAGGAAATATGCGTCCAACAGAGGGAAATATTGATCGTAATGAGAAATTTAGCATTAAAATGATGGAAATATGAGTCGAAACGAAGGAAATATAGATCATAGCGAGAAAATGAGCATGAAAGTGAAGGAAATATGCATCATTAACGAAGAAAATGTTGATCATAACGCGAAAATGAGCTTCAAAATAAAGGAAATATGCATCATAACGAAGGAAATGTTGATCATAACGAGAGAATGAACATCAAAATAATGGAAATTTGCATCGAAATGAAGGAAATATTGATCATAACGAGAAATTGAGCCTCAAAATGATGGAAATATTCATCAAAACGAAAATAATGTTGATCATAATAGAAAATGACCATCAAAATGAAGGAAACGAGCATCGAAACAAAGAAAAAATAGATCATAACGAGAAAATAAGCATCAAAATGAAGGAAATTTGCATTGAAAAGAAGAAAATATTGATCGTAACGAGAAAATGAGCATCAAATTTAAGGAAATATGCATCGAAACAAAGAAAATGTTGATCGTAACGAGAAAATAAACCTCAAAATGAAGGAAATATGCATCGAAATGAAGGAAATGTTGATCTTAATGAGAAAATGAGCATCAAAATTAGGAAATATGCATCGAACCGAAGGAAATATAGATAGTAACGAGAAAATGAGCATCATAATGAAGGAAATATGCATCGATAGGAAATAATTGTTGATCCTAACAAGAAAATGATCATAGAAATGAAAGAAACGAGCATCGAAACTAAGAAAATATAACGAAAAATGAGCATCAAAATGAAGGAAATGTGCATTGAAAAGAAGAAATTGATCGTAAAGAGACAATGAGCATCAAAATGAAGGAAATATGCATCGAAACGAAGAAAATGATTATCGTAACGTGAAAATGATTGTCAAAATGAAGGAAATATACATCGAAACAAAGGAAATATTGATCGTAATGAGAAAATGAACATCAAAATGCATGAAATACGCATCGAAACGAGGGAAATGTTGATCCTAATGATAAAATGAGCATCAAAATAAAAGAAATATGCATCGGATTGAAGAAAATGTAGATCGTATTGAGAAAATAAGCATCAAAATTAAGGAAATATGCATCGATAGGAAATAATTGTAGATTGTAACGAAAAATAATCATCAAAATAAAGGAAAAGTGCATCGAAACGAAGAAAATGTTGATCGCAACAAGAAAATTGAGCATCCAAATGAAGAAAATACGAATAAAAAAGAAGGAAATGTTGATCGTCACAAGAAAATGAGCATCAAAATGAAGAAAATATTCTTTGAAACGAAGGAAATGTTGATCATAACGAGAAAATGAGAATCAAAATGAAGGGAATATGTATCGAACCGAAAGCGATGTTTGTCTTAACGAGAAAATAAGTATCAAAATGAAGGACATGAGCAACAAAACCAAGAAAATATTGAGAGTAACGAGAAAATGAGCATCAAAATGAAGGAAATATGCATCGAAACAAAGAAAATGATGATCGTAACGAGAAAATTAGCATCAAAATGAAGGAAATGTGCATCAAAACGAAGATATTGTTGATCATAATGAGAAAATGAGCGTCAAAATGAATAAAATAAGCATCAAAACGAAGGAAATATACATCGAAAAGAAGATAATATTGATCATAACGAGAAAATGAACATCAAAATGAAGGAATTAAGCATAGATAGAAAATATATGTTGATCTTTACGAGAAAATGATCTTCAAAATGAAGAAAACGAGTATCGTAATGAAGGAAATGTTGTTCGTAACTAGAAAATGAGCATCAAAATGACGGCATTATGCATCGAAACGAAGGGAATGAAGATCGTAACGAGAATATGAGCATCAAAATGATGAAAATATGCATCGAAACAAACGATAAGTAGATCGTAACTAGAAAATGAGCATAAAAATGTAGGAAATATACACCGAAACGAAGGAAATATTGATCGTAACTAGAAAATGAGAATAAAAATGAAGGAAATATGCATCGAAAAGAGGGAAATATTGATCGTAATGTGAAATTTAGCATTAAAATGAAGGAAATATGAGTCGAAACGAAGGAAATGTAGATCGTAACGAGAATATGAGCATCAAAGTGATGGAAATATGCATCAAAACAATGGAAATTTGCATCGAAATGAAGGACATATTGATCATAACTAGAAAATGAGCATCAAAATAATGGAAATATCCATCGAAAAGAAGATAATATTGATCATAACAAGAAAATGAGCATTAAAATAAAAGAAACGAGCATTGAAACAAAGAAAAAAAAGATCGTAACGAGAAAATGAACATCAAAATGAAGGAAATGTGCATTGAAAAGAAGGAAATATTGATCTTAACGAGAAAATGAACCTCAAAATGAAGGAAATATGCATCGAAATAAAGTAAATGTTGATCGTAATGAGAAAATGAGCATCAAAATGAAGGAAATATGCATCGAAATGATGGAAATGTTGATCGTAATGAGATAATGAGCATCAAAATTAAGGAAATATGCATCGAAACGAAGGAAATGTAGATAGTAACGAGAAAATGAGCATCAGAATGAAGGAAATATGCATCGATAGGAAATAATTGTTGATCGTAATGAGAAAATGATAATCAAAATGAAGGAAACGAGCATCGAAACTAAGAAAATATAGATCGTAACAAGAAAATGAGCATCAAAATGAAGGAAATGTACATTGAAAAGAGGAAAATGTAGATCGTAACGAGAAAATGAGCATCAAAATGAAGGAAATGTGCGTCGAAACAAAGAAAATATTGATCGTAACGAGAAAATGATTGTCAAAATGAAAGAAATATGCATCGAAACAAAGGAAATGTTGATCGTAATGAGAAAATGAGCATCAAAATGAAGGAAGTACGCATCGAAACGAGGGAAGTATTGATCGTAATGATAAAATGAGCATCAAAATGAAGGAAATATGCATCGAAACGAAGAAAATGTAGATCGTATTGAGAAAATGAGCATTAAAATTAAAAAAAAAGCATCGATAGGAAATAATTGTTGATTGTAACGAAAATATAATAATCAAAATGAAGGAAAAAAGCATCGAAATGAAGGAAATACTGATCGTAATGAGAAAATGAGCATCAAATTGAAGGAAATATGCATCGAAACGAAGGGAATGTAGATCGTAACGAGAAAATGATCATCAAAGTGAAGGAAATATTCATCGAAATGAAGATAATTTTGATCATAACGAGAAAATGAGCATCAAAATGAAGGAAACGAGCATCAAAACTAAGAAAATATAGATCGTAACGAGAAAATGAGCATCAAATTGAAGGAAATGTGCATTGAAAAGAAGAAAATGTTGATCTTAATGAGAAAATGAGCATCAAAATGAAGGAAATGTGCATCGAAACGAAGAAAATGTTGATCGTAACGAGAAAATGATTGTCAAAATGAAGGAAATATGTATTGAAACAAAGGAAATGTTGATCGTAATGAGTAAATAAGCATGCAAATGAAGGAAATATGCATCGAAACGTTGGAAATGTTGATCATAATGAGAAAATGAGAATCAAAATGAAAGAAATATGCATCGAAATGAATAAAATGTCAATTATATCGAGAAAATGAGCATCAAAATTAAGGAAATATGCATAGATAGGAAATAATTGTTGATTGTAAAAAAAAATCATCAAAATGAAGGAAAAGACCATCGAAACGAAGGAAATGTTGATCGTAACAAGAAAATTGAGCATCAAAATGAAAAAATAAGAATAAAAAAGAAGGAAATGCAGATCGTAACAAGAAAATAAGCATCAAAATAAAGGAAATATTCTTCAAAACGAAGAAAATATTGATCATAACGAGAAAATGAGTTTCAAAATGAAGGGAATATGAATCGAACCGAAAGCGTGTTTGGCTTAACGAGAAAATGAGTATCAAAATGAAGGAAATGAGCAACGAAACAAAGAAAATATTGATAGTAACGAGAAAATGAGCATCAAAATGATGGAAATGTGCATCGAAACGAAGAAAATGATGATCGTAAAGAGAAAATTAGCATCAAAATGAAGGAAATGTACATTGAAACGAAGAAATTGTTGATCGCAATGAGAAAATGAGCTTCAAAATGAAGCAAATATGCAACGAAACAAAGGTAATGTAGATCGTACTAAGAAAATGAGCATCAATATGAAGGAAATATGCATCAAAACGAAGAAAATGTTGATCGTAACGAGAAAATGAACATCAAAATGAAGGAAATATGCGTCGAAAACGAAGGAAATGTTGATCGTAACTAGAAAATGAACATCAAAATGAAGGAAATAAGCACTGATAGAAAATATATGTTGATCGTTACAAGAAAATGATCATCAAAATGAAGAAAACAAGCATCGAAACGAAGGAAATGTTGTTCGTAACTAGAAAATAAGCATCAAAATAAAGGAATTAAGCATCGAAACGAAGGGAATGAAGATCGTAACAAAAAAATGAGTATCAAAATGATGAAAATATGCATCGAAACGAACTCAAAGTAAATCGTAACTAGAAATTGAGCATCAAAATGTGGAAAATATGCACAGAAACAAAGGAAATATTGATCGTAACTACAAAATGAACATAAAAATGAAGGAAATATGCATAGAAAAGAGGGAAATATTGATCGTAATGAGAAATTTAGCATTAAAATGAAGGATATATGAGTCGAAACGAAGGAAATTGTTGATCGCAATGAGAAAATGAGCTTCAAAATGAAGCAAATATGCAACGAAACAAAGGTAATGTAGATCGTAATAAGAAAATGAGCATCAAAATGAAGGAAATATGCATCGAAACGAAGGAAATGTTGATCGTAACGAGAAAATGAACATCAAGAAGGAAATATTGATAGTAACGAGAAAATGAAGGACATGGGCAACGAAAATATATGTTGATCGTTACAAGAAAATGATCATCAAAATGAAGAAAACAAGCGTCGAAAGGAAGGAAATGTTGTTCGTAACAAGAAAATGAGCATCAAAATGAAGGAATTACGCATCGAAACGAGGGAAATATTGATCGTAATGAGAAAATGAGCATCAAAATGATGAAAATATGCATCGAAACGAACTTAAAGTAAATCGTAACTAGAAATTGAGCATCAAAATGTGGGAAATATGCACCGAAACGAAGGAAATATTTATCGTAACTAGAAAATGAGCATAAAAATGAAGGAAATATGCATCGAAAATAGGGAAATATTGATCGTAATGAGAAATTTAACATTAAAATGAAGGAAATATGAGTCGAAACGAAGGAAATGTAGATCGTAACGAGAAAATGAGCATCAAAGTGAAGGAAATATGCATCAAAATAATGGAAATTTGCATCGACATGAAGGAAATATTGATCATAACGAGAAAATGAGCATCAAAATGATGGAAATATTCATCGAAAAGAAGATAATGTTGATCAAAACAAGAAAATGAGCATTAAAATAAAGGAAACGAGCATTGAAACAAAGAAAAAATAGATCGTAACGAGAAAATGAGCATCAAAATGAAGGAAATGTGCATTGAAAAGAAGAAAATATTGATCATAACGAGAAAATGAGCATCAAAATTAAGGAAATGTGCATCGAAACAAAGAAAATGTTGATCGTAACGAGAAAATAAACCTCAAAATGAAGGAAATATGCATCGAAATGAAGGAAATGTTGATCGTAATGAGAAAATGAGCATCAAAATTAGGAAATATGCATCGAATCGAAGGAAATATAGATAGTAACGAGAAAATGAGCATGAAAGTGAAGGAAATATGCATCAAAACGAAGGAAATGTTGATCGTAACGCGAAAATGAGCTTCAAAATAAAGGAAATATGCATCATAACGAAGGAAATGTTGATCATAACGAGAGAATGAACATCAAAATAATGAAAATTTGCATCGAAATGGAGGAAATATTGATCATAACGAGAAATTGAGCATCAAAATTGTCACGCCCCGACCCCAGACAGAGCGCGACAACCGCCACGTTAACCATAAATTTCGCAGAATGGGTGCACTCCACTCCACGAAGTTTATAGAAAACGTAAGGCTTGCTATCAAGTACCTGTAGATCTGAACAACTGATAACAACGGGTACAACCAGAGGACATCATCTCAAAAAGTATCAACAAGGATTTACAAAGGTACAAAATACAACGGTGTAACTTAGTTTAAAGAAAATATACATGAACGATATAACATCGCGAAGGTACAAAAAGAACATCAAGGGGGTCACCAAATATAAACTATACAATCTCGCCAATGAATCCGTCAATTTACATAAAAGAGAAAGTACCCAAAACACGGATTGGATGACGAGCAAACGATAGGAAAACCTCCAACCAAAATGATATCAACAGCCTGAAAAGGAAAGAATGATGGGGGTGAGCAAAACCACTAGCTCAGTGAGGTGATAAGCCGGTCACCCCGACCCTTATACGAAGCATGTATTCCACTCGCGGTTCAAAACATAAAATCCCACATTTCGTCCTACAATAACTATTTCTCACTCAGTATACATATTAATGAAAATTAAAACTTTAGTGCACATTTAAGAATATCACAATTAGTTCAAACAACATGTTATCACATAAAAGACGCGTGGGTAGTCAATATCCTCCTCGAACTGAGCTCTCCGTCGAGAGACAGTCCAAGCCCGTCACCGTTACTCTAGATAAATGCACATTAATATTCTTTCTCAATACGCCAAGTGCTAAAGTTCACAATTCAATATCGATGTGAATACTTGAAATGATCAAATATATAAACATATATGACATGCATGTCCCACACCGGTGACGTTGACTGAGCCTATAATAGACTGATCCATCTAACGATCACCCTCCAGAGTATCAGTATTTGGCAAATGGACAGGTGCCCCGTTAGATCTAACTCACCCAGGTTTGCCAATCACGGGCAACTTGGTTGTCACTCTAATAATACTCATAAAATGGTTAACATGACTCTAACCAGAGCAATCGAGCCAATCAGGCTCTTTACCACAAAACATAATACCAAATAATTTTCTTATCAATTAACTAAAACTAAAATAAATGCACATTTATCGAGGGTCCACATTTCCCACAAGAGAAGGCGTTCCCGAATTATCAACTCACAAGTAAGTGATTAACTCTCTCTGGAATCTGAAGTCGGTCCCTTGCCCTTCGTCGATGGTTCTTTACCTAGAAAGGAGATGAGCAATTAAAGACAAATTAAATATAACTAACTATTAGCGGTAACATCCCTTTCATTGCTAAAAACAAATCCTAATCGAGTTCGAACGAGTCGATATTAAATAAAAATGGTATGTAACTCCTTAACATCAGTTCCCAATCTCACATAACCCGTTTCAATACATTAACTAAACAAAACGATAGAAAATAAGTTTGAATTCGACATAAAATTTCTGAAATTTTCCAGCTAGCGGCAGTTTACGAGAAAAATCATAACTAATTGTAGAATAATCGGATTGAGGCGTTTCAAGTGGCTACGGAAAGCTAACGAGTTCAGCTACGTACAGAAATTAAGTTTGCAAACTTTAAAGGGTAATAGCTATGTCAAAATCAGTTCGAACTGTCTGCAAATTACCCACATACCAAAAAGAAAAACCCCACAAAATTACAAAATCATGGAAGAAGGAAGCTTAATTCACACACCACTTACCTCAAAACAACTTAGAAACCACCTAGGATGACGGTTGTAAGGGAGAATTTGATCAACAAGGGTTTCTCCTCTTCACTCTTTTCTTTCCCCTCTTTTTCTTTTCTTCTCCCGTTCTTCTCTCTTTTTTTTTTTAACTTTAGCCTTACTAATTATATATCAGGCCATTTAAGTGGGCTGAAACTTTGGGCCACAAAATAAATAAATAAATAAGTTTGGGCTTTCTAAAAAAAATATAGTTGGGCTTAATTGGGCTGGCCTTTTGGGCTGTAAAAATAAATAAATAGGTTTTGGGCTTTCTAAAAAAAATCTAGTTGAACTAAGATATTATAAAAATGATGGAAATATTCATCGAAACGAAGATAATGTTGATCATAACAAGAAAATGAGCATTAAAATAAAAGAAACGAGCATTGAAACAAAGAAAAAATAGATCGTAACGAGAAAATGAACATCAAAATTAAGGAAATGTGCATTGAAAAGAAGGAAATATTGATCGTAACGAGAAAATGAACCTCAAAATGAAGGAAATATGCATCGAAATGAAGTAAATGTTGATCGTAATGAGAAAATGAGCATCAAAATGAAGGAAATATGCATCGAAACGATGGAAATGTTGATCGTAATGAGATAATGAGCATCAAAATTAAGGAAATATGCATCGAAACGAAGGAAATGTAGATAGTAACGAGAAAATGAGCATCAGAATGAAGGAAATATGCATCGATAGGAAATAATTGTTGATCGTAATGAGAAAATGATAATCAAAATGAAGGAAACGAGCATCGAAACTAAGAAAATATAGATCGTAACAAGAAAATGAGCATCAAAATGAAGGAAATGTACATTGAAAAGAGGAAAATGTAGATCGTAACGAGAAAATGAGCATCAAAATGAAGGAAATGTGCGTCGAAACAAAGAAAATATTGATCGTAACGAGAAAATGATTGTCAAAATGAAAGAAATATGCATCGAAACAAAGGAAATGTTGATCGTAATGAGAAAATGAGCATCAAAATGAAGGAAGTACGCATCGAAACGAGGGAAATATTGATCGTAATGATAAAATGAGCATCAAAATGAAGGAAATATGCATCGAAACGAAGAAAATGTAGATCGTATTGAGAAAATGAGCATTAAAATTAAAAAAATAAGCATCGATAGGAAATAATTGTTGATTGTAACGAAAATATAATAATCAAAATGAAGGAAAAAAGCATCGAAATGAAGGAAATACTGATCGTAATGAGAAAATGAGCATCAAATTGAAGGAAATATGCATCGAAACGAAGGGAATGTAGATCGTAACGAGAAAATGATCATCAAAGTGAAGGAAATATTCATCGAAATGAAGATAATTTTGATCATAACGAGAAAATGAGCATCAAAATGAAGGAAACGAGCATCAAAACTAAGAAAATATAGATCGTAACGAGAAAATGAGCATCAAATTGAAGGAAATGTGCATTGAAAAGAAGAAAATGTTGATCTTAATGAGAAAATGAGCATCAAAATGAAGGAAATGTGCATCGAAACGAAGAAAATGTTGATCGTAACGAGAAAATGATTGTCAAAATGAAGGAAATATGTATTGAAACAAAGGAAATGTTGATCGTAATGAGTAAATAAGCATCCAAATGAAGGAAATATGCATCGAAACGTTGGAAATGTTGATCATAATGAGAAAATGAGAATCAAAATGAAAGAAATATGCATCGAAATGAAGAAAATGTCAATTATATCTAGAAAATGAGCATCAAAATTAAGGAAATATGCATCGATAGGAAATAATTGTTGATTGTAAAAAAAATCATCAAAATGAAGGAAAAGAGCATCGAAACGAAGGAAATGTTGATCGTAACAAGAAAATTGAGCATCAAAATGAAAAAATAAGAATAAAAAAGAAGGAAATGCAGATCGTAACAAGAAAATAAGCATCAAAATAAAGGAAATGTTCTTCAAAACGAAGAAAATATTGATCATAACGAGAAAATGAGTTTCAAAATGAAGGGAATATGAATCGAACCGAAAGCGTGTTTGGCTTAACGAGAAAATGAGTATCAAAATGAAGGAAATGAGCAACGAAACAAAGAAAATATTGATAGTAACGAGAAAATGAGCATCAAAATGATGGAAATGTGCATCGAAACGAAGAAAATGATGATCGTAAAGAGAAAATTAGCATCAAAATGAAGGAAATGTACATTGAAACGAAGAAATTGTTGATCGCAATGAGAAAATGAGCTTCAAAATGAAGCAAATATGCAACGAAACAAAGGTAATGTAGATCGTACTAAGAAAATGAGCATCAATATGAAGGAAATATGCATCAAAACGAAGAAAATATTGATCGTAACGAGAAAATGAACATCAAAATGAAGGAAATATGCGTCGAAAACGAAGGAAATGTTGATCGTAACTAGAAAATGAACATCAAAATGAAGGAAATAAGCACTGATAGAAAATATATGTTGATCGTTACAAGAAAATGATCATCAAAATGAAGAAAACAAGCAACGAAACGAAGGAAATGTTGTTCGTAACTAGAAAATAAGCATCAAAATAAAGGAATTAAGCATCGAAACGAAGGGAATGAAGATCGTAACAAAAAAATGAGTATCAAAATGATGAAAATATGCATCGAAACGAACTCAAAGTAAATCGTAACTAGAAATTGAGCATCAAAATGTGGAAAATATGCACAGAAACAAAGGAAATATTGATCGTAACTACAAAATGAGCATAAAAATGAAGGAAATATGCATAGAAAAGAGGGAAATATTGATTGTAATGAGAAATTTAGCATTAAAATGAAGGATATATGAGTCGAAACGAAGGAAATTGTTGATCGCAATGAGAAAATGAGCTTCAAAATGAAGCAAATAAGCAACGAAACAAAGGTAATGTAGATCGTAATAAGAAAATGAGCATCAAAATGAAGGAAATATGCATCGAAACGAAGGAAATGTTGATCGTAACGAGAAAATGAACATCAAGAAGGAAATATTGATAGTAACGAGAAAATGAAGGACATGAGCAACGAAAATATATGTTGATCGTTACAAGAAAATGATCATCAAAATGAAGAAAACAAGCGTCGAAAGGAAGGAAATGTTGTTCGTAACAAGAAAATGAGCATCAAAATGAAGGAATTACGCATCGAAACGAGGGAAATATTGATCGTAATGAGAAAATGAGCATCAAAATGATGAAAATATGCATCGAAACGAACTTAAAGTAAATCGTAACTAGAAATTGAGCATCAAAATGTGGGAAATATGCACCGAAACGAAGGAAATATTTATCGTAACTAGAAAATGAGCATAAAAATGAAGGAAATATGCATCGAAAAGAGGGAAATATTGATCGTAATGAGAAATTTAACATTAAAATGAAGGAAATATGAGTCGAAACGAAGGAAATGTAGATCGTAACGAGAAAATGAGCATCAAAGTGAAGGAAATATGCATCAAAATAATGGAAATTTGCATCGACATGAAGGAAATATTGATCATAACGAGAAAATGAGCATAAAAATGATGGAAATATTCATCAAAAAGAAGATAATGTTGATAATAACAAGAAAATGAGAATTAAAATAAAGGAAACGAGCATTGAAACAAAGAAAAAATTGATCGTAACGAGAAAATGAGCATCAAAATGAAGGAAATGTGCATTGAAAAGAAGAAAATATTGATCATAACGATAAAATGAGCATCAAAATTAAGGAAATGTGCATCGAAACAAAGAAAATGTTGATCGTAATGAGAAAATAAACCTCAAAATGAAGGAAATATGCATCGAAATGAAGGAAATGTTGATCGTAATGAAAAAATGAGCATCAAAATTAGGAAATATGTATCGAATCGAAGGAAATATAGATAGTAACGAGAAAATGAGCATGAAAGTGAAGGAAATATGCATCAAAACGAAGGAAATGTTGATCGTAACGCGAAAATGAGCTTCAAAATAAAGGAAATATGCATCATAACGAAGGAAATGTTGATCATAACGAGAATGAACATAAAAATAATGGAAATTTGCATCGAAATGAAGGAAATATTGATCATAACGAGAAATTGAGCATCAAAATGATGGAAATATTCATCGAAATGAAGATAATGTTGATCATAACAAGAAAATGAGCATTAAAATAAAAGAAACGAGCATTGAAACAAAGAAAAAATAGATCGTAACGAGAAAATGAACATCAAAATGAAGGAAATGTGCATTGAAAAGAAGGAAATATTGATCGTAATGAGAAAATGAACCTCAAAATGAAGGAAATATGCATCGAAATGAAGTAAATGTTGATCGTAATGAGAAAATGAGCATCAAAATGAAGGAAATATGCATCGAAACGATGGAAATGTTGATCGTAATGAGATAATGAGCATCAAAATTAAGGAAATATGCATCGAAACGAAGGAAATGTAGATAGTAACAAGAAAATGAGCATCAGAATGAAGGAAATATGCATCGATAGGAAATAATTGTTGATCGTAATGAGAAAATGATAATCAAAATGAAGGAAACGAGCATCGAAACTAAGAAAATATAGATCGTAACAAGAAAATGAGCAACAAAATGAAGGAAATGTACATTAAAAAGAGGAAAATGTAGATCGTAACGAGAAAATGTGCATCAAAATGAAGGAAATGTGCGTCAAAACAAAGAAAATATTGATCGTAACAAGAAAATGATTGTCAAAATGAAAGAAATATGCATCGAAAAAAAGGAAATGTTGATCGTAATGAGAAAATGAGCATCAAAATGAAGGAAGTACGCATCGAAACGAGGGAAATATTGATCGTAATCATAAAATGAGCATCAAAATGAAGGAAATATGCATCAAAACGAAGAAAATGTAGATCGTGTTGAGAAAATGAGCATTAAAATTAAAAAAATAAGCATCGATAGGAAATAATTGTTGATTGTAACGAAAATATAATAATCAAAATGAAGGAAAAAAGCATCGTAATGAAGGAAATACTGATCGTAATGAGAAAATGAGCATCAAATTGAAGGAAATATGCATCGAAACGAAGGGAATATAGATCGTAACGAGAAAATGATCATCAAAGTGAAGGAAATATTCATCGAAATGAAGATAATTTTGATCATAACGAGAAAATGAGCATCAAAATGAAGGAAACGAGCATCAAAACTAAGAAAATATAGATCGTAACAAGAAAATGAGCATCAAATTGAAGGAAATGTGCATTGAAAAGAAGAAAATGTTGATCGTAATGAGAAAATGAGCATCAAAATGAAGGAAATGTGCATCGAAATGAAGAAAATGTTGATCGTAACGAGAAAATGATTGTCAAAATAAAGGAAATATGTATTGAAACAAAGGAAATGTTGATCGTAATGAGTAAATAAGCATCCAAATGAAGGAAATATGCATCGAAACGTTGGAAATGTTGATCATAATGAGAAAATGAGCATCAAAATGAAAGAAATATGCATCGAAATGAAGAAAATGTCAATCATATCGAGAAAATGAGCATCAAAATTAAGGAAATATGCATCGATAGGAAATAATTGTTGATTGTAAAAAAAAAATCATCAAAATGAAGGAAAAGAGCATCGAAACGAAGGAAATGTTGATCGTAACAAGAAAATTGAGCATCAAAATGAAGAAATAAGAATAAAAAAGAAGGAAATGCAGATCGTAACAAGAAAATAAGCATCAGAATAAAGGAAATATTCTTCAAAACGAAGAAAATATTGATCATAACGAGAAAATGAGTTTCAAAATGAAGGGAATATGAATCGAACGAAAGCATGTTTTGCTTAACGAGAAAATGAGTATCAAAATGAAGGAAATGAGCAACGAAATAAAGAAAATATTGATAGTAACGAGAAAATGAGCATCAAAATGATGGAAATGTGCATCGAAATGAAGAAAATGATGATCGTAAAGAGAAAATTAGCATCAAAATGAAGGAAATTTACATTGAAATGAAGAAATTGTTGATCGCAATGAGAAAATGAGCTTCAAAATGAAGCAAATATGCAACGAAACAAAGGTAATGTAGATCGTACTAAGAAAATGAGCATCTATATGAAGGAAATATGCATCGAAACAAAGAAAATGTTGATCGTAACGAGAAAATGAACATCAAAATGAAGGAAATATGCGTCGAAAACGAAGGAAATGTTGATCGTAACTAGAAAATGAACATCAAAATGAAGGAAATAAGCACTGATAGAAAATATATGTTGATCGTTACAAGAAAATGATCATCAAAATGAAGAAAACAAGCAACGAAACGAAGGAAATGTTGTTCGTAACTAGAAAATAAGCATCAAAATAAAGGAATTAAGCATCGAAACGAAGGGAATGAAGATCGTAACAAAAAAATGAGTATCAAAATGATGAAAATATGCATCGAAACGAACTCAAAGTAAATCGTAACTAGAAATTGAGCATCAAAATGTGGAAAATATGCACAGAAACAAAGGAAATATTGATCGTAACTACAAAATGAGCATAAAAATGAAGGAAATATGCATAGAAAAGAGGGAAATATTGATCGTAATGAGAAATTTAGCATTAAAATGAAGGATATATGAGTCGAAACGAAGGAAATTGTTGATCGCAATGAGAAAATGAGCTTCAAAATGAAGCAAATAAGCAACGAAACAAAGGTAATGTAGATCGTAATAAGAAAATGAGCATCAAAATGAAGGAAATATGCATCGAAACGAAGGAAATGTTGATCGTAACGAGAAAATGAACATCAAGAAGGAAATATTGATAGTAACGAGAAAATGAAGGACATGAGCAACGAAAATATATGTTGATCGTTACAAGAAAATGATCATCAAAATGAAGAAAACAAGCGTCGAAAGGAAGGAAATATTGTTCGTAACAAGAAAATGAGCATCAAAATGAAGGAATTACGCATCGAAACGAGGGAAATATTGATCGTAATGAGAAAATGAGCATCAAAATGATGAAAATATGCATCGAAACGAACTTAAAGTAAATCGTAACTAGAAATTGAGCATCAAAATGTGGGAAATATGCACCGAAACGAAGGAAATATTTATCGTAACTAGAAAATGAGCATAAAAATGAAGGAAATATGCATCGAAAAGAGGGAAATATTGATCGTAATGAGAAATTTAACATTAAAATGAAGGAAATATGAGTCGAAACGAAGGAAATGTAGATCGTAACGAGAAAATGAGCATCAAAGTGAAGGAAATATGCATCAAAATAATGGAAATTTGCATCGACATGAAGGAAATATTGATCATAACAAGAAAATGAGCATCAAAATGATGGAAATATTCATCAAAAAGAAGATAATGTTGATAATAACAAGAAAATGAGAATTAAAATAAAGGAAACGAGCATTGAAACAAAGAAAAAATTGATCGTAACGAGAAAATGAGCATCAAAATGAAGGAAATGTGCATTGAAAAGAAGAAAATATTGATCATAACGAGAAAATGAGCATCAAAATTAAGGAAATGTGCATCGAAACAAAGAAAATGTTGATCGTAACGAGAAAATAAACCTCAAAATGAAGGAAATATGCATCGAAATGAAGGAAATGTTGATCGTAATGAAAAAATGAGCATCAAAATTAGGAAATATGTATCGAATCGAAGGAAATATAGATAGTAACGAGAAAATGAGCATGAAAGTGAAGGAAATATGCACCAAAACGAAGGAAATGTTGATCGTAACGCGAAAATGAGCTTCAAAATAAAGGAAATATGCATCATAACGAAGGAAATGTTGATCATAACGAGAATGAACATCAAAATAATGGAAATTTGCATCGAAATGAAGGAAATATTGATCATAACGAGAAATTGAGCATCAAAATGATGGAAATATTCATCGAAACGAAGATAATGTTGATCATAACAAGAAAATGAGCATTAAAATAAAAGAAACGAGCATTGAAACAAAGAAAAAATAGATCGTAACGAGAAAATGAACATCAAAATGAAGGAAATGTGCATTGAAAAGAAGGAAATATTGATCGTAATGAGAAAATGAACCTCAAAATGAAGGAAATATGCATCGAAATGAAGTAAATGTTGATCGTAATGAGAAAATGAGCATCAAAATGAAGGAAATATGCATCGAAACGATGGAAATGTTGATCGTAATGAGATAATGAGCATCAAAATTAAGGAAATATGCATCGAAACGAAGGAAATGTAGATAGTAACAAGAAAATGAGCATCAGAATGAAGGAAATATGCATCGATAGGAAATAATTGTTGATCGTAATGAGAAAATGATAATCAAAATGAAGGAAACGAGCATCGAAACTAAGAAAATATAGATCGTAACAAGAAAATGAGCAACAAAATGAAGGAAATGTACATTGAAAAGAGGAAAATGTAGATCGTAACGAGAAAATGTGCATCAAAATGAAGGAAATGTGCGTCAAAACAAAGAAAATATTGATCGTAACGAGAAAATGATTGTCAAAATGAAAGAAATATGCATCGAAAAAAAGGAAATGTTGATCGTAATGAGAAAATGAGCATCAAAATGAAGGAAGTACGCATCGAAACGAGGGAAATATTGATCGTAATCATAAAATGAGCATCAAAATGAAGGAAATATGCATCAAAACGAAGAAAATGTAGATCGTATTGAGAAAATGAGCATTAAAATTAAAAAAATAAGCATCGATAGGAAATAATTGTTGATTGTAACGAAAATATAATAATCAAAATGAAGGAAAAAAGCATCGTAATGAAGGAAATACTGATCGTAATGAGAAAATGAGCATCAAATTGAAGGAAATATGCATCGAAACGAAGGGAATATAGATCGTAACGAGAAAATGATCATCAAAGTGAAGGAAATATTCATCGAAATGAAGATAATTTTGATCATAACGAGAAAATGAGCATCAAAATGAAGGAAACGAGCATCAAAACTAAGAAAATATAGACCGTAACAAGAAAATGAGCATCAAATTGAAGGAAATGTGCATTGAAAAGAAGAAAATGTTGATCGTAATGAGAAAATGAGCATCAAAATGAAGGAAATGTGCATCGAAATGAAGAAAATGTTGATCGTAACGAGAAAATGATTGTCAAAATAAAGGAAATATGTATTGAAACAAAGGAAATGTTGATCGTAATGAGTAAATAAGCATCCAAATGAAGGAAATATGCATCGAAACGTTGGAAATGTTGATCATAATGAGAAAATGAGCATCAAAATGAAAGAAATATGCATCGAAATGAAGAAAATGTCAATCATATCGAGAAAATGAGCATCAAAATTAAGGAAATATGCATCGATAGGAAATAATTGTTGATTGTAAAAAAAAAGTCATCAAAATGAAGGAAAAGAGCATCGAAACGAAGGAAATGTTGATCGTAACAAGAAAATTGAGCATCAAAATGAAGAAATAAGAATAAAAAAGAAGGAAATGCAGATCGTAACAAGAAAATAAGCATCAAAATAAAGGAAATATTCTTCAAAACGAAGAAAATATTGATCATAACGAGAAAATGAGTTTCAAAATGAAGGGAATATGAATCGAACGAAAGCTTGTTTTGCTTAACGAGAAAATGAGTATCAAAATGAAGGAAATGAGCAACGAAACAAAGAAAATATTGATAGTAACGAGAAAATGAGCATCAAAATGATGGAAATGTGCATCGAAATGAAGAAAATGATGATCGTAAAGAGAAAATTAGCATCAAAATGAAGGAAATTTACATTGAAATGAAGAAATTGTTGATCGCAATGAGAAAATGAGCTTCAAAATGAAGCAAATATGCAACGAAACAAAGGTAATGTAGATCGTACTAAGAAAATGAGCATCAATATGAAGGAAATATGCATCAAAACGAAGAAAATGTTGATCGTAACGAGAAAATGAACATCAAAATGAAGGAAATATGCGTCGAAAACGAAGGAAATGTTGATCGTAACTAGAAAATGAACATCAAAATGAAGGAAATAAGCACTGATAGAAAATATATGTAGATCGTTACAAGAAAATGATCATCAAAATGAAGAAAACAAGCATCGAAACGAAGGAAATGTTGTTCGTAACTAGAAAATAAGCATCAAAATAAAGGAATTAAGCATCGAAACGAAGGGAATGAAGATCGTAACAAAAAAATGAGTATCAAAATGATTAAAATATGCATAGAAACGAACTCAAAGTAAATCGTAACTAGAAATTGAGCATCAAAATGTGGAAAATATGCACAGAAACGAAGGAAATATTGATCGTAACTACAAAATGAGCATAAAAATGAAGGAAATATGCATTGAAAAGAGGGAAATATTGATCGTAATGAGAAATTTAGCATTAAAATGAAGGATATATGAGTCGAAACGAAGGAAATTGTTGATCGCAATGAGAAAATGAGCTTCAAAATGAAGCAAATATGCAACGAAACAAAGGTAATGTAGATCGTAATAAGAAAATGAGAATCAAAATGAAGGAAATATGCATCGAAACGAAGGAAATGTTGATCATAACGAGAAAATGAACATCAAGAAGGAAATATTGATAGTAACGAGAAAATGAAGGACATGAGCAACGAAAATATATGTTGATCGTTACAAGAAAATGATCATCAAAATGAAGAAAACAAGCATCGAAAGGAAGGAAATGTTGTTCGTAACTAGAAAATGAGCATCAAAATGAAGGAATTACGCATCGAAACGAAGGGAATGAAGATCGAAACGAGAAAATGAGCATCAAAATGATGAAAATATGCATCGAAACGAACTTAAAGTAAATCGTAACTAGAAATTGAGCATCAAAATGTGGGAAATATGCACCGAAACGAAGGAAATATTTATCGTAACTAGAAAATGAGCATAAAAATGAAGGAAATATGCATCGAAAAGAGGGAAATATTGATCGTAATGAGAAATTTAACATTAAAATGAAGGAAATATGAGTGGAAACGAAGGAAATGTAGATCGTAACGAGAAAATGAGCATCAAAGTGAAGGAAATATGCATCAAAATAATGGAAATTTGCATCGACATGAAGGAAATATTGATCATAACGAGAAAATGAGCATCAAAATGATGGAAATATTTATCGAAAAGAAGATAATGTTGATCATAACAAGAAAATGAGCATTAAAATAAAGGAAACGAGCATTGAAACAAAGAAAAAATAGATCGTAACGAGAAAATGAGCATCAAAATGAGGGAAATGTTGAAAAGAAGAAAATATTGATCATAACGAGAAAATGAGCATCAAAATTAAGGAAATGTGCATCGAAACAAAGAAAATGTTGATCGTAACGAGAAAATAAACCTCAAAATGAAGGAAATATGCATCGAAATGAAGGAAATGTTGATCGTAATGAGAAAATGAGCATCAAAATTAGGAAATATGCATCGAATCGAAGGAAATATAGATAGTAACGAGAAAATGAGCATGAAAGTGAAGGAAATATGCATCAAAACGAAGGAAATGTTGATCGTAACGCGAAAATGAGCTTCAAAATAAAGGAAATATGCATCATAACGAAGGAAATGTTGATCATAACGAGAGAATGAACATCAAAATAATGGAAATTTGCATCGAAATGAAGGAAATATTGAACATAACGAGAAATTGAGCATCAAAATGATGGAAATATTCATCGAAACGAAGATAATGTTGATCATAACAAGAAAATGAGCATCAAAATGAAGGAAACGAGCATCGAAACAAAGAAAAAATAGATCGTAACGAGAAAATGAGCATCAAAATAAAGGAAATTTGCATTGAAAAGAAGGAAATATTGATCGTAACGAGAAAATGAACCTCAAAATGAAGGAAATATGCATCAAAATGAAGGAAATGTTGATCGTAATGAGAAAATGAGCATCAAAATGAAGGAAATATGCATCGAAACGTTGGAAATGTTGATCGTAATGAGATAATGAGCATCAAAATGAAGGAAATATGCATCGAATTTAAGGAAATGTAGATAGAAACGAGAAAATGAGCATCAGAATGAAGGAAATATGCATCGATAGGAAATAATTGCTGATCGTAATGAGAAAATGATCATCAAAATGAAGGAAACGAGCATCGAAACTAAGGTAATGTTGATCGTAATGAGAAAATGAGCATCAAAATGAAGGAAGTACGCATCGAAACGAGGGAAATATTGATCGTAATGAGAAAATGAGCATCAAAATAAAGGAAATATGCATCGAAACGAAGAAATGTTGATCGTATTGAGAAAATGAGCATTAAAATTAAAGAAATAAGCATCGATAGGAAATAATTGTTGATTGTAACGAAAAAATAATAATCAAAATGAAGGAAAAGAGCATTGAAATGAAGGAAATACTGATCGTAATGAGAAAATGAACATCAAAATGAAGGAAATATGCATCAAAACGAAGGGAATGTAGATCGTAATGAGAAAATGAGCATCAAAGTGAAGGAAATATTCATCGAAATGAAGATAATGTTGATCATAACGAGAAAATGAGCATCAAAATGAAGGAAACGAGCATCAAAACTAAGAAAATATAGATCGTAACGAGAAAATGAGCATCAAATTGAAGGAAATGTGCATTGAAAAGTAGAAAATGTTGATCGTAACAAGAAAATGAGCATCAAAATGAAGGAAATGTGCATCGAAATGAAGAAAATATTGATCGTAACGAGAAAATGATTGTCAAAATGAAATAAATAAGCATCGAAACAAAGGAAATGTTGATCGTAATGAGAAAATGAGCATCAAAATGAAGGAAGTACGCATCGAAACGAGGAAAATATTGATCGTATTGAGAAAATGAGCATCAAAATGAAGGAAATATGCATCGAAACGAAGAAAATATAGATCGTATGAGAAAATGAGCATTAAAATTAAGGAAATAAGCATCGATAGGAAATAATTGTTGATTGTAACGAAAAAATAATCATCAAAATGAAGGAAAAGAGCATCGAAATGAAGGAAATAATGATCGTAATGAGAAAATGAGCATCAAAATGAAGGAAATATGCATCGAAACTAAGGGAATGTAGATCGTAACGAGAAAATGAGCATCAAAGTGAAGGAAATATTTATCGAAATGAAGATAATGTTGATCATAATGAGAAAATGAGCATCAAAATGAAGGAAACGAGCATCAAAACTAAGAAAATATAGATCGTAATGAGAAAATGAGCATCAAATTGAAGGAAATGTGCATTGAAAAGAAGAAAATGTTGATCGTAATGAGAAAATGAGCATCAAAATGAAGGAAATGTGCATCGAAACGAAGAAAATGCTGATTGTAACGAGAAATGATTGTCAAAATGAAGGAAATATGTATTGAAACAAAGGAAATGTTGATCGTAATGAGAAAATAAGCATCCAAATGAAGGAAATATGCATCGAAACGTTGGAAATGTTGATCATAATGAGAAAATGAGCATCAAAATGAAGAAAATATGCATCGAAATGAAGAAAATGTCAATCGTATCAAGAAAATGAGCATCAAAATTAAGGAAATATGCATCGATAGGAAATAATTGTTGATTGTAACAAAAAAAATAATCATCAAAATGAAGGAAAAAAGCATCGAAACGAAGAAAATGTTGATCATAACAAGAATATTGAGCATCAAAATGAAGAAATAAGAATAAAAAAGAAGGAAATGTTGATCGTAACAAGAAAATAAGCATCAAAATAAAGAAAATATTCTTCGAAACGAAGAAAATATTGATCATAATGAGAAAATGAGTTTCAAAGTGAAGGGAATATGTATCGAACCGAAAGCGTGTTTGTCTTAACGAGAAAATGAGTATCAAAATAAAGGACATTAGCAACGAAACAAAGAAAATATTGATAGTAACGAGAAAATGAGCATCAAAATGATGAAAATGTACATCGAAACGAAGAAAATGATGATCGTAACAAGAAAATTAGCATCAAAATGAAGGAAATGTACATCGAAACAAAGAAATTGTTGATCGCAATGAGAAAATGAGCTTCAAAATGAAGCAAATATGCAACAAAACAAAGGTAATGTAGATCGTAATAAGAAAATGAGCATCAAAATGAAGGAAATATGCATCGAAACGAAGGAAATATTGATCGTAACGAGAAAATAAACATCAAAATGAAGGAAATATGCATCGAAAACGAAGGAAATATTGATCGTAACGAGAAAATGAATATCAAAATGAAGGAAATAAGCACTGATAGAAAATATATGTTGATCGTTACAAGAAAATGATCATCAAAATGAAGAAAACAAGCATCGAAACGAAGGAAATGTTGTTCGTAACTAGAAAATGAGCATCAAAATAAAGGAATTACGCATCGAAACGAAGGGAATGAAGATCGTAACGAGAAAAGGAGCATCAAAATGATGAAAATATGCATCGAAACGAACTTAAAGTAAATCGTAACTAGAAATTGAGCATCAAAATGTGGGAAATATGCACCGAAACGAAGGAAATATTGATCGTAACTAGAAAATGAGCATAAAAATGAAGGAAATATGCATCGAAAAGAGGGAAATATTGATCGTAATGAGAAATTTAGCATTAAAATGAAGGATATATGAGTCGAAATTAAGGAAATGTAGATCATAAAGAGAAAATGGGCATGAAAGTGATGGAAATATGCATCAAAACGAAGGAAATGTTGATCGTAACGCGAAAATGAGCTTCAAAATAAAGGAAATATGCATCATAACGAAGGAAATGTCGATCATAACGTGAGAATGAACATCAAAATAATGGAAATTTGCATCGAAATGAAGGAAATATTGATCATAACGAGAACTTGAGCATCAAAATGATGGAAATATTCATCGAAACGAAAATAATATTGCTCATAACAAGAAAATGAGCATCAAAATGAAGGAAACGAACATCGAAACAAAGAAAAAATAGATCGTAACGAGAAAATAAGCATCAAAATGAAGGAATTTTGCATTGAAAAGAAGAAAATGTTGATCGTAACGAGAAAATGAGCATCAAATTTAAGGAAATATGCATCGAAACAAAGAAAATATTGATCGTAACGAGAAAATAAACCTTAAAATTAAGGAAATATGCATCGAAATGAAGAAAATACTGATCGTAATGAGAAAATGAGCATCAAAATTAGGAAATATGCATCGAATCGAAGGAAATATAGATAGTAACGAGAAAATGAGCATCATAATGAAGGAAATATGCATCGATTGGAAATAATTGTTGATCGTAACGAGAAAATGATTATCAAAATGAAAGAAACGAGCATCAAAACTAAGAAAATATAGATCGTAACGAAAAAATGAGCATCAAAATGAAGGAAATGTGCATTGAAAAGAGAAAAATATTGATCGTAACGAGAAAATTAGCATCAAAATGAAGGAAATGTGCGTCGAAACTAAGAAAATGTTGATCGTAATGAGAAAATGATTGTCAAAATGAAAGAAATATGCATCGAAACAAAGGAAATGTTGATTGTAATGAGAAAATGAACATCAAAATGAAGGAAATACGCATCGAAACGAGGGAAATGTTGATCGTGATGATAAAATGAGCATCAAAATAAAGGAAATATGCATCGAAATGAAGAAAATGTAGATCGTATTGAGAAAATAAGCATCAAAATTAAGGAAATATGCATCGATAGGAAATAATTGTAGATTGTAACGAAAAAATAATCATCAAAATAAAGGAAAAGAGCATCGAAACGAAGAAAATGTTGATCGCAACAAGAAAATTGAGCATCCAAATGAAGAAAATACGAATAAAAAAGAAGGAAATGTTGATCGTCACAAGAAAATGAGCATCAAAATGAAGAAAATATTCTTTGAAACGAAGGAAATGTTGATCATAACGAGAAAATGAGAATCAAAATGAAGGGAATATGTATCGAACCGAAAGCGATGTTTGTCTTAACGAGAAAATAAGTATCAAAATGAAGGACATGAGCAACAAAACCAAGAAAATATTGATAGTAACGAGAAAATGAGCATCAAAATGAAGGAAATATGCATCGAAACGAAGAAAATGATGATCGTAACGAGAAAATTAGCATCAAAATGAAGGTAATGTGCATCGAAACGAAGAAATTGTTGATCATAATGAGAAAATGAGCGTCAAAATGAATAAAATAAGCATCAAAACGAAGGAAATATACATCGAAAAGAAGATAATATTGATCGTAACGAGAAAATGAACATCAAAATGAAGGAATTAAGCATAGATAGAAAATATATGTTGATCATTACGAGAAAATGATCTTCAAAATGAAGAAAATGAGTATCGTAATGAAGGAAATGTTGTTCGTAACTAGAATATAAGCATCAAAATGAAGGAATTACGCATCGAAACGAAGGGAATGAAGATCGTAACGAGAAAATGAGCATCAAAATGATGAAAATATACATCGAAACAAACGAAAAGTAGATCGTAACTAGAAAATGAGCATAAAAATGTAGGAAATATACACCGAAACGAAGGAAATATTGATAGTAACTAGAAAATGAGCATAAAAATGAAGGAAATATGCATCGAAAAGAGGGAAATATTGATCGTAATGAGAAATTTAGCATTAAAATGAAGGAAATATGAGTCGAAACGAAGGAAACGTAGATCGTAACGAGAAAATTAGCATCAAAGTGAAGGAAATATACATCAAAACAATGGAAATTTGCATCGAAATGAAGGAAATATTGATCATAACGAGAAAATGAGCATCAAAATGATGGAAATATTCTTCGAAAAGAAGATAATGTTGATCATAACAAGAAAATGAGCATTAAAATAAAGGAAACGAGCATTGAAACAAAGAAAAAATAGATCGTAACGAGTAAATGAAAATCAAAATGAAGGAAATGTGCAATGAAAAGAAGAAAATATTGATCATAACGAGAAAATGAGCATCAAAATTTAGGAAATGTGCATCGAAATGAAGGAAATATTGACCGTAACGAGAAAATGAACCTCAAAATGAAGGAAATATGCATCGAAATGAAGGAAATGTTGATCGTAATGAGAAAATGAGCATCAAAATGATGGAAATATGCATCAAAACGATGGAAATGTTGATCGTAATGAGATAATATGCATCAAAATGAAGGAAATATGCATCGAATTTAAGGAAATGTAGATAGTAACGAGAAAATGAGCATCAGAATGAAGAAAATATGCATCGATAGGAAATAATTGTTGATCGTAATGAGAAAATGATCATCAAAATGAAGGAAACGAGCATCGAAACTAAGAAAATATAGATCGTAACGAGAAAATGTGTCACGCCCCGACCCCAGATAGAACGCTACAACCGCCACGTTAACCATAAATTTCGCAGAATGGGTGCACTCCACTCCACAAAGTTTATAGAAAACGTAAGGCTTGCTATCAAGTACCTGTAGAGCTGAACAACTGATAACAACGGGTACAACCCGAGGACATCATCTCAAAAAGTATCAACAAGGATTTACAAAGGTACAAAATACAACGGTGTAACTTAGTTTAAAGAAAATATACATGAACGATATAACATCGCGAAGGTACAAAAAGAACATCAAGGGGGTCACCAAATATAAACTATACAATCTCGCCAATGAATCCGTCAATTTACAAAAAAGAGAAAGTACCCAAAACACGGATTGGATGACGAGCAAACGATAGGAAAACCTTCAACCAAAACGATATCAACAGCCTGAAAAGGAAAGAATGATGGGGTGAGCAAAACCACTAGCTCAGTGAGGTGATAAACCGGTCACCCCGACCCTTATACGAAGCATGTATTCCACTCGCGGTTCATAACATAAAATCCCACATTTCGTCCCACAATAACTATTTCTCACTCAGTATACATATTAATGAAAATAAAAACCTTAGTGCACATTTACGAATAACACAATTAGTTCAAACAACATGTTATCACATAAAAGACGCGTGGGTAGTCAATATCCTCCTCGAACTGAGCTCTCCGTCGAGAGACAGTCCAAGTCCGTCACCGTTACTCTAGATAAAATGCACATTAATATTCTCTCTCAACGCGCCAAGTGCTAAAGTTCACAATTCAATATCTACGTGAATACTTGAAATGATCAAACATATAAACATATATGACATGCATGTCCCACACCGGTGACGTTGACTGAGCCTATAATAGACTAATCCATCTAACGATCACCCTCCATAGTATCAGTATTTAGCAAATGGACAGGTGCCCCGTTAGATCTAACTCACCCGGGTTTGCTAATCCCGGGCAACTTGGTTGTCACTCTAACTCACCCGAACCGCGACAATTCGGGCTACTTAACCAATGTCGCTCTAACTCACCCGAACCGTGACCAATTCGGGCTACTTAACCTTGTACCAGGCATACATATGCATATGCATCATAAGATGAATAACGACTCAAGTTAGAGTCTTAATTGGCACACAAGAATAACCAGAAATTAATTCTCAAATAATTCACAATAAATGCTATCAGATATCGAGCCGACAAGGCTCTTCAACATAAGTTAAAATCAATAATACTCATAAAATGGCTAACAGGACTCTAACCAGAGCAATCGAGCCAATCAGGCTCTTTACCACATAACACAATACCAAATAATTTTCTTATCAATTAACTAAAACTAAAATAAATGCACATTTATCGATGGTCCACACTTCCCACAAGAGAAGGCGTTCCCGAATTATCAACTCACAAGGAAGTGATTAACTCTCTCCGGAATCTGAAGTCGGTCCCTTGCCCTTCGTCGATGGTTCTTTACCTAGAAAGGAGATGAGCAATTAAAGACAAATTAAATATAACTAACTATTAGCGTTAACATCCCTTTCATTGCTAAAAACAAATCCTAATCGAGTTCGAACGAGTCGATATTAAATAAAAATAGCATGTAACTCCTTAACATCAGTTCTCAATCCCACATAACCCGTTTCAATACATTAACTAAACGAAACGATAAAAAAATAAGTTTGAATTCGACATAAAAATTCTGAAATTTTCCAGCTAGCGGCAGTTTACGAGAAAAATCATAACTAATTGTAGAATAATCGGATTGAGGCGTTTCAAGTGGTTACAGAAAGCTAACGAGTTCAGCTACGTACAGAAATTAAGTTTGCAAACTTTCAAGGGTAATAGCTATGTCAAAATCAGTTCGAACAGTCTGCAAATTACCCACATACCAAAAAGAAAAATCCCACAAAATTACAAAATCATGGAAGAAGGAAGCTTAATTCACACACCACTTACCTCAAAACAACTTAGAAACCACCTAGGATGAGGGTTGTAAGGGAGAATTTGATCAACAAGGGTTTCTCCTCTTCACTCTCTTCTTTCCCCTCTTTTGCTTTTCTTCTCCCGTTCTTCTCTCTTTTTTTTTTTAACTTTAGCCTTACTAATTATATATCAGGCCATTTAAGTGGGCTGAAACTTTGGGCCACAAAATAAATAAATAAATAAGTTTGGGCTTTCTAAAAAAAATTCTAGTTGGGCAAAGATAGGGCTGGCCTTTTGGGCCATAAAATAAATAAATAGGTTTTGGGCTTTCTAAAAAAAATCTAGTTGGGCTAAGATAGGGCTGGCCTTTTGGGCCATAAAATAAATAAATAAGTTTTGAGCTTTCTAAAAAAAATCTAGTTGAACTAAGATATTATAAAGTTTCCCCTCCTCTAAAAAGTTTCGTCCTCGAAACATAAACGTACCTAGAGATGAAAAGAGATTTGGATGGTGTTGACGCATGACTGACTCTGGTTCCCATGATTCTTCTTCAATTTGATCACTTCTCCATAGAATTCTCACCATAGGAATGGATTTGTTACGAAGCATTTTCTCTCGGCAATCTACAATTTGAACAGGTTGTACTTCGTACGATAGATTTTCCTTTAATACAACTGGGGGATATTTGAGCACGTGCGAAGGATCCGGTTCATATTTTCTAAGCATAGAGACATGGAAGACATCGTGAATCTTCGATAATTCCGATGGTAGCTCAAGTCGATACGCGACACGACCAATCCTTTGCACGATCATAAAGGGCCAATATACCTTGGACTCAACTTTCCTCGACGGCGGAATCGCAACACACCCTTCCATGGAGAAACTTTCAGAAAAACTTTGTCTCCTTCATTAAACTCCAAATCGCGCCTCCTATTATCTGCGTAGCTTTTCTGTCGATCTTGCGCTGCCTTAAGTCTGTCTCGAATAAGTTGTATTTTTGCTTTCGCATCTTCGATAAGCTCTACTTGTTCGATTTGTCTCTCACCAACCTCATCCCAAAAGAGCGGTGTTCGACACTTTTGGCCATACAGAGCTTCGTACGGGGGCATTCCAATGCTTGAATGATAACTGTTGTTATAAGCGAACTCCACCAAAGTCACGTACTTATCCCAGCTACCTCCCAAATTCAACACCACTGCACGTAGCATGTCTTCTAGTGTCTGTATAGTTCTCTCTGACTGTCCATCAGTCTGTGGATGAAACGAGGTACTGAATAGTAATTTTGTACCTAGCGCTTTCTGCAGACTAGGCCAAAAACGGGAAGTGAATCTTGGATCACGGTCAGATATGATTGACACTGGTACTCCGTGCAATCTCATGATCTCATCGACATATAACTTGGCAAGTTTCTCTAAAGATTTGTTGGTATGCACTGGAAGGAAATGTGCCGATTTCGTCAGACGATCGACAATGACCCAAATTGAGTCATGACCCTTTTGGGTTCAAGGTAAACCAGAAACAAAATCCATTGTTACGTTTTCCCATTTCGATTCAGGAATAGGTAGTGGTTGAAGCATGCCGGCTGATTTTTGGTGTTCCGCTTTAATCTGTTGGCATGATAAGCACTTTGATACAAATTCAGTAGTGTCCCGTTTCATACCTGGCCACCAATAATGCTCCCGAAGTGTTCTATACATTTTGGTACTACTAGGATGCATTGCATAGGCTGAAGAATGGGCTTCCTCAAGAATAGCTCTACGAACATCAACTTCTGATGGAACACAAACACGATTTTTAGAAGTAAGAAGTCCATCATCCCGAATTTGAAATTCTGTTTCTTTTCCTAGATTTAGCTTCGCCATCTTCTGTTGTAAATGAACATCGTGTGATTGTCTTTCTCGAATTTGCTCGAACAAGGTAGGTCTAACCTCGAATTTGGCGATTAAGGCAGAATCATTAGACTTTTCACAATCGAGCGAAATGTGTAAAGATTTAAATTGCTCCAACATAGGAAGATAAAAAGATTGAATCGAAGCAAGTGAGGTAGAAGACTTTCTACTCAGAGCATCTGCAACAACGTTCGCCTTGCCAGGATGATAATCGATGACTAAGTCATAGTCACTAATCAACTCCATCCATCGCCTTTGCCTGAGGTTGAGCTCCTTTTGCATGGTGATATACTTTAAGCTCTTGTGATCAGTGAAAACCCGACAAGTTGCACCATATAGATAGTGCCTCCAGATCTTCAATGCAAAGACGATTGCAGCCAACTCTAAATCATGTGTAGGATAATTTTCTTCGTTCTTCTTCAATTGCCTTGTAGCGTAGGCAATAACCTTTCCTTCTTGCATGAGAACGCATCCTAATCCTTGTCTCGAGGCGTCGCTATAAATGGTAAATTCTCCAATCGCTGGATCTGGCAAAGCAAGAATAGGAGCTGAAACGAGTCGTCTTTTAAATTCTTGAAATGCTTCCTCGCATTCTTCACTCCATTCAAATTTTACCCCTTTTCGAGTCAATTTAGTCAAAGATGAAGCCAATAACGAAAAGTCTTTGACAAACCGTCGATAATATCCAGCTAATCCCAGAAAACTACGAATCTCTGTCACGTTCTTTGGACGCTCCCAATCTAGTATAGCTTGAATCTTCACTGGATCGACTTAGATTCCTTCTTTAGAAATTTAATGACCCAAAAAGCTTACCTCACGAAGCCAAAATTCACACTTCGAGAATTTAGCATAAAGCTGATTTTCTCTGAGAATGTTCAGAGCAATTCTTAGATGATGAGAATGCTCGTCGTCCGATTTAGAATAAATAAGAATGTCATCAATGAAGATGAAGACAAACTTATCTAAGTACGGCCGAAAGACCCGATTCATAAGATCTATAAAAGCTGCAGGAGCATTTGTGAGTCCAAAAGGCATAACACAGAATTCAAAATGACCGTATCTGGTTCGAAAAGCAGACTTAGGGATATCAGATTCCCTAATCTTGAGTTGGTGATAACCGGATCACAAATCAATTTTTGAGAACACAGTTCCTCCTTGCAATTGATCAAACAGATCATTGATTCTTGGAAGAGGATATTTGTTCTTAATTGTCACCTTGATCAATTGACGGTAGTCGACACATAAGCGAAGTGATCCATCTTTCTTCTTGACAAAAAGAAATGGAGCACCCCACGGAGATGTGCTAGGTCGTATGAACCCCTTCTCCAATAATTTCCCAAGTTGTGTCTGGAGTTCCTTGAGCTCAGCAGGCGACATTCGATATGGAGTAATCGATATAGGTGTGATTCCAGGAAGTACGTCAATGGAAAAATCAATCTCTCGATTTGGAGGTTGTCCTGGTAAGTCTTCGGGAAAGACATCAGGAAATTCATTCACGATCGGGATGTCATCTAGATTAGTTTCAGAAAGAGAAGTATCGATGACAAATGCCAAGAATGCCTCACAACCCTTACGCATTAATTTATGCACAGTCAACATTGAAATATAAGAGAGGGATCTCGTTTGAAGTTTACCTTCAAAAACAAGTTCTGAGAATCCTGGTCTACGAAAAATAACAAGCTTCTCGTGGCAATCGAGAATTGCATGATGAGAAGAAAGCCAATCCATGCCAAGAATAACATCAAGATCAATCAAAGGCAATGGTATCAATTCAGCCTCTAAAATAACATCTTTGATCTTCAATGGACAACCAAGGAATACCGAATCACGAATTAGACGCTCTCCAAGAGGGGTATGAACGATGATTCCAGGTGACAAATGAGAGATAGGATAATCTAAGATCGCAGTAAGATCATCCCGGATATAAGACCTATCAGAACCTGGGTCAAATAAAGCGTAGACCTGATGGTCTCCCACAAACACATGGCCTAAAGAAGCAATATTAGTTGAGATTGTGATTTAAAAATTCGGAAAGATAGAATTTCTTATGAATATTTTATTCGTAATCAAGTGGCATAACAAGGCGGGGTTAGATCTAGCATGTGAAAATACTCAGATTATAAATTACCTGTCACAACCTTCGGATCTGAACGAGCCTCTTCCTGGGAAATATGAAATACTCTAGTTTGCTTCCTTCCTTGCATAGGTGATTGAGTACTAGGGCCGCTTGAGGCATCGGGCATTCTGGTAACTGCAGATCGAGTATCTCTGGGTGTAGAATATATTAGTTTACCACAAAGTTGACCAGAACCCTGATTGCTCGCTCCCATAAGCTGTGGACAAGAACTTCGCATATGCTCCGGCTGTCGACACTGAAAACATACTTGAGGAGCCTTACAGGGGATGTCGTGATATTTTAAGCAATTCTGGCACTTGCGATTTTCACCAACCGATCCCGAGACATTGATCCCGCCTCTACTAAACTGCTCCCGAGGTTGAGAAAAACTAATAGGTACCGAACTTGGTGCGCCACGCGAAGATCCAACACTCCTATACACCTTCGATGCATTTCCTGGAAATGCGCTCCCTTGCCTTTTCTTTTGAGATCGTTCTGCAAGCTTATGTCTCTCCTGAACTAAACCTTCTACCCTCAGGGCTTCTTCTAAGAGATCGTCAAGACTCTCGTACTTGTCTCCGGACTTGATGCGATCTCGAATATTTAAATTAAGACCATCTTCAAATCTCTTGCATAAGTCTCTCGTCGTATATGACTCAGGAGCGAATTCTCGCAATTCCAGAAATTTGCTTTCGTACTCCACGACCGACATAATGCCTTGAAAGAGGTTGAAGAACTCCTTTCTCTTCTGATCCCTGATGTACTGTGAGAAGTATCGATCTTTGAATCGTTCCACAAAGATAGCCCACGTAATAGTAATCGAGGATGTCTCTTTTAGATTCTGCCACCATCGTCGTGCATCTGGGCCTAACAGTTTGGTTGCAATGACCACACGATAACATTCTTCAATCATCAAAGTGTCAAAGGTCTCTGTAATCTCCTTTAACCATGCCCCCGCTTTAGAAACATCTCTTGCACCGTCAAATTTCGAAGTCTCCATGTTTTCAACTGCTTTCACCAAATCAGGTATAAAAAGTGCACCTCGAGAAGTAGAACCTCCTAAAGCCATTTCTGGAGTAAAAACTGGTACATTAGATGTAGGTCGAATCGATTCATTAGCACGAAGAACCTCTTCAGTGACAGTCGTAGTCGTATGAGCCTTCGTAGATGGTGGAACACCATGTATTCGAATGTGATCATAATATAATTGGTACTACTCGGGTGTCATCATGTGGTCAACCCGCAACTGGGCCCGTGGTTGCTCTACCTGGGAAACTGGCACCTATGATCAGAATTGATAGGGTCCGTAACCGTCGGAGGAACGACAAGATCAGAAGAAACATGTCCTCGAGGTCCACGAGGAACAGAAGAGAGTAGAGGACTCGGAGGATCACGAGGAGTGTGTCCTCGACCTCGACCTCGACGACGAACTGGAGGTGCCATAATGACTGAAAGGAAGAAAGGAAAGAAAATGCAAGGTCAACGTCAAGGCAATACGATACCTTAGGATGACATAGAAACAAAGTTGGTGTCACGCCCCGACCCCAGACAGTACGCGACAACCGCCACGTTAACCATAAATTTCGTAGAATGGGTGCACTCCACTCCACAAAGTTTATAGAAAACGTAAGGCTTACTATTAAGTACCTGTAGAATTGAACAACTGATAACAACGGGTACAACCCGAGGACATCATCTCATAAAGTGTCAACAAGGATTTACAAAGGTACAAAATACAATGGTGTAACTTAGTTTAAAGAAAATATACATGAACGATATAACATCGCGAAGGTACAAAAAGAACATCAAGGGGGTCACCAAATATAAACTATACAATCTCGCCAATGAATCCATCAATTTACATAAAACAGAAAGTACCCAAAACACGGATTGGATGACGAGCAAACTATAGGCAAACCTCCAACCAAAACGATATCAACAGCCTGAAAAGGAAATAATGATGGGGGTGAGCAAAACCACTAGCTCAGTGAGGTGATAAGCCGGTCACCCCGACCCTTATACGAAGCATGTATTCCCACTCGCGGTTCATAATATAAAATCCAACATTTCGTCTCACAATAACTATTTCTCACTCAGTGTACATATTAATGAAAATAAAAACCTTAATGCACATTTACGAATAACACAATTAGTTCAAACAACATGTTATCACATAAAAGACGCGTGGGTAGTCAATATCCTCCTCGAACTGAGTTCTCCGTCGAGAGATAGTCCAAGCCCGTCACCGTTACTCTAAATAAAATGCACATTAATATTCTTTCTCAACACACCAAGTGCTAAAGTTCACAATTCAATATCGACGTGAATACTTGAAATGATCAAACATATAAACATATATGACATGCATGTCCCACACCGGTGACGTTGACTGAGCCTATAATAGACTGATCCATCTAACGATCACCCTCCAGAGTATCAGTATTTGGCAAATGGACAGGTGCCCCGTTAGATCTAACTCACCCAGGTTTGCCAATCACGGGCAACTTGGTTGTCACTCTAACTCACCCGAACCGCGACAATTCGGGCTACTTAATCAATGTCGCTCCAACTCACCCGAACCGTGACCAATTCAGGCTACTTAACCTTGGTACCAGGCATACATATGCATGTGCATCATAAGATGAATAACGACTCAAGTTAGAGTCTTAATTGGCACACAAGAATAACCAGAAATCAATAATACTCATAAATGGCTAACATGACTCTAACCAGAGCAATCGAGCCAATCAGGCTCTTTACCACATAACACAATACCAAATAATTTTCTTATCAATTAACTAAAACTAAAATAAATGTACATTTATCGAGGGTCCACACTTCCCACAAGAGAAGGCGTTCCCGAATTGTCAACTCACAAGTAAGTGATTAACTCTCTCCGGAATCTGAAGTCGGTCCCTTGCCCTTCGTCGATGGTTCTTTACCTAGAAAGGAGATGAGCAATTAAAGACAAATTAAATATAACTAACTATTAGCGGTAACATCCCTTTCATTGCTAAAAACAAATCCTAATTGAGTTCGAACGAGTCGATATTAAATAAAAATGGTATGTAACTCCTTAACATCAGTTCCCAATCCCACATAACCTGTTTCAATACATTAACTAAACAAAACGATAGAAAATAAGTTTGAATTCGACATAAAATTTCTGAAATTTTCCAGCTAGCGGCAGTTTACGAGAAAAATCATAACTAATTGTAGAATAATCGGATTGAGGCGTTTCAAGTGGATACGGAAAGCTAACGAGTTCAGCTACGTACAGAAATTAAGTTTGCAAACTTTTGAGGGCAATAGCTATGTCAAAATTAGTTCGAACAGTCTACGAATTACCCACATACCAAAAAGAAAAACCCCACAAAATTACAAAATCATGGAAGAAGGAAGCTTAATTAACACACCACTTACCTCAAAACCACTTAGAAACCACCTAGGATGAGGGTTGTAAGGGAGAATTTGATCAACAAGGGTTTCTCCTCTTCACTCTCTTCTTTCCCCTCTTTTGCTTTTCTTCTCCCGTTCTTCTCTCTTTTTTTTTTTAACTTTAGCCTTACTAATTATATATCAGGCCATTTAAGTGGGCTGAAACTTTGGGCCACAAAATAAATAAATAAATAAGTTTGGGCTTTCTAAAAAAAATTCTAGTTGGGCAAAGATAGGGCTGGCCTTTTGGGCCATAAAATAAATAAATAGGTTTTGGGCTTTCTAAAAAAAATCTAGTTGGGCTAAGATAGGGCTGGCCTTTTGGGCCATAAAATAAATAAATAAGTTTTGAGCTTTCTAAAAAAAATCTAGTTGAACTAAGATATTATAAAGTTTCCCCTCCTCTAAAAAGTTTCGTCCTCGAAACATAAACGTACCTAGAGATGAAAAGAGATTTGGATGGTGTTGACGCATGACTGACTCTGGTTCCCATGATTCTTCTTCAATTTGATCACTTCTCCATAGAATTCTCACCATAGGAATGGATTTGTTACGAAGCATTTTCTCTCGGCAATCTACAATTTGAACAGGTTGTACTTCGTACGATAGATTTTCCTTTAATACAACTGGGGGATATTTGAGCACGTGCGAAGGATCCGGTTCATATTTTCTAAGCATAGAGACATGGAAGACATCGTGAATCTTCGATAATTCCGATGGTAGCTCAAGTCGATACGCGACACGAGCAATCCTTTGCACGATCATAAAGGGCCAATATACCTTGGACTCAACTTTCCTCGACGGCGGAATCGCAACACACCCTTCCATGGAGAAACTTTCAGAAAAACTTTGTCTCCTTCATTAAACTCCAAATCGCGCCTCCTATTATCTGCGTAGCTTTTCTGTCGATCTTGCGCTGCCTTAAGTCTGTCTCGAATAAGTTGTATTTTTGCTTTCGCATCTTCGATAAGCTCTACTTGTTCGATTTGTCTCTCACCAACCTCATCCCAAAAGAGCGGTGTTCGACACTTTTGGCCATACAGAGCTTCGTACGGGGGCATTCCAATGCTTGAATGATAACTGTTGTTATAAGCGAACTCCACCAAAGTCACGTACTTATCCCAGCTACCTCCCAAATTCAACACCACTGCACGTAGCATGTCTTCTAGTGTCTGTATAGTTCTCTCTGACTGTCCATCAGTCTGTGGATGAAACGAGGTACTGAATAGTAATTTTGTACCTAGCGCTTTCTGCAGACTAGGCCAAAAACGGGAAGTGAATCTTGGATCACGGTCAGATATGATTGACACTGGTACTCCGTGCAATCTCATGATCTCATCGACATATAACTTGGCAAGTTTCTCTAAAGATTTGTTGGTATGCACTGGAAGGAAATGTGCCGATTTCGTCAGACGATCGACAATGACCCAAATTGAGTCATGACCCTTTTGGGTTCAAGGTAAACCAGAAACAAAATCCATTGTTACGTTTTCCCATTTCGATTCAGGAATAGGTAGTGGTTGAAGCATGCCGGCTGATTTTTGGTGTTCCGCTTTAATCTGTTGGCATGATAAGCACTTTGATACAAATTCAGTAGTGTCCCGTTTCATACCTGGCCACCAATAATGCTCCCGAAGTGTTCTATACATTTTGGTACTACTAGGATGCATTGCATAGGCTGAAGAATGGGCTTCCTCAAGAATAGCTCTACGAACATCAACTTCTGATGGAACACAAACACGATTTTTAGAAGTAAGAAGTCCATCATCCCGAATTTGAAATTCTGTTTCTTTTCCTAGATTTAGCTTCGCCATCTTCTGTTGTAAATGAACATCGTGTGATTGTCTTTCTCGAATTTGCTCGAACAAGGTAGGTCTAACCTCGAATTTGGCGATTAAGGCAGAATCATTAGACTTTTCACAATCGAGCGAAATGTGTAAAGATTTAAATTGCTCCAACATAGGAAGATAAAAAGATTGAATCGAAGCAAGTGAGGTAGAAGACTTTCTACTCAGAGCATCTGCAACAACGTTCGCCTTGCCAGGATGATAATCGATGACTAAGTCATAGTCACTAATCAACTCCATCCATCGCCTTTGCCTGAGGTTGAGCTCCTTTTGCATGGTGATATACTTTAAGCTCTTGTGATCAGTGAAAACCCGACAAGTTGCACCATATAGATAGTGCCTCCAGATCTTCAATGCAAAGACGATTGCAGCCAACTCTAAATCATGTGTAGGATAATTTTCTTCGTTCTTCTTCAATTGCCTTGTAGCGTAGGCAATAACCTTTCCTTCTTGCATGAGAACGCATCCTAATCCTTGTCTCGAGGCGTCGCTATAAATGGTAAATTCTCCAATCGCTGGATCTGGCAAAGCAAGAATAGGAGCTGAAACGAGTCGTCTTTTAAATTCTTGAAATGCTTCCTCGCATTCTTCACTCCATTCAAATTTTACCCCTTTTCGAGTCAATTTAGTCAAAGATGAAGCCAATAACGAAAAGTCTTTGACAAACCGTCGATAATATCCAGCTAATCCCAGAAAACTACGAATCTCTGTCACGTTCTTTGGACGCTCCCAATCTAGTATAGCTTGAATCTTCACTGGATCGACTTAGATTCCTTCTTTAGAAATTTAATGACCCAAAAAGCTTACCTCACGAAGCCAAAATTCACACTTCGAGAATTTAGCATAAAGCTGATTTTCTCTGAGAATGTTCAGAGCAATTCTTAGATGATGAGAATGCTCGTCGTCCGATTTAGAATAAATAAGAATGTCATCAATGAAGATGAAGACAAACTTATCTAAGTACGGCCGAAAGACCCGATTCATAAGATCTATAAAAGCTGCAGGAGCATTTGTGAGTCCAAAAGGCATAACACAGAATTCAAAATGACCGTATCTGGTTCGAAAAGCAGACTTAGGGATATCAGATTCCCTAATCTTGAGTTGGTGATAACCGGATCACAAATCAATTTTTGAGAACACAGTTCCTCCTTGCAATTGATCAAACAGATCATTGATTCTTGGAAGAGGATATTTGTTCTTAATTGTCACCTTGATCAATTGACGGTAGTCGACACATAAGCGAAGCGATCCATCTTTCTTCTTGACAAAAAGAAATGGAGCACCCCACGGAGATGTGCTAGGTCGTATGAACCCCTTCTCCAATAATTTCCCAAGTTGTGTCTGGAGTTCCTTGAGCTCAGCAGGCGACATTCGATATGGAGTAATCGATATAGGTGTGATTCCAGGAAGTACGTCAATGGAAAAATCAATCTCTCGATTTGGAGGTTGTCCTGGTAAGTCTTCGGGAAAGACATCAGGAAATTCATTCACGATCGGGATGTCATCTAGATTAGTTTCAGAAAGAGAAGTATCGATGACAAATGCCAAGAATGCCTCACAACCCTTACGCATTAATTTATGCACAGTCAACATTGAAATATAAGAGAGGGATCTCGTTTGAAGTTTACCTTCAAAAACAAGTTCTGAGAATCCTGGTCTACGAAAAATAACAAGCTTCTCGTGGCAATCGAGAATTGCATGATGAGAAGAAAGCCAATCCATGCCAAGAATAACATCAAGATCAATCAAAGGCAATGGTATCAATTCAGCCTCTAAAATAACATCTTTGATCTTCAATGGACAACCAAGGAATACCGAATCACGAATTAGACGCTCTCCAAGAGGGGTATGAACGATGATTCCAGGTGACAAATGAGAGATAGGATAATCTAAGATCGCAGTAAGATCATCCCGGATATAAGACCTATCAGAACCTGGGTCAAATAAAGCGTAGACCTGATGGTCTCCCACAAACACATGGCCTAAAGAAGCAATATTAGTTGAGATTGTGATTTAAAAATTCGGAAAGATAGAATTTCTTATGAATATTTTATTCGTAATCAAGTGGCATAACAAGGCGGGGTTAGATCTAGCATGTGAAAATACTCAGATTATAAATTACCTGTCACAACCTTCGGATCTGAACGAGCCTCTTCCTGGGAAATATGAAATACTCTAGTTTGCTTCCTTCCTTGCATAGGTGATTGAGTACTAGGGCCGCTTGAGGCATCGGGCATTCTGGTAACTGCAGATCGAGTATCTCTGGGTGTAGAATATATTAGTTTACCACAAAGTTGACCAGAACCCTGATTGCTCGCTCCCATAAGCTGTGGACAAGAACTTCGCATATGCTCCGGCTGTCGACACTGAAAACATACTTGAGGAGCCTTACAGGGGATGTCGTGATATTTTAAGCAATTCTGGCACTTGCGATTTTCACCAACCGATCCCGAGACATTGATCCCGCCTCTACTAAACTGCTCCCGAGGTTGAGAAAAACTAATAGGTACCGAACTTGGTGCGCCACGCGAAGATCCAACACTCCTATACACCTTCGATGCATTTCCTGGAAATGCGCTCCCTTGCCTTTTCTTTTGAGATCGTTCTGCAAGCTTATGTCTCTCCTGAACTAAACCTTCTACCCTCAGGGCTTCTTCTAAGAGATCGTCAAGACTCTCGTACTTGTCTCCGGACTTGATGCGATCTCGAATATTTAAATTAAGACCATCTTCAAATCTCTTGCATAAGTCTCTCGTCGTATATGACTCAGGAGCGAATTCTCGCAATTCCAGAAATTTGCTTTCGTACTCCACGACCGACATAATGCCTTGAAAGAGGTTGAAGAACTCCTTTCTCTTCTGATCCCTGATGTACTGTGAGAAGTATCGATCTTTGAATCGTTCCACAAAGATAGCCCACGTAATAGTAATCGAGGATGTCTCTTTTAGATTCTGCCACCATCGTCGTGCATCTGGGCCTAACAGTTTGGTTGCAATGACCACACGATAACATTCTTCAATCATCAAAGTGTCAAAGGTCTCTGTAATCTCCTTTAACCATGCCCCCGCTTTAGAAACATCTCTTGCACCGTCAAATTTCGAAGTCTCCATGTTTTCAACTGCTTTCACCAAATCAGGTATAAAAAGTGCACCTCGAGAAGTAGAACCTCCTAAAGCCATTTCTGGAGTAAAAACTGGTACATTAGATGTAGGTCGAATCGATTCATTAGCACGAAGAACCTCTTCAGTGACAGTCGTAGTCGTATGAGCCTTCGTAGATGGTGGAACACCATGTATTCGAATGTGATCATAATATAATTGGTACTACTCGGGTGTCATCATGTGGTCAACCCGCAACTGGGCCCGTGGTTGCTCTACCTGGGAAACTGGCACCTATGATCAGAATTGATAGGGTCCGTAACCGTCGGAGGAACGACAAGATCAGAAGAAACATGTCCTCGAGGTCCACGAGGAACAGAAGAGAGTAGAGGACTCGGAGGATCACGAGGAGTGTGTCCTCGACCTCGACCTCGACGACGAACTGGAGGTGCCATAATGACTGAAAGGAAGAAAGGAAAGAAAATGCAAGGTCAACGTCAAGGCAATACGATACCTTAGGATGACATAGAAACAAAGTTGGTGTCACGCCCCGACCCCAGACAGTACGCGACAACCGCCACGTTAACCATAAATTTCGTAGAATGGGTGCACTCCACTCCACAAAGTTTATAGAAAACGTAAGGCTTACTATTAAGTACCTGTAGAATTGAACAACTGATAACAACGGGTACAACCCGAGGACATCATCTCATAAAGTGTCAACAAGGATTTACAAAGGTACAAAATACAATGGTGTAACTTAGTTTAAAGAAAATATACATGAACGATATAACATCGCGAAGGTACAAAAAGAACATCAAGGGGGTCACCAAATATAAACTATACAATCTCGCCAATGAATCCATCAATTTACATAAAACAGAAAGTACCCAAAACACGGATTGGATGACGAGCAAACTATAGGCAAACCTCCAACCAAAACGATATCAACAGCCTGAAAAGGAAATAATGATGGGGGTGAGCAAAACCACTAGCTCAGTGAGGTGATAAGCCGGTCACCCCGACCCTTATACGAAGCATGTATTCCCACTCGCGGTTCATAATATAAAATCCAACATTTCGTCTCACAATAACTATTTCTCACTCAGTGTACATATTAATGAAAATAAAAACCTTAATGCACATTTACGAATAACACAATTAGTTCAAACAACATGTTATCACATAAAAGACGCGTGGGTAGTCAATATCCTCCTCGAACTGAGTTCTCCGTCGAGAGATAGTCCAAGCCCGTCACCGTTACTCTAAATAAAATGCACATTAATATTCTTTCTCAACACACCAAGTGCTAAAGTTCACAATTCAATATCGACGTGAATACTTGAAATGATCAAACATATAAACATATATGACATGCATGTCCCACACCGGTGACGTTGACTGAGCCTATAATAGACTGATCCATCTAACGATCACCCTCCAGAGTATCAGTATTTGGCAAATGGACAGGTGCCCCGTTAGATCTAACTCACCCAGGTTTGCCAATCACGGGCAACTTGGTTGTCACTCTAACTCACCCGAACCGCGACAATTCGGGCTACTTAATCAATGTCGCTCCAACTCACCCGAACCGTGACCAATTCAGGCTACTTAACCTTGGTACCAGGCATACATATGCATGTGCATCATAAGATGAATAACGACTCAAGTTAGAGTCTTAATTGGCACACAAGAATAACCAGAAATCAATAATACTCATAAATGGCTAACATGACTCTAACCAGAGCAATCGAGCCAATCAGGCTCTTTACCACATAACACAATACCAAATAATTTTCTTATCAATTAACTAAAACTAAAATAAATGTACATTTATCGAGGGTCCACACTTCCCACAAGAGAAGGCGTTCCCGAATTGTCAACTCACAAGTAAGTGATTAACTCTCTCCGGAATCTGAAGTCGGTCCCTTGCCCTTCGTCGATGGTTCTTTACCTAGAAAGGAGATGAGCAATTAAAGACAAATTAAATATAACTAACTATTAGCGGTAACATCCCTTTCATTGCTAAAAACAAATCCTAATTGAGTTCGAACGAGTCGATATTAAATAAAAATGGTATGTAACTCCTTAACATCAGTTCCCAATCCCACATAACCTGTTTCAATACATTAACTAAACAAAACGATAGAAAATAAGTTTGAATTCGACATAAAATTTCTGAAATTTTCCAGCTAGCGGCAGTTTACGAGAAAAATCATAACTAATTGTAGAATAATCGGATTGAGGCGTTTCAAGTGGATACGGAAAGCTAACGAGTTCAGCTACGTACAGAAATTAAGTTTGCAAACTTTTGAGGGCAATAGCTATGTCAAAATTAGTTCGAACAGTCTACGAATTACCCACATACCAAAAAGAAAAACCCCACAAAATTACAAAATCATGGAAGAAGGAAGCTTAATTAACACACCACTTACCTCAAAACCACTTAGAAACCACCTAGGATGAGGGTTGTAAGGGAGAATTTGATCAACAAGGGTTTCTCCTCTTCACTCTCTTCTTTCCCCTCTTTTGTTTTTCTTCTCCCGTTCTTCTCTCTCTTTTTTTTTTAACTTTAGCCTTAATAATTATATATCAGGCCATTTAAGTGGGCTGAAACTTTGCCCACAAAATAAATAAATAAATAAGTTTGGGCTTTTTAAAAAAAATCTAGTTGGGCTAAGATAAAGCTGACCTTTTGGGCCATATAAATAATTAAATAGGTTTTGGGCTTTCTAAAATAAATCTAGTTGGGCTAAGTTAGGGCTGGCATTTTGGGCCATAAAAATAAATAAATAGGTTTTGGGCTTTCTAAAATAAATCTAGTTGAGCTAAGATATTATAGTTGGACTCATTGGCTCGACTAAAAAAGAATGAGAATCATAAAACCAGGCTCTGATACCAAGAAAGTTGTCACGCCCCGACCCCAGACAGAACGCGACAACCGCCACGTTAACCATAAATTTCGCAGAATGGGTGCACTCCACTCCACAAAGTTTATAGAAAACCTAAGACTTGCTATCAAGTACCTGTAGAGCTGAACAACTGATATCAACGGGTACAACCCGAGGACATCATCTCAAAAAGTATCAACAAGGATTTACAAAGGTACAAAATACAACGGTGTAACTTAGTTTAAAGAAAATATACATGAACGATATAACATCGCGAAGGTACAAAAAGAACATCAAGGGGGTCACCAAATATAAACTATACAATCTCGTCAATGAATCCGTCAATTTACATAAAAGAGAAAGTACCCAAAACAAGGATTGGATGACGAGCAAACGATAGGAAAACTTCCAACCAAAACGATATCAACAGCCTGAAAAGGAAAGAATGATGGGGGTGAGCAAAACCACTAGCTCAGTGAGGTGATAAACCGGTCACCCCGACCCTTATACGAAGCATGTATTCCACTCGCGGTTCATAACATAAAATCCCACATTTCGTCCCACAATAAATATTTCTCACTCAGTATACATATTAATGAAAATAAAAACCTTAGTGCACATTTACGAATAACACAATTAGTTCAAACAACATGTTATCACATAAAAGACGCGTGGGTAGTCAATATCCTCCTCGAACTGAGCTCTCCGTCGAGAGACAGTCCAAGCCCGTCACCGTTACTCTAGATAAAATGCACATTAATATTCTCTCTCAACGCGCCAAGTGCTAAAGTTCACAGTTCAATATCTACGTGAATACTTGAAATGATCAAACATATAAACATATATGACATGCATGTCCCACACCGGTGACGTTGACTGAGCCTATAATAGACTAATCCATCTAACGATCACCCTCCAGAGTATCAGTATTTGGCAAATGGACAGGTGCCCCGTTAGATCTAACTCACCCGGGTTTGCCAATCCCGGGCAACTTGGTTGTCACTCTAACTCACCCGAACCGCGACAATTCGGGCTACTTAACCAATGTCGCTCTAACTCACCCGAACCGTAACCAATTCGGGCTACTTAACCTTGGTACCAGGCATACATATGCATATGCATCATAAGATGAATAACGACTCAAGTTAGAGTCTTAATTGGCACACAAGAATAACCAGAAATCAATTCTCAAATAATTCACAATAAATGCTATCAGATATCGAGCCGACAAGGCTCTTCAACATAAGTTAAAATCAATAATACTCATAAAATAGCTAACAGGACTCTAACTAGAGCAATCGAGCCAATCAGGCTCTTTACCACATAACACAATACCAAATAATTTTCTTATCAATTAACTAAAACTAAAATAAATGCACATTTATCGAGGGTCCACACTTCCCACAAGAGAAGGCATTCCCGAATTATCAACTCACAAGGAAGTGATTAACTCTCTCCGGAATCTGAAGTCGGTCCCTTGCCCTTCGTCGATGGTTCTTTACCTAGAAAGGAGATGAGCAATTAAAGACAAATTAAATATAACTAACTATTAGCGTTAACATCCCTTTCATTGCTAAAAACAAATCCTAATCGAGTTCGAACGAGTCGATATTAAATAAAAATAGCATGTAACTCCTTAACATCAGTTCCCAATTCCACATAACCCGTTTCAATACATTAACTAAACGAAATGATAAAAAAATAAGTTTGAATTCGACATAAAAATTCTGAAATTTTCCAGCTAGCGGCAGTTTACGAGAAAAATCATAACTAATTGTAGAATAATCGGATTGAGGCGTTTCAAGTGGTTACGGAAAGCTAACGAGTTCAGCTAAGTACAGAAATTAAGTTTGCAAAGTTTAGATGTCAATAGCTATGTCAAAATCAGTTCGAACAGTCTGCAAATTACCCACATACCAAAAAGAAAAATCCCACAAAATTACAAAATCATGGAAGAAGGAAGCTTAATTCACACACCACTTACCTCAAAACAACTTAGAAACCACCTAGGATGAGGGTTGTAAGGGAGAATTTGATCAACAAGGGTTTCTCCTCTTCACTCTCTTCTTTCCCCTCTTTTGTTTTTCTTCTCCCGTTCTTCTCTCTTTTTTCTAACTTTAGCCTTACTAATTATATATCAGGCCATTTAAGCTGGCTGAAACTTTGGGCCACAAAATAAATAAATAAATAAGTTTGGGCTTTCTAAAAAAAATTCTAGTTGGGCTAAGATAGGGCTGGCCTTTTAGGCCATAAAATAAATAAATAGGTTTTGGGTTTTCTAAAAAAATTCTAGTTGGGCTAAGATAGGGCTGGCCTTTTGGGCCATAAAATAAATAAATAGGTTTTGGGCTTTCTAAAAAAAATCCAGTTGAACTAAGATATTATAAAGTGAGCATCAAAATGAAGGAAATGTGCATTGAAAAGAGGAAAATGTTGATCGTAACGAGAAAATGAGCATCAAAATGAAGGAAATGTGCATCGAACCGAAGAAAATATTGATCGTAACGAGAAAATGATTGTCAAAATGAAAGAAATATGCATCGAAACAAAGGAAATGTTGATCGTAATGAGAAAATGAGCATCAAAATGAAGGAAGTACGCATCGAAACGAGGGAAATATTGATCGTAATGAGAAAATGAGCATCAAAATGAAGGAAATATGCATCGAAACGAAGAAAATGTAGATCGTATTGAGAAAATGAGCATTAAAATTAAGGAAATAAGCATTGATAGAAAATAATTGTTGATTGTAACGAAAAAATAATCATCAAAATGAAGGAAAAGAGCATCGAAATGAAGAAAATACTGATCGTAATGAGCAAATGAGCATCAAAATGAAGGAAATATGCATCGAAACGAAGGGAATGTAGATCGTAACGAGAAAATGAGCATCAAAGTGAAGGAAATACTCATCGAAATGAAGATAATGTTGATCATAACGAGAAAATGAGCATCAAAATGAAGAAAACGAGCATCAAAACTAAGAAAATATAGATCGTAACGAGAAAATGAGCATCAAATTTAAGGAAATGTGCATTGAAAAGAAGAAAGTGTTGATCGTAATGAGAAAATGAGCATCAAAATGAAGGAAATGTGCATCGAAATGAAGAAAATATTGATCTTAACGAGAAAATAATAGTCAAAATGAAGGAAATATGTATTGAAACAAAGGAAATGTTGATCGTAATGAGAAAATAAGCATCCAAATGAAGGAAATATGCATCGAAACGTTGGAAATGTTTATCATAATGAGAAAATGAGCATCAAAATGAAGGAAATATGCATCGAAATGAAGAAAATGTCAATCATATCGAGAAAATGAGCATCAAAATTAAGGAAATATGCATCGATAGGAAATAATTGTTGATTGTAAAAAAAATAATTATCAAAATGAAGGAAAAGAGCATCGAAACGAAGGAAATGTTGATCGTAACAAGAAAATTGAGCATCAAAATGAATAAAAAAGAATAAAAAAGAAGGAAATGCAGATTGTAACAAGAAAATAAGCATCAAAATAAAGGAAATATTCTTCGAAACGAAGAAAATATTGATCATAACGAGAAAATGAGTTTCAAAATAAAGGGAATATGTATCGAACCGAAAGCGTGTTTGTCTTAACGAGAAAATGAGTATCAAAATGAAGGACATGAGCAACGAAACAAAGAAAATATTGATAGTAACGAGAAAATGAGCATCAAAATGATGGTAATGTGCATCGAAAAGAAGAAAATGATGATCGTAAAAAGAAAATTAGCATCAAAATAAAGGAAATGTACATCGAAACGAAGAAATTGTTGATCGCAATGAGAAAATGAGCTTCAAAATGAAGCAAATATGCAACGAAACAAAGGTAATGTAGATCGTAATAAGAAAATGATCATCAAAATGAAGGAAATATGCATCGAAACGAAGGAAATGTTGATCGTAACGAGAAAATGAACATCAAAATGAAGGAAATATGCATCGAAAATGAAGGAAATATTGATCGTAACGAGAAAATGAACATCAAAATGAAGGAAATAAGCACTGATAGAAAATATATGTTGATCGTTACAAGAATATGATCATCAAAATGAAGAAAACAAGCATCGAAACGAAGGAAATGTTGTTCGTAACTAGAAAATAAGCATCAAAATAAAGGAATTACGCATCGAAACGAAGGGAATGAAGATCGTAACGAGAAAATGAGCATCAAAATGATGAAAATATGCATCGAAACGAACTTAAAGTAAATCGTAATTAGAAATTGAGCATCAAAATGTGGAAAATATGCACCGAAACGAAGGAAATATTGATCGTAACTAGAAAATGAGCATAAAAATGAAGGAAATATGCATCGAAAAGAGGAAAATATTGATAGTAATGAGAAATTTAGCATTAAAATGAAGGATATATGAGTCGAAACGAAGGAAATTGTTGATCGCAATGAGAAAATGAACTTAAAAATGAAGCAAATATGCAACGAAGCAAAGATAATGTAGATCGTAATAAGAAAATGAGCATGAAAATTAAGGAAACGTGCATCGAAACAAAGAAAACGTTGATCGTAACGAGAAAATAAACCTCAAAATGAAGGAAATATGCATCGAAATGAAGGAAATGTTGAACGTAATGAGAAAATGAGCATCAAAATGAAGGAAATATGCATCGAAACGATAAAAATGTTGATCGTAATGAGATAATGAGCATCAAAATGAAGGAAATATGTATCGAAACGAAGGAAATGTAGATAGTAACGAGAAAATGAGCATCAGAATGAAGGAAATATGCATCGATAGGAAATAATTGTTGATCGTAATGAGAAAATGATCATCAAAATGAATGAAACGAGCATCGAAACTAAGAAAATATAGATCGTAACGAGAAAATGAGCATCAAAATGAAGGAAATGTACATTGAAAAGAGGAAAATGTAGATCGTAATGAGAAAATGAGCATCAAAATGAAGGAAATGTGCGTCGAAACAAAGAAAATATTGATCGTAACGAGAAAATGATTGTCAAAATGAAAGAAATATGCATCGAAAAAAAGGAAATGTTGATCGTAATGAGAAAATGAGCATCAAAATGAAGTACGCATCGAAACGAGGGAAATATTGATCATAATGAGAAAATAAGCATCAAAATGAAGGAAATATGCATCGAAACGAAGAAAATGTAGATCGTATTGAGAAAATGAGCATTAAAATTAAGTAAATAAGCATCGATAGGAAATAATTGTTGATTGTAACGAAAAATAATCATCAAAATGAAGGAAAATAGCTTCGAAATGAAGAAAATACTGATCGTTATGAGAAAATGAGCATCAAAAAAAGGAAATATGCATCGAAATGAAGGGAATGTAGATCGTAACGAGAAAATGAGCATCAAAGTGAAGGAAATATTCATCGAAATGAAGATAATGTTGATCATAACGAGAAAATAAGCATCAAAACTAAGAAAATATAGATCGTAACGAGAAAATGAGCATCAATTTGAAGGAAATGTGCATTGAAAAGAAGAAAATATTGATCGTAACGAGAAAATGTGCATCAAAATGAAGGAAATGTGCATCAAAACGAAGAAAATATTGATCGTAACGAGAAAATGATTGTCAAAATGAAGGAAATATGTATTGAAACAAAGGAAATGTTGATCGTAATGAGAAAATAAGCATCCAAATTAAGGAAATATGCATCGAAACGTTAGAAGTGTTCATCATAATGAGAAAATGAGCATCAAAATGAAGGAAATATGCATCGAAATGAAGAAAATGTCAATCATATCGAGAAAATGAGCATCAAAATTAAGGAAATATGCATCCATAGGAAATAATTGTTGATTGTAACAAAAAATAATCATCAAAATGAAGGAAAAGAGCATCGAAACGAATGAAATGTTGATCGTAACAAGAAAATTGAGCATCAAAATGAAGAAATAAGAATAAAAAAGAAGGAAATGCTGATCGTAACAAGAAAATAAGCATCAAAATAAAGGAAATATTCTTCAAAACGAAGAAAATATTGATCATAACGGGAAAATGAGTTTCAAAATGAAGGACATGAGCAATGAAACAAAGAAAATATTTATAGTAACGAGAAAATGAGCATCAAAATGATGGAAATATTCATCGAAACGAAGAAAACTGATGATTGTAACAAGATAATTATCATCAAAATGAAGGAAATGTACAACGAAATGAAGAAATTGTTGATCACAATGAGAAAATAAGCATCAAAATGAAGCAAATATGCATCGAAACAAAGGTAATGTAGATCGTAATAAGAAAATGAGCATCAAAGTGAAGGAAATATGCATCGAAACGAAGGAAATGTTGATCGTAACGAGAAAATGAACGTCAAAATGTAGGAAATAAGCCCTGATAGAAAATATATGTTGATCGTTACAAGAAAATGATCATCAAAATGTAGAAAAAATGCATCGAAACGAAGGAAATGTTGTTCGTAACTAGAAAATGAGCATCAATTAAAGGAATTACGCATCGAAATGAAGGGAATGAAGATCGTAACGAGAAAATGAGCATCAAAATGATGAAAATATGCATCGAAACGAACTTAAAGTAAATCGTAACTAGAAATTGAGCATCAAAATGTGGGAAATATGCACCGAAACGAAGTAAATATTGATCGTAACTAGAAAATGAGCATAAAAATGAAGGAAATATGCATCGAAAAGAGGGAAATATTGATCGTAATGAGAAATTTAACATTAAAATGAAGGAAATATGAGTCGAAACGAAGGAAATGTAGATCGTAACGAGAAAATGAACATCAAAGTGAAGGAAATATGCATCAAAATAATGGAAATTTGCATCGAAATGAAGGAAATATTGATCATAACGAGAAAATGAGCATCAAAATGATAGAAATATTCATCGAAAAGAAGATAATGTTGATCATAACAAGAAAATGAGCATTAAAATAAAGGAAACGAGCATTGAAACAATGAAAAAATAGATCGTAACGAGAAAATGAGCATCAAAATGAAGGAAATGTGCATTAAAAAGAAGAAAATATTGATCATAACGAGAAAATGAGCATGAAAGTGAAGGAAATATGCATCAAAACGAAGAAAATATTGATCGTAACGCGAAATGAGCTTCAAAATAAAAGAAATATGCATCATAACGAAGGAAATGTTGATCATAACGAGAAAATGAACATTAAAATAATGGAAATTTGCATCGAAATGAAGTAAATATTGATCATAACGAGAAATTGAGCTTCAAAATGATGGAAATTTTCATCAAAACGAAGATAATGCTGATCATAATAGAAAATGAGCATTAAAATGAAGGAAACGAGCATCGAAACAAAGAAAAAATAGATCGTAACGTAAAAATAAGCATCAAAATGAAGGAAATTTGCATTGAAAAGAAGAAAATGTTGATCGTAACGAGAAAATAAGCATCAAATTTAAGGTAATATGCATCGAAACAAAGAAAATGTTGATCGTAACGAGAAAATAAACCTGAAAATGAAGGAAATATGCATCGAAATGAAGGAAATGTTGATCGTAATGAGAAAATGAGCATCAAAATTAGGAAATATGCATCGAATCGAAGGAAATATAGATAGTAACGAGAAAATGAGCATCATAATGAAGAAAATATGCATCGATAGGAAATAATTGTTGATCGTAACGAGAAAATGATCATAGAAACGAAAGAAACGAGCATCGAAACTAAGAAAATATAGATCATAACGAAAAAATGAGCATCAAAATGAAGGAAATGTGCATTGAAAAGAAGAAAATGTTGATCGTAATGAGACAATGAGCATCAAAATGAACGAAATATGCATCGAAACGAAGAAAATGTTGATCGTAACGAGAAAATGATTGTCAAAATGAAGGAAATATACATCGAAACAAAGGAAATGTTGATCGTAATGAGAAAATGAACATCAAAATGAATGAAATACGCATCGAAACGAGGGAAATGTTGATCGTAATGATAAAATGAGCATCAAAATAAAGGAAATATGCATCGAATTAAATAAAATGTAGATCGTATTGAGAAAATAAGCATCAAAATTAAGGAAATATGCATCGATAGGAAGTAATTGTAGATTGTAACGAAAAAATAATCATCAAAATAAAGGAAAAGACCATCGAAAGGAAGAAAATGTAGATCGCAACAAGAAAATTGAGCATCCAAATGAAGAAAATACGAATAAAAAAGAAGGAAATGTTGATCGCCACAAGAAAATGAGCATCAAAATGAAGAAAATATTCTTTGAAACGAAGGAAATGTTGATCATAACGAGAAAATGAGAATCAAAATGAAGGGAATATGTATCGAACCGAAAACGATGTTTGTCTTAACGAGAAAATAAGTATCAAAATGAAGGACATGAGCAACAAAACCAAGAAAATATTGATAGTAACGAGAAAATGAGCATCAAAATGAAGGAAATATGCATCGAAACTATAATATCTTAGTTCAACTAGATTTTTTTTAGAAAGCCCAAAACCTATTTATTTATTTTTATAGCCCAAAAGGCCAGCCCAATTAAGCCCAACTAGATTTTTTTTAGAAAGCCCAAAACCTATTTATTTATTTTTATATAGCCCAAAAGGCCAGCCCAATTAAGCCCAACTAGATTTTTTTAGAAAGCCCAAACTTATTTATTTATTTATTTTGTGGCCCAAAGTTTCAGCCCACTTAAATGGCCTGATATATAATTAGTAAGACTAAAGTTAAAAAAAAAAGAGAGAGAAGAACGGGAGAAGAAAAGCAAAAGAGGGGAAAGAAAAGAGTAAATAGGAGAAACCCTTGTTGATCAAATTCTCCCTTACAACCCTCATCCTAGGTGGTTTCTAAGTTGTTTTGAGGTAAGTGGTGTGTGAATTAAGCTTCCTTCTTCCATGATTTTGTAATTTTGTGGGGTTTTTCTTTTTGGTATGTGGGTAATTTGCAGACTGTTCGAACTGATTTTGACATAGCTATTACCCTTGAAAGTTTGCAAACTTAATTTCTGTATGTAGCTGAACTCGTTAGCTTTCCGTAGCCACTTGAAACGCCTCAATCTGATTATTCTACAATAAGTTATGATTTTTCTCGTAAATTGCCGCTAGCTGGAAAATTTCAGAATTTTTATGTCGAATTCAAACTTATTTTTTTATCATTTCGTTTAGTTAATGTATTGAAACGGTTATATGGGATTGGGAACTGATGTTAAGGAGTTACATGCCATTTTTATTTAATATCGACTCGTTCGAACTCGATTAGGATTTGTTTTTAGCAATGAAAGGGATGTTAACGCTAATAGTTAGTTATATTTAATTTGTCTTTAATTGCTCATCTCCTTTCTAGGTAAAGAACCATCGACGAAGGGCAAGGGACCGACTTCAGATTCCGGAGAGAGTTAATCACTTCCTTGTGAGTTGATAATTCGAGAACGCCTTCTCTTGTGGGAAGTGTGGACACTCGATAAATGTGCATTTATTTTAGTTTTAGTTAATTGATAAGAAAATTATTTGGTATTATGTATGTGGTAAAGAGCCTGATTGGCTCGATTGCTCTGGTTAGAGTCATGTTAGCCATTTTATGAGTATTATTGATTTCTGGTTATTCTTGTGTGTCAATTAAGACTCTAACTTGAGTCGTTATTCATCTTATGATGCACATGCATATGTATGCCTGGTACCAAGGTTAAGTAGCCGGAATTGGTCACGGTTCGGGTGAGTTGGAGCGACATTGATTAAGTAGCCCGAATTTGTCGCGGTTCGGGTGAGTTAGAGTGACAACCAAGTTGCCCGTGATTGGCAAACCTGGGTGAGTTAGATATAACGGGGCACCTGTCCATTTGCCAAATACTGATACTCTGGAGGGTGATCGTTAGATGGATCAGTCTATTATAGGCTCAGTCAACGTCACCGGTGTGGGACATGCATGTCATATATGTTTATATGTTTGATCATTTCAAGTATTCACGTCGATATTGAATTGTGAACTTTAGCACTTGGCGTATTGAGAAAGAATATTAATGTGCATTTTATCTAGAGTAACGGTGACGGGCTTGGACTGTCTCTCGACGGAGAGCTCAGTTCGAGGAGGATATTGACTACCCACGCGTCTTTTATGTGATAACATGTTGTTTGAACTAATTGTGTTATTCGTAAATGTGCACTAAGGTTTTTATTTTCATTAATATGTATACTGAGTGAGAAATAGTTATTGTGGGACGAAATGTGGGATTTTATGTTATGAACCGCGAGTGGAATACATGCTTCGTATAAGGGTCGGGGTGACCGGCTTATCACCTCACTGAGCTAGTGGTTTTGCTCACCCCCATCATTCTTTCCTTTTCAGGCTGTTGATATCGTTTTGGTTGGAGGTTTTCCTATCGTTTGCTCGTCATCCAATCCGTGTTTTGGGTACTTTCTCTTTTATGTAAATTGACGGATTCATTGGCGAGATTGTATAGTTTATATTTGGTGACCCCCTTGATGTTCTTTTTGTACCTTCGCGATGTTATATCGTTCATGTATATTTTCTTTAAACTAAGTTACACCGTTGTATTTTGTACCTTTGTAAATCCTTGTTGATACTTTTTGAGATGATGTCCTCGGGTTGTACCCGTTGTTATCAGTTGTTCAGCTCTACAGGTACTTTATAGCAAGCCTTACGTTTTCTATAAACTTTGTGGAGTGGAGTGCACCCATTCTGCGAAATTTATGGTTAACGTGGCGGTTGTCGCGTTCTGTCTGGGGTCGGGGCGTGACAGAAACGAAGAAAATGATGATCGTAACGAGAAAATTAGCATCAAAATGAAGGAAATGTGCATCGAAATGAAGAAATTATTGATCGTAATGAGAAAATGAGAGTCTAAATGAATAAAATAAGCATCAAAACGAAGGAAATATACATCGAAAAGAAGATAATATTGATCATAACGAAAAAATGAACATCAAAATGAAGGAATTAAGCATAGATAGAAAATATATGTTGATCTTTACGAGAAAATGATCTTCAAAATGAAGAAAACGAGTATCGTAATGAAGGAAATGTTGTTCGTAACTAGAAAATGAGCATCAAAATGAAGGAATTACGCATCGAAACGAAGGGAATGAAGATCGTAACGGGAAAATGAGCATCAAAATGATGAAAATATGCATCGAAACAAACGAAAAGTAGATCGTAACTAGAAAATGAGCATAAAAATGTAGGAAATATACACCGAAACGAAGGAAATATTGATCGTAACTAGAAAATGAGCATAAAAATGAAGGAAATATGCATCGAAAAGAGGGAAATATTGATCGTAATGAGAAATTTAGCATTAAAATGAAGGAAATATGAGTCGAAACGAAGGAAATGTAGATCGTAACGAGAAAATGAGCATCAAAGTGAAGGAAATATGCATAAAAACAATGGAAATATTGATCATAACGAGAAAATGAGCATCAAAATGATGGAAATATTCATCTAAAAGAAGATAATGTTGATCATAACAAGAAAATGAGCATTAAAATAAAGGAAAAGAGCATTGAAACAAAGAAAAAATAGATCGTAACAAGAAAATGAACATCAAAATGAAGGAAATGTGCATTGAAAAGAAGGAAATATTGATCGTAACGAGAAAATGAACCTCAAAATGAAGGAAATATGCATCGAAATGAAGGAAATGTTGATCGTAATGAGAAAATGAGCATCAAAATGAAGGAAATATGCATCGAAACGATGAAAATGTTGATTGTAATGAGATAATGAGCATCAAAATGAAGGAAATATGTATCGAAACGAAGGAAATGTAGATAGTAACGAGAAAATGAGCATCAGAATGAAGGAAATATGCATCGATATGAAATAATTGTTGATCGTAATGAGAAAATGATCATCAAAATGAAGGAAACGAGCATCGAAACTAAGAAAATAAAGATTGTAACGAGAAAATTAGCATCAAAATGAAGGAAATGTACATTGAAAACAGGAAAATGTAGATCGTAACGAGAAAATGAGCATCAAAATAAATGAAATATGCGTCGAAACAAAGAAAATATTGATCGTAACGAGTAAATGATTGTCAAAATGAAATAAATATGCATCGAAACAAAGAAAATGTTGATCGTAGTGAGAAAATGAGCATCAAAATAAAGGAAGTACGCATCGAAACGAGGGAAATATTGATCGTAATGAGAAAATGAGCATCAAAATGAAGGAAATATGCATCGAAACGAAGAAAATGTAGATCATATTGAGAAAATGAGCATTAAAATTAAAGAAATAAGCATCGATAGGAAATAATTGTTGATTGTAACGAAAAAACAATAATCAAAATGAAGGAAAAGAGCATCGGAATGAAGGAAATACTGATCGTAATGAGAAAATGAGTATCAAAATGAAGAAAATATGCATCGAAACGAAGGGAATGTAGATCGTAACGAGAAAATGAGCATCAAAGTGATGGAAATATTCATCGAAATGAAGATAAAGTTGATCATAACGAGAAAATGAGCATCAAAATGAAGGAAACGAGCATCAAAACTAAGAAAATATAGATCGTAACGAGAAAATGAGCATCAAATTGAAGGAAATGTGCATTGAAAAGAAGAAAATATTGATCGTAATGAGAAAATGAGCATCAAAATGAATGAAATGTGTATCGAAACGAAGAAAATATTGGTCGTAACGAGAAAAGGATTGTCAAAATGAAGGAAATATGTATTGAAACAAAGGAAATGTTGATCGTAATTAGAAAATAAGCATCCAAATGAAGGAAATATGCATCGAAACGTTGAAAATGTTGATCATAATGAGAAAATGAGCATCAAAATGAAGGAAATATGCATCGAAATGAAGAAAATGTCAATCATATCGAGAAAATGAGCATCAAAATTAAGGAAATATGCATCGATAGGAAATAATTGTTGATTGTAAAAAAAATAATCATCAAAATGAAGGAAAAGAGCATCGAAACGAAGGAAATGTTGATCGTAACAAGAAAATTGAGCATCAAAATGAAGAAATAAGAATAAAAAAGAAGGAAATGCAGATCGTAACAAGAAAATATGCATCAAAATAAAGGAAATATTCTTCAAAACGAAGAAAATATTGATCATAACGAGAAAATGAGAATCAAAATGAAGGGAATATGTATCGAACCGAAAGCGTGTTTGTCTTAACGAGAAAATGAGTATCAAAATGAAGGACATGAGCAACGAAACAAAGAAAATATTGATAGTAACGAGAAAATGAGCATCAAAATGATGGAAATGTGCATCGAAACGAAGAAAATGATGATCGTAAAGAGAAAATTAGCATCAAAATGAAGGAAATGTACATCGAAACGAAGAAATTGTTGATCGCAATGAGAAATGAGCTTCAAAATGAAGCAAATATGCAACGAAACAAAGGTAATGTAGATCGTAATAAGAAAATGAGCATCAATATGAAGGAAATATGCATCGAAACGAAGGAAATGTTGATCGTAACTAGAAAATGAACATCAAAATGATGGAAATAAGCACTGATAGAAAATATATGTTGATCGTTACAAGAAAATGATCATCAAAATGAAGAAAAAAAGCATCGAAACGAAGGAAATGTTGTTCGTAACTAGAAAATGAGCATCAAAATAAAGGAATTACGCATCGAAACGAAGGGAATGAAGATCGTAACGAGAAAATGAGCATCAAAATGATGAAAATATGCATCGAAACGAACTTAAAGTAAATCGTAACTAGAAATTGGGCATCAAAATGTGGAAACAAAGGAAATATTGATCGTAACTAGAAAATGAGCATAAAAATGAAGGAAATATGCATCGAAAAGAGGGAAATATTGATCGTAATGTGAAATTTAGCATTAAAATGAAGAATATATTAGTCGAAACGAAGGAAATTTTTTATCGCAATGAGAAAATGAGCTTCAAAATGAAGCAAATATGCAACGAAACAAAGGTAATGTAGATCGTAATAAGAAAATGAGCATCAAAATGAAGGAAATATGCATCGAAACGAAGGAAATGTTGATCGTAACGAGAAAATGAACATCAAGAAGGAAATATTGATAGTAAAGAGAAAATGAAGGACATGAGCAACGAAAATATATGTTGATCGTTACAAGAAAATGATCATCAAAATGAAGAAAACAAGCATCGAAAGGAAGGAAATGTTGTTCGTAACTAGAAAATGAGCATCAAAATGAAGGAATTACGCATCGAAACGAAGGGAATGAAGATCGTAATGAGAAAATGAGCATCAAAATGATGAAAATATGCATCGAAACGAACTTAAAGTAAATCGTAAGTAGAAATTGAGCATCAAAATGTGGGAAATATGCACCGAAACGAAGGAAATATTGATCGTAACTAGAAAATGAGCAAAAAAATGAAGGAAATATGCATCGAAAAGAGGGAAATATTGATCGTAATGAGAAATTTAGCATTAAAATGAAGGAAATATGAGTCGAAACGAAGGAAATGTAGATCGTAACGAGAAAATGAGCATCAAAGTGAAGGAAATATGCATCAAAATAATGGAAATTTGCATCGAAATGAAGGAAATATTGATCATAAGGAGAAAATGAGCATCAAAATGATGAAAATATTCATCGAAAAGAAGATAATGTTGATCATAACAAGAAAATGAGCATTAAAATAAAGGAAACGAGCATTGAAACAATGAAAAAATAGATCGTAACGAGAAAATGAGCATCAAAATGAAGGAAATGTGCATTGAAAAGAAGAAAATATTGATCATAACGAGAAAATGAGCATCAAAATTAAGGAAATGTGCATCGAAACAAAGAAAATGTTGATCGTAACGAGAAAATAAACCTCAAAATGAAGGAAATATGCATCGAAATGAAGGAAATGTTGATCGTAATGAGAAAATGAGCATCAAAATTAGGAAATATGCATCGAATCGAAGAAAATATAGATAGTAACGAGAAAATGAGCATGAAAGTGAAGGAAATATGCATCAAAACGAAGGAAATGTTGATCGTAACACGAAAATGAGCTTCAAAATAAAGGAAATATGCATCATAACGAAGGAAATGTTGATTATAACGAGAGAATGATCATCAAAATAATGGAAATTTGCATCGAAATGAAGGAAATATTGATCATAACGAGAAATTAAGCATCAAAATGATGGAAATATTCATCGAAACGAAGATAATGTTGATCATAACAAGAAAATGAGCATCAAAATGAAGGAAACAAGCATCGAAACAAAGAAAAAATAGATCGTAACGAGAAAATGAGCATCAAAATGAAGGAAATTTGCATTGAAAAGAAGGAAATATTGATCGTAACGAGAAAATGAACCTCAAAATGAAGGAAATATGCATCGAAACGATGGAAATGTTGATCGTAATGAGATAATGAGCATCAAAATGAAGGAAATATGCATCGAAGCGAAGGAAATGTAGATAGTAACGAGAAAATGAGCATCAAAATGAAGGAAATATGCATCGATAGGAAATAATTGCTGATCGTAATGAGAAAATGATCATCAAAATGAAGGAAACGAGCATCGAAACTAAGAAAATATAGATCGTAACGAGAAAATGAGCATCAAAATGAAGGAAATGTACATTGAAAAGAGGAAAATGTAGATCGTAATGAGAAAATGGGCATCAAAATGAAGGAAACGTGCGTCGAAACAAAGAAAATATTGATCGTAACGAGAAAATGATTGTCAAAATGAAAGAAATATGCATCGAAAAAAGAAAATGTTGATCGTAATGAGAAAATGAGCATCAAAATAAAGGAAGTACGCATCGAAACGAGGGAAATATTGATCGTAATGAGAAAATGAGCATCAAAATAAAGGAAATATGCATCGAAACGAAGAAAATGTAGATCGTATTGAGAAAATGAGCATTAAAATTAAAGAAATAAGCATCCATAGGAAATAATTGTTGATTGTAACGAAAAAATAATAATCAAAATGAAGGAAAAGAGCATCGAAATGAAGGAAATACTGATCGTAATGAGAAAATGAACATCAAAATGAAGGAAATATGCATCGAAACGAAGGGAATATAGATCGTAACGAGAAAATGAGCATCAAAGTGAAGGAAATATTCATCGAAATGAAGATAATGTTGATCATAACGAGAAAATGAGCATCAAAATGAAGGAAACGAGCATCAAAACTAAGAAAATATAGATCGTAACGAGAAAATGAGCATCAAATTGAAGGAAATGTGCATTGAAAAGTAGAAAATGTTGATCGTAACAAGAAAATGAGCATCAAAATGAAGGAAATGTGCATCGAAACGAAGAAAATGTTGATTGTAATGAGAAAATGATTGTCAAAATGAAATAAATAAGCATCGAAACAAAGGAAATGTTGATCGTAATGAGAAAATGAGCATCAAAATGACGGAAGTACGCATCGAAACGAGGGAAATATTGATCATAATGAGAAAATGAGCATCAAAATGAAGGAAATATGCATCGAAACGAAGAAAATATAGATCGTATGAGAAAATGAGCATTAAAATTAAAGAAATAAGCATCGATAGGAAATAATTGTTGATTATAACGAAAAAATAATCATCAAAATGAAGGAAAAGAGCATCGAAATGAAGGAAATAATGATCGTAATGAGTAAATGAGCATCAAAATGAAGGAAATATGCATCGAAACGAAGGGAATGTAGATCGTAACGAGAAAATGAGCATCAAAGTGAAGGAAATATTTATCGAAATGAAGATAATGTTGATCATAACGAGAAAATGAGCATCAAAATGATGGAAACGAGCATCAAAACTAAGAAAATATAGATCGTAACCAGAAAATGAGCATCAAATTGAAGGAAATGTGCATTGAAAAGAAGAAAATATTGATCGTAATGAGAAAATGAGCATCAAAATGAAGAAAATGTGCATCGAAACGAAGAAAATGTTGATTGTAACGAGAAAATGATTGTCAAAATGAAGGAAATATGTATTGAAACAATGGAAATGTTGATCGTAATGAGAAAATAAGCATCCAAATGAAGGAAATATGCATCGAAACGTTGGAAATGTTGATCATAATGAGAAAATGAGCATCAAAATGAAGAAAATATGCATCGAAATGAAGAAAATGTCAATCGTATCAAGAAAATGAGCATCAAAATTAAGGAAATATGCATCGATAGGAAATAATTGTTGATTGTAACAAAAAAAATAATCATCAAAATGAAGGAAAAGAGCATCGAAACGAAGGAAATGTTGATCGTAACAAGAAAATTGAGCATCAAAATGAAGAAATAAGAATAAAAAAGAAGGAAATGTTGATCGTAACAAGAAAATAAGCATCAAAATAAAGGAAATATTCTTCGAAACGAAGAAAATATTGATCATAACGAGAAAACAAGTTTCAAAGTGAAGGGAATATGTATCGAACCGAAAGCGTGTTTGTCTTAACTAGAAAATGAGTATCAAAATAAAGGACATGAGCAACGAAAAAAGAAAATATTGATAGTAACGAGAAAATGAGCATCAAAATGATGGAAATGTACATCGAAACGAAGAAAATGATGATCGTAACGAGAAAATTAGCAGCAAAATGAAGGAAATGTACATCGAAACGAAGAAATTGTTGATCGCAATGAGAAAATGAGCTTCAAAATGAAGCAAATATGCAACGAAACAAAGGTAATGTAGATCGTAATAAGAAAATGAGCATCAAAATGAAGGAAATATGCATCGAAACAAAGGAAATATTGATCGTAACGAGAAAATGAACATCAAAATGAAGGAAATATGCATCGAAAACAAAGGAAATGTTGAACGTAACGAGAAAATGAACATCAAAATGAAGCAAATAAGCACTGATAGAAAATATATGTTGATCGTTACAAGAAAATGATCATCAAAATGAAGAAAACAAGCATCGAAACGAAGGAAATGTTGTTCGTAACTAGAAAATGAGCATCAAAATAAAGGAATTACGCATCGAAACGAAGGGAATGAAGATCGTAACGAGAAAATGATCATCAAAATGACAAAAATATGCAATTAAACGAACTTAAAGTAAATCGTAACTAGAAATTGAGCATCAAAATGTGGAAAATATGCACCGAAACGAAGGAAATATTGATCGTAACTAGAAAATGAGCATAAAAATGAAGGAAAATGCATCGAAAAGAGGGAAATATTGATCGTAATGAGAAATTTAGCATTAAAATGAAGGATATATGAGTCGAAACGAAGGAAATGTAGATCATAATGAGAAAATGGGCATGAAAGTGATGGAAATATGCATCAAAACGAAGGAAATGTTGATCGTAACGCGAAAATGAGCTTCAAAATAAAGGAAATATGCATCATAACGAAGGAAATGTCGATCATAACGAGAGAATGAACATCAAAATAATGGAAATTTGCATCGAAATGAAGGAAATATTGATCATAACGAGAACTTGAGCATCAAAATGATGGAAATATTCATCGAAACGAAAATAATGTTGATCGTAACGAGAAAATAATCATGAAAATGATGGAATTTTGCATTGAAAAGAAGAAGTGTTGATCGTAACGAGAAAATGAGCATCAAATTTAAGGAAATATGCATCGAAACAAAGAAAATATTGATCGTAACGAGAAAATAAACCTCAAAATTAAGGAAATACGCATCGAAATGAAGAAAATACTGATCGTAATGAGAAAATGAGCATCAAAATTAGGAAATATGCATCGAATCGAAGGAAATATAGATAGTAACGAGAAAATGAGCATCATAATGAAGGAAATATGCATCGATTGGAAATAATTGTTGATCATAACGAGAAAATGATCATCAAAATGAAAGAAACGAGCATCAAAACTAAGAAAATATAGATCGTAACGAAAAAATGAGCATCAAAATGAAGGAAATGTGCATTGAAAAGAGAAAAATATTGATCGTAACGAGAAAATTAGCATCAAAATGAAGGAAATGTGCGTCGAAACGAAGAAAATGTTGAACGTAATGAGAAAATGATTGTCAAAATGAAAGAAATATGCATCGAAACAAAGGAAATGTTGATTGTAATGAGAAAATGAACATCAAAATGAAAGAAATACGCATCAAACGAGGGAAATGTTGATCGTAATGATAAAATGAGCATCAAAATAAAGGAAATATGTATCGAAATGAAGAAAATGTAGATCGTATTGAGAAAATAAGCATCAAAATTAAGGAAATATGCATTGATAGGAAATAATTGTAGATTGTAACGAAAAAATAATCATCAAAATAAAGGAAAAGAACATCGAAACGAAGAAAATGTTGATCGCAACAAGAAAATTGAGCATCCAAATGAAGAAAATACGAATAAAAAAGAAGGAAATGTTGATCGTCACAAGAAAATGAGCATCAAAATGAAGAAAATATTCTTTGAAACGAAGGAAATGTTGATCATAACGAGAAAATGAGAATCAAAATGAAGGGAATATGTATCGAACCGAAAGCGATGTTTGTCTTAACGAGAAAATAAGTATCAAAATGAAGGACATGAGCAACAAAACCAAGAAAATATTGATAGTAACGAGAAAATGAGCATCAAAATGAAGGAAATATGCATCGAAACGAAGAAAATGATGATCGTAACGAGAAAATTAGCATCAAAATGAAGGAAATGTGCATCGAAACGAAGAAATTGTTGATCATAATGAGAAAATGAGCGTCAAAATGAATAAAATAAGCATCAAAACGGAGGAAATATACATAAAAAAGAAGATAATATTGATCGTAACGAGAAAATGAACATCAAAATGAAGGAATTAAGCATAGATAGAAAATATATGTTGATCTTTACGAGAAAATGATCTTCAAAATGAAGAAAACGAGTATCGTAATGAAGGAAATATTGTTCGTAACTAGAAAATAAGCATCAAAATGAAGGAATTACGCATCGAAACGAAGGGAATGAAGATCTTAACGAGAAAATGAGCATCAAAATGATGAAAATATACATCGAAACAAACGAAAAGTAGAACGTAACTAGAAAATGAGCATAAAAATGTAAGAAATATACACCGAAACGAAGGAAATATTGATCGTAACTAGAAAATGAGCATAAAAATGAAGGAAATATGCATCGAAAAGAGGGAAATATTGATCCTAATGAGAAATTTAGCATTAAAATGAAGGATATATGAGTTGAAATTAAGGAAATGTAGATCATAACGAGAAAATGGGCATGAAAGTGATGGAAATATGCATCAAAACGAAGGAAATGTTGATCGTAACGTGAAAATGAGCTTCAAAATAAAGGAAATATGCATCATAACGAAGGAAATGTCGATCATAACGAGAGAATGAACATCAAAATAATGGAAATTTGCATCGAAATGAAGGAAATATTGATCATAACGAGAACTTGAGCATCAAAATGATGGAAATATTCATCGAAACGAAAATAATGTTGATCATAACAAGAAAATGAGCATCAAAATGAAGGAAACGAACATCGAAACAAAGAAAAAATAGATCGTAACGAGAAAATAAGCATCAAAATGAAGGAATTTTGCATTGAAAAGAAGAAAATGTTTATCGTAACGAGAAAATGAGCATCAAATTTAAGGAAATATGCATCGAAACAAAGAAAATATTGATCGTAACGAGAAAATAAACCTCAAAATTAAGGAAATATGCATCGAAATGAAGAAAATACTGATCGTAATGAGATAATGAGGATCAAAATTAGGAAATATGCATCGAATCGAAGGAAATATAGATAGTAACGAGAAAATGAGCATCATAATGAAGGAAATATGCATCGATTGGAAATAATTGTTGATCATAACGAGAAAATGATCATCAAAACGAAAGAAACGAGCATCAAAACTAAGAAAATATAGATCGTAACGAAAAAATGAGCATCAAAATGAAGGAAATGTGCATTGAAAAGAGAAAAATATTGATCGTAACGAGAAAATTAGCATCAAAATGAAAGAAATGTGCGTCAAAACGAAGAAAATGTTGATCGTAACGAGAAAATGATTGTCAAAATGAAAGAAATATGCATCGAAACAAAGGAAATGTTGATTGTAATGAGAAAATGAACATCAAAATGAAGGAAATACGCATCAAACGAGGGAAATGTTGATCGTAATGATAAAATGAGCATCAAAATAAAGGAAATATGTATCGAAATGAAGAAAATGTAGATCGTATTGAGAAAATAAGCATCAAAATTAAGGAAATATGCATTGATAGGAAATAATTGTAGATTGTAACGAAAAAATAATCATCAAAATAAAGGAAAAGAGCATCGAAACGAAGAAAATGTTGATCGCAACAAGAAAATTGAGCATCCAAATGAAGAAAATACGAATAAAAAAGAAGGAAATGTTGATCGTCACAAGAAAATGAGCATCAAAATGAAGAAAATATTCTTTGAAACGAAGGAAATGTTGATCATAACGAGAAAATGAGAATCAAAATGAAGGGAATATGTATCGAACCGAAAGCGATGTTTGTCTTAACGAGAAAATAAGTATCAAAATGAAGGACATGAGCAACAAAACCAAGAAAATATTGATAGTAACGAGAAAATGAGCATCAAAATGAAGGAAATATGCATCGAAACGAAGAAAATGATGATCGTAACGAGAAAATTAGCATCAAAATGAAGGAAATGTGCATCGAAACGAAGAAATTGTTGATCATAATGAGAAAATGAGCGTCAAAATGAATAAAATAAGCATCAAAACGAAGGAAATATACATCGAAAAGAAGATAATATTGATCGTAACGAGAAAATGAACATCAAAATGAAGGAATTAAGCATAGATAGAAAATATATGTTGATCTTTACGAGAAAATGATCTTCAAAATGAAGAAAACGAGTATTGTAATGAAGGAAATGTTGTTCGTAACTAGAAAATAAGCATCAAAATGAAGGAATTACGCATCGAAACTAAGGGAATGAAGATCGTAACGAGAAAATGATCATCAAAATGATGAAAATATACATCGAAACAAACGAAAAGTAGAACGTAACTAGAAAATGAGCATAAAAATGTAAGAAATATACACCGAAACGAAGGAAATATTGATCGTAACTAGAAAATGAGCATAAAAATGAAGGAAATATGCATCGAAAAGAGGGAAATATTGATCGTAATGTGAAATTTAGCATTAAAATGAAGGAAATATGAGTCGAAACAAAGGAAATGTAGATCGTAACAAGAAAATGAGCATCAAAGTGAAGGAAATATGCATCAAAACAATGGAAATTTGCATCGAAATGAAGGAAATATTGATCATAACGAGAAAATGAGCATCAAAATGATGGAAATATTCTTCGAAAAGAAGATAATGTTGATCATAACAAGAAAATGAGCATTAAAATAAAGGAAACGAGCATTGAAACAAAGAAAAAATAGATCGTAACGAGAAAATGAACATCAAAATGAAGGAAATGTGCAATGAAAAGAAGAAAATATTGATCATAACGAGAAAATGAGCATCAAAATTTAGGAAATGTGCATCGAAACGAAGGAAATATTGATCGAAATGAGAAAATGAGCATCAAAATGAAGGAAATATGCATCGAATCAATGGAAATGTTGATCGTAATGAGATAATGAGCATCAAAATGAAGGAAATATGCATCGAAACGAAGGAAATATAGATAGTAACGAGAAAATGAGCATCAGAATGAAGGAAATATGCATCGATAGGAAATAATTGTTGATCGTAACGAGAAAATGATCATCAAAATGAAGGAAACGAGCATCGAAACTAAGAAAATATAGATCGTAACGAGAAAATGAGCATCAAAATGAAGGAAATGTGCATTGAAAAGAGGAAAATATTGATCGTAACGAGAAAATGAGCATCAAAATGAAGGAAATGTGCGTCGAATCGAAGAAAACATTGATCATAACGAGAAAATGATTGTCAAAATGAAAGAAATATGCATCGAAACAAAGGAAATGTTGATCGTAATGAAAAAATGAGCATCAAAATGAAGGAAGTACGCATCGAAACGAGGGAAATATTGATCGTAATGAGAAAATGAGCATCAAAATGAAGGAAATATGCATCGAAACAAAGAAAATGTAGATCGTATTGAGAAAATGAGCATTAAAATTAAGGAAATAAGCATTGATAGAAAATAATTGTTGATTGTAACGAAAAAATAATCATCAAAATGAAGGAAAAGAGCATCGAAATGAAGAAAATACTGATCGTAATGAGAAAATAAGCATCAAAATGAAGGAAATATGCATCGAAACGAAGGGAATGTAGATCGTAACAAGAAAATGTGCATCAAAGTGAAGGAAATATTCATCGAAATGAAGATAATGTTGATCATAACGAGAAAATGAGCATCAAAATGAAGGAAATGAGCATCAAAACTAAGAAAATATAGATCGTAACGAGAAAATGAGCATCAAATTGAAGGAAATGTGCATTGACACTGGTACTCCGTGCAATCTCACGATCTCATCGACATATAACTTGGCAAGTTTCTCTAAAGATTCGTTGGTATGCACTGGAAGAAAATGTGCCGATTTCGTCATACGATCGACAATGACCCAAATTCAATCATGACCCTTTTGGGTTCGAGGTAAACCAGAAACAAAATCCATTGTGACGTTTTCCCATTTTCACTCAGGAATAGGTAGTGGTTGAAGCATGCCGGTTGGTTTTTGGTGTTCCACTTTAATCTGTTGGCCTGATAAGCACTTTGATACAAATTCAGCAATAATACTCCCGAAGTGTTCTGTACATTTTGGTACTACCAGGATGTATAGCATAGGCTGAAGAATGGGCTTCCTCAAGAAGAGCTCTACGAACATCAAGTTCTGAAGGAACACAAACACGATTTTTAAAAGTAAGAAGTCCATCATCCCGAATTTGAAATTTGTTTCTTTTCCTTGATTTAGCTTCGCCATCTTCTGTTGTAAATGAATATCGTGTGATTGTCTTTCTCGAATTTGCTCTAACAAGGTAGGTCTAACCTCGAATTTGGCGATTAAGGTAGAATAATTAGACTTTTCACAATCGAGCGAAATGTGTAAAGATTTTAATTGCTCCAACATAGGAAGATAAAAAGATTGAATCGAAGCAAGTGAGGTAGAAGACTTTCTACTCAGAGCATCTGCAACAACGTTCGCCTTGCCAGAATGATAATCGATGACTAAGTCATAATCACTAATCAACTCCATCCATCGCCTTTGCCTGAGGTTGAGCTCCTTTTGCGTGGTGATATACTTTGAGCTCTTGTGATCAGTGAAAACTCGACAAGTTGCACCGTACAGATAGTGCCTCCAGATCTTCAATGCAAAGACGATTGCAGCCAACTCTAAATCATGTATAGGACAATTTTCTTCGTTCTTCTTCAATTGCCTTGAAGCGTAGGCAATAACCTTTCCTTCTTGCATGAGAACGCATCCTAATCCTTGTCTCGAGGCATCGCTATAAATGGTAAATTCACCAATCGCTGGGTCTGGCAAAGCAAGAATAGGAGCTGAAACGAGTCGTCTTTTCAATTCTTGAAATGCTTCCTCGCATTCTTCATTCCATTCAAATTTTACCCCTTTCGAGTCAATTTAGTCAAAGATGAAGCCAATAACGAAAAGTCTTTGACAAACCGTCGATAATATCCAGCTAATCCCAGAAAACTACAAATCTCTGTCACGTTCTATGGACGCTCCCAATCTAGTATAGCTTGAATCTTATCTGGATCGACGTAGATTCCTTCTTTAGAAATGTGAGGACCCAAAAAGCTTACCTCACGAAGCCAAAATTCACACTTCGAGAATTTAGCATAAAGCTAATTTTCTCTGAGAATGTTCAGAGCAATTCTTAGATGATGAGAATGCTCGCCGTCCGATTTAGAATAAATAAGAATGTCATCAATGAAGATGATGACAAACTTATCTAAGTACGGACGAAAGACCCGATTCATAAGATCCATAAAAGCTGCAGGAGCATTTGTGAGTCCAAAAGGCATAACACAGAATTTAAAATGACCGTATCTGGTTCTAAAAGCAGATTTAGGGATATCAGATTCCCTAATCTTGAGTTGGTGATAACCGGATCGCAAATCAATTTTTGAGAACACAGTTGCTCCTTGCAATTGATCAAAACAGATCATCGATTCTTGGAAGAGGATATTTGTTCTTAATTGTCACCCTGTTCAATTGACGGTAGTCGACACATAGGCGAAGTGATCCATCTTTCTTCTTGACAAAAAGAACTGGAGCACCCCACGGAGATGTGCTAGGTCGTATGAACCCCTTCTCCAATAATTCCCAAAGTTGTGTCTGGAGTTCCTTGAGCTCTGCAGGCGACATTCGATATGGAGTAATCGATATAGGTGTGATTCCAGGAAGTACGTCAATGGAAAAATCAATTTCTCGATTCGGAGGTTGTCCTGGTAAGTCTTCAGGAAAGACATTAGGAAATTCATTCACGATCGGGATGTCACCTAATTTAGTTTCAGAAAGAGAAGTATCGATGACAAATGCCAAGAATGTCTCACAACCCTTACGCATTAATTTATGCGCAGTTAACAATGAAATAAAAGAGAGGGATCTCGTTTGAAGTTTACCTTCAAAAACAAGTTATGAGAATCCTGGTCTACGAAAAATAACAAGCTTCTCGTGGCAATCGAGAATTGCATGATGAGAAGAAAGCCAATCCATGCCAAGAATAACATCAAAATCAATCAAAGGCAATGGTATCAATTCAGTCTCTAAAATGACATCTTTGATCTTCAATGGACAACCAAGGAATACCGAATCACGAATTAGACGCTCTCCAAGAAGGGTATGAACGATGATTCTAGGTGACAAATGAGAGATAGGATAATCTAATATCGCAGTAAGTTCATCCCGGATATAAGACCTATCAAAACCTGGCTCAAATAAAGCGTAGAGTTGATGGTCTCCCACAAACACATGGCCTAAAGAAGCAATATTAGGTGAGATTGTGATTCAAAAATTCAAAAAGATAGAATTTCTTACGAATGTTTTATTCGTAATCAAGTGGCATAACAAGGTGGGGTTAGATCTAGCATGTGAAAATACTCAGATTATAAATTACCTGTCACAACCTTCGGATCTGAGCGAGCCTCTTCCTGGGAAATATGAAATACTCTAGTTTGCTTCCTTCCTTGCATAGGTGATTGAGTAATAGGGCCGCTTGATGCATCAGGCACTCTGGTAACTGCAGATCGAGTATCTCTGGGTGTAGAATATGTTAGTTTACCACCCTGTCTACTAGCTCCCATAAGCTGAGGACAAGAACTTCGCATATGCCCTGACTGTCTACACTGAAAACATACTTGAGGAGCCTTACAGGGGCCGTCGTGATATTTTAAGCAATTATAGAAAACGTAAGGCTTGCTATCAAGTACCTGTAGAACTGAACAACTGATAACAATGGGTACAACCCGAGGACATCATCTCACAAAGTATCAACAAGGATTTACAAAGGTACAAAATACAACGGTCTAACTTAGTTTAAAGAAAATATACATGAGCGATATAACATCGCGAAGGTACAAAAAGAACATCAAGGGGGTCACCAAATATAAACTATACAATCTCGCCAATGAATCCGTCAATTTATATAAAAGAGAAAGTACCCAAAACACTGATTGGATGACGAGCAAACGATAGGAAAACCTCCAACCAAAACGATATCAACAGCTTGAAAAGGAAAGAATGATGGGGGTGAGCAAAACCACTAGCTCAGTGAGGTGATAAGCCGGTCACCTCGACCCTTATACAAAGCATGTATTCCCACTCGCAGTTCATAACATAAAATCCAACATTTCGTCCCACAATAACTATTTCTCGCTCAGTATACATATTAATGGAAATAAAAACTTTAGTGCACATTTACGAATAATACAATTAGTTCAAACAACATGTTATCACATAAAAGACGCGTGGGTAGTCAACATCCTCCTCGAACTGACCTCTCCGTCGAGAGACAGTCCAAGCCCGTCACCGTTACTCTAAATAAAATGCACATTAATATTCTGTCTCAACACGCCAAGTGCTAAAGTTCACAATTCAATATCGACGTGAATACTTGAAATGATCAAACATATAAACATATATGACATGCATGTCCCACACCGGTGACGTTGACTGAGCCTATAATAGACTGACCATCTAACGATCACCCTCCAGAGTATCAGTATTTAGTAAATGGACAGGTGCCCCGTTAGATCTAACTCACCCGGGTTTGCCAAGCAACGGGCAACTTGGTTTTCACTCTAACTCACCCGACAGCGATAATTCGGACTACTTAATCAATGTCGCTCCAACTCACCCGAACCGTGACCAATTCGGGCTACTTAACCTTGTTACATGCATACATATGCATGTGCATCATAAGATGAATAACGACTCAATTTAGAGTCTTAATTGGCACACAAGAATAACCAGAAATCAATTCTCAAATAATTCACAATAAATGCTATCAGATATCGAGCCGGCAAGACTCTTCAACATAAGTTAAAATCAATAATACTCATAAATGGCTAACAAGACTCTAACCAGAGCAATCGAGCCAATTAGGCTCTTTACCACATAACACAATACCAAATAATTTTCTTATCAATTAACTAAAACTAAAATAAATGCATATTTATCAAGGGTCCACACTTCCCACAAGAGAAGGCGTTCCCGAATTATCAACTCACAAGGAAGTGATTAACTCTCTCCGGAATCTGAAGTCGGTCCCTTTCCCTTCGTCGATGGTTCTTTACCTAGAAAGGAGATGAGCAATTAAAGACAAATTAAATATAACTAACTATTAGCGGTAACATCCCTTTCATTGCTAAAAACAAATCCTAATCGAGTTCGAACGAGTCGATATTAAATAAAAATGGCATGTAACTCCTTAACATCAGTTCCCAAACCCACATAACCCGTTTCAATACATTAACTAAACAAAAAGATAGAAAATAAGTTTGAATTCGACATAGAAATTCTGAAATTTTCCAGCTAGCGGCAGTTTACGAGAAAAATCATAACTAATTGTAGAATAATCGGATTGAGGCGTTTCAAGTAGCTACGGAAAGCTAACGAGTTCAGCTACGTATAGAAATTAAGTTTGCAAACTTTCGAGGGTAATAGCTATGTCAAAATCAGTTCGAACAATCTGCGAATTACCCACATACCAAAAAGAAAAACACCACAAATTACAAAATCATGGAAGAAGGAAGTTTAATTCACACATCACTTACCTCAAAACAACTTAGAAACCACCTAGGATGAGGGTTGTAAGGGAGAATTTGATCAACAAGGGTTTCTCCTCTTCACTCTCTTCTTTCCCCTCTTTTGTTTTTCTTCTCCCGTTCTTCTCTCTCTTTTTTTTAACTTTAGCCTTAATAATTATATATCAGGCCATTTAAGTGGGCTGAAATTTTGGGCCACAAAATAAATAAATAAATAAGTTTGGGCTTTCTAAAAAAAATCTAGTTGGGCTAAGATAGGGCTGGCCTTTTGGGCCATAAAAATAAATAAATAAGTTTTGGGCTTTCTAAAAAAAATCTAATTGGGCTAAGATAGGGCTGACCTTTTGGGCCATAAAAATTAATAAATAGGTTTTGGGCTTTCTAAGAAAAATATAGTTGGGCTAAGATATTATATTTCATCATAATGATGCTCAATTCCTTCATCATGATGCTCATTTCCTTCTTCTTGATGATTATTTCCTTCATCATTATGGTAATTTCCTTCGCTATTATGCTAATTTCATTCATCATTATCTGTATTTCCTTCATCATGATGCTTATTTCCTACACTATGATGTTCATTTCCTTCATCATGATTCATGTTTCTTTCGTCACATTGCATATTTCCTTTTTCATGATGCCCAATCCTACATCATTATACTCATTTCCTTCATCATGATTCATATTTCCTAAATGCTCATTTCCTTCATCATGATGCTCATTTCCTTCATCAAGATGATCATTTCCAACGTCATTATGATCATTTCTTAATCATGATGCTCATTTCATTCATCTTAATGCATATTTCTATCACCTTGAGACTCGTTTCCTACAAAATTATACATATTTCCTTCATCGTAATGCTCATTTCCTATGTCATTATGATCATTTCCTTCATCATGATGCAAGTCTTCTTCATCATGATGCAAATATACTTCATCATGATGCGTATTTCCTTCATCATGAAACTTATTTTTTACATCACGATGCTCATTTTCTTCATCATGATTCATATTTCCTCCATCATTATGCCCATTTCCTTAATCATGATGCTCTTTTCCTTCAACATGATGCATATTTCCTTCATCTAGATAATCATTTCCTACGTCATTATGGTCATTTCTTCATCATGATGCTCATTTCATTCATCTTGATGAATATTTCCATCATCATGATGCTCATTTCCCAATTCATTATATATATTTCCTTCATCATGATGCTCATTTCCATCATCATGATGATCATTTCCTTCATGTCTTCTTCGTCATGATGCTAATATACGTCATCATGATGCGTACTTCCTTCATCATGATGCTCAATTACTGAATCATGATGCTCATTTCATTCATAATGATGCATATTTCCTTCATCATGATACTAATTTCTATCTTCATGATGCGTACTTCCTTCATCATGATGCTCATTTCAAACATCATGATGATCATTTCCTTCATCATGATGCAAATTTTTCATCATAATGATCCTCATTTCAATCATCATGATGCATAAATCCCTAATAATGATGCTCATTTCGTTCATCAATATGTGCATTCCTTTATCATGATACTCATTTCCAACATCATGATACACATATCCTTCATCATGATTATTAATTCCGAAGTCATTATGATCATTTTCTTCATTATGATGCTCATTTCATTCATCATGATGCGTATTTCCTTCATCATGATGCTCATTTCCTACATGATGATGCTGATTTCCTTCACCATGATGCGTATTTCCTTCATAATGATGCTCATTTCCTAAATAATGATGCTCATTTCCTTCATCATGATAATCATTTCCTATGTCATTATGGTCATCTCTTTTATAATGATGCTCATTTCATTCATCACGATGCTAATTTCCATCATCATGATGATATTTCCTTCATCGTGATGCTCATTTCCTACATCAATATGCTCATTTCTTTAATCATGATGTATATTACCATCATCATGATCCTTATTTCCTTCATCATGATATAGAAATCCTTCATCCTAATGCGTATTTCCATCATCTTGAGACGTGTTTCATTCAACATGATGCTCATTTTCTACATCATGATGCTCATTTCCTTTATCGTGATGCATATTTTCCTTCATCATGATGCACATTACCTACGTCACGATGAATATTTCCATCGTAATGATGCTCATTTCCTTCATCATGATGCTCATTTCCTACATCACGATTCCTATTTTCATCTTCATATTGGTCATTTCCTTCACTATGATGCTAATTTCCTTCATCAATATACGTATTGCCTTCATCATGATGCTTATTTCATACACTATGATGTTCATTTCCTTCATCATGATCATGCTTCTTTCATTATAATGCATATTTCCTTCATCATGATGCCCAATTCCTACATCATTATACTCATTTCCTTCATCATGATTCATATTTCCTTTATCATCATGATGCTCATTTCTTTCATTAAGATGATCATTTCCTACGTCATTATTGTCATTTCTTAACCATGATGCTCATTTCATTCATCTTAATGCATATTCCGTCACCTTGATGCTCATTTCCTGCAAAATTATACATATTTCCTTCATTATGATGATCATTTCCTTCATCGTGAAGCTCATTTCCTACGTCATTATGATCATTTCCTTCATCATGATGCATGTCTTCTTAATCATGATGCTAATATACTTCATCATGATGTGTATTTCCTTAATCATGATATTTATTTTCTACATCACGATGCTCATTTTCTTCATCATGATTCATATTTTCTTCATCAATATACCCATTTCCTTAATAATGATGCTCATTTCCTTCATCATGATACATATTTCTTTCATCTAGATAATCATTTCCTATGTCATTATGGTCTTTTCTTCATCATGATGCTCATTTCATTCATCTTGATGAATATTTCCATCATCACGATGCACATTTTCGAAATCATTATATATATTTCCTTCATCATGATGCTCATTTCCATCATCATGATGATCATTTCCTTCATTGTAATGCTCAATTCCTACATCATTATGCTCATTTCCTTCATGTCATCTTCGACATAATGATAATTTCTATCGTCATGATGCTAATATACGTCGTCATGATGCGTACTTCCTTCATCATCATGCTCAATTCCTAAATCATGATGCTCATTTCATTCATAATGATGGATATTTCCTTCATCATGATGCTAATTTCTATTTTCATGATATGTACTTCCTTCATTATGATGATCATTTCAAACATCATGATGATCATTTCATTCATCATGATTCATATTTTCATCATAATGATCCTCATTTCAATCATTATGATGCATAAATCCATTATAACAACACTCATTTCGTTCATCAATATGTGCATTTCCTTTATCATGATACTCATTACTAATATCATGATGCTCATTTTCTTCATCATGATTATTAATTCCGATGTCATTATGGTCATTTTCTTCATCATGATGCTCATTTCATTTATCATGGTGCGTATGTCCTTCATCATGATACTCATTTCCTACATGATCATGATGATTTCCTTCACCATGATGCGTTTTTCCTTCATAATGATGCTCATTTCCTATATCATGATGCTCATTTCCTTCATCATGATGTATATTTCCTTCATTATGATGATCATTTACTTTGTCATTATGGTCATCTCTTTTATCATGATGCTCATTTCATTCATCACGATGCTAATTTCCATCATCATGATGATATTTCCTTCATCGTTATGCTCATTTCCTACATCAATATGCTCATTTCTTTCATCATGATGCTCATTTTCTACATCATGATGCTCATTTTCTTTATCGTGATGCATATTTTCCTTCATCATGATTCACATTTCCTACGTCATGATGAATATTTCCATCATAATGATGCTCATTTCCTTCATCATGATGCTCATTTCCTACGTCACGATTCCTATTTCCATCTTCATGATGCTCATTTTCTACATCGTGATGCTCATTTCCTTCATCTTGATGATCATTTCCATCATCATTATGGTCATTTCCTTCACTATGATGCTAATTTCCTTCATCATTATCTGTATTTCCTTCATCATGATGCTTATTTCCTACACTATGATGCTCATTTCCTTCATCATGATGCATGTTTCTTTCATCACAATGCTTATTTCCTTCATCATGATGCCCAATTCCTACATCATTATACTCATTTCCTTCATCATGATTCATATTTCCTTTATCATGATGCTCATTTCCTTCAACATGATGCTCATTTCCTTCATCAAGTTGATCTTTTCCTACGTCATTATGGTTATTTCTTAATGCATATTTCTGTCACCTTGATGCTCGTTTTCCACAAAATTATACATATTTCCTTTATCGTGATGCTCATTTCCGACGTCATTATGATCATTTCCTTCATCATGATGCATGTCTTCTCCATCATCTTGCTAATATACCTCATCATGATGCGTATTTCCTACATCATGATACTCATTTTTACATAACGATGCTCATTTTCTTCATCATGATTCATATTTCCTTCATCATTATGCCCATTTCCTTCATCATGATACTCATTTCCTTCAACATGATGCTCATTACCAACATCATGATGCTCATTTCTTTTATCGTGATGCATATTTTCCTTCATCATGATGCACATTTCCTACGTCATGATGAATATTTCTATCATAATGATGCTCATTTCCTACATCACGATTCCTATTTCCTTCATCATGATGCTCATTTCCTTCATCTCGATGATCATTTCCTTCATCATTATGGTAATTTCCTTCACCATGATGTTAATTTCCTTTATCATTATCCGTATTTTCTTCATCATGATGCTTATTTCCTACACTATGATGCTCATTTCCTTCATCATGATGCATGTTTCTCTCATCACAATGCATATTTCCTTCATCATGATACCCAATTCCAACATCATTATACTCATTTCCTTCATCATGATTCATATTTCCTTTTTCATGATGCTCATTTCCTTCAATATGATGCTCATTTCCTTCATCAAGTTGATCATTTCCTACGTCAATATGGTCATTTCTTAATCATGATGCTCATTTCATTCTTCTTAATGCTTATTTCCGCCACCTTAATGCTCGTTTCCTACAAAATTATACATATTTCCTTCATCGTGATGCTCGTTTCCTACGTCATTATGATCATTTCCTTCATCATGATGCATGTCTTCTTCATCATGATGTTAATATATATAATCATGATGCATATTTCCTTCATAATGATACTCATTTTTTACATCACAATACTCATTTTGTTCAACATGATTCATATTTCCTTCATCATTATGCCCATTTCCCTTATCATGAAGCTCATTTCCTTCAACATGATGCATATTTCCTTCATTTAGATAATCATTTCCTACGTCATTATGGTCATTTCTTCATCATGATGCTCATTTCATTCATCTTGATGAATATTTCCATCATCATGATGCCCATTTCCGAATTCATTATATATATTTCCTTCATCATGATGATCATTTCCTTCATGTCTTCTTCGTCATGATGCTAATTTCTATCGTCATGATGCTAATATACGTCATCATGATGCGTACTTCCTTCATCATGATGCTCAATTCTTAAATCATGATGCTCATTTCATTCATAATGATGCATATTTTCTTCATCATGATGCTAATTTCTATCATCATGATGCGTACTTCCTTCATCATGATGCTCATTTCAAATGTCATGATGATCATTTCCTTCATCATGATGCAAATTTTCATCACAATGATCCTCATTTCAATCATCATGATGCATAAATCCATCATAATGATGCTCATTTCGTTCATCAATATGTGCATTTCCTTTATCATGATACTCATTTCCAACATCATGATGCTCATTTCCTTCATCATGATTGTTAATATCGAAGTCATTATTGTCATTTTCTTCATCATGATGCTCATTTCATTCATCATGATGCTCATTTCCTACATGATGATGCTGATTTCCTTCACCATGATTCGTATTTCCTTCATAATGAAGCTCATTTCCTATATCATGATGCTCATTTCCTTCATCATGCTGTATATTTCCTTCAACATGATGATCATTTCCTATGTATGGTCATATCTTTTATCATGATGCTCATTTCATTTATCACGATGCTAATTTCCATCATCATGATGATATTTCCTTCGTCATGATGCTCATTTCCTACATCAATATGCTCATTTCTTTCATCATGATGTATATTTTCATCATCATGATGCTTATTTCCTTCATCATGATACAGAAATCATTCATCTTGATGCATGTTTCATTCATCATGATGCTCAATTTCTACATCATGATGCTCATTTCCTTTATCGTGATGCATATTTTTCTTCATCATGATTCACATTTCCTACGTCATGATGCTCATTTCCTTTATCATGATGCTCATTTCCTACATCACGATTCTTATTTCCATCTTCATGATGCTCATTTTCTTCATCGTGATACTCATTTCCTTCATCTTGATGATTATTTCCTTCATCATTATGGTCATTTCCTATACTATGATGCTCATTTCCTTCATCATGATGCATGTTTCTTTCATCACAATGCTTATTTCCTTCATCATGATGCCCAATTCCTACATCATTAAACTCATTTCCTTCATCATGATTCATATTTCCTTTATCATGATGCTTATTTCCTTCAACATGATGCTCATTTCCTTCATCAAGTTGATCTTTTCCTACGTCATTATGGTCATTTCTCAATGCATATTTCTGTCACCTTGATGCTCGTTTCCCAAAAAATTATACATTTTTCCTACATCGTGATGCTCATTTCCTATATCATTATGATCATTTCCTTCATCATGATGCATGTCTTCTCCATCATCATGCTAATGTACCTCATCATGATGCGTATTTCCTTCATCATGATACTCATTTTTTACGTCACGATGCTCATTTTCTTCATCATGATTCATATTTCCTTCATCATTATGCCAATTTCATTTATCATGATGCTCATTTCCTTCAACATGATGCTCATTCCCTACATCATGATGCTCATTTCTTTTATCTTGATGCATATTTTTCTTCATCATGATTCACATTTCCTACGTCATGATGAATATTTTCATCATAATGATCCTCATTTCCTACATCATGATTCATATTTCCTTCATCATGATGCTCATTTCCTTCATCTCGATGATCATTTCCTTCATCATTATGGTAATTCCTTCACTATGATGCTAATTTCTTTTATCATTATCCGTATTTTCTTTATCATGATGCTTATTTCCTACACTATGATGCTCATTTCCTTCATCATGATGCATGTTTCTCTCATCACAATGCATATTTCCTTCATCATGATGCCCAATTCCAACATCATTATACTCATTTCCTTCATCATGATTCATATTTCCTTTTTCATGATGCTCATTTCCTTCAACATGATGCTCATTTCCTTCATCAAGTTGATCATTTCCTATGTCATTATGGTCATTTCTTAATCATGATGCTCATTTCATTCATCTTAATACATATTTCCGCCACTTTAATGCTCGTTTCCTACAAAATTATACATATTTCCGTCATCATGATGCTCGTTTCCTACGTCATTATGATCATTTCCTTCATCATGATGCATGTCTTCTTCATCATGATGTCAATATACTTAATCATGATGCATATTTCCTTCATAATAATACTCATTTTTTACATCATGATACTCATTTTGTTCATCATGATTCATATTTCCTTCATCATTATGCCCATTTCCTTTATCATGAAGCTCATTTCCTTCAACATGATGCATATTTCCTTCATCTAGATAATCATTTCCTATGTCATTATGGCCATTTCTTCATCATGATGCTTATTTCATTCATCTTGATGAATATTTCCATCATCATGATGCTCATTTCCAAATTCATTATATATATTTCCTTCATCATGATGCTAATTTCCACATCATGATAATCATTTCCTTCATGTCTTCTTCGTCATGATGCTAATTTCTATCATATTAGCATCATGATGCGTACTTCCTTCATCATGATGCTCAATTCTTAAATCATATGCTCATTTCATTCATAATGATGCATATTTCCTTCATCATGATGCTAATTTTTGTCATCATGGTGCGTACTTCCTTCATCATGATGCTCATTTCAAACATCATGATGATCATTTCCTTCATCATGATGCAAATTTTCATTACAATGATCCTCATTTCAATCATCATGATGCATAAATTCATCATAATGATGCTCATTTCTTTCATCAATATATGCATTTTCTTTATCATGATACTCATTTCCAACATCATGATGTTCATTTTCTTCATCATGATGCTCATTTCATTCATCATGATGCGTATTTTCTTCATCATGATGCTCATTTCCTACATGATGATGCTGATTTTCTTCACCATGATTCGTATTTCCTTCATAATGATGATCATTTTCTATATCATGATGCTCATTTCCTCATGCTGTATATTTCCTTCATCATGATGATCATTTCCTATGTCATTATGGTCATCTCTTTTATCATGATGCTCATTTCATTCATCACGATGCAAATTTCCATCATAATGATGATATTTCCTTCATCATGATGCTCATTTCCTACATCAATATGCTCATTTCTTTCATCATGATGTATATTTCAATCATCATGATGCTTATTTCCTTCATCATGATACATAAATCTTTCATCTTGATGCGTCTTTCCGTCATCTTGATGCATGTTTCATTCATCATGATGCTCATTTTCTACCTCATGATGCTCATTTCCTTTATCGTGATGCATATTTTCCTTCATCATGATTCACATTTCCTACGTCATGATGAATATTTTCATCATAATGATGCTCATTTCCTTTATCATGATGCTCATTTCCTACATCACGATTCCTATTTCCATCTTCATGATGCTCATTTTCTTCATCGTGATACTCATTTCCTTCATCTTGATAATTATTTCCTTCATCATTATGGTCGTTTCCTTCACTATGATACTAATTTCCTTCATCATTATCTGTATTTCCTTCATCATGATGCTTATTTCCTATATTATGATGCTCATTTCCTTCATAATGATGCATGTTTTTTTCATCACAATGCATATTTCCGTCATCATGATGCCCAGTTCCTACATCATTATACTCATTTCCTTCATCATGATTCATATTTCCTTTATCATGATGCTCATTTCCTTCATCATGATGTTCATTTCCTTCATCAAGATGATCATTTCCTACGTCATTATGATCATTTCTTAATCATGATGCTCATTTCATTCATCTTAATGCATATTTCCATCACCTTGATGCTCATTTCCTACAAAATTATACATATTTCCTTCATCGTGATGCTCATTTCCTACGTCATTAAGATCATTTCCTTCATCATGATGCGTGTCTTATTCATCATGATGCTAATATACTTCATCATGATGTTTATTTCCTTCATCACGAAACTCATTTTTTACATCACGATGCTCATTTTCTTCATCATGATTTATATTTCCTTCATCATTATGCCCATTTCCTTCATCATGATTCTCATTTCCTTAAACATGATGCATATTCTCTTCATATAGATAATCATTTCCTACGTCATTATGGTCATTTCTTATCATGATGCTCATTTCATTCATCTTGATGAATATTTCCTTCATCATGATGCTCATTTCCAAATTCATTATATATATTTCCTTCATCATGATGCTCATTTCCATCATCATGATGATCATTTCCTTCATGTCTTCTTCGTCATAATGTTAATATACGTTTCATGATGCGTACTTCCTTCATCATGATGCTCAATACCTAAATCATGATGCTCATTTCAATCATAATGATACATATTTTCTTCATCATGATGCTAATTTCTATCATCATGATGCGTACTTCCTTCATCATGAAGCTCATTTCAAACATCATGATGATCATTTCCTTCATCATGATGCAAATATTCTTCATAATGATCCTCATTTTAATCATCATGAAGCATAAATCCCTCATAATTATGTTCATTTCGTTCATCAATATGTGCATTTCCTTTATCCAACATCATGATGCTCATTTCCTTCATCATGATTATTAATTTCGAAGTCATTATGGTCATTTTCTTCATCGTGAAGCTAATTTCATTCATCATGATGCATATTTCCTTCAACATGATGCTCATTTCCTACATGATGATGCTGATTTCCTTCACCATGATGCGTATTTTCTTCGTAATGATGCTCATTTCCTATATAATGATGCTCATTTCCTTCATCATGATGATCATTTCCTATTGTCATTATAGTCATCTCTTTTATCATGATGATCATTTCATTCATCACGATGCTAATTTCCATCATCTTGATGATATTTCCTTCATCGTGATGCTCATTTCCTACATCAATATGCTCATTTCTTTCATCATGATGTATATTTCCATCATCATGATGCTTATTTCCTTCATCATGATACAGAAATCCTTCATCATGATGCGTATTTCCGTCATCTTGATGCATCTTTCATTCAACATGATGCTCATTTCCTACATTATGATGCTCATTTCCTTTATCGTGATGCATATTTTCCTTCATCATGATGCACATTTTCTACGTCATAATGAATATTTCCATCATAATGATGTTTATTTTCTTCATCATGATGCTCATTTCCTACATCACGATTCCTATTTCCATCTTCATGATGCTCATTTCCTTCGTCATGATGCTCATTTTCTTCATGACATGATGCTCATTTCCTTCATTATGATGCTCATTTCCTTTATCGTGATGCATATTTTCCTTCATCATGATGCACATTTCCTACTTCATGATGAATATTTCCATCATAATGATGCTCATTTCCGTCATCATGATGCTCATTTCCTACATCACGATTCCTATTTCCATCTTCATGATGCTCATTTCCTTCATCATGATGCTCATTTCCTTCATCTTGATGATCATTTCCTTCATCATTATGGTCATTTCCTTCACTATATGCTAATTTCCTTCATCATTATCTGTATTTCCTTCATCATGATGCCTATTTCCTACACTATGATGCTCATTTCCTTCATCACAATGCATGTTTCTTTCATCACAATGCATATTTCCTTCATCATGATGCCCAATTCCAACGTCATTATGGTCATTTCTTCATCATGATGCTCATTTCATTCATCTTGATGAATATTTCCATCATCATGATGCTCATTTCTAAAATCATTATATATATTTTCTTCATCATGATGCTCATTTCCATCATCATGATGATCATTTCCTTCATGTCTTCTTCGTCATGATGTTAATTTCTATCGTCATGATGCTAATATACGTCATCATGATGCGTACTTCCTTCATCTTGATGCTCAATTCCTAAATCATGATGCTCATTTCATTCCTAATGATGCATATTTCCTTCATCATGATGCTAATTTCTATCATCATGATGCGTACTTCCTTCATCATGATGCTCATTTCAAACATCATGATGATCATTTCCTTCATCATTTTCATCATAATGATCCTCATTTCAATTATCATGATGTATAAATCCATCATAATGATGCTCATTTCGTTCATCAATATGTGCATTTCCTTTATCATGATACTTATTTCAAACATAATGATGCTCATTTCATTCATCATGATGCGTATTTGTTTCATCATGATGCTCATTTCCTACATGATAATGCTGATTTCCTTCACCATGATTCGTATTTCCTTCATAATGATGCTCATTTCCTATATCATGATGCTCATTTCCTTCATCATGCTGTATATTTCCTTCATCATGATGATCATTTCCTATGTCATTATGGTCATCTCTTTTATCATGATGCTCATTTCATTCATCATGATGCAAATTTCCATCATCATGATGATATTTCCTTTATCGTGATGCTCATTTCCTACATCAATATACTTATTTCCTTCATCATGATACAAAAATCCTTCATCCTGATGCGTATTTACGTCACTTTGATGCATGTTTCATTCAACATGATGCTCATTTCCTACATCATGATGCTCATTTCCTTCACTATATGCTAATTTTCTTCATCATTATCTGTATTTCCTTCATTATGATGCTTATTTCTTACACTATGATACTCATTTCCTTAATCATGATGCATGTTCTTTCATCACAATGCATATTTCCTTCATCATGATGCCCAATTCCTACATCATTATACTCATTTCTTTCATCTTGATTCATATTTCCTTTATCATGATGCTCATTTCCTTCATCATGATGCTCATTTCCTACGTCATTATGGTCATTTCTTAATCATGATGCTCATTTCGTTCGTCTTAATGCATATTTCCGTTACCATGATGCTCATTTCCAACAAAATTATACATATTTCCTTCATCATGATGATCATTTCCTTCATCGTGAAGCTCATTTCCTACGTCATTATGATCATTTCCTTCATCATGATGCATGTCTTATTCATCATGATGCTAATATATTTCATCATGTTACTCATTTTTTACATCACGATGCTCATTTCTTCATAATGATTCATATTTTCTTCATCATTATGCCCATTTCCTTCATCATGATGCTCATTTCATTCATCAAGATACATATTTCCTTCATCTAGATAATCATTTCCTATGTCATTATGGTCATTTCTTCATCATGATGCTCATTTCCGAAATCATTATATATATTTCCTTCATCATGATGCTCATTTCCATCATCATGATGATCATTTCCTATGTCATTATGGTCATCTCTTTTATCATGATACTCATTTCATTCATCACGATGCAAATTTCCATCATCATGATGATATTTCCTTCATCGTGATGCTCATTTCCTACATCAATATACTTATTTCCTTCATCAAGATACAAAAATCATTCATCCTGATGCGTATTTACGTCATCTTTATGCATGTTTCATTCAACATGATGCTCATTTCCTACATCATGATGCTCATTTCCTTCATCATTAAGGTCATTTCCTTCACTATATGCTAATTTCCTTCATCATTATCTGTATTTCCTTCATCATGATGCTTATTTCTTACACTATGATGCTCATTTCCTTCATCATGATGCATGTTTCTTTCATCACAATGCATATTTCCTTAATCATGATGCCCAATTCCTACATCATTGTACTCATTTCTTTCATCATGATTCATATTTCCTTTATCATGATGCTCATTTCCTTCATCATGATGCTCATTTCCTACGAATTATGGTCATTTCATAATTATGATGCTCATTTCGTTCGTCTTAATGCATATTTCCGTCACCATGATGCTCATTTCCTACAAAATTATACATATTTCCTTCATCATGATGATCATTTCCTTCATCGTGAAGCTCATTTCCTACGTCATTATGATCATTTCCTTCATCATGATGCATGTCTTATTCATCATGATGCTAATATATTTCATTATAATACTCATTTTTTACATCACGATGCTCATTTTCTTCATCATGATTAATATTTTCTTCATCATTATGCCCATTTCCTTCATCATGATGCTCATTTCATTCATCATGATACATATTTCCTTCATCTTGATAATCATTTCCTACGTCATTATGGTCATTTCTTCATCATGATGCTCATTTCTGAAATCATTATATATATTTCCTTCATCATGATGCTCATTTCCATCATCAAGATGATCATTTCCTTCATGTCTTCTTTGTCATGATGCTAATTTCTATGGTCATGATGCTAATATACGTCATCATGATGCGTACTTCCTTCATCTTGATGCTCAATTCCTAAATCATGATGCTCATTTCATTCATAATGATGTATATTTCCTCCATCATGATGCTAATTTCTATCATCATGATGCGTACTTACTTCATCATGATGCTCATTTCAAACATCATGATGATCATTTCCTTCATCATGATGCAAATTTTCATCATAATGATCCTCATTTCAATTATCATGATGCATAAATCTATCATAATGATGCAGATTTCGTTCATCAATATGTGCATTTCCTTTATCATGATACTCATTTCAAACATCATGATGCTCATTTCCTTCATCATGATTATTAATTCCTAAGTCATTAAGGTCATTTTCTTCATCATGATGCTCATTTCATTCATCATGATGCGTATTTGCTTCATCATGATGCTCATTTCCTACATGATAATGTTGTTTCCTTCACCATGATGCGTATTTCCTTTATAATGATGCTCATTTCCTATATCATGATGCTCATTTCCTTCATCATGATGTATATTTGCTTCATCATGATGATCATTTCCTATGTCATTAAGGTCATCTCCTTTATCATGATGCTCATTTCATTCATCACGATGCTAATTTCCATCATCACGATGCTCATTTCCTACATCAATATACTCATTTCATTCATCATGATGTATATTTCCATCATCATGTTGCTTATTTCCTTCATCATGATACAAAAATCCTTCATCCTGATGCATATTTACGTCATCTTGATGCATGTTTCATTCAACATGATGCTCATTTCCAACATCATGATGCTCATTTTCTTCATCATTATGGTCATTTCCTTCACTATATGCTAATTTCCTTCATCATTATCTGTATTTCCTTCATCATGATGCTTATTTCCTACACTATGATGCTCATTTCCTTCATCATGATGCATGTTTCTTTCATCACAATGCATATTTCCTTCATCATGATGCCCAATTCCTACATCATTATACTCATTTCTTTCATCATGATTCGTATTTCCTTTATCATGATGCTCATTTCCTTCATCATGATGTTTAATTCCTACGTCATTATGGTCATTTTTTAATCATGATGCTCATTTCATTCGTCTTAATGCATATTTTCGTCACCAGGATGCTCATTTCTTACAAAATTATACATATTTCATTCATCATGATTATCATTTTCTTCATCGTGAAGCTCATTTCCTACGTCATTATGATCATTTTCTTCATCATGATGCATGTTTTATTCATCATGATGCTAATATATTTCATCATGATACTCATTTTTTACATCACGATGCTCATTTTCTTCATCATGATTTATATTTTCTTCATCATTATGCCCATTTCCTTAATCACGATGCTCATTTCATTCATCATGATACATATTTCCTTCATCTAGATAATCATTTCCTACGTCATTACGGTCATTTCTTCATCATGATGCTCATTTCATTCATCTTGATGAATATTTCCATCATCATGATGCTCATTTTCGAAATCATTATATATATTTCCTTCATCATGATGCTCAATTCCATCATCATGATGATCATTTCCTTCATGTCTTCTTCGTCATGATGCTAATTTCTATCGTCATGATGCTAATATACGACATCATGATGCGTACTTCCTTCATTTTGATGCTCAATTCCTAAATCATGATGCTCATTTCATTCATAATGAAGCATATTTCCTTCATCATGATGCTAATTTCTATCATCATGATGCGTACTTACTTCATCATGATGCTCATTTCAAACATCATGATGATCATTTCCTTCATCATGATGCAAATTTTCATCATAATGATCCTCATTTCAATTATCATGATGCATAAATCCATCATAATGATGCTCATTTCGTTCATCAATATGTTCATTTCCTTTATCATGATACTCATTTCAAACAACACGATGCTCATTTCCTTCATCATGATTATTAATTCCGAAGTAATTATGGTCATTTTCTTCATCATGATGCTCATTTCATTCATCATGATGCGTATTTGCTTCATCATGATGCTCATTTCCTACATGATAATGCTGATTTCCTTCACCATGATGCGTATTTCCTTCATAATGATGCTCATTTCCTATATCATGATGCTCATTTCCTTCATCATGATGATCATTTCCTATGTCATTAAGGTCATCTCCTTTATCATGATGCTCATTTCATTCATCACGATGCTAATTTCCATCATCATGATGATATTTCCTTTATCGTGATGCTCATTTCCTACATCAATATACTCATTTCATTCATCATGATGTATATTTCCATCATAATGTTCCTCATTTCCTTCATCATGATACAAAAATCCTTCATCCTGATGCATATTTACGTCATCTTGATGCATGTTTCATTCAACATGATGCTCATTTCCTACATCATGATGCTTATTTCTTTCATCATTATGGTCATTTCCTTCACTATATGCTAATTTCCTTCATCATTATCTGTATTTCTTTCATCATGATACTTATTTCCTACACTATGATGCTCATTTCCTTCATCATGATGCATGTTTCTTTCATCACAATGCATATTTCCTTCATCATGATGCCCAATTCCTACATCATTATACTCATTTCCTTCATCATGATTCATATTTCCTTTATCATGATGCTCATTTCCTTCATCATGATGCTCATTTCCTTCATTATGATGCTCATTTCCTACGTCATTATGGTCATTTCTTAATCATGATGCTCATTTCATTCGTCTTAATGCATATTTCCGTCACCATGATGCTCATTTCCTACAAAATAATACATATTTCCTTCATCATGATGATCATTTCCTTCATCGTGAAGCTCATTTCCTATGTCATTATGATCATTTCCTTCATCATGATGCATGTCTTATTCATCATGATGCTTATATATTTCATCATGATACTCATTTTTTACATCACGATGCTCATTTTCTTAATCATGATTCATATTTTCTTCATCATTATGACCATTTCCTTCATCATGATGCTCATTTCATTCATCATGATACATATTTCCTTCATCTAGATAATCATTTCCTACGTCATTATGGTCTTTTCTTCATCATGATGCTCATTTCCGAAATCATTATATATATTTCCTTCATCATGATGCTCATTTCCATCATCATGATGATCATTTCCTTCATGTCTTCTTCGTCATGATGCTAATTTCTATCGTCATGAAGCTAATATACGTCATCATAATGCGTACTTCCTTCATCTTGATTCTCAATTCCTAAATCATGAAGCTCATTTCATTCATAATGATGCATACTTCCTTCATCATGATGTTAATTTCTATCATCATGATGCGTACTTACTTCATCATGATGCTCATTTGTCACGCCCCGACCCCAGACAGAACACGACAACCGCCACGTTAACCATAAATTTCGCAGAATGGGTGCACTCCACTCCACAAAGTTTATAGAAAACGTAAGGCTTGCTATCAAGTACCTGTAGAGCTGAACAACTGATAACAACGGGTACAACCCGAGGACATCATCTCAAAAAGTATCAACAAGGATTTACAAAGGTACAAAATACAACGGTATAACTTAGTTTAAAGAAATATACATGAACGATATAACATCACGAAGGTACAAAAAGAACATCAAGAGGGTCACCAAATATAAACTATACAATCTCGCCAATGAATCCGTCAATTTACATAAAAGAGAAAGTACCCAAAACACGGATTGGATGACGAGCAAACGATAGGAAAACCTCCAACCAAAACGATATCAACAGCCTGAAAAGGAAAGAATGATGGGGGGTGAGCAAAACCACTAGCTCAGTGAGGTGATAAGCCGGTCACCCCGACCCTTATACGAAGCATGTATTCCACTTGCGGTTCATAACATAAAATCCCACATTTCGTCCCACAATAACTATTTCTCACTCAGTATACATATTAATGAAAATAAAAACCTTAGTGCACATTTACGAATAACACAATTAGTTCAAACATGTTATCACATAAAAGACGCGTGGGTTGTCAATATCCTCCTCGAACTGAGCTCTCCGTCGAGAGACAGTCCAAGCCCGTCACCGTTACTCTAGATAAAATGCACATTAATATTCTTTCTCAACACGCCAAGTGCTAAAGTTCACAATTCAATATCGACGTGAATACTTGAAATGATCAAACATATAAACATATATGACATGCATGTCCCACACCGGTGACGTTGACTGAGTCTATAATAGACTAATCCATCTAACGATCACCCTCCAGAGTATCAGTATTTGGCAAATGGATAGGTGCCCCGTTAGATCTAACTCACCCGGGTTTGCTAATCCCGGGCAACTTGGTTGTCACTCTAACTCACCCGAACCGCGACAATTCGGGCTACTTAACCAATGTCGCTCCAACTCACCCGAACCGTGACCAATTCGGGCTTCTTAACCTTGGTACCAGGCATACATATGCATGTACATCATAAGATGAATAACGACTCAAGTTAGAGTCTTAATTGGCACACAAGAATAACCAGAAATCAATAATACTCATAAAATGGCTAACATGACTCTAACCAGAGCAATCGAGCCAATCAGGCTCTTTACCACATAACACAATACCAAATAATTTTCTTATCAATTAACTAAAACTAAAATAAATGCACATTTATCAAGGGTCCACACTTCCCACAAGAGAAGGCGTTCCCGAATTATCAACTCACAAGGAAGTGATTAACTCTCTCCGGAATCTGAAGTCGGTCCCTTGCCCTTCGTCGATGGTTCTTTACCTAGAAAGGAGATGAGCAATTAATGACAAATTAAATATAACTAACTATTAGCGTTAACTTCCCTTTCATTGCTAAAAACAAATCCTAATCGAGTTCGAACGAGTCGATATTAAATAAAAATGGCATGTAACTCCTTAACATCAGTTCCCAATCCCATATAACCGTTTCAATACATTAACTAAACGAAACGATAAAAAAATAAGTTTGAATTCGACATAAAATTTCTGAAATTTTCCAGCTAGCGGCAGTTTACGAGAAAAATCATAACTAATTGTAGAATAATCGGATTGAGGCGTTTCAAGTGGCTACGGAAAGCTAACGAGTTCAGCTACGTAAAAAAATTAAGTTTGCAAAGTTTCGATGGCAATAGCTATGTCAAAATCAGTTCGAACAGTCTGTAAATTACCCACATACCAAAAAGAAAAACCCCACAAAATTATAAAATCATGGAAGAAGGAAGCTTAATTCACACACCACTTACCTCAAAACAATTTAGAAACCACCTAGGATAAGGGTTGTAAGGGAGAATTTGATCAACAAGGGTTTCTCCTCTTCACTCTCTTCTTTCCCCTCTTTTGCTTTTCTTCTCCCGTTCTTCTCTCTTTTTTTTTTTTAACTTTAGCCTTACTAATTATATATCAGGCCATTTAAGTGGGCTGAAACTTTGGGCCACAAAATAAATAAATAAATAAGTTTGGGCTTTCTAAAAAAATCTAGTTGGGCTTAATTGGGCTGACCTTTTGGGCTATAAAAATAAATAAAGAGGTTTTGGGCTTTCTAAAAAAAATCTAGTTGGGCTTAATTGGGCTTGCCTTTTGGGCTATAAAAATAAATAAATAGGTTTTGGGCTTTCTAAAAAAAAATCTAGTTGAACTAAGATATTATAAAGTATCCCCTCCTCCAAAAAGTTTCGTCCTCGAAACATAAATGTACCTAGAGATGAAAAGAGATTTGGATGGTGTTGACGCATGACTGATTCTGGTTCCCATGTTTCTTCTTCAATTTGATCACTTCTCCATAGAATTCTCGCCATAGGAATGGATTTGTTACGAAGCATTTTCTCTCGGCGATCTACAATTTGAACAAGTTGTACTTCGTACGATAGATTTTCCTTTAATACAACTGGGGGATCTTTGAGCACGTGTGAATGATCTGGTTCATATTTTCTAAGCATAGAGACATGGAAGACATCGTGAATCTTCGACAATTCCGATGGTAGCTCAAGTCGATACGCGACACGACCAATCCTTTGCACGATCGTAAACGGGCCAATATACCTTGGACTCAACTTTCCTCGACGGCGGAATCGCAACACGCCCTTCCATGGAGAAACTTTCAGAAAAACTTTGTCTCCTTCATTAAACTCCAAATCGCGCCTCCTATTATCTGCGTAACTTTTCTGTCGATCTTGCGCTGCCTTAAGTCTGTCTCGAATAAGTTGTATTTTTGCCTTTGCATCTTCGATAAGCTCTACTTGTTCGATTTGTCTCTCGCCAACCTCATCCCAAAAGAGTGGTGTTCGACACTTTCGGCCATACAGAGCTTCGTACGGGGGCATTCCAATGCTTGAATGATAACTGTTGTTATAAGCGAACTCCACCAAAGTCACGTACTTATCCCAGCTACCTCCCAAATTCAACACCACTGCACGTAACATGTCTTCTAGTGTCTGTATAGTTCTCTCTGATTGTCCATCAGTCTATGGATGAAACGAGGTACTGAATAGTAATTTTGTACCTAGCGCTTTCTGCAGACTAGGCCAAAAACGGGAAGTGAATCTTGGATCACGGTCTGATATGATTGACACTGGTACTCCGTGCAATCTCACGATCTCATCGACATATAACTTGGTAAGTTTCTCTAAAGATTCGTTGGTATGTACTGGAAGGAAATGTGCCGATTTCGTCAGACGATCGACAATGACCCAAATTGAGTCATGACCCTTTTGGGTTCGAGGTAAACCAGAATCAAAATCCATTGTGACGTTATCCCATTTCCACTCAGGAATAGGTAGTGGTTGAAGCATTCCGGCTGGTTTTTGGTGTTCCGCTTTAATCTGTTGGCAAGATAAGCACTTTGATACAAATTCAGTAGTGTCCCGTTTCATACCTGGCCACCAATAATGCTCCCGAAGTGTTCTATACATTTTGGTACTACCAGGATGCATAGCATAGGCTGAAGAATGGGCTTCCTCAAGAATAGCTCTACGAACATCAAGTTCTGATGGAACACAAACACGATTTTTAAAAGTAAGAAGTCCATCATCCCGAATTTGATATTCTATTTCTTTTCCTTGATTTAGCTTCGCCATCTTCTGTTGTAAATAAACATCGTGTGATTGTCTTTCTCGAATTTTCTCGAACAAGGTAGGTCTAACCTCGAATTTGGCGATTAAGGCAGAATCATTAGACTTTTCACAATCGAGCGAAATGTGTAAAGATTTAAATTGCTCCAACATAGGAAGATAAAAAGATTGAATTGAAGCAAGTGAGGTAGAAGACTTTCTACTCAGAGCATCTACAACAACGTTCGCCTTGCCAGGATGATAATCGATGACTAAGTCATAGTCACTAATCAACTCCATCCATCGCCTTTGCCTGAGGTTGAGCTCCTTTTGCGTGGTGATATACTTTAAGCTCTTGTGATCAGTGAAAACCCGACAAGTTGCACCATACAGATAGTGCCTCCATATCTTCAATGCAAAGACGATTGCAGCCAACTCTAAATCATGTGTAGGATAATTTTCTTCGTTCTTCTTCAATTACCTTGAAGCGTAGGCAATAACCTTTCCTTCTTGCATGAGAACGCATCCTAATCCTTGTCTCGAGGCGTCGCTATAAATGGTAAATTCCCCAATCGCTGGGTCTGGCGAAGCAAGAATAGGAGCTGAAACGAGTCGTCTTTTCAATTCTTGAAATGCTTCCTCGCATTCTTCACTCCATTCAAATTTTACCCCTTTCCGAGTCAATTTAGTCAAAGATGAAGCCAATAACGAAAAGTCTTTGACAAACCGTCGATAATATCCAGCTAATCCCAGAAAACTACGAATCTCTGTCACGTTCTTTGGACGCTCCCAATCTAGTATAGCTTGAATCTTCACTGGATCGACGTAGATTCCTTCTTTAGAAATGTGATGACCCAAAAAGCTTACCTCGCGAAGCCAAAATTCACACTTCGAGAATTTAGCATAAAGCTGATTTTCTCTGAGAATGTTCAGAGCAATTCTTAGATGATGAGAATGCTCGTCGTCCGATTTAGAATAAATAAGAATGTCATCAATGAAGATGATGATAAACTTATCTAAGTACGGCCGAAAGACCCGATTCATAAGATCCATAAAAGCTGCAGGAGCATTTGTGAGTCCAAATGGCATAACACAGAATTCAAAATGACCGTATCTGGTTCGAAAAGCAGACTTAAGGATATCAGATTCCCTGATCTTGAGTTGGTGATAACCGGATCGCAAATCAATTTTTTAGAACACAGTTGCTCCTTGCAATTGAACAAACAGATCATCGATTCTTGGAAGAGGATATTTGTTCTTGATTGTCACCTTGTTCAATTGACGGTAGTCGACACATAGACGAAGTGATCCATCTTTCTTCTTGACAAAAAGAACTGGAGCACCCCATGGAGATGTGCTAGGTCGTATGAAACCCTTCTCCAATAATTCCCCAAGTTGTGTCTGGAGTTCCTTAAGCTCAGCAGGCGACATTCGATATGGAGTAATCGATATAGGTGTGATTCCAGGAAGTACGTCAATGAAAAAATCAATCTCTCGATTCGGAGGTTGTCCTGGTAAGTCTTCGGGAAAGACATCAGGAAATTCATTCACGATTGGGATGTCATCTAGTTTAGTTTCAGAAAGAGAAGTATCGATGACAAATGCCAAGAATGCCTCACAACCCTTACGCATTAATTTATGCGCAGTCAACATTGAAATAAAAGAGAGGGATCTCGTTTGAAGTTTACCCTCAAAAACAAGTTCTAAGAATCCTGGTCTACGAAAAATAACAAGCTTCTCGTGGCAATCGAGAATTGCATGATGAGAAGAAAGCCAATCCATGCCAAGAATAACATCAAGATCAATCAAAGGCAATGGTATCAATTCAGCCTCTAAAATGACATCTTTGATCTTCAATGGACAACCAAGGAATACCGAATCACGAATTAGACGCTTTCCAAGAGGGGTATGAACGATGATTCCAGGTGACAAATGAGAGATAGGATAATCTAAGATCGCAGTAAGATCATCTCGGATATAAGACCTATCAGAACCTGGGTCAAATAAAGCGTAGACCTGATGGTCTCCCACAAACACATGGCCTAAAGAAGCAATATTAGGTGAGATTGTGATTTAAAAATTTGAAAAGATAGAATTTCTTACGAATGTTTTTTTCGTAATCAAGTGGCATAACAAGGCGGGATTAGATTTAGCATGTGAAAATACTCAAATTATAAATTACCTGTCACAACCTTCGGATCTGAGCGAGCCTCTTCTTGGGAAATATGAAATACTCTAGTTTGCTTCCTTCCTTGCATAAGTGATTGAGTACTACGGCCGCTTAAGGCATCGGGCACTTTGGTAACTGCAGATCGAGTATCTCTAGGTGTAGAATATGTTAGTTTACCACGAAGCTGACCAGAATCCTAACTGCTCGTTCCCATAAGCTGAGGACAAGAACTTCGCATATGCCCTGGCTGTCGACACTGAAAACATACTTGAGGAGCCTTACAGGGGCCGTCATGATATTTTAGGCAATTCTGGCACTTGCGATTTTCACCAACCGATCCCGAGACATTGCTCCCGCCTCTACTAAACTGCTCCCGAGGTTGAGGAAAACTAATAGATGCCGAACTTGGTGCGCCACGCGAAGATCCCACACCCCTATACACCTTCGATGCATTTCCTGCAAATGCGCTCCCTTGCCTTTTCTTTTGAGATCGTTCTGCAAGCTTATGTCTCGCCTGAACTAAACCTTCTACCCTCAGGGCTTCTTCTACGAGATCGTCAAGACTCTCGTACTTGTCTCCGGACTTGATGCGATCTCGAATATTTAAATTAAGACCATCTTCAAATCTCTTGCATAAGTCTCTCGTCGTATATGACTCAGGAGCGAATTCTCGCAATTCTAGAAATTTGCTTTCGTACTCAACGACTGACATAATGCCTTGAAAGAGGTTGAAGAACTCCTTTCTCTTCTGATCCTTGATGTACTGAGAGAAGTATCGATCTTTGAATCGTTCCACAAAGATAGCCCACGTAATAGTAACCGAATATGTCTCTTTTAGATTCTGCCACCATCGTCGTGCATCTGGGCCTAACAACTTGGTCGCAATGACCACACGATAACATTCTTCAATCATCAAGGTGTCAAAGGTCTCTGTAATCTCCTTTAACCATGCCCCCGCTTTAGAAGCATCTCTTGCACCGTCAAATTTCGAAGTCCCCATGTTTTCAACTGCTTTCACCAAATCAGGTATAAAAAGTGCACCTCGAGAAGCAGAACCTCCTAAAGCCATTTCTGGAGTAAAAACTGGTACATTAGATGTAGGTCGAATCGATTCATTAGCACGAAGAACCTCTTCAGTGACAGTCGTAGTTGTATGAGCCGTTGTAGGTGGTGGAACACCATGTATTCGAATGTGATCATAATACAATTGGTACTGCTCGGGTGTCATCATGTGCTCAACCCGCAACTGGGCCCGTGGTTGCTCTACCTGGGAAACTGGCACCCTATGATCAGAATCGATAGGGTCCGTAACCGTCGGAGGAATGACATGATCAGAAGAAACATGTCCTCGAGGTCCACGAGGAACAGAAGAGAGTAGAGGACTCGGAGGATCACGAGGAGCGTGTCCTCGACCTCGACGACGAATTGGAGGTGCCATAATGACTGAAAGGAAGAAAGGAAAGAAAATACAAGGTCAACGTCAAGGCAATACGATACCTTAGGATGACATAGAAACAAAGTTGGACTCATTGGCTTGACACAAAAAGAATGAGAATCATAAAACCAGGCTCTGATACCAAGAAAGTTGTCACGCCCCGACCCCAGACAGAACGCGACAACCGCCACGCTAACCATAAATTTCACAGAATGGGTGCACTCCACTCCACAAAGTTTATAGAAAACGTAAGGCTTGCTATCAAGTACCTGTAGAGCTGAACAACTGATAAAAACGGGTACAACCCGAGGACATCATCTCAAAAAGTATCAACAAGGATTTACAAAGGTACAAAATACAACGGTGTAACTTAGTTTAAAGAAAATATACATGAACGATATAACATCACGAATGTACAAAAAGAACATCAAGGGGGTTACCAAATATAAACTATGCAATCTCGCCAATGAATCCGTCAATTTACATAAAAGAGAAAGTACCCAAAACACGGATTGGATGACGAGCAAACGATAGGAAAACCTCCAACCAAAACGATATCAACAGCCTGAAAAGGAAAGAATGATGGGGGGTGAGCAAAACCACTAGCTCAGTGAGGTGATAAGCCGGTCACCCCGACCCTTATACGAAGCATGTATTCCACTTGCGGTTCATAACATAAAATCCCACATTTCGTCCCACAATAACTATTTCTCACTCAGTATACATATTAATGAAAATAAAAACCTTAGTGCACATTTACGAATAACACAATTAGTTCAAACATGTTATCACATAAAAGACGCGTGGGTTGTCAATATCCTCCTCGAACTGAGCTCTCCGTCGAGAGACAGTCCAAGCCCGTCACCGTTACTCTAGATAAAATGCACATTAATATTCTTTCTCAACACGCCAAGTGCTAAGTTCACAATTCAATATCGACGCGAATACTTGAAATGATCAAACATATAAATATATATGACATGCATGTCCCACACCGGTGACGTTGACTGAGTCTATAATAGACTAATCCATCTAACGATCACCCTCCAGAGTATTAGTATTTGGCAAATGGACAGGTGCCCCGTTAGATCTAACTCACCCGAGTTTGCCAATCCCGGGCAACTTGGTTGTCACTCTAACTCACCCGAACCGTGACAATTCGGGCTACTTAACCAATGTCGCTCCAACTCACCCGAACCGTGACCAATTCGGCTACTTAACCTTGGTACCAGGCATACATATGCATGTGCATCATAAGATGAATAACGACTCAAGTTAGAGTCTTAATTGACACACAAGAATAACCAGAAATCAATAATACTCATAAAATGGCTAACATGACTCTAACCAGAGCAATCGAGCCAATCAGGCTCTTTACCACATACACAATACCAAATAATTTTCTTATCAATTAACTAAAACTAAAATAAATGCACATTTATCGAGGGTCCACACTTCCCACAAGAGAAGGCGTTCCCGAATTATCAACTCACAAGGAAGTGATTAACTCTCTCCGGAATCTGAAGTCGGTCCCTTGCCCTTCGTCGATGGTTCTTTACCTAGAAAGGAGATGAGCAATTAATGACAAATTAAATATAACTAACTATTAGCGTTAACTTCCCTTTCATTGCTAAAAACAAATCCTAATCGAGTTCGAACGAGTCGATATTAATTAAAAATGGCATGTAACTCCTTAACATCAGTTCCCAATCCCATATAACCGTTTCAATACATTAACTAAACGAAACGATAAAAAAATAAGTTTGAATTCGACATAAAATTTCTGAAATTTTCCAGCTAGTGGCAGTTTACGAGAAAAATAATAACTAATTGTAGAATAATCGGATTGAGGCGTTTCAAGTGGCTACGGAAAGCTAACGAGTTCAGCTACGTACAGAAATTAAGTTTGCAAAGTTTCGATGGCAATAGCTATGTCAAAATAAGTTCGAACAGTCTGCAAATTACCCACATACCAAAAAGAAAAACCTCACAAAATTACAAAATCATGGAAGAAGGAAGCTTAATTCACACACCACTTACCTCAAAACAACTTAGAAACCACCTAGGATGAGGGTTGTAAGGGAGAATTTGATCAACAAGGGTTTCTCCTCTTCACTCTCTTCTTTCCCCTCTTTTGCTTTTCTTCTCCCGTTCTTCTCTCTTTTTTTTTAGCTTTAGCCTTACTAATTATATATCAGGCCATTTAAGTGGGCTGAAACTTTGGGCCACAAAATAAATAAATAAATAAGTTTGGGCTTTCTAAAAAAATCTAGTTGGGCTTAATTGGGTTGGCCTTTTGGGCTATAAAAATAAATAAATAGGTTTTGGGCTTTCTAAAAAATATATAGTTGGGCTTAATTGGGCTTGCCTTTTGGGCTATAAAAATAAATAAATAGGTTTTGGGCTTTCTAAAAAAAATCTAGTTGAACTAAGATATTATATCATTTCAAACATCATGATGATCATTTCCTTCATAATGATGCAAATTTTCATCATAATGATCCTCATTTCAATTTTCATGATGCATAAATCCATCATAATGATGCTCATTTCGTTCATCAATATGTGCATTTCCTTTATCATGATACTCATTTCAAACATCATGATGTTCATTTCCTTCATCATGATTATTAATTCCTAAGTCATTATGGTCATTTTCTTCATCATGATGCTCATTTCATTCATCATGATGCGTATTTACTTCATCATGATGCTCATTTCCTACATGATAATGTTGTTTCCTTCACCATGATGCGTATTTCCTTTATAATGATGCTCATTTCCTATATCGTGATGCTCATTTCCTTCATCATGATGTATATTTCCTTCATCATGATGATCATTTCCTATGTCATTAAGGTCATCTCCTTTATCATGATGCTCATTTCATTCATCACGATGCTAATTTCCATCATCATGATCATATTTCCTTCATCGTGATGCTCATTTCCTACATCAATATACTCATTTCACTCATCATGATGTATATTTCCATCATCATGTTGCTCATTTCCTTCATCATGATACAAAAATCCTTCATCCTGATGCGTATTTACGTCATCTTGATGCATGTTTCATTCAACATGATGCTCATTTCCTACATCATGATGCTCATTTCCTTCATCATTATGGTCATTTCCTTCACTATATGCTAATTTCCTTCATCATTATCTGTATTTCCTTCCTCATGATGCTTATTTCCTACACTATGATGCTCATTTCCTTCATCATGATGCATGTTTCTTTCATCACAATGCATATTTCCTTCATCATGATGCCCAATTCCTACATCATTATACTCATTTCTTTCATCATGATTCATATTTCCTTTTTTATGATGCTCATTTCCTTCATCATGATGCTCATTTCCTACGTCATTATGGTCATTTCTTAATCATGATGCTCATTTCATACGTCTTAATGCATATTTCCGTCACCATGATGCTCATTTCCTACAAAATTATACATATTTCCTTCATCATTATGATCATTTCCTTCATCGTGAAGCTCATTTCCTACGTCATTATGATCATTTCCTTCATCATGATGCATGTCTTATTCATCATGATGCTAATATATTTCATCATGATACACATTTTTTACATCACGATGCTCATTTTCTTCATCATGATTCATATTTTCTTTATCATTATATCATTTCCTTCATCATGATGCTCATTTCATTTATCATGATACATATTTCCTTCATCTAGATAATCATTTCCTACGTCATTAAGGTCATTTCTTCATCATGATGCTCATTTCATTCATCTTGATGAATATTTCCATCATCATGATGCTCATTTCCGAAATCATTATATATATTTCCTTCATCATGATGCTCATTTCCATCATCATGATGATCATTTCCTTCATGTCTTCTTCGTCATGATGCTAATTTCTATCGTCATAATGCTAATATACGTCATCATGATGCGTACTTCCTTCATCTTGATGCTCAATTCCTAAATCATGATGCTCATTTCATTCATAATGATGCATATTTCATTCATCATGATGCTAATTTCTATCATCATGATGCGTACTTACTTCATCATGATGCTCATTTCAAACATCATGATGATCATTTCCTTCATCATGATGCAAATTTTCATCATAATGATCTTCATTTCAATTATCATGATGCATAAATCCATCATAATGATGCTAATTTCGTTCATCAATATGTGAATTTCCTTTAGCATGATACTCATTTCAAACATCATGATGCTCATTTCTTTCATCATGATTATTAATTCCTAAGTCATTATGGTCATTTTCTACATCATGATGCTCATTTCATTCATCATGATGCGTATTTGCTTTATCATGATGCTCATTTCCTACATGATAATGCTGATTTCCTTCACCATGATGCGTATTTCCTTCATAATGATGCTCATTTCCTATATCATGATGTTCATTTCCTTCATCATGATATATATTTCCTTCATCATGATGATCATTTCCTATGTCATTAAGGTCATCTCCTTTATCATGATGCTCATTTCATTCATCATGATGCTAATTTCCATCATCATGATGATATTTCCTTCATGGTGATGCTCATTTCCTACATCAATATACTCATTTCATTCTTCATGATGTATATTTCCATTATCATGTTGCTTATTTCCTTCATCATGATACAAAAATCCTTCATCCTGATGCGTATTTACGTCATCTTGATGCATGTTTCATTCAACATGATGCTCATTTCCTACATCATGATGCTCATTTCCTTTATCGTGATGCATATTTTCCTTCATCATGATGCACATTTCCTACATCACGATGAATATTTCCATCATAATAATGCTCATTTCCTACATCACGATTCCTATTTTCATCTTCATGTTGCTCATTTCATTCATCATGATGCTCATTTCCTTCATCATTATGGTTATTTCCTTCATTATGATGCTAATTTCCTTCATCATTATCCGTATTTCCTTCATCATGATACTTATTTCCTACACTATGACGCTCATTTCCTTCATCATGATGCATGTTTCTTTCATCACAATGCATATTTCCTTCATCATGATGCCCAATTCCTACATCATTATACTCATTTCCTTCATCATGATTAATATTTCCTTTATCATGATGCTCATTTCCTTCATCAAGATGATCATTTCCTACGTCATTATGGTCATTTCTTAATCATGATGCTCATTTCATTCTTCTTAATGCATATTTCCGTCACCTTGATGCTCATTTCCTGCAAAATTATACATATTTCCTTCATCATGATGATCATTTCCTTCATCGTGAAGCTCATTTCCTACGTCTTTATGACATTTCCTTCATCATGATGCATGTCTTCTTCATCATTAAGCTAATATACTTCATCATGATGCGTATTTCCTTCGTCATGATACTCATTTTCTACATCACGATGCTCATTTCTTCATCATGAGCATATTTCCTTCATCTAGATAAGATTTCTTATGTCATTATGGTTATTTCTTCGTCATGATGCTCATTTCATTCATCTTGATTAATATTTCCATTATCATGATGCTCATTTCCGAAATCATTATATATATTTCCTTCATCATGATGCATGTTTTTTTCATCACAATGCATATTTCCTTCATCATGAAGCCCAATTCCTACATCATTATACTCATTTCCTTCATCATGATTCATATTTTCTTTATCATGATGCTGATTTCCTTCATCATGATGCTCATTTCCTTCATCAAGGTGATCATTTCCTACGTCATTATGGTTATTTCTTTATCATGGTGCTCATTTCATTTTTCTTAATGCATTATGATCATTTCTTAATCATGGTGCTCATTTCATTCTTCTTAAAGCATATGTCCATCACCTTGATGCTCATTTCCCGCAAAATTATACATATTTCCTTAATCATGATGATCATTTACTTCATCGTGAAGCTCATTTCCTACGTCATTATGATCATTTCTTTCATCATGATGCATGTCTTCTTCATCATGATACTAATATACTTCATCATGGTGCGTATTTCCTTCATCATTATACTCATTTTCTACATCAAGATGCTCATTTTCTTCATCATGATTCATATTTCCTTCATCATTATCCCCATTTCCTTCATCATGATGCTCATTTTCTTCATCATGATGCATATTTCCTTCATCTAGATAATCATTTCCTACATCATTATGGTCATTTCTTCATCATGATGCTCATTTCATTCATCTTGATGAATATTTCCATCATAACGATGCACATTTCCGAAATCATTATATATATTTCCTTCATCATGATGCTCATTTCCATCATTATGATGATTATTTCCTTAATTGTAATGCTCAATTGCACATCATTATGCTCATTTCCTTCATGACTTCTTCGTCATGATGCTAATTTCTATCGTCATGATGCTAATATACATCATCATGATGCGTATTTCCTTCATCATGATGCTCTATTCCTAAATCATGATGCTCATTTCATTCATAATGATGCATATTTCCTTCATCATGATGATAATTTCTATCTTCATGATGCTCATTTCAAATATCATGATGATCATTTCCTTCATCATGATGCAAATTTTCATCATAATGATCCTCATTTCAATCATTTTGATGCATAAATCCATCATAATGATGCTCATTTCGTTCATCAATATGTGTATTTCCTTTATCATGATACTCATTTCCAACATCATGATGCTCATTTCCTTCATCACGATTATTAATTCCGAAGTCATTAAGGACATTTTCTTCATCGTGAAGCTCATTTCCTACGTCTTTATGACATTTCCTTCATCATGATGCATGTCTTCTTCATCATGAAGCTAATATACTTCATCATGATGCGTATTTCCTTCATCATGATAGTCATTTTCTACATCACGATGCTCATTTCCTTCATCATGAAGCATATTTCCTTCATCTAGATAATCATTTCCTATGTCATTATGGTCATTTCTTCATCATGATGCTCATTTCATTCATCTTGATTAATATTTCCATTATCATGATGCTCATTTCCGAAATCATTATATGTATTTCCATCATGATGCACATTTCCATCATCACGATGATCATTTCCTTCATGTCTTCTTCGTCATGATGCTAATTTCTATTGTCATGATGCTAATATACGTCATCATGATGCGTACTTCCTTCATCATGATTCTTACTTCCTAAATCATGATGCTCATTTCATTCATAATGATGCATATTTCCTTTATCGTGATGCCAATTTCTATCATCATGATGCGTACTTCCTTCATCATGATGCTCATTTCAAACATCATGATGATCATTTCCTTCATCATGATGCAAATTTTCATCATAATGATCCTCATTTCAATCATCATGATGCATAATCATAATGATGCTCATTTCGTTCATCAATATGTGCATTTCCTTTATCATGATACTCATTTCCATCATCATGATTATTAATTCCAAAGTCATTATGGTCATTTTTTTCATCATGATGCTCATTTCATTCATCATGATGCGTATTTCATTCATCATGATGCTCATTTCCTACACCATAATATTGATTTCCTTCACCATGATGCGTATTTCCTTCATAATGATGCTCATTTCCTATATCATGATGTTCATTTCCTTCATCATGACGATCATTTCCTTTGTCATTATGGCCATCTCTTTTATCATGATACTTATTCCATTCATCACGATGCTAATTTCCATCATCATGATGATATTTCCTTCATCGTGATACTCATTTCCTAAATCAATATGCTCATTTCTTTTATCATGATGTATATTTCCATCATCATGACGCTTATTTCCTTCATCATGATATGGAAATCCTTCATCCTGATGCGTATTTCCGTCATCTTGATGCATGTTTCTTTCAATATGATGCTTATTTCCAACATCATGATGCTTATTTCCTTTATCGTGATTCATATTTTCCTTCATCATGATGCACATTTCCTACGTCGCGATGAATATTTCCATCATAATGAGCTCATTTCCTTCATCATAATGCTCATTTCCTACATCACGATTTCTATTTTCATCTTCATGTTGCTCATTTCCTTCATCATGATGCTCATTTCCTTCATCATTATGGTCATTTCCTTCATTATGATGCTTATTTCCTTCGACATTATCCGTATTTCCTTCATCATGATGCTTATTTCCTACACTATGATACTCATTTCCTTCATCATGATGCATGTTTCTTTCATCACAATGCATATTTCCTTCATCATGATGCCCAATTCCTACATCATTATACTCATTTCCTTCATCATGATTTATATTTCCTTTATCATGATGCTCATTTCCTTCATCATGATACTCATTTCCTTCATCAAGATGATCATTTCCTACGTCATTATGGTCATTTCTTAATCATGGTGCTCATTTCATTCTTCTTAATGCATATTTCCATCACCTTGATGCTCATTTCCCGCAAAATTATACATATTTCCTTAATCATGATGATCATTTACTTCATCGTGAAGCTCATTTCCTATGTCATTATGATCATTTCTTTCATCATGATGCATGTCTTCTTCATCATGATGCTAATATACTTCATCATGGTGCGTATTTCCTTCATCATGATACTCATTTTCTACATCAAGATGCTCATTTTCTTCATCATGATTCATATTTCCTTCATCATTATGCCCATTTCCTTCATCATGATGCTCATTTCCTTCTTCATGATGCATATTTCTTCATCTAGATAATCATTTCCTACGTCATTATGGTCATTTCTTCATCATGATGCTCATTTCATTCATCTTGATGAATATTTCCATCATCAAGATGTTCATTTCCGAAATCATTATATATATTTCCTTCATCATGAAGCTCATTTCCATCATTATGATGATCATTTCCTTCATCGTAATGCTCAATTGCACATCATTATGCTCATTTCCTTCATGACTTCTTCGTCATGTTGCTAATTTCTATCGTCATGATGCTAATATACGTCATCATGATGCGTACTTCCTTCATCATGATGCTCTATTCCTAAATCATGATGCTCATTTCATTCATAATGATGCATATTTCCTTCATCATGATGATAATTTCTATCTTCATGATGCTCATTTCAAATATCATGATGATCATTTCCTTCATCATGATGTAAATTTTCATCATAATGATCCTCATTTCAATCATCATGATGCATAAAAGCATTATAATGATGCTCATTTTGTTCATCAATATGTGCATTTCCTTTATCATGATACTCATTTCCAACATAATGATGTTCATTTCCTTCATCATGATTATTAATTCCGAAGTCATTATGGTCATTATCTTCATCATGATGCTCACTTCATTCATCATGATGCGTATTTCCTTTATCTTGATGCTCATTTCCTACATGATGATGCTGATTTCCTTCACCATGATGCGTATTTCCTTCATAATGATGCTCATTTCTTATATCATGATGCTCATTTCCTTCATCATGATGTATATTTCCTTCATCTTGATGATCATTTCCTATGTCATTATGGTCATCTCTTTTATCATGATGCTCATTTCATTCAACACGATGCTAATTTCCGTCATCTTGATGCATGTTTCATTCAACATGATGCTAATTTAATTCATAATGATGCATATTTCCTTCATCATGATGCTAATTTCTATCTTCATGATGCGTACTTTCTTCATCATGATGCTCATTTCAAACATCATGATGATCATTTCCTTCATCATGCTGCAAATTTTCATCATAATGATCCTCATTTCAATCGTCATGATGCATAAATCCATCATAATGATGCTCATTTCGTTCATCAATATGTGCATTTCCTTTATCATGATACTCATTTCTAACATCATGATGCTCATTTCCTTCATCATGATTATTAATTCCGAAGTCATTATGGTCATTTTCTTCATCGTGAAGCTCATTTCCTACGTCTTTATGACATTTCCTTCATCATGATGCATGTCTTCTTCATCATGAAGCTAATATACTTCATCATGATGCGTATTTCCTTTATCATGATACTCATTTTCTACATCACGATGCTCATTTCCTTCATCATGAAGCATATTTCCTTCATCTAGATAATCATTTCCTATGTCATTATGGTTATTTCTTCATCATGATGCTCATTTCATTCATCTTGATTAATATTTCCATATGCTCATTTACGAAATCATTATGTGTATTTCCATCATGATGCACATTTCCATCATCACGATGATCATTTCCTTCATGTCTTCTTCGTCATGATGCTAATTTCTATTGTCATGATGCTAATATACGTCATCATGATGCGTACTTCCTTCATCATGATGCTTACTTCCTAAATCATGATGCTCATTTCATTCATAATGATGCATATTTCCTTTATCGTGATGCCAATTTCTATCATCATGAGGCGTACTTCCTTCATCATGATGCTCATTTCAAACATCATGATGATCATTTCCTTCATCATGATGCAAATTTTCATCATAATGATCCTCATTTCAATCATCATGATGCATAATCATAATGATGCTCATTTCGTTCATCAATATGTGCATTTCCTTTATCATGATACTCATTTCCTTCATCATGATTATTAATTCCGAAGTCATTATGGTCATTTTCTTCATCATGATGCTCATTTCATTCATCATGATGCGTATTTCATTCATCATGATGCTCATTTCCTACACCATAATGATGATTTCCTTCACCATGATGCGTATTTCCTTCATAATGATGCTCATTTCCTATATCATGATGTTCATTTCCTTCATCATGACGATCATTTCCTTTGTCATTATGGCCATCTCTTTTATCATGATGCTCATTCCATTCATCATGATGCTAATTTCCATCATCATGATGATATTTCCTTCATCGTGATACTCATTTCCTAAATCAATATGCACATTTCTTTCATCATGATGTATATTTCCATCATCATGATGCTTATTTCCTTCATCATGATATGGAAATCCTTCATCCTGATGCGTATTTCCGTCATCTTGATGCATTTTTCTTTCAATATGATGCTCATTTCCTACATCATGATGCTCATTTCCTTTATCGTGATGCATATTTTCCTTCATCATGATGCACATTTCCTACATCGCGATGAATATTTCCATCATCAAGATGCTCATTTCCTTCATCATGATGCTCATTTCCTACATCACGATTCCTATTTTCATCTTCATGTTGCTCATTTCCTTCGTCATGATGCTCATTTCCTTCATCATTATGGCCATTTCCTTCATTATGATGTTTATTTCCTTCGACATTATCCGTATTTCCTTCATCATGATGCTTATTTCCTACACTATGATGCTCATTTCCTTCATCATGATGCATGTTTCTTTCATCACAATGCATATTTCCTTCATCATGATGCCCAATTCCTAGATTATACTCATTTCCTTCATCATGATTCATATTTCCTTTATCATGATGCTCATTTCCTTCATCATGATGCTCATTTCCTTCATCAAGATGATCATTTCCTACGTCATTATGGTATTTCTTAATCATGGTGCTCATTTCATTCTTCTTAATGCATATTTCCATCACCTTGATGCTCATTTCCCGCAAAATTATACATATTTCCTTAATCATGATGATCATTTACTTCATCGTGAAGCTCATTTCCTGTGTAATTATGATCATTTCTTTCATCATGATGCATGTCTTCTTCATCATGATGCTAATATACTTAATCATGGTGCGTATTTTCTTCATCATGATACTCATTTTCTACATCAAGATGCTCATTTTCTTCATCATGATTCATATTTCCTTCATCATTATGCTCATTTCCTTCATCATGATGCTCATTTCCTTCATCATGATGCATATTTCCTTCATCTAGATAATCATTTCCTACGTCATTATGGTCATTTCTTCATCATGATGCTCATTTCATTCATCTTGATGAATATTTCCATCATCACGATGCTCATTTCCGAAATCATTATATATATTTCCTTCATCATGAAGCTCATTTCCATCATTATGATGATCATTTCCTTCATCGTAATGCTCAATTGCACATCATTATGCTCATTTCCTTCATGACTTCTTCGGCATGATGCTAATTTCTATCATCATGATGCTAATATACGTCATCATGATGCGTACTTCCTTCATCATGATGCTCTATTCCTAAATCATGATGCTCATTTCATTCATAATGATGTATATTTCCTTCATCATGATGATAATTTCTATCTTCATGATGCTCATTTCAAATATCATGATGATCATTTCCTTCATCATGATGCAAATTTTCATCATAATGATCCTCATTTCAATCATCATGATGCATAAATCCATCATAATGATGCTCATTTCGTTCATCAATATGTGCATTTCCTTTATCATGATACTCATTTCCAACATAATGATGCTCATTTCCTTCATCATGATTATTAATTCCGAAGTCATTATGGTCATTATCTTCATCATGATGCTCACTTCATTCATCATGATGCGTATTTCCTTTATCTTGATGCTCATTTCCCACATGATGATGCTGATTTCCTTCACCATGATGCGTATTTCCTTCATAATGATGCTCATTTCTTATATCATGATGCTCATTTCCTTCATCATGATGTATATTTCCTTCATCTTGATGATCATTTCCTATGTCATTATGGTCATCTCTTTTATCATGATGCTCATTTCATTCATCACGATGCTAATTTCAGTCATCTTGATGCATGTTTCATTCAACATGATGTTAATTTAATTCATAATGATGCGTATTTCCTTCATCATGATGCTAATTTCTATCTTCATGATGCGTACTTTTTTCATCATGATGCTCATTTCAAACATCATGATGATCATTTCCTTCATCAAGCTGCAAATTTTCATCATAATGATCCTCATTTCAATCGTCATGATGCATAAATCCATCATAATGATGCTCATTTCGTTCATCAATATGTGCATTTCCTTTATCATGATACTCATTTCCAACATCATGATGCTCATTTCCTTCATCATGATTATTAATTCTGAAGTCATTATGGTCATTTTCCTCATCGTGAAGCTCATTTCCTACGTCTTTATGACATTTCCTTCATCTTGATGCATGTCTTCTTCATCATGAAGCTAATATACTTCATCATGATGCGTATTTCCTTCATCATTATACTCATTTTCTACATCATGATGCTCATTTCCTTCATCATGAAGCATATTTCCTTCATCTAGATAATCATTTCCTATGTCATTATGGTCATTTCTTCATCATGATGCTCATTTCATTCATCTTGATTAATATTTCCATTATCATGATGCTCATTTCCGAAATCATTATATATATTTCCATCATGATGCACATTTCCATCATCACGATGATCATTTCCTTCATGTCTTCTTCGTCATGATGCTAATTTCTATTGTCATGATGCTAATATACGTCATCATGATGCGTACTTCCTTCATCATGATGCTTACTTCCTAAATCATGATGCTCATTTCATTCATAATGATGCATATTTCCTTTATCGTGATGCCAATTTCTATCATCATGATGCGTACTTCCTTCATCATGATGCTCATTTCAAACATCATGATGATCATTTCCTTCATCATGATGCAAATTTTCATCATAATGATCCTCATTTCAATCATCATGATGCATAAATACATTATAATAATGCTAATTTCGTTCATCAATATGTGCATTTCCTTTATCATGATACTCATTTCCTTCATCATGATTATTAATTCCGAAGTCATTATGGTCATTTTCTACATCATGATGCTCATTTCATTCATCATGATGCGTTTTTCATTCATCATGATGCTCATTTCCTACACCATAATGATGATTTCCTTCACCATGATGCGTATTTCCTTCATAATGATGCTCATTTCCTATATCATGATGCTCATTTCCTTCATCATGACGATCATTTCCTTTGTCATTATGGCCATCTCTTTTATCATGATGCTCATTCCATTCATCACGATGCTAATTTCCATCATCATGATGATATTTCCTTCATCGTGATACTCATTTTCTAAATCAATATGCTCATTTCTTTCATCATGATGTATATTTCCATCATCATGATGCTTATTTCCTTCATCATGATGTGGAAATCCTTCATCCTGATGCGTATTTCTGTCATCTTGATGCATGTTTCATTCAATATGATGCTCATTTCCTACATAATGATGCTCATTTCCTTTATCCTGATGCATATTTTCCTTCATCATGATGCACATTTCCTACGTCGCAATGAATATTTCCATCATAATGATGCTCATTTCCTTCATCATGATGCTCATTTCCTTCATCATTATGGTCATTTCCTTCATTATGATGCTAATTTCCTTCGACATTATCCGTATTTCCTTCATCATGATGCTTATTTCCTACACTATGATGCTCATTTCCTTCATCATGATGCATGTTTCTTTCATCACAATGCATATTTCCTTCATCATGATGCCAAATTCCTACATTATACTCATTTCCTTCATCATGATTCATATTTCCTTTATCATGATGCTCATTTCCTTCATCATGATGCTCATTTCCTTCATCAAGATGATCATTTCCTACGTCATTATGGTATTTCTTAATCATGGTGCTCATTTCATTCTTCTTAATGCATATTTCCATCACCTTGATGCTCATTTCCCGCAAAATTATACATATTTCCTTAATCATGATGATCATTTACTTCATCGTGAAGCTCATTTCCTGTGTCATTATGATCATTTTTTCATCATGATGCATGTCTTCTTCATCATGATGCTAATATACTTCAACATGGTGCGTATTTTCTTCATCATGATACTCATTTCCTACATCAAGATGCTCATTTTCTTCATCATGATTCATATTTCCTTCATCATTATGCTCATTTCCTTCATCATGATGCTCATTTCCTTCATCATGATGCATATTTCCTTCATCTAGATAATCATTTCCTACGTCATTATGGTCATTTCTTCATCATGATGCTCATTTCATTCATCTTGATGAATATTTCCATCATCACGATGCTCATTTCCGAAATCATTATATATATTTCCTTCATCATGAAGCTCATTTCCATCATTATGATGATCATTTCCTTCATCGTGATGCTCAATTGCACATCATTATGCTCATTTCCTTCATGACTTCTTCGTCATGATGCTAATTTCTATCGTCATGATGCTAATATACGTCATCATGATGCGTACTTCCTTCATCATGATGCTCTATTCCTAAATCATGATGCTCATTTCATTCATAATGATGTATATTTCCTTCATCATGATGATAATTTCTATCTTCATGATGCTCATTTCAAATATCATGATTATCATTTCCTTCATCATGATGCAAATTTTCATCATAATGATCCTCATTTCAATCATCATGATGCATAAATCCATCATAATGATGCTCATTTCGTTCATCAATATGTGCATTTCCTTTATCATGATACTCATTTCCAACATAATGATGCTCATTTCCTTCATCATGATTATTAATTCCGAAGTAATTATGGTCATTATCTTCATCATGATGCTCACTTCATTCATCATGATGCGTATTTCCTTTATCTTGACGCTCATTTCCTACATGATGATGCTGATTTCCTTCACCATGATGCGTATTTCCTTCATAATGATGCTCATTTCTTATATCATGATGCTCATTTCCTTCATCATGATGTATATTTCCTTCATCTTGATGATCATTTCCTATGTCATTATGGTCATCTCTTTTATCATGATGCTCATTTCATTCATCACGATGCTAATTTCCGTCATCTTGATGCATGTTTCATTCAACATGATGCTAATTTAATTCATAATGATGCGTATTTCCTTCATCATGATGCTAATTTCTATCTTCATGATGCGTACTTTCTTCATCATGATGCTCATTTCAAACATCATGATGATCATTTCTGTCACGCCCCGACCCCAGACAGAACGCGACAACCGCCACGTTAACCATAAATTTCGCAGAATGGGTGCACTCCACTCCACAAAGTTTATAGAAAACGTAAGGCTTGCTATCAAGTACCTGTAGAGCTGAACAACTGATAAAAACGGGTACAACCCGAGGACATCATCTCAAAAAGTATCAACAAGGATTTACAAAGGTACAAAATTCAACGGTGTAACTTAGTTTAAAGAAAATATACATGAACGATATAACATCGCGAAGGTACAAAAAGAACATCAAGGGGGTCACCAAATATAAACTATACAATCTCGCCAATGAATCCGTCAATTTACATAAAAGAGAAAGTACCCAAAACACGGATTGGATGATGAACAAACGATAGGCAAACCTCCAACCAAAACGATATCAACAGCCTGAAAAGGAAAGAATGATGGGGGGTGAGCAAAACCACTAGCTCAGTGAGGTGATAAGCCGGTCACCCCGACCCTTATACGAAGCATGTACTCCCACTCGCGGTTCATAACATAAAATCCCACAATTCTTCCCACAATAATTATTCTCACTCAGTGTACATATTAATGAAAATAAAAACCTTAGTGCACATTTATGAATAACACAATTAGTTCAAACAACATGTTATCACATAAAAGACGCGTGGGTAGTCAATATCCTCCTCGAACTGAGCTCTCCGTCGAGAGACAGTCCAAGCCCGTCACCGTTACTCTAGATAAAATGCACATTAATATTCTTTCTCAACACGCCAAGTGCTAAAGTTCACAATTCAATATCGACGTGAATACTTGAAATGATCAAACATATAAACATATATGACATGCATGTCCCACACCGGTGACGTTAACTGAGTCTATAATAGACTAATCCATCTAACGATCACCCTCCAGAGTATCAGTATTTGGCAAATGGACAGGTGCCCCGTTAGATCTAACTCACCCAGGTTTGCCAATCACAGGCAACTTGGTTGTCACTCTAACTCACCCGAACCGCGACAATTCGGGCTACTTAACCAATGTCGCTCCAACTCACCCGAACCGTGACCAATTTGGGCTACTTAACCTTGGTACCAGGCATACATATGCATGTGCATCATAAGATGAATAACGACTCAAGTTAGAGTCTTAATTGGCACACAAGAATAACCAGAAATCAATAATACTCATAAAATGGCTAACATGACTCTAACCAGAGCAATCGAGCCAATCAGGCTCTTTACCACATAACATAATACCAAATAATTTTCTTATCAATTAACTAAAACTAAAATAAATGAACATTTATCGAGGGTCCACACTTCCCACAAGAGAAGGCGTTCCCGAATTATCAACTCACAAGGAAGTGATTAACTCTCTCCGGAATCTGATGTCGGTCCCTTGCCCTTCGTCGATGGTTCTTTACCTAGAAAGGAGATGAGCAATTAAAGACAAATTAAATATAACTAATTATTAGCGTTAACATCCCTTTCATTGCTAAAAACAAATCCTAATCGAGTTCGAACGAGTCGATATTAAATAAAAATGGCATGTAACTCTTTAACATCAGTTCCCAATCCCATATAACCGTTTCAATACATTAACTAAACGAAACGATAAAAAAATTAAGTTTGAATTTGACATAAAAATTCTGAAATTTTCCAGCTAGCGGCAGTTTACGAGAAAAATCATAACTAATTGTAGAATAATCGGATTGAGGCGTTTCAAGTGGCTACGGAAAGCGAACGAGTTCAGCTACGTATAGAAATTAAGTTTGCAAACTTTCAAGGTTAATAGCTATGTCAAAATCAGTTCGAACAGTCTGCAAATTACCCACATACCAAAAAGAAAAACCCCACAAAATTACAAAATCATGGAAGAAGGAAGCTTAATTCACACACCACTTACCTCAAAACAACTTAAAAACCACCTAGGATGAGGGTTGTAAGGGAGAATTTAATCAACAAGGGTTTCTCCTCTTCCTCTCTTCTTTCCCCTCTTTTGCTTTTCTTCTCCCGTTCTTCTCTCTCTCTTTTTTTTTAACTTTAGCCTTAATAATTATATATCAGGTCATTTAAGTGGGCTGAAACTTTGGGCCACAAAATAAATAAATAAATAAATTTGGGCTTTCTAAAAAAAATATAGTTGGGCTTAATTGGGCTGGCCTTTTGGGCCATAAAAATAAATAATTAGGTTTTGGGCTTTCTAACAAAATCTAGTTGGGCTAAGATAGGGCTGGCCTTTTGGGCCATAAAATAAATAAATAGGTTTTGGGCTTTCTAAAAAAAATCTAGTTGAACTAAGATATTATAAAGTATCCCCTCCTCCAAAAAGTTTCGTCCTCGAAACATAAACGTACCTAGAGATGAAAAGAGATTTGGATGTTGTTGACGCATGACTGACTCTGGTTCCCATGTTTCTTCTTCAATTTGATCACTTCTCCATAGAACTCTCACCATAGGAATGGATTTGTTACGAAGCATTTTCTCTCGGCGATCTACAATTTGAACAGGTTGTACTTCGTACGATAGATTTTCCTTTAATACAACTGGGGGATCTTTGAGCACGTGCGAAGGATCTGGTTCATATTTTCTAAGCATAGAGACATGGAAGACATCGTGAATCTTCGACAATTCCGATGGTAGCTCAAGTCGATACGCGACACGACCAATCCTTTGCACGATCATAAACGGGCCAATATACCTTGGACTCAACTTTCCTCGACGGCGGAATCGCAACACGCCCTTCCATGGAGAAACTTTCAGAAAAACTTTGTCTCCTTCATTAAACTCCAAATCGCGCCTCCTATTATCTGCGTAGCTTTTCTGTCGATCTTGCGCTGCCTTAAGTCTGTCTCGAATAAGTTGTATTTTTGCCTTCGCATCTTCGATAAGCTCTACTTGTTCGATTTGTCTCTCGCCAACCTCATCCCAAAAGAGTGGTGTTCGACACTTTCGGCCATACAGAGCTTCGTACGGGGCATTCCAATGCTTGAATGATAACTGTTGTTATAAGCGAACTCCACCAAAGTTACGTACTTATCCCAGCTACCTCCCAAATTCAACACCACTGCACGTAACATGTCTTCTAGTGTCTGTATAGTTCTCTCTGACTGTCCATCGGTCTGTGGATGAAACGAGGTACTGAATAGTAATTTTGTACCTAGCGCTTTCTGCAGACTAGGCCAAAAAGGGGAAGTGAATCTTGGATCACGGTCAGATATGATTGACACTGGTACTCCGTGCAATCTCACGATCTCATCGACATATAACTTGGCAAGTTTCTCTAAAGATTCGTTGGTATGCACTGGAAGGAAATGTGCCGATTTCGTCAAACGATCGACAATGACCCAAATTGAGTCATGACCCTTTTGGGTTCGAGGTAAACCAGAAACAAAATCCATTGTGACGTTTTCCCATTTCCACTCAGGAATAGGTAGTGGTTGAAGCATGCCGGCTGGTTTTTGGTCCGCTTTAATCTGTTGGCAAGATAAGCACTTTGATACAAATTCAGTAGTGTCCCGTTTCATACCTGGCCACCAATAATGCTCCCGAAGTGTTCTATACATTTTGGTACTACCAGGATGCATAGCATAGGCTGAAGAATGGGCTTCCTCAAGAATAGCTCTACGAACATCAAGTTCTGATGGAACACAAACACGATTTTTAAAAGTAAGAAGTCCATCATCCCGAATTTGATATTCTGTTTCTTTTCCTTGATTTAGCTTCGCCATCTTCTGTTGTAAATAAACATCGTGTGATTGTCTTTCTCGAATTTTCTCAAACAAGGTAGGTCTAACCTCGAATTTGGCGATTAAGGCAGAATCATTAGACTTTTCACAATCGAGCGAAATGTGTAAAGATTTAAATTGCTCCAACATAGGAAGATAAAAAGATTGAATTGAAGCAAATGAGGTAGAAGACTTTCTACTCAGAGCATCTGCAACAACGTTCGCCTTGCCAGGATGATAATCGATGACTAAGTCATAGTCACTAATCAACTCCATCCATCGCCTTTGCCTGAGGTTGAGCTCCTTTTGCGTGGTGATATACTTTAAGCTCTTGTGATCAGTGAAAACCCGACAAGTTGCACCATACAGATAGTGCCTCCATATCTTCAATGCAAAGACGATTGCAGCCAACTCTAAATCATGTGTAGGATAATTTTCTTCGTTCTTCTTCAATTGCCTTGAAGAGTAGGCAATAAACTTTCCTTCTTGCATGAGAACGCATCCTAATCCTTGTCTCGAGGCGTCGCTATAAATGGTAAATTCTCCAATCGCTGGGTCTGGCAAAGCAAGAATAGGAGCTGAAACGAGTCGTCTTTTCAATTCTTGAAATGCTTCCTCGCATTCTTCACTCCATTCAAATTTTACCCCTTTCCGAGTCAATTTAGTCAAAGATGAAGCCAATAACGAAAAGTCTTTGACAAACCGTCGATAATATCCAGCTAATCCCAGAAAACTACGAATCTCTGTCACGTTCTTTGGATGCTCCCAATCTAGTATAGCTTGAATCTTCACTGGATCGACGTAGATTCCTTCTTTAGAAATGTGATGACCCAAAAAGCTTACCTCGCGAAGCCAAAATTCACACTTCGAAAATTTAGCATAAAGCTGATTTTCTCTGAGAATGTTCAGAGCAATTCTTAGATGCTGAGAATGCTCGTCGTCCGATTTAGAATAAATAAGATGTCATCAATGAAGATGATGACAAACTTATCTAAGTACGGCCGAAAGACCCGATTCATAAGATCCATAAAAGCTGCAGGAGCATTTGTGAGTCCAAAAGGCATAACACAGAATTCAAAATGACCGTATCTGGTTCGAAAAGCAGACTTAGGGATATCAGATTCCCTAATCTTGAGTTGGTGATAACCGGATCGCAAATCAATTTTTGAGAACACAGTTGCTCCTTGCAATTGATCAAACAGATCATCGATTCTTGGAAGAGGATATTTGTTCTTGATAGTCACCTTGTTCAATTGACGGTAGTCGACACATAGACGAAGTGATCCATCTTTCTTCTTGACAAAAAGAACTGGAGCACCCCATGGAGATGTGCTAGGTCGTATGAAACCCTTCTCCAATAATTCCCCAAGTTGTGTCTGGAGTTCCTTAAGCTCAGCAGGCGACATTCGATATGGAGTAATCGATATAGGTGTGATTCCAGGAAGTACGTCAATGGAAAAATCAATCTCTCGATTCGGAGGTTGTCCTGGTAAGTCTTCGGGAAAGTCATCAGGAAATTCATTCACGATTGGGATGTCATCTAGTTTAGTTTCAGAAAGAGAAGTATCGATGACAAATGCCAAGAATGCCTCACAACCCTTACGCATTAATTTATGCGCAGTCAACATTGAAATAAAAGAGAGGGATCTCGTTTGAAGTTTACCCTCAAAAACAAGTTCTGAGAATCCTGGTCTACGAAAAATAACAAGCTTCTCGTGGCAATCGAGAATTGCATGATGAGAAGAAAGCCAATCCATGCCAAGAATAACATCAAGATCAATCAAAGGCAATGGTATCAATTCAGCCTCTAAAATGACATCTTTGATCTTCAATGGACAACCAAGGAATACCGAATCACGAATTAGACGCTCTCCAAGAGGGGTATGAACGATGATTCCAGGTGACAAATGAGAGATAGGATAATCTAAGATCGCAGTAAGATCATCTCGGATATAAGACCTATCAGAACCTGGGTCAAATAAAGCGTAGACCTGATGGCCTCCCACAAACACATGGCCTAAAGAAGCAATATTAGGTGAGATTGTGATTTAAAAATTTGAAAAGATAGAATTTCTTACGAATGTTTTATTCGTAATCAAGTGGCATAACAAGGCGGGGTTAGATTTAGCATGTGAAAATACTCAAATTATAAATTACCTGTCACAACCTTCGGATCTGAGCGAGCCTCTTCTTGGGAAATATGAAATACTCTAGTTTGCTTCCTTCCTTGCATAGGTGATTGAGTACTAGGGCCGCTTGAGGCATCGGGCACTCTGGTAACTGCAGATCGAGTATCTCTGGGTGTAGAATATGTTAGTTTACCACGAAACTGACCAGAACCCTGACTGCTCGTTCCCATAAGCTGAGGACAAGAACTTCGCATATGCCCCGGCTGTCGACACTGAAAACATACTTGAGGAGCCTTACAGGGGCCGTCATGATATTTTAGGCAATTCTGGCACTTGCGATTTTCACCAACCGATCCCGAGACATTGCCCCCGCCTCTACTAAACTGCTCCCGAGGTTGAGGAAAACTAATAGATGCCGAACTTGGTGCGCCACGCGAAGATCCCACACCCCTATACACCTTCGATGCATTTCCTGGAAATGCGCTCCCTTGCCTTTTCTTTTGAGATCGTTCTGCAAGCTTATGTCTCGCCTGAACTAAACCTTCTACCCTCAGGGCTTCTTCTACGAGATCGTCAAGACTCTCGTACTTGTCTCCGGACTTGATGCGATCTCGAATATTTAAATTAAGACCATCTTCAAATCTCTTGCATAAGTCTCTCGTCGTATATGACTCAGGAGCGAATTCTCGCAATTCCAGAAATTTGCTTTCGTACTCAACGACCGACATAATGCCTTGAAAGAGGTTGAAGAACTCCTTTCTCTTCTGATCCTTGATGTACTGAGAGAAGTATCGATCTTTGAATCGTTCCACAAAGATAGCCCACGTAATAGTAACCGAAGATGTCTCTTTTAGATTCTGCCACCATCGTCGTGCATCTGGGCCTAACAGCTTGGTCGCAATGACCACACGATAACATTCTTCAATCATCAAGGTGTCAAAGGTCTCTGTAATCTCCTTTAACCATGCCCCCGCTTTAGAAGCATCTCTTGCACCGTCAAATTTCGAAGTCCCCATGTTTTCAACTGCTTTCACCAAATCAGGTATAAAAAGTGCACCTCGAGAAGCAGAACCTCCTAAAGCCATTTCTGGAGTAAAAACTGGTACATTAGATGTAGGTCGAATCGATTCATTAGCACGAAGGACCTCTTCAGTGACAGTCGTAGTCGTATGAGCCGTTGTAGGTGGTGGAACACCATGTATTCGAATGTGATCATAATACAATTGGTACTGCTCGGGTGTCATCATGTGCTCAACCCGCAACTGGGCCCGTGGTTGCTCTACCTGGGAAACTGGCACCCTATGATCAGAATTGATAGGGTCCATAACCGTCGGAGGAACGACATGATCAGAAGAAACATGTCCTCGAGGTCCACGAGGAACAGAAGAGAGTAGAGGACTCGGAGGATCACGAGGAGCGTGTCCTCGACCTCGACCTCGACCTCGACCTCGAACTGGAGGTGCCATAATGACTGAAAGGAAGAAAGGAAAGAAAATGCAAGGTCAACGTCAAGGCAATACGATACCTTAGGATGACATAGAAACAAAGTTGGACTCATTGGCTTGACACAAAAAGAATGAGAATCATAAAACCAGGCTTTGATACCAAGAAAGTTGTCACGCCCCGACCCCAGACAGAACGCGACAACCGCCACGTTAACCATAAATTTCGCAGAAAGGGTGCACTCCACTCCACAAAGTTTATAGAAAACGTAAGGCTTGCTTTCAAGTACCTGTAGAGCTGAACAACTGATAACAGCGGGTACAACCCGGGGACATCATCTCAAAAAGTATCAACAAGGATTTACAAAGGTACAAAATTCAACGGTGTAACTTAGTTTAAAGAAAATATACATGAACGATATAACATCGCGAAGGTACAAAAAGAACATCAAGGGGGTCACCAAATATAAACTATACAATCTCGCCAATGAATCCGTCAATTTACATAAAAGAGAAAGTACCCAAAACACGGATTGGATGATGAACAAACGATAGGCAAACCTCCAACCAAAACGATATCAACAGCCTGAAAAGGAAAGAATGATGGGGGGTGAGCAAAACCACTAGCTCAGTGAGGTGATAAGCCGGTCACCCCGACCCTTATACGAAGCATGTACTCCCACTCGCGGTTCATAACATAAAATCCCACAATTCTTCCCACAATAAGTATTCTCACTCAGTGTACATATTAATGAAAATAAAAACCTTAGTGCACATTTATGAATAACACAATTAGTTCAAACAACATGTTATCACATAAAAGACGCGTGGGTAGTCAATATCCTCCTCGAACTGAGCTCTCCGTCGAGAGACAGTCCAAGCTCGTCACCGTTACTCTAGATAAAATGCACATTAATATTCTTTCTCAACACGCCAAGTGCTAAAGTTCACAATTCAATATCGACGTGAATACTTGAAATGATCAAACATATAAACATATATGACATGCATGTCCCACACCGGTGACGTTGACTGAGTCTATAATAGACTAATCCATCTAACGATCACCCTCCAGAGTATCAGTATTTGGCAAATGGACAGGTGCCCCGTTAGATCTAACTCACCCAGGTTTGCCAATCACGGGCAACTTGGTTGTCACTCTAACTCACCCGAACCGCGACAATTCGGGCTACTTAACCAATGTCGCTCCAACTCACCCGAACCGTGACCAATTCGGGCTACTTAACCTTGGTACCAGGCATACATATGCATGGCATCATAAGATGAATAACGACTCAAGTTAGAGTCTTAATTGGCACACAAGAATAACCAGAAATCAATAATACTCATAAAATGGCTAACATGACTCTAACCAGAGCAATCGAGCCAATCAGGCTCTTTACCACATAACATAATACCAAATAATTTTCTTATCAATTAACTAAAACTAAAATAAATGCACATTTATCGAGGGTCCACACTTCCCACAAGAGAAGGCGTTCCCGAATTATCAACTCACAAGGAAGTGATTAACTCTCTCCGGAATCTGAAGTCGGTCCCTTGCCCTTCGTCGATGGTTCTTTACCTAGAAAGGAGATGAGCAATTAAAGACAAATTAAATATAACTAATTATTAGCGTTAACATCCCTTTCATTGCTAAAAACAAATCCTAATCGAGTTCGAACGAGTCGATATTAAATAAAAATGGCATGTAACTCTTTAACATCAGTTCCCAATCCCATATAACCGTTTCAATACATTAACTAAACGAAACGATAAAAAAATTAAGTTTGAATTCGACATAAAAATTCTGAAATTTTCCAGCTAGCGGCAGTTTACGAGAAAAATCATAACTAATTGTAGAATAATCGGATTGAGGCGTTTCAAGTGGCTACGGAAAGCGAACGAGTTCAGCTACGTACAGAAATTAAGTTTGCAAACTTTCAAGGTTAATAGCTATGTCAAAATCAGTTCGAACAGTCTGCAAATTACCCACATACCAAAAAGAAAAACCCCACAAAATTACAAAATCATGGAAGAAGGAAGTTTAATTCACACACCACTTACCTCAAAACAACTTAAAAACCACCTAGGATGAGGGTTGTAAGGGAGAATTGAATCAACAAGGGTTTCTCCTCTTCCTCTCTTCTTTCCCCTCTTTTGCTTTTCTTCTCCCGTTCTTCTCTCTCTCTTTTTTTTTAACTTTAGCCTTAATAATTATATATCAGGTCATTTAAGTGGGCTGAAACTTTGGGCCACAAAATAAATAAATAAATAAATTTGGGCTTTCTAAAAAAAATATAGTTGGGCTTAATTGGGCTGGCCTTTTGGGCCTTAAAAATAAATAATTAGGTTTTGGGCTTTCTAACAAAATCTAGTTGGGCTAAGATAGGGCTGGCCTTTTGGGCCATAAAATAAATAAATAGGTTTTGGGCTTTCTAAAAAAAATCTAGTTGAACTAAGATATTATAATTTCCTTCATAATGCCGCAAATTTTCATCATAATGATCCTCATTTCAATCGTCATGATGCATAAATCCATCATAATGATGCTCATTTCGTTCATCAATATGTGCATTTCCTTTATCATGATACTCATTTCCAACATCATGATGCACATTTCCTTCATCATGATTATTAATTCCGAAGTCATTATGGTCATTTTCTTCATCGTGAAGCTCATTTCCTACGTCTTTATGACATTTCCTTCATCATGATGCATGTCTTCTTCATCATGAAGCTAATATACTTCATCATGATGCGTATTTCCTTCATCATAATACCCATTTTCTACATCACGATGCTCATTTCCTTCATCATGAAGCATATTTCCTTCATCTAGATAATCATTTCCTATGTCATTATGGTCATTTCTTCATCATGATGCTCATTTCATTCATCTAGATTAATATTTCCATTATCATGATGCTCATTTCCGAAATCATTATATATATTTCCATCATGATGCACATTTCCATCATCACGATGATCATTTCCTTCATGTCTTCTTCGTCATGATGCTAATTTCTATTGTCATGATGCTAATATACGTCATCATGATGCGTACTTCCTTCAACATAATGCTTACTTCCTAAATCATGATGCTCATTTCATTCATAATGATGCATATTTCCTTTATCGTGATGCCAATTTCTATCATCATGATGCGTACTTCCTTCATCATGATGCTCATTTCAAACATCATGATGATCATTTCCTTCATCATGATGCAAATTTTCATCATAATGATCCTCATTTCAATCATCATGATGCATAAATACATTATAATAATGCTCATTTTGTTCATCAATATGTGCATTTCCTTTATCATGATACTCATTTCCTTCATCATGTTTATTAATTCCGAAGTCATTATGGTCATTTTCTTCATCATGATGCTCATTTCATTCATCATGATGCGTATTTCATTCATCATGATGCTCATTTCCTACACCATAATGATGATTTCCTTCACCATGATGCGTATTTCCTTCATAATGATGCTCATTTCCTATATCATGATGTTCATTTCCTTCGTCATGACGATCATTTCCTTTGTCATTATGGCCATCTCTTTTATCATGATGCTCATTCCATTCATCACGATGCTAATTTCCATCATCATGATGATATTTCCTTCATCATGATACTCATTTCCTAAATCAATATGCTCATTTCTTTCATCATGATGTATATTTCCATCATCATGATGCTTATTTCCTTCATTATGATATGGAAATCCTTCATCTTGATGCGTATTTCTGTCATCTTGATGCATGTTTCATTCAATATGATGCTCATTTCCAACATCATGATGCTCATTTCCTTTATCCTGATGCATATTTTCCTTCATCATGATGCACATTTCCTACGTCGCGATGAATATTTCCATCATAATGATGCTCATTTCCTTCATCATGATGCTCATTTCCTACATCACGAATCCTATTTTCATCTTCATGTTGCTCATTTCCTTCATCATGATGCTCATTTCCTTCATCATTATGGTCATTTCCTTCATTATGATGCTAATTTCCTTCGACATTATCCGTATTTCCTTCATCATGATGCTTATTTCCTACACTATGATATTCATTTCCTTCATCATGATGCATGTTTCTTTCATCACAATGCATATTTCCTTCATCATGATGCCCAATTCCTACATTATACTCATTTCCTTCATCATGATTCATATTTCCTTTATCATGATGCTCATTTCCTTCATCATGATGCTCATTTCCTTCATCAAGATGATCATTTCCCACGTCATTATGGTATTTCTTAATCATGGTGCTCATTTCATTCTTCTTAATGCATATTTCCATCACCTTGATGCTCATTTCCCGCAAATTATACATATTTCCTTAATCATGATGATCATTTACTCCATCGTGAAGCTCATTTCCTGTGTCATTATGATCATTTCATTCATCATGATGCATGTCTTCTTCATGATGATGTTAATATACTTCATCATGGTGCGTATTTTCTTCATCATGATACTCATTTTCTACATCAAGATGCTCATTTTCTTCATCATGATTCATATTTCCTTCATCATTATGCTCATTTCCTTCATCATGATGCTCATTTCCTTCATCATTATGCATATTTCCTTCATCTAGAAAATCATTTCCTGCGTCATTTTGGTAATTTCTTCATCATGATGCTCATTTCATTCATCTTGATGAATATTTCCATCATCACGATGCTCATTTCCGAAATCATTATATATATTTCCTTCATCATGAAGCTCATTTCCATCATTATGATGATCATTTCCTTCATCGTGATGCTCAATTGCACATCATTATGCTCATTTCCTTCATGACTTCTTCGTCATGATGCTAATTTCTATCGTCATGATGCTAATATACGTCATCATGATGCGTACTTCCTTCATCATGATGCTCTATTCCTAAATCATGATGCTCATTTCATTCATAATGATGTATATTTCCTTCATCATGATGATAATTTCTATCTTCATGATGCTCATTTCAAATATCATGATGATCATTTCCTTCATCATGATGCAAATTTTCATCATAATGATCCTCATTTCAATCATCATGATGCATAAATCCATCATAATGATGCTCATTTCGTTCATCAATATGTGCATTTCCTTTATCATGATACTCATTTCCAACATAATGATGCTCATTTCCTTCATCATGATTATTAATTCCGAAGTAATTATGGTCATTATCTTCATCATGATGCTCACTTCATTCATCATGATGCGTATTTCCTTTATCTTGATGCTCATTTCCTACATGATGATGCTGATTTCCTTCACCATGATGCGTATTTCCTTCATAATGATGCTCATTTCTTATATCATGATGCTCATTTCCTTCATCATGATGTATATTTCCTTCATCTTGATGATCATTTCCTATGTTATTATGGTCATCTCTTTTATCATGATGCTCATTTCATTCATCACGATGCTAATTTCTGTCATCTTGATTCATGTTTCATTCAACATGATGCTAATTTAATTCATAATGATGCGTATTTCCTTCATCATGATGCTAATTTCTATCTTCATGATGCGTACTTTCTTCATCATGATGCTCATTTCAAACATCATGATGATCATTTCCTTCATCATGCTCTAAATTTTCATCATAATGATCCTCATTTCAATCGTCATGATGCATAAATCCATCATAATGATGCTCATTTCGTTCATCAATATGTGCATTTCCTTTATCATGATACTCATTTCCAACATCATGATGCACATTTCCTTCATCATGATTATTAATTCCGAAGTCATTATGGTCATTTTCTTCATCGTGAAGCTCATTTCCTACGTCTTTATGACATTTCCTTCATCATGATGCATGTCTTCTTCATCATGAAGCTAATATACTTCATCATGATGCGTATTTCCTTCATCATAATACTCATTTTCTACATCACGATGCTCATTTCCTTCATCATGAAGCATATTTCCTTCATCTAGATAATCATTTCCTATGTCATTATGGTCATTTCTTCATCATGATGCTCATTTCATTCATCTAGATTAATATTTCCATTATCATGATGCTCATTTCCGAAATCATTATATATATTTCCATCATGATGCACATTTCCATCATCACGATGATCATTTCCTTCATGTCTTCTTCGTCATGATGCTAATTTCTATTGTCATGATGCTAATATACGTCATCATGATGCGTACTTCCTTCATCATAATGCTTACTTCCTAAATCATGATGCTCATTTCATTCATAATGATGCATATTTCCTTTATCGTGATGCCAATTTCTATCATCATGATGCGTACTTCCTTCATCATGATGCTCATTTCAAACATCATGATGATCATTTCCTTCATCATGATGCAAATTTTCATCATAATGATCCTCATTTCAATCATCATGATGCATAAATACATTATAATAATGCTCATTTTGTTCATCAATATGTGCATTTCCTTTATCATGATACTCATTTCTTTCATCATGTTTATTAATTCCGAAGTCATTATGGTCATTTTCTTCATCATGATGCTCATTTCATTCATCATGATGCGTATTTCATTCATCATGATGCTCATTTCCTACACCATAATGATGATTTCCTTCACCATGATGCGTATTTCCTTCATAATGATGCTCATTTCCTATATCATGATGTTCATTTCCTTCGTCATGACGATCATTTCCTTTGTCATTATGGCCATCTCTTTTATCATGATGCTCATTCCATTCATCACGATGCTAATTTCCATCATCATGATGATATTTCCTTCATCATGATACTCATTTCCTAAATCAATATGCTCATTTCTTTCATCATGATGTATATTTCCATCATCATGATGCTTATTTCCTTCATTATGATATGGAAATCCTTCATCTTGATGCGTATTTCTGTCATCTTGATGCATGTTTCATTCAATATGATGCTCATTTCCAACATCATGATGCTCATTTCCTTTATCCTGATGCATATTTTCCTTCATCATGATGCACATTTCCTACGTCGCGATGAATATTTCCATCATAATGATGCTCATTTCCTTCATCATGATGCTCATTTCCTACATCACGAATCCTATTTTCATCTTCATGTTGCTCATTTCCTTCATCATGATGCTCATTTCCTTCATCATTATGGTCATTTCCTTCATTATGATCCTAATTTCCTTCGACATTATCCGTATTTCCTTCATCATGATGCTTATTTCCTACACTATGATGATCATTTCCTTCATCATGATGCATGTTTCTTTCATCACAATGCATATTTCCTTCATCATGATGCCCAATTCCTACATTATACTCATTTCCTTCATCATGATTCATATTTCCTTTATCATGATGCTCATTTCCTTCATCATGATGCTCATTTCCTTCATCAAGATGATCATTTCCTACGTCATTATGGTATTTCTTATTCATGGTGCTCATTTCATTCTTCTTAATGCATATTTCCATCACCTTGATGCTCATTTCCCGCAAAATTATACATATTTCCTTAATCATGATGATCATTTACTCCATCGTGAAGCTCATTTCCTGTGTCATTATGATCATTTCATTCATCATGATGCATGTCTTCTTCATGATGATGCTAATATACTTCATCATGGTGCGTATTTTCTTCATCATGATACTCATTTTCTACATCAAGATGCTCATTTTCTTCATCATGATTCATATTTCCTTCATCATTATGCTCATTTCCTTCATCATGATGCTCATTTCCTTCATCATGATGCATATTTCCTTCATCTAGATAATCATTTCCTACGTCATTATGGTCATTTCTTCATCATGATGCTCATTTCATTCATCTTGATGAATATTTCCATCATCACGATGCTCATTTCCGAAATCATTATATATATTTCCATCATCATGAAGCTCATTTCCATCATTATGATGATCATTTCCTTCATCGTAATGCTCAATTGCACATCATTATGCTCATTTCCTTCATGACTTCTTCGTCATGATGCTAATTTCTATCGTTATGATGCTAATATACGTCATCATGATGCGTACTTCCTTCATCATGATGCTCTATTCCTAAATCATGATGCTCATTTCATTCTTAATGATGCATATTTCCTTCATCATGATGATAATTTCTATCTTCATGATGCTCATTTCAAATATCATGATGATCATTTCCTTCATCATGATGCAAATTTTCATCATAATGATCCTCATTTCAATCATCATGATGCATAAATCCATCATAATGATGCTCATTTCGTTCATCAATATGTGCATTTCCTTTATCATGATACTCATTTCCAACATAATGATGCTCATTTCCTTCATCATGATTATTAATTCCGAAGTCATTATGGTCATTATCTTCATCATGATGCTCACTTCATTCATCATGATGCGTATTTCCTTTATCTTGATGCTCATTTCCTACATGATGATGCTGATTTCCTTCACCATGATGCGTATTTCCTTCATAATGATGCTCATTTCTTATATCATGATACTCATTTCCTTCATCATGATGTATATTTCCTTCATCATGCTGCAAATTTTCATCATAATGATCCTCATTTCAATCATCATGATGCATAAATCCATCATAATGATGCTCATTTCGTTCATCAATATGTGCATTTCCTTTATCATGATACTCATTTCCAACATCATGATGCACATTTCCTTCATCATGATTATTAATTCCGAAGTCATTATGGTAATTTTTTTCATCGTGAAGCTCATTTCCTACGTCTTTATGACATTTCCTTCATCATGATGCATGTCTTCTTCATCATGAAGCTAATATACTTCATCATGATGCGTATTTCCTTCATCATAATACTCATTTTCTACATCACGATGCTCATTTCCTTCATCATGAAGCATATTTCCTTCATCTAGATAATCATTTCCTATGTCATTATGGTCATTTCTTCATCATGATGCTCATTTCATTCATCTTGATTAATATTTCCATTATCATGATGCTCATTTCCGAAATCATTATATATATTTCCATCATGATGCACATTTCCATCATCACGATGATCATTTCCTTCATGTCTTCTTCGTCATGATGCTAATTTCTATTGTCATGATGCTAATATACGTCATCATGATGCGTACTTCCTTCATCATAATGCTTACTTCCTAAATCATGATGCTCATTTCATTCATAATGATGCATATTTCCTTTATCGTGATGCCAATTTCTATCATCATGATGCGTACTTCCTTCATCATGATGCTCATTTCAAACATCATGATGATCATTTCCTTCATCATGATGCAAATTTTCATCATAATGATCCTCATTTCAATCATCATGATGCATAAATACATTATAATAATGCTCATTTCGTTCATCAATATGTGCATTTCCTTTATCATGATACTCATTTCCTTCATCATGTTTATTAATTCCGAAGTCATTATGGTCATTTTCTTCATCATGATGCTCATTTCATTCATCATGATACGTATTTCATTCATCATGATGCTCATTTCCTACACCATAATGATGATTTCCTTCACCATGATGCGTATTTCCTTCATAATGATGCTCATTTCCTATATCATGATGCTCATTTCCTTCGTCATGACGATCATTTCCTTTGTCATTATGGCCATCTCTTTTATCATGATGCTCATTCCATTCATCACGATGCTAATTTCCATCATCATGATGATATTTCCTTCATCGTGATACTCATTTTCTACATCAATATGCTCATTTCTTTCATCATGATGTATATTTCCATCATCATGATGCTTATTTCCTTCATTATGATATGGAAATCCTTCATCCTGATGCGTATTTCTGTCATCTTGGTGCATGTTTCATTCAATATGATGCTCATTTCCTACATCATGATGCTCATTTCCTTTATCCTGATGCACATTTTCCTTCATCATGATGCACATTTCCTACGTCGCGATGAATATTTCCATCATAATGATGCTCATTTCCTTCATCATGATGCTCATTTCCTACATCACGATTCCTATTTTCATCTTCATGTTGCTCATTTCCTTCATCATGATGCTCATTTCCTTCATCATTATGGTCATTTCCTTCATTATGATGCTAATTTCCTTCGACATTATCCGTATTTCCTTCATCATGATGCTTATTTCCTACACTATGATGCTCATTTCCTTCATCATGATGCATGTTTCTTTCATCACAATACATATTTCCTTCATCATGATGCCCAATTCCTACATTATACTCATTTCCTTCATCATGATTCATATTTCCTTTATCATGATGCTCATTTCCTTCATCATGATGCTCATTTCCTTCATCAAGATGATCATTTCCTACGTCATTATGGTATTTCTTAATCATGGTGCTCATTTCATTCTTCTTAATGCATATTTCCATCACCTTGATGCTCATTTCCCGCAAAATTATACATATTTCCTTAATCATGATGATCATTTACTTCATCGTGAAGCTCATTTCCTGTGTCATTATGATCATTTCATTCATCATGGTGCATGTCTTCTTCATGATGATGCTAATATACTTCATCATGGTGCGTATTTTCTTCATCATGATACTCATTTTCTACATCAAGATGCTCATTTTCTTCATCATGATTCATATTTCCTTCATCATTATGCTCATTTCCTTCATCATGATGCTCATTTCCTTCATCATGATGCATATTTCCTTCATCTAGATAATCATTTCCTACGTCATTATGGTCATTTCTTCATCATGATGCTCATTTCATTCATCTTGATGAATATTTCCATCATCACGATGCTCATTTCCGAAATCATTATATATATTTCCATCATCATGAAGCTCATTTCCATCATTATGATGATCATTTCCTTCATCGTAATGCTCAATTGCCATCATTATGCTCATTTCCTTCATGACTTCTTCGTCATGATGCTAATTTCTATCGTTATGATGCTAATATACGTCATCATGATGCGTACTTCCTTCATCATGATGCTCTATTCCTAAATCATGATGCTCATTTCATTCATAATGATGCATATTTCCTTCATCATGATGATAATTTCTATCTTCATGATGCTCATTTCAAATATCATGATGATCATTTCCTTCATCATGATGCAAATTTTCATCATAATGATCCTCATTTCAATCATCATGATGCATAAATCCATCATAATGATGCTCATTTCGTTCATCAATATGTGCATTTCCTTTATCATGATACTCATTTCCAACATAATGATGCTCATTTCCTTCATCATGATTATTAATTCCGAAGTCATTATGGTCATTATCTTCATCATGATGCTCACTTCATTCATCATGATGCGTATTTCCTTTATCTTGATGCTCATTTCCTACATGATGATGCTGATTTCCTTCACCATGATGCGTATTTCCTTCATAATGATGCTCATTTCTTATATCATGATACTCATTTCCTTCATCATGATGTATATTTCCTTCATCATGCTGCAAATTTTCATCATAATGATCCTCATTTCAATCATCATGATGCATAAATCCATCATAATGATGCTCATTTCGTTCATCAATATGTGCATTTCCTTTATCATGATACTCATTTCCAACATCATGATGCACATTTCCTTCATCATGATTATTAATTCCGAAGTCATTATGGTCATTTTCTTCATCGTGAAGCTCATTTCCTACGTCTTTATGACATTTCCTTCATCATGATGCATGTCTTCTTCATCATGAAGCTAATATACTTCATCTTGATGCGTATTTCCTTCATCATAATACTCATTTTCTACATCACGATGCTCATTTCCTTCATCATGAAGCATATTTCCTTCATCTAGATAATCATTTCCTATGTCATTATGGTCATTTCTTCATCATGATGCTCATTTCATTCATCTTGATTAATATTTCCATTATCATGATGCTCATTTCCGAAATCATTATATATATTTCCATCATGATGCACATTTCCATCATCACGATGATCATTTCCTTCATGTCTTCTTCGTCATGATGCTAATTTCTATTGTCATGATGCTAATATACGTCATCATGATGCGTACTTCCTTCATCATAATGCTTACTTCCTAAATCATGATGCTCATTTCATTCATAATGATGCATATTTCCTTTATCGTGATGCCAATTTCTATCATCATGATGCGTACTTCCTTCATCATGATGCTCATTTCAAACATCATTATGATCATTTCCTTCATCATGATGCAAATTTTCATCATAATGATCCTCATTTCAATCATCATGATGCATAAATACATTATAATAATGCTCATTTCGTTCATCAATATGTGCATTTCCTTTATCATGATACTCATTTCCTTCATCATGATGCTCATTTCCTTTATCCTGATGCACATTTTCCTTCATCATGATGCACATTTCCTACGTCGCGATGAATATTTCCATCATAATGATGCTCATTTCCTTCATCATGATGCTCATTTCCTACATCACGATTCCTATTTTCATCTTCATGTTGCTCATTTCCTTCATCATGATGCTCATTTCCTTCATCATTATGGTCATTTCCTTCATTATGATGCTAATTTCCTTCGACATTATCCGTATTTCCTTCATCATGATGCTTATTTCCTACACTATGATGCTCATTTCCTTCATCATGATGCATGTTTCTTTCATCACAATGCATATTTCCTTCATCATGATGCCCAATTCCTACATTATACTCATTTCCTTCATCATGATTCATATTTCCTTTATCATGATGCTCATTTCCTTCATCATGATGCTCATTTCCTTCATCAAGATGATCATTTCCTACGTCATTATGGTATTTCTTAATCATGGTGCTCATTTCATTCTTCTTAATGCATATTTCCATCACCTTGATGCTCATTTCCCGCAAAATTATACATATTTCCTTAATCATGATGATCATTTACTTCATCGTGAAGCTCATTTCCTGTGTCATTATGATCATTTCATTCATCATGATGCATGTCTTCTTCATGATGATGCTAATATACTTCATCATGGTGCGTATTTTCTTCATCATGATACTCATTTTCTACATCAAGATGCTCATTTTCTTCATCATGATTCATATTTCCTTCATCATTATGCTCATTTCCTTCATCATGATGCTCATTTCCTTCATCATGATGCATATTTCCTTCATCTAGATAATCATTTCCAACGTCATTATGGTCATTTCTTCATCATGATGCTCATTTCATTCATCTTGATGAATATTTCCATCATCACGATGCTCATTTCCGAAATCATTATATATATTTCCATCATCATGAAGCTCATTTCCATCATTATGATGATCATTTCCTTCATCGTAATGCTCAATTGCCATCATTATGCTCATTTCCTTCATGACTTCTTCGTCATGATGCTAATTTCTATCGTTATGATGCTAATATACGTCATCATGATGCGTACTTCCTTCATCATGATGCTCTATTCCTAAATCATGATGCTCATTTCATTCATAATGATGCATATTTCCTTCATCATGATGATAATTTCTATCTTCATGATGCTCATTTCAAATATCATGATGATCATTTCCTTCATCATGATGCAAATTTTCATCATAATGATCCTCATTTCAATCATCATGATGCATAAATCCATCATAATGATGCTCATTTCGTTCATCAATATGTGCATTTCCTTTATCATGATACTCATTTCCAACATAATGATGCTCATTTCCTTCATCATGATTATTAATTCCGAAGTCATTATGGTCATTATCTTCATCATGATGCTCACTTCATTCATCATGATGCGTATTTCCTTTATCTTGATGCTCATTTCCTACATGATGATGCTGATTTCCTTCACCATGATGCGTATTTCCTTCATAATGATGCTCATTTCTTATATCATGATACTCATTTCCTTCATCATGATGTATATTTCCTTCATCATGCTGCAAATTTTCATCATAATGATCCTCATTTCAATCATCATGATGCATAAATCCATCATAATGATGCTCATTTCGTTCATCAATATGTGCATTTCCTTTATCATGATACTCATTTCCAACATCATGATGCACATTTCCTTCATCATGATTATTAATTCCGAAGTCATTATGGTCATTTTCTTCATCGTGAAGCTCATTTCCTACGTCTTTATGACATTTCCTTCATCATGATGCATGTCTTCTTCATCATGAAGCTAATATACTTCATCATGATGCGTATTTCCTTCATCATAATACTCATTTTCTACATCACGATGCTCATTTCCTTCATCATGAAGCATATTTCCTTCATCTAGATAATCATTTCCTATGTCATTATGGTCATTTCTTCATCATGATGCTCATTTCATTCATCTTGATTAATATTTCCATTATCATGATGCTCATTTCCGAAATCATTATATATATTTCCATCATGATGCACATTTCCATCATCACGATGATCATTTCCTTCATGTCTTCTTCGTCATGATGCTAATTTCTATTGTCATGATGCTAATATACGTCATCATGATGCGTACTTCCTTCATCATAATGCTTACTTCCTAAATCATGATGCTCATTTCATTCATAATGATGCATATTTCCTTTATCGTGATGCCAATTTCTATCATCATGATGCGTACTTCCTTCATCATGATGCTCATTTCAAACATCATTATGATCATTTCCTTCATCATGATGCAAATTTTCATCATAATGATCCTCATTTCAATCATCATGATGCATAAATACATTATAATAATGCTCATTTCGTTCATCAATATGTGCATTTCCTTTATCATGATACTCATTTCCTTCATCATGATTATTAATTCCGAAGTCATTATGGTCATTTTCTTCATCATGATGCTCATTTCATTCATCATGATGCGTATTTCATTCATCGTGATGCTCATTTCCTACACCATAATGATGATTTCCTTCACCATGATGCGTATTTCCTTCATAATGATGCTCATTTCCTATATCATGATGCTCATTTCCTTCGTCATGACGATCATTTCCTTTGTCATTATGGCCATCTCTTTTATCATGATGCTCATTCCATTCATCACGATGCTAATTTCCATCATCATGATGATATTTCCTTCATCGTGATACTCATTTCCTAAATCAATATGCTCATTTCTTTCATCATGATGTATATTTCCATCATCATGATGCTTATTTCCTTCATTATGATATGGAAATCCTTCATCCTGATGCGTATTTCTGTCATCTTGGTGCATGTTTCATTCAATATGATGCTCATTTCCTACATCATGATGCTCATTTCCTTTATCCTGATGCACATTTTCCTTCATCATGATGCACATTTCCTACGTCGCGATGAATATTTCCATCATAATGATGCTCATTTCCTTCATCATGATGCTCATTTCCTACATCACGATTCCTATTTTCATCTTCATGTTGCTCATTTCCTTCATCATGATGCTCATTTCCTTCATCATTATGGTCATTTCCTTCATTATGATGCTAATTTCCTTCGACATTATCCGTATTTCCTTCATCATGATGCTTATTTCCTACACTATGATGCTCATTTCCTTCATCATGATGCATGTTTCTTTCATCACAATGCATATTTCCTTCATCATGATGCCCAATTCCTACATTATACTCATTTCCTTCATCATGATTCATATTTCCTTTATCATGATGCTCATTTCCTTCATCATGATGCTCATTTCCTTCATCAAGATGATCATTTCCTACGTCATTTTGGTATTTCTTAATCATGGTGCTCATTTCATTCTTCTTAATGCATATTTCCATCACCTTGATGCTTATTTCCCGCAAAATTATACATATTTCCTAAATCATGATGATCATTTACTTCATCGTGAAGCTCATTTCCTGTGTCATTATGATCATTTCTTTCATCATGATGCATGTCTTCTTCATCATGATGCTAATATACTTAATCATGGTGCGTATTTTCTTCAACATGATACTCATTTTCTACATCAAGATGCTCATTTTCTTCATCATGATTCATATTTCCTTCATCATTATGCTCGTTTCCTTCATCATGATGATCATTTCCTTCGTCATGATGCATATTTCCTTCATCTAGATAATCATTTCCTGCGTCATTTTGGTAATTTCTTCATCATGATGCTCATTTCATTCATCTTGATGAATATTTCCATCATCACGATGCTCATTTCCGAAATCATTATATATATTTCCTTCATCATGAAGCTCATTTCCATCATTATGATGATCATTTCCTTCATCGTAATGCTCAATTGCACATCATTATGCTCATTTCCTTCATGACTTCTTCGTCATGATGCTAATTTCTATCGTCATGATGCTAATATACATCATCATGATGCGTACTTCCTTCATCATGATGCTCTATTCCTAAATCATGATGCTCATTTCATTCATAATGATGCATATATCCTTCATCATGATGATAATTTCTATCTTCATGATGCTCATTTCAAATATCATGATGATCATTTCCTTCATCATGATGCAAATTTTCATCATAATGATCCTCATTTCAATCATCATGATGCATAAATCCATCATAATGATGCTCATTTAGTTCATCAATATGTGCATTTCCTTTATCATGATATTCATTTCCAGCATAATGATGCTCATTTCCTTCGTCATGATTATTAATTCCGAAGTCATTATGGTCATTATCTTCATCATGATGCTCACTTCATTCATCATGATGCGTATTTCCTTTATCTTGATGCTCATTTCCTACATGATGATGCTGATTTCCTTCACCATGATGCGTATTTCCTTCATAATGATGCTCATTTCTTATATCATGATGCTCATTTCCTTCATCATGATGTATATTTCCTTCATCTTGATGATCATTTCCTATGTCATTATGGTCATCTCTTTTATCGTGATGCTCATTTCATTCATCACGATGCTAATTTCCGTCATCTAGATGCATGTTTCATTCAACATGATGCTAATTTAATTCATAATGATGCATATATCCTTCATCATGATGATAATTTCTATCTTCATGATGCTCATTTCAAATATCATGATGATCATTTCCTTCATCATGATGCAAATTTTCATCATAATGATCCTCATTTCAATCATCATGATGCATAAATCCATCATAATGATGCTCATTTCGTTCATCAATATGTACATTTCCTTTATCATGATACTCATTTCCAACATCATGATGCACATTTCCTTCATCATGATTATTAATTCCGAAGTCATTATGGTCATTTTCTTCATCGTGAAGCTCATTTCCTACGTCTTTATGACATTTCCTTCATCATGATGCATGTCTTCTTCATCATGAAGCTAATATACTTCATCATGATGCGTATTTCCTTCATCATGATACTCATTTTCTACATCACGATGCTCATTTCCTTCATCATGAAGCATATTTCCTTCATCTAGATAATCATTTCCTATGTAATTATGGTCATTTCTTCATCATGACGCTCATTTCATTCATCTTGATTAATATTTCCATTATCATGATGCTCATTTCCGAAATCATTATACATATTTCCATCATGATGCACATTTCCATCATCACGATGATCATTTCCTTCATGTCTTCTTCGTCATGATGCTAATTTCTATTGTCATGATGCTAATATACGTATCATGATGCGTACTTCCTTCATCATGACGCTTACTTCCTAAATCATGATGCTCATTTCATTCATAATGATGCATATTTCCTTTATCGTGATGCCAATTTCTATCATCATGATGCGTACTTCCTTCATCATGATGCTCATTTCAAACATCATGATGATCATTTCCTTCATCATGATGCAAATTTTCATCATAATGATCCTCATTTCAATCATCATGATGCATATATAAATTATAATAATGCTCATTTCGTTCATCAATATGTGCATTTCCTTTATCATGATACTCATTTCCTTCATCATGATTATTAATTCCGAAGTCATTATTGTCATTTTCTTCATCATGATGCTCATTTCATTATCATGATGCGTATTTCATTCATCATGATGCTCATTTCCTACACCATAATGATGATTTCCTTCACCATGACGCGTATTTCCTTCATAATGATGCTCATTTCCTATATCATGATGCTCATTCCATTCATCACGATGCTAATTTCCATCATCATGATGATATTTCCTTCATCGTGATACTCATTTCCGAAATCAATATGCTCATTTCTTTCATCATGATGTATATTTCCATCATCATGATGCTTATTTCCTTCATCATGATATGGAAATCCTTCATCCTGATGCGTATTTCTGTCATCTTGATGCATGTTTCTTTCAATATGATGCTCATTTCCTACATCATGATGCTCATTTCCTTTATCCTGATGCATATTTTCCTTCATCATGATGCACATTTCCTACGTCGCGATGAATATTTCCATCATAATGATGCTCATTTCCTTCATCATGATGCTCATTTCCTTCATCATTATGGTCATTTCCTTCATTATGATGCTAATTTCCTTCGACATTATCCGTATTTCCTTCATCATGATGCTTATTTCCTACACTATGATGCTCATTTCCTTCATCATGATGCATGTTTCTTTCATCACAATGCATATTTCCTTCATCATGATGCCCAATTCCTACATTATACTCATTTCCTTCATCATGATTCATATTTCCTTTATCATGATGCTCATTTCCTTCATCATGATGCTCATTTCCTTCATCAAGATGATCATTTCCTACGTCATTATGGTATTTCTTAATCATGGTGCTCATTTCATTCTTCTTAATGCATATTTCCATCACCTTGATGCTCATTTCCCGCAAAATTATACATATTTCCTTAATCATGATGATCATTTACTTCATCGTGAAGCTCATTTCCTGTGTCATTATGATCATTTCATTCATCATGATGCATGTCTTCTTCATGATGATGCTAATATACTTCATCATGGTGCGTATTTTCTTCATCATGATACTCATTTTCTACATCAAGATGCTCATTTTCTTCATCATGATTCATATTTCCTTCATCATTATGCTCATTTCCTTCATCATGATGCTCATTTCCTTCATCATGATGCATATTTCCTTCATCTAGATAATCATTTCCTACGTCATTATGGTCATTTCTTCATCATGATGCTCATTTCATTCATCTTGATGAATATTTCTGTCACGCCCCGACCCCAGACAGAGCGCGACAACCGCCACATTAACCATAAATTTCACAGAATGGGTGCACTCCACTCCACAAAGTTTATAGAAAACGTAAGGCTTGCTATCAAGTACCTGTAGAACTGAACAACTGATAACAACGGGTACAACCCGAGGACATCATCTCATAAAGTATCAACAAGGATTTACAAAGGTACAAAATTCAACGGTGTAACTTAGTTTAAAGAAAATATACATGAACGATATAACATCGCGAAGATACAAAAAGAACATCAAGGGGGTCACTAAATATAAACTATACAATCTCGCCAATGAATCCGTCAATTTACATAAAAGAGAAAGTACCCAAAACACGGATTGGATGATGAGCAAACGATAGGCAAACCTCCAACCAAAACGATATCAACAGCCTGAAAAGGAAAGAATGATGGGGGGTGAGCAAAACCACTAGCTCAGTGAGGTGATAAGCCAGTCACCCCGACCCTTATACGAAGCATGTACTCCCACTCGCGGTTCATAACATAAAATCCCACAATTCGTCCCACAATAATTATTCTCACTCAGTGTACATATTAATGAAAATAAAAACCTTAGTGCACATTTATGAATAACACAATTAGTTCAAACAACATGTTATCACATAAAAGACGCGTGGGTAGTCAATATCCTCCTCGAACTGAGCTCTCCGTCGAGAGACAGTCCAAGCCCGTCACCGTTACTCTAGATAAAATGCACATTAATATTCTTTCTCAATATGCCAAGTGCTAAAGTTCACAATTCAATATCGACGTGAATACTTGAAATGATCAAACATATAAACATATATGACATGCATGTCCCACACCGGTGACGTTGACTGAGCCTATAATAGACTAATCCATCTAACGATCACCCTCCAGAGTATCAGTATTTGGCAAATGGACAGGTGCCCCGTTAGATCTAACTCACGCGGGTTTGCCAATCCCGGGCAACTTGGTTGTCACTCTAACTCACCCGAACCGCGACAATTCGGGCTACTTAATCAATGTCGCTCCAACTCACCCGAATCATGACCAATTCGGGCTACTTAACCTTGGTACCAGGCATACATATGCATGTGCATCATAAGATGAATAACGACTCAAGTTAGAGTCTTAATAGCACACAAGAATAACCAGAAATCAATTCTCAAATAATTCACAATAAATGTTATCAGATACCGAGCCGACAAGACTCTTCAACATAAGTTAAAATCAATAATACTCATAAAATGGCTAACAGGACTCTAACCAGAGAAATCGAGCCAACTAGGCTCTTTACCACATAACACAATACCAAATAATTTTATTATCAATTAACTAAAACTAAAATAAATGCACATTTATCGAGGGTCCACACTTCCCACAAGAGAAGGCGTTCCCGAATTATCAACTCACAAGGAAGTGATTAACTCTCTCCGGAATCTGAAGTCGGTTCCTTGCTCTTCGTCGATGGTTCTTTACCTAGAAAGGAAATGAGCAATTAAAGACAAATTAAATATAACTAACTATTAGTGGTAACATCCCTTTCATTGCTAAAAACAAATCCTAATCGATTTCGAACGAGTCGATATTAAATAAAAAAATAGTATGTAACTCCTTAACATCAGTTCCCAATCCCACATAACCCTTTTCAATACATTAACTAGACGAAACGATAGAAAATAAGTTTGAATTCGACATAAAAATTCTGAAATTTTCCTGCTAGCGGCAGTTTACGAGAAAAATCATAACTAATTGTAGAATAATCGGATTGAGGCGTTTCAAGTGGCTACGGAAAGCTAACGAGTTCAGCTACGTACAGAAATTAAGTTTGCAAAGTTTCGAGGGCAATAGCTATCTCAAAATCAGTTCGAACAGTCTGCAAATTACCCACATACCAAAAAGAAAAACTCCACAAAATTACAAAATTATGGAAGAAGGAAGCTTAATTCACACACCACTTACCTCAAAACAACTTAAAAACCACCTAGGATGAGGGTTGTAAGGGAGAATTTGGTCAACAAGGGTTTCTCCTCTTCCTCTCTTCTTTCCCCTCTTTTGCTTTTCTTCTCCCGTTCTTCTCTCTCTTTTTTTTTTTAACTTTAGTCTTACTAATTATATATCAGCCCATTTAAGTGGGCTGAAACTTTGGGCCACAAAATAAATAAATAAATAAGTTTGGGCTTTCTAAAAAAATTCTAATTGGGCTTAATTGGGCTGACCTTTTGGGCCATAAAAATAAATAATTAGGTTTTGGGCTTTCTAACAAAAATCTAGTTGAGCTAAGATAGGGCTGGCCTTTTGGGCCATAAAAATAAATAATTAGGTTTTGGGCTTTCTAACAAAAATCTAGTTGAGCTAAGATAGGGCTGGCCTTTTGGGCCATAAAAATAAATAATTAGGTTTTGGGCTTTCTAACAAAAATATAGTTGGGCTAAGATATTATAAAGTATCCCCTCCTCTAAAAAGTTTCGTCCTCGAAACATAAACGTACCTAGAGATGAAAAGAGATTTGGATGGTGTTGACGCATGACTGACTCTGGTTCCCATGTTTCTTCTTCAATTTGATCACTTCTCCATAGAACTCTCACCATAGGAATGGATTTGTTACGAAGCATTTTCTCTCGGCGATCTACAATTTGAACAGGTTGTACTTCGTACGATAGATTTTCCTTTAATACAACTGGGGGATCTTTGAGCACGTGCGAAGGATCTGGTTCATATTTTCTAAGCATAGAGACATGGAAGACATCGTGAATCTTCGACAATTCCGATGGTAGCTCAAGTCGATACGCGACACGACCAATCCTTTGCACGATCGTAAACGGGCCAATATACCTTGGACTCAACTTTCCTCGACGGCGGAATCGCAACACGCCCTTCCATGGAGAAACTTTCAGAAAAACTTTGTCTCCTTCATTAAACTCCAAATCGCGCCTCCTATTATCTGCGTAACTTTTCTGTCGATCTTGCGCTGCCTTAAGTCTATCTCGAATAAGTTGTATTTTTGCCTTCGCATCTTCGATAAGCTCTACTTGTTCGATTTGTCTCTCGCCAACCTCATCCCAAAAGAGTGGTGTTCGACACTTTCGGCCATACAGAGCTTCGTACGGGGGCATTCCAATGCTTGAATGATAACTGTTGTTATAAGCGAACTCCACCAAAGTTACGTACTTATCCCAGCTACCTCCCAAATTCAACACCACTGCACGTAGCATGTCTTCTAGTGTCTGTATAGTTCTCTCGGACTGTCCATCAGTCTGTGGATGAAACGAGGTACTGAATAGTAATTTTGTACCTAGCGCTTTCTGCAGACTAGGCCAAAAACGGGAAGTGAATCTTGGATCACGGTCAGATATGATTGACACTGGTACTCCGTGCAATCTCACGATCTCATCGACATATAACTTGGCATGTTTCTCTAAAGATTCGTTGGTATGCACTGGAAGGAAATGTGCCGATTTCGTCAGACGATCGACAATGACCCAAATTGAGTCATGACCCTTTTGGGTTCGAGGTAAACCAGAAACAAAATCCATTGTGATGTTTTCCCATTTCCACTCAGGAATAGATAGTGGTTGAAGCATGCCGGCTGGTTTTTGGTGTTCCGCTTTAATCTGTTGGCAAGATAAGCACTTTGATACAAATTCAGTAGTGTCCCGTTTCATACCTGGCCACCAATAATGCTCCCGAAGTGTTCTATACATTTTGGTACTACCAGGATGCATAGCATAGGCTGAAGAATGGGCTTCCTCAAGAATAGCTCTACGAACATCAAGTTCTGATGGAACACAAACACGATTTTTAAAAGTAAGAAGTCCATCATCCCGAATTCGAAATTCGGTTTCTTTTCCTTGATTTAGCTTTACAATCTTCTGTTGTAAATAAACATCGTGTGATTGTCTTTCTCGAATTTGCTCGAACAAGGTAGGTCTAACCTCGAATTTGGCGATTAAGGCAGAATCATTAGACTTTTCACAATCGAGCGAAATGTGTAAAGATTTAAATTGCTCCAACATAGGAAGATAAAAAGATTGAATCGAAGCAAGTGAGGTAGAAGACTTTCTACTCAGAGCATCTGCAACAACGTTCGCCTTACCAGGATGATAATCGATGACTAAGTCATAGTCACTAATCAACTCCATCCATCGCCTTTGCCTGAGGTTGAGCTCCTTTTGGGTGGTGATATACTTTAAGCTCTTGTGATCAGTGAAAACCTGACAAGTTGCACCATACAGATAGTGCCTCCAGATCTTCAATGCAAAGACGATTGCAGCCAACTCTAAATCATGTGTAGGATAATTTTCTTCGTTCTTCTTCAATTGCCTTGAAGCGTAGGCAATAACCTTTCCTTCTTGCATGAGAACGCATCCTAATCCTTGTCTCGAGGCGTCGCTATAAATGGTAAATTCTCCAATCGCTGGGTCTGGCAAAGCAAGAATAGGAGCTGAAACGAGTCGTCTTTTCAATTCTTGAAATGCTTCGTCACATTCTTCATTCCATTCAAATTTTACCCCTTTTCGAGTCAATTTAGTCAAAGATGAAGCCAATAACGAAAAGTCTTTGACAAACCGTCGATAATATCCAGCTAATCCCAGAAAACTACGAATCTCTGTCACGTTCTTTGGACGCTCCCAATCTAGTATAGCTTGAATCTTCACTGGATCGACGTAGATTCCTTCTTTAGAAATGTGATGACCCAAAAAGCTTACCTCGCGAAGCCAAAATTCACACTTCGAGAATTTAGCATAAAGCTGGTTTTCTCTGAGAATGTTCAGAGCAATTCTTAGATGATGAGAATGCTCGTCGTCCGATTTAGAATAAATAAGAATGTCATCAATGAAGATGATGACAAACTTATCTAAGCACGGCCGAAAGACCCGATTCATAAGATCCATAAAAGCTGCAGGAGCATTTGTAAGTCCAAAAGGCATAACACAAAATTCAAAATGACCGTATCTGGTTCGAAAAGCAGACATAGGGATATCAGATTCCCTAATCTTGAGTTGGTGATAACCGGATCGCAAATCAATTTTTGAGAACACAGTTGCTCCTTGTAATTGATCAAACAGATCATCGATTCTTGGAAGAGGATATTTGTTCTTAATTGTCACCTTGTTCAATTGACGGTAGTCAACACATAGGCGAAGTGATCCATCTTTCTTCTTGACAAAAAGAACTGGAGCACCCCACGGAGATGTGCTAGGTCATATGAACCCCTTCTCCAATAATTCCCCAAGTTGTGTCTGGAGTTCCTTGAGCTCAGCAGGCGACATTCGATATGGAGTAATCGATATAGGTGTGATTCCAGGAAGTACGTCAATGGAAAAATCAATCTCTCGATTCGGAGGTTGTCCTGGTAAGTCTTCGGGAAAGACATCAGGAAATTCATTCACGATTGGGATGTCATCTAGTTTAGTTTCAGGAAGAGAAGTATCGATGACAAATGCCAAGAATGCCTCACAACCCTTACGCATTAATTTATGCGCAGTCAACATTGAAATAAAAGAGAGGGATCTCGTTTGAAGTTTACCTTCAAAAACAAGTTCTGAGAATCCTGGTCTACGAAAAATAACAGTATAATAAAAGGTTGCCTATAGTGCACAGCTTAACAACATCATCATCAATATTTTGAAATGCTTTGTTAACCAGTTACCATCAACTTATAATCTTGCTTCCAAAATCCAAGTTTTCGTCGGTCATGGACATTCCAGTGATAGTTCCTTAGGCCATCCAAATTCCTCCAAGAATGCTAGCACGGCTCCATTAGACCAGCCAAATCCGGTCTGCATAACAGCATAGTAAGAACAGATCATCGATAAACTAAGTAGGGCTTGTAGTTTAAAAAATGCTCTATTTGTGCCTTGGTAGAAGTTTAAGATCAATAAAGTTAAGATGATTGAATGGATAAGAACACACTCACTTGAGGTGCATATTCTCCACCACCTCCATAGTCTCCACATTTTTGTACGTTGTATTTTTCATGCATTGCTCCGGTTTCCTTATAAGCCACATAGTTTGTCCTGATCCACTTCACAGCAATATCTTGTGCAACTGATCTTGCTTCTTCAGACCCAGACCTTTCAAGTCCTTCGACAATCATGTGTTGAAGAGGGGCCCAACCATTAGGAAAATCCCTGGTAGAGAGGAACATGAAAGAATGAAAATAATGGATATAAGCAGAACTTAAGGATGTTGCTGGAGACAAATATTCAAGTGGAGGAAAGTGATGAGCTTACGACTCACCATTGCTGTCCCGAGTTTGTCAATGAAGTCGCAATCCCTGCCTTGCAGACCAGGCCTGAATTTTGTAGACTTTGCACAACTTCACCCACCACCTTGGCATCTACACGTGAAAGGTGTATTATGCTAAATTTTCTACGTAAAACATCGTAACGCGATGGAATAATCAAGTATCAAAGTTGTAAACCTGAATAAAATGGCTGGATCCACAGAGGTACAAAGTTGGACGCGAATAATTTCCTGTTCTGGCTTGAAGCTTTCAAGGTATGACCCTCCTGAAGCTAAAACAAAGATCATGAACAAGAAAATAAATTTCTACCAAAGTAAATAGACATGGAATCACCTTAGACACGGTGGAATCGGTCAACCAGTAATCCAGCCACTGTTGCATCTCCGAGTTCCAGAATACAGAATTTATTGCTTTTTTTGTAGCCTCGGAAGCTTCTCTGAAATGTTCAGCAGTGGCAGAATCTCCAATTGCATTAGCCAAAGTAGTTATGTCAAGTTCCATCTGGGCCGAAATGATAATAGCGCATATGATATCAAGAAATCATTGGAAAACAAGCAAGTTTCGCAAACATACCTTCAGAACAAATGCATTCGAGTCCACGGGTATAACTGTAGTAGCCAGTGTTGTGAGGTCAGATTCATTCCTGAAAATTAAATCATCAACATGAAACATAAACCTCTAATATTCAAAGGCAACAACTGATGAGTCTACAGACTATGAAAATATGATGCACATTTATAGATTATTCCAGAAAAATTATGTTAATTCTAGGATACAAGATTACTTGTAATAAGAAAAAGAGAAAGAAACGTGTGCATTATTTTAGGAAAAATCTTGAAGAAGCTAGTTAACAGCTTGTTAGTTGTAGTTGGCCTAGAAAATTCTGGTTAGTAATTGTTGGTTAATTAGCCGACAAAGTTCAACTATAAACATGGCTTCAAGCATCGTACATTAAAGTAAGAGAAAAATTAACTCAAATTTTCATTTCTAACTACTATTCCCCTGCTTCTTCGTGTTCCTCTGCTTCAGACTTGTTCGATTGCCTTTTTTTCCTACCAATTGATTAAACATTCCAACCTTTACCATATAAAATACAACTCCCATCCTAAATACCATCACAGACTTTGTTTGATCATGATCATGGTTAGTTATAGACTTCATATAGGTTTATATCTCAATGTCAATGGAATTACTTTCAGCAACGGAATTTATGAAAATAGTCAACCACAAGTAGCATCAGTCCTCCAGTATATGATCAAAAACATTAAAATGACTTTGAAAGTTATTAATAAAACTACTAGTATGGAAAATATATTGAATCCTAGCAAGGAATTATGTTACCTCATCCATCTGCTACTGAAATCCCATCCAGACTCAGCAGCAGTTGCCAGTTCACGATATAGTTGAGTTTTGGCACATTTATCAGAGAGTTTGGAAGCTGTTTCTTGGTCCTGCAATGTCAAGAAATGGAATTTCTTTTAATGATCCTAGATCTGAAAAGTGTAACCCTTTCAGAAATAAAACCAGTTAGTTAGATTTCTTATACAGACAGTAGTTGAAGACTCTGGCCTTGGTAGATTCCACATTGCATAGTATCGACTTAATGTGTAATTTGAACCTTTAGCATCCTGAATGATCACCTTATGGATCCCTTCAAGAATATAATCATGTAACTAATGAGTAATAAATATTATGTTCTTGTACATGTGCATAATCCCACCCATAGTTCATAAATTAAACGAGACAGCAGCACAGCCATCACATAGAATTTTTTAGAAGTAGCAGATTTTAGTTTGTATATGAAATAATAAACCAGACCAAGAGAATCATTGGATGATGAAGAAAAACGGGCAAGATCCTTGTTACCTGAAGTCCAAAATTTATGTTCCTTCAATAATGAAGGAAATGATTTCTTAACCAGGTCTTCATCTCCTGTCCTATTGTATAAATCTAAAACCATTGAGCTTAAAAAAGGAGGTTGGCTGCAGACACCACAAGAATTTTCCATTCAACTTTCACAATTTATAGGAAAATGAAAGCATAACATGTACATATCATTTGATTCCCTATTAATGGACAAACATTCATATCCTAATATATAGTTCAAATTTCCTAAATCATGAAGTAATATTAATAAAGAATGTTAGACGAAAGTAAAGTATCTTGAATTCAACCATCATGGATGTCCTTAGTAACCATACATAGTGGCTGCAACATATGAACATGAAACTTGGGAAGATTCCAACAGTATTTACCTTCTGTTAGTGTAGTATGCCTTTGCACCATTGAGAACATATCCAAATTCATCTATGAAGGAAATGAGATTATACACGATCCCTTTTGCAGTCTCATACATTTTACTAGCTAACAACCCCCTGCATGACAGTATATCTTCTCTTAGAATGTTTAATCAAGTACGAGTGTGTTTCGTTCATGAAGTTAATTTATATTTGGTCAATAAAGCTTAAAATGTTATGTTAAAACAAGGTCTACGCATGAGTATTATCTCACTCTTTCATTAGATCCATGTGAAATTGTAGCTCATCTCTCCTAGATTATATTCCATAGAGCCCCTTATTTATTATCAAGGGGCTTAAAAGAAAAATAAGAAGCATAAGTGCAATTAGAAAGTAAACTCATTTATTTTTAACAAATTTTAAGGCCTATTGTATGATACTCTTATTAACTCAATATGAATCAAACAAACTCTAAACATTATTGTTGTGATTAAGAATGGAAACACACTTGGATCCTACTTCTAATCTCTCAAACGAAAGACAACACACTCAATCCTCACGTTTTCAGATTTGAAAAGCAAAGAACGATTGAATCAAAAAACTGTAAAATGAAGAGAACAACACACAAGAATTATAGTGGTTCGATCACGAAGATCTACGTCCACTTTCAAAAGAAATCGAGCACTCTTCCATTGATTGACAATTACACTTGAAGATGAAGATTGAATAACTACTTTGATCACTTATGGATCAACCTATCAAACTTGCAGAAGCTTAGAAACTAAAGAGCAATCACACACCGTCCATTTGCAGCAAGCTTGCTGCTTTATACCAGGTGGACGGTTAGCTTGTTTCAGCTGCACAACCGATGCATTTCATCAACCAATGAGGCCTTGACACATTAGCACCTCCCTAACAACATACTTAACAAGCTAACTTCCTCAAAGCTTCTTGGAGCAACTCCCTAACCAACATAACTGATCAATAACTACCTAACAAACCCTAACAATCAACATGCATTCATGCAGCCTTGAGTATGATCTATTCCATCGTATAAACTCCAAGAAATACGTTTGCATAGCTCACCTACTATCAGCCAACATAGTGCATTGCTTGCAGGGAATCATGATCATGTTTTACACTCCATCTTCTAACAATTATAATAAAGAGTAGCACAAATCAACACAAATTTCACGTATTAGCTACAGGAAATATTATGCACCAAATACATATAATATAAGAGAAATGAAGTAGAAACTACTATAAAGAAGACACTATTGGCCATGTTACTAATTATTAACATGAATACCGTTTGCCATGTACAGTTGAATTTATTCAAGCTCATCTTTCAAAGAATTAATAGTTAAAGTCACTTCCATTTTTATTTTCATTTTTCTAATCAATAAAAAATAAAACTTCTTGACCTTGCATCATGAACAAGAAACAGGGACAGGGTGGTGTCAGAAAGAAAAAAGAATTTCCAACACTAAGTTTACATATGTTGATTGATTAATTAACCCTCATCAAAACTATAATTAATTCCTAATCAACAATTTAATACTCTAAAATAAAGCTATGAATTAGGAGAAAACAGTGAGCAACCTGATAACCCAATAAGAATCCCAGTAATAAACCTCCCTGAACCTTGAACCAGGGATAATAACCGGGTTCTCCAGAGGCAGTAGAGTGTGGAAATCGGGCTCCCGAATAACCAGGCCCGAAACCTTCCTACTCAAATTCTTCCAAAGACTATGCACCTCCAGAGCCCAAGACCTCACCTCCGGGCTCTTCACTTTAGGCAAGAAATCTTCGGGCTCAGCCACAAAATCAACTGGGCTGACGTACACCAAATCCTCCTCCGCACTACCCAAATATTTCTCCACAAAGCCCTTCAAATCTTGCACTGAAACCGACCCATTGGTTCGTGGAAGGTCATCAAAGGCGTCCTCCGTGGTTGAGAGATTCTGCTTCAGTGACAAATCGACGTAGAGTTTGGGATCAAAGCCCACGGGCCCGTACGTTTGTAGGGCAGCTTCTTGGATCCGTTGGAGAAAATTAACCAGAGGAGTAGTGGGATCAACATTGCCGTTGGAGGGGCATGCACCTTCCGTGAAACCGGAATTGGTCATCAGTAACGGTAACAGACCCGTGATGATCAGGCTGAATGATGTTGATTTGTATCTACCCATTTCTTTTCTGGATGGGATTTGGGAGATGGCATAGTGACAGGGTTTATAGAGACGGTGTGTGTGTGAGAGAGAGAGAGTAGTTGGTTGATGAGAGACGATAGAAACCCAGCAGGAAGCAACAAAACAAGAGTGGCTCGCCGGCGCTTCCAAGGTGGTATAATTTATACACGCTAAAGCTAAACATAAGTGTGTGGTTAATGATGATTACCCTTAATTCAAAATGGAATACCCCACCGGGCCAGTCTTGTCCTTATTCAAAATCCAATCTGCAGTTTACACGTTAGTTGAAAGATTTACCTGAGGGTTCAGACCACGTCCACGTGGTCTCCAAAGAGTTCACTTTCCTTTTTTTACACACATGGGGCTCACACACTCCTTTTAATACAATTAAATATTGGGATCCACACTCCTACTAATACAACTACCCACCACACATTAAATAATAATATTCCTTAATCTACATGTTATAAAGCAAATGACCCTCTTAAGGAGAGACGGGGGAATACTCTTTTTCTGGCAAAAAGTTCTCATTTTATTTTTTAGCATACTCCATCCGTCCCACAAAAATGTCACCATTTTACTATATTGGGCGTCTCATCCAAATGTCATCATTTCTCACTTTTAGTAAAAAGTTACAACATGGGGTCCACCACTCACTACTAATACAACTACCCACTACACATAAAATAATAATACTCCTTAATTTACTCATAAAAAGCAAATAGTGACGTTTGGCGGGACGGAGGGAGTAGATTAAAGTGTATTTCTCTCCGTCCTGCATATTTTGCATGTAGATTAAGAGATATAATATATAATGGGTAGTTCAGGGTAGTTGAGGTGAGAGAAGTATATTTTAATATATAGTGGTTTGGTGTATTAGTGTGGTGTGTGAGTCTCATAAACATATATTAATTATTTTGTGTGGATCTCATTCACTGAAAAAGGGAAATGCACCTCTTGTGTTGGGAGTTGGGACTGACAAAAATGACAAAATGCACTCCTTGTTGTGAGACGGAGTGAGTATTATTTTATGTGTATTGGATAATTGTATGAATAGTGAGTGGTGGACCATATGTGGGGACCTTTTATTAAAAGAGAAAATATAGGGTTTTTCATGTCAAATTAAGGTATTTTTTCTTACATTACACTCCCTTAGAGTATTCACTTGCTTTTTGCACATGAATTAAGGAGTATTACTATTTTATTTATATAAAGTGAGTAGATGTATTAATAGTGAATAGTTGATGGTTGGTATATGAGGATCCTCTTACTAAAAAAGAAAAATGAATACCTTAAGAGTCGACAATCAAAATGAAAAAATAAATACGGACAGAGAAAGTATATTAAAAATTTAATATTTTTAAATTTTGTGTCTAAAATTAGTGAAGGAGTAGTTCTTTTAAAAGGGTAGGTCTTGCGTGAGATCGTCTCACGTGAGACCATTTTTCACTTTTCAAAATAGTTATCACTATCGTTATAAAACGTTATCACTTTCATTATAAAATGTTATATTTTTTATTTATACTTTAAATTATTTATAAAAAAATATTATTATTTTTTATTAATTTATTATAATTTTTCTTTATAAAAATTATCACTCACCGTTGAATCTTTGCCCTTCTAAAAAGGTTGATGATTATATTGCATTTTCATTGGTCCTCGAATTCAATATCAATTGAATATAAAATAAATAAATAAATAAAAAGAAGGGCTCATGTATCTGAAATTGGCGGCTCCTTTAATACAACCTAGGAAGTTCAGTTTCAATTTTGCCACTATTGTAAAATTCAAGTGGGCTCCACCACTCAGTACGAGAACTGGTGGTAGCTTTATCATCTTCATTCATGCACACGTGTCACGCTTATCTGGCTCTCCAATTCTCTTTTTGTCAAAGAAAGTAGGCAACAATTTTGAGTCACAAGAAGAGATCTATTAAGAGAAAGATTTATTCCATAATTATATTCAATCACAAACTACACGAAAGTTGTCCCTTTTTCATGGAGATTTAACCATCGCAGAAATGCACAGAAGAAGAAAACGATCATATATCCCTTTTCTACTTAATCCAGATTGATCTTATATAGATAGGATAGCTACTCTTACTGATCTTTCTTGCGGGCTCGATCTCATTCCATTCTGCTTGAATGACTGAAGAAAGGGTGCTCTTTCTCTCATCTTCAGATGGGACAATTTTTGACTCCTACTTGAGCTACCGATCAAGTCTATAGTAGGCACCAAAATTCTTAAATGAGCCGCCAATTTCAGTTCAAGAACTGGCCCAATGCTAACACTCTTTACAGTCCACCCCATTGCACCAAAAATCTTAAATGGGCCTCCAATTTCAATTAAAGAACTGACCCAATGCTAAATCCCTTTCCAGTCCAACTCATTTCAATCCAATGAATTGGGCTTCAATGTAATTTGCTTCAGCCCAAGAAGCTGGGTTGGAAATTCCCGCCTTCATCCCAGTTCACCCTCGTTCTCGTTCTCCCACAAGCTCTCTCTCTCTGCTAACTGAAGACCTAAACAAGCGCTCCCTCTACGTCATTTCTCTTCATCTGGATTCTCTCCCTTTATCAATTTTGCTCTCCGTGTAAGATTCCACTGCTACGTTCATCTTTCTACACCTTCTTTTGTCTTCCGATTTCCCAATTTTCAAATAAGAAAAAGAATCCTGATTAAGTTTTTTATCCATCTGGCTTCGCTCCGATTTGCAGCTCCTGCGATTCTTCACATTGGCATGGGTAAGTTCTCTTTTTTCATACATTTGATTATAAGCAGCATATCTCTGACTCCTAAGAACTGGTATAGCTCAGGAAATTCTAATTTTTTCCCCTCAAGTTTGTGTAGAAAGTTTTCTCCCGCTCGATTAGCACATTAACAGTTACAGTTGTCGCCATACCCGCATTGGTTAGTTTTCTTATTTCGCATTAACAGATTCTTTATGCAGAAATTTTTCAGTAATTGTTAATTTTGTTTAAATGATGGTGGTTAGGCTGATGTGAAAGCCTTATTAAGAAATTGATACTTTGGGGGGGGGGGGGGGATTGGACATTGTTTGATTTCCTCAGTTTTCTCCCTCCGTGTGATGTCTGCAGTCATTGGACATGGCTGGGTCAGACAAAGTTGGTTCTTGATTTTAACACTTTTTGTTTAAGTCACTGTAATCATGATCTGTTGTTTCTGCTAACAAAGCATGCTTGTTTGTTTGTGATAGTGGTGTTCTAATTTTCCATTTGAGATTTGAATTTCAAAAGATGAATTAGATAATGCATTTTCTTTGTTTGAGATAGTGGCATATTTATTTTCCATTTGTGCTTTGTTTTCAATAAACTGCAATGTCAGGAGATATGTAAGGAGATTGAAAACCATAATGAAAGTTTTCATCAATATCGTTATTTTACAGATAACATACGTGGACTATTCTGAAATCTTTATGAGTTACACCTTGTATATCTTAACTTCTAAGTCTCAGAATGAGATTAATTACTCACGTTTTTTAACCCCCTTCATTTATCTTTTAAAACTTGTAAGTCTCAGAATGACATTAATAATTCACGTTTCAAAAACCCTTTCATTTGTCTTTTATGCCATTGTTCTTACATTAAATCATGAAAAAAAAAGCATTCACATACTTAAAAATTAGAAGCATCATACTTATTCTATATTATCTGTATATTAGTCAATGGATTCTTACATGGTTTTAAGTGTTCTTGTTGCATTGAAAACCCAGTGGCATCTTTTTTGTCATCTAATTATTTCACGACTTTTGACATGTGAACAACCAAACTGCATCTTTTGTTGCTGTCTAATTATTTCCTGAGTTTCTTACACATGATTCGAAGGTTGAAGCTTGTAATAACATTTTGTGTATGGTTCTACTTATTATGTCTTTTATGCACGTACATTTTACTCCCATAACATAGTTTCAAATGTCAATGTGAGCAAATGAGAAAAGTTCTGCAGGGAAGCATATCATGCTGTCTTGTTCTGTTCAGAATATCATTTCAATTTTTTGTTGTGACACTTATATGCTAATAAAAGACTTAAAATAAAGAGAAATAATATGACTAGCTTTTCTATTTACGTGAGGGTATGAACACTATCTTAAACATATAAGGGTGTGTAACTTCTTCACTAAGGTCAGAAAAAACTTCATTCACATGCTTATATATACAATGGCTGTGTTCGTAACCTGTTTCTCATCCTTAATAGTACTAAGTTCAGAAAAACAACATTCACGTGCTTATATATACATTAGTTATGTTCGTAACATGTTTCTCATCTTTGTTCGCAGAAGTCAGACTTCTAATTTCATCTTTCTTTACCTTGCATATTTTAATTATTTAGAGCGGTGCTCATGAAGTGGAGCTTCATTTTTTTATATTTGTGATATCCGTTCTTTGCTTCAACCCCTGTATTGCGTGTCACATAATCTCAATTATAAACTACTCTGTTAAATGCTGGATATTTTTTGCTTTTCTTTTATACAGCTGTTAAGTATTTGCTTTGTTCAAAATTTCAGTCTTGAAGAAGGTAGGTTGGAAATGTTTGTTGCCGGTTTTAAATTTTGAACTTAAGCTGAAAACTTAGCATTTTTTAAAGAGAGCATTTTACTTTGCTGCTGCTATAGTGGCAAACTGATATGACACCTACTGTTTTCGTGTCCTTCAAACATCCTTTATACTAAACCTATTATATATCTTGGATGGAGCCTAACTCCATTTAGATATGCTAAAACCTTCTCAAGGATGTCTTGGCAGATTTACTTTAAGAACGCAGTAACATGCATGTTATAAAGCTGCTTTCATTTGTTACCTGACCACCATAAAATCATCATGCCTGTTACATTATTTGCACTTTTTTTTTTGCGTGCCTTAATTTCCTTTTTTTTTTTCCAGCTTGTAGAGTATTTTATGTAGGGGTCACTGTATTTAGGGGGAAAAAATTTCTAGGCATTTCCATTATAGATATATGTAATGTGTAAGTATATATTCTGAGATGATTTTCAATTGAGCATATGATTTACAGATTCAATTGAGTTGATTGATGGACCTATTTTCAGGAAGATTTTAAGTGAATTAAATGTTTATAAAGATTATAATTGTTGGTCCCTAGGGTACTATTATTAGATGATGGAGATATACGCTTTTTATGTAAATATCTTGAGAATTTTCTATGGCATGTGAGCATTTTTACAGAGAATTTGAGCATTATTACAGAGAAGCTTTAACTAAATATATCTTGCAATGTGTTTGCTCTTGTATGTCCATAAGTACTCTTGTTGGTCTCAGAGTGGGTGAAGTGTAGCTTGGTCTTAATTTTTTTTATTTATTTTTATATCAATAACATAACCACAATATGTGTATTTGTAAGCAAGATAAAGTTTGTTCTGTTTCAGTTTTTGCTTCTGTTGATGTTTGATACTCTAATTCTTTAAAAGGATGAGTGCGTGGTCTTTAGAGTGCTTTCATTTGTCTTCATCAAAATTCAATTTCTCTAAAAGTTTTCTTTCTTTCTTTCTTTCTTTTTTTCTCATTTCTTTTCTAACAAAAATTTTGTGAGAATGTTTATTATACAATGTGTTTATCTATTAGTTGCTTTCATAGCCTATAGGCATTGACTAAAGTGTCCATATCTGGTTCCAGGCTTCTACATTACAAAACTATTACACCTAAACTTGACAACGTATTACAATATAATTGCTAATTATGTTTTCTTTTTCTTTTTTTCCCTTGAAAGTACTTACAAGGCAGGAATAATTTCTTCCATGGAGCTGTCTGAGGAAGCGATTAATATTGAATCTGGAACTGATACAGAATATTCCGATGATTCTGAGGACGACCCAAGTTTCAACATTGTTGAGGAAGCTCAATATATGCTGTCTAATCTCTCACTCAAGAGGAGACCCAAGACACTCAAGAGCGAGGGAACGGATGAAAAAGAAGATAGAATAGATCATAATCTGCAGGACCAGAATAATTATGAATTTATTCTTAAAAAAATTGAAGGTGGTCACGTGGATAATTTGAAAGTTGAGCAGTGCAAAATTTATTTGAGGAAACATGGATTGAGATTAAGTGGCAGCAAGCAGATACTAATTCAGCGAATCAAGGAACATATTGATATTATCAATTGTGGTGGGGAGAAGAAGTATCCACCATCTAGTTTTGTGATAAATTGCAAAGGTGATGCTTGCACTGGAGATGTAGTCTTGTTTCTACAGAATGTATATGATGAGTTCAGTATTGTAACTCGTAGAGCCAAAGGTGGCAGTCCATATGGGAGAAGAGTTGTGGCAGGGCGGATTTTGAAGGAGAGCTATGGTGCTGCTAAGCAACAACACACATTTACTATAGAAGTCCTATGGAGTACAGGAGAGCAGCCACTGCATCCACTACGCCCCCTGCTTGTTAAAGGAAGGAACCTATACAGGATCCACACCATGAGACAGAAATGGCAAGACGAAGGTGAAAGGCAGAAGATTTTGTTAGAAAAGCATGCTAGAGGTGGTGATGCTCGTCTAAGAAGAGATGAGCGAGTTCAAAAGAAGAAACAGCGAGAAGAACTAAAGAAAACTAAAGAACCTCTACGTTCAGTTGATATGAGGTCTGATAAACCAATTATACAACCTTTGGTCTCCCAGAATTGTGGCTCTCAGAGTGGCCATCTTACAAACTCACAATTTCCTAACATTCCAACAAGGATTCCATTTCACCCTGTTCAAGTTTGTCCTTCAGCTGTTTTCCCCAACTCCAATCAACCTGGAGGAAGTTCGACAGTTAATTGTCATGCAACGGTTTTCCCATACTCCAATCATCCAGGAGGAAGTTCAACAGGTAATCCGTTGTACGTGTTCCATCCTGGAAACTTTCATGCTTATCCACCAGTTCAGCGGACGGGCATAGAACAAAGGCAGATATGTCGGCACTTTGTTCGAGGAAGGTGTCATTTTGGGACAAGATGCAAGTTTTTGCATGAATGAGCATGAAGTGAACGGTATAATTCAGTTTCAGCTATATCACTTGATTAATTCATCTTGTTGGTTGGGGATAAATTTCCAATTATGGTGTATATTTTTTAATTAAAAGTTTACTATTATGGTTTTCTTTTGCCACTGCTCCACCTTCTAGATAAGAGGCTGATGATGTGGTACCATACAATAAAATTTAGTTGATGAAAAAAGTGTAGCCCTAAAGATCTTTCTTGCTTTAGTCAGATTTGGGCCTTCTTTTCGTACCTGTTTAACACATTAAATTAGGGTGATTACCCACTTTAGAAGTTTCATTATCATCCCTATTGGCTAAGTTTGTCTCTAGCCTTAACCAGTTGAACTTCAAAATTCCCTTATTGTAGAACAGTCTGCCACCTTATACCAAAATGATCATATCGTGTTTTAGGAGAACTAGAATTAAATGGGTTTCCGAGAATGTAGAACTTGCTTTGCAATTATTCCCCAGGGAAAACTGTTTACCTTTTGGAGTTACCTCAAAATTCTGATTGTGAGTTTGAAGCTGTGAAAGTAATAGTGTTAAAATTTCTCGAATTCCTTGTTTGGAAATCAAGCCTTTATTGCTAAATTTGTTGGGTACTGATATAATTGTGTGGAAGAGCGGTTGTGCTTCTTTATTGTAAAAAAGGATGATATGTTCTGTTCCATGGCATGCATGCTAGCTAATTCTGGCTGCCCTATGTGCACAGAGTCTATACTGCTCATTTCACTTGATTCCTATTCCTTCAAATTTCTACTTTCTGCAGTACTTGAAGCATTGTCTATGTTACATACATGGATTGAATGCAAATAATGGCATTCTTAGGGTTAACATTGCTTGAACACGGAGTTGCCATCTCATTGATTCTGTGCTAATAAAGAGCTCATATCCTGAATGGAGTTTTCCTGATGCAGTTTGTAAATGGTCTCCTGTGGTCCTCACCCCATGGTTCTAAAAGACTCTTGCTTAGCTGCTCGGATCAACCAGAGGTCAATCAGCTAAGGACTGGAAACTTTTCGTTTTCTGAGGACCTCCGCGCATTAATAAACTAAAGAACTACATTATGAATGAAAATCAGAAACTGTTCACACTTTATTTCAAGCTTTGGATACTCCACTTATGGTGGATGGATTGTTGACCCAGAGGTAAGATTTTACTTACCTCCCTGCTCAAAATAGTTATATCTTACTTCTCAACTTTCTACTCGATTATTAATCGCATGAACTTTGTTATCGTATAAGGCCATTTTATACACTACACAATTATCTTCCTCTATCAGATAATTAACTTAACTAATGGTGCATTAGATTTTGTTGAATTCAGTAATAAGATATTTTTAAATTTAAACTTTATGTTGTTCTTTGATGTAATTATGTGCTGACTGTTTAGAAGCTTAGTAGTTTAAGACCTGAGAGTCCTAGTCAGAGGTTGTATTTTTAATTAGCAATACAGACACTAAAGGCTAAACCTTCTTGAAAGGGAGAGAATGAACAATATCCCAAAAATGTAGTTCTTCTCTTCTCTTATCTCTTTGGATTAGTTATTGGTGTTGCTTCAAGTGCCCTGTCACAAGCTTTTACATCACAAAGAATATTAAGTAGTCGAGTCTGCATCTTCATAACGATTTACATTTGGGCTTGGATTTGGTTGACGTGTTGGCTCAGTTTGGTATGATTTTGCCTTGATGATGCATCGTTCTCTGAATTTCTCTAAGAACTTGATTCGTTTTATAGGAATATTGATTTTGCTTCACTCCATTATTTCAAAATTTGTAGGAGCTTTGATGCATCGTCTCCCCTCTTATCTGTGGGAACCCATGCATGAGTCTCAGTAAAGTTGATAATCGCAATCTTGATCTCTTAAATATAGAGAGCTCTCCAATTTCAAATTATTGCTTCTAAAATTATTCCTGTTTTTCTTCTCATATCTCAGTTTTCAAGATTGATTTCCGAAAGAAATCTCATCGTTGTGTTTTCAAAATCTGGAGAATGGAGATCATCGTAGTTTTCTTAAATAACAGGATTATGAGTTTGATACATTCGAATTTCAAACTTGTAATCGAATTCTTGAATTCTAAACAAATCTTCTCTTGATATTTAATAATGTAACGAGCAAATAGAAATTTAGATTGAAAAAAAAATGTTTAGCCATCTCTGAGTTAGATTTATTAATTGATTGTTCCAAGGCAATACTAAAAGAGTGTAAGAATCAACATACGTTAGGTATAAAAGATAATATAAAGCTAGATTAGAAAAATTTAAGTACAAAATATAATACAAAGCTAGATTAGAAAAGATTAGTAAATCAGAGCTATTAGGTATCTAAGTAATAACAGTTATAGTTGTTAAAATAAACGAGCTGCTTCAGAGCTTGACTTGGCTCAGCTCAATTGTAATTGTAGCGCTGGTGGTGGGATGGCGAAGGCATGGTGGAGCTTTGAATGAAGAGTGAGTCTTTTGTGCCCTCAGGGACATCGTGCTCATTTGCAATTTAAATCCCTAGCAATACATATGATTAAATAGAATATGAAGGGAGAGAGTTGTGTTCCCATGGGGTACGGTGTGTCCCGGGGCACCAAGTTTTTGCATTGAATGAAATCATTTAATGCAAAAGATGTGGACCGAAGATATTCTTCGAGTAAAATTAATGAGAAGAAGCTCAAGAGTTGGGGAAGGTGAAAAGATCACAAATAAATAAATGAAATAACATAGTAAAGGTTTAGTAAAATTTAAATTAACAAATGAATAATATTATTGAAGTAATGAATAAGGACATAGAGTAAATAATGAAATGATGAGAGGATAAAATAGGGGAAAATGTTTTACAAAATACTTTAGTATATTATGATTATGATTAGGATAGGAATAAGATATTTAATTCTATTTATTCCAAATAGTGATCTAATTGATTTTAAAGAGTAATCTAATTATTTTTACAAAGTAATTTATCAACTTAAAGATTGCACACAGCTTAATTTGTCACAGTTAGGGGTGGGTAATATCGACATACCCATACCGAAAATTTCGATATGAAAAAATTCATACTGATACTGAAATTTCGGTAAATTAAATTAGAGTTGTCAAAACAGGCCGAAAACCCACCTCAACCCGCCATTTTGCCGGCTCAGGCGGGTTACGGGCTAATAATAAGAGGCCCAACCCATTTAAAGGGGTTGCGGGTTATAGCGTGTCAACCCGCCTTTTTTTTTAAAAAAAATAGAGATGATGTTATAAAAATTATAATAATAATTACGTTATTACATTAAAATGAAATACCATAGTGGTAGAGACTTTTACAAAATAATATAATGTCAATAAGACTATTAAAACATAAACATAATTTTTATAGAATAGTCTCATTAACTAATAAGTGATAACAATAAGCAAGTATCATAAATCAAACACACAAAGTCTGCTAATTAAACTTCTCAAAGCAAATAAAATAACGCAAGTCTTATTGTTCTCAAACACCACAAATTATGGAACTTTAAGTGTACTAATTGTTTTAAAGTCAAAACACACAAGTTCAAAAAACAAATTTTAAAGTTTATTGGCGGCTAGAGCGGAGCAGATCGCCGATGTGAAGATTGAAGAATGAAGGTTGTAGTGGAGTGGGAGTCGGGACTATGCATGCAGGGTGAGGCTAGGGTTTTTCTTCTTTAATTTGGAATTGAAGGTAGGATTTGGAAATTGATTCAATGGAATAACTGCGTTCAAGATGAAAACGTGATTTGTTGGTGGGCAAGCATGTATGATTAGTGTGAAAATTTGCAAGTTTTAGGGTCTGATTTAGCACTGTTTTGTGAAATTTGTGTTAATTTTTTAGCACTAAATGGTTAATTTTTATATATTTAAGATATTGGTGCATTTGAGGTGTTGTTTCGTATTTTTAGATGAAAAATGATCAAAAGTGTAAAGTTGGATAAAGAGTGAAATCGTGAAAGAATGCTGAAAAACGCATGTCCACCGTGAATAATTTTTCTGTATTTTTGTAGAATTTCAAACTAATCATATGATATATGGTTGGAAAGCCATAGAAGAGAACATCATTTTGGCTCAAGAAACACCTCAATCGGAATTCAGATGAGTAGGTTATGATCAAAATAATGAAATCGTATACGTTGTGCCGACCCAGACATCTCGTGCCACATTTGCACGACTCGTGCCACCTTCAAATATTAGAATTTTTGTGAGTTCTTTATATGGATAGAAAGTCAAGGAAGAGATGATCGCGTGGGCGCAAAAATCACCTCGATCGGAGTTCGTATGTAAAAGTTATGCACTTTAAAAAAAGGCGGGTCAACCCATCCCCCGCCCCGCCCAACCCGCCAAAACCCGCCCCCATTTGGGCCAGCCCGTTTAGGCCCACCTCTAAACGGACAGCCCAATCCACCTTTTTTAGTGGCGGGGCGGTTCGGCCCGGCGGGCCTAACCCGTTTTGATAGCTCTAAATTAAATCGGATATCGATACGGTACCCAAAATTACATCATACTGATTTTTTGGTGAATACCAATTAATACCGAAACGTTAATTGCGGTGGTGGATTGGTTGAAATTGAGGGTGAAACGGTTGGGATTGCTTAGGAGTTTAAAAGTTTACAACTTATACACTTTGTTATTAAAACTTATACATTTTCTTAAAAATCACTTTTATTAATATATATTAATGAGAACGTATACAATTTAACTTAAAATTGAGATAATATAGAAATAACATATACTCTAAGTACCAAAGAAAAAAAATACACTATGAGTTTAAAACTCATACACTTGATTATTAAAACTTATACAATTGATAATTGAATAGAGATAATTTACATTTCTTCATTTTTATACCCAAAATCCATTTAAATCTTTAGTATGATCATCATTATTCCTTTTGTGATACCCGAACTTCTCACTACTCATGTGCTAATATAATTTAATTTGTGTTATGTGCATTTTATAATTATGTGATAATAATGTGGTAATTATGTGACAATTGATTTTACATTTTATATATCTTTACATTTTAATTGAGACATCCTTAATAAAATGGTGGCAATATGTGAATATATGTGTGCATAAATAATTACGTGCATTAATTTGGATATATGAGTAAATTATTTTATGAGTATAAATATATTATTTCTTAATTATTAAGTATCACATGTATTCTCGAAAGAATAATAGTGAGTAGAAAAATGTACACGTATGTGTCATATCTTAGTTATTAAGTATTACACGTAAATCAAGAATGGATAATAATAATAATAATAATAATAATAATAAAAAGGGTGAAATCTTAATAGCGAAGTTAACAGTAGACGTAGTAGACGTGAGCTTGTTATCAATTGATTAACAACACATATACGTGGCTCCCTAAATTGCCACAAACATTTGTAAAAAAAATTATTTATAGTAAGTTGAAGTTTGGGGCGGTGGTGATAATCCACCTTCATCACAGTATATAAACCCTCCTTGGGTTCATTTGAAGAGCAGGAAGCGAAAAAAAATAAATTAAATAAATAAATAAAAAGAGAGAGAGATGGAGAAGAAAAAAGGAGGAGAAGAAAGAGACGTGCCGGAATGAGAAGGAAGAAATTAGTTACAGATCTTCACGAGGTCTACACTATTATCACTATTATTGTCGAAGTCCAGGTAAGTAGAAGTCCAACTACAATGTATAAACATGTTGTTTGTGAATTATTTGTAATTAGTATGTGATAATTATGTTATGGATTATTTGTAATTAGTTTAATTACGATATGAATTATTTGAGATTAATTTGTTATACAAGCTGTGGATTTATGTGATTTGGAGAAAGTAGGGTTCATATTCAACACTATTATTGGTAAATTATTTGTGATAATTTTGCGATACAAGTTGTAGATCTATGTGATTTGAAATAATATCATTGTCCTATATAGATCTGTGTGATTGGAAACTATTGAAAATATATTTGTATGACTTGAGAAGATATTGGTTATAAGGATCTGTGGGATCTGAGGTGAAGTTATTATTCCAAAAGTGGATATGTTCGAATTGAAGTTAAATTGTTGCTTTATTGTGATTAAATGTTAATATTGATATTGTAAATGATTGGTGATGCACATTTAATTATTTTGGGTGCATACCATGCATAAACATGAAAAATGTTTTTCTCAAAATTAATAAGATACTAATGGTGTGTGCGGCCACTATATATGCATCTCTGTCAGGGTTCAGAAAAATTATTCCCGACACTTTATTTTGAGTTCGGAAAAATCATTATCGGTACTTTATTTGGGGTTCAAAAAAATTATCCCATTGAGCTCATTTGGGGTGCATATCATAAGTGTGTCGTGGGGATCTCGCAACGTGAACAATTTTCAAAATAAAAAAGATCAACTAGAAAGATTAGGAAATAGGCGATAGAGAACTAAATGCATTTTCATGCACTGAAATGCATGATTTCTACTTACTGAGATTTTTGTCTCACTAGTTTATGCATTGTAGGTGAACCTGTTGATGATTGAGTTTTGTGATGTGACTGTGCAAGCTGTGGAGCTCCTACAGGGTTTTGAGCGGATATACATAGATGACGACCTGTTGGGCTAGGCCGTGGGTTTATTTGTTTCCGCTAATATTTTATTATGTAATATAATAAGTATTGTCATGAGTTTGTCTGAATTGAGGTGGTGTCAGAAACCAGTTATGTATGTTGAATTGGTGTGATGGTGTTGGTTATAAACATATTATGTGAGAAAAAAATTTATATGCAGGTTTTTATAATGTTATGTTAAATAGTATTTAAATTATAAGTTATGTAAGGTGGGTCGTGTCCGAGTGGTATCAGAGCACGGTTTGGGTCCTGCAGACTATCTATGTACATGAGCTCAATCCTTGGAGCACAGCCTTGCGTGTAAGTGTTATTTTCATTCTGTATTGTTATGTGTCTTATAAATTATATTGGTCATGTGGTGTAGGAAGCGTAGTTAGTAGACAAAATGGTAAGGGCTACAGGTGAAAGTTCTGAAGGGGATAGGACTACTGAGCAAGCAGCACCTCCTGAAGGGAATAATCGTGATGTAGTGATTACTCGACTGATGGAACTGGTAGAGCGTCAATCCCAACAGATACAACAACTGATTCAGCAAAGAGATATGGGTGGACAACCAGAGGTTAATGCAAATCAAAAGAGACGTCAAGTAGAACGTGTGAAAATGGTTTTTGAGAGGTTTCGAAAGCTGAGCCCTCTAATATTTTAGGATGCAGCAGACCCCACAGATTCAGATGATTGGTTACGCACGGTGGAAAATATGTTTCAATACAGTAGAATTCCAAATGGGGACAGAGTGCTGTGTGCTTCTTTCATGTTACGAGGAAGTGCAGGCCACTGGTGGGATACCATTAAAAGTATTGAGGACATCACGACTATGACCTGAGAAAGGTTTAAGAAGCTTTTCAGAAACAAGTACTTTACGACACTAGTGAGAGCAATGAAGATGAACGAGTTTATACAACTGAAGCAGGGCAGTATGTCAATCACATATTACCTTCGTAAGTTTGAGCAGTTGTCGAGGTTTGCTGAACATATGGTGAGTATAGAGGCACTGAAAGTGGAGAGATTTGTGGAAGGCTTAAGGCCTGAACTTTACAGAGATGTGACTATGGCGGGACTGCATGGAGCAACATACTCACAAGTTGCAGAAAGGGCCCAAATTGCTGAGCAAGCGGAGATGAAGATCAGACAAGTGCAGGTTATCAGACGTCAATTTCAGCAGAAACCAGTGCAGCAGTTTGGGAGAGCTGATAAGAGGCTGATGTCATTTCAGAGGCCAAAATCAAATGTTCAAGTGGAGCAAGTACAGAGACGAGGAGAACCCAACAAGCATCCTAAATTTGATCAGGGTAAGGTACCACAGGCGACGCCACTACCTATATGTCCTAATTGTCTTAGATCACATGGTGGGGAGTGTCAAATTCCTCCGAGAACGTGTTACACATGCGGGGAGAAAGGACATGTGACTACTACTTGTCCTAAGAAAGGGAAGCAGACACAGCAAGAAAGAGCTCCGGCTAGGGTGTATACTTTGATGCGAGATGAGGCAGATGCGAATCCCTTAGTTGTCAAGGGTAAGTTTTCTATTTTTGGCACTTCTACATATGTGTTATTTGATTCTGAAGCAACACATTTATTTGTATTCACCGAGTATGTGAGGAAGTTGGGTGGAACATCTAACTTGATAGAAGCTAATTATGAAGTGATGATACCTTCGGGTGAGTCAAAACAAACTAATCGACTTCTTCGAGGTTGTGTTATTCCTATTGAAGGAAGACAACTCCTCGCTGATTTGATTGTGTTAAGTATGAATGATTATGATATCATATCGGGCATGGATTGGCTGTCAAAGTACGGAGCTACAATAGATTGTCAGAAAAAAAGTATCACTTTTCAGCCATTGGGTGGAGAACCATTCACTTTTGTTGGAATCAAGAAAAGCTTCAGATTTCTGATGATATCAGCAGCAAAAGCACATCGGTTGTTGGAAAGTGGTTGTGAGGGGTATCTGGTGAGTGTAATGAATGTTGAGGGGCAGCAATGTCCAGTTCTCGGTGATGTACCAGTAGTTCGGGAATATCTGGAGGTATTTCCAGATGATCTTCCAGGTTTGCCACCAGATCGAAAAATAGAGTTTGTTATTGAACTGCAACCGAGAACAGCCCCTATATCTAAAGCTCCATACAGAATGGCACCAGCTGAACTGAAGGAATTGAAGATACAGTTACAAGAGTTGCTAGACAAAGGATTCATCCAACCTAATTTCTGACCTTGGGGAGCATCAGTTTTGTTTGTTCGAAAGAAGGATGGCACATTGAGAATGTGCATCGATTATCGGGATCTCAACAAATTTACGGTGAAGAATAAATATTCATTGTCTCTCATTGATGATCTGTTTGATTAACTACAATGTGCATCCATCTTTTCAAAGATTGATTTGCGTTCGGGGTATCATCAATTGAAGATTATGGAGGTATATATTCCGAAAACTGCATTCAGCACAAGATACGGGCACTATGAATTCTTAGTGATGCTATTCGATTTGACAAATGCTCCAGCAGCATTTATGGATTTGATGAATAGAGTAATTCAGGAATTTCTCGATAAGTTTATAATTGTGTTTATCGATGATATTCTGATTTACTCTAAGAATAAGGAGGATCATGCGCTGCACTTGAGAAAGGTGTTAGAGATTCTGAAGGAGAAGCAGTTGTATGAGAAGTTCAAGAAGTGTGAGTTTTGGTTAGACCGAGTTGTTTTCTTTGGACACGTGGTATCGGGAGAAGGAATTTCAGTGGATCCAGGTAAAGTTAAAGCAATCCATGATTGGCCACAACCCTCAAATCCCATTGAAGTTCGTAGCTTTCTTGGATTGGCGGGATATTATCGAAGGTTTGTTGAAGGATTTTCTAGGATTGCTTCACCATTAACACAGTTGACCAGGAAAATGTGAAGTTCACATGGACGGAGGCATGTGAACAAAGTTTCCAAGAATTGAAGAGACGGTTGACATCAGCACCTATCTTAACTATTCCTACGGAGAGAGGAAACTTCAAGGTTAACAGTGATGCTTCAAAGAATGATCTTGGGTGTGTATTGATGCAGAATAGGAAAGTGATAGCGTATGCATCCATACAGTTAAGGGAGTATGAGAAGAATTACCCAACACATGATTTAGAGTTAACCGCAGTAGTGTTTGCACTTAAGATTTTGAGGCATTATCTGTATGGGGAACATTGTGAAATCTATACTGATCATAAGAGTTTGAAGTACTTTTTCACTCAGAAAGAGTTGAATATGAGGCAAAAAGATAGTTGGAATTGGTGAAGGATTACGACTGTGTTATCAATTATTATTCGTAAAAGCCAATGTGGTTGCTGATGCATTGAGCCGAAAGGCAATACAGAGTGTAGCTGCTATGACCATAAATCAGAAACCAGAGTTGCTTGATTTGCAAATGATGGGTGTGGAGATCATTCAGGAAGGATCGTTGGAAGCAAGGATAGCATCTCTGACACTTCGACCAACTTTGATGGATAAGATTCGACAGGACCAACAGGAGGATAAGTTGTTTGACAAGATAAAGAATGATATCAGCTCTGAAAAGTCTTCTGACTTCCAATTAGGAGATAATGGTATGACTCGTTATGGAGGTCGATTATGTCTACCTGAAGTGGATGACATTCAGAAAGAAGTGATGGCAGAAGCTCATTCAATACCGTACTCTGTACATCCAGGAGCTACTAAGATGTGTAGAGATTTGAAGTCACATTATTGGTGACCAGGGATGAAGAGAGATGTTGCTCGATATGTGGAGCAATGTTTGACTTGTCAGCAAGTCAAAGCCGAGCATCAGTGACCAGCAGGAACTTTGCAGCCTTATTTATTCCAGAGTAGAAGTGGGAGAATATCACGATGGATTTTGTTATCGGGCTACCGAAGACAGTGAAAGGTCACGATGCCATTTGGGTTGTCGTGGATCGATTGACTAAGTCAACTCATTTTCTTCCTATTAGCTCTATGTATTCCATGGATCATTATGCCCAGCTATATATACAAGAGATTGTCAGAGTCCATGGAGTACCACTTACCATTGTGTCAGACAGAGATACGAGATTCTTGTCTGCTTTTCGAAAGAGTCTACATAAGGCGTTGGAACCAGTTAGGTTGAAAAAATATTTGAGTTATGAAGAAGTACCAGTTGAGATCTTGTGGTAAGAAGTGAAGGAACTCAGAAATAAAGAATACCATTAGTAAAGGCATTATGGAGCAACCAACTAGTTGAGGAGACTACTTGGGAAGGAGAAGATAAGATGATGATTAATTATCCAGACCTCTTCAGGTAAATAAATTTCGAGGATGAAATTTTTATAAGGTGGGGAGGATGTGATACCCGAGCTTCTCACTACTCATGTGTCAATATAATTTAATTTGTGTTATGTGCATTTTATAATTATGTGATAATAATATGGTAATTATGTGACAATTGATTTTACATTTTATTTATCTTTACATTTTAATTGAGACATCCTCGATAAAATGGTGACAATATGTGAATATATGTGTGCATAAATAATTACGTGCATTAATTTGGATATATGAGTAAATTATTTTATGAGTATAAATATATTATTTCTTAATTATTAAGTATCATGTGTATTCTCGTAAGAATAATAGTGGGTAGAAAAATGTACACGTATGTGTCATATTTTAGTTATTAAGTATTACACGTAAATCAAGAATGGATAATAATAATAATAATAATAATAATAAAAATGGTGAAATCTTAATAGCGAAGGTAACAGTAGACATAGTAGACGTGATCTTGTTATCAATTGATTAACAGCACATATACGTGGCTCCCTAAATTGCCACAAATATTTGTAATAAAAAAACTATTTATAGTAAGTTGAGGTTTGGGGCGGTGGTGATAGTCTTCATCACAGTATATAAACCCTCCTTAGGTTCATTCGAAGAGCAGGAAGCGAAAAAAAATTAAATTAAATACACAAATAAAAAAAAGTGAGAGAGAGGGAGAAAAGAAAGGGAGGAGAAGAAAGGGATGTGCCGGAACGGGAAGGAAGGGATTAGTTACAGATCTCCACGAGGTCTACACTATTATCACTATTATTGTCGGAGTCCAGGTGAGTAGATGTCCAACTACAATGTATAAACATGTTGTTTGTGAATTATTTGTAATTAGTATGTGATAATTATGTTATGGATCATTTGTAATTAGTTTAATTACGATATGAATTATTTGAGATTAATTTGTTATACATGTTGTGGATTTATGTGATTTAGAGAAAGTAGGGTTCATATTCAACACTATTATTTATAAATTATTTGTGATAATTTTGCGATATAAGTTGTGGATCTATGTGATTTGAAATAATATCATTGTCCTATATAGATCTGTGTGATTGGAAACTGTTGAAAATATATTTGTATGGCTTGAGAAGATATTGGTTATAAGGATATGTGGGATCCGAAGTGAAGTTGTTATTCCAAAAGTGGATTTGTTCGAATTGAAGTTAAATTGTTGTTTTATTGTGATTAAATGTTGATATTAATATTGTAAATGGTTGGTGATGCACATTTAATTGTTTTGGGTGCATACCATACATAAACATGAAAAGTGTTTTCCTTAAAATTAATAAGATACTAATGGTATGTGCGGCCACTATATATGCATCTCTATTAGGGTTCGGAAAAATTATTCCCGACACTTTATTCTGAGTTCGGAAAAATCATTCTCGGTACTTTATTTGTGGTTCAGAAAAATTATCTCCATTGAGCTCATTTGGGGTGCATATCATAAGTGTGTCGTGGGGATCCCGCAACGTGAACAATTTGAGATCAACTAGAAAGATTAGGAAATAGGCGATAGAGAACTAAATGCATTTTCATGCACTGACATGCATGATTTCTACTTACTGAGATTTTTGTCTAACTAGTTTATGCATTTTAGGTGAACCTGTTGATGATTGAGTTTTGTGAAGTGACTGTGCAAGCTGTGGAGATCCTACAGGGTTTTGAGCGGATGTACATAGATGACGACCTATTGGGCTAGGTCGTGGGTTTATTTGTTTTCGCTAATATTTTATTATGTAATATAATAAGTATTGTCATGTGTTTGTCTGAATTGAGGTGGTGTCAGAAACCAGTTACGTATGTGGAACTGGTGTGATGGTGTTTGTTATAAACATATTTTGTGAGAAAAAAATTTATATGCAGGTTTTTATAAAGATGATGTTTATGTTAAATAGTATTTAAATTATAAGTTATGTAAGGTGGGTCGTGTCGCCTTTAAAAGATAAATCTAAAGAAAAAAGTACACTATGAGTATAAAACTTATACACTTTATTACTAAAACTTATACAGTTGTCATTTAACGAAGATAATTTACACTTCTTTTTTCCATACCTAAAATCCATTTAAATTTTGAGTATGATCATCATTATTCCTTTCAAAGATTAATCTCCATTTAGAAGATATTAAACTCTCAAATTGTATAATTTTCAAGTAATACATATATTAAAAAAAATTATACATTATTGAACTACATCTAATACATTATAACAATTTGATGAATTGAAAAATGTCAAATTTCAGTAATAACTAAATCTTGAAACTTGAACATCGTGACTAATCTGAGCATGAGAAATAAAGATCTGAACGCCTTCGATCTCCAACCCGAATGTCGTGACCGATAGAGATTTGAAAAAGATGATAGTCGTAACTGATGGAGATCTAAAAAGCCAATAAGATTCAAAGGAGTCAACGCCATGACGAAGGTAGATCCGAAGCAATGGAAAGAGATCTCCGACGAATCACTTAAAATAAGGACCTGATGAGAGAAATTATCTTTGTTGTTGTAGTTATCACATAATTGCGGTGGTGGATTGCGGCGTATGGTGAAGTGAGAAACAGAGAGAGAAGATGGTGGAATGGCGAAATTAGAGGGACGACGTGAAATGAGAGAAACAGAGAAAGGGGGGAGAGGCGTGTTGAGAGAGAGAAAGAGGGAGGAAGGGACCAGCGTAAGAAGTGAAAATGAAGAAATGTGTAAATTTTTTTATTAGGATCCATTTACAATTATCCAACCTGAGGTACGCTAAAAACATATGTACAATAGACTCATTCTTAGTTCATTTTCAAAAATCAAAGTCTCAAATCAAAGCATAATTCTACTAATTCCAAAAAGTAATCCAATTATTTTTAAAAATAATCTAATTATCTCTACAGATAACATACAATTCAATTCTTCACGGTTAATGTGTTCATTTTTAGAAACCAGAGTCTCAAGAGCAATCCTATTAATTCAAAATAGTGATAGAATTAATTCTAAAGAGTAATCTAGTTATCTCTACATAGTGTTCTTCTACCTATTACAATTTGACTCGTCGAAAAGGAATTACATTAACAATAAGAATTCCCTCCCCATGTAGAACAATCCTCATTGCTTGAAGAATTGACTTCTTGACAAACTTCACTGGCGGTGCACAAACACCCATTGTTACGCCACTCGAATCTACCCGCGACGTGCCGGACTTATCAACTGGGTCTTCTTTCACCACTTTGGGTCCAGTTTCTCTTGTTAGCGAAGCGAGTGAAGCACTTATACAAATGAAAATTAAAGTGCAATGCTCAACAAGAAATGTTGCTAAGCTATAATTTAAACTGCAGATTGCGTTCATCCCTCAGCAGTTTTGGAGCTTGTTATCTACTCAAATTCTACAATCTTTTGACATCTTATCACTTAATAGTCGAATCCAAGATCCAAGTTTTCTTCCTTAACCATTTATCCATGTTCCCACATCTTCCCCACTAATCTGCAAAATCCAAGATTTGCCCTTTTTTAACATTAACACAAAATTAATTGATGATACTTCAAAATTTACTTAACATTTTAACATGATTTTCTCATCGCGGAACAAATAAGCTAAAGATTAACAACTCGTTAAACTCATAATCAATCGAGAAACTATTATAACACCAAAAGGGGGGAAATCCTAGTAATAATAGACAAAAAATCTGAAAAGAAAGAGATAGGAATAGTGCATAATATCGTGATTCTCATTCATGTGATCACAATCCATCTATATACAGTTACAGTCAAGTAGGAAAATAGAAAAACCTACACATAATAGACTAAGCTATACAAAGGCCCATATTACGGGATATTATTTGCATATATGTATAGATTATATATGCAAATAATATCTGGTAATATGGGCCTTTGTTTAGCTTAGTCCATTATGTGTAGGTTTTCCTATTTTCCCACTTTGCTGTAACTGTATATAGATGGATTGTGATCACATGAATGAGAATCACGATATTATGTAGTATTCCTATCTCTTTCTTTCATGGTACCAGAGCCGAAACCTAGTAATCTAAATCCTAAATTTTAATCTACCAATTTCTTCAATACTGTTGAACATCATGTCCGACAACGATACTGTTGATAATGTTCAGTCTTGCAAAATTTAGGTAGCATCTTCTTCCAGCGTCATTATCGACGCGATGTCTCCGTACTACCTTAATGGATCTGACAAACCCGGTGATGTTCTTGTTGGGACTCTCATTCGCGATGGCAATTATGGAGTTGGCTTGATGACATGACCAACTCATTGTATGCAAAAAATAAATTTGGATTTGTTAATGGAGAAATTCCAATGCCGAAGTCAGATTCGCCATATTCACCATATTGGCAACGCAACAACGCAATGGTTAAAGGATGGTTACACAGCAGCATGGAGCCTGAAATTCATCAAAGCTTCAAGTTTCGCACGGCTCGTGAGATTGGAGAGATCTTGAGGAGGGTTTTGGGAAGGAGTCTGCGCCTCGGACTTATAAATTGCGACAAATATTGGGCATGATTAGGCAGGATAGCAATACAGTATCTGCATATTACAGCCAATTAAGAAGGGTTTGGGATGAGATGTCTTCTTTGAAGCTGCCGCCAAACTGCACTTGTGGACACTGTACTTGCAATTTGTAAAAGGCCTTGACTGAATCTTGTGATAGAGATCGTTTGTATGATTTTCTGATGGGGTTAGATGATGCATTTGGCCCCCATATGGACTCAGATTCTTAGAACTCATCCAGTCCCTACCCTTAGGGCTGCTTATCATTTGGTTTCAAAGGATGAACAACATCGCTCTATCACAACCGCTCGCAAATTAGTGCCTGATGTCGCCGTTTTTCAAGCACAGTCAAGGTTGGATCCCACCACAAGAAAGAAAGAATCTCGATATTGTAGCCATTGTGGTCGAATGAATCATACGTATGAGACTTGCTTCGAACGCATTGGTTATTCACCCGGTTGGAATCAAAAGGGAAAGACTGATAGACAATGAAATCGATCCTAAAGTGCGCAGATAGGGGGAGATTCGCGTACCAACAACAATGATGCATGCCAGACAAATTCACGAGGAGGACAACGCACTAGTGCTCAACCACGGACTGCATACACCGACAACGAACAGTCATCCGATCTCGGTCTCTCAATTGAGCAGCTTAATCGGCTAACGCAATTTATGCGAATTGAGTTCCAGATGGATAACATTACCTCTTCCGCTGAACCAACTGTCAACATGGCAGGTAAATTGCCATTTTCCAGGCCATGGATAATCGATTCAGGTGCCACTGAACACATCACTTGCGAAGATGATGCTTTGGATGATGTTGTTGTTAATTCTTCAGAACCTCCAGTTCGCATACCTAATGGTGAAAGTATACACGTTACTGGCATTGGAGGAATACGTCTATCTAATAGGCTTTTTCTTCCACGTGTCTTGATTGTCCCATAATTTCGCTGCAAACAACTTTCTGTCTGTCGTCTTGTTTCGGATCTTAATTATGGACTAATATTTTTTGGGGATTTTTGTGTTATACAGGATTGGAGTGGGTAATCTAAAGTAGAAATAGAAGGAAATGATTGAACAAGTATCGTGAGTGCGATCACCACAGACTTTATTAACGGCCATGGTGATCCTCTAAAATTCAATTATCGAACAATCGTGCAAGAGAGAGAAATTTGTAACGAAAAATGAATGAATCAAAAGTCAAAACAGGGAATAACCTATTTGACCCTTTTTTATCCTTTGAAAAATTTCCATTTATAAATCCATTTGTAGGCCCGTTTTCCTTTAAAAAGTCTAGTTCTACTTCTACCAATTCTTAAAAAAAAGCCTGATTTTATATTAGGATGTAAGCAAACCAAATTGTTCGCAAACTATTCGGGTTTCGGTTTGATAAAGTATTCGTTCGACCTCGTTCGCTAATCTTAACGAGTCAAACTAAACTTGAATTTTGAGCTCGAATAATTTATCAAACCAAACTCAAGCTTGAGGGTATTCGACTCGAAAGCTCGCGAACATATTCGTTAATATGCTCGTTAATAGCTCGCGAACGTGTTCGTATTTTTTTTATTTTTTAATAGTATATATTATTATTATTATTTATTAATATTTAATAATTAAATATTTTATATTAAACAAAACAAATATAATATTAACTCAAGTGATTATTTAAATATTTAAATATCTTTTTAACATTTATTAATATATTTTGTTGATTTATTTATTTAATATTATGAATGTTATTAGATGTTTATAAATGAAATATTCTTAATGTCTACAAATAAAAATAATTAAATGTTCATGAGAAAACGTTCATGAACAAGTTACATTATATGTTCGTGAACACGTTCGCGAGTTTTAATAAACAGTTTGAGTTTGAACTTAAGTTCAATATTTTTTTCGCAGAGTTCGAGTTCGGGCTCGAGTTTGATAAATCCTTAACAAACGATACTCAAGTCTAACAATGTTCGACTCGACTCGGTTCCATTACATCCCTTATTTTTATACAAGTTATTGCCATTATTTCTTTTTTTTAAAGAAACATATTCCGTAATGGTATAATATTTTGTTCTAAAGTATACATACTTTAATTAATAAGAGTAAACTTTTTTCATTAAACTGATTGGTTAATATATGAATATATAATATAAATGTTTGATTAAAACAATTAATTTTTTTCCAAAAAAAGAAATGGTATAAGTTCTTATATTAAAGGGTATAACATTTAATGTTAAATAGTACAATTTTCGAAAATCGCAAGATTTGAAGGTACGATATCCCTGATACACGCAAGTTTTAGCCAAAGACTTATTTAGATGCAAGTTTTAGCCCAAGTGAGTTAAAGATAAAATATAAGTAATATTTCTTTTATGCATTTAAATAAGATTTGATTTAATTACTTGATATACATATAGATTTTACAATAAAATATGAACAAAAAAAATTGTACATTAAAAATTTTGAAGCGGTTATTCGCAGCCATAAAATTTACTAAACGTATACCTCATTTGCTAAGCATACCCCGATATAATTTAGTTATATGCATACATATTATTACACATCCCATTTGAGATATTTTTACCCTTAATTATTTAAGAAAAAGAAAAAAACCCAAGGAATATTTTACTCTAACTCGTAAACGGGTCCGGATCTTCTGTGACACTTTGGTGTGACATTTCTTGTACCACTCCATTAAATGAGCGACACGTAGGAGAGGTGAGAGATATTATACCCTAACCCATAAACCCTTAAGGGTAAGGATTGATTCAACCTGCCACATGTCATTTTATTAAGAGATGTCACACCAAAGTGTCACAGGACATTCCGTGCCCTCGTAAACACACACTCCCCATCTCTCACACACAAGATAATGCAATATGCATGAAGAAGAGAGAATTAATATTGGCTGTAAGTATAATGCAATTTGTGAATTCATATATAATCTCCCATTACCTTCCCTTATTCATCCGAAGGTAAGACTAATAGAGAGAAGAGAGAGCGCGCGCTTTTCATAAAAAATAATAAAGGGAGGGTTATACATAAGAAGGTGGGTGAATGTGTACTCAGTGATGGATAGTGTGTGTGGTGTTAGGGACTACTAGGAAAACACAGGCTTAAAGAGAGACGTACTGTGGCTTGAGAACTCTTCTAATCCCACCAAAATCCATAGTAAATAAATGTTAGAAGTTGAAGTGTAAAACATGATCTTGATGTCCATGCTACCAGTGCATCAAGTTGGCCAGCAAGTGTGTGAACATTACATACATGTTTTTTGGAGTTTATACGCTAGGATTGTACACACACGTGACTGCATGGATGCATGTTAAATGGAAGGGTTGGTTAGGGGGTTATGGATCGGTTGTGTTGATTAAATGAGCTGGTTGAAGAGATTTGAAGGAGTTAGTTTGTTAAGTATGCTGTTAGGGAGGTGCTGATATGTCAAGGCTTCATTGGATGGTTGAGGCATCAGTCGTGCAGCTGAAACGGATCCAACTCAACCGCTTATATAAGGGTTCAATCTGCTTCATTCATCAACATGTTTTTTTCTCCTTCTTCTGCAAGTTAGAGATAGTGATCCATGAGTGATCAAAGAGTTAGTTAATCTTCTTCATCAAGTGTAAACGTCTATCAATGAAAGAGTGCTCGATTTCCTTTGAAAGTGGACATAGATCTTCATGATCAAACCACTATAATTTTTTGAGTGTTGATTCTTTCATTTATAGGTTTTTAATTCAATTGCTTTTCATATTCAAATCTACAAACGTGAGTTGAGTGTGTTATATTGTTCATTGAGTGGTTAACAGTAGGAATCCAAGTGTGTTTTTCTACTTAATCACAACAATTGGCGCCGTCTGTGGGAAATCGAACGAAGCTGAATTCAAAAAGATGAACACCACTCGATTTGATATTGAGAAGCTCTCTGAGAAAACATATTTCAGTCTCTATAAACTCAAGATGAAGGCGATCTTGACACAGCAGGGGTTCATTGATGCATTGAAGCTACCTCCACCGGTCAAGACAGAGATCATCAAAGATCCATTAGTAGCAGGACCTCCAAGAGTATAAGTAGATGATGAGGTACTTCGTAAAGCTCATTCTACAATCATTTTATGTTTGGGGGATAAGGCATTACAGGAAGTAACTAGAGAAACTACTGCTATTGGTGTTTGGAGAAATTAGAGTCTCTGTATATGGTGAAAACCTTAGCAAATAAGCTGCATATCAGAGAGAAAATTCATGCATACAAGATAAGTGATGAAAAACCTACACTAAGTCAGGTTGATAAATTCATCCAAGATTTTGGATGATCTTGAAAGTGTTGATGTTAAGATTTCTGAAGAACAAAGGGTTCTCATGCTAATGATAGCACTTCCAAAATCATTTCAAAGTTTAAAGGATACATTGTTGTATGCAAACCAAGGCACTGTCAAGATTGACAGTGTACTCCTTGCACTCAAGTCAAGACAGCTGCAGCTTGTACCTGAGGGTGTACCAAACTCAGGAGGAGAAGGACTAGTTGCCAGGAACAATTATCAATCCAAAAGAAATAACAAATAGAAGAAGGATCACATGAATGGTGACAAACAAGATAGCAACTTAAGGGTGATTGGTTGTCTTGCCTATGCACACATAAGGCAAGATAAGCTAGAACCTAGAGCCATAAGGTGTGTAATGATTGGATATCCATCTGGTGTAAAAGGTTACAGATTATGGAGTCTTGAAAGCCATAAGTTTCTTGTCAGCAGGGATGTTATCTTCAATGAGATAAAGATGCTATTACTAGAGCAAGTTGGTACTTCAGTGATATCAAATGAGAGTATTGAGCCTGAGGTGGAGTCTGATAAAATTTTTGAATCAGCAGATGACAGATCATATACTAACAAGGAAAATACTGATCTGAGTACATATCATCTAGCAAGGGATAGACAAAGAAGGAAAATAAATCCTCATGCTAGATACATTCAAGCTGATCAGGTTTCATATGCACTGTATACAACCTCTAAGATTGAAGCTAGTGAACCTAAGAGCTACATGGAAGCAATAACTAGCCCTGATGCTGATCAGTGGATCATTGCAATAAGTGAAGAGCTAATGTCCCTTGATAAAAATGGAACTTGGGAGATAGTAAGTAAACCTCCGAAGCAAAAGTTAGTGGGCTACAAATGGATTTTCAAAAGAAAGTTCTCAGCAATTTCAGATGGAAAAATAAGATATAAAGCTAGACTTGTAGCTAAGGGTTTCTCACAGAAAGAAAGGGTGGATTACAATGAGATATTCTCACATGTAGTTAATCATTGCTCTATAAGGATCATACTATCCTTAACAGCACAGTATGATCTTGAGCTTCACCAAATGGATGTAACAACTGCTTTTCTTCATGGTGAATTAGAAGAACAAATCTTCATGACTGTACCAGAGGGAGTTGATATCCAGAATAGAGAATCTAAGGCTTGTTTGCTTAAGAAGTCACTATATGGTCTTAAACAAAGCCCTAGACAATGGTACCTGAGATTTGATCAATACATAACAGCCTGTGGTTTTGCTAGAAGCTCTTATGATAGCTGTGTATACTACATGAAAGAGGGGAATCAGTATACTTACTTGCTTCTATATGTTGATGATATGCTGATCGCAAGTCATACCATGAATGGCATTCAGAGAGTCAAAAGTATGTTGAAATCAGAATTTGACATGAAAGACTTGGGGGAAGCCAAGATGATACTTGGTATGTCCATTAATATGAACAGAAGTAGTGGAAGCTTGATCCTCAGTCAGAAATCCTACTTGTTGAAGGTTCTTAAAAGGTATAACATGTTTGAAAGTAAGTCTGTTACAATACCTTTTAAGCAGGGATTGAAGTTATCATCACAGCAGACTCCTACAACTACATCAGAGGTAGAAGAAATGAACTTGATACCCTATGCAAATTCAGTTGGAAGTTTAATGTACTGTATGGTCTGCTGTAGGTCAGATATGGCATATGTCATGAGTATTCTGAGTAGATTTATGGGATGTCCAGGGAAGCCACATTGGCAGGCAGTAAAATGGGCAATGAGATATATCAAGGGATCAGCAGACAGAGGTTTGAAATTTTAGAGAAGACAGGAATAAAGTGAAGTGTTGTATGGATATGTGAATGTTGATTATGCAGCAAATATGGACACAAGAAAATCATTGACTGGTTATATCTTTACTCTCTATGGAATAGCCATAAGTTGGAAAGCAAACCATCAATCAGTTGTGGCTTTATCTACAACTGAGGCTGAGTTTGTAACTTTGACTGAAGCAATCAAAGAAGGATTGTCGATCTCTGGAATGCTGAATGAACTTGGTATTAAACATGATTGTGTAGAAGTGTTCTGTGACAATCAAAGTGCAATTCATTTAGCCAAACATCAGGGCTATCATGAAAGGACTAAGCACATTGATGTCAAGTTATATTTTGTAAGAGACCTTGTAGAGAATGAAGCTATAAGAGTGCACAAGATTGACACATCTGTCAATCCTGCAGACTGTAGTTGGAATGCAATCCCAGTGATCTTGGAGGGAGCTGCTCATAATAGAGCAGCAACAAAGGGAATTGAGCAGCAAGTTTGTTGGAAGATGTGATACATGTTTTAAGGTGGAGAATTGTTAGAAGTTGAAGTGTAAAACATGATCTTGATCTCCATGCAACTGGTGCATCAAGTTGGCCAAGAAGTGTGTGAACATTGCATACGTGTTTCTTGGAGTTTATATGCTAGGATTGTACACACACGTGGCTGCATGGATGCATGTTAAATGGAAGGGTTGTTTAGGGGGTTATGGATCGGTTGTGTTGATTAAATGAGCTGGTTGAGGATCTTTGAGGGAGTTAGTTTGTTAAGTATGCTATTAGGGAGGTGCTGATGTGTCAAGGCTTCATTGGATAGTTTGAGGCATCAGTCGTGCAGCTGAAACGGATCCAACTCAACCGCTTATATAAGGGTTCAATCTGCTTCATTCATCAACACGTTTTTTTCTCCTTCTTCTGCAAGTTAGAGATAGTGATCCATGAGTGATCAAAGGAGTTAGTTAATCTTCTTCATCAAGTGTAAACGTCTATCAATGAAAGAGTGCTCGATTTCCTTTGAAAGTGGACGTAGATCTTCATGATCGAACCACTATAATTCTTTGAGTGATGATTCTTTCATTTACAGGTGTTTGATTCAATTGCTATTCATATTCAAATCTACAAACGTGAGTTGAGTGTGTTATCTTGTTCATTGAGTGGTTAACAGTAGGAATCCAAGTGTGTTTTTCTACTTAATCACAACAATAAAAAAATTGATGGGAACTCTTCTAATCCCACCAAAATTCATAGTAAATTAAAAAATTAAGTGGATTGGAAACTCCTTTAATGGCGACTATGAATATGGATGATAATGAGACGAGTATCTCCGGGCACCCGGCCTACCCGAATCTTAATGGAAAAGGTATGAGTAGTTGTAAACGAGTTTGAAACGGGTATGGGTAGTTATAAAAAATACCATTACGGTTTGGGACGAGTACGGGTAATGTCTCAATACCTACGGATACCCCGTTTATATATATTTTTTATATAAAATTTAATACTCATTCCGTCTCGGAGAAGTTAGCACATTTTTTTGGGCACGGAGATTAATAAGTATAATAATTTAATGTAAAGTGAAGTAAAGTGAGGTGAGAGAAATAATATTTAATTTGTAGTGAGTAGTTATATTAGAGGTGGTATGTGGGCTCCATGAGAATAAATTAATTGTTTTGGTGTGGGTCCCATGTATTAAAAATGAAATATGTCAACTTTAGTGGGACAAAACAAAAAGGAAAGTGTGTCAACTTCTATAAGACGAAGGGAGTATATATTATATAATTTATATATTATTAGATATTTTACATATTTAATTAATAGTTATAAGTTCTATTTAATCATATTTATTTAAAATAATAAAATATATATTATATTTATTTTATATATAATTAATAATAATGTAATTATTATTATTATATTTATTTAAAAAATAAAAATATAAATATATTAAAAATAAATAAATATTAAACAGGTACGGGTACACGCGGGTATCGATAAATGGGTATGGGACGAATACGAGTGTGGGTAGTTTTTTTTGTCGGATACGGGTACGGGTACCCCAAAATAAGTGAATACCCTACCCATTGTCATTAAGGGTGGGCATTTTTTTCGAGTTTCGGGTACTTGAACTGATCCGGAAAAAAATTACTCAAAAAATTTGATTATTTCGGGTATCGAGTAAACTCGGACCTAACTGTTCATTATTAGATCGGGTATCGGGTTTTAAAAATTATGCGAATTACGTGATCGGGTTACACGGTAATTTTATTTTTATTTATACTTCATCCTTCCCATTAAAATGTACGCGCTTCCTTTGTAATTTACAAAGGAAACGCGTACGTTTCAATGGGATAGAGGGAATATTATATATAATATACTATATTAAGTAATTAATTAGGGTTTCTATCACACACTTTACCAAATTCACACCTCCAGGCCCCAATTCCCTCTCACCACGCTTCACCACTGCACACTTCACCCTTCACACTTCATCTTCATTTCTCATCTCACTAACACTGCTGGCGTACACCACTAGAGGCAGCGACCACCAATCCACCATGGCACCATGATCCTTCGTACTTGCAGACTTAATTTTTACCAGGCCATGGCTTCATATTGGGTATCGAGGTCGCCACACCGTCGTGAGGTTGAAGCTGGAGAAGGAACGGGTCAGGTATCTTGTGGTTCCGAATTCGGTGATTGAATAGTATTTTGGGATCAGAGGTTTGATTCACAAAGAATTTCACTCTTATTTGAAATGGGTAACACACTTACTCACAATCCTCACAATACTCAAATCTTTTCCTCTCTCAATCTTCACTGAAAAAAAGTACATAATTTAAATTGGGGGTGGAGGGAACAAGAGAATAATGGGAACAATTGAGAAACATCCCCCCAAGAAGATAGGCTGCTCAAGATAGCAATCAACGAGGAAAGCCAACTATTGAGAGTTTAATGAGTGGCTGCCAACATTTTAAGGCTTAGGGTAGGAGATGGTCTTGGGCCTCAACAAAGGTATCATGAGCCAAAACAAATTGGCCTAAGAAAAAGCCCAACAAATCTCCACCTTTTGGCCCAATCTCAAACACCTTTTGGCCCGTGGCAACACACCTACAAAACACAACACAAAGTAGAACAAGTCACATAGACAAATTTGCAGATTTAGTGAACATAACAAGAACTAAGACACAAAGTCCATGGAAACGCCACAAAGGTAGTTTACACGATCACTTAATATCACATAAAAATACTAAGCTAAGAACAAAGCTCACATGAGATCACAAAGATCATGAATACAAAATTCATAACATTTATCACCAAGAATACAATATAAAATTCTAAAGACACAAATTCTAATCATATAGGAAAAACAAGTTATACCATTTAAAAGTCATATAGACACTCCATAAAGAAGCACACACAGTAATCAACAATCAAACGTTACACAAACATTTGAATTCACACAACAGGCTCCACCTCTCTTAGAGAAACAAATAAGCATGTAAATGGTACACAACCATAACAAATACTAACACATAGTAAACACATTAATGTTCCACCTTATAAGGAGCAACCAAGAAGCAAGTGTAACAAATAAAAAAGCAAAATAGAAAACATATTTCAATAACTACAATTTTCTCACACAAGAAAATCAAATTTTCAGAAAAAAAACATGCAGAATTAATAAGCCATTTAAGCACACAAAAGGCTCAAGTAATTCATACAAGCACAACTAGTAAACTTCCCCATAACTTTAAGTTTCAGTCATAATATTGGTTTGTTCACTAGATTTATCCTTCTTGGAGTGAGGACATTTGTTAGCATAATGGCCACACTCATTATAATTATAGCATTTACGATTCTTAGCCTTAAAATTATTATTATTATTATGCTTTCCCTTGACAAATATAACACCCCCTGAAATACTATCGCTCCCATTGTATTTTAAATCATGTTCCTTATTTTTTATAGCATTAGATATCAAGTGAAATCTCATCTTTACCATACTTAATGGAAAAATTCACATCACTATAAGTATCAGGAATAGCATTTAACAAGACAATGTGAGAGTACTCATCAATGTGCTTATTACCAAATTGCTTATTATCAATAATAAGCTTTGTAAAAATGTCCAAGTTTTCATCAATATCCTTATTCAAATCTAATTTAAAATTGAAAATGTTTTCAAGTAAGAGCATTCTACTAGGCAAAGATGACACATTGAACAATTCATCCAATTTTTTCACATCTTTTCAGCAGAACCAAAGTTACCAACCTTTCTTAACACAGAGTCAGAGAGATTTAAAGTGATGGATGATAATGCAAGCTCATTCATTTTTGATTTATTTTCTTCAGTTACAGTTTTAGCGTACATTCCATCAATGGCCTTAAAGACACGTTGTTGAACCAAAACACATTTCATCTTTTATTTCCAAATTTCTAAATCAATTTTACCATCAAAAGGAGTCAAGCCAAAGGAATTGGAAGCCATCTTAAGCACAAAGCAAAGACCACAGAGACCCCAAGAAGAAATAAACTAACAAACAAGAATATTAAACAACGGAAGCAATTCATACTAGGATAACGAATACCACAATAAAATCACAAAGATCAAAGAATACCTAGTTCTACAGCAAGCAAACCCAATCCTAATGTCACTGCAAGTGACTATAAGAATCTGGAAAAACACAAAGTTAAGGTTTCAACCACTTTACCAGAGTGATGAGTTTTCAAAATACCTTCAAGTCCACCAGTTGCATGAAGCACCGAGCAGCAGTGCGTGGGGCACTCACCGAGGCAGCACCAATCGGACGGCCACCAGGTTCGACGGACGGTGAGAACCTTGGCTCTGATACCACTCTTGGGTATAGGGTCGCCACGCCGTCGTGAGGTTGAAGCTGAAGAAGGGACGAGCTCAGGTATCTTGTGGTTCTAGATTCAGTGATTGAATAGTGTTTTGGGATCAGAGGCTTGATTCACAAGGAATCTCACTCTTATTTGAAATGAGTAACACACTCACTCACAATCCTTAACTTTGTTCCTCTCTCAATCTTCACTGAAGAAGAGTACCCAATTTAAATTGGGAGTGGATGGGACAATAGAGTAATGGGAACAGTTGAGAAACATCCCCCAAGAAGATGGGCTGCTCAAGACATTAATAAACAAGGAAAGCCAACTATTGAAAGTTTAATGAGTGGCTGCCAACATTTCAAGGCTTAGGGTAGGAGATGGTCTTGGGCCTCAACAAAGGTATCATGGGCTAAAATAAATAGGCTTAAGAAAAAACCCAACACTTCCTTCTTTCATTTTTTCATTTCTTTCCTCTTTTATTTCTTGTAATTCTCCACAATTCTCTTCTCATTTCTCTCTGTTGAGGATTCGGCGACTTGGATTGGATTATGTAATGAGTATTTTATTTTTATTTGAGTGATTGGTTTGGATAAGTTATTCAGTATTAATAACAACAGGAAATCAATACACAAATTGGGTAATCTGACTCAGTTACCCAAAATTTTGGATACATGAATGATCGGTTCGAGTTCGGGTAATGTAATTTCAAACCTAAAATTTTGGGTACCCAAACCTGAAACCCGAAATACTCAGTACCCAACCCTATACCCACCCCTAGTTGCCATCCCTAACTGTGCTAGTAGCGAATGGCGATCCGATTTGGTAAAAGGAACGCATCCCACCAGAAAACAAACTGGTTGAAGAAACGTAGGAATCAAATTGTGGAGAAAACTCATTTTTACAAAGATGAACACAAGGATATTTATGTCTTATTAAATGAGGGACATTATTTTATGGTTAGTGGCTTGTATTAATCGTGATGGATTATATATGAGATCTTTTTATTAAAAAAAGAAAAAGAAAAAGACAATGAATACTTTTGGAATTCACATTCAAAATAATAAGATGAGGATGTTTGGGTAGGGATGTCAACTTGGGCTCGGCCCGCGAGTACCTAATCTGGCCCGCACGTTTTGGGGCGACCCAAACCCGGCCCGTAGCAGAAACGAGACGACCCGTCCTGGACCCGCAAATGTACGGGGCGGGTTTGGATATTGCTTCAGCCCCGTCTGGCCCGTCCCGGCCCAAACACAATATAATAAAAATTATTTATATTTTATACATATAATTATATTATATGATATATACATATAATTATATTAATTTATTTATTGTATACATTATTTGGAAGTTAGAATAAATTATTTTATTGTGTATATTATTTTATTATAATTATTTTATATTTTATACATACGAATTATTTATAACTATATGTTAAGTATATATATAATTATATTAAATTATAATTATATTTTATATTATTAAATTATTTATTGTGTAAAATAAATATAATCTCATTTATGCTGGTCTAATGAAACTTATTTAATATGCTTACAATTTATTTATTTTTATTTTTTAAATTTTATTGATGTTTATATGTGAGTGTATGTTAAATTAAGGTTTATAAGTGATTTTATTTAATAAAAAAAAGGGGCAGGCAGGGCGGACCCGCCGCGTACGGGTCTGGGCACGTGTAATAACCCAAACATTTATAATTATTTTTACACTATTTTCATAATACCACTAATATAATTTGTTTTACTTCTAAAAGATTTACAGGAAGAAGTGACGAAAACATCTGAGTTCAACCGCACTCCTAGCACCGATAAAATAAGAAGAACACTATTTTGAATTTAAACAGAGAATAGTAAAATACGCAAAAAAATTTTTTACTAAATTATATAGATATAATGATAATAATAATAATAATGGATAAGTAAATAATAATTATAAATATATATATATATATATATATATATATATATATATATATATAGATAATAATAAATAAATAAATAAAATAGATGTAGGAACCCTATTTTCCAAACCTATTATGTACGAACTGCAGGCCTTCTAAATATAAATAAAAAAAGAGAAGGTAGAATGAAATTTTCAACCCGCGGTATAAATGAATTTCCACACACACACAGTACAAGTCTAAGCTGAGTGAAAAATTTTCACTATAAATAGACCTTAGATAACCATGATTCATCACCCCCTCAATCTAATAAATATATATATATATATATATATATATATATATATATATATATATATATATATATATATATATATATATATATATATATATATATAAGTATATATATTTGGTGAGTTTCCATCGCCAACTTTCTACTATTATTAATATTATTATTATTAATATTATTATAATCGTCATTTTATGATTTAAAAGGAAGGCTAAGCATCTAACTCAATCATAAAATAATTATACAAATTTTCATTGTTGTACTACTATTACTATCATATTTTTGTCATTATTATTAACATTATTATCATTATTACGATTATCATCATTATATGATTTAAAAGGAAGGTCAAGCCTCTGACCTAATCATAAAATGATGGTACCAACTTATACTAATATTATTATTACTATCATTGCACTATTTTTATCACACTATTACTAAGAATAATGCTATCATTTTATGATATAAAAGGAAAGTCGAGCCTCTGATTTTATCATAAAAATGATAATTTTTCATTCCTACTTTATATATATAAAAAAATATATGGGTACGAGTTTTTAAATAAATCATTTGTGCTAGGTGAAGTACTTGTGAACGGGATGTCGAATCACTCTTCCACTCAAGTTGTAACACGGAATTTTAAGTGACCCAAATGTGGGTAAAATATTTGAAAATGGTTGGATGTTATCGTTGGTTTGCATATGAAGTGTGCTTATTTCTTCTCTTATGGTAGTGGTCGTATGGGTCATGAATTTTATGTTTGCGATTGACGAGTCGTGACAATAGTAGTAGTCGACGGGCTATAAAACATAGTAGTGATTAACTTTCGGGTTGTCATGAAAAAGAGTAATCATATCATTATATATTTACTGATTAACATTCTGCCAAAATTACCCACTGGGATTTTTAATCTCACATTTTCAAACAACAAATTTTCAGGTCAATAATTGGGACATCTGGACTGCGACAAGACATGACATTCTCCGTGGTTTCCACTATAATTCTACATATATATTTATAAAAATACAAAGACAATGAATTTTAAAATGATGGTTTCTTAATGTAATTTTTAATATATATGTAGGTATACATTAAATTTTATCATTAGCATTACATTATTAAGCTATTATAAAGTCATTTTTCAAAAGTTATAAATTATATTTTCCTCCTAAAAAAAATATTCTATTAAACCATTAAGTAAGTCTGTGATGATATTTTCAATTCATTAGTAGTATTTCGATTTTAAAAAAAGAAAGAAAATTTTTTTTGAGCTCAGGGTGTTACAGCACGAGTATGCAATATAAGACCCATACGGGTAACGGACTAGATCCGGGTAGCTAACTACCCGCCTCATACCCAGCCTGTTGACATTCTATGTTTGAGGTGGATTGAGGAAGTATAATAATAAAACTCCACATAAAGGTTTTGTTTATCCCGAGGATGATGTTTACATGACATATCTTCTTTCGTAGAAAATATCCTATGTTAACGTTTATGTTTGCGTTAGGATAATACTCCCTCCGTTCTGCACTAATGGTCTTTTTTTCTATTTTGGTCGTCTCATTTAAAGGGTTTCCTTTAATTTTTTATACACATGGGTCTCACACTCACCCACTAATACTATTAAAACATGAGGTTCACACTCCTACTAATACAACTACCCACTATACATTAAATAATAATACTCCTTAATCTACGTGCAAAAAAGAAAAAATGCACCCTTGGCGGGACGGAGGGAGTACTATTTTTTATTAATAAATAATGAGTTGAGAAATATAATACTCCCTCCGTCCCGGGTATTTTTACCCGTTTGTACGGGCACGGAGATTAAGACGTTTTATTTTTTTAATATATAATGTAAGAGAAAGTAGGGATAAATTAGTAATTTAAAAAGAAAAAGTTAATAAAGTTATTGGGAATGATGAATAAAGTGTAAAAAAATAATTAAAGTTGTTGGGATTGTAAAAAGTAGGTAATAAAATATTATGTATTTTTGCCAAAATGAAATGAGTAAAAATACGTTGGACACCCCAAAATGGAAAGTGGGTAAAAATACGTGGGAAATGAGGTGTCCAAAATGGAATGTGGGTAAAAATACGTGGGAAATGAGTAATTGTATTAATGTTGTGTGTGAATTTTATATGAAAAAATTAATTGTTTTGTATGAATCTTTAAAAAAAATAGTAAACTTTAAATCAACATGAAAACGTAAGGTAGTTTTCTTTTATGCTTTCTTCGTATAATTTGATTTTAATTTGAGCATTTATATTCAAAATTTAAGATAAATACATGTATTGCCTAAATTTAATGATAATTAATTTTGATATAATCACATCTATATATATTACTAAAATAAGTATAAATATATATGTATTTATCTAAATTAAATACTGGAGTATATGTATTTATTTATATTAGTTTTTAATTAGTAAAATTAGAAATAATTTTAAAGTCAAATTTGATCAAAATAAAATTCTCCTTTATATATTAGATATAATTTAAAATAATAATTAATTAATTAAATTAAAAATAAATTTACAGACCTACCAAAAAAAAATCTTATATAATTTAAAAATTTATAAAATAAAATGTATAAGAAAATGGTCGCGATCTTTACTCTTTTTCTATCTCTTTATTAATTATGCAAGCAGTGTATGGATATATCACCAAATAGACTCGGCTATCAAACTATCCAAGTATAAACATAAGTTTGAAAAAAGAATAAATAAAATCAATAAAAGCAGAAGATTCTAGAAACCTCAAACCCTAAATAATACAGATATATAATCTCCCTCCGCTCCCACATTCGGTGCCTTGCCTCCTGCTCTCGATTCGAATTTCATTGACGTACTTCTCTGTGTTAAAATATCCAATTTCTTCTACAGGAGAGAATAGATCAGCTGTAGAGATCTCAGATATGTCGGAAACAGAGACGTTTGCTTTCCAGGCCGAGATCAACCAGCTTCTGAGTCTGATCATCAACACCTTCTACAGTAACAAGGAGATTTTTCTTCGTGAGCTCATCAGCAACTCCTCTGATGTGAGTCTTTTTTCCTCTCCCGTAATTATCGCTTTTAGAGATCTCCAATGTGTGAATTTGTCTTCCATGATTATTGGAGATTAATTTTTTTCCTAATTGTGAATTATTATCCTGTTCAATACTAATATTCATTACTCGTGTGTTGTGCTTTAAGTTTTTAACCCTTTAGCAGTATTTTGGAAGTTACTAATTTTTTGTGCATTGAGGAATACCGAGTGGCATAGTATTGCTTTTTAAATATGTTCCTTATGATATAAGATTTATTAATTTACCTACATTCTCTTTTTTAAAAATAGGAAAAAAAGGAAAAAAATGAGCTCCGTTCTTCCTTTCTTTATGTTCAAATTGAATATTGTATTATCTCCATGTAGCAATATTCATATGTTTTATGCATAATTTTACTGTGTTAAATATGAGTGTTTTGCTACTATGTTCCAATTGGATTTGATGTAAGCTCTTCATGAATCGCAAATTGTTAAAATTTGTAGACCATATCCACTACCTAGGTTGCTATTGGTTAGATTCAATTTAACTTTTCAATTTGGAATGATACATAGGCCTTGGACAAGATTCGCTTCGAGGGTTTGACAGACAAGAGCAAACTGGATGCTCAGCCAGAGCTCTTCATCCACATTATCCCTGACAAGACCAACAATACCCTGTCTATTATCGACAGTGGTATTGGTATGACTAAGGCTGGTTAGTATCATTTTTCAATTAACCGTTGCTTTACTCAATTGTATTTGTGAACTTACTTTGTCGAATGTTTGACTTCGATATCAGATTTGGTGAATAATCTTGGTACAATCGCAAGGTCTGGGACCAAGGAATTTATGGAAGCTATTGCTGCTGGTGCTGATGTGAGCATGATTGGGCAGTTTGGTGTTGGTTTCTACTCTGCATACTTGGTTGCTGAGAGGGTCGTTGTCACAACAAAACACAATGATGACGAGCAGTATGTCTGGGAGTCCCAAGCGGGTGGTTCGTTTACTGTTACCAGAGATACTTCTGGTGAAAACCTCGGGAGGGGTACTAAGATCACTCTCTTCCTCAAGGAGGATCAGCTCGAGTATCTCGAAGAGCGCAGACTCAAGGATTTGGTTAAGAAGCACTCCGAATTCATTAGTTACCCAATCTCCCTTTGGGTTGAGAAGACCACTGAGAAGGAGATCTCAGATGATGAGGATGAGGAGGACAAGAAGGATGAGGAAGGGAAGGTCGAAGAAGTAGATGAAGAGAAGGAGAAAGCTGAGAAGAAAAAGAAGAAGATCAAGGAAGTATCTCATGAATGGGACTTGGTGAACAAGCAGAAGCCAATTTGGATGAGGAAGCCTGAGGAAATCACAAAGGAAGAGTATGCTGCTTTTTACAAAAGCCTGACTAATGACTGGGAGGAGCACTTGGCTGTGAAACATTTCTCTGTTGAAGGGCAACTTGAGTTCAAGGCTGTTCTCTTTGTTCCTAAGAGAGCTCCTTTTGACCTCTTTGATACTAGAAAGAAGCCCAATAATATTAAGCTCTATGTCCGTAGGGTTTTTATTATGGACAACTGTGATGAGTTGATTCCGGAGTATCTTGGCTTTGTCAAGGGTATTGTTGACTCTGAGGATTTGCCTTTGAACATCTCTAGGGAGATGTTGCAACAGAACAAGATCCTTAAAGTTATCCGCAAGAATTTGGTGAAGAAGTGCATTGAGCTGTTCTTTGAGATTGCAGAGAACAAGGAAGACTACAACAAGTTCTATGAGGCTTTCTCGAAGAACCTCAAGCTTGGTATCCACGAGGATTCCCAGAGCAAAACAAAGATTGCTGAACTGCTCAGGTACCACTCTACCAAGAGTGGTGATGAATTGACCAGCTTAAAGGACTATGTTACTAGGATGAAAGAAGGCCAGAGCGACATCTACTACATCACTGGTGAGAGCAAGAAGGCTGTCGAGAACTCCCCCTTCCTCGAGAGGCTGAAGAAGAAGGGATACGAAGTCCTCTTCATGGTTGATGCTATTGACGAGTATGCTGTTGGCCAACTGAAAGAATTTGAGGGCAAAAAGCTGGTGTCCGCTACCAAGGAAGGTCTGAAGCTCGATGAGAGCGAGGATGAAAAGAAGAAAAAGGAAGAGTTGAAAGAGAAGTTTGAGGGTCTATGCAAAGTTATCAAGGATATCCTTGGAGACAAGGTAGAGAAGGTGGTTGTTTCCGACCACGTGGTTGATTCTCCCTGCTGTTTGGTGACTGGAGAGTATGGATGGACTGCCAACATGGAGAGGATCATGAAGGCACAAGCTCTGAGGGATTCCAGCATGGCTGGGTACATGTCGAGCAAGAAGACGATGGAGATCAATCCCGAGAACCCAATCATGGAGGAGCTGAGAAAGAGGGCTGATGCTGACAAGAACGACAAGTCCGTTAAGGACTTGGTGATGCTGCTTTTTGAGACTGCGCTGCTCACCTCAGGTTTCAGCCTTGATGATCCCAACACATTTGGTAACAGGATTCACAGAATGTTGAAGCTAGGGCTTAGCATCGACGAGGATGCTGGTGATGCTGAGGTGGACATGCCATCGTTGGAGGAAGCTGATGCAGATGCTGAGGGCAGCAAGATGGAGGAGGTAGATTAAATCTGAGACCATGATTATTGAGGTGGCTGCCCCTATTTATCTGTTTGCTTCTGGTTTACATTATTGAATATTGTCAATTTATTATCAGGAAAGTAAACTCGAGTTAAGTTTTGTCATTGTGTTTTGCTACGTCCTATGAATAGAACGATGAATTTCAGCAGCATTTAAAGCTCTCTGGTTCACTTGATTTTACAGGCCATAATTTGCTCTTTATTCTGCTGTAGATATCTCTCCTGACTTAGTTTAAAGATCTAACCAGACTGATTTATTTATTGATCAGCATAAAATATAAAAACCAAAGGTATTAAAATTCTTCTCTAGGGTCACCCAAGTGTAAGTGTTGTGGGCTGGTGTGGAGATGTTCCTTAGTTATCGTGAACTTGGAATGAATATAGGGGACGATTCTGTATCCGCCTACGCAACCTACGTGAAGGCCATAATGCCATGTTAGTCACTAGAATCTGTGTATGAAGTAGAAATGTTACTTTAAAAATTACCATTCTGTATGATTTTTTCTTTGTATGTGTGTTACGTAATTATCCCTAATCGCCTACGACCCTTCCTGCAACTAGGCAAGGGGGAGGGTACCCCCTATTTTAGGGTACTTGTAACAATATCCAATTAAAAAATAACTATTCGTATTTGCATTCATTCCGTTTAAAAAATTTATTATGGTATTTGTATCCGTCTCATTCTCGTTTATCAATATCCGTGGATACTCATACCTATTTAATGTTCATTTATTTTATTTATATTAATATTTTTTTATTGTCTAAATAAATATAATAATAAAAATTAATATATTATTATTAATTAAATATAAAATAAATTATATCATTTTAAATAAATAGTATTTAATAAATATGATTAAATAAAACTCATAATTATTAATTAAATATATAAAAAAACTTATAAGTGGTGTTCATGTTTACTTTTTTACTAGATAAGGAATATATATATATTTTAGTGAACCCTCAAAATGGTAAAATAAATAGTCCCTTGAAAGTGGTTTGAAGAAATATATATATATATATATATATATATATATATATATATATATATATATATATATATATATATATATATATATATATACATACGGGATATTCACGGGTTTTTGAGGTATTACCCATATCCGTTCCCGTCCCAAATTCTAATGATATTTCTTACAACTACCCATACCCATCTCAAACTCATTGACAACTATCTGTACCCTATCCATTAGGGGTTAGGATAGACCGGAAACACCCGTCTCATTACCATCTCTACTTGCAACTCCTTTTATATGTACTCCCTCGTCCCGCCCAAACGTCATTGGTTGTTTTTTATGTGTAAATTAAGGAGTATTATTATTTTACGTGTAGTGGGTAGTTATATTAGTAGTGAGTGATGGACCAAATGTGATATTTTTTTACTAAAAGTAAGAAAAACATTTGGATGGGACGCCTAATATAATAAAATGGTGATCTTTCGGTGGGAGTACTAAGGAGTGTCTTAAGTGTAATAGTGCAAGGTATTTCTTATACCCATTTTAAAATCTTAATAAAAATCTTTTTGCTGTTAAAAAAAAAATTATATCTATAATTCCATACACAATCTTCCTGCAACTACGTCATAACTTTTTCATGTATATTACACACAATTATATATGCAGCTATGCACTTGTTGACTAATGTATGTGCAACGCTTCATTCAATTAATTATATGTTCGACTATATATATTAATATACTACCATATTTAATTATACAATGAAAATGGGTAAAAAAAGTCAAAATAGGATATTTTTCTAAATTAATTACGTTGAGTGATAATTTTCAAAATCAATTAATAATTAAAGCATTTTTAACAAATTCTTTGTTTCTCAATCGGTAGTCCATCTGCCTTGCTCCTCTCTGAAGAGCAACATTTGACCATTGGATTTTACTCTATCTACCTGAGGAAGACAAAATTATGAATTCACTCTAATCTATATGAAGGAAGACAAACACAGAAGCCAATATTGTGATACATTTCTTCCTTTTCTTCACTCTAGCAAGAGCTGCTGATTTGCCGGGTGGGTTTAGGATGCCAGGATTAGATATTTCAAACAAACTCAATTCGAGGTAATCCTCCCATGCAGTTTACTGTTTACCCACCTCAAGGACCAAGGGAGCAATTTGCTCAAAAAATAAACTTCAATAAATGACACCATCATCAAAACAACGAACACATAATAACTATTATAAATCAACATATTGCCATGAAGCAGCATAATTATTTGAAAAGGGCAAAAGAACTAAAAGGACAAGGAATCAAGACAACGCCAAGCAAAACAACCCAACATTTACAGCAAACAGTGTGTCCAACTACAGTATCAAGTATCCTCAACTCTTGAGTGGAAAACGAAGCTTGGGAATGTAGTGGTTATATCCCTGTCAAAGTAGAGATTGAAAGGCAAAAGATCTATTAACATCACTACAAAACAAGGAGTTGCTGGGAAATTAGGTACGTACTTGAGATATTGAAGAGTCATATTTTTCAATAGGGATGGATGCCGCAAAACTAAACTTCTCCATTCTTCTTTGTCAATTTTACCATCATGCTTTGTGTCAGCTTCCTCAAAGGTCTAAAAAGAAAATCAGTCAGTGAAACAACGATACCATTTCTATCATGTTTCTATTATGTAAAAAAATGCAAGCCTATATCCATGTTCTCAGAAACTAAACTTTAATGTATACAACAATGATTTAACAGCAGTTTTGTTATCTTTAAATATGATATTAATCTGACACATACTGAATCTCCAGCCAATGACAGTTATCTTGAATAGTAACATAATGAGCCAAAATCAAAGATCACATTTTTAATTTGGGTTATGGACCTTCTCTATTGTAGCTGAGAACATGCTTTGGTATTCAAGTACACAGGTAAAAGGAATCAGGACCAATATCACTAAAGAAATAATATGTAATAACTAAATAAATGCTAATGATACATTGATATTATAAATAAGAAGACGAGCTATACTAAAAAACAAAATTAACTAGCAACCTTGTCGATGATACTCTCAATAACTTCATCGGACAGATTCATACCAGATTCAGCAAGAGTAGCAACCACCATTTGCTTTACCTGTGTAAATTGAAAAACAATTATTAAACACGACAAAAACAATGTCCACAAGACATATACAGTTACATACTTGAATAAACTAAGGCAATAACTAAAAACCAATTATTAATCATACCAAAAACACAATTCACAGAAAAATATTAAGAGTATTTCAGATTGTTAAGGCAATTTTCCGCATCTCAGCAGCACCTAACATCAAAATAATGTTCTTTTAACATACTGCCTGACTTTTGTATTGTACTAAAGTGTAGTCGGTAGTATGTGTCCCTTAAACGTGAAATTACAACTCCTCACAGTTGGGAAAGACGTGAATAACATAAGTGTACCATATAATAGTATCTGATGTAACAACAAAGTAAATGAATTTAAGCAGAATGATTTGGGCCATCTAAAGGGCTCTATAGAGAACCATGTGTGTATGTAAGACAGGACAGAAGTCACAGAACAGCTGATTTAGAAGCTAAGAAAAGAACCAGACATAAAAATTAGATTCCCAGAACATTACAGATTCAAAGAGTCAAACAAAAGAAAATTGCCTCAAAACTCTGTCAATATGACCACATTCTAAATGATGGAAATACAACTTCAGTCATGAAAAATTTGCACACTGAATGCAATGAAAAAGTAGAGTTAGAGACACTTCAGAATGAAGGAAGCTTCTGCCACATCAAAATATAACATTGAGAACTAAAAAAGTAAAGCATTTTCTATGAAAAATAATATGTACATGTAAAAAAGTAGAGAGTCCATATACGCTGAGGCAGAAATGCAATTTTATGCATACTGTAACAACTTCTACAAAGGAAACGGGTTCTTGCAGGCAAATGAGGAAACAACTAATGCTTTCATACACATATAACTAAACTTCAAACTCTTAGGCTTCAAATAACTCTTGCAGAAGAAAACAATGTCAGGTCATTGTACAAGGATGAAAGAAAATTAAGAGAGTACAAGCAAAACCTTAACTGGACACAAATAGCCAGCACAGATTGACAAGCTACATTTTGATTTCAGGGTCAACCAAATCACCCTTTCCAAAACAAAATAAGAATTTAATTGTTACCTCTTGTCTCTCAATAAAACCCTGCTGCTTGAGATCATACAATTGAAAAGAAACTGCAGAAACAGAGGATAAAGATGCTATAAGGAAAGCAACTAAGGTGCTTGAAATTTCCTTGATAGAAAAACTATTTCAACAATCTGCATTACATTCAATCTTATCATCAATAGGAGCATTCGGATGGAATACAGAGAGTGCACGAGCGAACTCTTCAAAGCCAAGAATACCATTATGTTTTGTGTCGAACAAATCAAAGACCTGCTAGCAAAATTGGAGAAATATGAATGCAGAAGAGATTAAAAGAAACACGTACTAATATTTATGAAACTCTATTTAGCTCAAACTCAAGTGCGAACATCTGACACAAGTATATATCCAAGAGTTGGCCTTCTCATTCCGAAAAAATGTTTAATATGTGGACACAACTACAAAAGCATCAGAAAATTAGGATTTGGGTGCGGGGATACACATACAATTATGCATATAAAAAATAAATATAAAAACTAAACATAAATGGAACATTTTAATTTTTTAAGTGTAGGTGGGAATGTGGGATATCTGTCAGTTTGATTGTTTAATCTTTTAGTTAAAACTTATTGAATAAAAAATGATTACTTGACAGACAATATTATCGTTTATCATCTTTAATAAAACTGAAGCAGATGAGGGGAAGAGACTTGTGCAAAAAAAAGATGCACATGAGCTGGAATTCTTGCTTACTCTAAACTCTATGTTTCATCAGGACAGACTACTATGCAGTTTTTGTGAAATGGTGTTCTCAAACCTATGGAAAACTACTGGAATTCAAAATTTTGAAGTTGGATGGGACTTCCCACCAAAAATCTACCTTGTTCTTTATCTGGCTCTTGGCACAAACTTTCAAACACTACCATTTTCACTGCTAAGTAATTACTTCACAATCATTAAACTTTAATCACTTTCTCATAACTACAATCTTTTGCAAACAGAAGATTATCATTTACCAAGCGAACCAATAATGTTTCATGAATCCGAATGATGCGCCTCTAATCACTATGGAAAAAAGAACAAGAACAAGTACTCAAGTATCCAACTCCCTGAGCATGAGTAGTGGGAAAGAAATGATATGTTGATGATGATGAGCACCTCCAGCAATGTAGTTAACATATTATCTCATTCTTATACATTAACATCTGTAAGATAATAATGCTTATATACTATTGTATCGTCTATCCATTCTTAGAAAATAAAAATAATAAATTTATACCAAACGAACTAGGACATATAGATCAATCACAAAACGCTCAGTTATTAAATACGTCAAGGAAGTTGATATTCCAAGGTAATACCACTGTTTACTTGATAAAAAGCCACATAAAAAAAAATTATTGAAACATATAAGCGGAAACAGTACCCGATCAGCAAACAAACTCTCTTTTTTGTTTGTCTTGAACAATGCTAGTTGAAACTCTTCCTGCAATACATGTCAAAGGAACTACATGAGATTCTTTAAAAGGGTATTTTATGATAAAAATAGAAAGAACTAGACTGATCATCTATGCAAATTTTAGACCTTGTTGATCAGCCCGTCATCAATCACAGCACTGCTGATCTTCTTAAATAGCTCATAAAGAGCTTCTATTTCACTTACACTAACTGCATTATAAGAGAAATCATGAAGTGAACACCAGCTTTCCTTTATCATGACAAAAAAATATAGCAGTGATGTGAATAATATAGCAGCAGGCTGAAAAAAGCCCACAACAACTCATAGTTGTTCTTTCCTTCTTTTATGCTTTTTGTTCACAAGACATTGAGAAAAATACGTCTTGATGGAGATATTGAAATAGAATTCAGAATAAACTATCAATTGGTACACAAATTTGTTAGAAAGCAATAGGCTCTAGAAATTGCAAATGTGCGGCGATAGATATATGCCATAGGAAAAAGTGAGTTGATAAGTCTCAGTAGAATCCTTATTGACAATGAAATATAAAAATCACATAGTAATGCACTTCACACACTTTTACTGCTTTAAGGGAAGAGTTAGGGAGGGGTCAACAGGCATACACACTGTTTCTCGTGCAAGAATTTCGGGATCTTCTAGGCCCCTTGATTGCCTGTCGAGTTCACAACACTGAAGCATAGAAGCACATAAATGCTTGATCCCTTCTAAGCACTTCACCATGGTATTTCATGCACATTATTACACTCCATACCTGAGAAATATATAGAAAAACATTGATTTAAGAGGTGGAGTTCATCAGAAAACAGTGAAGATAATAAAAAAGAGGAAAATATATCGAAAAACACTGATTTAAGAGGTGGAGTTCATCAGAAAACAGTGAATATTATAAAAAAGAGGAAAATATATAGAAAAACATTGATTTAAGAGGTGGAGTTCATCAGAAAACAGTGAAGATTATCAAAGAGGAAAATAATTCAAAACCTTAGGCTCATTCTCCACTTATGGTCTCAGACAATTATCGCACAAAAACAACTCCTGAGATCCTGGTACCCAAAAAGAGAATATAAGAATCAAGCAAAAATATTCAGATGAGGTTACGAATGCAATGATTGCCTTTTGCCAGATCATGTTATACAGTTGACAAAGAGAACATGTGAGCTAAAAAAATAAACATATCCATTACATAGATAAACTTGGACCATTTTGATTCATTAATACAGAGATAATTGCTCAGGATAAACCTTTTAAGTAATATGCTAACCAAACAATTATTAGAATTTTTGAAGAGAACATAATTATTAATTAGTCCAAAATTCACCAGGAAATTCTCATCTCTCGCCAGCTGATGCGCGTAAATAAAAACTTGATTAGATTCGCACCAACTTGTCCAACAACTATAGGAACTCAATTAAGGATTCATTTTAGAATCATAGTGAACGCAATCGGACATCAGATCTGCTTAATTTCATTGTAATAAACGACACGGTAAACAAATCCACAAGTTCTCGACCAGATCTAATTACAAGAACGGGAATCAAACCTCGAAATACTTGATTAGAAGGCGTACCGAAAAGCTGAAAGGGAAATCGGCGGAGATGAAGTGCAATTGAAAAACTAGTGCAAAAAGGGAGGAAAAAGGATGAGTGTGTTTCCAAATTGGGATCAGAATAATTCTGATGGGTGGCAGGAGGAGGATGGGCGCGGTGGGATGTCGTTTATCGGAATTTATCCTTTTTACAGCTTTAGTGCTGGATTTGGATTGACAAAAATGTTCCGTGGCGGTTCACTAAACTGTTCATGCGAGTACTTTCATGGCATCAAATTGATTTTATGTCGCGTGGAATTGATATTTTACGTCAACCAAATCTTCAAATATTAACCTTTACTCCTCTGTCCCGTTAAACTGCATCGTTTAACTGCATAAAACTTTCACAAAAGTTATATTAAATGTAGTAATATGAGCAGGATGAAGGGAGTATATTACTAGGGATGGTAATGGGTAGGGTAGGATACGTGTATGTTAAACTCACTTATTACCCTATATCCTACCCTTTTTATCTATACCCTACCATATTATCCTAAAATAGAGCTTCGAGAAGGGTACGAATATATTCATCGAGTATACGGATAATCCGAGGGTAAATGAGTACCCGCAATCTTAGTAAATTTTGTGAGCGAATATCCGAATCTACTTGACCTGACCTGACACTACCCAATTTTTTTAAAAACTATAATCCATCAAAAAATAATTATAATACATATAAATGAATAATTTAAAATAAAACTTGCAAAATAAAAAACAAAGTCAACAACAATAATCTAAGTCCGTTAACATCATAAATTCATAGTTAATCAAATAAAATCATAAAACAAACATCATAATCCAACAATTATTTTCAAGTCCTTGGTTTTACATTTTAATAGTTTTATCTTGATTAATTAATTTAGAGATTATATTTTTTTTTTGTATATGTTTAATTTATTTATATCACTCTATCAAACGTTAAATAATACAAAAAAAAATTAGACTACTTAAAGTTAATGTGTAAATTGTGAAGGTAAAGACTTTTGTGATAACATTTTTAATAAAAGGGAAAATAGATTTTTTTTGTCCGTTAATTTTGCCCAATTTTGAATTTAGTCCATAATTTTTTCACTTTTTAAAAATCGTCCATTATATTTGCAGAATTTTGAAAACCGTCCATTATATTTGAAAATTTTGAAAATTGTCCATCATGTTTACCAAGTTCAACAAAATCGTCTGTTTCAATAGGTCATTAGCAGGTTATTCTAAAAAATAAAAATAAAAAATATCTAATATATATATATATATATATATATATATATACTATTTTAAAAAATAGTCTCCACTAAGAATTTATATTATACTCTCTCCGTCTGCCCGAAAGAGGGCATTTTGCTTTTGTGCACGTTGATTAAGAAGTATTGTTATTTAATGTGTAGTGGGTAGTTGTATTAGTGAGAGTGTGGATCCCATATTTTAATTGTATTAGTGGGTGTGTGGATCTCATGTGTGTAAAAAAGGAAGTGACCCTCTTTGGAACGGACGACCAAAATGGAAAAAAGACCCTCTTTCGAGCGGACGGAGGAAGTATCAATGTTTAGTCAAATTTGCTTCACTTTAGTAATGAGATTAATATTGTTTGTTTGGTATACGGAAGTGAAAAATGAAAAGTGAGATAAAATTGATTAAACAAAAATATGATATAGATTAATTGGGGTGAAAATATTCAAATGATCTGCTATAGCAGGTCAAAGGACCAAAATATTGAATTTTATGAAGTTAATGGACTAATTTCAAAATTATTATAAAATTAACGGACTAATTTCAAAATTAAAAAAAATTAATGGACTAATTTCAAAATAAATGAAAGTTAGCGGACGAAAAAATCTATTTTCCCTTAATAAAAATTGATAACTTATTATGAAAATGAAAAGCATAATATGATTTTTTCATGAAACGGTCTCAAACAAGACAGTTCATTTCTTAAATAGCTATTAATTAATACTTTGTATCAAAGATATTAATATCATTTTTCATTAAATATGTTATTACATTTTATTTATACACATAGATTATTCATAATATAAGTCACCGAACTACTATCATTTTTATTAATTCAAATATCATTTTTTTGTTAAAATATTTAAAAATAATAATTATAAATAACACATAATATTATAACATAGAACAAATTTTATTATAATTCTTAAAAATTATTTATATTTATATTAGGACAAGAATATAAATTTTAATTAAAAATATTAAACATATTATAATAATAATAAATATTAAATACATCATAAATTTTTCATCAACAATATTATTATACTAAAAAAAGTAGATTTAGACATTTAATTAAATATATATACTATTATATATATATATATATATATATTTGGGTAATTTTAGGGTTGGGTACAGGTCGGGTACGGGTAAATATAAGGGAACCCGTACCCTACCCTTACCCGCACAATTCTCCTTCGGGTTCGGGTACTAGCCGACCCATTACTCGATTTTACCTAATTTTTCTATACCCGATAAGCGGATACCCGTCGAGTAACCCGACTCGATGGGTAAAATTGCTATCCCTATACATTACCATGTTATTTTAGTTAATTCCCAAAATATAATTTTTTAAGAGGGCAATTGTCAAACCCATTCTCTTCTTTTATCTGCACTGCTTCTCTCTTTGTGTATACATTTATACACTTTGTGTACCTGAAGACACAAGAGACCAATTCATATTAATATATCAATAAATATAAATATGAAAAAATATATGAAAAAAAAAGACAAATTATTCCTTATACATGTAATATACCATGCACACTAACTTTACTTTTAATATATATAAAGAATTATTTTTTAGAGTAAAAAGTTAGGACTCTTTTAAAATAAAAAAAAATTATTTTTCTTAGTTATGTTTTATTATTTTGGCAAATATTTGAATGAGACCGTCTAAGGATTTACATGAGACATATAAAAGTGATAACTCCTATAATAAAAAGTATAATAATAAAGTGATAATAGTATTGCAAATTATTTCATAATATATATATATATATATATATTAATAATAATAATTTAAAATAAAAATGATGATATCTTTAATTAAAAAAAAACTATTACGAGAGTACAAAATTGTCTCACACAAAGCTCACCTTTTTATTTGAGTCAGTAATAATTAATTTCTTTACACAGTAATTTTTTATATATCAATAACTTAGATATATATATATATATATATATATATATATATATATATATATATATATATATATATATATATATATATATATATATATATGAATTCTCTTTTATTTTTAAATTAAGAATATTCATTATATATATATTTTTTTAATATTTTTAAAATTTCATGTTAAATATATGTCTTTTTAAAAAATAATTTATAATTACAAAATTTAAGTATAATATTTTAAGTTGACCAAGTGTTCCCTACTTGGTATGTAGTATAATTTCTACATAAAATATATTTAAATTATATTATAGTAGAATTCAAAATATATTTTACTAGAAAAATTATTAACATGTTCAACTTAAAAAAATTAAAATTATATATATATATATATATATATATATATAATTAATAATAAATATAGTTTTAAAATTAAACTTATCAAGTGACAAGAAAAAAAATGATGAAGATAAAATATAAGTTGGGGGGAGTTGAAATGAAAGATCATAGGAGCAGAGTAGTGCATAAAATGAAATTTGGTGAAAAGATAAGAAAAAGCAAAGTTGAAAAGATAATAAAAGGAAATATAAAAAGTTAGGAGGAGGTGGCACGCAAAGGATGAATGTTAAATTAAAATAGTAATCATTACATTTATAAATGGGTCTCATGTGAGTGTATAAAATTAAGGGCAAAAGGTCATGTAACCCCTCAATCTTGTTTCACAAGATCAAATTAGTCCCTTATCTTCTTTTTTATTCATCCAAACCCTTAACCTTTTTAATTTGGATCAATTTAGCACTTCATTCTTATACAATAAAACACTTTGGCACACTCCGTTAAAAATTGATGAACGACGTCAAAAAATAGTAACAGATATAGACTCTCTGTTCTATTTCCCTATTTACATTTATGCGGTAATCGTTGGTGAGGAAGAAAGTAGGACTGGATTTGGACAACGGGCGATTGTTTTTCCTTGCGATGAAAGGCAACAAACCAGTGTGGTGGCAGCAAGCCGACAGGGGGCAACAACGATTTCTGGAAGATTCCGGCGGTGCTCCGGCAGTGGGCATTGGCGAGAGGCAGTTTGTTCCCGACAACACTGGCTAAGGCTTGCAGTTGATCGACGGCAGATCCGGAGCGAAGATATTCCAGCAATGGCAATGATCTACGCACCTGGCAAGATCCGACGACAGTTCATTGCACGACGAAAAAGGTGATTTACGGCAAGACACGTTGGACGTCCCAACGTTATTTTGGAAGGAAGAATTGGACTGGGAGTTTTAATTTTGGGGGAGAAGTTTTTCTCAATTAATTAAAAAGAGAACAGAGCAACTTTGACTTTCCATTGCAGCATGCTAGCAATTAAATTCAGAGTTTTGGCTTCTCATCCAGCATCTCCAACAGTCCCTTCGTCGTTGTCGTTCTCTTCACTTCTGAAGCAGCCCAATTCAATTTTTTTTTGTAATTTCTTGTTCTTCGAAGTGTAGTTGGTTGCCCCCTTCTTGCTGCACGGTGGACATAAAAACCCTCAAAATAGGTTCTTTCTTCAATTTTTGTGGTGTAAAGGAAAGGGTAAGAGAACACAGACTGGTATCTCTCTTTTAACACCGTTCATCAATTTTTAACGAGAGTGCCTAAGTGTTCTATTTTATAATAATGAAGGGTTAAATTGATCCAAATTAGAAATATGAGGGGTTTGAAAGAACAGAAAAAAAAGATAAATGGCTAATTTGATCTTGTGAAATAAGATTGAGGGCCTAAATGACATTTTGCCCTAAAATTAATGAAAGGTGAAAAGGTATATAAAAGGAAAGATAAGAAGTTGGAAAGGAGTTGCACTGCATAGTAGACATGCACCAAAAAACCGAAATCGGCGGTTCGAACCGGGAAATTGCCGATTTTAATCAGAACCGGAACCGTCGGTTTTGAAACCGTAAAAAAACAAAATCGGTAGGGGAAGGTTCAGTTTCAGTTCCTCATATTTGGGAAAAAAATTGGCGATTCCGGTTCGAACTGCCGATTTTTTAATTTTTTTACTTTTTACGCTTAAAAAATAAATTAAAACTGGAACCGGTGATTTCGGAACCGAAACCTTCGTACCCCGGTTCGGTTCCGGTTCTGATTCCCCCTACTTTGGAACCGGAACCGGCAGTTTTGAATCGGGGTGCCTGTTTACTGCATAGTTTCACTGTAGAGGATGAATGTTAATTAAAATAATAATTATTATATTTATAAGTGGGTCCCATTTTACCTGCTGATACTTGGGATCATGTATGAACTTGAGTCAGCTAAGAATTGCCCCAAAAATGAATAGACAAAAATTTGACTTGGATTCTCTGTGTTGTTTGATACATTATCTCTTATGTCATATCACTAGATGAACGACACGTAGGAGAGAGAAATTATACCCTAAACCTTAAATTTTAGGGGCAATTCTTATGTGTCAATCACTTAGGTGATATTGTTTGGGGTTATGTGGGGTTTGAAAACCGTGAATAATCATTTTATGTTTGTTTTGGGTTTTGGATATGGTAGATTTTAACTTTATGTCAAATCAATATATTAATTTATTTAAAATGTTAAATGAGATTAGAGAGATAAAGAGAAAAAATGTATTAATTGAGAAGAGATAATATAGTAGGTATATATAGGGGTGATTTTTAAAATTTGGATATAGGTTTTGAAAACCAAAACTATGATTTGAAACCCAAAAATGAACATTGTCTTAGCGTGTGGGACTGATGCACCAAAATGGCAAAAAAAATCCAGTGTGACAAAAATCATTGTCATCCATTAAATAAATTATACTCCATCAGTCATATCCAAAGAGGATTTTTTTTTATTTTGGATGTCTCAACCAAAAGGTCCCCTTTCTTTTTTTAAACACATGGAACCTACACACTCCCACTAATACAATTACTCATTACACATTAAATAATAATACTCATTAATCTACATGCAAAAAAGCAAAAGTCTCTCTTTCGCAGGGACGGAGGGAGTATAACTTTCATATTCAATTATTTATTTTTGGACCAAAATACCATCATTTTGTTGCAATTTATGTCGGGGTTCCGACACTGAATCCGAGCATTCCGACAGGGTGGGATATTTAATCGAATGTCGGAATCCCGACATAGCATTCTAACAGGATAGATGTATTTTGATCCAAAAATGAATAATTGGGTATGAAAGTTATACAAATTAATTGATAATTGACAATTATTTTGCTCCATTTATAATGGGTATTTCGGCCACTCACCTATATTTTAATATATAATCACGGGAGATATATGATTTTTATATAGGCAAAAACTTGGTGAGACTGTCTTCGGGCTTACGTAATGAAAAGTGATAAAATAATTTCATGAACAATTTATAGTATAAATTAAAAGTTTTAACATTTTATAGCGAAAATAATAACTATTTTAAAAAAGTGTAAAGTGGTCTAATGTGAGACGATCTCATGCAGGACCTGCCCTTTTATATGAGTGAGTCTCTTGTGAATCGGATTTACATCATAAACCATTTTTAACCTTGTGGTCCCCTTAATTTAAACACTCTAATAATACATATGTTATATATGATTGGACATGGGACCACATAAGTGTTTGTGTTTATATATTGCAACACAAGTGTTTATGTTTATATATTGCAAATAGTTGTATTAGCATTGTTTCCATACCCATAAATATATATTAATTACTTTTGTATAGATCTCATTTACTATAAAAGAAATGGTTGATTGCAAAAAAAAATACGAACTTTACTACTATTGCAAATTAATCCTCACTTTTGAGAAATTGTAAAAAAAAATACTTTTGAGACATCCTCACTTTTGAGTTTTTTTTGCAACAATACTTAAAGGTGATGATTTTTTTTGCAATTTCTCAAAAAATGAGGATTAATTTGCAATAGGAGTAAAATTCTTGTTTTTTTTTCAATTAATCCAAAAGAACATTAAAACCTTATGAATTATTATGGGATGTCCAAAATGGCTTATGGGGTAAGAGTTAGCCTCTTGTATCCCCGGGTGTAAAAAGTGTATAAGTTATAACAGTTTGTTTTAAAAGGTATACAATTTATAAAGTGTATAAGGTATAACAGTTTGTTTTAAAAGAACACACTTTAATTAATAAGAGTATAATTTTTTTTGAAAAGATGGAATGAAATATGAATAATATAGATGTTTAATTAAAAAAATTATATTTTTTCTCAGAAAATCAAGGGTATAAATTCTTATATTAAATGGTATAATAGTATCTTAATATATTAAAAGTTGTATGAGTTTGAGAAATTTTTTTTTTATTTTTGTCCCTACTCATATTTCTTTTTTACATCTTTATCCTTTTATTTAATTAAATAATAACATAATATTTAATACTTTACAATAAATTTTGCTTCATAATTTAATGATGATAATAATGATATATTATTAATGCTTTTATATTATTATTACTATTATTATTATTATTAAATTTATATAAATAATGTCTCTCCGTATTCATTTTAATATATATTTAATTATAGTATTTTTATTTTCATAATTATTTTATGAAGAGAAAATTTAATTAAGTTCGTCCCTAACATATTTTATTATTTACAATTTTATTTTAACTCATTATTAATAATCTTAATTTTAATAGTAGAGTATATTAAAAGAGTGGAGAGAATGTGAAACTTTTTTAGATCATTAATTTTTATTTAATTAATTAATATTTTTAATTTAACATGTCTGTCTGTCTCTTGTCAATTTATTGTCTTATAAGTGCAGTCTTTTGACCATCTTCAGTATAATTACGTCCATTCATATTTTCACTCCAACCGATGAGGAGTGTGAAGCTAATGAGAATTTTTTAAAGATTATAATATCCCTATTTTTCTTTCTTTTTTTCACTTTTAACCTCTAATTTAATTAAATTAATTACATACTATTTAATATAATTAAAATTAAAATTTAAAATTTTATTATTATGATAATATACTAATTATTATTTCAGTTTAAAATTAAATTTGTTTTAGTGATGACTTTTTATATTCTATATATATTCATACATTTAATTTTGTTTATAAAGAACCTCTTAACTATACATGCACAAATTAACCGGAACCGGCGGTTCGAATTAGGGAATCGCCGGTTCCGGAACCGGCAAAAAAAAAATCGGAACCGGTCAAGGAAGGTTCGGTTCAGGTTCTTCATATTTGGGAAAAAAACCAAAAAAAAAAATTAAAACCGGAACCTGCGGTTCCAAATCGGAATCGGAACCGTCGGTTCCGGAATCGAAAGCTTCGTACCCCGGTTCGGTTCCGATTCCCCCTATCTTGGAACCGGAACCGGGTGCATGTCTACTCTTAACAGACAAATATTTTCTTGGAGTAATTGATTAAATTAAAATTATTAATTATTTAAAATGGGTCATTGATTAATTAAATTATTGGTGGAAGTCATTTTGAATAATCTTTTATTTCATTTCGTATGAAACACTTGAAATTCTGAGATACATTTCACCTACGCTTGTGCACCTTTGAACTTCCTTCCTCAATGTTAATATATCAACTTCGTCTCTGAAACTTGATAAATACCTAGAATCTCGCGGTAAGTTATGGGTTTTATCATTTATGCTATATGAGTTTATTTTCATGATTCATTGCAGCTACGAATTTGCTGTAATTTGAATGGTTTGAACTCTAATTTAGATCAGCCTTCATCAGATTATTTATGTTAGGTTTATATTTCATTTTTATATTCGCGGATTTTGGTTAGCCGAAGAGGCTATTTATATTTATCGATCCTTTTGGAGGGAAGAAATCGACAGCAAAGATTTATGATAATGATGCAAGTGTAGAGTATATTTTACAAGCTTCACGTTAAGGAAATTTCTCAACCACTAGATTTAGCAAAATATGGTGGTATGTCCATTTGAGATTTTTTAACATCAATTCAAATTTGAATATAAGATTGTGATATTGTTACTTAGGATTTGCTAGAGCAACATTCTCTATTTAATAATTGAAGCATCAATAAATTCACGAGTTCAAAATACTTGCTATAGTAAGAGTAGGTGAACATTCTAAGTAATACTTGCTAGGCTGTAATAATCTTGAATCCTCACATCCTCATTGTTTCTAAACAAATTATGGCTTTTAGTAGGTATTAAATGGATTGCTTATCAGGGAGGAGAACTGAGGTAGTGCAACCAAGACACCTCTTGGAGTAGTACCTGCAGGTTTATATCTTTTGCTTTTGTATTATGCTTCAAGCAAAGTTCAAGGGTTTAAAAGATGGTTATGGTAACAAGAGATGGCATTTTGAGATAAGAAATGCATATGGGAGAGATGAGGCACTTGAAGTTGGTTTGAATTCTGTTGGTTAAAATGATATACATACTCCATTTATCCTACTATGTCTTGTAACTCCTGTCTCCTGTTAAATACTTACTTGATTTGGAAAAGTTTTCTCTTCTGTATTTATTCTTGGCAAATTTTTACAGTTTCCCAATTTTCTGCCAACAATTTTGTACTTCTAATAGGGGCATTAGGGCAGATATCCAATTTGATTCTTAAGCCTGAAGCTGCAGATTCTAAATGAGATAACATCAAGGAATCACAGAGGCCACTTCAAGGTTTTTACAAAGAACACCCTTATCTTTAAAGAATTTGTTATTGATATGAATCTGTCAGTGAGGCATTGCCTGAAGAGTTCCAAAATGTCTTGCATGTAAAAACTGATTTACCTTGAGATGTTGTCATGCACTAGGTTGTCTGCAGAGATGAAGGTAGAGATTGGGTTATCCCAGCTGCGCATACCTTCATGAGGCGATCATTTCAAATAATAAGGCTTTAAAGAACCCTGTTGGAGGTATATCAATGAATTAAACACTTTGGTTTGTGGTAGTTTGTTGTGATTGTATTATTTTATCTCTTTACTTGAACTTGTGTATCAGTGCTACTAAAATATCACCTTTTCAATTTAAAATAAGTGATTAATCCGAACGACTTGATGGTTAGATGAATTTATGTTTCAATTTGACATTTTTGGTTGTTTTTCTTTTGGCTCCTTCTTTTGTTGTTGTTATAACATGCAAAACTTATTAATTGTGGGGATTAGCATAAACAGCCTTTTCTGGAAATATACTTGTATTTGGGTATTTTAGAAATTTGTTTTGAGGGCCACTAAGCCTCCGAATTATAGAGTGTGAGTATGTGAAACCGGGGTAACTCAATGGCATTTAATTTCTGTAGAAGAACTTTATTCACCTTAACACATCAAACTTTATTCATTTTTAAATTTGAATTATAAAAATACCCATTTCTTTACATAATTTAAATCCTAAACATCACATTCTTTTTAATCTTCACATCCTAAATATACACCAAGAGATATTCAAGGCGAATGACTGTGGAAGCTTTCTTACCCAATTCTTTGAGTTATGGGAAATTTAAGCAAATTGCTACAATTTTTACTTCTGGATCTAATGATCAAATTGGGCTACCTTTTAAATTATACATTGATATAGTTAAATATCATCTGAGAGGGAAAAGTGAGGCCACTTCGGTGGGGAAAAGTATGTATAACTGCAGTGAATTGTTCCCTTGGCCAAGTTGAGATGCCGTGCCTTAGAACAAGTACGGCCATCAAGATTAATTAATTATTTATTATGATCATTCTCTCAAAATTCGTACTTCTGTGCCTTTTGGATTTGATTGTCAAACAGAACGCTTCTGGGAAAAAAGTTATCTTCTGAGTATAAAAAGACCGGGCTTTAAAGATAGATGTGATTGAATTGGTGAGTGATGACAAGGAAATTGTCAGCAGGGGGGAGTATCCCACGACTTGGTTAGTGAAATATGGTGCATTCGAGGGGCAGATGGTGAGCGTCACAGGTGCTCATTGGCCGCATTGAGAAAATGGAGCAAGAGCACTTCATATGCATCAAAATTTAAGGTGTGGAAGGAAGATGAGAATGAAGCTAATGCAATTTAATGACATGTATTTTGTTTTAATAGTATAGAAGATTATCTAGAAAGATTAGATTCAAAGAAAAAAAGAAAGAAAGAAAGAAAATCGCAAAAAAGTCATGGTGCTAAGTACGACGTGCATGCAGACGTGCAACGCACGCCTAAGTAACTAGAATAATATAAAAGGGTATAACTTAAAAAAAAAGATATTTGAGGGCAAGAGATTCATGATAACACACAAGCTTTAGCCATGGAGTAAATGGTATTTTTTCAGTTTCAATGTTCTCTCTCCATATGAATAAGTGTCTTTTTTTGAGTAAAATGTACATTTTTAAGTAATAAATTAATTGTAAAAAATGTTAATATGTTTTTTTTAAGGCGAGTATGATACTTTTGAAATTAAAATGTAGGTTGCTTTAAATACAAACCCCCTTCTAATACACACCCTATTATTTAATAATTAAAAAATTATATTTAAAAAAAATCTAAATTAACCTTAATTCATTAAATAAACACTCTTAATTTATTAAGTATACACCTGTTGAAAGTGATCAGCTATTAACAGTATTCATAATCGATCATACTTAACAACGACAACCGAATTCTTGGTCAAATTCTTTCATCTCATGTTAACACAAAAAAGAAAACAGAAAATAAGAACGACCTCTAATAGCTTCAATAATAGTAGAATTGTGATACAAAGATTTTCCGAGAAGCAGCAAGGAGATCGACACTAAATTGGAGCGGTTCCTCATCTGATATCTTCCTGATGCTTCTTACCTTTTCGAATCATCTCATATCTTAATCTCACCACCAAAATAAAACCAATTTAAATTAAGAAGCTACATTATTTCTTTATTTTCTAAAAAAAAAATTTATATTTCTTGAAAATATCCATAGTTTCCCCCTTTTTTTATGCCACTTCCCACATTAAAACAATAAGAATATGGTTGCGAAGTTTAATCAATTCTCTGCGGATTAGATTTTCTTTTTTATTTCAAAGTTCTGTATTAGACTGCATCAAAATTAGTGTCATTAGATTTACCAGTTACATGCTCAGTGGCTTGAAATTATCCAAATAACTTCTGCATCTAAAAAACTTGACAAGATATTATAGGGTGGTTGGTGGAGGTATAGAAGTGAGGGAGGAATGCTTAGTTGAAGATGATCATGAGTGTTGATGCGTGTTCTTGGCTTGTTAATAAGTGTTTAAGAGATAAAATTATTTAGAAACGGAACCAAGAACGAACACAATCAAACATAATAAAACCACAAACAAAAGGGATCAAAACCAATAAAAGACTAAATTTTCACCAAAGAACTATATCCGATTTTATTACTCTCCCTTAGAACAACACTCATAAACCACCGAATCTTATAAGTGTAATGTCTAAAGTGAGCATTAGTTACATGCCTCTCTCATGTGAGAGAGACTATTTATACTACCTAAAAACCCTAATCCGGGGCCAATCACCTTGCGCCACTTGGATGGAGACAAGTCGTCTTTAATGAAGCTGTCTGGTACGCCGACCAACCTGGGGAGAAGTCTGGATGCCGCTGGTTGCTTTTCCAGGATTTCGCAGAGCGTATCTGTCATTTGCTAGCTTCCCATTAGTAGTTAGGGTAAGGTGCGCCAGTCAGTTGCTGTCTTTTAGTTAGGATTGCTGTCCAAGACATCTCTTCTTCCCGTTAGCCTAGTCTTCTAGCCTGCTGCACTTGTGATGAGAGTGGAAATTTATGTCTTTTTGATCTCATAATACCTTATTTTTATTAGAATAAGGCCATACATTCGTGTCGGATTGCGTAGTCTACATATTTTACATGATTATGGTGCTACTAATGAGTTTTATTGAGTTTTGAAGGTTAAAATAGGATAGAAATGAAGCAGGAACGAAAACGAGCAAGAAACGGAGCTAAAAAGACCCAACTCGAGATGTAACATGCAACTAGAGTTGCAACACGACTTGCAACACAAGTTGAGTTGGGGTAAATGTGTCCAGAATCGTCCAGAGAGCTTACTCGAGTTGCAAGGTCCAACTCGACTTGCAACTCGAATTGAGTAGGGGGCAGAGCAGCGTCCGAAATTGTCTAGAGAGCTTACTCGAGTTGCAAGGCCTTACTCAACTTGCAACTCGAGTCGAGTTGGGTCTCGAAGGCAGTTCAGTTTCAGAGCATCGCAACACGACTTGACAGGCGAATGCACGACTTAGCAACACGACTCGTGTTATCTTACTCGAGTTACTTTTCAACGTAACACTAGTCGTATTGCCAACTCGAGTTGGGTACCCTAACTCGAGTTGGGTTATTTTGGGCTAAAAATCAGGATATTTGATCCCCTGTGCTTGACAACGTGTAAAAACAGCCCAACCAAGTCAGTTTTCGGGGCCTAAGGTATAAAAGAGATCAGATCACATAGAGAAAAGAGACCGATCATTCACCACAGAAACACACCCATGAATTCAATTCACGCTCCATCCACCCACATCCACTCACATCATAATTCATCCATCCATTCATCCCATCGGTCCGAAGGAAGAATCAAGTGCGGTTGAGAGAGCAATCCAATCGGAGAGACGGAGGAAAGACGCAAGCCACGTGACACTAGGGTTTTTTTTTTCTTAATTTCTTCTTTTGTGATTTTGTTATGTATTTGATAGCCATGAGGGTTGTTTGTGACCTCATGGGCTAAAAACTCTTTACAGTTCTAAGGATTGAAGGTTAGAGTAGTTGATTTGGAACCCTAGACAAAGTATTGTGATTTCATGCTATTAAGATTCTTATTTATTTGATTTATTTCAGATTATATTATATGTTTGTAACGTCTTCATAGCATGTTATTGATATTGCCCGTGATGCTTGGTATGTGTGTTAACTTGTGTGCATACATATTTAATATTGTCTGTTTGCTAGGGATTATAGTAGTTTGCCCGTGAACACAATGATCCTAAGGACTGGTAAATAAGATACTTGATATTCTTAGTGGAACAATGCAACTAGGAAATCAAGTAGGAAGAGAATAAATTTGAGTATTACTTTCATAGAATATATGTTAGTCGAATTGGCCATCCGGAGGTTTATGAGATTCGCTTTATTAGCATCTAGGAAGAATGTTCAAAACTGTTCGCACATCATCTTATGATGTATTTTCATTGAAATAGCATAAATGAACAATAGGACGTCTAGAAAACCAAATCAATTGCACTATACGTGAAACCTTAAAGCTGTTACTTCTCTCTTGATTCAATCTCGAATATTCCTTGGTTTGGGCCGCTAAAGGGTTGGGCCTCATTCTTTAAGTATTCTAGATGTTATTGGGCTTACTAAGTATGGGGGATATACTACCCATAAAATTAGCCCCTCGAGCCTGAATAATATCATGACTTGGGATTGTTCAGGGTCGAATCGCATTTCACGGGTTATATCCCACATGCTTTGGTACTTGCGATAGCCAAGATTCTTTCCATCTCGGCTCCTTGTTGTTTCCACTCGCTATCTTTGTCCTGACAAGTTCCTAGATTATCGGGTTCTTTGAGGCGTCTTTGAGATATTTTCGCTGAGGTGGAGGGGGGTATTTTTGGTATTTGGGTGTAACTGCTTATTTGAATTTTGTAATTTGAACAACTCGTCAGTTTCTCTTTCTCCAGGTATTATTCTCCTTCTCTCTTGCCTTTCTTTCCCTGGCTCTATTATTTTGCGTCTCTAGGTTTTCCGTTGTCATCGCCTAGGGTTTCCTCCCCTTTCTCTCTCAGTACTTTGTCTTCCTCCCATTGCAATTTTGCACGATATGGCCTACGAGGGTTCCTCTTCTCCTCTTAGATCCCTTAAGTTCTTTTGTCGTTCGACCGATTCTTTGCTTGGTAGTTTAGGGTCCTCTTCTTCACTTTCAGAGGGGGGTTCGTGTCCCCATTCTCCTTCCTGACTTGCTTTTAATCAGAGGGTTGCCAATTTCGTTTCTGATTTCACGTTGGAGTATAACCCTCGGATCGTTGACGCTGGCCCCGGGTTATTGGCTCATCTCAGAGAACTTCCGCGAGGGGATAAGAAGTTCCCCTTTTCCGCTGCCGAGGTTTTTTCCACCATTGATGATTTTTGGCTAAAAAGGAGTTCTGTCATTGCTCTTAGCAAATTCCAGTATGGAGAACGTATCAATTTCTTCCTTCCTTCTCCCGACGGCCGTATGTGTTATGCTCCGCCGAATGCGGTTGCAGCCTACGAGTTGCAACTTGAGCTCGACCTTCGATTTCCTGTCCATCCTTATATTCGGAATATCTTCGAATTCTGGGGTATAGCCCTTACTCAATTGGCTCCCAACGGCTGGGCGGCTTTGATGGGGATTTTGGTTCTTTTCCGTAAGAAAAAGTACTCTTTCTTAACTACCGCTGAAATTAACTTCTTGTACCGGCTCACCCCGAACAACAGGACAAAGGGATATTATTATTTGGTATCTCGTCATACCAATCTCGTTGCTTCTTTGCCAAGTTTGGTTAAGGGGTGGAAGAATCCCTGGTTTCGGGTTCAGGGGCAATGGAGGAGAACTTTCGTCTATGACCTCAGGGGCCCTTGAAATCCCACCGTACTCCCTCGAAGCTCCTTCTTCAAGCCCGTTCTTAGTGCGTGTATGTCTCTTTCGGCTCCCTTCTTTGTCATTTGGGATATTCTAATATTTCTTTCTTTTGTTCTATGCAGTAAGCGAATCGTGTGCTCTCGAGACGTTGCCAGTAGGTTTCCAGGATGCCTTACATCGTATTCGTAAACTCTCTAACAAGAAACGCCATTATCACTACGTTCTCAAAGTTAAGAACCTTTTCCGAGTCGGCCTTACTACCTCAGCTATAGCTATGCCAGGTGATTTATTGTTATTGCTTCCTCGTCTGCAGCGCTTATTGTGTAGTTCTCCTTTTTATATGGTTTTCCTTTTTGCACTAACTCCTCTTCAATTCTGTTATGTCTAGGGGAGGGAAAACGTCTCATACTCGATATTGCTCGTATTGCTACTCTCCCCTCTGCCCGCCAGCGGGCCGCGCTCAACAAGGGAAAAAAGAAGGTCTCTAAAGCTTCTTCCCAGAAGATTTCTGGAACCCCTCTTGCCGTCCAGCCTCTTACTTTAGTCAGGATTGAAGAGCACTCAGATCATGTTTCCTTGAGATTGGATGCCGACCTCATCCGGGGGCTGACCACGGGTCCTGGAGGGAAAGTTTCTAAAAAATCCCCTTGAGCCCCGAAGCCTAAAAATGACAATCCCGATGCCGCTGCTGACAAGTCTGTCACCCTAAAACGGAAGTATAATTTGATGGATGAGGATTCCAAGGAGGATACTTATGATAGCGCTGCTCTCATTGTACGCTCCTCTGCTGCGCCTGGTACCGCCCCTCAGGGAACCGTAGAAGTTTGTGACATCAGCTATTCTTCATCTCCTGAAGCCTTTGCGCGATCTCCTTTCGTCGTTCTTGGCCAACCACTGGGTGCTACCCCGTCCGCTCCTCAGCGGACACCAGGTGGTACCTCTAGTGAGCCAACCTCTCGTTGCTCCCCTTCCGAGATGTGGCGATACTACCAGGGGAAAGCCCCTTTGCGTTTTTGATCACATGGCGGATCTTCTATTGAGGGTGCCCCTTCTGCTCTGCCTTTGTCGGACGACGCTACTCCGTTCCTTCCAATAGATCCGATAGCCGACCGGAAGCTCTTACAAATGTATGACCACTTAGATGAGGCTGGGAAAACTTTCCTCCAAACTCAAGAGCTTCTGTTTGATTTTGATGCTCCGACGTGTTTAGCTCGTGCTGCCACTTTTCCTTTTAAAGGTTGTACACGAGAACTCCTCGGTCATATGGAGAATATGTCTACCAAGGATTCTCTCTACAACATCTTCGGCTATCTAGGTCGACAAGCGCTTTATGTCGTTAATGCCTTGCATCGTATTTCGAAGTTGGAGCGACGTGATTCCCATTTGCAAGATGAGGTTGCTCTCTCCTTCAGAAGGCGAAGGATTATGACAAAAAAAATCTGAAGTGAGCACTGCCGAGGCTCTGGTTAGAGGTAAGTTGATGATTGAGCAGGACAAGATGGCTGAGCTTCAAGAGAATTTCGAGACCCTTCGTGCTCGGTATGACAGCCTGTTGGCTAACTCCGAAAAAGAGAGGAGTGATTTGGAGCTTCGAAATTAGATACTTTCGGACCAGGTTGTAGCTTTGGAGGTGAAACATCAGGAGGAGATCGATGCGAAGGAAAACCAGTTCCGAGCCGAGTTGTCTCAGGTCCAAAATAGTCTTCATGCTTTCTAGACATCCTCTGAACAAGAGATTGAAAGAGTACGGAAGGAAAAGGAAGCATCAGAGGCCTCATATGCTCAGAAGATTAGGGCAGCTAAGGATGTTGTAGCCGCAGTTCTGAGGGAGCGTGATGGGGCCTTGGCCGAAGTGGAACGTGTGAAGGATGCGTTCCTCCTGTCAGAGGCTGACAATCTCTACTATAGAGAGGTTATCCTTCCGAAGACTAAGATTTATTGTCTCTGCTCTTGCGCTGCTGCTTAGGCTCAGGCCTCTTCCCAGAAACCCTATCCTGACTGTCTCGATGATATGCGTGGTATTCTCCGCCGAGCTATTAGTGAAGAGAAGATGCCTTCTGGGGAGACTTTGAAGGATGACCTTGATTTTGGGGTGTTTGGCGAGTATTCCGACTTCATCACTGATGTCCCTAAGGAATCTTCTGAAGAGTTTGAGGAGGGTGGGTTCGACGAGGATTTTACCGATGATGCCTTGGATTTTGCCTCGGTTGATTCTCGGGCTGAAGATTCTCTTGTCGAACTCCCCACCAAATCTGCAGGGGTAACTATCCGAGAGGCATCCATTGGGGTTAAACTTTCCAAATCCGGTGATGCACGCGCTTCTAGTCAGGTTGTTGTCGCCGAGGTCTCCAAATCTCTGCCTTCCGAGACTACTATGGTTCCCCCAATTCCTTCGATCCCAGAGGTCGATGTCACCTCAGGTAGCATCGGGGAAGTTGATATATCATTGAAGTCGGCGACCTCTGAGGTTCCTTTAGGTGTCTCCGAAGATGTGTCGCCCAGAGATGAGGACCCCAAGTTTACAAATACGGCTGATTCCGAAACCCTCTTAGCTGGTTGATGGGGTATTTTCGAGCCCCTGGTGTTGAATAAGATGTCTTTTCCTTTTTGAAGTTCATCCTGAATATTTTCTATTTTTTTAGTAGTATCCAATGTAGAAGTCTTGTATGTACGAGAACGGAAAAAAATAGGATTTGAAATCCACAAAGGGGAATTGCTTCTCCAAACGAAAGGGCTAAAACAAATACACGTCTAACCAGTCTCTATTACAGCAGTTCGAAACCAAAGAAAGCACAGGTAAAAAGAAACGATTCTGATCGCCTTGAATTGTCAATTCGCCGGTTACTGATCGATGAGCTCAAAATACTGGTTTTAGCCACTCACGGGGTCGAAATGCATTTTGTTCTTTGTATTCAATAAGTATTGCATGGATTTCGGTGATTCCCGCCTCATTTGTAATTCACTATTTATGAATGAAGTATTTTTCTTCCCTATTAGTAAATCTTGCAAGGGCATTTTGGTGATTTACCTTTAATTTAGAACATAACCGTCATTTTTCTGTCACGGGTTGTCATTTCTTTAGTCAGGTGCTACGTGGATCAATCTGGATCTTCCGTACTCCTTGGAAGTTGTAAAGCCTCTATGTCCTATCCGTCGGATCTTAGCCATTTTTGGTCCATTATCTCCAATGATGATACGTGCTCCCCTCTCGTTTTGGCAAACAATTTCTGTTTTGGTTTTTCAAAATTCAAATCCTTTGTATCCTTCTAATATATCTATATATTTCCCTTTAAGTGCATTCCCCAGATATTCTTGCAATTTCTGAAAATCTCCCCTGCCTTTCTCTTTCATTAAACTCCAATTATTTGAGTTCTTTGGTTAATAGAAGATGTCTGGCGAAAATACTCCTCCTCCGCCTGATGTTCAGGAGGTGAACACTTCTGACACCAAGCCGGTGCTCCATGTACGATTCGGTGTTCACAGTTCCAATCGACTCCGTAGGATGTCGCGTCCCAATTGAGGGATTTATCTGCTTCCTCCTCCTCGAGTAGCAACCGGGCTTCCGTTCCCTCTCCTGACTGGCAGCAGGTCCCTGTTGTGCCGGCTGAGGGCGCTGGCGGTACGTCGATATTTGTCGATGCCGAGTTAGGTGTCATTCTACCCTTGAATGTGGGGGATTACCCTGCAGTTCCTAGCGATATAAGTGATTTGTGGGTGACTCTCCGAGGGATGGCCCAGCGGCTCGACTGGGTGCCGCCCTCTAGGTTGTCCCCGGGATGTTTGGAAGGACTCCACTGGTTATATGAGAATCCCAATGTTACTTCGAGCTTCCCCTAAACGGTGTTCCCATCTCGGATCCCCCTCCAGGTTGTACTGCTTTTTACTATTCTCTCTTTCTTGCCGGTCTGCGTCTGCCTATCCCCACTGCTATCGGTCTGTTACTGCAGATGTGGGATATGACCATAGGTCTGTTGTTTCTATCTTCTTTGTTTCGTTTGATATCCACTATGTCGATGTTTCACGTGTTGGACAATATTATTTAAGATCCTTTCAAACTTGAGTTCTTATTCTTTTATGCTCTATCTGGTCGTTCCTAGGGCTTCTACCATTTGCTTCCTCACAATAACCATCATTTCGTGGGGGCTTCTGATGTTATCGGCAGAAGTTGGGAGCAGGCTTAGTTCTGGTTGGATGGTGATTATCGTGTCCGTGTGAATGGTGCTCCCCTGACCTTTCCTACCCGATTTCTTCCGCTGAATAAGTGTATAGTTCTTTCTCGTTCTCTGAGCTCCGAACTGTTTCCTGCGATTTCTAATGTTTTTTTTGATACATGTCATGCAGGTCCCCCTTGTCGTCCCCTGGTGCAGTTGAGTGATGGTTTCATCGCGTTTATGAGGTTCTATCTCGTGGGGGAATACTTATCGTGTCTCTCTGTTGCTTTCAGAGCTCGTTCTGGTTTCAGCTGGATTGTCTACTCTTGGCCGTCGTGTGACAGCTGGTAATCCCTTCTTTGATCCTCTGGGTGTTCTCCTCGCTTGTTCAAGTTCCTTTGTTTCTGAGCTTGACTTCTCTTTTTGGCTCTACATGTGAGCTCCAGGGTGCCCTGTCTCCGGTAGGGTCTACTGCTTCCATGGCTGGCTTATCACTAACTCTGCACAAGTATGCATATCAGTTTTCAGATGAGAAAGCTGACTCTGACTATTCCGCCAATTCCTCTTCTCGTGATGATGATGAAGAAATGGATGACTTTTCTGTTGGGTCCGAAGACTTGAAACTTGGTGAAGATCTTTTGGTTGTGCAGCTTACTGAAAATAGGGTCTTGCCCCATTTGTCTCCTCCCCGTGATCAGTTGCGGTGCTTCTTCACTGCCCCTCCTGGTTTTTCTCCTGTCCCTGGTTCTGGATCTATTTCTGCTTCCTTGCTCGGAAAGCGAGGAAGAGGTGTTTATGAACATGGTGGGCCTTCTCGGCCAACTGGAACTAGCTATGTGCCTCGTCCATCCCCTTTCGTTGGTGAGTTCGATCTTCTCGCTAAAAGGTTAAGGGGGATAATTACCTCTGTTCATGCTTCCTTATCCTTTCCATATTCGTTGCATTCTTACCCTGGTGTCCTTTTGTAGATCCTCCCATCGTCGAGCCTGAGGGTGAAGTAAATCCTGAGGAGGATCCCGAGTAGGATTCCGAACCGATGGAAGCTCTTGACATTGAGGTGGGTAGTGGTTCCGAGGCTGAGGACTATGATATGATGGTTGGGCCTAGGGCGAAGTCTGCACCCGCGGCTATTTCTGGGAGAGTGATTGATGCTAGTTCTGCTCCTTCTGGTCCCCAAGTCATCTCGATAGTTCCTCCTCCTAATCTGAATCCTGCAGGTGTCGCCGCAGCAACTGACCCTACTGACATCAATGCCGAAGCTTCCAGGTTGGCCGCTAAGAAGGCTCGCGCTCGTGGAAAGAATATAGTTGAGGGAGATGATGAGTCTGATTTATCCGAGTTGCAGGAGCTAGGGACTCAGGGCTTTGTTGCAGGTGCTTCTCATCAGGTATTCACCGTGTTCCTCCAGTTATTATTCCTGGTTCTCTTTCCAGGACTCTTCTGGTTTGGCCGTGATGGCCGGGGCTGTTGTTGCTTCTCTTTCCTCTTCTCTGCACCTTATGGATCAATACCGCTTGTTTGCCAATTGGCTTGTTGACCGTTTTGAGGGGCCAGCTTCGAGGAGAGATTGAATGCCTTAGAGATCGAGAATGCCGAGCTAACCTCTCTTGTTGCACACCAGAGAGAACGATTGGAGGTTTCAAATTTTTAGATTGATGTAGGGCGGGCTACTCCGTAGAGGTGAGCTTGACCGAGACTAAGATTGCTAGGTTGGCAGAAGCCGAGGCCCGTATTCGAGTCTTGGAGCAGTGCATTCCGCACCCTGGTTCAGCAGAGGAGAGGGTCATCCATGCCGAATCCCAGTTAAAAGAGATGGAGGATAAGATGACGAGCATCTTCCATTCCCTCAGCAGTCGGAAGAAAGATTGAAGTCCACATGTTTCTTCCTTTTGCCAGTTGACTTTATTCTACCCTCAACCCGGTGTTGCTTGGAATTGTATTTGCCCTGACTGTGTATGAACTTCAGCTACTGATTTCCTCTATTTTTTTTTTGCCTTTGTCTGGTAGACGTGTTCGCCGATGTCCCTTCGGTTTGTGAATTTGACTATTTATGAGTAGTTGATTTACCTTTAGTTAATTCATGATTGTCAGTGTTCCTAGTTCTACTTTTATCACTTGTAATGCGTCTTTGCTTTGTTCACCCTCGGCGCGGAGGTTTATGCTTTTGTCCTTCATTTTCGCTGAGCGTTTGTGGTTCTAAAGCTCTGCCCGATGCCGAGATTTTGATCCTTCCTCTCGTTTCCGCTGTCCTCGGATTTTACTTAGGTTATTCCGTATTATACCTACGTACCATTTCATGCATTATTCCGAGGCTCATTTCCCTTGTTCCAAGTTTAATATTCCGACCTCCTTATTCATCCGCCCTGTGTACATATCCGTGTTTATTCCCAACGACATTCCGAGGTCTGTTCCATTTACTCCGAATCTTATATTCCAACCCTTACATATATCCGTTATATATGTATGTTTGTGTCCCTTTTCGACGCTGTTCCGAGGTCTGTTGCTACCTTCTTTTCTGGTTCCGCTATTTCAGTTTTTATCTAAAATGATCTATTCCCATTATACCGAGGCCCCCTTGATTAGCCTTGCAATTCTCATCTGATATCTTGACTCTTGTTTTGACTCTCGACCCCAATACTTTGGTATTTTTATTCCGATCCCCAGAGATCCGATACTTTCCCTTTTATTCCTATTTCTGATCCTGCCCTTTTATTTCAGCATGCCTTTTATTTCCCCTTTTGATAGTTTTTCTTCGGTATATTTTATTCCTTAGTCTCGGCTCTATTGCCAACATTGCCATTTCATAATCCTTTTATTTAAGCATGTAGTATTCTTTCTGAGTTTATGGGGTGAAGTTTATGAATTAACATTCATAAAGCAATGATATCCCTACGCATAATGACCTCCTTAACCACATATCCTAAAAAGATTTATATACAATTTCCATTCCCACATGACCTCCTAGAGGGAAACTTGATTCCTTGTTGCCGAGGGGCATTGCTGATTTTCACCGTGAAGGGTAAAGAAGCCACCTAGGATTGGAGGACTCCTCCTGTTCTCGACATCTTCCTTTCCAGATCTGCGAAGCGTTTATTCATTTCATTTTTATTAGGGCCTGCAGATCTCTAGCCGGGGCATTCGAAAATGCCTCCCTATTCTCTGACCACACTTCTACCTGGGTTTTCCTTCGTCTCGTCCCCTTTCGTGAGGCCAGCCTCCCATTCCTTCTGGTCCGAGGTAAAGATAACTTCGTTTTGGGTAGGTCTTCCCATGAAGGATCTTGGCTCTCCTGGGAGTACAGTACCGAGGATGAGTAGGATCTCTGATTCCTTGGCCTTCTGCATCTGTTATGCCTCCTTTGAGAGATAGATGAGGTTCTTCGCGGGGCCTCGTCCTTCGCCGGCATTTCCCAGGTCGCGGTTCGACCTCTCATTTGGTTATGTGAGTGAGGTTGGAGATTCTTCTCCTCTCGGCCCCCCTCGCTGGGTGGTCCTCAACCTCTTGATTCCATCCAGGCCGCGGTTGCGTTCGGGCATCGTTCCCCACTGATACCTCCTAGGGTGGGGGGTTTTCTCCTCTCCTGATTCCCTCCATGTTGTGGTTGCCTTTACAATCTGACTGATCATTTTGTAGTAGGGATGACCAATTAAAATAATTTATCGAACCACAGGGAGGTCGGCGCTAGAGCTTAAGCGATCTCACGTTTGTTGTAATTTTATAAAGACGAATCATCAAAGAAATTGGTTGTAAATAAATAAATGACAAGTAATCAAAGCAAGCAATGATCACAGACAAGATAAAAAAATGAAGATTGTTTTCCAAATTAAGTAAAAGTGAGATCAACAACAATTAAGAAGTGGAAATTCTAGGATACATGTATCAAATTCATACGAGTCATGAGTATAAGACTAAGGGCCAACACTAAGTTCACCTAAGCTCCCTCTCGAGATGGATAAGATATGAATCTCAATTAGCTCAATGGATTGGTTCTCACTCAAACAACTCCAACTAGGTACTAAGCTTGAAATGAGAGTCCCTTCACACGATCAATCAACCTCTCGATCTAACAAATCATATGTTCTATCAAAGGGTACTAAATTCTAAAGGATTTCTCAATCTCTTTACAATTTATAATGCACATGAAGTGTTTGATGAAATGATTCACTCAATTATCCTAAGCATATAATTGATTTCTTAATCTAATCACATATTTAGAACAACTAAACACACAAATCATCATAAACCTCAAGATCTTAAACATCAATGATAGAAAATTCATTTACCCAATCAACATATGAATTCAAATACACAAATCCTAAAATTATCCAACAACTCTCATGTTGCTAATCTCACAAGGGAGATTAGCCTACTATATTCAAAAGGAAATCAACATAGACATTAAGATCCTTACAAAACATGATAAACAATAAAGTTTCACTACAAAGTATGGATGAAAACTCCCTTGAAGTGATTCAATGGTGATCTCCTTCCTTCCCTTGCAATTCTCCTCTCTTCCTTGCTTCTTTTCCTCAATTGGATGAAGGTTTTGATGGTGGGATGATGGTAGATCCAATGGATGGTGAATGGATGAAGATGATGGTATGGAATTGAAGAAATGGTGTGTGAGGTGTGTGTAGGGCTGTGAATTTCGGATCCTCTCAAAAATATTGAAGTATTGGGTATTTATACCCCTTGGGAAGCTTCTAGAAGGATTCTGATTTTTTACAGAATTTCACACAACACGAGTCGTGCTCTGCAACACGGCCATAAGGTGGCCGTGTTGGGTGAATTGATGCTGCCGCACGACCTCTCCTACAGGGCCGTGTTACGCAACACGACTCGTGTGCTGCAACACGGCTTGTGCACTGTAACACGGGCATAAGGTGGTCGTGTTGGATGAATTAATGTCGGCACATGGCCACTTCTTACAGGGCCGTGTTTCGTACGCGGCTTGTATTGGTGCATGCCCCTGTTTTTCACATACATTTCCATAAAAACACATAACACATGAAATACGGATAAAATAATACAAAAATAGATATAAAAAGGCACTAAAATATAGGTGAAAATATCACTCATCACGATCCCATTTTCGGACGTTGGAGATATTCGCTGCGTCCGCCTCCTGCTGGAGTTTCGTTCATACTTTCCCTTTCTTCGACATTCCTCCTCCGTATGAAGTTAATAGTCTCTCTGGCATCCCCTCTGCTGTGTTCCTTCCTGGCATCTTTTCTCCTTTCGAGATCTTCTCGTAGATCGCCATGGCTTTCCCTGTGAGGGCCGCTAAAGCTCAACCTCGCCGGTTGAACTGGGGGAGCTTCCGCAGCGTACTCGTCAATCACCCTTTGGATTTTCTCATTCATTTTTTTATCTTCTGGGGGTCGCCCAAATTTGGGACATGAATAAACATTGCCGGAGTGGGCACCTCCATGACTGGTGCACTGATTTGGACATTATTTCCACTTCTCATGATATTTCATTGGGCTCTGGAACACTTTCCCCTTTCTTCATTTCCGTAGGTCATAAAACCTCCTTCTCCCATCTCGAATTCTGGAAGCAAAATAAGAAACCAGGGACTTTTCACACAGAATTAAACCAAAATATCTGGAAAAACAGAACATGGATGGCTAATCGTTGCATTTCCCACAGACGGCGCCAGATGTTGATGCCTGTTCTTGGCTCGTTAATAAGTGTTTAAGAGATAAAATTATTTAGAAATAGAACCAAGAACGAACACAATCAAACATAATAAAACCACAACCAAAAGGGATCAAAACCAATAAAAGACTCAATTTCCACCAAAGAACTATATTCGATTTTATTACTCTCCCTTAGAACAACACTCATAAACCATCGAATCTTACAAGTGTAATGTCTAAAGTGTGCATTAGTTACCTGCCTCTCTCATGTGAGAGAGACTATTTATACTACCTAAAAACCCTAATCCAGGGCCAATCACCTTGCGCCACTTGGATGGAGACAAGTCATCTTTAATGAAGCTGCCTGGTATGCCGACCAGCTTAAGGAGAAGTCTGGATGCCGCTGGTTGCTTTTGTAGGGTTTCACAGAGCGCCTTCATCCTTTGCTGGCTTCCCATTGGTAGTTAGAGTATGGTGCGCCAGTCAGTTGCTGTCTTTTAGTTAGGATTGCTGTCCAAGACATATCTTCTTCCTATTAGCCTTGTCTTCTAGCCTGCTGTACTTGTTAGTCCTCATGATGGTGTTTGTTTTTTACTGCACCACTTTTGTTGTTCATTTTGGTCCTCAGACAGGTTGGCTTTCCGTGTTGTGAAGCCCTCCCGAACCCTCGGGCAGGGGGGGAATGCCTCTGAGGTTCCCTGCCGAGGGTGTTTCAGGTTTCGGTCCTTTTAATGGTTCCTTCTTTGTTCTTTCCCCTTTGGGCTGTAGTGATTTTCTCGGGCTGCCTTGACTGGCCTTTCAGTACCCATCCTCGGTTTAGGCCGCTAGAGGGTTGGGCCTCCTTCTTCAAGTATTCTAGAGGTTATTGGGCTTTGGAATTACTAAGCATGGGGGATATACTACCCATAACAATAAGAATTTAGGCATTAAGGGTCGCAGATGATCGGTTGTGCTCGCGGTGTTTGAGAAAAATCTTCATTCTGTTATTCTTCCAATATATATGGAATGAATAATTATTCTATTATAATTTTAAAATATATACTATTTTAATTTTTTAAAGTTATAAGATTGATGTAATGTTTTTAATTTTTAATAATAAAATTTATTGTGGGGTGAGAAAAAAAACATGAAGTTTATTCTATAATCATTTATGAAAATTTCCCGCTGTTTGGACCTAAATTAAGACCTTATGTTTATTTGGTATTATACCATATTTGAAACTTGCTTAGCATTTGCAAGATTGAATTCATAACCCTATGGGCTAATAAGGTATGTTATAAAAAGCCAATACATCATCAATCAATTGCAACTTTAATTACAGAATGTAATTCAATTTCAATAATTAGACCACTCCATCGATTTCTTGTTTTCTGGCCTGAGTGCATTAATCAACATGGTTTGTGAAACGTTCATGCATCATCTCAATCTACACATGTGTGCACTTTCCCAGTCTTCATTCATAACCTAAATATGTGGAGTATATGTTATATCTTTCCATCGTGCAGTTCTAAGATAATTCATGTAGTTATAACATTACATGAAATCCACTCTCTAATTTTGCAATAATATTGTCTTGACCTTAATCTGCATTAGTTTCTGATCTATTTTCTATGTGGTTCACACTTTTACGTTGTGCCACATAATCTTCAATAATTGATAATAATGACTTGTGTGAGAATGTTTCACGGAATGATTTCCTTGAAATAGGTATGAAGTGAATTTTTTTATAACAAAATAATACACAATAAATGAAAAATGATAACAGTAATATGAACTATATCATGAATAATTTATATCTCTATCTATCTATACTATATAAAAATGTGAATCCTGCTAATTGGCACGGTATCTGCCTGGTTACAGGTTACCCACAGCCACATGGCTCCTTTTCTCTCAGGCAGGATGCGTAATGCGTACCCCAACTCTCAATCCTTCTCTTTGTTCCACGTGCTCTGCCGACATCCCCTGTGTTTCAAAACATACACACGAATCCCATCCACTTTCATCTCAGTTTGCTCTTACTCCGATTCTTCTCTCACTGAAGACCCGCACACCGTCATCTTTCTTATCCAGTTCTCCATTTTTTTTCTTAATTTTCTTGTTGGTGTTGGTACGTTAATCTATCTACACCTCCTTCCATCTTCCAATTTCCCAATTCGCTGTAACAAACAACAGATATATTGTAGAAAATTGAGGGGAAGTACAGAAATAAGAGAAGATAAAGAGGTTCTAGTCTGAGAATTCTATTACAAGATTAATCCCAAAAGTGTTGCCAACCAAGCTATAAATAGGGTTTCCAAAACAAAAGCGTGAAACAAAATAAAGAGTACTGCCAAGTCATAACATCTCCCCCTCCTTACATCTTGCTTGTCCTCAAGCAAGAAGGTGTGGGAATTTACTTTGAATTTCATTATAATTTTCCACGTAGCTTCTACATCTGGAAGGTAAGACCAATGAACAAGGACTTGAGTTGCTGCTGCATTACCTCTCTTCACCATTCTTCTAGCAAGAATTTTCAACGGTTAGAGTATTATCTTCCCCTCTTTGATGCTTATTTTGTGATCTAATACTCTTTTAGGTGGCAACGCTACCGGCATCTCAAAGATTGAACGATAATCTTGCAAAAAACCTTTCAATTGGGGTGGCGCAATGCATTTCTCGACTTCTTCACCCTGATTAGTGTCTCCTTTTATGTAGCATAAGAATCCCATATCTTCAATCTGCCCATTCTTTATAATTTTATCTAATGTCTTAGCTGACAGCATGTTGATTTTCATCTCTGTATTCTATCTATGCAACTCCACCATTTTCCCTTCTCTTTGAAACTTCAGTGTGTGAGAATTGAAGTCGAAGGTTATCGGTCTTAGCTGACTTAGAAGATCCAAACCAATCACTATGTCGCATCCTCCAATAGTAAGTATTCTCATTGGAGCAATGAACCTACAGCTTTCCATTTTCCATTCGAAACTCTTGAGTTACACAATACCTTGGAACCATCAGCTACTGTCACAGATATTGGATTAGCACGCTCAATAGTGGCTCCTATCCGATTTGCAGTGTTCGGGTCAAGGAAACTATGTGTACTCCCCGAGTCAATAAGTACAGATATAAATTGTTTGCCCACTGGTCCAATGATTTTTATAGTATCTAGATGTTGATGCCCTGCCAAGGCATTCAATGACACTATAGGCTCTCGTCCTGTACCTTCTACCTCCTTGAAAATCATTTGACTATCCTCTCTTTCATCTCCTTCACCAATTATAACAAACATCTTCTTGCACTTATGTCCAATATGATAAACTTCATCACAATTGAAACACATATTTTTCTTTCTTCTTTCACTCATTTCTGCCTGATTTAATCTTTTTGGAGGGGGTAATTCATCCGTTCCTATTGATGTGGTCTTCTCTTTTGCTTCATTCTCAGTTTTCCAAGTTATTATGCTCGATTTGAATGCCATTTTCTGGGACTCAAATAATATTGAGATCATTCTTTCTTATTTTTTAGCAAGTTGCATTGCTTCTAGAAGAGATGTAGGCTTCATGATCTTCAACATCTGACCAATCTCCTCTTTCAATCTGCTCACAAAGCTTTTGATATAGTAATCCTCTGTTGACATACTGTTAACCGATATCATAAAAGCCTTAAGTTCTTCAAACTCATGAATATAATCTTCCACTGAATCCTTCTGCTGCAGTTTATTAAACTTCCCATCAGGTTCTCCCCATCTATATTAGAAAACCTTTCTAATACCAAACTAGAAAAATGCTCCCAAATCATATTTTCTTACCCCTTCACATGATCTATATACCAATGATCAGCTAAACCTTCCATATTCATAACAGCCACTAATATTTTCTCATAATCAGACATCTTGCATAATGAAAAATATTTATGGCATTTGCACAATCATAGTCTAGGATTTTCCCCTGAAAATTTTGGGAACTCCAATCGTGGTATCTTAGCAGCAAAAACTTGACGTTCTTTAGATTTTGGAGGGTGATTTACCTCAGGTCGCTTTCCTCCCGATGGTGTAGGTGATCGTTGCTATTTTCACCTAGATTTTAGTATCTTTTTGTATGTGTTTTTGTATTATTTTGCTCGTATTTTATATGTATCTTAGTTGTGTTATGTGTTTTCATAGAAATGTGTGTGAATGAGCTTAAACATGTTAAAAATAGGTCAAAAATGGAGTCGGGAGCTGAAACGAGAAAGAAACTGACTGCCGAGACCCAACTCGAGTTGCAAGGTGCAACTCGACTTCCAACTCAAGTTGAGAGGAAGTCGAGTTGAGGCCCGAAAAATATCCAGAATCATGCAGAGACCCAAATCGAGTTGCAAGACCTAACTCGACTTGGAACTCGAGTCAAGTTGAGGTTAAAAAGTTGTCCAGAGAGCCAACTCGACTTGCATGTTGCAACACGAGTTACAACACGAGTCATGTGGGGCTTATCCAGGTCGAGTTGGAGGTCGTGCGGAGCGAGCAGCGTTCAAAAATCATACAGTGTGCTTACTCGAGTTGCAAGACGCAACACTACTTGACAACTCGAGTCGAGTAGGATTCCAGAAGCATTTCAATTTCAGAGTGTCGCAACACGACCGAACAGGCAAGTGCTCGAGTTGCTAACTCGAGTTGAGCTGGGTCAGCTAGAGTTCCATTACATTCTACTCGACTCGAGTAGCTAACTAGAGTAAGGAAGGCCAAGTCGAGAAAGGTAATTTTGGGCTAAAAATCTAGATTTTCACCTTCCAGTGCATGGAGAATGTATTTTAAAACCCAGTTGACGCAAAATTCGAGGCCCAAGTTGGGAAAGGGTATAAATACTCTCATGTTCAACATTCAAAGAGGATGGATCTAGGTCTTCACTTGGACACACACATCACACACAATTCCTTTCATTTTACACCACCATCTCTATCCATTTCATCATCCATTCCATCTATCATCAATCCACCATCAAATCCACCATCCAAGTGAGGAGAAAGATCAAGGAAGAAAGGAGGATTGCATATTGAAGGATAGTTTCAAGCCAATCACCAAAATAGGGGATAAATTACCTTTGATTTGCATTTTCTTAATTTGTATTGCTACAATGGATGTTGTTAAACTTTGTTTTGATGTTTTGATGTTGTTTGTTGTTAGCTAGACCTCTTGTGAGGCTAGCCACTTGATGGATTAAGGATATATTGATTTGTTGAATTTGTAATGGTTTCATTGATGTGATCTTTGGAAATTTTTTTTACATGATCTATGATTTACTTCATTTGTATTATGATGTGTGTGGTTGAATTCTCTAGTTATAGTATTAGGAGGGCCAATCCAATATTGTGATTAGGGTTTTGATTGAATCATGTTATAATATGAATTTTGTATGTTAGTATGTGAATTATGTGGTAACATTTTCATATGCTTAGAACATTCATGTGAGAACACTTAATTGGTTTATCATAATTGGTTGATTAATTGAGCGAGGAGACCAATCTTGTTACCATAGTACCTTAAGGGAATTGAGAGTGAGATTCAATCTTTTGTGCTTAAAACTTGTAATGAGTTTAGAACCTAATTAACTTGGCCTAGAGATTAGGGGTGCATATGTGATTGCTTCTATTCCAATGATCATTGATATTTGTCATTTGAATTCAACAAGCCATGTTGTGTCCTTGATCTTGAATGTGGTTAGCCTTTCTCTTCTTTAGATTGTCCTACATCCATTTCATTTTAATTGTGTTTACTTGAGACATTGTTTGATCATATTAGTTGTTAATTGCTTTTATTGGTGACTTGCTTAGTTAATTGGTAGTTTGATTGCTCTTTTTAATTTTCAAAACTCAAAATCCGATCTTCTATAAAGTAGGATTGAAAATAAACACGGATACACTCTTGATTTAAATCTCCCTTTGATCGATATTTAAACTTGTTCACTCACTACAAATGATAAGGTACGCTTACCTTAATCAATTTTAACCTAAATTGAGTCTAAGTCCATGGTGCCCGACGGGAGAGATTAAATCTTGAGAGTAACGAGTTTGCGTGTAATTAGCTTTACTAGGAGCACTTTTACTTGCTTTCTTTTTATTTGCTTTTATTTTAGTTATTTGTGAGCTAACTTGGTAAATCTTGTAGGTGTATGCACACTCGTTCAAGATCTGAATCTATCGGGCCTTTGGATTTGGAGTTAGAGGCTACCTTAAGAAGAAGAAGAAGAAGAAGAGAGTTGTTATATCCAACGGAGGAAGAAATGGATCACGAATTGGAAGAAGTTAATGGCAATGGTGTTAATGAAGAGGGTAATGGACAAAATTTCCAGCATGGTGTGGAAAATGCTCAAGGTGTTCAAGTGAATCTGGAGCTTATGCAACAAGCAAATTCCCACCAAGTGCACTTGCATAATCAACAGTTGCAAGCCATTATTCAACAATTGCTAGCACAACAAGAAGCTAGAAATATTCCACAAGCTCCTCCGATAGTACAACAACCTCAAGTTCAAAGGCATAATGGAGTTGGAGTGAATGTTAGAGATCATTTCCTTCCATAAGTGGGAAATTATGCTCTGGGGCCGCCATTGAATGTTAACAACTTCGAGATCAAAAGGGGGTTGATTAACATGGTGCAAGCAAATCAGTTTGGGGGTGGTGCTATGGAAGACTCTAATGTTCACCTATCTCATTTCACAGAGTTAGCTAGTACCATTTAGATCAACAGAGTGAGTGAAGATGTTATCAAGATGAAGCTTTTTTCCTTCTCACTAAGGGATCAAGCTAAGGCTTAGTACAATACTATACCTCCAGGATCTTGCACTACATGGAGAGAGTTAACTCAGAGGTTCTTGAACAAGTTCTTTCCACCATAAAAAATGTTGCATCTGAAGGGTTTAATCATACAGTTCAAGCATCTACCTCTTGAAACCTTTAGTGAGGAATGTGATCGCTTTAAGGAGATGCTTCAGATGTGTCCACAACATGGGTTCCCCCTTGATCAGCAAGTAGTATTCTTCTATGTAGGATTGAATGGAGGTTCTAGGATACTTGTTGATGCATCGTCAGGAGGATCTATATTGGGGCAAACACCGGAGAGGGCTATAACTATTTATGAGGAAATTGATTTGAATACAGGACAGTGGCCTTTGGATCATTCTTTAGGGATGTATGAGATGGAAAGGATAGCAAGGATGGAAGAAGTGTGCATGAAACAACTGGAAGCACCGAAAGAGGATGTCACTGAAAAGGCTATCTCAGAGATACTCAAGAGGATGAATGCTAATTTTCAAGTTTCTCAGAGTTCTATGCCTATGCCCATCATGAGTCATCTGTTTCCAAGTTCAAATGTTCAGTTGTCTATATCTCAAATTCCTCACCAAGGTATGACCTCCACAATGGGATTTCAAGAATCTTGGGGACAACCCGAGATGTCACTCGAGGAAGTTTCCTTTATGCAAGGAAGAAACTTCCAAGGAAATTATGGAGAAAAGTTTGGACACCAAGGAGGAGGACACCCACCTAGGCAAGGTGGATTTGATCAAGGGAATTTCGGTGGCAACTTTCAACAACCTAGGAGGTTTGACAACTTATCATATGGGAATCAAGATAATGCCCTCACACTTCCACCGGGGATCAATCCGGGGGATAAAGCTCAAAATAGTGAAGGGAAACCTACGGTGGAGGATCAAATGAGTAAGATGTTTGAGCTTATGAAGTATGAGCGAGATGAGAGAAAATTGGAAAAAGAAGAAAGAAGGCAAGAGAAGGAAGTGAATGATCGAAGATTTAAGGCATTAGAGATGCAAATGAGCCAAATGGCAAGTGAAAAGGGAGATGTTCATCAACAAGGCAAGTTTCCGTCTACTACTATCACTAATCCAAAGGAGCAACGCAAGGCCATCAAACTTTGAAGTGGAATAAGATATGATGGACCTCCGATGCCTAAGGAAGTGGAAGAAGTAGTATGTGAACAAGAGCCCGTGGTAGTTGAGGATGAAGAAGGGAAAGAGAAAGAAGTTGAGTTAGATAAGAATGATGAAGTGATCCCTACACTTGATGGAGAGGAAGTGAAATCCCTGAAGAAGTGGGAAAGGTGTAAAAAAGCAAAAAGGAAAGAGAGAGAGGAAGACTTCGAAAGGGATGAATGGGGGATTACGAAATTGCCCGTACCAATCCAATTTCCACAAAGATGCTTGAAGAAGGGCTTAGACGAAAAATTTGCAAAGTTTGTGGAAATGCTAAAGAAGATTCATATCAATCTCCCTTTTGTGGATGCTCTTCTACAAATGCCCAACTATGCATAATTTTTGAAGGATATTATGGCAAATAAAAGGAGCTTAGGTGTGCATGAAAGAGTGAATCTCACGGAGAAGTGTAGTGCCATATTACAAAAGAAGCTCCCACCTAAGTTGAAAGATCCGGGTAGTTTTACTATTCCGTGTGAGATGAGAGAACATGAGAGCTACAAAGCTCTATGTGACTTGGGTGCTAGCATCAACTTGATGCCTTTGTTGATTTTTAAGAAATTGGGCATTGGAGAAGTCAAGCCTACATCGGTCACTCTTCAATTAGCCGATAGGTCTATGACGTATCCAAATAGAATTGTGGAGGATGTCTTGGTAAAGGTTGTCAAGTTTGTATTCCCCGTTAATTTCGTGGTGTTAGACATGGACGAAGATGCAAATGTTCCATTAATTCTTGGACGTCCATTTCTAGCCATGGGGAAGGCTTTGATTGATGTGGAGAAGGGGAAGTTGACCCTTAGAGTTAATGAAGAAGAAGTGGTATTTTCATTGAAAGAAGCTATGAGATATCCGAGGAGGAGCAATGAGTGTAGACAAATAGAAGGGATGGAGGATATTGTTGAAGAACATCTACATTGTTTTCATTCAAAGGACCCTTTGGAATCAATAATGAGCCACGCTCTCTCTCTTGATTTTTCTAACTCTCCTTGTTGTTTTAATGATGATGAAATATTTGATGATTTGTATTGTTTGAATTCTTGTAGTGAAATTACATTGGAGGAAGCGAGAGAGGTGCTTGAAAAGAAGCTTGATGATGAGCCCAAAGAAGAGGAAAAAGAGGAGAAAAATGAAGAGTTAAAGTCTTTACCAGAGCACTTGAAGTATGCATTCTTGGGGGAAAATGTGATATATCCGGTAATTGTATCTTCATCCTTGAATAACTTAGAATTAGAGAAATTGTTGAGGGTGTTGAGAGAGCACAAATCTTCCATTGGGGTCCATTAAAGACTTGAAAGGTATAAGCCCCTCTCTATGCATGCATAAGATTCATTTAATGAAAGAAGATAAGTCTTGTGTGCAAAACCAACGACGTCTTAATCCTATAATGCAAGAGGTTGTAAGAAAGGAAGTGTTGAAGTGGCTTGATGCGGGTATCATCTTTCCAATCAGTGATAGTCCTTACGTGAGCCCTTGCACGTGGTAGCAAAGAAGGGTGGTATGGCCATAGTGCGGTCCGATACAACTGAGGTAATTGCCACGAGGACTACCACCGGTTGGAGAGTGTATGTTGACTATAGAAAACTGAATGACAATACTCGTAAAGACCACTTCCCACTCACTTTCATTGATCAGATGCTTGATAGACTAGCGGGACACAAGTGTTATTGTTTTCTCGATGGGTATTCGGGGTACAATCAAATTTTGATAGCCCCGAAGGACCAAGAGAAAACAACATTTACTTGTCCCTATGACACCTTTGCATTTAAGATGATGCCATTTGGTTTGTGCAATGCTCCAGCCACGTTCCAAAGATGTATGATGGCCATTTTCGGTGGGTTGATAGAGAACATCATGGAGGTTTTCATGGATGATTTCTCCATTTATGGTTCTTCATATGATTTGTGCTTGACTAATCTATCTATTGTTTTGCAGAGGTGTGAGGAGACAAACCTTGTGCTAAATTGGAAGAAATGCCATTTTATGGTTGCCAATAAATTGTATTGGGACACCACATTTCGAAGCATGGGTTGAGAGTGGATAGAGCAAAGGTCGTAGTCATAGAACTTCTTCCTCCTCCCACTAGTGAGAAGGGAGTTAGATCGTTCTTAGGCCACGCGGGCTTCTATCGCCGCTTTATTAAGGATTTTTCAAAAATTGCTAAGCCACTTTGTAAGCTTCTTGAAAAGGATACTAAATTTAAATTTGATGAAGTGTGTCTTGCTTCATTTCAGGTACTCAAGGAGGCTTTGATTTCATCCCCCATACTTGTAGCTCCAGATTGGAGTGTACATTTGGAGTTGCATTGTGATGCAAGTGATCAAGCTATAGGAGTGGTGCTTGGGCAAACCAAAGAGAAGAAGTTTAGAGTCATTTACTATGCTTCTAAGACTTTGAATTCTTGTCAAGTGAATTACACCACCACGGAGAAGGAATTTCTAGCGGTGGTCTACGTCTTTGAGAAGTTTCACCCTTACTTAGTTGGAACTCGAACGATAGTATACACGGATTATGCGGCCATCAAGTTTCTCATAAACAAAAAGAATGCAAAGCCAAGATTGATTCGGTGGGTATTACTTCTACAAGAGTTCGATGTGGAGATTAAAGACAAGAGAAGGGTTGAAAATGTAATAGCGGATCACTTATCAAGACTTGAAAGAGAAGAGGGGGATGAAGATTTGACTCCAATTGGTGATAAATTTCCGGATGAGGAGATCCTTAAGATGGAGGTTGACCAAGTGTTTGCTCTCATGGTTAGTTCTTCTCCTTGGTATGCCGATTATGTGAACTATCTTGCTTGTGGCATTCGACCACACTTCTTAACGAGTACAAGTTGAAGAAATTCTACATAGAAGTGAAGAAGTATTTGTGGAACGAGCCATTCTTGTTTAAAACTTGTGCGGATGGAGTTATCCGAAGATGTGTAGCCAATGAAGAGGTTAAAGGGTTTATAGAGTTGTGCCATTCATCTCTTTATGGTGGGCATTTTGGTCACCACAAGACGGGAGCCAAAGTTCTTCAATCGGGATTCGTGTGGCCTACCTTATTTGGAGATGCCAATAAGTTTGTGAATAGTTGTGATAGATGCCAACGAGTGGGGGGAATCAGAAAGAGGGATGAAATGCCTATGACCTTGAATATTGAAGTAGAAATCTTTGATGTATGGGACATTGACTTTATGAGACCATTTCCTTCATCTCAAGGGCACATATATATCTTGTTGGTGGTGGACTACATGTCCAAATGGGTGGAGGCGATACTCACCAAGACTAATGATGCATTTGTAGTGCAAATATTCTTGAAGAGGAACATCTTTAGTCAGTTTGGAGTCCCACTGGCCTTGGTGAGCGATGGAGGTTCACACTTCGTGAACAAATTGATGGAGGGATTCTTGAAGAAATACAGAGTAAAACACCGGATAGCCACTCCTTATCATCCCTAAGCAAATGGTTTGGCGGAGGTCTCAAATTGCCAAATCAAGTTAGTGTTGGAGAAGACAATCAATGGAGGAAGAAAGAATTGGGCTATGAAGCTTGATGATGCCTTATGGGTGGTGTATCAAACGGCATTCAAGACTATTCTAGGTGTTTCTCCTTACCAATTGGTATATGGAAAAGCTTGTCACCTTCCCATTGAGCTGGAACATCGTGCTTTATGGGCAATTAAAAAGCTTAACATGGATGAGGGGGAAGCCGAACAAGCAAGGTTGTTAAAGATGGTGGAGTTGGAGGAATTTAGTGGAAAAGCATTGATAACTCTACCATTTACAAAGAGAAAGTGAAAAAGTGGCACGATTCCAAATTGAGAGAGAAGACATTTGCTCCCGGAGACAAAGTGCTAGTATTCAATTCAAGATTGAAGTTGTTTCTGGGAAAGCTCAAGTCTAAGTGGATGGGTCCCTTTGAAGTGATGGAGGTCATCGGAGGACATACGTTGAAACTCAAAGGGCCAAGTGATGAGTTCGTTGTTAATGGTCATCGGGTTAAGCATTACCTATCTCCTTCTCAAAAGGAGATAGTGTATGTCGACACCCTTTCTTCTTAAACTCATCATGAAAATATCGTCCGACTTGAAGACGTTAAACTTAGCACTAGATGTGAGGCAGCCCATCATTATCTTTATTGCTTATTTAGTGCTTTCAATAAGGATTGTGGATTTGATATTATTTTGCGTTTTGGCCTTGTAGGTGGATTGTGCTTATGAGAAAATGTACATTGAAGAAAGGAGAAGTGCTTCATGAATTCAAAAAGGAATGTCACACCATTTGTTGCAAATTTAATTCTCAACTCTTGTCTCGAGTTAAGTTTGGGGGTGCTAGTGCGTGCTGGGCGTACCTTGAGAGTTGTGATGCATATGCTTCTCTACAATAAGATCATTGATATAAACTACAAGGGTAAATCTCACTACTTTTTGCAAACTTAAGTCTCAACTCTTATTTCGATTTAAGTTTGGGGGGAGAGTGCGTGGTGTGACTCACCCCTTGAGTGTTGATTCTTGTAAAATTGAGAATTTTAAAATTTTTTCTCATGAGTTTGGGTAGGATTTTGGTCCGATTGGTTGTGTTGAAGTGCATAATAATCCATAATTTTTAATGACGTTGTTGAGCTAATGGTGTTTTGTGAGTGTTTGAGCATGAATGAAGGGTATTGGAAACATGAATGGAGCTCGGAGCTAACGCTTTCTACTACCAATTGCCTATTGAGGGAGTACTCTACACCTTATAACTTTTAATTGCTTGACATGAATGGATTTTAACTTGGATTGTTTTGATTAGCATGCTACTTCAATTGTTATGTTTGTGGGAGGTTTACTTTCGTAATCTAGGATTTTCTTTTCAAATAAGGATGAGATGTTTGTGAGCTTATTTGATTATGGATGCTATGAATGTATGCTTAATTGTCTTATGGTGGTGATTTTTGTTTTGCATGTTATGTGTTTTTGTGTTGTTTCTTGTTTGGTGTGTCTTTCTTGTATGTTTTGTGTGTATTTTCATTTTTGTCTGGGATGTTTGGTGGTTTGTTTTGGGATGTTGTGAGTCATTTTTGAATGTGAGTAATGACATGTTTTTGTGATAAGTGATGGCAAATTATGATTAAGAATTTCTACACTTTTGAATTGTGACATGTTTTATTTAACTTGTTCAATTTTGAGATGATGTGGTGTAATAAGTCCTTAAGGTCCGAGCATAAGCTTGTGAGCGTTTGAGCCTCAACCGTGCATACATGATATTTCTTCATGAGTGAATCAGTTGTGTTTGATAAGCTAGAACTTGCTCAAGGACTATAGGAACGAGCCCGATTAGTGGAGATTAATGATATGATCTAAGGTCATCCTTGTTATTTATTGTCATTGTCAAATATTTTCATACCATGAACATCATCCCTAGTCAACCACTTTGAGCCTATACGCATATTTCTTATGAATTTAGCACATTACAAGCCTTGATTACCCAAATGAGCCTTACATATTTACCCTTTTGTGTGAGTAATTGAGGAGATGGTAGCTAGAAAGGATTGATTGAATGACAAAAGAAGAAAAGGAAATGTTAAGCAAGCAAGAAAAAGGATGAAGAGAGCAAAAACAAGACCACACATGCAACCTTTAAACAAGAGGAAGGAGCAAAGCAACAACAAGATGCTTAAGAAATCAAAAGTCCAAAGAAGGAAGCATGCATAAGGAGAAGCTCAATACAAAGGAGAAAGATGACGAATAGTGCTTATGACCAACAAAGAGAAAAAGGAAGAAAAGAAAAGTTGAGGAATGGAAGAAAGTAGCTACCTCTTCGATTGCTTACACTTGATTAGTCACTATTATCCATATTCTTCCTACCCTACCAAAGAGACTATCATTACATCCTTAATGAAAGACCTTTTTGATCATTAATTGAAACTTTGGAGGTTTGTGAATGTAGTTTACGAGCAAGCTCATAGCGAGTCGAGCCAATCGGTTAATGATTGTTGTTTTACCTAATATATAGAGTGTTGAGTGAAATTGATAACCTATGTGAGGCTTGGACTAAAAAGGGATTATATTACACTCTATTCTCTTTTGATTGAACTTGTTAATTCCTCATGTCATGAATTTAATGTTGTAGGATGTCTTAACATAGTTTGTAGTTATTATTGCTATCGATGTGATATTGCTTATATTCGTGAGGTCTTTTCCTAGGTGAAAATTTCTCCTCTTGGTTTATCATTTTCGTTGCTCGAGGACGATCAACACTTTAAGTTTGGGGGGTTGATAATCGCTATTTTCACTTAGATTTTAGTATCTTTTTGTATGTGTTTTCATATTATTTTGCCTGTATTTTATATGTATCTTGGTTGTGTTATGTGTTTTCATAGAAATGTGTGTGAATGAGCTTAAAGATGTTAAAAACAGGTCAAAAATGGAGTCGGGAGCTGAAACGAGAAAGAAACAAACTGCCGGGACCCAACTCGAGTTGCAAGGTGCAACTTGATTTGCAACTTGAGTTGAGTGGAAGTCGAGTTGAGGCCCGAAAAATGTCCAAAATCATGCAGAGACCCAACTCGAGTTGCAAGACCTAACTCAACTTGCAACTCGAGTCGAGTTGAGGTCAGAAAGTTGTCCAGAGAGCTAACTCGACTTCCATGTTGCAACACGAGTTGAAACACGAGTCGTGTGGGGCTTATCCAGGTCGAGTTGGAGGTCGTGCGGAGCAGAGCAGCGTCCAAAAATCATACAGTGTGCTTACTTGAGTTGTAAGACGCAACACGACTTGACAACTCGAGTCGAGTAGGGTTCCGAAAGCATTTTAGTTTCAGAGTGTCGCAATACGACCGAACAGGCGAGTGCTCGAGTTGCTAACTCGAGTCGATCTGGGTCAGCTCAAGTTCTATTACATGCTACTCGACTCGAGTAGCTAACTCGAGAAAGGTCATTTTGGGCCAAAAATTCAGGATTTCACCTTGCAGTGCGTGGAGAATGTGTTTTAAAGCCCAGTTGACACAAAATTCGAGGCCCAAGTTGGGAAAGACTATAAATACTCTCATGTTAAACATTCAAAGAGGATGGATCTAGGTCTTCAATTGGACACACACATCACACACAATTCCTTTCATTTTACACTACCATCTCCATTCATTTCATCATCCATTCCATCTATCATCAATCCACCATCCAAGTGAGGAGAAAGATCAAGGAAGAAATGAGGATTGCATATTAAAGGATAGTTTCAAGCCAATCACCAAAATAGGGGAGAAATTACCTTTGATTTGCATTTTCTTAATTTGTATTGCTACAATGGATGTTGTTAAACATTGTTTTGATGTTTTGATGATGTTTGTTGTTAGCTAGACCTCTTGTGAGGCTAGCCACTTGATGGATTAAGGATCTATTGATTTGTTGAATTTGTAATGGTTTAATTGATGTGATCTTTGAAATTTCTGAACATAATCTATGATTTACTTCATTTGTATTATGATGTGTATGGTTGAATTATCTAGTTATAATATTAGGAGTGCCAATCCAATATTGTGATTAGGGTTTTGATTGAATCATGTTATAATATGAATTTTGTATATTAGTATGTGAAGTATGTGGTAACATTTTCATATGCTTAGAACATTCATGTGAGAACACTTAATTGGTTTATCATAATTGGTTGATTAATTGAGTGAGGAGACCAATCTTGTTATCATAGTACCTTAAGGGAATTGAGAGCGGGATTCAATCTTTTGTGCTTAAAACTTGTAATGAGTTAGAACCTAATTACCTTGGCCTAGGGATTAGGGGTGTATATGTGATTGCTTCTATTCCAATGATCATTGATATTTGTCATTTGAATTCAACAAGTCATGTTGTGTCCTTGATCTTGAATGTGGTTAGCCTTACTCTTCTTTAGATTGTCTTACATCTATTTCATTTTAATTGTATTTATTTGAGACATTGTTTGATCATATTAGTTGTTAATTGCTTTTATTGGTGACTTGCTTAGTTAATTGGTAGTTTAATTGCTCTTTTTAATTTTCAAAACTCAAAATTCAATCACTTCTATAAAGTATGATTGAAAACAAATACGGATATACTCTTCATTTAAATCTCCCTTTGATCGATATTTAAACTTGGTCACTCACTACAAACAATAAGGTACGTTTACCTTAATCAATTTTAACCTAAATTGAGTCTAAGTTCAGTAGGCAACAATCCACCATTCCTGGTGGCTTGTGGTTCAAGTTTAGAGTTAATGGTTGAGCTTCCATCAGTTTCTTGCACCTGTTTCTTTCCCTTATTTTTTGTTAACTCCTTTATAGCATCGATCATCTGTTGTTTGAATGTGCCCGAAATCTCTTCCAAGCGTTGGACGATCGCGTCCTGACCAACTTTCAGATTATCTATTTGCTTCTCCATGATCGAAATTCTTTCTGTATTAGTAGGGTTCACCATCTCTTGTGTAATCTTTAGAGATTTTGGAGTATTGATAGATGAGTTACGTAGGTGGAACGACCAGGCTCTGATACCAAATGTAACAAACAGTAGATATATTGCAGGAAATTGAGGGGAAATACAGAAATGAGAGAAGATGAAGAGGTTCTTGTCTGAGAATTCTATTACAAGCTTAATCCCAAAAGTGTTGCCAACCAAGCTATAAATAGGCTAATTTATTAAAATATTATAGTTTTACTTTTACTTTAACCAAATATGATAGTTTGTAGATGGTTTAATCTTTTAAGTGGGAGTGCCACTACTAAGGGCGCTTCTTCACTATTCACACCCCAACAGCATTAAGTCGCCAATTGAGGTGGCGCTCTAGTAAATAATAATAAAATAATATTTAAAGTAACTAAATTGATATATTTAATTAATTTAACAGTTTAAATTAAAAGCTCCTGCGCCTCCGGGAACATGGAGGGATACTCCGTATCCCCATGTGAACACAACCCTCCCCCACTGTATTCTATTTAAACCTATGTATTGCTAGAAGTTTAAATTGCGAAGGGGCACGAAAATTGCAAAGGTCCATGCGCCCGGGTGCACATGAGCCTCACTCTTTTGTTATTGTGTTTGTGAGATAAACGTTCCGTGAAAAGATCTCATACAAATCCTTGTCCTTCTAAAAAAATGTAAAAATTTTATTTTGGAATAAATAAAATAGCAAAATATATGGAGTACATTTTAAATTGAGGGAGTATGTTAAATGACCACCTCATCTAAAAGCTTAAGCTGGTAGAGAGATGTATCGTTTAATACTTAATCAAGTCACTCTAACACGCTAACACGCCCCCTCACATGCATGCGGGGAATTTTTGCCCCAAGCCTTGCATGTTGAATTTTTTGATAAATTAGTGGTGGTGAGGTTCGAACCCTGAACATTTGTTAACCATGGGCTCTGATACTATGTTAAATGACCATATCACCATGTTAAACGACCACCTCATCTAAAAACTTAAGCTGGTAGAGAGATGTATCATTTAATACTTAATCAAGTCACTCTAACAGAGTATAATCCTACTAATTATATTTTGGTTAAAATTTGTGTGTTCCTGGGACACCATACCCACAAATCCAATTTTTTTTAGAATTGTACCCTTTATTATTAAATGTTATATATTTTAGTATAAGAATGTATACCTTGATTTTTAGAGAAAAATAATAAATTTTAATCAAACATTTATACTATTTATATTTTAGTCGATTTTTTTAATGAAAAAAATTATATTCTTATTAATTAAAGTGTTATATTATTTATAACAAAATATTATGATCTATATATCTTGTGCACTCGAAAACACAAGAGACCAACTCATACCAAAATGTATACTCCCTCTATCCCACATTGAACTGGCGAAATATACTCCCTGGATATTTACGTTAATGTATACTCCCTCTGTCTCACGGACCGTGAGACGGTCTCATACAAATCTTTACCCTTCAGAAAAAAACATAAAAATCTTATTTTGGAATAAATAAAATAGCAAAATATATGGAGTACATTTTAAATTGAGGGAATATTTTGGTTAAAACTTGTGTGTTCTTGGGACGCCATTCCCCAAATCCAAAGTATTTTTAAATTATAAATGTGATACCTTTTAGTAAAAGAATTAATGTATACCCTTGATTTTCAGAGAAAAAATAATAATTTTTTTAATCAAACATTTATAATATTTATATTTTAGTTGATTTTTTTAATAAAAAATTATTTCATTATTAATTAAAGTATTATATCCTTTAAAACAAAATATTATGCAATCGGGAACACAAGAAATAAACTCTTATAATTTAAAAATTGTTAAATTAATTAAATATATCAATTTAGTCACTTTAAATATTATTTTATTATTATTTATTCAAAGCGTCTATTCCACTTGCGACTTAATGCTGTTGGGGTGTGAATAGTGATAGAAGCGCCCTTCCTAGTGGCACCTCTACTTAAATTATTAAACAATCTACAAATTACTATATTTGGTTAAAGAAAAAATAAAAATAAATTAGTCCTATAAATAGGGCTTCCAAAACAAAAGCGTGAAATAAAATACAGAAGCGTGAAACATAATAAAAAGTACTACCAAGTCGTAACATTCATACATAAGAAAAAGAACTCTGATTTAAGTTTTTCCCCCCAGATTTTGCTCCGATTTCACGCCGCTCACAACTCCTGCGCTTCTTCAAATTGGCTTTGGTAAGTCCTCCTTTTTCATACGATTGACTTCAAAGAACAGGTATAGTCCAGAAAATTCTAACTTTTGCCCCTTTATTTTGTATACAAAGTTTTCCCTCGGTCGATTAGCACATTAACAGTTGCAGCTGTCTCCAATTTTTCTTGCTGCAGCACTGATCCGCATAGGTTAGTTCCCCTATTTCTCTTTAAGAGATTCTTTACGCATTGCACTTAAGTTATTTCCGCTTCCCCATTTGCACACGGCTTGGTTTCTTTTGATTGTGTTTGGATGTTTCAATTTTCCCCTATATGCATTCTACCAGCATGCCCACCTCGTCTGCCAATTGTTCGACGAATTGCCCAGCTCAAATTCCCATATTTTTGGTGGTTGTAACTTTAACAGTAGTCGTACAGAGACTTCTTTGGAGGCTATTTGCAATCTAATGTGCTCCCACTTGAAAATATTCATTAGAAAATGAAATTTCAAAATATTGGTTATTTTGTTGTCTTTGAGTCTTGCATGAACTTTTTAATTAGCCAAGTTTTCCCTATCATCTTTCCCAGACAAATATTATTTCAGTGATTCATTGATTGTGATGTATATCACTTTCTATTCTTTGCAAGTGAGGCAATTTTTTTTTTTTAAATTCTTACTTCTTAGTATCTTCTCAATATTTAATACTATTAATTACTACAGCAGATTTTGGAGGAAGATAAATGACTGATTATTTAGTATTTCCGCGGTTAAATCTTCATTGTTTTGTTTTAATGACAGTAGTTACGCAGATATGTGAAAAGCTTAATACTTTGGGGGAATTGGATAATATTTGATGCCTCAGTTTTCTCTCCCCGTGTGATGTCTGCAGTTATTGGATATGGCTGGGTCAGACAACGTTGATTCTTGATTTTACAACTTTTTGTTTAAGTTATTGTAGTCATGATATGTTGTCTCTGCTAACAAAGCACGTCTGCTTGTTAGTGATAGTGGTACTCTAACGTTAATGCTATCACTGCATTCAATTATTTTTAATTGATGAATTCTTTGAACATGATGTATATGCCTTGTGTGATTTAACGTTTTGTTTTTACTCCAATTTATAAATTCTAGTTTGTTCCTAAAAAATTGTATGGTGTGCTCTTCTTTAAAATGAATCCAACAGCTTCTACAAAAAAGCCATCTATGTGCCCTAATTCTTGTTGAAATTTAAGTTACAGTACAATTTCAATCTGTGATGGAGTTATAATGTATGGTGTATGAAATAGATTGCCTTTGTAGATCTTTAGTCAACAATGCCTTGCCTAATTTTCTTGCTTTTTCAGTCGTCCACCCGCTACGAGCCTCCTCCTCGCTTCGACGCGTCCATCCACCGCCCTAGTCCTCAAGCCTCCTCCTGTCTCCACGCGTAAGCCATCCACACCGCCAGTTACTTCTAATTTTTCTTCCACCTTGATTCCTCTTCACTCATCACAATTCGCTCAGAACTCCCCCATCCCTCCCGCACCGGCAAACCCACAATTCTTTACAAAGGTATGGATTACCTATTAATTACACAAACTACACTGATTGAACACCTTCTCATCACAAGTCCTCCCCTATTTCAGTTCAATTGTTCACTAATTCTTCACCAACCCTGTCCACCATTCGCGCCGGCTTACTCTTTATCTGGTTCGGTGGAACCTCCATTTCCGAATACAAGTCGAAGTACGAAGGCACAATTGAAGGTAGCTACGAAATACTTGCTCTTCCACTTACATGCATCTACACCACTTATATGAAAAATTAATATTCTTTGGCGCAATTCCACATTAAGTAGTTCTAAGTCATCCAGTTTGGTGTTCATACTTTAGAATTTAATGTCTTCTCAAGCAAGTGTCGATTGAACTCCTCGGTTAATCAAAGTGCAGTGTAACTTGAATTTTTCTATTAATTAGAACATTAATTCGACTGCATAGCAACTATTTTTTTACTATATGATTTTTTGCTTTTTTAGGTTTTACCTCATCTTTCATTGAAATGCATGAATAAACTTATTAATGTGGGTGGTAATTAAGAGTACAGTTTGATGCTTGGTCGCACTTATAATTTTATAGGCAACCCAAACTCAATTCTCTTCGCCCATTTGGTACACAGTTTATCTCCGCCCCTTTTATTCTCTGTCACGAGTTGCTTAATACCTAGAGAGGAGAACATGAACTTAGAGAGAGATAGGAGGGATTCTTTTTGTGCCCCCGTGGTTCCACCAGTTTATGTCCCTTGAACTATGACCTATTTAGGCAATTGGAGCAGGGAAAGTTGCAACACTTTCAAAAACAGAGGAAGTAAATTTGATATTAGTGGTTAAATATCGTGCATCTCATTTTTATTATCTACTTTATTGGGTACAATTTTTTATTGGTGTGATTTTTAACCAACAAATCATCTTTATAAGGATTTCTTTTCCTGTGATATTGAATATGAACATTCAAATTCATTGTGGTTGAGATTTTATAAATCCATTAAATAATGTAAGTTTAAGGTTTGAATTTAAATTGTGTTCTAGGTTCACTTTGAACTCTGGAAAATTATTATTTATATGACTCGAAAATTAAAATTGTTAATAAACATAAATTTCATCGTGTAAAAGCTGCACTAAATTCTGCAACTGCGATGTGTCGTTGATTCATTTGAAAGAGGTAGCATAAGCTTTAGAAAGTGTATCATCCTTTCCTAAGTACAAGTATTCACTAATCCAATTTACACGGCTTAAAATTGCTATGGCGGGAAAATAAAAGCCTGATATACTCAATTGCCGACCCAAATTGCATCCACAGACAGAAATGGCGGAGGAGAAGAAAGACAAAGAGGTGATGGAGAATGGGGTTTCGGAAAGGGAGGCGCTGCCTAAGGCTATCGTGCGCCGAGTGGTCAAGGAGAAGCTTTCCCAGCTCTCCGCCAACTCTGAGATTTCTGTCCTCCGCGACTCACTCCTCGCATTCTCTGAAAGCGCCCGCATTTTCATCCACTACCTCTCCGCCACGTAAGAATTTCGCACACATTCTCTTACTTCCAACTTCCAATCATGTGTTGAACAGGTTAATTTGCTATTTGGTTTCTAAATTCAATTGGGTGTATGCTCCCAGGTTTATTTTATTTTTCATTTTTTTTATTTAATCGAAGAGATATTGAACAATGGATTGACGGTTTCTTTTCTTAATTTAACTGGATTCAATTTTCATGTTTTATTTGATTTGTTGAGTGAATGGATGGACTTGCACGATTTTCCTAATGTTTGTTAGGGTTTTCTTGTGACTAGGTCTTTTCGGATTAGGATATGAATGTAAATAACACGCATGCTTATGGCTGTACTCAAAACTCTGTTGAATTTAGTGGGTTTTCCCCTTGATACCCTTTTCACTGTGAGTTCGATTTCTGATTATATCATTGAGATATTATGTGATGAACCAAACGTACTGCACTTTAACACCAAGACAAACTTAATTATGAAGATGTCTATTTGGACATTCACAGAACAGCAACAGCTGAAGGATGAATTACTTTTTAAGAGGACATAAGTAAAGAAAAATGATGGAGAACCACCAGAAAGAAGAGTACTGGAATTATTACCTTAGATAAACTTATTTGGATCTCAGAAACTCCTCTTCCTTTACTTTTTTTTTTTTTAACTCACCTATATTTAACTTACTAGCCTATTATATAAGAGGTACTTATTTATGGCAAGCTGCATCTCTTGTTGATGTTTTATTTGGTGTTGTTGCATCGGACGATATTTTCTCCCCATTAGTAGCTTGGTTCCTATGATAAGTTTTTTTTCTTTTGTTTTGTTTAGTGTTGTGGTTTGAAAATTTTGTGTTCATACAAGTTGTTCTTAGTGAAGTTTGTTCTAGGATTTACACCATGTGATCTCCTGAATCCTGATTTCTACAGTGCCAATGACATGTGCAAGGAGTTAAACAGACAAATAATCAATGCCGAAGATGTATTCAAGGCCCTGGAAGAGATAGAGTTTCCAGAGTTTATTGGTCCTCTTAGAGCTTCTCTTGAAGGTTAGCATCATTGAAATATTAGCTTTTTTTTTTTTTTTTTTTTTTTTTTTGCCTATCTTCGAAAATTTCATTTGGTGAAGATTGTTGGGCACATAAATTTATTATTATTATTTCCTAATTATGGTGTCACACTTTGTATTATGAACTATATACTTACTATTCCATTATACATGAACGGGTGAATTTAAAACTCTATCGGCTAGCTAATAATTAAATCCGAAAATGTTGCTCTGGTTCATGGTAGGTTTATCTCAGCAAAGTAAGTCACATGGTTCTCTGCAATAGAAGGAAAATAGAATGGAGTAAAAGCATGCTTGCAATCTCGCTCCTCACATGGATTTGTGGAAATTGCTGGGAAAAATCATGTTTTTTCAGTTTTATGTTTTTATCAACTTATAGATGTTGGTATTTGTTAATGAACTTGAATTTTATGATTCTCATGTTCTCACCCCTAGATAAGGTTGTGGTGCGTCTTTGGGCCTTGTGTAAATTGTGGACTGGAATTTGGAAATGACATTCCTTTGGAGCCTATCCGTAGTTTGCATCTGTGTATTCATGACACTTGTTTAAAATATAATCAACAGTATCAACTTGGTTCCTTTCGGCTTATCTAACTGCAGATCAGCTGTCTGCTGATCTGATCACCTGCTTTTAATAATTTTAGCCTCTGGGAACACTTTCAGTATCTTGAGTTATAGTTTTAATTGCTTCGGTCCATAGTCGACCAATCTTAAGTTGCTTAGAAGTTCTGAAATCATGGATTGTTTGAAGATGTTTGACGAAAACCCCCATCCCTTATTTGGTGTTCATGTCCAGACCATGACATTGTACAACTCGATACCATTCTTTGGTTCAGCAGTTATGATGATTATTCACAATTTATTCTCCGTAGATGTTACATTTTTGTGTTGGTATTTTGTGGCAGAGTTTAGACAAAGGAATGCTCAGAGGAAGTCGGCATCATCAAAGGATGCTGGGAAGAAGTCGGCATCATCAAAGGATGCTGGGAAGAAGTCAGCATCGCCGAAGGATGCTGGTAAGAAGTCACCACCGCCCAAGGATGCTGGGAAGAAGTCACCATCCCCAAAGGATGCTGGGAAGAAGTCACCACCGTCAAAGGAAAAAAGTACAAAAAAGAAAGCAAAGAGGAAAGAGCCATCTGCACAACGTGAAGGTCGGAAAAAACGACGAGTGGACAAAAATGATGGAGACAAGGTTTCAGGCTGAGTTATAATCGAGCAGCACTCTCTCCTTCTGATCTTCATTGCTGTTTCACAGTTATCATGATATTATTTTCCTCTAATATAATTAAAAGTGTAAATCTCTCCATCTCCGTCATCCATTTTATCATTCTTGGGTGCCTACTTTTCCATTTCCCTATTTGAAAATAGTACCCCATCCATGATCTTACCCCGACCATTGATACACTACACACGTTATATAAAACAAGATTACTTAAAAAATTCGCGAATAAAAAGCAAATGAATATCTTATCGATGGACAGAGGGAGTAACATTTTATAAGAAAAGTGATAACACCTTTAATAAAAAGTGAGATATATTATAGATGTAACATTTTATAAGAAAGTGATAACACCTTTAATAAAAAGTGAAAACTAAATACGAAAAAGTAAAATAATCTCATCTCGAGATGATCTCACACAAATCGAAATATGTTCCATCACTACATCAGGTCTTCGCTGGTGCTGGATAGGATTCAAGAAAATCACTCTGGAGAGACCAGTGATATTCGACAAAACCGAGAGGGACTAAAATTGATACTCTACAACAAAAGCTTACGCAACAATTATTACTAGTTCTCAAAAATTGCTAATGGACGGAAGCATGTCTGTTACAGCACGTCTCAAATACAATAAAAAAATTAGCAAATGCAAAGTAAACGGTTACGGTATATAATCTCATCTTCTCCTCTCATCCCTGTATGATCCTTCACTCTCTTGGTCTTTTAGGAAGCCCAAGAAAGCAAGGAAGCCGAAAAAGAAGAACCCACCGGACCAGTGACCGCCGCCACCACCTCCACCACCACCACCATCTCCATCATCTCGTGGTGGAAATCCTGGCCCACCATCATCAAGTTCTGGAGACTTTTCTTTCCCTGAAATTCAATGAAATAACCATGGTTTAATACTTGGCAATGTGACAATATCCATCTTCGAGGCCAGAATAATCGCACCAATATAGGTAAACCATGAAGATAAATTTTCTCCTTAAGCTACTGGGAAAAATGGACTCAAACTTAGATAATTAAATAATAATTAAAGAAAATATATTAGTCATTTGAAATAATATAATAAATAAAATTTTGCTCCAGTTCTTTAAAGTACTCTATACTGTATTTAGTTATTTGACCATCATCAAGTTCTGGAGACTTTTCTTTCCCTGAAATTCAATGAAATAAACATGGTTTAATACTTGGCAATGTGACAACATCCATCTTCGAGGCCAGAATAATCGCACCAATATAGGTAAACCATGAAGATAAATTTTCTCCTTAAGCTACTGGGTAAAATGGACTCAAACTTAGATCATTAAATAATAATTAAAGAAAATATATTACTCATTTGAAATAATATAATAAATAAAATTTTGCTCCAGTTCTTTAAAGTACTCTATACTGTATTTAGTTATTTTTAAATAATTTATTTTTTAGCAAATATTTAGTTCTTTAAAGCTCCCGTAATTATCTTTTAAAATCCCATTTCATTAAATGTACTTTATTTAAGCAAGACTTACAGAGTTAACACAGTAATGATTCCATCCCAAGTTATTGAACATTGAATTTAAATTAAAAAAAAATGGAAAGTGGACTAACTTAGGTAACCAACTCTTAATGAAAAGGTGGTATGTAGCAAACAATTGTTTCTCAACTTTGGTACCTGAATCCAAAGCCCCCACAGTGAAAACTTTTACTGCCAAAACCCTTAATAGAGATGTGGTCAGAGTTCTCTTCTCCATGTGCTTTATGCGACAAACCATCTTAGAATTTAAGAAATTAGCTTCACTTTAAAATTATAATATAAGAGTTTTTTTTTAATTGCATAAAAGATAAGTTCTGGTTAAAAACTAATTGAGATACCCAAGGTCATTACATTGATATATGACTTCCTATATATACGAAAATTCAATTGTGCTTTCGCTATTTAGTACCATGACTGTAATGGAGCTAAAAAGTGGCATCTTAAAATCATTTAAAAACAACAACAACAACAACCTCTTGCAGAGTCATATTTTTCAGATAAGCAAAGATTCAACTCGACTTGACCCAAATTATAAGCCGGAACAGCCGGCGCAGGAAACCAAGTAACTGGAGAAATAAATTATTACCTTGAATAGGAGCAACAGTAATTGTAGACGACTGGCGCGTTACTGTTTGGGTTTGTTCTGCAGCACATGTTGCATTCTGCAGTAAAAACAAGCTAATCAGAACAAAGGCACTTCAACTAACCAAATTGGAGAAATTTTAAGAACCAGAGAAAAAAAAAAAGGGTGCTGAATGTCTGATATAGGAGTACAAGAAAAAGCATAGGGAAAATGTTGTTTAGTTGGGATTTCAAGAAGAAGCAAGGAAGGAAAGTTTTTAAGAGGAACTCAAGTATTCTACTGTAGCAGTAAAACAAATAAGATGAACAAATGACATTCCAGCAAGTTTCACATATTATAATTGGAGCGCGCAGACAAATCAAAATTTGCTTTCCATATTTCTATGGCAGTACGCTCTCAGGTATAGAACTGACCAGACTTATGTTGCCCACTAAATATAAAGTACACTTAAAAAGGGAGTTCTAAAGACTGATCTCTTATTATCTAAATTGACAACAAATGCATTAGCTGGTTTACAGATTGATTTGAATGAGCAACTCTAAGTGAGACAGTATCAATCTGTTAAATGGTAGGGTTTCCCGCTCAAATATATGATCTCATTATGAAACTGTAAGTGTGTCAATGTCATATACAACATCACTGATTATAAACTTACCAGAGCAGCAGCACATATAACAGATGAATGTCTGACTCTAGAAGTACAACTTATGCTCCTTTTTAGGGGCTGAAACTGCATGCATATTCTGTTGGGCAAAACATTCTTCTGAAGCTTCAAACATTGATCTTCTGATCGAGCTGCAAAGAAAATTATTTTACTAAATACGAAGTACAGCATAATGAAAAGATAAACCAAACCCTAAGCATATGAATTTATTCGTATAAGGAGAGGCTCTTCAAAATATGGATTTCATTCTGCTTGGTCAAAGAAGTGCCATTCACAATATGTGAAAAACTATAAAATGGGAAGTTTTCAAGGCGACAAATAATGTTCACAGAAAGAAATTGAAATCTTGCAGGCATCATCAACATATATCTGGCTCATTAAGCAATAAGCAAACAGACCAATTTATTAGCATGGATTTTTCTCACTAACAATGTAATCAGAGTGTAATGCGTACAGAACTTGCATGTAAATCTCAAATGGTATTCTTCTAGGTGGAAGCTGATTGATAGGGATTTCACCAAGTTTCATCTAGGTGACAAGTAAATTTCTTTGCTAATTACAGACCTATTGAATAATCTTGTCACACTACTTGCAATGAACAATAAATTCACTTATCAGCCCAAAGTAATGTAGATTTTACAGAAAGAATTGAAAACCGAAACAAGTATTAATTGAATATTTGTTTTCTGTATCTAGGACTTACAAAACAAGAAAATAAGTACATCTTTGTGGCACTAAAAACTTTTCAGCCAAGCTTGTGCTAAATGAAATTGCAGACATTTTGAATCAATTATTAACCTCCAATGAAACCTATGGTATAAACACAAGCTTATATATTATATTAGTCTAAATCAAACATAACGTTACTAAATAACCATTGAAATTTGAAGATTTCAATAGGAAGATCAAATTTGAAGAAGAAAACGTCATGCTTCATGATAAATACAGAAAAAATGTATATGAATGTAGCAAACGGGGGGAAGTTTGAAAATTTGAACTGACGGCAGCAGATCCTCCTGGAATCAATATTACACAAGTCCAAAACTCAAATATGATATATTATTAGCAATTAGGATTTACAGATTAAGCAGTCCTAAAGGAATAGGAGAATTGAGACTCAAGAGTTTTTTACCTGTAAATTGAGATGCAATAGGACTGGCAGTAGTGACACACAGTGACATCTCAGTAATGAAAAAGGATTCACCTGAAAAACATTATAACCTTGACCATGAGATAAAGACATCCAACATATACAAGAAGGTACAACCTCAGGAGGCTCCATAATGGAATGTGTTTAATGAAATTCAAAACTGCACGTAGCTGTTGCATAGAAAAGCTTACATTACCCAATTTTTTAAAAAAAACAAAAATTTATGAAAAAGGGGCTACTCAAATTCAAAGACTAAAAAGAGCGCGATCAACACAATTAAAAATGCGTATATCTAAGGTTTTCTTCATTAGATAATTAAAACTAATTCCCTAACATATTTCAAGCCTTTGTTCCCTTCGCAACCTTCGCATAGAAAGCACCAGCAACATAAAAAAACACACAATTAATTTTTCCTCCAAAACATTGAAAATTCATGTCCTTTCGACAACATCAACCGAGTTTCAACTGATTATTTATTTGCTATTCTAATAATTTCAATTTAAATTTGAATTTAGGGAGATGAATTACCTCGAATCAAACGGAAGGCAGAGCTGGGAACCGGAGGAGCCGAGAGACGAGGGAGTAAAACGGAAGGGGAGGAATAAGCCGACAACGATGAAGATTAAGTACCATTGATGTGCGCGTGTATTCTCGCACGAGTTTTCCTCCTCCTACTACTATTATTATTATTATTATTATTATTATTATTATTATTATTATCAAATTTTTATATGACCAAATAGAATTATTATATCAATATTTTCAAGTTTAGTAAAACTTCTATAAATTAATATATTCGGAATTGAAGAATTTTATTAATTTAGAGAGATATTATATAATTGATAAATTAATAATTTATTAATTTAGAAAGGTTATATAAAAAAATATAATTTTTATAACTTTTTTATACATATTAAGAATATATTTATTAGAATATATGATGATACTTTAAAGAATTTACAATTATATACTAATTAATTAAATGAGTATAGTATCTCATGAATTGTGTAATCATAATATTTATCTATATTTTATAGGATTATTGATCTATTTTATTTGTTTTTAATTTGGGTGCAATCGAGAGATTTAAATATGAGATTAATGCAGATCTTAAGTTCAATAAAAAACACATAACAATATATTCATATTTTACTAAATTATCTTAGAATGTTAAAGTTGATAATATATATATATATGTTTGACATCTTTTAAATAATTATTAATTTATACTTTCATTGGGACCTTAAGTATTCTTTAAATTTTCTAAAAAACTATTATCTTATTATTTAATTGATTCGGTACCTAAATTTGAACTGGTCCCAAGTTGGGACCGGACAAATTATTAATTTTATTGAGGTTATTAATTTATCGAATATTAATTTATAGAGGTTCTACTGTTGTTCAAACGCTTAAATGATAAAAATATTCTTGATTTCATTTTTTATTCTATTAGTAGGGTCAATATTTTTATTTTTTTTTCAAGTTCTTCTTAAGCAAAATTTATTATGAGATGGATATTATGTGCGGATCAATCCATTATTAAAGTAACATTGTTATATAGGTAAAATATGCTCATTACTCCCTTCGTTCCCTTGATAAGTGTCTGTTTTACCATTTTGGTCTGTCCCAATACAAAGTGTCCATTTCTTTTTTGGGTTGATGCGATATACACAATAATATTATTAAACTCAACCCACTGCACATGGGGCCCACACTTAATACTAGTAGAATTAGTCACTATACATTAAAATATTATTTCTCACACCTCATTACACTTTAAATATTATATTCCTTAATCCATGTACAAAAAGCAAACAGACACTTATTAAGGGGACGAAGGGAGTACTCCATCCTTCCTGTTTCAATGTTTACGTTTATTTTTTGCACGTTAATTAAGGAGTATAGTATTTTAATATATAGTGGGTGGAAAGATAAAATATTTAATGTAAAGTAGGTAGGTGTATTAGTGTTGGATGTGGGGACCATGGTGATATATTAATTATTTTAGGTGGGTCCTATATTCTAAAAAATAAAACGTAAATATTGAAATGAGACGCCCAAAATAGAAATATGTAAACATTAAAATGTGATGAAGGGAGTATAAGTTAAAGTATGTTTTTCTAAAGTATGATGAATAGTGAATTAAAAAATATTTTTAAGGTGTTATAGTATGATTAACTTTCTAAAGTTTGATGACTAATGAATTAAAGTATGTTTTAAGGTGTTATAGTATGATTAACTAGAAACATAATTTAAATACCAACAAGCATATTTTACTTATATAACAATTATATTTAGATCTTCTCCTTATTATAATAAGAATATAATTCTTTTATGATAAAAACTTGTGTGTCCCGGGGGCACATCGTACGCTCATTTCCTTTAGTATTAAATTGTATATCCTTTAGTATAAAGACGTGTACTGTGTACATTTTATTTTCTGAAAAAAAATATACTTCCTCAGTCCGCCTGAAAGAGGGTCTTTTACTTTTTTGCACGTTGATTAAAGAGTATTATTATTTAATGTGTAGTGGGTAGTTGTATTAGTGGGGTGTGGACCCCATATTTTAGTTGTATTAGTGGGTGTGTGGGTCTCATGTGTGTAAAAAAGGAAATAATCCTTTTTAGAGCGGACGACTAAAATGGAAAAAAACCACTCTTTCGAGCGGACAGAGAGAATATTAATAAAAAGTGTATTCCCTTTAAAATAAAATATTGTACCCTTAATAATTAATGTATACCTTTAGAAAAAAATAGTATATCCTTATACATTTTGTGCACATGGAACACAATAGAGTTAACTATGAAAATACAAAGTCTTGCGTATCCCGTTGCATGGATTTAGGTTGGTGTGCCCACGTCTAATTTTATGGAGTATCATTTTGTATTGAATATTAACACTTTAATAATACAAAAATGGCAATAGCTATGGTGAGGTTAGTACACTAAATTATGTAATTCTTAAAGTTGATGTTCTACAAACAGATGTGAAAATATCATATAATAGAACATCACAGAATTAAAATGGGAGGACCACGTCTCTCCCTCAAAACCATCCATTAGATTTCAATATGACTTTGACAACAACTTGACAACTCTATCACAACTACTTGTATCGTTTGAATCTAACTCTAGTTTTGACATATCCCTAGGACAGGTGATCAAGAATCTCTCTTGATCTATAATATGCTCAAACACTCAAAGTTTATGACTATCAAAGAAGCTTCGCTCCAAGTAGGAACAAGCAAACAATGAAACAAAAATAAATTACACGAAGAACATCTTTCTCCAAATAAAATAAAAATAAGACCCAGAAAAATATCCAAAGGACTTCACTCTCCTAACAAAACTCACGTAAGAATATTTTTCTCGATACTCTTCTGCTATTCAACTTTCCAATAAATAGACTTGATACTTTAGAACCGAAATCTCCACCAAAGATAATCATCTCAATCTCCTTGCAATCTTTCCTTAATAATATCACTCAAATCAAATTACTTTGTAATCCTGCAATTACAGAATCAATCATTGTAATCACTGGCTTAATTTATCTTCTTTCCTTGTGGAACTCAATCAATATCTTCCCAATATACAAACCTGCTCAGAATGAAATTCCATTTCAGCAAAAGTGTCATACCGAGCAGCCTCCATGGATGAGTAGAATTCCTTGGATCGGGCATTGCCAACATCGATTGTCTCGTTAGGATCATCAGAACGAGGCGATGGAGGGACATCAGGCAAGGACACAAGTGCACTTGAAGAAGGGTTTTTCTTTCTGGCAGAACGCCGGGGCTTGTCAACGGCATTCTCATCAACTTTGATGATTTCGCGGCGTGAAGGAGATGAGGGTTCTGGGGTGACAGAAGAAGGGGCTGTGGCCACAGGAGAACCCGAGCGATCACGCTTACAGCCGGAACCAGGACGACAAAGGGCAGTTTGTTTCTGTCAGACCATGGTGAAAAGGAAATAGAGAGAGATAGAACGACTTAGGGTTTCTTGGAGAGAGGCAAATGATAATCAACAGTCACTTGATCAGAATAAAAGGAGAGAAATAGTTGTTTCGAGAAATATTGACAGATATTATCACAACAAAAATGGGTAGGGAAAAATGACTAAGTGAAGAAAGAAATCAATTTAGTCCAACGTGGGTATCCAAGTTTGAAAAGAAAATCAATCATTTCTCAAAATAAAAATCTTCGATAATTCCCTTTTTATTAGAGCATCAACTCCTTATAACTTCCTAAAATAAATATCTTTTAAAGTGGATTTTGATTTGTTCATGTGAATGATGTACTCAGAACAAGGGAATTTTATATAGCCAACCTTATAACTCTTTTTTTTTCAAGAGAGAAACCCTTAAATGCAGTGGCTTACTCCTCACTTTTCATTTTCTGTGTATGTAACCATTTTTCAATTAAGATGACTTTCACAATACATCATTTCAAGTAGGTGGCCATGAACTGCATGGGTAATAGATGTTTAAAACAAAAAAGAATAGTCAACTAAGAACCAAAGAGATATTATGTAAATGTCTAATCCTAGATGCAAAAGAATTTATATAGAACAGATTCCTAGAGATTTTCTAAGGGATATAAATTTTTTAGTATCAAGGCCTTTTGTGAAAATATCTACCAGTCGTTTTTCAGTGGAAATGTGTTCTATGTCAAATGTTCCTTCCTCTACCAATTCTCTAATAAAATGAAGCGAATATCTATATGTTTGGTTCTTTGATGAAGGATAGACTTTTTTGAGATATTAATGGCACTGGTGTTGTCACAAAGAAGGTAAAGTTTATTGGGCTTCAATTGGTAATCAACTAGCATCTTTTCAAGCCAAATTAGTTGAGAAGTACAACTACTTGCAACGATGTATTCTGCTTCAGCCGTGGACAGAGAGATACAATTTTGTTTGCGGCTGAACCAAGACACAAGGTTACTACCAACAAAGAAACACCCTCCAGAAGTGCTCTTACGGTCATCGGTGTCCTCTGCCCAATCCGCATCACAGAACCCCAGAACATTGGCATTAGTATCTATGGAATACCAAAGTCCATATTCCAATATTCCTACAACATATATTATGATTCTCTTTACAGCTTTCAAATGAAACTTCTTTGGAGAACTTTGGTACCTGGCACACAAACAAACACTAAAAGATATGTCAGATTGACTGGCAGTTAAATAGAGAAGACTATTAATCATGCTCCTGTATAAGGTTTCATTAACAGGTGTTCCTTCACGATCTTGTGATAAGGATTCTCTAGAGCTAAGAGGAATTTTTGCATGTATGGAATTTTCCAAACCAAACTTTTTCACAAGATTTTTAGCATATTTAGATTGATGAATAAATATACCTTCTTTGGATTGACTTACTTGTAATCCGAGGAAGTAAGACAGTTCACATACCATGATCATTTCAAATTCAGATGTCATGAGATTGATAAATTCTTTGACCCTTTTTTCAGAAGTTGATCCAAAAACTATATCATCTACATAGATATGTACTATCTTGATTTCTTTGTTGCTTTTCTGAAGAAACAATGTTCTATCAGCTCCACCACGAACATAACCCTTAGTAATAAGGAACCCTGTAAGTCGTTCATACCAAGCTCTTGGAGCTTGTTTCAAACCATAAAGAGTTTTTTCAGTTTGAACACATAATCTGGAAATTCAGAATCAATGAACCCTTTTAGTTGTGAAACATAGACAGTCTATTTGAGAATGCCATTTAAAAAAGCACTCTTCACATCTATCTGATAAACAGTGAAACTAAGATGACAAGCAACAGCTAGAAGTAATCTTACAGATTCAATTCTTGCTACTGGTGCAAATGTCTCATCAAAGTCAATCCCTTCTACTTGAGTGTATCCTTGAGCAACTAATTTGGCCTTGTTTCTGATGATGTTATGCTCATCTGTTTTATTCTTGAATATCCATTTTGTACCAATGACATTGTGGTCTTCTGGTCTTGGTACAAGTTCCTAGACATCATTTCGAGCAAATTGCTCCAGTTTCTCTTGCATGGCCAGTATCCAGTTTGGATCATTTAATGCTTCCTTCACATTTTTGGGTTCTTGTTTGAAAACAAAACATGAAAATAGGGAGACATTGACCATCTTACAGTAGTCATTTCTAGGAGCATTTCTGGTACCAACTCTTGACCGAGAATCACCAATAATTAGTTCCGAAAGGTAATCTTCTGTATTTCAGTGGAGGATCTCTTGTTCTGGGACTCGAGTCACTCTCATCTTCTTCTTCTGACTCTACAGTTTGTAAAGTTTGTTTATCTTCTCCTTTTTCAAGTAGAGATAATACTTCAGAAGGGACAATATTTATCACTGGTTCTGTATCATCAAAATCATCATTAAATGATTCAATAACACACTGTGTTCTGATAATCAGAACTCTATATGTCCGACTGTTTATTGAATATCCCAAGAAGCATCCTATCATGCTTTTACTATCCAATTTCCCACGTCCTTCTCTGTCATTCAAAACATAACACTTGCATCCAAAAACATGAAGATGTTTCAAGTTAGGAGTTTTACCTTTCCAGAGCTGATATGGTATCTTACCTAAACCATGCCGAACATGAACTCGATTGCCAAGATAGCAAGCAGTATTCATAGCTTCTGCCCACCATTTTAAGGCAATTCCTTTTGAGATAACCATTACTCTGGTCATTTTTTGAAGAGTCCTATTTTTCCTTCAACCACACCATTTTGTTGAGGGGTCTTTGGGGAAGAATATTCATGGAATATTCCTTTTAAATCACAAAAATCATGAAATGACTGTTTCTCAAATTCCCTTCCATGATCTGATCTGATTCGTTTTAAAGAAATACCTGTTTCTTTTTCGATCTGTAAACACAGTTTCTCAAAAGCATCAAAAGCATCAGATTTTTCTTTTAGAAATCTTACCCAAGTATCCCTAGAGTAATCATCAACATAAACAAATACATATTTCTTACCACTGACACTTGTTGTTTGAAGAGGTCCCATTAAATCCATATGAAGTAGTTTTAAGAAGTGTACCGTATGAATATCAAGACCAGATGAATGAGACTTTCTTACCTGTTTTCCCAGTTTGCAAGGTTCATAAACGTGTTGATCTTTTAATTTAAAAACAAGTATACCTCTGACGAGTTTCTTTTGAGAGAGGGAAACAAGATTTTCGACAACTAAGTTTCCCATCTTTTGATGCCACATTTCCAAGTCGCTGTCTTGTTTTGCAGAGCTTTGATGTCACCAAGTTAATGACAGTTATCTGATGACCTAGTACCTGTGAGAACAAAATTATCATTTTGATCAAAAATTGAACAAAAATTCTTAGTAAACCTGGCATAAAGGTTTTGATCACATAGTTACCTAATACTAATCAAGTTTGCCTTCATTTCTTTGACAAGTAAAACTCTATCTAGTTCAGGAAGTCTTGGGACATCTAATGTACTAGTTCCTAGAACCTTGTTACTTTTGGCATCACCAAAGGTGACATTGCTTCCTTTCACTGGCTTGATGTCCTTGAGAAACGATCTAATTATAGTCATGTGTCGAGAGCAGCTACTGTCAAAGTACCAGGTATTATAATTTTTGATATGTAGTCCTAAATGAGAGGACAAACATATTGACCTTTCAACCACTGGTATTCTAAACTGATTCCAACTCACAACTTTTCCAGTAGCAATATTATACTGCATTTTGTAACACTTAGGTCTAATGTGACCTTTTATGTTGCAATAATGACAGATTGGAGATGTTCTGTGAACAAGACTGGGTTTAGAGAAGCTCCCAGAAGTGGATGGAACCCAGATCATCTTACTACTCGGATCTGCTTTGGACAAGGTACTTTTAGGAGGAATAGAAATACGTGGCTGAGTCTAAGAAGGTAGAGTTTTATTTGGGTGAGCAATCTTGATTGGCTTATGTTCCTTAGTAGTTACATAAGTCTGAGAGTTGTTCATAGCACGAACAAAAATTGTTTCCTTACCCAAATCTTCTTCAGACTCATATCCAATGTCTTTTATTCCATATCCATTACTTGCTCTAATAACTTCATCCAATTTGGCTTTACCAGTATTCAGGCGAAGAATGGATTGATTTAACCTTTCTAATTCACTTTGATCCTTCTCTATCTGTTCATCTTTTCTTTTTATATAAGCCATCATTAGTTGATGCTGCTTCATGGTTTTCTCCAGATGATCTTTGAGAGTTCTGATTTTAGAGTTTTTATCCTCCAGAGTAATAGACATCTCCATTTTAAGAGATTCTATGATCCCAAGATAGTAATCAACAGATTGATTTTCAAGTTTGCTTTTATATGGAATTGAGTCCAAAAGAACTTGAAAGGCAAGTAACTTGTCTTCAGAGATTTTCAGCTCCTTTTTTAAGGAGGAAACTTGATCTTCCAACTTCTTTGTTATTCTGACAGCTTCAAAACATTTATCATTCATTTGTTGATACATTGAACGCATATCCTCCGCAGAAGGAGAATCTTCATTTTCAGAATCATCAGAATAATCTGTAAGGCCATCAATTTTAGTTTCAGTAACTGCAAGACATGAAAGAGAACTAACCAGAGTAAGATTATTTGTGTGGTCAATATTCTCTTTGTCTTCGGAATCAGGATCACTCCAGGTGGACTTAAGGGCCTTTGTTCTTCTCAAGTAAGTTGGACACTCATATTGATAGTGTCCTATTCCCTTGCATTCACGACATTGATCTTTATCAATTTTAGAATCAGAAGTGATTTGCTTACTCCTTTCTCCTCCAAGTTTGCAATCAATATTCCTTTTTAGATTTGATGATCCATCCTTGAATTTCCTCATCACCCTCCTATAGTTCTTTGAGAGGAGATTAATGTGTTTCTCAAATTCAACAACTGAGAGTTATGAGAATCCCTCATCTTTGATGTTGTCTTCAGCATTGAATGCTACAGACTTTTCTTTAGTAACAGGATGATCAAAGTTTTTATTCATCTCGAATATTCTGAGATCACCTATATGTTCATCAAGACTAAACTTAGCAATTTTACTGAAGGTATCCAAGGCAGTAACTTTTTCACTAAACTTTTGTGGTAAAGTCCTCATGAACTTCTGGATCTGTTTTTCTTCAGGAATACTCTCACCCAACAGATGAAGTTGATTGATTATAGAAGAAAATCTTAAACAATAGATGTCAATATTTTCGTTATCCTTCATCATCAACCCATCATATTCAATCATCAGTTGCTGGATCTTAGAGTTTCTGACAGAATCTGTTCATTCAAATAGAAGTTTCAGAATTTTCCAGGCATCCTTGGCTTCAATACACTTCGAGACAAGTGAATGACGTTGAACATCCAATGAAGAAAGAATAGCGTAAAGTGCTTTATTGTTGGATACAACACCTTTTCTTTTTTCATCCATCCAGCCTTCAGTTTTGAGTTTCTTAACCCCATCCTTGTCAGTGGTGAAAGGATGAGTCCATCCTTCTTCTACGGCCTTCCAGACTTCTCCATCTCCAAAGAACTTTAGAAAAATTACCATCATGAATTTTCAATAAGAATATTGGATTCATCCAAGAAAGGGGGACAAACAACAAAACAAGTATCACAAGAACTCATGATACAGAGAGCGGAAAAAATAACACAGGTATAAAAGGACAACCTGCTCTGATGTCAAATATAATTCTTAAAATTGATGTTCTACAAACAGATGTGAAAATACTATGTAATAGAACATCACATAATTGAAAAGGGAGGATCACATCTCTCTCTCAAAATCATCCATTAGATTTCAACACGACTTTGACAACAACTTGATAATCCTATCACAACTACTTGTCTCGTTTGAATCTAACTCTAATTTTGACCTATCCCTAGGACTGGTGATCAAGAATCCCTCTTGATCTACAGTACGCTCAAACACTCAAAGTTTATGACTATCAAAGAAGCTTCGCTCCAAATAGGAACAAGCAAACAACGAAAGAAAAACAAATTACACGAAGAACGTCTCTCTCCAAATAAAATAAAAATAAGACCAAGAAAAATATCCAAAGGACTTCACTCTCCTAACAAAACTCACATAAGAATATTTTTCTCGATACTCTTTTACTCTTCAACTTTCCAATAAATAGACTTGATACTTTAGAACCGAAATCTCCACCAAAGATAATCATCTCAATCTCCTTGCAATCTTTCCTTAATAATATCACTCAAATAAAATTGCTCTGTGATATGGAATTACAGAATCAATAATTGTAATCACTGACTTAATTTATCTTCTTTCCTTGTGGAACTCAATCAGTATCTTCCAAATATACAAACATGTAATACAAGGAACAAACACGACACGTTTTTGCAAAATATATGCTCATCACATCATTTCTAAACCCAACAAATTCAAATTTTACAAATTGTGGGGGTTCATCCTTAATCTCTACTCCACTCCTCCCATTTGTTAGCACTAGTTGTCGTTGTCTGTTTAATTGTTTTATAAAATTAAAAAAAAATTGCTTTTTTTATTTTTATGTTTTGTTTATGTTTTTTTTATATTCAATTTTATAGATATAATTATAATTTCAACTTATAGTTTAGGGTGTATTTACCCTAAAATTTATTTATTATTTATTCTTAAGATTTAAATTAATTTTAAGGGTATAATTATAATTTCACCATGTGGTTTAGAGTATACTTCACCCAGAAAGTTTAGGATTTATGGTATGATTGGAATTTCACCCTTGTGGATTATAGTATATTCGGTTTAGGGTTTCAGATATAATTGTAATTTCACCTTTGTGATTTATGATATATTTCATCTTTAAAATTTAGTGTTTAACATATAATTGTAATTCCACCTTCTAGTTTAGGGTATACTTTAATTACCCTTTGAATTTAAAGTTAGGGTATAATTGTAATTTCATCATTGTGATTTAGAATATATTTTTTTTCTAGGGTCATGGTATAATAATCATTTAAGTATATTATATTTTTTAAAAAACAATATATATTAATAAAGGAGGAGAAATTAATTAAGAAAGGTGGGATTACAATTTCCACCAATTCATTTGATGGAATTGTTTCACCCAAATTACACTCTATAAAAAATTATACTCTTTATTTTTTAAAGAATTTTTTTAATTTTTGTTAAATATTAATAATCTTCATATTTCAATTCACTTTTTAATTAAAAAGAAGACAAAGTCTCTTGTGAGACGTTATTTACGTGAGACAGTTTGCGAGACGTTTTAAAGTATGTCTATTATTTAGATAAAATATGTTTAATAGTCGTTAAAGTATATTTTTTAAAGTAAGCTAAATTATACATTAAACTATGATTTTAGCTTATTGTAACATGATTTATTATTGACATAATTTAAGCATACTTTATCTATACAATAAACATACTTTAATGATGTATTGATCCGTCTCACACCCATCTTACAAATAACCCGTCTCACATGAGCATGACTCGAACTATTATTAAATAAATTTCAATCGTAAAAATAAAATATTATCTTAATAAAATCTTCGTAATTTGCAGGTCTAAAATACTTAGTCTATAGTCCTTAAATTAGATTTATGTACCTTTAATTCATCCACGTGTTTTTCTATTTTTCCGCGACGAGTATCCTTAAAACTGGTTTTACGTTGAACTTGAGTATTTCAGACATGCAATCTCTTTTTAGTTAAAAATAAAAAATAAAAAATAAAAAATTAATATGTGAAAACTTTAATTTCAATGATATAAACCATTACTTTTTTTTTCAATGAAAAATAAGAATATATAAAAGAGACACTAAAATTTGGAGAGTAATATTTTCTTTACAAAATATAACAGTTCATCTCTAAGTCTAAGAGTAATTTTTTATTAAAAAGTAATTGGTGAATCAAGGTGCATGAATGTGTAAAGTAATATTTTTTATTCAAAAGAGTAATACTTCATTTTTATTTAGAATATTTTTCGTGTACTAAAGCGTAATCGATAAATAAAGGTATACATGTGAACCCAATTCATATATGTGTGCGCCTAACTTCCATTATATTCTTTCTATATCTATAACCCAACTATATCTATAATTCTATATGGTGTGATGTTTGTTTTGAGTTTAGGTAAGAATAAGAAAATAAATTTAAAATTAGGTAAATTTAGTAAATTTAACCAATAATATTAATTTATAGTAATTTGTTTTGGGATTTAAATGGATAGATTTTAATTTGAGAAGATACATAAAATTAATGTACTCCATCTGTCCAATCCTAATGGTTATATATTTTATTTTTGGGCGTTTTATATTAATGATTACATTTCTTTTTTCTCTCCACATGAGCCCACACATCATGTTAATATACCTACCCACTTTACATTAATATATCATTTCTCTCACCTTAATATATATTAAAATACTTTATTCATTAAATCTCGTGCAAAAAGCAAATGTAACTATTAAAACGGAATGAAGGGAATATAAGAATACAAAATTATGCCTGAAATAATAGAATGTGATGTGTCTAAGAGATAAGTGAGATTTATGTAGTTCAATTATAATCATAACCTTGTATTAAAATCGAAAACCAAACATAGGAAAAAGATAAAAATATTTTAATACGATTTCACATCAATGACTTTCAAATTTTATCAAATATATATTTTATATTTAGCAAAATTTGTCCCAACTTAATCAATCAACAATATCTTAGTATATTTTATTAATATTTCCTACTATATTCTGAAAATAATTTCAAAACTAAAGTTTACCCTCAACATTGATAATCGGATCAGAACGACGACGAATGTATATGGGAAAAATACAACATTCATTCTTATCAACGATAATTGGGATGTGGCTATATATAAATGAAAGCAGATGATAAAAACCTCCACTACTCCTCATAATTCCTTCAGAAAGAGAGAGAAAAAGGAATATTCCAATGGAGGCGGTTACTGTCAACGGCGGAATAATTTCGAATGGGCACGTGCAGAGGCCAATTTTGAACGGTGCGATTTCGAATGGGCACGTGAAGAGGCCGGCATGGACGTGGGAAGAGCACAAGCTATTTGAAGATAGTCTGGCGATATTCACCGCAGATATTCCCCGCCGGTGGGAGAGAATCGCCGAGAGGCTCGGGAACAAATCGGCGGTGGAAGTGGAAGAGCATTACGCCGCTTTGGTTGCGGATCTAGCGGCGATCGAAGCCGGAACCTTTCAGTTGCCGCCATACTCGAGTTAATGCCGGTGGATTCAGATCGTCGGAACCCTAGATCATGAGAGATGGCGGCAGATTTACGTTGGTGAGTCGAGTATTGAATATTTTATTTTATTTTTTTTTTTGATAAATCAGTGTTGAAACTGATAAATCAAGGAATAAAAACAGGGAATTAAGTATTTGATTGGAATTGTTTCAGAAATTATGAAATCAAAATCCAATATATACCATTTGAAGGTTACGATGTATTGACGATGTTCGTGGATTTAATTTCTAAATCTTAAAACAGAGTTTCGGAAAGTAATACTAACTCGAATTCATAAATCCGATGCTTTACTTTAGTGCTGGCTAGCTATCTTGAAAATACAAGAAATTTAATTTGAAACCACCTTAATATTTTCATCATGGTGTACCCTACCATTAGGGGCCCCCACCGCCCCTGCCCGGGGATTGGTGAAGGAGGTAAACTTTAGTGCTGGCTAGCTATCTTGAAAATACAAGAAATTTAATTTGAAACCACCTTAATATTTTCATCATGGTGTACCCTACCATTAGGGGCCCCCACCGCCCCTTCCCGGGGATTGGTGAAGGAGGTAAATCGTAGGATGTGCCTCAAGTCTCTTATAGGGAGGGCTCACTGTTAAACTTGTGCTTGTAAGAGACCAAATTCATGTCAAAGGCAGGATTCGAACCCCCACTCTACAGCAACCAAACTCAGTTGGAAAGTCTTTCCACCCTCCCCTCTACCACTTGAGCTATGCCCTGGGGGTAATGCTCTAATGGATATTGAGTGTCGTAATTTCTTACGACGATTAGAAATTTAGGTTATCTAAACTTTAGATTAATTATAGACAAAGTCTCTTGCCCTAAAATCATCCCTAATTTAGTTATGTTTATCATATAGTATTAATTATGGTGATCAGCGTTTGGTAATTCAAAGTTAATGCATGGTTTTCAGGAAATTAATTTTATTATATATACGCTCATATGAGCCCAGTAGCATGGGGTTTGTAATGTTCATAAATTCGATCGTAGTTTTTATCCAACTCACCGTGAGAGTTTAAATTGTAAAGGGGCAAGGAAATTGCAAAGAGACATGGAAAATCCGAGTTCCCGGGCGCACAAGAGAGTCACTTATTTAATTGATTAACATAATCTTGTGTTTATATTAATTTTTAAGTATTTAAAAAAAATTGTTTAATATATAATGTAAAAAAAAAGTATGGTTAATTTGGTAATTAATTGAGAAAAATAAATAAAGGGACTTCAACAAAAATATCATTTTTAATAATTCATTTTGAATAAATACAATTCACTATAATTTTTTCAGAAAAATACCATTTTTTAAAATATTTTTTTAGATATAATTAACCTTAATGCCTGCAATTACATATGCGTGCTACGTTCGAACCTACGCTGCTTGTGACTGTATACACAATTTTTTTATGCAGCGTTTCCTGTAACTATGTTTGCAACTATGCGTTGGAATTCATGCACAATCTTTTTCATGTGACCCTGTGAATATACAAATGCTTTTATTTACTAATATATATGTAACGTTGCACACAATTATATATACGATTATACATTAGACTGTATTAAATATGGCTAATTTTGGATGTGTGACGTTGCACATAACTATATATGCGACTATACATTAGACTATGTATTAATTATTATATATAATAATTTAATGTGTAGTGAGATGAGAGAAATAATATTTAATTTGAAGTGGGTAATTTTATTAGTAGAGATGTTAAACGGTCAAACCCTAACCCATTAAAGTTAGGACTAATCGGGCTTTGTGGGGTTAATCAGGTCTGTTTAATTGGGGTACTAAAAGGTGAAACCAACCCTAATCCTAATAGGGTTTGGGTTAAATGGGCCGGACTTAGGGGTTGTACGATAAAAAATATATAAAAGATTTATAAATTTAAATTTGTTATAAGGTTAGGTCTTGGGTGAGACCGCCTCACAGATCCTTTTATGTGAGACGGATCATCCATGGTTTAAAAAGGATATATTTTAAATTCAATTAAAAAATAATTAAATAAAAGTAAGGGCTTTGATTAGATGAATTAACTACAATTTGATAAATTAGTTACAATTAACGCAAAATCGTTGAAGCATCAGCATGAAGGCTCCGCTGTTTACGAAAACAATTTTTTTTTCTCTTCTTATTTTGTTAAATAAATAATTTTGTTAATTATTAAAAATATTTTTTTATTTTTTAAAAAAAATTATAATTAGACATCACTTTCTATATATATTATCAATTTTTATTTTTCTTAAAAAGTAATCATAAAATAATTGATTTAATTGGTTATCACTTTTTATAAATCAAATATCATTTTTATTAAAATTGTTATTACTTTTTATTCACCTTACAAATAATTTGTAAAATAGTGCAATTGGACGGTTATCTCTATTAAAAATATTATCACTTTTTAGCCGTTCTACTAATATTTATTCATGAAATAGTTGAATTGGTCAGTTATTACTTTTCATTAGTATCACTTTTATTAAAAATATTATCATATTTTATCAATTCTTTATATTGTTCATGAAATTCACTTTTGTAATTATTTTTCACTTTTTATAAAAAAATGTTATCACATTTTTTTAAAATGTTATCACTTTTCATTTGTAGTATAAATTAATTGTTCATGAAATAGTTTAAACACCGTTATCACTTTTTCATCAATTTGGTATCACTTTTTCTCATAAAAATTATCACTGTTTATCCTTCTCACCGAAGTCATTCGTAAAATAGACTCACATGAGTCCTTGATATTATGAATTATTTATAACATAATTTAAATGAAATGTTATCACTTTTTATTATTTTAGTAAATTTTTCGTGAAATAATTCAATTAGACGTATATTACTTTTCTTTGATTATGAAGCACTTTTTATTATTTTAGCAAATTGTTCGTGAAATAATTCAATTAGACGGATATTATTTTGATTATAAATTATTTTTTATTAAAAATGTTATCACTTTTTATTATTTCAATAAATTGTTAGTGAAATACTCCCTTCGTCCCGGTCAAACTGCACCGTTTGATTGCATAAAACTCTTACAAAAGTTACAGTAAACTGTGCAATATGGGCGGGACGGAGGGAGTATACTTTCTTAGTTATCACTTTTTATTTAAAGAATAATCATTTTTATGTATATTATAAATTTTTCATGAAATAATTCACTCGGTATCACTTTTCATTCATTAATGTACCCTTTTTAAAATTTATAATAATTAAATGGATAAAAAATTTTAATTATTAAATTTTTAAATAATAAAAAATAAAGAAGAAAACATAAAAAAAAATATAGTGGATGATGGGCTGATCATAAGCAATCTTCCTGAATGATTATCGAACAAGCCCATGCTTTCGCCAAGTTTCCGCACGTCCCGTACCAGGTATAAAAGATTTAACTACTATCATAATTAATTTTCAAGTTTTCTAATTTAAAAACCAGGCCCTTAAAAATGTGTTTAATGAGTCAATAGTTAATCCATCTCACATAAAAAGATTCGGGAGAAGGTCTCGCTCAAGTCTTTGCCTTGTTATAAATAATACAACAAATTCAAAATTAATTCATACGCTATTTATAATTGAGAGAATTAAAATTTATATATGAAAAATATTATTAAATCATATATTTAATAGACTGTGTGATAGTTAAATTAATTCGCATATACTTATTTAAATATTATCATATTTATAAGAGAGAAAAGAATGAGAAAGCTATGAAAACTAAAGGATGATGAGAGTTTGTCTCACGATGGGCTGAGAGTAGGGTGGAAGGGGGTGATTGATGTATATCAGTATACTAATTATTATTTTTTATACTTATGATTTAAGTCCTCAACTGAGACAATTTCAAAAAAGTTTTTTCAATAATATTAACAACTACTATATAAATTAACAAAAATAATTTTATTCATAAAAGTTTTATTTTTTTAATATTAAAATTTTTAAACAAAAAAAATTATACAACACATTCAACTTTTGTAAAGTTTATTAAAAAATTCATAACATTATAATATAAATTTATATATAATTTTCAATATTATATTGTCAATACAAAACATTTATATTTATATATTAAGTTCTTATATTATCATATTTAAATTATTACAGAAAAAGTATAATCTTAAGAAATCATAATTATTAAACATAAAACTATTATTAGGGATGACAACGCGTAGGGTATCCGTTTATTTTTTGGTACTCGTATTCTTATGTGATTTTAAAATAAAAACTAATTGTACACATTCCATTTAAAAAATTTATTATGGTACCCATATCAATTTCATACCCGTTACACACGGGTACCCGCACTAATTTAATATTAATTTATTATATAAATATTTATATCTTTTCTATTATTTAAAATTATATTATTATGAATTAAATATAAATTGAATTCTATTATTTTAAATATATATATGTAGTACCCGCGGGTATTGCGGTATTATACGTACTCGTTCTAAACCTTAATGTGATTTTTATAACTATCTGTATACGTCTCAAACCTGTTTACAATTACACATATGTGCCCTAATAAGATTTGGATAGAATGGTACTTGAAATGCCCATTTCATTATCATCCCTAACTATTATCATTTAATAAATAAAATTAATAAATGTATATAATAATTATAAATTATTGTATAATTAAATTAAATTATTAAAAATAATAAAATAAATATAAAATAAATAATTAACGATAAAAAAAATTATGAAAATTAATTAATATTAAACTAAGATTTATTTTTTCATGAAATTCCTCATTTAGAATTTTATAATTAACTAAATTTATTAAACTTAAAATTTTAAGGATAAATAGATTAAATATATTAAATAATTTCTTACTCTTCTAAAAATATTTTATTTATTAATATATTTTATTAAAGAATATTTTACAATATAAAAATTATTATTAAATTTAAGAATCTATTTCTCCAATCATATATTATTAGTAATATGGATGTCAAATTAAAGATCATGAAAGGACAATTAATTTAATATAATTTTTATATAAATCCTATTTAAAAATAAAAAATTTAAAACACTTAAAGTTTTAGGTAAATTTTTAAATAAAACAAAGAAAAATGAAATATTTTGATTGGTTATTTAAAATAAAGTAACTACATTATCTTCCTTCCTAAGCAAGTTTATTATTAAAAAAAATTTAAAAATCTATAAAAATGACACATCACCTAAATTGCTCACATGATGCCACATAATAAATCCAAAACCCTACTTTAATAAATAATATATGTCATGAGTATCACGATGGGAGTAGGGGTGGGAGGGGGGGAGTATTAAGGTAAATTAAATATTATAATAATTTTCTGTCCTACAGGTCGGTTCAGTTAGTCTGCAGATCAGTCCTATTAATGTACGGGCTAATCAGTTCAAATCAAAAATTTCGATTGTTAAACGGGTCCAAGTTTCTCGGCTCTAATCATTTTTAGGGTTAATCAGGTCGAACTCACGATTTTCGGGTTTTTTAACAACTCTATGTATTAGTGTTGCGTGTGTGCCCCATATGAAATACGGAGTAATTAATTATTTTGTGTGAATCCAACTTGATAAAAAAAGAAATATAAACCTTAACTTGAGACAAACATGTAAACTTTAATGAGAGGAGGGATTATACATTTTATTTTTAATTTTTTAAATTTAAATTTAAGGTTGTGATTCAGTCAACATAAGATCTAAAGGTTGAGATCTTACCGATAGTCAAAATCATTAATTATGTAGTGAAATTAGGCAAAAAAAAAAGTTAAAAAAGTAGTATCTTTTCATAAAACATACATTGGATGATATATTTTTTAAAACCAACTATTATTTGAGCTAAAATTATTTATGGAATGAAAAGTGGAAGGAAAAAGAAAATCTAAGCAAAGATATTAAAAAGAGTGAGGCTTGAGAGAGGCTTGTGTGCGCCCGGAACATTTTCTGTGCGCCTTTAAAATTTAGTATTATGGGTAAGTGTATATTGCTTTAGTCTAAAGGGTATACACTTTAATTAATAAAAGTACACCTTTTTGTTCTAAAGGGTACACACTTTATTAATATTTTTTATTTTCCTTTAGAAAATAAAGGGTACACATATTTATACTAAAGGTTATACAATTTAACACAAAATTTCAAAGGCACACGGAATGTATTTCCGTGCTCTCGGACACACAAAAGTTTTTGCAATGATACATATCTTTATAATAAAGGGTACACAATTTAACACAAAATTTTAAAGGTGCACGGAATGTGCTCTCATGCGTCCGGCTGCACACAAGTTTTTGCCTATTAACAATGACAAATTGTGATTGTTCGTGCATAAAAATTGAGAATTCTTGCACTAAATAAAAATTCAAAGCAAAGAAATAAAAAGGGAGTGTCAATGTTTGTGTCTTTTAGCTCATGTGGAAAGAATAAATCCTTTACTCTCATCTATGTATTAATCCTCTCAAAAAATTATTTTTCAACATTAAATAGGTTTATGGGCCTTTAGTAATATTGAAAACTAATTAAAATTCACTCCAACAAATAACAATAACCTATACCTATGGATATTAAAAAAATATAGACCCCTTGAATCCTGGCACCCATGGCAGAAGCCCATATGGACATTCCTTTGGGCTGGTACTGAAGAACCCACATAGGGTAAAAGGAGCACGTTTGTAGTACTTGATGAATTAGTAAGTGACAGTGTCTTCTTCTATAATGAATCTCAAATTTCAGTGTAAGGAAAAGGAAAAGAAAGAAAAAATTATTTGCTTAAAAATTGAAGATGATAATTTTATTTCGAAGATGAGACAAAGCTAATAAAAACTCAGAGCCACGTATTAAAAAATCCCAATCACCTTTCACAACACATGTTTTGGACATACCACTATTATATATATATATATATATATATATATATATATATATATATATATATATATATATATATATTTTTTTTTTTTTTTTTTTTTCAGAATTTCAACCAAAAACCCCCAACCAACTTTCATTACATGTTTTGGACATACCACTGTGGGTCAACATATTTTTTCAGAACTTCAAGGGTGTTCATTCTTTTTTTTAACTAAAAAAATATTCACCCTCAAGTATAAGAGATCTATCATAATATTTAGTAAGCGTGACCAAGTATATATCAAATCTAAAGGACAATAATTAAATAACTAATAAATCCTATTTATGAGGATTTTTATCTAAGACAAATCCGAGAGTGTGAAAGAATAAATAAAATATGATGGCGATAATAAGTATTCCAAGATGAGAGATGGATAATGCTAATGAAATTCATTTTAATCATGCAAATTAATTCCGTAGACCTTAAATTTACATTCATGCAGATACTTATAAGAGAATCACATAAGCATGTCAAACCACTTTGATCAAACGAGATTTGACAATCTTAAAGAATAGAAAATCCTAGTATCTAATTAGACATTATTCCATTTCCTTTTTTTATGTACGTCATGCAAAATTCTAATTAAGGCTAGACCACTACACTTTCCTTTTTAGGTACTTATATATAATTAATCCTATATCTCCTTACCAAATACTGAATAATGATGTCTTACCAATATCTAATATCCTATATTGATTGTGTAATAATTAAAGGCTATATAGATTAATCCCCTTCAATTATCAAGAAAACGAATATAATTATGCACACTTTCATAATTTCAATTATGAAACTATTCGAGCTATATATTTTCATGCAAATATAATAAGAAATAAGAATTAAGAAACAAAATCATATAACTCTTAAAAATATAAACTTCAATAGAATAAAAATTCTGCAAGAATAATAAATCCAATGTTAAGGTCATGAATCAGACATTACTTAAACTTTCGAAACCTTAATAATATAAAAAAAAATACTTAGCTCATGGTGTTACAAGCAACAACCATGTCTATAGAAAAAAAAATTTATCAATGAGTCTAAAGACTATAAAGAATAAAGTAAAGAGAAGAAAATCCTAATTTAGCGTGATTCCTCCGTCTTCAACTCCGTCCTCTCCACAATTCCCGTTTCCTAACGAAGAAGACGAATATTCTCTTGAATCCTCTCTAGATGGATATCAGATGATGCTGAAAAGTGGTGGTAAATTATGGTAACGATAGGTTGTTAATTGTGTAGAGAATGACCCCGGTAGAAATTGATCATATATAGGGTAGAAACTGAAGTGGGGCAAAAAATAATACGGATATGGACTTTAGAAGTGCCGCATGGTATGGTGCACTTGGGTGATGGTTGGAACGAAGGTGTTCGTGCTTGTTTTCTGTCCTTGGTACGGGGGTGGTCGTGCCATTATTCACTTGGCATGGCATATCCCGTGCTGCAACCTCTTCTTGGCTTCCAATTTCTACAAAACCTTGGCAGGGTACAGTGCTATCTGCTATGAGGTGTTGGTTCATATTAGAGAGTCGGCGAGTAATTGAGTGACGCGTGGAAGCCGGAGCAGAAGCAGGTTGAAATCCTGGTCCCGCGACTAACCATACTCTTCACCACACCCGAAGTGCACTCCGCTCCTACCAAGAATTTGTGTTCTTTCAGCATACTCTCTAATTTGTAATATACGAATTTGTATTTATCAGACAACTCCTTTCTGAAAGAGCAGTAGCGAAGGGTAGAAGTTGAACTTGCAGCAGCTCATTGTTGCCAACCTCTCAGCCATGAGACTCCGATTGGATTCAATACCTGGGCCTCCTTGGACACTCCGATGATGCTCACCACCATCAACTTCACCATCCTCCGACCCACTTCCTCGTCCCGTACAATGCACCAAATCAAATTAATAAAGATGGATCCATATATCCATCGAAAATGATCTGCTGGTATACCCGATATTTCTTGACCTGGCGTGGCCAGAGCATTTGGAGACGGGATTGTGGCCAATAATATTAATAGGCGAGATCATGGATAACCATCTCAATGTATGCCCCATTCGTTAAGACTCCACTCTACAATGTCTGCCAACTCTTTGTACGTCTGTAATCAAATAACAGTATACATTATTATTATTATTATTATTATTCATTAATATATAATAATAATAATGTCAAATTTCACAAAGAATTAATTTTTATTCTCATCCAATAAATGAAAATTTCTCAAAAATTAATGGTATACAAACGGCTACCCTAAATATATTACGCAATTTTTTACTAGAAAATCTCGTTAATTATTACTAAAATATCTATTTAGATTTTCACTATTAGATTTTAAATTGAAAACGAACATGTTTTTGTAATCAAAAGGATTCCGTTAATTCTTCTTCTTAAAAACGTTCACATGCATGATTGTTCAAACAACGTTGTCGAGATTGAATTTAAAAATCTCACCCAACACTCCACAAATGGTATCCAAAAGAATAATTGGATGTTTTCAAAAGTAAAAGATTTCCTACATTTTCTTTTTAATGAATAATGATACATAAAACAATTTTAGAAATATATATATTTCATCCATTTTTAGAAGATACACACTACTTGTACTAAATTAAGGGGGATTAATGTTAATTAATTCCATAACTCACCGAATAGTATGGCTTAGCGGCCAGAACGGGGATAGGATCGGGGTGATTGAGAGGTTGGGACAAGGCGTAGAGAGCAGCTTGAAGGAGCTGACTCGACCCCTGTCCCAACCACAATGTGGTGGTTCTCGACCACCGCATTGCCAACGGTTTTATGAAGAACCTTTATTCGGTTCTCCAATTCTGGCATTAAAAACCAGCATAAACTCTGAGTGTTGACAAAATAACTCAGAGACTGATGGCCACTTACAGTGGTAGTAAGGCTACCACCAAGCTTCTTCCAGTATGATTCGTACATTGTTGGATCACCACTGTCACATGAAATAAGTTAATAATTAATTCGAAGAATATCACACTTGAAAAGGAAAATAAAATAAAAATAATTAATGCAAACATTGAGAGAGAGAAGTGAAACAATGAAGCTAGCTCTAATAATTATACACTTGTTCCATATATTGTTGATGAATGTAAATTCCTTATGAACTAATTAGAACACATGGCATGCATGATTAATTAATATAGGGAAAATTATATATGATGAAATTAATAAAAATGGAGAATACACACTGATCAAGATTGACGATGGAACCAATATCATCAGATGAAGCTGATGAGCTTTCGATTACTACTTTAGTTTCTGGGACTAAAGACATGATTTTCTCTTTTTTTTTTTTCTGATTTTCTTAGAAAAATTCTAAGTTTTTTAAGCTCTTGTTTTTCACTCTTGAGTAAATGATGAATCTAAGTTTGAGTTTTCCAATGCCATTTGGTTCCATATTTATAGGCCATTTGGGTCCGAATCACTTATTTCAACATGAAATAACATTAAAATATAAGAAGTGAAATAGGGAATTTAAGTCTGCCAAATTTTATATCTCTATTCACACTATTATAAATATTTTTGATTTTTTCGTATAAAAGAAATAAAAAAATAATTTAACATTGAATCTCTAATATATATATCTTAATGTTTCATTAGTGTTAAACAAACATTGTAATTTAGGAAAGCAATAATGCCACGTATGTTCACTTAAAAATAAAAAAGTAAAATATAAAATGAAACCTTACATTAGATAGGTGATCTATAGTTTATCAAATTGATTTTTTCCTTTCACGTTCTTATCCCATTTATATAAATCAAATTGTTTGATTTTACAAATCTAAATACTAAATTTCTCATTTAATAAATAATATTATTTTTAAATTTTCTTGCACGGATCGATTATAGTTATTTTAAAAAACTAATTAGTACTATGTTTTTGTGTTTATAATAATTACATCATTTTAACGTAATAATTTATTATATATAGGAAATTCAATTTCATTGTCAAATTAAAGCGAATAAATAAATAAAGTGGGAATGATAAAATATTTAAATTTAGGAATATGATAGAATCTTTTATGTATGAGAGATAAGATCGATTTTACGTTACAACTGTGATGAATAAATAATTAAGAGTTGGTCTTGCGTGCTCGGGTCAAACTGTGCGCCTTTAGAATTTAGTATTATAGGTAAGGGTACATTGTTTTGTTTTAAAGGGTATACACTTTAATTAATAAGGATACACCATTTTGTTCTAAAAGGTATACACTTTTCATTAAGGTTGTGTTTGGATGGAATGATTTTAGGAGAGATTTATAAAATCTTACCTCAAATCCCTCCATCATGTTTGGATAACACTTAAAATCAATGGATTTATAGATCCAAGATTTTAATTCAATGGATTTCAAATCAATGGATTTGATTTTGAATTTTTTTTCGTTGTTTTTTAATGGATTTCAAATCTTCACTGAAATCATGTCATTTGAAATCTTTCCGTTATTGTGTAATTGATATATTAATATATAAAAATAATACATAAAATTAATAAATTAATTAAAAAATGTATAATATTATATATATATATATATATTATTTATATTTTTTTATGTTTTAAACTCTACCACCCAGCCTACCCCTACCCACCCCCACCCAACCCTCCATCCCCGGCCACCAACCCCCTCCACCCTCACCCCACCCCTACCAATTTTTTTTTATAAAATTTTAGATTTTTAATATTTGAATAATAAAAATATTACCTGCCCTATCCCCCTACCCACCCCCACCCCACCAACACCACTCCCACCCAAAATTTTTTTTAAGAAAATTTTAAATTTTAATATTTAAATATATAATAAAAATATTATCACCCAACATACCCCCTACCCACCCCCCACCACCCCAAATTTTTTTTTATAAAATTTAGATTTTAATATTTAAAAAATAAAAATATTACCACCCAACCCAACCCAACCCACCCACCTTCACTACCCTCAACCCACCCCCATCCAAAAAAAATTAATAAAATTTTAGATTTTATTTTTTAAATATTAAAATTAATTTTTTTAAAAAAAAAATTGGTGGGTTGGGGGGTGGGGTGAGTGGATGGATAAGGTGGTAGGATTGGGTTGTAATATTTTTATTATTTAAATATTAAAATCTAAAATTTTATATAAATTTTTTTTTGGTTGGGGGTGGTGTAGGGCGGGGCGGGGTGGGGGTGGGGGTGGGTGGGTAGGGGTAGGGTTGGGTGGTAATATTTTTTATTATTCAAATATTAAAAATTTAAAATTTTATAAAAATTTTTTTTGGGGTGGGGTGGGGTGGGGTGGGGTGGGTAGCGGTAGGTTGGGTGGTAGAGTTCCCTCCAAAAAAAATTATTTTTAATAAAATTTTAGATTTTAATATTTAATATAATAAAATTTTATTATTTTTATTTATCATGTATAAAATTCTATTTTAAAAATGATTTTTGAACTATAAATTTGAAATCCTTTCAAAGATCCATAATTTATCAAAACAGTGAAATTCAAATAAATTGATTTAAAATCCACTCATTTTCAAATCCATTAGATTTGAAATGACTCAATCCAAACACAACCTAATATCTTTTATTTTTTTTAGAAAATAAAGGGTACACACCTTTATACTAAAAGATATACAATTTAATACAAAATTCTAAAGGCGCGCGACGTGCGCCCCGTGCGCCCGGGTGCACACAAGTTTTTGCCAATAATTAAATCACATTTAAGAAAGAAATTAATGTGAAAGAAAACCCCAAAACTTGTGCTACCTAAACTTTAAACCCCAAAACTTGTGCTACCTAAACTTTTCTTCCTCTTTTTAAGGTTTGAAGAATCATTTCAATAGGGTTAATCGATGTATCTCACCTCTCGTATAGTGAGAGTATTAATAAGGGAATACCTCAAGTTTATATTTATTATTTATTGTTGGTATGAATATTAATAAAAATGAAAATTATTTTTTAATTTTAATTTTGGAGTAGTTTGATATATTTTAGTCATAAGTAAGTAAATAATAAAGTATGTTATGTTTATTAAAAAGGTAATACAATTTTAAAATTAAAATATATTATGACATGGTGAAATTGAGGATCAAAATGTAAAATGTTAAATTGAAGTTGACAACTAGAGTAGTATATTAAATAACTTTGTTATATTCTTTTAATTAATACTCCCTCTTGCTTTTTGGGATAATAATATTTTTTTATGTAATAAATAGATTATAGAGTGAGTTACGTATTAGGTATGAGTGATCATTTCAAAATTAAAGTCTATTTTGAAGTTTATAATCAATTGATGAGATATTTATTTATTTGTGAAGGGCTTTACCAAATTAACAAAGAAAGAATATATGAAAGATTTTTTTTAGATGGGAGAGTATTAATTTAATGTTTAGTATTTACTATAAATGTATTAGTAAATATCTTGAAAAATATAAAAAATAAATTGGTAAGTCTTGTGTAAGACCGTCTCACATGATATCGGTTTCAAAGTTTGTCAAACAGTTATCACTTCTTATCAAAAATATTACCATTTTTTATTAAAAAATGCTATTATTTTTATTTATATTATTTATTGTTTATGAAATAATCATCCACACCAATATTACTTTATATTAATCGAGTTTATTAAAATGATATCAATTTTAATTAATTTCACAAAAAATCTCTTAAAACGGTCTCACATGAGTACATGTCTTCTTTGCAAAAATAAACTATATATTTAGCAAAAATTGAAAACATTAATATTAAATTAAAATCAATCGGGAACAAAATAAAAATTGTTTCTTATGTAGTATTTAGCAAATGATAAATATATTTTGGACATGAAAGGTAGTTAGATTTTAAAACTAAACAAATTTCATATAGTATCATTAATCATCCTGATCATAGTGTAAAATCACGTATAATCACATACCTTATATGTGTATGTTGAAATATTAATACCAACTCATCATATGTATTACTTTCAGTAATCCACTCCAGTATTTCATCATTTAGGCGCATCACAAATATACTGCAAAAAACAATTAAAATATATTTAAAAAAAGTAAAATATTATAAACATTTTATAATGGCAAAAATTTATATAAAAGGGATAAAAAGTAATAATATTTTAATAAAACATGACATTTGATTAATGAAAAATTTAACCATCTAAATGAACTATTTCATATATGAACAATTCGTAGTATATATAAAAATAAATAATATTTTTAATAAAAAGAAATAATTAATTAAAAAAAATGATTTCAACGATCTCAGACAAATGTTCTTCCTTGATTACGTATTTCGACCTGCAACATGTAGCTTGAATTAAAAAAAAGCCAAAAACCTGAATTTTTATATATAGATAGTTATACGAGTACTAATATTTCGTAAAATTGGGATCGTAAGGGATCATTTTACAATTAATATGTAAGTGGTCAAACAAAATCTCTAAATAAATTTTAAGTTAATTATACGATATATGTAAACATAATAAATTTTACTATGTATTATAAATAAAAACATAAAATTTACCTTAACATACGGTGATGGTAGTGCATGGCCAATACATCGAAGATGAGACCGCTGGACTTGAAGGATAAAGAGAGTAAATTAAAAGAAAATTATAATTAAGATGATTCATTAATTTTCTTTAATAAATTATTTAAAATGATCTTGTTTGCATAAAGATCTATCATTATAAGAGAAATAAAATTTAAAGGGAAAACGTGAAAATTAGGATGTATTTGCATCAATGGTGCTGATGTTTATTTGGAGAATTAGCTTAGACTTCAAAATTCTCTTATTCTTATTCACTATATTGCTCCCTTTTCCATTCTTCTCGATAGTCCTAACGTGGTATATATATAGCCATGGCATGCCTAACTTTTTCTTTTATTTATGTTTCTCTATCCATAGATCTACGATGCTTTTCAAAACTAATTTATTTTTATTTATTGCGGCCATTATATTTTTTCTTTTACTATTTACAACACTTTTCTTCTTTCCGATGTGGTATTCGTATAGTCGTGGCAAAACGGTTTTCTTTTACTTATTGTGGTATTTGCATAACGATCTAAGAGAAAAATAAAATTTAAAGGCAAAACATGAAAATTAGGATGTATTTGTATCAATGGGGTTGATATATTTTTGGAGAATTAGCTAGGCTTCAAAATTCTCTTCTACTTATTCTCTATTGCTCTCTTTTCGTTCACTATGTTTTCCATTTCTTTCATTGTGGTATATATAATCATGGCATGCATACTTTTTCTTTTATTTCCTCTTGTCGCAATACTGCGTTCTTTTTCTATTTAAATTGTTTTTCATTCTTCCCATGCTCATATTATTAATCGTCGGCTATAAAAAAATTTACTTTTATTTCTTGTGAGTGCAATAATGCATTCTCTTTTCATCTACTATGCTTTTCGTTCTTCCCTACCCTACGTAGTATTTTTTTTTTTTTTGAAAGAATGTAGTATTATTATTTGTTGGCTATAAAATTTTAATTTTATTTATTGTGGCCTTTATTAATTTATCTCTTTCTATTTACAACACTTTTCTTCTTCACAATGTGCTATTACTATAGTCGTGGCCAGCAGTTTTCATTTAATTATTATGATGTATCTCTTTTCATCTGCAATTTGTTTTGTTTTTCGGTAGGGGTATTAGAAAAAACCCTTCTTTAAAGTTTTTCTTTTATTTATCGTGAGCTAGAAATATACTTAAATTTTTTTATTTGTAAAGCTTATTATTTTTCTCAATATGATAGTTTTCTTTAAATTATCGTGGGCATATCTCTTTCCATACCCAATGTGGGTTGTTTCTCTATACGTGGTATTAGAAAAAAAAACCCTTCTCTAATTTTTTTTTATATTTATTTATGTGGGTGCACGATATACTTATTCTTTTCTTATCAGTAAAACTTGTTATTTTTCTCAACGTGGTATTAATAAACATTTACTAAAACAAATTCCTTTATTTATTTGTTGAAAATATACTTAATCATTTCTTTTTGCAATACTTGTTATTTTTCTCAAGATAGTATTAATAAACATCTACTAAAAAAATCATTTTATTTATTGTAGGAGCTTGATACGCCTTTAATGTAGTGTATCAAAAAATACTCTTCGGGTGAGCGTAAATTCCGTAAATAAAACAAAAAAGAAGATCAAGAGAGATTGATAGAGAGAGGAAAGGAAGAGAAAAGCGGATTGAATTCTATACTCCACATTTGGTGTTACATTGGTGTTTTATAATATAAAAAAATTATGCTCTATAAATTACCATTAAACTCTCCTTATTCCATATTTGGTGTTACATTAGTGTTTCACAATATAAGAAAACTATATCCTACAAATGATCGTTAAACTCTTGGGGCATGTGATCAATTTTAAGCATTGATTATAATACATGCCAAGAATCTAATGAATGGAACATGAGATGGGATATGTAAATGAAATATGTGATCTCATCTGATAGAAAAGAGACGGATGAAATAATTGAGAAAGATGCAGATAATATTTTATTTCCAATTTTCAAAAATTTATGTCTAAACACATATTTAACTAACTCTAATATCTACATCTACACTACATATAAAGAGAATATGTTAATCAATGATGTGTTGGCCCAGTAGTTGAGGGCCAGGGGTTCAAGCCCCCGGAGCGCAATGGTGGAACAATTAATATTGAGGGCTACAAAAGGCAGTGTGGAAGGCTGAAATTCAGTGGGAGATCGACTCCTTGTGCGGCAGTTGTTAAAGATATTACTAGGGATCCATTGTGTGGTTACCGCGGTTTACCTGAGGGGCGGGGACTGTTTTCTCGAGGATTAGTCGGGCGTAAGTCCGGAACCTCGACATCAAAAAAAAAAAAAGAAAAAAGAAAGAGAATATGTTTAGAAGATGGCCAGTTTCTTTCCCGTTGCCGGTCACTCTTTACTGCACGTGTCTCCATCCCCTCGCTTTCTCTTTACGTGTCCAATGATCAACGACAACACATACCCACTTCTTCTTTGACGGAGATTATCTCCTCCGTCGACCATTCCTCTTTTCTCATGGTTTATCCGCGGCTCTCCCATAGCACTGCCGTTTGTCTGCCCTTCATTACCCCCCTCCGTCCCCGACCCGTAGGAAGTTCTTTGGGATCTTCATCAAATTAGCTTCAGCTTTCTCAAATTTCAGACAACAAATTCACCTCTCTCTATACTTGCAACATCGCTCTTCGTCTCATTCGGGTTCTTCGCTTTTTTGCCTCTTGTCTTCGCGTCTTCACCTTAATCTTGCTCTGTGTCAAGAATCGGTCTTACTGGTGCGTTCACCTTTATACACCTTAATTTGTCTTTCAATTTCCTTTCAGATTAGAATCCTAATTATACATTTCAACTTCTCATTTTTCAGATAAGAGTCCTAATTAGGCATTTTTTTGCCTCTGATATTGCGGCGCTTGCAGCTCTAGCCTTCCTCCACTTCCGAGTAAAAGATGACAACACTAAGGTATCGTCCACTCCCTCATCGTCGTACTCCCGTTTAATAGGTACTTAAATATATGGAATTAACTGTATTATGTTAATGTCTCGTCCATTAGGTGTTCGATGAATTGTTTCAAAGAAAATTTTAACTGCTACAGATTTTAATTGTGTGATATGTATGTGATTTTGATTACAAGTACCATGCATTCACCATTAGTCAGTGTTTAATGACATGCATACATATTATTAAGGTCTAGCTGGGTAGTCATGCTTTTATAGGATCTCGATGGATAAAATTTTGTTTTTCACTGTGGGTAGTTTAGCATCCAAAGCTGAATTTTTTATGTACCTGCCTATATTAAAAGTTTTAAGTGATCTTCTGCCCTGCTTTTGCCTACACATATTTCTGATGATGTTTATGTTTGAACTAATTCTCAGTGCATAAGATCCAATAAAGAGTATCTTCACCCAAGCTTATTGTGCATGTTTGGTTCTTCAGGTAGATGTTACTGGTTTTTCTTAATGTATATGAACTCAGAAATAGTTCGTAATCACTAAATTCTAAATGGTGTTCAATTTGTAATCCTGCAAACTGCAATTATCATCCTCACCATCCGTCTCTTCCTCCTTTAGTGAATTAATGTGAAATGACTTTATTGGACGCATTAGATGTTGCTTTAGTGAATAGAAAAATGGACGCTCAGTGATGTTGCTTTTCCACGGCAGTAGTCTCCTGGTGCCTATCAGAACCTCAATATTTTCTAATTTTGTAGTCTTCATGATTTGCAATCGGAGCTGCCAGAGGAAGTCCGATTCAACCCGCCTGAGGCTTGGACCCATTTACCTCTCTAATGGCATGGTTAGTTGAATCTGTTTATCCTTATCTCTCCCTCATTTACAGCTTATCGAGTATTTTCCCTCTCATTATGTCTGTCTATTCTCGTTTTTCTCTGTGTTTCGCAGTTCATAGTTTCATTTTTTTTCCTCCAAAATGAATAGCGTGTACTTATTTTTCCTGGGTTCTTGTGTTTATTCTGTTATTTAGATTCATTTTGCTATTATATTTGCATTTTGGGTTCTTATTATTATTTTGGAATTCATTTTGTCAACTTGGAGTCATAAATTAATTGTTAACTCAATGGAATTGATTTCATCCGAGCTTTTACGAGAACGGAACAATAAAGAACACAAGAATGGTACTGTTAGTGTTATTTTGGTACTTCGATTTTTTGATTAATGGACTGAAACACTTTAGATTTTTTGGTTAATGGATTGAATATGTGAGTTTATGTGATAATTTCTAAACCCTGTTCATATAGTTAGTAATTTTGTGATGATTTAGAGTGAGATATGAACTAGATGTGTTTTTGTGTTTCTAAACCCACTGAAAGAGGGAGTATTCAGGGGAGTTTTAAAGTTTGTTGCCTTAATCTCTCTCTCTAAATAACAACCAACTCCTTGTACAAGAATCAACATATGCTGCAACATTTTATTCTTCTTGCTGGATATGGAAGTGAAACATCATCCAGCAAATGTGTAAAAAATATTTTAGCTGAGCTGCTATGTTGTTATAGCCACGAGTACACCAAAGCTTGCATTAGTGAATTTGGCTACTTTAGGAAGTTATCATATTTTTTATTTTGCTATCGCCCTGCGAGCAGCATGTATCTATATATGTATTTCATTGGATCATTGAAAATGTGCATGATTGAACAATTATACAAATTGTAAGCTGTTTGATATTTCAGACATTTTGGCTGGTTCCGCTCGAGATTGGCTGTGGAAAGCATTTGTATACACAGCAATGATAAATTATCCAACGGCAGCCAAATTCATGAAGCCATTACTTGCTTAACCTGTCACAGAAGTGCCTAATGCATCTGTTCCTCTTCATGTTGATGAACAAATCACATATCAACCGCTCAAGATTGTCTAACATGTTTTGTTTACGGATGAAGATGTTTAAGATCACCGACAGGTCGCCACCAGGAGCTATGAAGCTCAGCAGAACCTTTGCAGCTGCAAGTTTATACTACACTATTCACAAGGTGAAAAGTGCTTCAAGTTGGAAGGTGCACCTGATGATCATGGCCTTCATGGTTGGTACATGATTTCATTATCGTCATTCACATGATATGATATAGTAATTTTGTTAGGCATGTACAGAGATGGTTATGCCAATGGTGGTATCGAATGATAGCATGTTTCCTCCTTTATCGTTCAGATACAAAGATTATGCAGACGATTGCATGAGGAGATACAATGGCCTCGTCCGCAATGGATCACTTTCGAGTTTGGTGGCACGGTCAGCACTCATCAACCTCTCTTCTACTCTATAATACTATGGCATTAGCATAACTACTAGAATTAATTCAATGCTGTTTGTTTCAACTTATTTGGCAGAATACCGAATTCTCCAATGGACTGCAAGATCCATGGAGCTGAGGCAGGTTAATGCAAAACATCATCTTTCTTAACACAATGATCAATATCTTCTGCTTCGTTCAGTAATGTTTCTTGTTTGACAGTGTGTTGTGTGCTGAATAGCATATCAGACAGCATTGTGGCTCTGGTGGCTGAGAAAGGTAGGTTGTTTGTGTTGCACTAATTGTTTTGCAGTGATCGCTTGCAGTGGCTTTGTAAGAACAAGAGCACAACACACCACACCACACGGACCAAGAAATTGAGATCATAAGGAAGTGGACAATAGATTACTATCTGGATATGAAGCAAGATTAGGTACTGAAGTGATGAATAATCAGGACATGGTTATTAATCTCGTCTTAATTATACAGAGATTGTAATGAAGATTCTCAGAGTAGCTTGTTTGCTATCAACTCAACTTGGTTACCTTCTCACCATCCCCAATACCCCACTCCAAAAAGTCTCACAATTTGATTATGTGAGATTCTAACATAGCTTAAAATTGTCACCCGAATACATATTTCCCTTTCATATTAATTTTTTTAGATTGCCAAATTTCTTAAATTTGATTGCATAATTATGCAAATTGTGAAATATCTCCCAACAACTATCATCAAAGTAACTCAAAAGTAAATAACTAAATACATAAAAAGATAGAGAAGAGCACCTCACGAAGTGAGGTGGTGCCTCAACTAGTAAATATAAAAATATGAATAAAATAAGTAAAAAAATCATATAAATAAATTTTAAATATAATCTAAAATATTGGTCGTATCAGCGTTATACTTTATATCTTTCCATTTGAACACTAGTTGTTTTCTCTGCGTGGTATTAGCAAATTCATATTATAAAATTTATCATTTATTCATTATGAGGCCGGTATAGATAATATTTTTCGTTTTGCAAAGCCTTGTTACTTTTTTCAACATGGTATTACTGTATTAGTATATACTAATAGCTAACCCGTGCATTGCACGGTATGTATTAGTTTTCAGGCAGCAACGTGTGAGACCGATAGTTTTCAGGTAGCTAATCAGTGCGTTGCACGGTATATACTAGTAGCTAACCCGTGCGTATACACTGATATAACCGTGCGAGACTCTTCAATTGTTCAATTCCTTTAAATTTACTAATGTTTTTTGTAATGAGATTAGAAACCATTATTTTAGTTGTGGTATGATAGTGAATTGACAAACCCTTTCGAGCGCAACATTGGTTACAATATAAATAAAAGTATAAATAAAAGTATGCTTCATCAGAAATATCTAGACATTCTATGTTTATTGCAGATTATGCCAATAACATTTTATTATTTTGAAAAACTAATATATGCTTGAGTTCAACTTAAAAGTCCATACCAATTATTTTTTATTTTATTTTATTTTTTTGTGGACAAACATTGCCACAAAGTATTGACTTGACAGATTGGTTGACTAATTTAGCAAAGATGATATGAAAATATCAAGTATTGAGTTCAGCTTTAGTTGCTAGCATGGAAGAAGGGTTGTATCCAAGAGTGAAAATGTCAAGTATTGAGTTCAGAGTATTTATATCAGCCTTGTTCACATAAAGAACAATCAGATTGCAAAATATTTATTCAAAGCTTTTGTTTGATGTTTAATAAATTAAACATTTCTGAATACTTCTCTGAAAACATAATTCTTGCATACTGCGCTCGAGCCATCCTTATACTTTTCCAATAGTATTTTCAAACCTTTTTTGGTCGTCGATCTCGAAACTGCCACGTACAGTTGTTCATGATTAAAAGCGGGTCTTCTCAAGAATAAACCAATATTCTCTAACGATTGTCCCTGACTCTTATTAATTGTCATCGCATAGGACACAATCAACGGAAACAACCTTTTTTTTTAATTTGAAAAGCAATCTATTATCTGTAAGTGTCAATGAAAGCCTCGGTATCAAAACAATATTACCAGCGCTATTACCAGTCAATACCTTAGCTTGAAGCACACGTTCTCCCAACTTTGTTATGAGGAGCCTTGTTACGTTGCATAAAACTCTTGAATGGTCAATGTTGTGGAGCAACATCACCGGTGTTCCTACTTTGATGTTCAGCTATGGTTGGGTACTCCAGAACATTTGAGAAAATTAAGGAACTCTGGCGTGTGAACATCCGCCAGTATGTCAACATTTGCGTCTGACTTGCTGGCTGAATTCGAGCTCATATACTTCGTCACTACATTCTCATTCATTCCTATCATATACTCATTTATTGAATCAACCACATCAAGGGTCGGTGCAAGAATAGCCCTGTTCTGCAAATACGTCGGATCATCCATAACATCCACAAAGTTAGGGTATGTGTTTTCCACAATTGCTACATAATATATGGAACATCATATATTCCCATCGCCAATATTCGCAACCCATTCAGCGAACTTTTTGATTTCTTCCCTCTCACGGTTCTCTGGGATGTTTATCAATCTCATGTTTTTGGTTAGTTTGAGCAATTTTATTTCTTCCCACAAATAAGATTAGTTGATGGTTACTCCGACGATGTTTTTCCTAAATCCCTTTGGAATTACCGGAAGTATCTAGCTACAGTCACCACCAAATATCACCGTTTTTCCTCCAAATGGCTTTGAAGCACACAATGGATCCTTAAGCTGCATTATATCTCTAATCGTTCTGTCAAGAGCCTCAACGCAGAACCTGTTCACCATAGGAGCTTCGTCCCATATTATGAGTTTGCACATTGATATTAGTTCTGCCAGATGACTACCCTGCCGAATATTGCATGTCGAATCTTCGTGAATGTTAATTGGTATCGCAAACCTTGAATGAGTTATTCTGCCTCCCGATAAAAGAAAGGACGCAATATCGCTAGAAGCAACATTCAACACTATTTCCCCTTTTGATCTCACTGCTGCTGATAGAGTTCTCCATAGGAATGTAATTTCAGTCCCGCCATAGCCATAAACAAAATAAAATGTACCATGCGTGGCATTAAGAGATCCCGATATCGTATCATACATGTTGCGTTGCTCCTCATTCAGCCTAGCCAGTAAATTTAAGTGTTCCTGTCTCAACTCATGCTTGTTGTAACACAACTCATTCATTAGCATTCTGGTGAGGCAATGCGTCTCTCTATCGAAAGTTAGAACATACATTCCTTCGTAATCACTGAGAGTTTTTCCCATGCCTTTCAGAATCTTATCGAGTTCTAATAGCAATGCATCCTTTATTTCGTGTTTATTGCTACTATATAGTATTAATTTTTAATAAATAATATGCTATTTTCTAATTTGATAAAGTCATAATTATAATTATTTAATTATTTTAATGAATGACTGAGATTTGTTTGAGATACGAATGGTTATAATTTGATTTATTCTGCTTTTATCACTAAAACCCTACTTTTATCACTAAAAACCTAAACCCTAAACCCTAAATCCCTAAACCCTAAACCCTAAAACCCCTAAAACCCTAAACCCTAAACCCTTATATTTATTTTTTGATTTTTTTGTGTTTATTGTTGTTATATTAGTTAAAGATTTAACAATATTTTACAAAGTTGCATATATTTATATTTTAATTTTTTTCGTGTTTATTGCTACTATATTAGGTATTTTGTGTTTGTTGGTATATTAATTAAAGATTTAACAATATTTTACAAAGTTGCTTATATTTATTTTTTAATTTTTTTTGTGTATATTATTTAATTATTTTAATGGGTGACTGAGATTTCTTTGAGAAATGAATGGTTATGATTTATTTATTCTGCTTTTATCACTAAAACCCTAAACCGTAAAACCCTAAACCCTTATATTTATTTTTTTATTTATTTGTTGTTTTTATTATTGCTATATTAATATTATTAATTTTTTAATAAATAATATGTTATTTCCTAATTTGATAAAGTCATAATTATAATTATATCATAATTATAATTATTTAAATAGGTGGCTGAGATCTGTTTGAGAAATAGTAGACTAAATTATTTCCTAATTTGAAAATATCATAATTATAATAATTTAATTATTTTAATGAGTGTCTGAGTTTTGTTTGAGAAATTGATGGTTATGATTGAATTTATTCTGCTTTTTATTTCATAACTTGAAAATGTCATAATTATAATTATTTAATTATTTTAATGGGTGACTGAGATTTGTTTGAAAAATTGATGACCAGGAGATTTATTCTGCTATTATATACCACAAACCCTTATATTTGTTTTTTGATTTTTTTGTGTTTATTGTTGTTATATTAATTAAAGATTTAACAATATTTTACAAAATTACATATATTTATATTAATTTTTTCGTGTTTATTGCTAATATATTAGGTATTTTGTGTTCATTGTTGGTATATTAATTAACGATTTAACAATATTTTACAAAATTGCATATATTTATTTTTTAATTTTTTTCGTGTATATTATTTAATTATTTTAATGGATGACTGAGATTTCTTTGGGAAATGGATGGTTATGATTGGATTTATTCTCCTTTTATCACTAAAACCCTAAACCCTAAATCTCATAATTCTAAAACCCTAAACCCTTATATTTATTTTTTGATTTTTTTGTGCTTATTGTTGCTATATTAATATTATTAATTTTTTAATAAATAATATGTTATTTACTAATTTGATAAAGTCATAATTATAATTATTTAATTATTTTAAATGGGTGGTTGAGATTTGTTTAATAAATAGATGGTCAAGATTTGGACTAAATTATTTTTTAATTTGAAAATATCATAATTACAATTATTTAATTATTTTAATGAGTGATTGAGATTTGTTTGAGAAATTGATGTCTACACAAAAAGAAATTCTTTCATTTATTTGTGGACAATGTAATTAATTTTATTCTATCTGCAATACGTGTTATTTTTTCTACTATAAAAAATATTTTATTTATTGTGGACGTAACTTTTCTTTTGTAGCGCTAGGTGTATTATTTTTTTTTTTGTATTAGGAAACTCCTACTTTAAAATTATTCTTTTATTGGTTTTCGGCGTGCGATATATTTTATCTTTTCTATCTGCAAAACTTATTATTTTCTTAATGCCATATTAATAAATATCTACTCAATTTTTTTTAGTTATGGTGTGCAATATACTTAAATCTTTTTCTATCTAATATGATACTTGTTATTTTTCTCATCGTAGTATTAGTAAACTACTCAAAAAAAATTATTTATTTTTAGAGAGGGATAGGGTACAATCAAGGGTATCAATTGGTACACCCTTGTCCCTACTATTTTTAATCAATTCATGCTCTTTTATTAATGTTTTTTTAATTTTATTTTTAAATTTATTTTATTTAAATGACTATTATACCATAAACCCTAAACCCTAGGGATAAATTATACCCTAAACCACAAGGGTAAAATTACAATTATACCCTAAACCCTAAATTCTATGGATAAATTATATCCTAAACCATAAGGGATAAATTATAATTATATCCCTAAAAACAATAACAACAATAATTTAAAAAAAAAAAGAAAAAAAGACATACTGAAGGTGAAAGATGGAGGTTGTACATTTTGAAATTAGTAGGAAAGTTGTATTCTAGTCTTTACCTTATTTTTATTATGGGCATTATACTTTATCTCTTTTCATATGCAACACTGTTTTTCTTTCTCTCTACGTGGCATTAGTAAACCTCTACTCTAAAGTTTGTATTTTTTTTTTAATTGGATATACTTAAAAAAAAAATTATTTGCAAAGCTTGTTATTATTCTCGACGCGGTATTAAAAAGCATCTACTCAAAAGATTTTCTTTTATTTATGCGGTCGATACACTTAATCTCTGCCAATATGCAATACTAATTATTTTTCTCAACGTGGTATTAGAAGCTAAAAATTTGTGTGAGACGGTAATATGAGACGGATAAAATGTGATAACTTCTATAATGAAAAGTAATACTTAATTAATGAAAAAAGATAATATTATTTCATGAATAATTTATACTCTCTTTCCAGTTTAAAGAGTCTCATTTTTTTGCACGTGGATTAAGAAGTTTATTATTTAATGTACAGTGTGTAGTTGTATTAGTGGGTGTGTGAGCCCCATATTTTAATTGTATTTATATATGTGTGTGTGTCCCATGTATGTAAAAAAAAGGAAATTAGACCCTTTGGGATGGACCTCGAAATGGAAAAAATAGATTCTTTAAAGCGGACGGAGAGATTAATATAAAAGAAAAATAATAACTTTTTATTTTATATAAAAAATGTTAACATTTTGTCGTAAAAGTGATAATATTTATAACGAAAGTGATAACTAATTATAAAATCGCAAAATAATCTCACATAAGACAATCACACGCTATACTTGTCCATTTCCATTTAATAAATAGTGATAGTTCCCGGTTCCTCACGTTATGATACATTTGATCTCATTTGGTCTGTTGAAATAATAAACTTAATTTTGTGGAATAATCATGAAAAATGTAAATAATATGGAAAGATGTGAATCTTCTATATTGTGGAGAATTTGTGAATTAGAACTCTTTAGAATTTGAGCAAATGGATAAGAGAAAGAGTGATCTAAAATAATGTTAATAACAGAAAATCTTGGAAAAATACATGTGATCGAATAGAAGAATTATGCAAATTTATTAGGATGAAACTAGAATAGAATTATCTAAAATATTATAGAGTATGCTTTTGGATTGTATATATAGATACAATATGTATAATTTTGAGATGTATCAACAAAAATTGTATTGAAGAGCAGTAATACAAGAGCAATATTTTATGCCAAATTTTGTTTCTCTCCTTCAAACTCTTATCACACATTATTCATCCAACCCACCAATCCTACTATCCGTTCATGAATATCTACACATATCATTTCAACCTTATCTTCCTATAAAGTGGTATTCGAGTCATAATATCCTCTTGTAGAGAAGATCAATAACGTCCTTCAATTCTCTCAAGTTTCTTTGCTCAACAAAAGCAACTTTGATAATTCAAAATATCAAGATGAAGACACTTCTGGGTGCTTATGATGTTTGAGAGATTGTAAAGAAAGGGTACAAGTAACCGCAATACTAGGGGACATCATCTCAACAACTAAAGAATAAGTTGCGAGATTTAATTTAGGGGACAAGAAAGCTCTTTTCCTCATCTACCAAGCCTTGGGAGATAATGACTATGAGAAAATCTCGAGTGCGACAACCACCAAGGAAGTATGAGATAAGCTCCAAGTGTCATGCCAAGGAGCTAAACAAGTTAAAAAGGTACGCCTTCAAATTTTAAGAGGATAATTTGAGTCCCTACATATAAAGGAGTTCGAATTTATTTCATATTATTTGACTAGAGTATTGACGGTGTGAAATCAAATAAAAGAAATGGTGAAAATTTGGAGGATTTTAGAATAATGGAGAAAATGTTGCATTCATTAACTCCCAAATTTGAGCATATCACTGGTAACTATTGAGGAGACTAAAATTTTGGAGGAGATAGACAATTGAATGGGGTCGTAACAAGCTTATGAAAAGAAACCAAAAAGAAAACAAGATGTTGTGGAGCAATTATTAAAATTGCAAATGAGTACAAAGAAGAAAGATGAAGACCGAAGTGACGGACGAAGTTGTGGCCGAGGACAAGGTCGAGATCATGGACGTGGACGAGAGGAATATGGAAATAATGGGGAGAAAAAATAATTCAGTCGAGGAAAGAGCAATTCAAAGTTAAGGTACGATAAATCTTCTATAAGATGTTATAATTGTGATAAATTTGGGCATTATGCTTCCCAGTATTAGAAAGCTAAACAAAAGGTTCAAGAGATGACCAACTTTGTTGAGATAAAAAAATAAATAAAAAAATGCTAGTGCGCTATTAGTGTATAAAGGAGAAAATGAAAGGCAAGATGATATATAATTGGTATCTTGACACGGGAACAAGTAACTCAGGGCCAACTCTGACAATTTAGGAGCCCGTGGAAAGATAAAAAAAGGCCTCAAATTATAATTTTATTTTTGAAATTTTTTATCAATCCAAAGCCTGAAAAATGGGTAAACTATCAATTTGGGACATGATTTATTTTTTCTATTAATTCGAGACCTAAAATATGTATAACTATCAATTCTATACTTGAATTTAAGCCGCCCAAAATTGATAAAATAAGATATAATATTTGACAAATTCAGGTCTTACATTGATAGTTTTACATATTTCAAGCTTCGAAATGATAAAAAAAAATAATTCAGGTCCCAAATTGATAGTTTATCCATTTTTCAGGTCTTGAATTGATAAAATTCCTTTTATTTTTTTTTTATATAAATAAACTAATAAATCAAAAATAGAATAGTACTCTAATACTTAAACTATAATTCATGAATATGATTTTAATCATCTCATATTTTATTTATTATAATCATTTTTTTCTGTTTCTTTTTGAACTATCATATTCCTATTTTCTTATTAATATGCTTAACTAAAAAAATAAGTTTATAAATAAAAGTACACAATTAATTAAAATAACTAATAATAAATAACTTAAAGGTTAATATTTAAAGAATAATAATTTTGATATGTCATCTTACTCCAACAAAAGAAATTAGTGATCCGGGAAAGAACAATGGGTAGATCTCCCGGGCGGAAGTCGGAGCCCTTCCCCTGTCAGGTATGACCCGTGTCGAGATCTGGGTATGTGAGATGTAATATCCTAATATTTTTATGTATTTTTAAATCATGATAAATATTTTTATTTAAAGCCAATTAAACTTTTAGTTATTCTAAAAGAGTTTTACTTCAAATCTTTTTCATTTCACATTAACGAATAATAAAAAAAAAAGAGCCCAAGCCCAAGTCTAAAAATAAGCCCAATTTATTTATATTTACATTTAAAATAAAGGAAATGGATCTATATGTTCTTTTTAAAATTCATTCTCTCAATCGTCGTAAGAGTTAGGGTTTACGAAAGAAAGAACAGAGATAAATTTTTCTTCACTTTCTCTTTATTTCAAAACGCACACACAAAACCCAGACATTTCAATAATCAAACATCCATGGAAAGAGATTTTCAGATTTCAACCCTATTATACATTTAAGGTAAATCATTCTTAAAATTTTAAAAGCGTATCTATTTATTTCCAATGGATACAAAATTTTGATATGTTGTGTAAAATTAAGTTTTTGACTTGTATTTACAATTTCATAAAATTTGGACTCATATTTTATTTTATACGAATTTTATACATATACCTGTAGAATCTGAAATTTTATAGATACGTGACTAGAAAATTCAAATTATATAATTATACCTTTTCAAACGATCTGGATATGTTATGAATCATGAATTTTTTGATGTTCTGTAAAAATTTCATGCCGAAAGGACGATTACATTATTTTATATTAATTTTTCAATATTTCTGATCATGTTGTCAAATATTTTATGTTTTCTATATAGAAATTATAAAGAATATTTAAAGAGCTCTAAACATCTATATTTTCGTATATGTTATACTTTGTGGTATTTTTGGTTATCTATGATAATTTCATGTCATTTGAAGTACTGTATTATTTAATACAAATTTTACAATATTAGTACATCCAGTTTAGATCATGAAATTACTACTGATTTGAAATTACAAATAAAATATTAAGAGATTTTCAAATATTATTATATTTTTATATGTTTTATATTACAGTGTTTATGATGCATAGTAAAAATCTTCTATTGAATAAATGAGTAAATTATGTTAAATTAAAAGTATACTGATTTATGTACATGAACTGTTATGTATTATGTTTTCAATTTTACTATCTCAAAACCCTTTTAATGACTTAAACTTATTATGATTTTATTTTATGTCATAACCTACGTAGTTTTAAGCCTTCAATAATATTTCTAATAATTTTGAGAAGATGTATGATTTTATATTAGTTTTATATTAAATCAATATATGATTCGCATTAACTTCTATTTTCTTATTTGAAAATATGAAATAAATATTTTATGTACTCTAAATATTCTGATTATATATATATATATATATATATATATATATATATATATATATATATATATATATATATTTCAAGATTTTAAGTCAACTGTATAATTTTCACGTTCATAGGTATTATACAATATTTGACAATGACTAGCTTGAGTCAGTCTTATTTTTTTTGAATTTGTAGGATCGGATTTTTGAAAGAAATGAGTTTCCTCAACAACACGCGGATCCCTAAAATGAGTATGCCACACCTACTCTTTCTCTCTCCTCATTAAAACAGATGCCTGGTCCCCATGCTCTTTCTCTCCCCTCATTAAAATAGGCACATGTTTCTCTCTCTATTCTTTTTCCTCCTTATCTCTCATTTTCTTCTCTCAAAGTCGTCTTTTTTTTCTTCTCTTCCTCTTTTCATATTTTCTCTCTTTTTTTTTTCTTCTCTCTATCTTCTACCATGGTCAAACTTGAGATCATAAAGATGTGGAAATGATTTCTGGTCATATGGTGCATTCTAGCCTTCACATGTTTTTTTTTAGTATTCATTGAAATTTTACCATTTTGTAAAGAAATATTGACAAAATATTTATACATTGAAGTGATTTTGAAAGATTGATTTTAATATGGGGAGAGAGGGGGAATTAAACTTTTAAAAAGTCAAACATGAAAAAGTGTTTTGGAATGTGTGTGAGAGAAAAATAAAAGTGAAGCATGGTTAGGAAGAGAGAGGAAGCCACCAGTTCCACGGATGATGAAAGAAATATCTCTTGTCATATCTAATAGGATAAAATCTTTAAAAAATATGTAGGATACTCTTTAAAATGAATTAGATCACTCTTTCAAATTAATTGGATTTAAAATCTTTAAAAAATATGTAGAATACTCTTTAAAATGAATTAGATCACTCTTTAGAATTAATTGGATCACTCTTTAAATTTAATTAAATTATATGAAATCTATATTTTGTTAGATCATTCTAACAAAATAATTTGATTACTCTTTAAAATTAATTAGATTATTCTTTTGAAAAATTTGGATTACTCTTTGAATTTAATTAAATTAAATTATACTTTCCAATTAATTTTAAAAACTAATATAATGATTTCTATAGTGCAATTTACATATAATTTTAATCTTCATCATACATGAAGTTATTTAGAGTGTCAAATAAAAGATTAACTTAATGTATTATAAAGAATAACCCAATTTATTATAAATAGTAACCTCATTAATTAAAATATTTTTAGAAAATAAGAGTGTCAAATAAAAGAGTAATCTAATTTATTATAAAGAGCAATCCAATTTATTTTAAAAAGTAAACCAAGAATAAAAAAATCACATAAATAAATCACATCAACGGTAATTCAAAAACATGTTAATAATAATCAAAATCATTATAGTAACTCAATTTATTAAAAAGAATAATCTAAAGTTTCAATGCACTTGAACAAGCAAGAATTATCCAGAGCTTGAGTGAGAGCAGCACTGTACACACTATAAGCAGCAATAGCATCCCAACAACCTTCCACAAAGTTAATTTGCGGCTTTGAATATCTGCAAATCTCATTCATAATTTTTCTTCTCTCTCTGCCTCTCTAATCTTTCACTCTCTATCCTCTTCTGGACTTAACTCGTTCTCTCATTCTCCCCCACATCCCCTCTCTTCCTCCCCAACCACCCGCCAACAACACTTCTCACCCTTCCCTGTCCTAAAGCTTAAAATGACAATGTCTCCATTCACATGCATCATTAGCTCCGCCATCAGCAATCGCAGTGCCGAATTCTGTTGCCGGAAATTCTGGCTTGTGCCCATACTTTTTCATTAGTGGCAATGGTTATCGATTAAAGGTTTTTCGGAGGGGGAATCGTAGAAAGTGAGAAAGAGGGAAAAAGAATAAGCGTGTAGTGTGATGTGATATGTAATTAATTAGGAGAGAGAAGATTTATAAAAAGTGAATGAGAGAGACACGTTTGAGGTGAGGAGTTATTATTAAATAAGAGAGAGAGAGGGTGTGAGGGTGCAGAGAGTCAGACATTTGATGATTGAATAAGGGAGCAGATTTAATTATTTTAAGAAAGAGAGAGATGAGAGAGGATAAAAGGGAGAGAATTACATATTTTGAGGAGGAAAGATAATAAAAGGGAGCATAAAGGGGGCAGTTCACGTGAATTCTTCACAAGATCCGCGAGATATATATGGGTGTGATTTAAGATTCGGTCTCATGAAATATTAATGGGACCGGTTTCACCCTAGTGACTCTCATAATATTTATTGTGAATATTTCATTATTGGATAAATTGTTTCAAGAATATCTTATCTTAATATTTTAAAATATGAAAATCATATTTACTGATCCCTAAAAATCATAAATTTCGGATAAGTTATATATTATTACATTTATTGTTTTTCTTAAGATTTTCATAAGATTTCATCACTTATATTTAAATATATTAAGTTATTATCGGTGCATATGAGAAATTCTAGCTTTTACTATAATCATTTTGAAAATCCAACAAATCACTATAAGAAACAGTCAGAATACCGACGGATTTACCGATGGAAAAAATCCATCAGTAATTACCGATGGATTACCGACGTTTTATTGATTTAATATGATTTATCTTTAAAAAATCATTAAAAGAAATTACCGACAGTTTTTGCGACGGATTACCGACGGAATTAGCGATAGATTTTTTTCCGTCGATATATCCATCGTTATTTTGGTGGGATTAAATCCCGGAAGATTACCGACGATAATTTTCCGTTGGTAAATAAGTATAATTTTATTTAAAGAATATTAATTTTAGTCTTTAATTTACCGTCGGATTAAATCCTTCGGTAAATATATCAAATTTTATTTAAATATTAATTTTAGTCTTTAATTTAGCGACAGATTTAATCCATTGGTAAATATATCAAATTTTATTTTTAAAAAAAATTAATTTTAATTACCGAATGATTAAATCCGTCGGTAAATATATCAAATTAATTTTTAAAAAATAATTTAGTATTTACTTCACCGACGGATTATTCCATCGGGAAATATACAAATTTTATTTTTTAAAAAAAATAATTTTAGTCTTTAATTTAGCGACAGATTTAATCCTTCGGTAAATATATCAAATTTTATTTTTTAAAAAATTAATTTTAATTACCGACGGATTAAATCCGTCGGTAAATATATCAAATTTATTTTTAAAAAATAATTTAGTATTTACTTACCGATGGATTATTCCATCGGGAAATATTCAAATTTCATTTAAAAATAATAATTTTAGTCTTTAATTTAGCGACGGATATAATACGTTGGTAAATATATCAAATTTTATTTTTTAAAAAAAATAATTTTAGTCTTTAATTTACCGACGAATTCAATCCGTCGGTAAATATATCAAATTTTATTTTTAAAAAAAATTAATTTTAATTATCGATGGATTAAATCCATCGATAAATATATCAAATTTATTTTTAAAAAATAATTTAGTATTTACTTACCGACGGATTATTCCGTCGGGAAATATACAAATTTTATTTTAAAAAACACGACATTTCCCTCCATCTTTAGATTAAGATTGAACTCAAAACCTAAAACACTAATTCATCGCGCACATCTTCGAGCCTGCGATTACTTTCGCCGGCGAGACGCGGTCTGGTGTCCGGTGACCGGTGGCCGGCCCCCTCCCCCCACCCCTTCTCGTATTTATTTTTACATTTTTCTCTATTTTGACTTCACGGTCAATTCTTGCTGCCCTTGGCTCTATTCAAGGACCTGAATTTTCTCGAAGGGTTTCTCCTTCAATCTCTCACGGGCCTCCTTTACTCAATCGGCTGTGTGTCCCTTTTCAACCAGCCGCCGGCCACCTCCATTGGCAACCTCTTTCAGATCTGCCTTGGGCAGTCCTCCGCTGCCGCCTCAGCCTTTGGGCTTCGCCATTTAATCGCCGGAGGATCTGTAACGCGATTCAGCTGCTTCGACCATCGATGGGCCTTTCCACTGTCGATCCTGTCCGCGGCTGGTCTTCACTGCTCGCCGATAGCTCAAGGGGTTTTCGGCCATGCCTCCGACGGTCTTCTTGGAGTCGGCTGCACCAGATTCGCCGCCTATGGTTTTCTGTGTCGGCAGCGCCGATCTGACGGCCTTCGCTCCAGATCTGCTTTTGCTCTTCCTCCGCCTTTTGTCCGGTCGCGGTTCTTTCTGCCAGCTTCGTCTCTATCCAGCAGACAAACTTGCCGCCTCCTATCCTGCCGCTGAACTTCAATGTGAGACATAATAATTTCGGCGGCCTGTTCGCTGCCAGCCCTGCTCCCGCACGCGGCGCCTTCATCGATTCCTAGGACAGCTTCCTTCCTTCGATGCGCTCTTCAATCTGTTTCTCTGGCAGTCTCCGTGCGGCTGCCTCTTCTTCTAGGGCCGTTTTTTATTTTTATTGGATTGTTTCTCTTGTCGGATCTGCTCGCCATTCAGACCTTCCATAGGTGTGCACGTATGCTCCGACTTGTTCATACTCCAACTGGATTTTTTCGATGATTTTGCTCATTGCTCCGAGTCCCCGGCTGCTGTTTTACTTTCAGAAACTTTTAGCTGCCACCGGAGTGTCTTTTCTCGATGATTTTCTCCCTCGGTGAGTGCTGGTAACAACATCTTGTTTGCTGTTTCTACTGCCTTGGGCAGCCTGGGGAGAGTGAATAAGTTGAGGGAGGCTTAATAAAATTTATGTTTTGCGTTCATCTCAATATCCCTAGTTTATAACCTTGATGAACTAGCAGAGTACACTATATATAGAACAAAATGCCAATTAAACCACTTTGTAAGTCCATCTCTCTCACTCCTCAATAGTCTTGTCTTGAAGCTACCTCTTCTGCAATGCATTCTTCACCATCTCTGATTTTAAATAGTTTATCATTATTTTTTTAGAACAGTGTTGTAAATGTCAGGGTAGTCCTTCTTGGCCTGAACCATGGAAAGGGGGAAGCCATAACAAAAGTGAGTGAGTTTTGATAATTTCAGCAAAAAACTTTGATATATTATATTGTGCTGCCAACAAATAATTAAATCTTTTTACTTCTGGGAAGCATGGCTAAACAGGGGATGCTTCACTCACGTGGCGAACTACTTCTAATGCTTGATGTTGATGGCGCCACTAAAGTGAGTGAACTTGAGAAACATGAAAATAAGGTTGGTTATCCGTTACCCTTCTGACTATTTACTCATTAAAGATTTTCTTTACTAAAAATATACTATTATCATTAGTGAAAGTGTGATAGAGAGTACATTAAGGTATTTTCATGTTAAGGCGTCTGAAGTTCTCATATTTATTCTTGGCAGGTTTTCCGGCTATGTTAAGAAAGTACATTAAGATATGCGTCGACTTGTTGATTTGATCTGTGATTACTAGTTTTGAAAGTTCTATTAGAACTACATGATCAACAGCATGAAGTTGCAATAAAGGAAAGACTAAGATATTTGAATGGACATATTAGAATAATTTCTAAGGATGATGAGTTATTTAAAACTATCTTCTGTAATCCTATAAAAGTAGGGCTGCTCCATGTGATTTTCTTTTGTTTTCTTTTAAATTTTCTTAATTTTTTACCTAAACTTTCATTCTTTGTTTTGGAATGGGGCTCCAAGTCATGAAACTCACATGAAAGTACTTTTGAGACTAGATATTTGTTCTTTGAAACCATTGCAATAGAGCCGATTATAGAGATTCTATTTAGTTTTAGTTTGTTATTCTCTTACTCTTTTGGTAGAATATAGTACTATTTTTTATATGCGTATTCTGATTCTTTCAGGTTGCTCTTCATTTTTAGGGTACTGGAAGTGGTGCTCTGCCAGTTGTCTCATTTTTATTTTTAAGAGACTCTTGCATATGACTTGGTTCTGACTGTCTGGATGATTGCATCGAAGGAATGTACAAAGCTTATGTCCTAAATTGCCACTTTGTCAATTCGACAAAAATGCTACCAATTTTTATTTTTGTGGGATCATATTCAATTATTTAGGTGGAGTAATTTCTTTATTTGTTCTTAACTGATGTAATAGGAATTGAAGTAGGTCTACCAAATTCTTGTACTTATTTAAAATTATGTAGGGTTTTTTGAATTTCAATGTTATATTGAGTGAAAAATTTATATTAGGTTGTTTTTATTGAAGATTTATTAAATTGAAAAAAAAATTAATTTTATTTTATTTTTCCTTTTGCATTTTACCGATGGATTTTTCCGTTGGTAATTTTACCGACGGAAAATCCGTCGGTAAGTTATTATTTATTTTAATTTTGAATTTTGAATTTACCGACAGATTATTTTAGTCGGTAAACTTACCGACGGAAAAATCCGTCGATAAAAATGTCACTATATTATAACTTTCGACGAATTGACATTGAATGATTACCGACGAAAATCTTCCTTTACTGACGAAAAAATTCATCATTAATTACCGACAGATTTAAAATTTCGTCGCTAAAAAATTACCGACGCAGGTTTTCGCGACAAATCCATTTCCGTCGGTAATCCGTCGGTAAATTTTTTACCGACGAATTTTTTATATGTTACCGACGGATTTTTTCCGTCGGTAATCTTGAAGTTTCTTGTAGTGAATGCTTGTACACCTTATTATATTATTAAATTTGGATATGTTCTTCCAATCACAAAGGATTACATGTATATTATATTTCGAACTGATCTTATTTTTATTTTATTAGTTATAAATTATCTATACATTGGTATTTAATAAAATCATTTATAGTAAATTATGTTAATCTCTCTTGTTTCAAATATTGAAGTATCACTTCCATTATATTCTAAATATTTAAATTCATTATCTTATATTTATTTTAAGTTTGCATATTTATCTGAGATAAGTATAGTTTTATGATAGATGAAAGTTATTACAAGACACGGATTTATCATCTACGTTCAAGTGCATCCATTCATTCCAGGTGGGGAAATCTAAACTTTGTTTATCATATGTGTTTATGTGTTTACATTGATATGTTACTGCTTGCATCACAGTCATAGAGTATTACTCGTAATACTGTCCCCGGACATAGAGTATTCGTAATACTATTCATAGACATATAGTCATGGACCGTGACATGGGGCCAGGACTAATAAAAAGGTCCTCAAGAATTCTTGAATTGTAAAAGGTCCTTGGAAGACCCGCTGTACTAGTACATTTATTCAAGTCAGGGCACTTTTAGGTGTCGAGATTTTAAAGAAATCCTCGGGTAACGCATGCCGTACTTTATGATCGATCATTCACAGACATGTTCACAGAAAGGTTATATATGTTAGTTGTGATTTATTGATGTTTATATGTGAGTTATATATTGTAGACAAATGTTTTCCTATTGAGCTGTGGTTTGTTCATCCCATCATTTATATATTTTGCAGATTAAAGGAGATGGAGTACAGAGAAAGGCGATGGGTGATAAAGTAATTATTTTGTATTTATTTGAGTTTATTGTTTCATTGTTTATATACATTAACATGTTTATCATGATAAACTAATTTTATAGTTATTTAATAATTAGAGCTTCCTAATTATTTATTTCATTAGAGGTGATTTAATTTAATGAGAATCTTTTAATGTATTTACCTCTACTTTAAAAAAATTTTATGATCATTTATTTTTGAAAGAAAGTTCTCATTTTAACTATGTTATGAAATATGGTTCATTTTTAATTATTGTTCTTTTAATTTTAAATTCGGCTGCAAACAAATTTTATATTTCTGTAAAATTTGTTTGTCTATTTTAATTAATTCATATTGAATCTAAATATTTCTCTTAAAATATTATTTACATAAAATGATAAAGTGAGTTGAGAAGAAGGTGGAGAGAGCTTTGGGAAAAGGTCTAGGTCGCCGGTGACGCGCTCTGATTTCGGGTCTCTGAAATCGGGGTTGGGGCGGATGCAATTGGGCAGAAAAATTGGTAAATCTCCTGAGCGGGTAGGATCCGGGTTGGGGGATAGGATCTGGAAGGGTGTAGAAGGGAAAGAGGGTGGAGATAGCATCTTCGTTTCTTTCAGATTTCTTCATTCTTCAAACCTCCATAAAAATCGATCTCTAATTTCTCTCTCCCCCTCTTTCTCATCTTCAATTTTTTCTTGTTCTCTCTGGTAAACATTTATGTTCTTCTAATTGTGTCCTTGTTCTGTGTTCATAAGAGAGCAGTGGAGATCAGGTTCTCTGTCGTGCCTGGACGAAGAGTGACATCATCGCCCGGTCGGAAGCACAGGAGTTGGGGAGACAATGCAAGCAGGTAATTGCAGATTAATTTTTTCTGACATACATTGGCCACCGACTAGTTACTTGAAAATCCACTCTTTTTCCTTTTTTTTTTATTTTTTTTATTTTTATTACAGCTGTAGGTGGTGATTTGGAAAATAATGCACACGTCTGCAACCGGGCAGACATCCAACTGCCTGGTGTCTTAGTTTGCAAAACGGACTTAAGATCGATAACTTATTTGTAATTATTGAAAGATTGGACTAATTTAAAATTGGCGAAAAAGTAGGGACTTTTAGCATAATTAACCCAAATAACAATAACATATACTTGTGGGTATTATCTTCGTGTGTCAACATATTTTTTTTAGAATTTCAAGGTATCACAATACTAACACTATTATCTACTTGGTGTAAAGTTCACTCATCATCACTACTTACAATTGTCTGGCAAGCACTTCAGCAATAAGGTGCTTAGTAAAAACAGTAAGATTAAAAATAAAATGATAAATATGAGGTGTTGGGTCATATCAGCAGGGGAGGAAATGGGCGTGTGTTGTGGCCAATAATATGCGAGATCATGGATCACCATCCCTTGTGCTCCATTAACGATCCCCTCCCGGGTCGCTCCATCCGGGTTATTGGGTGATGTATGGCCCATCTTTATTCCACCCCTCAGCATCCCCTGCCTATTCGTAAAGCCTCCACCCTACAATCTCTGCCAACTCTCTGTACGTCTGTAATCAAATAACAGTATACATTATTCATTAATTCTCTGAAAATGGAAGGTGTAATTATATAAAAATAATAATGTCAAATTTCACAAAGAATTAATTTTTATTCTCATGCAGTAAATGATAATTTCCGAAAATTACCCTCATTAATGGTATACAAATGGCTACCCAAAAAATATTTACTAGAAAATCTCCTTAATTATTACTAAAATATCTATTTAGATTTTCACTATTAGATTTTAAATTGAAAACGAACATGTTTTTGTAATCAAAAGGATTACATTAATTCTTCTTCTTAAAAACGTTCACATGCATGATTGTTCAAATAACGTTGTCGAGATTGAATTTAAAAATCTCAGCCAACACTCCACAAATGATGGTATCCAAAAGAAGAATTAGATGTTTTCAAAAGTAAAAGATTTCGTACATTTTCTTTTTAATGAATAATGATACATAAAACAATTTTAGAAATATATATTTCATCCATTTTTAGAAGATACACACTACTTGTACTAAATTAAGGGGGATTAATGTTAATTAATTCCATAACTCACCGAGTAGTATGGCTTAGCGGCCAGAACGGGGATAGGATCGGGGTTATTGAGAGGTTGGGACAAGGCGTAGAGAGCAGCTTGAAGGAGCTGACTAGACTCGACCACCGCATTGCCAACGTTTTTATGAAGAACCTTTATTTGGTTCTCCAATTCTGGCATTAAAAACCAGCATAAACTCTGAGTGTTGGCAAAATAACTCAGAGACTGATGGCCACTTAAAGTGGTAGTAAGGCTACCACCAAGCTTCTTCCAGTATGATTCGTATATTGTTGGGTCACCACTGTCACATGAAATAAGTTGATAATTAATTCGAAGAATATCACACTTGAAAAGAAAAATAAAAAATAATCAATGCAAACATTGAGAGAGAGAAGTGAAACAATGAAGCTAGCTATAATAATTATACACTTGATCCATATATTGTTGATGAATGTAAATTCCTTATGAACTAATTAGAACACATGGCATGCACGATTAATTAATAAAGGGAAAATTACATATGATGAAATTTATAAAAATGGAGAATACACACTGATCAAGATTGACGATGGAGCCAATATCAGCAACTTGAGCATCAGATGCACCTGATGAGCTTTCGATTACTACTTTAGTTTCTGGGACTAAAGACATGATTTTCTCTTCTTTTTTTTTTCTGATTTCTTAGAAAAATTTTAAGTTCCTTTGGTGAGTTTTCCAAGGCTGTTTGCTTCCATATTTATAGGCCATTTTTCAGTTTGGTATTTCATCTGTATTTCACTTTTTAAATGAAATATAGGTGTTATTATTGTTTCTTAGATTAATAATATATTTCCTATAGATTTCATGATCAATTATAGAGTTAATTTTTTATGTTATGAAATATTTCAAATAAGTGAAATAGGGAATTTGTAAAGTCCGCGAAGTTTTATATCTCGATTCATGCTATTATTAATAATTTTGATTTTTTACTATAAAAGAAATAAAAAAAAAAACATTGAATCTCTAGTATATCTTGATATTGCGTTAGTGCTAAACAATCATGGTAATTTAGGGGAGTAATAATAACACGTATCATTCACTTCAAAAAAAAAAGTAAAATTTAAAATGTAACACCACATTAAAATGTGTGATCTTTAGTTCATCAAATTGATTTTTCCTTTCACGTACTTATCCGATTCTATAAATCAAATGATTTGATTTTACAAATCTAGCTACTAAATTTCTCATTTAATACATAATATTATTTTTAAATTTTCTTGCACGGATTATAGTAATTTTACAAAACTAATTACTATGTTTTAGTGTATATAATAATTACATCATTTTAACGTAATAATTTATTCATCTATAGGAAATTCAATACTTTTAAAAGGAAATTCAATTTCATTGTCAAATTAAAGTGAACAAATAAATGGAGTGGGAATAATAAAATATTTAAAATTAGGAATAAGATAGAATTTTTTATATATTAGAGATAAGATCAATTTTACGTTACAACTAATGAATAAATAATTAAATCTCAGATAAGAAAGAAATTAATGTGAAAGAAAATCCCAAAACTTGTGCTACCTAACGAACCTTTTCTTCCTCTTTTTAAGGTTTGAAGAATCAACTCAATGGGGTTAATCGAGCTAGGTATCCTACCTCTCGCTATAGTGAGAATATTTACTTTCTACAGGGAGTACCTCAAGTATACATTTATTATTGTTTGGATGAATATTAATAAATGAAATTTATTTTTAAATTTAATTTTAGAGTAGTTTGATATATTTTAACAATTAGTAATGGAGTAGTAAATAATAAAGTATGTAATGTTTATTAAAAAGGTAATATATAATTTTAAATCAAAATATATTATGAAATGATTTTGAATAACTTAAAATAAAGGATTTGGATCCTTTCTATATTTAGATAGTTATGCATTTCATCCATTTCTTTTCATCTAAACCGTATACTCTCTCCATCCTCTTCAAGGGTCCATATTCCATTTTTCGGTTTACAAACATGAGACACATGCTCATCCACTAAGACAACTATTCATCATATATTAAATAATAATATTTCTTAATTCATGTGAAAAAAGCAAAAACACTCATTTGCATGGGACGTAGTAGGGGTATAATACATTATTAAGAGTCAAAATTTGCCACATCATTGTTTTCTTTCTTTCTTTTAATTTATATTTTTTATTAACTATTATTAATTATTAATTACAATTTTAATATGTATATTTCTATTTTACTATAATTTTATGAAACTTGATTTATGGTATATTTAGTCCTTTAGAATTTAAGGATTTAGGGTGTATAATTATAATTCCAATTTTGTGGTTTATAGTATATTTTACTGAGTTAATAGTTTATTTTGTCCCATAACTGTTTAAAACTTTAAATGTTGTTCCAAAAAAGATATTTGTATCGATTTTGTTCCATAACTATAATTTTCTTTCAATTTTGCCCAATTTTCGATGGAACCCTCAATTTTCGCCGAATATTGGTCACGTGTGTTGCAGGTGACTGATGCATTTGGGGGTTCCGGCGAAAGTCTAGGGTTCCGGCGAAAATTGGGCAAAATTGAAATAAAATTTATAGTTATGGGACAAAATCGATACAAATATCTTTTTTGGATAAAATTTAAAGTTTAAAAGTTATGGGACAAAAAAAACTTTTAACTCTTGGGTTAATTCCTAAAAAATTCACCACCTTATTGGAAATTTTAAATCTACCACAACCTTTATTTTTGTCAATTCAATACACAATCTATTTAATATTTTCAATTTAATCACGACTTTTTATTTTTGTCAATTCAATACGCGGTCTATTTTTTAATTCTATCAATAGCTTTTATTTAAGCAAATTCGTAACCCACTTATTTTATATTTTCAATTCAATTAAATTCATCATTATTATTATTATTATAGTGTTATTATTTTTAATAATTATTTAAAAATTAATTAAAACACACAAGTCGATCATTTATTTCATAAGATTTTTTTCTGTATCGTTGTTATAGTAAATTAACATTCAATTAAAAAATTATCTTAGTTGGTCGACCTTTATATAAAATTATTTTTAATCATAACAAATAAAATTCTATTATTATTATTATTATTATTATTATTATTACTTTGTTCGAACTTATCACTATTATTATATAGTAAATCCACAACTCTAATAAAAATATAATATAAATAAAATTATTTATTGAAAATTAAAATTTTATGGCAAAGGAAATTAATTAGTAACTAATTTAAGTTTAAAAATAAAAATAAAAAATTGAATGGAGTATTAATTCCATTAATTAATAACTACATAGTTCTACTTTTATCATAATAATAATAATAATAATAATAATAATAATAATGAATTAAATTGAATTGAAAAAATAAAATAAGTGGTGTATCAGATAGCAAAAAATAAAAGTTGTGATAGAATTGAAAAAATAAATAGATCGAGTATTAAATTGACAAAAATAAAAGTTCGTGAAAGAATTGAAAATATTAAATAGATCGTGACAAAAATAAAAGGTGGTGATAGATTTGAAAATCCCAAGGTGGTGAATATTTTTAGGAATTAACCCAAGAGTTAAAAGTTTTTTTTATCCCATAACTTTTTAAACTTTAAATTTTATCCCAAAAAATATATTTGTATCAATTTTGCCATAACTATGAGTTTCTTTTAATTTTGTCCAATTTTTACCGGAACCCTAGATTTCCGCCGAAGCTCTCAAATTCATCAATCATGTGCAATGCACGTGACCAATATCTGGTGAAAATTGGGGATTCCGGCTAAAATTTAGCAAAATTGAAAGAAAACTCATAGTTATGGGACAAAATCTATACAAATATCTTTTTGGGACAAAATTTAAAGTTTTAAATAGTTATGAGACAAAATAAACTTTTAACTCATATTTTACCATTTAATATAATACATCTTTAGGGTTTAATGTTCATTTTAAAGACATACTTCCTCCGTCCTTAGGTAAGAGTCTCATTTTACCATTTTGGTTGTCAAACCCAAAGGATCTCATTTTCTTTTTTGGACATATGAGACCCATCTACACCCACTAATACAATTAAAACATGGGCCACACACCATTAATACAACTACCCACTACACATTAAATAATAATACTTCTTAATCCTGGAATGGAGGGAGTAATAATTATAATTGGTAAGAATTAATTGACGAAAGAATTAAAGAAAAAGATACAAAGATACGCCATAAAATTAGAAAATATATGGAAAATATAGTACGGATTTAGAGAAATTGACGAAATTTAGGATTCAAGAAGATCTAGGTCCTAAAATAAAGAAGGGTGATTCGTTTATCGAATGTCCTTTATAAGGCTGAAATACATAAGCAGAGAAGTCGCAAGTTTCACAAAATTCAATGACATCAAAATTTTTGGATTTGAAAAATTAAACGAACAGTATTGAAAATTAATGAGTAGTAGTTATTTAAAAGATTTAGTCAAAGATGCCATTAATGGAAAAATAGATTATATTAAGGAGAAGTATAAATCATAAGTTGTAAATGTGGATTTAATTATATAAATAAAATATAAATCACCAGACGATTAATATTTAGTCTAGAACAAAAACACTTTGTAGTTACAAAAATCCCCAAGATCAATGGCAAGACACAAAACTAATACATCCGTATACCATTTTCATAACATAAAAATAAATAAAGAAAGTCTCTTTGTAAGACTTTCTTTTTTCTTGTACATCTCAGCATATTAATACCAAGGCCTTAGTATATGGAGTATATAAGTATCAAAATTAATTTAATTTGTGCTCCAAATTCTTAGAAAACATTAATTTCACAATCAATTTTTTAAAGTAAATATAAGCTAGATAGATACGTCACAAAGGCAATCAAGTTCATAATTCAACGAAGCACTTAGTTTTTAAGTAAATCAACATAAATTAAAAGTAGATACTCCTCCAATCAAACATAAAAAAACATAATTAATTAAAATAAACCAAATAAAATTCACTCTAAACTCCACGGTTCTTCATCTGATACTGCACAATATCCTCTTGAGCAACAACATCAGCTTGATTCTCCCAGCTAGCTGCGAATGGTGGCAACTGCGCCGTCGTAGGAGGCACCATGTACGGCGGCGCCGGTGGAAGCGGCGGCGCATAATAATGCGCCGCCATCTGGTGATCGGGAGCAGTCGACTCGTAGATTACTTGGTCCTTAAATGAAGCACACTGGATGTTCCCACCATTGCTGGATGATGCACCCCCATACGGATCATCTCCACCGTTCATCAGAAGCATCATCATCGAGTTCTGATTGACCGAATGGATCTGATCCATCGCGGGGTAGTAGACATGAGGGATATGCATGGGTTGCATGGGTTGCATGGGTGGATGAGGAGGGTAGAACTGACCTTTCACACCTGCATGAAGAGGAGGGTAGAACTGACCTTTCACATCTGCATTAGCAAAAGCTAGATTTTGTGATCTCTTCATCACCTCCAACCTGGATTTGGCAAGCTCAGCTTTGGAGATCAGATTTGCTGCGAATTGTCTCAATTGCCCTTCGTCCAAGGTTTCCAAGCCTAACTTTGTGGGGTACCTAGCTTCTAGATTCTTCCGTCGAACCTTCGAGAGCTCGTCTTCGATCTTTCTCTTCCTATCATTGAAGAAATCATTCAGCCCAAAGTTCTTGTTTCCACTATCCTTCTTCTTTGCTCTATAGATGTCGATGATTTGGTTGACTTCGTCACCGTTTTGAGGCCATATGTCGGGCTCAGACGGCCCGGTTTCTTGCTTCGGGTTGTAGATTATCATGCATGCATTCACATCACATAGGGTGGTGAACTCATGTATCTTTTTTATCAATCCCTCCTTCCTTTTCTTGAATGTTATGCTTCTTGACTTCTCCTTTTCAATCAATTCCATGTTTAACTTCGCCCTCCCCATGATTGAATCCGATTCGAATTTCCTGTTAGATTTCCTGTTAGATGAACGACACTTAAAACAACCAACTGATTAAATTAATATAACGAAATTATAAGACTTGATCTCATAATTAGTGGATTCAAAATTCAAAAAGTTTGAATAATTAACTCATTCTGCAAATCAAATCAATTATCAATCACAATCTAATTATAATTGCTTCTGCTATTTTAAACATTAATTATTTAAACATATTCAATATTTTATTTTATAAGAAAATAAGTTTATAAAATCACTCAAGTTAGTGCCCCTACAAAAAAAAAAATAAACCCCTTCATGTTTTCTATCTTAATACAATCATAAACACTTTAATTAATAGATTTAAAAACAATTCCGCTAATCGGTGAATTCGTTTACATAAATTTTTATTTATCATTTTTCATTACATTCGAGAATTATATTTTTATTAAAATAAAATTTTTAACACTACGTGAGACGTTTCAAAGAATATATTCCATCACACAGAAATATTTTTTCAAAATTTTTATTCCTGCTCCAAATAAGGTATCCCTGATTTTCATCTTAATAGGGTTATGGAATCTTTTAAATTCTAATTGCTTCTGCTAATTTAAACATTAATTATTTAAACATATTCCATATTTTATTTTATAAGAAAATAAGTTCATAAAATCATTCAAGATAGTGTCCCTAAAAAAAGCTTCATATTTTCTATCATAATACAATCATAAACAATTTAAAGATTTAAAATCAATTCTGCTAATCCATAAACATAAACATATTCGTTTGAGACTCCACAGTCCATACAATGGTTGATTTCTGTGTCTTACATCTTTAATATTTTAGAAAATAAATAAAATAAAATATACTACATTATCATAGCAAATAGGTAATAAACCAAAATTTCATATCTTTTAAGAGATCTACAACAAGAAATATATAAAAAAACATATTAATTGTAGTAGTATTGAACTCAAGATCTGCGAAAATCATCCTACATAATGATGTTACAGATGATCTGATCAGTGTAATTATTAGAAATTATCAAAACCAGAAACTTATGGAGTACTTTATAAATAAATTACTAATGGAGTGACATAAATTCATCCATACGTTATTGGATTAAATAGTGTCATTTGGAAAAATCATTAAGAAGAATAATTTATTGAGAGAATAATTAAACAGTATAACATATCCAAACTTCATAAAAGAATTGATAAAAGAAGATAGTATTACCTGTAAGTGAAGATGAGAGAGACAGAGTTTGTCTGAATTCTTTATTGTCTTTTATTCTTAAATTTATGTCTGTATATGCGTATATGCATATATAGAGAATTAAGACGGATTATTTTCCAATTTAAAATAAAGTCAACATATCTTTTCTCGAATTATTTTCTCTTTCTGTATTTAATGGCTGCCTTAATTAACTCTTCAAATTTTTTAATTTGCTCATCTATTATTGGTAGCTACATCTTCAATTTTAATATCTTAAAATTTATTCTCTTTTATCCAACTGCTATGAGAGTATATATACAAAGATACAATTAAAATTTTGTCGCTGTCACCTCTTATTAAGAAATTTTGTTATTTGCTAGAAAAAAAATTTACATTTTACTTTTAAAAGTATATATATACTCCATATTTTAGTAATAAAAGTCGTAAATTTTCTTTTTTAAGAATTGAAGTAGCCTATTGAAATTTCGTCCAAGGAAGTAATGACTTAAAATTTTAATTTTTTATTTTGAAAATTATGAGTATTAATTTTTATAGTAAATGATACTCCTATTATAATTTAACCGAATCGGATGTACATGTAGGGGTCTACCTCAGCAAAGTAAAAATTAAGTCTCAATTTAGGGCTTAAATTTTTTATTTAAGGGCTTCAATTTTGGTTTTGTTTATAATTGTTACTTTATTTTCTCAATTGAGGGCTCATTTATCCCCTCAATTTCTTGTTTTTCATTTATTCCCTCAATTTCTTGTTTTTCACAGAAGTGTCAACTTGACCTAAATTAGTAAAATTAGTATTTGGATTGAATTAGTAGTGAGAGTTAATTAATATATGTATATCAAATTAATGATAATTTGCCCTAATTTTAAAAGTTAAAACAATAATATATTATACCCCTTCATTTCGGGATGTATTTTAAGTATTTTTGAGTGTGGAAGTTTAAAATAAATATTGTATTTTAATGTATATATAAAGTAAAATTAAGAAAGGAGAAATATTTTAAATAACTTAATAAAAATGTGTAAAATTATTGAGATATTTGAAAATGTGAATATATTAGATTGGATACGTGCAAATTGAGTATTATTGAAGTGTAATTTTTACCACTTTTAATATAAGTAAATATAAAAGGTAAAGATTTGTGTAAGATTATAAAGTGATACCCAATTATTATTGAAAATTATATATAGTATATAAATAAAAAATGATGGGGAGACGGTCTCACATAAAACTTACCCAATATAAAATACTTTGTTATTGTGGAACAGATTTAAAAAAGGGTGTGAAATCTTCTTATCTTATATATATTAAAACAAAATACATTTTCAAAATTTAGATTTTACAAATTGTGAGGTACCAAGCTTAGGTTTATAGTGTATTTATAATTTTTTAAATTTGTGAAGTGATTTTTAGGAGATACTAAGTTTAAACATCTACAACCGCATTATTTTTTTATTACTTAGTAAGTTAAGGTTGTAAAGCGATGTGATACATATGAAGATGGTATATTATTGGTCAAAAGTGATTAATCAACTTAAATTTAATTGATGAGTAGGTATTCTTAATTTTAAATCAAATATTTTTCAATTATTTTTCTATTTCAATTTTATTAATTTTGTTCTAATAAATATATAGGGAAATACAATTTAAGCTATGATATGTAAGTAGTTTGTTAAAAAAATTAACCCCATAGGAATCACCGCCACCCCAATCGGAATGTCCGGATTGACGAGAGAGGTCCCTATGGACTCTGAACTACACCGACGTGAGCAGCCACGGTTACCACCGATGAGAGAACCAGCATGTTCGGATCCACCATGAGTCCATACTTCTTCAAAAGCTTATCGGTAATAATATCGGTGCTCCTCTCTTGGGCACTCATTTTGCCGATGACGCCTACTAGATCCAAGAACTCTTTGAAAATAGAAGGTCCTGAACGAGTATCCCTATCTGTAAATAAAGATAAAAAGCACAATCACTACACCTTTTAGACAAATGGAGTCAAACAAAAGTATAGACATAAGTACTCTGCGAGAGCGAATTAACTGAAAAGCAGAGGGAACTCATATCTGAGTCGGCTTCCACGCGCCACCTACCTAGCACCACCATTCCTTCCAATTCTTTATTGAAGTGGACTTCCCTGAGAGAGTTATTCCACGAGAAGGATTGACTCGATAAAATCCTCTATATAAATTCTCCTCCAAATGACGACATAAATAATCGATTTTCTTAGGGGATAAATGGTGATACCTCTTCTTACAAAATAAGATAATAAACCTAATTATTTTGGCCCAAGCGTTTGGAGATAGCTGATGCGGCGCCAAACTCCAATAGTTGAGAAGTTCTGCCAAACAGGGATGAATGGGCAGACGAAACTCTAGCTTCAGCATATGAACGTTCACTGACACCCGCCCCTGAATCGGCTTGCTTGCCCTCTCATTTTCGATCGGTTTAATAAATTCCACCCCTGGCGCTGCATATTTTGAAGATAATTCTTCAAATTGCAAAGAAGGAATCGAAATATCCTGAAAATGAGCCCACATCCTGTTGTGAGCCCCATCGTGTGAAGCAATATGGGCCCGGATGTTCTCCAGATCTCACACATCCCCCACCGTCGCAAATGAGGAAGGTAGGGAACGGGATACTGTCGGAAGTCTATGCAACGATGAAGACACCTCATTCTTGTCTCGTAAATCCCAGAAGGCCCTCTCTAGGGATTCCAACACCCCTTCTCCACCACTTGTTCATCGTTCTGGGTCCGACTGATTCATGAGGTGATCGTTTAGATTCATGAAAAGTATTTGATAATCAGGAAATGAGAGTAGATGGAAGTTAGCGAATCAAAGATGATATAGCGAGAGGAATGTAAAAGATTACGGGTATGAGGAGATGCCCCTTTTATAATATGTCTCCCCTAATCGACGCCACCTCTGATGGGACAACAATTAATACCGAACACGTCTAATGATGAAAAGGTACTTTGTAAAGGCAACTCGGGATCTTGAAGCGTCGCCTCAAAATCTCTGGGCACCTAAACGTCATTTCGATAATTCAAAATTCAAAAATTAGGGCACACACGCTCATTGAGAAGGTTTCGCCCCCACCCGCTATGCGCCCGTGAATACAAAACCTGGGGGCTAATGTAGTAGGGCCCAAGATATTGGGCCCCCATCCCTTTGGAAGAACAACTGGGCTGGATTGCCCTAAAGCCCAATAAAAGTTCCCCAGTTACAAGGGTTTAAAACGCGTCTATCTCGCCGCGGGATGACTTGGCCACTTGCTTCTCCCCCCATTTGCAGGTTACGTGGATATCCCCTAAGATATCTACATATGGGATATCCAAGATTGGATCCTAGAGATAGTCACGTGAGTCTAAATGGATTTAATGCCCACACTGTACACATATATTGTGAAGTGACTTGGCGATCTATCCAGATACGGATAACGTCAGGTTATACAATATATATATGGAACAATCCATGGCAATAGAATCAACCATTCACCCCCTAGAGAATGCACCTGACTGCCTGGGGGGCAATCCTCTCTCTATATTATGTTAGTTTAGCACAAATAATCCCTAAATTACTCCTAAACAGCCACATTAACTCACCATTAGAAAGGGGTCAAATCTGACAAGCTACAATGATAAACTTACCTTCAAGAGTTCTTGAGGTCGAATCGAAAAAAATAATAACATCAATTATACATTTAAAACAAATAAAATTATTTTAAGAAAATAATAACATGAGAAAAATATATTATTTAACGATGTTATTTTGGGCCCCCTGACTTCGAAACCTGGCTCCGTCCCTGCTCTAACATATTATTTTTATCTGATTTAGTGTATATTAGTGTACAATAAAACTAGTGTTAAGTAAAAACGTTTAATATTTAACGTCGTAAATAAGGGTAAAGTTGAAAAAAGAAAAAGACATTATGTGTTTGTCAATAATTATATTACATCAATATATTTATGGGGGCGGCTATTTACACACCCAAATATACTAAACGAACCCCATTAATTAATAAGTTTAAAATATATTTACGTGAGAGGACATAAATACCCTTATATAAATAATAAAATAAGTTCAGTTATAACACACTCTAATTAAATTTCTACATGTATCCCATCTGGATGAGAGAGAATTTTCTAATATTTTTTTAGTCTTCGACAATCCTTTCACTAAAACAGACCATTATCTGGTGGGGGCCCCTCCGTGGATGGAGGAGTAGCGGCAAGAGTGCTCAGCCAGTTTGGTGACCAAAAAGTCATGGCCAAACAAATTGCGAAGAAAAAATTGAAGAGACCCCGCAATCTCTTGATCCCCCAAGAACACGCGAAGAGAACTGCACTCCCAGAGAAGCAAAACCCAACACCAAAAAATTCAATACCAAACCTAATCCTCCGGGGCGTGCGACTTTCCCACTGTAGACCTCCTTCTCCATCCAATCAGTGTCCTTGAGAATGCTGAATAATTCCCCAAATACTGGAATCTTCCCCTTCTTAATGGTTTCCATCTCCTCCTCCACAGCGCGTATGAGGTTTCACGAACTGTGGAGATCGCCAGTGTGACGACGATTAGCAACAGAGCTATAGAAATGAAGAAACAACTTTTGACATTCGTGCAGTAGACATCACATGCTTTGGTGTGGGAGAAGGGGAAGATTTTATATAATTTCGAGTATGAACTAGCGGCGTAACCTAAAACATTTCCCACCGCCATGAAAAAGGAGTATAATGCATTTGCAGTGCTTATTTTTTTGGATTTTCGTCAGATAAATCAACTAAAAACGCCATACATGGCCCTTATACATCAACGGAATTGAAGTAAATCATTATAAGTGTGAAGATAGACCTGCATGCATGTGTGTTTGTGTGTGGCAGGAACATGTGTGTGTATGTTGCAATTGGAAAAATAAGTGCTACACGTGAAGATTGTTCATTGGTCGATCAATTGATTAGAGTATCGCATACATTGGCCATTAGATCAGTCTTGGAACTGAAGAATCAGCTGGTTAGCATGGCAACTGAGAGATACCAGAAGCATTGGATAGAAGCTTCTAAACGGTTGGAAGATCAGTTAGTTGTAACTGATTCAGTTGTGCATGCATATGATTGGATGAAAGGGAATCAAGGTGCTGATTTCACATTCATATAAATGGAAGAGCTGGAAGTCAGTTCATCATCTTCATCACACCGTCTTCACACATCAGTTTAGGATTAAGCATCAAGAATTTGGGTTTGTGAGTGTGCTTGTAAGCTTGTAACCTTCATCATTGTTTAGTGAATTCTTCTCTTAGGAAAGTGGATGTAGGCTTACGCCGAACCACTATACATCTTCGTGTTGATCTCTTTCATTTTATTCTTCGTTCATCAATCGATTCATGAGTGAAACGTGAGTGATCAAATATCTAAGTGAGTGCAAGCTTTTGAGTGTTCTTCATCAAGTGTTTGCTTAAGTTTCATAAGAAGTGGCGCCGTCTGTGGGAAGAAGAAGGAGCAGCCACAAGTAATAAGATCAAAAGGGAAGGATCATGGTTACAACAAAGTTTGATGTGGAGAAATTTTCAGAGAAAGTTGATTTCAGTTTGTGAAGGATGAAGATGGAGGTTGTACTGATCCAACAAGGGCTGGCTGATGCAATTAAACCACTACCAGCAGATCAAGCAGCTGTTGTGGATACAGTTGCATTAGCTGCAGATCAAGATCAACAATCAAATGCTAGAAGTGCAATTATTCTATGCTTAGGTGATAAAGCTTTAAGGGAAGTTTCAAAGGAAGCATCTGCAAGAGATATGTGGAAGAAGCTTGCTGATCTCTACATGGTGAAGACATTGGCAAACCGACTGTACACCAAGCAGAAGCTCTACTCCTTCAAAGTATCAGAAGATAAGTCCATTCTAAGCCAACTAGATGATTTCAATAAGATCATTGGTGATTTAGAGAACATTGATGTAGCACTGTCAAGTGAAGATAAGGCTGTCATATTGACGTCAGCTCTTCCTAAATCTTTTGAAGGGTTGAGTGACACATTGTTGTATGAAAATATTGAATCAATCTCCCTGGAGCAAGTGATTCTAGCAATCAAAGCAAAGGTGCTCCATAAGACATCAGATAATGCAGTTGCTGGAGAAGGTCTTGTTGCCAACAAACAGAACAAGTGGAACAAGAATGATAAGAAGGCTGGTGCTGATAAGAAGAAACATGAAAGAAGTAATCAAGGTACATCAGCAGATGAAGAAAACAATAACTGCTTCCACTGCAACAAGCCTGGTCATTTCAAGAAGCAATGTCATAAGTGGAAAGCAATGGTGGCCAGGAAGATTGCTGAAAAAGGTGAAAATCAAAGAATCTATGTCAATCAGGTGACTGAAAATAGAGGTAACAAGGATCAAGATTACATTGAAGCTTTAGTTGTTGTTTTGGTCAAGTGTCAGATCAGTGGGTATTAGATTCAGGTTGCACTTTTCATATGACATCAGTTAAGGATTGGTTTACTGATTTAAAATCATATCATGAGGGATCAGTCTTGTTAGGCAATGATCAAGCCATCAAGATTGAGGGTATTGGCTCTGTCAAATTCAGAATGTTTGATGGATCCATTAGGTTGCTCACAAATGTGAGGTATATACCAGGATTGAGAAGGAATCTGATATCATTAGGAATGTTAGACTCCTTGGGATGTGAGTATTATGTGAAGAAAGGTGTACTCACCATCATAAAGGATAAGTCAATTGTAATGAAAGGTGTTAAGAGCTCTGATCTTTATTTTCTTGAAGGATCATTTGTTTCTGGACAATTGAACACTTCTCAAGATCAAGAAGATGTTCATTTGTGACATGGAAGACTAGCTCATGTAAGTGAGAGAGGGTTACAAGAGCTAGCAAGACAGAAGCTACTAGATATTAGTTCAACCTGTAAGATAGATCAGTGTGAAGATTGCATTCTAAGTAAGGCAAAGAGGCTGAAATTTGGTTCAGGAGAACATACTTCATCAGAGAAGCTTCAGTATGTTCATACAGATCTATGGGGACCATCAAGAATCCAACTATTGGAGGAGGAAGATATTTTATATCCTTCATAGATGACTACTCTAGGAAGCTATGGGTTAAGATCCTTAAAACAAAGGATCAAGCATTCACTGCATTTAAGGAATGGCTTGCTGAGGTGGAGAATCAGACAAGAAAGAAGTTGAAATGTTTGAGATCAGATAATGGGCTTAAGTTTGATTCAGAAGAATTCAATGCTTTCTGCAGAGAAAAGGGAATTAAGAGGCACAATACTACACTTGGAACTCCACAACAAAATGGTGTTGCAGAAAGGATGAATCAGACATTGCTAGAAAGAGTAAGGTGTACGCTAAGTAGTGGAGGATTTACAAAAGGGTTTTGGGGTGAACTTGTGACTACAACAACCTATCTGATCAACCTATGTCCATCAACAACTTTGAAATTCAAACCACCTGAAGAAGTGTGGTCTGGAAAGGCTCCTAGTTACAGCCATTTGAGAGTAATAGGGTGTCCGACTTACTCCCATGTGAAGCAAGATAAGTTGGAACTAAGAGCAGTAAAATGTATAATGGTTGGATACCTAAAGAAGTAAAAGGATACAGACTATGGTTTTATGAAGCTAACAAGTTTATTGTTAGCAGAGATGTCACATTCAGTGAAAAGAAGATGTCATTGGTTGAAAGAAATTCTGCAGTATCTATTACTACAGACTTTGATGTGCCTCAGGTGGAGCAAGCTAGGAAGGAAGTACAACAATGTAATGAAGAGAATAACAGTGCTGATCAGAATAAGGAAGATAACTCTCCTAGCTCATCCAGCTCAAGGTATGATTAAGTTCTTATCAACTTGTAATGAATAGGTTAAGAAGACAAATTAAAGCTCCAGTAAGATTCATGGAAGCTGATATAGTGTCATATGCACTGTATGTTGCATCTGATATAGAAAATTATGAGCCAAGAACATATGATGAAGCTATATCAGGAAATGACAATAACAAGTGGATAGTTGCTATGGAGGAAGAGTTGCTATCACTACATAAGAACAAGACTTGGCAGATTGTTGACAGACAAAAGAACAAGAAGTTAGTAAGTTGTAAATGGATCTACAAGAAGAAGCCTGTTACAAGCAAAGAAGGAGGTGTTAGGTACAAGGCAAGACTTGTAGCAAGAGGTTTATCAAAGAAAGAAGGTGTTGATTATAATGAGATATTCTCACCTGTTGTTAAGCATTGTTCTATCAGAATTCTGCTGGAATTAGTGACTCAGTTTGATCTTGAGTTACATCAGATGTATGTCACTACAACATTCTTGCATGAAAATCTAGAGGAGGATATCAACATGAAGATTTCTGATGGTGTAAGTATTGAAGGGGCTGAGAATAAGGCTTGCTTATTGTTGAAATCTTTGTATGGTCTGAAACAAAATCCAAGACAGTGGTATTTGAAGTTTGATGATTACATTACTTCAAATGGATTCAGGAGGAGCCTACATGACAGTTGTGTTTATGTTAGGTTCAAGGAAAGGTGTTATACATACTTATTTTTGTATGTAGATGATATCCTTATAGCTTGTAAGGATCAAGCTGGTATAGATGAAGTAAAGGAGATACTTAAGCAGGAGTTTGATATGAAGGATTTAGGAGAAGCAAATGTGATTCTTGGTATGCAGATTGAGAGAAATAGGTCAGCTGGTGAGCTAAAGTTGTTCTAAGAATCATACTTAGACAAAGTGTTGAAGAGATACAATATGAATCTCAGCAAAACAGTAACTACACCAGCAAAGCAAGGAGTGAGTCTGTCATTACTCCAAGATCCTTAGACAGATCAAGAGAATGTTGAAATGAGCAATATTCCCTATGCTAGTGCTGTTGGCAGTATGATGTATGCAATGGTATGTTGCAGACCAAACTTAGCTTATGTGATGAACATGATTAGTAGGTTTATGAGTAATCCAGGTCTGCTACATTGGAGTTCAGTGAAGTGGGCTCTCAGGTATGTGAAAGGAACCATCACAGTAGGCTTGAAGTTTCAGAAAATGGCAACATGGGATAAGGCAGTAGTTGGATATATTGATGCTGATTATGCAGCAAATCTTGATACTAGGAAGTCACTTACTGGTTATTTATTCAATCTATTTGGCACTGCAGTAAGCTGGAAAGCAACTCATCAACATATAATGGCTCTATCAACTACAGAGGCAGAATTTGTTGCACTCACAGAAGCAATCAAAGAGGGGGTGTGGCTGACAGGTATACTGAGTGAGTTTGGGATTGAGCAAGGTTTAGTTGAAGTGCATTGTGATAATCAGAGTGCAGTGCATCTCTGCAAGCATCAAGGGTACCATGAAATGACCAAACACATTGATGTAAGGTTATATTTCATAAGGGACATGATAGACAAGGGGGTAGTAAGTGTCAAGAAGATCATAACAGATGATAATCCAGCTGATATGTTTACTAAAGCCTTACCAGTTCAGAAGTATGAGCTGTGTAAGCACTTGATTCATCTGATTTGAGCAGGAAAGGAAGGTGGCTGCAGCCTTAAGTGCAGCAAGGTGGAGAAGATAAAACTAACATGATGATGCAAGGTCTAAGGTGGAGATTTGTGAAGATAGACCTGCATGCATGTGTGTTTGTGTTTGGCAGGAACATGTGTGTGTATGTTGCAGTTGGGAAAACAAGTGCTACACGTGGAGATTGTTCATTGGTCGATCAAATGATTAGAAGATCGCGTACATTGGCCGTTAGATCAGTCTTGGAACTGAAGGATCAGTTGGTTAGCATGGCAGCTGAGAGATACCAGAAGCATTGGATAGAAGTTTCCAAACGGTTGGAAGATCAGTTAGTTGTAACTGATTCAGTTGTGCATGCATATGATTGGATGAAAGGGAATCAAGGTGCTGATTTCACATTCATATAAATGGAAGAGCTGGAAGTCAGTTCATCATCTTCATCACACCGTCTTCACACATCGGTTTAGGATTAAGCATCAAGAATTAGGGTTTGTGAGTGTGCTTGTAAGCTTGTAACCTTCATCATTGTTTAGTGAATTCTTCTCTTAGGAAAGTGGATGTAGGCTTACTCTGAACCACTATACATCTTCGTGTTGATCTCTTTCATTTCATTCTTCGTTCATCAATCGATTCGTGAGTGAAATGTGAGTGATCAAATATCTAAGTGAGTGCAAGCTTTTGAGTGTTCTTCATCAAGTGTTTGCTTAAGTTTCATAAGAATAAGTTTGATAAATAAGCCATGAAATTGAAAAAAGTAGTTGAAAATTGTTCTACATTTGATCCTACACCTCCAACATGTTATTGGCAACATCGAGGATCCAAAATCCAACAACGTAAACGGCGATAACCTTAGGTTTAAAGCCCTTCCTGAGGGAATCGTCGCCAGCATGTCCCGAATTAGATGAGGAACACAACCATCAAAATGAGACAGGCACCGGCGGTGATAAAGGGACGGCGCCGACCAAACCGGAGCGATGATTGAAGAATTTTAGTTAAAGGATTTGTCGAAGACTTAGAAAAACAAAAAAATAGAAAATTCTCTCTCATTATTGGGGTGCATTTAGAAATTTAATTGGGATGTGTGTAACAATTTATTTTTATTTATATAAGTGTATTTACGTTTTTTCACATAAATATATTTTAAAGTTATTAATTATTGGGGTTCGTTTAGTATATTCGAAGGTGCAAATAACCACTCTCTATATTTATTATTCCCTCCGTTCCACTAAAAATGTTACATTTTTTTAGACACGAATATTAAGGAGTATAATATTTTAATGTAAAGTAAAGTGAGAGAAATAATATTTAATGTGCAGTGGGTAAGTGTATTAGTTGTGTGTGTTGAGTGTGTGTGGGTACATGTGAATATGTTAATATTTTTTGTGTGGGTTCCACAGGCTTTAAATGGAATGTAACAACTTCTGTTGGACAACTAATAAAGGAAAATGTCACAACTTTTATGGAACGGAGGAGTAGTAATTAGGTTATATATACGTTTATCTATCAATAATAATTCCTTAATTTTTATCAAACAAAATAAAATTTTAATTAATAAATAAATAATCTGCGTTGTATGTGGGTATCGTACTAGTACACGAATTTTAAAAAAAAAAAATCGTGAGTGGGAGTGAGAGATGACGAAGATTATGTAATTTTAGCGACATAAACTTTAGGCATACTAAAGCTGGTTTAAGGTTAAACATAATTACGCAATTAGTTCAAAGAGTAGAAAAATAAACATAGCAGTCGTACTTATAGGCGTTTTCACCGCCTTAAGCAACTAAGCTTTCTACGGCGGCCTGGGTGGTGCCACTGGTGGTGCCGCCGCTATCGAGATCTGCTACAACCTACAGGTGCGATGGACTTCTCACTTTCTTGTCCAACTCTTCTTATTAACACATTTGCCTAAATAATTTTATTTCCCTTGTAATTGTGAGGATGAATTCTTCTCAAAAATAAAATTCTTATACGTCTTCAGCAGAAAATCGCCTTCTCGTCGCTTTTTAGGGTCCTCATCGGTGCAGGTATTCCCCTCTTAAGTGGCCGGCCGTTTCCCCCCTTTTGCATTTATTTTCAGCCGTCGGTTGTGAAGATTTGCTTGATTTGACTCATCTCTTCAGTATTCTGGTGCCATTTGCTGCTCGATTTATGTGCATAAGTACTTAGCAATTTGTTCACTTAGTATTATTGACTCAATTGCTTGGTTTGTGTGCATTGAATACTTAGTTTGGTAGGTTAAGCTCTTGTGTGATAACCATTTATCGTATATATCTGTAATTGTGAGGAGATAATTGCAGCTCAAAATTTTGCTGAGTACTTTGCCAGAGCTTTAAGCATTGTTAGGTTCTCTTGGAAGCAAGATCTTAAGGCTGTTGGTAAAACCATCGTAGAATGTTGATGCAAATATATTTTTGGCGATATTGAATTTCAGTGAATTTGACCAAAGCTTCAAGCGCTAAATGGTATGAACTTCTTAGCTTCTGGACGCGAGAATAGTGGCATAGGGCAACCTTAAACATCAGGATTCTCGTGAAGACAGTAGACTTCTTTACAGTTGCATATGCTGTGTATGTGTGATCCTATGATTTGTATTCATAGCAACATGTTTCGGTTGAGTTGATTTTTCTTCTTCTTATGCAATTGATTGCAATAGGCGGGCTTCAATCTAAGTCTTAAATTTTGAAATCTGGAAAATACAGAATTTTGTTAATGTTAATGATTTGTTTGATTAGATATTTACGCATTCATTTTGGCTCTTCCTACTGCAACTTTGTGATTAGTGAAGTATCTGCCACTCGAGCCTTTTCAATTGTTCCATTAAACAATAAACCCTTTTACCTTTTGGTCCGATAGGGCACGGTAGCTGATTGGGTTGCAGATTCTCATTGCTTCCTATTAATTGCAAAGCATGAATAATTGTTTCTTTTTGTTGAGACAGTTTTAGGTAAGCACAGAAACAACTGGATGAATTGTTTCTTCATTTTCACTGAAATATTTACAGTGTGACATAAAGGGAGATGGAACTATGGTCTGTGTAATAAATGGCCTCTCATTTTTTCCTTTGCTGTTTGTTCGATGAAAACTCTAAAAGTAGGCCTGCTGTACATGACTGTTGTGCACTTGTGTTTGGTAATTTAAGAGCAATGGTCAATGACATTAATCAAAGTTGAAGTTATCTTTCAAGAATATCAATTGATTTTTTTTTTAATGTGTGATAGTGGTGTACTTTAGTATATATTTGAGCGTTTAGGCTTTGCCAAATTGTAACACAAGGACAGTTTCTTAATCATGCAATGTAAGTGGTGATAACATCTGTTTGTTTGTAATTTTTTCTGAGATATATCTGATTATCTAAGTCGTCCACCTGGTTATTGAATTGAGGTTTAAGTTTCTCTTTGCTACATCTCTATTCTTTGATAGTCTGTGGCCTTCAAATGTGACTGAAGAGCTAGTTATTGTTTTGAGTGATTAAAATAGACCGAGTATATTCATTGAAGAGTTTCAAATCTCACGTGCGCAAAGCGACATGAGGAACCTCTTAGCTTCTGGACACGAGAATAGTGGCATAGGGCATCCTAAAAACATTAGAATTCTTGTGAAGAAAGTAAATTTCTTTACAGTTGCACATTAGAATGAATCTAGAAGTTTGGAATGGCAATAATTAAAACTTCAAGGACAAACAATCAAAGGAAAGAAAGAAACAGAAAAAATTCTCAATTACAGAAGTTACTATCCGGAGCTTTGTATTCTTCTTTACCAACAAAATCATTTGATACTCTTGTTGGTTCGCCATAGAGAGTATGTTGAGTTTTTTATTGTTTTCCTTTTCATTTATCTCTAGAACTAAAAGCTGCAAATAGCGCATTATATTTCAGTAAATGTCAATTGATCATGTGTTAAAATCTGAGTCAAGGAAGATTACAATAAGAAATGAGGACATAATAGTGGCTTGCAAGATGTTAACTAAGACTAGTCAAAATCTGTCTGAGAAACTTGCCCATTGTTTTGAAGTGAGACGTTTTATGGCTTTAAATCCTTGTAGATTACACCTGTAGCAATAAAGAAATGATTATAGTATACAGAAAACATTCTATTTTTTTTTTTTTTTCCATTGCAGGCTTTCCAATTACTTTTGGCATCAAAATGCTTAGTAAGTTTTAGCTCATTGAATAAGTAAGCCATGAAAAACTTTGTAGTGTTAAGTTGAAAACTTTCTAGAACGCTGCCTGCTTCAAGGGAAACTCATTCAAGGGACAGATTTTTATTTTAATTTTGTGAGTGGGTTTTACCTCCAATCTCGATATGTATCAAACTAATCTTATATGTACAAGGCTTCTTGATATCAATATGTTTGATTAGTAAGACATAAATCAAAAGGAACATATATGCATATTTGGAAAAACAATGCAATATCATGTTTCTGCAATTTGAGATTAGGATATGTTTGTAATACTTGCCTAGCAAATTTATATTCCTGTTTTAATGGAGCATCATGCAGTCCACCATAAAGTTGGTGAACTCTGTATTTTCCAATTTTTTTTTTCGTCTCCTCATATTTCGGGGAATTAGAGATTATGAAACTTTTATACTTGAATGACTACTCTTAATGGCATTTGACTTCTGCTGCTTAACTTAGATTAATGGATCTTAGTTGTGGAGGTGATTCAAATCTATTTATTTTCCATGGTCGTGATATTTCCTATTTACGTAAAATTTTCTCATAAGGAATTAATAAACAGTTTGAGCAGTTCCTTTCAGTGTTTTCCTTTCATTTTCCAGTTTTTTTTTTCTTACAATGGTAAGTTCCTCTAGTATTGAAGCTTGTGATCTCCAGCTCAATTATAGGATGCTGTGCTTTAAATGAGAACAGAGAGTGTTTTACATTGAAACATACAATTGTCAGTTTAATGTTTCTCCTTAATTCTTGGTGGAGCTAGAGGGGGATGGAACTTTTGTAATTGTAGAAACAGTATTGTCATCTTTAACAAATGTTTCTTTTTACCTTGGTTTTTAAGATATTTAATTGTCTCCTCCAAAACTGTTAGAGCCTTCAGAGATAAGTTTTTGCCCTATTTTACAACTCACTGACTCACTGATTAAGGAGGGACTCTCACCTTTAGCTCTTGAAATATTTTTTCCTAGTGTCGTCTACCAACTATTTCTAGATTTTGCTGAGTCTAAATTTGTTGGAATTTGACTATTTAAAAAAATTTCTCACACACAGATTGTCAGCCACAGTTGTTATAATATAATGTGTTTATAACTACTTTCATGTACATATAAGTAAGATAAACAAATGGAGTTACCCATCAATATACTACATACAATTTAAGGATACTAATATATATAAATATAAAACAGAACTTACATAATAACATCATCACATTATACAACATGCACAGGTTAACACCTCATCAATTGAGGTGCTGCCTTCACTAGTTATGCATCTAAAAAGAAATACATCTTAATTGGTTTTCTATGTGCTGGTCTTCCAAATTCTTGATTTCTAATTTATATTCACTGGAACACCACCTCCTTAATCGACAGGCCGTTGTTTTTCTCCCTTTATTCATCAGACTTAGTCCACCTGTAAAGTTGAGTAAATTCCCTTTTCACGTCTTTCCAATTGCAACACAGTTGCAATCGGAGTATCTTTCTTATCTGATTTTGGATTTCTTGATTGGTATCATAATTGGGGTTTGAATTGGGGATATAAGGTGCGTGCGTTAATGAGGTTTGCTTAATGGTTTCCCGAATTTCAGTTGTTTTAGATGATTTTACTTTGGTTGTTTGTAATAATTTAAATTGAGCAGTTTTGTGTTTATTTTATTTTTTAGTTACAGACGAAATTTTCTGAGTATTTGGTGTTGTGGTAACATTATCAACAAACTGAAATGATTGTAAATTTGTAATGGATAAATTAGGATTTAAAACTCTATGTAGTGTGAAACTCATGTAAATTTATTGCAGAAATGCCTACTTCAGCGTCTCGTTTATGCGTTTTCTTGTGAACCAAAGTTGTATTTTATCAATCCTTTATTAGTTGTCTTTTGCTTAGCACAATCATGACGTCAATGTTGCTGCAGATGGAGGCTGAAGTGGTGGAAGCAGAGATGGTGTTGCCTACTCACATGAAGTTTAAGAAGATTCAGATGTATGAAAAGTATCCCAAAGGACAAGCCAGATTCAGGTGGAAACATCTCAAGCAGCTTATTCCTTCTGAAAACTACCAAAATTATCCCCCTGATGAGCCTAATTGTAAGTTCCTCCTCTCTGTGCTGAATTCATCGAATTTATGGTGGTGAGTAATGTAGTTTCTCGTGTTACTCACAGATGTTAACATCGAAACACCACCATCTGTGCATCCTTCCAAAAGAATCTGTGATATAACTGGATATGAGGTATGCATTAGTATTACTTGGTTTTCATTTAGACTAGCCATGTGGATGAAAATGTTATTAACCTGTGTAGGCACCTTATTTTGATCCGAGAACCAAGCTCCGGTATGCGGATGCACAAGTATTCAAGGTTATAAGATCTCTTCCGAATGATTACGTTCAACGCTACTTGGCTCTCAGAAATGCTGCAGTTGTACTCAGGTAGCTGGATGGATTCCTGGGCTGCCATTTACAGTGATTGATCAAATATTGCAATGCTGTATTTTGGTCGAATATACATAGACTCAAATTAGCCTTTGGTTGAACTGCCATTCCAAGGTAGGATTTCAATTTCAATTGTAAGAAGTCCAACTTATATATATATGAATAATGAAAAATTAAGGCACAAATTATAGTGGACACCAAAAACTGCCTACTAAATCCAACAAAACTTGCAATAGATAATAAAGTCGCATTTGCCATGAAAATAATCAGCAAGAATAAACATGAACGTTATATAATGACTCCAGCACTATATGATACGTCTAGATTAAGAGTTAAAATGACATAATTAGTATATAACCCCCTAATTTTTAATTTTAAAAATTAATTTTTTTATTTAATTAATATAAAATGGGAAACACTTGCATGAGGCCGTCATAAGATTTTATTATGACGTATTCATTTTACTCAATTTGTTAACAAGCTAATCTGCCTGCTGTTATTGATTAGAGTTATTAAAAAGCCGAGGCCTGTAGTGCTGGCCCGATTAACTAAAAAAAATGTGTTATGTCTACTTTCTCAGTATGTTTAAAGTTAAAATCGAGCCATTTTGGCGATTAGCCCACGGACTTATAAGATTGGCCCGTAGAGTTGAAAAATGAGTATAACCCTTCGCTTTACTATCTTGTTTCGATAACACAAACATTTCTACCATCCAATAAGACATGATTTGCAATTTATTCAGCAAGCCACTTTTTGGAAAAAAAAAAGGGTGATTCTTGGGTGACCCGTGGTCATCGGTAACCCTATCCCATGTGAGGGGGTCACCGATGATCACGGGTCACATAATTAGTCCTCTAAAAAACAATACGACTTAAGATAGTAGGGCTAAGTCATTGTAATGGAGAGAGAACAACTTTCTCAATCTCTTAGGTGATGTTTGTTTTGGGGTTTTGGGGAGTTTGAAAATCATGAATAGTGATGTTGTGTTTGTTTTGGGTTTTTGATAGGGTAGATTTTAACTTTACGTCAAATCAATGTGTAAAAATGTACTCCCTCCGTCCGCTCGAAAGGTGAACATTTTGCCATTTTGGGCGTCCGTACCAAAGGTCCATATTTCTCTTTTTAAACACATGGGACCAACACACATCACTAATACAATAAATTTATGGGATTCATACACCCCATTAATACAACTACCAACTACACATTAAATAATAATACTCCTTAATTCACGTGCAAAAAACAAATGTCCACCTTTGAGGGGACGGAGAGAGTATTAATTTATGTAAGGAAGTAGATGAGAGAGGAGAAATAAAGAAAGAAAGTGTATTAATTAAGGAGAGAGTATATATATATATATATATATATATATATATATATATATATATATATATATATATAGAGGTCATTTTTAAAATTTAGGTGTGGAATTGGAATTCCAATTCCGGAAACAAACATTCCCACCTGAATCCAATTACAATTAAAATTTGAATTATGTTTCGATTCTCACCTGAATCCAGTTACAATTAAAATTTGAATTCTGTTGCGCTAGAATCTGGCCACAAATCTTTACCGAATTAATAAGTGTAATGTAATGAAAGCTATTAAAGAATTGCGAAATCAAGGTACATTCCCTTGGATTAGTTAGCATTAATGGCTGAAGTAATTAACAAAATTAATTAACACATTTAGGTAGGTATTATAAAAATTAATTAAGGGCAACAAAATAATTCTACAATTAAAATTTGATTTCTCACCAGCTAACCAATATTTACCCTTGTCTTTTCCCCCTTCAATTGAGACAAGAGATGATTCACGCTGAACTAGGATGCTTGGAAATGGCTATCTTCTTTTATGACACCTGGCACAAAGAACTAGAGTGACATTCTTCATTGTCGTCCTTCTTCGTGGCTAGAAGTCCGTCCACCTATCACGGCAAGCCCTCACATTTCTTTAAAATATTTTCAACAAATTCTATTAGATATTCAGGAGCTCCTCCCAAATCTCCATCCGTTCTCTTCAATGCAACTGCCAAACTAAATTCGAGGAGTAACAATCATAACCTATGTTTCTTGACCTCCCTTAATTCAAGAATAGGTATGTGATTTTTTTTTTTTTTTTTTTTTTGGGCCTTCAATTGGAAAACACCATTGCAAGGCTAATTTAATAAAATATTGTTGTTTAGAATTTAGGTTAACCATATGTGGTTGTTTTGGCAATGTTTAATAGAATACTCCAACCAATATTTAATTATTATAATTATGATTAAAATTAAATTTAATTAATTAATGATTTAAATTTTAAAAAGTAATGTTAAATTTGTTGAGTTATAATTAGTGTACTCCATATTCATTTAATGATAAAATATTTATGTGAGGTCTCACGAAAAAATTTTTATGAGATGGATAAAAAATGATAAATAATTTGTAGTATAAATATAAAATGATAATGTCTTTGATAAAAGATGATACCTAAGACGTAAAAATAGTCTCCTATATGAGACAATGTCACATAAGTATTATCCTTATTTTAAATAATACTCCCTCAGTCCCAAATTCAAGTTCACGTTTACTGTAGATACGGAATTTAAGAAAAGTCACTTTTTGACTTACTTTTGAGGGTAATATGATATTTTTGGGTAATAAATAAATGATAAAGTATGTTATGTGTGATAAAAAGGTGATGACAAATTTGAAATTAAAGTATGTTAGAGGGATATTAGTTTGTTATTTTTTCCTTTTATGGAAGTGTGTAGTTGAATTTGGGACGGACCAAAACGGAAAGTGTGAAGTTGAAGTTGAGACGGAGGGAATATATATTTTTTATTTTGATCGTCCCAAAAAAATACTACTCCTTATTTTTCTTTTTGATAGATAAGACTCATACAAAACAATTATTATATCCACATGGGACCACACATTACACTAATAAAACTATACACGTCTACACATTAAAATATTATTTCTTTCAATTCGCTATGCATTAAATATTATATTTCTTAATCTCCTTAAAAAAAGTAAATGTATACTCCCTCTGTCCCGTTTCAATGTTTACGTTTCTATTTTGCGCATCCAACACTGATACACCTACTCACTTTACATTAGTGTCTTCCTCGCATATCGCCTCCAACTGGCTTTGTAAGTTTTTCAAGTGTTGTTTCCGTATAAAAATTATGATAAGATAATAATGAATAGTAAAGTATGTTATGTGAGTAAGATATTGATGACAAATTTAAAACAAAGTCATATTATAAAAAGGTTATTGGGATTGTTGTTGAAATTGTATTATGGAATGTGAAGATGTGAAAAAAAAAGGGCAGAAAATGTAAATGAGTTGACTGTGGAGGAGTAATACATTTTCCAAACAAAATTTTGTATCAATTATTGTGGGAAAAGTAAAGCAACATCTTGCAATCCCCTCATAACCCAGGATTGAAGAAGGGGCATGGAGCCCTTCTCCACAGTCACCCGTTTCAGGTACTTCTCACACTCTTGAGCTGAACGAATGCGTAGATCACGAAGATTTGTTAACTTGGCAATGGAAGAGCACAACTCTTGTCCATCTTTACTTCTCAACTTCACAATTCCTAAATCCCTTAACTGTGTCAGCTTCCCTATCTCTTTCACCACCTCAACCTCATCTGCATTTACACAGAAAAGTGTCTCCAAACACAACAAGCAATTACCTTTGTCAAACGGAACCTTAACACCTTGCATACTCTGAAATTTGGTATTTGTGAAAATAATAAGATGTTGAAGTTTGCAGAGCCTTATAATTTCCACAGACAACTTTCTTACCTTACAACCTGCGAGATCTAATATTTGCAAAGGAATGACTTTGATTGCTGCTGTCCTCAATCGTAAGCACTTGAGATGATATAATTTGAAAACTTCACTTGGGATAGTTATCATGTTGTGTTCCCTTGACTTTAAAGTTACGTATTCTCGTACTAGGTCGTGGATACTAAAAAATAAAACCTCTCCATTAGCAGATCTCTCTGCAACTTGAATTAGACTTCGGCTAACAAGTTGATTGAGATAGTCATAAACTACTTCCATTGTCCAATCTCTTTTCGATAACACAAACCCTTCTGCCATCCAATACCTAATTATTTGCTTTTTATGCAGCAAGAGGCTTTCTTGGAAAGTGCAAATTTGATGATTTCCCAAGTAGAGTACCCCAAACATCATTGAGAAGAATTATGTACTTGCATCCACGGAGGAACTCATAAATGAAACTCCTCATGCTTCCCTGCTCTTCTGGAGGGGGTGATTCCTTGAATTCGCCAACCAGTTTCTTAATAAGACTTGCCAACATATCCTTGACATCTTTGTAATCCGAAACAACAATCCAAAGTAAATTCTGAGGAACTCTCTCATCTGCGCCCAGTGGCGGACGCAGGGATTCGACTCAGGGGCCCAATCAGTAAAGAAAATATTATCAAAAAATAAATATAAAATATTATAAATTATAGTAAATTTGACAAAATCAATATATTATATCATAACAAGAAAATATTCAAAATAAATAATTCCAGTACATGCCAACATAAGAAATAGAAAACATACACAATCACAACATCTCACTTCTATTCTTCATATTTTGAAACCTCAGCATAATTGCTTCATTACTAATACTTTGAAATGCATCTTTTTTTATATATGCTATCAAACAATCATTCAATAATTCATCGCTCATTCGATTGCGAAGTGAACTCTTGATGATTTTCGTTGCTAAAAAGGCTCTTTCCACTGTGGCAGTAGCAACTGGTAAGATCAATGACAATTTGATTAGTAGATAAACTAATGGAAAAACAATGTGCTTTCTTGTAGCGACCATCTTTTGAGCAAGTTCTCCTATTCCCTTGATTTCAGAGAAGTTTCCATCCAAACGAACATCAGATACAAAGTTCTCAAGTTGACATTCAAGTTCATATAGAGCAACAACATAAAACTCAGATGGATAAAATTCTGCAAGACGAAGTAGCTTGCTTTTGTCAAACATAGCAAATGAGTCTCTTGGATCAAAGCACGTCATGCATAAAAGCAACTCAGTGTTCACTTCATCAAAGCGGTTATTTAGCTCTTGAGCTTGCATGTCTATCACAGTATCTCAACTTGATAATGATGAAGATTGGTTGTTTTTTCAACTCTTCGTCTTGATCTTCCTCTAGGAGAATGGAATTCTTCCATGATTAGTAAAGGTATGTCATGTTTACCACAAAATTTAAAACATCATGTAACAAAGACATCCAACCATCATCTCTCATTGTCTGCAAGCAAGCTTTCGATGCTTTCACAAGATTCATTGCATTGACAATATCTTGATCTTTTCTTTATAGAACTTGTGACAATTCATGTGTAATTCCCAAAACCTTTTTCATAAGATGTAGCAAAAAGACAAACTCAAACTGAGTTACAATCTCTAGCAAATCTAAAGCTTCAACTCTTTGTGAATCATCATTTCCATTCTCCCCAACATTCTCAAGAACATAAACGACAGAAGCAAATAAAGACAACAAGTTTATGAGAGTACCATAATGAGAACTCCAATGTGTATCTCATGGTCGTTTGATTCCCATTTCTTGATTTAGTCCTTTTCCAATCTTGATTTCATCATTTGCAACCCCTTTTATGACCATTTCTATTTGTTTATCTCTAAGGATATCTCTTCGCTTACAAGAAGCTCCAACAACATTATACAAACGATTAATAGTATTAAAAAAGGAACCAACACTTGTATATTTTTTTACAACAGCAACAAGTGTTAATTGGAGTTGATGAGCAAAACAATGAACATAATAAGCAGTAGAATTTTTCCTCAATATCAAGCTCTTTAAATCTTAAATTCACCCCTCATATTGCTTGCTCCGTCATAACCCTGACCTCTCAAACTAGAAACACTCAAGCCATACCTAGAGAACAATGACTCAATACCTTCCTCAAGTGAAACTGCAGTTGTATCACTAACATGAACGAGACCAAGAAAACGTTCAATAACATATCCACTGGTATTCACATAACGTATGACTATTACCATTTGCTCTTTCATTGATATGTCTCGGCATTCATTAATCATAATGGAAAAAAAAATGTCACTAATGATAGCATTAGTTGTCTCAACTACAGCTGCTTTAATAATATCCTTTTGAATTCTAGGAGATGTAAGCTTGAGATTTTCAGGAGCATTATTTAGCACAACACTATTTATTTCTTCATTACATAAAGCAATAACTTCTAGAATCTCCAAAAAATTTCCCCGATTCACTGATTCCTCAGACTCATCATGCCCTCGAAAGGCTAATCCTTGCATTATAAGAAAACGCAAGCAAACAATTGATGCATTCAATCTACAACGATACTCATTCTTTGATTGTTCAGAAATCTTAGAAAAAGACACTTCAATGTGTTGTGATTGATTCATCAGATCACGACAAGCAAATTTGCATCTGTTATGATTACTATTTTTATCCCCAATATGAGAAATTACTTTCTTTCTTACGCCATGCATTAAAACCTTCAGTTACAAAAGCATCATGCCCTTTTTCAGTACGACCCGTAGAGAAAAGATAACAATACAAGCAAAATTCTGTATCTTTTGCAATACTATACTCCAACCAATCACCATATTCATCAAACCAAGTGGCAACAAATTTACGTTTTTTCTCTCCATCCATTACTTGAGGAAAATTATGTTAACGTGGTTGACATGGACCTTTTAAAATAAAAATCTACGAATCTGTTCAATCAAATTAGGCGAATAACTCTTTATTTTAGGTCGTAATCCAGGGTCACTAGGAAGATTTTCTAAATCAACCACAATATTGACATCTTGGCTTGATGGTTGTTGAGGTTGCACATTAGGAGTTGGACCATTCACCGTGGAAGATGATGTTTCAACGATAGTTGTAGTCTTTTTATAATATCGCTCCATCATCTATTAAACAAAATTACATTAAAAATTAAATAATGGAAAAAAAAATTGCATAAAAATGAGCCCTAAGTCTCCCTTTAAATTCTCTCATTTAATTTACCCTTTAAATTTAAAGTCCTAATTATTCCTCAACCTATTCAAATTTAAATAAATTTCCCTTAACAAAAATAAATTATTCTAATCTCCACTAAATAAAAGTCCTAATTTTTAAATATAATAATAATATATTCCATGTAAGAAGAGTACAAAAAATTTAATCTAACGAAAATTTACAACAATGACTTTAAATAAAACTTCTCTAAAAAAATAAATTAATCCAAACCCTTATACTAAATAAAAGCCCTAATTTCCTCCCTTGATTTCCATTTCCCGCACCAGGATCAACCATGACTTGATTTATAGCATCCAATGGATCTTGTTCATCCAAGACGTACCAAATTTTATGACGCCATGTGTCATAATTGTCACCATTGAATTTCTCACCTTTGTTCAACTCAGTGACAATAAATTTCAATGCCATGATCTTTATTAGAGATTAAAGTGATTCAGTATGTTAATAATGTTTTATCAAATTTTACGTTAAGCTAAACAGAGACATCTCAATCAATAACACAAGATTTAATCTCGAAAAATAGCTTGCAGACTACTAATTATCAATCTCATCAAGTGTCATAATACTGGATTCTTGTTTCAAAGGGTAAAACCCATTTAAGGTCCACGTAATCAACAATAACATTAGACTGCCACTTATAAATAGAACATCAACAACCATCTATAGTTGTAAATAAAACAAGTCTGACAACACGAATTCTAATGAACTCCTCGAGTTTCTAATTAGAAAATACAATTAAGGAAATCTACGGATAAAACCACTAAATTTGTCACTTGATTCCAAATAATGATTATAATCAAAATCTCTAGTCCCCACACTATAGATAGCTCGTGCCAAAGGATCTATAAGAGGATTCTTTATCTGACTCTTTTTTCGACTTCTCAATCTTAAACAATCAAAGCGTCGAATCCCACCCATACTTAAGCAAGCCGATCTTAGTGCCTATCTTTTATCTTTTTCTAAAGAAGCAATCATCAAATCATGAATCATATGACGACCATTGGGCTCCATACTGTAAGTCTCCCTATGAGCCCAAAACCCCTTTTGTAAGTAGGGAGGTAAAGTGTTAGCCAAGGTCTTAGGACTAGAAATCTGAACATATGGTATAGTTGGGAAAATTTTATTTGTGATCAAGAATAACAAATGGTTGTAGAGTTCAAACAATTCCAATGTGTGGTCCCTAACCTTTTGTGTTGGCTTCATTTTATAGTTCAGAAATTCATGAAGGACTTTTTCTTTAGTCCTGATGTCCTTTATTGAAACTGTTCTCCTCCTTGATGCCATGCCTATGAGAAAATGAGCAACCAAAACAAAACACACCAGTGTTAGTCAAACTATATCACATGAATTTTCTCTCCATATAATGCACATGGAAAAAATTTTTAAGATGCAAGAGGCATATTCACAAGTGAATGAGTTCAACTCTCTTTGGCTCCCACTTTCATAGGCTACAAGAGTTTGAACAATTCAACATCACAATGAATTTGTAATTAAATGATATATTAAGGTGTATAATCAACATAAAATGCAACCAAATAGCCACCACATAGGTTTGCATTCACAAAATATGTCATAAAATGAAGTAAAACCACACATACACACTAAAGATGACATCACACGCTCTCGAAAATGTCATTATTGGACTCTATGCGTTGAAACACATCGTAATATGTCGGACAATAGTAAAAAAATACCGTGACGCACCGCCACGCGCACTCATGCCCTGCCACGCGCTGGCGGCTGGCAAGCTGCCTGCCGGCATGTGTACCACACGCACCACTGCCGGAGAAAGTGTCGGTCGGTTCATGAACCTCACGCGCCACCGCTGGCGTTGCTGGCCACCGGCGCGTGGGTATCACATGCCGCTACCGGAGCTACTGTCTGTGGGCGCTTGAGCGTCACTCGCCGCCGCCGATCATCCATCCTCCGGTGGCTACTGATCGGTCTGGTTCATCTCCGGTCCGATCTGGTCCACATCAGTTCGGTCAGGTTCAGGGCTGGTCTGACTCGGTTTGACTGATCTGAACTGATCAACCCTCAAATTTTATTTAATTGCAAAAAGGTCCATGAACTTTATTTTCAAAAATAGACCCCCCCAATTTTCTGAAACTTTGTAGATTTGGCTCAATTTCGAAAAAAACTTCAAAAATTTATAACTTGAGTTTTAGAAGGCCAAAAAATACTGACAGACTCTTCTCGACAAGGCCTTTCCAGTGGTATAATAAAAACATGCGTTTACTTGCATGAAAAAATGACGAAAATTAACACCCTTTAAGAACTAACGGTGAATTAGAACATCATATACACATAGCCACTGGGAAAGATATAATCTGCCTCATACCCACATAAATGACCCATCAATGTCACAAAATACAAAAATCATATAATATCATACTTGAATCATGTGAGAGTGTTTAAATAATAAAAGCAGAAAACTTAAACCCATGAAATTCCAGGAGAAAAAACGGAGTACCAACCATTGGCTCTAATACCAATGTTGAAAACTCACGTTCCTAAAGCACAAACCCTAAGCGTACATAGAAAAAAATCCCATATCTCTCACCGTAGGATCGTGTTGCAGCGGAAGAACATGTACGAGCCGATTATCAACTCACGTTAGTATCTCTGGATCAAATCTTCAATACAGGGTTGTAAGTTTAAATTCACGAATTTGTATTAATCACGGCGTTGGAGATGTGAGTGGAAAAATACGAGAGAGAATTCACACAGGTTACTTTTCTTATGCGTTGTTGTAACGCCCCGAGTTACGCTATGGAGTTGGGACGCTACTAGATATAAATTCCCCAATATAATAATAATGGGTCGAGAATGCACAGCGGAATAATATAAAAAGATCCCCAAAGCGATAGTATAATAAAGTACAAGTCGCATAAAGATTATTACATATTAGCATCTACTCACCCGAGTAGAGTGAAATATCCAAAATAAGTACGTTCAGATGATATATCTGAAATAAAGTTCTAAGAAAATACTAAAATATAAGTCATAATATAAAGTCTTCTAAAGGCTTGGGTCAACTGCGAAGGCTTCTCCATCTTCTAAATCTTGTTCTGAAAATCAATGAGGGGTGAGCGTCTAAAATACACTCAGTGGGTTAACTTAAATGATTGCACAGTTAAAAATAAATATGCATGCCAAATATACCATAAGATGTAACATATGTCATTTAATAAAATAATTTGCACATTGTTGTTCGATAACTCAATGAAAATATTTTAGACCGAATCGTCATCCGATAACTTGTGTTAGTTGGTATATGTGCACCAGGCCGTCACCCCAGTACAATGTTAGCATACTTGAAATACATTTTAGTACTGAACTGACGTAACCAGTAACTTGTGTTAGTTGATATATGTGCACCGAGTCGTCACCCCGTACAAATATTAGTAGAAAATATTTATCATCGAACTAAAAGCACACATGACACATAACATGTCATATCAGTAACACATATCACATCTTAACATAGCAATCATGAAATAAAATGTAACACTCGGTAAAGAGTGAAAGTTACCCCCACCTTAATCTTATCGAAAACGTGTAAAGTGGACTAGGCTTGCTCGTGAGTCTCAGGTATGCCTGCAAAGGTATACTAAACTGAGTTCTACTTCTAATAATAATACCTATTATTAAAACTAATTTCTAGAAAATAGTTTACACAAACTAATTATTGTTATATAATAATTATTAATTTTAAAAAATATATATCATTTAAAATAATAATTTAACAATTATAGTTTTCTACTTTAATAATAAGTGTAACATTAAAATATAAATTCAAATGACATTCATGTTTATAAAAAAAATATAAAATAAAGATTCTACATCTAAATTAATAATAGTGACATAATTATATGAATATTTAACATAAAAAGTTAAATTAAATAAGTAAATATAATATATTAAATAAATAATAAAATAAAAATGAAATGAAATAAACAAATAATAAGTAAAAATAATAATAATAATAATAATGATAATAATAGTAAATTATAATTAATATTGAAAAGGAATTAAATTAATAGAATAAAATAAGATAAATAATAATAAAATACTAAATAACCTAAAAAGTTAAATTAAATAAATAGATATAAAATAAATAATAAAATAGAATTAACTGAATAAAAGTAATAATAATAATAATAATAAATTACTAAATAAATAAATAATTAAATAAATAAATAAATAATGTAAATAAAAAAAATTCAACATGATTGCTTTTTACGCAGATCATCAACTTTTGACATATATATATATATATATATATATATATATATATATATATATATATATATATATTACAAAATGACCCAACTTTAGTTATACAATTCCATTTGAAAATCCGAAAGTACGTATGGAGTCCTCGCAAGGTGAGGATCACATGCATACCAATATTTCATGAAAATAACGAAGTTTAAAGGGGACAAAATTTTTGATACGAAGTGGGTATCCCCATATTTTCTTCATTTCACATCCAAACTCAAAACTAATTATATGTTTGTGATCCTCGTGAGGAGAGCTTCAAAATGGCCTATAATATCAAAGCTATGTCGCAACGAACTAAAACATGCCATTAGAGGGTCGAAAGCTTCGTCTTAAATTTTTCTTACTCATACGAAATCCTTTTTACGAAAGAGTTATATATATGAAATCTACACATTGAGACGATCATTTTCGTATATAACATGATAAATTTTATTAACAAAATAAATGAAATTGAAATGGGCAGTGTGTGAGACTAATATATATACACATATGTATGTATGATCTGCAAGTATATATATATATATATGTGTGTGTGTGTGTGTGTGGGAGTGTGTTTAACTATTTCAACTACTTTTACCATATTAAACTTACCTCTCAATTCACTCTGATTCTCCCGTGAATTTCCAAGAATTACAAATAAAGTTACTATATATATATAGAATGAATTGGATAATTATGGTTTAAAATTTACTGCATAACCCAATTAATTCTGCTCCACTAATTTTCATGCTTATCTGATGCCATGTCAGCAATTCCAACCTGTTAAGTATATTATGCACGTGGTTATGTGTATATATATATATATATATATATATATATATATATATATATATATATATACCTACTATTATTCTAATATATTATTCAAATCTGTAGTATGTAACATATATAATCATAATTATGTGATTATATATATATATATTAAATAAATAAATAAATATGGTTATTATTAAGGGTATTACATCCACCCCTACTAAAATAAAAATTTCGTCCTCGAAATTTCACTTACTAGGTATGAGTAGATTCAGATATTTATTTCGTATGTCGTCTTCACGTTCCCATGTCGCTTCTTCTATATTGTGTCGACTCCATTGAACTTTGACTAAAGCAACTTCACGATTTCTTAGCTTATGAACTTTTTTATCAAGAATGGTTGTAGGAAATTCCTCGTATGCTAGGTTGTCATCAATTGTTATAACCTCGTGGTTAACAACATGGCTTGGATCAAACACATATTTCCGTAGCATGGATACGTGAAATACATCATGTACTCCAGCTAGCTCAGGTGGTAAAGCTAATTTGTATGCCAACTCGCCAATTCGTTCTAAAACCTCATAAGGCCCAATGTATCTTGGCTTGAGTTTTCCTTTCCTTCCAAATCGAGAAATTCCTTTCATTGGTGAGACTTTGAGAAAAACTTTATCTCCTTCCTGGAACTGTAAATCTTTGCGTCTCTTATCAGCGTAGGACTTCTGTCGATTTTGCGCAGTCAAAATTCTTCTTTTGATCTTTTCAATCGCTTCAACTTTCTTTTCTACTATCTCTGGTCCTAGAACTTTCTTTTCACCAACTTCATCCCAATAAAGAGGAGATCTACACTTCCTTCCGTAGAGTGCCTCGTAAGGAGCCATGCCTATTGTGGCTTGAAAACTGTTGTTGTAAGCAAACTCTATAAGTGGTATGTATCTTTCCCAACTTTTCCCAAAATCTAGGACGCATGCCCTCAACATGTCTTCCAATGTTTGAATAGTCCTTTCAGACTGGCCATCTGTTTGCGGATGATATGCCGTGCTAAACTTTAGCTTCGTGCCCATTGCATTTTGTAAACTATGCCAAAATTTTGATGTAAATCTTGGATCTCGATCAGAAACTATAGAAACTGGTACACCGTGCAATCTGACAACTTCTTCTAGATAAATTTGTGCAAGCTTATCCATTCCATGAGTCATTTTCACTGGAAGAAAATGTGCTGACTTGGTCAAACGATCCACTATCACCCATATAGCTTGATTTCCTCGCACTGATCTTGGTAGACCAGTAACGAAATCCATTGTGATATGCTCCCATTTCCACTCAGGAATCTCTAATGGTTTCAAGAGTCCTGAGGGTCGTTGATGTTCTGCTTTCACTTGCTGACAAGTCATACACTTTTGGATAAACAAGCCTATATCATTCTTCATATTTCTCCACCAAAATGCATTCTTCAAGTCTTGATACATCTTGGTTCCTCCTGGATGTACCGTGTATGGAGTACAATGAGCTTCTGATAAAATTTCTTTAATAAGATTCTCATTTTTAGGAACACATAATCTTTTTCCAAAAACGAGTGTTCCATTGTCTGTGAGAGCAAATCCCTTTCCTTCCTCAATCTTCACGCGTTCCTTAATTTTTCTGAGAAATCCGTCTTCATCTTGAAATTCCTTGACTCTATCTCTTAGATAAGGTTTAATCAGTAATGCAGTTAATAATGCTTGAATGCTACTTGGAGGTATTACTACTTCCAAACTCATTCGAGAGAACTCTGCCACTAATAATTCTTGGCTTGTTATAGAGTAAGCTAATTCCCCTTTGTCTTTTCTGCTTAAAGCATCTGCTACCACATTTGCTTTTCCTGGATGGTACAGTATGGTACAATCATAATCCTTGACTAATTCCAACCATCTTCTTTGCCTCATGTTTAATTCCTTCTGTTCAAAAAAGTACTTCAAGCTCTTGTGATCCGTATAAATTTGACATTTTGCTCCATACAGATAGTGTCTCCAAATTTTCAAAGCATGCACCACAGCTGCCAATTCTAAATCATGAGTTGGATAGTTCTGTTCATGGATCTTGAGTTGTCTAGACGCATAGGCAACTACTTTATTATGTTACATCAGAACACATCACAATCCTTGTTTTGAAGCATCACTATAGATGACAAATTCTTCTGTCCCATCAGGAATTGTTAATACAGGTGCAGTGACTAATTTCTGTTTAAGAAGGTTGAAACTATTTTCACATTCTTCCGTCCAACAGAACTTAACTTCCTTGCGAGTTAATTTCGTCAAGGGTCCTGCAATCTTTGAAAATCCCTCAATAAATCTTCTATAATATCCAGCCAATCCAATAAAACTCCGTACTTCTCCTACATTTGTAGGTGTCTTCCATTTCTCTACTGCTTCCACCTTGGTCGGATCCACCTCGATTCCTCGTGCTGACACAATGTGCCCAAGAAAGACAACTTTGTCTAACTAAAACTCACATTTCTTGAATTTGGCATACAACTTTTCCTTTCTTAGTATCTCTAGAACGATTCTCAGATGTTCTTCATGTTGTTCCCGATCTCTAGAATACACTAAGATATCATCAATGAACACGATCACGAATTTGTCCAAGTACGGGTGGAAAACACGATTCATCAAATCCATAAAAATTGCTGGTGCATTGCTGAGACCAAAAGGCATTACTACGAACTCATAATGTCCATAACGTGTTCTAAAAGTAGTCTTTGAAGTGTCGCTCTGCTTGATTCGCACCTGATGATATCCAGACCTCAAATCTATCTTGGAAAACACACTAGCACCGCCCAGCTGATCAAATAAGTCCTCAATCCTTGGCAAGGGATATTTATTCTTGATGGTAAGTTTATTCAGTTCTCGATAATCGATACACATTCTAAACGAACCATCTTTCTTCTTTACGAACAAAACAGGTGCTCCCCAGGGTGAAACACTAGGGTGTATGAAACCCAATTCCAAGAGTTCTTGTAATTGGACCTTCAGTTCTTGTAACTCCTTTGGTCCCATTCGATAAGGTGCTTTTGAGATTGGTGCTGCTCCCGGTACTAGATCGATTATAAATTCTACTTGTCTTTCAGGTGGCAAGCCTGGTAAGTCTTCTGGAAATACATCTTCATATTCCCGCACGATGGGAACATCCTCTATGCTCGTCTTCTCATCTTCACTTTTCACGATACTTACTAAGAATGTTTGGCATCCATCTTTCCTCATCATTTTGTTTGCTTTAATTGCAGATATAACTCGCGGTATTACTCCAGCTTTCGCCCCGTGAAATGTAAACTTCTTATCTCCTGGGAGTTGAAACTGTACTTCTTTTTCATGACATCTTATCACTGCATGATTAACTCTAAGCCAATCCATTCCTAAAATTACATCAAAATCTTTCATCCCAATTACGTGGAGGTCTGTAAGTATGACTCTGTCATTTATCTCTATCTTCACATTCTTGCACAACTTCATGGTTCGAATGGAGTTACCCGAAGGTATACTAACCTCAAGAGTTGACTCGTCAAACTCTTCACAATTATTTTCTACTTTCTTATACATCTTAGTAGATATGAATGAATTAGTGGCACTCGTATCAAAAAGTACAAGTGCAAGAGTGCCAAATACTGATAGCATACCTGTCATTGTTTCTGGTTCTTCTTCAGCTTCCTGCTGTGTCATAGCATATGCACGTGCTGGTCTAGTACTCGATCCTCCTCCTACTTTAGTCTTTGGGCATTCTAGTATGGTGTGTCCCGGTTGCCGGCATCGATAGCATATTCCAGTTCCATATAAGCATGTTCCGAGATGATTCTTTCCACATTTCGGGCAAGGAGAATTCGTTCCGAGTGGCTTTGGTCCTGATCCTCCTCCGATTTTTATTTGCTTGTTTTGAATTTTAGGGTTTCCTTTTCCAATCACCGATCCTTCCCACTTGCGTTTTACAGGTATTTCAATTGCCTTCTTATTCTGGTTACTGTTGTTCTTCTGTCGGGACTCAATTTCTTGAGCTTTGGAAAATGCTTCTGCAAAAGTCATCGTTCCTTGACCAGCCAAGATAGTACTGATCTCGGATCGCAATCCCTTTTCAAATCGTCTAGCTTTCTTCTCCTCCGTGTTGACAAGATGCGTGGCAAATCTAGAAAGTCGATTGAATTCTCTTTCATACTCATGAACACTCATTATTCCTTGTTTCAAGTGAAGAAATTCACTTTCTTTTTCATCTCGGTACGATTGAGGCATATAGTTTTGGATGATCACATCCTTGAAGTCTTACCATGTCATTCTTGCCTTCTGTTCGGGTGTTTTGGTACGTCCGTAAGCCTCCCACCAGAAATCAGCTTCACCCACGAATTGGAAAACAGCGCACGCAATCTTCTGTGCATCATTGCAATCGAGATAGGTGAAAATTTTATCCAACGACCTCAACCATTTTTCAGCTTCTGCAGGGTCCTCCGTTCCGTTGAATGTTGGTGGATTGAATCTTCGGAACTGTTCAATTACTGAGGCTGGTTCATTTCTAGGAATATGTTCTGGTAGTGGTGGTCGTGCAGAGTTTGCCTGAAATTGTTGAGCCAATCCCCGAAGGATTGTCACTAAATCCTCTCCTGGATCGCCATAAACGTTTTCAAGATTTTCATTAGTAGGTAGGTTTTGTGGTCTTCTCCGACTCATGATCTGTTCAAAATTTTTATACTCATCATTATTATATGTTGATATATCATTAAAATACAATGAGTAAGATGTACAAACACACATATAATTATATATACACATATATATATTATTAATAGCAAAATGGTGCCGTTGGCACTCTGATTGTTAAGTATACATATGCATCTAAAAGTCATTCTTAGTTTAGAATACTGTCAAGAAAGCCTATTTAGTGCGACATCTAGGTTACCTATATACATCACCCAATTATGGGTAAAAAAGGTTTCATCTATTGGAACGTGTCGCTACTAACTATATCAAAAACTTAATAAGTCTAAGTTAGGCTAACAGCTAGGGTGTCCTAATCCTCCACCACTCCATCAGCAATATCCCCATCAACCTCGAAATCACCAGGTATATCAACGAACACTTCAACAGGATCCACTGGTACAGCCATCGGAAAATGCATCATCGGCACACCCAGGAATCCGACAGGGGGAAGAGGTGTCTGGTCTCTAAGGGCCCATGTGTGGTACAAACATACATTAAAAGCCACATAATTCAGCTCGTGGCCTGGAGGAGCCACGAACATCTCAAAATAAATCTGCCGAGCAATCTGAGCCCACACGTCGGGCAAGGTATGAATGAGGATGAAACAGTACTGCACCTCCGTCACCCTCCGAGCTCCATGAAAATCCTCATGATGAATGATGAGCATTAAGGCGAAATGAGTGCCTAAATCATCAATCTCAGTCCTGCCTCGAAGGGCGGCTCGTTGGACTCTAACAACGTTAATGTGAGCAATAACTTCTTCCATCTGATTAACAAAATTTAAATTTACTCTAAGATCAATAAAGAATTTAAAATATTTAAGAATTAAAATAAACACACATAAAATCCTAAAGTGTAATTATAGCGTAGTCATAAAATAGTCAATCCTAGGGTCGACATAAAATTCTAAGTTAGGTACTTGAGCAAGTCTTAGATAGACTGCTCTGATACCACGCTGTAACGCCCCGAGTTACGCTATGGAGTTGGGACGCTACTAGATATAAATTCCCCAATATAATAATAATGGGTCGAGAATGCACAGCGGAATATTATAAAAAGATCCCCAAAGCGATAGTATAATAAAGTACAAGTCGCATAAAGATTATTACATATTAGCATCTACTCACCCGAGTAGAGTGAAATATCCAAAATAAGTACGTTCAGATGATATATCTGAAATAAAGTTCTAAGAAAATACTAAAATATAAGTCATAATATAAAGTCTTCTAAAGGCTTGGGTCAACTGCGAAGGCTTCTCCATCTTCTAAATCTTGTTCTGAAAATCAATGAGGGGTGAGCGTCTAAAATACACTCAGTGGGTTAACTTAAATGATTGCACAGTTAAAAATAAATATGCATGTCAAATATACCATAAGATGTAACATATGTCATTTAATAAAATAATTTGCACATTGTTGTTCGATAACTCAATGAAAATATTTTAGACCGAATCGTCATCCGATAACTTGTGTTAGTTGGTATATGTGCACCAGGCCGTCACCCCAGTACAATGTTAGCATACTTGAAATACATTTTAGTACTGAACTGACGTAACCAGTAACTTGTGTTAGTTGATATATGTGCACCGAGTCGTCACCCCGTACAAATATTAGTAGAAAATATTTATCATCGAACTAAAAGCACACATGACACATAACATGTCATATCAGTAACACATATCACATCTTAACATAGCAATCATGAAATAAAATGTAACACTCGGTAAAGAGTGAAAGTTACCCCCACCTTAATCTTATCGAAAACGTGTAAAGTGGACTAGGCTTGCTCGTGAGTCTGAGGCATGCCTGCAAAGGTATACTAAACTGAGTTCTACTTCTAATAATAATACCTATTATTAAAACTAATTTCTAGAAAATAGTTTACACAAACTAATTATTGTTATATAATAATTATTAATTTTAAAAAATATATATCATTTAAAATAATAATTTAACAATTATAGTTTTCTACTTTAATAATAAGTGTAACATTAAAATATAAATTCAAATGACATTCATGTTTATAAAAAAAATATAAAATAAAGATTCTACATCTAAATTAATAATAGTGACATAATTATATGAATATTTAACATAAAAAGTTAAATTAAATAAGTAAATATAATATATTAAATAAATAATAAAATAAAAATGAAATGAAATAAACAAATAATAAGTAAAAATAATAATAATAATAATAATGATAATAATAGTAAATTATAATTAATATTGAAAAGGAATTAAATTAATAGAATAAAATAAGATAAATAATAATAAAATACTAAATAACCTAAAAAGTTAAATTAAATAAATAGATATAAAATAAATAATAAAATAGAATTAACTGAATAAAAGTAATAATAATAATAATAATAAATTACTAAATAAATAAATAATTAAATAAATAAATAAATAATGTAAATAAAAAAAATTCAACATGATTGCTTTTTACGCAGATCATCAACTTTTGACATATATATATATATATATATATATATATATATATATATATTACAAAATGACCCAACTTGAGTTATACAATTTCATTTGAAAATCCGAAAGTACGTATGGAGTCCTCGCAAGGTGAGGATCACATGCATACCAATATTTCATGAAAATAACGAAGTTTAAAGGGGACAAAATTTTTGATACGAAGTGGGTATCCCCATATTTTCTTCATTTCACATCCAAACTCAAAACTAATTATATGTTTGTGATCCTCGTGGGGAGAGCTTCAAAATGGCCTATAATATCAAAGCTATGTCACAACGAACTAAAACATGCCATTAGAGGGTCGAAAGCTTCGTCTTAAATTTTTCTTACTCATACGAAATTCTTTTTACGAAAGAGTTATATATATGAAATCTACACATTGAGACGATCATTTTCGTATATAACATGATATATTTTATTAATAAAATAAATGAAATTGAAATGGGCAGTGTGTGAGACTAATATATATACACATATGTATGTAAGATCTGCAAGTATATATATATATATATGTGTGTGTGTGTGGGAGTGTGTTTAACTATTTCAACTACTTTTACCATATTAAACTTACCTCTCAATTCACTCTGATTCTCCCGTGAATTTCCAAGAATTACAAATAAAGTTACTATATATATATAGAATGAATTGGATAATTATGGTTTAAAATTTACTGCATAACCCAATTAATTCTGCTCCACTCATTTTCATGCTTATCTGATGCCATGTCAGCAATTCCAACCTGTTAAGTATATTATGCACGTGGTTATGTGTATATATATATATATATATGTATATATATATATACATATATATATATATATACCTACTATTATTCTAATATATTATTCAAATCTGTAGTATGTAACATATATAATCATAATTATGTGATTATATATATATTAAATAAATAAATAAATATGGTTATTATTAAGGGTATTACAGTTGTTCATTGTTCTGGGTTGTGCATTCTGCACAGTTTCTATAACCCCAAAGAATGTGGAAACTGCAAGAAATTGCTGAACTCCCTCTCTCCATTATCCACGTAATTAAAATGCATATATTATTTAATATATCATAACATTAAATATAAATAATATTCTATATTATTTACAAAAATCAAATCATTGTGCATAGTATAAAATCATAATTTGGGTTCTGTGCTCAAGAAAATAAATATCATCAAATGTTGGTAAAGAGATTCTCTACGTACCTTCATCTCAAAGCATATTATCCTTTCTCTTCAATCTGAATTTTTCTTAGAAGCCGCTTTCTGATCTGAGTATTCCAGCAAGTTCAAACGGATAGAACTAAAATTGAAAAAGAAAAAGTTGTAGACCAAAATTGGATTTCTTAAAAAAAAACACAAAAAGATATTTTCTCCAAAGTAAAATTCACATTCAACAAACAAATTAATTAATTACACTTAGTTTATACTCCCTAGTCTAGATGAAGAGCACATGTATTCATCACACGACCAGCCTACTCATACTAATGTTCCTCTTCAATTCGAGCAATTATCACTGTAATATCATACGACTTCCCTCCTATGTACTCCGACCACCTACCTCCTCTCGCCATTTGGAATCCACATTAAAAAAATCAGAAGGGGGCTTGGGGATTCGATCTATCAAGGCAGCAAATGAAGCTTACCTCATGAAGCTTGCATGGGATATCTTAAGTAATGAGAAGCCATTAAAGTTGATTCGAAATCGGTGGTTTGAAGGCAGTAAGCTCAAAAACTCATATATTCCATCCTCTATTTGCTCAGCCTATGCAGTTCATATCTAGCAATTGATGGAGAAGGAAGCGTGGATAGTGGGATACGACTCAAATGTTCGATTCTGGCTAGACAATTGAATTGGTAGGCCAATTGCGAACATGGTTGATATACCAATGGAGTAGCGACACCATTATGATCAGACTATTGTAGATTACTTGTACGATGGAGATTGGCACTTCACTAGGGAATTCACGGATGCTTATCCATATATTGTTGATGCAATAATAGCCACTTGAATGTCACCAAATCTTGCTAATCGAAGAGTCTGGACTAAATCTTTGCAGAGGAACGTGACTTCTAAGTTGTCGTACTCACGGATACGCCCTTCTTTTCCAGCTCCCAATTGGCGTTCCATCACAGTTTGAAAGTAATTAGGGGAGTTCTCACCATTTGGGATGCACTGTCCGTCAGAGTTTTCCACGGTCCTTCATGCTATTACTTATATGGGTCAGAGGCTGAGTCTATGGATCGTTTATTTCTTCATTGCAAAGTATCCGTAGAGGTACTTAACTACGTCTCTGTCAGTTTTGGTTTTCATAATACTATTCCTTTATATCAAAGTTATGTGGGTTTTCTTCTTCATGCAATGCGCATGACTGGGAGTGCTCAAGTTATGAGTCTTTGGAAGATTGCAATCGTCTCATATTTTTTTATTATATGAAGCATAATGAATGAAAGAATGAACATGGAAAGAGACTCGCAAGGGAGGTATAAGGTGTTGAGAGTTTCCAATATTATTGCTACTCTTGCAGCCCTCATCAAGGAGGCAGGAAGGTTGTCCATTGGCACTATGCTCAACATTGTTGAAGATCTCGCTACTCTACATTACTTTGGAGCTAAGGGAGCACCCAAGAAAGCTCCAAACATAACATCCCTCTGATGGCAACCTACTTCACTGGGTTGGATTAAAGTTAACACGGATGACCATGCTTCTGGATCCCCGGGACACATATCCGGAGGTGGCATCTTTCAGAATAGCAGAGGGTTCGCTTAAGGTAGTTTCACTTGTGAATATGGCTACGGCTTCACTTTTAAGGCGGAACTTGCAGTCGCTTTCATGGCGATTGATCTGGCGGGAGGAAAGGAATAGAACTCTTTATGGCTAGAGACGGGCTCCACTTTTGTAGTTTATGCTCTTACGGATCATGATCCTAGGATTCCATGGCGATTACTTGCTAGATGGAGAAGGGCCAACCACATTGTGAGTACTATGAACTTTCATGTTTCACACATTTACAGAAAAGACAACACTGCAGCTGATGCATTATCCGATATTGAAGGGGATTTAGATTGGCATGATTCAGCGCCAAGTTTCATACACAGTTACATGTTCAACGACATAAGTTATTAATACTTTCGTTTTAAATAAGTTTTAATCCTTGCATGGCTTGGTCGCATGTGGCGCTCATTTTCATGAACATCTAACACTGTACTCCCTTTTATTTTCCTTTATATTTTATATCATCGATCTATCTGCCTTACTTCTCACCAATCATCACATTCATGTGCACTTACACCACTTGACAATTTCAAGCAAACATGATGATGAATATGTATATGCACAAAAACAACTTGAAAATGTCTCCACAAAAAACATGTTTAAATCTCAAGCAAGTGAATCATTTAACCAAATAAAACTAATCCCAAGTACATGCCCTAGTCATCATGACATAAAATGCAACATTCTTTACAAAAAAAAAAAAATTTTTTTTTTAAACATTTCATCAAACCCTTTATATGCACAAATCATTCAAGTCCTATGTTGCTATGTTCTTTCTTGAATCTTTGCCCAATTCTTACCACAATTTCACAAGGGCATGATATTCATATAAATATCAAGCAAACATCACAACCTCAAGTGTGCAGTTCAATTCTTATGCCCTACTCAAATTAATTTATGATAATACGTTAAGTATTTCTTAATTATTATTTTATTTTTATTAAAAGATTTATTATTAAGACGTACAATCTAATTACACTTAAATACAATGAAAAATAAGAAAACACTATCAATTATACAAATTCTTTATAAAGAGATAAAATCATCCCTATACTTTTTTTTTCACATTTCATTGTTGTAAATTTTTTCTGCAATTTTTTTGAACACTGAATTGTTGCACATCAATAAATTTTTATAAATGTTACTTTATTTATCATATATATAAATTATTACTATATATATGACATAAAATTCTGCAGAAAATATGTGAAAAAATGCAAAATAAATGTGTAGAAAAAAAATACAAATGCATGAGGTAATTATGACATATTACATTATAACATGTAGTTGATTATAATACTCTCTTCATCAGTTTTAAGGAGTTCATTTTTTTTTTTCCATTTTAGGAATTCGTCCCAAAAAGTCTCATTTCATTTTTTATACGCATAAGACTCATACACACCCACTAATACAACTACCCGTTGCACATTTAATAATAATACTTTTTGATATCATATAAAAAAACAAATGAAACTTTTTAAAACAGACAAAAGGGAGTAATATTTCGTACTTGTATTTTAAATTAATAATGAATCATAATATGTATACTTCCCCTATAATTAACGACTATAGTCTAAGAAACCATCGGCCTTAAGCCCATTTACATAGCCCAACCCAAAAGAACTAAGTGCAAGCCCGAGCCCAAAATGTAGTTTTCCATTTCCCATTTTTAAACTCTGTCAAACGCCGCTATAAATTAATTGCTCTTTTTAGGGAATATAGTGTCGTGAAGCCCATTTTTCAACTCCTCAAAAGTCAATAATTAACAAATAATCATCCGTACGTTTTGGAGTTTTTTTCACGTTTTCTCCCTTTATACTTCTCTACAAGCTTCATTCAAACCCTAGTTGAGATAGGCTGCAATCTGCCTTCAATTATTTTCGCGTAATACCTATTTACGGAAACTGTTCCCACAGGTGTGCGTCGTTTAGTTGTGATTATTCCTTTAATTTAAGTTTCATGATCGGTTTGTACTGTGTTATTGCAGTAGCTTGATGTAATTTTTGGTTTATTTTGCAGTAATTACAAATCTAAGCTGTGATGTTGGGTGCTTTAAGGCGGAAAGCCGCTTCCGGCGCAGCATTTGCTCCGGTAATTTCTTCATGCCTGTGTGCAAATGGATTGACGTATGTTTATGTATAGCGTATTGTGTATTCCCCTGTTTTGTGAACTGAAAGTGATTTGTGTAGAAACCTACTCATACTTCTCTGGATCAGGTTTATGGAAAATCATTGTATAAGCTCAGGCCTGCTGTATCTTCGTCGCAGGCATGCTCATTTCCTGAAGTGGTAATCTTGAGAGCTCTCTCTCTCTCTGTTTCTGAAATTTTTAGCTATCAGCTATCGCAATGATAGAAATATATGAAAACCTATGAAAAAATCTTTGCTGGCACTATGATTGAAATATACATATAGTACCTTCTATTTTTTGCTTTTGATCATGCTTCCGAAGAATGGGCTTTGAATATTTGACTGTGTAATATTTTTACTTGTGGAGAAGGTATATGATTAAGGAATTATGATGAATTTGTGACATTTGAATGGATTTAGTTTATTGAGACTTGAGATAACATGATTGTTTGATTAAGAATCATTGATAAAGTTAATCTAATAGTCTTGGATCATCTGTGGAACCTTTTGTTTTTAATCACCTTATGCTGGGATTGGTGAGCAGATTTTTAACGCTGGTGGATTTGGTGATGTTAGAAGTTTTTGCCACCTTCCTTTGGATGGTATTGCTATATTATCATTTATTCTTCCTTATTTGTCTGATTACCATCAATTATTTATCTCTAGTTTTTGTAACAGGATGCACAAATTCTCTTTATCCAAAGAGGTCAGTAACCCATTATTGAGTATTCATGCTCCTTTTGCTTTTTTAATGAATTTGATAATTAAATTTTTGAAAAGATAAGTTAGTGTTAGTAGCATCAAACTTTCAATGTTGGGCGGGTTTAACACTTGCTCTTTTTTTCTTTAAATGAATTTTTAATTAGTTTTTTGAATAGTTGAGTTAATGTTTTGTAAAAAGATAACGATTATAGTGCCACTAAAGACAGAGAATTTGTAAGTCTTCCATAGTTCATGGTGCCATTAGATAAAGAAATTATATTTCATCTAACAATTTTGTTGCAAATATTGCTGAATTTTTCCTGACTAACCAAGATGACTCCTTGAAACATTTGAAATAATTTAAAATTACCTATTTTATGCGGACCCTTTACTATTTAGATGATGATATATCTAAATAATCCTCTTATGAATAATATGCACGCGCACATGCAGGCGCTCGTTTATGCACACACATATTCAAAGTATTTAATTACTTAATGGTTGTTGTTAAATAATGATTGACATAAAAAATAGGATTTTAGTGCTTCATGTTAAGGGAAATTGTGGAGATGCTCTAGTTTGATGAATAATCATGTACAATTAAGCATAATACTATAAATGTTAGAATTAATCTAGAATAGTTAGGTTTTGACAAACATGTGCAGAGATAAGTGCGTCATCCTGAAGTTTGTCCCAACTCCCAAGGAACTTGCCGATTAATAGATGTAAAAGCAGTAAAGTCAATTTGTTACTGAGTTGTGAAGTCAAAGTTTAGTAAATTATAATAGTATTGCATGCCTGAACTTGGTTATTATTTCACACCTGGTGTTGTTGATACCAAATGTAATCCTATTTTTTTTTTCTGAGTTTTGATTGAACTGATTAGGAATTCAAGTTTTGATGACTTGTAAACATATATTGTATATGTTGCATTTTTACTTTCTACTGTTCTTCTGAGATTTGTGTGCAACATAGAAAACTGGTTGAATGATTCTAAACTCAGATGAATCTTCATGTTTTTTTGCAGGGAATTTATGGAGAATTCTCAGAAAAATTTGACTGTGCAGTTTTGGAGGTCATTTAGTTCTGATAGTGGTATGAAATACTTTAGTATCAGTTCTGGAATTCTGTTAGCATATATAATGCTACTCCCCCACTCCCCCTCCAGTTTAATGTGCTGCTCAAATTAGAGAATGTCCTCTTTGCTTTACAAATCTGTAAAGTTTTTATTTTTTGTTTTTAATCTCGAGGACCTGAAAAATTGCATGGTAACAAGCAAAATTTTGAAGAGTTAATATGTTTTCCTTTATTGCTTCTATTTTTTTTTCTTCGATGTTTGAGAATATTTCCTGGTTAGCTTAGTTTAAAGATTATCAGATCATTCTGTGGGTTGTGGAATTCCTTAGATTAAATATAAGACGTTTACTCTGAACAATTTAATGCTAACAGGTCAATGAAACGATGTTTTCTTCTTCTTCTTTTTTGTACTTAAGTTGTGACAAATAAAATGGTGCCGACCTAATATGACAGCGTTGGTGCATTTATGGTTATAGTACTTTGGTCTTTGAACTTTTAATATGTTGTTGAGTATTTGCGTTAATAATTCCAAATTTCCAATTGGAGTTTTTTTGGCTGACACGTATTTTCAAAAAGTAGGACGGTTATCATTTTTGGTTGACATTGTTTTTATATCTATTATTATTAATCTTGTGTTCATTCTTGGACACTCGATGGACAGGTGATACTTTTGAAGCTGTTGTTCCTTTTATGGGAGAATCTATTACTGATGGCACACTAGCAACTTTCTTGAAAAGTATGCATCTTTGTGTTTCTCCACAACTTATTTGCTTAAGTAATCATGATCTGAAATATAATTCATTTTTAAAATTTTATTGCTTGCTGTTCTGAGCAGAACCTGGGGATAGAGTTGAAGTTGATGAACCAATTGCTCAGATTGAAACAGATAAGGTACTTGGGAAAGGACAGACTGTTTCTATTATTTTTATTTGTCAATCCATTTATTGTATTGCTGAAAATATTCTTTCATCCTCTTAAACTGATGAATATACATGACACAACTTGATTTTGTTATGCAGCTTTTATAACCTAACAGCTAGTATAGTATTTTTCATATCAGCTTTTTTTCCTAGACAGTCAACTAATGAATGGCTCCCTGGATTATTTGTTGTTTCAGGTCACCATTGATGTCAATAGTCCTGAAGCAGGAGTGATCCAGAAGGTGCAGTGTAATATATCAAAATAATTCAAAGACCTGCTCAAATTTTCTTTTGCAACTTGGAATTGATATTCCTTGTTCATATGTTCATAGTTTATAGCTAACGAAGGAGACACAGTGGAACCTGGTACCAAGGTTGCTATAATATCAAGATCAGGTGAAGGAGCAACTCATGTTGCACCTTCTGATGAGAAACCGGCTGGAAAACGTACTTCTCCACCACCTCCTCCTCCTGTTGAAGAGAAAAAGGAGAAGCCGGCGCCTGTTGTAGAAAAGCCTAAAGGGCCTCCCTTGTCTCCAAAACCCTCAGCTACAGAGCCCCAACTACCCCCAAAAGAAAGGGAAAGACGAGTAAGTCAGAAGTTCTTACACAATACTTTGTTGTTATTAAGCAATTTTGTCAGACTTATGATATGTTCATATCATAATGTGCTCTGATACCAGGTACCTATGACACGGCTTAGGAAGCGTGTTGCCACACGGTTGAAGGATTCTCAAAACACATTTGCATTGTTGACTACATTTAATGAAGTTGATATGTAAGTATATTCATTACGTTTTGATTTTCTCCAAGAATTTGTTTTGGATCTGTGGCAAAGGCTCAAGTTTCTAGCTAGCTTTATGGTTGAGTTAATAATTGCTGTAGCAAGTAATTAAATGAGCAATCTACTTGCTGAAACAACCTAAAGAGCAGTTATCTTAGTAAGAAATTCCAACATGATGTGACTCTTTTTACCAGTTAATGGCCCTGGTCATGTTCTGTTTTATTGATTTCTCTATAACGCTTTTAATCCATCCAGATATTTAGATGTCCTTGATTAGGTTCATAACTTCACACTGCCTAAAATATTCATTATTGCTATTTAGTGGGGTGTTTGCTTTAATGGTCAAACAACTTTTTCAAAGTGAAACCCGTTATTCTAGTAGAGGCAACTTATTGATTTCTGATTTTCTAATTCTATCGAATCAATGTGCTAATCTTGTTTGTCCGTCTAGACTAATAATCAGAATTATCTGTCATTTTTCTAACTTTACACTTGGTACATATTATGTAGTTTTATGTGGTGTTTGTCCTGTAATACTGATCTCCAATCACATTTGATATATGATCCAGTTGCTTCATTAATTTTTTCTACTATGTGAAGTAGTTTTTTAATGCGTTTTCTGTGTAGCCAATCTGACTGCAGTTCATATTATTTTAAACAGGACTAATTTGATGAAACTTCGTTCTGACTACAAGGATACATTTGCTGAGAAACATGGAGTGAAGCTTGGACTTATGTCTGGATTTGTGAAAGTATGCTTGCATGATTTATCAGTTTATTTTTATTCATGTTCCATGCTGACAGAAATTGTTCTCTTTTTGTTTCAGGCAGCTATCAGTGCTTTACAGAAGCAGCCGATTGTGAATGCTGTTATTGATGGAGATGATATCATTTACAGAGACTATGTGGATATCAGCATAGCTGTTGGTACTCCCAAGGTAAGATGTGCTATATTTACTTTATAGTATCTAAATATTGCTAATGAAGGGGTAAACCTAGGTTTAAGATCTAGTGGGTGCTTGGTTAGTGAATTTAGGAGTAAGGAATGTATAAAGGCAATGGAATGTTGAAGTTGGTAATATTTTAAAACCTTGAACAACATAGTATATATGTTTAAAAATATATTTCTCTAAAAAAATTCTCCAATATATACGATTTTTAATTCCTACACAATATGCATAATCCAAGTAATATCAATACTTCTACTATCCTTATCATTCCTATTACAATGTCACAACTCACAAGCCAAACTTTCCCTAGAGTACATTGCTAGAAATTGTTCTCCCACCTACACATCAACTTGAATTTTTTCTGAAAGGTTGTTCATATTTCCAAATAGTTTTTGTGAGGTCTATTACGGCTCATATATCAGCATATTATAATTTTATATAATGGTATCAGGACAAGCATTTCGTTATTATATTGTTTTAAATGTGTTGCTTTAAATTATCAAATTAACATGCCAGCCTTTTTTCATGAAGCACTGAATTGATGGTTTTCTTTTGTTGGTTTCTGCATTACTTGACAGCATATTTGTGGCTTCCCTGTATATGTTTTTATTTAAGAAGCTACCTATATTTTATCCTTAGGGTCTCGTTGTTCCTGTTCTCCGCAATGCTGAAAATATGAATTTCGCGGAGGTTGAGAAGTCAATTAACACCCTTGCTAAGAAGGCAAATGATGGCACTATATCAATTGATGAGATGGCAGGGGGAACATTTACCATATCCAATGGTGGTGTCTATGGAAGCCTTCTAAGTACTCCCATCATCAATCCTCCTCAGGTATGTGTTATCCGTGGACATTTTGTTTTGTTGTTCACTCGTCAGTCCCCTCTATCTGCTGGATAATAGATCATACATTGTGATTAATGGGTGTTTCTCTATTGTTTGGAATTGAAGTCTGCTATCCTGGGAATGCACTCAATAGTGAACCGTCCCATGGTGGTCGGAGGAAACATAGTTCCAAGACCAATGATGTACATTGCACTGACATACGACCACAGGCTGATCGACGGGAGAGAGGCTGTTTTCTTCCTGAGAAGAATCAAAGATGTGGTGGAGGATCCTCGTAGATTGTTGCTCGATGTATGAAAATCGTAGCTGGGCATTCGTAAATTGCCAAGTTTGCTGAGTTGAGTGAAATACCCCGTGAGTTTGATTGGGTGAAATAAATGCACAAAGTATTCAAAGTTTTGCAGTTTATTTATCCTTAAATTTGTTTTAAAGTATCCAAATCTGAAAGAATTTGTTGGGTTAACACCAAGACTAGACCAGCATTTGATTATTACACTTTGGAAACCAAATTCCTGGGTATTTTTCATTACCCTGCTTGATAACGCTGAAACTGTAATCCCACCTGTCATGGTTTTTGTGCTTGAGCGTGAACATGCAAGCTACATCTTTTGTGGCGTTTATTTAAATATTTTATTGGGAAGGTAGAATTATACACTTTGGGTGTCTTTAATGGGAATAAATAAATGGATGTCTGGGTTTTATATATATAGGATCGGGTTCCAATACTGCTAGAGGAAAAAAATTTGCTCCCTCCATTTCCATTTGCAACTACATGTGAAAACTGAATTATTATTATTTAAAAAAAAATTAATTACACTTCTCAAACATTCTTCAATTCTTACATAAAAATAATAGATATAGCTAGATTGTGAAGAGTGATATAATTATGTATAGTAAAAAGGGCAAAGTATAAGAAAAGAGCACTGGAGTAGGTATGGTATGTGCAAACTTTACAATGGAATTAATCAAAGCAGATGAAGGTTGGGATTGTAGAGGGATCATATATATGGTTCTCCAGAGGGGATTTTTCTTGGTAATCCCTCAATGACGATCGAGGTGAGGGAGGTGGCCTTGTGTAGTAGATGATGTGGTAGTGCTGTCAAGGCAGGGCATCTGCTTATCTCCAATGTGGTGAGACAATGCATGTAAGAGCAGGAAAAAATGAGTTCATCTACTCTTATGTCCTCCCAATCTAAGAATGTGTCTTCAAATTGGGAAAGGCCGGTGGTGGGAGATTAGAATTGGTAATATTCTCATCCTCTTCTGTTCCTATTCCTGTAAATTCTCTTCCCACTCTTTCCAATAAGTCCATTCTACTCACAAGTAAATCTTCTAGGCAGGGTAGTCTTCCCAAGGGTGGCAATGAAGTCAGCTTACAGAAACTATGGAGTTCAAGTCTCTTTAGCTGGTTGAGAGGCGAGACCATCCACCCCATTGGAACTTTGGAGCCTGCGTAACACCAAATAATGAGTTCCTCGAGGTTTGGATTGGGGTGGAGAGCATCTAGCAAACCCATTCTCACACTATCCCCACTGCTACTGCTCCTCCTCTCATCCCATATCCTGTCATCAAATACTATTTTAAGTTTTTTCAAATGAATCTTGGTCCTCAATTCTGCTTCCCCAGCATCCTCTATTATCCCACCTTCTTCCACTGCATCATCATCTACTCTGATCTTCAACCACAGATCTCCACTAAGATTGTTCAACTTCTTCAATATTCCTAATTTGCTACATCCACTTCCACCCGTGAATTCTCCCTTCAGTGAGCGAAGACTAGTTAACTGCCCAAATCCTTCGCTGAGCTCTTTCAGAGACTCATTATCATCTAAGTCGAGCTCTCTCAAATTAATCAATCCCCCAATTTCATTTGGCAACTCCTCTAGATAGAGATTCTCTATCAACACAAGATGTCTCAAATGAATCAAATTCTTAATCTCTTTTGGAATCGCTTTTAGATGGCAACCGCGTAAAACAAGAGTTTGCAAATGATAAAGTTGAAAAATGCTTTTAAGATCTCCATCAGATATATTTCTAATCCAAACCAATTTCAAGCTCCTCAAGTGAATTAGCTTGACCTTTCCTAGGGGAATACATTGCCTTTTAAGGCTTAACACCCTCAAGCGCAGGATGCAATCACAAGAATTTGAAGGAAATTCTACCGTGCAATCTAAACTACAAAACTTATTCACCTTAGAAGCTAATAAAGGATCACAAACTCCACAAGTTGCCTTATTCATTTCAGGCACAACCTCCACCACCATGCCCTTCTTTCTTAAAAATTGAGCAAAATCATGTACTATATCATGCATCTTACAACTTCGCACTTCATCCATATTCTCTTTTTTAAAATCTTGAAAAAATGAACGCGTCGCCAAAACATTAAACAACTTTCGCCCATCAATTTCCATATCACACTTATCATTAGAGCCCAAATAACCAAGTGCCATCCAATCTCTTATTAGGGACTCAACATCAATCACGAAATCCTTGGGAAAGACGGCACAATATGAGAAGCAACGCTTGAGCATAGGAGGAGACAATACATTGTAGCTCAAAAGCAAGTGAGGAAAAAGGTCTACCTCCGCTTCCTTCATTTCCCATAAATCACTCTTCAATACATTCTCCCACTCATGCAAATTCTTCTTATAACGCAGTAAACTCTCCAAAGTCTTTACAACCAGAGGCAAGCCATTGCATTTTTGAACTAATTTTCATAGCCATCCCCTTAAATTCATTTTCATTCCTCTCAGAAAGCGCCACACGACAAAACATTGACCAACAATCTTCATTTGAGAGGAGTCTGGGTTTGCATATCCCACTATCCCTTGAGCCCATCATTTTGCAACCCTCTCATTTCTCGTTGTCACTAAATGCTACTATTTGTTCCTCTTCCACAACGTCGGAGTGACTCTTGTAGGGGCTCCCATTTGTTGCTGTCCTCTGTCCAAACATCATCAAGCACCTCTTATGAACTTAAGCAAGTCTTAGCGAAGAACAATCAAGAACTCACACTCACTTGGATGTTTGATTACTCACGTTTCACTCACGAATCGATTGATGAACAAAAAATGAAATGAAAGAGATCAACACGAAGATGTATAGTGGTTCGGCGTAAGCCTACATCCACTTTGAAGGAAAGATCACTCAATACTGCAGGTTGGCATTTCACGTGGGAAGCTCATTTGTTAGCTCAACCAACTAACAAACTCAACTAACTAACAACCTAACTAACTTGATTCCATCTTCAATGCATGGTTGAGATGTAATCTGATCTGACGGCTTCTTGATCATGCTCCAACTTCTGTAGCTTCCTTTTTGTTGATCCTCATCAACACTTCAACACCAATCACCATCCTCCACCTGTCTTGGCTGCACAACAACACACAAAACACATAAGTGCATGCATGCATGTCTATCATACAACAATACTCCACCTTAGACTGTTTCATCACTAGCTTGTAACCTCCTCCACCTTGCTGCTATTTAAGGCTGCAGCCACCTTCTTTTCCTTACTTAATTCAGATGAATCAAGTGCTTACACAGCTCATACTTCTGAACTGGTAAGGCTTTAGTAAACATGCCAGCTGGATTATCATCTGTTTTGATCTTCTTGACACTTACTACTCCCTTGTCTATCATGTCCCTTATGAAATATAACCTTACATCAATGTGCTTGGTCCTTTCATGGTACCCTTGATGCTTGGAGAGGTGCACTGCTCTCTGATTATCACAATGCACTTCAACTGAACCTTGTTCAATCCCAAACTCACTCAGTATACCTGTCAGCCACACCCCCTCTTTGATTGCTTCTGTGAGTGCAACAAATTCTGCCTTTGTAGTTGATAAATCCAGTATATGTTGATGAGTTGCTTTTCAACTTACTGCAGTTCCAAACAAGTTGAATACATAACCAGTAAGTGACTTCCTAGTATCAAGATTTGCTGCATAATCAGCATCAACATATCCAACTACTGCCTTATCCCATGTTGCCATTTTCTGAAACTTCAAGCCTGTTGTGATGGTACCTTTCACATACCTGAGAGCCCACTTTACTGAACTCCAATGTAGCAGACCTGGATTACTCATAAATCTACTAATCATGTTCATCACATAAGCTAAATATGGCCTGCAACATACCATAGCATACATCAAACTGCCAACAGCACTAGCATAGGGAATATTGTTCATTTCAATTTTCTCTTGATCTGTCTGAGGAGCTTGGAGTAATGACAGACTCACTCCTTCCTTTGCTGGTGTAGTTACTGTTTTGCTGAGATTCATATTGTATCTCTTCAACACTTTGTCTAAGTATGATTCTTGGAATAACTTCAGCTCACCAGCTGACCTATTTCTCTCAATCTGCATACCAAGAATCACCTTTGCTTCTCCTGGATCCTTCATATCAAACTCCTGGTTAAGTATCTCCTTTACTTCATCTATACCAGCTTGATCCTTACAAGCTATAAGGATATCATCTATATACAAAAGTAAGTATGTATAACACCCTTCCTTGAACCTAACATAAACACAACTGTCATGTATGCTCCTGCTGAATTCATTTGATGTAATGTAATCATCAAACTTCAAATACCACTGTCTTGGACTTTGTTTCAGACCATACAAAGATTTCAACAGTAAGCAAGCCTTATTCTCAGCCCCTTCAATACTTCCACCATCAGGAATATTCATGTAGATATCCTCTTCTAGATTTCCATGCAAGAATGATGTAGTAACATCCATCTGATGTAACTCAAGATCAAATTGAGTCACTAATGCCAGCAGAATTGTGATAGAACAATGCTTAACAACATGTGAGAATATCTCATTATAATCAACACCTTTTTTCTGTGAGAAACCTCTTGCTACAAGTCTTGCCTTGTACCTAACACCTCCTTTTTTGCTTGTAACAGACTTTTTCTTGTAGATCCATTTACAGCTTACTAACTTCTTGTTCTTTGGTCTGTCAACAATCTGTCAAGTCTTGTTCTTATGTAATGATAGCAGCTCTTCTTCCATAGCAACTATCCACTTGTTATTGTCATTTCCTGATATAGCTTCATCATATGTTCTTGGCTCATAATTTTCTATATCAGATGCAACATACAGTGCATATGATACTATATCAGCTTCCATGTATCTTATTGGAGCTTTAATCTGTCTTCTTAACCTATCCCTTACAAGTTGATAGGAACTTAAATCATACCTTGAGCTGGATGAGCTAGGAGAGCTATCTTCATTATTCTGATCAGCACTGTTATTCTCTTCATTACATTGTTGTACTTCCTTCCTTGCTTGCTCCACCTGAGGCTCATCAAAGTCTGTAGTAATAGATACTATAAAATTTCTTTCAACCAATGGCATCTTCTTTTCACTGAATGTGACATCTCTGCTAACAATAAACTTGTTAGCTTCATAACACCACAATCTGTATCCTTTTACTTCTTTAGGGTATCCAACCATTACACATTTTACTGCTCTTGGTTCCAACTTATCTTGCTTTACATGAGAGCAAGCTTGACACCCTATTACTCTCAAATGACTGTAACTAGGAGCCTTTCCAGACCACACTTCTTCAGGTGGTTTAATTTTAAAGCTGCTGATGGACATAGGTTGATCAGATAGGCTGTTGTAGTCACAAGTTCACCCTAAAACCCTTTTGTAAATCTTCAACTACTCAACATACACCTTACTCTTTCTAACAATGTCTGATTCATCCTTTATGCAACACCATTTTGTTGTGGAGTTCCAGGTGTAGTCTTGTGCCTCTTAATTCCCTTTTCTCTGCAGAAAGCATTAAACTCTTCTGAAACAAACTCAAGCCCATTATTTGATCTCAAGCAATTCAGCTTATTTCCTGTTTGATTCTCCACCTCAGCAAGCCATTCCTTGAATGCAATGAATGCTTGATCCTTTGTTTTAAGGATCTTAACCCATAGCTTCCTAGAGTAGTCATCTATGAAGGATATAAAATATCTTCCACCTCCAATAGTTGGATTTCTTGATGGTCCCCATAGATCTGTATGAACATACTGAAGCTTCTCTGATGATGTATGTTCTCCTGAACTAAATTTCAACCTCTTTGCCTTGCTTAGAATGCAATCTTCACATTGAACCATCTTGCAGGTTGAACTTATATCTAGTAGCTTCTATCTTGCTAGCTCTTGTAACCCTCTCTCACTTACATGAGCTAGTCTTCCATGCCACAAATGAACATCTTCTTGATCTTGAGAAGTGTTCAACTGTCCAGAAACAACTTATCCTTCAAGAAAATAAAGATCAGAACCCTTAATACCCTTCATTACAACTGACTTATCCTTTATGATGGTGAATACACCTTTCTTCACATAGTACCACATCCCAAGGAGTCTAACATTCCTAATGATATCAGGTTTCTTCTTAATCCTGGTACATATCTCACATTTGTGAGCAGCTTAATAGTACCATCAAACATTTTAAATTTGACAGAACCAATACCCTCAATCTTGATGGCTTGATCATTGCCTAACAAGACTGATCCCTCATGATATGGTTTTAAATCAGTAAGCCAATCCTTAACTGATGTCTTATGGAAAGTGCAACCTGAATCTAACACTCACTGATCTGACACTTGACCAGAAATAACAACCAAAGCTTCAATGTAATCTTGATCCTTGTTACCTCTATTTTCAGTTACCTGATTTGCATGGATTCTTTGATTTCCATCTTTTTCAGCAATCTTCCTAGCCACCATTGCTTTCCACTTATGACATTGTTTCTTGAAATGACCAGGCTTGTTGCAATGGAAGAAGTTATTGTTTTCTTCATCTGTTGATGTACCTTGATTACTTCTTTCATGTTTCTTCTTATCAACACCAGCCTTCTTATCATTCTTGTTCCACTTATTCTGTTTGTTGGCAACAAGACCTTCTCCAGCAAATGCATTATCTGATGTCTTATGGAGCACATTTGCTTTGATTGCTAGAATCACTTGCTCCAGGAAGATTGATTCAACATTCCCATACAACAATGTGTCTCTCAACCCAAAGGATTTAGGAAGAGCTGACATTAATATGACAGCCTTATCTTCACTTGACAGTGCTACATCAATGTTTTCTAAATCATCAATGATCTTATTGAAATCATCTAGTTGGCTTAGAATGGACTTATCTTCTGATACTTTGAAGGGGTAGAGTTTCTGCTTTGTGTACAGCCGGTTTGCCAATGTCTTCACCATGTAAAGATCAACAAGCTTCTTCCACATATCCCTTGCAGATGCTTCCTTTGAAACTTCCCTTAAAGCTTTATCACCTAAGCATAGAATGATTGCACTTCTAGCCTTTGGTTCTTGATCTTGATCTGCAGCTAATGCAACTGCATCCATAGCAGCTGCTTGATCTACTGGTAGTGGTTTAATGGCATCAGCCAGCCCTTGTTGGATCAGTATGGCCTCAATCTTCATCCTCCACAAACTGAAATCAACTTTCTCTGAAAACTTCTCCACATCAAACTTGGTTGTAACCATGATTCTTCCCTTCTGATCTTATTACTTGTGGTTGCACCTTCTTCTTCCCACAGACGGCGCCACTTCTTATGAACTTAAGCAAGTACTTGACGAAGAACAATCAAGAACTCACACTCACTTGAATGTTTGATCACTCACGTTTCACTCACGAATCGATTGATTAACGAAAAATGAAATGAAAAAGATCAACACGAAGATGTATAGTGGTTCGGCGTAAGCCTACATCCACTTTGAAGGAAAGATCACTCACTAAGATGATTACAATACACACTTAAGGAAGATGATGATGAACTTATGCACATAAACCCTAATGTGCTCTCTAATCTTGAAACTGATGTGTTGCTTGCTTGAATTGGATTCACCAGCTGTTCATTGTTCTTATATGCACACCAGCAATCCAACTGCTACGCTGCAGGTTGGCATTTCACATGGGAAGCTCGTTTGTTAGCTCAACCAACTAACAAACTCAACTAACTAACAACCTAACTAACTTGATTCCATCTTCAATGCATGGTTGAGATGTAATCTTATCCGACGGCTTCTTGATCATGCTCCAACCTCTGCAGCTTCCTTTTTGTTGATCCTCATCAACACTTCAACACCAATCACCATCCTCCACCTGTCTTGGCTGCACAACAACACACAAAACACATAAGTGCAAGCATGCATGTCTATCATACAACAGCACCAGAAGAAATCTCTTCCCAGACAAGGACTCTGTTAAACGTTGCAATAGAGCATCCAACTCGTTGGCATCTGGAGACTTTTCCTCTATTTTCTCAAGAATACCTTTAGCAATGGCAGCCAGATCAAAGGGATCCGAAACACAAACCCAAATCCTAAATTTGCCAAACGATTGCTCCACTCGAGTATCGTTATAAACTTGCTGAGCAAGAGTGGTCTTTCCAAGTCCCCCCCACACCCACTATAGACAAAACAGAGAAGCCTAGAGATTCTTCATCCAAAACTTTCCTAACAAGAAAATCTCTGTCTACATCCCGACCATGTACTTTCTCCAAGTCTACGAAAGAAGTAGTTTGAATTCGGGAAGGTTCGGGCAAAGGATGATGATCAAGAGGCTGAGAAACCACAAACTTATAACTATCTTTCTCTTCCAAGATCTCATCAAGTTGAGCCTTGAGACTAAGAATTTTATTGGCAATACCATGACGAACAAAAACTTTCTTGAAACATGAACAGGAAGGGATGAAGGAGCTGCATACCTTTCTCAAAACCACATCATCATCAGATGAGTGATGTTGTTGAAGCTTATGTTTGAGGATTTTGTAGTTCCATTCGTCCAAAACGTCCTCCATTCGATAAGACGTCTGCTCGAGCCTCAACAACCAGAAGTTGATGTTTTCGTCGTTGAATCTTCAAGTCTCAGCATCATCCAACACATTTCTGATGATCTTCAGCTCTTTGGCCAAGCTAAGAACCTCCTTCTCAGCTCCTTTGACCAAATTGACATGATATCGAGCCTGCTCTTCCAGCAGACCTATCAATCGTCCAGCTGCAGCCGAAACGATAGCGTCCGCCATGATCTTCAGCTCCTCTTTTCTTACATATGCATGTAATGACGTATGTATGTGATTGTGAATGTGTTTTTTCTTTTTCTTTGTTTCTTCAATGCTGATGATATTAATTAGTCCTTATACAGAACTAAAGTAGCAAAAGACACCCTTAGCTTATTGTATTATTCTTCCGTCCATAGACACAGAATAATTTAAGCAGCAAAGAAAGAGACTATTGGCACTGATGTATTAAGTTATTCGTTAATCTCAATTACTTCTGAAAAAGGTTGAAGCTAAAGTAATTTGCACAGCTGTTAGTGGGGCAGATGCGTTTCCTTTTAGTCTTTTTCTTCCTTTAGTTTTCATAAAAAAATATACTATTTCCAATTCTTTAAGGCAAACAATTTTCTAATTAATCTAACTGCCGACTAGCCACTTAAAATAAAAATAAGGTCATAAAATCATCACAGTGGCAATTTAGTCTCATTGTAATTTGATACTCCCTAATTTGTGCACACTTTTTTTTTTAATTTACAAAGTTTTCTTTGTAATTTACAAATGATGTGTGTATAAATTATAGGGGACGGAGAGAGTAAAAGATAACATTAGATTAGTTGCAAATCGCACCTAATAGGTGGGTCTCCCACAAATTATTGCCAAATTGGGTGTGATACATCACTAAACAAACAAAGTCCTTTAGGCCTTCCACAAAGTAAACTTAAAAAACAAGTTTTTTTTTTGCCACGTCTACCTCAAAAACAAAAATTGTATACCTTCAACACTATTCGTTAGCTATTTGAGTCTCGACTAGATAAAATATTTGTTTGAATTCGTTTATTAAGTTAAACAAGCCGAGCCGAACTCGAATATCAAGCTTGAATAATTTATCGAGTCGAACTCGAGCCTACTAGTATTTGGTTCGAAAGTTCACGAACATGTACGTTAACAAGCTCGCGAACCTGTTTGCGAACAGGTTCGTGAACATATTTGTTAAGAGGGTCGCATCCATATAGAATTATATATAAACGAGCTATAACAAACTCGAACTCGAGCTTTAACGAACTCGAACCCGAGTTCAAATTCGAGTTTAAACATAAATAATTATGGGTTAATTGCAAAAAAAAATCACGAACTTTACATATATTGCAAATTAATCCTCACTTTTGAGAAATTGCAAAAAAAAGTCATCACCTTTAAGTATTGTTGCAAAATAAACCCAATTTGTAACTAAAAGTAGGTTTTTTGGGTTTATTTTGCAACAATACTTAAAGGTGGTGGTTTTTCTTTGCAATTTCTCAAAAGTGATGATTAATTTACAATAGGTGTAAAGTTCGTGGTTTTTTTTGCAATTAACCCAATTATTATTATAAAACTTTAATCGAGTAGAACTCGAACTATTCGCGAACTCATCATTTTTCGAACGAACCGATCTCGAGCCTAAATATTAATATTCGAATCGAGTTCGAGCCGAGCAAAATATAAACGAACCGAACTTGAACCTGGTAATAATCGGCTTGGTTCGGCTCGTTTACATCCCTATTCAACACAAAACTCATTCCCAATAATAAATCCAAAAAAAAACAAATTACATTCGCCCCACCCAAAAAGTTACTTTTTCTATTTTGGCGTTCCACCCAAAGAGTTCAATTTTCTTTTTTACAAACATGGGACCACACATACACCACTAATACAATTAAAATATGGGGCACACACTCCCACTAATACAACTATCCACCATACATTAAATAATAATACTCCTTAATTCACATGTAAAAAGCAAAAACTACCCTTTAAATGGAATGGAGAGAGTAAAAATTTTTGAAACCCACCTCTCCTCTCTCTTAAAAAAATTCAGATAGAATCCATTCTATCTTACAAATAACCCAACTCCTTCCCCCATTGAAAAAAAAAAAACATCCTCTAGATTTTTTGAAATGCCAAGTTATACTTCCCCGTCTCAAATTAATCTTACGATTACTGTTTGTATGGATATATATTAATAAAAGTCACTTTTTAATTTACTTATAGGAATAATTTGGTATTTTGAGATAATAAATAAGAAATAAAATATGTTACTTGTGTTAAAAAGATAATGACAAATTTGAAATTAAAGTGGGTTAAAAGGATATTAGTTAGTAGATTTTTTTTAAATAAATTATTTTTTCAATATAATAAATAATATTTGTAGTCATTGCAGGCAATAGGTTAACACTATCTGCTCATTGCTGTATATTTTGGCGGAAGATTTTCATAAGATAAAATTATCCTCAAAATTGGCTTAGCGCCGAGGACTTATGGTTCTTGAGGATAAATATTCTCAAGATTCAAGGTTCAAAACCAGATCGATTGCTATGGTTTTTTTTTTAATAGAAATGTATCACTTAAAGAGTTGATATGAGAGTTAATTTTGTGCACCTAATTTGTATTGATTTTATTCGGTAAGGTAAATATATTTATTTCTTAATAATTTTTTTTATATTCAGTTGTTCATTAAAAAATTAATAGAAAACTCGTTAATAAATTCTATAAAATTTTATTCATCAGTATATATGTTTTCAATAATAAAAGTTTATATGAGTACATGAGCGCGGGTGTAGAAGATATTTTTCCATAAATAAAGTATCATTAAAATAAAAACAACAGTATTTTGGTGTAATACTTTCGATTATATCTTAGCTTATGCTTCGTGATACAATATTGTGGTACTGATCATATTCCTTCGGTTAGTGTCTAATAGCATAGATAAAAATTAGAGTTGATAGGATTTCATTGCCTTGTATATCTCATGTAACTCTCCATAAATAGTGGAAACATTGATTATTAATTCACAATGAACCAAATATCACTTTCACAATGTCCACCTAATCACACAGATTCATGCAATTGATGCAGGGAACTAATAAATAATAGGCGCCGGTATCCAAAATCGAATTTTTAATGGATACACCTATTACTATATACACACCAAAATACAATAAAATGCAATATTTTACATACACCCACCTCACTTTTATAATATACAACTTAAACCTTAATTCATATCAACTCACACTTTTAAAAATCACAACACTTCGCATATGATATAACTCAATTCACTAATCCAACAAAAATAAGAGCCCATTACATGGCCCATGAGAAAAGGAATACACAGGGCATCAAGTTTGTTGGAGCAGCAGAGCATCGTTCCACTAGGTTTCCTTTTCCATTCTATATATTGTCTGTCATTTTCCGTTAGTAGGCAATGAAAAATATTATGAAGATTTTTTTATCTCCCTTCTCTTTTTTTGGGAGCTTACACTTGCTCGAAGAGTAGTTATCTTGTAATCATTTTATTTCGTTAATTTTTATCGTATCAGCACACCCAATCATGTACTCCATCTATCTCAAGTTAATGTTTACATTTACTTTTTCCATGTAAATTAAGAGATATAATGTTTTATTGTATAGTGAGGTAGGGAAAATAGTATTTAATGTGTATTAGTATTGTGTGTAGACCCTATATGGAATAATTAATTGTTTTGTGTGGTCCAACTTAACAAAAAAAAATGTAAACCTTAACTTGAGAGTTTGGACAAATTAAAATAGAAAACGTAAACCTTAACACGGGACGGAGGGAGTATAGTATACCAACCCCCATCTTCCTCACACCACATCACGCAACGCCACGCCATGCTCTAAAGACACGACGGTAGGAAGGAGAATTCGACGTCCTAGCCTGTCACTCTCAATCACACCAAAACATTGCAATTTCCGGGAAGATCCTTCATAGAGGATAATCCAAACATTTATGTTAGATTTTCCATTTTAATATGGCAATCACTTGTGTAAATTGGGTTTTCGGTGTAAACCCTGTGATTTCGTGTAAATCGGGTTTTTGGTGTAAATCCTGTGATCCCCTTTTCAATCCTATTTTATCCTATGTATTTAAATTAAAATGGACCACATGGTTTTCACCGTAAACCCGTCAACTAACTTTTCTAATGTGTAGTATTATTCTTATTGTTAAGGGTAATTTTTGCTTTCTGCACGTGAATTAAGAATATTATTATTTAATGTGTAGTGGATAGTTGTATCAGTGGGAGTGTGGACCCTACATTTTAGTTGTATTAGTGGGTATATGTGGGTCCCAAACGTATAATAAAGGAAATGAAACTCTATAGGTGAGACGTCCAAAATAAAAAAATGAATTCTTTGGGTGGGACGGAAGGAGTATACAATAGAAGTTCTTAGAATGTGAAATAAATCATGGGTATTGGTTTAAATGCTTTGATATAAGTGCATATATATGAACACGATTGGACATGTAATATATTGGGTGTTGAGACATTGAATGAAAATCATAGTTTAGGTTCCTTGAATCCAAGAATTGTTGTTCGACCCTGATTAGACGAAAAAAGGTTGACCGCCAGCGGTGGTCGAAAATGTGTTTTATGTTCGATCGTGAATTGTCGAAAATGTGCTTTATTTTCAACTGAAGGTGTCGAACATATGCTTTCCTTTTAACTAGGCCTTGTCGAAAATTTGATATATATATATATATATATATATATATATATATATATATATATATATATATATATATATATATATATACTCACCCCACTTTTTGATAACTGCACCGCAAGCACTATCCATACTCAATTTTTTTTATAGATAAACCCATCATTAAAATTTACAACACCAACTATTTAAAAAACTAAAATGACATTTTATCTATAAAAAATTTGAGTATGGATAGTGTTGGACTAAATAATATTGTTTCCTTCAAGGGATTATATATTTAGGCTTGCGGTGTAGTTATCAAAAAGTGGGGTGAGAAAATGGCAACTTGATATGTATTCCAATTCCTTTGCAGACTAGGGCGTGGGTGTTTATAAGGAAGGATAACAACCATCTGGTTTTGTGAACATGCCTTTATTTTTTGAACTCATAAAAGGATCCTATCTCTCTAGATTAGTGGCCTGTGCCTTCTCATTATACCTTTTTCTTTGGAGGTTAGCAAAGGAATTGATTTTTATATATAAAGACTTCTCATATTCAAATTAAAATGAGTGGTAGTTTTCATTAAAAAATAAATAAAATTTATTTCTCTAAATAGTAATTTCTAATTTACTATAAATTAATTTTTTAAAAAAATGTATGATAAACTAGATTCACATGATAACTAAATTCTATGTACTAATAGTGCTGCTAAATTTTATGTTTTTTTTATTAGACCATTATTGGCAATATGCTTCTACAAATAATATTTTTATAATTTAATATATCAAATTTATAATATATTTATATGTATTATATATTATTGAGTGGTTTGGGTGGCATATATAAATAGAGTTACGCAATCCATGGGGATTTTGTTGGATGAAATGATAACAAACTTCAAAACTTGGCATCTACTCATTCTTCAAATTAATGTTAAATAAATAAATAAATAAATAAACAAACGTGGCAAGTCATCCAACTACATTTTAAGGTTTTATTATTTCCCAAGCAATCGGATAAACCCCATCTTCTACATCAAGCAACTACAAAAACACTTAAGCATAAAGTTGTATGGAAAGATTATTACTAAAAAAATAATTAAACCTTTATTGAAGATAATTAAACCTTCGGCAACACTTTGGTGACACGTCACGTGAGATAATTTTTAGGTTTTTTAGTTAATTATAATTTTTTTATTAAAAATACTATTAATTTCGTTAAAAATACTAATATTACTTTTTATTTATGCTACCAAATGTTTATAAAATAATTTATTATTATTCTATAACTTCTCACTTATTTAAGCATCACTTTTTATTTAAATATTATTATCACTTCTTCATTCCAAATAGTCTTTACAGTTTACATAATATTGTTTTGTACAATTGTTTGCTTTAAACCTTAACCTATATGCTGACTATAATAAATTATTACTTATTATGCTCTAAGGAATAATATAATTAAAATATAAAATATACCGTGCATCCACATTTAATTCATACTGCTATTTATTTATAGTTGAGTGTAGATCAGTGAATTATAATTTATATAGTTGTGAGCGAATTTAAACTGCAATTTTTAAAAAAAATAAAAATGCTGTTAGTTTTTATGCAAAAACAAATTATACAGTATAATATGAAAAAGTTACACTATATATTTTTAAGAAAAACATATACTCCACTCATCCCATATTTGTCTTCACAGTTACGGCAGACACGAAGTTTAAGAAAAATTATTTTTTGATCAACTTTATTGACTTTTGAAGGGTATTGTGGTATTTTTAAGTAATAAATAAATTATAAAGTATGTTATGTGTGTTAGGTGAGAGTGATATTTTTGAAATTAAGATAGCTTTTGAGGTTGTTGGTTAATGTGAAGTTTCCTTTTTTGGGTAGTGAAGATAAATGTGAGACGGACGAAAACGGAAAGTTGAAGATAAATGTGGAACGGAGAGAGTATATAAATGAATGAAAATTTATACAATTTATTATTAAAATTGAATGTATAAAGTTAAATTCGTATACTAAATGTATAAGATATCATCTCTTTTGTAAAGAATAACACCGGTCTAATTTTTTATTTTCACTCAAAAATAATGCATGAGAATATATTAAGAAAACTTAACCCTCGTAATAATAATTTGAGTACTGCTCGTTAAAAAATAAATTAATAAGTAGTCAAATAAATCATGATGTAGTTAAGTTAATACTCCAATCTGGCCTCACATGAATTTTCGCGACATAAATTGTTTGTTCCATTTAAGCATTAGATAATGACTCACCCGCTTATTTTTATTATTATTTTTTTCCTTTTATTTTTTGTTTGTTGCGTAGACTAATAATTAGACAATTTCATGTGTGTGTATATATGGTGAATATAAATATTTATATTTTATTTTATTTTATTATTGTGACTTAGGTATGATTTATTATATTTATTTATTAGAATTTTAATTGTCATATCATTCAAAGTAATTTATCCTGATTTATGATACATTGGTTTACGGATATTGCTCCTACAAAGAATTTATTATAGAGGAACTTGCATGATCATCTCATCTATGTGGTGAGTCCAATTGCATTTTTTAAATAATAATGATTTTTTATTAAATAAATTATTATTTTTCATTAAAAATTATTGAATTGATATTAGGTTCATATATATATATATATAATTTTTTATTCGTATACATGTTTCTTAATAATTGTATAGTTTATTTTAAGTACAAAAAATTAGTATACATTTTTATTCGTAAATAAACGCATACGTTTTGTTTTTTTAAGTTGATGCACACTGCATCCACAAAATAATCACCCGTCTTTGTTATATATTATCTACTCCTAAGAATTTAATCATGCTGTTTATATACTTTCGGATTTACCCGAGAATAACTGCATTAGTTATTCAAACAAATCAAATAGTTTGGAAGTAGTATATTATTCTATATATTTGCAAATAATAATTAATAAAAATTGGTGAGATAATACATTTTAGATCCGTGATATCCGACTATGATAACAGTAGTATTTGACAGATTCTTGAAGACTGTGGCCAAAGTGTCACTAAAACTGCATCACCTTTGTTTGTTGTTTTCTCCTAGAATCCATCGAAATTTCATTTAATTAATTAATTAACAAAAAACCCTTGCTTCGCTTGATAGTTGATACAATACACCACCAAAAATACCATCTTTATTTTCTTTTAATTGATCATCAATCATTTTCTCTCCTTTGAATTACATTACATTACAACAACCTATTTCTCCACAAATTAAACTTGACAAATGCATCTATGGGGTTCTTCAATTCTCTGTTTGGACAAGATCCCAGAAGATTTATCAAGAGAAAAGACAGCGATGCTGGAGAAGCAGGTTGGTTTTGATTGAATTGCTCATCTTTTTTGCAAGAATTAAAAATGAATTTGATGAATTTATAATAATTCAGGGCGTGCGTTGGAAGAACTCAGAAGCTCTTTATACAATGAGCTTCGAACTTCAGAAGGAGCCAAACGACAACAGCAGAGAATCTGTGGACCAGTGGTGGCAATGACATTCAATTTCATGGTTGCTGTTGGGATTATTCTTGGAAATAAATTGGTGGGTTTTTTTTATTTTATTTCGTTTCTTGAAATTATAATTAATTAAATCTGAGAAAAAAAAAATTAAATGTGCAGGTGATGGGGAGAGTTGGATTTAAATTTCCAATATTTCTGACGTTGATACACTACGCCACTGCTTGGGTGTTGTTGGCCGTATTTAAGGCTTTCTCTCTCCTCCCTGTTTCTCCTCCTTCCAAAACTACGCCGTTTTCGTCCCTCTTTGCTCTGGGTTCTGTCATGGCCTTCGCCTCTGGTCTGGCTAATACTAGCTTAAACCACAACAGGTCGGGTCGGGTCTTGTTTTTCTGGTTGGGTGGGTTTTGGAACATGGTTTCATGTTTTTATTGTTGTGCAGTGTTGGTTTCTACCAGATGGCTAAAATTGCTGTCACTCCCACCATCGTTACTGCTGAGTTTTTTCTCTTTAAGAAGACAATATCTTTTACCAAGGTATAACTATCCAACTTAATTCTATGTTATCGGCTGTTAAAAATGGCTTGTGTTACCGGCAGTCATACATAAGAATAACATCATTCGAGCAACACATGATTACTTTTTGTAGTCATACAAAAAGTAATGCTTGTCCGTTTCGTTTAATGTTTGTACGAAGATTAAATAGTATTATATTAATAAGTAGTTGGTTGAGAAATTTAATATTTTAATGTACATTGAAAGTTGTATTATTATCGTGGGTGGATATGAATATGGATTGGATGTTTGAAGGATTAGTTGATAACGTAGGTTGCAGCATTGGTTGTGGTGTCGTTTGGTGTGGCGGTAGCAACAGTTACAGACTTAGAGTTCAACATATTTGGTGCTTGTATTGCAGTGGCATGGATCATTCCAAGTGCCATCAACAAAATACTTTGGTCTAATTTGCAACAGCAAGCCAATTGGACTGCTCTCGCGTAAGTATGCTTAACTATACTGGCTGCTCTAGCCTCATTGTGACTAAATTAATGTTACAACGGGCCAATGTAGGTTGATGTGGAAGACGACCCCTGTCACAATCTTCTTCCTAGTAGTCCTAATGCCATGGCTAGACCCACCGGGGGTGTTTTCGTTCAAGTGGGACGTAGCCAACACCACCGCGATACTAATATCAGCCTTGCTCGGCTTCCTCTTGCAATGGTCCGGAGCTCTAGCACTCGGGTAGACAATGGAATTCTTAACTACTCTGTTTGATCTAAGTGATGTAATTGAATCAACTTAATTTTGGTAATGATGTTCTACTTGTTGCAGAGCTACATCAGCAACATCTCATGTTGTGCTAGGGCAGTTCAAGACTTGTGTGATCCTAGTGGGTGGGTATGTGCTCTTCGGGTCGGATCCAGGGCTAGTGAGCATTGTTGGTGCAGTCCTGGCTCTGTGTGGGATGTCGGTTTACACATCTCTAAACCTCAAGGCGTCGCCCGATATGGCTCTGCTTCCCAACCAAAACGCACCTTCTATCAAACCTAAAAGTGTTGAAGATGAAGAGAAACCAGTGACAGAGGAGAACTCTAATGTAGTGTGACTACTTTTGTCTTTCCTCTAGACTAGACTAGATTATGAGATTGTATACAAGTGAAGGGCTAGTGAGTTCATGAGACTGATGAACACCTTCTCAAGATTTTTCTCCACCATTGTACACATTTTAAATGCTTTGAAAGTATTTTTAATTCTTGATCACTCATCTCATGACAACAGAAGCTGTGTGCTGAAAGTAGGTTATAAAGTAAATAGTTTACTTTCAATCACTGCCATCTCAAAACCCTCACATATACTATTTGAGATTAACAAGCATTGCAGATAGAAAGAAAAAAGAAATTAAGTATATCACCTATAATAAATAAAAGAAAAAAAAAAGTAAATAGAAGGAAAAGGAAATTAAGTATATCACCTATAATAAATTAAAGAAAAAAAATAGTAAATGTTTCTAATATCATGATAAGAAAAATAATAAATATTGCACATAGAAATAAAGAGATTAAGTATAATATTGACCACAATAAATAAAAGAAAATATTTTGAGAGAATAATAACAAGCTTTGTAAATAGAAAAAAATTAAGTATATCATGCCCAAAATAAATAAAAGAAAAATTTTAAAGTAGGAGTTTACTAATGCTACATAAAGAGAGAAAGAAGGGGAAAAAAACAGTGTTGCTTATAAAAGAAATAAAGTATAATGCCCATAATAATAAAATAAAATTTTGAGTAGTAGTTTACTAATACAAAAAAAAAAATTACAAGTATTACAGATAAAGAAGGATTAAGAATATCGCCCACAGTAACTAAAAGAAAAACTTTTGAGTAGATATTTATTACAAGTTACACCTTTTCACCAACTCATCACTTTTGATCATTTTTTCACCTAAATACAATAAAATACCTCAAACGTACATTTTTCTCAAATATATATAATATAAGACACTTGTGCTAATATACGACAACAATTTCTATAAAAAATATGTTAAATTGGACACTAAAACACGCTTACTTTCACTCTCATCAATCCCCCAAACTCACCCGTTGCTCGTCCCGAGACAAGAAAATAAAAATAAAGAGAAAGAGAATAAGAAAATTAGCAGGAAACAAGGACTATGACCAATACCCTCTTCAAAATGCAATTCCTCAACTTAGGTCATGCATCTTTCATTACATGTAATAATCAATTCATAGCATACAAGATAAGACAATCACCACCAATTCAAATGCTTCATTGACATGTTCTCACGGGAAGTATATATCACTCGCACTCAAGTGTAAAAGATGGACACTTATGGGTTAAGGTGTTTACGCTCAGATTCAATTCAAGTACATGTGTAATCATAAGCTTGCCAAAAGTCTCAAACTCTCTACCACTAAAGTATGTTCAACAATGGGATCAAAAATGACTTTTCTTTTGAATGTAATGTTGGCTTTTTGGTTAAGGTGAAAAATATATGGATAAGTGACTCAAAACTTGAATCAATCAAGTGCGCATTCCATCATGATATTTCATTCTTCCTACTCACTTCAATTAAGTACACTTCCTCCTCAACTTCTTCATTTTACTTTTTCTTTCTAGCACAACATTTTTTCCTTCTCTTTTTTTTCCTCTCGAGGTACCAGTTTCGGGCACTACCTCATGCATCCTCCCTAGGGTACTAGATTTAAGTACTACCATAGGATGTTTGATTCAATGGAGTACTAGATTTAAGTACTACTCCACGCTTTTCCTTAGATGCATTTTCAAGCTCATTCACTATTTTCAACACCATATCATTCCTTCTCATACTATTACTAAACTCCATTAACACACTTTGAAAAGCCATTAATTCTCGTCATGATAGAATCAATGCTTAAAAAATTTAGAAGCTCAAAGTGGTATATATATATATATATATATATATATATATATATATATATATATATATATATATATATATATATATATATATATATATATATATATATTAGAAACTTTTCTGCCAGCGTGTCGTCTCAGAGCGCTCCGTTATGACGTGTAATTTTCTTATTTTTTTGAATTTTTAAATAATTTTTTCCTTATTTACTTTTATTTAACTTCCTTATTTAATATTTTATTTTTTTAAATAATGAGTTTCTTATTTTTAATAATATGTGTTTTTTAATAATGATTAAATTTTTTATATTTTTTATTTATTTGGGTATCATTAATTAATTATACTAAATATTTTAATGCAATAAATTAATTAATATCAAATTAAATCATATATATAAAGGGAAAAAAGAATATTTCATATAATATTCTCTCTCACACCACCTATAAATAAGACTTTTTCGTTATTAATTCTAAATATAAACATTCAATTCTCCAAGAGGAATATGAGTTTTATTCAAGTTCCTCTAAATAATTGATTTATAAAAGTGTAAAAATTTTTCGATAGAGAGAATCAAGTAAAGATTCGATATACCTCTAAAAAATTGAGTATTCTTCAAGAGGAAGAGATCTTATTCAAGTATTCTTAAATCGATTTACCTCTTAAGAATCGATTCTTCAAGAGGAAGAGAATCAATTCAAGTATTCTTGAATAGATTTACATCTTAAAAATCAATATTTCAAGAGTAAGATGATTGATTCAAATATTCTTAAAACGATTTACATCTTAAGAATTGATTCTTCAAGAGGAAAAAAATCGATTCAACTATTTACCTCTTAAGAGTCGATTCAAGTATTTTTTAAGATCTACCTCTAAAGTATTGATTCAAGTATTCTTCAAGTGAAAGAGGATAGACGATTCAAGATTACTTGAATTGATTTACCTCTAGAGAATAAGAGGTTGAAAAACTAATTCATATATAGAATCGAAAGCTTAAGTTCTTTAAGTTAAATCGTTATTTCATATAAAAAATATTAAAATTGAGTTTGTAAATATTTGTTATTTTTTTAAAATTTAGTATATTAATATTTATTTATTTACATATATCTTAATTATTCAATTATGACATATGAATTATAAAATTTTTTTCTTTAGTTGTTTATATAAATTGAAATTAATAAAAATAAAATAAAAAATAAAATTAATAAATTCATTACAAATTTATGAATATTTAAAAGAATATTATATATAAATAAATTAATTTATATTAGTATATATTTTACATTAGTTTCTTAAAAATAAAAATTAATGAAAATAGAATTATTATTATATAGTTGATTAATAAATACTAAACCATAATCATGAGTAAAAAGTAATACTCTATTTAAATATTATTTATAATATTATGTATATTTAAAATATATATATATATATATATATATATATATATATATATAGCAACTATTTAAAATATGTTAATAATTTTATTTTAGTTAATTTTAAAATAAAATATTTGACCTTATTTTCCACAAATATATATATATATATATATATATATATATATATATATATATATATATATATATATATATATATATATATATATATACACATAATAAAAACGTAAACCTTAATGTGGGACGGAAGGAGTATATATTAAGTATAGTATAGCAAAGTCCTTTTCACTAACCTGTTGTTCACGTATAGTCTTACTATTTATTTATTTTTCCTATGCACTTATTATGACTTACAGTATTTACTTTAGTATCATTAATTGTAATTAATAAATAAATCATTCGATATAAATAAATTAATTAGTATCAAATCAAATAATTTATAGGAAAAAAAGAAATAAATTGAAATTTTTTATTATATAATTGGTATTTATTACTAAGAGTTATATACTTTGATTATAATTGCACTTAGATAAAATAAAAAAATAAAATACTAACAACTATATAAATATACAACAAAGAGATAAAATTGTCCCTATGTGGTTGCACATATTTTTAGAGAGATAGGGGGAGTAATAAATAGTTTTTGATTGTATTGTGTTATAAATTAACATTTAAAAAAAATACAAGACAAAATTCTTTCAAATAATTAGAATATATATGTATATTAACTTTTTACATTATTTAGTTATATATTACATTATTTAAAGTCAACTGTTATAATTTTTTGTAAATTCTTTACATTGATGAAAGAAATTGTTTAGTTATAAGAAAAAAAATCTCCTTAATTAATGTGTTACATTATATAACACAGATTATTTAATTATAAAAAATAAGAATAATAATTAAATGATCTCGCGTTGTACGCGAGTTTCATACTAGTATATATTAGGGGTGTGCACAGATATTGTATTTAACCGAAACCGTACTGAAACCGCACCGAATTAATCTCGAGCCGAAAAACCTTTGACTTTTTGACTTTTTTCGAACCGATCCGAATCGATTTTTTCTTTGATACGTACTTGGATATTTTTCGTTTTTTCTTACCGAATATTGGATATAACTGAATCAAATCAAACTGTACCGAATCGTACCTTACCGAAAAACCAAATTTAAACTATGCATTAAAATTATATATAATATATTTATCTTATTATTTATAGTTTATACTCTATATGTCATGAATTAATTAATTTTACTCTATTAATTATAATGTAATCACAATTAATAAATTAAAATTAGTTATAATATAATTACAAATAATAATTTAAAAATATATCTAATGTTCTAAATATTTATTTATTACTGTATATTAAAAATATATATTTCATAAAGTAAAATAAAAAATTTCTAAAAAAAAAAGGAAATAAATAAAATAATATGTTCAAAGTCAAAGTATTATTTCAGAGAACATAATGAATAAAGTAAATAGTATCTCTAAAGTCTAAATTCAGTCGTAAACTTAATAAATTACGATTATTTTTTATATATTTATTTAATGAAGATAAAATGCAAAAATTAATTGATAATCCATATTTGTGTTATATAGGCTTTAATTGAAATACACTTTAAATTTTAAGTTAAAGGTTTAAAAAAAATTTAAATTATTAATTTTCTTTATTTTAGTACTATTATTTTTTAGGGCAACACATGAGATTGTTTATGCAAGAATATTTTACATTTTCTAAATAATTATCAATTTTTATTAAATATATTATCACTTTTTATTAAAAATTTATCATTATTTATTTATAATATGAATTGTTTATGAGAAATTTAGTTTTTTTATTTAATTGATATTTTTCTAAGTATTTATGTGCAAAACTCCATTTTTCATGAGAAATTCGATTTGATCCGTTCAGCACCGTAAAAATCAATTTTCTCAAAAATCCATTCCGAAACGAACCGAATTTCAGTACAGATTCAATTTTGGTTTTATTCTTTACGAATTCAATATTGAATTATTTTTTTAAAAAATCCGATCTGAATTTCAGTACATATTTTTTAAAAGTCCGTACTGAATCCCGATCCGCACACCCCTTATTATATATATATATATATATATATATATATATATATATATATATATATATATATATATATATATATACTAGTTTTGTCCCCTGTGTACTACACGGGTTCTACTGTGTGTGATATTTTTATTTTAAAGATATGGTATTTTATCATAATATATTTTCTTTTTTTGTCCCATGTGTACTACACGGGGTTCTGCTATGTGTGATATTTTTATTTTAAAGATATAATATTTTATCATAATATATTCTCTTTTGATTATATATATATATATATATATATATATATATATATATATATATATATATATATATATTTCGTTTTACTTTACAATAAAAAATGTATCATTTACTTTCATATTAAGAAGATGAACTTATTAATATAAAAGGAAGTGATGTAACTATGAAATATTTTTAATCCAAAACATGAAAAATAGGGAGCTTGAATATATAAAACCTAAAAGGAAGTGGTGTACCTCTTAAATATTTTTAATCCAAAACATGAAAAATAGGTAGCTTTAATATATAAAATTATAAAAAAAGGAAGTGACGTGCATGAATATTTTTACTACCATAATTATATATCACAAAAATCTTAAACTTATTATTAGTAGTAAATTATTTATTAATTGAGCATCACTCTTTTTTAAGGAAAAATTACTCATAGGTATACACTTTATACTCATAATTATTGTGAGATACATTGATTTAAAAAAATTACTCTCACATACAAAATATTAAAGTAAAATACCAAATATAAACCTAAACTCATACACTTTTAAGCCACAAACCCTAAACCCCTTACCCACCCATTGCCGCCGCCGGACCACTGCCGGCCTGCCGCAGGACCACTGCTGGACCGCCGCCAGATATACATTTTTTTGCTGCACACACTTTTGCTGTACACGAACTTTTATGTTGCACATAAACATTTATGTGAATCACATTGTAATGGTAATATTGGAATATCACTATATATTTATGTAGTTAGTAGTAATATTTTTGTATGTTTGTATCTCGTAGTAATAAAGGATTTTTTAGTGTACCTAGTAGTAATCCTCCATTTTTTTTAAAGTCTTTTACTTTTATAAATTAATTTAATTACTTTATTTTAGGGAGGATTACTACTAAGTACATTAAAAAATCTTTAATTACTATGAGATAGAAACATACAAAAAAATATTACTACTAACTACAAAAATATATAGTGATATTCCAATATTACCCTTACAATGTGTTGCACATAAATGTTTGTGTGCAACAAAAGTGTGTGCAGTAAAAAAAGTGTGTGCAGCAAAAAAGTGTGGTGGTCCGGCGGCAGTCCGACAATTTTCTGATGGCCAGCCGATGGTCTGACGATCGGCCACCGGCGGTGGTCCCACGGTGCGTGAGAGTTTAGGATTTTTGGTTTAAAAGTGTATGAGTTTAGGATTATATTTGGTATTTTACTTTAATATTTTGTATGTGAGAGTAATTTTTTTAAATCAATGTATTTCACAAGAATTATGGGTACAAAGTGTGTACCTACAAGTAATTTTTCTTTTATTTTATTATATAACCCAATAAAAATATTCAAATGAAAAAATACATTGAAACTCATTATTATTATTTATTATTTAAATATTAATTATAAGTTATTAATAGGAAAGATTAAATAAAACATTAGTTAAAATGTCAAATTACTTTAAATAAAATATTAGTAGCACGATTAACATGAAATTTTTTGTAGGAATAAACGTGATGATGCTACGAAAATTTTCAAGAACGAATGTGATAATGCCACATACATAATAAAAAAAATTAAAACATTTTTCAAATATATATAAAAAGAGAGACTCTCTTGTGAGACGAGTTTTTTGTGAGACTGTTGTGAGAGGATCGACCCATTATTAAAGTATGCTTATCATATAGCTAAAGTATGCTTATTTATTGTAAAAATATGTTAATAATGAATTATATTATAATATTATAAAATTATACTTTAATTAATCATCAATCATACTTTACAAAACATCTTTTAACAACCATTAAACATATTGTATTTATATAATAGACATACTTTAACTCGTCTCACATAAGTAGCGTCTCACAAGAGACTTTGTCTAAAAAAAATTATTAGTATTGAAATAATAAAATTTCATTAAAATAACTTAAACACTCTTATTAGATTAAATTAAACCTTCATGAAAAAATTATTTAAAATAAAATATAAATTATATCATTATGAAATATTAATTATTTTAATTACATTACTTAAAATAAAATATTAATTGCATTATTAATTATAGGAATAAAATAAAATTATATTTAAAATAAAATATTAATTGTCTGATTAACGTGAGAGCATCACGACTCACATACACAAAATTTTTCAAGAACGAACGTGGCGACACCACATACACAAATTTTATATTACTTAAAATAAAATATTAATTGCATTATTAAGATTATTAATAATAGAAAAAATTAAATAAAATTATATTTAAAATATTAAATTAATATAAATTAAACATTAATTGCAGAATATTAAATTACTTAAAATAAAATATTAATTGCAGGATTAACGTGAGAGCGCCACATACATAAAATTTTTCAAAAATGAACGTGGCGACGCCGTATACACAAATTATTTTATAGAGCAACGTGGCGTCGACATATAAACAATTCAAAGATTTTATTTTTGACAAGCACTTGTAAATTAATAGTATTATATATATATATATATATATATATATATATATATATATATATATATATATATATATATATATATATATATAACGAGACACTATTTTCAATTTACAACTGATGAGAGTGAAAATAAGCGTGTTTTAGTGTCCAATTTAACATCTGTTTGATGAGAATTATTGTTATATATTAGTACAAGTGTCTTATATTTAATATATATGAGAAAAATGTGCACTTAAAGTGTTTTATTGTGTTTTAGGTGGAAAAAGGGATCAAAAGTGCCAAATTGGAGAAAAGGTGCAATTTCTTCAAGGATGCTCTGAAACGCACGTCCAACTTGTATAATTATTCTGTATTTGTGTGGAGCTCTAAACTAGAAGCGTAATACATGGATGGAAAGCTACAAAAGAGAGGGTCGTTTTGGCGTAAAGAACACTTCAATCGGATTCCATACGAGAAAGTTATGATTAAAGTGGTAACGTTGCGCAAGCTGTGCCGAACAGAATGGCTGTGGCACTTTGCATGACTTGTTATACATACAAATGTTAGGTATTTGGAGGATTCTTCACATGGATAGAAAGCCAAGGAAGAGAGAATCACTTGAGTGCAAGAATTACTCAAATCGGAGGTCGGATGTGGAAGTTATGTGCGAAACGGTGAGACTGTGCAAGCTTGCTCGACCAATGGAAGCTTCCTCAACCAGAATTATTTTGGTCGAGCGGAAGAGGTCAATTCGAGCAAAATGACCAAAAACTTATAGAGAGTTTGCTCGACTATTGTTCGACTTGGAGGCCTTGTTTGACTTCTGAAGGTTTAGTCGAGCAGAATGTCGTTGATGCTATTTTTGGTAGTTTCGGGTTTCTTTTACCAAATTTGACATATGTCTCAAGTAAAAGTTCATCCAAGGCCTATAAGGAGAGCTTACAAGTATAAAAGGGGGTGTAGATCACATCATTATTCATCATATAATCATATTGAATTAGAGGAGAGACACATCCATCCTACACCCCATAAGGGGGGATCACCCCCCAACCATCATCCACATCCTTTCCTCCATCCATCCATCACTTTGAATATTCATCTGTGGAATCAAGAGGAGAACCAAGAGGAGGATTCAAGACGGAGAATGATGCAACGACTCCCAAATTTAGGGTTTATTTCGTTTCCTAATTTATCTTGTAATTTTTCAAGCATCCGGATAAGATCTATCCAACACCCATGATTGTTTTTCGCAATATCATGGGCTAGAGCCTTTTTGGTAGAACTAGGGTTATGAAGGTTCTTACGAATTAATTGAACTTTTGTGTGTAAGCTCCGTACAACACTACTTGTGATTTATTTTATATAAGACTGTGCATTCTTAATTCATACTCGCAGTCGTTTTGTGCATCATTAACTATTATGTAGAGTCTGAATACATATCTTGGTTATTGATTGAGTGCGTTCACTGCTGAGCAGAATTACATGTTATAATTCTAAGAGAGGGGACTCCGAAGTCTTATTAGAACTATCTTATATAAATACTTATTAATTGAATATTATTCGGGAAAGTAGGATAAAGAGTATAACTTCATAGTACCTATAAAGGGAGATCATATCGGGTTAGAGTACCAATTGGCCAGGGAAATAATTGATATTGATAGTACCTAGAAAGGGGGGTTGAATTATATCTTTTGCTCCGAGGTTATTCACATGTGTTACACGCATGTTTACTTGTATCTATAGGTAGATATGCATGGCTTAGTGATGTGTCCATATTCCACAAGGCAGAGTCGGACATCAACACACGGAAGAAAAATTAATGAGTAAAACTGGATTATCCTAGAGCTACATATTCTCCTACTTGATCCACTGTCGTATTCTTCGAGTGATATTTTATTTTATTTGTTATTTTAATTAATTATTTAGTAGATTATAATTAAATTCCAAAAACTATATTGCCATACTTGTCTTAATTAATTAGTAAATAATTAAATTGATAATACGCCGTCCTTTGGGTTCGATATTCACTTGGTCGCTTGCTTAAGCTGCAATTGATATCATTAATACTTGGGGATTAATTTTGCGTGCAAAGAAAGCGCACATCAAGTTCTTGGCGCCATTGCCGGGGACGGCTATTATTATTGATTTTATTATTTCTAGTTTGATTAAGACTTTTATTTGTGATTATTTATTTCTATCTAACCTTAAATTTTTCTATGGTACTTGGGCACTAGGAAAAGGAGAGGAAAGAAAGGAAGAAGTAACACACTGAGCTAAACATGGCAGGAGCAAGGCAGAATCCGGATAATGTTTCCATACGTGAAATTTTCACGAACTATGGAATTGTTAACATGGGGTTGATGGGAGCAAGGGGAAAAGATGATTTTGAAATACATCCCGCTCTTATTAACATGGTAGAGAATAATCCCTTTTTCTGGTGGTTGTTTTGAAGATCTATATCAGCATCTCATAAGATTCCTTGGTTATGCAAACACTCAAAAGGGCGCTGGAGCTAATGATAATGCTTGGCAGATCGCCTTATTCAAGTTCTCTTTGATTGATATGACAGAAGCTTGGTATGAGAGTCTTGATGCTACAGATTGCACTACATGGGACCAACTGCAGCAAAAGTTCTTGGGGAGATACATGCCACCCTCAAGGATCTTAAGAATAAAGCAAGAGATCACCCAATTTGTTATGAATCAGGGTGAGACATTTTATGAGGCGTGGGATAGGTTTAAAGACATGCTTAGGAGGTGCCCACAGCATGGAATGTCAAAGGCTCAGTACATAAGCATCTTCTACTATGGATTGCATTGTGAGTCGCGTGTTCTTATTGATGCATCTTCAGGAGGAGCGCTGTTATCTAAGACAGCACTTGAAGCAGAAAAGTTATTTAAAGACATCTCTATGAATTCACGTGACTGGCCTGTAGAGAGAGATAGAGGATCATATGTACTTGGTGAAGTGGCGCAGATTGACCATCAAGTGGTGAAGTCGAATGGGGATGATGAGATCGTCTCTAGTTTAGCTAACATCAACAAGCAACTAGAGTCTCAGCAGAGGCAGATCACAGAGTTGACACAAAGGGGGCCTAGTATCCAGCAGCAAGGAGTGAAGAGTGTTGAAGATACCTTCAATCGATACATGACTGAGAATGATGCAAGGGTTGACCACATCGAAGCTAGAATGAATGTTGATCATGCAGATTTATCTAAGCAGTTGAAGGACCTTACATTGATATGAGGAAGATGGCCACGAATGTGAATCAATTGACACAAAAATTGGAGAATAATGCCATCACTTTGAGGTCCAGAACGCACTACGAAGGTCCGATGATGCCGGCAAGCGAGAACGAAGGAAGCAGGGAAGTTGCTCGACCAAACCACATCAACTCGACCAGACCTAATGGTCAAGCTGAGGTCGAGCAAGCTCTGAAAAAATAGAATCACCACACTCTATTTTCAGGTTTGCCGCTCGACCAGTACTTTCCGCTCGATCAGACCATCCAAGTCGAGCGGAAAGATGTGTAACGTAATATTAAATCAACTCAGAGGCAACGGAACACACCACTGATCAAATCAAAGATCAATTGACAAGTTGAATTCATTTTAGGTGGGAGTGTGATCCCACACACAGCAGGGGTTAATGGAGACGAGGTCGATGCCATTATCTTTGGCGAAGTCCCACGCAGCCCTCTCTGCCAATGTCTTCGAAAGCAAGTACCATATCTGCCATTGAACAATACAACAAATATATATATATATATATATATATATATATATATATATATATATATATATATACTCAACAAATTCAACATTAATATGGAGTATATTCATAATAAAATGGATCGGACCTTGCTTTCTTTGCAGTAATCTGGGTCGCTCCACCATGTCTCATCAACAACGGTTTCACCCGTCTTGGCAATCCAGTTATAAGCAATTTACATATCTAAGATCACTCGCACATTAAATTCATCATTAGCATTGCATCCATGCAGAACCCACTTCACATTTTGGAGAGCATCTTGAGAGAGGATATTCATAAGGTAAATTGGAAGTTCTTTTTGTTGGTTCTGTTTATTGAAGTCAAGGCCTTGTGTGTGTGTTTCTACTTGACAGATACAATGTACCAGTACATAAGTATTTAGTCCGCCACATAAAGCAATGGTGTTTCCAAGTAAAACAATCTAACCTAAACTACAATTTCAAACAGTTTCTCACCTAAAAGTCATATGCCACATGTTTTGAGGTACAAAGCAACAATCTCATCATACCGATTACCAACAACACCAATAGCAATACCAACATATAAATCTACTTAAGTAATTCAATGCAAAGAAGAACACAAGCAATTTACCACCCTAATTCCTCTAATTCCCCCAAATCTAAACACAAATTAAATGAAGTAGGTAATATACCTTGTTGTGCATAAGAGGACCTACACTACATCTTGACCAGAACCCCCAACTGGACCAAACCTAGAGGCATTTCGATTTCGAAGAAAAGGAATCGAATTTTGATGATTTCCAGATTTCTCGTGAAGGAGAATGGTCTGAGGAGAGCGAGCAAAGCATGGACGAAGCCTACAGTCAGCTGACGTACGCTCACTTCAATCGAACCAAATCCGACACCAAACCTGCCTCCGGCGAGATCCCGACCAGGCTCCCGGCAAAGATGAAAAAGTCGACTAGTTTGAAATCAGCTTTCACGCATTTCAAAGAGGACGACGTCTTGGAGGCACGGCGGCCGGCGATTCCGGCAGCAAGACGGGTGGCTTACCTTCTCTTTTGACCTTTTGTTTTTGTTCCTCTTGTCCTTCCCTCTCGATTCGCATCTGTGGAGCCCGATTGTTGAGGTTAGGCTTCAGATTTGGTTTTTTCTTGCGTCAATTTGGTTGTGGCGGCAGTTCGGTGACGGCGGCATTGAAATGGGAATAGGAAAGGCATATTAGTGGTTGGTGCGACCACTGGCGTGGACCGCGTGGAAGGGCAATTTCGTTCATTTGTTGCTAATTTGTGTACCTAATAGCATATTTTTTTCATGTATTTGGGAGTAAATATACTTTAAAGTGTGTATCTCTTAGTAATAAACTTAATAAGTAGTGTATCAAATTGTAAAAATTAATGTTATGATAGAATTGAAAATTTAAAATAGATTAAATATTAAATTGACAAAATTAAAAGATTATGATAGAATTGAACATATTAAATAAATCATGTATTGAATTGACAAAAATTAAAATCATGATGTATTTGAAAATCCCTTAATAAGGTGGTGAATTTTTAGGAATTATCCTTATTGAAAAAGATTAGGTATATCGACCGCGATAAATAAAGGAAAATCTTTTAAGTAGATGTTTTCTAATATCGCTTTGAGAATAATAACAAGCTTTGCAAATAAAAAAAATTAAATATATTGTGCCCCCAATAAATATAAGAAAAACTTTAGAGTAGAGGTTTACTAATGCCAAGTAGAGAGAAAGAAAAACACAGTGTTGCATATGAAAAGAAATAAAGTGTAATGCCCATAATAAATAAAATAAATTTTTTGAAGTAGTTTACTAATACAACGATGAGAAAAATAACAAGTAGTGTTATAACAGATATAAAAAGACTTAAGTATATTTTCCACTTTTGAGTAGAAATTTATTAATATTACATTAAGAAAATAATAAGTTTAATTTGCACATAGAAAAGATAAAATATATCTCGCGCCACAATCAATCAAAGAATAATTTTAAAGTAGGGGTTTACTAATACCACATTAAAAGAAAAGAAAAACTAGCGCTACAAATACATGAAAGAATTTTGTTTCAGTAGATATTCACTAGAACCATGTTGAAAAAAGTAACAAGGCTTTGCAAAAAGAAAAATATTATCCATACGGCGCCTTTTTATTTAAGTAGATGTTTATTAATACAATCTTAGAAAAATAACAAGTACTGCAAAAAAAATAATTAAATATATTGTCTACAAATAAATAACAAGGCTTTGCAAAAAGAAAAAAAAACTAACGCTACAAAATAAAAGAGATATGCCCACACGAAATAAAATAAATGTTTTTGAGTATATGTTCATTAATACCACGTTGTAGATGAAAAAGGATGAAGTTTATTGTCCAGAAATAAATAAAAGAATTTCTTTTGAGTGGATGTTTGCTAATATTATGCTGAAAAAAATAACAAACTTTGCAAATGGAAAAATATAATGTATATGTCACCTCATCTATACTAATACAAAAGCAAAATATTTTCACTTATTTTAACCAATTTTGACCATTCAATTTTTAATCTTGGCCATTGATCTAATTTTACATTCAATTTTCAATCTTGGCCATTGATTTTTACACCCTAATGCAATTCTATAGGAACGTAAACGGGTAGGATAGGGTACGGATTGGACAAATTCACATACTACCCGCTACCCTATTTACCCTATCCTTACCCTACCCTATTACTCTAAAATTGAACATCGGGTAGGGTACGGGTATACCCGTCGGGTATACGGATAATCCGTTGGTAAATAGGTGCCCATAATTATTATAAAATATTATATGAATATCTGTCGTTTCTCAAACTTGATCAATCCTATTCGTATTGAAATGAAAAAGTTTTTTTAAGTATAAATATAAATTTGAAATTAAATAACGTACTTACATTTATTAATTATAAACTAAATAAATGATGTAAATACGTAATTTAAAAATTAAATAATATAATATAGGAGTATATATAATTTTTGAAAGTAGAATATAAATATATACATACATAATTAGAAATATATAATATTATAATATAAATATAAATAAATATATTACTTGGACATAATTACTTAAAGATTAAATAATGTAAATATGAATATATAAATATGTAATATAATTAAAAATGTATAACATAATAGTACTATATATATATAGTATTATAAATATAATATGTATAATATATAGTATCGGGTAAACAGGTATAAAAGGAGAATCCGTACCTTACCCTTACCCGTAAAATTTTTATCGAATTCGGGTATTACCCTACCCGTTACACGATAAAATCTACCCTATCTGTACCCACCACCTCGGGTCCCGCGATAACCGACCTGCGAATAAAATTGACATGCCTACAATTTTATCACTACCACTATCCACCTGCATACTCCTCCTCGAAGTGGCGGTGAACAAACATGAGAAACTAAAGAATAAACCTGACCGGAAGCCTCGCCAGTGGCAGCGCCTTGAAGTCGTCCCCTCCGCAGCCGCTGTCACCACCGACGAATCATAATTTTATTTTTGTTCACCATATTTTTGTACTAAACTAATTTTTGATCTCATTTTCAAACCCTAATGTAATTATCTCTCCGCCGCTGCGTCAAACTTATGCTCTTCTCTTAACGTGGCGGCAGCGAATAGGTACGGCAGTGGCAGCTTGAAGGCGGGGAACCAGATTTGCAGCGACGTTCTTTTTCGGCATACGATTGTGCGGCACTATTCGACGAAGGCAGCGCCGGCGGGGGTACTTAAGCGAACCTCCAGCGGTGATGGGCGACGGCATTCCGGTGGGTTTCTTTACTTTCTTTTGCTTCAGTTAATCACATTTACATGGTTCGATCAAATTGCACTCTTTTTAGTGATTATGCATTGAACTAATATGGTACATATTCTATGGATATGCAGCTCAAATTGTGTCCTCTGTTTCGTCTCTGCCACTAGAAAAGTTGAGAGTTCTATTGATCCTCTTTCTTCTTCTATTGATCCACTATTTTCCCTTTTTGGAAATAAATTATTATATGTGAAATGCGATTCTAATTCATGTAGCTATTACTTGATGAATTTCCTGAACGAAATTTATTGTATCTGATAGGAAGAAATTTTGTGAAATGATTCAAGTTACTCCTTCTGTTTCATGAATTTCGTAGTGTTTTATCTTCATTTGTAACATATACGGCAACAAAATGTAGAGAATTTATATAGATATCATGTGTGTATTCATATTGAGATTGCCGGCCAACATCTTGCCATGGCCATTGTGCGTGTGTTTTCATTATCACAATTATATGAGCCATTCAATCTCAGTTTTGTTTTGATTTTCTGTAGAGAAACAGTCTACTTTTTGCTTCTGGAAGTGATTTCAAGGATTTTATCGATTCTAGTTGACTCACTGCGAAGTTAATTTGTTCCCTAAACTATCTTTATTTGTTCATATTGTTTTGTAGCATAATGCCCATGTCTACTTAATCTCCATCTATCTTAGGCATTCCTTCTTTCTCTTTTAAATTTATCTTTTCAAAATTAAGCATATATGCATATATGACAATCTCTGTCCTCTGAAATTTTTGCTTTTCCTCACAGATTATTCATTTTCTCTCATTGAATCGATGTATGATTGCTGGTACGTGAGTATTTATTTATTGGCAATATTAGAGATGCTGCGGAGGTTCTTCAGAATGTAAGTAATGTTAAACACGTCTTTTATCCCTATCTGGCCGAATAAATCTAGGAAGGAATATTTGGGTAAATTTTATAGTGTTCTTGAGCGTGGATGCTTTGGTGTGTAGGCAACCAGATGCTAATAACCTGCCATTACATGCTGAATATGAGACGTCTGCCCCACATGTCTTTAAGGTAACAGTAGTAATACATGTTTACTTATTTGGCCAGTTTCTTTAGCAACTACTCATCCCTTGATGTACTCAATTTTTATTGTGTTTCCACTCATAAACCAGCCTCCTCATAATTCCTATCACTTTAATTGAACCCAGTAGTGAGATAAAGGAAAAGATAACCACATATCCTACCTTTAGCTCTTTCCTAAATTAAGCACATCAAGTATGGTGTTTCTGTGTGCATATCCTCCTCTTATGATCGCACGTTTGTAGGAAGGCACACTCACCTGGAAGCTGGAAATGAGCACTAAAAGACAATTTTCTCTTTAACTGTGACTTGAAAGGTAAATTTCATAGTATGTCATCAATCTTGATTGTGGATAAAATAGCAGCCATCTAAATGAAATACGCTCATTCATGTTTCAGTGATCGATCCCATGACATATGCACCTTTTTCCTATGGTTTCACTTCATCTATTTTTATTTATGGTTACAAGTTTCACTTCATCTATGTTACAAGTTGGCTTAGTAACAATGGAACATCGTCCGACAACCTTATAAGAATAACATGTTAAAATGATTCAAGTGTTATATATTATTGTATGAAATGGATTTATGATTATACATTATGTGTTGTAGGTAGTGCATGAAATAAGAATCAACGAATCAGAGCTGCAAGATAATTAAACAACTATATAAATAATCTGAGGTGATCAGATCATAAATATTGTGAGTATATCTATCTATACTACTATAAAAGCAAAATTGATTTGCTTAATTTTGACTACTCTTTGCCTATTTTGACTTTTATTTCTCAATCATGTCCTTCTATTTTTAGCATATATAATCTACATCGTTCATCTCATGTGTTTAATTTTAAATTGTAATTCTTGGTGCTTTTTTTGTCATTTAGACAAATTGTTTGGATCTATTTGTGAATAATTAAATTTGCTGTGAACATAATCCTAATTTTCTTCTCGGTACCCTGATTTTCTTTTCACCATCGCGATTCACCAATGTCTGATTTTCTTCTTACCATCGCGACTCACTAACATTTGAAGCAATCTGTCATGTATTAATGGATGATAATGTTGCTGTAATTTTTTAATAATGTAAATCGTTTCTTATTTCTTGATTAAAATACCTGGTATTTTTAGTTTCAGGTTTTCGTATTTTGAATTAAAATACAGATCCTTTGATTTCAGATTTTCGTACATCGGTGATTTTTATCCTTTTATCAGAATGGAAGGTTAGTATTCCTTTATATATTTATGTGTAGTATTATATTATATTGTATTGATTTTAGTACCCGTGCGATTTCAGTAGTCGCCGTGCAATTTCAGTAGTCAATTCCTCTGTAGCCATCGCCACCTTTTTCGTCTCTACCATTGTAAGGTGAGTTTTTCACACTCTCTACCACCGAAGTGAATGAGTCAAGAGATTGGAATTGTAATGTCTCAAAATGGATTTCTAATGGTTTATATTGTCGTGTATGATATCTTTTAAATGAAAGACCTGACTAAATGTATATATCATGATGATTGAATCCATTTTTTTGTTTAAATGCTCTTACTAGAAAAGGGTAACTTGAATTGGGTGGTCAACCAGATCAGATGGTTACAGAGTACTGATATCATATAGCATAGAGGCCCAGTTTCAAACATGGAGTTTTGTTGGTTGGATATAATTATTCTAGGTCCATGCTTCTCCTATAATGCATCCATGACTTTCGTAGATAAGGTCAAGTGTGGTTCACAATTTCATCAAAAAGGAAAAAAAAAGTGTTCTTATTTCTAGCAATTACATTGTAATTATTTACTCTTAGAACAAAATATCTGCTGGTATATTTATACTCTTTATAACTTCTAGAATTATCTTATCTTGCTCGGGTGAAATAATGGCTCTTAAACTTACTTTTATTGGTACCTATTAGACCCGTGTAATCCAGTTCTGTCGTACCTCCTCTCTACTGATGAGGTCTTCATATACTTACAATTAATGAGGAAAAGTTGAAGTTATAATACACAAGTTTATTTATTTTTAGATTATTACTTTAGATATACTTTTATGTCTTAGCAAAGACCATTTAGAAAGTATATGGTAAACGACATCCTTAATACTAATAATCTACATGTTATGATCCTTGGTTTTGACAAATATTTTAAACTTATATAATGAATTTTATTCCATGATACCTGCTTATGAAAGTTCTATATAATGAAGTTTGTTACTTTTAAGTTTGATACAAATCAGTAGTGTAAGGTTGTTGACATCTATGCCACTACATTTTCCATCGAAAATTCTCTTCTAACGGTCACTGAATTTCAATGTGCAGGGTCTTCAGCCCGAAAATGAATTTTAATTGCTGCATGAGGTAATCAACTTTGCAACTAGAAGTAGCTCTTCAATTTAGTTCATAAAGGAATTAATGTTACTTACACAACTATCACCCCTACATAGTTCCTCTTTCCTCCTTCCAATATTATTATAACTTTACATAGGTTCCTGGTGAATTATCGAAATGCTATGACTTTACACAATATTGATTAGTGCTTTTAGAGTATATAATTGTTGTTGTGGTTCTGCTTTTCATTTTTTGGAGAATAAATAATTTGCTTTATTTACCAAACCAATTTGTGATTCGATCTAGGTTCTTTTGTTACGGCTATGATTTGAGTTCTCTAAAATATTTGCAAAGCTTTTCCCCCTGCATTGTTTTCCCAAATTTGCAAAACAGTTCATTACTTTCCCCTGACCTTATATTGTACTTTGGTTTATTTTTTCAGATTTTATGTCATAATCTGATAATTTTTTTCCATTTTCAGAACTGATATTACATGTTCTTCTCCGACCCAGGTTCTCAATTTGTGTTCTGTCCCTCAACATGATTCACTAATCTATTTGAAAATTTCTTAGGAATTATATACTTATAACTATTATTATGAAGCTTGATATTTAAGATTATGGCCTAATACTTATCCATCTTTTTTTAGGGATTACATTGGAAGACATGGCAGGTATATTTGTACTTTTTTTTATACTGTAATTTTTTTCCCACTTGATCGTTGTGTATAGAAAGAGTTCCATGATTCTTATTACTTTCAAAAGATAAGATTTAATTTACGAAATCAATTGATATTGTTTTTCATGTTCTTCAATGGTGTGGGTAAACAAAGAGTAGAAGGTTGACTATACTTATGTTGGGGTCCTATTCAACAATTTGGTATAATACCAAAGAACTTTAATTATTTAATCAAATTCTTTTTGTTTTTAATCAAATTAGTATTTAGATTTGCTACAATATACATTCCTTTTTCATAGAAAAAACTGTTCTATCAGTACGAAACCTGGCTATATGATTGATTGTTGTTCTGTCTATTGGCTCTTAAACATTCCTAATAGGTTTAGTTCATTCTAGATTTGTCTTTGAATCAAGAAATTGCATTGTATGCTTTTTTTTCTTTTTTATTGTTCAATTTTGCAGATTATAGATATAAAGTTTTAATGCTAACTAGCGTTGTCATCATCCTTCCATACCCCAACCAAGCAAGGTCCAACACCAAATTTGCAAAATTTTCTTACCAGTTATCGCTTTATAATAATTTTCTTTGTTCTTTTTTATTCTTTTGCTCTTAGTTTCTTCAGGCTAATTTTTCCCAATTAATTATGAGATTATCAGGTTTAAAATGGAACGTGTGTTCAATTCTTCCTGTCTTTCTAAATGCATTGTTTATACATACCACAATCTATTTATTTCAATTATTTTTGAATTTCTAATGCCAATTGATTACAATGAGATGAATTGAATATATGTGGTTTTATCTAATTGATTAAATTTTGAGTATTTATCTTCAAATAATTTAAATATACATGTACAATGTACATTTTACATCACATTCATACATTAAAAATGACAAAAATTACCTTTTCATGGCAACCGATATTCGTCTTTATCACATTCCTGTGAAGACTTTCACAGTGGAAAAGCTTGAGCTACAAGTAAGTTGAGATATTGAATTTAATGGTGAATTTTAAACATATGTACTACTTTACATATGTTTGTTTCATGGCAGATTTACTGTACGTAAAAAACTTCTATTTTTCTATTGACTATTGTGAGACGAAACTTCATGTCACTTTTATTTATCAGTTTTGATGCTGCTTCTAAGTGGCTTGGCAAGTTTTTGAATGCTTGGTCCATGTGTCTGAACTAATATGTGTTTGCAGTTGATCATTTGTGCTTGATGCCCCAAAAACATCATTTGTGTGCTGTGACAAATTATAATTTGTCACAGCACTCAAATGATGATTTTATTGATCATTTGGAAGACTCCAATGAGATTTCTGAAGTTGGCGATGCTATTAATGGAAACTACTTTTTGGAAATTAGTGTTGGTAAGTTTAATCCCTTTTCTTAGTTGTTTTTTTATAGAGAGGATAGGAAGATATAATCATTTTAAATTTATTGGTAACATCATTTAAATTTTTGATATTTTTAATTTGTTTTCAATCAGATTAGTGTACTAATTAATTATGAAAATAATGAAAATTGTTGATATTGTGATAACAATTGTGGTATTGTTTCAAATTTTCATGTCAATGTAATTTTCTTATGATGATTTTCTACTTTAGTTGCAGAAATATGTGTTGCAACTGGTATATGAAAACGACTACTTTTGTCAGCATACCCCAAGTGTAAGACTTTTAATACAACTCTTTTCAAATTTTTACAAAATTGTCGCTTCAACCCTATATTTTGGTTAATTTTTAAAGAATCTTTTGTGGGGTTTCAAGAAAACTAACAGATCTCTTTTAATTTCAGAATGCAAGTCCTGCACGGTGAGTAGTGGTGAGAATCAGTGGTGACGGGTGGTCAACAGCACCACTTGATGCCAAGAGATGCAAGTCCTGCAGGGTGAGTAGTGGGGCTATGGTGGTTGTGTCATTCTATTTATTCTGTTTTAGCCCTAAATTCTACAATTGAAAACCACTCTAAAAGCTCCTTTCATTCCTTATAAACTCTGATAGGGGTACGTTTACTAATGCTGAATTTTATTTTTTTGGCTATTTCTGGAAGTAGTGCGGGCATGAATTGTGCTTTGATTTTCTGTTGAATTTGATGACTCTGTGTCGTTAGCTATGCTTTGTAAAGTAATTGATGTGGATTGAGGGAATTGATTGCGATCGAGAAAATTAGGGAATCTTAAGATTTTAGATCTGATGGTGGTGTTTAATTGATATTGAATTGCAGAAAACAAATGTGGTTTGTGCTTTAGAGAGTATATGGAGTCTAGAAAGTTGAACACACATTTTCTTGAATTTCTTAGAATATTTCTTAAATAAAGAATATTCATATAGATATGTTTTCTTGGTATCTTCATTTATGATAACTATCAAAGAAAAAATAGTTTTGTATGATTCTTACATGACATTCTTTTTCTTGGATATAAACAAATTAAAAAATAGTTTTGTATGATACCGTAGTAGAGCCCACCACTCATCGTAAGGATCATAGATTGTTTGTTTCTGAACTCCCCAATAAAAAAAGTATAGCATTTTTTTCTGGCCTCTCATAAGAAATATTTTTTAGGTCTATACATCAATTAATAATAAAAATGAGAAATTAGGTTATAGCATCTTATACATCATTTCATAAAATTTATCACTTCAGTGCTGCATAGTATTGCAAAGATGTTACCAAAGTTATTGTCGTTTTGTTGGTCTCTCTTATTGAAACATTTAGAATTCCTTTTATGCCTTTTACAGGAATAAAGTTGTAGTTGTGGAAACTATAGCTAACCAACTGATCCAAGATTGAATGCAATGGTAATGCTTACACATTGTTTATAGGCTCTTTTCTTTGGGGAAAGAATGATGTAAGGAAACATTATCTACAATTGCAATGCTCACATATTGTTCCAGATTGCTTATTGTTCTCCATTTGTTTATTCTTCATTTGCATGTTTTTTTTTACCTAAAAGTTTTCTAATTTCAAGAATTTATAATATTTGATTATTGATTTGTTGATATTATTTGGATCGTATTGTAGTGATTGTTCGTGATGTATTGACTTGTGTTTTATTTTTTCAAATTTTGGGGTCCACTGGAATCTAATAATTAGCTCATAACTCTGCCAAAGAGTAAGTAAAGCTCCAAATCAAATAGAAAGCATGTGATATCAAGAAAAAGGTCTGAATTTGTGATTTCTCATTTCTCTATCTTTATAAATTCTCTATCCTTAGAGATCGATCAGTTTAAATGTTATTATTAAGTAAACCAACTTAAGCAGAGTTACTTAGAGAATATTGATGCAATCTCTAGCGCGAAGACTGGATCAGGTAGGTCTCAACTGAGCATCTGCAGCAAGGATGCCAATCAGAAACCAAGCTACCTTTATAAGTAAAGGTTCTCATATTTGTGCTTTTTTTTTGGTAGCTTTAAATAATTCGTGCATGGATATTCAACGATTATAACTTGATTTTGGAGCTCGAATCTATGTAAAAAAATATTGTTGATAAAGATTCATAGGATCCTAAACTTTATTGAGTTATGGGCCCAATTGTTACTGTAATTGGTGATTTGCTTATTTTATATTTTTTTGAATGTTTTAAGCTGGAATTAATAAGAATTTTTTTTATCACCACTATGGATAATTTGATTGTGAATCTGTTATCTTTGAACTTTATATCTCAAGCCATTAGAGATACTACTATCTCTTTGGTGAATTTTGTGAGTCATTATTATATATGAATTGTAATTTGAGGTACAACTAGCTCTCTTTCAATTTTTTGCGGTGACTGAGTGTCATGTCACTCTATACATGTATTTTTTTGCAACTATAAGCCTATACCTAAAGAATTGTTCATGCTATTGCTCCATTGTTTTTAAGTGGTCTACTTGCTGCTCAGATGGATTTATCTTAAGTTATATTTTTTGTCCATTAACAACATTCAGACTTCACTAGAATATGTTTTTCCAACCTTTTGACATATTTTTCTTTTAGTCATGGTTGTTATTCACTTGATTTTGATTCAAAATTTTAATTTAATTTTCTTTCTAATTTCCTGTTTCACAAAATGTTCAAGTACAATTTTTTAAATTATGTACATTCTAAGCTTGCTTTTGATTTCAGTGAATCTACTACAAGATCAACACTCATATTTAACTGGGAATTGATAAAGAAGCATTAAGGTAATTTCATCTGGCCATCCATGGTTTGATTCTAGGGATTCTTCACATGAATTGATTAGTTAGATCACTTGTAAACTAATATGAGGAGAAGTACAATAAATTATGACATTGAATAAATTTGCATGAACTACGTCTCAAAGTTTGAAAAAGCTTTTTTATTTTAGGCCTAACTATTTTCCTCCAGTAGCTCATGTAGAATAAGAATCATCATCATATTGTTGGTAAAGTAGTTACAATATTGGATGTAATCATGGTGGAACTTCGAGGCGTTATATGTTTACGGGGTTGAGAAGTATTTTTTTCCTGAATGAATTGATAATAATTATATAACTTTTTTGTACTTTGTATAATATGTAGTAGATCAATTCTTAATGTATTATACATTCTTAATTACCGAAGTTTTTTTCTTGGTAGATAGGTACTATAAATACTCTTGCATTTCTTGGCGATAGGTGGGGTTTTGAAAGAATTAATTAATCATTTAAGTTTGAGTTTTGTAAAGTTGGTGTTTTTTTAATCAATAATCATTATGTTTGTATTATATTTATTTAATATTAACTATAATAGATTAAGAATTATTTAAACATTATAAATATAAATATATATATGAAATAAATGAGTATGGATATCATTTAATATTGTTTATTGGATTTTTTTATTAGGGATGACATTGGAATGTGTAATTTTTAATATTCTCTCAACTCGAATTCTATTGGAAAATGGATTTGTGATGGGCAGACGAAGTGAGTACATTATTTGGAAATTTTACTAATATATATACTCATTATGTACGTTACTTCTATTGCAAATGAATTCCAACCTTTGAGAAATACCAACTTCTATTATGTGAGGTCCCGTGTAGAGTAATTAATTATTTTGTGTAGGTTTCACTTGAGAAAAAATGAAGGTTTGAGTTTATACATGACTTCACAGTAAAATATTATATTTCTTAATCCCCATATAAAAACCAAACGTAAGTATTATTGCGAAACTGATGAAGTTTAAAATAAAATTTGTATGGTTAATATAAGAAATATCAACTTAAACATAAAAATAAATATTAGTCTTATAATTCTTCTATGCAACTCACAGGATGGTAAATTCTAAAAGGAATTATTATATGTGATGTATGGGTGTTGGACAAAATCATCATCAAAAGTGTTCGCCTACTTTAAATAGATGGTTAATGATAAGACAACTCCGAATATTTTGATAACCATAATTGAGACTTGTATGGGTATCATTATAATAATAAATGGGTACCCATGAGTGGGTACAGTTAGCTAGACTCAATGATAAACTAATATCTTTCTCTAGACGTACACAAGGTCTGGATTAAACGGCTATGGGCAACTCACGAGTATTTATATACGGGTTTGAGATGGGTATAAGTGTTATAATTAATAATTTTAATGGGACCAGTACGGGTACGGGTCGTTGATATTTAAACGAATACCATTAAATGGGCCATCCCAAACGAGCTTTGAGTTAGTCGGGCTTTAGGTTACTCGAGGTTGAGCTACTGAGTTATTTGTATTTAACGTGTTTTCTTATTTTATTTTATTATTTTTTATACATTTAGTACTGTGATTAAGATAGCATATGTAAAGTACATTATTAATAATTTAATATAATTTTTAGGAAAAATGATAAAAAGTGGAGTAATTTTTATGGTTGATTATCACTTTTTCTTAATCAATTATTACCTTTTTATATTTATTGATTGATTATTAATCAATCAATAAATGAATATTAAACGAGTATTGATACCTGCAAGTATTAATAAATGGGTATCAGACAGGTACGGATACCATAATAAATTTTTTATATGGAGTATTATATTTAAGGAGTATGTTTAATTGATAAAACATAAAATATGTGATTTTAAGAAAATAAATAATACTAAATATAACCCCAATATTTTAGTATTATTTGAAAGGTTAATGTGAAATTAAAATGTCAAATTAGCAGTCGGACAAACAACTATTTCCCGTTGAATGTGTTTTGTAATAAATGATTAATGGTGGGGCTCTTTTTGCAAATTATATTATTTTTATTCTATATTTACTTAATAGTAGTATATCTTTTATTTCGAAAATTAAAAAACTTAAAGGATAAAAAATTTAATTTTTCTCCCCACGTCAGAAGTGTTACGTGACATTACCGATTGGATGACCTGCTACAGCCATTACATGGACTAAATTCTCAAATATTTTCAACTAAATGGATCAATTACGTATGGACTAATTTCAAAGTTAGTTAGTGGTAATAGACAAAAAAAAGCTTATTTATCCTTATTTTATATTTAATTAATAATAATGTATTATTATCATATTAATTTAAATAACAAAAATATATAAATATATATAATAAATTAATATTAAATGAGTATGAGTACATGCGGGTATTGATAAACGAGTATGTGACTGGTATATGTATTATAATAATTTTTTAGCGGGACGGGTATGAGTATTTAATTGTTAAACGAATAAGGGTACAGGTACCCCTAAATAAGTAGGTATCCTACCGATTGTCATTAATATATACGGGTGGTGAAAATTTAAGTGGATACGGATTACGGGTTTTTTAAATCATAGATGCATCAAAATTTAAGTTTATTTTTTTAAATGAATTAAGAGATATAATATTTTAATGTGTGATGAGTTGAGAGATATAAATTTAATGATTAGTAGGTAGTTGTATTATTGCATGATTGGTAAGAAGGAATGGTTTGGGAATGGAATCTTCATTCCCAATATTAATTTCATTCCTAAGTTTGGTATGTTTTGTTAATAGGAGTGCATATGCACATGGTTTGGTATGTTTTGTATATCTCTTTTACTGAAAAAAATGGTTGATAAATTGTAAGTATTCATGATTATTATTTAAATAATCAGGTTTCTTTAACTAATAACCATATGCACTAATCTAGGCGAATGAATTCTTAAATGAATTAGAAACGCATGACGGTTATAATTGGTCATAGTTCAAATATAATTGTTCTTAACTTGCTTAGCATAGTTGTAATTCAATAATCACATTATTTTACATATCAGTAACATTTCTCATCATTACATATCTATAATCTTCCTCATGAAAAGTTCTATCTAATGCGATAATTAATTTGTAGACTATTCCAAATATTTAGTTACATGCTAATATCAACAATTAGGAAATTCAACCTAAAACGACATCGCGTACTCATCAATCTGATCATCATCACCAGGTAAAACTATCACATTTCTCATGCTTCTTCCCAGATTAAGCATTTCAGTCCTCATAGTTGTTAATGACAGCTGTTTAAAATTCACAATAAAGTCATGCATGAGATCGTTATGGTTTTAGATTAAAATATATTACTCTTCAATTCCAAGAGAATATTATTAACGTCATAAAAATTAAAAGTTTACATATAAAAATATTTCAAAAATGCCCTGTTCGCGCAACGCGCAGCCGGATAAATACTAGTAATAAATAAAAGAAAAATTTTAGAGTAGGAGTTTACTAATACCATGGAGAGAAAAACAACTAGTGTTGCAAATGCAAAGATATAAAGTATAGTGGCCACAATAAATAAAATATTTTTTGAGTTGTTGTTTACTAATACCACATTGAGAAAGATAACTAAGTATTGAAAATAAATAATGATTAAGTATATCGTCAGAAATTTTTTAAAGTAAAGGTTTACTTAATACCACATTGAAAAAGATAATAAACTTTACATATAAGAAGACATCCATCATAAGTAAAAGAAAAACTTTTGAAAATGATTTTTTCCTAATATCACGTACAGAAAAACAACTTGCATTGGGGATGAAAAGAGATATACCTACAATAAAAAAAAATTGTTGGCGACGATTATATGATATCACATTGGAAAGAAGAAAGTTCTATAAATAGAAAACGATAAAATATAACGCCCATAATAAATAAAATTAGCTGATGATTAATCTTTATATATCTAAAGGAAGGTTTTTCCTTGCTTACATGTTAACTTGAGAGTGATTCTAGGCCTAGCTAGGTGTAATATTCTTATATTTTTTAACATGTTTCTTTTTTTTTTTACTTTAGATTTTGGAGTCTCGGTGTCATTTTAATTATATTAAGAAACTTCAGGGACCTAATAGCTATATATATATATATATATATAAAGGAATGTTTTTCCTTGCTTACATGTCAACTTGAGAGTGATTCTAGGCCTAGCTAGGTGTAATATTTTTATATTTTTTAACATTTTTCTTTTTTTTTTTTACTTTAAATTTTGGAGACTCGGTGTCATTTTAATTATATTAAGAAACTTCAGGGACCTAATAGCTACATATATAAATTTCTTTGCAACCCTAGATTTGAGTTCTGCCACACCTTCATTATCTGTCCAGTTGAATCTCCGTCAGATTTTGGCAGCGTCAAGGTACTAATTTTGAGAGCTTTGAACGATAATGGGTAAGATTTTTTAACATCTGATGAAATCTTCAGATTTTATTGATTTGATTTGTTTGTTTTGAGAGCTTTTGGAATCGGATTCATTTTTAAAAGTTTATTTTTCCCACTTTGAAAAATCCATTTCTCAGAAATATATCCCTGTTTCTGAATTTTGATGCAGCTGGCGATTGTAATCCCCCTTTGTCATATTTAGATTTCCAAGTAAGGATTGAGTTACTGTGCTATACTCATTGTATTTTATTTTTAATACTATTTAGTTGTTGTGTCTTTCAAAATATTGTGTCATAATAACCAGTACAACAGTGATTATGTTTGCAGATGATAAAAGGTACAAAGCTGTTGTGCTAGAAGCCTAGAAGTGGATCGCCAGGATCTCTTTAGAAACTACTGTAATGATCTTCAGAAAAAGGTACATAAAAGAATATATATTTTGGATGTTGAGAAATCTTATTATTTTTTTCTTACTCTCTTAATGAATTTTGATACTTTTGAAACAATTTCTTAAAATAAACTAGAATAAAAAATGTTGATATCATTAATATAGATGTCAGTACTTTTCTTTTTTGTGGTTTGCATCTCAGATATGTGCAAAATTTCTGAAAATACTATCAATGAGGTACCTCCACACTATCAAATTTTTACTATGTATTTGAAGCATGCTCTATCTTCTTCCCTGAATCTTTAGCATGTTTTATTGTGAGTTGCAAACAAAGCAACCAGTCTTTTCCTGAGATGTCAGATTTGTTCTTCGTGTGCATTCTGCATTCATTCATCCTCACTTGACGTCAAGGCGTAGGAATAAAAAATAGAGTTAGCTTGGGTTCGCTAGAAACCTATTTGGATTGAGGAGTTGAGGATAATTCATTAGTTGCTCTTCAGATTGATATAAATATAAACACAATTGATTCATTTTGAGTAGCTTTAAAATTCATTCATTTTAATATTTGAACTCAAATCCCCTGAGCTAAAATCAACTGCCATTTATTTGTTCAAAAGACAAGTACTCTACTTGATTATTGGGTCCAAATAATACCCACACCCTTGATCTGTTCTGGACATTAAAATTAAAATTCTCAGATTGAGTTTACATATTTTTTTCCAATGGATGTTGTTAGAAGAATACAACATAGCCAATGATACAGAAACATGACCTGTTTACAAAAAATACTGATGTACATGTAGCAAAGAAATACATATGGCAAGTATTCTAGATTTTCACATAGTATAACTACTTACTCTTGGATACATTAATTATTATCTTTTGGATAAGAATACATGTGAGTTGCTCATGGATCAGGGGATTTGAATTCATGAAACTATTAAAATGAATGAATCTTAAAGCTACTCAAATGAATCAATTGTGTTTATATCTCTCAATCTAATTGAGAGCCCGTGTGGACTGTTCATTTTTACTTAATTGCTTATCTAATGTAACATAGTAATATTTTTTACTCCAATTATTAAGTTTAAGAGCTCTTATTTCATGGGTAATTTTAAATTCTTGAGTATTGTAATAAATTTCTTATTTTTACTCTGTATTTTTTTTATTATAAAATTATAGCCATTGGAATATTTTCCATTTTTTAGCCTCTTTCTTTGTTATCATTATCCTCAGTGTAAGATCTTTTAGTATGTGTAACAAACAAGTATTTCAATCGGTGGTTTTGCACATTCAATTTCTGTAAGTATAATTTCTTGTTAGTTTGTCATTTTTAGTGGACTGTTGTTAGCAGTTTTCATTAGTTCTAAATTTGGAGCACACGTAGTGCGATTTTAAGCTCAGACTCACAATCTATTAGAGTATTTTGTCCATCGTTTTTCATGTAAGTTAATGTTGTTGTATCCAAAATATTGCCAAATCAATTTTAATTTTCATACTGCACTGCTGTTTAGTAATCAATGAATGTTCTTTTGTATTTCATTATTATGTACGTTCGTTTAAGGATTTCAATATGATCCATGTATTTGGCAAGCTATATTCACTAGCTACAGTGAGTGCCCTATGTTTTGGTCTCTGTAGATGTCATCCTAGCTGAGTTGCTTGTTCATGGAAAGGTTGACAACATCTCTAGCTACAGAAAGTGCCCTAGGTTTTGGTCCCTTTTTCCCGCAATGGCCTAGATTTCGCTGGTGGATTAGTGCATTAATAAAACATGCATCCATCTCAGCATCCCATAGTTCATCGTACAGAAAAGTCTCTTGCTGTGAAATGCGCTCCATAGTTTACGACGGGAAAGTCAAAATGAGATTTGGTTGAGGTTGAGGATAATTGATTTAGAAGAATATATAAGAATAATACAACACACTGCGAGGCACACGATTTCTAAGCAACTTTAGAATCAATTCCACGACAGGAATTTGATTTCAGAGAGTCATCATCGGTCGACGACCTTTCAGGGAAAAAATGGATGAGTCACTATAAGCGGAGGTGTCTGTTCGCTGATGTCCGACATGTGGCACCATACTGGATGAGTTTCCATAAATGAACTCATCTACTACTCACGCATGTGCAACCACTTGCCAATCTTGAACAATTATTTCTGTCGTAATCAATATATAATACAGTGCAAAGTTAACAATCAAACATCATAAATGGATTTTAACATATTAAATTCAATTCTGATGAACATCAATACTAAGACAACAAGTACCATTACCGTTTTAGTCCATGTTATAATGAACAACAATAAGAGTTCCAATATTCAATATTTAGCAAATTCATTGGTTACACAATGGAACTAACACCGAGTACAGTATGAATCTACAGCAAATTTATGATTTATTAAGCTTTGTTCATGACACACATCCGTGTAACATTGGAATTAACAAGGACACCGGGATTCTAATGCAAATTAATGAATTAATTAGCTTTGTTCATGACCCACCTCCTTCAGCACTACCATATAATGCTTTCTCTAAAATTCAAACTTATTACAACTCCGAAATTCAATTGTACTTCCCCCCAATTGACCATTACTAATAATCTCGACTTAATCCGACCTTTTAGTACAACCCCATGCACAATATTCTTACCCGATGATACCGGCCCTGGAAAATAGATCTACTGCCATGCGCCGGACTTAGCTACTGGATGCCAATGCCCTTCGCTACAACAATGTATTGTCTGTGGCGTCGCTGGGTGGGACTCTGGTCTGGGATGGATGACAGCTGAATTCTCACCACCAATCTCCGTCCCAAAGATGCCGACGGAACCTGATGAAAAAGTGGAGTGATTTGAGGCTGCTGTGGGGTGTGCGAATTAATACATATTCATGGGTTGAAGCTGGAGGAAGCAGGCGAGGGAATGGGTCAAACTTCTTAAATTAAGGGCATTTTCGTTAGTTCATCATAACTTGACTATAAATGTTAAAAAGTTATTTATTTGCTGGCATTGTTAGTTAGCTTGTTAAAAATGACTATTTTTGTTAACTTCCCAAAATATTATCCATACTGCCCCTCATAATGAATAAAAGATAAAATTTATTGTATGTATTTGTTAAAACCGCATAGAGAAAAACGACTACACTACAAAAAAAAGTATTTTTTTAGCAATAGAATTTACCAACGGAATTCAATCAATTGATAATTACCAACAGATTAGCAATAAAAACGATATTTTTATTTTAGCAACGGAATGCCAACAGATTTATTCTCTATTTTACCAACAGAATTCAATCCGTTGGTAATTACTAACGGATTACTAAGAGAATCATTTATATAATTACCAATGGAATTATTAGCAACGGATTACCCACGAAATTATTTACTAATGAGATTGATTTTTCGTTGTTAAAAATTTACCAACTACCACTTTACCAACGGATTCAGTTACTAATCCGTCGATAAACCTATTTAACAATGAAATTAAGGCTTTTACCAACGAAATATTCCGTTGGTAAAAAATAAATATTTTTATAGTGCTAGTGTTGCAAATGGAAAGATATAAAGTATAGCGTCCACAATAAATAAAATAATTTTTTTGAGTAGATGTTTATTAATACCATCTTGAGAAAAATAATAAGTATTGCAAAAAGAAAATGATTAAGCATATTGTCTACAAATAAATATAATATTTTTTTGAGTAGATGTTTGTTAATAGGGTTAATAGCAAAAAAATCACGAACTTTACTCTTATTGCAAATATTGAAGAGAATCGTGATGTGTTTATTAAGTTTATACTAGATATTAAACAGTCTAGTGACAAGCATATTAATGAATATTCTCCAATTGTGCTCTTGAATGCTATCCCTGAATCTTACAATGATGTTAAATATGCTATTAAGTATGGTAGAGATGATATTACTTTGGATGTTGTGAGTAGTGCTCTTAAGAGTAAAGAGCAGGATTTAAGTCAGAATGAAACTCACTCTGGGGGTATTATGCATGTTAAGGCGACTAAGCCCAAGAACAAAGGTAAAAATAGGAGATGCTATAATTGTCATGAACGTGGTCATTATGCCAATAAGTGTCCCCACCCCAAGAAGGATAATTTTAGTGATCAAGCAAATGTTGCAACTGAAATTGTGAATTATAGTGATGTTTTCTGATTTATGTTGATGTGTATTTAATTGTGCATTTTAAATACTTTGTATGTTTTTAATGGCTTATTATTTATGCATGTTTGTGTGGAAATGTGTTTTACTTGATTTATGTGTTTTCTCTATGTGAGAAGTGATGAGTGATATTTTCACCTAAATTTTAGTGTCTTTTTATGTATGTTTTCATATTATTTTATCTATTTTTGTATACTATTTGGTTTTTTTTTGTATTTTTTTGGATATATGTGTGAATGAGCTTAAACGTATGATTTTCAGGCAAAAATATATCTTAGACGCGAAAAGGAAGACGTAGAAAAAAGCAGATCTCAATTCGGAGTTGTAACGAGGGAGAACGAGCCGAAATAAAATTGTAAAAATAGGGGTTGCACCAACACGGCCGGTCGTGTTGCAGCACACGACCCGTGTTATGCAATACGGCCCTGTATGCCTTGGCCATTTTCTGACATCAGAAACGCCTACATGGCCATCCTGTGGCCGTGTTGCAGCACACGACCCATGTTGCTGCAGGACCAGAAACACATCAGAACCCTTCTAGAAGTTTCCCAATGGGTATATATACTCAATACTTCAATATTTGATCAAATTTCGGTGGTTTTGCCCTGCACACACACATCACACACCATTTTCTCTATTTTACACCATCATCTTCATCCATTCTTCATCCATACCATTTACCATCATCCCACCATCAAAACATTCATCCAATTGAGTAAAAGAAGCAAGGAAGAGAGGAGAATTGCAAGGGAATGAAGAAGATCACCATTGAAACACTTCAAAGGAGTTTTCATCCATACTTTGTAGTGAAACCTTATTGTTTATCATGTTTTGTAAGGATTTTAATGTCTATATTAATTTCCTTGTTAATATGGTAGGCTAATCTCCCTTGTGAGATTAGCAATATGAGAGTTGTTGGGTAATTTTAGGATTTGTGTATTTGAATTCATATGTTAATTGAATCTATGATTTTCTATCATTGATTATTAATTGCTTGATTTGTGTGTTTAGTTGTTTTAAATATGTGATTAGATTGATAAATCAATTATATACTTAGGATAATTGAGTCAATCATTTCATCATACACTTCATGTGCATTATAAACTATAAAGAGATTGAGAAATCCTTTAGAATTTAGAACCCTTTGATAGAACATATGATTGGTTTGATCAAGAGGTTGATTAATTGTGTGAATAGACTCTCATTTCAAGCTAAGTACCTAGTTGGAATTGTTTGAGTGAGAATCAATCTGTTGAGCTAATTGAGATTCATATTCTATCCATCTCGAGAGGGAGTTTAGGTGAACTTAGTGTTGGCCCTTAGTCTTATACCCATGATCATATGAATTTGATGCATTTATCCTAGGATTTCCACTTCTTAATTGTTGTTAATCTCACTTTTACTTAACTTGGAAAACCACTCATTCATTTATCTATCTTGTTTGTTGATTATTATTTGCTTGTTTGCTTTGATTGATTTTATTACTTGTTTGAACACCTATCCATTGATGATTCGTCTCTATAAAATTACAAGAAACGTGAGATCGCTTAAGCACTAGTACCTACCTCCATGTGGTTCGATAAATTATTTTAATTGGTCATCCCTACTACAAAATGACTAATCAAATGGCGCCGTTGCCTGGGAGGCAACGGTTGCTAGTAGCTTGAAGAATGATCGTTTTCAGTAATCTAACTAGAGATATTTTTTTATTTTATTTGTTTACTTGTATTTGCTTTGAAAATCTTGTTCTAACTTCTCTCATTTTTGAAGGTATATTCAAACAAGATCCAAGGGGAAACAAGTAGAACCTATTGATTGGGAGATTGAACATACTTTAAAAAGGAGAAAGGAGAACAAAACCAAAAATAGTAATTCAATGGAGAATTTTCAAGAAGATGATAGTGTGGATATAGAGCATGATGGGGGAGGTGAACAAAATGTGCACGTGCAAGAAAACGTACAAGCATCTCAATTCAATGCCAACCCTCCTCAACATGCCTATCAAAATCATGGAGCTTTCAATAACCAAGCATTGCTTCAACAAATGGTGCAACAAGGATTTTCACAAGCTTATGCCCATCAACAACAAGCGTATGTGCCACCACCACCACCTCCGGTGTAACATGAAATTCATAATGATCAAAGGGTGATTCGAGATTTCTTTATGCTCAGGGCGATGCCACATATGATGGGACCACCAATCAACGCCAACAACTTTGAAATTAAAGCGGGCTTGATTTCTATGGTGAGAGACCAACAATTTGGTGGAACTCCAAATGAGGATCCGAATGCACACTTAGCTTAATTCATTGAGATTGCTAGCACCGTGAAGATGAATGAGCTGAGTGAGGATTGTATAAGAATGAGGTTGTTTCCGTTTTCGTTGAAGGATAGAGCTCGAACATGGCTCTCCACTATTACTCCGGGTACGTGCAACACTTGGGATGAGCTTGCACAAATGTTCTTGAACAAGTATTTTCCACCTTCCAAGACGCTTCAAATGAAGAGCTTGATCACTCAATTCAAGCAAATGCCTCAAGAGAGTTTTTATGAAGCGTGGGAAAGGTTTAAGGATATGCTTCGTAAGTGTCCACAACATGGCTTCCCGGAGAATCAACAAGTTGGATTTTTCTATCAAGGATTAGTGAATGGTCAAAGAGTGCTTGTTGATGCTTTGGCGGGTGGATCCATACTTGGAGTGACACTGGAAAGGGCTATAAGAATTTTTGATGAGATTGCTACAAATGTCTACCAATGGCCATCGAAAAGAGTTAGTGGATGCTATGGTTTTGAGAATTTTGATCAAGGGCAACAGTTTAATGTCAAAAGTGTGAATGTTGAGCCACAAACTCCAAGTGTTGAGGTGATAGTGGCGGAAGTGTTGAGGCAAATGAGTTTAAATCAAAGTGTGAGCCAAAGAGTTAATATGGTTGAAGGGCTACAAGTTGAGCAAGGTGTGCCACCTCCAAATGTTGTGAGTGGGGAACAATGGGCCAACTCTATGCCACGTGTGGAAGATGTGTCATACATGCAAGGAAGAAACTACCAAGGGAATTACCAAAATAATTTCCAATGTAGTTTCAACCAAAGTCAAGGGAACTATCCACCAAGGCAAGGGGGTTTTAATAGTCAAGCTATTGGAAGCTCTTACCCACAACAACAAAGGCACGGTAACTTTTCCTACTCTAATCCAAACAATGCGGTTGCTTATCCTCCGGGATTCCATCCGGGGGCTAAGGCACCAAACAATGAGGGAAGAACATCAATTGATGAGTTACTTGAACAATTGATTGCGTCAAACAAAGCTCGAGAAGCATCTAACAAATCTCGAGATGAAGCATTGAAAAAGGTAGAAGAAACAAATGAAAAGAGGCTTAAAGCTTTGGAGTACAATGTTGGACAAATTGCAAGTACTTTGAGTGCTCAGCAAAAGGGGAAGTTTTCGGCCGCAACCGAGGTTAATTCGAAAGCTCAATTTGTTTGTTGATACGGAAGAGGAACGAAAGGTTGAAGAAGGGTTGGTGGAAAGCAAGGTTGGTGAAGAAAATGAAGAGATAGCTAAGAAAGAAGAGAAGGGGCCTAAATGGATACCTAAGTGGAAAAGGGTGCAAGAGGAAAAGAAAGTGGAGGAGAAGGTGAAAGAAGAGGAGTACAAACGTGATTATTGGGGTATTCCGATCACTCCATTCCCTATTTTCTATCCACAAATGTTTGTAAAGGAGGAGAAGAAAAAGGAGTTTGAGGAACATATAAAAAATCTTAAGAAAAAGTATGAGGAGACATGGAAAGAAGAGCTACCTGAAGCGAGTGAGTCGAGGCATAAGGAGAGGCTTACAAAAGTTGGTGATCCGGGCAAATTCATCATTCCTTGTGATTTTGAAGGGAAATGTACTCTTGATGCATTATGTGACTTGGGGGTGAGCGTCAACGTGATGTCTTATGCTACCTTCAAGAGCCTTGAAATTGGAGAGCTAAAGCCTACAACTATCCATCTTGAAGTGATAAATGGTGAGGTTGTGAAGCCATTAGGAATTGTTGAAGACGTGGAGGTGAAAGTGAAGGGGCTAGCTTTTCCGGTTGATTTCATGATGCCAGAAGTGAAGGCGGATCCTCGAGTGCAACTCATTTTGGGAAGACCATTTCTAGCTACGGGAAGAGCTAAAATTGATGTTGGAAAAGAAGAGCTTTCTTTGAGCTCAAATGGAAGAAGTGTCACATTCTTATGCAATAAGGAAAAATGAGACAAGTCTCATTTGAAGCCTCCGGATGATCTTATGGATCATGACTCTATTCTCTTTGACAATTTAAATTCATTTCTTCATGATTATATGAAAATGTCAAATTCTAACTTATCTTCTTATGATGTTAATAGGATGAAAGCATCGGAGCTTGAGTGGAAGTTTGAAAAAGGAGAAAGAGGAAGCCCACTAGAATCACTTCTCAATGATGACTTGATGCTAGTAAGCAAGAATGGTAAACTGGAGCTACTGGATAAGAAGAAGGCGAAGCAAATGTTTAAAGTGAGGATGCGAGGAGATAGTGTGATGGACCAAAATTTGGTCCAATGATAGTGAAATTTCATCTGGCTTGAAAACGTTAAACTTAGCGCTAAATGGGAGGCAACCCATTCTTTTTATCTTTTGATGCTTGTTTTGTTGTTTGGTCTTGTAGGTGGATTGTGCTTGTGAGAAAAGACATAATGAAGAAAAGAGAAGTGCTTCATGGATTCGAGTAGGCATGTCGCATCTAACTTATTGCAAACTTAATTCTCGACTCTTGTCTCGAGTTAAGTTTGGGGGGCTAGTGCGTGGTGGACATTGCTCAATTCGTTGGATGCATTTGCTTCTCCACAAGAAGATCATCAATGAAAACTACAAGGGTAAGTCTCACTACTTTTTATAAACTTAACTCGAAACTCTTGTTTCAATTTAAGTTTGGGTGGAGAGTGTATGGTGGGACTCACCACTTGAGTGTGATTCTTGTAAAATTGACTTAATTTTAAAATTTTTCTCATGAGTTTGGTTTGATTTGGTTCGATTGGTGGTGATTGAAGTGCATGATAATTCATATTTTTAATGAAATTATTGAGCTAATGGTCTTGTTGAACATGTATGAAGGGTATTGGAAGCCTAACAACTTCTACTACCAAATGCCTATTGAGGGAGTTCATTCTACACCCTACCAATTTTATGTGTTTAGCATAATTTGATTTGATTTGGATTGATGTGATTACCATGTTACTTCATTTATTATGTTTGTGAGAGGTTTACTTTCGTAATTTAGAATTTCCTTTTCAATTAAAGTTGGGATGTTTGTGAGCTTACTTGATCATGGATGATCTAGAATGTGTGATTTATTGTTAATGATGGTGATTTTTGGTTTTGCATGTTATGTTTTTTTGTTGTGTCTTGTTTGGTGAATCTTTTCTTATATGTTTTGTGTGTATTTTATTTTTGTCTTGGTATATTTGGTGGTTGTTTTTAGGGAGGTTGTGAGTCATTTTTGAATGTGAGTGATGACATGTTGTGGTGATAAGTGAAGAAAAGTTATGATTAAAAATTTGTACACTTTCGAATTGTAACATGTTTTACTTGTTCAATTTTGAGATGGATGTAGTGTAATAAGTCCTTAAAGTCCGAGCACAAGCTTGTGAGCATTTGAGCCTTAACCGTGCATACATGGTATTTTTCTTCATAAGTGGATTGGTTGTGTTTGATAAGCTAGAACTTGCTCAAAGACTATAGGAACGAGCCCAATTAGTGGAGATTAGTGATATGATCTAAGGTCATCCTTGTTATTATAGTCATTGCCATATATCTCCCTACCATGAACATCATCCCTAGTTAACCATTTTGAGCCTTAAAGCCTATTTTTTGTGAATTTAGCACATTATAAACCTTGATTACCCACATGAGCCTTATATATTCACCCTTGTGTGTGAGTGATTAAGGAGATGGTAGCTAGAAAGGTTTGATATGGAAGAAAAAGAAGAAAAGGAAATGGTAAAAGAAAAGAAAGAAAAAAAATGATGAAAAGAGCAAAAACAAGAATGTACATGCAACCTTAACACAAGAGAATGAGCAAAGCAACAACAAGATGCTCAAGAAAATAAAAATGTAAAGAAGGAAGTATGATTTATAAAGAAACTCAATTCAAGGAAGTTGATGATTAGTGCTTGTGATTACCAAAGTTGAGAAGGGAAGAAAGATAAGTGAAAGTATGGAAGAAAGTAGTTACCTCTTCGATTGCTTATACATGATTAGTCACTCTTACATATATTCTTCCTACCCTACCAAAGAGCCTATTATTATATACAAATAAAAAGATTTTGATCACTAATGGAAACTTTGGTGGTTTGTGAATGTAGTCCACGAGCAAGCTTATAGCGAGTCGAGCCAACCGATTGATGAGTGTTGTTCTACCACTTTGAAGAGTGTTGAGTGACATTTATAACCTATATGAGGTCTGGACTAAAAGGGACTATAGTACACTATTATTCTATTGTGATTAAACTTGTTAATATTTTTTGCATGTTATGATTATAATGTTGTAGGTTGACTTAGCATAAATTGTGATTCTTATTGCTATTGATGTGTTATTGCTTGTGTTCATTTAGTTTTTTCCTAGGTGAAAATCACTCCTCTTGGTTTATCATTTTCGTTGTGCGGGGACGCACAACACTTTAAGTTTGGGGTGTGATGAGTGATATTTTCACCTAGATTTTAGTGTCATTTTATGTGTGTTTTCATATTATTTTATCCATTTTTGTGTACTATTTGGTTGTGTTTTGTGTTTTATGGAGATGTATGTGAATGAGCTTAAACGTATGATTTTCAGGCAAAATAGATCCTAGACGCGAAAAGAAAGACGTAGGAAAAAGCGAATCTCAATTCGGTGTTTTGATGAGAGTGTAATTTCGCGTATTTTGGGCTCTGATTTGCATGGAAATGAAGTACGATTTTGTCTTTTATTGAGATGAATCGGTACGTTTATGGGAAAGTCACGAATCAGAGGATACAAGGGTTGTTTGAGCATATTTGTATAGAAAAACAGGTGTAAAAGACTCATAATTGGAAGACATGATTTTAGAGGTAAGATTCGAGTGACGTTCGACCTAGATGGTTTGTTCGACCAACATCACTTTGGTCAAACAGAGGAGGCAAAATCGAGCAGATTGTACAGACCCGCCCAGAGAGGTAGCTCGACTTGGAGGTGTTGCTCGACCAACTCGGCTTGGTCGAGCAAATGAACAGAGGTCGAACAAAGTGAACAAAACTTACAGTGAGTTTGTTTGACTTGAAGGTCTTGCTCGACCAACATCAATGTGGTCGAGCAAGAGAGGGTTGGTCGAGCAGAATGTCGAAAGTGTCCAGAGAGCTTGCTCGACCAGTTGGTTGAGTTGGAGGCCTAGTTCGACCAGTCAGGCTTGGTCGAATGGTGTTTCACTGCTGCTATTTATAGTAATTCAGAATGTCTTTTACCAAATTTGACGTGTGCTTCAAGAAAAAGCTCATCCTAAGCCCATAAAGAGGTCCTATGTGTATAAAAGAAGAGCTTTCGTAGGAGAAAAGAAGACAACACACATCTTCCATCATTCATCTACCACCGAAACCCTACTATCCAAAGGTGAGAGAGGTTTGTCTGGCGCGTCAAGTAATATCATACCAATCACCCATAATTGTTCCTAGATCAATCATGGGCTAGAACCACTGCGTTAGTTCTAGAGTTATGAAAGTTTTATGAGTTAATTGAATTTCCATGTGTAAACTCCGTACAACACTACTTGTGGTTTATTTTATATAAGATTGTGCTTTTTCAATTCATACTCACGATCGTTTTGTGCATCATTAAATGTTATGTAGAGTCTGGATACATCTCTTGGTTATTGATTGAGTGCGTTCACCGCTGAGAATGATTACATGTTATAATTCTAAGTGAATGGATTCCGAAGTCTTATTAGAACCATCTTATATAGATAGTTGTTATTGAATCTTATTCGGGTTAATAAGTAGGGTAAAGAATATAGCTCTATAGTACCTAAAAAGGGAGATCAAATCGGGTTAGAGTACTAAGTGCACGGGAAATAATTAATTATGATAGCACCTAGAAAGGGGGGTGAAGTATACGTCTTGCTCCGAGGATATTCACACGTGTCACACGCTTGCTTACTTGTGTCTGTAAAGTACGTTTGCATGATTTAGTGATATGTCCATAAATCACAAGGTAGAGTCGGACATCAACACATGGAAAGAAAATTAACAAATAAAACTGGATGACCTGAAGCACTACTCTATTACTTACTTGATCACAACCGGAATTTCTCTATTGCTTGCTTATTTACTTTGCTATTTCAGTTATATGTTATTTAGTTTCATAACCAGACCAAATCAAATTTTCCAACATAATCTTAGTTAATTAGAATATAATTAAATTGATAATCATCCATCCCTTAGGTTCGATAATCACTTGGTTGCTTATCAAAACTACAATTGATATCCTTTATACTTGAGGATTAATTTTGTGTGTTGAGAAAACGCTCATCAAGTTCTTGGCGCCGTTGCCGGGGACGGCATAGATTATTAGTTCATTATTTCTAGTTAAATTAAGATTATTATTCTTGTTTTCAATTTCTAACATTTATTCTTCTTAGTTGTATGCTCACAAGATCTAAGAAATGTGAATTAGAGCCATATAATCCAGAGATCGGAGCATCGTCAAGGAAGAAAAAGAAGAAGAAGAGTAAAAACAAGAACGTAGACCCAACTGAAGCTCTTAATTTAGAAGTTGAAGTTGACGTACTGAATTCGCAAATGATTGGAGCTGCAACCGAAGATACTTTGGAAGTAGAGACAGTCAACATGGCAGCGAATCCTGATACACTTGCCATTCGTAAAGTCTTTAAGAACAACGGAAGGGGAAATGCTGGATTGTTAGGAGCAAAAGGGACTAGAGCCAATTTCGATTTACATCCTGCTCTTATCACCATAATTGAAAGGAGTCCCTTCTCTGGGGGGACATTCGAAGATCCTCAGCAACATCTAAATAAGTTCTAGGGTATGCAAATACACAAAAAGATGCAGGAGCTCATGAGGATGCGAGGAAAATCATATTGTTTAAGTTCTCGTTGAATGAAAAGGCTAGAGATTGGTACGATAATCTTGATGCTGCTGAATGTGATACATGGGAGAAGTTGAAAGTGAAATTCTTGGAGCGATACATGCCACCTTCAAAGGTGTTCAAGATGAAGCAAGAAATAAATCAATTTTCTATCCATGTCAATGAGAAGTTTCATGAAGCTTGGGACAGGTTCAAGGACATGCTTCGTATGTGTCCACAGCATGGGCTATCTAAGGCTCAATATATCAGTATATTCTACAATTGGTTGGAGCGACTCCCGAGTGTTACTTGATGCTTCTTCTAATGGAGCATTGCTTATGAAGTCACCTATTGAAGTCGAGAAGCTTTTCGAGGGTATTTCGATGAACTCAAGAGATTGGCTGACTGATAGAGTGAGAGACACTTGTGTCCTAGGTAAAGTAGCACAAGTTGAGCACACTATGGTGAAGTCGGGGAGAGATGATGAGATCGTCTCTAGCTTGGCTAATATTAGTAAGCTACAGAGTCTCAACAAAAGCATATCACTGATTTGTCTCAGAGAGTACCAATGATGCAGCAGGATAGTGGGTATGAAGGAGCGAGCCAATAGGAGATCGAAGAGGCAAACTACGCCATGGGTCAAATTATTCAAGGAACTAGGTACCCAAATCAAGAAATTCAGAATTATCATGGGAATTACAACAACCAAGGAGGCCGGAGTTTTCATGGAGCAATCCGAATAATGCGATGCAACCTCCTATCGGTGTTGATCCGGGAGCTAAAGTGGAAGAAGGGAAGTCGGGCTTTAAGGATATGGTGAATAAGTACATGGCGAGGAATGATGCGAGAGTAGACCGTCTCGAGGCCAAGTTAGAGAAAAAAATTGATGATAATCATAAAGACTTGTCTACGCAAGTGAAAGATCTCACGTTGTTGATGGGGGAGATGGCTGGGAATGTAAACAAATTGACTCAAACTATTGAGAAGGGGAAGTTTTCATCTTAAAGTATTGAAAATCCAAAGACTTGCCGTGCCATCACATTGAGGTCGGGAGGTCCGATGATGTCGGTGAGTGAAATCGAAGGGAACAGAGTAGTTGCTCGATCAGACTGGAGTTGCTCGACCAGACCATCTGATCGATTAGAGGTCGAACAATTTTCGAAGAAACAGAATTACGATACTCTATTTTCTGACCACTCGTTCGACCAGCACAATTCCGTTCAACCAAACCATCTTGGTCGAGCAGAGGTCGAGCAACATGTTCAGGAACAGAGTATGCGATCAGACTGGTTACTTGACCAAAACCAAGCTGTTCGACCAAATGATGAGTGACATTTTCACCTAGATTTTAGTGTCTTTTTATATCCATTTTATTATTATTTTATCTGTATTTATGTGTTATTTGGTTGTGTTTTGTATTTTTATTGAAATGTGTGTGAATGAGCTTAAACTAAGCGGATCTTAATTCAAAGTTAAAACGAGAGAGAACGAGCTAAAACAGTGAAGGTAACAGGGGCATGCACCAACACGGGCCGTGTACGGAATACGACCATATAAGAAGTGGCCATGTGCTGTCATCAATTCATCCAACACGACCATCCTGTACCCGTGTTACAGCACACGAGCCTTTTTGCGTAACACGACCCTGTAAGTCTTGGCCTTGCAGCGACATCAATTCTTGCATGTTATGTGTTTTTGTTTTGTTTCTTATTTGTTAAGTCTTTATTTTATGTTTTGTGTGTTTTCTTATTTTTGTTTTAGTATGTTTGGTGGTTTGTTTAGGGATGTCATGAGTCATTTTGAAATATGAGTGATGACATGTTGTTGTGATAAGTGATGACAAGTTATGATTAAGAATCTCTACACTTTCGAATTGTGACATGTTTTATTTAACTTGTTCAATTTTAAGATGGATGTGGTGTAATAAGTCCTTAAGGTCCGAGCACAAGCTTGTGAGCATTTGAGCCTCAACCGTGCATACATGGTATTTTTCTTCATGAGTAGATCGATTGAGTTTTGATAAACTAGAACTTGCTCAAGAACTATAGGAACGAGCCCGATTTTGGAGATTAGTGAAATGATCTAAGATCATCCTTGTCATTTATAGTCATTGCTAAATATTTCCCTGCCATGAACATCATCCCTAGTCAACCACTTTGAGCCTTAAAGCCATTTTATTATGAATTTAGCACATTACAAGCCTTGATTACCCATATGAGCCTTATGTATTTACCTTTTTGTGTAAGTGATTGAGGAGATGGTAGTTAGAAAGGTTTGATGAGAAAGCAAAACGAAGAGTAAACAAGTAAGAAAAAAGGATGAAAAGAGCAAAACCAAGAGTGAACATGCAACCTCAAAACAAGAAAAATGAGCAAAGCAACAACAAGATGCTCAAGAAAATAAAAATCCAAAGAAGGAAGCATGCATTAAAAGAAGCTCAATTCAAGGAAAGTTGATGATTAGTGCTTGTGATCATTAAAGAAAAGAAAGGAAGAAAGAAATTGTTAAGGAATGGAAGAAAGTAGCTACCTCTTCGATTACTTACACAAGATGAGTCACTCTTACCTAAATTCTCCCTACCATACCAAAGAGTCTATCATTACATCCTTAATTAAAGACTTTTTTTTTATCACTAATGGAAACTTTGGCTATTTGTGAATATAGTCCACGAGCAAGCTTATAGCGAGTCGAGTCAATCAATTGATGAGTGTTGTTTTACCACTTTAAAGAATGTTGAGTGACATTTATAACCTATGTGAGGCTTGAACTAAAAAGGGACTATATTACACTTTTATTCTCTTTTGATTGAATTTGTTAATATTTTTGCATGTCATGAATTTAATGTTATAGGATGACTTAGCATGAATTATAATTCTTATTGCTATCGATGTGTTATTACTTATTTTAGTTTAGTCTTTTTCTAGGTGAAAATCTCACCCGTTGGTTTATCATTTTCATTGTTCGGGGACGCACAATACTTTAAGTTTGGGGGTGTGAAGAGTGATATTTTCACCTAGATTTTAGTGTCTTTTTATATCCATTTTCGTATTATTTTATCCATATTTATGTGTTATTTGGTTATGTTTTGTATTTTTATTGTATTAATGGATGCTAGACATGATAAGGAAGACGTAGGGAAAAACGGATCTCAATTCGGAGTTGAAACGAGGGAGAACGAGCTAAAACAGTAAAGGTAAGAGAGACATGCACCAACACGGGCCATGTGCTGTCATCAATTCATCCAACACGACAACCCTGTGCCCGTGTTACAGCACACGAGCCGTGTTGCAGCACACGAGCCATGTTGCATAACACGGCCCTGTAAGTCTTGGTCGTGCAGCGACATCAATTCACCCAACACGACCACCTTGTGGCCGTGTTGCAGAGCATGACTCGTGTTGTGTAAAAGTTGCTAAAAATTCCAGAACCTTTTAGAAGCTTCCCAAGAGGTATAAATACCCAATAATTCAACATTTGATTAGAATTTTCGAAGGGTTTCACTCATACACCTAGATCACACACCATTTCCTCCATTTTACACCATCATCTTCATCCATTCTTCATCATCCATCCACACTTGATCTCCTCCATCAAATCCACCATCCAAGTGGTCAAGTAAGCAAGGGAGAGTGAAGATTGCAAGAAGAAGGAGATCTCCATTGAAGGACTTCAAAGGGGGAATCTAATTCTAATTTTTGTCAACTTCTTTATAGTTTTATCATGGAATTTGTAGATTCAATTGTCTATGTTGTTTTCTCTAAGACTATGATAGGCTAATCTCATTTGTGAGATTAGCTCCATGATTGGTGTTGGATAATTTAGTTTTTATGCAATTTGATTTTAATTTTAAATGGGCTTTGTGTATTTCTATCATTGAATGTTGATTGCTTGATGTATATGATGATATATGTGATTAATTGTCATGGACATGTGATTAGATTGAGAAATCAATTGTGTGTTTAGGATATCCTTCTAGATTTATTTCATCATACACCTCATGTGCATTTATTTAGAATGAGATAGAGATATCCTTCTAGATTTAGAATCCTTTTATAGAACATTTGATTAGCTTAATCGAGAGATTGGTTGATTAGATGAGGAGAACCAAGCCATTAGTGAATTCATAGTACCTTAAAAGGGAATATTACTTACGATTTAGTACCAAATTAGAGAACTCGTAGAGTAATTAGTACTTAGTGGGAGGTGTTCGCTATGGTATCGATCTTAAGTGCTTTTGAGATCCTTGTTGAGGGCCTACATCCTATCCATCTCGAGAGAGAGTTTAGGTTGAATTAGTGATCGCTCATATGCTATGTCTATGATAGATTAGAATTAATTGCATGATTACTTTACTATCTATGCCATGATTGTTGTTAATCACATCCTTGTATCATTTGGAACCATTTATTCTTGTATTCATTTTATCATTTATTTCTTGCATTAGTTTAATTGCATTTGTTTGCATCTTATCCTCTTATTCCGTCGTCCTTATAAAATCACGATAAACTTGAGATCGCTTAAACTCTAGTGCCTTCCTCCCTGTGGTTCGATAAATTCTTTAATTGGTCATCCCGACTACAAAATGACCAATCACCAAACTACCCTGGTCGAATGGAGGTTGAGCAGAACAGTTCAGAGCCCGATTCGATACCGAATGCAACACCTGTTGATTGGAACACTCCAGCTACATCTCATGAGCAGAATACCGAGCTTACATTAGTAGAAAAGAAGTAGAAAAGAGCCAAGAGGTTGAGAGCCGAGAAGGATAAAGCGGAGAAGATTGAACGTGATGAATGGGGAATTCCCAAAACAAAGATACCTCCGTCATTTCCTCTCAAACTAGTTAAGAAGGGATTAGAGGAGAAGTTCAAGAAGTTTTCTGAGATCATAAACAAAATAAGCTTGAACATTCCTTTCTCTGAAGCAATATTGGAGATGCCGTATTACGCCTACTTTCTGAAGGATATTCTTTTGAAGAAGAGAAGCTTGAACGGAATCGAAATGGTGAGTTTGTCTGAGAATTGTAGCTCGATCATACAAAGGAAGCTACCAGCTAAGCTAAAGAATCCAGAAAGCTTTACAATTTTATGTGAAATTGGAAAAGGACCGGCACGTCGAGCCTTGTGTGATCTAGGGGCAAGCATCAACTTGATGTCGTTGTCCACTTTTAAAAGGCTTGGTTTGGGAGAGTTAACTCCCACAACAGTTGCTTTGCAGCTAGCGGATAGATCTATGACCTTTCCAAAATGTGTGATCGAAGACATTCTAGTCAAAGTGGAGAAACTTGTCTTTCATGTGGACTTTCTTGTGCTTGAGATGGAAGACGACAAGGATAATACTCCCCTGATCTTAGGTAGACCATTCCTTGCGACTGCTGGAGCTATGATAGATGTGCAAAAGAGTGAGCTATGGTTGAGGATGGATAAAGAAGAGGTTTTGTTTAACTTGGATAAAGCAATAAAGATGCCGATGGGGATACAGTGTAATAGCATTGATGTGGTGGAGGAGATGTTAATGAAGACATATCTTTGATCCTCTCTAAGGATCCTCTTGAGACATGCTTGATGGAGCCTCTTACTTTTCCCACTATGGAGCTAGATGAGCTCTCCAATGAGGTATGTATTGAAATTTTTGAAAACTTGCTTGCTTTGGGTGATGATAGGTATGAATCGCAAAAGACAAAGGTTGAAGAGGTCAAGTGGACTAGTAAGTACTTGCCTTTGGACAGAGAGAGTGCACCTCAAGAAGAAAAGAAAGAGGAGTTGAAACCACTACCAGAGCACTTGAAGTATGCCTACCTAGGTGACGATGAAAAATATCCGGTAATTGTATCTTCTTCTCTTGATGATGATCAACTTGAGGAATTGTTGGATGTGTTTAGGAAGTATAAGTCTACGATAGGATGGTCTCTTGACAATTTAAAAGGTATTAGTCATTCATATTGCATGCATAGAATAAGATTGTTAGATGAGGCCAAGAGTAACATTCAGAATCAGCGGAGGGTGAATCCCGCTATTTAAGAAGTGATTAGGAAGCAAATCCTAACGTGGCTAGATGCTGGAATTATTTATCCTATTAGTGATAGTACCCACGTGAGTCCATTGCATGTTGTAGCTAAGAAGGGGTGCATGACTATAGTGAAAGCCGAGTATGGTGAGACGTTAGCTACTAGGATTCCTACGGGATGGCGTGTATGTACGGATTATAGGAAACTGAATGAAAATACATGCAAAGACCATTTTTCCCTTCCTTTCACGGATAAAATGCTTGATCGTCTTGCAGGGTATGAGTATTATTGCTTCTTGGATGGGTACTCGGGTTACAATCAAATCATGATTGCACCCGAGGATCAAGAAAATACTACTTTTCCTTGCCCTTATGGAACTTTTGCCTTTAGGAAGATGCCCGTTGGATTATGTAATGCGCCTGCTACATTTCAGCGTTGCATGATGGCCATATTTGATGGGTTGATAGAAAAGACCATGGAGGTGTTCATGGATGATTTTTCTGTGTTTGGTTCCTCTTTTGATGTTTGTTTATCTAACCTTGCTACTATTTTGAAGAGATGCCAAGAAACTAATCTTGTCTTGAATTGGGAGAAGTGTCACTTCATGGTAAGAGATGGGGTTGTTCTTGACCATCATATTTCTGCCAAGGGATTGCAGGTAGATAGAGCAAAGGTGGCGGCAATCGAGAAGCTTCCACCACCTACTAATGAAAGAGGAGTGCGGTCTTTCCTTGGACACGCCGATTTTTATAGAAGATTCATAAAAGACTTCTCGAAATATTCCAAGCCCTTATCTCTTTACTTGAAAAGGATGTTCCTTTTGTTTTTGATGAAGAATGTCTAACAGCTTTTCAGGTTTTGAAAGAGGCGTTTATTACCGCACTTATCTTAATCACACCGGATTGGACTCAGCCGTTTGTACTTATGTGTGATGCGAGTGATTTAGCACATGGAGTGGTGCTTGGGCAATTGAGGGATAAGAAGTTTTGCACCATTTACTATGTGAGTAAGACTTTTGATGCGGCATAAAAGAACTACACTGTGACTGAAAAGGAATTTCTTGATATAGTGTACGCATTCTATAAGTTTCGACAGTATTTGGTTGGCATGAAGACTATAGTGTACACGGATCACTCTGCGATTCGGTACTTGAGGGAGAAGAAGGAAACGAAAACAAGGATCATTAGATGGATTCTTCTTCTGCAAGAGTTCGATATGAAGATCCGAGATAAGAAAGGTACGGAAAACGTTTTGGCAGATTGTTGAGAGTGGAAATTAGCGTGTTTGAGTTTCAAATTTAACACATTTTTTATGAGAATTATTGTTATATATTAGCACAAGTATCTTATATTTGATATATGTGAGAAAAAGGTGCGTTTGAGGAGTTTTATTGTGTTTTAGCTGGAAAAATGATCAAAAGTGCAAAGTTGGAGAAAAGGTGCAACTTGTGCAAGAATGCTGAAAAATGCACGTCCAACTTGTGCAATATTTATGTATTTTTGTGGAGATCAAACATGGTTGGAAAGCCACTGAAAGGAGGATCATTTCGGCGTAAAGAATACCTCAATCGGATTCCAAACGAGAGAGTTATGATCAAAATGGTGACGTCGCGTGAGCTGTGCCGATCCGAATAGCTGTGTTACTTTCTATGGCTTGTTACAGATTCAATTCTTGGATATTTTAGAGTTATTTATATGGATAGAAAGGCAAGGAAGAGAGGATCGCGTGAGCACAAGAATAACTCAAATTGGAGCACGAATATGGAAGTTATACGCAAAACAGTGAGACGGTGCAAGTGGGATTCAACCACGATAGTCCAGTTCCACCAGACCCCTTGGTCGAACTAAAGCCATTTTGGTCGAATCAGAAGCCTGAAGTGCGAATTATCGCCGATTTTGATTCGACCAGGTTTCGACCAAGCCCTAGGTCGAATCCTAGGTCGAACTCCATGTCTGGGACACGTCCAAATCCGATTTTTACACCCCAAGTGCATGTTTCTGCGTGTTTTTCAAGAAAAAACCCATCCTAGGTCCATAAGGTGAGCTTACAAGTATAAAAGGGGATGTAGATCACACCAAGAAGACAAAATTGAATAGAGATTGAATTGGAGAGAGGCCACAACAATACTACACCTCACAATGGGGGATCACCCCCAACCATCATCCACATCCTTTCCTCCATCCATTCATCACTTTGAAGATTCGTCTATGGAATCAACAGAAGAACCAAGAGGAGAATTCAAGACGGAGAAGGACGCGACGACTCCCATATCCAGGGTTTTATTCATTTTCTAATTTATCTTGTATTTTTTGGACATCCGGGTAAGATCTATTCAATACCCATGATTGTTCTTCGTAACATCATGGGCTAGAGCCTTTTTTGTAGAACTAGGGTTATGAAGGTTTTTACCAATTAATTGAACTTTCGTATGTAAACTCCGTACAACACTTCTTGTGGATTTATTTTATATATGATTGTGCTTTTTTAATTCATACTCACGATCGTTTTGTGCATCATTAACTGTTATGTAGAGTCTGAATACATATCTTGATTATTGATTGAGTGTGTTCACTGCTTAGCAGGATTCCATGTTATGATTCTAAGTGAGGGGACTCCGAAGCTTCATTAGAACTATCATATATGAATACTTATTAATTGAATTGAATTCGTGTTATTAAGTATGATAAATAGGATAACTTCATAGTACCTATAAAGGGAGATCATATCGGGTTAGAGCACCAATTGGCCAGGGAATAATTGATACTGATAGTACCTAGTAAGGGGGTGGAATTATATCTCTTGCTACGAGGTTATTCACACGTGTTACATGCATGTTTACTTGTGTCTATAAAGTAGATATGCATGGTTTAGTGATGCGTCCATATTCCATAAGGCAGAGTCAGACATCAACACATGGAAGGAAAATTAATGAGTGAAACTGGATTATCCTAGGGCTACCTATTCTCTCTCTTGAGTCACTTTCGTAATTCTTCTAGTGTTTATTTTATTTTAATTGTTATTTTATATTTTTATTAGTAGATTAATAATTAAAACCTCAAACTAAATTGACATCCTGTCTTAATTGATTTAGTAAATAATTAAATTGATAATACGTTGTCCTTTGAGTTCGATAATCACTTGGTCGCTTGCTTAAACTGCAATTGATATCCTTAATACTTGGGAATTAATTTTGCGTGCAAAGAAAACGCGCATCAAGTTCTTGGAGCTGTTTCCGGGGATGACTGTTATTATTAGTTTATTATTTCTAGGTTATTAAGATTTTATTTGTGATTATTTATTTCTATCTTACCTTAAATTTTTCTGAGGTACTTGTGCACTTGAAAAAGGAGAGGAAGGAAAGAAGGAATAACATATTGAGCTAAACATGGCTGGAGCAAGGCAGAATCCGAATAATGTTGTCATACGTGAAATTTTCACGAACTATAGAATTGGCAACATGGGGTTGATAGGAGCAAGGGGGAAGATGATGATTTTGAGATACATCCCGCTCTTATTAATATGGTAGAGATGAATCCCTTTTCTGTAGGTTGTTTTGAAGATCCATATCAGAATCTCGAAAGATTCCTTGGTTATGCAAATACTCAAAAGGGTGCTGGAGCTAATGATCATGCTAGGCGGATCGTCTTATTCAAGTTCTCTTTGATTGATGGAGCAGAAGCTTGGTATGAGACTCTTGATGCCACGAATTGCACTACATGGGACCAACTGTAGCAGAAGTTCTTAGAGAGATACATGTCACCCTCAAGGATCTTAAGAATGAAGCAAGACATCACCAAATTTGTTATGAATCAGGGTGAGAAATTTTATGAGGCGTGGGACAGGTTTAAAGACATGCTCAGGAGGTGTCCACAACATGGGATGTCTAAGGCTCAATACATAAGTATCTTCTACTACGGATTGGATTGTGAGTCATGTATTCTTATTGATGCATCATCAGGAGGAGCGCTGTTATCTAAAACAGCACTTGAAGCAAAAAAGTTGTTTGAAGACATCTATATGAATTCACGTGACTGGCCTACGGAGAGAGATAGAGGATTATATGTACTTGGCAAGGTGGTGCAGGTTGAACATCAAATGAAGCCGAATAGGGATGATGAAATCGTCTCTAGTCTAGCTAACATCAACAAGCTACTAGAGTCCCAGCAGAAGCAGATTACAGAGTTGACACTAAGGGGGCCTAGTATGAAGAAGCAAGAAGTGAAGGCTAGTGTTGAAGATATGTTCAATCGATACATGGTTGAGAATGATGCAAGGATTGATCATCTTGAGGATACCATGAATGTTGATCATGCAGATTTATCTAAGCAGCTGAAGGACCTTACTTCGATTATGGGGCATATGGCCGCAAATGTGAATCAATTGATATACAAGTTGGAGGATAATGCCATCATATTGAGGTCCGGGATACAGTACGAAGGATCGATAAATCGGAATCGAATTTAGAAATGTCAGGAGCCCGATTCGACTTCGATTCGACCAGCACATCAGGTCGAACAGAACAGAGAAGGTCGAACCAGGCACCTGGACGACATTCGGAGGTTGCTGAAGAGCACTTCGACCAAAAATAGGTCAGTTCGACCAAAACCACTAGTTGAACTCAGGTCGAACCAGCCTGTCCTCAAGACTCTGATGTCGGGTTCGACCAACCTAGCCATGGTTTGACCAACCCAGTTGGTTGAACTAAGGCCGAACCAGCCTATATGCATTGCTCTGTTTTGTCTGAAGCTCAATTCGACCACGATCACTCTAGTTCGACCAACCCTACTGGTCGAACTCAGGTCGAACAACACCGTCCCGCGCACTCTGTTTTGTCTGATGCTCGATTCGATCACGATCACTACCGTTCGACCAAACTAGTTGGTCGAACTGTGGTCGAACTAGCCTGTAAGGGAGAGAATGCAAGTTCAGATGTGCAGTTAGACCACTATTCACCGAGTTCGACCAGCAACCCTGGTCGAACTCAGGTCGAATCATTCTGTTCTACACTGTTTTCCATACCGAATGTTTTACATGATGTTAAAGCTACTCCCATGCCATCCCAAGAGCATAATACTGAGATTATAGCAGAAAAAAAGTAGGAAAGAGTTTAGAGGTAGAGAGCCGAGAAGCTTAGACTGCAGATGGATAATGAATATGTGATTTTCTCTCTTGATCATGCAATGAAGATGCCCATAGAAACTCAATCATGCAAGAGCATAGATGTGATTTCTAACTTATTTAATCTTGATTTTTCTATGACAGATGATTCTGAATTTAAGTGGAAGATTGACAAGGAGGTGTCTAGACAGCCATGGGAGGAAGGAAATTATGAGGATCATATACTTGTTACCAAGAAAGGTGAAGTGTTGAGTGTAGACAAGAAGAGGGAAAGAAAGTATTTGAAGGCGAGGATGCAAGAAGACCGTCCTCTGATCCAGTAGTTTAAAAGGTTACATCCATCGTGACTCTCCGACGTTAAATATGAGCGTCTGTTGGGGGCTTCCCTTCCATTTTATTACGTTATTTCTTTCGTATGAGTAAGAAATTTTTATATTTAAAGTGCTTACTAATCATCAATTATATCTCTTTGCAAATTTAGTTTCAACTTACGTTTTTACTAAGTTTGGGGGTGTGTGATGTTATTACCTCATTGAAGCGCCAAGAGTACAATCTTTTCTTTGTAATGTTTGCTAGGGGAGTTGATTTTTTGCGGTATATTGAAACTTTAATTGGTTTTGATGTGTCAATTTTTTTGCAATTTGTCTAGTGTTCAGTGGAGTTTATAGTGTGTGGAGTCGATTAGATAGTCAATTGATTCTTTCTTCTAATTCTCCTATTTTATTATTGATGAATCCTATGATGATGAGGTGCGTTTGAGCTTTGATGATAGAAAAAGGTAACATGAGTGGCAAGACGAGTTCTACATTGAGGCTTGGACTCGAAGAGCTCGTGCATACATTGAAGGAAAAATCAGGTGCCCTCGTTTTCTTATTTTAATTTTTATATGTGCTTTTAATTAGTATGGGTGGAAGGATTGAGTTTATATTTTTGGTGATCCATGTGAGCTTATATTGTTTTAGAATCGTGCTTGGAATTCATATGCTCTTGAAATTGATGAAGGAAGTGTACTTGAGTTATATTGTGGTATGAAGTTCTATGTGTACTTGAGGGATATTGGTTACCATAAAAAGTGCTCTGTTACTTGTTAAAAACCCATGTGAGATTTTGAGCCTCATTGATCATGTACATAATCACATGATATTTCTTTTCTGCTGAGTATCGTTCTTGTGTGTGTATTCTAGAACTTGCCTCTTGACTTACTTGAAACTACATGTGTGTTAGATGATGGGAAATGATCTAAGACCATCCTTGAATTTATGAGTCACTTAGCCAAATAATTTTTTACCAAATAGTTATATATTCGCAGTTAGCCCCGTTGAGCCTAAAAGTCTTATTTCTTTGGCAACCTACGAAGATAGCCACTTTGATATCCTATTTGAGCCTTAAATTCCTATATTTAGTGGAGAATTAAATGTTGTCAAAGTGTGTGAATTGATTTTCATGGAGTTTGGAAGGAATAAAATATTTGAAGTTGTACAAGTGATTATGAGTTGAAAAATAAGTTGCTTAGGGGTAGTGCCCGAAATTGGTACCCCGAGATGTTAGAGGTAGTGCCCGAAACTGGTACCTCAAGAAAGGAAAGAAAAAGTATGTTGAGCTTGAAGGAAATGAGAGAAAAGAAAATTAGAAGAGCATGAAACTGGTTCGCCTTGAAGTATAAAAAATCTGCAGTACAAAAGATCTCCGATTTTAATTCTCTACTAATTGAGTCACTTAATCCATATGTTTCCTACCTTAACCAAAGAGCCAACATTACATCCTAAAGAAAAGTCATTTTTGATCCCATTGTCGAATCATACTTTTAGTGGTGGAGAGTTTGAGATATTTGGCAAGTTTATGGTTATGCATGCACTTGAATTGAATCTGAGCGTAAACACCTTAACCTATAAGTGTACATCTTTTACACTTGAGTGCGAGTAATATATACTTCCCGTGAGAATATGTGGATGAAGTATTTGAATTGGTGGTAATTGTCTTATCTTGTATGCTATGAATTGATTATTACATGTAATGAGAGTTGTATGACCTAAGTTGAGGACAATTGTATTTTGAATGGGGTATTTGTCATAATCCTTGTTTCCCTGCTAATTTTCTTACTCTCTCTCTCTCTTTTTTTTATTTTGTTGCCTCGGGATGAGCATGGGTAAGTTTGGGGGATTGTTGAGAGTGGAAATTAGTGTGTTTGAGTGTCCAATTTAACACTTTTTTGATGAGAATTGTTGTTATATATTAGCACAAGTATCTTATATTTGATATATGTGAGAAAAATGTGCGTTTGAGATGTTTTATTGTATTTTAGGTGGAAAAAGGATCAAAAGTGCAAAATTGGAGAAAAGGTGCAACTTGTGCAAGAATGCTGAAAAACGCACGTCCAACTTGTGCAATATTTCTGAATTTTTTTGGAGTTCAAAACTGATAGTGTGATACATGGTTGGAAAGCCACTGAAAGGAGGATCGTTTTGGCGTAAAGAACACCTCAATCGGATTCCAAACGAGAGAGTTATGACCAAAATGGTGACGTCGCGCAAGCTGTGCCGAATAGAACGATTGTGCTACTTTCTATGGCTTGTTACAGATTCAATTCTTGGAGTTTTTGAGATTCTTTATATGGATAGAAATTCAAGGAAGAGCGGATCGCGTGAACGCAAGAATCACTCAGATTGGAGCACAGATGTGGAAGTTATAAGCAAAACAGTAAGACGACGCAAGTGGGATTCGACCACGAAAGTCCAGTTCGACCAGATCCCTTAGTCGAACTAAAGCCATTTTGGTCGAATCAGAAGCCTGAAGTGCGAATTATCGCCAATTTCGATTCGACCAGGGTTCGACCAAGCCCTAGGTCGAATTCTAGGTTGAACTCCATGCCTGGGACGCATCCGAATCCGATTTTTACACCCCAAGTGCGTGTTTCTGCGTGTTTTTCAAGAAAGAGCCCATCCTAGGTCCATAAGGAGAGCTTACAAGTATAAAAGGGGATGTAGATCACACCAAGAAGACACAATTGAATAGAGATTGAATTGGAGAGAGGCCACAACAATACTACACCCCACATGGGGGGATCACCCCCCAACCATCATCCACATCCTTTCCTCCATCCATCCATCACTTTGAAGATTCGTCTATGGAATTAAGAAGAGAACCAAGAGGAGAATTTAAGACTGAGAAGGACGCGACGACTCCCACATCCAGGGTTTTATTCATTTTCTAATTTATTTTGTATTTTCCAGACATCTGGGTAAGATCTATCCAACACCCATGATTGTTTTTCGTAACATCATGGGCTAGAGCCTTTTTGGTAGAACTAGGGTTGTGAAGGTTTTTACCAATTAATTGAACTTTTGTATGTAAACTTCGTACAACACTACTTGTGGATTTGTTTTATATATGATTGGGCTTTTTTAATTCGTACTTACGGTCGTTTTGTGCATCATTAACTGTTATGTAGAGTCTGAATACATATCTTGGTTATTGATTAAGTGCGTTCACTGCTAAGCAGGATTCCATGTTATGATTCTAAATGAGGAGACTCCGAAGCTTTATTAGAACTATCATATATGAATACTTATTAATTGAATTGAATTCGGGTTATTAAGTAGGATAAAGAGGATAACTTCATAGTACCTATAAAGGGAGATCATATCGGGTTAGAGTACCAATTGGCCAGAGAAATAATTGATATTGATAGTACCTAGAAAGGGAGGTGAAATTATATCTCTTGCTCCGAGGTTATTCACACGTGTTACATGCATGTTTACTTGTGTCTATAGAGTAGATATGTATGGTTTAGTGATGCGTCCATATTCCACAAGGCAGAGTCAGACATCAACACATGGAAGGAAAATTAATGAGTGAAACTGGATTATCATAGAGCTACATGTTCTCTCTCTTAAGTCACTTTCGTAATTCTTCTAGTATTTATTTTATTTTAATTGTTATTTTATATTTTTGTTAGTAGATTAATAATTAAACCTAAAACTAAATTGCCATCCTAATTTAATTAATTTAGTAAATAATTAAATTGATAATACGCCGTCCTTTGGGTTCGATAATCACTTGGTCGCTTGCTTAAGCTACAATTGATACCCTTAATACTGGGGGATTAATTTTGCGTGCAAAGAAAACGCGCATCACGGATCACTTATCAAGATTGGAGACAAGGGAGCACTGTGATGATTCTTTCGATTACATAGAAGAGATGTTCCCTGATGAGAAGATCATGGCGGTGTTTATTGAAGGGGCTGAGAGAGCATGTGTAATGGCTGCCCAGGGGATCGATCCATGGTATGCGGATTATGTCAATTACATTGCTGTAGAAGAAATCCATAGAGATCTCAACCGTTATCAACTTGCGAAATTCAAGCGAGATGTTGAGACATTCATATGGTATGATTCGTTTGTCTACAAGATATGTACGGATTCCATAATCCGTAGGTGTGTGCCTGAGATGGAGATGGAGAGCGTTCTTGATTTTTGCCATGCACAGCCTAACGGGAGGCACTTCGAAGCTCAAAAGAAGGTAGCAAAGGTACTTCAATCTACTCTTTATTGGCCTATCTTGTTTAAAGATTTTGAGACCTATGTGGCGTCATGCGATAGATGTCAAAAGATGGGGAACATAAGTCAAAAGATGAGATGCCACTCCAACCAAGCATTGTTATTGAGATCTTCGATGTATGGGGGATTGATTTTATGGGGCCTTTTCCTCCATCTAATGGGTTTCTCTACATTCTCTTAGCATTGGATTATATTTTTAAGTGGGTGGAAGTCATTCTCACTCGCGTGAATGATTCACAGACTATTTTATCTTTCTTGAAGAAACATATCTTTGCCCGTTATGGAGTTCCTAGACCACTAGTGAGTGATGGAAGGTCTCACTTCGTTAACAAACTTTTTGAAAAGGTGTTAAGGATTATGGAGTCAAGCATAGGGTTCTACACCCTATCACCCTCAAGCGAATGGGCAAGCGGAAGTCTCCAACCGACAAGTGAAGCAAATATTGGAGAAGATAGTTGGAACCAATAAGAAGGATTGGGCTATGAAGCTCGATGATGTTTTGTGGGGGTTCTGGACTACTTATAAGATAGTGTTGGACATGTCACCGTACCAAATTGTCTATGGAAAGTCGTGCCACTTGCCCATAGAGATTCAGCACAAAGCATTTTGGGTATTGAGAAGTTTGAACTTGTCTTTAAAGGATCAAAAGGAGTTGAGGATAACTCATATTAATCAATTGGATGAGTTCAGAAATCCTGCTTATAAGAACTCGGAGATTTTTAAGGAAAGAATGAAGAAATGGCATGACTCAAAGATCTCCTACAAAGAGTTCAAGCAAGGTGATGAGGTATTACTTTTTAATTCTCGCTTGAAGCTCTTCACAAGGAAATTGAAATCGAAGTGGACGGGGCCATTCATTATCCATAGAGCCTGCGGAGGGGGGAGTTTTGAGCTTTTGGACAAACATGGAGACATCATAATAGCGAATGGGCATCGTTTGAAGCATTACAAGTCGCCGGATGATGTTTGTGTCATCTTTGAGATACTTTGCACTAGATTAGTACCATCGTGACTCTCCGATATTAAACATGAGCGCCTATTGGAGGCTTTTCCTCCCATTTTATTGCTTTAATTTCATTGGTGTGAGTAAGAAATTTTTATATTTGAAGTGCTTATTATTCAAAAATTACATCTCTTTACAAACTTAGTATCGCCTATAGTTTCTACTAAGTTTGGGGGGTGTGATGTACTTACCTCATCATAGCGCGGAGAATATGATCTTTTCTTTGTAACGTTTGCTAGGGGAGTTGATTTTTTGCAGTATATTAAAACTTTAGCTAGTTTTGATGCATCGATTTTTTTTCAATTTGTCTAGTATTTAATGGTGTGTTGCTTTTTAGTGTAATTGCGGAGTTACACCTGAATTTATATGGTTTTAAAGAGTCTCTCTAGCTTAATCTTTGGATATCTTGATACTTGATATTGTCCTAGAGTTGAATGATGCAGGGAAACATGAGAAGGGTACGAAGTTTAGTAGTTCAAGAGTTGTTCGACCTTCAGGTGAGCTGTTCGACCAAGCTATTTGATCGAGCATTGGTCGAGCAACGTGCATAAATCTTCTAGTGAGGTCGTTCGACTTGAACTTGCAGCTCGATCAAGAGGCTGGAGTCGAGCAACGGTAGAACAAAGTGAGAAAAACTTACAGAGACTTTGTTCGACCGAATAGTGGTTGCTCGACCGGGTGTGTGAAGTCGAACAACGATCGAGCAAGACGGAGAAGAACATGGGGTACGATAAGGCAAGTTACTCGACTTCCGTCACCTATTCGACCAACAAATTTAAGTCGAACGAAGGTCGAGCAGAATGCACAAATTGTTCAGAAAGGTTGTTCGACCTCGACCATGTTGTTCGATGAAGGAATCTAAGCAGAGCAATGGTCGAGTAAATGGTGAAAAACTTACAGAGACCTTGTTCGACTTAACATGGGTTGCTCGACCAAGACTTGGAAGTCGAGCAAGTCAGGATAAAATAGAGCAAGAGAGGGTTGGTCGAGCAGAATGTCGAAAGTGTCCAGAGAGCTTGCTCGACCAGTTGCTCGAGTTGAAGGCCTTGTTAGACCAGTCAGGCTAGGTCAAATGGTGTTTTGCTGCTGCTATTTATGGTAATTTCGGATATCTTTTACCAAATTTGGCTGTGCTTCAACTAAAACCCCATCCTAAACCCATAAAGAGATCCTATGAGTATAAAAGAAGAGCTTTCGCAGGAGAAAAGAAGACAACACACATCTTCCATCATTCATCTACCACTAAAACCCTACCATCCAAAGGAGAGAGGTTCGTCTGGTGCGTCAAGTAAGATCATACCAATCATCCATGATTATTCCTAGATCAATCATGGGCTAGAACCACCCCGGTAGTTCTAGGGTTATGAAAGTTTTATGAGTCAATTGAAGTTCTACGTATAAACTCCGTACAACACTACTTGTGATTTATTTTATATAAGATTGTGCTTTTTCAATTTATACTCACGGTCGTTTTGTGCATCATTAACTGTTATGTAGAGTCTGGATACATCTCTTAGTTATTGATTGAGTGCGTTCACCGCTGAACAGGATTACATGTTATAATTCTAAGTGAAGGGATTCCGAAGTCTTATTAGAACCATCTTATATAGATACTTGTTAACTGAATCTTATTCGGGTTAATAAGTAGGATAAAGAGTAAAGCTTTGTAGTACCTAAAAAGGGAGATCAAATCAGGTTAGAGTACTAAGTGCACGAGAAATAATTAATTATGATAGTACCTAGATAGGGGGTGAAGTATACGTCTTGCTCCGAGGATATTCACAAGTGTCACACGCTTGCTTATTTGTGTCTATAGAGTACGCTTGCATGGTTTAGTGATGTGTCCATAAATCACAAGGCAGAGTCGGACATCAACACATGGAAAGGAAATTAAAAAGTAAAATTGGATGACCTGAAGAACTACTCTATTACTTACTTGATCACAACCGGAATTTCTCTATTGCTTGCTTATTTACTTTGCTATTTCAATTATATGTTATTTAGTTTCATAACCAAACCAAATCAAATTTGCCAACATAATCTTAGTTAATTAGAATATAATTAAATTGATAATCATTCATCCCTTGGGTTCGATAATCACTTGGTTGCCTATCAAAACTACAATTGATATCCTTTATACTTGAGGATTAATTTTGTGTGTTGAGAAAATGCTCATCAGTTGAAACGAGGGAGAACGAGCCGAAATAAAGTTGTAAAAACAGGGGTTGCACCAACACGGTCGGCCGTGTTGCAGCACACAACCCGTGTTGCAGCACACAACCCGTGTTACGCAACATGACCATGTATGCCTTGGCCGTTTTCTGACATTAGAAACGCCAGCAGCACACGACCCATGTTGCTATAGGACCAGAAACACATCAGAACCCTTCTAGAAGCTTCCCAAGGGGTATAAATACCCAATACTTCAATATTTGATCAGATTTAAGTGGTTTTGCCCTGCACACACACATCACACACCATTTCCTCCATTTTACACCACCATCTTCATCCATACCATCTACCATCATCCCACCATCAAAACATTCATCCAATTGAGAAAAAGAAGCAAGGAAGAGAGGAGAATTACAAGGGAAGGAAGGAGATCACCATTAAAGTACTTCAAGGGAGTTTTCATCCATACTTTATAGTGAAACTTTATTGTTTATCATGTTTTGTAAGGATCTTAATGTCTATGTTAATTTTCTTGTTAATATGGTAGACTAATCTCCCTTGTGAGATTAGCAACATAAGAGTTGTTGGATAATTTTAGGATTTGTGTATTTGAATTCATATGTTAATTGGATCTATGATTTTCTATCATTGATTATTAATTGTTTGATTTGTGTGTTTAGTTGTTCTAAATATGTGATTAGATTGAGAAATCAATTATATACTTAGGATAATTGAGTCAATCATTTCATCAAACACTTCATGTGCATTATAAATTATAAAGAGATTGAGAAATCCTTTAGAATTTAGAACCCTTTGATAGAACATGTGATTGGTTTGATCGAGAGGTTGATTAATTGTGTGAAAGGACTTTTATTTCAAACTTAGTACCTAGTTGGAATTGTTTGAGTGAGAACCAATTCGTTGAGCTAATTGAGATTCATATCCTATCCATCTCGAGAGGAAGTTTAGGTGAACTTAGTGTTGGCCCTTAGTATTATACCCATGATCATATAAATTTGATGCATTTATCCTAGGATTTTCACTTCTTAATTGTTGTTAATCTCACTTTTGCTTAACTTGGAAAATCACTCATCCATTTACCTATCTTGTTTGTTGATCATTGCTTGCTTGCTTGCTTTGATTGATTTTATTACTTGTTTGAACACATATCCATTGATAATTCGTCTCTATAAAATTATAAGAAACGTGAGATCGCTTAAGCACTAGTATCTACCTCCCTGTGGTTCAATAAATTATTTTAATTGGTCATTCCTACTACAAAATGGCTAATCAAGAGGTACTTTAAAATATGTTTTCTGTCAAGTATGTTTATTTGTTAATTTTGCTTTTGTGGTTGGTTGCTCCTAGTGAGGTGGAGCACTATTATTGGTTTACTATTTGTTGTATTGTTAGTGCTTATGTGCATTTGTTGGTTGCTCATAGTGAGGTGGAACAATATTGTTGATTTACTATTTGTTGGTATTGTTAGTGTTTATGTGCATTTTATATGCTTATTTGTGTCTCTTAGTGAGGTAGAGCATGTTACATGAATCTAAGCTTTTGTAGCTCTTGTTAGATTATGTTTTATCTATGTGTGCCTCTTTGTGTGGTGTTTTCGTGATATATTTTTAAATGTTATAACTTTGTTTTTTCTTTGTGTTTGGTATGCCTGCGTGTCTTATAAACTTTGTGTTCTAATCTTGGTGATTACCCTTTGAACTTCATGTTCATGATCTTGTTGATCACATTTGATGTTTGTTTTCTGCTCACTATATCTTTGTGATATTGTGTTTTTTGCCTTTTTGGCATTTCCTCTCGCGGGGCTTTGTGTTGGATTATACACTAACTATGTGTTTTGCTAATGTGCAGGTATATCCGGGAAGATGCGATGATGAAATTCTGATTATATGAACACAGTGGTGAGTTGGACCAAGGTGGAGAATTGTTGGGCCCTTTGGGCTATCTTGTGGCCTAACTGCTGGTCTTCAATTTTGGTATTGGACTTGGTTAAGCCAAGGCTCATCCCTCCAACACTCTTGTCGCTCAACCCTAATGAGTCCCGAACACTCTTCTCCTCCCTCTTTGATTCATGCCGTTGTTGCCCTGAATGAAAAGATTGATCTTTCCTTTCATATGATGACTAGGCTCCAGTATAAGAAGGGCTCTTGCATTCTCTTATCAGTATTATGAAATAGAGAGCCTGTGAATGTTTAAGTGAGTTCCTTTGGTGGGTTTATGGTCTAAATCTTTCGTGAGTTTATTTCCGTTGCCACTGTGTGATCATCGGTTCTGTTGTAAGCCAAACCTCAGGATTCTGAGCACCCCTCGTCTTGTCTTCCCCGACGTGCAGACGGCCGAGATACCCAACAACACCCACTAATACAACTAAAAAATGGGATCCACACCTCCACTAATACAGTTACCCACTACACATTAAATAATAATACTCCTTAATCCACGTACAAAAAGCAAATGACACTCTTAAATGCAGTCGGAGGGAGTATTATATAATTTATATATTATGAGATATTTTATATATTTAATTAATAGTTATAAATTTAATTAATCATATTTATTAAATATTTATTTAAAATAATAGAATTTATATTATATTTATTTAAATAATATAAATATATATTAAATAAATTAATATTAAATGAAGACATATACCCGTGTGTATTAATAAACGATTATGAGACAATTACGGGTAGCATAATAAAATTTTTAAACAAAACAGATACAAATATGAATAATTATTTTTTAATCGAATACTAGTATATATACCTCAAAATAAACGAGTAAACTTTCCATTATCATCCCTAACTCCAATACTAGAGGATAAATTGGTAAATTGAGGATGGGCCCAGTTGTTGAGCATGAGGACAGGTGGAGCCCATGTGACCCATTTGTTTGCGACAATCTTTTATTCAAATTATTCTTACATCCACATTACCTTTTTATTTCCCTAAATTTGAGCTCTCTCACACACACCCCACCTAGTCCTCCTCCCGTTCTCTCTCACACACTCGGGTCGCAAATACACACACACAACTCAGGGCTGGGTGGGTGGGTTGGTACTTGGGACTAGTTTTTGGTATAACCCCCCTGGCGTGGTTTCCCACTCATCTCTACTCTTTCAACATTCTCACTCCCAACACTTCGGAAGCACAAACAGGAGGCGGATCAATCTTTTACTCCATCTTTCCATGCCTGTAAGTACCCACATTCCTACTGCGTTCTTCCAATTGCTCAACTTATTTAAACCCTAATTTTGGATCTGCGTATTTAGTTTCATGTGTAATCTTTCTTTACTTTTGTACTGGTCAGGACTACTTGTGGTTTTGCTCTTTTTTTATTTTTTTATTTTTATAATTAGCATTATAATTTTTGTGGGGTTCTCTGGATCCCTGTTGGTAGGGTATTCACAGAAAAGAGGTGGGTCAATGTGCAAGATCTGTGTGCATTTCATGGACCCATTTCTTTTTTTCCCAATTTGTTTTTATCCTGAAATTGTGCTTATCTTTTGCTGTGTGGTTATGTTCGACTATGAGTAGTGTTTTATTTTTGTTTTATAGGTCAATGTAGTTCTCCTTAAGGTGGTGATTTGAAGATCGAATTATTCTTTCTGTTAACTGTTGTTCTCTTTCATGGTGAAAAGATTGGGTACTTTTTTTTTTTTGCTTCTGCTTGCTCATACCTAGTCCGTGTGTAATTATGTTCTCTTTCGCAAGATGAAGAATTATTATTGCCTTTTGCTTTACCTTTGCATGATCATCTTTGTTATTCTGCTGCTGATTTTGGTTGGATGTGTGATCTATTTTTTCCTCTGAGGACTATGTTCCATTTGCATAAATTATATCCATCACAATTTTTGTTACCTTTGATTTGAATACTTATAATCTCCTCATCTTGTAGTTCATGATTTTGTCTCTGTGAGCAGTACTGGAACTAACCTGAAGCTGTTATTGCAATTGCAGATGATGATGTCTCATTTGGGTATGGAAAAGGCTTTGAGTAATGGTCTTCCTTGATCTGGTTAATTTTGAGAATCTAAACAAAATCCAATGGCCTCTGAACTGCGTAGTAAGAGTTCCTCTGCAAAACAAAACAAAACTTATGGAGGGACATTAGAAGTACAGCCTCGGATAGCTGCACCTGAGCCATTTCCGGACACAGGAAAAATAGACCATGCTCCGAAGAAATTATCTAGAAATGTTGAAAATTCTGCCTCTAAGAAGTCTACATTGGAGACTAGAACACAAGCTCAATTAAATGATCATCTGCAAAAGGGATCAGATATTTCTTTGGCTGGAAAATTGGATTCAGGTTTATATTTGAATAATTCAAAGCAAGTGCCATCATTTGACCACTCTGCTGACCAAGAAAAGAAATTGTACAGTAATGCAAAAGTTAGTGAACATTCAAGTAGCCTTGAAAAGCCAAGCCGAAGTGCCAAGATTAATGATCGAGTTGACTTTTTGGACAGTGGAAAGAGTAGTTTATGCAGGGGTAGCACAAGCACTGATCTAAGCGATGAAAGTTCTTGCAGCAGCTTGAGTAGCAGTGTGAACAAACCCCACAAAGCTAATGACATGAGATGGGAAGCAATACAGGCGGTACGTGCGAAGGATGGAAACTTAGACCTGAGGCATTTTAGATTATTGAAGAAGTTAGGTTCTGGTGACATTGGAAGTGTTTATCTGTCAGAGTTATGTGGTACAAAGTGTTACTTTGCTATGAAGGTCATGGATAAAGCTTCACTAGCTAGCAGGAAGAAACTGCTAAGGGCCCAGACAGAAAGAGAAATTTTGCAGTCACTGGATCATCCTTTCCTACCATCATTATACACTCATTTTGAAACAGAAAAGTTTACCTGTTTGGTAATGGAGTTTTGTCCTGGGGGTGACTTGCATACACTTCGGCAGAGGCAACCAGGAAAGCATTTCTCCGAGCAAGCCGTTAAGTATGACATTTTTTACTGAGTATTTTTTTTATTCTCTTATAATTTAATCTTCAAAGTGCATTAATATGTGATTTATCGTTTTGTGAGCACATGTTCCTTTCTGTTTGAGTTTATCTCTTTTACATTGTGTTAATCTGCACTTTTGGTTCAGCTAGTTTTTGAAGGAATATTTGGACTAATTCATAAGATATGGTGCTGCTTAAAAAGTAATTTTAATTGATACTGATCTTGATAGTACATTGAGAGCCTGAAAGAGATCCTCAAAGCTTTTGATTCAAATCTTCTGAAAAATTCTATATCACTTCCGGTCTAGGCTTAAGGCCTTCACTTAGAAATTTTTTTCCATTGTTTTCATTATGCCATCTTCATGTGCAAAGGCAAAGTGTAAATCTATTTATAATTTTGTGGATTTGTTTCCATTTTATCTTAAATGCATGCTGCTGGTGGCTTTTGAACATATCAATTTGAGTTATCTTAATAAGTACTCTGCATGGAATTTTTATTGAATAGCACATATCAAATTGAAATTATGTAATTTCCACACTTATTTCCCTTTATCATACTTTTTACTTGAATTTATTGCTTATGCATGTGCCCTTGATATGTAATTATCAACTTGCCCTTTCTTGCTATTCCTTTTTTCTGGGATTGTTGTTTCAGCAAATATAAATAAAATATTTGCCTGTTCTTCATGTGTATATTTGAATTTTGCCTATGAGGGAAACATGCATTTCTATCCAATCTTAAATCCCTAATAATGTGTTGCGTTCCAAATTTCCAACACCTCATTTCATGGGAACCATTCCAACATTTGATATTCTTGCAATACGGCCCATACTAGGAAACCCCAGGAATGGACTCCATTTTTTTAAAAATGCCAAATGTGGTCTGAAAATTCTTCAAAACTACTTTCTCTGATCGTCTTTGTTCTTCACCTGGCCATCCTCTCCTCCACCCCACCTAGCCTGTAGAATACCTGAAAATATATATAATCACCTTATTAAGTAATGGGGAAATTCCTGTTAAAGGTCCAAATTATAGAACTTCTCTAAATTTTCTCGGATCATATTGGAAGTGCTGCCCCAGATCAACCTGGCTTTTATATGCTTGTTCTATAAGTGCTTCCTTTTCTCATTCAATTCTCTCTTAAATTGGTGTAATTAGACTTCTTGTTTCTGCTAAGATGGAGCATATTCACTGTTATTGTTAGTGTACCCTTCGAGCTTTTCATTGTTAACTTGGCATCTAAATTGGCCTTTTAAATTTGTAAAATATTTTAATTGACTGAGATTGTCTGGATGAAAGTTATTTGGGTTCTATTATTCCTTATAATCCAAAGATGGGTGCTTTAATTATTAAGGCTCTGACTATACAAAATAGGGTGCTTCTATTTAAAAGGCGCAGTCATCACATAGTTTTTCCTGACGTACAGAAAACTTAAAATCTTTAAATCAATATATATAACGGGAAGGAGAAGTCCTAAAATAAATTGAAATGGTATACGAAATAACTGACAGAAAATGAATGCATAAATGAGAACATGTGTGGACAAAAAATGATGCTTACATATGATCCAAATTGTGGGATAAATGCTTAGTTTGAACAAAGAAGGATATATGCTTACTTTTCAAGAGTATGTTGTTTTCTGGAGTGTGCTTGGGTTTCAATATATTTTTATCTTCTAATAAAAACTATTATGATTGATCTGGAATTGTTGAAAATTTAATGATTTTGATATTCAGATCTAGCGTGTCCTGTCTGTGTGGATTCCTCAATCATGTGGTATCCTATAGTTTCTTTTGCAGCTTAATATCATAGTGAGGATCCTATGCTTGCTTGTGTTAATATTTGCTTGGGGTTTCACTTCAGGTTTTATGTAGCAGAGATCCTCCTTGCTTTAGAGTACCTCCACATGCTCGGAATTGTCTACCGTGATCTCAAGCCAGAAAATGTCCTCGTGAGGGATGATGGGCATATCATGTTGTCGGATTTTGACCTTTCACTTCGCTGTACTGTTAGCCCTACCCTGATAAAATCATCAGCCCTTGAGTCGGAGCCACTGGGGAAGAGCACCGCTTACTGCGCTCAACCTGCTTGCATCGAGCCATCATGTATGGTGCCCACTACATGCTTTGGACCTCGTCTCTTTTCAAGTAAATCAAAGAAAGAAAAGAAACTCTCCAAAAATGAAATAGGCAATCAAGTTAGCCCGTTGCCAGAGCTTATGGCAGAGCCCACAGATGCCCGCTCAATGTCATTTGTCGGGACCCATGAGTACTTGGCACCAGAGATCATCAAAGGTGAAGGGCATGGGAGTGCTGTCGATTGGTGGACTTTTGGGATCTTTACATACGAGTTGCTGTTCGGGAAGACTCCTTTTAAAGGATCAGGGAATCGGGCAACCCTTTTCAATGTAGTGGGGCAGCCCCTGCGTTTTCCAGAATCACCGGTCGTCAGCTTTGCTGCAAGAGATCTCATCAGGGGCTTGTTAGTGAAAGAGCCACAGCATAGACTGGCGCACAAAAGAGGAGCAACAGAAATCAAGCAGCATCCGTTTTTCGAAGGTGTGAATTGGGCTCTGATCCGGTGTGCTACTCCACCTGAGATTCCTCGACCAGTTGAGTTCGAGAAGTTCTCTGCACCGGCGCCGTCTGCCGGTGTAAAAGTTGCACCTGCAGCTATCCCCGGTCACCAGAATTCTGATAATTATCTGGAATTTGACTTCTTTTAGTAGCTATTTTTATTTAATTTCTTGTTTTAGAGGTGCAATTTGATTATGGTTAATGAAAAAAATGGGACTAATATTTGATTTTTTTTTTTTGGACAGTTTACTAGCATTTTAACATGATGTACTCGATGTGATACATGCATCTCTTCTTTTTCTTTTTGCCTTTGATTTTGAACATTTAATTTTTTTTTTTTCTTTTTTAATGAAACGTCTTCTTCTGTTGTGGTGACCCAAATGTTTATACACAACTAAAAATTTGATCTGAGCAAAATGTTATAGCATAATTAGAGGTTAAGTCTTTAAAATTTAATTCTTAAAAATGAAGCAAAAATAAATAAAAATTGAAAAAGAAATGTTAATACAAAATTAAAAAATATCTGAGCAAAATGTTACAGCAGAATTAATGGTTAAATCTGAGCAAAATGTTAGGGAGCAAAATGTTAGGGCAAGAGACTCTATAAATACAAATTATTGTATAATTTAAAAATAGATCACTAAAATGTAATTCCAATAAACTCTCTATTATAACATTTAGATTTAGATGATGAGTTCACTCTTCAAATTTGAATGCATTTATTATTTTCACTATTTTCAATACATTATCATTTACATTTAGTATATTGCATGGAATGAAGATAAAGAATAAATAAATTGTAATATAACTAAAGGAGTATGTTATTGGAGGAAAATAATGTATGATAAATAAATATAGGAAAAAGATAAAATAAAGAGTTAATTATAAAGTGTGTGTTGAAAAATTATAAAAGAAATTATTCTTTAAATGATAAGATGCATTTCAATTTAACATATATGTTTCAAAATTTAAAAAGTTTTGTTACTTTTCTGCAACTATTCGCACACATCGTTTTATTTCATACACTCAATTATATATACACATATAAAAATAATATATACATACACTTGAAAAATATTATATTACCCTTAATGAAATATACCCATATATACAATCTATTTCCTCCCAAAAGTTCCACATTTATTTTAAACATTAAATCATACACCCACTTCACTTTGCACATTTGAAACAAACAAAAAAAAAAGAAGAAAGAAAAGAAGAAGGAAGTGAGAAATAGGAGGAGAAGGGAGAAGGGAGAAGAAAGAAGAGAAGATCAACCTCTACTACCAAGATCTTCCATCAAACATACACACTGGAAACTATATTTAGTAGAAGAAATGATTCCTACATACAAAAGAAAGGGGTTAAAACAGGAAACTAAGTTTCGAGTCGACCGAATATTTACGTAAAAATACACACTGTTTGACGGATTGTGGTCGAAAATTTTGAAAAATGTTGGTTGTCGGTAGTCGAAAATTTTGGAAAATTTTGACTACCTGTGGTCGAACATGATGAAATTTTTCGGCCCTGGTTGGTCGAACAATGCAGCGACGAAAAAAAAAGCAAAAATCAACTTTTTAATCGTTTTAAACACATAAATATACGTACCTTTACGTCCTTAGGTGTTTCTTCTTCCGACTTGATGCTCTTGTGAGTGAATATGAGTGTTTATAGATGGAGAGAAAATTTAGGTTTAGTGAATTTTGGAAGAAGAAGAAACGGGTGTGTGTTTTGTTTAAATGTTTGATATGAATGTGTGTGTATATATGCTTTTGTGATTTATTATTATTTTTAAAGTGTCTTGTGTGTGTATGTTTGTATTTATTATTTTTTTTTAGAAATTTGTAATAAGTATGTGTATGACTAAGGAATAGTTTAGAAATTTAGTATATATATTTATTAATTTTAAATTCAAATGAGTATATGGAAGTAATAACGCTGTGTGCGAATAGCCGCGGCCATTGAGAATACATCTAAATTTATTTAATGTAGTAACAATACAAGTTCAGGATAAAGTAAATCAAAATTTAAGTTTTAAGATCAAAATTATTAATAATTTTTATGATTTATTATTTAGACCATAACAACTTTTTTAATCCACCAATCTGAGCATAAAGGATCGGTTTTAAATTGATCTCTACTTATACAAACCCAATTTTATATATTTTTTTAAGAGTCAAACGGATCAATTCGTTGAGCTTGATCTGACTGATATATCTAATTGTATTTGAATTTAATTTTTAATCAACTCCGTTTATTTAATTAAAAAAACCAGTGATACTATAAAAATACCAAGCACCCCTAAAACAAGTTAAAATCCCTTTTTTTTTTCATCAAATTCGAAATCACCAACAAATATGAACTTAGAGCAAGTGGAGATTCTGTAATTTACTATGATTTGCAAAATGTGCATGATTTTCAATGAACAGCTGGTAAATTTTGTATTATTCAATTTAAAATTAATTCCAATGTGTAAAGTAGTGTATAGTCTATTTTGTTGGTCAAATATGCAATTAAAGTCCTAAGTATTCTTAAATAAAAGTCACGCCGAAATTCGCCGTAAAAGTGGTTAGTTCATTATTAAGTTCACGAAGAGGAATTAGCATAGATGCATGTAAAAGAGGATTATGGATATCTGTTACTGATTATGTATCTATATGAAATAATTAATTATTTTTTGTGGATTTAATTTTTAGAAAGAAAATATAAATCTAATAAAACAATTCAAAATAAAAAATGTAAATTTTAATGCGGAAGGGACGTGCGAGTATAAATGAGTAATACCATTAACTTTATAAAGGTGATTTGTTTAGACGTTAATTAATAGAAATAAAGAATATGGATTCAAAATTATTTGAATTTAGTACGTCTAAATTTATGTTTGTTTTGTGATTTAATTATAATAAATTTTATCTTTATGTTAAATTAATTTATAAGAATAGAGGATAATGTGCTTAGGAGGTAACATAATTTATTTATTGTCTAAAAATTAATATATTATCCTCTCAAAATCAATAAAATTGATAAAAAAAAACTTCAAATAATACAATGAGATTCTTTTTGAAATAATTTACAAAATAATTATCACTATTCACCCTCCTCAAATTAAGTACTCCCTCCGTCCCCCAAAAAATTTCACACTTTTCTTTTTTATCCGTCCTTCAAAGTATTTCACACTTCACTTTAACTAAAATTGGTAAAAATAAATTATTATAATATTCACTTTTTACACACATATCAATATAATACTCATTTTTTCACATCTTCCAACAACTTTACACACATTTTTCATTAAATCAACTAAAATATATATTCTTTCTCTTACTTTATAGAGTACATTAAAAATACTCCCTCCGTCCCATCTTTTCTCACTTTCCTCATTTGTTTGTCCCACAAAACTTTTCACCCCAAAAAAGGAAATACCACTTTATCCAACAACCTCAAATGTTACTTTAATTTCAAATTTGTCACTCCTTTTTCATACACATATCATTATTTTATATTTTTTTATTACCTAAAAATACTACGATACCCTCCAAAGCCAATAAAATTGGTCAAAAAGTGCAATTTTTTCGGGACGGAGCTTAATCTCCGCACACTTTCACGGGGACGGAGGGAGTAACTCCCGCTACTTTCTATTAAAAAATTATTATCATTTTATTACGCGTGTATTAAAAATATCAATAAGGTGCAAGTCAGTTTTGGGTTGTCCACTCTTGGATGGAAGTTAAAGTCGTTTGTAATCCAATCCAAGTGGTTGTCCAAATTTCTTCAACTGATATAACACAGATCTACAAATCACATCTCGATTTTAATTTGATGTCGACAAAAAACAATTATAATTTCCCTCTTTTTTCTTTCTCTCTTTCTCTCTCTCAAGGTGGGAGGAGGGAGTAATAAAGAGGCCCGAGTTTCCACACTCCTTGTCGGAACAACCCACCTCCCCCTTCCCCGCCCCACCTCAGGGAGCACCACTTTACTACCTCTGCTTCCAACCCATTAATGTTCTTGAGTGTGTCTGAAGAAACAAAATAAGAATGGTGCTCATAACCCAAGAAATTATCACACAGTTTGAAACCCTAATGGACAAAGGTGAGCTTCTCTGTTTCTCTCTGTTCGCACTTGTCGTGATCGTTTTGACGTTTTCCATGTTCCACTGCAGTTGATGAACCCATGAAGAAAACTTTCCAGGTTTGTCTCTGTTGCTGATCTGTTTTCTACTTTGTGAATCTTGAGATCATATGAAACTTGTTCAAATTTGGGTCTTTGCACTATCCAGTTTACATGCATTTCTGGGAGTTGTGGCTGGGGATGGTAGATTAGTAAACGTGTAGTCAAATTGCTGATTCAAACACAGATCGAATGTGAAGGATACTTGAATAAATTACCTAGCTTGCTTTGTTTGTGATTATACTTCTTTATTGACTGACTTGGTGATAAGAACTGAGGGTGGATAAAAGTGGTCACTTTTACTGATTATGTTGTCTGGAGCCCTTTCCTGATCTGATTTACCCATTTCTGATGTGCATCAGAAATGTGGTCATAGGATTTATCTTGTGATTCAGTTTGTGGGTTTCAGACAAAATTGAACTTATATAGTTATGTTAATAGATCTTTATAAGATTGGGGGTTTCTTGATTTGTGTAAGAAAGCATTTACTCATTTGCAATGTTCTTAAATCATGATGAAGTCAAGAGTAAATATGTAGAAGCAATGTACATCACACAGATCTAATGCAGTTCCGCCTGCATCTCTTTTATCAGATTAGTAAAATGCAGTTTGACAATACCTCATAGTCGTACTACTTCTAAGTATTGATCTGGCCGTGGACTCCCAGTCGATGTCTATAAAGCTCTGTAAAACTTGAACAAGAACTTTGTTTACTCTAAAAGGATCAAAACTAAACAATCTTAAGAAAAGACTGTGTATAACTCAGAGTATGCTGTGTACAATGAGTCATAAGAGTCATGACAAGAGCATATATTGGTGAACATTCTTGATCATTTTCTAATCAGAGGCGAACTCCTAACTCAAATATAATTTGGATTCTTCCTTCTTTCTTGCGAAATTAATTCTGCTAAATAGTTTATGCGAAGATTGCTGGCCAAATGTAGAAAAACATGTCCAAAGAGCATGTGATACTTCATGCACCTGCATTCTTTGTTGCATTAATATTTCTATGTTGGACCAGGAAACCTTCCTTCTTTGAGTTTGACTGTGCATTTGCTTCCTAAGTTAACTTCCTATCAAACTGATGTTGTAGCTATTGTTTGGAGGAAATGATTACTTCCCAAGAACAAATATCTGAACCATTAAGACTGATAAATCAACTTAATGGGAGTGTACTTCATATAATTTATCATACTTAAATTAGTGAACCTGATAATTTCAGCCATGATTCGCAGAACATGCATAATGGGTATCGGCGGGAAACGTTGGTGAGATTTCTCAAAGCAAGGGATGGAAATATAGAGAATGCACATCAAATGGTTTGTTCTAGTTGATTCTATCCCCTGTTTTGAAATATTTTTATGGTGAAGTTCTTAACAGTGTCCTATATTTTTCAGCTTATTGACTGTTTAAACTGGAGGATACAAAACGAGATTGATAACATACTGGCGGTTAGCTTTTGCTACTGTTTTCAATTTAACATACTGCTGTTTCCTTTTAGAAATTCTTCATGCTGTCTGTAATCATGTGTGGTCAGTAATATCGTATATTTGGTAGACATGAGAGGATTTCACCAGTTCATTTGGTTATTGCTAGATTAATTTTTGTATGTCATTGTTTTCCTTCAGCCTTGTTATTTTCTTATACCATGGAGGTATAATTAAAAAGTGCAAGTTTATGACAATTAAAACTCTATAATTTAAACTTTTAAAAAAGGCGAGGCACTTGAATACACGTCAACATCTTGAATTAAGAAACAACAAAAAAATCAAACTCCTGAATTTGCATTAATTCAAAGTGTAAATACTACATCTGTAATTTTACATGTATTAATATGTGTACTTTGTAAATCATATTTATAAATGATTATTACAGGATTATATCCTTATCAAATTAACAAAGCACTTCATAGGCTGAATTCTCGTTGAAGTTCTGAAATTTAACTAAAACAATCTTGTAAATTAAGAAAACCTTAGAGATATTTCGCTTGTCTGAAACCTAAAGATGGGTGGGGTACTCATTATTTCTTGTTTTATTTGTATAAACTTTTAAAATAAACATATTGTTTACATAGTTTTGCAAATTTAAACAGTGACTAGTATGTTTTGCAGAATTTTGCAAAAAAACATTGCAAAAAAACATTGTTAAATATAGCAATTTACATTTGTCTCTTAGATATATGCTTCTTTAAAATTGTGTCGTGGTTAGACTCTCTTTATGGCACAAGACGCCCAGTTTGTGGGATCATAAGGTTTCTGTGTTTCCTGTTCTAATGTTCCATTCCATATAGAGTTTCATCACTTCAAGCGCAAGCCGCAAGCAGTTGGAACAAATTTAACAAAGCAGATAAACGAAGTTGATGGATTTATATTTGCTTAAGTGGAAGAATGCTTGCTTAGACCTTTTTATGGAGATGATATGCTATTAAGATTGGATGTTACAAAATGTTAATATATAAAAATCTGCTTGTCCTGGTTGTTTTTATGAAAGACCTGATGTAGAATTACGAGACGAGATCAAAATTTGAAAGCTGATTGTGTACTTATCGAATCCATGCTTTCCCCCTTTGATAAGTTATTTTGTTAAAAGTTAAGCTTATGTTAATGTTTGCTAATGCAGAAGCCAATTAACCCCACAGAATTGTATAGAGCAATACGAGATTCTCAGCTTACTGGAATGTGTGGATACTCAAAAGAGGTATTGTACAATTAGTCCTACTGATTAAGCAAACAATGATACATTGTTGTTGCTGTCGTTGAGAAGATTAACCTGATTTGATTTCATGTAACTCCTCATTGTTTGCCTATGTAATCATACAGGGTCTTCCTGTTGTTGTTGTCGGTGTAGGGCGAAGCACATATGACAAAGCATCTGTAAGATTTTCATACCTCTGATGTTTGAACAACTTCATTTATAAAGATATGATTACTTCAGATGTGTTCTTGTTTGTGGTTTGGAATGTTTAAATGACATAAAAGTTGAGAAATGCAGTATGAATTTTGAATTTATTTACTGTTGTAGTAAAAAGTGTTTTCTGTCCTGCAGAACTTGCTAATGCATGTCTTCTATCTCCCAGATTCATTACTATATTCAGTCACACATCCAAATGAACGAATACAGAGACCGTGTGATATTGGTTAGTTTAGCATTTAGAGTACCTCGTATACATATGGAACTGATTTTGTGAGTTGATGAAGTTTCTCTGATTCCTGACTTAGCCTTCTGCTACAAAAAAATTTGGTCGTTACATTGGGACGTGCATAAAGATTCTTGACATGACTGGTCTGAAGATTTCTGCACTGAATCAACTTAAGGTATGCCTTCATCATATCACATATTAGTTAAGAAGAAAGTAGCATAAAGCCATAAACCAAATTGAGAAGAGATATTACTGCCCTATAATTGATAAAAGCCTTGACTCTCTCTGTTTTATTCATCACAATACCCATTACTAGATTGCAGCTTTCGGTAGACGAGTGCACCAGCCAATGTCAATTTTTCCACTTATTATCAGTATTGCAGTTTAGTTTTATGTTCTGCTCCAGTTATGATCTTGTAGTCAAGTTTGATATTGTGATCGTACGCTAACAAAAGTACTACCTCTGGATGCAGTTATTGTCAGCGATATCCACTATTGATGACCTCAATTATCCTGAGAAAACGGAAACGTATTACATTGTTAATGCCCCATATATATTCTCAGCATGTTGGAAGGTTTGACATTCATTCCATTATGTACTTTAACCGAAGTTCGACATATATTTTACCCCGTTCTCTTTTACAGGTTGTTCGAACTCTTTTGCAAGAGAGAACAAGAAAGAAAGTGCAGGTTCTTTCAGGCTCTGGAAGAGATGAACTATTGAAAGTAGGACACTATTCTGTTCCATACTCACACTAACGAGCTTTCACATGAAAGCAGCTCTTTTGGAAGTAAGCTTTGATTTTTCTTATGCAGATTATGAACTACGAATCCCTCCCACAATTTTGTAGAAGAGAAGGATCGGGTTCATCCCGGCATTCTAGGGGTGAAACAGTTGGTGATTGTTTCTCCTTGGACCATCCCTTCCATCAACAGCTGTATAACTATGTAAAGGAGGAGGCTGCGCGAGTTGGACTCGTTGCACCAATCAGACATGGTTCGTTCCACGTGGATTATCCCGAGCCAGATTCAACCGATGTTAAAATCGCTCAAACTATTGAATGTGAGTTTCAGAGACTGGAGAATCAAAATGGGCATTCTCACTCATAATGTGAGCTTAAGGTAAATAGTGTCTGAACCAACACAATACCCCTGCTAGCTGGTGGGGTGGGTGGGTAGGTGTGGTGCTCCTTCCAGGGTTTAATCCTAAAATGCTATGCATGTGCTTACCTTGATGCAGATTCAGAGCCTAATTGACTTATCTTTTGGAATTGATAGATCATCTTGGTAGGTGGGGATGCTGCAATATCACCAGTTGCAACAGGATATAAAAAATGTTCAATAAGTCTGACTTTATTCTACTATGCACATTGATTTGTCCCTATGTTCCAAATTTTATGTTATTACACAAATACTATAACCTAATGAAACCTCAGTCCCATTTTCAAGTAACAAAAGTTCCTTGGCATTACCAAAAAAATAAAATAAAATAAAATAAAAAATTTACTGTTACTCCAAATTGATCCCAACTTTTAGAATTTGCAAAAAAAAAAAACACCTTTAAGTATTGTTGTAGAATGTACCTAATGTGATATTTTCCTCAAAGATGGGGATTAAAGTTGGGATTCCTTTTTAAAAATTTGATGTGCTTTGCTACAATACTTACATATGAGATTTTTTTTTAAATTTCTTAAAGTAAGAATTAATTTGCAGTCATGTTTTTTTTAATTTTTTTTTTTGGCATCTATTAAGTATTAACAGTGTGAATTTTTTTTTTGTCACGTGCTGAGGGGTAAAAAAAGCTTTTCCAAAGATTTTGGCATTAAATGAGTTAGTTATGAAAAAGAGTGTTATGATACTATAGAAAAGTAGTTATAGGAAAATTTCTATTGTAGAATGAAATTTGCAGAAAAAGGTATGGATTCTGGGGACTAGAGGTGTGCAAGAGGGGGGGTCCATTTATCTCAAATATGCACCCAAAAAAAATTCCTCTCAACCTTAAACTCACTACACAAAAAGAATTGGCACCACTCTAACCAAGCAGGCATGTTAGAAATGAGAACACCCCCCAACTTGATTTTTCTTCTTACTGAATCCACTGCACAGACTTGGCATCATCACCTTCTTGCAGACAGATCTCTTAGTGATTTCTGTTTCTTGAAAATTCTGCTTTTCGGCTGTGTTTAATGGAGACAGTTCAAATGACTTCTCTGTTTCTGCAACGACTCGAGATGCTGCTTCTGCTGCTTTCTTTAGTTCGCATTCATGCCTTCGTTGAAGTTCTCCCTCAACCGTTTTCCTTGCAGCTTCAGCCATCTCAGCTTTCCTCAACACCTCTTCCTTCGAAGCTTTCAACTCCTCGATTTCCTTATGAGAAGCCTCCAATTTCTTGATAGTTTCATCCTCGCTGGCTTTTACAGCTTCTAACTGTGCCATTGCAGCTTCAACTCTCATTTCTGCTAATTTTCCGAATGCTTCAGCCTTTTGGCTTAAGAGTTTCATACTCGTCTCTTGAAACTGTAATCTGGGCCTTGGGTTCTGAAGTTGAGGAACGTTCACCATCATTTTGCATGGGTAGCTTACGAAGTTGATCAAGAGCTCGGATTTCTGCTGCCTTTGCTTCTTCAGCTTCACGCAACATATTACTCAGCCTCTTCTCTGCTTTTTCCAGCTCAATCCCGGCTGCTTCTACTTCTCTCTTAAGTTCATCAGCTTGCTGTTTCATCTTCGCAGCTTCATGTTTCGTATTTTCACTCTCTAATTCTAGTTCATGGATGGTTTCGATCATTTCATCAGATGCACCTCTTGCTTTGGCTTCTTCTGTAACTGCTTCTTCAAGGTCCGACTTGGCCTTCCTCAGCTTCATATGCAAGTTACCTGTAACTGATTCTGTTTCTACTTCCTTCTCCTTCATTTCAGAATGCTCCTTTTTCAGGTTACTGAGTTCTACCTTAAGGGACTCCACTAGGTTTCTCAGTGAGTTCTCCTCTTCTGCTGCTTCACATAGTGATTCTTTAGCTCCATTCAACTCTGATGTAACAGTGTGGAGATTATCAGTCTTTGTACTCTCAATCTTGTTTCCTAGAGCTTCAACCTCTGATAATCTTTTATGAAGCTTGGTCTCGAGAGTATTTATCAACTCAGGATCGATGTTTTTCTTCAAAGCAATTGATCTCTTACTTAATTCATCAAGTCTGATGTTGTACAACTGCTTTGTTTTGTTCTTGTCAGCACGGATGATGGTTTCTTCCTCGTTTACCTGCACACTTGCAAGTTTCACTTGCTGAACCAATTTCTCTACACTTGCGATCTCCTTGTATAACTCACCAAACCTCTCCATGTTTGATCTGGAAGCATTTTCAGCTTCAGCTGCTTTACTAGCAGCAGCATCTTTAGCTTTCACTAATGCATCAACTTCCTCGTGAATTTTCCATAACTCCTGCTTTGCAGCGTCGAATTCAGTGGCTGCATCCATATATTCAATTCTTGCAGTTTCCAGATCATTAAAGGCAGATCCATTGAATTCTGAAAATAGCTTCATCTGATGTTTAGCCATTTCAGTCACTACTGTTGCTGAATCCTTTGAATTGGTGACACATTCCAACTTCCAAGTTAGATCTTCAACAGTCCTTTGAGCTCTATTGAGCTCGACTAGAACCTGCACTTTAGTTGTCTCGGCATTTTGTAGTTGCACCTTCAGCTTATTCAACTTCTTCCGGGCCAAGTGAAGCTGCATCTCTTTTGCCAGTACCCTCTGAAAGAAAGAATTTGATTTGATTATTAGAACTACAGAATGGAAGCTGTAAAAACAGACATTGTGATCAAAATGTAAATGAGGACAGAGAACAATGTAAACAAGAATTATCATACTTCAGCTGATTGTGATTTTGCCTTCCTGGGGGCAGGCCTTTTCCCTGAGAATGCACCTTCACCGAATAAACTAACGGCATGTTTAACAGATTGAAAAGGTGAACTGGTGTCGATCTCTCCCACCTCAGCTTTAGTCGATCGTTTGGTTTTGTGATAATCTTTGGCCACCATGACTCTATTTATCACCTGGGACAAGCATCGGACAGAAACCATGATGAAGAAATTGACGACCAATGGATGACATCTAGAAACAAGGATAGCCTCCAGCCAAAGACTTCACCAAGTTCCATCCAGTAAAAAACATCTATACTCAAGTAATATATGCAATGAATGTTGTAAAATTACTTTTCACAACAAATAAAGTACAACCAATCCTAACATTGGACTCTTAACAAGGTTGCATCAAGCACATTGTGAATAATCACCCCATACGCAGCAATCAACCTCGAACAATAAACTCGAAAGGAGACTCACTCCTGATATAAATAGACGATGGTTTTCATGAGTCCGATAATAAAACAGACGCCAAAGGTGTCTACCTTCTGTTGGTAGATCTGACTATCAATAACCAAGTGAATAACTATATAAAATTGTTTGGAAGAGCTTCATTTGGAAATGAGAGCTAAAAGTTCCATTTGAATTATGCAACTTTCCAAGATTCATTTGTGCATAACATAAATTGTTCATCACGACAAGCTGAATACAAAAGCTGCCCTCTAAAACAGCTTTCCAATATACTATGCTTTATAACTGCATTTTCCAAATCAGAGCAGATTACGACCAATTAATACACATTTGCTTCCTCAAGCTGCTCTGATTCTCCACCATCAAATTTTCAAGTCCGTTTTGCTTACTAGTTTTGTGTGGCAAATCAATTGAGGAAGCATCTAATATGCAAAGGGGCAGTATCGTGTGAGATTGTCTCACAAAACTGACCAAATAATCCAATCTCCAAAAAACACACCTAATGAAGCATTACTGGCACATCCATCTTATGAAATTAATTCCAGATGAATCCAAACCAAAATCACACGACAAATAAGGATCAGAGTTCTATAGTACTGTTTGTTTGTTAGCTTTCAGAAAAGCCATTCTAGCCATCAGATGAATACAAATAGGATCAAAATAAAAAAAAAAAAATCAAACATAACATGAAATGCATACCAAAATTCAAACCTACCGTAGCCCAAAGATCCAATGTTACCAGAAATTAGATACCTCTGGAGAATATCCTGATGTGAAATGCCTCTTGAGTTTTTTTTTACCTGAACTGTATTCACATTTAAAAAAAAAAAAAACAAACAGAGTGTTTAAGCATTTTATATGTTATTGACAAGATAGCTAAATCAATAGGAGAAAGAGTTTTAAGAAAAAGGAAAAACTAATAATAACCAATTCAAAACCTTGAATCATGAAAAGGGTAGAATCAGAAAAAAAATGGTCTCCAAAACCCTAGAATCATCAAACGGATCGAATCAATAGAAGGGGTTTTCATGACCAAATAATCATAAGATAGTGAAATGTGTTGATCAACATCCAACCTGATCCAGACAAACCCTGAATGAGAAACCACCATCAAGAAAATTGCAAGAAACCCAAAGGAGAGAAAATGGAAAGGAGGGTGTTTGAAAAGTGAGTAAAGAAGGAAGCAGTGTATCAAATTTGCAAGAAAATAGGAAATAATTGCGAGAGTTGATGGGGGAATGAGTAACGTTTGGTTGTAGATTATGTGTTTAAATAGTTGCACAGGGGAATCAAAAGCAGGGATATGAAGATTGCCACGTCAGCATATACGAACCACTCCTACACACCTGTTAAATGGGTCCCACTCGTAACTTCCCTTTAATGCCGCGTGTGACAGGAAAAAACATTGATTTATGAATTATCATTAGATGGTGTTACCCACAAGTAGGCCCCCACCGCCCCTTCTCTGCGGATTGGTGGAGGAGGTAAATCGCAGATGTGCCTCAAGTGGCTTATAGAGAGGGCTCACTGTTAAACTTGTGCTTGCAATGAGCCAAATTCATGCCAAAGGCAGGATTCGAACCCCACCCTGCAGCAACCAAGCTCAGTTGAAAGACATTTCCATCAATCCCTCTATACCACTTGAGCTATGCTCTGGGGGCAATGAATTATCATTAGAGGAAATGCCCTATGTTGCCCTACACTGCATTTTAAAATGCAAAAGAGCTTGACTTTATAACTTAAAAACTGCCTACTTTTTTACTTGAATGACCTTAATACCTTTATGCATTTTTGAGTAATTATACCTTAAGGGCAATGATAACTTAAATCAAATTAAATTAATTTCCTCTTAATTTTAATTATATTCTGTCAATGCTTCACAAGGGGGCAACAGAGGCAATTACCAATGGGCATAATCTTTATTTTTGTTCTATTCAGTCTTCTAATCGGTCACTTATTTTTGTTCTATTCTGTCAATTTTTAATAGGTCTTCTAATCGGTCACTCATTTAATGATTAACATAATCAATAATTTTTTTTTCAAAATTAAGTATTTAATTTTAAATAAAAATATAAGTCAAAAGTATTAATGACAAATTATATGAAAGTAGACAGATTTACTTTTAAAAAAGGGAAGTAGGCATTTTTGCATGTTGATCATAGCATAAATGCCTAGTCCCCCGGTGAAAGCAGCCATTTGAATTTCATACGGCCATATCACCATTTTTTACAAATCAAAATGATTTGTAATTTGTATTATGATGATGATGATTGTGTGACCCACAATTTTATGCAAATAGTCAACTGTGAAACTGAAACTTCTGCAAATTTATCTACTCGGAAAAATAAATGATCAAATTATGAAATCCTTAGACAAAACATTCAAAATAATGAGCTAGATACATGATCAGATCAAAGTGTGTGATTATAAGAGATTAAAATGGCTACACTATAGCATAAGATCCTTGAATATACTGCAACACTCAAAACATTAAACCAGGTAATATACAGATGGTTAGATTGTCGCATTACAGGAACACAACACATTGTCAAACTAAGAATTTGAAAAAAAAAAATAACAATAAGGTTAGATCCCTTTCATGTTATCAAACATCTTCGGGTCGAAGATGCCTGGTTAGACGAAAAATTACGCTTACTCATAGGCCAATATATTTCAGGGCCTATAGTTCAGGGGTTAAGGGAGGTTGAGACAACCAAGAAGAGTCAGAACGTCAATCATCGGAGCTGTAATCACTGGATTCTTGCAATAACGGCAAAGCAGCACAACAAAACAACTCCTTATCTTTGAGTAGAAGACAGCTCCCATCCAAATTCCATTTCAGATCAAGTACAGAAAACAGAGGAAATGGTACGTTGATGCAATAAGCACCGGAAGGTGTCCACATGTATAAGTTAGTACTTCCAGTGCACAAAACTAGACGAGGGCATGTGGGATCCCATGCTGCAGCACGAATGGGATCTTTCTGTATCAAGATGGATGCAAGCTCTAGACGTTGCACGTCCCATATCCAGAGGACAGTTGGCATGCTGTCGTTTCTGGTGCATATGTATTGACTGTCACTACTCCATGCCATGAGGCCTGTTGAGTTTCAAAGTGAGAAAGAGAGATGGATGTTTTTCCATGAACAAATGTGATTCTAACATGAATAATCTGCTAGCAGAATAGATTAATCGTCATCACGTAAATCTTATAAACCAAACTAACACTAATACTTGATCACAGGTTTGGATAAGCTTAAGTTGTTGCAGAGATTATTGTAATGCATCTTGCCTTGCCATAGTCTCATGATCAACGATCTTTTATATTTTTTACAGTTATAGTTTACTTAAGTAGGCGAAAAGAAAGAACTCGAAAACACAAGCAAAAAACATGGAATCAGTTAAAGATTTTTAGTGAAGAATAAAACATACTAGAACAATAAACAGAAATAAATAAAATTTTGAAAACATGTCCCACCGATTCCTTGCTTGGGATTTGGTTTATCAGCCGGAGGCTTCTGGGAAAGAAGAGTAATTGGCACTTCCATCACATCATATCTGACTTGAACTAAATTCTCACTAGCATTATCTGCAGTGGGAGTCATTAAGTGAAAACAATTAGACTGAGAAAATCACTGGAGAAAGACAACATGCAGCACACATGCTCATATGTGTAACAAGGTAAATTTATTTGAAGCAGATGAAAATAATTTACCATGGAAAATACATATTTCTGAAGCAGTGGCAACAATAAAAAGCCAATTTACAAATCAACATTTAAATAATTTCTCGAGGGAAAAGTTCTTAGAGAAAATTTTATCAGCTGACAACTTGTGCTGAAATATCTGAGTTTACTAGCTTTATGTCACAATTGCACAAAGGACTACATGAATTATATTTTAAACAACCTTATATTCGTAAATCATTTAGGACAACCTTATATTTCAGTGACCAGATCAAGATTGTGAATGGAAGTAAATAGAAACTGTAATGTAACACATGAAAGGAAAAAATGAAACATTCAAAGCATAAGGGGTCAGATATTTATGAGAGCTTACCAGCACTTCTTTGAACAAATTCTTCACTCAGTGATAACTCGGACATGTCAAGTTGCAATGGCTCGTCTACTTCCTGAGTGGATGGATAAAAACTGGAATCAAGTTTTATGATGCATGTAATCTCAGAAATATGAATGGTAATTATCCAACCTTAAAAACAGCAGCAGCACAAGGACCACGGACTGTAGATAGATGCGTAAACTCTGCAAACACTTTCCATGTCAAGTGATTTAAGACCCGTATCATTTGGTCATAGCTTCCCACAGCTAAGAATTGGCTACAGGGAGACCAAGAAACACTTTTTATTCCTAATCCACTTTCATATGCTTGAAACTTCGATAAACAGCGGCCATCTGGAGAATATATAAGAACCTAGACAATATAACACAATGTTAATTGAAGCGATATATTCCAGTCACAACAAATTCAAACATGATTGACAAGGAATAATCTCTTCAATTGAAAAAGACATGAAACCAATCAGATTAAATATATAAGTGATGGTTTACACCATTTTACAAGAGAAGAAGACTTGTTCATTAAAATTCTTAATTTAAGACGCACTTTAGCCTTGATAAATTAAAAAGTAGATAATACCACATGCAGGAAGCAAAAAACACTTAGCTCTCTAATTTAATATTTTTTATTATTACATGTTCATTCAGATTTCAGTATACAAGCTGCCCTATGTACATCCAGATTTATGAAGTCAGTGCGGCAATATGGTAGGAATGCAGATGCATATTTTTAAAAGGAAAATATAGGTGAATGTGTGCTATGTGATGGGGAGGAAAAAGAGAACTTGAACTCATTGGTTACAATAGAACATCCCATATAGCTCCCCATCTCGGAAAGCTGATAATTACAAGTTATCTAAAGAGAGATTTAAATAAATTTAACTATAAGAAAAAATCAATGAATCAATGAGTGGCATGATAAGTACCTTATATTCAAGAACAGAATCCCATATAACTATGGCACTGTCATCAGGGGACCACTGAATATCAGACAAATCCAAGGTGTCAACTGCAAAAACACCCATAATCTCCCAAGTATGACAAGAAAGCAGATTAACATAGTCTTTGCAATCACGCCTAGTGCATATTGCAGCAAACTTGCCATCTTTTGTAAATGAGACTCCCTTAGAACCATGCTTAGGCCACTGCAAATGAATGCAAGCGGTGTTCAACAAAGACCAAACTGTTAACCGGAGCTGAAACTCAGACGTTGTTAGTATGTGGCGACTATCAGGGCTCCACCTAGCATAAGATATACCAGCATGAGCCTCATCAATTTTGCAAGTCCACTCTGGCTGTGCCAATGACCATGCTTGTAGCATGGGCCTCTTATACAGGCCACAAAGTATATACTCTGAATCAAGGGCCCATTCAATGTAAGCTATTTTGTCCAAACATGAGAACAATTGTACCACCTGCAAACCAACTAGACACAATCACTATAAATTCAATTCAAAAGTTAAACTCCAATATCAAAGAAATAACTCAATCCAGGTACATTTTATTAGCATTCATGCAATCGTATTCAGCATCTAACAAAGTGAAAATTTGATACTTTTAAGTGGCATTTTTTATACCATGTGATCAAAAGGTCTGTTATCTACTCATTCAATATCAAACAACGATCAAACAAGCCCCTTCACTTCACCAAATAAAAAATTGGCATTTCGGCTACAACATTCTATCAAGATTTGAAGATAACCAGCTATCAAAAAAGCAATTGCCCATCAATCCACACTAACAAGTCTTAAATACTTATAATAGTAAACAGTCACAGTGCAATGTAGGGTTACAATAACTCAAATCATATTGCGACGGCACCGTCATTGTCCCAAATTACTAGAAATACGGAAATGTAGTACCTTGAGCGTGAGAACATCGCGAATAACCAACCGATAATCTACAGCGAAGGCGATAAACCTCGCGTTGGGTGAAAATGAGCAGGGGCCTGTGTGCTTGTATGTTTCAGTGAACTCCATATTTCAACACCCACATAAAAAAACCAGACTAAAAACAAAATCTTTTCAGATTTTCCGCATATTGCAGCAATTTAAATAGATCTGGAAATGGGAATTCGAGATCTGCGAAGCGTGGAAGAGAATTTGAAAAGCTTGCAGAATTCAAATTTTTAGAGGGTAGATAGAATTGCAGTGGAATAGAAAAGAAAATTTTGACGTTTCCGATAAAGAGTACAGAAGTGGAAAGATGAAAGTGAGCAGATAATATAACACGCTTTTTCCTAATACAAATTATAGAATGTTGGTTTGCTTCAACTCACACTCGAGCACTTAAAAATTTAAGTAGTATAATTCATCCCAAAATAATACAGTGCCTCCGTCCCTCTTCCATTGGCCATTTGTTTTTTTTTTTTTTTAAGATTAAGTAGTATTTATTATTTTACGTGTGGTGGGTAGTTATATTAGTAGTGAGTGATGGGTCATATGTAGGGCTCTTTTATTAAAAGTGAAAAATGAGGACCTTTGAATAAAACATCCAATATAATAAAATTGGGACCTTTCTGTAGGACAGAAGGAATAGTTAAGTTTGCTTTTTCATTTGGATTAAAGAATACTCCATAATATTTTTAAGTTGGAGAAATAATATTTTAATGTAAAGTATGTAGTTGTATTAGTGTTGTGGGTGAGCTTCATATAGATATATACTTCATCCGTCCCAATTTCAACTTCACGTTTAATGTAGATATAGAGTTTAAGAAAAATCACTTTTTGACTTACTTTTTGGGTAGTATGGTATTTTTTTTGTAATAAATAAATGATAAAGTATGTTATGTGTATTAAAAAAATAATAGCAAGTTTGAAATTAGAGTATGTTAAAGACTAAGTGTGAAGTATGTTTAAGGGATGTAGTATTAGTTAGTTGTTTTTTTTCTTTTATGAAAGTGTGAAGTTGAATTTAAGACGGATAAAAATGAAAAGTGTAAAGTTGAAGTTGAGACGGAAATAGTATATTAATTGTTTTGTGTGAATTTATTTTTACCAAAAAGAGGAACGAAACTATTGCAATGAGATGCCCAAATGGAATGTGTAACTATTATAGTGGGATGGGAGTATAAGTTTTTTTTTTTGGTCCAATTTATTTAATTTTTAAATTAGTACTTTTAAAAAAAATTAAAATTGCTCCATTAATTTTGTGAAATTTGACAATTTAGTCCATTTATTAATTAGAACAGGTCGCCAACCGATAATATCACGAGCACTTTCACATTAAAAGAAAATTAACATTTTATTTAAATTAATCCATAATATTCCAAAATTTGAAATCCATTTAGGGAGAAGTATAATTTTTTTCCGATTTATTTAATTTTTAAATTATTGTAGTACTTTTTAAAAAAAATTGAAATTGCTCCATTAACTTTGTGAAATTTGACAATTTAGTCTATTTATTGATTAGAGCAGGTCACCCAACCAATAATGTCACATGCACTTTGACATGAAAAGAAAAATAAATATTTTAGTCCCTTGAGTTCAAGTCTTTTTTAAATTAATACATAATATTCAAAAATTTGAAATCAATCCATCAACTTAAAAAATTCAATAATACCAAATTCAAAATTTTGAAATAGTTCGGACTAATTTAAAAAAGAGGCGAACGTAAGGGACAAAAATATTTATTTTTCTTACCACGTCAAAAGTTCCACGTGGAATTACCAATTGGGTGACATGTTAGCTGATATAATTTATTTTTTCTATATTTTCCTTTTGAAATTGTGCATCAATTTTCTGATTTGTTTCATTAAAATTATAATTAAAAAATCTTTTGTCTCAAATTCAAATGATCGGTGGTATATTTTCTATTCCAATTTGATTCTCGTTTTCTCCTCTAATCTTTTTAACTCAAATTATCTTATCCCTACACGAAGATAGCAAGATTCACGCACTTTATTCAAATAAACAACACATAATATGAAACAAAATACAAAAAATAACATAAAAACACACAAAAATCACACGAACACTCATCTAAAATCTACAAAATTTTCAATTTTGGCCTACATTATCCTTTAATTTCAAAAATTAAGACATAATGACCAATAATTGCCAACACAAAAATATAGTGTCCTACGATTGCAAACTCCCATACTATCCTGAAATAGCAATTTTCCTCGTAAGATATGATTCAATCATTCTAAGTAAGTTGAGTGAGGTTTTCATAGAAGAAGATGATTTAGTTCGTTTATAAACGAGTAATTAATTAAAAGTTTGAAAATTTTTGTTTTATTTCATTCGTGTTTGCATGACAGTGAATAAAAATGATTCCCATAATCTATAATCACCGCAATGAAATGATATTTTAAGAAAGTTGGGATCCATCAAATAATAAAACGTAGCATATAGCTAAAGTAATGTTATAGAAAAACGTATCCCACTTTATTTTATTCGGAGAAGATTTAATTGTGTATTTATTGTATAATTTTGAAATAAAGGATTCCAACTTAATTATTTTAGTGTTAATTCGAATTGTTTTAATTTGTCCATTCGAATATATGCAATGTTCAAGTAGCAATTTTTGTTTTAATGACTCTTTAATTGTGATTAAATTTGGTTCCACAACTTCTCTGCTACTTTGTTGTGACATCTCTTGTGTCACTCCATTGAATGAGTGACACGTAATAGAAAAAATGAAAACTATATCGTATGTCAATCAGTAAACCATAAGGTAAAGGATTTGATTTCTCCACCTCGTCACGTGCCATACAATAATAAAAAAATGTTATAGGAGATATCACACAAAAATATCATATGATGTAATATTAAAATTTTTGATTTAATGTTAAAGAAATAATATTGCAATGTCTACATAAAATACAACGTTTCTTACTCTTCATTTACAACTAGTATTATTAAAACTAGTAATGCACCCGTGCATTCGCACGAAATTTTTTTTTATTATAAATAAATAAAAAATTATTCCACTAACCTTAGTAAAATTTTAAAGTTATTATAATATATTATATGTAAAAAATAATTCATATTAATTTTATTAAATTTTAATAATAAATAATTAATTAAATAAGTTATGTGTATTGATTGAGAGTGATATTTTAAAAGTTAATTTTTTTAGTGAGATGGTGTTTATGAGATATAAGTTGTGATACGCGTCGACCCATTATTGAAGTATAATTATTTTACTCCCATCGTCCATCGCAAACGTATTATTTGCTTTCTGCACATGAATTAAGGAGTATTCATATTTTATATAAGGTGGCTAGATGTATTAGTAGGGAGTGGTGGGTCATGTGTGACTTTTTCATTCGCAAACGTATTCCTTTGTTTTTTGCACATGAATTAAGAAATATTAATATTTTATATAAATTGGGTAGATGTATTAATAGGGAGTTGAGGGTCATGTATGATTTTTTTACTAAAAAAGAAAATGAATAGTTTAAGGGTAAATGCCCAAAATGACAAAATTGAAACGTTAGTGATGGAAGGAGGAAGTACCATCCTAAAATATGATTATTGATATTGTTCATTAATAAAAATTATAAAGTGTGTAGAATTATTAACAGGTTATTTAGGTTGAATATTTTATTATTTTTCTAATGGAAAGAGTATAATAAAAAAAATGTGAACAATATAATAATATTTTAATTACCTTAATATTTTGTTATTTTTAGAAGAGACCTTCTCTCCAAATATATTTAAAATGTATTAATCCATTATTAAAATATGTTTATACTATAACATTCTAGAATTATACTATTTTAATGAATTATTTTCCATACTTAAAAAATATATTTTAACTAATAATAAGAATACTCTACTTATATAATATTCACAGTACATATATAACAAATCATCTCATATAAGCACCCTCACTCAACAATTTAAAAAACGCGGAAATTGAGAGCACGGAGACACGAAAGTTTTAACTATAAAGAACCATATATTTCTAAAAATATAAAGAATCATATATGTTTCTAAAGATACTTGTATATGTTATTTTCATAAAAATAAAAATAAAGAATCATATGTTTTCAAAAATTAATTATTGTATGATATAATCGATACGGTCATCGAATTTAGTTATACTAACATGCAAATATATGTATGGCGAATTTTCTTTTTGTGTGAGATATGTTTTGAGAAAAATAAGTCTAAACATACTTCAATACACTACATTATTATCATCATTTATTCATTGAGTCTAACTTTTTAATAACATACTTTCAATTCTTATTCTTTTTACAGAAGTCCTTACATAATAAGGTCTCATGCAAACGTTTGTCTATAACTCTATTATTATTATTATTATTACTATTATTATTATTATTATTATTATTATTATTATTATAAGATACAAATATTTAATTGCATAATATTCTTGTCAATATATTATTTTGGGCATTCATTACAATATCAATTATCTTTTTTTTTTTAAGGGAGTTCATACAGACCCATCACATCTCATAATACAACTAATCTTTATAATAAAATAAGAAGTACTTCCTTCGTCCACCCTTAATCTATTCATTTTATTATTTTAGGTCGTCAATCCTTAATCTATCAATTTCATTTTTCAAATTATGAGTCCACACCCTCCACTAATACAAATAAAATATGGGACTCACACCCTCCACTAATACAACTATCTACGTACCATATATAAAACAACAATATTCCTTAATTCAATTGCAAAAAGAAAATAGATACATTAACAATGGCAAGAGAAAGTAATATGGATTAACCTTTAAAATATAAAAAATCATTTGAGCCTCTGATTGATAGATTGGTGTTATGTATGTCAAATAAGTAATCTTGAAAAAAAATTTATTACATATAATTTTCATATAAAACTAATTTAAAGTTAAGGAGTTATATACATTTAAAAAACATTAAAATAAAAACAAATATTTTGATTGATTATGTAAGTGTGGTTATTATTGCCCACACTCTTGGGTAATTAAGTGTATTATACACATCCATTAATAATTCCCTTTTTTTTTTTCAAAATTATTGATCGTATTTTCTATAAATTTAAATTATATTTCTCCCTCCTTTTAAATTTCTTCAATTTCACAATATAAATTTAACAAACTACACTGTACATATATATATATATATATATATATATATATATATATATATATATATATATATATATATATATACTCTTTTGTGAGACGGTTGTGAGACGGATCAACCCATTACTAAAGTATGCTTATTATCACTACAAAAAACTCTCGGATTAGCGACGGAAATTACCGCCAGTAATACTTGAAAAATCCGTCGGTAATGAGGTTACCGATGGATTAGCAACGAAAATTAATCCGTCGCTAAAACCATGGTCGGTAATTTATTATCGACGGAAATTTTATTCCGTCGGTATTTACAGACGGATTTTGGACGTCGATAAATAGAATTTTCCGTCGGTAGTCATGCAAATAAAATTCGTCGGTGCTGCAAATTAGCGACGGATTTATCCATCGGCAAATTGCCGACGGAAATTTCCGTCGCAAATTTAAAAAAGTAAAATCATATGAAAATTAGTTAACTGACGGTAATCCGCCGGCGATTTCGTCTGTAATTAGCGACAAAAATAATCCATCATAAATTTTGCGACGGAATTATCCGTCGGTAATATTAGTTTTTCAAATTACATATTTCAGTTACCGATGAATATTTCCGTCGCAAATTTATGTATATATTTGAATTTTATATTTTAAAATTAATATTAATACCTGTTAATTAATATAAAATTCTAATTAATTAAATCTTCAAAACACAACCCAATGTAAGATTTAAATTCAACAATCTCTACAATTTGAAATAGATTATCCAAATTCGACACAAAATATCAAATTCTACTCAATCTTTGACACAAAACATCTAATACAATAAACATGATCACAAGTCTCCCAAATCAGCATCAACCTCGTCATCAGCATCAGCATCAATATCAACATCATTATGACCGACACCAGATGTAGATCCACCACCATAAGGAGAAGCCATTGTACTTCCACCTCGCATCATTTTCATAACTTGTTGCACTTGGGCTTGAAGCACTTGAATTTTTGCTTGCATCTCATTACGCACCTCCAAGATTTTTTCATCTAACTGTCTCTTGCACTCTGATTTTGAACAGACAACTTGAGTAACACTGAATTGGCTGCTTGAACTTCCTTCTCCCAAATTACCAATGTCGAAGATGCGATCTTTATTTGGTGCAACAGTTTGACGGAAGATATCTCCCATATTAATCTCAGGAGCATCAGGCATTTGACTCAGTTCATCTTTCTTTTGTTGGATTGTATTCTGTGAATTTACATGGTTAATAATGAATTATTAATCAAATAGTATAGATTTATCATTTTACTCATAAATACTTTAAAAACACAAAATATTATACTTACAGCCACACTTTCAGCTATGGCATAGACGTACTTTCCATTTTCATCCGGAGGGTGGAAGTTTAAAAAGATGTCATGGAAGTTTAAAAAGATGTCATACTCATTCCTTTTAATACTTTTTGGCCTTATTAACAAAGAAAACAAATTAAACATATTTGTATACCAACACAATCTATAAAAAATTAAACATATATTTCATACTGGTATTTCTTGCCATCAATTTTAGCCCAATCATTAAAAAAATTAATTAACACAATAGATATTCATAAAAGATATGTGAATAAGAGATGGAAACTCACAAACTTTTCAACAAATTCACAAGCTCCTACTGAACCTCCTTTGTGGCAAGAAATACCAGTACCCTCTCCTGCCGGCTCGCTTCGACGATTTTTGTTATTCTGTTCAGCCTTTGCTATCTGTTTTGGATCTTGCCAATGAGCAATAAAGCTAGCTCAAGTCTCATCAGTCATATATTCTGGTTTTTCATCCTTATCTTCCCATATTTTCTTCCAGTCGTGGACAATGTCACCATAACGACGGGCACATAAAAATTTCCATTTGTCCGGAACTAGTGCATCGATGTCTTCGCTCCACATGCATTTTTTCTACATAAATTAAATAAAAGATTAATATCATATCAAAATAGAACTCTAAACTTTTTAATGCATACCTTAAACTCCTCAAAATATATACGTTTGGTCTCCGCAGATATCTTTTTCCAACGAGTTGCTCCTTTTTCAACCCGACCTAAAACTATCTATCTAAACATGTGAGATAGTTTATGACCAGGCTGTAAACTACAAATTAAGCAAATCATGGTTACACAACATAATTTATAATTACACCCACTATAAGAATTATAAAGAAAGAATTACCTTCTCTTAATGATCTCTACTTCTTGCTTTTTAGTCGTAGTTTGAGAATTTTGTATAGCAGATGATGTTGATTGTGCTGGTGCAGATGGTATAGTAGGTGGAGCTGAGGTTGATGGTGCAGATGGTATGGGAGGTGTTGCTGAGGTTGATGGTACAGATGGTATGAGAGGTGGAGCTGAGGTTGATGGAGCAGCTGAAGTTGATAGTACAGTCGAAGATGCACTACGTCCACCTCGTCTACCTCGACCACGTCCACCAATACGTCCATCAGTACGTCCACCTATCATCTACAACCTAAAAAATTGTAATATATTCAATTTTTCAAGCTATAAAGTATATTAAATATTGTAAAGAACAAATAAAAAGAACAAGAAGAAGAAACTCACAAAAGCCTTTATACATATCATATATAGTTTGTGAAATACATCTTGAAAATCGATGTCAAGAGTTATTTTCTGAATCTGAATTATTCAAATTTTCAAAACTATTTTCGGACTGCAACTCTTCATCGATATCATCTTCCTCATCAATGATTTCCATGAATGCACCACTCTCATCGTTTAAACCTGACGGACCATCATCTGATTACACATTGTTTGGCTCATCTATGAAATCCTCTTGAAATGGAGGAGGAATAGAATCTTCACAACTTTTGGACATTTTTGCAATGTGCAACTTTGACTTCACTTTACAAACTGGCCACCAATCACTCTTTGTTTTCTTCTCAGTTGGATATGTACAATAATACATTTGGACCGCTTGAATTGCCAATACAAATGGCTCATATTGCCTGAACCTCCTTTTGTGGTTAATCTCGACAAGTTTATATTCCAGATGAATTCTTGTTCCCAAAGGTGATGGGTCAAACCACTCGCACTTGAACATCACAACCTTTTTAATAGGTAAACCAGGATAATCTAATTCAACTACCTCATCTAACATCCCATAATAGTCACTCTCATCTGTAAGGTAATTTGTTCCTTTTATGCAGATCCCACTATTTGATGTTGATTTAGAAGCTCCATATCGAACAGTGTGGAATTTATAGCCATTCACATAATATCCATGATATATGTTAACTTTGCGAGATGGGCCATTTGAGAGATCTCTAATCATTTTACTATGAATGATTGGATTGTTGAGCACCTAATAATATAAGTCGTTGTAAGGAGATTTTTAAATTATTTATTGCAAGAATCTTACAATATGCAGAACATATAAATTTAGGGAATTTACTCTTACATGAGATTTGAACCAAGTTGCAAATTCACTTGCTATCCTTGAATCAATCTCGCCAACTGACATGATTGGTTGACTATGCTGCAACTCAGTCATGTAAACACTTCAAAAATAATAGGTGCAGTCATTAACAATGAAATGTATTAAGAGTTGAGCATAATAATAATGTTATTACTTGTATTAACAAGTGATAAAACTTACTCTATATAAGGCTGGACTTCTTCACAATTCAGTAATACGTATGAGTGTGCTGCTCGAAACTCCACATCATCTAGATATGTTTTCTTTGCTTTTCCAAATGCACGACCGGGCAGTTGAAATATAGAAAGACATTCACTGTTACACACGATAAAATCTCCACAACCAACATCATTTCTAGGAGTCCTATTGTGTCTTGTCATCACATGATCCTCAAAATAATAAGAACAGAATGATGATGCTTCCTCTACTAAATAAGCATTGCAAATCGAACCTTCAACCTTTGCTTTATTTCTTACATTTTTCTTCAACTTGCGAAGGTATCTCTCAAAAGGGTACATCCATCTGTACTGAACTGGACCGGCTATCTTTGCCTCATAAGCCAAATGAACTGGTAGATGCTCCATTGAATCAAAAAAACTTGGTGGAAAGATACGTTCAAGCTTACATAATATCACTGGAATATCCTTATGCAAACGTTCCATGTCTTATTCCTTAATGGTTGTAGAAGTTAAGTCTTTGAAGAACAAGCTTAATTCAGTGATAGCTTTCCAAACATGCCGTGGGAGTAAATCCTGAAATGCCATTAGGATCAATCGCTGCATGAATATGTGGCAATCATGGCTTTTCATACCAAACATTCTCAATTTTTTCTTGTCCACACATCTACTCATGTTTGAGACATAACCATCAGGAAATCTCAGCTCTTTGATCCACTCAAACAAAACTTCATTTTGTTTTTTGTTAAGAGTATAACATGCCTTTGGAAATTTTCCTGTCTCTTCATTATTCTTTAACTCAGGACGTCGACAATAATCATTCAACTCATCTCTTGATTTACGAGTATCTTTTGTCTTTCCTTGAACATTCACCACAATATTGAATATATTGTCGAACACATTTTTTTCAATGTGCATTACGTCCAAGTTATGTCGAATCAATAAATCACCCCAATATGGTAAATCCCAGAATATACACTTCCTTCTCCAACCCAAATTTTTAAGCGATTCATTGACTTCACAACCACCTAGTTCAGTCACCTTTTTAAACCACAAATATTCTATCTCAGCTAAGATCTCGTGTCCCGTTCTAATTGGAGGAGCCTCGGTGAAAACAATTCTATTCTTGAGGAACCAAGTTTTATTTCTTCGCCATGTGTGATCATTCACTAAAAACTTTCTATGATTGTCAAACCATGATTGCTTCCCACTACACTTAAGGGTAAAGGCTTCTGAATGGTGCATGCAATAAGGACATGCTAATCTTCCTGCAGTACTCCATCCACACAATATTGAATAAGCTGGAAAATCACTTATTGTCCATAAAATTGCAGCTCTCATCATAAAATTATTTTTTTTGGAGACATAAGTTTCCACTCCAACTTCCCATAATTGTATCAACTCATGTATAAGGGGTTGTAGAAAAACATTCAATTTCTCCTTTGGATTCTGTGGCTCGGGAACCAACACAGTAAGAAACATGTGTTGTTCCTTCATACACATGGATGGAGGCAGATTGTAAGGCGTAAGTATAACTGGCCAAGATGAGTATTGCTGCCCCGATTGACCAAATGGCTGAAAACCATCAGTACAAAGACCCAATCTTACATTTCTACTTTCAGCTGTAAACTCAAGATACATGTTGTTCAATTGTTTCCATGCCGCCGAGTCAGATGGATGTTCCATGCCCTGATCCTTGTCATGATTAGCATGCCACCTCATCTCATTAGCCGTAACTTAAGAGGCAAACAATCTTTGTAAACGCGGAGCCAAAGGAAAGTAATACATAATCTTGCGGGCTACATTTTCTTATCATATCGAGGTTCATTACAAAACTTGCAACAAGTCAACTCCTCATCTGCTCGCCAATAAATCATGTAATTCTTAGGACAACAATCAATCTTTTGCACTGGTAAGCCCATTCCCCGTAGCAATTTCTTGCACTTGTAGAAGTCGTCAGGAACAGAGTTTTCTTCAGGTGCTAACTCTTTTACTAATCCGACAACCTCATTAAACAACTTCTCGGACATGTGATTCTCAGATTTCATGCTCATAAGTCGAGAAATGAATGATAATTGTGAATGACTACATCCGGGCCACAAGTCCTGGTCTGCTGCTTCAAGCATGTCAAAGAATTTTTTAGCTTCTGGATTAGGATTCTCTTCATCAACGTTTTCAGCATTAAAAGCTGGTCCAGCCGCATCCATGACCATTTCGTGGTATGTACTATATCCTTCCTCATTCATTTCATGGTTAGGCGAAGGAATTGATCTACCAGCATCTATCTCAATGTCATTTCTCGACCATTGCTCACCATGGAAAACCCACTCAAAATAATCTGGAGTGAATCCATTTTTGACTAGATGTCCTTTTACTACGTCAACAGGTAAAAACCCTTTATTTCGACATTTTCTTTTAACACATGGACACTTAATTTTTTCACCATCCTTCCACTCATGTTGACTAGTTGCAAATTCAATGAATTCATCAACTCCTTTCAAAAATTCACAAGTCAATCCCCCATTTCTCATGCGATTGTATATCCACAAACGAGTTGACTTCATTGTGCAATCTAGTCTGTATAATCGTAATTATAAATATTTTCATTGTGTAAAAAACACAAAAAAATATCTCCAAAAATAAACCCTAACAAATAATCACAAGTAAACACAAATTACAGAGCAAGCCCTCTTTAATTGCAGATTGAATAACACAAAAACGAACACTAGGTTAATAATTCTTTTGATAAAATTGGAGAAGGAGAGAGAAGTCCAGAAATAAAAAATTGATCCAGATAAAGTAGGCATACCTTGCCGTCAATTACAACCCAACAATCATCGTTGGTATTGTGTTGAGATGCTTACGGAAGACGGCTATATCAGTTAGCATATTCTTTTCTAAAAAATGACTTATAATTATAAGATAATAGCTCAAACAACTCGAGTTTCTAGTGAAAATATGCAAAAAAACAATGTGAACATAACAATGCACTTTCATATTAATGGTATTCAAGCTGAGAGAGATTTTAAACAAAATAAAAACTTCAAATTTGTGCTCAGGTAACCACTTTCAGCACTGTAAAAATAATTGCTTCAGTTCCTCAAAAGTCGCAAAAAGTAAAACAGAAGTAACCTCCAATAGACACAACACATAAACTGATAAGCTTACCAATATAACATTCGAAGAATGTTGCTGCATGCATAAGTGTGTAAGAAAAGGATAAAAGGATAAAAGATAAAAGTTTGTTAAAGCCACCTCCAATTCTAGTACATTTTTTTTCTTATTTCTAGGAGCTTAAGTCATGGACTTCCTTTTCAACTATAATGACTGGTCAAAATTCAACAATTGTAAGATAGGATCTGCTTAAATCTTAAAATTATCTGAACTGAAAAAGATAAGATAGCAACTAAGCAAGAGAATTTCAGCAATATCAAGGAAAGATTAAAAGGTGGGTCTAGGCAAACACAATTCCAGTATAGAGATCAGCAACACTTATCAACCTTCACACACTAGTACAAATAAAAACTTTAAGTTGTTAGAAGACGTCGAGAAATACCCAGCTTAGTGAAATAGGTCTTGGGACAGGATTATAGATCCTATTGGGAGAGGAAATTCCTTTCTATATTTATATTTTATGTTATCTTCATGATGTAATACCTTAATGGTTTTATTCTACAACTCAAATGTACATTATCAGAGTGTCTGTAAAAATTCAACTTCATCTATCTTTGTTACACACTCCAAATGACACAAACTCTAATAGTATTTTCATTTCATATGAGATTATTCAAGAATCATAAAAATAAATTAGTTAAATGTACATGAACAGTGATCAATCCCCAAAAATGCAGTAAAAAACCAAACTCTAATATCAGGGGCCTGGTAAATTTCAATGAACTTAATCAAAAAAGATAAATACACATAATGAGGTGACAAGGAAGATGACGTTATAGAGAAAACAGAGCAGCAACTAACACAAAAATCATTAATTTTAAAAGAAGTACAGAGAACAATTATTTTCTGAGAAGAGGAGCTGCATCACTTCAAAAATAATTGACTATAATTTTAAAACCTTACGTTCCGCCAACTCCTCCAATAACTTCAGAGCTGATAGGATGAAATGGAAGCTCACAAATACCTACCTGGTGACAGACAACACGAAAGGATCAGTAAAAATGAGCCATAAATTGTTCCCTTCTAGCATGGGAAATGACTCCATAAGGCACAGATTAGTAAGTTGTCGATAGAGACATTTAGAAGGATCAGATTCTTGATAGAACCCAAACCCAGCCAATATCTAGATCAATTCCACTATTCAGAAATTTTCTATACAATACTCACACTCTAACTGGAATGCACTAATTATTTTTGTACCAATAACATAAACTAAAATGTAGAGTTGCATACTAAATTCAATAATCATAAGCTCATAATGGAGCTCAGAAATACACAAATCTAGGAACATCTATGTCTTGCTCTCATGTTGCTGGAATTGCTGCACTGCTTAAATCATTACATCCCACCTGGTCTCATGCTGCTATTAAGTCCGCAATCGTCACCACAGGTGATTTTATTAATAATGGATCATTCTAAATTATGTTATTTTCATCGACATGACAAAGGCTTGTGACTTATGAGATGCAGCATGGACCAAGGATCCTTACAACGGAGAGCCCATTTATGCACAATTAAACATACCCAAGATTGTAGACCCTTTTTGAATATGGAGCAAAAACATGAAGGATGTTACCTGGGTAATCTCAAAATCAGGATGTTAGGGCTTTATATCCTCGCAGCTTCTAACGAGAAAATTCTCCTCCGACTTGAGGGTGGGCCGTAAGCGCGTCGGGATGGTGGCGGAGGAGAGCGGAGCGGCGGCGATATCGTTGCTCAATTGGGAACCCAAGGGCTTGAGGCGGTACGACGACCAAAAAGCCGCAGGAAGGCGACGGCTAGAGAGGGTCGCGCACCAGCGGAGCAGACTGAAATCGACGGCGGCAAGTTGGAATAAGAAGCCTTATGAGGCGGGACTATATGGAGTGCGGCCGGTGGCGAGAATTGGTGGCAGGTTATTCAATTTCGTCGACAGGGTCGCCACAGACGGAGGCAAGTTCTTCATTTGGTGAAAGACAAGAAACATGTTTTGTTTTTGTTTTTATATATTTACCGACGAATTTTAATCTGTCGGTAATTAAAGACTAAAATAATATTTTTAAAAATAAAGATATATTACCGACAGATTTAATTCGTCGGTAAAATAAAGACTAAAGTTAATTTTTTTAAATAAAATTTGATAAATTTACCGACAGATTAATTCTGTCGGTAATTTAAAGACTAAAATTAATTTTCTTTTAATAAAAATTTAATATTTTTACCGACAGAAAAATTCATCGGTAAATTAAAGACTAAAATTAATTTTTTTAAAAAATAAAATTTAATATATTTACCGATGGAAAAAATCGGTCAGTAAATAAAATACTAAAATTATTTTTTTAAAAATAAAATTAATATATTTACCGATGGATAAATCCGTCGGTAAATTAAAGACTAAAATTAATTTTCTTTAAATAAAAATTTATATATTTACCGACGGATTAAATCCGTCGGTAATCATCGGGGATTTATTTTCTCCAAAATAACGACGGATTTATCGACGGAAAAATAATCTGTCGGTAATTCCGTCGGTAATCCGTCGCAAAAATCGTCGTAAAATTTTATTGACAATTTTTTAAAAATAAATCCTATTAAATTAATAAAATCGTCAGTAATTCGTCGGTAAACCGTCGGTAATTAATGATGATTTTTTTCGTCGGTAAATTCATCGGTATTACGGCAGTTTCTTGTGGTGTATATATGTAAAATATGCTTATTTGTAGTTAAAGTATATCGATAATGAATTATATAATAACACCCTAAAATCATACTTTAATTCAACATTTATCATACTTTAGAAAACATACTTTAACAATACTTAAACATACTTTATTTATATTATAGACATACTTTAACATGTCTCACAAAAATCAATGATTTTATTTATTTTGTAATAATTTCAATTATAATTATAATTATTATTATTATTATTATTATTCTAAATATTTTACAAATTTTTTTATCGCCTTGACTTCTTTGCAATGAGTTTGGTTTTATATTAATTCTTGCTGTGACACTTCTCTTTTTTCTTCTATATATAAAAATCAGTATATTTTTTTATAATAAACTTAATTCAAATATTCCCACAACACTTTCTTATTTTCTTTTTTTACTTTCCTTTTTACAGACAATATAATATCGTCAAGTATAATAGGTCACTGAATTGTTAACATATAGAACATTTAAATTTTGTATAAATATATACTAACTACAGAATGAAATCAATAGTGAATATTGAAAACTTTCTACCTTTTATATACAAAATCTATATACTTTCTCTGATTTTTTTTTTCTTCTTCTATATATAAAATACATATATTTTTTAGAATAAACTTAATTCAAATATTCCCATGACACTTTTTTATTTTCCTTTTTACAGACAATAGAATATTTGTCAAGAACAATAGGTCACTGATTTGTTAACAATACAGCAACGTGAATATTGAAAACTTTCTACCTTTTAGTATATAAAATTTCTCTCTCTCTCCCATTTCAGATGGTACACTTTTTATTTTGAGTTGTCCCAAAAAAGTTCACACATTCCAAAAAAATAAAAAGTAAAAAACAACCACCTCATATGCTTTATTTACAAAAAAAAATTATCTCTACATAACATACTTTATCATTTATTTATTACAAAAAAATACTATTATATCCCTAAAAGTTATCACTTTCTTAATCTCCATGCCGGAATTAAGGGTGCAATCTTTTGTAGGACGGGGGAGTAAATACTTTCTCAATAGAATGACTTTTTACTTTTTTTTCTTCTTCTATATATTTATATATATATATATATATATATATATATATATATATATATATATATATATATATATATATATATAATAAGTATATTTTTTGGAATAAACTTAATTCATAGATCACTGATTTGTTAAGATATAGGACAATTAAATTTTGTGTACTAACTCTATATTTGACATAATGGGATAAATCAATACACGTGAATATTGAAAACTTTGTACTTTTTATATACAAAATCTATATACTTTCTGATTTTTTATTTTTTTTTTCTTTTTTCTCTTTTATACTACTATATAAAATTTATATATTTTCGAATCTATATATCTTCACATGAACAACATCCACATACTCAACGTGTATTATTATGTATTCCAAATCCAACTTAATTAATGTAAATATATAAATTCTATATACTTTATGAATTTTTTCTTTTCTTTTTTCTCTGTTATGAACTGCATCCAGACACTCAAGCGTATATACTTAATGTAAATGTATCCCAAATCCACCTTAATTAATGTAAATAAACAAAATCCATATACTTTCTCAATAAAATGACTTTTTTTCTTTGTTTTTTTCTCAGATACTTAAGCGTATATATTTAACCCAAATCCACCTAATTAATGTAAATGAATCTCAATCCACCTTAATTAATGTAAATGACATCACAAAATCAATATACTTTCTCAATAGAATGATTTTTTTTTTCTTCTATATAAAGAATCTTTATTTTTCTTAAGAATGAACATGCAGCTTATATTTTCTTCAGTCAGCTTAATAACGTTGCAAAATGATTTAGTGTCTTTTAGAATTGTACATGTTACGTCCCAAAATGAAAATCCAATCGAACCATATCATATTTGCTATGTAATTTTGCAATCATAAATAGGCTTGATCTTTGCCGATTTTCTTTATCATAAAAAAAAAAAAAAAATCAACTCTTTTCACTCATCTCCATCTTATTGAGTTTCTCCTATTCCTGCAACAAACAATGCAATCCCCACCAGTGAAACCATAAATTGAGGACAAAAGAAAAGCTCACCGGGTATAATAAATGTATTGATAATGGTATAGGGATACTAATACAGTTGGCAAGTTATATACTCCTTGATTTAAAAAAAAAATCTCACCAGACAGGACATGCAAAAAGAAGAGCTCACGGGAATTTGATCCATTGGATGACTGTTGGTTGGAGTACCTCTCCACATCCTCCAACACCGCACTATGGCCCCAAATCCAGGCACATCTGATTTGGCAAAACCAACTGAATGCATTTTCTTCGATTTCTTGGAGATCCCACTGCCACCAGAGCTTTCGGGAACCATCGGTTTACTCCCAGCACCACCACCGTGTATGACCTGTTTAACCTCTTCTTTTATAAACAAATAAAGCTTTAGACTCAACTCACCCCTCACAAGAGGCTCCTTTTTGTTAGAAGTTAAACTTGAATACATGAATCCTTATCTTTGAATACATGAATGTATTAATTGCATTCATGAATCTATCTTTATGTTTGTTCATGTACTCATTTAATAAGTGCCTCTAGATACATCTATGTAGTATAGTAAATACCTTTGCAATGTAATCTTCAAAGTAAGTCATTTGGAATTCAAGAAATATATTTACAGTGACTTCCTCTTCCTCATATTTTGAGCCTGCTACCTTCCAACAAAGTGGTATCTAGAACCGATGGCATCCAGATCAATTTCCTTCCAATACCCCATTCTTACCAAACTCAACTATGATAATTGGGGAGTAAGAATGAAAGCAATACTTGGATCCCAAGGAGTATGGGATGTCGTTAAGGATGGTTTTGTTGAACCTGCAGCGAATGCAGCACCACTAAATCAAGTTCAAAAGGAAGCTTTGGAGAAGGAACGAAAGCGAGATCAGTGTGCTCTTACCATCATCCATCAAGGGTTGGATGAAGATATGTTTGAGAGGATAGACAATGAAACCACATCAAAGAAAACATGGGATATGCTTCAAAACTCTGTCGCGGGAGTAGATAAGGTGGAAAAGGTTCGACTTCAAACTTTAAGGGCTGAGTTTGAGTCACTCTTGATGCAAGAAAGTGAAAGTATCTCTGATTACTTCACTAGAGTTTTGGCTACTGTGAATCAAATGAAGAGGCTTGGAGAAACGATGACGGATGTTCGCGTAGTTGAGAAGATACTACGCTCACTCAGTTCGAAGTTCAACTTCGTGGTGGTTGCTATAGAAGAATCCAAGAATTTGGATGCAATGACCATTGATGAACTAAACGGGTCATTACGAGCACATGAAGAAAGAATGAATCGTGGCAAGCAAGAGCAATCAGAGCAAGTATTACAAGCAAAAACCAGTGGAAAAGAAAGAGAAAATCATTTCGGCAGGGGTCGAGGTCGAGGCAGAGGAAGAGGACGAGGATATGGACGTGGAAATGATCAAGGACGAGATGAGCAACCTTCAAACTTTGAAAGAAGAAATCAAAATTCCACAAAAGGTCGTGGAAGAGGAAGAGGAAGGGGAAGAGGTAACTATAATAGAAAAGATAAATCACATGTTAAATGTTATACTTGTGATAAGTATGGACACTATGCCTTAGAGTGTTACTCCAATATTGAAGATGAGGAGACTAATCTCATAGAAAACAAGAAAGATGATGGTGATCAGTCCTTACTTCTTGCACTCAAAGAAGATTCGATTGAAAGAGAAAATACATGGTATCTAGATAATAGAGCAAGCAACCACATGACGGGTGATAAAAATAAATTTGTGGAGATTGATTCAAGCAAGAAGGGGTTTGTAAGCTTTGGTGACAACACGAAGGTGAGAATTGAAGGCAAAGGTACGATCCTTCTTGAAACAAAAGATGGTGGTCATAGAGTTTTACGTGATGTATACTATGTTTCAAAATTAACAGTAATATCTTGAGTATTGGTCAATTTTTGAAAAGAAATTACAAAATTCACATGGAAGATCGTATGCTTTGGATTCGTGATCAAGACTCCAATCTTGTTGCTAAGGTATGCATGACTAAAAATCGCATGTTTTTGTTGGATTTGAGGACCTGTGGAGCTATGTGTTTGAAATCATGTATCCAAAATTCATCTTGGATTTGGCATATGCGATTTGGGCATTTGAATTTTTGTGGAATCAAAGCCTTGGGAGAGCATAAGATGGTGAAAGGGATTCCAAAGATTGATCATCCTGATCAATTATGTGAAGCATGTTTGCTTGGCAAGCACCCGAGGAAGAGTTTTCCGAATCATTCCAATTCAAGAGCAACGGAGCCCCTCCAACTTGTTCATGCCGATGTTTGTGGTCCGATCAAGCCTCAATCTTTCGGTTACAACTCTTATTTTATCCTCTTCATTGACGATTTCAGCAGAAAAACATGGGTTTATTTTATGAAAAATAAATCGGAGGCATTTGATGCATTTAAAATATTTAAAGTTCTTGTTGAGAAAGAAAGTGGATACAAGATACGTGTATTAAGAACTGATAGGGATGGATAATTTACATCAAAAGAATTTAACAATTTTTGTGAGTTGCATGGAATTCGTCGTCCCATGACAATGCCTAGATCACCCCAGCAAAATGGAGTTATCGAGAGGAAGAATCAGACCATACTTAATATGGTGAGAAGTATGTTAAAGACCAAAAATATGCCCAAGGAGTTTTGGGCAGAAGCAGTTGCATGTGCTGTGTATCTTTCAAACCGAAGTCCGACGAAAAGTTTGAAAAATATTACACCTCAAGAAACTTGGAGTGTATGGAAGCCAAGTGTATCACACTTGCGGGTGTTTGGATGCATAGCTTTTGCTCATATGCATGAACAAGAGAGATGCAAGCTTGATGATCGGAGTAGGAAGCTATGTTCATCGGCTATGATGAAAATTCGAAGGGGTATAAATTGTACAATCCAAGCACTAAAAGGCTGGTGGTTAGTAGAGATGTGGAATTCGATGAAGATGGCTCGTGGGATTGGAGCACTGTGGAAGAGAAAGGATCTTATGATTTTCTTCCATATTTTGATAACAATTTGGAGGCCCAAAAGGAGATTACACCACCACTATCGCCTCAGTCACCTGGTTTATCTCACGGACCGGGATCATCTTCGGGAGAGAAGACTCCGAAATATCGAAGTCTTGATGAAATTTATGGTGAAACTGAAGCTATTGAAGAAACAAATTTGTTTTGTTTGTTGCAGATGCAGAACTTATGAGTTTTGAGGAGGCAAAGCAAGATAAGAAATAGAGACGTGCTATGGATGAAGAGATACATGCCATAATAAAAAATGATACATGGGAGTTGACGTCTATTTCGAGAGACCATGGAATCATTGGAGTTAAATGGGTGTACAAGGTGAAGAGAAATGCTAATGGTGAAGTTGAACGATATAAGGCGCGGCTGGTTGCAAAAGGATACAAGCAAAGACAAGGCATTGATTATGAAGAAGTGTTTGCTCTCGTAGCTCGTTTGGAAACGATTTGCTTGCTGATATCTCTTGCAAGCCAAAATCGGTGGAAGATTTATCAATTGGATGTAAAATCAGCATTTCTAAATGGCTACCTTGATGAAGATGTATGTATTGAACAACCAGCTGGATATGTGGTCGAAGGGCATGAAGATAAAGTTTTGAAATTGAAGAAGGCGTTGTACGGGCTTAAGCAGGCCCCGAGAGCTTGGAATAGTCGTCTGGATAATTACCTGCAAGAAAATAATTTTCTAAGGTCACCCATGAGTATGCTCTTTATGTGAAGAAAGAAGGTGAAGACTTGTTGTTTGTTTGTGTTTACGTGGATGATTTAATTTTCATAGGGAGCAATCAGAAAATGTTTGAAGATTTTAAGAAGGCAATGGCTCGTGAGTTTGAGATGAGTGACATGAGACTCATGTCTTATTACTTGGGGATTCAAGTAAACCAAATGGAAAATGGGATTTTCATCTTTCAAGAAACATATGCCAAGGAGCTTTTGAAGAAATTCAATATGTTGAATTGCAAGTCTGTTAGCACTCCTATGCAGTTTGGAGAGAAGTGAAGATTGATCCAACTGCATTTAGGAGTCTTATTGGCAGTTTGAGGTATTTAACTTGCTCAAGACCTGATATTTTATTTGCTGTCGGAGTTGTAAGTCAATTCATGGAGAATACCGCCGAGTCTCACATGATTGCTGCAAAACGGATACTTCGATACATAAAAGGAACGTTGGATTTTGGTATCTTTTATTTGTCGAGTAGCGGCGAGTTGAAAGGTTAATGTGACAGTGATTTTGCTGGAGATGTTGATGATAGGAAAAGTACAACCGGTTTCATTTTCTTCTTGGGAGATAATGCAATTTCATGGAGTTCGAAGAAGCAAGCTATGGTGACGTTATCCAGCTGTGAATCTGAGTATGTCCCAGTAACTTCGTGTGCTTGTCATGCCATATGGTTGCGGATATTATTGGGGGAACTTCATGTACAGCAGAAGGATTCTACAAAGATCATGATTGATAACAAATCTGCTCTAACCTTGGCTAAAAATCCAGTTTTTCATGAGCGTAGCAAGCACATCGATACTCCATATCATTTCATTCAAGAATTCGTAGCAAAGAAAGAAGTGGAATTGGAGTATGTGAAATCCATAGATCAGATTGCTAATATTTTCACTAAACCTTTGAAGTTTGAAGACTTTCATAGATTGAGATTCATGATTGGTATCCAGAAGAATCAAGTTTAAGGGAGAGTGTTAGAAGTTAAACTTGAATACATGAATCCTTATCTTTGAATACATGAATGTATTAATTGCATTCATGAATCTATCTTTATATTTTGTTTATGTACTCATTTAATAAGTGCCTCTAGATTCATCTATGTAGTAGTATAAATACCTTTGCAATGTAATCTTCAAAGTAAGTCATTTGGAATTCTCATATTTTGTGCCGCTACCTTCCAACACTTTTGTCGAGCGTGTGAAGCTGAGGCACCTCTTCACCTTCTTTAGCAATGGAAGACGCATACCAACTTTGCCCGAAACGCCATCCGTGTCCCCCCGCCCTCTACCATCCGCCGCCGCCTCTTCTTCCCGTCGCGCAGGAATTTATGCTCCGCAGCCCTCTGTAGCTTGAATAATGCGAGCACAAAGATGTTGGCCACCGCGCAGGGCAGCAACACACCGCCACGTAGTCGGCAATCACCCCCGCCGTGTACGACTGACACGACTTCCCTGTCTCTTCTCAGTCGCCTAATTTCTTCAACTTTTTCTTTGCTAAAATTTTCACCACATCCTTATAAATGAAGTATAAACTTTCACCACAAGTTTTACACATATTTCAATAAAATTAATGAATAGTGCCGCCCAGTCCCACCAATCCATTGCTTTTTGTTACTGACATACACTTTTTTTTCTTTTTATTAGTATTGCTTAAATTACTATTTGAAGTCAGCTCCTCTATTCATGGGCACGATGTTTACCTAACATTTAGACTTTTTTTTCCTTGAATTATGAACTTACACTGTACGCACAGAAAAATGCAGATCTTATATTACTTACATTTTGGCGGGAATTTTTCTTGCTACAACTTTCCTCTTATATATTTATAGATGTTAACTGTGAATACAAGTTGTAATATTACACCCGTAATTGTGATCCAATTTTAACGATTAATCTTAGGCAAGCTAGAGATGTAAGCGAACCAAACTGTTTGTGAACTATTCGAGTCTCGGTTCGATAAAATATTCGTTCGAACTCGTTCGTTAATCTTAACGAGTCAAACCAAACTTAAATTTTGAGTTCGAGAATAGTCTATCAAATCAAACTCAAGCCTAAGGGTGTTCGACTCGAAAGCTCGCGAACATAATCGTTTATAGGCTCGTTAATGACTCGCAAATGCGTTCATAAATTTTATAATTATTCTTTAATATTATATATTATTATTTATTTATTAATATTTAATAATTAAATATTTTGTATTAAATCACATAAATATGATAATAACTTAAGTGATTATTTAAATATATATATATTTAAATATTTTTTCACCGTTTATTATTATATTTTGTTAGTTTGTTTATTTAATATTATGAATAATATTAAATATTTATAAACGAAACATTCTTTTAATATCCAAATACAAAATTATTTAAATGTTCATGAAAAATTGTTCATGAACAAGTTATTTTATGTGTTCGTGAACACACGTTCGTGAGCCTTAACAAACAATTTGAGTTCGAGCTCGAGTTCGATATTTTTTTCTTGTCGAGTTCGAGCTCGGGCTCGAGTTTGATAATTTCTTAACAAACAATCCTCAAACTTAATAGTGTTCGATTCGACTCGATTTGATTACATCCCAGCAAGGGCCAAGGAGTGGGGAACATCGTTAGCGTAGCACGCGGATTTAATAATTTAATTAAAAGAGAGCATGAAATAATTGGTGGAACCGGATTCTAAATGTTGACCCTGATCAATTAATATTTCATTTGACCAACAAGAGAATAACGTCTCCTACTCTTCCACTCCTTCCTTTCCCAATTTCATCTCATTCTTAATTTGATTCTCTCAATCTGTCTAACCCCAACCCACCCCCCACCATACAATTGTTACTCCCACGATTCTTTCTTTGGGTGGAAGAAGTTGGTGAAATTGGGTTGTCTGGACGACGATGAGGAGCTCGTGCTCTACTATCTGAATTGGAAGATCTACTCTCAGCTCTATCTACTTGACGTCATCGCTAAGAACGAGACTAATATTTATAAGTGGGATCCCAAGGAATTGCCTGGTAGGGTATTTTAATTTCAGTCTATTTACCCATGTTTGATCATTAACATGTTAATTGAGTTTTATTTATTTTTCCTTCTTTAGTTTTAGTTTATAATTCGTAGTTATCATTCTAGATTTCACGGCGAATCTTGTGGGATTACTGTTACTTGGAGCTAGAATTTGATGATCAGGGGTTTAGCTTTGGGATTGATAATGATACGAATCATTGCCTCTATAAAATGTATATTAAACTGTGGTTGTTCTCCAAAAAGAAAGGATCAAAGAGTTTAGACACAGATTTGTGTATAATTGACATATTTTGGGACTTTTCTTTAGCTAAATTTGGATTTGGGCTTGAGCCATTGGGGGTTTCTATGTGGGGGGCTTGTGTTTGAGAAGCAAATGGTTCTGCTTCTTGGGGACTTGAGGAAAGAAGGTTTGAAGCGAATGGGATCGATCCTAGCTCCATCAAGTGTTGTTTTCATGTCGAGAAGAGATCACATCTTTGGAAGGGTAAATTTTTTTTATATCAACAAGCCAATTGTACAGGTTAAGAGGCTTCAAAGAAGAAGCTATTCTCCAAGAAATTGCTTCCACCAAGTTTTGTTCTTTTATGTAAATGGTTATGTTTTTGCTTATTAATCTGCATTGATATTGGAATTGATTTTCATAGTCTGTTCTTCTTGTTGTATTTTTTTAATTAGTTCGGTTTAAACAAGCTTAGAAGAATGGGGATGAAGAGCAGCCAAAGATTCGTTTGGCAATAAATGCGAACTCACTCTCTCTGTGCGTGTTTATAAGTTTCTTTGTAGAGTTATTGAGGTTAATGCATTTAATTCTTTGACTATAATGTAGCTTTATTAATTTCATACTTTGTGTAAACGTAGATTGCTGATGAAAACAGTGGGGATTTCCTACTGCAAAGAGCAGTAATGGGGGAAAACATGTTGATAATGAACATCTTTGGGAATAAGGTGTTCTCCACTAAGGATCAATTTTTTTATATCAACTAGCCAATTGTGCAGGTGAAGAGGCTTCGATGGAAACTCTAGGAAATCACACTATATTAGTAGATGAGCTTCCCATTGAAGTGTTCTACTATGTGTATAACAAGTCTCACTTTTTTTCAATTCAATACCCAAATGAATTAAAACTATTTATTATTGAATTAGTAATGGTGCTGAATCTAGTACCAATTTGATGTCTAAATTTGAGCCAAACTTCTACATGGCTGCCAAATCATTTAATCTAATTTTAAAGTAATTGTATTTTACTATTGATTTCTTGCTTTCTTTTCTTGTTTGGTATTGCAGCATCTGGATTAGTTGAACGTCTTCGTTTTCAATTTGAATGTTCTTATCTTGATCAATTCATGTATTGGTGAACTCTTATTGTTTCAATTCCACCAATATTATGTTCTTATATGCACGAACCAACATGCCTTCCCTCTCTCCCATATTACATCACACTTAGATCATAACTCATTCCATTATATCATCTCCCTGTAATAATAAAAGCATTCCTAGATCTCTATTAATCTCTCAATATATAATACAACTCATGGATAGGGTACAGCCCATGGATCAAAGAGTAACCTATGTATATATAGAGTCTCAAATTAAAGAGTGGTCCAATAAATTTAAGAGTGACCTATTAATTTCAAAGAGTAACCTAATTAATTCCAAAGAGGAACCTATGTATATTAAGAGTCTCAAATCGAATAGTGGTACAATAAATTTATGAGTGGCCTAATTAATTCCATAGAGTGACCTAATTAATTCCAAAGAGTAACTTATACATATTCAAGAGTTTCAAATCAAAAAGTGATCCAATAAATTTCAAAGAGTGAAAGAGTGACCTAATTAATTCCAAAGAGCAACCTAATTATTTTCATAGAGTGATCTAATAACGTACAATTGCATACAATTTAATTATTCACGGTACATTACTTCATTTCGAAAATAAGAGTTTCAAATCAAAGAGTAATCTTACTAATTCCAAAGAGTAACCTAATTATTTTCATAGAGTGATCTAAGAACGTACAGATTGCATACAATTTAATTATTCACAGTACAAGACTTAATTTCAAAAATAAGAGTCTCAAATCTAAGAGTGATCTAATTAATTCAAAAGAGTAATTCAATTAATTTCAAATAGTAATCTATCAATTTAATTATTCACAATACATGAATTCATTTTCATAAAATCAAGAGTCTCAAATGAAAGAGTAACAAAATCATTATAAAGAGTTGATAAGAAAAAAAAAAATACAGAATGAATGCAATCATTAATCCCAATTCTGCTGATCAATCTCTCCCATCCCATATCTTCTTCACTACCTTCTTCACTACCTTCATCTTAATGGCGACTATTGCCACGGACCTTGTTCTCACGTCCCATCATAGCCATTTATTTCGCAAGCAACTTATCCTCTCGTTCACTCATCTGAACAAAACCACTCATCAGTTGCAACTCTACTTCGATCTGATCACCCTAAAAACATGCTCTTCCCCGGTAAACTCATCCACTTTGGCAACCCACCTGCTCCTCTTCCCCACTCCATTCACATATTTCATGTTACTTCTACTTCTGCCCACTAGCAAGCCCTCTCCAATAGGAAGAAAACGTGCATCATCAAGATCAAATCCCAGCTGTTGAAAATTAGCATTGTAACCTAACAACATTCCTTTCCTACTTCTCAGTATTCCCTCCCAGTTACTAAGCCTACAATCAACCACTAAGCAATCTATTTCTTTGTACTCACTTTTCACCAGGCTCTCTGTCACATCTCTTGCAAATTTCTCCAGAGTTTACTTCGACAGCTCCACTTCTTGGGGGCCGTCCACGATGCACACCACTTCACTGCCCGTCTGGTGAACTAATTCATTCAATACACAGAAAAATAATAGAAGAAATTGAATAATAAACCTGCAGCAGCAATGAGGGGCTGGAGGAGCACGAGTTGGCAACAAAACACGAAGCTCATAATGAATCCGGCATACACAAAAACCAGTTTAATAAAAAAAGGGTCAGATTGATAAATCAGTTTGTTCATAATTGCTAATAGAAGACATTAGCTAATAATTATAAATGCAGAAAAACCACATAAAGGTAGAGTAAGGGAGCACATCAGCCGACTGAGGAGCCGGAAGGTAAGAAGTGGGTGATTGCCGGAATCGCATGAAGCAGATGCAGATATCGACCAAGGTCAGGGAGCGCAGAAGTGGTTTGTAACCTATTTCACTTATACAAGTGCCATTGTTGAATCAAACACAACAATCATCACTAATTCACACTATAAAATTCAAATTAAAAATTAAAATCCCTAAAACATCCATTCTATAACGCCTAAAGGGAAGAGCAGAGTGAGAGAAAAGAGGGAAAACATACCAAGCAAGCTTACGATAAGCGCGTCAAATTTCTTCAGTGAAATTGTTCGTATTAATACTATAATTTAATTCTTCAGTGGTGGCTCACACGGCAGATTTAACGTACGACGATGGCACTAAGGCTAAAAACGAAAAAACATCGTCTGTGGCTGGATCCTCCACGAGCATATACGTCTTTAGTAGAATCGGCGGCAGCGACGCATTCCTGCAACTCAATCTCGCTCCACCCGGCCTCCATCTCAACCACACACAAATCAATTGAATGTATATTCTACAATTTACGATAGAAGAGAGAGATAGGAAATCAAGATGTGTGAAATCAGAGGGGTGGAGAAGAGAAAGAAGTGTTATTAAAAATTCCCAAACCTCCACAGTAGAAATCCGAACCACCTACTTCTGTCTCCTTTCTGCAAAGAGCCGAGCCCCCTCTCTATCTGTATACTGCAAGAAAAATGTGTAGCGTATACCACAACATAAGTCTAGTTGTGTAACATCCAAAAAATATTACTTAACAATCAAAAAATATTATTATAGATGATAAGTAACACTTTTTTCGGTATTATTGTTGTCATTGTTACCTAAAGTCTAATGTTACTCTTTTTTTTTTCTTTTGATAACACCTCATATCAATTTTAACATTTTATTGTAACACTTTAAAAATGTTGCATATACTCTTAATGTAACATTTTTTTTTCTTATGTAACATTATTTTATTAACACTTTTTTTTATATAATGTAACATTATTTACATTGTTTTGTTAACACTTATGAATATAATGTAACATTAATTATATGATAATTATATCACTTTTGCAAATACATTTAACACTTTTGTAATACAATTATGTAACACATACGTTAACATTTGAGGTATTTATACAATATTTATTAAAATGGAAAGAAGGAATTTAAATGAAAGGGGAGTGTTACTTGTAGCGACTGTATTTCATGAAATGATTAGTGCATCTTTGAAGCCAAGGGAGGCTTCTTGAGTCGACTAGGGATATAATTTTATCATTAATTTTATTTATGACTAAGCTAGTTTTGTATAGTATAAATTTTTCTATTTGTATAGTATAAAATTTTCTATCTTTATTTACGCATTTAGCCATTTTTTTAAGTTGGATTAATGCTTCTGATAAGTCACCTAATTCTGCTTGACATTCCTTTTAAATATAAAATTAACCTTCATCATAGGTTAAGTTTTTTTCAAAGTAATATAATTACTTAATGAGTTATAAGTATATTTTTGTTTAAAAGTTTTGTAAATGTAAATTAATTTAATAGTATAAGATATTTAAGATACGCATACTATGAAATTGAAAAAAAAAATGACAATATGACATTTGATTAAAAGACTATTTTACTATTTCACTCGTTTCATATTAAATTTCACATTTTATGTTTTTTTATTCCACATTAAATTTCAATATCAAAAAATTGAAATATCATATTATCATTCTTCAACTTTAAAAGTATATCTTAATTACAAATTTATCATTATCACCTAATAGTTGATTAAACTCAGTATCTACAATAAGATGAAATTTAACTTGGTATAGAGAGAACGCATAATAAATCCTTGTTTAATAAGATACTTTTTATATAAATATTTTATTTTGAAAGTGTTTTAAAAAAATATATCATACTATCAATTTTCAACCTCAAAATTAAAATTCAATGGAAGAAATATTATATTCCTTTTTTTACAATAAGTTTTTTTCTTATTTTTTCTTCCCATAATATTTTTCACATTAAAATTTTCAAAATAAATAACTTATAATAATTCATATTTTAAAAAATATAATTCTCACCTAACACGTATAACTTATTTTATTATTTATTTATTATTTAATAAAGATACAATTTTTACCCTAAACAATAAATAAAGTTAATTAAAAAAAATCTTAAACTCTGTATTTACATAAAGTTAATTAAAAAAATCTTAACTTTTGTTTATATACATTTTTATTAAACGAAATACCCCTACTCTTTTTTATTATTACTCATTTTGTCCAACAAGTTTTTCATTATTTCCTTATTTGTTTGTTTTACTATATTATTAACCCCATAAAATAGTAAGAGTTTTAAAATAACCTCTCACTATTTCAATTAAACTAATAAAATATTTTAATTTATATTTTTATATAATTGATAAATATTATTCTTATAATATTAAAATAAATAAAGTAAATGAACTATTAAATTCAAATAAATTAGAATTATGAAATAATAAATATAAATAGAAGTTTTAAAATTTAAAATTTAAACTTATTCTCTAGTCAATCCTAAATTTAATTATAAAATAATAAATTAATATAAGAGTACAATTTATATCCTAAAACATTTTTTTAAAGGCAAACTCATTGTCTCCGTATAAACAATTTGTAGTATAAACAAAAGCAAAGTCTTGCATGTCTCCAGTGCCCCACATTCCACACTTTTCAAAAATTGTACACTTTAATATTAAATATTATACCTTTGATTAACTGGAATTTTGTTTTTTAATCAAATGTTTATACTCTTCATATTTCTATTAAATTTTTTTAATGAAAAATATATTTTTATTAATTAAAGTGTATACTCCCCCCGTCTTCTTTCAGATGTCACACTTTTCATTTTGGTTGTCTTACAAAAGTTTGCATATTCCAAAAAAAGCAAAAAATAAAAAACAATCACCCTTCCCCATACACTTTATTTACAAAAAAAATCTCTACCTAACATCTTTAGCATTTATTTATTACAATAAAATACTATTATACCCTTAAACTTACCACATTCTTAATCTCCGTACTGGATTTGGGAGTGTAATCGGGATGGAGGGAGTACATTTTAGAACAAATTATTATACCTTTAAACACCTTATATGCACGGGTTCACAAGAGATCAATTCATAAATAAAATGGAATAGAAAATTTTAATGAAAAATTGTATTATATTTAATAATAAAATAAGCTCTTAATTATTTTAAAGAATGTAAAAAAACTTCTTTCTCTCATTCAAAACCGTGTATGAGACTTTCATCTCACACGGCTCCTTTTATCACGTTCCATTGTGTTGGTGTCGCCCACAACAAATTTGGAGCGCAAACTTACCTTGGAGGGAAAAAAATGGCGGTCTTATTTTTAATGTTCAAAATGGCGGTCTTATTTTTAATGCCCAAAACATACACTCTGCTTATTTGGAGCGCAAACTTAGCATCAGAGGGAAAAATTCCTCTCTTATTTCAAATTCCCAAAACTAAATTTGAGTCTATACTTAATTCCAAAACTTATAAAATTGTACCCATGTCCGCTTACAGGCTTCGCCACTACCGTCGTCTTGCCTCACATTCTCTGCTCAAAGGTTGAAATTTCACGCACAAATTTGTTGAAATTTTCTTAAATTGTTTTATGATCCTTTTTTTTTTCCCGGAGCTTTCAAAACTGCCAGACTGGCTAGGGAAAGTAATTGTTAAGTAATGGGAAAGCAATGCGATGTTATCTAGAAGAGATGTATTGGAACTCTACTTCATCAGTGCAGCTCCAGAACTGGTGGGGAAAGGCATCCACAAGGCCTTTCACTTTATCAAGTTAAGAAGACCAGATGTTGGGGCATCAAACAAAATCAAAGAGTCTTCTGAAAAGGAACAAGTCCTAATTTCTACTTACTCCGAGGATCAAATCTCCACGCGAAGAGCGAGAGGTTTGTATGGCTGTATCCAAACCATGGATCAGGTGAAGTACCCATTCAAGCTCGAACACAAGTTTATGAATGGGTCTTTTCTGTTAAACACATTAACAGGAATGAAGACAGTATTTGCTGAAAAGACTTTCGAAGAAAAGAGAGAGCTTCTTTAGGGAAATAAGATACCGGTGAGTAAACAAACTCATTGGAAATACTGTAACATGGCCCATTTTATGCAATAGACGAATAAGATATGCACAAGCTGTTCTACCCAAACAGAACCAAAGTTTGGAAAAGAAGTAAGGTTGGGTATAGGGAGAATAAGAATTACTGAACCCTCTCCAGCACTGGATACACGGGGAAATAAGGGAGGTAAAACCTCTTCAAAACACCTAAGAGCCAGAGGACACTTCGGACACCAAAGGAGACAAATGACTCTTTAAAAAAGCAAGAGTCGGATGATTTTTTCAAAGGAGTAAGAGACGTGTGACCCCTGTAAAAGACAAGAGGGATGGCTCAAAAGAAGGTATCCAATGCAAAAAGAGGGACCAACCAGCTGATAAAGCTGACATCCAATACAGGTGACGTAAGTGCTGACGTAAGTATGGTGACTAAGCAGTGACGTCACAAAAGATTAAGAGGCTTTGAAATCTGGATTTCATATCTGAGAGCCTCTGTAAATAAGAGTTATGAGGAATCAAAAGGCATCGACCATTCTCCTCTTTTTTCTCTCTCAAAGATATTGTAATAGTTTTCTTTTTTGTATGAGTGTTTCTATTTTAGCTACTATAGGTAGCTAGAGGAGCCTTCTCCTCTTGTTTAAGTAGTATGAGTGTGTAATATTTTTATGAATGTGTAATATTTTCATTTCATAAATAAATAATCTTGGGACTACTGCCCGAAACATTTAACCTTTCACCTTTTCTGCAACCTTAATCTCCATACTTTCCGACCAAAACAGTAACAATATCCTGTACACCCGGTGTAGAAAATGAATCAGGGTTGTGCTGAGGTCCGCTGAAGAAACATGATTAAACCATCACAATGCGGGGCACGTGGTTGACTGTGGGGAGTAGCTGTAAAATCTCACGGATACCCGGTGGGCTAGCGGTAAAAAAATATATTACTGTTTTAAGTTGATTAATTAAGAAATTAATGTTGTTGAAATAATGTGCGAAAGCATGTTGGGTCTGATATGGTCGTAATGCACTATGTCTATTTTAAAAAATAGAAAGTAATGAGAATTTGACAATATAGATATGATATAAGTCAATTAAGGATGAAAATTTTCGAAAAAAACTATGTTTTATAACTCTTTTGGAACTAAAAGTGCAACTGCTAACGGTTTTTATCCATATTTAACAGAACAGGACAAAAAATACAATTTTTGGGACCAGAAAAAAGGTTCGGGACCAAAAGTGTAACTGAGATACTCCAAGGGGACTGAAAGTGCAATTTTCCCGAGAAGGTAATGGTACCTATGTGAGACATGTTTTAATGAGACGGATTTACCGAACCATGATATGATATGTTGAAATACTCCATATTTACTGTTTCATATCATTTAAAAAAATATATTTTTATTGATTAGTTTTATAGAGTTTTTGAAGGTATTTTAGTTTTTTTCTTTTCATAAACGGTAAAATATGCCATGTATGTTAGTTGTGACTGTGTGAATGGTAAATTTAATTATTAAAGTATTTTTTTAAGTTGGTTCGAATATTCTTTTAGTGGATGGATTGAGTAATTATAAGAACTTATAGAAAGTTAGTAGTGTAAATTGCAATTGTAAGGGTATTTTACCTATATTTGTTAAAGAAATTTATTTTACTGATAAAAAAAATAAATAAATAAAGTGTTTTTCAAAGTTATTGGGTAAAAAAAATATTGTTGAGGAGGGTATGAATGAATTGTTGTAGAACAAAATTAAGAAAATGTGTTGAATTTTGTGGTAGTGAAAGAGTAATCTATACCCATGATCTGATCCATTTAATGTTGGCTTTAGACTAAAAGATTAAAACAATGGTGAATAGAACTTAATTTTTTTAAATAATATAGAGTATCATATGGAAGCAACTTACAATGGTCTAATTTGTTTTTTCATGTGAATTAAAAAGTACCCGTTCCACTATAAAAGTTACATTATACTAATTTAGTAGATGAGACTCATATAAATTTATCACGTTATCTTTATGGGACCACACATAATACTAATACAACTACTCACTATATATTAAATTATTATATCTCTTAACCTACTATACATTAAAATACTATTATTTCTTAATGTCCTTACAAACAGTAAACGTAACTCTTTTCAAAAGATGGAGGAAGTATTATTATTTAATATGTAGTAAGTAGTTATATTAATAATGAATCTCATATTTTAGTTATATTAATTAGTGATGTATGTACATGAATCTCATATATGCCTAAAAAGAAAAATGAGATCTTTTGGGACTAACGCCCTAAGCCGTAAAATGAGATCCTTTCAGAAGGATGGAGAGTGTAATTTATTATCATTAAAATAACATATTAATTATAACAAATTTATACAATTACGTTATATTATTTTTAATTATCTTATAATTTTAAGTCTTGAAGTAATAATTTTACATCATTCAAATACTGAATTGATAGAAAAAAAAAATCTTTGAAGACCTTATTTGATAGTTAATCTATATCTTTCGGATTCTTGAATGAAAAATATTCCCTTTAAACATTTATTAGTTGACAAAGTCTCTTGTGAGACTTTAGTTATGTGAGGCGTTTTGTGAGACATGTTAAAGTATGTTTATTATATAGATAAAATATGTTTAATGGTTCTTAAAGTATGTTTTCCCAAATATGCTTGATTACGCAATAAAGTATGATTTTAACATGTTATAATATGATTTATTATTGACATACTTTAACTACAAATAAACATACTTTATCTTTCCAATTAGCATACTTTAGTGATGGATCAACCCGTCTCACACCCGTCTCACAAATAACACATCTTATTAGTTTATTTATAGTAATATTTTGTGATCTTTAAAATTTAAGTGCAGATTCAGATCCGGTTTGCACGGAGTCGATCGAGTTTGGTTCGGGTTTTAGTTGACCATAAAATATATTCACAAATCTTAATGTGTCTGGTCAATACAAATTTTTATACCCCCTCTCCCGCTTGAAAGAGTGTATTTTTTCCATTTTGGTTGTCCACCCTAAATATGATCATTTTCTTTTTTACACATATGGGACCACACATCCACTAATACAATTAAAATCTCGGGCTTACAATCTCACTAATACAACTACACACTACATATTAAATACTCCCTCCGTCTCATACTTATCTGCACCATTCCTTTATAATTTACAAAGGAATTGTGCAAATAACTATGGGATAAAGGGAGTAATAAATACTAATAGTACTTCTAAATTAACGAGTACAAAAATAAGTAAAATACCTTCTTTCGGGCGGATGGAGGGAATATATATTTTTCTAGATAGTTTTTTAAAGAAAAATATTAATTATGTTAGAGTTTTTATAAGAAAAATAATATCTAATAATTTTTAAAAATTATTATCAATTAAAAAACGTAAATTTAATTAATTTGATAATAGAGTCGCGGGAAATAATGAATAGGCGATGCCCAAGCCCAAAAACAAAAATAAATTAAGCGAGACTATTTTACAAATCGATAATGTTAAATGTCGATATTATGGATATCCATAATTAAGAAAAATGTAATTTTGTTAATTTACTTTTTAATAAAATTTTAAAATTTAAAATTTAAAATTCTAAGTCCTAAACACTAAACGTATAAATCCTATAATTCTTATATACATTAAACCCAAAAAGTAATTATATGTTAAATATAAGTAAGGGGGCGATTATTAGGACCTTCAAATTGCTAAATAAATTTCAAAAATATTTAAGTTAAAAACATTCTTAATTAAGATTACTTAAATATCATTATAAAATATATTATTAGTATTGATTTACTAAACATATCCCAAATTTATTTTCTAAGATTCAATCTCTTTAATTGCAGAAGGTTGAAATTCATCCTAGTACAAGAACTTCAAATTACCTCGTTCTTCCCCAAAATTAGATCCAGCCTTTTTATTTGCCCAAAAACATAAAATGAAACGTTATATCAAATTCAAACAAAGAAGCATGTTGTATGCAGTTCTTTTCCCGTGAACTTTGTGTTCACTCTTGAGCTTTTGTGCTTAGTTTATTTTGTCCTTGTGATAATTTATACATTTTGAGACTGTGTGTCCGTTATCTTTGCCCCGGGCTTAGATTTGTGTATCTTTTGTGATACTCTTGACTTTGTGTCAATTTCTCTTGACTTACTCTGTGTTTGTCAAATTTTTGGATCTTGCATCTAACTTTGTATTTTTGATTTTGCAGATGTCTAGGAAAAAGTGCGATGATGAATTCCTATTTAGCTAAACACGAGGGTTGATGATTTGGGCCAAGGTGGAGATTTGTTGGGCCCGTTGGGTTTTGGCCCAAATTGCTGGCCCTCTTTTCCTTAAGTATTGGGCCAGTTTTGTTAATTCAAAATTTGGCCCATAGCCTTACACATTTGGGCCTTATCACACCCATTCGTGAGCCCTAACGGGCAAAACATGAATTTCAAATTCTTGTGTGAGTTTGATAGGGCATCTGAGCACCGTGAGTCAGCCCCCTCCTCCATCTTCTCCGGCGAAGGCGTTCCGACGAGATGACGAAGATTGATGCCTAACACGTGTAGCATGGAAGTCTTCTAAAAATATCCTTTTTCACCACACGAATTACTGCCGAGCTTCTTCTAGACATTTTCGAGGCACCCACACACACTCACACTCATGGATATATCATGTTCTCCTTAACCTGAATCTTACGTACAGCGAAGGAGAAGATGGAAATAGTTGATGGATGGAATTTGCATTCCCTTCTTGGTGGAGGATCTTCACATCCTGTTTCTGCCCTGCAAACTGAAGCAAATCCACTATTATCCTCGTTTATGTACAATCCATCTTTGGCGGATGAACCTTCTAACGATCAGCCTTTGTCCTCAGTCGAGACTTGCTCATTCACAGATGACTCTATCGAGGATTCAGCCAATAGGTTCGATCAATTCATTGGCGTATATTAAAATATGATCTGTCGAGCAGTGCGGATGCAGGAGGTACAAGGGGTACCCCCAACCCCCCTACCCTCAACCCCTAGTCTATTTTTTTAATTTATATATATATTTATATGTATAAATATTTATATATTAATTAACTTGTACCCACAAATTAATTAATATAAATTTATACACAATTCATTACTATTTTAATAAATTTACACTATAAATTCATAATAATAATGTCTTACATTACTTTTTTTTTACAAATAAAAATTAGGCGGTGTCAACAATAATTATAATTTTAGAGTGTTATTTATTTATTATACGATTTTGAATATCAAATACTCCCCCCATCCCTCTAATTATTTCACATTTTTCTTTTGATCCGTCTCAACACAAATGTACGTTTCTAAAAATGGTAGAAATGCATCTCAATAATATACATTTTTTACACACATCTTAATAACTTTATACATATTTTTCATTAAATTATCTAAAATACTCATTTTTTACACACATCTAAGCAATTTTACACATCTTTAAACATTAAATTTAATTTTTCTTAATCTCTACCTACAAAAAACACGTGTTACTTATGTGGAATGTGGACGGAGGGAGTAATAATTTTATAATTACATATCGTACCCCAAAAAATATTCCTAGATCCGCCACTGCTATCGAGGATCCAGCTGACAAGTTTTGGTTGGACTTTTATAGCAGGGTCCCTTAGAAGATTCCACTGTCGAACGAAGATCTGGAAGAAAAAGCTCGAAGATGCGAATTCGTTCAAGGGCTTATGCTCTCTACATATGGGGAAGAGAATTGGGTTGATGTTCATTGGCGTCGCTATATGAAGAAATTTGCATTCTATCCTTTTTGTTGATTAGGAAAAGACAACTTTTCAAAAGTGAAAATGCACTTCTTCTTAGAAATAGAACTATTCATCTGTAAAAAAAAAACCTCTGAGATTATACGAATGTTTCTGAGATTCTGATCCTATTTTCCTTGTGATGTGCCTCATTTCCCTGCTAAAAATACCTCTTCCTTTTGCAAACCACTTCCTATAGCTTCAGTAACAAAAAATAGTGCAGTGACTAGCATAATAGAGCTAAATTACATTAATGACTCTGCATTGCTTCTTGATTTGTTTGTTAAATGATTAATGGATTAAGAATGATTTTACAAGTCATATACACTTTGACTGTACTTCTGTTCATTTTCAAAAAAAAAAAAATTCATGAATGCATTCTCCATTTAGTTGAACAATGTGTATCATTCAGGTTATTTTTATTGGATTACTATATGTTTAATGTAAAAAATGTTCAACTAAGTTTAAAGTATATTTTCATTTTTGAGTAATCTCAATACTTGTGGTGTAATTGTTATCTATATTCTTGTGGCAGAATCACGTGGAAGGATATAACGAATTGTCCTCAAAAACTCAAATTTACTTTTCAACTGCATGCGCTAAGTGGGATACAAATTTCTTTGTTAAAGTCGATATAGTGTGCATGTCAATCTTGGTTAAGCCCATTCTTAGAAATAGAACTATTCATCTGTTAATACTTAAATGTTCTATCTTGAATAGTTCTCTCTATTATGTAAATATATATGGAGTAGAATATAAGAATTGTGATCATAGTTTACAAGAAAATAGATTGCACATTGAATTATCACTTAAAATAACTATCAAAATGGAAAAAAAAATAGTTATTGCTTAATGTTAGTTTATTCAATGTGTTAGTTAAGTCTTGTGTTTGAAAATTTTATTGTTATTAACAATGTTACTCTTTTTTAGGGATGTAATCAAACCAAGCTACTCGTGATCTATTTATGTCTCGATTCGATAAAATATTCGTTCGAATTCGTTTGTTAAATTAAACGAGCCGAGTCGAGCCCAAATTTCAAGCTCGAATAACTTATCGAGCCGAACTCGAGCCTAGTATAGTATTTGGTTCGAAAGTTCGCGAACCTGTTCGTTAACGAGCTCGCGAGCCTGTTCGCGAACAAGTTTTCGAACATGTTCATTAAGAGGGTCGCATCCATATTAGAATCATATATAATCGAGCTATAACAAACTCGAACTCGAGATCTAACGAAATCGAACTTGAGCTCAAAGTTGAATTTAAACATAAATTATTATGAAACTTTAATTGAACCGAACTTGAACTATTCGCGAGCTCATTATTTTTCGAATGAATCGAGCTCGAGACTAAATATTAATATTCGAATCGAGCTCGAACCGAGCTCGAGCCGAGAAAATATAAACGAGCCGAACTCGAGCCCGGTGATATTCGGCTTGGTTCGGCTCGTTTACATCCCTACTCTTTTTCAATAATTAAGTTACTCTTTAAAATGATTTAGGTTACTATAAACAAGTTTTTGGATTACTCTTTAGGTTGATTTTATCAACATTTTTTAGATTACTATTTTCTAGTAATTGGGTCACTCTTTATAATGAATTTGGTTACTCTTTAATTTGAAACTCAGATTTTTGAAAATGTAGTCATATGTTGTAAAGAATTAATTTTTTTTGCAAACTAGAAGTTTTAGATCAATCTATAGAAATAATTAGATTACTCTTTAAATTTAACTAGATACTCTTTGAAATTAATAAGATTTGCACCTTGACTTGACATTCTAATTTTTGAAAATAAACTCATGAAGTGAAGAATTAAATTGGAGTAGATGGATTACTCTTTAAAAATAATTAGATTACTCTCTAAAATAAATTGAACCACCCTTTAAAAATAATGAGATTACACTTTAGAATAAATAAGATCACCCTTTAAAAATAATTAGATTATAATTAGATTACTCCTTAGAATAAATTAGATAGGTAGATTACTCTTTAGAATAATAAATTAGATCAACCTTAAAATATAATTAGATTACTCTTTAAAATAAATTAGATCACTTGAATTAGTAGTATTGAGACTTATTATTGAATTAGTAGTATTGAGACTCTTACTATTAGTTAGATAACAAAAATCAAAATTTTATAATCCTAAATTCATATTATATCACAATCCGGATGACAGCATCAAATTAAATCTTACCAACACATATGGCAATTCCAGGATGCATGACATAAATATTAAAAATAGAAACTATGAAGAGAAAAGTGATGTAGACTTTATAACTCCCACCATTGAAATTTTAAGAATAGGTGCTGATCAACAATACTTAGATCATATTGAAAATTTAAATGCCACAAATTACATGGATGATAAAATGGAAAAATATGAGAAACACAGTACACGAGCTATTGTTTAAGTAGGTGTAGATACACTCGGAGTGGAAAACATGGTCGCATTTGGGTAAATGCAGCGTTTCAGTCTCGTAAAATTCCGCTCCAACTCCTCCTTTCTGATTCGGTGGTCCTTCACCTCCGAGTAGGTGAAAGTGAGAAAGATTTCGATGATGGAGAGATCGAGGCATGTCCGCAGCTCGTCGATTGTGCAAAGAGAGGGCGGCAGCAGCGCCAGAGGAATCGAAGCAATGGCGGATGTGATGGAGAAGAAGCCTATTAAGAAGAGAGCAACAATTAGGACAACGATGATTATAGCCCTGGAGTACAAGCGCTTAGTTAAGGATATCGTCGATGATTATTTTAAATTTTACAATAAGATATTTATTTATTTTAAATTAATTTGTTTCGCATTTGAAATGTGGCTGTAATATCATTTTTGATGCGTCGTTCGAATGCTATTTTGTCTCCTCTTAGTGAGGCCGAAAGAACCTTCTGGGCTAGCTCAAATTTAGCATATTTAGATCATTTTCCTATGCTAAAATTGACAAAATAATTTTTGTCATAGCTTAATTAAATAGAGATGATAAGTTTATTAAATTGCCTAACCATAGTCTTGTACTCGGATTATTAAATGGCATGGAGAGTTGGGAGTCTGGTATAAATTAGTGAACAAGTGTATTCTAATGCTCTATATATTATATTTTATTTTAAATGGTATTTATTTTAAGGTTAGTAAGAATATTTAGAGCAATTGTTTACGGTGAAATCATTTTGTGGAACATTTAAAATTATTTTATGGATTACATTTGTGGAATCTTTTTTTTAATATTGTCTTTAAAATTTAAAAGTTTTATCGAATCAAATATTTAAATTAATTATATATGAATTTTATAAGAATATTTTTTAATATAAATATTCAATATTTTAAATATTTATTTTTTATTATAAATTTATAGGTATAATATTATTAAATATTTAAATCAAATTAAATAAATAATAAATAATTAAATTAATTTAAATTAACCACAATTTAACATGTTATCGAGGAGACTCTTGGAAGTGACGAAAAAACTCTCAATTAGAATATTATTAAAGATTTTAAGGTTATAATTATAATTAGCCTAAAAAATAAGTGAGGACTACAAAAATTTTACTTGGAATTTTTTTTTTTTTTTGATAGAAAGTTTTACATGGAATTGGTTTCATGTAGAGTTGTTAAAAAGCCTGAAAATCATGAGCTCGACCTGTTTAATTCTAAAAAAATTATAGTTAGAGCCGAGAAATTTACCTAAACACTCCTAGCTTTTACATCAATCATATCTCTCCCCCTCTGCTCCCAGCACATCGTAGGATAAACTTTCTTCACGCTATCATTTTCATTTCTTTCTCTCACTTTAACCCACCTTTTTCACTCACAAAAAAAATATTACTTAATTAAATATATTAAAATTAATTTAATTATCACAAATTCTATTAAATTATACTTCCTCCGGCAGGTTACAAGGTAACCTTTTGTTTTTATGCGTAGATTAAGAAGCATTATTATATGTGTAGTGGATAATTATATTAGAGGAAAGTGGTGGAACATGTGATGTACCTTTTTACTAAATAGAGATTATAGATACCTTTGAAGTGGACGCCCAAAATGGTAAAATGGATATCTTGTAACCGGTCGGAGGGAATATGTCTTAACAATAGTTTGCATGTATTAATTTTAATCCTCTCAAATTCCAAATAATATTATGAATTAATTTTGAATTTGTTGTATTATTTATAATAAATTTAAATTTATAATTTTTTTAGTATTTTTTTATCGTACAACCCACGAACCTGACCCATTTAACTCGAAGCCCGATAGGATTAGGGTAAGGTTCACCATTTAGTAACCCATTTAAATAGGTCCATTTAACCAGAAGTTCGATTAGCTCGAAGCCTATTAGGGCTGGCTCTAATGGGTTAGGGTTGACCCATTTAACATCTTTAGTTTCATGGAATACTCCTATTTTTTAAAGGCAAACACTTGTGGGAGACCGTCTCAAAATGAGTTTCGTAATATGAATAAAAAGTGATAACATTTTAAATGAGAAATTATAACTGATTGATAAAAATGATAGTTGTCCAGTAAACTATTTTATGTGTCATTCGTAATATAAATAAAAAGTTATAACATTTTAATATATAGGGGATCCCATGAAACCTATGAATAACATATGCCATAAATTACAAGAAAAATAAAATAAAATAAGGTTAAAGATGGAACTAATTCATTAATTTGTCTTTGATAAGAGAGGATAACTAATAAGAAAAAAATAGAGTTCGTGTTCTGTGAGGTTGATTCAGCCTCTTTAAAATGAATTATTATTCTTCTAAATTGAAAAATATTTCTCATCTCAATGGATATAAAATTACAACATATATTATAATTTAAGGAGTAGTACTTTCATTAAGATTTATAATAATTTATTATTTTACAGAGAATTTTTTATATATTAAAATGTAATTTCAATAAAATTAGGATGTAACATATATAATTTCAAGATGTCAGAAACGTGAATGCCGTTCACAAAGATATTAATTTATCAAAAATGTAAAACAATTTCATTATATAAGTGTATATATTTTTAAAAAGATTGGTAAACTAATATTTTTTTTGGTTGAAAAATGAGAGAGTGAGGCTTGCGTGCGCCCGTACGCCTTTAGAATTTAGTATTATGGATAAGGGTTCATTATTTTGTTCTAATAATAAGAGTACATCATTTTATTCTAAAGGGTATACATTTTTCATTATATATTTTTATTTTTCTTCAGAAAATAAAGGGCATACATCTTTATACTAAAGGATATACAATTTAACACAAAATTTTAAAGACATACGTAATGTGCTTCCTTGCGCCCGGGCGCACACAAGGTTTTGCCTTGTAAAATAAAGGGAACACATCTTTATACTAAAAGGTATACAATTTAGCACAAAATTCTAAAGGCACACGAAATGTGTTCTCATATACTCGGACACACACATGCTTTTGCCAAAATGAAATTTATTAAAGGAGTACTAGTGTACTCAAGAAGTAGAGTACTTACCTATATATTACAAATTACAAAGTAAATGAGAGTAATTTATATGAGAGTAAATGAGAGTTACCTACAATATCAATACCAAATACGATACTCCCTCCGTCTCAAGAATACATTCGCCCTTTGCATTTTGGTCCGTCACAAAAATACATTCGCCCCCTAAAAATGGAAAGAATACACAATATCAATAACCTTACAATACTACAATATTACAAAAATGCCGTCTTCTTTTTACACACAATTTAGTCAAAGTCAACTATATCATACACTTTATTCTACTCAATTACCCAAAATACCCCTTCACTTTCTTACATCACACCACCGAAAAGTTACTTTTCTTAAACTTCGTGCCCAATAATACGCGAATGTATTCTTGGGACGGAGGGAGTATTAACTCCAACCTAACATACGATTAGAGCACCAATCATGAAAACAGATATGAGCAAATTTCCCATACTTCTAAAAGTGCAAAGACATCATGCTTTTATTTTGATTAATTCTTAAAAAGCTTTGTTGAATTCGTCTCCACACCATTGAAGATTTGTTGTTCCTATTGGTTGGGTGTCAACCAAAGTCCCACATCAGTTAGAAATGAGGATGACGATGAGTTTATAAGTGTGAGATGGGCTCTTCCTAGCGTGTGGTCTTTTAGGTCTGAGCCCAGATAGCAAAACTGTACGGATCAATGAACGGCCCACATCAGACAATATTATTTTATTGGATTGAGTGGATCGAACTCGGCTGGTCTGAGAAACCCAACAGTTCCTTGCTTTCCATATGTACCATACAACAAATCACCAAATGCACTCCAACTACTACTAATGCTACCTCACAAATATTGACAATAATACTTGTAAGGCCGCAAGGCCCGCAACTGTATGATATTGTCTTATGTAAAATTGTTTTTATTTATTTTTTATTAATTATTAATTTTTAATATACTAATATTATCACTTTTTATTATAAATATTATCACTTTTCATTTATACTACAAAATTTACATGATATAGTTCACACAATAATTATCACTTTTTATTAATTATGTATCACATTTTATTGAAAATGTTATCAATCTTTAGAGTTGATACTCCCTCCGTCCCATAATACTTTTCTCACTTTCCTCATTTGTTTGTCCCACAAAACCTTTCACTCCCAAAAAAGGAAACATCACTTTATCCAACAACCTCAAAAGTTACTTTAATTTCAAATTTGTCACTCTTTTTTCACACGCATATCATTACTTTATATTTTTTTATTACCTAAAAATACTACAATACCCTTCAAAGTCAATAAAGTTGGTCAAAAAGTGCAACATTTCTTAAACAACGTGGAACAGTAAAGGTGAAAAGTTTTCCAAGACGAAGGGAGTATATTGTATATTGTGGTACTCAGTTGTATCTATATGTGTATTAATTTTTATTCAATAGTGTATAATATCTTTTCCTTAATAAATGCATAATTTTTTTTATATTCAATTTTTTTTTAAAAAAAAGTTAATAGAAAATTCACTTACAAAGTACGTGTGTGTATGTTCGCATATATTTTCAATTAGAGTAAATATCAAAATTGGTCATGTAAGTATGGTCTTTTCTAACTTTAGTCATTTTTTATTGCATTTATCACTTTTGGTCCTTCGGGTCCGTTTTTGGTCCTATTAGTCCAAATTTAGTCATTTTTCGCCGAAAATTCAAAAAACTCGCCGGAAAAATTATGCGTAAGTTGCACTCGCTCAAATCTGGTCATGTAAGTGTGGACCGTTCCAACTTCAGTCCTTTTTTTATTGCAATTTTCACTTTTGGTCCTCCGTTGTCCTATTTTAGTACTTTTTTATCCAAATTTAGTTATTTTTTGCCAAAATTTTAAAAAACTCGTCGAAAATCATGCGTGAGTTGCATTAATCTTCTCACTTTCCATTTCTCTCTTCATTTCTCTTTTTTCTTTTTAAATTAAATTACAAAATTTACGTATTAATTACTTATTCACTCGAAAAAGGATTTGAGAAAATTTTTATATTAAATTGTTCTAATTAAAATAAAATTTTTGAATATAAAATTAGATCCGATTGTCGTTATAAGAAATATTACAAAAATATTGATAAAAATAGATTTGACCCATAGACCAATCCACTTTCCATTTTTCTCTTCATTTCTCTTTTTTCTTTTTAAATTAAATTACAAACTTAACATATTACTTATTCACTCAGAATTGGATTTGAGCAAATTTTTACATTAAATTGATCTAATTAAAATGAAATTTTTAATATAAAATTAGATCCGATGGTTGTCAAAAGAAATATTACAAAAATATTAATAAAAAATGGATTTGACCCATAGACCAATTCCAACAAAATCAGTTCATTCAATAAAACCCAATAAAAGATTCCATCCTTTTGAAAATTTACGTGTACATCTTAAGAAGCATGGAAATTATATATCAAGACTCTAGAAACTTTATTGAAAAGATTAATAAATAAATAAATAAAATAATATTTATATTATTATGTATAAAAAAATAAAAAAATTAAAGCCAAAATTATAACACAAAATTAAATAAATAAATAATCTAGAACATGTGTATTATTTAATTAATTGTTAGTCCCAAAATAATATTATTCCCCACGTGATTCATAACAAATGTAATGTGAAATTGTGTTTTACCTAAATATTATAGCTTTTGGTATTTTAATTAATCGTATCATATACAGATGAAGCAAATGGGTATTTTATTAATTTAACAAATTTTAAGTTTAATAAATATAAATTACAATTTTGAAACAATATGTTTTCTCCACCGCAAACATTAAAGGTTTCTTAAATCGTGAGCATGGGGATTTTGATCACGTTCAACTTACGCATGATTTCCGATGAGTTTTTTAAAATTTTGGCAAAAGTTAATTAAATTTGGACAAAAAATGACTAAAATAGGACAACAGAGGACCAAAAGTGAAAATTGCAATAAAAAAGGACTTAAATTGGAACGGTCCATACTTACAGGACCAACTTTGAGCGTGTTCAACTCAAGCATAATTTTTCCGGTGAGTTTTTTAAATTTTCGGCGAAAAGGATTAAATTTGGACCAAAATGATCAAAAACAGACATCGAAGGACCAAAATTGAGAAATCCAATTAAAAAGGACCAAAATTGAAAAATGTCATACTTACAGGACCAATTTTGATATTTACTCTTTCAATTATTAATGTATACAATTCTGAAAGTACGCGAACTGTGCACACGGATGCACAGATAATTTCAATTCAAATTCCCTCTTCCACCCCATGTTACATCTAGTGTTATATGGGGTGGGATGGAAGACAAGTTGTCTCCCATCCCAACCCCATATAACACTAGATGTAACATGGGGTGGAATATGGATCTCATGTGATAATTTGCCAACTCTTTAGTTTGCCATTTCAAAGGTATAAATAGTGCTTATTGCAACCATGTATTGCTCATCCAAGGCACACATACATACATACATTATTAATTTTTCATCATCATCATGGCAAAGCTAGCAATTGGACCTATTATGCTGATCACTGTTTCATGTTTGTTCACAGTGATGGCCAGTGGAGGGAAACACTCCATAGAAGATGAAATATCTTCATGGTACCACCACATGTCCAAAACCGAAAGGTTTGTCAAGATTCATTTCTATCTTCAAGACGTGCTGGCCGGTCCAAACGCGACGGTCTACGAAGTGGCTCGTGCTTCAATCACTGCCAATTCGTCGACCTCGTTTGGACAAGTCCGGGTATTGGACGACCTCTTGACAGCCGGGACCAGTCCCAACTCCACCAAGTTGGGACGGGCCCAGGGTGTCATAACTTTCTCCGACCTGGAAATCTCCGCCCTCACAATGAATCTCAACTTCGTATTCTCTTCCGGAGTGTACAAGGGGAGTACCATCTGCATCATCGGAAGGAATCAGATAATGGACAAGCAACGGGAGCTGGTTGTCGCCGGTGGAACTGGGGTTTTCCGATTCGCCCGCGGTTACGCCATTTCCTCCACCTACTCTTACGATGTTGAAACCAGTTATGGTGTTCTTGAATACACCGTTTATATCACCTATAACCCTAATATGCGCCTTCACGACGACATATGATCAAACACCAACTTCAAATATCATTCATGTATTATTTCCTATGTCACTATTATTATTTTTTTTGACATTCCTATATATGTCACTATTATAAATAAATGATATGTATAATAGGAAAATATTACATGTCTTCCTTAAATCCACATATAGTCTTTTCAATTTTAAGTTTAGTTATTTTTAATATAATTTCGTATTTTTGTTAAATTTTGGGGCATTCTGGCAGTGCACCCCAACATTTTTAAGGTAAAGCAGGGTTAGTGGGCAGTATTTTATTAAAATTTTTTAATTATATTATATTATTTAATGGTGAAGATCAAATTTAAAATTAATCTAACGGTTGAAAATCATCCAGGTACACCAGGTACACATTAGTCGGACTCAAAATTTTGATTCTTTTAAATCTAGAAATTTTAAATATCGTCGAATTTCACAAATTTGGACCTTATGTTCCAATGAATTTGTGGATTTTTAAGAAATATAGTGCTAAGTATCAGGGCATGTTTGTTTATGAGGTTTAAAAATTATAGTGATAATCTTGTTTTGGGTTTTAATAAATTAAATTTTTATTTCTGTTTCAAATTAATTATGCGTGAAAACTCGTTGTTGGTGGCATGTGTAAAGAGAATAAATTGATCTGTGACATGAAAGAAGAGAAAAGAAGAAAGAAATAATACTAATTGTAGAGAAAATATATGATAGGTGGATATATCTAAAATTTAAGAGTGAGTTTTAAAAAATTGCGTGACCTACCAAATTAGTTTTGTGTAAATTGCCACACGTGCTTCTGTATCGTATTTTAAAATTTTTCTAAATTTTAGAGAATATATAAAGAATCAAAATTGAGAATTAATAAGATTTAATTTTTTTAATTAAAAAATAATAATAAAATTGGATAAAGATGGAAAAACTGAGTGAATTGAGATACTCGAAAAAATTCATATGCACATTAAACTTGCTCGCTATAATCAATCCTAATGTGACATTTATTCAAAGAAATATTTGAAAATGTGATCCCTCATTAAACGTTGTCCAATGAAATGCATGTTTGAGTGTATCCTATTGTCTTCATACGTACTTATCACTTATATGTTCAATGAGGCTAGCCACTAGCCCACTAGCTATATATCTATCCATATATAGACCACAAAACCATATATCTACCCTCGCCCACAAAAATTATATTTACTGTTTACATGAATATTAAGGAAAGTATAGTATTTTATTAATATATATATAATAGATTGTGATATATAATATTTTAATATATATTAAGTAAGTGTATTACTTCTTTTGTTCCAAAAATATTAACATTTTTTTTGTCCCACACAAATTGACATATATCTTTTTTTGGAACATGGGACCCACACAAAAAATAATTTATTTATTTACATGGACCCACACACACATCACACTCATTACTAATACAACTACACATTAAATATTAAATATTATTTATCTCACTTCACTTTACATTAAATTATTATACCCCTTAATCTTCGTGTCCAAAAAAAATGTGTCAATATCTTCAGGACGGAGAGAGTAGTATTGAAGTGAGTTCATTAACCTATATTAATTATGTGGGTCTTATCTATCAAAAAAAAAAATGTAACTTTTGTTTTGGGATGTCAACATAAATAAATGTAACTTTGTGGCAAAACGGAATGAGTATATATCTATACTAGTTTTTTTATCCGTGCGTTGCATGAGATTGTATGTAACAATTTTTTTTTAATATTTGATACTAATGGTTTAAAAATGAATAAAATTATATGATCAATTTACAAAGATGTATAATTGGGAAGATTTGCTGATTAACTAAATTTGAAGATTGCATATTTGTTTTATTTTATTTTCTTTGAATATTTGTTTATTTTATCCTTAAAATGTTGAGTTTTGGGAATAAAGCTATTCATACATATATATGTTAATTTCTTTATATTCGTCGAATTTGTTTTATATCAATTTGATAAAATTATGTATTTCCTGTATGTTTCTATGTCTTATATGTTTATAAATGTTAAATACAAAAGGAGTGACTGAAGTTATAAAATTATAAACCAAAACTTTAATTTAATTAAATAATATATTAACAAAAAGTATTAATCTTTTGAACAATATAATATTTACAAACAAAATACGATCATTAATTAAATGAGTCCACCTTTCATTTTTTATTAAATTAATTGATACATACAAAGATATAGTCCCTCCGTCCATCCATAAGGTAACCATTTATTTTTACACGTAGACTAAGAAGTATTATTATTTTATATAAAGTGTGTAGTTGTATTAGTAGTGGGTAGTTGGTATGTGTGGGGCCATTTTCCTAAAAAGGGGAAATGGATACCTTAGGAATAGACGAAAAAAAATAACAAAATGAATACCTTATCAGTGGACGGAGGGAGTAATATATTGTAGGAAGTCTTCTTTTAAAACAATCTTGATTTCATCCTTGTATATAAAATATATGTTTTATCTATGAATAATAATATTTAACGTAATACTGAATAATATGAAAAAACATCCTATATTAACATGCCTACTCACAAAAAGAAAATAAGTTGAAGTGATTTTTATGGAGCAACAAACTTTTCATAAAAATTTAGAAATCAAAAACCACTGGAGTAAAATCCTAATTTCACCATTGGAACGAACATTATTTCCTACCGATAAATGGTAAACCCTCGGGGTACAATGTGCCATAAATCATTTGATAAGAGTATACTATAAACCACAGGGGTATAATCATAATTTCACACTTGGAACGAACATTAAACCCTACCGATAAATATTAAACTCTCGGGGGACATTATGTCCTAAACCACTGGGTAAGAGTATACCATAAATCACATGGGCAAAGTCGTAATTTCACACTTGGAACAGACACTAAACCCTACTAATAAATATTAAACCCTAGAGGGACATTATGTCCTAAATCACTGGATAAGAGTATATCATAAACCAAATGGGTAAAATCGTAATTTCACATTTGGAACGAACACTAAACCCTACCGATTAATATTAACTTCTCGGGTAATATTATGCCCTAAACCACTGGGTAAGAGTATACCATAAACCATATGGGTAAAATCGTAATTTCACACTTTGAATGAACACTAAACCCTACCGATTAATATTAAACCCTCAGAGAACATTATATCCTAAATCACTGGCTAAGAGTATATATCATAAACCATAGGGGTAAAATTTTATTTCACCCTAGGAATGAAATAACTTTAATATATATATTTATGTATATATATATATATATATATATATATATTTTGTGTACTTTTGAAGAAGTGAAGAGAACATATGATGATTGCTGGTAATATGTGGTTGGAATTCAGAGTTTGATGCCAAATAAATTTAAGCATAATACAATATGACTAAGAAATTAGGCACTTAGAGCATCCACATTAGTGGATAAGTTTAAACTCATTATCTCTCCTCCACCTCATTTTACACATTTTTCAATTAAATCCAACTATTTATTTACGTTAATTTTCAGTTTAAACTGCTATTATAAAATTCTTTTACATTTTTATTAAATAATTATATTAATTTACATACATCTATCATTCTTTTTTATATTAAAAGTACAAATGAACTCTGTTCATTACTATGAACTAGCAAGGATAATGGGTTTAAACCCACCCACTCAAATTGCTTTGAGTTAAACTCAAAATTTTGCATCAAATGTGGATGCTCTTACAAATGATCAGTTGAAAAATGCAAATATAAATAAATAAATAAAATGGAAGGGCACAATTTATTGAAAAATACAATATGGCTAAGATATTAGGCACTTACAAATGGCCAATTGAAAATTACAAAAAAAAGGAAGATTTTGGATTTATTAAAAAATACAATATGATTAAGAAATTAAGCACTTACAAAGGGACTTATCTCATAGTAAAAGGTGATGCACGGCATCTTTGAGAAATCATCACCTACACGGCTACACCAATATTTTTTCTTTTGTAATCAAACAAATATATATTAATGCATTAATAAGCAATATTGATACACATATCCAATTTAATAAAACATACAAACAATTCAAGTTTGATAACCGATACAAATTGAACATAAATAAATACTATTAATTATTGGAGTAAAGTTTATCTTATTTAAATTTATAGGACTCAAATTGTAGAGTTATATAATCTTGAACATTCGATGAATAAATTAATTCCAAGATTGCATATTATAAATTTAACTTATTGAATATATTTTTATTTCATTCATATGTTGTTGACTTGTTGAGTTTTGTGAAAGGAGTCATTCATATTTATTTAGCACTGTAACTTTGAAGATTTTCAGTTATCTCCATTTGTCAAAAGTATGCAATTCTTGTATGTTTTTCAAATCCTATATGTTTAGAAATATTTAATGCAAAGATAATGAATTAGAAAAATTGTGAATACATTCTAATTACTAAAAAGAGTAAAGTTGTTCAATAAACTGCCTTACATCTCAGTAATATATAATTTTGGGTTCATTATATGCAAGGGACTGATTTATCAATGTGAGTTTACGTTTCTCATATTTGCTGGGCTATGTTTTTTTCAATAATATTTATTGAGCAATACAGAGATAAGGATTTTGTCCTTCTTTGGTTAATCTCAAGATACAATATAGGTGTATAGTTAAAGTAATAATAATTAATCAAATATTCAAGAATGTAGACATTAATGAATGATCGAGTATCAGGCTAAATTTAACAATGTCTGATTGAGTAAGTACTTTACGTTTTATCATTGATTTCTAAAGAAAAGTTTCATATTCATTTTAAATGGATAACGTTTCCGAAGTATTTTAAAAATTACAAATTACAACTTGTAGCTTATTTTAAAATTATCTAAACCTAATAATATTAATTTAAAATTATATTAAACGTTGATAATCAAAGGCAAATATATGTTTCCAATAAGTGAATCTTCAATAGGATGGAATGTTTCTGTCTTGGTTCATTTTATTATTTTCCGCGCGTCTGGTACTCAAACCTGATATGATCTCCCTTTATAGATACTATAAATTAATTCCTTAATCATGTTTATTAACTATAAATTAATTCAATCAATAAACATTCATATAAGACAGTTTTAATGAAGTTTCGGAGTCCCCTCTTAGAATCATAATATATAACCCTGTTCAGCGGTGAACGCACTCAATCAACAACCAGATATATATTCAAACTCTATATTACAGTTGAAGATGCACAAAACGACCCTAAATACGAGTTAAAAACATGCAATTATATATAAAATAAATTCACAAGTAGCGTTGTCAATGAACACACAAGAGAGTTTAATTAATTTATAAGACCTTCAAAATCCTATACTACCAAAACGTTCTTGTACATGATGTTGCAAAGAATAAACATGAGGGTTGGATAGATTTTACCCATAATCAGGAAAATTAGAAAATAGAATAAAAGAATTAAGAAAACCCTTGGTGTAGAGATCTCCTTCCTTCTTTCTTCCGTCTCTTCAATTCCTCTTGATTCTCCTTCTTGATTCCACAGACGAATCTTCACAGTGATGGATGGATCTTCCATTTCTTCAAATCCTCTTGGTCCTCCTTCTTGATTCTACAGATGAATCTTCACAGTGATGGATGGATGGAGGAAGGTATGTATGTGGATGATTGTGTAATCTTCACAGTGATTGATGGATGGAGGAAGGGATGGATGTGGATGATGGTGTATGGTGTGGGGGTAATCCCCCTTGTAGGGGTGGTGTATGATGGTTTTTTCACATGAATGATGATGTGAAATATATATATATATATATATATATATATATATATATATATATATATATATATATATATATATATATATGTGTGTGTGTGTGAGAAGGGAATGAAATAAGGAAAGACAATATATAAGGAGATCAATTGTGCTCCAAGAAAATAGAAAAAATTGGCTAATTTTCGGAAATTTTCGAAAATTCTCATCAACAGCTGCGCGACCTCACCATTTTGAGCTTAACTTCCTCGTCCAAACTTCGATTTGAGTGATTCTTACGCCAAAACTATCATCTCTTCCTTGAATTTCCAACCATGTTTCACAATACCATTTTTGAGCTCCACAAAAATATAGTAAAATTACACAATGTGAGCGTACGTTTTTCAGCATTCTTCTAACTTTGCACTTTTAATCATTTTTCCACCTAAAATCCAATAAAAACACCTCAAATGCACCTTTTTCTCAAATATATTGAATATGAGACACTAGTACTAATATACTCCCTCCGTCCCTTGGTAAGAGTCTCATTTACTTTTGGGCACGTGGATTAAGGAGTATTATTATTTAATGTGTAGTGGGTAGTTGTATTAGTGGGTGTATGGGCCCATGTTTTAACTGTATTAGTGGGTGTGGGTGGGTCTCATATGTCTAAAAAAAGAAATGGGATCCTTTAGGTGGGACAACCAAAATGGTAAAATGAGACTCTTACCTAGGGACGGAGGGAGTATTACAACAATTTTCATAAAAAATGTGTTAAATTGGACACTGAATCACGCTGATTTTCACTCTCAACAAATTCCTAAAGGAAAATTTGAAAAGAATCAATGCAAAGTGTAGAGGATTCAATCATTTTCAAGCAGAGTGCCCAAATTTTCTTAGAATATAAAAATCCCTCAAAGCAACCTGGAGTGACTCTGAGTCAGAAGATGAATTCCAACATTCACTAGTTGGTAACAAGAAGAAGAGGATGAGTCAGATGAGGAAGGTTACCCCTCAGAAGAGGACGTGATAAGAGTTTACAAGGAAATGCAAACTAAAGTTCAACTTACTTCTGAGATAAAGAGAAACATGGAAGAACATATTGCAACCTTTAAGAGTAAGGAAGATGAAACTTCAAATGCTCTTTCTTACTTGAAGATAGAAAATGCTAGTCTAAATGAAGGAACTGTCGAATTGAAGATCCTCCTTGAGTCAGCGATGAGGGAACTTGAGGATACTCATCTAAAACTGGATGTAGAAAAAAATTCTTCGCCTAACAAGATAATCAATACCGATAGATATGTTGAGGATCGAGATTGAGTATCTTAAGAAAGAATTGGAGTCTGTCAAAGAAAATAAAAAGAAAAGGATAAAAAGTTGCAGGAACATGTCACCAAAATGATGAAACAACAAAACAACTTGTTACAGGCATTGAGAATGAAAAACATGAAGATAGAGAAGAATGAAAAGGAATTTGAGCGACTAAACTCCGCCATTCATCGTTTGAATACTGGTAAAGCTAAACTGAATGAAATACTGACATCAAGAAATGGCTATGAGAAAGTTGGTCTTGGTTATATTGAAACAGACTATGAACAAACCACCACCGTGTTTGTTAAAAGCTCAAGGAATATGGATTCAACATCAGAGACAAAAACCCCCAAAGTCAGATCGGCAGACAAACCAACTGGATTTATCTAGAAGAAAAGAATTGATTCACTCACTCAGAAATTCACAACACATCATGCTGAAAAGGTTGGTGAAACATCTTCTAAACCATGTGTGTCCACACATACAATACAAGATCCTTTATCATTTGTCATTACTACGACATCTTTGGTCACATCATACCTCGATGTTACAAAATGCTTCATGACATTTATTTTGGAAATATTCACACCTGAAACCACTCTGGAATACCTGTCAAGATTGATGCAAATGCTAAAAAATATTTTTCCTCACTTGATGGAAACAAGGCCGTCAGCTGAACTTGATCGCAAGTTTTCTTCACATTTGATTAGAGCAAGCATATTCTATCGTTGTGTAGAACGTGGTTACCAAGTAACAAAAATAATATTGAACTCTAGGAAAAAGTATATGTATTTGTATTCGAGAGATGATCAATCTAGAAGGACTAATCAATTATAGAAGGATTGATTATACTACAATTAACAACTAAGAAAATAATAAAGATGAAAAGATACAAATGATATGAAAGATGGATGAAGGTAGAACAATCTAAAAAGTATGCAAGACTAGCAATATCATGGAAAATGCTCAAATAGACTCACACACACATGCATTGATGAACACCATGTTATGATATTAAGAGCACTCACTAAGAGTGTTTTTTCAATCCTCACTATTCCTATAGGTACTTATAGATTTTAATATACTGGTATAGAGATATTATCACGAAATAATTTCTCTAGTAGGTTGAACGTTTTCCTATATTCCCTTTCTTAGGTCAAGTGAATATTGGCTTGGTTCCCCTCATTAGGTAAAATACTTTCACAAGTAATCATCACTAATGTCATATCATTAGGTTCTAAGCATAAGAAGGTTATGGCCAAACTCTCCACATACTAGTAAAGTCATCTCATGCAATCAATGATTCAATTAAAACCCTAAACATAATATTAGAATTGTCATTCTAACATCATGAATAGAGAATTTAACCATGCATGTAATAACAAGAGATGAGAATAAGCATTCATGATAAAAAAAAATATTCATAACAATCAATTTATCAAACATATGGTGTGCAAAATCTACCTAACCCTCAACCAATCATATTGCTACCCTTACATGAGGACTAGCCACTACAAATAATAATAAATTCAATGCAATCTATGGCATGCTCCAATGAGCCAAATAATAAAGAAAATAACAAATCAAAGGTTGATTGGCTTCATTTTCAAAGTAGGCCTTCTCTTCCTTCAACATGCTCCAATCTTCAGTCCTTGATGATCTTCCCTTCTTAGATTGGTGGATTGATGAAATAATGGATGGATTTGAGTAAATCAAGTAGATAGATGGATGAAATGGGTGGAATGAAGAGGATATGTGTGAAATGTGGTGTGAAATGTGGTGTGAAATAGTCGTTAAATTCACGCAATTGGACTATTTATAAGCCTAGAACCTTCTAGAATAGCCGCTGAATCAAATTCCAACTTATTGCCAATTCGACTTGAGAAGCCAACACGACTCGAGTTACATTGTTCATTTCTCGGTGGCTTTCAGATTCTGGCAGGGCTAGACTCGAGCTGCTGAGCTCGACAAACAGGGAAGGCTGAACACCTGATTCTAACGTGTACAGTCAATGTAGATGGTCGAGTCTGCACAATTCCACCCAGGCTTCATGCACGTACTCGACTCAAGCTCATGACTCGAGCCGAGGTCGAGTTCTGGCCCTTTCCTCCTGTTTCGGCTCCAGAATTCATTTTGCTCTATTTTTACCTGTTTTTCATATAATTAAACTCATTTTCACACATTTATCAATTTATAGTACAAATCTCCATATAAACATAAAACACCACCAAAAGATACACAAAATAAATAAAAACATACGAAAATACACATAAAAATACACTAAAATTTAGATAAAAATAGTGACGATCAACTCCCCAAACTTAAAGTGTTGCTCATCCTCGAGCAACGAAAATGATAAAATGAGAGGAGAAATTTTCACCTAGGAAAATACCTAATGAACATAAGCAATAACATCATAAGTAACAAGGAATACAAACTACATCAAGTTACCCTACAACATTAAACTCATAACATTAAGAATTAACACTCATCAACTGATTGGCACAATGCTCCATAATCTTGCTCAAGGACTACATTCACAAGCCACCATAGCTTCAATTAGTGATAAAAAATGAATATACTTTTGGATGTAATGATAGGTTTTTTGGTAAGGGTAGGAAAATATGGGTAAGAATGACTTATCGAGTGTAAGTAATTGAAGAGATTATCAACTTTTTTCATTCCTTCACTTCTCATTTCTTCCTTTCTTTCTTATTTAATCACAAGCACTTGATCATTAACATTCCTTGAATTTATTGAGCTTCTTTTGATTTCGGTTTCCCTTTTAGAATTTTTTTATTGCTTGAGCATATTTTTGTTAATTTTGCTCCTTTTCTTTGTTTTGAAGGTTGCAAATGTATTTGCTTGAACTCTTTTCATCATTTTCTTTGCTTGCTTGCTATTTCCTTTCTTCTTTTGCACTATTCTCACAACGAACCTTGTCAACCATCATATCCTCACTCAACAACACAAAGGGTATATATATATGGCTTAAGTGGGTAATCATGGCTTGCAATGTGCTCATATCACAAGAAATATGCTTAAAGGCTCAAAGTGGCTAACTAGGGATGATGTACGCGGGTAAAGAAATATTTGGCAATGACTATAAGTGACAAGGATGACCTAAGATCATTTCACAAACCTCTACTAATCGGACTCATTCCCATAGTCCGTGAGCAAGTTCTAGCTTACAAAATCTCAATCAATCCACTCATGAAGAATTAACCATTGATGCACGGTTGAAGCTCAAATGCTCACAAGCTTTTGTTCGGACCTTGAGGAACCTATTACACCTTCATACATCTTAAAATTAAATAAGTTGAGTAAATCACGTTACAATTTCAAAGGGTAGAGATTCTCAACATGATAGTTCGCCATGATCACCTATTAAAACAACGTATCATCACTTATATTAAAAAACGACTCACAACATTCCAAAACAAACCACCAAACAACCTTATACAAAATAAAAATACAAACAAAACACATAAGTAAAGACTCACTATACAGTATATACACACACACACACATACACACACAAAAACAAATAACATGCTAAAACGTTAATCCATCCATAAAAGAAAATAAAACACAAAGCCTCATCATCCAATAACATGTAAGCTCGAAAATTCCCATCACATTCAAATCAAAAAAGCGAACTAAAATCTCAAAATAAAGCAAGTAAACCTCCTAAATAAATAACAAATGAGGTAGCATACTAATCCAAAAAATCCAATTCAAAGACAAATCTATGCTAAGTATGATGAATCATAAAGTGAACTCCCTTAGGTATTCGGAGGCTGACGTGGTTGGGACGGATTGCATGCACAACGAGCTAAAAATCATGAATATTATCTGGAACAGACTCGACGCTAGTGCAGTAGCTCGGAACGAGTTGTAGTCGCTGACTCGTCTCGAATCCAGGACTCGAGTTCCACAAGGTCTAGCAGGCATCTCTGATGCTAGAGCTCAACTTCTATACAAAGCCGAGTCCATAGCTTGGCTCGAGTTCCAACCTTTATTTTTTTAAATTTTCGAGCTCCGAGCCCTGTTTTCTCCTACTCGTTTCCGATACATATCATATAAGCTAAAAACTCACCAAAAACCATCAGCACAACAATTATAACAAAACATATGGTCTAGCATGAACTTCAACACAATCAATCGAACCAAAATCAAAATAATACTCATGAGAAAAATTCAAAATTACCCCTAAAATATGATAAGTATATGCATCACATGAATAACTGAAGATATGTCACACTACACACTATCCCCTCAAACTTAAATTGAAACAAAAGATGAAATTTAAATTTGCATAAAGTGGTGAGACGTACCTTCACACTTCAACCAAGCACTTCTCATTTTACTCTTTAAGTCATCATCCTTTGCTTCTAGGCTTTGTTCTTATTTATCACGTCAATTCACCTCAAGAGGCTCTTCAAAGACATCTTTTCATTCTTCATCTTCTATCTTAGCCATCATAGGCTCTTTACCCATCTCTCTTAAATTTTCATCCTCCAAGCGTTCTTCTACCTTATCTTTCTTAACCTCAATAAGCTCTTCATCTCTTGAGTCTTCATCCCCCTAACACTCTTCTACCTCTAATCCTTCTTCAACCTTACTTACCTCATCTTTATCATCATTTACATGATCTTTAATTTTTGAAGAGTTCAAATCACTCGCCATTTGACTTATTTGATGTTCTAGGGCCTCAAATCTCCTTTCATTTTCCTTATATTCTTTCTTTCCTTCCTTCCTCATTTCTTTTCTTTCTTCCATCATCTCTTTCAACATATCCATGAGTTGACCAACTCGATCTTCTATGGATGACTTTATCTCTTCACTCGGTGGATGCTATATTTGACGTTCTTGGAGATAATTCGCTTGATTATTACTTTGGAAATTACTCCCTTGCATGTAAGAGATATCCTCTACTTAAGGACTAAGCATCATCCATTATTGTTGCACCATAGAATAGGAAGTTGGCACATGTTGAAGATATTGAGTCCCATAACTAAGAAGACTTGGTTGAAAAAACTTTGCCTTTCATCTCTCCCATGAACATATCTCCTATACAACTCAACTAATGCTTTGTTGTTGGATGTAGAGGTTACCTTAGGCACTTTGTTGTAAGAACTTGATAAGGAATAAGTGTTTCCTTGATATGGTTGGAATGTGTTCACATTGTAAGCACTTTGTCATTCCTCATATCTTCCATTGTTGTATCATTGATGCATATCTATGCTCTTCTTCTCAAGATCTACTACAATTCCTCTTCACATACTATTTTTGGTTTGTTCCTTCTCCAATTCTCTCAAGGTTGATGTACCTATCAAGAAGAATAAGTAAGAACAAATTTTTTCCAAAACAATTCTTAGTAGAGGTAACAAATTTAAATACGTTACATCAATGTCTTTCTCCCCGACAATGGCGCCATGAATTTGATTGCAAATTTTCTTTACATTTGATTAGAGCAAGCGTACTCTATCGTTGTGTAGAACGTGGTGACCAATTTCTATCTCATATTTCTATTTCTCTCATTTTTCTCCAAGCCGCCTTTTTTCTGATGCACACTCAATGCAAAGAATCTCTTTCGATATTTCATTCTCCCTTTCGCTCATTTCAAAAGAATATAAGAAGTGACAAACTTTTTCCTTGTGTGTCGTATGTAGATAAGAGGATCGCCTTGTCGTACAATAAGGGATCCTCTTTCTCTCTCCCCCCCTCCAAAAAAAGTAATAACTTCTTCGGGAAGTAGGGAGTAATTTTTTTTCAAGTTTTTTGTAATTTTCGAAATTTACTACCTCCCCCATCCTATAAACAAACTTATAATTTCCTCATTTATTTGTTTCAAAACTAATTTTACACTTCCATAAAGGAAATTCATGCATTCAATGAAATGTAAGCATAAATTCATAAGCAATTAATTAATTAATTGTCATGGACTTAGATTTTCTTGATTTTCACACTTATACGATGATGAGAATACTTACCTTGATATGACCTTGAGATGCCGCTTGATATGTTCCAGCTAATTACGCCGAGAACTGGTTTCTCTCTCCTCACCGCTTTTCTTTAAGACACAGTACGGTAAACTTAAGTGATAGAGAATTCATAAAAATTGTGTTTCTTTTATAGGTGGAGAGAGGACCAGATAGGGATATTAAATCTTTACCAAATCACATTATATCAATGTGATTGTTATCCATAAATACATATGACCTTATTTATCTCATATATATTATTTATTTAAACCATTTTTTTATTTAAGATATTTGATCATAATAAATATCTTATATATTTAGTTATTAATGACACTATGTTATAATAATCTTACATTCTCCCACTTGGCGGAGTGACAGAATTAAAAATTAAACGTGAGGGTTTAAATAATTTACATAATGTGCGCGAATGCGCGATATAAGATAAATTAATTGGTTAAATCATAAAGCCAATATTGAGTATAGACTAACACAAGCCGTGGCGATTTTATATCATTTACTCGACATAGTTCCTTCCATGTACTATGATATTAGTTTTCAACTCAACGTGACTCATAAACGTAAAGATCAATAATGGTCCACATAAGTATCTCAAATTTGAGATAAAATCTTGTTTAATTAATGTTAACATTCATGTATACTAAAATGACAAAAAAAGATATATCAATTTTAAACAAATCATATGAGCTCTTAATGTCAATTGTTCATCATAAGTTTGTTACGACCTTTTAATAATCTCATATTCATGTAACGTTCAATGAAATGTCTTTATAGAAGATCATTTGCGTAACGGATCCGAAAACATAAGATTGGTGCCATTATGCTCAATTGACACCTTTGTTTCCAAAGTTCTTCTTAACGACAAAATACTTTATTCCATGCATTTTAGCAACTTTGGAATATCCATCGTTTTAGAGAAGAATAATGCAGCAAAATAATCATAATAAGTTTTAAGTGACTTGATATTAATGTCAACTTATTTCAAGTCCTGAAATTAAGTTCCACATTCAATTTCCTTAGATTGTAGCCTCAAATCATGCTATAAGTAAACTTTAATTGTGAATGAAGCTTTCACAAACTTCTTCACACTTTTGCATGACACAATATCTCCGACTAAGAAACATAAAAGTCGAAGTGAACTTTCTTGCATCAAATAATAATCTTAATCTGAATCTATATTTATATTTAAGTAATTAGAATTTTGATAAGTAAGTACGGGTGCTTTAGTTCATATAAAAATACTCTAATATTTTCTTATACAACATTGTAGTGATCCATTTATGAAACACTTTGGTAATCACCAAGCATTCTAACATAAATTTGATCCTTGTACAATTTGGTGTATCTTAAGCTACCAATAACATATGCATAAGGAATATTATAGTACGTTTCAATTCATTCTTGGACATTACATAAAGTTGAACTTATAATCTCCCTTCTGGGTTGGAACGTGCTTTACAAACACATTTCCATCCATAATCTCTATTGAACTTTAATAACATATACTTACAGAGACATATTTAACGTTATTGTGATATGTATCGAAATAATTCTATCTCAATCACATAAGTTGTCTCTTCATATATTTCATTCCAAAGTTCTTTAAGGAAAATAATTTATTGGTTTCACATAATAAATCAAGATCATCAGTTGCAAGCAAGTTTATCATCAACACATAAAATTAATGTGCTCCTACTAACTTTCAGATATGTACACCAATTTACGATGTTTTTCTTAAATCCAAAAGATATCATGAAAGGAAAGCATGCTTAACTATATATTTTGATTCTTTAAGTTTACACGCCATGTGATATTTTCCTTCAATGGAAAAACTCTTGAATTTATCCATTTAACTTGATCTTCTACCAAATCATAATTTAGAAAAGATGTCATAACATTCATTTGGTGCAACTCTAAGTCATAATGAGTTACTAAATCTATGATAATTTTAATGGAGTCCTATATAGAAATAATTTATTATATCTCTATATAATTATGCCATTTTTTTTAGTAAATCTTTAGCAACAGCTCTAGTTTTATATTTTTGATATTGCCATCTGTTCACTCTTGATCATAAAGATATATATGTATCCAATTCTTTAATAACTTTCTGGCAATTTACAATATATAAACTTCATTATGAGCCATTGATTTTAACTCGTCTTTCATAGAATTTACTCATTTAATAGTATTAGTACTTTCCACAACTTATTCCATACCTGGAATTTTATCATTTATTATAATGTCAAATTTTAGCTCATTTTATTATACCACATATGCAATCGTTAGAAATAGCGGATATATTGTCCTTAAGACATTCTTAATGCTATTTGATGTGATATATCTAATGAAAGCTCATTGACAATTGATTTAGTAAAATCATATTCATTAAGAGAGTAGAACAACTTATATGTTGTCCTTGAAAGTTGTTTGAATATTCGACAACTATATAACAACTTTAGAAGAATTTTTAGAGAAATGTATTTTCAAATTCTCCACCAAACTTCTTCAATAACCACATTTCATGGTTTTATATTCCCACTGATTTTACAATTCATAATGAATTTGACATTTCAGTTTTAAAATTCTCGTACTATGGTTAGGACTATAAAATCCATATCCTTTAGACTTTAAGGATAATACAGAAATTGGTTAAATTTCTTTTATCCAATTCTTTTCATGTGGACTTAAATATTATCCCTATCGGACAATTTAAAATATGCAACTGTCTAAGATCGAGTTTTCTACCCATTCACAGTTCATAAGCTATTTTGAAAAAAATTCTTTATTAGAAACTCGACCATCAAGTAAGTGGCAGTTTTAAGTACATATATCCATGAAATATAAGTATAGATTAATTATTTAATATGCTTTTAACCATAATCAATAAAGTACGATTACGTCATTCTGCAACACCAATTTAATTGTGGTGTGTGAGACATTTTGCATTAAGCATAATGCAAGCTTTTCTATAATTTAGTAATTGAGCATGATAATTCATCATACTTTCTATGAAATTCATCACTTCTTCCCAACTTTAAAATTTTCACTTTTCTATCTAATTTTCTCAACTTCACTAGTAAATGCTTATTGAGCATTTATAGAATGAGAAATTTTTTGCAAAGATAGATATAACCATAATGTGAAAATTTAAATTTAAAATTAAGCATGATGAAATATCTTTATTTCTTTTCGAAGGGATTATCATAAGACTCTCAATGAGTGGTGTAAACTATTATAAGAAGTTGTGTAGTTATCTTGACTCTATTCTTTGTGTGTTTAATTTGCTTTTCTTTAGTGCAATTCACACAAATATCAAGATCAGTAAGAGCCTATATCATGAAAGGCTTTATTTTAATTAATCTTTGGAATAATTCTTTTAGAGGGTTACCCCAAACATTAATGCCTTTGGTATCAACTTCATTATTATTTCTTTTAAACGAACATAATGTTTAAATTCTTTCTTAAACCTTTCCTTTTGGTGTATCTTAAGATACCAATAACATATGCATAAGAAATATTATAATACGTTCCAATTCATTCTTGGACATTACATAAAGTTGAACTCATATGAAATAGTCTTAGCAATTTCAAAACTGTAATCGATCCCACTATTGAATATGAAACCTATTTCCCCTCTCAAAATATATTTATCATTGAGCTGGCCCTGGGCTATGACATGACTTAATTCCTAAGGAACACACAACACCTATAGGTGTGTTCTTTGATTCCTACATAAATTCCCATTGAAATTGCCTCCACTTTGATTAATTTGGACCACAAATTAAGAAGAAACGTTATTCATGTTGGCTATTAAAAAGACATAACTAATAACGACAAACCACCACGTAAGACTTTCATCCAATAAAAATGAAGACAGTTTCTCTTTAAAATGGAGTACAACAGATGATCATCAGTGAAGTAGAAAAAGAAATTAAAGAATCACAACATGCATTCAGAGGAGAAGAGCAGAATATTAATATTTGGTGCGACTGGTTATCTGGGTAAATACTTGACCCGAACCAGCGTCTCCATGGGCCATCCAACTTATGCATATGTTCGTCCTGCCAAACCCCACATGGATCCTTCCAGGATTCAACTCCTTCAAGATTTCAAATCCATGGGAGTTGCAATCTTCCAGGTTTTTTTTTTTTTTTATAGGTAAATATTACTCACTAAGCACCCATACAACCCCTTGGAGTTCTCCAAAACTCTTTATAACTCCCCCCTAATTTGTTCCCAAAGAAAATTGAAATGGGTCACACACTTTAGTGAGAAGCCCAAGGACCAGGTGGTTTCCCGGTATATTTTTTAATTATTAAATCTGCATTGCATGGAATTATATATATTATTATTATTACAAGAAGTTGCACTTGTGTTTGGTAATAGGGAGAGGTGGATGAGCATGCAAAGTTGGTGGAAGTGATAAAAAAGGTGGATATTGTGATATCAGCTCTGGGCGTGCCTCAGTATCTTGATCAGATGAAGATAATCACTGCCATCAAAGAGACTCAGAATGTCAAGGTTGGTTACTAAATAAATTAGTTTGAGAGATAGCACCATATGCAACCGGAAACCCTTTATAATTACGTAATGAATAAGGTTACCTGTAATATTTTTTTGTGTTACATCTCTTATTATACATGTTAGAGGAGTCATGAGTGACACTTATGTGGAGAGGAGAATCTCAACCTTTGCCCTTACGATTGATATTTTCCTTTTAAGGTATATGTTTTATTATATTATATGTGTCAATCATCCGACGGTTTCTCAATAGGAGATACTATAACACCAAAATGTAACAAGAGATCCTAACCGTATTATTACTCCTTACATCCCAGGTTAAATTTTATAACATTTTCCGTTTACATCCGTTCTACCTTAAACTTTACCATCCAAAAAAGGAAAAATCACATCAATTCTCAACCTTTAAAGTACATCTTAATTATAAATGTATTACCCTCACCTAACGCACATATTATATAACACGACACGGGTTGGGTTTTGTGTCGACACGATAGTGACACGGCACGATAAGGGCAAACCCGAACATGACACGATAAAAATTCGTTCCAACACGATACGAACACAAAAAATAACGGGTTGACACGACACGACAACAACACGATAAGAAAATAAAAAATAAAAAAATAAAAAATTTTAAGTAAATATATTTTAAAATTATTTATTATAAGTATTTTTATCATATATTTGTCTAATTTTATATTTATATTGAGTTGTTAACAGGTTAATGGGTTGTTACCGGTTAATGAGTAACCTGTTAATATTAATCGTGCTTAATGAGTTGACACGAACCCAACACGAACACGACACGAAATTTTCGTGTCCTTATTGGGTTGACACGATTACAACACGAACCCAATAAGGTCAAACACTAACCTGCAATTATCGTGTCGTGCTCGTGTCGTGCTATCGTATCGGGAATTGCCACCCCTAGAATCTCGTGGATACAAAATTGTGGAATTTAAAATTAAAAAGTCTCACATTTCTTTATTTTATTGGAAATGGTCCCACAAAAATTTTTTTAAAAAAAAATCTATTTAGCCACTTTCATTTTGAAATTGCGTCAATTTAATCGAAATTTCTCTAGAAATTAGGAGATGAATGTATGACGTGGCATCTATGTATGAACATCTCACATACTTTTACCTTCTTCGAATTGATTCCACGATAGTTTAGAAAAAAAAATCAATTTAGTTTCACACGACTAAATCAACTTCTATCGACAATTGAAGTAATTAAATTAACATAATTTTGAATGGTGTAAAACTAAATTGATTTTTAAACTTTTGTGAGATCATTTTCAATAAAGTAAAAACAGTACACCCTCGACCGCCATTTTGGTCGTATATTATAAAGATATTCATTTTCCTTTTTTTAAGTAAAAGAGCCACACACCTACCAACCATTCACCAGTAATACAAGTACTTACCTCATATAAAATAATAATATTTTCTAATCACCAATAATACAATTACTCACATTATATAAAATAATAATATTCCTTAATTCAGGTGCAGAAAAACAAATAAATGTGTTAATAGCAAATAATAATATTTCCTAATCCACCTAAAAAACAAATGAATATGTTAATAGCGGACGGAGAGAGTGAGTTTATGCACCCTCTATTTTAAACTCCCAAAGTTTTGTGTATTGATTGCATGGAAGTGTTTAGGGAAATATCAAAACTGATCCTTTATATTTGGCGTAATTCAAATTCAGTACTCAAGTTTGTTAAAATCACAATTTTGATTCTCTAATGTTCGATTTTAGTCCCTTTTGTCCAAATTTATTCCTTTTATCAAATTCAATCCTATAATTTTGTATCAAAATTGGACAAATTCTAACATAAAGGACTTAATGTGAACAAAAAGATTGTATTAATTTTTGCTAAAATGACTAAATTTGGACAAAAAAACTAAAATCGAACAGTACCGAAGAACCAAAATTGCAAATTTAACAAACTTAGAAACTGAATTGAGATTGCATCAAACACAAAGGAACCAATATTAATATTTTCCCCAGTGTTAAAAGGATTAATTAATAGGTTTTGACATAAATGGATTGCAGAGATTTATTCCAACAGAGTATGGAAATGAGGTAGATAGGGAGAGTGGGGCACTGCCGCCATTTCAGAAGATTCTAGACAATAAGAAGAAGATACGACGAGCAACTGAGGAAGCTGGAATTCCCTACACAATTGTTTGTGCCAACTCACTGGCTTCTTACTTTGTTAGCTATTTTCTGCATCCACATGACCTTCAATCTACTCAAATTACTGTCTATGGAACTGGTCAAACCAAAGGTACTTTTATGTTTCCCCAAATATTACAATTCTTTGAGTATTTTCAATATAGGATCAGAAAATAGATTTACTTAAATTAAGGATTTGAAAGAAACAAAAAATTATGAAAATATTAATTCAAATCCTAAAATGATCATAAAATTGCTATAAAAAAATTATGAAAATATCCATTCAAATCCTAAAATGATCATAAAATTGCTAAAAATGATAGAATGACGTAATTATATAAATTTTTTTATTAATTGACTTGTTAATTATAATAAATTATAAAATATTATCGTAAAAAACATACATTATACTATTCATGATTTTTAAAATCTTCAAAACCGCAAACAAACATAATCTAATTAACGTTGCCACGAGTAATTATTGTAAGGCAAATAATGGGAAGCAAAATTCATTAAATAAGAATAAGCATTAATCCATTATTGGGTTTATAGATCACTTGTTTGTAATTATAGTAGTTGAAGGAACTGAAAAATTACAACAGTGGAACGAAAGAACACAGTACAATCAGTTTTCAAGGTATCAAGATAAGATGATGCCAAGCACCAAAAATGAATGCCCTATTTATAGGCATCATTCCACTCATATTTCAGGTTCCTACGGCAGTTAATTTTGCATTCAATAGGGTAAGTAAATACTGGACATTACCAGTTCTTACATGGTGTTACAGATTGACTCTGTCATGTTTGTACTCAACCGTTACACCCAAATTTGAATTTGTAACTGAAAGTTGAAAGTTTGCAAGTGTTATGAACCATGTAGGCCTCATCTTCAATTGGGGTTGTTAAATAATCAATTAAATTGAATATTAATTATCTATAAACTAATATCTCCAACATCCATTACATGCAGCGATATTAACATACGAAGAAGATGTAGCAGTATACACATTGAGAGGTGCCACAGACCCTCGCACTGCAAATAGAGTCATAATTTGCAGATCTTCCAACAATATCGTTTCCCAATTGGATTTGGTTGCTTCTTGGGAGAAACTTACTGGACGAAAATTTCAAACTACTCACATCTCTGAGCAACAACTCATCCACCTCTCACAAAGTAAGCCATCTACCTAAGCACTATACAACTTATTCAAAATTAAGATTTGTTCAATTTTGTCCACTTTTGATCCAAATTTGGGAAAAGAGAAAAAGAAAAAGGAATAAAATTGGACAAAAAAATCAAAACCGGACACAATAATAATAATAATATAAAATTGAAAATTACAAATAAAAAAGACCAGAGTTGAAAATAGGCATACTTACATGACAAATTATGATATTTTCTTTATTTTATTTGTATAGTAATACCGTTTCTTTACATCCATTGGATTTGAGTCTTCTCGCATCCAAACTCGGGGGTATCCCCAGATATATCCACCCGGCATTTCTCCGGTCGGATTCCTTGTCTGGTATTCAATTTCTCCCATCTAGCCAGGTATTCCTAGCAATAAGAGAAATCAGCTAAGTTAATACCAACCTTACCAGTGCCTGTCATAGGCCTAAGGTTGATCTCTCCCTCTTTGACCCCAGAGGTGTTGGGTTGACTCAAAGGCTCAAGATGTGACTCAAAAGCCTTGACTTTTTCTTGGATTGGTTCCCCTTTTGGAGGTTCCAATCCAGAACTCGTGCCAGGGGTATTTGAATCCCCTGCTTCGGGTTTAGAGCCCCGTTCTCAACTACTCTCCTTTTGTTGATTGCTATTGCCACCAACAGCCCGGAGGAGTGGCTCTCGTAAGGACTCGAAGAGACTCGCATTGTTGCGAATACAAACTCGTATGCGATTAGAAACTTTGGTCTGATCACTTTCTTGTAATTTTCCAGCACGCGTTGCATTGAGTGTCAGGTTCTCGAATTCCCTCTGGAGCAACTCGAGGTTGTCCATCAGGTGCCTTGAAACAGTCAGTATAGAGTCTATCTCAGCTCCTTCCATCTCTCGTCAGGAAATCTGCCAAAACATTATCAACAGATTTAATAATGACAATATTAAAATCATAATATTGGCATCCTGCTTGCCATCTTAGTAGTCTAGCCTTTTCAGGTTTATATTCGATTTTATTTTTCAAAAACGCTTTGACGCTTGTGTTATCAATCTTAAGGATGAATTTCTTCGTGAAGAGAAATAGCGGCCATTTCTTGAACGCCTTCCGAACTGCAAAGAACTCCTTTTCATTGATGTGACATCTCTTTGCTTCGTTCTCCGTAAAGAGCCCGCTCCTGTATCTGCATGGCATTTCTCCTTCTGCTGTGGGCTTTGTATGAACCGCTGCCCACCAATGGTCACTGGCATCTGTATATAGTACCAGATCATCCTTGTCATTAGGAATGGCTAATTTGGGGAGCTTTTTGCAAATCTCCTTTAGTTGTTTAACCATTACTCGGTGTGATTCCTCCCATTTGAATTCAGCATCCTTTTTCAACAAAGGACTGAACACCTTCTATATTACGCCAGATTGTTGATGAATATTCCAGCAAAGTTGACCACTCCTAAGAAAATTTGGAGTTGTTACTTGTCCTTGAAATCTTTGGAAAATCCTTGAACCTTTTCTACAATATGTGGTTGTAGAATAATTCCGGATTCGTCGATCTCTACTCCAAGAAACTCAATCTGCCTTGTTGCTATTACTGCTTTCTTTTCAGAAAGCACCAATCCTTCCTTGTGGCATACTTCTAAAAATATTTCCAGATGCGCCAAATGTTCCTTCATGTTTTTTGAGGCTATGAGGATGTCATCCACATAAACAAAAATGAATGAGAAATAATCTTTGAAAAGATTATCCATCTTTCTTTTGTATATTTGGGGTGCGTTCGCCAAACCCATAGGCATAACATTCCAGATATAATGTCCTTGTGGTGTAGAGAATGCTGTGAACTTCTTGCTTCCTTCTTCCATCATAATCTGGTAGAACCCAGATTTGCAATCAAACTTTGAGAATACCTTGGCATTCATGATACAGTTGACCAAGTGTTCCCTACTTGGTATGTAGTATCCATCGAACTCCAAGATGTTGTTGATTCCTTTGTAGTTGATCACAAGTCTCGACTTTCCCCGCTTGACTTCTCCATGATTTCGAACCAGAAATTCTAGACTGTTGTATGGTGATACTCATGGGGATATCAACTTAAGGTCTAGATGTTCCTTAAGTATTTGTTGCATATCCTTTCGATCTTCTTGATTCATTAGGATATGCTCGTATCTCACGAACTCATGCTCTTTTCCCTCTTTTACTTTGAGTGAGGCTCTGAGCTCGTTTTTATCTCACCAGGCTAGAGGATCCTCAATGAAGTTTCTTTGTATCTTCTTCTTGACGTCCTCCAAAGATGTCTATTCTTCGATGGTGACGTCTCTTTGTAAGCTTTCTCCCAAGCTTGCTTTGAGAAGGTGGATTGTATTCTCCTTTAGTTTTTCCATCTTCCATCCTTCTCTAGTCTCGGTTCTCATCTGAAGGACCGGTTCGTCATATCTCCTTTGATCATTCATCTTCGGATGGCTAAGTTTTCCTTTATCACCATGCTTGCTACGAAATCTGAGGCATTTTTCGTTGAAATGCATTACACAGTCTTGGTACGATGATCTTATGTTCACAAAGGGTTGTGAAAATAAGCCTCCTTGTTGCGTTTTCTTAGGTAAAACGCTTGAATGTCTGTAGAAAATTGTTTCCTAACAGAATATCTGCTCCGGTGTCGTGGAAATATATCGATGGGGTTTTTACCTTGTACCACGAGGTACGATCTGCTCATCCGATCATGATTTCCGCCTGCTTGATCCTTCTTTTAAGGATTAGCACCCTTTGAGAGAAATCTTTTCCTAGTACTGTTGACAATTCTTCACTTGAGTCTTTTAGAAAGACTCCTTCTTTTGCTGTGCAGATCCCGGCTCCTGAATCAATGTATGCTGCTAAATACTCTGCACGATGTTCCTTATATATCATCCCTACGGTGATATATATCGAAAATGGACTTGTGGCCATGGGTGGATCAGAGCCTAAAACCCAGAGCCTCTACTAGTAGACTTTGTATCTTTTTCCTTTGACCGTAAACTTCATTCCATCTTGTAGTCTTTCCCAAAGGTTTATGATCCTCGAGAAACTTCAATCTCAGTGCTAGTTGTTCTGGGAATCTTCCTGCAACTCCTTCGATTATCTGCTCTAGATCGCCAAGTTTGAGTTGTCCTTGTTATCTCTCAGTTGTTGGTTGTTGGAGATAATACAAGACATCATAAGGAATAGAGTTTTCCTTTTTAGTGATATCTAATATTACTTCGACCCCTCTCCATCCTTCTGGGCATTTTAGTTCACCTTTAGTTGTGAACTTTTCCGGTTCCTGGATCACCTCCACGATTGGTGTCTTTTCCCATTTCTCGCTGGTCATTCTATCTTCTTGGAAAGAAATCCTCCTTTGTTCGAATCTGAGGCTATTTTGTCTGCTCCAGACCGACTTGTCCCTGATCCGCAAATCTATATCGTGAATTGGCGGTAGCTCCATTATCTCTGGCCTAGTTGCACATGCAACTTTCTCGAACACTTCAGGTATCTCAATATACTCCTTCATTTGGAATAGATCCGAATGATGAGTGTAGGGCATACGAGATACTGTATGTGATAGAGTAAGGAATGTTCCCTTCCTTCATCAAGTCTTTGTTTTTGAAATCTTGATGAAGGATAAGTGCCCTGTTGAAATCTCGGTCTGCCAGATTGTACGCGAACCTTGGATAAATGTAGGATGCTACTTCTCCTGCATACAGATTTCCCGAGAGTCCTCCTAGGCATGTTTCTCTTGTGCTCTTGATTCTCTTATCAAAGACAGTAATATCGATTCCTTCTTTGAATGTAGCTTTGATGAGAATCCGAATAGCTCCAATATGGACCTAAGACATAGTCTTGGACATCCTCTCCGGGAGTTTACTTAGTTCCTTCTTGATTTCTTCATAAGGAACCAGTTGCATTTCCATCATATTTCATGTGAGCTTCATTGGGATGGCAATCTCCCCTTCGGTCACTTTGTATATGATGTTGTGTTTCATCTTTTTGAAACTTGGAAAGAATTTTTCCAATTTCCCCACAGTGATTCCATCGTATAGGCTGAGCCTTGGATCCTCTTTTATGATTCTTATAAGGGTTTTATGAGAAATAAATGTCTGAGAAAAGAATCCAGACATATCTTCTTGCATCTCTTTCCTGAAAATTTCCTCTTCATTCCGACTCATCTTCGGAAGATTCGTCTTGACTAAAGAATTCTTCTTCATAGATGCTCTCGTCCGAGGGTATATCTTCGAACTGATATACTTATACTAGATCTTGGAAGTAAACTGCTTCCTCCATTTATGGAGTTGTCTCGAACTGTCGTACTCCCCTTTTCTGGTTTCCGGGCAATCCGGTGAGATATGCCCTCTTGCTCCATACGTGTAGCAGTTGCAATCCTTGAATCTTTTATTGATTCGTGTGGCCGCTCTTCAGAACGTCTTTCTTGTGGGAGTTCTTCTTGTGCTCCTCTGGTTTGACCCTGAGGATGAGGCTTGGCTTCTTGAACTCCATCTTGATGGTCCAGATCTTTGCCCTGATTTATAGCTTCGGGCCTTCTGTTTAGACCAAAATGATCTGGTCTTCTGGATCACCTTCCTCTGCTTCTTTGATTGTAAGAATGATTCTTCTTCATCCTTTTCTTCTTCTTTGGGTTTCTTCCAATGATAGTTGGAAGATCATTGCTTTCGCAACATAAGGGGGCTGTCTTGTTGATTCCCCTTAATCTCTTGTAGTTCTTGTGTAGCGCCGCTTGATGACACCACTCTGCAATCTTAGCTTTGAGGAAAGACATTCTCCTTGCTATCGAATCCAGCTCGTATGGTTCATATTCTTTGATCAGCATTTCTCTCCATGGGCTCGGGATCTTGGCAAAGAATAGATGGAATACTTCTTCCTCTTTGACCTTAGATTTCCATCTATACTCTGTGAAGAGTTTGATGTACTCATCTACGTAACAAATGTCAAGTAGTTCTAGACTGTATAGGGCATTCATATACTTCTTTTTCTTTTCTTCTTCCATTCCTTCGAAGTATCCTACTCCGATGAAATGGATCTTGAAGATCTTGGCCATTCGATCGACAATATTGCCTAGATCTTCACCTTCCATAGCCTCCCTCTTGACTTTGTCTGAGAGCTCCTCCCAGACGCATTTTACTGATCCTTCCAGGCTCATAGTAAGGAATCTTATGAATCCTTCTTTGTCCAGCTCCAATGCGCCACCTGCAATCTTCATGGCATTTGTCCATTTATCGATCAAGGCTTCTCTATTCTTGAAGCCTAGGGTGTCGAGGTTTAAGATCAACCCGCATGGATTTATCGGTTCAAGGTGAGACCGGCCATATAGGGTTTTGTGTATATTATATCCTCGAACTCGGCTTGCTCCTGTTGACATTCCTATGGCCTTCATTTTAAAGCTTCCTGGTTGTTGGAATGTATCTTCTTGTCTTGCCCCATGGACTCCGTGTGATCCAGAGGTTCCTTCATCTTGGCTCCGATCCTGTTCGGTCTAATGAGCCTGGGACTGTTGTTGAGAACTTGATGTCTCTCCAACGTTCATCTTTAGATCTACAATTGATAGTCCTTGGAAGGACTCATATAGATCTTGTAGATCTTCAAGATTTGCTCTTTCCATCCTGGGATGTGGATTCTCGCTTTCTGACTTTGGCCTTATGACCTCCGTCGTTTTCCCTTTTGGTGTAAAAGGGGTTCTGTTCCGAAGGTTAGTGGTAACCTTCCTCCTGACCTTCTTCCTGTCACCTTAGTTTCCAGGGATTTTACTTGTTCTGTCAATTTTATGATGAGGTCGAGTTGCTTGTTCTGTAATTTCTCCACTTTGTCCATCTTAAGGCTGATCTCGAACATTGTCTTGGACATGCTTTGACAATATTCTCCAAAGAATCTCACCGTATTCTGCAATTCTCTAAGATCTTGGTTCATCTTAGAGTTATCTGCCTCGATCTCCTTCCACTCTTTCATTCTGTCCAGTGTGAAAAGTGGTAAGGCTTGCAGATCTTTCTTGGTCCCTGGTTTGGTCGTCTCCTCCATTGTTCATGTTTGGGGATCCGTCCATGGATCTCGGTGAAACTTTGGATTTCCACGATATTCCTCGGAATATCCTTGGAACAGTTTATCTCTGTCTGGCGAATTTCTTCCAGGCGTTCCTCTTTGGTGAGGTCCTCAAGGTTCGCCAACTTCCATTTTCGATCGAAGTTTTCCCAAAATTGATCGGCGTCCTTGTACTCCTTTTCTGTGTATTGTCTATACAACACATTATAGTATTGTTGTACAGAGCAGCTTGTCTCGTCATATCCAACGGGCCATAAGTATCGGTTGCTCCAACTTGGTACAGGGCTAATAGTCCTATCACTCTCGGATGTCGAACTTTCGTTCGGATCCATATCTCTTTGAAACTCTCCTTTCGTTAAGTGATATAAGTTTATAATAATTTTTCCATTCATAAATAAATAAACCAGGCTCTGATACCATTTTGAGCGAAAACCGGATGAAAATCAGCCTTTAGAAATAAGTATATTGATGTTGAAATAAGTATATTGATATTTATACACTTAGTGGCATTTTCGTAAATAGCATGGTGGAAATTAGGTTTGGCAATAGTAAAGGACCAATTTTGAGCTAAAAGGACTAAAATTGAAAATACTAAAAGTTACAGGACTAAAATTGGATTTGATAAAAGATATAGTACCAAAATTAAAATTTTCTCTATCTGATTGTTATCCTACTTCTTTATTTTGTTTATATTTTTTTTTGTTTTTTAAATTATTTTATAATTTTATGCAACACATTTTTATTATTATTATTTAAACTTTGTTACCTACTTATTTCTTTGTATATAATACACTCAATATATTAATATTCATGTTCATAAAATTATTTACATTTTTTTCATTCATTTTATCCCAAATTACTAATTGCAACACAAATTTAAACTGAATTTATTTTTACATTTTTAAATTTATGTTATAGATTCAAGATAATAATGTCTTAAATTACTTTCTACAAATGAAAAACTAACAATGTCAATGATAATTATATATTTTTTTAATTTTGATTAATTTACTGTATGTTTTTAAATATAAAGTATATTTTTGTAATTACATGTCGTACCCCCAGAAAAAAATTTCTGGATCTGCCCCTGTTAACAGTATATTAATACTACATTACGATTTTATTATCACTTTATACCTTGTATAAAAAAAGACCTCACATTTATTTTGCACGGCCCCTCAAATTCATGGGCCGGCCCAGAATATATGACTAATACAAATGACACAATTAAATATGTTGAGTTTAGTTATTAATGTTTATAAAAATAAATTTGTGATTGCAGATCTACCATTCCCTGATAACATACCACCATCCATTCTTCATAGTATATTTGTAAAGGGTGCTCAAACCAGTTATGATCTGACAGAAGAGGATTTGGAGGCATCTGCACTCTATCCAGACCACACCTACACTTCCGTTCACAACCTTCTCAATCGATGTCTTATTCATCCACCCACCCCTAAGTTGTCAACTTTTGCTTAATACTGTTATCGGGAAAAATGTACTTTTTAGTTCCATACGAAAAAGGTTTCATAATTTTAAATTGATCCCAAAAATTACATTTTGGTGTCAAAACGTTTTGTGTACGGGACAAAAAATGCAACTTTTTTAATCCAAAAATCCTATAGATTCGACAAAATAAAATGCAATTTTCAGGATCAATTTGAAACAATGATTCACTTTTTTAAATGAACCCATTATATAGGACCAAAGTAAAATTTGCCATTACTATATATATAATTTCAAATCAAGTACTCAAATATTGTTTGTAGCACGTTTTTTTAATTATTACAAATATTGTAATGAAATAATTTATGTAGACACTACTCTTTTTTCACTATTGTACTATTTCCTCACTCTCATGATATAAAAGATGTAATAATTGGGTGCTAAGGAATTGTAACAACTCATCTAACGAATAAATAAATTCAAGAATAATGAATTCAGTCCTTAGCAGGAATCTTAGGATAGGAGTAAAGCACATTGTTTCCATGTGAGAAGGTAATGGTAACTATGTGGGACATGTTATAATGAGACGGATATATTTACTGAACCATGATATGATATGTTGAAATACTCCATATTTACTGTTTCACATCATTTAACAAAAAATATTTTTATTGATAAGTTTTATAGAGTTTTTGGAGGTATTTTAGTTTTTTTCTTTTTCATAAATGGTAAAATATGCCATGTATGTTAGTTGTGACTGTGTGAATGGTAAATTTAATTATTAAAGTTTTTTTTTAAAGTTGGTTCGAATATTCTTTTAGTGGGTGGATTGAGAAATTATAAGAACTTATAAAAGTTAGTAGTGTAAATTGCAATTGTAAGAGTTAAATTCATTTTTTGCTCTATAATTAAGCAAAACTTCGATTTTTGCCCTAAAAAATATAAGTTGTTCAATTTTTCCTTATAACTAACGAATCATTTCAATTTTTACCCAATTTCTGCCGAAAAATGCAAATTTTGCCGGAATCCGCCACGTCATGCTTCAATTTGGAGGTTTCCGGCTGGTCAATCTGACGTGGCAATTTTGACTTTTTTTTAGCCTAGAGTTGAATCATTTTTTGCCATGTAACTAAGCAAAACTTTGATTTTTGCCATAAAAAAGATAAGTGATTAAATTTTGCCCTATAACTAATGAATCATTTCAATTTTTACCCAATTTTCGCTGAAAAACACAAATTTTGCCGGAATCCACCACGTCATACTTCAATTTGGGGGTTTCCGGTTGATCAATCCGAAAATACACATTAATTTAATATATTTTTTATTTAAAATAAATTCAACAATTATTTATTTATTTATTATAATAATAAAAATCACATGCGTCTTGTTCGAACCTAATTTCAACATTATAAATTACAAACTCTCTCATTTAATTTATTCCATCTAAATATTATATCCAGCTTCAGTTTATTAATTAATACATTAAAATGGCTTCTTTGAAAAACATATTTTTTCTTTTGTGTTTATTTGTCTTCCTCATCTCCTCTCACAATGCAGCTTCGCAAGATCATACAAGTAAGCAAAATATATAGACTATACATTTAGTAAAACAGTACGTATTTATTTTATTAATTAATGTATATAAGTTGTTATAATTGACAGATGAAATTAAACCTTGATTATCATTTCGTTTATATGGGTGGCAATGAGGCAGAATTTTTACATGAATAAAAGTAAGGTTTGAATCTTCAACCTTTGTACATGATTCAAATGATCATGATACTGATATCAAAAGACTGTGCTGTCTAAAAAAATTAAAAAAATTATTTAACACCTAATTAATCATAGCTATAAAAATAATACTACATCGTATTGAAATTATGAATTATTAAGAAGTGATTATAATACCACCACGATGTTTTCTAAAGTCAATTGTTTGTAAATTATCCAGAATTTGGCTTCTATCATAATTTCAACACAAATCAATCCAAATCCATACATCTCATTCTAACCCCCACTTGCTTTTATTTTTTTAACTACTTTCTAGATCATCACTGCATCAAAACACTCCAATTTCAATACTGCCACTCCTTCCTTTATTTTCAATAAATAAATAAATAATATGTTGAATTTATTTTAAATAAAAAATACATTAAATTAATGTATGTTCGGATTGACCAACCGGAAACCCCCAAATTGAAGTATGACGTGGTGGATTCCGGTGAAATTTGCGTTTTTTGGCAAAAATTGGGCAAAATTGAAATGATTCGTTAGTTATAGGGCAAAATTGAACCACTTATATTTTTTAGTGCAAAAATCGAAGTTTTGCTTAGTTACAGGGCAAAAATGATTTAACTATAGGCTATAAAAAAATTTAAAATTGTCACGTCGGATTGACCAACCGGAAACCCCCAAATTGAAGCATGACGTGGCGAATTCCGGCAAAATTTGCATTTTCCGGCGAAAATTGGGCAAAAATTGAAATGATTCGTTATTTATAGGGCAAAATTGTACTACTTAACTTTTTTAAGGTAAAAATCGAAATTTTGCTTAGTTATAGGGCAAAAAATGAATTTAACTCCAATTGTAAGGGTATTTTAACTATATTTGTTAAAGAAATTTATTTTATTGATAAATAAATAAATAAAGTGTTTTTTTAAAGTTATTGGGTAAAAAAAATATTGTTGAGGGTATGAAGGCATTGTTGTAGAACTAAATTAAGAAAATGTGTTGAATTTTGTGGTAGTGAAAGAATAATCTACACCCATGATCTGATCCATTTAATGTTGGCCTGAGACCAAAAGATTAAAAGAAGGGTGAATAGAAATTAATAGTATCTTATGAAAGCAGCTTACAATGGTCTAATTTGTTTTTTCATGTGAATTAAGAAGGACACGTACCGCCGTAAGAGTTACGTTTTACTAATTAGGGCGTCCCGCTACAAGAGTTACGTTTCATTTTTTAGTAGATGGGATCCATATAAATCTATCATGTTATCTTCATGGGCCCACACATAATACTAATACAACTACTCACTATAAGTGAGGCTTACGTGTGCCCGAGCGCACGCCGTGCACCTTTAGAATTTAGTATTATGGATAAAGGTTCACTATTTTGTACTAAAGGGTACACTTTAATTAATAAGGGTATATCATTTTGTTCTAAAGGGTATACATCTTTATAGTAAAGGGTATACAATTTAACACAAAATTCTAAAGGCACACGGAATGTGCTTCTATGCTCCCGGACGCACACAAATTTTTTGCCTAGTAAAATAAATGGTACACATCTTTATACTAAACAGTATACAATTTAGCACAAAATTCTAAAGGCACACACAAGCTTTTGACTTATTATATCTCTTAACCCACTATACATTAAAATACTATTATTTCTTAATGTCCTTACAAACAGTAAACGTAACTCTTTTCATAGGACGGATGGAGTATTATTATTTAATATGTAGCAAATAGTTATATTAGTAATGAGTCTCATATTTTAGTTGTATTAATTAGTGATGTATGTACGTGAATCTCATATGTGCCTAAAAAGAAAAATGAAAACTTTTGAGACGGACGCTGTAAGCCGTAAAATGAGATCCTTTCAGATGAATGGAGAGTGTAATTTATTATCATTAAAATAACATATTAATTATAACAAATTTATACAATTACGTTATATAATTTTTAATGATCTTATAATTTTAAAGTCTTGAAGTAATAATTTTATATCATTCAAATACTGAATTGATAGAAAAAAAATCTTTGAAGACTTTTTGATAGTTAATCTATATCTTTCAGATTCGTGAATGAAAAAATTCCCTTTAAACATTTATTAGTTTATTTATAGTAATATTTTGTGATCTTTAAAATTTAAGTGCAGATTCAGATCCGGTCTGCACCGAGTCGATCGAGTTTGGTTCTGGTTTTAGTTGACCATGAAATTAGGGGTGTGCACGGTGCGGTTTTGCGGCTATTTCGACAAAATCTAAATTGAATTGTTATATGCAGTTCGGTTTGACAATTAGATTAAAATTGCGGTTTGTCGATTAAAATTTATAATGCGGTTTTAGGCCTTTTTTTGCGGTTTTGCGGTTTGACGGTTAAAATTTAATATATTACATAACAATACAGTACATATGGATGTATAAAAAATAAATATGTGTACATGCTTAATTTAAAGTGTTCTTCACCCTTACAAATAAAATATTATAACAATGATCAAATTAGATAATGATATATTAAAGATATGAAATTATAATTTGAACTCCATAACCAACTCAAATAATATAATCCTTGTGACTTAAAGCAAACTTTTATCAAAATTATTTCTCAATCCAAATTAGTGTATATCTTTTTACCTCTTCACTAATACATAATTATATATGTATACATAATATATATATTTAATTTTATAATTTAAATAATAGAGTACGGTACGGTGCGGTGTATTTTTAGATGAAAATCGAAATTGCATCATTCAAGCGGTGCGGTTTTCTCCAATAAAATTAACTGCGGTTTAGGTGAAAAAACACTAAGTGCTGTGCAATGCGGTGTGGCTCGATCGGTTTTTGCGATTTTATAAAATTGTTGCACACCCTACATGAAATATATTCACAAATCTTATCTTATAGTTATGTGTGCGGTTAATACAAATTTTTATACCCCTCCCTCCGCTTGAAAGGGTGTATTTTTTTTTTTTCATTTTGGCTGTCCATCCTAAAAAGGATCATTTTCTTTTTTAAACACATGCGACCCACACACATCTACTAATACAATTAAAATTTGGGGCACACACTCCCCAACTACACACTACATATTAAATAATACTAATAGTACTTCTTAATTAACGTGCACAAAAGTAAGTAAAAACCTTCTCTCGAACGGATGGAATATATATTTTCGAGATAGTTTTTAAAGAAAAATATTATGTTAGTGTTTTTATAATAAAAATAATATCTAATAATTTTTAAAAATTATTATCAATTAAAAAAAGTAAATTTAATTAATTTGATAATAGAGTCGCGGGAAATAATGAATAGGCGATGCCCAAAAACAAAAATAAATTAAGAAATTGAGCGAGACGATTTTACAAATCGATAATGTTAAATGTCGATATTATGGATATCCATAATTAAGGAAAAAATGTAATTTTATTAATTTACTCTTTAATAAAATTTTAAATTTTAAAATTCTAAGTCCTAAACACTAAACGCATAAATCCTACAATTCTTATATACATTGAACCCAAAAAGTAATTATTATATGTTAAATATAAGAATGGCTAAATAAACTCCAAAAATATTTAAATTAAAAATATTTTTAATTAAAATTACTAAAATATCATTATTATAAAATATATTATTAGTATTGATTTACTAAACATACCCAAATTTATTTTCTAAGATTCAATCTCTTTAATTGCAGAAGGTTGAAATTCATCGTAGTACAAGAACATCAAATTACCTCGTTCTTCCCCAAAATTAGATCCAGCCTTTTTATTTGCCCAAAAATTAACATAAAAAAAACTCTTGAAACGCTATATCAAATTCAAATAAAGAATTCATCTAGCTTTAAGTAAAAGTATATCAGCAGTTTATCATACCGTTTCACAAGAGGACTGATTCTTGATTGAAATTTTAGTCGCTATCTCTTCACTCACGAAAATTACCGTAAATTATTCAGTAGCCAATGAAGAATATATAGGACACATCTAAAGAGAGGAAGACGGTTGGATATCCAAGGAAAAAAAAAAGGATAACTGAAAGTATGTGCAAGATATATGGAAATTCAATTTTATTCAATAGTATATAATATCTTTGACTTAATAAATGTATAATTTTTTTATATTCAATTTTTTTATTAAAAAGTTAATAGAAAATTCACTTACAAATTACGTGTGTATGTTCGCATATATTTTCAATTATTAATATATACAATTCTGAAAGTAAGTGTATCGTGCAAATGGGTGCACATATAAGTGTCAGTAATTCCGTTGGTAAAAGATTTAATTTAATGGTTAAATTGGTTTACCAACGGATTAATAAAAATTCAATTGATAAAGTGGTGGTTGGAAAATTTTTACCAATGAAAATTCAATTTCGTTGGTAAATTAATATTTCCGTTAGTAATCCATTACTAATACTTTTAATCGATAATTTATATAATGATTTCTGGTAATCCGTTGATAAAAACAATGAATATTTTTTTGTTTGGTAAAATATTATAAACCTGTTAGCATAATGTTACTAAAGAAATATGTACATTATGTTGTGCAATTTGTTGATAACTAAAAACAGAATTCAATCCATTAATAAGTTTCATTTATAAAAGGAAGTTTATTTATTTATTATTATTTTTTAAGTATGTGCTAGAGATTAACATGAGATATAAGTGTATCCAGGGTGTTTTATTTAAATATGTGTGGTGTTAGATTTTAAAAATAAAATAAGGTTTTCAAAATCAAAACAAAATATATAGCACTATTATTTTATTTTATTTTATTTATATATGACATATTTTTTCTCTTAAAGTTCAATATTTATTTTTTGAATTTTATATTGTGATTTTAAAAATAAAATTGTAATTAGTAAAAAATAAATAAATTGAGAACCAAACTGTTCACGTATTTAAATTGATTTCATGTGATGCTCTATTAGCATTATTACAACCCTACCGCCATAAATTATTTGGGGTATTGTCGTTTTCTCTGTAGGTGTTATTGTTAACATGTTCCACATTGTAATGTTGAATTGGTCATGTTATTGTTTTGCTCCTATTAACTTTTTCGAGAAAATATTGTATTTGTTCTCATAAGAATTCCTTCAATTCAATTTTAGTTCCATAGGATTTTACTAGTCTCATAATTAGCGGTTTTGGTCCCATAAAAGTATTATAACCAAATTTTCGAAAGTTTTCATCCCAAATTGACTTATATTATTATAAACTATCATATTTCTATTATTTTATATCTTTCAACATAAACATAGTCCATTACGACAATTCTCCTTTATTTTCTCTCTCAATAAACATTGTATTAGTTTTCTTTGGGATTAATTTTGCAAATTATAGAATCAAATCTACAAGTTGCCATTTTTGTCTTACTAACGGTTCAGAATATTTCGTTAACTATTAACAGATTTTAATGAAAAATTCCTATGGGACTAAAACTGCTAATTTTGAGAAATTTTTGGCATTGAGCAATTCTTACATGACCAAAAGTGTAATTTTCTCTAACTTTTTCTCTAAATTTGGTATTTGATTTAGTATAGCCTGTTAGGATTTTTATCTTTTTTTCTTCTCACTACTATTACCTTTTGTGCAATTAGAAAAAAATAATTATTTTTTATTTCTACTTTTCCATTTAATTATTAAAATTCAATTTATTCATTTAATAATATTTCAAATTAAATTAAACTAAATTGATACCTTTTTATAAATATGTAATAACTTAAATAATTAATTTATTTTTGTTATCAATATTTATTTATATATTTAAAATACTTAAAAATTTTCCAAGTTAAGAGTAACTGTATATCGTATCAATTTAATACTATAATTAATACTCCTTTTAAATCAATACAAATTTCACACCTCCTTTATAATTTATAAAGTAGGTGTGAATATTCCGTTGTGATGAGGGAGTACGTAGATTTCTTTTAATTTTAATCAAATTTTCGTCGAAATCTTAAATTTTTGACGGAAACAATATTCAACCAATAACATGAGTTGAGTTGGTGATGCAAACAATATTCAACCAATAAAACTGCAACGTCAAGTCATGTCATAACAAATGCTCCTTCCATCTCCTAAGATAGCACACGTCATAACTAATACTCCTTCCATCTCCTTTCATATAACACACTTTTTATTTAGGATTGTACCATAAAAATTTGTATCAACCTAAAAAAGTTAAAAGTCAAATACAATCATCATTTCCCATAAACTTTATTTACAAAAAAAGGTAAAAACTTGTGTGCGCCCGGGCGCACGAAGCACATTCCGTGCGTCTTTAGAATTTTATGCTAAATTGCGTACTTTTTAGTATAAAGATGTGTACTATGGTAAAAACTTGTGTGCCCGGGCGCACGGGAACACATTTCGTGCGCCTTTGAAATTTTGTGTTAAATTGTATACCCTTTAGTATAAATACTGAAGAAAAAAATATTAATAAAGTGTATAGCCTTTAGAACAAAATGGTGTACTTTTATTAATTAAAGTGTATACCCTTTAGACCAAAGCAATGTACCCTTACTCATAATATTAAATTCTAAAGGCGCACGGAATATGTTTTCGTGCCCCCGGGCGCACACAAACCTCACTAAAAAATTCTACCTAACACACCTAACATATTTTATCATTTATTTATTACAAAGAAAATATCATTATACCCTTAAAAATTATCACTTTTCTTAATCTTCAAATAGGGATGAAGGCGCAGACTCAAATGAGACCGAGGAAGTATTTTTTTTTAGAAAAAAATGCTGACCCCATAGTCCATTAATATTTTAACATAAGTAAAATTTTATTATATCAAATTGTTAGGAAATTTTTTAATTTCCTGTATAATCTAATTGTGGACAATATATTATTATGCAATTATATTAGCTATTTAATTATTTTTTGGACTTAATTAAGTAATCAAATTAAATTGATAAGTCAATGGGCTATAATATTTTGATATGTGCCAATTGAGTAGATACACAATACTATGTGACTAGGTGATTATAGGTGGTTTAGTCAAGTAGTATATAAAGGTCAATTCCCAGGTTATGGTCCAATGTACTAAGCCGAACACAGTTTTCTCTTCTCCACATTGGGAGAGATTACGAAAGTCCCATAAAGGAATAAAGAGGCTTAGTTGAGGAAGGTCATAGAACCATTGATCTTCGAGTTCGTGTTCCGCCTAGAGGGACTCATTGGATCAGGTACGCTTCTACTTTACAGTTTAGATCTTATTTATCATAATAGGGTTAAAGTTCTAGGGTCTACGGATTTATTTCTTACAAGTGGTATCAGAGCCACCCTATTTATGATTCTCTGAGATTTGAAAGAATTATGTTTAAATCCAAACATTAATATTTGATCTTCATATGAAATTATTTAAATTCAAAATTGAAATTATTTATATGATTGGATCGAGTGTTAAAGCATATATCGATACACGTACTGCTGGTGTAATTAAGTTGTGTGTTCACAATATTGTAAAACATGTATTGCAATTCTGGAATTTCAATATAATGGACATGATGATTCTGTATAAAAAATTGAAATTGGGCAATTGCGATCCACATCATTATATGAGAATTGGTACTTGCCAGTGGAATAATTTTATCGTAATATCTGACCATTGCATCACTTTAGACATGCATACGAAATGATTTATTTGGAATTATACATGTCATCATATATTATTACCCGGATCTAATGTTTATTTCAGAAACGAAATCATTTATTATTCCAAATAATTACATTCTATGTATGTTGCAGCATGTATTCAATTTATTTATGATTTAGTTTATTTAAAGAGTGAGGCTAGCGTCCTCCTGAGCGCACGGGAACACATTCCGTGCGCCTTTAGAAATTTAGTATTATGGATAAGGGTACATTGCTTTGATCTAAAGGGTATACAATTGTAACCGGCCGGAGGGAATATGTCTTAACAATAGTTTGCATGTATTAATTTTAATCCTCCCAAATTCCAAATAATATTATGAATTAATTTTGAATTTGTTGTATTATTTATAACAAATTTAAATTTATAATTTTTTTAGTATTTTTCTATCGTACAGCCCACGAGCTTGGCCCATTTAACTCGAAGCCCGATAGGATTAGGGTAATGTTCACCTTTTAGTAACCCGTTTAAATAGGTCTGATTAATCAGAAATCTGATTAGTCTGAAGCCTATTAGTGCTGGCTCTAATGGGTTAGGGTTGACCTATTTAACATCTGTAGTTTCATGGAATACTTCTATTTTTTAAAGGCAAACACTTGTGGTAAACCGTCTCAAAATGAGTTTCGTGATATGGATAAGAAGTGATAACATTTTAAATGAGAAATTATAACTAATTGATAAAATATGATAGTTGTTCAATAAACTATTTCATGTGTAATTTGTAATATAAATAAAAAGTTATAACATAGGGGATCCCATGAAACCTATGAATAACATATGCCATAAATTACAAGAAAAAAAACATAAAAAAGTTTAAATATGGAAGTAATTCATTAATTTGTCTTTAATAAGAGAGGATAACTAATAAGAAAAAAAAAATAGAGTTCGTGTTCTCTGAGGTTGATTCAACTTCTTTAAAATGAATTATTATTCTTCTAAATTGAAAAATATTTCTCATCTCAATAGATATAAAAATTACAACATATATTATAATTGGGTAGGTCTTGTATGTGACCATCTCACGAATCCTCTTATGTGAGACGGATCATCCATTATCTATTTAGCATATTATAATTTAAATAAAAGAGTAATAATTGTAAGAAGTATGGTCCCCCCGTTTGGGAAGCAATGTTAGATGGATGATGTTAATTGCAATCCATATTCTCGCTCAGATCACATCTACCTGCTTATATTCACACGGCATTAAATTGCAATCTTAAAATTGTTAATAATATGAATTATTATTATTATTAGGCAAAGACTTGTGTTATACCGTCTCACGTAAAGGCCTATGTGAAAGTGATGTGAGACGGCCAGAAAGTGATAACTTGTATGAAGGAAAGTGATAATAAATCAATGAAAGTGATAATGTTCTTTCATGAACAGTTTATAGTGTAAATAAAAAGTGATAACATTTTATAGCGAAAGTGATAACGATTTATAGCGAAAGTGATAACTATTTTAAAAAGTGAAAAATGGTCTCACGTGAGACGGTCTCACGCAAGACCTACCCTTATTATTATTATTATTATTAATTTTTAATAACTAATTCAACTGTTCTATTATTACTTTATCTTATATCACTTTATATTAAAAATTTTATCACTTTTTATTTATTCTAAAAATTGTTTGTGAAATAATTGAAGTGATTATCATTTATTCTTTATCATGTATTACATTTTATTTAATACTTCATGTTATCACTTTTTATTGTTCCAATGAAATGTTCGTCAAATAATACAATTAGACAGATGTCATTTTCCTTTAATTAAGAATCACTTTTTATTAAAAATGCTATCACTTTTTATTATTCCAATATATTGTTCGTGAAATACATTTTTAATTAGTTATCACTTTTTATTAAAGATATTATCACTTTTCTTTTAAAATATTATCACTTTTTATTTATTATATAAATTATTCATGAAATAATTCACAACACAATTATCACTTTTCATCGAAGGAGATCGGTGAGACAGTCTCACCCAAGTCTTTGCCTAAAAATTATTATTATTATCATTTATCAACAAAAGTGTTGATAAAAGTAATATTTTATTGATTAAGTAATCACTTTTAATAAAACTTATTATTATTATCACTTTATTTTGATCGGATATAACTTTATATTAAAAATATTATCATTTTTTATTTATTTTAGGATTCGTTCATAAAATAATTTAATCAGACAGTTATCACTTTTATTTTATTATGTATCACTTTTTTAATTAAAATGTTATCACTTTTTATTATTTTAGTGAATTGTTCGTGAAATAATTCAATTAAACTGATATCAATTTTCTTTTAATATGAATCACTTTTTATTAAAAATGTTATCACTTTTTATTATTCCAGTAAATTGTTTGTGAAATATACTTTCTAAATTAGTTATTACTTTTTATTAGAGATGTCACTTTTTATTATTTCAATTAATTGTACATAAAATACACTTTCTTAATTAGTTATCACTTTTAATTAAAGACGTTATCACTTTTGTTTAAGGTGGAATCGCTTTTTATTTATATCTTAAATTGTTTATGAAATGGAGCAATTCACAGTATCCTTATTGCTTTTCATCGATTGAATGTCACATTTTGTAAATTTATAATCATTAATTTTTAAATAATTAAATGAATTGAAAATTTTAATTATTAAAAATTTAAATAATAAAAAAAAGGAAAAAAACGTAAAAAAAATTGAATAAAATTAGTGAATGGTTTGAATTCTATTTCGAAACTTATCCACAAGCCACCGCATCCACTTACTGGAAACTTGTATTAGTTATATTGAATGCTTAATTATTATTATACCTAATTTTTAAAATTTTTAATTTAATAATAATCAAATATGGCCCTTATAAATATGCTTAATGGGTTAATGGGTGATCCGTCTCACATAAGAGGATCCGTGAGACGGTATCACCCAAAGTCTTTTTCATTATAATTTAAGTAATATTTTCATTAAGATTTATATTAATTTATTATTCTAAAGAGAATTATTTTATATATTAAAATGTAATTTCAATAAAATTAGGATCTTAGAAACGTGAATGCCGTTCCCATGTGAGCCACTCATCATTTGGAGCCTGCAGACATCTATAAATAGAAGCTGCTGGTTGTCAAGTCAAGTGATTCGAATTGGCAATCCCACTATATACTGTAAAAGATCCTTGATAGATTTCTGTCATAGTGTTTGTACTGGTGTTGTAACACTTGGTTCAACATCAGTTGTCTACTGTTATTCCCGTACGTTTTGTGTGCGTTGTTCACAGGCAGTGGAAGCCCACATGTGAAGTAGGCTTAGATTCTAACAAGTCTAAGTTCTGCCATTTGGGAACGTGTTTGGATTTTTGATCCGATTTTGTATTCGAAGGGTGGAAGAATTGTTTTCCATGCATCGGTTAGAAATGGGGATGACGATGAGTTTTTAAGTGTGGGATGGGCTCTACCTAGCGTGTGGCCTTTAAGGTTTGAGCCCAGAGAGCAAAATCGTACGAATCAATAAGCGGCCCAAAACAAAAAATATCATTCTATTAGATTGAGTGGATTGGACTCCGCTGTTCGATAAACCCAACTGTTCCTTGTTTTCCATATATATACCATACAACAAATCACCAAATGCACACCAACTACTACTAATACTACCTCACACATATTGACAATAATAATAATTCACCTGAAAATTCATTATCACAGTCACACTCACGCCAACTACACTGCGAGGGCCAACTATTTAATTGCTATTTAATTGCAAGGGCCGCAAGGCCCTGTATGATATCTTTATATATATAAAAGCAGGAGGGGGTTTATTAATGACACCCCTATTGCTTTTCCCGCTCAACAGTTTTTTTTTATATATTTGGAATGTTTATTCATTCATTATAGCTGATTTATAAATGATTAATTTTGGCCATTAAATACAAATAATTTTAATTAATAAAATTAATATATATTGTTTACAACACACGAAATTCAATAATTTTTTCCATAAATACTCTGTTGTTATTTATTGTTGTGTGATGTTTGTCTTTTTATCATTAATTAATTTATTTATTTATTTATTTATTTATTTTAGTTACTAATAATATTGTATTGGGCATATTCTACTAAGTTGGTCTTATTTATACATTATTTTATTTGTTAATCAATTTTATTCACACTCTTTTCAATACCCTAAACTAAATTAAGCTCATAAGTGTTATTCATTGTGATCATACTTTAGTATACACATTTGATCAAATTTAATTTTGAATTACCACATTTAGTTATTTATCTTTTTGGGTAAAAGAATAAATTATGTATTATAAGAGTTAATTAAGGAAATAATTGTGATTTTTTTACCTATTTTATAATTTTTAATATTTATAAACATTAAGCTAATACATTAAACAATGTATAATACTACTTAATTAAATTTTTTTACATTATGTCGAATTTTTAAGGTTTATGGTTTTATAGTTTTAAATTTTTGTGTTTAGAGTATTAGGGTTTAGGGTTCATGGTTTAGGATTTAGGGTTTAGAGTTTTAGACTTAGGGTTAGGGTTTTATAGTTATGTTTGTTGTGATTTTTTGTATTAAAGGTTGAAAATCAACCTTTTATATTAATGTACATGGGTATATACCATTCATTAGAGTTTGAACTGATAGATGTATTGTATATGTATCCTATTTAACATTATATGTTCTCAGGTTGGTTAATTTCACTATATAATTTATTGTTTAAAATGTCTTGGTGATCCTGCTATTTTCATGTGATAAATTATGTAAAGTTAACATAGATTATAATTTCATTGTTTAATTATGTTGTATTGGGCATATTATACTAAGTTGGGCTTATTTATACATTCTCTTATCCGTTAATCAATTTTATCCACACTCTTTTCAATACCCTAAACTGAATTAATCCCATAAGTTTTATTCATTGTGATCATACTTTAGTATGCATATTTGATCATATTTATTTTTGAATTACCACATTAGTTATTTATCTTTCTTAGTTAAAGAATAAATTATGTATTATTAGAGTTAATTTAGGAAGTAATTGTAATTTGTTTTTACTTATTTTACAGTTTTTAATATTTATAAACCTTAAAGCTAATACATTAAACAATGTATAATACTTAATTAAAGTTTTCTTACATTATGACGAATTTTTAGGGTTTAGTGTTTTATAGTTTTAAGTTTTTGTGTTTAGGTATTAAGGTTTAGAGTTCATGGTTTAGGATTTAGTGTTTTAGGGTTTAGGGTTAGGGTTTTATAGTTATGTTTGTTGTGATTTTTTATATTATGTGTTGAAAATCAACCTTTTATATTAATGTACATGGGTATATACCACTCATTAAAGTTTGAAGCGATAGATGTATTGCATATCTATCATGTTTAACATGATATATTCTCAGGTTGGTTAATCTCACTATATAATTTATTGTTTAAAATGACTTGGTATTCTTGCTATTTTCATGTGATTAATTATGTAAAGTTAACATATATTATAATTTCATCGTTTGTTGTTTTATATTTTTATTGGTTATATGAGTTTGCGAGATGAGAATGATCATATTTATTTAGCATGTGTCGGTATGTTTTTCAAGGTTTAAACTTTTCTAATTCTACTTCTTCAATATTATTTATTCACTAAAGTTATGAAGTACTATCATGTTATCCATATTAAAATTATTTCCTTAATTAACATTAATAATGATCTTACGGGAATAAAGAAATTTCAATCATTCCTAATTCTATTTTACAAAATATGATACCACATTCCTAGAATTTAGAACTTAAAAAGATATTGATGTCATGGTGTTTTTATCATAGCTTTTCTAATTTATATTATGGTCATCCTTGATTGATCTTTGAAATGTAATTGTTAGTTGTTACTGCCTTAATCTTTAAGGTTTGATGTTTAGGGTTTAAGGGTTTTGGGTTTAGGAGGTTTCGGGTTTATGCTTTAGGGATTTAGGGGTTTTGGGTGTTGGGTTTAGGGTTTTAGGGTTTAAGGTTTAAGGTTTAGGGTATAGACTTTAGGATTTTAGGATTTAAGGTTTACGGTATAGGGTTTATGAATGGTTATTTAAAAAATAATGAAGTTAAGAAATATAATACCCATATAAATTCCAAATAGTATGATTAAAAAAAGTTGTATTTTATTAATTTAAGTTCTAAATAATTATTAAAAAAATACTATTCCTATTAAAATATTTATAATTTATATTAGATATAAATAACATTGTAAAAATTAATGTCCGTGCAACGCACGGGTAAATTTCTAGTAGTATGTAAAAAAATTTTATTTATTTTTAATTAATTATTAATTTTTGATATATTAATATTATCACTTTTTATTATAAATATTATCACTTTCAATTTATACTACAAAATTTACATGATATAGTTCACACAATAATTATCATTTTTTATTAATTATGTATCACATTTTATTGAAAATGTTATCAATCTTTAGAATTAATATATTGTGTATTTGGATATACTCATGTGTACCTATATGTGTATTAGTTTTTATTCAATAGTATATAATATCTTTTACTTAATAAATGTATAATTTTTTTTTATATTCAATTTTTTTTATTAAAAAAGTTAATAGAAAATTCACTTACAAATTAAGCGTGTCTGGGTTCGCATATATTTTCAATTATTAATATATACAATTGCATCGTGCAAATGGGTGCAATGATAATTTGCCCACTCTTTAGTTTGCCATTTCAAAGGTATAAATAGTGCTTATTGCAACCATGTATTGCTCATCCAAGGCACACACATACATACATATTGTATTAATTCTTCATCATCATCATAGCAAGGCTAGCAATTGGACCTATTATGCTGATCATCAGTCTTTCATGTTTGTTCACAGTGATGGCCAGTGGAGGGAAACACTCCATAGAAGATGAAGAATCCCTGCATAATCATTATTACATTCACAATAATTATATTTTGATATAGGCTAATATGGGTTGAAACATGAATCCATTGTATAAAGAATTATAGACATAAATTATTACTATTTAAATAAAAAAAATTACTACTTTTTAAATTATTATAAATCTTAATTTATCGATTACTTTTTAATAAATAAAAAATTACTCTTTAATTAGATGAATTATATATTACTCTTATTAATAAAAAAATACTACTTTTCAAAGATTAATTTTTTATATACTAAAGAGTAATTTTGAAAAAAAATAGGGTTTACGTGTGAACCCAATTCACACCAAACTCACTCTTTGATGTTTTATCTTCTATTAAACGTGTTAAATGAGCGATATGTACGTAGTAAGAACATTTGCCCTCAGTATTAATATTTTCTTTTAGTTATACTCCCTCAATCCCAGAAAACCTTTCACATTTTTCTTATTTGTTTGTCATATAAAATCATTCACACCACAAAAAAAGAAACATCACCCTATCAAGAACCTCAAAAGTTGCTTTAATTTCAAATCACACTTTTTTTCTCACATATACCATTACTGTATATTTTATTATCACATAAGAATACTATTGTACCCTCTAACAGTAGAAAAAGAACAACTTTTTTTAAATAATGTGTACTAACAGTTAATGTAATGCGTTTTGTATGTTTTATCTCACACTTAACTTCACCTACCCGTCATATCTTTCGATCGATATAGACTATAAATAGGGTTTGCTATAGCTCTTCCACTCACTCACACATAATCTTATCATCATGGCAAGGCTAGCAATTGGACATATTATGCTAACCATTGTTTCATCTTTGTTCATAGTGATGGCCATTGGAGGGAAACAGTCTTTTGAAGATGATCATGAATCATGGTACCACCACATGTCCAAAAACGAAAGGTTTGTCAAGATTCATTTCTATCTTCAAGACGTGCTGGCCGGTCCACACGCGACGGTCTACGAAGTGGCTCGTGCTTCCATCACTGCCAATTCGCCGACCTCGTTTGGACAAGTCAGGGTCTTGGACGACCTCATGACAGCTGGGCACAGTCCCAACTCCATCAAACTGGGACGGGCCCAGGGTGTCATCACTTCCTCCGTCCTCAATATCTCAGCCCTCACAATCAGTGGCGGATACCCCCCCCCCCCCCCCCCCAACCCTCACCCCTAATTTTTTTTAAATTTTTTTTATATATATTTATATGTATAAATAGTTGTATATTAATTAATTTGTACCCAAATTATTTAATTAATACAAATTTATGCACAATTTATCATAATTTTTAATAAATTTACACTATAAATTCATAATAATAATAATGTTTTACATTGCTTTTTACAAATAAAAAGTAGATGGTGTCAACAATAATTATAATTTTAGAGTGTTATTTAATTATTATACAATTTTAAATATCAAATACTTTATCTGTCCCTCTAATTACTTGACACTTTTCTTTTGACAGCCTCAGTACAAATATACGTTTCTAAAAATGGTAGAAATACATCTCAATAATATCCATTTTTTACACATATTTCAATAACTTTATACATATTTTCATTAAATTATCTAAAATATTAGTTTTTTACACACATCTAAGCAACTTTAAATATAAAAAATAATTTTTCTTAATCTATGCATACAAAAAACACGTGTTACTTACGGAGGGAGTAATATTTTTATAATTACATGTCGTACCCCCGAAAAAAATTTCCTGGATCCGCCACTGCTCACAATGAATCTCAACTTTGTATTCTCTTCCGGAGAGTACAAGGGGAGCACCATCTGCATCATTGGAAGGAATCAGATAATGGACAAGCAACGGGAGCTGGTCGTCGCCGGTGGAACCGGGGTTTTTCGATTCGCCCGCGGTTACGCTCTTTCCTCCACCTACTCTTACAATGTTTCAACCAATTATGGTGTTCTTGAATACACCGTTTATACCACCATTATCCCTACTATGAGTCTTCACCTCGACATGTGAAAGACCAAACTTGAATAATGAGTATTCATTACATGTAATGTAATGTCTTCTACTCCACATGAGTACTTTTACAAATAAATGATGTGAAGTATTTATGGAAAAACGGTTCGGTTTTCTTGTTATATTTTTGTTGTGTAATTATATTCTAAAAGTAAAGCTTAAACTCTTATGGTAATGATTGAGATTTTCTTTCTGTACAAGTGTCACTCATCTAACACGTGTAATAAAAAATATAACATGTGTTTTATAAATAAACAAAAAAATTTATAATCTACAAATAATTATTAAACGGTTACGTGATGTTAAGGAAAAAATTAAGACATATTATTCATATAAAAGGTAGAATACAAAATGAAACACTAGAATAATAAGTGTATGAAGTTGTAAGTATTGGATAAATATTCTATTTCCTTGTATCTTCTATTTATTTTATTTATTAAACATGTCTCATATGTTATAATCAATATTTAAATTATTGAAACGTATTCAAAGATTAAATGGTTATTAATTTGAATAAAAAAATGCATAAAGCGCTAAATTTGAAAATTTCAGCGAGATTTAAAATCTTTTTAATAATTGAGAGAGGAGAATAAAAGAATATTAATTGGGAAAAGAGATGGTACTCCCTCCTTACCCTTAATACGTATTCATTTTGCCATTTTGGTTCGTCCCAATACAAAGTATTTATTTCCTATTTTAGATTGATGTGACCACTCATGGCTCCACACTCAACACTAATACAACTACACACTACACTTTAAAATATTATTTCTCTCACCTCAAAAAATATTAAATTATTATACTCATTAATTCACGTGTAAAAAGCAAATGGTTACGTTTCAAGGGGACGGAGTGAGTATATAATATGAAATTTTAATAATTAATATAATCTTAATTAGATGTGCAAATATAAAGTGATATTCTCTCCGTCTCAGGTTAAGAGGGTCATTTTTCCATTTTGGTCGTCCCACCCAAAGAGTCCCCTTTCTTTTTTTACACATGACTCACACACCCCCTCTAATACAATTAAATGTTGGGACTCACACTCCTACTAATACAACTACTCACTACACATTAAATAATAATACTCCTTAATCTACGTGTCATAAAGCAAATGACCCTCTTAAGGAGGGACGGAGGGAGTATTTAAAGAATTTAAAAATTAAGACATAATTTTCAAAAAAAAAAAGCATAGCCTAAAGGTGAACTAAAACAGTAGATCATAATCTATGTAAGTATAATATATACAGTATATCATAAGAGCGAGATAGGAATTATATTCTAAAAATTAGCACTAAATTCTAATTTAAACTATATGAATAAAATAAATTTATATGAAATAAAGTAATACTCCCTTCAACTCTGTGTGCGAAATTTAAGAAGTTAGCAAACTTTCCTTTTTGGTTTGTCCCATTAAAGTTGACACATTTCCTTTTTAATACATGGGACCTAAAATTAATATATTCTTATGGGCCCACATATCACATCTAATGCAACTACCCACTACAAATTAAATATTATTTCTCTCACTTTACTTTACTTCACTTTACATTAAATTATTATACTCCTTAATCTCCGTACCAAAAAAATGTGTCATCTTCTCCGGGACGGAGGGGGTATATAAAGTAAAAAAAGAATACAGTATTTTAGTTAATTTATTAAAAAAGATGTATAAAATTGTTGGGAAGTGTAAAAAAATATATATTGGAATATGTGTAAAAAGCGGGTATCATGATGATGTTTTCTTTTTTGCCACTTTTAATAAAAGTAAAATGTGAAATATAGAGAAAGTAAATGAATAAAAAGATTTTATATGGATCTAGGGGTATGATTATGAACCACATAACTAAAATTAGAAGGCAATTGATATTATTTTATATTTTTGTAATTATATCTTTTTATTAAATATATCATCATTTTTTTTAAAAAATATTGTTATTATTTTATATTATAAATTATTTATAAAATAGTATATTATACTATTAATTAATTGATAATCAATTTTCATTAGAATTTCATTACTTCTTATTCTTCCACGCAATCGTGAGACTGGTCTTATATACTCCCTCCGTCCGCCTCAAGGGAATATTTGCTTTTGCACGTGGATTAAGGAGTATTATTATTTAATGCGTAGTTGGTAGTTGTATTAGTGGGGTATATGAGTCCCATAAATTTATTGTATTAGTGATGTGTGTGGGTCTCATATATTTAAAAAGGGAAATGTGGACCTTTGGTGCGGACGCCCAAAATGGCAAAATGTCCACTTTTCGAGCGCACGGAGAGAATATATAAATTTAACATAAAATATAATGATAAAACTTAATATAAATGTAAAATAGCCCTGACTGCTGAACCACAAAATCCTCCTTACAACCATGTTACACGGTTTTTTTGCCTATATTGTTCTAAGTAAACACTGTACAGTATGTAATAGCTATGATTATTAACTTATATTATATTATGTATCTTCAATGCCCGAACATAGTAAGATTTTGTGCCACAAAGGGCAGATTATGAGGTTTGATAAACTTTCCATTACTATTTCTAATAAAAATATTAAAAAAAATGTATTCCCTATTCCAATTGTTTTATTTGTGAAATTATTTCCATGTTTCACACATATAGCTAGCCTCTAGATTTTTATTTATTTAAAATTTTATTTGACTTTTTTTTTTAAATTTGACCTTTTTATGTTTTGTTCTTACATTAAATTCAAATATCCAATCAAAATCAATCATCCCATACACTTTATTTAATTAAATTATATATATATAAAAAAAAACCGCTCTTCTTTTTCTTACACCATCCAATCAAAAAAAAAAATCATTTTTTGAAATTATATGCAACTAACTACGTGCATGATTTATGGAATGAATGGATAGCAACTGTACCCCAAAAATATAAATTCTTGATCCGTCCCATTGCCACTTCATACTCTTCTATATATATATATATATATATATATATATATATATATATATATATATTACCCAAATGAGTATATAACGAAACTATAGGTTATAGGTTATGTTTGTTTGGGGTTTTTTTTGGATTTGAAAATTATTGACTATTAGTATTTTTGTCCTAGCTAAATGTATGAATTTTGTCATTTTCATTCATTTTATTATAAAGTATCAATTTTCTTTTTAATAAATGAGATCAACAAACAAAAAAATTATACTCAATCCACTACAAATGATGTTGTAAACACAATATTAATACAACTACCTAATATACATTAAAATATTATATTTTTCAACCTACTACATATTAAATTATTATAGGAGTGCTTCTTAATTCACGTACAAAAAGTGAATAAATACATTCAACGGGACCAGAAGGAGTAGATATATGTTCGTTTTGAATTTTTGGTAGTGTAAATTTTAATTTTATATCAGATCCATATGTAAGCGGTGTGTGTTGGAGGATTAATTTATGAGAGATGAGATGAGAGATGAGAGAAAAAGAGATCGATAGAGTTTTAATTAAGGAGAGATAATGTATAAAATGTAAGTGTCAGTAATTCCGTTGATAAAAGATTTAATTTAATGGTTAAATTGGTTTACCAACGAATTAATAAAAATTCAATTGATAAAGTAGTGGTTGGAAAATTTTTACCAATGAAAATTCAATTTCGTTGGTAAATTAATATTTCCGTTAGTAATCCATCACTAATACTTTTGATCGGTAATTTATATAATGATTTCATTGGTAATCCGTTGATAAAAACAATGAATATTTTTTTGTTTGGTAAAATATTATAAACCTGTTAGCATAATGTTACTAAAAGGCATATGTACATTATGTTGTGGAATTTGTTGATAACTAAAAACAGAATTCAATCCATTAATAAGTTTCATTTATAAAAGGAAGTTTATTTATTTATTATTATTTTTTAAGTATGTGATAGAGATTAACATGAGATATAAGTGTATCCAGGTGTTTTTTTTTTAAATATGTGTGGTGTTAGATTTTAAAAATAAAATAAGGTTTTCAAAATCAAAACAAACATATATAGCACTATTATTTTATTTTATTTTATTTATATATGACATATTTTTTCTCTTAAAGTTCAATATTTATTTTTTGAATTTTATATTGTGATTTTAAAAATAAAATTGTAATTAGTAAAAAATAAATAAATTGAGAACCAAACTGTTCACGTATTTAAATTGATTTCATGTGATGCTCTATTAGCATTATTACAACCCTACCGCCATAAATTATTTGGGGTATTGTCGTTTTCTCTGTAGGTGTTATTGTTAACATGTTCCACATTGTAATGTTGAATTGGTCATGTTATTGTTTTGCTCCTATTAACTTTTTCGAGAAAATGTTGCATTTGTTCTCATAAGAATTACTTCAATTCAATTTTAGTTCTGTAGGATTTTACTAGTTCCATAATTAGCGGTTTTGGTCCCATAAAAGTATTATAATCAAATTTTCGAAAGTTTTCATCCCAAATTGACTTATATTATTATAAGCTATCATATTTCTATTATTTTCTATCTTTCAACATAAACATAGTCCATTACGACAATTCTCCTTTGTTTTCTCTCTCAATAAACATTATGTTAATTTTCTTTGGGATTATTTTTGCAAATTATGGAATAAAATCTACAAGTTGCCATTTTTGTCTTACTAACGGTTCAGAATATTTCGTTAACTATTAACAGATTTTAATGAAAAATTCCTATGGGACTAAATCTGCTAATTTTGAGAAATTTTTGGCATTGAGCAATTCTTACGTGACCAAAAGTGTAATTTTCTCTAACTTTTTCTCTAAATTTGGTATTTGATTTAGTATAGCCTGTTAGGATTTTTATCTTTTTTCTTCTCACTACTATTACCTTTTGTGCAATTAGAAAAAAATAATTATTTTTTATTTCTACTTTTCCATTTAATTATTAAAATTCAATTTATTCATTTAATAATATTTCAAATTAAATTAAACTAAATTGATACCTTTTTATAAATATGTAATAACTTAAATAATTAATTTATTTTTGTTATCAATATGTATTTATATATTTAAAATAGTTAAAGATTTTCCAAGTTAAGAGAAACTGTATATCGTATCAATTTAATACTATAATTAATACTCCTTTTAAATCAATACAAATTTCACACCTCCTTTATAATTTATAAAGTAGGTGTGAATATTCAGTTGTGATGAGGGAGTACGTAGATTTCTTTTAATTTTATCAAATTTTCGTGGAAATCTTAAATTTTTGACGGAAACAATATTCAACCAATAACATGAGTTGAGTTGGTGATGCAAACAATATTCAACCAATAAAACTGCAACGTCAAGTCATGTCATAACAAATGCTCCTTCCATCTCCTAAGATAGCACACGTCATAACTAATACTCCTTCCATCTCCTTTCAGATGACACACTTTTTATTTAGAGTTGTCTCATAAAATTTTGCATCAACCTAAAAAAGTTAAAAGTCAAACACAATCACCATTTCCCATAAACTTTATTTACAACAAAAAGGCAAAAACTTGAGTGCGCCCGGGTGCACCGGAGCACATTCCGTGCGCCTTTAGAATTTTGTGCTAAATTGTATACCTTTTAGTATAAAGATATGTACTATGGTAAAAACTTGTGTGCCCGGGCGCACGGGAACACATTCCGTGCGCCTTTGAAATTTTGTGTTAAATTGTATACCCTTTAGTGTAAATATGTGTACCCTTTATTTTCTGAAGAAAAATAAAAAATATTAATAAAGTGTATACCCTTTAGAACAAAATGATGTACTTTTATTAATTAAAGTGTATACCCTTTAGACCAAAGCAATGTACCCTTACTCATAATACTAAATTCTAAAGGCGCACGGAATGTGTTTTCATGCGCCCGGGCGCACACATACCTCACTAAAAAAAATCCTATCTAACACACCTAACATACTTTATAATTTATTTATTATAAAAAAAATATCATTAATATTTTAACATAAGTAAAATTTTATTACATCAAATTGTTAGGAAATTTTTTAATTTCCTGTATAATATAATTGTGGACAATATATTATTATGCAATTATATTAGCTATTTAATTATTTTTTGGACTTAATTAAGTAATCCAATTAAGTTGATAAGTCAATGGGCTATAATATTTTGATATGGACCAATTGAGTAGATACACAATACTACGTGACTAGGTGATTATAGGTGGTCTAGTCAAATAGTATATAAAGGTTAATTCACAGGTTATGGTCCCCAATATACTAAGCCGAACACAGTTTTCTCTTCTCCCCATCGGGAGGGATTACGAAAGTCCCATAAAGGAATAAAGAGGCTTAGTTGAGGAAGGTCATAGAACCATTGATCTTCGAGTTCGTGTTCCACCTAGAGGGACTCATTGGATCAGGTACGCTTCTACTTTACAGTTTAGATCTTTTCTATCATAATAGGGTTAAAGTTCTAGGGTCTACGGATTTATTTCTTACAAGTGGTATCAGAGCCACCCTATTTATGATTCTCTGAGATTTGAAAGAATTATGTTTAAATCCAAACATTAATATTTGATCATCATGTGAAATTATTTAGATTGAAAATTGAAATTATTTATATGATTGGATCGAGTGTTAAAGCATATATCGATACACGTACTGCTGGTGTAATTAAGTTGTGTGTTCGCAGTATTATAAAACATGTATTGCAATTCTGGAATTTCAATATAATGAACATGATGATTCTGTATAAAAAATTGAAATTGGGCAATTGCGATCCACGTCATTATATGAGAATTGGTACTTGCCAGTGGAATAATTTTATCGTAATATCTGACCATTGCATCACTTGCATGCGAAATGATTTATTTGGAATTATACATGTCATCATATATTATTACCCGGATCTAATGTTTATTTCAGAAACGAAATCATTTATTATTCCAAATAATTACGTTCTATGTATGTTGCAGCATGTATTCAATTTATTTATGATTTAGTTTATTTAAAGAGTGAGGCTTGCGTGCGCCCGAGCGCATGGGAACACATTCCATGCGCCTTTAGAAATTTAGTATTATGGATAAGGGTACATTGCTTTGATCTAAAGGGTATACACTTTAATTAATAAAAGGTACACCATTTTGTCTAAAGGGTATACATTTTTTAATAATATTTTTTTTCTTTAGAAAATAAAGGGTACACATTTTTATACTAAAGGGTATACAATTTAACACAAAATTCTAAAAGCGCACGGAGTGTTGTCCATGCGCCTAGATACACACAATAATTTTCTTTAGAAAATAAAGAGTACACATCTGTATTCTAAAGGGTATACAATTTAACACAAAATTCTAAGAGTTTTTGCCTTATTTAAATTGAGATTTGAAAATTCTTAATTAAGATTAAGAAATCTATCCTTGATTTAAATTTAAATATATTTGAGATTTGAAAATTCTTAATTAAGATTAAGAAATCTATCCTTGATTTAAATTTAAATATATATAAGAATCGTGTAATATTCCTATTTAGTTTGTGGAATTTGATTATATTAAATTGGGGAGACATTTTTTTTAATGTCGTTCAATTATAACATAAATATTTATTTAATTGGTCTAGTAATATTCAATTTAGTCAATCAAAATATCATGTTACCATAGCAGCCTCCGTATGTAGAGTGCGACTTTATTGAAATTACATAGATGAGTGTGGAATTATTTGTGTTCTGTGTTCAGCCCATAGGTAGGCACAATTTGACAGAATAATAACACACATGTGATAATGTTGAGAGTTGAATTTCACGTGTTTTAGGTCTCACATTACACTGTTTTGATAGAATGTGGCCATGATTTTGTGTAGAATTGCATGGTTTTCATATCTTGCATAATTAAGATGCTACTAGGGTATTTTGTTGAGTTTTGAAGGGTAAAACATGAACAAAAGTTCAAAGATGGAATGAAGAGTGAAAGTGTGAAGGAATGCTGAAAAACACACGTCCACATTGCATAATTTTTTGTATTTGTGTAGAGTTCCAAATTGATCATGTGATATATCGTTGGAAATCCACGAAAGAGATTATCGTTTTGGGGTAAAAATTACTCAAATCGGAGTCCATATGAGGAAGTTATGATCGAAATTATGAGATCGCGCAATGCAGTCTGCAACTCGGGAGCCGCTAGGCTGACAGCTCGGGGCGAGCTGGTGTGGCTCGGCAGCCAATTTCAGCCGAGTTCGATGCCAAAGGACCCTACGTGACTTGACAAGTCATCCTGATGCAGCTGGGATGTCGCTCGGCAGCATCCAAGACCCAGCTCAGGCCCTGCTAGGTGCCGATCAGGCGATTCTTGGGCCCAGTAGCAGCCTGTTCGTTACAGCAGTGTATTTGTGGCTTCTAGATCGTGTTTTAGACCAATTTCGATGCGAAAAAGCCTGAAGAACAGCCCAAGGTATAAAAGAGGGAATCAACACACAATTGAGGGTAACCCACACTCATTCCATCGAAAATTTGATGTCCAAGAAACATTCGTAACAGAAAATATCAATTTCAATCATTCATCCATCTTCAAGAAGTTCCAAGTTATAATTGAGGGAGATCGAACGATCGGAGAGACGAAGAAGGAACATGGGACTACGCTTACGCTAGGGTTTCATGTTTCTAATATTTTCCTTTTATCTTGAATTTTGGTATGAATTGCATAGACATGAGTGTTGTTTGTAATCTCATAAGCTAATTTCTTATACATTTCTAGGGTTTGATGGTTAAATTGAATTGATTTGGAGACCTAGACCAAAATTGGGATCTTGTGCTGCTGATATTCTGATTTTACTTAATTTATTCAGACTTGCTTATCTGCTTCGTAAAACTTCATAATATTTTCATGGCATCTGCTATAATGCTTGATTTATTATGTTAGTTTGTATGCGTTCATGATTGGTATTGTCCATTTGTTAGGGATTGAAGTAGTTTCGCTATAAACACTTTAATTCCATGAACTGGTAAATCATATACTTGATTTGTTTAGTGGAACAATGCAATTAGACATTCAAGTAAGAAATGAATAGAACCTTGTAGTAATTTCAAAGAATATCTTGTTAGTCGAACTTACCATCCGGAGGTATTGTTGTTTGCTTTGATTAGTATCTAGGAATGAGGTTTGGTAATATCACGCACCTTAGGGAATAAATCAGAATATACTGTTAGCTTAAAATCGGATTATATCTGGTGGGTTAACAGGGTTAATTGGTGTATTTTCATTGATACTGCATAAATTGGAAGTCTAGGAACCCAAATTAATTGGTTTATACCTAACACCTTAGAACTGTTGCTTATTTCTTAAGAGAACTTTTTTATTTTTATTGTTTTTAATTAATCCAGTTATTTAATATTTTGTTATTAGATAATTAATTTAAAAACTCTTGGAAATTGGTTACGTAATTCTTATTAAATAGTAATCTAGAATAAATAAATAGCAAATTGTCTCAGTGGGATCGATAATTTAACTTGGGTACTTGTCGCTACAATTGACATCCTCATACTTGAGGATTAAATTGGAGTGCGCAAAATAAGTCTATCAAGTTTATGGCGTCATGCTGTCAGGGATAGTTTTAATTATTTAATTGCTTTTATTACTTATTTGATTAGAATGTTTCTTTTGAGATTTAATTGTATTTAACTTGAATTTTTCTTGAAGATTGCGTGCACTCCAGGTCAAATAATGGAACGCAAGATCTCAAATTTGATCCGGAGGTTGAAGCGTCTGCAAGAAAAAGGAGAGGAGCAACGAAGAATCTCAACGCACCTCCTAAAGTAATTGTAGAGGAGGAAGAAGAGCAGATTGAAGATCGGGCTATCCCAAAAGAGGCTGAATCAGAAAAAGAATCAGAAACAACAGTAATGGAAGAAAGAGTTACACATGAGGATGCCATTGTCATCAGAGAGACGTTCAAGTCCACCAACTTAGGAGGATTAGGTATAGTTGGGGCCGTTAAAGTTGATGAGGCAAACGACATAAGGTCAGTCCTGATTAACATGGTGGAGAAAAACCCTTCGCCGGAGGCATTTTCGATGAACCCTACGGATATCTTAAGAGCTTAAACAGCTATATGGATACAGTGAAAGTCACTGATGCTACTAATGACAGATGGAAGATTAGGCTTTAACAGTTTTCTTTGGTTGACAAGGCGAGGGAGTGGTATGACAAATTGGCAGGAGATAGTTGCTCTAATTGGACTGAGCTGCAGCAGCTGTTTGTTTGATCGTTTTATACTACCTGGTAAGATTCTTGCACTTAAGCAAGAAATTAATCAGTTCAAGCAGCGGAGAGATGAATCATTTGGAGAGGCTTGGGAAAGGTTTATAGATACGCTGAGGAGATGCCCACAGCATGGATCAAAAAGTCTAATCAACTCATCAGTGTCTTTTATAATGGCCTCGACAATGAATCAAGAGTGTTAGTTGATGCATCTGCTGGAGGAAAGATTTTTGGCAAGACGTCAAATGTCGTAGAGAAGTTGTTCGAGGATATCTCTATGAACTCTAGGGATTGGCCATCTGAAAGGATTAGAGGAACTTACATACTTGGAAAAGTTGCAAAGGTTGAAGAAAAGTTTTCTGAAGCTGATAGGAATGATAAAATTGTCTCTCAGTTGGAACAAATGAACAAATACCTGCACTACAAGAAAATTGGCCTACAATAATAGGAAATTCTATCATTAAAGGTATAAATAATGTCATTAATGGCTTATAATGACAGGAAAATTCCTTTCATGATCCACTACAAGAAAATTGGCCTACAATAATAGGAAATCCTGTCATTAAAGGTATAAATAATGTCATTAATGGCTTATAATGACAGGAAAATTCCTTTCATGATCCAATAAACCCTGTCATTATAAATGTTCCTTCATTATAAATTTAGTCTATTAATTACAATTAAATTTAAAAATAACTAAAAATAATGTTTAGACACATTTCTTTGAACATAAAATTAGGAAATAAATTATACTCAATTCAATTACAATTCCGTTGCACATCAATGCTGTGCTTAAGGTATATACAACTTGTTTATTCTAATTAGTCTCTGAAAGAAGTACAAAAAGAATTTAAGCAAAATCTACAAGAGTCACTCCTTCAGAATCCTCTTTCTTGATATTTTTGTAGACAACCTACAAGAGTTTTACAAAAGAGTAGGTTAGTAAGAAAAACAAAAACAAAATATTCCTTAGACTAATATTTTCAACAACCATACTAAGAATACATACTAAGAACAGGTGCGGAGATCTACCCAATTTCTTGGCGTTTGTCATGCTTTAAAAAACATAAAAAGAGAAATCCTACTCACTCATTTGATTTCTCTTTTTCTTGAATCTCACACTCCAAGTTCTCAATCAATATAGGAATATATGAAATCTAAAATTTCTTACAGGATTAGACATGTAGTTTTCCTAAAACAATACATAATATGCACTTGTTCACATTGGAATTAAATCAAGTATGTGGTCCCAAGAATTCAATACATATGAATAAAAATTTCCTTTTAGAAATAGGATACAAGAAAATTAGAAGCTGTAAGACTGAACATACCCCTGGAAATGGAATTGAGATTACCTGAGATCTCAAACTTTCAGGTTTATTAATGATGTTAGATGAAAAATGTTTCCTTACCTGAAAGTAGAAGAAAGAAGATACCACTGCACTAAGCCAAAGGAATAACGAACTTGTAATGAATAAGTTGAGGACAATAAAGCACCATACCTTTCTAGATATACCAGATTGGAAATTTGCAAGTAGAAGTAGATATTCTGAATGAAGTTTCTTTTACAGAAATTTCACTTTTTGATTATCAGTCTCTAGACGTGATTAATATGAGCTTTTCTACAAAACACAAAAATTAAGGGATGAAAGAACATACAAATATTAATCCATATGAAGGATGAAATCAATGTGCAAAGAACACATTGTTTCTCCCACTTGAGGGATATCACTAGTGGCTTTCAATACATTCCTGCATCAAAAAATGGTGGCCACTCTAATTTCTGCTGAAAATAACAAATTGTCCTGCTGCTCACATGCTCGATTCTTATTTTTTGGAAACCAGCTAGCTATGCAATAATAACTAGTGGTAGTTTTATTACAGCTTTCATTTCAACTTTTTAATACTAGCCTATTTGCATACAAGATCCTCTTTTCATTACAAAGTTTCAAGTTTCAACTGTCTTATTTAGACTTCAAACAAGAGACTAATTAAGAAAAAATTGGAAATGGATTATCATGTTGATTTAGGAAGAAGAATGAAATAGAGGAAAAAAAGAAAAACTGAAACCAGTGGTCCAGTTTCATCAAAGATTTTGTGAGCTTTCCACCTCTTAATGGGGAACTTAGATAAAATGGCATTGCCATATTCAGGTGTCCAACTTTCTGCAAAAAAAAAACTACATTATACCTAAAGCTTCAGCTAAATCCGACAATGGCTTCATGTTCTGCTCCTCCACTGCCTTTAGATGTAACAAGCACAACATGTCAGCATTCTGCTCTAATTCTGCCTTCAAATTGCAAAAGAATGAGCTCTTCTTAAGTCAGCTCGTATGAAATCTTTCTGTCTCTACTCTTGAATCGAATATACAAATTACATGCACTAGAAAAATAATCAAATTTTGTCCTACCATACTTTCTAAAATTCCACTGCACTAGAACAAAAAAATCAAATATTGGACCTGCCATATTATTCTAAAAAGTAACCCTCTATTGTAATAAAGTAACAAGTTTATCGCATAAAATGACAATAATTGACATTCATGCTCCCCACTTCTTATATCTGTATGGTGGCATAAATATACTTAGAAGAGTTGTAATTGGTAAATAAAAAATAAAAAATAGATGAATATATTTGTGATACATCACATCACTTCACTTCACTTCAGATTTCAGAGACAGTAATCATAGTTAGAAGTGAGCGAATATTTTGGAGAGAGAAACAAACTCATGATATCACTTTTCACCATATTAATTGCTTTCACCTACAACTATTTGAAACAAGATGACAAAAGCAAATGCACACTGCATTTTCAATGTAAACCAGTATATATTATGAAATTGATTATTTGTATAGGCCAAATGCACAACACAAAATCATGAAATTCCACCCCAAATGTTCAAAATTCCAGCAGCATGAGTAAAGCTCCGTTTTCAGAATTCAGTTAAGCATTTTTGCATCACAAACAATATGAATGCCACCAATACGTCTGCCCATAACAGTGCTGAAATACCCAAAAATAAGCAAACCCTCTCTTTGACTCTATATTCTCAACTTTCTAATTCCAACCTCATAAAAAAACAACACAGAGATATACATAAATTAATAGCTTAAAGGCATATTCCATACAATGAAGAAATTCCAAAATAAGTGCTCAGTGATAAGCAACCCCAAACCAAGAATATTAAAATGGATCACAAAGACTCATTCCCAAATAATTCTACCAAATCAAACAGAGCCCATTGAATCAAAAATCCTGTCAAAGAATGAACAGGTAAAAAAAAATAACTTTAGAAAATCAGAGTTGAAACAAGAACTCCCACTACTAAACCTGTAGACTGAAGTCCGAACTGAAAAAAAGTGCCGGTGGTATGTCTTTGAGTTGATAATCATGAATACGTAGATCAACTTCCCCACCAAGCTTTCACAAAGAAACAACTTGAATTGACATGGATAATCATCTACAGAACTAAGTTTTAGAATTTAAACATAATAGTAAGTGAAAGAAGAGGATCCATAATTCATAAAGAAACAACTTGAACTGATATGTATAATCATTTAGTCTCTTTTTTCAGTCCATTTCTCCAATAAGAAGCATGTTCAAACTTTGATGGTAATTTTGGAGCACAAGAAGGAAGATGTATAGAAATATACAAATATTTATATGAAAGAGACAAAAATAAAAAAGCACTGGTCTATTAAAACTTGTACTAGTCAATTAAAGAATATATTCCTTTACCTATGAAAATTCCTGCCTGAGATAAGACATTAAGAAAGGTCCCACAGCTCCCAAAACATAACTGTAGAAAATGAGCACATGGAACAAAGATTAGTGATTTACTGTCCACAATGAAGCATCAGAACGCAAGTATTGCAGATCCTTTATAGTTACAATGCACCAACAACTGCATTTCCGAGGGGAAAGCATAAACTGATGCTCACTCCAACCTCTGGACCCAACACACGAACAATTAGATAATAAGGTCCTCATCTCTAAACAATAACAGTGCAAGTTAATGATACTATGAGAACCAACTACAACTACTAGAACCAATTGTTAAAAGTCTACAAGTTTCAAATCACTATATACACATTACTATTAAGCACAAGTTTTTACCAATATAAGTAGTACCTTCATTTCACCATTAGTGGAAATTGCACTCTAAGATATAGTCGTTAGAAAAGTACTTGAACCACAGAAGGCAACTAGCATCAATGATTGATCATTGAAAAAATTCCAGCCATATCCACAATCCTATAGTTTTACAGAGTAGATCAGAATATTGTCTAATAAGAATATGAAGAACTAAATTAACATTAAAGAATAGCTACCTGCACATATAGTGGATGCTTGCTTCTGTTGTATCAGAGGTATTTTAAAACTTTAATGCAAGTACAGTTTGAAAATAGGCATAGAAGCATCATACAATTAACAAGTCTAAGAAACATCTGTAATGGTTAATGACAATTACAATCTCAAAAAACATATTTGCTGCTAAGAACCATTGTTTCCTGAAAACATAAATGCAAGTTAATGCAACACAAGTATTTCTGTTATGAAACAAAATAATAACTCTTGTATTCTATGACAGTGCATTATGAACCTAAGATGCAAAGAAACTGCATTGGACAACACTTGAAATGCTAGGCAATTTTTAGCAACTAAATGGGACTAACAAATGCATAAAATGAACTAAACATGTTGCAATTGATGGACAAGCGCACTTGAAATGCCTCTTTCATATAAAACACCTCTGTATATGCAATCTGCCGTAGACGGCTGTCGCCCAACGAATGCCGGAGTGGCAGAATCAAACGGCGGTGCAACAGCTCGGGTGCGGTGGCGGGCATAGGCAGCATCGAAAAGTGTAAAGCCACCAATAGCCTTGAGAAACGGCCGAAGATTCACCGTGGAAGTGAGAAGTCCTAAGCTACACCGATTATGTCAGAAAATCATGGAATCGAGGGCTCTTTGCAAAGAACTGGAACAGAGGAGGCACATGGTTTGTGAGAAAATCGATGGGTGATCCCTCGATCGATGAGAACAACAACGTTGAAGGTGAATGTAAGAGACGGTGGAGCCGACAGCAGAACCACATCGGAAGCAATCAGGCGGTGGAAGAGAATGAGCGGCAGACCTTGAGTGGGTGCGACCACCAAGATGGGTTTTACTCCAATTATTACTCATATTTAATTTAAAACATAAAAATAAAAAAGGAAAAGTGAAAGTTTTTAATGAGAGAGATCTTTCCTTGAGGATTTAATGATATTAACGAGAGGAATAAAAATTCTTTCATTAACATTTATTTATGTTTTTTCATAATAATAGAATATGACTTTTAATGATAGGATTTTCCTTCTGTCATAATTTTCTTGTCATTATTGGCATGTTTTCTTGTAGTGCTGGTTACTCTGATATCAGGTAATAATGGGGGAGGCAACCAAGGGAGTGCAAGTGATGAAATGGTGATGAACCTTCAGGAGGTCGAGAATGCTAATTGGGCTACGGGCAGAGTCTCCAATGTACAAGAGCACCTCAAAATTGGCAAGGAAATTCCAACTTAAGGAATAACCAAGGGGGATGACCTAGTTTTCAAGGAGGTAATTGGCAGAATCAAGCGAGGAATGAGAACTTTGCATATTCAAATCCAAATAATTCAGTTCCATACCCTCCTAACTTTGATCATGGGACCAAGATTGAAGAAGGAAGAGCTAGTATTAATGAAGTATTGGCCAGGTATATGAAGAAGACTGATGGAGATATTGACAAGATCATTAATTGCATTGTACTTATGGATTTGAATTTGACAAAGCAGAATAAAGAAGTTAATAACCAGTTGCATAGTCTCACATATTCTATGAGTCAGATCTTAACTATGGTCAATCAGCAGCAGAAGCAGATTCAGAAGGGGAAGTTTTCATCTGACACAGAAATTAACCCGAAGAAGAGCAACGCGATCACTTTAAGGTCAACAAAGCATTACAAAGGTCCAAAACTGATGCAGGACATAACAGAACGGATGCAGGATAGAACAGGGATGGAACAAGACTGCTCAGCCATGGCTCGGCAGCCAGCTCGAGTCGCGCTGGGTCCTAGAGCAGCCAAGCTGCAGCCGAGTGTGGTTCAGATCGGTCGAGCTACGGTTCAGGGTTCAGCTCAACCCCAGCTCGGCTCAGTTTGCCCTCCCTAAGATGGCTCGCTCGAGTCGAGCTGCCCTTCATAATTTCCAAAGCATTCGAATTATGTACTGAACCAATCTGATCAGGCAATCGCTAATAAAAAGTGGCAGAGAGCAAAGAAACTGAGAGAAGCAAAAGCGGTATTCGAGAAAGACACTTTGCGACTTCTGATCACAAAGGTACCAATTTCTTTCCCTCAGAGATTCTTGTCGAAGAGCCTTGATGAGAAGTTCCGAAAGTTTGCTGATTTTATGAGGGATGTCCAAGTTACCATTCCTTTCTCGGATGCATTGGAAGAGATGTCATATTACGCAAGGTTCATCAAGGAACTCATATCCAGAAAGAGAAAGCTTAACAGTGTAGAGACAGTGAATTTGATGGAGAACTGCAGCTCAATTATTCAGAAGAAGCTTCTAGAAAAATTAAAGGATCAAGTGAGCTTCATTATTCCCTGTGAAATTGGAAAATGACTATCTAAGAGAACACTGTGTAATTTAGGAGCCAGAAAAAATTTGATGTCTTTATCAGTGTTTAAGAAGCTTGGTTTGGGGGAGTTGAAACCCACATCTGTTGCTTTAAAATTAGCAGATCGGTCGTTGACATACCCTGAAGGAGTTATTGAAGATGTGCTGGTGAAGGTGTCGAACTTGACTTTTTCTGTGGACTTTCTTGTTCTTGGAAAAATGTGGAATGGACTATACTTGCTCTTCGATCTCAAAAATTCGTGAAAATGAATACTAATTTTAATAAAAATGAATATAAAATAAATATTCTATACTCAAAATAATAATAGTGGTATAATTAGAATAATAATACTATTTAATGAAAAAAGTAAAATGGAAAGTAAGATTATAATAATATTTAAAGTAAAAAGTTAAATTAATATTTATAAAAATATAATCATAAATGAATATAATACATATGAAAATGAAAGCGATATTACTTTCAAAACTCATTATTTATTATTATATATAATATACTTTTTATAAATTGCAATCAAATCCCTACATTATATTAAATTTTAATTTAAACTTACCATAAACTCTAAACTTATTACAAAATGACCCAACTTTAGTTATACAACTCTGATTGAAAATTCGAAAGCACTTATGGAGTCCTCGCAAGACGAGGATCACATGTATACCAATTTTACATGAAAATAACGAAGTTTTAATGGGACGCAATTTCAAAAGTGAAGTGAGTTTCTTCATAATTCTTTTGTTTCACGTTAAAACTCAAAATTAATTATATCTTTGTAATCCTCATGAGGAGAGCTTCAAAATGGCCTATAATATCAAAGATATGTCACACCGAAATTAAATATGTCATTGAAAGGTTAAAAACTTTGACGGATCTTTTCTAGCTCAAATGACATCTATTTTATAAAAGAGTTGTATATTTGAAATCTACGCATCAAGACAAACATTTTGATATATGATATGATAAAAATAAATTACAAAATGAAAGACGTAAAGAGGAGCAGTGTGATATATATATATATATATATATATATATATATATATATATATATATATATATATATATATATATATATATATATATATATATAACGCCCCGAGTTACGCTATGGGGTTGGGACGCCACTAGATATAAAATTTTCAATATAATAATAAAGGGGTCGAGAATGCACAGTGGAGTTAATATAAAAATCCCCAAAGTGATAACATAATAAAGTAAAAGTGACATATAAATTATTACATATTAGCGTCTACTCACCCGAGTAAAGTGAAATATCCAAAACAAGTACTTTCAGATGATATAACTAAAATAAAGTTCTAACAAAATACCAAAAATATATAAATCATAATACAAGGTCCTCTAAAGGCTTGGAACATCTGCAGAGCCTCTTCATCTTCCAAACTTTATTCTGAAAATCAATAAGGGGTTCCAAAAGTTATATGTTTTCATGAGAAGTTCAAGTATGTGAATATTTCGTTTCTTGCATGTATATATTTAATATTTGATGAATATTATTTCCCACTGAGTTGTGGGTCGCTTACCCTTTCCACTCCAAACTCTTTTCAGCTTGAGGCTGCGTCGGCGTACCGTGGGCAGATGCGTTGTGTGAAAGATTTTCAATGAAAATTTTTAATGATTTGTAATATTGAATCATTTTATTAAATTCTTCATGTCCCCATTGAATGTTAATATTATCAAAGAAATACGAATAAATCTCCCTTTCTATTTATTGAAAACTGGGGGGTGACAAAAAATATGACTCTCTAAATTTTAAATGCTCTCCATTTTACACAAAATACTCTCTAAATTATACAATTGCTTTTAGAGATGCTCTAATATCATGGGATATGGAAGGATTCCCATTTTTAAGGAAATACACATTCCTTATAGAATGAGCATTTTCATATATCAAATATGGGAATGAGAATAATATTGGAAATGTTGATTTTATTCTCAAGATTCCACCACACCAAACATGTCGTAAGAGTGTTAATATTGTATATATTATTATATGCATAAATTTTGAGATAAAATAATAATAATAATAATAAAAAAAAAGTGAGAAGTATAGCATATAGGAATAGAGATGACAACAGGTAGGGTACCTCTAATTTTGGAGTACTATACTCGTATACGTTTAAATATTAACTATCTATATATGTACCGCCCCGTTTAAACATCTTATTATCACATTCGTACCCGTCTCATACCCGTCATAAATTTTATGGTAAAAAACAAGAAGTGATTTTATGATACCATAAAAGTATTAAAATTGTGAATATTATTATGTGCATAAATTTTGAGATAAACAAAAAAAAAGTGTGAAGTTATATCATGTAGGAATAGAAATGTCAATAGGTAGAGTAACTCCTTATTTAGGGGTACTCATACCAGTATCTTTTTAAATATTAACTACTTATATCTATACCCGTCCTGTTTAAAAATTTTATTATCTTACTTATACCCGTCCCATACCCGGCATAAATTTTGTGATAAAAAGTAGTAAGGGATAATTTTATGGTACTGTAAGAGTGTTAATATTGTATTATATTATTATATGTATAAATTTTGAGAATAAAAAAAGTGAGAAGTTATAGCATGTAGAAATAAAAATGGCAACGGATAGGGTACTCTCTCTTATTTTTGAGTACTCATATCCATATCCTTTTAAAAATTCGTAACTAACCATTTAAAACTTTTATTATCATACCCGTGCATTGCAAGGTCATGAAAATTGTGTTTTTAAAATTGATATTAAATTGAGTGGAGTGAAAATACACCTGTTATATTTTAGTAATGCAAAATATATAAAATAAAAATAAAAAAATAAAATTATAATAGTAATTCAATATAAAAAAATATTTTAGACAATGAAATAAACAATACATAAATAAAAATAAAAAGTTAAAATTATAATAGTAATTTAATATAAAAAAATATTTTAGACAATGAAATAAACAATACATAATATATTGCAACAATGAAGATAAAATTTTTCTAAATGTTACTTATGATAATTATGGGTTCACGTAATATGTCTCTTGTGCGCCCGGGCACACGAATTTAGATCTGTGCCCCTTTGTAATTTTCGTGCCCCTTTACAATTTAAACTCTCTAGCAATGCATATGTTTAAATAGAATAGGAAGGGGAAAGATTGTTTTCACATTGGACACAGACTGTGTCCCGTGTCCCCAGTAGTTTTTGCTAAATTTTAATTGATAATTTAAATATATAAGAAATAAGTGAATTTTAGTTTAAAAAAAAGAATCTAGTATAAAATCAATTGACATTAAAATTATGGAAATATGGAAAGAAAAAATAATAAATGGATGATAAGAGTTGATATTAGGTGCACCAATATGTATATAACTTTTTATTTTATTTTGTATACATATTATTCTATTTTGTATACGTGTTTCTTAATAATTGTATATTTTTTTCATACTAAGTTTTTCATTAAAAAAACTAGCATTCATATGTGTATATCTTTTTATTCAATAGTTATACATGTTTTTTAATAATTGTATATTTTTTACACTCAATTTTTTTCATTAAAAAAATTAACAATTAATTGTATACATTTTTGTTCATAATTGTTTATATTTTTGTTTATATTTGTATACGTTTTTAAAAGTGGGTGCACCCTATCTTAGAGTGCACTCGGGTGCGCAGTATAATTAGCCCATAAATAAAATAAATGGATGAGATGTTTAAAAAAATTGGTAATCACAATTAATGGATTAGATGTTATAATAACAAATGAATGACTAAAATTTAATTTCACCAGATTAAATTAGAAAGGGTAAAATAAGCGAAATAATTTTGTGTTTGGACTTTTTAGGTTTGTTTTATCATATAGTATAAAGATATATGAAATATGAAGTGCAACTGTATTGTACAATGCATAATATGTGATCAATAATGTTTAAAAATTTTCTACTAACACAATATATAATACAAGTGATCAAAACCGGTTGAGAGCATGGACTCTTATCCCGGTTCTTGTATATCTTAAGTTGAGAATTTCCTTTTGGGTGGCGCTATTGTCATCGAATTTTTACTGAGATCACCCGAGAATTAAAAAAGAATTATAATGAGTAGACCATTATACCCTCACACTGAATCCACCCTAAACTAATTCATTCTGCCTAGAATTACTTCTCACACCCAATATGACTTCCACAGTAAATTATGGAAGCACACAAATAAATTTTAAAAAATAAGAACCGCAACACAGAACAGAGGAAGAAGGAAATGAAAGGGAAGGGAAGGGTTAAAATCCATTTCTACGGCACCCAATATTCCTATTTTTTAGATAATTGATGAAGTAAAAAAAGTAATCAGGTCCAATAAATGGAGATTGCCATTATGCAGCAACCCATCTTCATTTCATGCCCTCTATTTCAATAGTACCCAATTAGATTTGGTGTAACGTGTTCAACTTGTTAGAATTTTTTTTTAAAATTCTGTAATAAATCTCCAATGCCGCCACACCAGGATCTTCCACCGCATACATTATTACACTTTTCTAGCGACATTGGATTTAAAATTATTATTAAAAATTCTTCTACGCAACAGAGGGGACTCATAACTCCCTCCTTATCAATTGGGAAAGAGGAGGGACAATCGGAGAGTAGTCGGCGAATTCATGTATACAGTGAAAGCTAATTCACTTGCAGAAACGGATGGATATGACATGGAGGAGGATGCAGAAAATATGTGGGGTTTGGGTGATTAAAATCATATATTTAAGGTGGGGTAATTTAGTATTTTCATTATATATTATTTTTTCCTTTTATCTTGATATATTTCAATTTTCAGTTTTTTTATTTCTTATATAATAAGATAATTTATGATACACTTAAATTGAGTTGAGGATAAGCTTTCAAATTTAGAATATGAACCCTCCGCCCCATCTGTTTGTATTCTCTCTCCAAATAATATGCACGCATGCTTATATATTCAACTGAACTAATAACAATATCTGATTAATCCATGGTCATGGCCAACTACTCCCCTGCTCCACTGTTTGAATCCAGTAAAGCAAAGGGGAGTTTAGCTTACAAGCTCTTTGCAACTTCAATTTTTACGGGAATTATTTCGATTTTGGTTTACAGAGCAACTCATTTCTCTCAGATTAACAATGGAAGCTTTGTTTGGATTGGAATGTTTGCCGCTGAAATTTGGTTCGGATTTTACTGGATCCTCACTCTGGCCGTTCGTTGGAATCGTGTTTATCGTACCACCTTTAAGAACAGGCTCAATCAAAGGTCTTCCAATCCCCTGTTTTTCAATTCATTACTCTGCTGCTCTATAAGCTTGATTGGTGTGTGTGTGTGTGTTTACTGTTATTATGTTGTATCGATCGATTGAAGGAATGATGATGATGTGCAGGTACGGTAGCGATTTGCCCGGCGTAGAAGTATTTGTTTGCACAGCAGATCCCACGATGGAGCCGCCGATGATGGTGATCAACACCGTATTATCCGTGATGGCTTATGATTACCCGCCGGAGAAGCTGGCAGTGTATCTCTCCGACGACGGCGGCTCCGACCTCACATTCTATGCCCTCTCGGAGGCGTCGGTTTTTGCTCGGCATTGGATTCCATTTTGTAAGAAATTTCAAGTCGAACCTCGATCGCCGGAAGCCTATTTCAGATCACAGGCTAACGAGTTGGAAGCAACTCAGGATCAAGCTCAACATGCCGCTGCTGTCAAGGTATTCGACACTATGTCAGTATTTGATGATATTAAGATGGCTAAACTAAACCCTAGGTATTGATTTGGGATTTAATAAATTGAAGTTTGGGATTCATGTTGGAATGATTTTCTTGATCTGGCTGTGAAGGAATTGTACAAAGACATGGAGAAGAGGATTGAAGTTGCAGTCGAACTAGGGAGGATCCCCCAAGCTGCAGTTTCAGAGCACAGAGGATTTTCCAATTGGGATTCATTCAGGTCAAAAAGGGATCATGATACCATACTGAAGGTTGGTGAATGTATTAATAAATTAATGATCAACTTGGTTTAAATGAATCAGTTGTCAATATACAGAAATAGAAGGTGGTGGTGTTTTTGTTTTCACATAGATACGGTCACGTTTGTTTTGGGTTTCCGGATTTTCAAAATCAAACATTTACAAACTTTATGAGTATACATTTTCTTTCTTCAGTCAATTCTTTTTTTCATTTTACCTCTTTTCTATTTTCTCACATCTGTTAACACTTTCATGCACACATTATCTGTGCAATCAATTCTTTTTCTCTTTATTATACTTTTTCTTTTCTTTTCTCAAGTCAATTAATATTCTCGAGCTTATGTCACTGCTCACCTCTTATATATTTATTTGACATATACTTTTTCTTTTCTTTTCTTTTCTCACGTCAATTAATATTCTCGAGCTTATGCCACCGCTCACCGCTTACATATTTATTTGACATTTAGCTAAAACCACCCTACCAAAACTCATAAAAACATTGATGATCACTATTCATGATTTTCAAATTCTATATAAATCTCAAACTTACATTCCCGAATATGTCAGATATTGATCGAGGGAGATGCCGAAACCGACATTGAAGGGTCTCGAATGCCTACTTTGGTATACTTAGCCCGGGAGAAGCGCCCCCAGCATCCTCACAACTTCAAAGCCGGAGCTATGAATGCGTTGGTGAGGGCCTTAGTAACCAAAGAAACCTAAATAATATACACACCCAAGGGTTATTAACTTGGTAATGCATTCTGCAGATAAGGGTGTCCTCTGAGATCAGCAATGCACCAATAATTCTTAATGTGGATTGTGACATGTACTCAAATAATTCACAATCAATAAGAGATGCACTCTGTATCTTCTTGGATGAAGAGAGGGGCCATGAGGTGGCCTACGTGCAGTTTCCCCAGAGCTTCTTTAATCTTACCAAGAACGAACTTTACGGTGGCTCCCTCAGAGTTGTTGCCGATGTCAGTACATTGTCATGCATCTTCACTACCCTACACATGCCATACTTATTTTCCTGTCGTGATGTTCTCTTTTTGGCCTGCATTTTAAGGTTGAGTTACACGGTACAGACGGTCATGGTGGACCTCTATATATTGGAACTGGCTGCTTTCACAGAAGAGATACTCTTTGTGGAAGAAAGTTCGCAAAAGGTTCCAGGTTCGAGTGGAAGGAAGTAGGCGTTACTCGGACAAGAGAAAGTGTTGTTGAACTTGAGGAAAGAGTGAAAGCACTAGCAAGTTCCACATTTGAGAAAAACACACAATGGGGCCATGAGGTCTAAGTGTCATGTTCGCCGAGCACATTTTCTATTGTATACATCTCATATGCATTACTAACATGATTGGTTGTATCGTTTACAAGCAGATTGGATTGAAGTATGGCTGCCCGGTCGAAGATGTGATCACCGGGCTGTCTATTCATCAGCAGGGGTGGAAATCTGTATATTTCAACCCTGAAAGAAAGGGTTTCTTAGGCTTAGCACCTACAACCCTTGATCAGACACTAGTACAGCAGAAGAGATGGTCGGAAGGAGACTTGCAGATTTTTCTGTCAAAATACAGCCCCATATTTGCTCTAGGAAAGATAAAATTAGGCCACATAATGGCATATTGTGTCTATTGTCTATGGGCTGTTAACTGCTTTGCAACCTTGTATTACTCCATCATACCGTCTCTGTGTCTACTCAAAGGCATCGCTTTGTTCCCGAAGGTAACTAAATATATCAATCAAGATTAAGATTTAATGTCATGAATGGATATGGATCTACCAGGACCCATTATCCATGAAGACAACACTTCTCATGTGTGAAAATTTATCAGATGTCAAGCCAGTGGATTATTCCATTTATGTATGTGATCGTAGCTCAGTACGTGTACAGTTTTGCCGAATATCTCTGGACAGGAGGGACGTCATTAGGGTGGTGGAACGAGCGAAGAATGTGGCTGTACAAAAGAACAAGCTCATATCTATTTGCAGTGATGGACACCTTCTTAATGATGGTGGGGGACACAGATTCAGGATTTGCAATCTCAGCCAAAGTGTCGGATGAGGATGTGTTGGAGCGGTACGAGCAGGAGATAATGGAGTTTGGAGGCGATTCCCCCATGTTCACTATACTATCATCACTCGCACTGCTTAACCTGATTAGTTTTGTTCTGGTGGTGACAAGAGTGGTTTTTGAGGCTGGGGGGCTCGACTCTGCTGTTGAAAACTACGCTTTTCAGATTGCTCTATGCGGAGCTCTGGTTTTGATCAATCTACCGCTCTACAATGCCGCTTTTCTAAGGAAGGATAAGGGGAAGCTCCCAAGTTCTGTCACACTTAAATCTACCTTGCTGGCCCTTTCATTCTGCACCTTCTCTTATCTTCTCTAAAGATTATGAGGATACTAAGATTTGAATCCCTATTAAAATGAAATTATGCATTTATTTATTATATAAATTCATCTGAATCCATCAACCCAAATGGACCACAACAAAAATACTACAAACATGGACAAAAATAGGGTAATAATACATTTCTCTTAAACAAATGAATCAATAAGTTGGCGGTGAACATGAAATACAGATTCTGTACAAAAGGTCAACCATGATCCAAAAAAAAAAAAGCACCAAGGAAAGAAGTCGTAAATCGTCGTCCACAAAACAATTACATAGGTGATATTCATGTTTTCAATGTACCTTCCCCAACCAACAGAATTTAACAGCACAATGGACTGCGTGGTGTCTCATACCACAAGCAGCTCCGATCAAACAACCATTTTTGGGTATGTTTATAAATATATCCAATACATATTCATGTTTACAAATAAACCTGGTCAAGACTGCGTTCGGGCGCCTCTACATGCAGCAAAACCATTTTTTCTGCAATTCAACACATTTTCAGTTCAAAACTGTTGACAACAGGATGCAGCAGAGATTTGTATGAGATGAAATATAAAGTGCAAAGACACGTGGGGTGGTCACTTGCAGATTAATCAACAGAACAAAAAAATAGAATACATCGATGTTTCATTTCCATTATATGGCACGGCCCATAAATAAACTCAAGAAACACACTATTGTGGTATAAAACAGTCTCAGGTGCTGTGGTGTGCAACATTTCCATTTCACATGGGAACTAAGTTAGCTACAATTAATTGAGATTAGTTCATTTTCTTTTACAGTAGTGCCATGATCAACCCGTATTAGTCAGCTTATAAGGCTACAAGATAAGTAATTTTCTCCATGAACTGGAGACTGTTTCACACCGTAGTTGTTAAAGGCGTATATCCAACTAAACACATAATTGTCCAACTAAATAAAGGTAAAAATAAAAAAATATCAAATAATAATACATTAACTCATAAATAACATAATCACAAATTAAAAACCCGTGCATAATGTCATAATGAACTGCACAATTCAAGTACACAACGCAAATATACAATCACAAAAGGCAAATATTCAAAATCCTTCAAGTTTAAGAAAATATCAAATGTCAAAGGCTCAAATGATTACCAATGAGACAAAAATCATAATTATCATGGTCTATGGTCCTCCTCATAATCTTCATTCTCTTCTTCACCATCAAATTGATCATTATATTCCATAGTTGTTAAAGGCGCGCCTCAGGCGCTCAGGGGTCTGCGCCTAGATTGTTGATTTTTTGCCATTCCAGGCTCATGTATCAAAGGCGTGCGCCTAGGTGCGCCTCTTCAACATCCTGTTTTTTTTTTTTTTTTTTTTTTTTTTTTTGAAGTTGGTACTCAATTATTAAAGAGTTTACACGTTTTTTAAGATAAAAATGGACAGCCCACTTATAAAATGAAATAAACAGAGAATTAGGGTTAGGGTTTTAGTACTTGAACTTTCAAAACAAAGACAAAAAGGTGGGCTGCCTTCACCTCCACCATCTGCCGCTTACTTGAACTTTATTTGTGTGTATGTTTTATCTGTTATAATGCTATTATGAATTATTATGTATCATTATGTGATATTATGTGATTTTTATGTTAGTTTAGTTAGGTAATATGATTGTAAGTAGGATATATTTGTGTATATACATTGTAAATTAAGTTTTAGGCAAAATGTAGCTTAGGCGCGCGCCTCGGGCGCGCCTTGCGCCTCAGGCGCGCCTAGGGGTTTGTGCGCCTAGGTGCGCCTCTCGCTTTTAACAACTATGTTATATTCATTAAATTCTTACTCTTCATGAAAAAAAAAAAACCAAAATTTGGAAATGTAACCGAGGCGCGCCTTTTCATCCAAAAAGGTGCACAAAGGCGAGGGTTTTTTAAACATCAACCGAAACCCTAAAAAACCAAGAATCCCAGGCGTGCCCGAGGCGCTCCTTTAACAAATATGTTTCACACCACAGCAGCTGTTTTTATGTTGCATTTCAATATACAGAATACTGAATAGTTGCTTCTTTTCCATCACTAAGCTACCAATTCTCAATTATCCCTTCAATATTAAATTTCGTTTAATTTATTCAATCACATTTCACTCAAAAGCATTATGTCACAAGGAATTAAAGAATATCACTGAAAACACTAACTAAGATTATCGAAAAGATATTTTTTTTTTTTTGGGGAGGGTTGGGGGGGGAGGTGGGGGGTAAGGCATCATAATGTAAATAATGAATAGGACATTGGCGAGGAAAAATGAAGAGAGAAGAGGATTCAAAGGAATTGAATAAGTGCATGAATCTACATCAAACTAACAACCGTAATTGGACGTAATTGTTTGACAGTTATTAATAGACAATTAGACAAGTGCATCATGTAATGCTGAGATATACAATATATATGGAAGAAGAACGTACACCCTGAGGTTTTAAAGGCTCCACTTCCTGCTTTGTATTTGCAGCCACTCTCGATGGAGAATCTGGCTTCCCACCAGTCTTCTTCTCATCCCTAGCCTTGTTAAATATTACAGTAAAACCCTCAGCAGAAGCTGGATCATTAACATCCCACTCACCAAACTTTGGCAATGGTCGACCCTTCTCCTGCCAAAGCCACATCTCAACTTCATTAGATACTCAAATCTTAGATGTCGAAGCTAAAGATTCAAACACTAAAACTCCAAACAGTAGAGAGAGAAAAAAAAATTAGTATGACCAGTCTGCAGCATAAAAATCAAATGTTAACACGGAAAAGAAACAATCATTGTGTAAGAAATATCCTATCATGAAGCGAAGAGGATGATTGAACTAATTATTTACACAAGCTTGGTAGTTTGACAAACGACGGGTAAAACCATGAACTTTGTGTTCCCCTCGAAGCTTAAGCAACGTATAACGACAGAACAATATGTACAAAACACAAAAGTACCACTAAACCTATCAAATAAGTCAACTTCAAAGTTTGTCATAAGATTGTAGGTTTTATCTTGCTTCTTTTTATGGAAATTAACAACGTGCAACGACAACGATAAATAAATTGATTAATATATAAAACGAAACTCCAATCAATGGTGCCGTGCATCTAATCATTATCAGCGATTAAAAACTTCATTCTCTTGTTGTGCCATTATGCAAACACTATCATTCACATTTCAAAAGAAAATTTCAGAGTATTATGGAGCCCAACTAAGAACAGCATGTTCTTGTTTCCAGTGAAATAATGAATTAACTTTTACTTCTAATTCAATACACTTCTCGATCTACCACAGCTATTACCTATCAAAATCTAAAGTAAAAGTAAAATTAAAAAAATCTGACAATATAGTAGAAAAAAACCTAAATTAAATATGTAAAAATCGTCTCTTGGGGCAGGGTAGAGTAGGGTGGGGTGGGGGTGGTTATAACCGGAGAAAATTCAATCGCTGGTACCAACAACATCCGATCACAAACAGCAATCAAACAATTTCACACATAACCCAAAATCAATTTAGGCAACTATAAACAAAATTCCACCAGTGTAAAAGATATTTAATAAAGAAAAAAAATCGATCGAAACTTGAGAAGTGATGAAATTCCCAATAGAAATGGAAATTAATCATGAAAATACTAATTCTAACTAAAGATTTTAGGGGGAGTAAATTGAGCCAGACAAATCGAAGTAATAATCAATAACAACCATCAAGAGCATTAGCAAAATTAGAGACTACATACCGACATGAATATTGCTCCAGATGAAATATTTGCGAGCAGGAAACTGATTCGAGCAGCACGCAAGATGGAGAGGGAGATGGGAAGGGTATATATTGGGAGTAAAAAAAAACACAATATTCGTCGAGAGAAATTGTTTAAAAAGAAAAAAGGAAAAGAAAAAGAAATGTCGGGAGTGGGACCAGCAGCCCTCTTGTCATAGTTGTCCCAATTCTTTCTTCGGTAAAACTCTTCCTCTTAATTACGAATTAACAACTAGGAGTACAATTTTATTGTCCAACCATGAAATATATTTACAAATACAAACCTTATTTTATTAATACATAATAATGTAATCGAATCAAATCCGCAAACTATTCGAGTCTCGATTCGATAAAGTAATCATTCGAGCTCGTTTGTCAATCTTAACAAGTTAATACGTTCAAAATTTGAGTTCAAATAGTTTATCAAACTAAACTTAAACCTAAGAATATTTAGCTCGAAAACTCGGAAACATATTTATTAACGAATGCATTAATGGCTCGCTAATGTGTTTATATATATATTAGTATTTAATAATTAAATATTTATATTAAAAAACACAAATAGCATAATAATTTAAATGATTATTTAAATATTTATATACTTTCTCTGTCCCGTACCAAGAGTGTATTTTATTTTTTTCACGTAGAGTAAGGAGTATTATTATTTAATGTGTAGTGAGTAGTTGTATCAGTGAGAGTGTGGACCCCATGTTTTAATTGTATTAGTGGGTGAGTGTGAGACCCATGTGTATAAAAATAAAAGGTAACCCTTTGGATGAGACGACCAAAATAGAAAAAAGAGACTCTTGGTGCGGGACGGAGGTAGTATGTATTTTTTATTTTTTTGTTGGTTTTTTTAATTAATATTTATGAATAACATTAAATGTTAATTAATGAAATGTTCTTTTAATGTCTACGAATAAAAATATTTATATGTTCATGAACAAATATATGAAAAAATTATTTTACGTGTTGGTGAGCCTTAACAAATAGTATCGGTTCGAGCTCGAGTTCGATTATTCCTTAACAAACGATACTCAAGTCTAGTAGTATTCGACTCGGCTCCGTTGATTACATCCCTACTAATACGTCGGATGTTGTATGATATTTTTGTGTTACATTTCTCTTTTCTCTTGCACTCATTATGAGTAATACGCATGTGGAGAAAAAATCCGTAGGGAAAAAAGTTGAAATTATCCTTCTAGAATATAAATTTTATTATATACTACGTACGTGTCAATTATTCACAATTTATAATAGGAGATATTGTAACACAAAAATGTAAGAGGAGATCCCGTCCCTTTTATTATATACTCATCTCCTTTTTTCTACTTTCTTATTTTATACACATCATTTGATCTCCAAAATACCCTTGAAACTATTTCATGCGCAATCTTCTTATTTTATTAAATTAAATATACATCCTCTCTGATCTTCAAAATACCCTTGAAACTTTTTCATGCACACTTTTAACAAATTTTTGTTACCATCAGCAATCCTGCGTTCTCTTTTGATGCTTTCAAATAAATCACGAGTATCTACCATTCAAGCTAGTGCACAAACAAGCTAAATGCTGCTAGCAGAACTATAGATTTGGAGATCTTTTTAAAATTTTGCAGTTCATCCATTTGCAAGTAAATAAGCAGGATCTTCAATGTATTCCAGATTAGATGGAGTGAGATGGCCTCAAAATAGATATATGCAGTTTTGAAGGAATTCTTAATTTAAAAATAGTGTTAGTAATTTTAGATTTTGTTCAACTAGTCCTAAGATCCTAATTTAAAATTAAAAAAAATTATAAACAATAATAGAGTAGTGATAAGGTAGAACTGATCGTATGGTACACCTTTTCAGGAAGGATTACCTTTTAAAATATCATGACCACTCTAGAAAATATTTAGGTTATTCTACTCAATAGAATTCATACACAATCTCATGAGAATATTATTTTTTGCGCTAAAGAAAGATTAATTCTTTTTTATTTAATAGGGTTTATACAAAATAGAAATATTACTCTAAGGTGGAACCAACTCAATGGTGACTCAAGTCATCAGGTGGAATCGCTCACGCCTCTACACCCTGGCCCGACAGAGTGGTGGAGAGACTAATAATAGTGACTCAACTGATCAATAAGGGCTAGTATTTGATCAATAGGAAATAGACCACTACCTACTGCATACAAGGAGCCCCTTGCATCCCGGCCCGACAGAGTAGTACCCTTATTTTGAGATGTTACTCCCACACTGCGATTGTGGAATTCGATTCTTGATCATAATTACAAGATATCCCTATGATCAGTTGAGCTGTCATGGTGATTAAATTTTGAGATAATAATGTCATGTGAAATAGCATAAAATAGTGGGCTACGATTGCACAAGTTTTATAAGAGGGCGACCTACTATTGGGCCAAGTAGCCACTTTAACATATGGAGTAATAATTTGGCTACTTTAACATATGGAGTAATAATTTGGTCCAACTACAGCCCAATAATATTTAATGGCTAGTATTACCAAAATGGCCTTGTCATTTATGAACTACTCTCTGAGTTGAGAGTTCTCAGGTGACCTAAGATGAGTAATCGGAGAGAATGAAAACGCACCATCTGTGTCGGGTCCTCACCCGGGCTAATGCCCATACCCGACTCCGAACCTCACCACCCGCCCGTTCACTATGCTCCTCGCCGTCGGCCGCAGACGTGGCGCTAAAGAATGTGACCAAGTCGACAGCTGCGGCGCCACGTGAGGGAAGCCGACTTCGTTGCAATCGACTTGGAAATGACGGGGGTGACCAGCGCTCCATGGAGAGACACCTTTGAGTTTGATCGCCCTGATATCCAGTATTTGAAGATCAAGGATTCCGCCGAGAAGTTCGCCGTAGTCCAGTTCGGCGTCTGCCCCTTCCGATGGGACCCGAATAGCCACGCCTTTGTTGCCCATCCGTAAGTTTGTGTGTTTGTGTGGGTGGATTTCTATTGAAATTGTTCATTTATTAACCGCCTTGCTATTTTGAAAATTCAGGAAAAAAAAAAATGGTTGCAAGGATAGGTTTTTTTGAATAGTTGGAAATAGTGTGATCAGCTCCAATTGCTATTTTTACAGGCACAACTTTTATGTATTTCCTCGACAGGAATTTCTGGGTGATGGTGTATCTAATGAGTTCCAATGTCAAACATAATTCTTGGCGAAATACCAATTCGATTTCAATTCGTGCATATATGAAGGTGAACTTTTAGTTTTACACAGACACTCTTAGCTTTGATTTTTTTTTTTTTTTTTTTGGATATTATGGATTAATGAATTTGTATTAATCAAGTTAACTGATTTGATTGAATTGTTGTCCATTAATTTGTTGTTTGAAATTATATGATGGAGATTCATGTATATTTGTATTTCCTGACAATTATACCAAATACCTACTTTCTTACGTTTCAATAATAGTAGACCTAGCTATAGTCTATAAGTGACTAGTCTTACGGGTGTAAATTTGCATAATTGATGTTAAAAGAAATGTTATGCTCACATACAATTACATCAATTTGTGTTAGATTTGGTCGTAGGTGTTATGAAACTGTGAGCTATTACTCTGTCGCTTATAGAATTTCGGTTTTGGGGAGATCATCTGAAGACTGAAGATTACTATTCAGCCGAATGTGTTGCCCTAAAATGATGTCTTGTTTGTTACTTTTGAAGGCATAACTAGGGGTAAGCTGTTAAGAGACATAATAACATTGTTGATTGTGTCAAAGTCTCTTTTACTTTTAGTGTAACTACATCAGACAAAACCTTAATCGCATTTTCAATTGTGTTCAGTGACTTCAGTCTAGGCTCTTGCTCTCATTAATATAGTGGTTTCTTTCCAAGTTTTTTTAGGTCTAGCCGTTGTGAGCATGATATTCTCATCTAAAGGTCTTTGTGCACATGCCCAAACCATCTTATTCACGTATCTTTTTTCTTTTTCTTTTTCTTTTTTTGGCTTTAGGGTGTTTGTTCAATGAGTCATGCCACCACCCTATTCAATTTTAATGCATCTTTCGGTTTGCCTTGAGCTTATGATTAAGATTATCAGGACATACATGCATTCGGTCACACACACATATATAAAAGTACTTGTCTGCTGCCAAATTATGTTCTGTCAATAATCTGATGGTGGTATGTCAGGAAACTCGTAATCATACCCAGAAAATATATGTACTTATGGCGTCGCGCTGTATTTTAGTCCAAACTCCAGATGCTGATTGTGTCCAGTTTGCTAACGTGCTAATTCTGTGAAGTATTTTTGGAGATTTTACACTTTTAAATAATCTCAGGAATCTCTTATCTATCCAGAAGTCAAGAAGATGAAGCATTGAAACGGTTGGACACTGTATACAATTATGAGTTTCCTGACTCATTGGGCAATCTGATAAATGGTGTGGATAAACAGTTGGTTAAGATGGCAGATATTCTATTTGCTGAGAGGATGAAGTACATAATTGGTGAATGGCGTGCTGTATTATTAGGAGAGAGAAATAGGGGATCGGAACTCCGTAGTAGTTGGAGTGACGCAAGTAAAAAGTTTCAGACTACTTTCTTCCAGATGCGGCCAGCTCTTGTAGTGAATGGGTTGACTTCCCACCAGCTGAAGTTGATTAAGTTGGTAAAAAAAAATCCCCCTTTTATCTGTTTTTTATTTACAGTAATCTGATTTAGCATTTCTCAAATTTATATCAGACATTGATTAGATTAAGAATGTCCTTCATCGTATGGTTAGTTCAATTAATGCCTGAGAAATTAATTGCTTATAAATGCTAGGTGTTGCTTGATATGGATTTTTCTGTTTATATGCCTGTAATTCTAGTAAATATATCTTGCAAGTTTATTCTCCTGTCTTCTGCAAAGCAATGCATATATATGTGTGCGTGCGTGCGTGCGTGGGAGTGTGTTAATTTTTCTACCACAAAATCAATAATGTTATAATGTATAATTTCAAGGACATTTAATGTTAATATTTTAACTAATCATTTATATGATCTTTAATTTGACTCTCGCATTGCGTGCAATAAAATTTTTAATCTAAAACGTTGGTACATTTTTCGTTTGATTTTGTATTTTCTTGGATACATGTAACAAATTTGTATATTTGTGGTGAGTTTTATTTATTTAAATATGAAGTTTCAAAACAAGCATCATAAAATATGTCCTGCATAAGAAATTAAGTACAGTAAAGTTACACATGTATAAAGAAAATAGAATAGTTACTACTGTTAGAAATAAGAAATTAGATGCACTAATCATGTTTTACATGGGTACACTTTTTAGTTTCTTTAAACTGAGAATGCTAGTCATCCGGGCAAAAGATGCGGAGCTTTTTTATTTTCTCTTATCATCATTGAGGCATCTTAGGCAACTTCTGTGCATCTTCATGACTACATCTCATATGGGTCCCAGAAATAATGTTCAGCAATTTATGGAGTACATGATATTCTTCCTTTGAATAGTAGATGACCAGCATGTTAGCAATTTAGCATGTATTTAGTTGGAAGTAAAAGCTTATTGAAAAAAGTATCCCTTTTTTCGTGTGATTGTTGAAACCCAAGTACCCAACAAATCTAGGACATTGCAGTATTCCATTTTCCTTCATGGCCTCATTTCATTGCTTCTCTTAGATTGAGTGTTGTATTAATGGTTTCATTAACCTCTTGTAAATTATTATTATTATTATTTTTTATCTTATCTGAAACCTTCATAGATTGCCACTCTCTCTCTATCTCTATCTCTATCTCTATCTCTATCTCACACACACAATGTAATTCTCCGTTAATTTTTCTATTACATGTTAAGTTTTATTTTTGTAAAAACAGGTCACTGAAAAGCATTATAAGGATCTTGCTTATGTCAAGGTGACTGATGAAACTTATGGTCCACAAACATTGTTAGTCTACACAGATTCTGCAGCAGACAAGGATTTGCTGAAGGTTATAAGGTTTCTTAAATGTTTTCTTGTATTTATTTGATTTGCTTCACCGAGTATATTCTACGTGTGCAGTGCTCATCCATCTATTCTAATTTGTCTTTCTTTGAACCTTATCAGATTGTTTCTCCATTTATTATATTTAAAGTGATTTTCATCTGTGAACTTAGCAACTGCAGCACAGCATCGATATGCCTTAGTCAGCCACTCAACCTGAAATATTATGGAAATCTTCATACTCGAGGAATTCATGCACTATTTTAAATGCCTGTAATGTGGATCTAAGCTAATTACATCATTGCCTCTTGCAGGAGGAGGTTAAAGCTTGTCAAAGAAAAGAAGCAGAATTGAAAATCAAAGCTGCTATTGGGTTTAGACATGTCATTGATTTGCTCTCATCAGAGAGAAAGTTGATTGTAGGTCATAATTGCTTTCTTGGTAAGAAGTGTATGCTATTGACTAGTATTTAGTTTCTTTCTGAATTTCTTTATATCATCACTTAAAAAATCTGGCGTCTTTTCTTATTATTTGTTTGCTAATGTTTGAGGCAGATCTTGCACATATTTACAAGAAATTTGTTGGTCCCCTTCCTTCGACTGCTGAAGAATTCGTCTCAGCTCTTCAAAAATTTTTCCCACACATAATAGACACAAAAGTGCAGCTCAATTTGGACAATGCATTATCACGTATGATGGAGAAAGGCAGCACATCATTGTCTAAAGCATTTGGCTTACTCTGTCCTCCTATTGCTCCATCTGGTACAAGCACTGGTTTGGCAGATAAACCACGTGTCAAAGTGGAAGTTCAAGTGGATGATCAGAGGTTTGTTTCACCTTTTGCTATAAAACTTACAGCTAGATATTTATGCTCTTGTGCTAGTTTTTACCGTTCTCTTGCTCACCTGAGAAGCTTGTCAATTATTGTCAGAAAGGGACTCTAAAAGCATCAGCCTACATGAATAGTTCTTCACTTCCTCTTAAACATATGGAGCTTCCATGACTCTTGAGAACCAAGTGAGATGCAAAACCAATCTGTTTATATGAAACCTAAAAAATATATTATTTGAACATTATTAGAAATGGATTTACGGTAAAATCTTTATCACTTATGAGTGAACCCTGAATTTGTTTAAAATGTATGAGAAAGAGCAAATAGGTTAACTTAACACACTATGCATATATAGGCCCACATATAAACTACTACACTTTATTAGAAAAGGGTTCCAGTAATCTTTGAATAAATTAGAATATGCTTTTCATATTTTTAATTGTATGGAAATTGTTTAATTTAAAGTTATTTTATATTCTCATTTAAGTGATCTATGAGGTTTATAGCTATTTAGGAAGACATTGGTCATTGTAAGAGCCCTCCCAATGCAAAGTTTACTTTTGCAGTTTTGCCTGGACATAACTGGTTGGTGGTGCAACACACATGCAACTTACGCATACAAATAAAACTTTAACATCTTATTTTATGTTACATTATAAGTGTGTTGGTATGATTGGTAGATTTTCTTTTTTGCTTTTATTTGGTGTTACAGGTATTATTTTGTCTGAAGACCATGAAATGCATGTCATATACTGTTCACTGCACAGTTCTTTCTTATTGACTCGACTAAATAATTTAGATGCCATAAAAATAAACCAAAATGTGTGTGTATCCTTGGATACAGCTCATGTCATCTGTTACTAATGCTGCCACAGGTTCTCAAATTGGAACTCTGGAGCCAAGCATGAAGCTGGATACGATGCTTTTATGACAGGGTGCATCTTTTCTCAGGCATGCGTTAATTTGGGAATCGATTTGAACTCAAACGCTGCAAATCTAATACACAATGAGAAGCTTCTCAAGTATATCAACCATTTATATCTCAGCTGGGTGAATGGATACATTATAGATTTAAAAACTGGAAAGACTGTTGAAGAGTTTTCAGGCTCTACTATCATCAGGCGGAGGCGTGCAAAGCCTGTGTTCTCGGATATGGTTTTATTGTGGGGCCTACCAGAAAAGTTGAAAGCAAAACATATAAAAGATTGTTTACTTAAAGTTTTGGCCACAACTCTGTTGTTAATGTTTACCATATGGATGAAACAGCAGTTTTTGTTCATTTCAGCAAAGCAGAACTGGTTTCTGAGTTTCTTAATCTGAAGGACAAATTATAGGGAGAGAACACTCCGATTTTGGTTTTGCATCCACTATCGAAGATTCTAGAAAGTGGATGTGTCCGCGCTGCTAGTTACGATAGATATAAAGAGGTCTGTAGCTCATCTGTATCCAAAGTGCTGTTCTTGGATCAGGTTGAGGCTGTCGGGATCAACGGAGACACTGGAGTTGTAGAAACAGGTGTTGATGCTGAAGATCAGGGAGACAAATACTGTAAGAAGACTTGCAAAGAAAATATTTGTCCTGAATCTATAAATCAGAGAATAGTGGCTGGTACAAGTAATGTGGATCCAAGTGATGAACCTTTGGATTCTTTCTATCCCTTGGAAGCTCAGATGAGCAAATAAAATTATAATTACGTTTAACATATTTCTTCTAAATATCTTGATAAGTAGTATTTGTTTATTTCTCTATAACCCAAATTGATATGAGAGAGAGAGAGTAGTGCGATTAGAAAGAGAGAGAGAGGCAGAATTCCAATCTTCGCATGGATTAATCAGTAGACAACTTTCATAAGTTGTTGGAGGGCATGTTAGATTAAAAGCCACTTGTTTAGAAAAATGTAGACTCCTCTTCCAAACTTAATCTTCTACGAAATTTAAGAAAAATTGCTTCTTGATCTATTTTAGTTAATTTTTGGAGAGTAATGTATTTTTAGATAATAAAAAAACTACTCCATAAAGTATGATATGAGTGTTACGTGGAGTTAGTAAATTTGTAATTAAAATATGCTTTTAGGATTCAGAATTGATATAATGTTTCTTCTGGATAGTAAATTTTAATTTGGAATAGACGAAAACGAAAAATAATAATTTAACTAGAGACAAAGGGAGTATATTTGCTGAATCCAAATTAACATAAAAAAGCATAAGTTGTTTTGCTCAATAATTTGTTCTCGTTAGTTTTGGGATGTCGTTTCACTTCTTTTTGAGAGTTTTTGCAAGGAAATTTCCAAAAATGCCACTTTCAATATATATTTTTTTTAAAATGCCACCCATCATAGTTTTTTTTTTAAATGTGTCACTTTTTAAATTTTTTGGACCTAAATAGGAAAATTTCCAAGAATGCCATTTTCAATACATCTTTTTTAAAAATGTCACCCACAATAATTTTTTTTTAAATATGCCACTTTTTAATTTCTTTGGACTCAAATACCCCTTCACTCATTAAACTTCATTATCTTTTCTCTCTCTATTATTCATTTTGCATCATTCTCTCTTCATACTCTATCTTTCATTCTTCAAAGATTTTAAAGATTTGAGAAGACAACCACACGAGGGAAGCGACAACGGCACAACGCAACCCAATATGAATTTAGGTCGCACAAAAGGTCGCGTAAAGGGTCGCACAAAAGGTCACGTACAGGATTGCATAGTTGGTCGCATAAAAGGTTGCTTACAGGGTCGCACAGTTGGTCGCACGGTATTGTGCGACCTTTCTTGCAACTGTTTGTGTACCAATCATGCGACTATATTTGTGCGACCTTTCTTGCAACTGTTTGTGTACCAATCATGCGACTATATGTTTCTGCATATAGTCGCATGCAGGATCGCATAAGAGGTCGCATACAGAGTCGCACATAAAGTCGCATTGATGGTCGCGTGTGTTGTCTCATAAGCAGTTGCATAATTGGTTTCACAAGAAGTTGCTTATACTTGAAGCGTATAGTCGCATAATAGGTCGCACTAACAGTCGCAGGTAGGGTCGCTTATGTGTTTGCATGAAAGTTTGTGTGTGGTGTGATAAGCATTTGCGTGATTATTCATGTAACTACATTTGTAAAAAAAAATGACTAAATTATTTTTAATAAAAGCTCATAATCACATATTTGAAACATATAGTATAAGAACAAATATTACAATCCTCAGTTTGAAAGCTCGAAAAACAATGTTTAAAGCAACTTCGAATACATAAAAAGTCAATGGTCCAAACAAAAATACATAAATCTATAATGATTTGAGTACATAGCTCAACAAAAAAGCTAAGCTAGCATGTTTGCAAACTGCATTGTTATAAGTTCATCTAATAACTAAATAATTGAAGTACTACTAATTACAGTGCTACGAGTTCATTTGAGAATAGCTCCTTACAAAATCGTTTCATTCACTCCACACATTTTGAAGGATCGATCTTATCAACTAAGTGGCTAGTGGCAAGACACTCAATGAACTTGATAGCTAAAAGACCACAATCATCTCCTCCACATTGGTTAGGTGTTTGGTCATAGAGTACCAAGATACATTCATTCTTGGCGTCTTTAATACACTTTTTTTCCAAACATTCGCCTCTAAACAAATAGACGAAAGTATCACCGTCATATGTTTAAACTCTTTTTGAATATCATCCATGAAACTCCTTTTTGACGTTGAGTCATAAACAAAAATTTTTTGGGTGTCAATATCATTAACTCATATGCAACCCAATGTGATCCAGACACATGTGCAGAATTGCGTGTAAGGTCACACTAATGGTTGCGTAGTTAGTCGCGTGGTTAGTCGCGTGAATGGTCACATCAATAGTCGTGTGCATGGTTGCTTGATTAGTCGCGTGAGTAGTCGCACACGTGCATAGTCGCTTAGTTAGTCGCATGGTTAGTCGTGTGCATGATCACTTGATTAGTCGCGTGAGTAGTCGCACGCGTGCATGGTCACTTGGTTAGTTACGTTCATTGTTGCATATATAGTAGTGTGCATAGTTACTTGGTTATTCGCGTGAGTAGTCGCACGCGTGCATGATTGCAAATATTAGCATTTTTGTTGAGTTGTGTACTCAAATCATTGTAAATTTAGGTATTTTTGTTTGAACTATTAACTTTCTATGCATTCGAAGTTCCTTTAATAATTGTTTTTCAAGCTTTTAGATTGAGGATTGTAATATTTGTTCTTGTACTATATGTTTCAACTATGTGATTATGGGCTTCTATTTTAAGCAATTTAGTCACATTTTTTGTTACATATGTAGTTGCATGAACAATCACGCAAATGCTTATGAGACCATATGCAACCCTGCATGCAACCACATAAGCGACCATACATGCGACTATTTGTGCGACCTATTATGTAACTATATGCTTCAAGCAACTTCTTGTGAAACCAGTTATGCAACTACTTATGAGACAACACACGCGACCATCAATGCGACTTCTTGTGTGATCCTGCATGCGACACTTGTGCGATTATAGACAGAAATATATAGTCGTATAATTGGTCATATAAACAGTAACAAGAAAGCTCGCACAATACTGTGCGACCCTGTACGCGACCTTTTGTGAGATTCTGTACGCGATCTTTGTGTGACCAACTGTGCGGTCCTATACGCGATTTTTTGTGCGACTCTGTACGCGACCTTTTGTGCGACTTTATACACGACCTTTTGTGCGACTTAGTGTGCGACCCTACATGCGATCTTTGTGCAACTAACTGTGTGATCTATTATGCGACTAACCTAAAGTCATATTGGGTTGCGTTGTGCCGTTGTCGCTTTCCTCGTGGAAAAAAAAGCAGTAAACATGATTGTCCAGAATATGGACATCCAGAATTTTTAAAAAAATAATTTTTACTTAATTTAAATATAATTAGTTATGTGGTTTAGGGTATAAGAATTTAGCGGTTATAGTTTTAGGGTTTAGGATTTAGAATTTTATGGTATAGTTCTTCTATACAAAAGGGCATAACGATAAATATATACTTTTAGGCTAATATGGATGTCCATATTCTGGACATTTAGCATTGTTAAAAAAAAAAGTTAACATAAAAATATAGTGTTCATTTAAAGTTGTACTTAGAATTACTTTATTTTTATTTCGTTAAAGATAGAACGTTATTTTCCATAGGATCTTGAATATAAATAAACAAAAATAGGGAGGGGTAGATCATTAGATTAGGACGGAAGTATTTTTCTAAATTCTTCCAAGATTCTTTGTTAAATGTCTAAATTAATTTTAGCTTGAAATAATAATAATAATAATAATAATAATAATAATAATAATAATTTATTAATACAACCATTCAAACCCTAATTATAAGTATCACACACTGGATTAAAAATAAATTATGGATGGTGATAGAGTTCTCAACACCAATAATTTAAAGTTCATTTTTTTTTAATTATTAACACAACCATTCAAAACCTAATAATACACATTATTATCATCTAATCGTTTTTTTATTGCTTAAATTGCCATTTCTTTGGCTCATACTTAAGACTCAGGTCTGTTTAAATATTTGTAATTTTTTAAAAAAAATCAGGATTACATCACAATCCCAAAGCCGAGAATTATTTTACATCATCTTCCCCTTATCCTATCAGTTGCTCTTTTTCTTTCGTAAAGCAAATGAAGATAATTTGTATCACAAACATTTGTGTAAATTGGGTTCACGGTGAAAACTTTGTTGTTTCCCCTTTTATTCATATGTACCCTATATATTGCTAGGTGTTTAAATTAAAGAGACAAAAAAATTTACAAGAATTTATGATATAAATACGTTCTACAATAGACTAAATTTATATATACATAGTTTTTCCTCCATTGTTCGTAAAATTACTTGACCCTTCATCTCTCACTGAGTGGACCAAACATGGTGTTGTTGGTTCCTTACGGTAACTTAAATACACTTCATTCGTCTTGTACCCTCACTCCGACACAAAAATTAAGAAAGTGGTAGATATTGTAAATAAATAATAATAATAAAGTATGTTAGGTAAAGATGATTTCTTTTTTAAATATATGGAGTATACACACACACACACACGTAAAAGAGTGATTGTTTTAACTTTTTGCATATTTTAAATAAATTCAAATTTTTGTGAAATGACACAAAATGGAAAGTGTACAAACTATTGAGAGATATAGACAATATTAATTTAAATACTCCCACCATCCCACCACCATCCCATTCCACAATAACGTTAACGTATTTTCATTTTGGGTATCACATAAAAAGATCACATTTTTCTTCATAATAAATGAGACCCAAAAAAATACTCCTCCCGTCCACTATGAACCTATCAATTTTACCATTTGAGACCGTCTACTCTTAATCTATCCAATTCCCCTTTTAGACACATGAGACCCACATTCTCACTAATACCATTAAAATATGGGACTCACACCTTCCATTAATACAACTATCTACTACATATAAAATAATAGTACTCCTTAATCCACATGCAAAAAACAAACAGATATATTAACGGTGGACGGAGGGAGTATATACTAAGTATATCTCTACAGGGTTCACGACACTACACTAATACAACTACCCACTATGCATTAAAACATTATATCTCTCACCTTAATATACATTAAAATACTCCCTCCATCCCATAAAACCTTTCACACTTTCCTCATATGTTTGTCCCACAAAACCTTTCACACCCAAAAAAGAAAACATCACTTTATCTAACAACCCCAAAAATTACTTTAATTTCAAATTTGTCACTCCTTTTTCACACACATCTCATTAATTTATACTTTTTCATAACCTAAAAATACCACAATACCCTCCAAAGTCAATAAAATTGGTCAAAAAGTGTATTTTTTTAAACAACGTGAAACAGTAAACGTGAAAAGTATTATGGGACGGAGGGAGTATTATATTCCTTAATCTCCGTGCAAAAACCAAACGTACGTACGTTTTAACGGGACGGAAGGAGCACTTGAGAAAAATAAAGTAAATTAAAACCAAAAAGGAAACTTTACTTCGAGCTCTTCACTATTGATGACCATTTCATTTTTCTAGGATCTAAAACACAATCATACTTGCATATGTCAATGCATCAAAACTACAAATAACAGTTCAACAGAATAACTTTACACAAAGATCATCGTAATTACAAGAGGGTAGACACAGACACTACCTCACAAGTCTCTTGGGTCATTTGCGACAATTAAATAATAACATCACTTTTAAAGCAGAATAGGTCAGTCTCACCTACAAAAAGTTAAATCAACTAGAATCAGATGATATATAATAAAATGTTAAAATTGATGTTTCTGCCTCACCTTCGTCTTCTTGAAGGCGGGCGGCCTCTTCTACCCGATCTAACTGCTAATGCTCTTGGAGTTATGAAGGGCTCTTCTGTATGCCTCAGATAGTGTTGGACTTGTGACTGATACAATATTACAATGTCATAAAGATCATCATTACAAAAATGACTTAAACGTTAGAATAAAGAGACAAATTAATCTAAAGATTACCTCGGTATTTGGAAGGAGGAAGCTTTTACATGATCTTTTGTTGTGTCCAGGCGTGTGACAACAGCTGCATTTCAAAGTAACTTGTCTTCTTTTTAATCTATAAGGATTATTACTAGATCTTTCGTTCCACTCTACAATTGCACCTAGTTCTCTTCTTCTTGCCTTTGGTGACGTTCCTGCTTCTCTGTCATTCTTGGGAGGAAGAGGATGAATGAGACCAGTAGGTGTCCAGTCTGCTCTAGCTTTAATTGGCATGATACAAGACTCGTAAACCTTTTTATACGTGCTCACCCTGTAGAATGCATGCGTGAAATCCTCTGGTTTCAAACCTTCGCAGTAGATGGCTTTTATGGCATGTATGCAGGGGATGCCAGTCAAGTCCCACTTTCTACAACCACACGTAGAGTTTACCAAGTCTACAATGTATTGTGTTCCATCAAAGCATCTAATGTGATATTGTTTGCCATCAGCTTTGATAGGAACACAGCTACCTATTTTCTTTACATTCTCATCAATGATACTCTGAATTTTTGGGCATAGTAAGCCTTTCCACTTTTTCCCTTTATTGGCTCTGTCTCTGTTTTTCTTAAACCTGTCCCTCAAAAAGTCCATTATCCACTGCAACATACTCAATATAGGCATTTCCCTTGCTGGTAAGATGGCTGCATTAAAAGACTCACAAATATTGTTCAACACCATATCGCACTTAGGAATGCAGTTGAAATGAGATCTACTCCAATTTTCAGGAGGTGTGTCACTCAACCATATTGGCTAGCATCTCACTTAATTCCTTGATCTCATGAAATCTTTTGTTATATCCATTCTTGGTAGTTTCTTTGGATGCTTTGTACAGTGCAGTCTTGAACGCTTCCCCTCTAAAACTAGCGTTCTTTAACTTACTATACAAGCTCTTAACGCAAAATCTATGAGAAGCATTCGGGAAAACACTCTGAAATGCCTGTACTAGACCCTTTTGCTTGTCAGATATAAAGGTCCACTCTGAATCATTTGCAATTTTCAAATCATTCTTCAAGCCAGTCAAGAACCAATCCCAAGTATCCACATTCTCCTCAACCACAACAGCATAAGCTATAGGGAAGATGTTGTTGTTGGGGTCAACACCAACAGCTGATAATGATATGCCACCATGAGGCCCCTTAAGATGACAACCATCAACTCCTATAAATGGCCTACACCCAATTAAAAACCCTTTTTTCAAAGCATTCAAGCAAATATACATCCTATCAAATAGCGGAACTCCACTAGACTGATCAATCCCAATTAAAACAGTAGATCCCAAATTTGTTCTTTCAATCTCTTGAGCATAATCCCAAAGAAGAGTATACTGAAAATCTGCATTGCCTACCTGATCATCTAGAGACATTTCGTTGGACTTGTAATCCATATGATGACTAATGTCTACCACCAACTCACAACTCAAATCATTCTTGAAAGTTAGTAATTTTCTCTCAGGGTCATTCTTGAGATCGTACCCATAACTCCCACTTAAACGTTTAGATTTCATCCTTTTGATATGATAAGATCCAGAACATGTGTGCATATCATAAAATGTCCTGATTTGGAAATTGGGCTCATCAGGCACCTTTTTTGCATGTATCTTCCACTCACAGCCCTCTCCTTTACACTTAGCATACACCCTTTCATTATCATTTTTTGTTATCTTAATTCCACATTTGCTAAGAACTGCATCAGAATGAACAGCATCAATGAACTCCCACTTATTCCTAAACAGCATTTTCAACTTCATTTGTGGGGTATTGGGGTTAAAAATTGAACACCCATCACCATCACCATCACTATCATAAGCATTAGCCCTGTTGAAGTCATCATCCTCACTATCTGAAGCTTTGACACTGTTGAAGTCATCCTCACTATCTATCACATTTTCTTCCCCAGAACCATCATCAACACTCTGCTCATCTTCACTACTGCTATAAGCACAATCATCAGTGTTACCCCCAAATATCACACAATCAAGAACCTCTCTGTAGTCACAATCTTCCATACTAGAACAACAGCTGTCGTCATCGGTCACAATTTTCTTCCCATTTTTGTCATTTTCCTGACTACTGCTACTCTCTTTTTCTGCATATACATCCTCCACACCCACTGTCCCTACGTCAACCACTTTTCCACCAACTTCTCTCGGGGCATCTAACTCAACAAAAGAACTTGAACTGTAAATATTTAGCTCCTTGTTCTCTTTTACAGCTTTATCAAATAATACATTCAACACTCGCTGACCATCAATTAGTTCAAGCTCACCTTCATTACTAGAATAAAACACAGTTTGATTTTCCCCATGACCAACATAATCAGTAAATCTCTTTAAGGAGTCTACTGAAAAGACAGTTTTATCGACGTAATCAAATGTATAAACACTGCCTCCAATATAAGAACGGGTACCAATATCAAGGACCCCATTAACATGGAAGCATATAGTAAGCTCGTTTCCATTTTGATCTGAAAACAAAATAAATTAACATGTAAATATAAAATCTGCAACACATGTTCCACATGAAAAGCTGTGAAATGTAAGGCATGGAACTAGATAAACTGAGTCAATAACTGAGAAATTAATTTACTTTAATTTTTCTCGCTAATTTTACTTTTCACAAGCTTGAGGGTGGAGAAGAGAGTGCTATAAATTAGCAAAACCACAAAAACAGATCATGCTTCAGTTTAAAAAAATCTCATTTTACCCTAAACAAATGTGATTCATACCAATGCGCAAATCTAAATCTAAATTCAGTAAACTACGCCCAACACAACAAGACAAGAAATTGAAAAAACTGCTAATAAATCACTTCAAAATGAGACAATGCGGACCAGCAAAAACCAACATCAGGGAGCTCATAGACAAACAATGTTTACAACAGCAAAACCTAATGGCACTGACATTGGTTTGCATTTATAAACTCCAAACCTAACAATGAAATATAAAAAGAGAAAGAAGATTCTCACCGTAAATAGGGGGAGGATCGTGATTTTTACTTGTATCTCGAAACCTCATGGCTTGAATCGATGAGCTCTGCAAAACCCTCAGTTGCAGCGCAGTAGAGTGATTTAGGGAATTTTGATAGATTAGGGCTAAAGGAATTTAGGTTTTCTATGGGAAGATTGATTTCTCTCTCACTTACTCTTCTAGTCAAACACCATCACATAAATGCCACCCAAATCCAAATCTGGCAATGACCGCGTGAGACGAGACTATCGCGCTTACGTGTTAGATTGCTAGGGGTAAATTTATAATTAATAATTATGATGTATTTTTAGGGGTGAAGATTGATGTGATATTTTTTTGGGTGATGAAGTTTAATAACATAAATGAGATGTAAGTTTATTATAGTGTCAATATCTAAAAATACCTAAAATGCAATGAAAAATTTTAATTTTGCCAATCTTTGAAAAAAGTTATTACTCCATCCGTCCCTTGGTAAAAGTCTCATTTGCTTTTGGACACGTTGATTAAGGATTATTATTATTAAATGTGTAGTGGGTAGTTGTATTAGTGGGTGTATGTGCCCCATGTTTTAATTGTATTAGTAGGTGTGGGTGGATCTCATATGTTCAAAAAAGGAAATGGGATCCTTTGGGTGGGACAACCAAAATGGTAAAATGAGACTCTTACCTAGGGACGAAGGGAGTAATTTTACCCATTTGCCACTTTTCGGACGGTTCTGCTTGAAATTTTTTTTTTGAAAAGTCAGACTGGTCAACTGGTCAAACGGACAACTGGTCAAATTTTCACTAGTCACTACTTGTCGGTAACCATGTTGGTAGTCATATAGGTGATCATGCTGGTAAACTAAAATATACTTTAAAATGACAGCCTCATTTCGACTTAATTTTCCTCATATTCCCCACGCTTCAAAATGGTATCAGAGCCCTAGGTTTATCTATTTATGAATGAAAAAAATTATTATAAACTTATATAACTTAACAAGAGGAGAGTTTCAAAGAGATATGGATCCGAACGAAAGTTCGACATCCGAGAGTGACATGACTATGAGCCCTGTTCAAAACTGGAGCAACAACGCCTTCTGGCCCGTTGAATATGATGAAACGAGCAGCTCTATACAACAATATTACAATATTTTGTATAGACAACAAGTAGAAAAGAAGGTTGATGCTAACAACTGATTCTGGAAAGGTCTCAGACGAGGATGGAAACGGGCAGGGGCTCATGCCAATTACACCGAGGAAGAACATCTGGAAGAAAGTCACCAGATGGAAATAAGATACTCCAAAGAAGTGTCAAGAAACATAGTGGAACTCCAAAGTTTTACCGAGATCCATGGACGTATCCCCAAACACGATCAATGGAGAAAACGACCAAATCAAGGTCTAAGAGAGATCTGCAAGCCCTATCACTTTTCATGGCGGTCATAATGACAGAGTGGGAAAGAGATTGAGGTAGATAACTCTAAAATGAACCAAGATCTTAGGGAATTACAGAAGAAGGTGAAATTCTTTGGAGAATATTGCCAAAACATGTCCAAGATGATATTTGAGATCAGCCTCAAGATGGATAAGGTGGAAACGTTGCAGAACAAACAACTAGACCTCATCAAGAAGTTGACAAAGCAAGTAGAGTCCCTGGAAACCAAGGTAACGAGAAGAAGGCCAGGAGAAAGGTTGCCACCAACCTTCGGAATAGAACCCCTTTTACACCAAAAGGAAAAGACGACGGAGGTAACAAAGCCAAAGACGGAGAGTGAGAAGATGATCGTTATCCTTCGAGGATAATTCACATCCTCGAATGGAAATAGCGAATCTTGAGGATCTACAAGATCTATATGAGTCCTTCCAAGGACTAACTATCGTAGATCTAAAAATGAATGTTGGAAAGACTTCGAACTTTCAACAACAATCTCAAGCTCCTCAGACCTAACAGGATCTGAGTCAAAATGAAGGAACTTCTGGATTAGATGGAGACCATGAAGCCAGACAAGAAGAGACATCCCAAAATCAAGGACACTTCAAGATGAAGGCAATGGGATTGTCAACAGGAGTAAGCCGAGTTCGAGGATCTAATCTACACAACACCCCATATGGTCGGTCTCACCTTGAACCGATAAATCCATACGGGTTGATCCTAAACCTCGACACTCTAGACTTCAAGAATAGAGAAACCTTGATCGATGAGTGGACAAATGCAATGAAGATTGCAGGAGGTGCACTAGAGCTAGATAAAGAAGGGTTCATAAGATTCCTAACTATTAACCTGGAAGGATCAGTAAAGTGCGCCTGGGAGGTACTCTCAGACGAAGCCAAGAAGGAGACCATGGAAGGCGAAGACCTAGGCAATATTATTGATCGCATGGCCAAGATCTTTAAGATCCACTTCATCGGAGTAGGTTACTTCGAATGAATAGAAGAAGAAAAGAAGAAGCAGTATAGGAATGCCCTATACAACCTGGAACTGCTTGACATCTGTCACGTAGACGAGTACATCAAACTCTTTATAGAGTATAGATGGAAATCGAAGATCAAAGAGGAGGAAGTATTCCACCTATTCTTTGCCAAGATTCCAAGTCCATGGAGGGAAATGTTGATCAAAGAGTACGAACTATGCGAGTTGGATTCAATAGCAAGAAGGATGCCTTTCATCAAAGTCAAGATTGCAGAGTGGTGTCATCAAACATCACTACACAAGAACTACAAGAGATTAAGGGGAATCAACAAGACAGTACCCTTATGTTTCGAGAATAATGATCTTCCAACTATCATTGGAAGACGTCCGAGGAAGTAAAAAAGGATGAAAAAAATCATACTTACACACAAAGAAGCGGAGAATGGAGATCCAAAAAACTAAGATCCTTTTGGTCCAAACAAAAGGCCCGAAGCTATAAATCAGGGCAAAGGTCTGGACTATCCAGATGGAGTTCAAGAAGTCAAGCCTCATCCTCAAGATCAAATCAGAGGAGTACCGAAAGAACTCCCACGAGAAAGATGTTCCGAAGAGCAGCTACATGAGCTAATAAAAGATTTAAGGATTATAATTGCTATACATGTGGAGCCAGAGGGCATATCTCCCCAGATTGCCTGGAGAACCAAAAGCGGGGGAGTGCGATAGTTTAAAACTACTCCATAAATGGAGGAAGCTGTTTACTTCCAAGATCTGATACAGGTATATCAGTTTGAAGATATACCCTTAGACGAGAGCATCTATGAAGAAGAATTTCAGCCAAGACGAATCCTCTGAAGATGATTCGGAGTGAAGAAGAAAACTTTAGACAGGAAATGCAAGAGGATATGTCTGGATTCTTTTCCCAGACATCTATATCTCATAAGACTCTTATGAGAATTATGAGAGAGGATCCAAGACTCGATCTATACAACGGATTCACCGTGGGACGATTAGAGCGGCTCCTCAGCTTCAAAAGAAGAAAGCACAACATTATATACAAAGTGACCGAAGGGGTCACACAACATGACGAAAGTATACTTTGGCATCAAAAACTTGGCCATGTAAATTACAGAAATTTACAAATTGGTTAAGTTGGAAGCTGTTAGAGGTCTACCTGAGCTCAGTTTCAAAGACCCTCCCTTTTGTGGTTCATGCCAAAAAGGTAAGCAGGTAAGGTCTTCACACAAAATCATCACTATGTGTACATCTTCGAGATGTTTTGAATTGCTTCACATGGATCTTATGGGTCCTATGGAGACTGAAAGTCTTGGTGGTAAGAAGTATTCTCTGGTTGTGGTAGATGATTTTTCTAGGTTTTCATGGGTTGAATTCATTAGAGAAAATCAGATGTGTTTGAAGTGTTTAAAGTTCTTTACAAAAGGTTAAAAAATGCTTTCAATATTAAGATTTGTAGGATTAGGACTGATCAGGGTAGAGAATTTGAGAATAATATGTTTTCTGAATTCTGTGAAAAGAAAGGTATAGTGCAAGAATTTTCATCTCCTAAAACCCCACAGCAAAATGGCATAGCTGAAAGAAAAAATAGAACTCTGCAAGAAATGGCTAGAGTCATGCTTACTTCAATGAATGTGTCTAAAAGATTTTGGGCTGAAGCATTGAACACTGCATGTCATGTGTCTAATAGAATTTTGTTTAGACCAGGTAGTTCTATTACATCTTATGAGTTGCTGTATAGGAGAAAACCCAACTTGAAATACTTTCATGTGTTTGGTTGCATGTGCTATATTCTGAATGACATGGAGTATCTTTCAAAGTTTGATTCTAAGAGTGATAAAGGTCTTTTCTTAGGATATTCTAAGAATAGCAAAGCATACATAGTCTTTATCTTAGAACCTGAACTGTTCAAGAATCTGTAAATGTGGTATTTGATGATACATCTAATATTGCAGGTAAAAAGATGGAAGATGACATCTCTGATCTGATTGAGATTGCAGAATCAGTGAATAATATTGAGCCAAAAGTGATCACATCACCTACAACATCTGAGAATGAGTCAGAAGATGATGAGAAGTAGATCCACAAAAATCCCAGGAATTCTCTTAACTACAGATATAAGAAGGACCACCCTTCTTCACAGATCATATGAGAAACCTCAGTCGGTGTTCAAACCAGAAGGGAAGGTAAATTCAGAGATGTGGTAAGATCAGTTTGCATGTCCAACATATGCAATCAGGTATGTGATGAATGCTATTTTTCTTCTGTGAAACCCAAAAATGTTTCTGAAGTTTTAAAAGATGAATGTTGAATTCAGGCTATGCATGAAGAACTTGAACAATTCACTAAGAATGATGTTTGGAGTCTAGTCCCTAAGCCTACAAACACTAATGTCATTGGAACTAAGTGGATTTTCAAGAACAAAACTGATGAATCTGGTAATGCAGTAAGAAATAAAGCTAGACTTGTTGCACAAGGATACACACAGGTTGAAGGGATAGATTTTGATGAAACATTTGCTCCTGTACCTAGAATCGAGTCTATTAGGCTTCTTTTGGCTATTACATGCTTTGTTGGTATCAAACTATTTCAAATGGATGTTAAAGCTGCTTTTTTAAATGGAATTTTAAATGAAGAAGCTTTTGTTGCACAACCAAAAGGTTTTATTGATCCTTTCTATCCTGATCATGTGTATAAATTGAAAAAGCTTTGTATAGTCTAAAGCAAGCTCCTAGATCATGGTATGGTAGGCTAACTGACTTCTTACTTCAATTTGGATTCATTAGAGGTGAGGATGATAGAACTCTTTTCATTAAGCATGAAGCTAATGGTTTCTTGATTGCTCAAATTTATGTTGATGACATTGTATTTGGAGCAACATCTCAAGTCATGATGGACAGTTTTGTGTAAGCCATGACTACCACTTTTGAAATGAGTCTTGTTGGTGACCTAAATTACTTTTTAGGGCTCCAAATTAAGCAAAGTGATAGTGGTATTTTCATCTTACAGAGTAAGTATGCTAAAAACTTGGTGAAAAGATTTGGTCTTGAAAATGCTAAGCCTATGAAAATACCTATGGGAACATCACAGAAACTGTGCAGAGATGATGTCGGCCCTGATGTTGACCCCACTCTGTATAGATCTATGATTGGTAGCCTTATGTACTTAACTGCTAGTAGACCTGATATTATGTATAGTTTCTGTGTTTGTATTAGGTACCAATGAAATCCTGAGGAATCTCATATGAAAGTTGTAAAGAGGATAATCATATATGTGGCTGGAACTGCTGACATGAGACTATGGTTTTCAAAGGACACTAACAGCTTTCTGGTTGGATACAGTGATGCTGATTGGGCTGGTGATTGTGATGACAGGAAGAGCACAAGTGGTGGATGTTTTTACATGAGTAACAATCTTGTTTCTTGGCATTCTAAAAAATAAAATTGCATATCCCAATCCACTGTTGAATCTGAATATATTGCTGCTGGAAGTTGTTGCACACAGTTGCTATGGCTAAAAAAGATGCTAGATGATTATGTGCTTGAAACTGATACTCTAATGATTTACTATGATAACATGAGTGCTATAAACATTTCAAAAAATCTATTTCAACACTCACTCACTAAATATATTAGAATTAGACATCATTTTTTGAGAGATTTAGTTGAGAAGGGAGTAGTCAAACTGAAGTATATTTCCACTGAGAAACAACTTGCTGACATATTCACAAAAGCACTAGATTTTGAGAGGTTTTCTTCATTTAGAAAATCTCTTGGACTCTACATTCCATAAAGTCATGCATGATGTTGCTTAGAGTATTTTGACACTCAAGGCAACATTACTGTAAGTTGTGTCATTTTATGTCGAAATTAAGTGATTTGGTGACCTATTTTGTTACTGCTAGCTATATTCTGGTTGAATCTTGAGGTATTAATGGACATACACTAAAAGCACAGTTTTTAAAAAATCAAGGGTCCAAACATGCTGAGTAACTAGGCACACGGGGCTGACAATCACGATGTGTTCTTTTTAAAAGGTTGTTATGGTTTCAAAAAGAGAATAAAGAACACTCTTGAAATGCTACTGAGTAACCAGACACACGGGGCTGACAACCATGATGTGATCTTTTCAAAAGGTAGTATGAATTCTTGAGATTAAGTGCATCAAAAATCCACAAAAGGATAAAAGTGTATGTGTGCCTAAATTATTCATCCTTGATTGATTTTTCCAGAATGTCTTTAGCCTTAACAAAATTGTCATTAAATTATTTGTTTTCAGTACATTAAGTGATAGAACTTATAGTATTTATTTATTCTGCAAAAATTATTTCTCCACATAATTTTGATCATGTGTTAGTGGCCATGAGTTCTCTTAATTTGCTGCATTACATATCCTTCCACACATTTATTTGCAGTTTTTAGTTAGTGGAAATAACCTCCAACCCACTACTGTTCATTCTCTCTTTATAACTTAGAAATTAATGTTTGAAGTGACATGTTTGTGTGCTTGAGTGTGATCTCCCATTTCATCTTCTCACTCACGGTTATCAATAAAGCCCGTCTCTCTCACATCTCAAATGGCACCTCCAAAAGCAACTCGATCTTCTTCCAAACCCAAACCTCCTTCCTCATAAAACTCACTCCAAATCCTAGCTAATATGGCCGATAATGTCGCGTTGGATGTTGCACCAGATGTCAATCTGAATGCTGCTACATAACCGACTGCTCTTGTCTCCGAAACCCCTCTTCCTCAGAATATCGTCCTTCCCGCTGGTACACCCAATTCAGTCATTGAATCTCTTCGAACTCAGTTCCTGGGTCCAATGTTACTGTTTCAAGGATTGAAGATCCCGTTCTTGAACCATTCATTCCCACCGAAGATCTTTCTGAATTCCCACCGATACTCCTAATTCATCCGCTATTATCCCATTTATGACTCCAGAAGAAAGCATACTCTTAGGAAATGTTGAGACACAGAACCCTGTTCCAATATCTACATATCCGAATCCATCTCCTACTCAAGCTGAACAGAATCCACAAGTGTCTTCTCCCTCGTCATCACCACCAGTTCCGATCAAATCAAAGATTGCTAAACCATCAGCTCCAAAATGGAAAGCGCCTCCATAGCGTTGGTCTGTCAGACTCCACAAGAAAGGCACCACACAGAATGCAACCGCCTCTGAAAAAGGAAAGTCTCATATCTCTATCTCTAATTCTGATGAAGTTGCTCCTATGGATGCAAATCCTACAGGTGAGAATCCCACGATAGCTGATCTTTGCAAAGCTTTGAAGAAAAGACGGAGATGAAAGAAAGCTGTGTCTGATGTTACTGCTCCTGAGGCAACACCGGATGAATCTGAGGAGGAAAATGCTGATCTGAACCAGCTGATTGATGATATTGCCACAGATATTGCCGCCTCAGTGCCAACACCTATGTTGCAGATGCAGAACCCTCTGATCCTGGCCATGATTCATCTTCATCTTCTGATGATAAAATGATGCACCTAAGGATGCTGACGAAGGTGCAGAATCTGATGAATCTGAGAAGGATGTTGATGTTCAAATTGTTGAGAGTTCTGATGGTGAAGAAGAAGCCAAAGATGATGATGGTGATGAGTCCCCTAATGATGTTGATGATAAATCTGATGAATCTGACTATGATGTTGAGAACTTTGGTGTTGGGAACTTTTACCTTACTGATGGCAAGGCCAGATACAAAAAGTTTGCAAAGAAGGACCTAATTCATGACAGAAAGATGAAGGATGCTGAACTCACTCCACACAACCTCGTCAACTTCTTTAGAGAGAGAAACTTGTTGAAATCACTCAGGTACTCTACCTCATTCTGCACCAATTGAGTATGTGAGTTTTATGCACACATCTGTGCTAGTATCATTAAGAGAACAAGTCCCAAATTTGGAAGAATTTTCTTTAGGGGTGAGATTTATGATTTTTATCCTACAAAGATTAATGAGCTTTTAGGGATTATGAATGCTGAGAATGATGATGAAATTGATGATATAGGTGAGATTGTGTCGGAGATTACTTGAGGTTTGATTGTTAGTTGACCTAAGAAGTTGTTCAGTCCAAGTTTGACTAGTTTACATGCAATTCTGCACAAGCTTTATGTTTACAATTGGCTGCCTTCCTCTAATACCACTAGAGTTACTACTGAGCATGCTGTGTTGATCATAAGATAGGAAAGAACCTACCTTTTAATCTTGGTAGAGTGATTTACAAGAATCTAATCAGTTATGGTGGAAACATCTCCAAGGTTGGTAAGTTGCCTTATCCTGCCTTTATTCACTGTCTGTTGGCTGATCAAGGTGCTAGGAAAGGTAAAGGTGATTTTTCCTCCAGTGCTCTATTTCTTGGTATTGCTAAGCCTCTGCTTGAAGGTAACCGTGTAGTTGATCTACCCTATGTGAATCCTGCTCCTGCTCCTGCTCCTGATACTGCTGATACTCAGAATGTTGCTCCTGATACTGCCAACACTTCGGTTCACACTGACACTTCTGCACAAGCTGGAGAAGTTATCTCAGTTACTCTGAACCGCAAGTATATTGAGCAATAAGCTGCTGCCCTGGCATGCCATGTCTTGAATCTCAGACTCCAAGCCAATGCACTGAACAGACAAGCAGACATCCTAGAACAAAGAGCTCAGTTCTAGGGTAAACTGCTATCCACACCCACAGGGGGAGATATACCTGCTGTTGAACCTACTGCAGTTGAGACCAGTGTCATCACATCTGGAATCACACCTGTCCTCCACAAGTTATTTTATTAACCACTAACGTTGTTTGTTGTTTCGACCGGTATTGTGCTTAATGTTGCTTTCAGGGGTGTTGCGGTTGAAGTGCTGAACGTGTTGGATGGAAAGACTAAGTCAAACGCAGACCTTAAAGACCTGAAGCAAACTAGAAAGATCCAAAAGCTCTTGAAGGCGAAAATAACTACCTCTCTTAGTGGGCGGTTATTTGAGTATGCATGGGTGGTTTCTACACCTCCCACATGAGCCACTCATCATTTGAAGCCTGCAGCCATCTATAAATAGAAGGTGCTGGTTGTTAAGTCAAGTGGTTCGAATTGGCAATCCCACTATATAGTGTAAAAGATCCTAGATAAATTTCTGTCATAGTGTTTATACTGGTGTTGTAACATTTTGTTCAACATTAGTTGTCTACTGTTATTCCCATATGTTTTATGTGCGCTGTTCACAGGCAGTGGAAGCCCACATGTAAAGTAGGCTTAGATTCTAACAAGTCTAGGTTCTGCCATTTGGGAACGTGTTTGGATTTTAGATCCGATTTTGTATTCGAAGAGTGGAAGAATTGTTTCCATACCTAAGAATCTGCTTTTGTAATCACATTTTCCAATAGTGATATTTGTGCCATGAGGCCTCCACAAACTTGCAAAAGTTTGTGGAAAGATTGAGTAATCCGTGTGTTAAGTCTTCCGCTTATTTACAACTTGTTCTATACTTAGTCAAGTTACATTCTGATACATATAGTGTTGTTCAGAGTGTCATCACACTTAGGACAACGTCATACCAATAACACACTTTGCACCATTAGGACCCAACATCTTTGCATGGCTATTGTTAAAGAGAAATAGGATAAGGAAGCCCTAATCCAATTCCTTTAGTACATATACATGATTGATCTCTTGCACTAGCCTGTATGAAATTTTGCATGTGAATCGCCTAGAATGCGAATAAAGGATTTTGGGTATTTAATTTCCTTAGTACCTAAAGGAAATATGGAATTATCTTATTAATTTGGTCCTAGGAATTTATGCTTTTTAAAATTGTTAAATCTCAGTTGTCCATGAGTGATTTAACATGTTTAAGTGATTATTCCTATAAAATTCTGCATGATTTAATTCACTTGTTTATTTGTCTTAATTCATATGATAAACTGAATTTTTCTAAAAATATCTTGTTCTTGTTTCTTGAAACACCTGTGATTGAGTGTGGCTTCTATTTAGTATTTATTTTATCTGCTATTTATTTTCTATATAATTAGTTATTAATTTCCAAACTCTAGAAAAATCACTTGTCTTAATTATTAGTGGTGCGAATTATTTAGTGTGTATCTTATTTAATGCTAATCCCTTGGATTCGATATTTTTACTTGGTCACACGCTGAGCTACAATTGATTCTCTACACTTGGGGACATGTGCAAAAATGAACAAGCACCAATAGAAAAGATTGGGCTATGAAGTTAGATGATGTTCTATGGGGGTTCCGGACTTCATATAAGACTGTGCTGGATATGTCACCATATCAGATTGTGTATGGGAAGTCGTGCCACTTACCCATAAAGATTCAGCATAGAGCATTTTGGGCAATAAGAAGCTTGAACTTGTCCCTTAAGGATCAAAAGGAGTTAAGGATGATTCATATTAATCAATTGGATGAGTTCAAAAATCGAGCTTTCAAGAACTCGGAGATCTACAAGCAAAGAATGAAGAAATGGTATGATTCGAAGATCTCCTACAAAGAGTTCAAGCAAGGTGACGAGATACGTTTTTTTAACTCTGGTTTGAAGCTTTTCATAGGAAAATTAAAAATAAAGTGGATGGGACAGTTCATTATCCATAAAGCCTGCGGATGGGGGAGTTTTGAGATTATGTATAAAGATGGAGACATTATTTCGGTGAATGGGCAACAGTTGAAGCATTATAAGTCGGTGGGTAATGCTTGCGTCGTCTTTGAAGATACCTTGCATTGAATTGATACCATCATGACTCTCCGACGTTAAACATGAGCACCTATTGGGGGCTTTTCCTCCCATTTTATTGCTTTATTTCATTAGTGTGAGTAAGAAATTTTTATATTTGACGTGCTTACTTATTGGAAATTACATCTCTTTTCAAACTTAATTTCAACTATGGTTTCTACTAAGTTTGGAGGGTGATGTACTTACCTCATCGTAGCACGGAGAGTATAATCTTTTTTTTGAAATGTTTGTTAGGGAGTTGATTTTATGCGGTATATTAACACTTTAACCGGTGTAGATTTTTCAGTTTTTTTGCAATTTGCTTAATGTTCAGTGGGTTTTGATTTATTTCGTAGTATGCGGAGTATATGTACACAATTTATGAGTCTTAATAGTGTTCTCTAGCTTAGTTTTATTTTGTTTTGGTACCTAATTATCGTTTTCGAGCTTGAAGTTTGCAGTGGACGAAGAATAGTGGATTTTGAAGGAACATGGGCTCGATTCGACCAAGAAGAGAGGTCGAACCAAGCAGTTCGAGTCGAACCATGAATCAGAGAGTGTTTTAAGGTCAATTCGACCAAGGATAACACGGTTCGACCAGAGTTCGACCAAAGATAGAGGTCGAACCAGCAATCAGATACCTTTTACTGGTTGATTCGACCACGACTGTTGCGATTTGACCAGTCATTCGGGTCGAACCAGCCACCAGGTTTGTTACAGGCGACACTCTGGTTTGATGAACGGTCCAGGTCAAACCAAATGCTGATAATCTTTCTGAAGCATGATTTGACCATGATGAGGTGTTTGACCACCTAGTTCGGGTCGAATCTTCTCCGAACCAAAAACCCTCTATTCTAAACTTCAATTTTACTTGATTCTACTCCGATTAAACAACTTTCCACTTTTCCTATACTCGATTTCTTACGAATTTGGAGCAATTTAATTGAAAAACTGGGGTTCTTAATCCAATTTGGGTATTTTTCATACATTGTTCATATTCACCATGGCTGGATCGAAAGGTATGTTCTCTTGACTCTATTGCCCTATGATTGAAGTTCTATTGCTTGATTTTGAGTGGGTAAGTCGATTGAACTTGTTTTTTTGAGGATTTGTGGTGTAATTTCCAGATTTGTTGAAAATTTCATATGGACAAGTGATGGGTCCGATTTTAATTGTTGGATTGTTGCTAGACCTTGATGTTTACGTGTAATTGATGAGAATTTGAGTATGAAAGTGAAGCATGTGGGGTTTTTAAGTTGAATTATGGGAAGTAATAGATGCATGCTTGAGGAAGTGGTGTGGTTGAAGAAATTATTGATAGTTCTTATTAAAGAGCTGAAGATGAAGTGAAATTGGACTAGCATGTGTCTGACTCATTATGGATAAACTTTTGAACACATAGAGTTTGGAGCATGCTTGTTTTGAAAGCATTATACTTGTTAACTTGAAATCTTGAGTAGAGTTTCATGTATAGTTAGTTTCGAATAAGGTTTAGTTGCTTTTCTTGTATCCGATTGGCATTGAATTATTATTCTTGCAGGAAAAGAAAAGGAGACTGAAGTTTGATCTAAGAAAAGACAAGATAGGCCATCTAGGGAAGATAAAGTCACTAAGAAGTTGTGTCTTAAGGAGAGGTTGACTAGGCACTTCAACATTCAGATGGAGAATTTGGATGAGATCAAGGATCGTTGGGGTGACATGCCTGATAAGATTGCACGCACGAGGTATTAAGATGATGGGGCTATGATGACAATGAACATCCATGATGATATTATGTGTATGTTTGATCAAGTGGGCATTCATCATTTCATGGAGCTTAAGAGGTCGACGTACTTTCATGTGAATGCGGAGGTGTTGTGCTCCATCACTATCAAGAAGGGTGCTAGTTCCCTTCTGTATGAGTGTTCATTTCAACTTGGAGGCGAGAAGAGAACGTGGTCAGCTGAGGATTTCAACGTGTTATTTGAAACTCCGAGAGAGGTCTCCAGGAATGAGAATGGGTACTTTAATGCAAATAACTTTTAGAGAGTGATTTCTGGAGAGGATATGGATTTTAAGTCCAAGGATGCTCGAGCTTCGTTGATTCGGAATCTGGTTCTCTGGTATATGGATAGAGTTTTGGGCAGCATATTGTTCGCCCGATCTGAAGGAGGTTGTGTGACTAGGGGGAGTTGTATGCTCTCTGGTGTATGTTGAATGGAGTAAAGTTAATGTGGGTTCGTATCTGATTCAGCAGCTTTATCGGTTCAGGAGCTCCACGTTTCAGAGAGTGAATATTGGAGGAGTGCTCACTCCTGTGGCCGAACATTATCAAATGGACTTTACTGACATTGTACCCATCCTGGAGTATTTTAAACATAGTACATAGCTTCAATAAAACAAACCATAAATGTCCAAATTAAAAGATTATATATATATATATATATATATATATATATATATATATATATATATATATATATATATATATATATATATATATATAATATTAATCTTAAGGTAATATATATTAAGATTATAATTTGGTTCACTATATATGTTACTCCCTCTATCCCACAACATGTTGTACACTTTTCTTATTCGTCCATCTCATAATAACATTCACTCCCCAAAAAAGGAAACACATCTTTTTATCCAATAAGCTCAAAAATTAATTTAATTTCAAATTTTTCATTCTTATCTAACACACAGAACATTACTTTATAGTTTATTTATTACTAAAAAAATACTATAATACCCCAAAAGTAAAAAAAGTTGGTAAAAAAATTCTTAAACGACGTGAAACAATAAAGATAAAAATTTATTATGGGACGGACAAAATATAAATTTTCCAACTCTTTGTTAGAGTTCTAATTATACCAATTCATATTTCATATATTAAAAAAAGAAAAGAAAGAACCACCCAAGATTTGGACTTACAGTGTTAACTGATATATTTAAGTGTTCATAATTTTCATATATTCTTATAATTTATTGATAGAAACATAAAAAATCTACATTTAACCTATACCACACTCCAGCAACTATTGAAACATGCAGTCCTTCATTCTATACCATTGAGCCCCAATTCTGAACGTAGCCAAGCACAAACTTCGTTAATTTCCTATAGGATAGTGTAGTGACCAAGCATTGAATAGGATTTAAATGTCACATTTTGAATCAAGTGGAAGACAACTTGTTTAACTCTCGTTTAATCTCTACTGTTTCTTATTTTACTTGTTAGTTATTTAATTATTTAGTAGTTAATTAATATTCCACAACTTAAGTTGCCATCTTTAGACTTAGTAAATTAGTTTATAATTAAGATAATAATAATCTATCATGTGGGTTCGATAATATAATTTGGTCATTTATTAAAGCTACAATAACATCATTCATACTTGGGGATTAATTGTGTGTTGAGAAAACGCCCATCATATTTTTGGCACCGTTGCCGAGACGACATTAATTATAAGTTTATTATTTCTAATTTAATTGAGACTATAATATTCTGGTCTTACTTCTCTAACACTTGTTTTTCTTAGGTGTATGCAAACTAGATCAAAGGTAGGAGAGTTAGCACCCTTTAATCCAGAGATCGGTGCATCGTCGAGAAAGAAAAAGAAGAAGAAGAACAAGAAGAAGAACAAGAACAAGAACCAGAACGTAGAACCAATGCCTACACTTGATCTAGGAGTTGAAGTTGAAGAGCAAAATTCGGAAATGACTGAAAGTGTTGCTGATTTGAACGCAGAGGCAGAAGAAGTCGATATGGCCTAAGATTGGGAAAATCCGGACATTGATTCTATTCGCGAGGTTTTAAATAACAAAAAGAGTGGTAACTTGGGGCTGTTAGGAGCGCGATGAGCCAATGCAGACTTTTATCTTCACCCTACTCTAATCAGCATGATAGAAATGAACCCTTTCGCTGGGGGTACCTTTGAAGATCCTCAACAGCATATTAATAAGTTCTTAGGCTATGCTAGCATGTAAAATAGCGCAGGAGATCATGAGAATACTAGGAGGATTATTTTATTCAAGTTCTCGCTTACTAAAAGAGCGAGAGACTGATACGATACTCTGAATTCTACAGATTACACTACATGGGAGCAGTTGAAATTGAAGTTCTTGGAGCGGTACATGTCATCTTCTAAGGTGTTTAAGATAAAGTAAGAAATTAATCAATTTGCTATCAATAGTGGTGAGAAGTTTCATGAGGCATGGGACAGGTTCAAGGACATGCTTAGAAGGTGCCCACAACATGGATTATCAAAAGCTCAATATATCAGTATTTTCTATAATGGGTTGGATTTTGATCATCGTGTTTTACTTGACGCGTCATCAAGTGGAGCATTGCTTGCTAATACACACATTGAGGCTGAAAAACTCTTTGAAGACATTTCGATGAATTCAAGAGATTAGCATACTGACAGGATTAGAGGCACTTATGTACTTGGAAAAGTAGCCTAGGTTGAACATACGATGATGAAGTCGAGTAGAGAAGATGAGATCGTCTCTAGTTTGGCAAGTATCAACATTCAACTTGAATCCCAGCAAAAGAAAATTACAGAGATAGCTCAGCGAGTACCGGTAATACAGCAGGATTATGGTGAAGAGCGATCAATCCAAGAGGAAACAGAAGAGGCGAACTATGCCACGAGTCAAAGTATTCAAAGAGCAAGGTTCCAAAATCTTAAACCGGAATTACCAAGGGAATTACAATAATCGTAATCTCCCGAGTAATTACCAACAACCAAGGAGGCCGGAGTTTTCATGGAGTAATACAAATACAGCAATTCAACCGCCTAGTGGTGTTGATCCGGGTGCTAAGATCGAAGAAGGAAAATGTAATTTTGAAGATACGGTGAACATGTACATGGCTAGGAATGATGCATGAGTGGATCGTCTAGAGGCCAAGTTAGAAGGGAAAATTGATGCCAACCATGAAGAAATATCTAAGCAGATTAAGGACGTAACGTTGTTGATGGGGCAGATGGTCGAGAATGTTAATAAATTAACTCAAAAGTAGAGAAGAAAAGTTCCCATCTCAAAGCATAACAAACCCGAAGGCTTTCTATGCCATCACGTTGAGGTTTGGAACATAATATGAGGGACCAATGCTGTCAAACACGGAAAAAGGATCTTCAAGAGCTAGATTTGACCACTATTCGACCATAACACCTAGTTGAACCAACTTGATCTGGTCGAACCGGGCACCTGGGCAGCCTCCAGAGTTCTCTGAAGACTGGTTCGACCACGACTTTGATGGTTCGATTAGAACACCTGGTCGAACCATGGTCGAACCAGCCTGTAGGAAAGAGTTTGAAGTTTCTGAAGTACGGTTTCGACCACGTTCATCATAGCTCGACCAACCCTGTTGGTTGAACCATGGTCTAATCACCTCATTCAGCATCATTTTTTACGCCGAATGCTTTACCTGATATTGACACTACTCCAGTACCATCACAAGAGCAGAATACTAAACTTATAGTGGAAAAGAAGTGGGAAAGAGCAAAAACATTGAGATTCGATAAGGATAAAGTGAAGAAGGTTGAACGTGATGAATGGGGAATTCCAAAGACTAAGATACCACCTCTGTTTCCTTACAGGTTAGTTAAAAGGGATTGGATTCAAAAACTTTACAGATATCATTAACAAGATCAGTTTGAGCATTCCTTTCTCTGAAGCAATCTTGAAGATGTCGTATTATGCCCATTTTTTGAAGGAAATACTTTTAAAGAAGAGAAGGTTGAATAGAGCGGAAACAGTGAATCTATCTGAGAACTACAGCTCGATCATTCAGAGGAAGATGCCAGTAAAGTTAAAGGATCCGGGAAGCTTCACTATCTTATGTTAAATTGGAAGGGGGCCTGCATGTCGAGCCTTGTATGATCTTGGGGCAAGCATCAATTTGATGCCTTTGTCTATTTTTAAAAGGCTTGGTTTGGGATAGTTAACTCCCACAACAATTGCTTTACAATTGGCGAATATGTCTATAACTTTTTCGAAGGTTGTGATTGAAGAAATACTTGTGAAAAGAGAGAAACTGATATTTTCTGTGGATTTTCTAGTGCTCCAGATGGAGGATGATAAAGACAATGTCCCCCTTATTTTAGGGAGGTTATTCTTAGCTACTGCTGGAGCTATAATTGATGCTGATAGTACCTAGAAAGGGAGGTGAATTATATCTCTTGCTCCAAGGTTATTCACACGTGTTAAATGCATATTTACTTGTGTCTATATAGTAGATTTGTGTGGCTTAGTGATGCATCCATATTCCAAAAGGCAGAGTCGGACATTGATACATGGAAGGGGGATTAACTAGTGAAACGGAATGGCCCGAAGAACTACCTATCTTCTCACTTGTTTAACTTTCATTTTATCTCTAAGATTTAGTTATTTTAATGTTCTTTTAATTAGTTGTTTAGTAGTAATTAATATTTCTCCAATTAAATTGCCAAATTTAGTCTTAGTTGATTAGTTTATAATTAAATTAATAATAATCCGTCACATGGGTTCGATAATATAACTTGGTCTCTTATCTAAGCTACAATAACATTCTTCATACTTGGGGATTAATTGTGTGTTGAGAAAACACCCATCAAGTTTCTGGTGCCGTTGCTGGGGACGACATTAATTATTACTTTATTATTTCTAGTTTAATTAGGACTATTCCATTCTTGTCTCTATTTTCTAACGCTTATTTTTCTTAGGTGTATGCTCACTAGATTAAAATCAGGAGAATTAACGCCTTATAATCCAGAAATTGGAGCGTTATCCAGGAAGAAGAAGGCAAAGAAAAAGAAAAATATGAACGTGGAAGCAACTTAAACTCTTAATCTAGGAGTTGAAGTTGAAGAACTGAACTCGGAATTGACTTAAACTGTAGCTTATTTGAACATAGAAACAAAGGAAGTCGAAATGGCCCAAGAGAGGGCAAATTCGGACAATGTTTCTATTCGCAAGGTTTTCAAAAACATTAGGATTGGTAACTTGGGGCTATTAGGAGCGAGAGGAGCTGATGCAAACTTTGATCTTCACCCCGCTCTGATCAGCATTATAGAAAGGAAACCTTTCACTGGGAGTACCTTTGAAAATCCTCAGTAGCATATTAATAAGTTCCTAAGCAATGCTAGTACGCAAAAGAGTGCAGGAGATCATGAAGATGCTAGGAGGATCATTTTATTCAAATTCTCACTTACTGAAAGAGCGAGAGACTGGTATGATAATCTGAAAGCTGAAGATTGCACTACTTGGGAGCAGTTGAAATTGAAGTTCTTTATGAGATATATGCCACTGTCGAAGGTGTTTAAGATGAAGCAAGAAATCAATCAATTTGTTATCCATAGTGGTGAGAAGTTTCATGAGACATGTGACCGATTCAAGGACATGCTTATAAGGTGCCCACATCATGGTTTGTCGAAAGCTTAGTATATCAACATCTTCTATAATGGGTTGGACTGCGATTCTCGTGTTCTACTTGATGGGTCATCAAGTGGAGAATTACTTACTAAGACACCCATTGAAGCTGAAAAACTCTTTGAAGACATCTCTATGAATTCAAGAGATTGGCCTACTGATAGGGTGAGAGGCATGTATGTACTTGGAAAAGTATCTCAGGTTGAACATACCAAGGTGAAGTCAAGTAGAAAGGATGAGATCATTTCTAGTTTGACAAGTATCAACAGGCTACTTGAGTCTCAGCAAAAGCAGATTACGGAGATAGCACAATAAATACCGGTGATGCATCAGGAATGTGGTGAAAAGATATCGATCCAAGAGGAATTAGAATAGACGAACTATGCCATGGGTCAAAGTATTCAAGGGATGAGGTTCCAGAATCAAGGAAACCGGAATTATCAAGGGAACTACAATAATCATGATCCTCAGGGTAATTATCAACAACCAAGGAGACTGGAGTTTTCATGGAGTAACCCAAATACAACAGTACAAACTCCTAGTGGTGTTGATCCATGTGCTAAGGTCGAAGAAGGGAAACCTAGTTTTGAGGATATGGTGAACAGGTACATAGCTAGGAATAATACAAGAGTGGATTGTGTGGAGGATAAGTTAGAGGCGAAAATTGATACCAACCATGAGAAAATATCTAAGCAGATGAAGGACTTAACGTTGTTGATGAGGCAGATGACAAAGAATGTTAATCAGTTAACTCAAACGGTAGAGAAGGTGAAGTTCTCATCTCAAAGTATTACGAATTCAAAGCAGTAAAACTCTATAACATTAAGGTCCCAAAAACAATATGAGGGACCGATGCTGTCAAACGTGGAAAAAAGAGCCTCAGGAGCTCGATTCAATCGTGATTCGACCAGAACAGCTGGTCGAACTAGCCAGGGTTGGTTGAATCAATCACCTAGGAGCCTCTGGAGTTCACTGAAGCGCGGTTCTACAAGAAAGAAACTATTCGACCAAACCACTTGGTCGAACCATGGTTGAACCGGTCTGTCCTCAGTATCCTACTCTGTGTTCGACCATGATCCTCATGGTTTGACCAAACCACTTTATCGAACCATGGTGAAATCGGTCTGTCCTCAGCACTCTGCTCTGTCTGAAGTCGGGTTCGGCCACGACCATCATGGTTCGACCAACTCTATTGGTCGAACCGTGGTCGAACTAACTTTTCTGGAAGATATTACGTTTTCTAAAGCACGGTTCGACCACTACTTACCTGGTTCAAGCAATACTCTTGGTCGAACCATGGTCGAACCGCATTATTCGGTATCATTTTCTATGCCGAATACTTTACCTGATGTTGACACTACCTCAGTACCATCTAAAGAGCAGAATACTGAGCTTAAAGTAGAGAAGAAGTGGGAAAGAGCAAAAAGATTGAGAGCCGAGAAGGATAAAGCAGAGAAGGTTGAACGTGATGGATGGGGTATTTCAAAGACTAAAATACCATCTCCGTTTTCTTACAGGTTAGTTAAGAAGAGATTGGAAGAAAAGTTCAACAAGTTTACAAATATCATCAATAAAATTAGCTTGAGCATTCATTTATCTGAAGCAATCTTGGAGATGACATACTATGCCTGTTTTCTTAAGGATATACTTCTGAAAAAGAAAAGCTTGAATAGAGTGGAAACAGTGAATCTATCTAAGAACTGTAGCTCGATCATTGAGAGAAAGCTGCCAACTAAGTTGAAGGATCCGGGAAGCTTCACTATCTTGTGTGAAATTGAAAAGGGGCCGGCACGTCGAGCCTTGTGTGATCTTGGGGCAAGCATCAATTTGATGCATTTGTCTATTTTTAAAAGGCTTGGTTTGGGGGAGTTGACCCCCACAACAGTTGCTCTACAATTGGCGGATAGGTCCATGACCTTTCCGAAGGGTGTGTTTGAAGATGTATTAGTGAAAGTAGAGAAACTGGTCTTTCCAGTGAACTTTCTAGTGCTAGAGATGGAGGATGACAAGGATAATATCCCACTGATTTTAGGGAGACCATTCTTAGCTACTGCTGGAGCTATGATTGATGTTCAAAAGGGTGAGCTTCGACAGAAGATAGATAAGGAGGAGATTCTTTTCAATCTCGACAAAGCAATGAAAATGCCTATAGAGACGCAATGAAACAACATTGATGTAGTGGAGGAGATTGCGAATGAAGACATGTCTTTGATCCTTTCCAAGGATCCTTTTGAGACATGCTTGGCGGAGTATCTTACTTTTCCCACTACTGAGCTAGATGAGCTCTCCAATGAGGTATGCATTGAATTTCTTGAAAACTTACTTGTTTTGGGTGATATGACAGATATGAGCCTAAAAGAACTAAGATTGAAGAGGTAAAGTGGACTAGGAAGTACTTGTCATTGGATAGAGAGAGCACACCGAAAGAAGAAAAGAAGGCGGAGTTGAAACCACTATGGAGCACTTGAAATATGCCTATCTAGGTGACAATGAAACATATCCGGTAATTGTATCTTCTTTCCTTACAGATAATCAAATTGAAGAACTATTAGATGTACTTAGGAAGTATAAGTCTGCTATAGGTTGGTCTCTTGATGATTTAAAAGACATTAGTCCATCTTATTACATGCATAGAATTAGGTTGCTTGATGAGGCTAAGGGTAGTGTTCAGAATCAGCGGAGGGTAAATCCCGCTATTCAAGAGGTGATTAGGAAGGAAATTCATAAGTGTTTAGATGCAGGAATTATTTATCCTATTATTGATGGTCCCCACGTGAGTCCATTGCATGTTGTAGCTAAGAAGGGGGGCATGACTATAGTGAAAGCCGATGATGGTGAGATGTTAGCCACTAGGATTCCTACGGGATGACATGTGTGTACGGATTACGGTAAACTGAATGAAAATACATGCAAAAATCATTTTCCCTTCTTTTCATGGATCAAATGTTTGACCATCTTGCAGGGTATGAGTTTTATTGTTTCTTGGACAGATACTCAGGTTATAATCAAATCACGATTGCTTCCGAGGATCAAGAAAAGACTACTTTACTTGCCCTTATGGAACTTTTACCTTTAGAAAGATGCATTTTGGATTGTGTAATGCGTCTGCTACATTTCAGAGATGTGTGATGGCCATATTTGATGGGTTGATAGAAAAGATCATGGAGGTGTTTATGGATGATTTTTCTGTATTTGGTTCATCATTTGATATTTTTTATCTAACCTAGCTACTATTTTAAAAAGATGCCAAGAAACTAATCTTGTTTTGAATTGGGAGAAGTGCCACTTCATGGTATGAGATGGGATTGTTCTTAGGCATCATGTTTCTGCCAAAGGATTTCAGGTTGATCTTGCCAAGATGGTGGCCATTGAAAAGCTTCCACCACCTACTAATGAAAGGGGAGTGCATTCATTTCTTGGATACGCCAGCTTTTATAAAAGATTCATTAAAGACTTCTTAAAATACTCCAAGCCTCTCTATCACTTACTTGAAAAGGATGTTCCTTTTAATTTTGATGATGAATGTCTAACATTTTTTTCAGGTTTTGAAAGAGGCACTGATTACTGCACCTATCTTAATCACACCAGATTGGAATTAGTTGTTTATAGTTATGTGTGATGCAAGTGACCTAGCACTTGGAGTGGTGCTCGGGCAGTTGAGAGGGAAGAAATTCTGTGGCATTTACTATGTGAGTAAGACCTTTGATGTAGCAAAAAAGAACTATATTGTTACTGAAAAGGAGTTTTTAGCTGTGGTGTATGCATTTAACAAGTTTTGTCAGTATTTGGTTGGTATGAAGACCATCGTGTATACGGATCAGTCTGCGATTATTACTTGATGGAGAAGAAGAAAGAGAAATAAAGGATCATTAGATGGATCCTTCTTCTGCATAAATTTGATATGGAGATCCGAGATAAGAAGGGTACTGAACGTTCTGGCGGATCACCTATCGAGGTTGGAGATAAGGGAGCACTGTGATGATTCTTTTGATTACATGAAGAGATGTTTCCTGATGAGAAGATTATGACAGTGTTTACTGAAGGAGCGGAGAGAGCTTGTGTGATTGCTACTCAAGGAATGGATCCATGGTATGCTAATTATGTGAATTATATTGCTATAGGTGAAATTCCTAGAGATATCAATATGTATCAACTTGCGAAATTCAAGAGAGATATTGAGATCTTCATGTGGTATGATCCATTCGTCTACAAGATTTGCATGGATTCTATCGTCCGTATGTGTGCCCCCAAGATGGAGATAGAGAGTTTCCTTGAATTTGGCCATGCACATCTTAACGGGGGCACTTCGGGGCAGAAAAGACTGCAGCAAAGGTACTGCAATCCGCTCTATATTGGCCTACTTTGTTTAAGGACTATGAATCCTATGTGGCGACATGCGATAGATGTCAAAGGATGGGAAACATAAGTCGTAGGGATGAGATGCCACTTCAGCCGAGCATTGTCGTAGAGATTTTTGATGTATGAGGAATCGATTTTATGGGGCCTTTTCTCCCATCTAGTGGATTTCTCTATATCCTTCTAGCTATTGATTATGTTTCTAAGTATGTGGAAGAAATCCCAACCTAAATGAATGATGCAAAGGCTGTTTTTTCTTTCATTAAGAAGCATATTTTTTCCCACTATGGAGTTCCTAGAGCTTTAGTGAGTGACAGAGGTTATCACTTCGTCAACAAGTTGTTAGAAAGGGTTCTTAAGGAGTATGGTATTAAGCATAGGGTCACTACACCCTATCACCCTCAAGCTAATGGGCAAGCCGAAATCTCCAACCGACAAGTGAAGCAAATTTTAGAGAAGGTAGTCGGGACCAATTGTTTAGTGTGAAAATCTACATGTTTTAGGGTCCAATTTAGCACAGTTTTTTGGGATTTATGTTCGTATTTTAGCACTAAATGGTTAATTTTCATATATTAAAGATATTGGTGCATTTGGGGTGTTATTTCGTGTTTTTAGGTGGAAAACGAATTAAAAGTGCAAAGTTGGAATGAAAAGTGAAATCATGAAAGAATGTTGAAAAACGCATATCCAATTTGCATAATTTTCTATGTTTTTAGAATAGAAAACTGATCATATGATATATTGTTGGAAAGACACTGAAGTGAAGGTCATGTTGGCTCAAGAAACACCTCAATTGGAGGTCAGATGAGGGAGTTATGATCAAAACGGTGAAGACGCGCAAGCTGTTCCAACCAGAACGACTCGAGCCACTTCTGCACAACTCGTGTCCTTCAAATGTTAGACTTTTTGTGATTTTTTTATATGGATAGAAAGACAAGGAAGAGAGGGTCGCGTGAGCATAAAAATTGCTTCAATCGGAATTTGGATGAAGAGGTTATGCTCAAAACCGTGAGGTCGCGCAGCTGCCAGCGAGAATTCCGAAAATTCACGAAAATTACCTTATATATCCTATTTTCTTGGTGGCCAAGTTATTTCCTAATTTAATATCCCTCCATATCTTCCATAATTATATTTTTTCTGATTTTTCAAGATCCCACGCCCTTTTACTCCCTATCTTTTATTCCATTCTCACACCTATATATATTTCATTCTCATCACCACATAAAGTGTGGAGAAACCGCCTAATCTACCACCACCACATCCCCTAGGGTTTTAAACTCTAATCCACCATATCAGTCTTTCACCTTCTACCCTTAACCCACCTTTCATTCATCATCCCACACACTCAGTCACGGTGTTTGCTACTTGAGAAGGAGAAGAGTGGAGGATCATCAAGATGGAAAAAGATGACTGTGAATTATTCCAGACAAGGGTTTTTGTTCCTTCTTTAATTTCTTATTATTGATTTATAGACCTATGGGTAAGTTTTTATCTTTTACCATGGTTGTTGCTTGTAATACCATGGGCTAGTTTCTTCTTGATGGTTTTAGAGTTTGAAAGTTTATGATGTTGATTTGAGATTTTAGACATATGTGATGATAATTTTTGCAGAATATTTATTCTTTATTGAAATTTTATTTTAAACTTTTATGATCATGTTTCTTAATTTTCTTGTCAATTATATATTCATGATATGATCATTGATTGGTGTATGATTGATATTTGGATGTGTTTCATGATTATATTTGTTATTTCGTGACAATGGAAGGGGATTGACAAATATATAGCCTTTGATTGTTTGACTATCAATATAGGATACCTTATTATCTTTTGTTGATGTGAAGTGTTGAGACCAGTGTCAACACATCTGGAATCACACCTGTCCTCCACCAGTTATTTTATTAACCACTAACGTTGTTTGTTGTTTCGACTGGTGTTGTGCTTAATGTTGCTTTCAAGGGTGTTGCGATTGAAGTGCTGAACGTGTTGGATGCAAAAACTAAGTCAAACGCAGATCTTGAAGATCCTGAAGCAAACTGGAAAGATCCGAAAGCTCTAGAAGGATCTAGAAGGCGAAAATAACTACCTCTTTTAGTGGGCGGTTATTTAAGTCTGCATGGATGGTTTCTACACCTCCCACATGAGCCACTTATCATTTGTACCCTGCAGCCATCTATAAATGGAAGGTGCTGGTTGTCAAGTCAAGTGGTTCGAATTGGCAATCCCACTATACAGTGTAAAAGATCCTAGATAGGTTTCTGTCATAGTGTTTGTACTGGTATTGTAACACTTGGTTTAACATCAGTTGTCTACTGTTATTCCCGATCATTTTGTGTGCGTTTTTCACAGGCAGTGGAAGCCCACATGTGAAGTAGGGTTAGATTCTAACAAGTCTAGGTTTTGCCATTTGGGAACGTGTTTGGATTTTAGATCCAATTTTGTATTCGATGGGTGGAAGAATTGTTTCCATTCCTAAGAATCTGTTTTTGTAATCACATTTTCCAATAGTGATATTTGTGTCATGAGGCCGCCACAAACTTGTAAAAGTTTGTGGAAAGATTGAGTAATCCGTGTGTTAAGTCTTTCGCTGATTTACAACTTGTTCTATACTTAGTCAAGTTACATTCTGATACATATAGTGTTGTTCAGAGTGTCATCACACTTAGGACAACATCGTACCAATAACACACTTTGCACCATTGGGACCCGACAAGTGTCATCTGAGCCAACACTTGACGATACTAAGTGTTGATTCCTGGTGTTAAGTGTTGAGTTATTATGGATTACTCTGCATCCGCCACCCGTCCTCCCATTCTTGATGGAATAAATTATGCCTTGTGGAAAACTCGGATGAGGTCATACATCAAACATGTGACGATAAAGCTTGGAAGATCATTCTGTCTGGATGGACACCTCCCACTGTAGAAGATAAAGATGGAGATCATATTCTCAAGGACGAACTCAATTGGACTGCCGAGGAGAGCAATTTATATGCATACAACTGCAAAGCTCTCAATGTAATCAGCTCTTTGGTTTATCCAGTGATGTTCAACTTGATTCAAAACTATATATCTGTTAAAGATGCTTGGGAAAGACTGCAAGAACACTGTGAAGGTTCTGGTAGTGTCAAGAGAGCAAAGGCAAGGCTGCTGAGCACGAAGTTTGAAAGTTTGAGGATGAGAAAAGATGAGACCATCAACTCTTACAATGAAAGGCTGTATGAAGTCGTGAACGAGCTGCAATCACTTGGTGATCCAATTTCTAATTCCAGGTTAGTAAACAAAACACTTCGCACTCTTCCTAGGAGATTTAATAGCAAAGTTTGTGCTATAGAAGAAGCTAGGAATACTGAAACTATGAGTCATAATGAGCGTATGAGCATTTTGAAAACTTATGATAGGGATATGTCTCAAGAAGATTCTGCGTATGATAGAAAAAATGTTGTTGTTTTTAAAAGTGATACTCCTTCATGTTCTGGAAGAACATCAACTATTACTGAAATTTCACAGTTTGATAAAAATGTTGATGATATTTCAGATGACACTGATAATATTGCTTTACTTGCTAAGAAATTTGAAGTTTATTTGAGAAATCAGAAAAACAAGTCTAAAACAAATACTCAGCCTAGGATAGAACATTCTTCTCATACTCCTCAAACTCGTACTCCTCAATCTCTTACCTGTAGACCCGCTCAAAGAAAACTTAAGTATGATCCTGAATTTAGAAAGACCCTCATTTGTAGTGAATGTACTGATTTTGGTCATTATGCAAATGAATGTGCTAACACTCTTTTGAAGAGAAAGATGATCTTAAATGTTTCATTGAGTGATGATGAATCTGAAGTTGATCAAGAGACAAAGGATGAAGAGCTGACATTTCTGTCAGAATGTGTAAGTGAAGGACTTTCTGGAAGTGACACAGATGTTGAGTTGAATGTGGCAACATCTACTTTGACATCAAGCAAGGTTCAGTCTATTTCTGATTCTGCTGTAAAATATACTAATGTATTTTACGCTAGAGCAGGTACATTTGAAGAGCAATTGGAAAGCAAAATTGCTGAACTTTTGAAGGAACTTCAAAAGGTCAACCAAGAGAATGATGGTTTGATTGAAACTATCACAAGACTTGAGGTAAATCTTACTAGAAAGGATGCTGAAATTTCAAAACTCCAAGAACAATTGACTGCTTCAACACTAAGTTTTAAAAAATACTCTAAAAGTACATCTGTCATGAATGAAGCTTCGTGTGTTGGTAAATCTGATATGACTGGTCTTGGATTTTCTGAAAAATTCTAACCCTTTTAGTCTTGAAAAACCTGGATCAAAAAGTTTTTCTAAAAAGTTTCCAAAACAGAGAGGCAAGAGAACTTTTATCTGTCATTACTGTTCAGCTCCTGGTCACATTCGTCCATTTTGTTTTAAACTGAAAGATGACTTGTTCTCTAAAAAAGTGTTGCCTGAAATGTTACCACACAAGTATCACACACAAAATCTGCTTGGGTTAGAATACTAAAAGTACTATCTAATGTGGCTTGTACTTCGTTACAAGCATGTGTACCCGATTTATGGTATTTTGATAGTGTTTGTTCTAGATATATGACTGAAAATGTTGAACATTTGAAAAATTATGAAGTTTTTGATGGTAGTAAGGTTACATATGGTGGTGGCTCTAAAGGTAACATTGTTGGTAAAGGAACTTTAAATGTTAAAAGTTTCCCAAATTTGAAGAATGTGTTGCATGTTGAAGGTTTGCTTGCTAATTTGACAGGTATAAGTCAATTATGTGATGATAATCTGCATGTAAAATTTGACAAGAATTAATGTTTTGTGTTGAATGAAACTGATGAGTGTGTGATGGTTGGTAATCGATCTGTTGATAATTGTTATCTGATTGGTAACAACACTTACTCTACATAATTGCCATTCCCATGGAGCTCACGGGAAATGTAATGTAAATACAACTAGTTCATGTTGATGAAATCAAGAAGGAACTCAGTAAACTCCAGGGAGAAGTTGCCAAGACCATATCTTGGATTCATATCGGAGCTATTCATATCCTTATCAAGGCAACATTCAAAGAAAGTATCGATACACCAATCGATATTGCAATCTTTGATAAGAGGATCAAGAATACAAGAGAGGCATGCCTGAGAGGAATTTCAGGAAACCTATATGCAGGCAAGGTGGCATCCTACATCTATCCAAGGATTGCCTATAATCTGGTGGATAAAGATTTCTGTAGAGTACTCACCCTTCATAAAGATTTCAAAAATAAAGATTTGATGAAAGAAGAGAACCGGCCGTACTCTATCACCTAGAGTATCTCATATGCTCTTTTCAACACTCATCATTCGAATTTATTCCAAATGAAGGAGTATATCGAGATACCAGAAGTGTTCGAAAGGGTTGCATGCGCAACCAGGTCAGAAATAATAGAGTTACCGCCAATCCACGACATGGATTTGCGAATCAGAGATAAGCCAGTCTGAAGCAGGCAAGACAGCCTCAAATTCGAGCAAAGAATGATTTTCCAAGAAGACAGAATGATCAGTGAAAGATGGGGAAAGAAGCTGATCGTGGAGGTAATCCAAGAACCGGAAAAGTTCACAACTAAAGGTGAACTAAAATACCTAAATGGATGGAGATGAGTCGAAGTAATATTCAATATCACCAAAAAGGAAAACTCTATTCCTTGTGATATCTTATATTATCTTCAACAGCCAACAACTGGAGATACTAAGGACAGCACAAACTTGGTATTTTTGAGCTAATTATCGAGGGAGTTGCATGAAGATTCCCAGAACAACTAGTGCTGGGATTGGAGTTTCTCGAGGATCACAAACATTGGGAACGATTACAAGATGGAATGGAGTTCACGGTCAAAGGGAATAGATATAAATTTCACTAGAAAGAGCCTTTTACAAGCTCTGATCTACCCATGACCACCAGTCCATTCTCGATATATATCACCGTAGGGATGATATATAAGGAGTACCGTGCAGAGTATCTTGCGGCATATATCGATTCAGGAGAAGGTATATGCACAGCAAAGGAATGAGTCTTTCCTAAAGGCTCAGGCGAAGATTTGCCAACAGTACTAGGGAAAGAATTCTCACAAAGGGTACTAATCCTTAAAAGAGGAATCAAGCAAGCGGAGATCATGATCGGAGGAGCGGATCGTACCCCATGGTACAAGGTAAAAACTCCACCGATATATTTTCATGATACCAGAGCAGATATTCTATTAGGAAATAATTTTCTAAAAACATTTAAGCATTTTACCCAAGAAAACGCAACAAGAAGGCTTATTTACACAACTCTAGGTGAGCATAAGATCATCGCAACAAGACTACGTAATGCATTCCAAAGAAAAATCTCAATCAGATTTCGTAGCAAGCGTGTTGATAATGAAGGAAAACTTAACCATCCAAAGATGAACGATCGAAGAAGATATGGAGAAGCAGTCCTTCATATGAGAACCGAGACTAGAGGAGAATGGAAGATGGAGAAACTAAAAGAAGATACAATCCACCTTCTCAAAGCAAGCTTGAGAGAAAGCTTACAAAAAGATGTCACAATCGAAGAACAAACATCTTTGGAGGACGTCAAGAAGAAGATACAGAGGAACTTCAATGAGGATCCTCTAGCCGGATGGATAAAAACGAGCTCAAAGCTTCACTCAAAGTAAAAGAAGGAAATGAGCATGATTTCGTGAGATACAAGCCTATCCTGATGAACCAAGAGGATCGAAAGGATATGCAGCTAATACTTAAGGAACATCTGGACCTTAAGTTGATATCACCAGGAGTATTTCCATACATCAGTCCAGGACTTCTGGTTCAAAATCATGGAGAAATCATTCGGGGAAAGCCGAGACTTGTGATCAACTACAAAGGGAACAACAACATCTTGGAGTTCGATGAATACTACATACTAAGTAGGGAACACTTGGTCAACTGTATTAAGAATGACAAGGTATTCTCAAAGTTTGATTGCAAATCTGGGTTCTACCAAATTATGATGGAAGAAGGAAGTAAGAAATTCACAGCCTTCTCCACACTTATATCTGAAATGTCATGCCTATGGGTTTGGCAAACGCACCCCAGATATACCAAAGGAAGATGGATAATCTTTTCAAAGATTATTTCTCATTCATATTTGTCTATGTGGATGACATCCTCATAGCCTCAAAGAACATGAAGGAGCATTTAACGCATCTGGAAGTATTTTCAGAAGTATGTCACAAGGAAGGATTAATGCTTTTAAAAAAAGGCAATAATTGAAACGAAACAGATCGAGTTTCTTGGAGTAGAGATTTATGAGTCCAGAATTTTTCTACAACCACACATTGTAGAGAAGGTTCAAGGATTTCCTGATGATCTCAAAGACAAGAAGCAACTCCAAAGCTTCCTGGAGTTGTCAACTTTGCTAGAATGTTCATCAACAGTCTAGCACAGTATAGAAAGGTGTTCAGTCATCTTTTGAAGAAAGATGCCAAATTCAAATGGGAGGAATCACATCGAGAGATGGTTAAACAATTGAGGAGGTTTGTAAAAAGCTCCCGAAGTTATCCATTCTGAATGACGAAGACGACCTGGTGCTCTATATAGATGCCAGTGACCATTGGTGGGCAACGGTACTTACCAAGTCCTCTTCAGAAGGAGATGTGTCATGCAGATATTGCAGCGGACTCTTTGCAGAGAATGAGGCAAAGAAATGGCACATCAATGAGAAGGAGTTCTTTGCAGTCTGAAAGACGTTCAAAAATTACCGCTATTTCTTATTGTGAAGAAATTCATCCTTAAAATCGATAACACGAGTGTCAAAGCCTTTCTAAAAAATAAAATTGAATCTAAACAAAAAAAGGCTAGACTTTTAAGATGGCAAGCTAAATGCCAATATAATGATTATTAAGTCTGTTGAAAATGTTTTGGCAGATTTCCTGACCAGAGATGGAAGGAGGTGAAATAGACTCCATCCTAATGAGATCCAAGCACCTGATGGACCTCCTTACGGTGCTCCAAAAGGATTACGGGACTCTGGCAATGAATGTTAACGTTGCTGGAAAACTACAATGAGAAGATGAGACCAAAGTGTCTAATCTAATACGAGATTGTATCTACAGCCATGCGGGTCTATTCTAGACAATAAAAGTGCCTTTACTCCGGGCAGTCATGAGCAATCGGTAAAAGGAGTGCATTCGGGAATGGGGCCCTAAACCTGAAGAAGGGGATTCAAGTACCCCTAGCACGAGTTCTGGATCGGAACTTCCAAAGGAAGAACTGGTCCAAGAAAAAATCGAGGCTCTGGAGTCACATCTAGAATCGACGAGTCAATCCAACACCTCTGGGTTAAAGAGGGAGAGATCAACCTTAAGCCTATGATGGGCACTGCTAAGGTTGGTATTAACCTAGCTAATTTTTCTCATTGGCAGGAGTACCAGGCCAGCTAGGAGAAATTAAACACACAACAAGGAATCCATCCAGAAAAATGCCGGATAGAGGTGTCTGGAGAATATCCCTAAGTCTGGATGAGACCTAGGTCGAATCCAAAAGATGTCAAGCAATGGTTCAATTTTGGGGCATTAGCCTCAATATACACAATGGCACCCAACTTCCCAGAAATCTCAAAGCTACCTAAGTGGATAGGGGAAGCAGTGACCAAGGCATGTTCAAATAATAATACTTTGACCAGAGGAGAACCATTGGAGCTATATTTCATCAGTGCCGCTCCAGAACCTATCGGGAAAAGCTGCCATGAAGCCTTTCATTTCATCAAGCTACGAAGGTCAGACATCAAAGCTGCAAATAACATTAAAGAGCCTTTCGGGAAGGAACCAGTCATGGTTTCAACATACTCAGAGGATCAAATTTCTACGCAAAGAGCAAGGGAGTTATAAGCCTGCTTCCAGGCAATGAAACAAGTCAAATTCCGTTCAAAATCGAAGATAAATTGTGAACAGATCTTTCATGTTGAACACTCTAACAGGAAGCAAGACGGGTTATGCAGAAGGACATTTCGAAAGAAAGAGAGCTCTACTCTGGGAAAATAAGTTACCGATGAGTAGAGAAATTCATTGGAAATTTTGCAGTATGATCCATCGAGGGAGGTGGAAAGAAAAAATATGCACAAGTTGCTCCATTCAGACTGAACCAGAGTTTGGGAAAGAGGTGCAATTGAGCATAGAAAGAAACAGGAATGCTGGACCACCACCAGCAAAAAAAGAGACACGAGAAAAGAAAAGAGTAAAGCCTCTTCAAAACTCCCAAGAGCCAGAGGACCCTTCGGATCCCAAAGGAGACAAATGACTCTTCAAAAAAGTAAGAGCCAACTAACTTTTCCAAAGGAGTAAGAAACATGTGACCCTGTAAAAGACAAGAAGGATGACCCAAAAGAAGGCATCTAAGCCAGAGAGAAGGGCCAGCCTGCTGCTAAAGTTGGCATCCAATGCAGGTGACGTAATCGCTGACATAAGAATGGTGATGTAAGCAGTGACGTCATAAACGATTGAGAGGCTTTGAAGTCCGAATTTCAAATCCGAAAGCTGTTTTCTCTCATTCAATAAACATTGTAGTTTCCTTTCTTTTCTTGTATGAGTGTTTCCATTTCAGCTACCATAGGTAGCTAGAGGAGTCTTCTCCGCTTGTTTAAGTAGTATGAGTGTGTAATAATATTTCCATTCCATAAATAAATAATCTTGGACTACTGCCCGAAGTATGTAACCTTCCATTATATTCTGCAACCTTAGTCTCCATATTTTCCTACAAGAAACTGTAGCAGCATCCTGCACACCCGGTGTAGGGAATGAACCAGGGCTGTGTTGAGGTCCGCTGAAGGAACGGGATTGAACCATCGCACTGCGGGGCGCGTGGTTGACTGTGAGGAGCAGCTGTAAAACTTTCCAGATACCTGGTGTATTGACGATCAAAAAAGGTACTGTTACTGTTTTAAGTAGGTTAATTACGATATTAATGTTGTTTAATTAATGAACGGAAGCATGTTGGGCCTGATATGGTCGTAATGGACTATGTCTATTTTGATGAAAAGAAAATGTCAAAATTGAGTTAAAATGAGTCTAAACCGACAAGGATGTCATGCTGGCAACCGTGTAAGCTACCATAATGGTAGCCGACAAGATTACTGATACAAGGGTATTAAAGTTCAGAAAAGTTATTATTCATAGGATAGAGAAAAAGTGTTGGTATTAAAATAAAATTTTGGATTTTGAATATTTTAAAAATTCTCCCTTTATTATAGGATAGAGGAAGTATTATTTTTTATTAAAAATATTATTTTTATTTTTAAATATTATTTTTTATTTATATTATAAATTATTTATGCTATTATCACTTTTTATTAATTGAACTGATATTCCTCGTTAGTCATTATCATTCTCATCTCATGAGATGCTTACAAAAATTTTTCAATATAGTCCATTTCATATTTTTCGAAAGACAATTAAATTTTTATTTGCAAAAAATGCAATTTATTAATTTTGTATTTTAAAACCGCTCCAACTGCACGTTCACGAGGTTTCAGAATTGAGATCGTATCATATTTTTGTAATTAATAATTTCTTTTATAAAAGTTATTACTGTCATTTTTCGTTCATTTTAAGAAAGTATATGTAAAATGAGATATGTGAGGAATCGATTTATTATTAATTTATGTTTATTATATAGTTAAATTATATTTATAATAAATTATGTCATAAAATTCTAAATTATGGAGTACTTTAATATATTATCCTCATATTTTAGAAAATCATACTTTAACTATTAATAAGCCTACTCTATCTATATAACATACATATTTTAACATGTTTCATCAACCGTTTCAAAAAAACACTGTCTTACCAGAGACATTGTGTTTTATGAACGGTTTATGACAAATTGTGATTTGCAAATATACATTCAGAACTTATTTACTAATGAATAAAAATAGGCAAAAATTTGTGTGCGTCCGGGCACACGGAAGTACATTTCGTGTGTCTTTAGAATTTTGTGTTAAATTGTATACCCTTTAGAATAAAGATGTGTACCATTTATTTTACAAAGCAAAAACTTGTGTGTGTCCGGGCGCACGGAAGCACACTTCATGTGCCTTTAGAATTTTGTGTTAAATTGTATATTCTTTTAGTATAAAGATGTGTACCCTTTATTTTCTGAAGAAAAATAAAAAAATATTAATGAAAAGTGTATATTCTTTAAAACAAAATGATGTACTCTTATTAATTAAAGTGTATACCCTTAAAACAAAATAATGTACCCTTATCCATGATACTAAATTCTAAAGGCACACGGCGTACGCCCGAGGCACGCAAGCCTCACTCATAAAAATATACTCTACCAATTAATAAAAACTTCTATAAATGTTAACAAAATTTTAGTTTTATATAATAATAAATAAAAGCATATATATACTAATGATAATAATTTATACAAATGAATTTTCTCTTGACTTTTAATGAAATACAAAATATAAAAAAATTGTACGTTTATTAAGATACACATATACACTATTAAATAAATATTAATACACATATGGATGCATGTATGCAATCAGATGCATATTATATCAACGAGTTAAAATCATTTTTTGTCCTATAACTATAGAAAATTTTTGATTCCGTCCCAAAAAAGATAAAATTTTCAATTTCGTCCCGTAACTCTTAATATTGGTCAATTTTGGTCCCAAAATCGCCAGAAATTAACTTTTTGCCCGGAAAATCGCATGTGCACCGCACATGACGCCTCAAATTAGGGCTTTCCGGTAGCTTTATCCAATGTGACAATTGAGGAAGAATTTGGATTAATCATTTTGCCAACTCAAAATTGGGGCTTCCCGCGAATTCGCTTTCGGATTCCAACAGGTTGCACCGGAAAGCTACTTGCTCGCCATCTGGTTCGACTTAAATTGGAGTTGCACACTGCAATCTCCACAGCTGCCAATTGGATCTCCAACTCCAACTATGTCACCCTTTTTAGACTCTTTACTTGTGAACCCACCTCAACTACTTCCCCCACGATCTCATGGCTTCATCATACATTATCAAAATAATTATTACTTGCCTGATTTGCAGGATTTATAAGGATGGAATACATGATGTGGAAATTTGCAGAGATGATGTAGTAACTAAATTAATCTGAGTCGTTTTGGAATTTCCTTCCAATAATGCATCCTTAATCGATGTAAAACATTGTTCGTTCAGTTAAAAAATTAAGGCTTTTACTTTGATGATCATAGGAAAGTTAAAGATTTAAAATTTATTTATTTTTGGATAATTTGATGATCATAAGAAATGTGGTAGATCTGCTCCACCAAGGGATTGGTATCAACACCACAGGCAGTGTTTTCCAGTCAAGCAAATCGGTCGAATTCATAGGAAGCCCGACTGAAAAGGCAATACTAAGTTGGGGCGTGAAGAAGTTGAAGGCGGATATGGAGGGAGTTAAAATGGGATGTGAGATTGTGAAGGTGGAAGCATTCAATTCAGACAAAAAGAGAAGTGGGGTTCTTATGAAGGTGGAAGATGATAGCTTTCATGTCCATTGCCAAAATGATTGTTCCAAATTCTTCCTCAATTGTCACGTTGGATGTAGCTACCCGAAAGTCCCAATTTGAGGCGTCATGTGCGGTGTACATGCGATTTTCCGATCAAAAAGTCAATTTCCGGCGATTTTGGATCAAAATTGGCCAATATCAAGAGTTACGGGACGAAATTGAAAATTTTATCTTTTTTGGGACGAAATAAAAAATTCGCTATAGTTATGGGACCAAAAATGATTTTAACTCTTATATCAACTCTTTTGGATCATGTGCAAATAAATAAATAAAATAAAATAAAACTGAATATTATTAAAATTATATATTTGTAGATTATAAATATTTTCTCCCTCCTAATTCAATTAAAAAAAAAGTTCCCCTCCAAAACTCATTCCACGTCTATTAAAAGGAAACAACAATAAATTTAATAATGTATAATACGAGTACAATTAGTTTCAACTTTGCCATGAACACCTTATACATAATGTACTTTAAAATTAATTTATTAAAAAAAAAAATCTAAGTGCTCCTAAAAGTAATTCATAAAATAAATTTTCTATATATTCGTGTGCGAAAATTAGTTGGACACGAAAAGAGTAAATTTAGAGTATGTTGTATGTGAGATAGAATTAATAACAATTGTGATATTAAAGAGTATTGTGAGTTTTTAGTTTTGTGTCATCTCTTTTTAACAAAGTGTGTGAACTTAAGTTTGATAGAGATCAAAATAAAAAATGTAAATTTAAATTTGAAACAGAGGAAATAATTTAATTGTACTACTGTAATTTTTATTGATCAATTATCACGAAACTAATAGAGATCAAAATAAAAAATATAAATTTGAATTTGAAACAGAGGAAATAATTTAATTGTACTACAGTAATTTTTATTGATCAATTATAATGAAATTAATTTTTAAGGGTGTGTTTGGATGGAAGGATTTGAGGAGGGATTTAAAAAATTCCTCCTTTATGTTTGGATACGAATGAATTTATAAATCCAAAATTTTAAATTAATGGATTTCAAATTATGAATTTGATTTTGAATTTTTTTAAATTGTTTTAGATGGATTTTCAAATTCTTCCTAAAACCATGTCATTTGAAATCCTTCCATTGGTATGTTTGATATATTAATATAGTATAAATATAGTATATAAATTAATAAATAAATAAGAGCGACTAGGGTGGAACCGGTCCCATGAAAATTTCATGGAACCGGATCCCAAATCACGCTAATGAAATCTCGCGGGTATTCCCAAATCTTCCTTCGTTGTTTCCTCCTCTCCCTCTCTTCATCATCTTTTTGTAGATTTAACAGGTTCTCCCAAATCTTTAAGGCAGAAGGCGTCTCTCCTCTCTTCCCACCTTCGCTTTTCCCCCCTCTCCCTCTTTTCATCACCTCTTCCTTCTGTAGATTTGACGGAATCACCATAGGAGTTTTTCGCCGCCGTTGATCCACCGCGTTCCCCCTCCGGCATCGACGGCCTCTGTCGTGGGCATACTTTGCGAATGGATCTTTGCTTTTGCCGACACAATGGCGGCCATGTAATTGGGGATTGAAGAATTGGGGGTTCCTCGTTTATGCTCGTTCCGTGGTGTGAGATGTTGTTGTTGATGCGCTGCGTGGGCTGCAGATTGGGAGCAATGCTAGTGGATAAGCTTTCCTCAACCTCCAAATCGAACAAACCACAACGCTATTTATGGTCCTATTGAGAATTTGTTTGCTTCAGCAAAAGAGGGGGGAAGGTTTTGGTATTAGAAGAGAAGTTCCAAATAATGCTTGTTCTGAGGTTAATGTTATTCAGAGTGATGAGAGTTCTCCCAAGTGGAAGTTTGTAGAGGAATTGGGTGAATTACTTGGGAAAGACGCATGCAAATCTGTATCTGCTTCTGTTTTGCTGCGTAAGTTAAGATGGAGTACCCTTGGCTTGCAATTTGACAGGTCGAAGGTCTTACTAGAATCCTCTTATTGATAGTTCAATTGGAATCCATATGATGGGTTGTGTTGATTTAGTGTCTGAAATGCAGACGAATCATTGTTTTGTTTACAGATTTGTTGTTTTCATCAAAGTGAAATATGGACAATGTCTATGGCTGAATTGGATTGTCATTTTCTTTTAATGATATTAGATGTTTACCTTATCTAGAGTTTGGTTTTACTCATGATCTCCATGTTTAAAACGTGATTTTGGTTGTTGCATACATGTATGCTCATTTTGTGATAAGTGTGGTTGGTTAATCTGCTTTTAAAGGGTTGTACTATGATTTTGTTTTATGACATCTAATTATCTCTCTGGCTTAAAAATAAGATCTTGACTTTATGCAAATACACCGAGCATTCTCATGTCTCACTTTTTTTTTTGCAATTATTATTATAGAGGAGTGAATTGTTGTTTATACTCTAGAAGAAAGTAATTACTAAAGTAAAACTATTCATTGAAATTACAAAACATGCTTTATTTTCAACATTTTTAAATCTCAAGACAAAAAGTGATTAATTAATTTAAGAAATGATCCAATTAATTCAAAAAAGTAATCTAATTATTTCTATAATAATCAATCAACTTACAGATTAAATACAATTTAATTTTTCATAATACATAACTTTATTTTTTAAAAATTAGAGTATCTAATCAAAGAGTAACATAATTCTTTATAAAGAGTAACCTAGTTATTCATAAAGAGTAACCAAAATAATATAAAAGTATACAATTTAATTCTTCACAGACTTCATTTTTTAAAAAATTAGAGTATCAAAATTAAAGTGTAACCTAATTTTTTATATAAAGTAACTTAATTATTTATAAAGAGTAACTCAATTAATATGAAAACATACAATTTAATTCTTGACAATACATGACTTCATTTTAAAAAAAATTAAAGTATCAAATTAAAGAGTAACCTAATTATGTATAAATAGTAATCTAATTATTTATAAAGAGTGACCCATTTAATATGAAAACATAAAATTTAATTCTTGACAATACTTGACTTTATTTTAAAAAAAAATTAGAGTATCAAATCAAAGATTAACCTAGTTCTTTATAAAGAGTAATCTATTTAATATGAAAATACAATTTAATTCTTCACAATACATGACTTCATTTATTTTTTTAAATTAAAGTATCAAATCAAAGAGTAACCTAATTCATTAAAAAAGAGTAATCTAATTAATAAAAAAAAGTAATCTAATTGACCAAACAAAATAGAATATATACAAATCAACATGTTAAAGTTATATCTCTGTCTTTTCAGCTGCCTCTCGAAGTCTCTGCACAGCAAGACTATCCTTTGACATATCAATACTCTCAATTCTCTTGAATTCACTCACCAAAATTCCAACAAAGCATTATCAAAGTCCTTCCCACTCAAGAATGTGACACCATTTATGGCTTTAACCTGCAAGGAAATATGCACTCAACATAAAGATGTAACACAATATACAAACCAATTTAACTGCTTAAAAGAGTTTGTTATACTTCGAAAACACCCTTGGATTTCTCCAAAATAGATAAATTACTACCCTCGCTTTAACAACATCCACCCAAATATTGCCTTGCTCATCTACCACCACAACCACAGTTGCTCAAGTAACCACAATACATAAAATCACAATTGTGAATTGAAAAACGTATGCAAATCATGTTATAGGGGAGAACTTAATCGCCATCTCATTCTGTAATATGGGAACAAAAAATCAATGCATTTTCTCAAATTAGCAGCCAAATGCATTGGCCCATCAGAAATAACAGTAGTGGCCTTGAAACATTGATGTTGTAATATATGAGTATTAACAAATCTTGAAACACCATAGTATAACAAATGAAGAAGCATTTCTACCCATTCGAATTGAATTCATTGGACATGCTTGAAGATATCCCTGACCTTCCAACAGCATTGGAGATGGGTTCTGATAATTTCTCCGACCTAATCAAGATAAACAAATTAAAACTCTATGTAGTTATATTAATAAATAAATTAATTAAATTGTTACTAATTTAGTGATGATGCTTGAAGATCCCCTTTCTCTCTCTCTCCCACATCTACATCCACGTATATATGATGATGGTGAGGAGATCAGAAGAAAGAAAACAGACAAGGTTTGCAATAAAACTAGAGAGATAGTTGAGAGATCCAAAACAGGAAATTGAATTAGAAGGAAGAGCACGCAAGAAGCAAACAGCCCCTCTAAATATTTAAAAAATGATGTACCCCACCATTAGGGCCCACCACCCTATCCTGGGGATTGGTGGATGACATAAATCGCAGGATGTGCCTCAAGTGGCTTGTAAAGAGGACTCACTGTTTAACTTATGCTTGCAAGGGGCCAAATACATGTCAAAGGTAGGATTCGAACTCCCACCTTGCAGCAACCAAGTTCAGTTGTAAGGTCTTTCCACCCTCCCTCGAGCTATGCCCCTCTAAATACTATTCACCAGACAACGTTGTTCACTTTAAGAAGCAACACTTTCTCTCTCATCTACAGAAAATATGAGTTTTCATATTCGGATTTTAGAAATAAAATATATGAAATTGAATGGAGGTAGCAATCGAAGAGAGACCGTAAGAGAAGACCCAGGAGCGACCATCGAGAATCGGCGCGTCGGAAGATAAGCAGACCAAGCTGCTGCCAATAATTGGAGGAAGGAACCCTAGGCAGAAGAGGGGAACCGCCACGACCTGAAGGATTTGGCACCACGAGGCGGCGGTCCTTGGCGGAATCACCGATCAGAAGATATTTATATCCATTGGGTTTATTCTAGCTGAATACTTGACCCGTATTTCAAAATAAAATTAACCATATTTCAAGGTCCGGTTCTATGGAATAAATAAAAAAACGGTTTAAAAGTAGTCTTTGTCTAAATAAATTAAAGGTTAATTGCGTAAAAAATCACGAACTTTCAACGGATTGCAAAATAATACTAACTTTTATAAAATTACAAAAAAACCAAGACCTTTCATATTTGTGCAATTCGCACTCATCGGGCAGCTGAAGCTGCCCGACTGCTGACGTGGCGTTGACCTTGCCACGTCAGCTTTTAGTTGATTGCAAAAAAACTCCAATATTTACTTAAATTACAATTTAATCCCAACCTTTGAAATTTTGTCAAAAAAGACCATAAATTTTTAATTTTATTTTTAAATTGCATCATCTAATAAAAAATAATACAGTATTTTATTTTTAAATTTAAACTCTAAAATATTATTAAATAAAATAATAAAATTATTATATGAATAAATATTTATTACTTAAATTATGTGAATAAAATTAATTATATCTATTAAGTAGTAAAAAAAAATATACAATCTCTAAATATTTAAATTCTTTTAATTTTTAAAATATTTTTATACATTATAAAATTATTATAATTTATAAAATCAAAGTATTCGACATGTCTTAATATCTTTTCGTAATTTCACATTATATATAAAAGAATGACAAATATACCTATGAAATGTTTAAGAAATTTTTAATTTATTAAAAAAATGATTTAAAATTAATTTATAAACTCAAATTTTATAGCGGGAAAAAATATTCGTTAAGATTTAATTTATACAAACCAATCTCATACTTAAATAATAAAAAAATTTTGTATTAAATAAAAGACTTATATATTTGAACTTTATGGAGTAGTAAAAAATTAATAAATAAAAAAAATTAAAAGTTTTTGTAAAAAAATAAATATTTAATATTAAAATACAAAATAAAAATAAATATTTAATATAATCTTTAATTATGAATTTAAATTTAAAAATAAAATATTGTATAATTGTTTATTAGATGATGCAATTTAAAAATAAAAATAAAAATTTATGGTCTTTTTTGCTAAAATTTCAAAGGTTGAGATTAAATTGCAATTTAAGTAAAGGTTGGAATTTTTTTGCAATCAACTAAAAGCTGACGTGACAAGGTCAACGCCACGTCAACGGTCGGGCAACCTTCAGCTGCCCGATGGGTGCGAATTGCACAATATGAAATGTCGTGGTTTTTTTTGTAATTTTATAAAAGTTAGAATTAATTTGCAATTCGTTGAAAGTTCGTGGTTTTTTACACAATTAACCCATAAATTAATAAAAAAGTGTATATATATATAATATTTTTATATATTTAAAATTTTAAACTCTATCACCCTACCTACCCCACCCACCCCCACCCCCACCCTCACCCTCACCCTCACCCCTACCAAATTTTTTTTAAAAAAAATTAGATTTAAATATTTAAATAATAAAAATATTACCACTCATCTCCTACACCCACCCACCCACCAAAAAAAGTATTTTTTTAAAAAAATTTTGATTTTAACTTTTAAATAATAAAAATATTTCCACCAACCCTACCCCCTACTCACACATCTACCCCACTCCACTACCACCAACCACATTTTAGATTTTAATATTTAAATAATAAAAATATTGACACCCAACCATATCCTCCTATCCACCCACCCACCCCCATTTACCCCCTGTCACCACCCCCTCACCCCAAAAAAATAATTTCTTTTAAATTTTAATATTTAAATAATAAAATCTAATTTTTTTTTAAAAAAATATTTTGTTTTGGTGCGGGGTGGATGGGGTGTGTGTGAGAGGTGAGTGGGTGGATACGGGAGAAGGGCTGAGTGATAATTTTTTATTTAAATATGAAAATCTAAAGTTTAAAAAAGTTGTTGGGGGAGGGAAGGGGGTGGGATGGGTAGGGGTAGGGTTGAGTGATAATATTTTTATTATTTAAATATTAAATCTAAAATTTTATAAAAAAACTTTTTTTTGAAGAGGGTGGATAGAGGATGGGGGTGGGTGGGGATAGGCTGGGTGTAGAATTCCATCCAAAAAAAAATTAAAAATTTTAGATTTTAATATTTAATATAATAAAATTTTATTATTTTTATTTATCATATATTTTAAAATAATTTTTTAATTAAGGATTTAAAATCCTTTTAAAAATCCATAATTTATACAAACAACGGAATTCAAATAAATTGATTTAAAATCCACACATTTTCAAATCTATTAAATTTGAAATGTCTTAATCCAAACACAAATTTTACTGAACCTTTTGCTCATATTATAGATACACCATGATGTATTATCAATTTTTAGCATTATACTGTACTTAAACATATTTTATTTTGAGCTACATATTGTACTTTTCATAATTTGTGATGTTTGTTTACTTTTATTATTTTTTTTTCTAACAATAATTTGATAAATAAAAAATATGAGCAGCGTTCACCCAAAATTTTACCAAAGGCACTCAATTGTATAAATTAAATGATACTTCTTCCGTTCCAAATTCATCCTCACGTATACTGTAGATACGAAGTTTAAGAAAAATTATTTTTTATTTATTTTTGGGATAGTATGATATTTTTAGGTAATAAATACTAAATGATGAAATATATTATGTATACTAAAAAAGTGATGATAAATTTGAAATTAAAGTATGTTAAAGTGATATTAGTTAGTTTTTTTTTTTCATGAAAATGTGACGTTGAATTTGGAATTAACCAAAACATAAAGTGTGAAGTTAAAGTTAGCACGAAGGGAAAGAAGTATGAAAAGACCAAAATAACCTTTATAATTAATTTGAAATTAAATACCCCTGTATGCCCCAAATTCCACCTATTTATCCACTCAAATAAAAAATTATTTACACAACTATTCTATCCTTCCCAGCTTACACAAAGTAAACTTTATATACATACATACAAATATGGAAAGAGGATATGAGAAACTTGGAAGATAGAAAATATTTGAGATGGCATATCATGTACTCCCTCCGTCTCGGAACAATGTACACGTTTTGCCATTTTCGTCCGTCCCAAAACTAAGTATCCATTTCCTATTTTAGTAAGGGGACCTCACACACCAAACAATTTATACCCTTAAATGTTGACTAAATTACTACTCATGCCATCACCTAATTTCAATAATTAACATGTAAACTAGTCAAATTAATTGACCCATACATTGATTTGTATTCATTGAATTGAATAAAGCAATGTTATCATCAGTAAACATCACGTGACTCATCCCATCTCTTTTTCTCTCTCATGAACTCTCTGGATCAATCTATCTTCATCTCTCTCAAGAACTCTCTTTCTCTCATGAACTCTAGGTTTTCTCTCTCATGATTTTCTCTCACTTTCAGCTGCCATGAACTCGAAATTTTCACTCCATCTTTCGATGGAAGCCGATTCCGATTTGGAATCCTGTTTCCCCCACCACAATTTGTTGTCGGATCCTTTCCTTCCATCATTTGATTCTTCGATGAAATCCACTTTCTCGATGTTAGATCGAGATGGAACTGTAGTTTCGGAGTCCATAAATCCATACGATGGTGTTGTGATTCCAGATTCTGATGATGAAATTATTTCAAATTATGCATCTTGTATACGTCCTACTAAATCGAGAAGAAAGTCACCATTGGAGCCTAAATCCGGCATATATCGGTCAAATTTTGAACATGTGACGATTCGTGAGGCAGATATACATTTTCTCCTACTGTGTTGTACTGCTCTTTTGGTACTACCCGAATACAGAGAATACAGAGAGGTATAACTCCTTTTTTAATTTTCTGTACATGTACAGTTGGGATTTAGGGCTTTTGATGACTGATATGATGATTTCATTTGGCTTGAAAAATAAAATTTTTATGTGTGTCATCATTTGATATTGTTTGGTGGCTTATAAAACCTGTAATGTCATCACATACTCATTTTAGGAGACACACATGCACACATTCTGTGATGAAAATATAATCTGAGAGAAAAGGTCTATTTCATAGTTTGTTGACTTGAGAAGTATGCTTGTGATGGATGGCCTCTGAAAGCTTATGAATCTAAGTGGTTATGTTTGGCGACTTCTTACATGACATTGTCATCACATGGTCATTTAGATTTCACAAACATTCAGCAAGGATTATGCAATCTAAATATAAATAAAATCACTAAAACTTTAGTAAGCTTATAAATGGTTTACTACTTAAACATACTTTGTAATCAAAGTTGTTTTGTAGCTGTAAACCTACAATGTTCCTTCAAAAAAATAGTATAAATCTCCACAAAAAGCAGTATAAACTACTTCTAAGTTTATATCTCCACAAAAGGAGTATAATCTCCACAAAAATCCAACCTGAACATACTTACCTGCCCTGTTGCAGCTTCACACCTTTTTCTTGGAATATGTATTATTCCAATCCCTCTACAGCTGTTATTAAATCTTCCAACCCCTCTTCTTCATGTTCTTCAATCAAATATTCAAGAGATGACATGATCAATTCTTTCTCAACTTCTAAGTTTGTAGGAAGTTGTCCTACTCTCATTAATGCATCTTTGCTTATATGAGGGATCTTATAATTGTTGGCACCACGATAAATTATAATTTCTCTGAGGCATGATTGTAGTGTTAGGAACACTGCATTGAGCTTGATATGTGTTAGCTCATCAAATGATTTGTTCACTGCCCCAAACAAATCATCAACTAATGTTGCTGATTTAGTCACTTGCAAAGATTGCAAGGCCCTAAACCATCCGAAATCATTTATATTTATGTCTGCACTATTTGGAGGTTGGTTTACAATATGAATGTTGAAACCATCAGAGCTTGCAGCATATCTAAAATCAGGATCATTATCATTTATATGTGGTGGAGCATTGTCTTGTTGAATAACAATGTTTCTACTTGCATCACTTGGCCATTTGGACTTTATAGCTGGTATAACCTATTATAATGTCACCAATAAGAATTAATTAATGAATTCTTATTTAGGAGACTTATATAGGAAAATAACTCAATGATGAATTTATTTTGAAAGTTATACACAAATATGCATAGTGGTGTCCATATAGAAACACATAAAACACTAACCTGATTGATGAACATGTCCTTTGTGACTTCCTTAGTGACTGAATCTAATGGTTTAGTTACCATTGTGCCTGCTGCTCTATTTTTTGAATTTCTTATTGCTGGTACAACTTCAGTAAATGGGAAAAGTCCTATTTTTTCATCAAATTTGCACTCCCCATTTGAGTCATAAATTGGCCTAGATACTGCACAGAGGAACATGACATTTGTGATGAATCTTCGACTCTTACATGATCTGTATGGCTCTACCTCATCTTTTAACAAATAATATCTCTCTTTTGTCCTTGTAATATTGAACCACTTCTCATCCAAATGCACTATGTGGGACATGTTTTTAAACTTGATCACTTTTTGTACATGATCAACTTCCAATGCTTGTAAACTGAATTTTAATCTGCATAACATGTTTTCAGCCGTGACTGTTGGCTTGATTGCATTTGTATGAGGTCTGATCAGCCCTTCCTTTGCCCATCTCCCAACTGTACTTTTACTTGTTTCCATTTGAGTTGCTATATTTCGATAAGTACCTCTGAGTTTAACTGAAATACTTTCAGTCTTTCCTTATCAAAAACTTGTCTTTTTTTTTTAAACATCCCTTTTTTTGTTGCATAAAGAAATTGGATTACCTGACAATATTTGTTGTTTTGCTCTTGACCAAATTCTGCTAACAACTTTTCTTGTGACACCAAACTTGGTTGCTGCTTCTGCCATTTTACCATGTGCTGGCTTGCCATTAGAAGACCTTTCCAACAAAAACTGAGCAATGAGGTTTAGTTCACTTCTTGTTAAGTTTTTCTTAACCATTTTGAGATATGTAGGGCCTTGTTTTTTGGAGATAAAACTGTAATGTGTTATGATGGAGGGAAAGGTGAATTATGTAGGCATTTGTGAAATGGTGGAACTTTTTCAATATCAGAGTAGTGTTGTGATTAGAGAAAGCATTGTAAATGTATTTATGGTGAAGATTAGGAGGGAAATGTGAATTATGTTTGGAGGGAATTTGTGTAATGGTGAAAATTTTTGAATTTTAGAAACAAGTTGATGTTGTTGTAATAGATCAGTTTATATGTGAGTTTGGAGGGAATTATTTATGCATATTCAAGAACTCGGTGATGGGATGATGTGATTGTGTTTGATGGAGCAGATGTCTTGTAATTTTAATTATATAATTTAAAATTTATTTTTTATTATATTATGTGAAACTTGTTATCTGTGGGACCATGTGTAATTAACTCTAATCATGTTTTAGAGATGTGTACCTCTTCTAAGGGTAATATAGTAAAAGACCAACTAAAAAGTACACAATACAATTTAAATATTATATTTCTTAATCTACGTGTAAAAAGTAAATGGGTACGTTGTTCCACGGAGGGAGTAGTAATTGAATTATAAGTGCATCTGTGTACCAGGTGCACTAATACATCTTAAAGTTGATGGGTTAAAAATAAGGGATAGAAGATAGTTATTTTTTAAAGATTTTATTTTTTCTTTAATGGTAATAAAATTAAAAGTTAATTTAATAGTGCACAGCACTCTTGAATTATGTATAATAACACAATAGACAATTTTCCAGCCCAAACGAGGATAAATTTGGAAATCTTAATAAAAAATAAAATATTAATTAACTGCACACACACGTTTTATGGTCAAGATTTGGAGAAATAAAGTAGGGCTGTGTCAGAAGCAGCAGTGGTGACTGTTTTAATATTCATTTAAATTAAGGGTAAATGGTTTATACAGTAAAAGTTAATGTTTATTGTGTAGTTATTAAAATTATTTTTAATTATTTTATTTAATAATAAGGATTAAAAGATAATTTAATCAATTAATTTAAATTATTTAGATGCACCAATACTTCAAGTGTATTTATAATTATATAATAATGTTCTTTAATTTACATGAAAACAATAAATAATTACCATATAAATATGAAAAAGTAAATGTTAACAATTTTTTAAACAGAGGAAGCATATTTTATTTTATTATGAATATGTTTTTAAAGAGTAATAAAATAACAATATATAACATAATTAATTAAATAAGTGGTAGTCACATTTTTATCATTTCTACATTATGCATAATTTCACCTACTTCACCTGTTTTTTTACTAAGAATCACTATGTGTGTTCAATAAATATAAAAAATATTTTAATAAAATAATTATTAACTCCTGATATTTACCGTAAAAATAAATAAATAAATGAAGCAAAACTTTTCACTTCGCTTTTGTAGACTTTGTATTGGAAAGTTGGAAGCTAAAAGCAAATAATCTTCCTGAATAAAGGTATATATATTCATTTATCTTTCCCAATAAACTTTTTTTTTCTTTTTATGTATTAATCTTTTGCCCAACTGGTATAGTTATGAGATCAAAACTTTATCACCTTTTTAAAATTGTTGATAGACACTCAAATTTTTGAAGCCACTTATTCATTTATTTAGGGTAAATGAATTACAATATAATTACAAAACAATACTTTATTCTTTTATAAATTATTATCCATACAAATATTTATATTACATATTTTTTTTATATACAATACAATATTATATTTTAATAAAAATTTTATATTATCCCGTGCATCGTACATATGTTTTACTAGTTTGATATAAAACCCATTAAAAAGCACAAAAGAGATAGAAGTGGGGAAAAAAGACAAGAACAAATCAGGAGAAAAAAAAACCTTCATGATAATTTAAAAATGTGCAGAACACATACAAAATAAAGAAATCACCAATCGTGAATCATCAAAACATTTGAGATCATGCATAAAAGAGATTGGGTAAGAAAGTGGTAAGAGATTGAAATTATTCATAAATTAACATACTAAAATTTTTCAATGGGTTTACAAAACATAAAAACAAAATAAATTCAATTATCCAAATTAAACTTTGAAAAAATCTTTGAGGCAAATGAAAAGGTTATTGAATGTATGTGTCTCGTTTAGAGTGTGAGTAGCTTAATATTTGTAATAGAGGTTTGAGATAGAATTCCTTATTTTTCTTTCATCTTTTAATGGAGTTTTGTGTGTGATTTAATGTGTGTGAATTAGGAAAGAGGATGATGGGTGCTTATAGTGATTTAGTGGAGATTTTAAATTTTGGATGAATGGATGTATTTAATTTTCAATAAATTAAAATTAAAGTTATTTGATATTTTAATAACATATACTATAATTTTAATTGTGGGTGAACTTAGTAAAACTTTGGCTTCAGCCTAAAAAAATACACTAATCTTCAAGAAAATTACATAATAATCTCTACGAATTCATTCATATTAAGTGATCTTACATTTATAAAAATATACTTAAGTTTACTAATCTTACAGTATTGTGTTATATATGGGAGTATTATTTAAATAGTTTAAAATTCGACATTTAATTTGCAAAATTATCCTTTTTTTAACCGTAAAAAGAAGTTTCTCCCACATGCTTATTGGGGAATAATAAATGAGAAGTTTGCATTTTTATTGTCATAGCATTTGTTTTACTTGGTATTAAATAAAATTTATACTACATTATTATTATATAATAAAATAAAATACTATATAGCTGAATAAGCTACATTTATTTATTTGTGATCTCTCTCTCAGTAACAGATTATAACATTATCTTAATTCAGACACAGTCCCAAATTATACTAATGTCCCAATTTATTTTCTTGTTCAACTCAATTTTTGGGATTAATTAATAATAAAACAAGAACAAACATACGAAACTAAAAAAAAAATTAAAAATTGTTAATTATCAATAATCCCAACTGCAAATAATTAATAAGCAATAATCAAGAAGCAAAGCAATCATATGCTATATCCTAATCCTAATTAATTAAGGTTAATCAAACATCTAAATATGCAGAAATTAAATCAAAAGCAGTAATTAACCACTTCTCCTACAGTAACCAGCACCAAAATGCCACTCATCCAATAGGAAACGAGCTTCGTAGCTGAGCTAGCTTCCGGCGGAGGGTTCCACTCCCCTGAATCTCCGCCGCCGCCGGTGGTAGGTGCCGGAGAAGGCGCGATTTCCGGCGCCGACACGTTAGAAGGATGCATCACGCGAACAATAAGCCTCTGGGCCGAACTGCAGTGACCGGGCTCCCCACTGATGAAATAGAAAAAGCCCGATCGATCGAATCGGAAAACCGTGCTTCCATCGTCGAATTTCCACATCGGATTCGACGCGTTGCACGATAGGTATTCGGCAGAGCTCACCACCAGCACCGAATCCTTCTCGTACTTGAATTCTATCATCACGAGAAACCAAATCAAAAAATGTAATTCGTTGAAATTGTGTGAACGTAGATCGATTTTACTTACGAAGTGAATCGCCGATCCGGAATCTGTTCTGCGCCGCCCATTCGTTGTAGGTTTTGAGCTCATTTCCGGTAGGTTTCTTCCAGCCCATGGTATCGCCGACTTGGAATTGGAAAGCGGAGACGAGGATCGCGGCGGAGAGGAGGGCGAGGATTAGGAGATTGTGGAAGGAATTGGGAGAGGAAGCCATTGGTGATGAGAATGGGAGAATGAGTTGAAGTAGGAGTATGGAGCAGAGGATTGCGGGATGAATGGTGTGGTGTGTATATAGGAGGAGCAGAGAGAAGTTGGTTAGTGAGTGGAATGGAGAGAGAAAGAGCTCTATAGAGAGAGTGGGGAGCATCGGTTAGCTGACGTGGCCTTGAAATAGTCAAACTCTGCGTTTTGGCGCTAATTATATGCTCTATTCTTATTTTTAAACTATCCTACTTTAATTTTAATTACTCCCCCACTCCAAAATAAATAAATAAAAATTCACCTCTATTATTTTCATCCATTTAAAAAAAAAAATCTTCATCTTCCTAAAATAGTATTCCCTCCGTTCCAACTTAAGAGTCTCATTTGCTTTTGGACACGTGGATTAAGAAATATTATTATTTAATGTGTAGTGGATAGTTGTGTTAGTGGGTGTGTGGGCCACATGTTTTAATTGTATTAGTGGGTGTGGGTGAGTCTCATGTGTCCAAAAAAGGAAATGGTACTCTTTGGGTGGGACGACTAAAATGGTAAAATGACCCTCTTAGCCTGAGACGGAGGGAGTATAAATGTCAAATTAACTGACTATCTTTTATACTTTATTTATAAAAATATCATTTATAGTCATGTATCTAATATATTTTATCATTTAATTTATTATCAAAAAATACTAAAACACCCCTAATTAAAAATACTTTTTTAATCCTCTTTTCAGAAATATAAAACATTATTAAATCATATAGCAAACTCGATTAATAAATTTTGAGCACTAACTTTTTTTTAATAAATTATAATGTTTTTCATTAGTTTTATTTAATACACCATCTATCTCATTCCAATCTTTACATATTTCTATTTTGAAAGTCTCATTTCAATCTTTACTTCCCTTTTTGGTATATATATATATATAAGACTCACCTAAAATAATTAATATATATTACTATGTGACACACATCCAACACTAATACACCTACCCACCTTACATTAAATGTATTATCTTTCCATCCACTATCTATTAAAATACTATATTCCTTAATCAACGTGAAAAAAACAAACGTAAGTATTGAAGTGGAACTGAGGAAGTATGTGTGTCTTAATAGATGTATTATTATTTATATTAAGTTTTTCATGATATAAAAAAACTAACATGAAATAATAGATGTATAAGTTCTTATTATTGTATAATATTAAATTTTGATCTGTCTCAACTTAATGTTTACATTTTTTTTATTGTTAATGGAACTATACAAAATAATTAATTATTTTACATGAGCCCACACACAATATTAATACAATTACTCACTATACATTAAATATTATATCTTTCAACCCACTACTCATTATTAAACTATTATATCTCTTAATCTACATGAAAAAGCAACCGTAAACCATAACGCGGAACGTAGAGAATATATATGTTTTGAACGTAGGTGTACATATTTGAATTCGTGCAAAGAATTATGTGAGACGGATAAAAAATAATAATATTTTATCAAGTGATGCTCAAATTAACAAAAAAAATAATGATGCAGTTTGTTATTTTGTGAAGAATTCGTATTATAAATAAAAAGTTATAATATTTTTTTAAAAAGTGATAATATTTTTTATAAAAAAATTATATCTATTTAAAAAACATTACATGCGGCCTTACCTAAAACAATCTCATAAGTCCTTTAATTCATTCATCCGGTGCATAAACTTATGTGTAATGAATAAATTATAAAATATAATGTAAAAAAAATTATAAATTATGTTATTTATATAACTATAAATTTAAAATGAATTTGTATTTTCAGGGTTGCTTGATTCGTAGTCCACGGTCAAAATAAAGCTATGAATTAGAAGATGACAACATAGTACTAAAAATATCACTATCTCATACATTAGAGGTAGGATGTCTTAAATCCCATATCTATATATGTTTCCACAATTGCCTCTATTGTGTGGAAGGATGTGTTGAACGCAAGGGATAGAATGCGTGCTCATTTGGAGGGAGACTTGGTCGACACCCTATCTGCGTGCTCGGAGATGGGGCATTTGATGACGGGCAAACTCTATTCCAGAGTTTCTGATGTCGGCAAAATTAGGTATGTTTATAAGAAGTTGTGGTGTTCGTGGGTACTGAGAAAGTGTTCTTTCCGTATGTGGCTAGCCGTGAGGAATTGGTTGTACACTATGGATAGATGAAGGAGAGTGGAAGGGCCGCTGGAGTGTGTTCTGTGTGTGGGCAGATTGGAGTTGAGAGATCATCTTTTCTTTCGATGTCCGTTTGCGAAGGAGGTGTGGGATCGTGTGAGGGCTGATGTGGGGTGGAACAGAATATTGTCGACGGTGATGACAGGTATCAAATGGCTGAACAAGGATCATAGATTCCATGTGTGAGAGAAGGTGCGACGGGCGTTGGCGCTGTATGGCGTGTTCTTCATCTAGAAGGCACGTTGTGATGTATTAATGGAAGATGTTCATCATAGAGTTGTTAATTCTATCCTTATGCATGTAGCTAGATTTATTTAATTTTTAGCTATGTAGTAGGTTTGTTTTGATTTGTTATTTTTTAGTTGTAACGTGGATTTGGGCCTTGGCCCTTTTGAATAATTCTGAATAAATTAATATTTATTGAAAAAAAGGAGTTAATTTACATAAAATAGTCGCATGACTCAACTAGTCACGAGGATGAAATATTGCATTAATGGTCAAAGATTGAATGTTATTGTGTGGGAACAATCTTTTAAAGTGAGGGGACTCAATGTGTAATGAGCAGTGGTTTAGCTTATAATAATCAGTTGAGTCTTTATGATTTACCGCTCCACCATTTTATCGGGTATTCGGGTGGGTCGGGGGAGTCACCATGATATATCTCTCCACCACAATATTGATTCGGGGTGTCTCCATGTGTGTAGTGAGTAGTGGTATAGCTTCTACTAATTAGTTGAATTTTTATAATTTACCTATCCACCATTCTATCGGGTTAGCGTTAGGGCAGTTACCATGATATACCTACTATCGAGTCTGTGTGTGATGGGGTTGGCGATTCCAAATATATATATATATAACACCAAGAATCATGGCTTCCAGAGTAATAAAATCATTATGAAATGTAAAAAACCTGAAAACTTCATTTATTAACAGAGTAATATTACCAACATTGACCATGATAAGTGGTAGCTAAGAATTGGTTAGAAGAGAAATGGAAATTAAGGGCAGAAAAATCTGTCTGCTCCACTCCTCTTTTGTTTCTTTAACTAAAACACACAACACCTAATTAAAACTGAATGCCAACGTATACAAACAATCAATCAATCAGAAAACTATATAACATCACAAATAAAAGAATATCATCACAAAAACTCAAATCAATCCACTCTGATTTCAATCTCAGATTGAGGTGATCCACAATCAGAAACAATTTCATCAATACTCAGAGGAATACTCATGGAGAAAGTAAGACTTGGTTTCACTTTAGGCACCTCCACTGGATCAGATTCATTTTTGAGTATCTGCAGAACTCTCCTCATGGATGGCCTTTCCATGGCATCCGGATTAGCGCAGCTCAACCCGACGAGCAGCAGCTTCCTCATCTCCGCCTCCTCAAACTCCCCCCTCATCCGTTCGTCTGCAGCTGCAGCTACATTCCCTTCAAAGTGCAGCCTCCACACCCAATCCACCAAGTTCACCATTTTCTGCCCGTCTCCTTCCCTCTCAATCGGCCTCCTCCCACAAGCTAGCTCGAGTATCACCACACCGTAGCTGAAAACATCGGTTTTCTCAGTTGCTTTGCCATACTGAAGGTACTCAGGAGCTAGGTACCCCATGGTTCCAGCTGTGAGAGTTGAGACAGGACTCTTGTCATGATCCATCAACCTTGCCAAACCAAAATCGCCTAATCTCGCGTTGTAGCTAGCATCAAGCATTATGTTACTAGTCTTGATGTCTCTGTGGATCACTTGTTGCTCACATTCTTGATGTAGGTATGTTAGAGCAGAAGCTAACCCCACTGCAATGTTGTATCGATACTCCCATTTCAAGGGTGTCCCACTTTTAGCATCTTGATACAACACATTATCTAGACTCCCATTAGGCATGTATTCATAAACAAGCAACAATTCACCCTTTTCAACACACCAACCTTGGAGCTGAACCAGATTCTTGTGCCTTAAACATGCTATGATTGACAACTCAGAAAGGAACTCACTCTTACCTTCATGGGTGTGTTTCGATTTCTTCACAGCCGAAAACACCTCCGTTTCTTCGAAGAAAGCCTTGTAGACAGTGCCAAAGGCTCCATGGCCAAGAATCCTGCTATGGTGAAACCCTCTTGTTGCAGTTGTGAGCTCTTTGTAGCTAAATTGTCTTGGCCCTGTTATTAGCTCTGCTTTCAAGCTTTTATCCGTTTTGGTACCCCTCCATTTCTTGAAAGAAACCAAAACAAACACTGTAAGAGCAGCACAGAAGAACGATGGAAAGCCGATCCCTAGAGCTAACCCAATTCTCCGGTGATGCCTGTTGCCGGAATCTGAAACCGGAAACGGAGGATTTAAGGGCACGGTGTTCTCTGAGACGTTGTGAGGATGATCAGTTCTTGGCTTCGGCGGGCGAAAGCCGGAGGTTTCGAAGCTCCAATTCTCGATGTAATGCAACTCAGTACTCCCCTCAGTTGAAGCTGAAAATCCCACAAACATGAAATCCTTGAGATAATTGGAGAGATCGATGTTGACTGTCAAGATTGGCTTATCCGGTTTGAAGCTCGAGTAGCTCAAGAACACCTCCACCTTCTCACGATCACTCATGTAATCAATCCAAGCGTTAATCACGTTCCCACTCTTCAAATCTATGCCCCGAAAGATGGGGTTCACAGCCTTGATTGAAATTAGGCTATCGATATCCAATCCCACATGGTTTTCGTCAAGATCGTCGAAGTGCAGATCCAATTTGGTGTCGAATTCGACGGCGATGAACTTGTTCTTCGTCAATTGGGAGGAATTCACCAGCCCTAGATACCCACCGGGGCTCCCCAGCGTCTGATTATTGGGCGAGAGAAAGAAAGTCAATCCATCTCCAAAGGAGGTAGGGTTTATGTTATCAATCGAGAAAGAGAATCGCGAGGAGAAAGAAGCAGTGGTGTTAGTTTCTGGATCGAAGAACGCGATGGGGTAATTGTAGATGACCGAACCAGAACTCGACGACGGGACTTCGAGCTCTCTGGTGAGCCCGACGACGCCGTTTCGGAGATAAGAGTCTCCGAGAAGAGTGAGGTTTCGGAGGGTGAAGAAGGGGAATTCGAGATTGACGTTCTCCGACGACGCCATTGAAGCTCTGCAACAGCAGCTGCAGATGACCAGAAATTTGAAGAAAACAAGAAGCTTTCTTCGATTCATGGCGGGAATACTGCAATTTCCGTGGGATGATTCAAGAAAACAAGAAGATTAAAGAAATGCAGAGAGATTGTTGAATAGAGTTCATGGGGAAGAACATGTGGTGGTGGTGGGAAAATGGGGTTTAAACGGTTAAGTTTGATGGGCGGCGCCTCTGTCTCAGTGTACTCTTCTTTGACGAACAATTATTTATTTATTTTTATTTTTATTTTTATTTTGAGGTATTTTAAAATTTAGAAAAAGAAAAAGGGAGCAAATTGGATTATGTTAGATTTGTAACGGTAATATAGGCAGACTAAAATTTGGAGGGGAGTTGGCAGTGGGGTCCTCCTTAAACGGCTGCGTTTTATAATACTCGTTCATTGTTATTATCATGAGTTCAAACCTCAGTGAACCGGATACACCGATGTACCTAGATAATATAAATCATTAAATTATAAGTATATTTAATCCTAATTATTAAATTAAATAAATTAATTAAATTAAAAACAATAACCACCCACTAACTACCTCATATACTCTATAAATTCTCAGGTGCACCACAAAATAATCCTATTATTATTATCGAGATAATAATGGTATTTGGTGAATATTTAATTTCTATACTAAATAAATGGATGCTCCAATCTATTTCAATATAAATGAAGTAATTTATTTCACCTAATTAATTACCATTATTGGCTTCTTCAATTTACAATTCTAACTACTTCTATTGATTTTTAACGGGAAAGCTTTTCAATAGGCGATTATTATTTGTTTCAACTTATAAATTATAAAGAGTAATGGCACAATATACTTAGATAATCTCAATTATTAGATTAAATTTTATTTAATTACTACCGCTAAATAAAATAAAATAATTAAAAATAAATTTAATAACTACCTATTAAATAATTATCCACTAAATAAAATAAAATAATAAAATAAATTCAATAAATTTTATTATGATAAGTACTTTGAATTTATTGAAAGAGTCTCCCAAATTGTTTATTCTTTGATATTTTTTTAATCGCCAGGTATGAGGGTCCAACACATCCGTAGAAGCAAATAGCATAAATAGAACGAATATAGTAGTCGCATTCTTAAGCCTCGTATTTATATAGTGGGCCACCAAACAGAGTTACAACTTGTCCGCTATGCAGGAGTAATGAAGAAACAATACCACACTCATTCTGCGAATATAAATACTCATTAGAGGTGTGGTCAGAGATTCTCAATTGGCTAAAGATGCAAACACCATTAAGCAACAAAGTCTAAGTGAATCTATCGCTTTTTAGTAATTTATTTAAAGAAAAGGAAAAAAATAGGCTTGCAATTGATATATGGATGTGCACGGTGTGGATTGTTTGAAAAAGTAGAAACAACGTGGTTTTTAATGATGTTGATTGGAACTTAAGGAAGAATATGGATGAAATAAAAGCTCAAGTATGGAGTTGGTGGATATGGAGGAAAAAAAGTTTGTCTCAAAATGTAAGATGCGCTGATTGGTTTGTAGAACCGAGCAAGTGCTTGCTGGAAAATGGGTAGCAGTGAATATTTTGTGGATTTACGATGTATTTGATAGTAGTATAGATGTTTTTCACTCGTAATTTGTACTCTCTTTGTTTTTTTCGGTAATCATCTTACCCTAATGACAATAATATTCCTTTTCAAAAAAAATATAGTGTGCCAACCAAATGCTTAAAAACTTCAGAATCAGATTCATATACAAAATGAGAAATATTAGCTAATGTTATAATTAAACCAAACTTGCAATTTCTAATGCTGGTCAAGATAGATATAAAATCTTCAAATTTATAGCTACATCATGAGAATTGATTAGTAGATGATGAAATTGTGGTATTTCCGGATGAGCAAAGAAATTGAGAACTATAAAAAATATTTGGCTAGTTCTACAATATTATACAAGGCATAAGGAAGTTTATCATATCTTTTCTGAAATGTATAACAAAAGTATCGAGCAAAAAGTAGATATAATGGTATCAAACGGTGCCCACTACCCCCATATATATATATATATATATATATATATATATATATATATATATATATATATATATATATATATATATATATATATATATAAAAGGAATCAGGTTTTTATGGGTGTAACATAATAGAATTCCTGGTAATATTTCACTGACGTTTACAAAATATTAATAATACTGATCTTTGCAAAATACTAATAATTAGTATGACTATATGGTGTTATGTGATGGAATGATATTTATAATTATAAAAAGTGGCAAAACATTCTAATTAATATAAAAAATTAATTAGAAACATGCATTCACCTCTTGTTAAAAAAGATAAATAATTAATACTACATTGTATTATAAAAGTTAAATTAAATAATATATGTAGAATATAAAAAGATATTATTTAAGTAATATCAATAATTAATATTTATAAGTATCAATAATTTTAGTGGATGATCAAATAAGCAAATGATGAAATTAAGTAATGATAATATAGTCCAAAAATATTTTTTTTTATTTTCTTATCATTTTAATTTATTAAGATAGGATAAGTTAATAATGAAATTATTAAACCTGTCAAAAAAAAATGAAATTATTAAAGCACTAGAAGTTGTGAATAAAGCCGTTATACGCTGATGCAACATTGAAATATTTGACCAGTGCACTGTGTCCTCATTATTAAATCAATCAATCTATATCTATATGATTGGTTACATTCACACTAGCCCACATACATGCACTTTAAATATAAGTAATAAATGTATCATTAAATCTTAATTATCTCAAACAATCACACTCACTACATCTCTCAAACAAAAATAATACTATTCTCTTCGAAATAGATTCCACCTATTTTTCATTTTCATTTACCTATTATACTTTAGTTTATACATGTTTTTACTATATGATCAATTTTCATCCTTAAATCATAATTATTCATATAACGTAAAAGTAGAAAATATGCTTACAGTCGGGACACGGGAGTACACAAAATATGCTCTAATTTTAAACATAGTAATACTACATAAGTATAAAAATACAAATAATTAATATCTATGAAAATTGCTTGAAAAATGCTAGTATGAAATAGGATATAGGTGTCTTTTTTGGAAGTATTACTCTTTAAGACGATAAGTGTTACTTATTAAAAAATCGATGTTAATTTTTTCGAAAGAATTGTAATTTGCTAAACACAAAAGTAATACATACCTCTTTTATACTAATGTGCAACTATTTGTTATATAAAAGAATAAAACCTTAATTTTATTAAAAAATATTAAATGATTGAAAACTTATGTGCAACCAATTAAATGCACACAGGTATTCCAGCTTCTTTTATACTATCTCCGTCTTATTCAAAGAGTCTCTTTTTTTCATTTTGGTTAATCCACTCAAATAGTCCATTTTTCTTTTTTACACACATGGACCCACACACACCCACTAATACAATCAAAATATGGGACCCACACTTCTACTAATACAACTACCAACTACACATTAAATAATAATATTTCTTAATCCACGTTCAAAAAAGCAAAAATTACCCTTAGTGTGGGACGGAGGGAGTTTAGTATAAGAGTTGATACCATGTGGATGCACTTATAACTGTATTAGTTTTATACATTCAATAATGTATAGTATGTGTTTCTTTATAAATGTATAATTTTTTTATATTTAATTTATCATTAAAAAATTAATAGAAATTTTGCTAACAAAATGTACTCTCTCCGTCCCACAGTAACGTTTACGCAATTCTATTTTGGATGTTCCATAAAAAGGTCTTCATTTATCTTTATTGTAAATGAGATTTACACAAAATATTTAAATATCACATGGGGTCCACAACACTAATACAATTACTCACTTTACATTAAATATTATTTTCATCTCACTGCACATAAAAATATTATATATCCCTTAATACTCGTACAAAAATCAAACATAACTATTATTGCAGGACAGAAGGAATATATGGATGCAAATCTGGTGTGAACCTGGTTGACACATGAACTATATTTTTGTAAAATTACCCTTTAATACTTAAAAAAATTACTCTTTGAATACTTATTAATATTATGAATGATATTAATGTTTAATTAAAAAAAATTTTCGTAGAGTACAACTTTATGAGGCCGCCGAATTTGGGCGCACGGTGAACTCGAGAATATGCAAGTTTATCTTCTATATATATATTTATTTGTATACAATTATTTTAAGAGAATAATATTTTGAAGCAATGTGATCATAATAAATAAAATACTTCATTCGTTCCAAAGCTATTGACACATTTTTTGTTACATGGAGATTAAAGAGTATATTAACTTAATATAAAGTGAATTGAAGATACAATATTAAGCCTTTAACTAGGGGGTGTTATTTTATAAGAGAAACTAAAATTTTGAGATTTAGTAGGAAAATATTTCATAGTTTTTTTATTGGATAAAAGTAATTATTAGTATAGTTACTAGTTAATTCACCAAGTCTTCCTACACTATTCGTATATAGGGATAATAATGATGATTTTAAGTTAAGTATTTATTTAATAAAAATTTTAGCAAAATTTTAGGTAGTGATTGAATGAAGTTTAATGGTGTAGTCCACGATGCCAAGGGCCTTGGAATTTGCGAGAAAAGGTTAAGTCGGTGCAAACTGTAAAGTAGAGTTCAACTGCACTGAATTCCATGTGACAGGATCTCTAAATAATAATCAAATTTATATGAGAAATTTGAAGAATTACTAACAAAATTCTCCTTGGAGTCACATGCCATAGAGCCGTTGGGCATTGGCTATTAAGGTTTAAAAAAAATAAAAAATCATCATCTTACTTTCACACCCGGCTCTATCCATTATCAAAGAGCAATCGGAAGTGGGGTCGTTTTATTTTTTTATTTTAATTAATTATTATGATATCATTTTTCACCTTGGTAGAACAAATTATACCAAATTATTTAATCCCTAATAAATTATACATTTTGCTCAGGAAAGCTTGCCGAAAGTTGAATTCTATTTATGGAGAATTTGCTCAGGAAGCTTGCCGTTTAAAAAGAATTTGTCTCATCGTGATGCAGAAATAAATAAGACGTGCATTCTTTGTTTGAATGATACTGAGAATGCTTAGCATTTATTTGTGGCTTGTCTTTTTGCAGAGGAGTGTTGGAGAACATAAGCCTATTGAGTATCATCATGTATGCTATTCCCCGTGTTGAGTCGTTCAAGGAGCTGGTTTTTCTAATGCTCAGAGAGTTGCCTTCTAACTTGTCCCCAATTTAAATTTGAAAGGATAGGAATGATGTTATTTGGAAAGGAATGTAATATCAAGCTGTTGTTGCTGTGCAAAATGTCATCACCTACTTGAATTCTTGGATTGATGTAAGGTGTGGAGGAGTGACTTCAAATCAACAAATGGAATACCCTTCATGGCACAAACCTAGCCTAAACTATGTGAAAGTTAATGTGGATGCTGCTTTTTTTAAGAAACTGTCGAGACAGATATTGATATGATTATCTGCGATGATAATGGAGCATTAGTGGCATGCAAATATTTAGTTATTCCAAGCTATCTGCGTGTGGATGAAGGAGAAGTAATGGGACTGCATGAAGCCCTTTTATGTATGAAGAACTTAGGTTATGAAAAGGTAGTGGTGCAAATTGATTCTAAAATAGTTTATGATGCTCTGCAAATTTTTAGCACAAATGATTCTGTGTTTGGAAAATTTTTGTTTACTTGTAAAAATTTCTTTTCTCTTGTTCATTATTTTCAGTCAAGCTTGTTCGACGTAGTGCCAACCTATTGGCACACCGTATTACTAGGGCAGTACGTTCTTTTAGTAGCCCTCATTGTTGGGTCAAACCTCCGTCATTTGTGGATGGCTTTCTCAACAGCTTTTGTTCTTGCAATTTGAATTAATGTCATGTTCTTTTGCTTTTTAAAAATTAATAATACATTTTGTCATTTTGTAACTTTCGTATCAAAGGTATACATTTTTATTTTAAATATATGAGATCCACACACATCACTAATACAATTAATATATGAGACTTACACATCCCACTAATACAATTATCCACTACACATTAAATAATATTATTATTTAATACACGTGCAAAAAATAAATATATACATTGCAAAAAATAAATATATACATATCTGAAAGACTGAGGGAGTAAAACTTATGATCTCCACTCCCCCTAATTACTTAATATGTAGTCCTTTTCAATTAATATGTGATATCCTCCTAAATTAATACTCTATCCATCCGGTTTTAAGGTATCCATTTTCTTTTTGTACGTAGATTAAGGAGTATTATTATTATATGTAAAGTGGATAGTTATATTAGAGGGAAGTGGTGGACCATATTGTGTACCTTTTTACTAAATATGGGAAAATGGATACCTTTGAAGCGGACGCTAAAATAGTAAAATGGATACCTTAGAAGCGGACGGAGGGAGTACTACCTGCGGAATATCCTCCTCAATTAATACTCCCTCCTTCCGCTGATAAGATATTCATTTTACCGTTTTGGTCGTCCACCCTTAAGGAATCTATTTTCCCTTTTTTAGTAAAAGGGTCCCACACATATCAACCACTCACTACTAATACACCTACCCACTTTATATAAAATATAATATTCTTTAATCCACGTGCAAAACGTAAATTGATACCTTACGGACGAACGAAGAGAGTATTATTTTTTGTTTATGTTTTGTTTTATTTTTTTAATTTAATTTTATTATATTAAAAGATTATTATACCCTAAATTCTAAACTTTAGGGGTGAAATATATTCTAAACCATATGGGTAAAATTACAATTATACCCTTATAATTTAACTAGATTATCAATTTTACCCGTCAGATCAAATTACCCGCAGATGCTCAGGTCACTGGACAAGGATATGATAGGCTAAATCGGATAATGGATTGGACAATGCCCGAACCCATTAAAAAATATACGAGTAAGAATAGTGTACAAGTTCTTCTTGTATACTCCTTCTGTCTCGCGTTAACGTTGACGTTTACTTTTTGCACGTAGATTAAGAGATATTATATTTTAATATGTAGTGAGGTAAGAGAAATAATATTTAATGTAAAGTGTGTAGTTGTATTAGTATTGTGTGTGGGAACTATATTGAATAATTAATTTTTTGTGTGGGCCCAAGATGACAAAAAAGGAAATGTAAATCTTAACTTGAGACAATTCAAAATGAAAAACGTAAAACTTAACACTGAACAGAGAGAGAGAGAGTATCTAATTATCCAATATTATCACTTTTATTTATTCTGCGCACCTAATGGGAAAATAACAAAAATACCACATTTGTAAAGAACTTTATAATTTTGTCATTATAAATTACAAATATTTTATATTTATTTTTACTTTCGTAATTCTTTTAAAAATTTACTTAAATGAACAAATAAATAAGTAATGAGTTGATAATGGTAAGAAACGTCAAATTAAAATAGAAAGTTTATATTTTACAAATATAATGACGAAATTGTTAAATTCTACACAAATTAATGGCTAAAACTTAGGTGTTCCCACAAATTGTGTCTCAAATCTTACATTTTCTGAAAGTTATATTATCTAGTATTAAATAGTATATCTTTTAATATAAAAATGTACACCTCTATTTTTGAAAAAAAATTAATTTTTTTAATTAAACATTTATACTATTAGCCCACATGACCACTGGGCTCCTCACAAAAGTGAGTGACCCGAATTCGATTTCCATTGGGAACGAATAAGAGGAGAGTTATAAGGATTCTTAGAGAAATAAGGGTGTATGAATACTTGGTGAACTAACTACTATCTATACTAACAACTAACTTTATCTTTTAAAAAAACATGCTATTCATATTTTAGTCGATCTTCAAAACCTGCGTGAGCAAAACCTGCGTGAGCAATGAGCTTAAAAAAGAGAGAGTGAGAAAGTGATACTTGATGCATGCATGAAAGAGATCACTGTTCAACTAATAGTATATTTTTAGTTGGATAGATAAAAAAATATTAATATCCTTTATGGAAGTTTATAATATCTTAAATTAATAGTGATAATGGACTAAATCTATAAAAGAGTTTATCTTGCCACTTGTGAGAATATGTTATACAATACACCATGATATTATTATGTTGTGATGAAATATTAATTTATTATATTCTAATTTTAAATTATTATACTGTATTTAATGAAAAATTATTTTTAAAATGATGATCTATTATACTTTTGAATAGAAAATACTAGTATTATATAAATTTTAATATATTGTGATTTTTAAGGCAAATATAATTGGGTAAATTGGATTTATGGTGTAAACTTTGTAATCCTCTTCTAATTCTATTGTAACTTTATATATTGATAGAGTTTAAATTAAAAATAAACTATAAAGGTTTATAATGCAAACACAGTTCATAAGAAACTACTTTTTTTTATAATATTATTAAATTGAGTAACATTAATAACCTATTGCAAATCAAACATAATTTGAATATTATCTATAGCTTGGTATAGTGGGATATACGGTAATATTGTTAGTTAATAAAAGAAATCTTCATATATTTTGTTAATTTACAAGTACTTCCTCTGGTATTTGTGGTTTTCTTTTTCCACTTTAATTAAAGAGTATTTTATTATGTAATAGGTACTTATGTATATTTTATGAAATTAGTATTTCATATTCGCAAGAAGAGCATTTTATTATAAGATCGTTGATATTTTTTCTTTTGTTTTAATAGTGTTATATATCTATATGAATATGTTTGAATTTTTCTCATCTGATTTTGATGTGGTTTGAATTTTGTTGTCGTATTATTTCTTTATTTATATTTATAATTATCCCATATGTGTTTTGCACGGAAATAATTATATTTTGCGAATATTTTTAAGCATTTTATTATAGGATTATTGTTAATTATATTTTATTTTTAATAGTTTGATCTCTACGAATATGTATGAGCTTGTCTCGTCCGGTTTTGGTATGGTTAGAATTTTGTTGTAGAATTATTTTTTATTTATATTTTTAATTAATTATCTCATATGTGTTTTGCACAAAAATAATTATAAATGTTGTTATCTATTATTGATTTTATTTCTTATATATATATTTCCTATTCCATCCTGACCTTTAGTTATATATTTTTAATATGGGATCCGTTTCAAATGGTTTCATTATCGATTAAACTATCTTCATGTGACCCTCCTATCATTCTAATACAAGTATCTACTATACCTTGAAATACTATATTCCTTACGTGCTGGAAGCAAATGTAATCATTAGGACGTAACAGTGGAAGTTTTTTTTTTGTGTATTGTGTAGTTGTTGTAATTGAATTTAATCATGGCATGAACCAATTTTTTAGATTTGCTAAAAAAATTCGACTGTCCATCATTCTACCAAGTGATGTTTGTGTGTCATTCAACATTATTTTAGCAAATAATTCTATACACCCACTTTTAAAAACTTATAATATACTCACTCCGTCCGCCTTTAAGGGTGTCATTTGCTTTTTGCACGTGAATTAAATAGTATTATTATTTAATGTGTAGTGGGTAGTTGTATTAGTAGAGGTGTGGTCCCATTTTTAGTTGTATTAGTGAGTGTGTGTGGTCCCATATGTATAAAAAAGGAAATGAGACTCTTGGGAGCAGACTCCCAAAATGAAAAAATGATATCATTGAAAGCGGACAGAGGGAGTATTTATCAATAAAAACATATTTACTGCCATACAATTATTAAGAAATATATACACACAATTGAATAAAAATTTATACATATGAATGCACATGTACACTCCTATTGAATAAAAATTTATATATATAGATGAACGTGTATGACCCAATTCCTTACATAATAATACTATAATAGAGAATGAAGTATCTAATTGGTCCAAAAAATTCAACAACAACGATAATAATGCTACATTAGTTCTTCAAGTTTCCATAAAAGGATACAGTGAAGTGTCTCACGAGAGATTGTGCATTACGCTATAAAGATAAACATCAACAACTTCACGCATTGATCACATATGAAAACAATTTGCCTATATTTAGTAAATTGTTAATGTAAGTATGAAGTATTTTAATTTTAGTTTATGTATTATTTTTTACTCTATGTATCGTTATACTATTTCGTTACAAAAATACAATATATATATTGTTATACTCCCTATTTAATATTTTAAGACTAAAACTTGTACGCTTCAGGACACCGTGTTCCCAAATCCTGCATTTTTCGAAAGTTATATTTTTAGTATTAAATGATGAGTTGATATCCGGTACACTCGGTGAAAAGGTGCACCGATATGTGTATAAATTTTTATATTGTATACATGTTTCCTAATAATTGTATATTTTTTTCACACTCAATTTTTCATTAAAAAAACTAGCATCCATATGTGTATAACTTTTTATTCAATTGTGTATATATGTTTTTTAATAATTGTATATTTTTTTACATTCAATTTTTTATTAAAAAACTAACAAAAAATTCACTAAAAAAAGTATACATTTATATTCATAATTGTATATGTTTTTGTTCATAATTGTATACGTTTTGGAAGTGGGTGCACCGTATTCTGGGGTGCACCCAGTGCACAGGAGTATTAACGTCCTTAAATGATATACAATTTAGTATAAAAACGTGTATTCTTTATTTTCTAAAAAAAATAATTTTTTAATCAAACATGGATACTATTCATATTTCAACCGATTTTTTCAATGAAAAAAAAATTATTAATAATTAAAGTGTATATCCTTTAAAAAAAAATGTTATATCCTTAAGACCTAAGAAAGCAAATCATATTTTGATGTAATTTATAATTCCAAGTTTTAAAGAAAATCAAAGTATTTAATTATTTATTAACTTAAATTATGTCGTCAGCCAATATAAAATTATAAAAAATTAATTATTATTCAAATTAAAATATTTAAATATTAATTTAATTTATTGCAAAATTTTATATTTAAATATTAATTTAAAATAACTAATATAATAAATTATATAATTTTTTATGAAATGAAAAACATATTAAAAATTAATGAATTGATAATAATAATAATAATAATGTATTAATGTGTATTGCATGGCAAAAACTTGTGTGCTTCCGGGGCATACCGTGCGTCCATACAATTTAGTATTACGACCTTTAATACTAAATTGTATGAGCGTACGGTGTGCTCCAGGGGCACAAGAGACCAACTCTAAATTATATTCTCCTTGTCCATTAATAAGATAACTATTTGTTTTTTTTATGTAAATTAATGAGTATTATTATTTATATAAAGTGGATAGTTGAATTAACAGTGAGTGGTAAATCATGTGTGCACCCCTTTAATTAAAAAGGAAAAATTATTATTCCCTCCGTTACATTAAGCTCTTCATCGTTAATGTAGATATGGGTTTAAGAAAAATTATTTTTTTGACCAACTTTATTGACTTTTAGGGATATTGTGGTATTTTTAAGTAATAAATAAATGATAAAGTAAGTTATATGAGTTAGGTAATGACATTTTTAATTAAATATTGTAGTTTTAATTTTTTTTTAACCAAATACTACTGTTGCATGGATCTTTAATGAAATAAGCAAAGTTGCCCCTTGGAGAGGCAACTTTAGTGAGGCGGCATATTTCAATAGTGAAGTTGTCATTAGTAGAGGTAACTTTGCTTACGTGTAAAATGAGAGAATTTTTAATAGTGAAGTTGTCAGGGTAACTTTCCATATTGAATTTTAACACATTTTGATTTTTTATAGTGAAAGTTGTCTTACCCTAGGGCAACTTTTGAATTAATAATTAAATATTATTATCATTGTATTATAATAATTTTTTAACATATTATAATGATTATTTTATAATAGATGATGATTGAATTTAATTATTAAATCAAGTTAGTAATAATTACAAAATAATTATTCTATAATACTATTATATTATATTGTAATGATTTATTACTTGATTAGGAATTACTCTTTATTAAAATGTTATCACTTTTTATTATTCTAGTAAATTGTTCGCAAAATATATTTTTTAATTAGTTATTACTTTTTTATAAAGATGTTATCACTTTTCTTTTAAAATGCATCACTTTTCATTTATAATATAAATTAATTTATTCATGAAATATACTCTCTCTGTCCCTGACAAATAGATGCATTTGCTTTTTGCACGTAGATTAAGGAGTATTATTATTTTATGTAAAGTGGATAGGTGTATTAGATAGATGTGATGTGTAGTGGCGGGCCATTAGTGGGTCATTTTTACTAAAAGAGAAAAATAGTGCAATTTGGATGAGATGCCCAATATAGTAAAATGATGCTATTTGGGTGGGACAGATGAAGTAGTTCACAACAAAGTTATCACTTTTACACTTTTCATTTATAATATAAATTATTCATGAAATATAGTTCACAACAAAGCTATCACTTTTCATCATTTGAGTATCATATTGTATAAATTTATAATTTCTAAATTAAAAAATAAATAAAATATTAAATGAATAACAAATTTTAAATTAATAAAAATTTAAATAATAAAATATATAAATTAAAAGAAAGAAATATAATACTCTCTCCATCCCACGACAAGGGTAGTTTTTTTACTTTTTGGCATGTGAATTAAGGAGTATTATTATTTAATGCGTAGTGGGTAGTTGTATTAGTGGGAGTGTGGGTCGAATATTGTAATTTTATTAGTGGGTGTGTGTGAGTCTCATGTATATAAAAAAGGAAAGTGGACTCTTTGGGTGGGACGTTCAAAATGAAAAAAATAGACTCTTTGAGTGGGACGGAGTGAGTATATAAATATATTAATACAAAAGACCTGAATAATTTAGTTTCATAATTAATTTCTCAATTTTTTAATTTGATTAAAACCAAACAGAACCTTTAATATATTTAATAGGTTAATAGATGATTCGTCTAACATAAGAGATCTGTAAGACGGTTTCACTCAAGTCTTTGTCTTTCAACTGTTACTCTTTAATACATGAAAATACTCTTTAATGACATAAATTATTACTCTTTTAAAAAAATTACTCTCTAAATTATTGTAAACCTTAATTTATCGATTAATTTTTCGTACATGAAGAATTACTATTTAGAGATATTAACTATTACTAGTCTAAATAAAGAAATATTACTCTTCAAAGAGTAATTTTTTGTATACTAAGGAGTAATTTTGCAATAATAAGATTTACGTGTAAACCCGATTCACACCAAACTCACTCATTATATAATTATCATTTTATTACATTATTATTTATACAATAATATATACTTATATAATATAATCAAATAATAAATCATTGCAATTTGCAGTATAACATAATAATATCAATTCAAAAGTTGCCTTGGTTAGGGCAACTTCACAATTAAAAATAAAAAGTGCTGAAATTCACTAATTTCACTATTAAATATTCTCCCACTTTGTATGTAAGCAAAATTGTCTTTGCTAATGGCAACTTTACTATTGAAATATGCCACCTCATTAAAGTTGTCTCTAGAAGAGGCAATTTTACTTATTTCATTAAAGACTCATGCAACTGCAATATTTGGTTAATTTTTTAAAAAAACTACAATATTTCATTAAAAATGTCGTTAGGTGACAGTGACATTTTTGAAAATATAATGTAGTGAAAGGTTATTTTTTTTGGAACTTTTACTATTTTTGGATGGTGAAGAATGTAGTGGGACAAACAAATGAGGAAAGAGTGAAAAGCTTAGTGGGACGGAGGGAAAAATATTTTTAGAAGAGTTAGTCTCCTGTGTCCCCAGGATACACCGTGCCCCCATGAGAACACAAGAATTTAATACTAATACCGTGCCCCATGAGAACACAAGAATTTAATACTAATTTTTCTTATGTTCTTATGGGAGCACAGTATGTTCTCTGAGCACACAAATTTTTGCCTTTTTATGATAGAAATTTAAAAAAATAAAATGAATACTTTATGTAAACATAAAAGAGTATTTAAATTTGTAAATGGATAAAGCATTGGAAATGCGTCTATACTTTATATACTCCATATGCAAAAAATGGTGTATATTATTAAATAAATATAAATAGGCTTGACAAAAGAAGCCAAACACCGCCTTTTGTAGGAAACTTCTTCCATGAACAAAGTAAGAGATTGTTATCTCTGCATGTGCTAAACAACGAATCCCTACAGTTATGGGTGATCACGGTGCGATTTGGGCGGTTTTTCGACAAAATTTAAATTGCCTTGTTATGGGCGGATCGGTTTTACATTTAGTTTAAAACAACAGTTTTTCAACTATAAATCATCGATACATTTTTTGCGGTTTGACGGTTGGTTTTGGCTGTTTAGCGATTTTAATAATAAGATTGAATACAACTATATAAATAATATGAAACTTAAATATAGATAAATATACATGTTTCAATAAATGTACTTATGATAACAATTACAATTGTATAATTCTGAATTAGTCTAAAATATCAATTTCTTGATAGTAAGAATTCATTTTTTATTTTAAATTTATATTGTATCTCTTTCTAATCATGAATTTAAATGTCTCTATAGAATTTAAATAATAAATTATCATGAATGTTTTTTTTAAGTTATCATAATTTGTTAAAAAATTTAAGATCATAAAACTTGACAATAGCAAAAGTTTACAAGTGTATAATAAGTTGAGATTCAAACATTTAAATTAGTTTTAATCTCATATATATAGTATACATGTACATAATATATGTAGACGGTGCGGTGCGGTGCAATTTTAGGAAAAAATTGAAATTGCATCGTTACGGCGGTCCGATTTTCACAAATAAAAATAAACTACGATTTATGTAATTATATTGTCAGTGGCGGTGCAATTCGGTGCGGTTCGAGCGGTTTGAGCGGTTTTGAAAAATTTATGCTCACCCCTACCTACAGTCACTGCCAGAGGAAATCAACACTCTCTGGTTTTCTTTCTCCTTTTTTAAATTAACTAGCATTTACCCTAGCATTTACCCGGCCGCGCGTTGCGCGGACAGGGAAATTTCTGAAATATTTTTTTATATATTATTTTGTTTTTCTTATAAGGTTAATAGAATTTTCTTGGAATGTCATGCTTTTATATATATATATATATATATATATATATATATATATATATATATATATATATATATATATATATATATATATATTGTAATTTTTTGAGAACCATTCAAAGTATGTTTCTTTTTACGGCATCTATTCTTTCCTCTTGATTTCTTTTTTCGTTACAATTAAATATTAGAAAGCTTGTTTTTCTCTTTTTAGGATTAATTGTGAGAGTTTTGCAATTTCGAATTCCTTGCAGGATAACATTGGTCATGGAAAGCATCAATATAAATGATGAAAAAAAAAGTAAGAATAGGTTCATACGCTTGTCCCCACAATTCAATATCTACATGCTAAATTTTCAGATCATCAATTATCAAGATATATAACATTTTACATGCAAATGACAATGGACAAAAGGATGTAGTTAGCACAATTCGAATTAAAATTACTGTATTTGACAGAGATTAAATATGTCAAGTATGCTTATGCAAAGTGACTTGCAACATTTGCTAATTCCTTACAATTGACAATCATGATGTAGATTCGACACAAATTAAACAAAATAATCTATTTTAAAGAATATAATCAACATCGTATAGAATGTTTATATGGATTATTTAGAAATTGTTGATAAGAGCATGGGAAAGAAGTTGAACATGCAACCAAGTATTCAGAAAAATCTGACAATGCACTGTTACATTAGATAAACTTTTTCATGAGGCAGATATCATTCAGTAAATGATCAGTAAGGTTATAGATATGAAAACTTGGACCGTGCGTTGCACAGACAGGAACTTTGTTAAACTTTTTTTTATCTAAACTTGGGTCATGCTTGATCCGTGTAGGGATGACAATGGGTAGGGTATTCATTTATTTTGGGTACCCGTATCCTTATCCGTACCGGATTAAAAAATAACTATATGTACTCGTACTCGTCCCATTTAAAAAATTTATTATGGTACTCGTACCTATCCCATACCCATTTATTTAGACTCGCGGGTATCCATACCCGTTGAATATTTATTTTTTAATTGATTAATAATTGATAAATATAAAAAAGTAATAACTGATTAAGAAAAAGTGATAATCAATCTAATCAAAAAAATATTATGCCCTAAACCACTGGGGTATAGTATACAAAAAATCACTGGGTAAATTTTAATTTCACCCTTACAACAAACATTATTCCCTACTGGTAAATGGTAAATCCTTGGGTACAATATGCCCTAAATCACTGGGTTATAGTATATCATAAACCTCAAGGGTAAAGTACGCTGAACAGAAGTGAATATATGACAACTATTTACCTTTTATTTTTAAGTTGATGTTTTTATGTTAATTAAAATAATATATCTATATTTTTTATTCGAATTTATATATAAAGTTACTTATAATTATTTACTTATAATATATATTATTAATGAAATTTTTTTTTTATTTTTGAACATCACACAATTTTATATTATCAATTATTAAGCTATCCATGGACACCGTACCCGTATTCACTTAAACATCCAAAATTTATATATTTAAAGTTACTTATAATTATTTATTTATATTTTGAACATCACACAATTTTATATTATCAATTATTAAGTTATCCCTATTTATTTATGGACACCCGTACACGTATTCACTTAAACATCCACCCCTGTACCCATTTAAAAATTCATAAAAATATTTATTTCCATTTCAAGCTCGTTTATCAATACATGCAAGTTACCCGTAACCATTTAATACAACTTTATTTATATTAATATATTATATATTTTTAGTGAATAAATTAATATATACTAAATCTAAATATACTAACTCTAATACTCAGAGGACCAAAATACGAAAATGTATGAGGAAACAATTATAGCTACAAAATGGTCATAGTTTAAATATTAACACCTTATTTATTTTTAAAACTGAAACTTGTTTTTCATTTTTTGTTTGATCCTCCTAAATAGGAAATAAACTTTAGAATCAACCGTTGATGTTTCATGCATAATAGTTTTTATAACATTTTTAAATGTTGCAATAAAAATATAAAAATCCCCTTCCAACAGTTTATCCCTCCATGCTAACCTAACTGAAAAAAAAAAAAAGTAACATTGCAGTCATTGCAATCAAATAATCAATAGATCAAAATAAAAAAAATAAAAATTGTAAGAATTAAAAGTGCAAAGTTAAATAATACAACATATCCAATTTTGTCTTTCTTCCGTTGAGAAGTTGAATAAACGATCATCAAACACACGCACATGCAAGTAATACTAATAAGAATGACATAACTATTCATTATTCATCTGAAAGGTCTAATAACTGGATATTGTATTGGAATCTATATTATAAGATTTTAAAGACAAATTAAAGTGATTGCAGAATATGATTTATTAATTCACCTGAAATTTGACTCGACTTATCTATGATAATGCATCAGATTGTAAATCCTAGATAAAATCATAATATAATAGAAATATTTCATCAATATACAAAAAAATTGATAATACTTCATTGAGATATTAAGTGTATTGTCTATAGCCAATAAAAAATATAAAAGAATGCGGAATCAAATAAAAATATAAATAGCTCATTAGTGAAAAGAAAGGAAACAAATGAGATTTTGAAACCTTGAATCGTTTGGGAAAGAAGAAGGTTGGGGTCAGTTTGTATGATCTCAATACCTTATACACTATGATGTCGCGAAGTCGATGCACCTGTTGAACATCAAATCATAAACATCATAAATAAAACTGCACAACTTTCTCAAATGTAAACACCATAATTACATGAGAAAAGTTAAGATTTGAGAATACCCTAATTATTTCTTGATCAACCCAGTTGCTCAAAGCAAGAAACTTGTCGTACATGTTTTGTATATCTTATCAAATCAAGAAGAAGAAGAATTTCAAGTTATATTACCATGCAAAAATAGAAATCAAAGTTAATTTTCTCTACTCCACACATACCTTTATAGTAAATAAATATAATATAATCCTTTTAAATAAATATGATTAAAAAAAAGACTTACACTTTTTTACTCTTATCATTTTATTACTCACACATACACATGAATAGTGAAACATGTCATAATCTTTCAAAATAATCATGATTTCTAATACCATAGTAACTAACAAATATTCTGTTAGGGTTCATGATACATGCAGTATTTACAGAGATGTGTTGAGTATTGTGTAACGTCACTGTATGTAGATCTCGAATTAGAATAAAGTAGGGAAAATTATCTCACTGCACCCCACCCATATAAATGGACTTTTTTTTTCAAGTTCGAATGCCTCAATTTTCTTTCTTATATTTATTTGAGCTGTGTTTATCTCTGTTGTACCTAACTCAATAATGCTTCTATATTCAACGAAAATTTTGAATTTAAGCTCAAACTTTATGGAGAATCACATTAATTTTGCTAATTAAATAAACTTGATGATAATTCAACTCAAAATAACTTTAATAGAGAATTACATAAATTTTGAATTAATATACTTGATGATCATTCATCTTACTTTTACAAATAACACAATAATAAAATGTATTCATAAATAATGAAAAACGACATAAACAGGCCTAAATTCAAACCCTTACCATTAACAATAGCATGTGGTCATTGTTAAAATTAAAACTGTAGTTATTCCTATTGATTTGACAATTCTAATTTGAATACTTTTTAAGTGTGCTTAGGAAAAAGATAGAAGAAACAAAAACTCTACTAAAAAAAAGTTAATACAATTACGAAACTAATATTCAGGTAACAATTCTAATTCATATCTCTAGCCCAATCATATCTCTAAGTGCTATTTAATAATTTTAAATTAAGATTTGAATGAAAAAATAGAATCATTCATACTAAAGGCATGCAAAAATAGAGAAATTCCATGAAAAAGGGGAAAATTTTCTATACCTGAGGTTCAAATTGAAGCTACATGGAGAAGTTGCTGCGTGAAAAGGAAAATGAAGCATAAATAACTTGTTGTATTCTATGAAAAAATTTGATGTATTAATATTTCCAAAGTAACATAAATTCCATAAATAATAAATACATAGTCGAGTTAGCAACTCAGTTACAAGAGGCTATAAGGTTGTCTTTCTCATATTTCACTCACTAATCAACATCTACGTAAAATCATTATAGTAAACTGAGTTTCATTTTCTACTAAATCTGAAATAGTTCAGTTCCGATTTCTATAGGAACATTAGTATAATGTTTTCTTATAAATTATAGAAAATACCTGTGTTGTTGTTTCAATGACAAAGGCACACATCTAAAGCCATCAGTTTCCTTCAAATACTATCATTTATAAAACATCTGACAACAAAGTACATGAAAATGGTCTGCACCTATCCAAACATTTATATGTTCAAGCAAGAATCAACCATAAAGATGGTATCTATGTCCAAAATATAAGTTGTAATGAAATTTAGACAGTGCATACACATAAAAATGGTCTACTTCTATTAAGGAATGAAATTTAAATCATATGATTTGATAAATAAAAAAAACAAATAGACAGTGCATACACATAAGTAACAGATCACTTGTAGGCAGGGGAGGCGGTCACAAAAGTGACTGTTAAATTTTTACTAAAATAGCTTTCTTTTGTGATAAATAAAACTATGTTGCTGAATGTAGGAAAATTCATGGACCAACACATTATGAACATGTTCGTATCCATTGTTGTAATGAAGAAAAAGAGTTGGAGAAGTGACCAGAGAACCCACCTTGTGTAACGTAATGCCAAAAGGACCTTGATCAGAAAGTGATTTTGTATTGTCAATAGCATCAAATAAATTTCCCTCGCACCTACATGTAGAGAAAAAACACAATTAGTTAATAATATATAAAGGTGTTCTTGGCAAGTATTAGTAAGAATTGGAAACACTTGAAGATATTTTCAAGGGCTTGGTATCAGAAGCAATCATTCGAATTACATGTCAGAAAAATAACACTTTAAATTAATTTAAAGAAACTAAAAATTACCATTATCATTAGTGTCGTATTTCTTCATTGATCAATGGTTCTACAATAGTGCTTTGCTAGAAAGCTCACATCATTCCTATACAAGTATGAAATACAATTACACCAAATTACTACTTAATAAAAAATATAATTAAAAAATAATTGAAAAAAAATCTTGGTAAGAAAGTGCAATGCAATCAGAATAACATCCAGAATTATTGTTAGTTGCAATAGGTTCTAATCAATGGAGAAATCAATGAAAAGGTAATCGTTTAACAAAAAATAAATAATATAAAATGAAATGGAAAGGAAAGGAAGAACAAATTACCAAATCTTTTTTGAAATGGATCTCAAGCTCTAACAGCAAAAGCAAGAATGACAACAATGACAGTGGCAATTTGTTCTTACCACAGATTGTAAATCCTACTAAAGATCAAATAATAATCAAAATATTATAGGAATATATCATCAATACAAAAAAAAAATAGAAAATAATATAAGATATTAAGAATAAAAAAAGCTCACTATCCCCTAATAGATTATACGTAGTATTAACCTAGAAAGTCTCGATATCAATATCTTACCACATTCCATTTTACATAATAAATTAATCCAAGATCTTACTTAGAAGAATATAAATAAGTGATCTCCAAGATACCCACCAAAGATTTACTTTATAAGTAGCAAAATAATACATCGAACAAAATTAACAAACAAATATAAAATGCAATAGATATTATGATACCTGACACACTTTCTTAATACGGAAGAGAAGAGAGAGACGATAATCATGCTTAACCATGACAGCAGTTGCAGTGGGAATGGCTGAGACCCAGTGTAATACTAATCAAAATTTCTTTAAATATATAAGAGCTACTAACCTAGACATCAGTCATCACAGGCTAAATCTTTAAAAAAAAATTATCATGCTGAGAAGCATATAGATATAAACTTGAAAAGAAGGAATGTACCTAAGTTCTAATATTAGTTGTTCACGATCAGCATTTTAATATTATACTATGTTTAAACTTGAAAAGAATGGATGTACCTAAGTTCATTGCAATTTTTGTCCAGGTAAAAACTACACATACCATCATTCTTTGTCCAGGTAGATTTCTTTTATGAAGCCCTATAATAATAATAATAAAAAGTCAGACACCTAAAATCAATGATACTTCATAGATCAATAAAAAATCATAAATGCTGCATTTTACAACATCTAAAAAAGAAGAAATCATTTGCAGTAAGGAATTAAGAAATAGTGGAGAAATGTAGGCGGCGAATAAATCCTCAGTGTATATGTAGATAATTACAAACTTATTTTACTCATAAAGATGTACGATACCATACATTAGCAAAAGATTAAACTTTAGAGGTATGATCCTAAGGAAATTTGCAGGAAATTCAACATCAACAACATAATTTAAGTGTATGCATATAGCATTAATAAAACAACACAACAGACATAGGAAATGGATTAAAGGTCACTAACATTAAAAGCCTAACAAAAGAGTAAAGAAAGTAGAAATCACAAATTACAAAAAGGAATGTACCTTAATCTCTTTCTTTATGTAACCACGGAGGTCATCCCTAATCTGAAAAGAAAGACATATTGGCAAAGATTAGCAAGCTAAACAAATCAAATAAATTTAGCTATTATTTAGATTCGTAAATCTCTTAAATTAAATTAAAAAAAAAAGAAAGAAAGATATACCATTTATGTATTCAGATGTAAGGAAACTGTGAATATAAGAGTCACTTTGAAGTACTTTATTAAAAATTTAATAAAGCTGCAATGATATCATGCAACAAATGAAAACTACATCAACTGTGACTTAGATATACTAACAATCTTTTCTATGAATCCTTCATTCTAACATCCATGCATGAATAATCTAGGGTTAAACCCAAGGGGGTCCTAAACATTTTGCTGAATGCTTTATATAAGAAGTTTTGCAATTAGATGGACAAAATATGACTTAAGTAGTACTAATGAAGCAGAACATTATGTATACGCATAAAAAATGATTTAGCATTATGAATAAATTATGTGAGTGTTTATCAATTTCAAATTGGGTGCCTCTGAAACCAAAGAATCGGAGCATCTCAATGGATGAATACTAAATTTATTGGATTTCAGTGGTTCAAAGAATAGCCAATTAATAAAAATAAAAATATTTAGTTTGGAATTGAGTTTTGAATCGGGGAAAAAAACTCTAATCAACCATAATTTGTTAAGATAGGACACAACGATCCACTGAATCAATTAAAATCATGATTTCCATCAACCATAAATTCACGGAATCACTTTGAGGAAAACATCATTGATTTTACAAAGTATAAGAGAAAAAAGTACAATGCCGCACGCTTAGACTTAACAATGATCATGAACTGCCAAGCAATGCCAACCCACCGATAATAGCCTGAGATGAAAACACATAGTGTTTACAACTAAAGTGAAAGAGAAAATAGTACTATACCACAAGTAGACAATTTTTGGAAGCAAATCGTCCAAGTAGTCAATATAGAGTCTATTAATGCATTATAAGTATATTTACAAATAATTGTCAGTAATGCATAATGCAATGTCAATATCTGCATTTCCTGCATGATTAAGTGACATGATTAAAAAAAATATCCTAGAAAAATTGATTGAGACAATTTCTCCACTAATGATACATTAGATATCAATCAATTTTTATTTACAAAGCTGAAATCAATAATTAGGATTCAAATTATTAAACCTTAAGATATGCAAGAAAATAGGATTAAACTAACCGTAATTTTCTCTTCTAGTTAATCCAATATAGGGTGAATTCTTGCCTCCTGTAATCATGAGTGCAACATCACAACTCACAAACTCATAATTCCTGCCCACATATGAACAACTATTTTCCATATTTAAGGAGCCACCCTTCTTATCCACACATCAATCTCCACCTATATATAAATAAAAACAAATTAATAAAGAATGGTAACTTAGTTTGTTTTATAGTCATTAAAGTGTACATATTCAGTACTTAAATCAATTAAAAGTATAAAATGAGAAAATTAATTTACAACAGTCTCTAAATTTTCTGTAAATTTAGTGAGACAAAAACACAAAGAAAAATGGATTTGGCATAATGACTGCGATTTTTTTTTTTTTTTTTTGACAAAAATGAGATGAAGAATTTTATGCATATTTTGTCTAATATGTGAGGGTGATACATAAGCTTAACTAACATATTTTATTTGAGGGTGATACATAAGATGCGAAAATATTGTACTGATTTGTAAGCTTGGTTTATCTTATTCGCTTGTTACCATTGTCACACTTCCTCGAATCTACCTTGAATTTTCTTCCTTTCATGATGCAACACTTGAACAAAAAAAAAATCAAATTCAAATTAGTTTGAATTGATAAAATTAAGATGGGAGATCTAAATTTACATAGTTTAAAAGCATAAAATCTCACTGTAGTGACTACAAAATTCTATATATGCGAAACCTTTGATAAAGAAAATAGAATTTGCAACCCTTTAACATAATTTAAACCATAATTATTTAAGATGAAAGGGAATTAATTTGCATAATTTTTAACATTTTACATCATTTATAATCTAAAAAACACCTCATAATCCTTTTATTAAAAAAATAATAATCTAAATCTTTTACCATTCTATTCATGAGATTGTTATGATCATGAGGAGAAGGGGGCAGATTTATGTAATAATAATATTCATAGGTGTCTTCCCGGGAGACAAACAAAGCATCACAATTTACATAGATGAGAATTTATTTAGAGAGTGAAAGGAGAAAGATATATATATCAAATTATATTACTTTTTGAAGCCATTATCTCACAATACTACAGTTATGAAAATAGATTTAACCAAAATAATATAAAATACTACAGCTATGGATATTGTCAAAATAATTTTTTTTTATAAGCAAACATCTCATAATACATATCACTTGTTCCTAATGAAGAATTCAACTGCCATTATTTCAATCACTAAAACCAATAAATACAATTCAACTCTTTTTCCACAATAGATTCAAATTTAAAATGCATACACTTAATCAAGACTAAGACACAATTGTAGTTTAACAAACACCTAAATAGAGTAAAATTACCTTTGTTGTATGAAACTGCAGCTCTAACACAACTTTGAAATTGTTCTTCTCGCTCCTCCACCGCTCCGGCTTGAACATTTTTCCTTTTACCAAATATAAAATAAAATATAGGAATCATATCATTGGCTTTACATTAATATTATTTCTAAGCAGAAAGAATCATCATAATATATCTCAATTGTAAAGGATTACCTATTAAAGAAAATAATATAACTTGTGTAAAGTTCTTACACTTTAATGACATTTTAAAAAAGCACATTCCACACAATGAATACACAAAACATAACCATGTTTCATCGGAATTGTTTATTAGTGAAAAAACATAAATTCGAGTGTGGATTCCATTATTAGGAAAAGTTGGGCCATTGACCAAAACTCCTGACTTGCATAACAAAAATCCAAGACAAAGAGTGGTTTGACAGGAAAAAATGGAGCAAATCATGTCTCATCCAATTTATTAAATATAATGGCACAACAATACATTTTCCACAAATACTAATACTTGGGAATATAGGCTAAATGAAAAAATAAAATAAAATACAATTATCAGCTCAGGATAAAAGTAGGCTCACTTGCAAACATTAATGCATTCAACGTATAATCCCACTAATCAAAAATCTGCAGAAGAACAAATCTTCACCAAAACGAAAATTATAGATTTTGTAATTGAATTACGTATTTAGAACCTTTATTATTGCAAATAAGAGCATAAACAAACACATGTAAAAATTACATATTTTTTTAAAAAAATGATTAGAGGTTTCATGAATCAACATCAACAACATATATCAATCATGCAAATAATAGAGATCTCTGAGTGAGCATGAAAAAGATCAAAATAAACCATACCTTACATTCAACGGATGCTATACCTGCGACGATGGATGGATTTCGCTTGCAAATGCCCTACAAATAAATTTAATTTTAGGAAATTCAGATGAACTGCAGCAAATCCCAACCTAAAATCGATCAAATTTATGATACGTTCTCACACGCTATTCCAATTAAACCCTAGCCCCCAAAAGACAAAACATTTCACCTCTTCTTTTGATCTGGTTCCAAAAAGGGCAGCGACAGTAGCGTTGGACGTCCGTGTAACTTCTCCGGAGATAAAAAAGAGAAGATTGAATGGAGAAGGGGCGAGAGCGTTGTAGATTGCGTGACAGAAATAGATTAGGTTAAGAAATGAGTTTTGTTTGATAAAGTTTATGTAATTGTAAACACGTCCATAAATTTTGTTTAAAATAATAAAAAGGCACCCAATATTTTTTAATTAAAATGATTAGGGGTAATCAATGATGGAGATAAAATTATATAAATCAATACTTGAGATTTGATCAAAATTAAGCAAAATTATTTTGCTTTTATATTAGTATAGATATATAGATTCTATGAGGAAATGTTCTAAATTAAAAAATATGTAATTGACTCGATAGTGTATGGAGTACTATTTATGATTCGAATTATATATTTTATGACTGGATTGTAAATAATCATGACTTCAAAATTTTAAATAACCAAAAATATTTATGTTATTTTGAGCATTAAAACATTTATAAATAAAAATATAACATTAAAAAATTGCTACATTTATAAATAAAAAATATAACATTAAAAAATTGATAAAGTATTCATGGCAGAGTATACATTAATGAATTAAAATTAATATTTAATACAGTTTGTTATGATAAAAAAAAAAAAAAAAAAAAACTACACATGCACAATAGTTATATCCTTACCCTTGGTGCGATATCAAAACACAAGATAATCCAATTTATACAATTAAATGGAGTACTCCGTCGTAATCATTTTCTACCTTACAAGTAATTTCTCATAATTCATGCGTGTAGTTCTCAATATATTTCATTGATATATTGTCTTGAACAGACTATAGAATTTCACCATATTAATTCCCCATGTCACACAAGTTTAGGGTTATTCATAATAAAGTATGCTACTACTTACAAACAAATGAAGTAAATCAGAATCTGAAACGTCCACTTTAATTTCTCGAAATTTTTGTGAAAAACGTCATATAAATCTAGTACAAATAAAAATAAACTAACCAAGAATCATGAAATAAAAATAAATTAATAACCATGCCAAGGCCTGATTATATAATTTTCGCACAGAGGCCAAAAAAGAAAGAAATATTATAAAAATGTTCAAACAAATTAAAAAACTCGCAGCTGCAGAAACGCAAACCCGAGACTCAAAATCGCGGCGCAAAGTCCTCCGCACTCAATTCTACCACCGCCGTTAGAAGTTTGATCCGCCACTTCGCCGTCCGGAGCATCCGCCGGAGAATCAGACGGAGAATCGGGTGCCGGCGGCGATTTGTGCTTGTTCTTCGACGATTTCGGAGACGGTGCATCGGCTTCGGGACCCGGCGCCGGCGCCGGAGACGGAGACAGCGACGATTTGTATAACTCCACCGGCAGAAGAACCTTATTCAATTCAAATATCGCCAAGTTCAACGCCGGCTTGTCCGTCACAGTATTAACGATTTTCGCCGTCACGAGTTTCGTCTTAATCGTGACGTCGGTTCCGTCGTTCTGCACCGTGAAGGTGTACTTGCCGCCGTCGGTGGCTAATGTGGTGGTCAATCCGTTGCTGGATCTCAAATCACGGAGTGATTGGTAAATCGGCATTCCGTGAAATTCGAGCAGAGATTGCTGCCCGGCGGCGGTTAAATTCTTATATTTGGGCATGAAATTCTTCATCGCTTCGTCTCCGGCGCAGAAAATCGTCAGTCCGCTCATAACGTTGCTCTCGAAGGTCTTCTCAGCCGGATTAGCCGCCAGCGTCTCGGCGAAGACCTTGCAGCCGTGAGCCGACATTAGATCTGTGAGATTGACCTGGCTCTGCGCCGGCGCCGGCGCCTCGGCTTCGGAAGAGGGCAGAAGCTTCGAGATCTTGATCACGGAAATGTTGTAGCGTATGGCTTCCACCTCCTTCACGAAACTAGCGGAGGCTACGCCGCCGTTATCCTTGGGGAAGATGACGACTTTCCCACCGGCGAGCTGAGTGATATTGACGATGCCGGAGGTCCCCGAGGCGCCGCCGTCGGCCTGGTACATGGTGGCGGCGAGCGTCGTCTGATTGGTGAGCTTATGGATCTTTTCGGAGTCGTAGTAGTCAAGTAACACCTGGAGTGAGAGCACGTTTCTGATGGAGCCGAGTGTGAGGTGCTTGGAGAGCAGATCCGCCATTCCGGCGTTGTCAACCACGCAGACAGTGATTGTTTCCCGTTGGTTGATCTCCTGCGCGAGATTCGTCGCCGATAAGTAGTGGTTGAAGGTGGAGAACTCGGGGTATTTTTGGAGAATGCGGGTGATGTTGTGGGCGGTGGTGGCGGTGGGGAGGAGGAAAACGGAAAGAAATAAGAGCACCGCGGCGGCGGCGGCACGGCGGAGCTGCATCGTAACGAACAGGAGAGAATTTAGGCGAGTTGGCAAGGTTTGCGTTTGAACAAGTTTAGTGAAGTGGTGAGTAAAATGAAATAGTGGGAGTTTATAGAAATGACGTGGGATATTAATTGGTTAATCACAGCTATTTCCACCTAATGAGATTTCATTATTAATGATGAAAAACTATCTCCTGTATTTCATACTAATAACAGCTGTAATCAAGAATAAGAATAGTAAGTGATTTGAGAAAGTAAATAACATTTAAATACTGTATTATATGACCCGGGTAAAATCTAGGGACAGCATTTTTATGTCTTATATCACCCATGCAATATCTTTTTTGCCCTACCCTTTTTAAAATATCTAATTTGCTCTGTCTTTGGTGTATATTCCTAATTTACCCCCTGATACATGTCATATTTTTCCCTTCTTTTTGGAATCTCGGAGTAGTAGCCCAGCAGTTAAAAGTACCGCTTTTAGAGGCGTTGAAATTGGGAAGATAATTTTTTACCCCTTTTTCTCAAAATTTTTGTTTTTTACTCTCTGTCTGTCTCTCTCTTTTCATCGGCCCTCATCCCACCCATACTCTCCCACTCTCTCTCAAACTCTCGATTTTTTTGGTGGACAGAGCGCTCCGTCCGAGCCTCCGGCGTGTCGTTCAATCCATCGTCATCTCCACGTCGATAATTAGCAGCAGCAAATATGGATAACCAAGTATTCCGTCTTTAGGATTTTAGTGTTTTGTAGAATTGCGATTTAATTAAAGTATAGTGAATTTGGAGTTGTTACTGTAGAGTATGAATTTGGAGTTGTTCTTGTCCCCCGAGGAAGTAGAGTCTGAATTTGGAGTTGTTACTGTATGAATTTGCCGTGTCCGACGAATTTTAAGTTTACATGTTCGACGATAATTATTTGAGTATAATTGAAAATTTCAGTGTAATTTGTAGTGTAATTGAACTTGTCGGCATATTTTTCTAATCTTTTTGAGCTTGTCCTCCGATGTTTCTAGCGTAGTTGAACATGTCCGCCGATAATTGTATGTAAATTGACCTTGTCCGTCAATATTTGTAGTACAATTGAGCATGTCCGCCAATTTTTTTGCCCTAATTGAGCTTGTCCGCCGATTTTATGCGTTTTTTGAGCCTGTCCGCCGAATTTCTGAGCATTATTTAGCATAATTTTGCCATTATTTCTGCCTTGTCCGCCGTTTTTGTGCCTTTACTGTGCTTGTCAGCCGAGAGTCATGCTCAAAAACCAGTAACATTTCGGCGGACATGCTCAATTAGGGTCAAATAATCAGTTCACATGCCCAATTACGGTGGGAAAATTGGCAGACATAATCTATTACGCCCAAATAATCGGCGGACATGCTCAATTAGGGTGAAAATATCGGCGGACAAGACCATTTCGAGTGAAAAATCGACGGACATGATCAATTAGGGTCAAAACATCAACGGACATGATAAATTAGGGTGAGAAAATCGGCGAACATGCTCATATAGGGTCAAATAGTAGGCGGACAGGGTCATATATGGTACAGATTGGCGGACATGCGCAAATATGGTGAAATTATCGGTGGACAGACTCATTTATGGTCAAATCATCGGCGTACATGCTCAATTTTTGGCGAACAGGCTCAATTTTCGGCGGACAGGCTCTACTGGGCAACTACTTTTGGCGGACACGCTAAATTGGGCTACTAATTTCGGCGGACAAGCTAAATTACTGTCAAATAATAGGCGGACACACTCAATTAGGCCACAAAAATCGGCGGACATGGACGATAAGTCTCAAATAATGGGCGGACAAGGACAATTAACCATGCATATTAGCGAACAAGTCTACGATGGGTGTATGTAGTGGTATTCATGCATATTACATGCATACTTCACCATTTTCCTCGGCGGACAAGCATATTACATGCATACTTCACCATTTTCTTTGGCGGACATGGATATATATAACTATTTCACTCAGCGGACATGCATTTTTAAAACCCTAAAGCCCTAAAACATTAAAAATCCTGCGACCTTTAAATAAATTAACAGCAACATTGAAAGAAAGCAATAAATAAAATACAATGCATATATATAACAATTTCACTCAGCGGACATGCATTTTTAAAACCCTAAAGCCCTAAAAACCCTAAAATATTAAAAACCCTGCGACCTTTAAATAAATTAACAGCAACATTGAAAGAAAGCAATAAATAAAATACAATGCAAACAGCGTTCGTATCTTACCTTTAGCTCTAACTATGGATCCGTAGACAAAAATGGTGGGTAAATACGGGAGCCGATCACCTTTTTATGCTCCAATAATTTGTGGATACAGAGGAATGAAGTTTGAATCCACTGCGCCCAATTTTTTTGTTTGTTGGTGGTGAAGTTATTTGGTTGGTGGGGATAGTTGAGAGTTTAATATGACAAGAATTTACATAAATGAACTGATTGTGAACACAGTGCCTTAATTTTCACCCCATTTAATGAAGTGTGTTTCAGCGGAGTGGTAGGTAGTTAATTTTGCATGTGTTTAATCACCTAATTACTGCATGTATTAATTAATAAAAAGTCTTTTATAATCTAACAATTTAAAGAATTTAAAAATTAAATTTCGTGAATTTTAAATTGTAAGTGTGCGCTTAAAATTTGGCTTTTTCACTTCATTCAACTTGTCCGCCGAATTAGGGGTTATATTTTAGTAGATTTATTTATTTATTCTTTAATTAATGTGTCACCTCTAAATAATCAACATATTCTCTGACACATTTATTTTGCATGCAACTGTACTTGTCAACTCATTCCCAATACAAAAAAGGTGGACCATCCTTGAGGGTATTAATGACATTGCATGTATTTTTAGGGCAATTTAAATGTATTAAAAAAGGTTGGGCAAAAAAGATGTTGACTTCCCCATATAGGGCAAATTGTGGTATTTCCCTAAAATCTAACTATTAGATTAACTTACTTTGGATGCAATTGAATAAAAAATGTAAAATATCCTTCAGATGATTTTTGTGAATTAAAGTCTCCAATTAAGGATATATATCTATTTAAGAAAATGTAAAAAAATATAAGATTGAGTATTTTTTGTCTCCAGTTGTACAAAATATATAACGGCACAATATTTTATTTTAAATGATATATATTTTAATTAATAAGGGTATAACATTTTGTTTTAAAAGATATACACTTTTATTAAATATACTACTCTTATATTATTAGTTTTTCAGGAAATAAAAGGGTACACGTCCTTATACTAAAAAATATATCATTTAATAAAAGATATTTGAGCGCACGGTGTTTCCGGGACACACAAGTTTTAACAAAAAATAAAAAGTAAAACAATGTGAGTAAAGCGTTGCTCCTTTATTTATGAATCAAAAAAATAATTATACTATTGTTTATATTAAACTCTAAAAATAAATATTAAACCCTAACCAATAACTAGAAGGTAAAAACTTGTGTGCACTCGAACGCACGGGGGCACATTTCGTACGCCTTTAGAATTTTGTGTTAAATTGTATACTCTTTAGTATAAAGATGTGTACCCTTTATTTTTTGAAGAAAAATAAAAATTATTAATGAAAAGTGTATACACTTTAAAACAAAATGGTGTACTCTTATTAATTAAAGTGTATAGCCTTAGAATAAAATAATGTACCCTTACCCATAATACTAAATTCTAAAAGCCCACGGTGTGTCTCAGGGGCACGCAAGTCCAACTCTAACTAAAATGAGACGATTCCATCATAGAATCGACTCATTCTAGTTTTTTTTTTATTTATGACGTTAAAAGACAATTATATGGAGTACTTCATTCATTGTGTATTTTTTTTCACGTGGTTTGTGTTCTATTTTACCTATAAAGTTTATATTCAATTAAACACCTTTGTTGGCTCATGTATTATTTTATCCCTTGAGTTTATGGGTCATTCCTTGGATTTAATATTAATTTTTAAATATAATTATTTTTAATTAATAATTAAAAAACAGAAAAAGTTCTACACTATATATGTAGCTACTCTCAAAATAGCATCTATATAGATTCTAAGAGCATGACATAAACATCTAGGGAGGCGTTGTAAGAAATACTTTGCTTTTTGAGAGAGTATTTGTTTCAAGGCAAAACTAGAATAAAATTGTCCCATCAATTCAAAAATGTAGGACCGTGGCCCCACCCCCCTTTCCCACTCCAAATTCACTTCACTCTCACGTCAATTCGCTACTGTTGCTGAACCAATATTCTCTAGTCCAATTTCATATAATACACTTTTTATTTTAAATTTTTTCATAAAAGTTTATACTTTTTTAAAAAAGTAAAAAATCAAATACAATTACTCTTTTTCATACACTTTATTTATAAAAAAATCATCTCTACCTAACATATCTAACATACTTTATTATTTATTTATTACCAAAAAATATCATAATTCCCCTAAAAGTTATCACTTTCTTAATCTTCGTGCCGAAAAGAGGTGCAGTCTTTCATTGGACGGAGGGAGTATTTGTTTTCTTTTTTTCGTTTTATTTATTTATTTATTTATTTCTATTTTTTTAATTTTATTTTAGGAGTATAATTGTAATTTTACCCTTGTGGTTTAGGGTATAATTGTAATTTTACTCATATAGTTTAGGCTATATTTATCCCTAGGGTTTAGGGTATAATTATAATTTTACTCTTGTGGTTTAGAGTATAATTTATCCATAGAGTTTAGGATTTAGGGTATAATTGTAATTTTACTCTTGTGGTTTATGGTATAATTTATCCCTAGGGTTTATAGTTTAGGGTATAATTGTAATTTTACTCTTGTGGTTTAGGGTAGTATAATTTATCCCTAGGGTTTAGGGTATAATAGTTATTTAAATATAATAAATTTAAAAATAAAATAAAAAACAATATTAATGAGAAAACATGAATTAATTAAGAAGGGTGTAGATCAAAGAGATACCAATTCAATTGGTACCCCTGATTGTAACCTAATCACTGTGTTGTTTTAATTATAATAAAGGGAGTGCAAAGATACGAAGTATCTGTTTTAAATAGAGAATTTGGGGGAGAAATTTTGAGGCCAATTTTCTGAATTTAAACTATGGCACTGTTAGTATTGATTTATCGTGCAATTCACCTTAAATTATATAATTATTATAATTAAATAAATGATGATTGGGAAATGGAAGGAGTCACATTAAAACACTAATGCATATCAAACCCCAAATATTTGCTTAGTTGTTTGATTCATTCAATGAAGCCTGCAATTATTGCTGAATTTTGACCTCTCCACAAAGAATTTATAGATATAGAAAGTTGGTACTCCCGCAGGTGTCATATTAGTTGTACATTACTAATAATCAACATAAAAATATTTGAATAACATGTGATGCACCACCACAGTGGAAGCTACTCTATATGTGTTCAATGAATTAAAAATTTATTTGTAGTTAAGAATTAGTTAGAATATAATAGCCACTAACGTTATGTATGTACAGGTTCAGATTTCTTTTGAGTGAAAATGAATATTAGAGTCGTGAAAATGGGTTAGTCCGTTGGGTCAGCTCATTTTGTTATTAAAAGAGGTGTGTTAGGCTTAAAATTTATGAACCCGTCTAAATGCGAACCTAGCTATATGGACGGGGCGCCCAAATTATTTATTTATTTTGTATTTTTTTAATTTATAATATATACACAATGTAAAAAGTAAAATGATAAAAGGCCATGAACTAACTTAATTTAATTTAAAATAAATTCTAACTTTAGAATTTAATATTGGAGACAATTAGGTTATGTTCGTTTTCGGATTTTAAATTCAAGTTTTGGTTTTCCAAAACCCACATCCAAATTTTAAAAACCTCCCCTATATATACCTACTATATTCTCTCTCTTCAATTAATACACTTTCTCTCTTTATATCTCCTCTCTCATTTAACTTTTTAAATAAATTAATACATTGATTTAACATAAAGTTAAAATCTACCATACTCAAAACTCAAAACAAACATAGAACACACTATTTATGGTTTTCAAATCCCACATAATCTCAAACCAAACATCACCTTAGATAAGTAATTCACTACAAAAAAATTATTTTTTACTAACTGAATATTCGGTTGGTAAAAGTCTCAATTTCATTGTTAAATTGGTTTACCAACGGATTAACAATAAAATATGTTGGTAATATTCTGTTGGTAAAGTGGTGGTTGGTAAATTTTTAGCAATGAAATTTCAATTCCATTAGTAAATAATTTCATTGGTAATTTATATAATGATTCCGTTAGTAATTCGTTGGTAATTACCAAATAATTGAATTTCGTTGGTAAAGTAGAGAATAAATTCATTAGTATTATATTGCTTAAAGAAAAATGTAATTTTTGTTGTAAATTAACGAATTGAATTTTGTTACTAAAAAAAATATTTTTTAATGTAAATCATGTATCTATCTATCTCGTACGGTGATAGTGACATTTTTCTCTCTTTCTTTCACCAAGAATCACCTGTAATTTTCACTTCAATATCCATTGGTCACTCTTTTAGTCTTAACTTTCATTATAATAATAATATTAACAATAAAATTAAATCCAAATTACAATTACAATTAAAAAAATTAAATAAAAAAGTAGGTTGGCCTGCCATAGCTAGTAACTCACCATGAAATGGGTTGGTACAACATATTTAGCGCGTAGTCCACCTTGAGCCCCGTCTAAACCCACCAAAATGTGGGTTGAAGCAGTTTTAGGCTTGCCCGCCCTCCAACTCGGTTTGACAGCACCATATATATTATACTTTGTGCTCTCATTGAGAGAAAGTAAGTAAACTCTAAAATGAAAATATATGTCAAAAGAATGAAGATTGAATTTGATTATGTACCATACCTATTAGTTAGATAGCCAATAATACGTAAAATAATGCACGAAAATAATACATGAAATTGTATATGTCCAAATAATGCATGAAAATTATATATGAAATCATATATGTCCAAATACGAGTTTGTATTCTGTGCAATGGGATACGTGTTGGAATAAATAGAAATTCATTCATTCTTAGGGACAAATAAAATATAATTGAGAAAAAGAGCAAAAAAAGAACAACACAAGGATATACGTGAAAACTAAAAAAAAAGGGAGAAAAAACCGACTGAGCAATATTATTATATGAAAATTTTACAATTACACAGAAAATTCTCTCTCCCGACCCCAATACTACCTTACTATAACAAATTTTTGACTAATTCACACATTTCTCTCAACTCTTAAAATAGAGAATACATGAAGAGAATTTAGAAGAATCAAACACAAAGATTAGTGTATTTGATTGGTCAACTTGACATCAAAATCAATGACCTCCTTAAATAGCACTAAGGTATTCTCCTCTTTTGTTATCCATCCAATGTGGGACAAAATTCATTCTTCAATTTTGACGAAACCAACAAACTCCATCTTGCCAAAATAAAAGAAAATTCATTATCTTTACCGACAATCAATTCTCAATCTTGAGAATTAATCTTGATCTACCATATGAGTAGATCCCTTAGAATAAATTATTCAAAAAAAATTCCTTAAACATAAATCGAAAAAAATACATGTTAAAATTTATGGTGCTACTTCCGGCTCTTGGCTTTTTTGGAAGTCCATCAGCTATCGATATATTTCTACTATACACCCCACATTCATGCCAAGTCAATATTTGTGTGCAAACTTGTGGCCCAGCTAATATTATTACATCCTCTTTCATGACAACTAGACACGTCATAAGGATGTACATTTTCTCCTCGGCGAAAATCCACAGTTACCACAATATTCACTCTAAAATTGGAGCTATTTGTCGCACCAGTTCCACATGGAAATTTAGTTTTGTATACCCAAGTTCTCCACACTTCCAGCAAACTACATTCTTGAAGTCCTTCTTTCTTCCTTTGCTAATTGCCACCATTGGAGAATTTAAGTACACACTGCACTCATCAGCCTCCTTTCCACAGAAAGAAGTTTGCTCATGATTTCAGCAAAAATTAAAGTTTCTTAAAATTGTCGTCATTACGTGCTCATAGGAATGTGTCAGAGATAAGATAAACCTCAAAACCTTATCCTCATCTTCAATCTCACTTCAATTGCTTCTAGTTCTGAGATGATGATGCCATTAAGAACACTTAGATGATCTGAGATTTTAGTACCTTCTCCAATTCGAAGCATGTAAAACTGTTTTTTTAGGTATAATTGATTTGAGATACCCTTTGCCTAGTGCAGTGCCTCAAGCTTTCCCATAACTCATTCGCATTTGAAATTCCATACACATTAGCAAGGACATTTGTGCTTGTGGCTTTCATTTCAAAGCCTTCATGTATATAACCCAAATGGCCATGTCAATACATTCTTGACTTGTACTTGTCACAACCCAAAGTTGATTCTACCTTCAAATTTCTCAACATCAAACTTTATTGCATTTGAAATTTTAGACATATTTTGTTCACTCACTCTTAATTTAATGTAATTGCCTCAAATTAAAAAAATATTTTCTGATGTGAAAGACCAAACTACGTTGCAATTCCATATAGAATACTAAGAACAAATAAGGAATCTGATACCAATATCATTAATTCGATTTAAATATATGCAATTGAGTCATAAATACATACAATTGAATAATTTATTTCAATCGAGTCAACAATAGAGTTAAGGTTAATTTTGCCAAATTAAGCATTTTGTTGCTTATTTTTATAAATGGGGAAAAAAGAAAATTGTTAAATATATATATATATATATATATATATATATATATATATATATATATATATATATATATATATATATATATATATATACACACTAGGTAATGTTACCCATTAATTGAAAATCAGACTAGTGGGAATAGTATCTTTGTAAATGTGTATTAGTGTGAGATGATTACTTGAACTAAAAGAAATTGGAACTGCAACTTCCAAAGCATGCAAGAAAGACAGAGTTGCAAGTTTGATAAGCTTTAATTTAGCTTGTAGTAGAAGGTTGATTTTGTACGAAAAAGTTAAAGCGGTTGACATGTCACGTGGTTTATGCGTCACCTGCGCAGAAAATCATGGCTTCAAATGCATAAATCACGTGCATAACGTGGAATTTCATTTTACTAATTTAATTTAAATTAGAGAATGCAACTTCATTATTTTTTCATTTTTTGGTGCCACCATGCTCGATAAATACTGCTACACTGCATTGAATTTTTTTTTCTTCTTCTTAAATGATGTGTACGTGTAATATTTTGCTTAAATAACTAAAAATAATATTAAAAATAAATATATTACTCTCTCCATTCCACATATTTTTACCCACATAATATTATTTTATACGGATTGTGTAGTTATTGTATATATGCATTCAGCTTTACTAAAGTGCCCTTAATTTTAAAATAAATAGGTGGTATGCACTGTAATTTTATAAAAAAATAAAATTGGAGTATTACATTATAAGTGTGGGCTCACTTCCAAAAGGCTTATTAAATAAAATATGCAGTTTAAAAAAAAATTAATCATATATGACAGTTTTGGGAGAGTTTAATTTTATAAACAAAAGCACCACCACTAGGGGCGACTCACACACTATCCACAATATTTTGTACTAATTGTTTGGCCAAATGAAACGGCAACTTAAATAATTAATTATAAAATAATATTTGAAATAATTTAATAGTTTAAATTATCGTCTCATATTAAATTTCACATTTTTCATTTTTATTCGTCTAATATTTAGTTTTATTATAAAAAAAAATCACATCAATTGCCAACCTTAAATGTAGATTTATAAATTTACCACTTTCATTTAACACACATAACATATTTTATAATTTATTATTATTTATAAAAACTACATTACCCTTCAAAAGTCAATAAAATTGACAAAAAAATAATTTTTCTTAAACTCCGTATCTACAGTAACATTGCAAACAAACGTGAGACAAGTACATTACACTAAATACTACTCCCTCCGTCTTATGTTTATTTGTAATGTTATTGTGGATACACAGTTTAAGAAAAATGATTTTTTGAACAATTTTATTGACTTTAGAAGGGAAATGCAGTCTTTATAGGTAATAAATAAATTATAAAGTATTTTATGTGTGTTAAGTGAGAGTGGTAAATTTATAAATCTATATTTAAGATTGGGAATTGATGTGATTTTATTTATTTATTTTTCTTATATTAAAGTTCAATATAACACGGACGAAAATAAAAAATGTGAAATTTAATATGAAACGAAATAAGTATAATTTAAATTATTAAATTATTTCAAATATTATTTTATTATTATTTATTTAAGTTGTTTGTTTCAATTTGCGAAACAATTACAAAATGTCGTGAATAGTGTGAGAGGCGCCATTCATAATGGCGCTTTTGCTTATAAAATTAAACTCCTCTCAAACTGCCATATAGGATTAAATTTTTTTAAAAATTACTATATTTTATTAAATAAGTCCTTACAAAAAGAAGATGGACATGTTTAAAATGGACAAATAGCAATGAAACATTTGATACATTAACGGTGGATGGAGGGAGTATTTTTTTTTCAACGTCCGAAGTATAATTCATATTTTTATATGGTTTCGGCTATTCATACTCTAAAATTGTTATGTATACCTAAAACGCAAAGAGCTGTGTGAGATCGTTTTACGTAAGCCTTTACGTTAGACGAATAAAAAATGATAACATCATTATCACTTTCTCTATAGAATGTTATCATATGTTATAAATTGTTCATTAATTAATAATTCAGTGTATCATTATCACTTTTCATTGAGTATCACTTTTCGTTAATGATATTATTACTTTTTATTTATTTCACGTAAGAGCTTACGCTGGACAGTCTTAATTTTTTTTGAAAATATAACTTAAATATCCTTAAAAAAATATATACTATTGAATATAATAGTATTAAACATACTTCGATATTGCTGGTATCTCGAACACATGACTCGGTTCAGGAAATATCAACGAACAAGTAGTGACATCATGAACGAGCTCGAGAAAATTACAAAACTAGTTCCACCTGTCACGGTCCCGTTTGGGTTTAGTCTCAATAGTCTTGACTTCAGTCCCAAACCTTTTTTTCAGCAATAGTGGTCCCGCCATCAACTGTCCCGTTATTCCCGTTAATCTTGCATTTTTGGTCCCGAACAGCTACAATATATTACAATTGATAATAAATAAAGATCGCATCTTTAACAAAATGCATTATCACAAATAGATACTATATGATACGATATGGGCTCATAATTCATGCTAAAAATATTAAACTACGCACGATTGGCGAGCATCAAAACCAACTTTAAGAGCATTAGTAGTTGATCCTTGAGATTGTTAATTTTTTTTTTACTAGCACATTATATTCCCAACTGATGATAATGTTAATTTCTCTCATATTATTGCTTTTAGTTACTACCCAGACATTTTTGACCTGGTGTTAATTCACACATCAAAAAGAACATGCAACCACTCTTAGAGTACATAACTGTACCGGCAAACATCTGATATAGAAATTAAAGTGGCAGCAGAAAATAATTCATATGCACAAGAAAATTATCTGATTATCAATCTTGTAAGGATTAGAGAGCTGATTTTCCTCCCAATCCTTATGTCGTGGCCTTGATGTCAGACCCCATCCAGGTCTGTCAAAAATAACTACTGCATAACCAGTTTGTCTGACCAGAGCTCCCATTATCTTTCTCCACGAGAAGACTCCTCCTCCAAAGCCATGAACTAAAACAATCTCAAATCGCTCGTTTGCCTCCACGACTAGTTCCACCAGTGGAGACCCTTGTTTACCTAGTTCATCATCCTCATAATTCTCATTCAAGCACAAAATAGGCATATCTTCAGATATTGGGGAATTGGGAGTGCTAACCAAAAGTGGTGTATGTAGAGGGGATAGACCGCTTTGGAATGGATTACTACTGATACGTTTGTGAATGTTATGATGGTTTTTCAGAGGTATGCATAATGGTGGTTGGTCAAGAAAGTTTGTTGATGACAAGGAACGTGAAGGCGAACCTGGCATGCTTAGCTTGTAATGAACAATCAGTCCTTGACAAGAAATGAATAAACGGTCTGCACGACGGCATCAGCAAGTAAACTAACTGGAAGGTCCCTTACATCATGCCCCAACCCCACTGCTACTCTCTTTGTTTCACTATTATTTCTGAAAGATTTACCAGCAATTAGACTAGGTGATCTAGGAACCTTCTGATAACTTGAGAAAACCATTTTGCAATGATCTAGGTGTTGGCATTTAGATATTTTGGTTAACGTGAACCGTTAGAGTTCCATGCAATTCTATCACGGCGGAAGCATAAATATAGAATTGATTACCTTTCACCAGGGTATGTTGGAGAAGATGAATTCTCACCAGCAGCCTGCGCAGTCTCACCATTTTGGGCATAACTCTCTTATCCTATATCAGATTTGAGTGATCTACGAGCCAAAACGATTCTCTCTTCCGTAGCTTTCCGTCAGTATATCATACATCAAATTTTGAGGTCTACATGATTTTATAAAAAACGTATAAGTTGATGGACAGCAACAAACAACCTTCCGGTCTTCTACTATATTCCCAAGTCCAATCTCGACGTCGTGCGGGTGACGATCTTCGAGATTTTCTCAATCTGCTATTTTGTCTACCCTCTTCACGTGTTAGGCATCTCTCACATAAGGTTAGAACAGTTGAGATGACTTATATATAGGCTACAGCAGGGACCAGGAGGAGAAATTAGAGTTGGGCCTCCATTTGGCTTAAGTATCCAAGCTTAGCTCAAAGCTTATACTTAAGTCCAAAAATAATAATATATTCCACTAAAATATTATTATTACACTACCGTTCTAATCTCATAATTACGTTATGGGCTCTTTCTTATTATGAGTCTGTTAGTCTCCCCATGTTTAAGATATACAATGTTCATTAATTAATTAAGTTATTGACAACTCCATTAATTAATATCTCATCCGAGAGTAGTACCACTCAACCTCATTATCATGCCGGAATAAATTCACCTGCAGGGTTTACATGCTAATCCGTATGAGCTCCTGAAGGGGACATCATCAACCTATAATGGACACGAATTCCTTCTACAATCAACAGCACATCATAGAGACAACACTACTTCCCAACTCACCGAGTTTATTGATTTAATACATATAAATCTCACCCATTGATGAATCAAAGAAATACATATTGTCTTACGTGTCGAGGTTATTGTATAGGGATTAAGAGCACGACCATCCATAATAACAGAGATCAAGTTCTTCTATAAGTCAGTATAAGTCGAACGATCTCAAGCGGCCCTACTCAATACACACAAGTGCACTGGTGTGATTCTATAGTCAAGGCAAACTAACACTAAATCACATTACAACCATCCCGATAAAGAGACCCCGTCTATCTCGGTTGTGAGCATCTGTTTATACTTTATAAGGAAATCGATAATATGATCTTCCGCGTGTTGTCGCACAATATATTATCTACAGTATAGAGTAAGTAGACTATTGCATCGACATATAAATAAATTATAAGACGCAATCATTTGATCATATGATTCTCATTTCAAATAAATTGTTATAACATTACTAAAGTTAGACTTTTAGTATACAATCCAACAATCTCTCACTTATACTAAAAGATTATGTTGTCATGTCTTCTGCTATACACTTGATTCCCACTCCCACTACACGGCCATAAAAAAGCTCTCGTTTTAAGGTCCTTGTTAATAGATTTACTAGGTTATCATCCAAGGCAATCTAGGCGACAACAACCTTCCCTTCATCATACGATTTCTCGTAATAGGTGGTACTCGCGCTCCATGTGTTTAATTGTCTTATGGGCTCGTGATTTCTTCAAGTTTGCAACTGCACCATTATCAATAAATTATGATAACCTTGGGCAAACTTAGAAACACTTCAAATTCCATCATGAAGTTTCTAGAGTCATACAAATATTTTGGCTGCCTCATAGGCTCTAATTTATCATCTTTCCATGATGGAGTCTGGAGTCTGAAATATATTTCTACATAACACTCCTCCACATTATGGCTCTACTTCCTAAAATTAAACACATAACTTTCGAGGTGGATTTATTGTCATCCCTATCTGATTTGAAAAATCCGAATCTATGTAACCCCTAAGAAACAGTGAATTTGTCCGATAAGCACACATATAGTTTTTAGTCCTTTTTAGGCACTTCAAAATTATGTGTTACCACAGTTCAACATTCTTATTTCGGGTTACCTTTGATACCCATTGTCCATGCATTTAGCAAAACAGATATCCAATCCCGTGCATAGCATTCCTTAGATTAAGCTTCCTTAATTGCCGAAGCATAAGGAACCGCTTTCGTCACCTTTATCTTCTATTGTGTCTCAAGACATATTTTCTTAGATAAAGTTGCATGCTAAACGAGTAGGAATTGTATCATTTGATGAAGCTTGAGACAAGCATAACATCCTTTCTTATGATCCGTAATACCGTGATCAAAAGGTTATATTTTATTTTTCTTAAGTCCTTCATCTCATACATCTTTATCAACCATACCCATACGCCCGACAATACTCTTTCATTGTCTCCAATGAACAATATATCATCTACATACAGTACAAGAAATACCACCACTTTTCGATCACTCTTTTCAATACACAAGACACATCCGCGCATTGAATAAATCCATATGCCTAGATTTCCTCATCAAAACGAATGTTTCATGATCTTGAAGCTTGTTTTAGTCCATCGATGGACACTTTTAAGCTTACTATCACAATGCTCTTAGCCCTTTGCAATGAATGACTCTGGTTGCTTCACATAAATGTTTTCTTCAAGACTTCCAATCAGGAAAGCTGTCTTGATATCTATTTGATATCCCTCATATATCATATGAGTAGCAACAGATAAAAGAGTTCGGATCAACATAGGCATAGCTTTCGGCGAACATGTTTTCTCATAATCGAACCTTTTCTGAATATACCTTTTCGCAACAAGCTTTGTTTCCAAGGTTTTCACCTTATCGTATGATCCTCTTTTATTTTGTATGACTACTTTCAATGGCTTTTACACCATTTAGTGATCCTACAAGCTCCCAGAATTGATTTAGAATCCATTGATTCTAATTCAGAAACTATTGCATTTTGCTAAGATTCGGCATTTCTATCTTGTAGTGCTTAGTCGCATCCATGGGTCAATACCATGTTTATTAAAGACCAAGTCTCACGACTCTCCCAAAACATATATCTTACGGGTTGTCGAACAATCCTCCCACTACGACAAGACACTACATGCAATTGTGTATCAGACGTGACACGAGTTGCACTTTACCTTGTGGTATATCCTTTTGTACACTTGGTACTATACTATGCGCTTCCTTTCTCACACCTTTTAGAACAACTTATACATATGTTTGTGATTTATTACATAGTCCTTTTCCAAAAATCTAGTGTTTGTGTTAACAATCACCTTTCGATCTTTTGGACTAAATAAATCACTCTTAATTTTTCTAGGATATCCCACAAACAGATAAACATTCATACGAATTACTGTTTCTAGGACATATCCATAAAATTAATTTAATAATTCCAAATAACTCATCATCTATCTAACCATTTCCATAAGAGTCTTTCTCTTATTAGGATTAGAAGATGTGTTATTAATTACTATTTGTGGGATAAACATAATTTAAGAGTGAACAAATTGTCGCCAACGTACAACAACAGATTATAGCTCCATCCTTCATTACTATGACCATGTCATTTAAATGAAATGGAGTATCCATCCGTAAATGCATAGAAATTGAAATGAAATTCTTTCTATGAAAACGTACGTAAAGATAATTTCTCATAATCAAACGTTTATTCCCATCAAAAGATAAATAAACAACTCCCACTGCAACAACCACTACTCTTGTAGTTTTACCAATGTATACAATAATCTCATCCTCACTTAGTTATAAACATTTAGTGATTCTGGTATCTACACACAACGTGTCAGCAAATACCATCACTAATCAATATGCTTCAACGACTAGTGAATGAGATACTAACTTTGTTCACATCATGATGAAAATAACTTTCCTTCGCCAAATGTTTTGTCAGAAGTTCCCCACCATATACAACCTCTCGTATTTCAGGTAGAACTTGCTCAAAACATCCAGACAAATTATGAAGAATAAATTGATCTATGTTTCTCTTTCAATTTCTATTCCAAGCATTCTCAATTCATTCATCAACTTATCCATGACCTCTTGCCTTTCTTACTTACTCAAGTATATGAAGAGTCGCATGAGACCATCATATTTCTATGAACCTCTCACCTCTCCACTAGAGACTTTAATAGACATCATATAAACATCCATAGTGAGAACACATTTTATTTTCCTAAGCATTAAAATTCGAAACCAAGATTCTTTTCTAATCATCTAATTTTGGACAAGTAAATATGTTTCTTTTAATAAACAATAAGTGAATTAAAACCATTTTGAAAATTTAGAGAATCATAAATGAATATACCGATCAAATCTTCGAATTTTATCCTTTTATATTGATTCCCTCAAAACAATATAAAAATAAAATTCACCAACATCTCAAGCACCGTGAGTCTGCATGCCACGTTAGGATGGACGTATACAAACCCGAATATTTACAAGAGAAGGTTTTACCCATTAATTTCATTCGTCAACTTAACCTCATGATAAAATAATTAATAGTCGGTTCTTCTTTAGCCATGCAAATAATAGCAGTGACTCCGTTGGGAAGGATACTAATTATTTACATCTAAGTGTATACCATTATTTGATCCTAAGTCTGCTGCCCAAGCTTATGTGTCTTACTGTTGGAGAAGTATACACGCGCTCAGATAACTTTCTATAACCATCAATTATATAAGTTGTACCAGTGAACCACATATAAACTCATCCGTTAGGGAGAAAGGCACTATAGTCAACGCGAAAGTTCATATGCATCACATTACAAACAATAATTTTTTAAAGAAGTCTGTACCAGTGTTCCGTGAATGAACTCATCTGTTAGGGAGAAAGGCACTATAACCGACGCACAAGTTTATTCACATCACTTTACAAACCAATAATGGAGGTCGCGTGAATTATTTACCAATCCCCTCTCTCACTTAATTATTTAACACCGAGGCTTTTTACATGCATACAATATAACAGATATAAAATACGCAAATAAACATGCTATTATTACGGCAAATTAGGCAGTAAATCAAATAGCACATGCAATCCTAATATATAATAATAATTGACAAATAAAAAATAATTATTAGCAATTATATATAAGGAAATAAAAATTGCCAAATAAATATAAAATTGACTAGGTGGCAATTAGGCATGTGGCTTGCACAACAAGTAGCTAGACAAATTTGGGCACCAAGACATCTCTATACACGGTTAAGCAGCAATCGAAACTGCCTCTCCAGCCTTGCAAACGCCGGCCCGTAAGCTGTTCGCTGGATCACGTTGCATGTCCGTTTCCAGTCAATTCCTCCCACCAGCCACACGCCAGAACCCCATCACCTGAAGCAACACCGCTCCAACCAAGCAACTGCCCGCCGAAAATACGCCGAAAAAATATTGCAACTGCTCGCCGGAAGAATGGATCCACCAGAAATAAGAGTGTTGCCAATCGTCCAGCCTTATCCCGCCGGTGAGGCCGCTAGTCAGTCCAGTCCGTCCAGCCATATAACAACCTACTCCAGCCATCACATTACCCGCTGAAAGACTGATTTCGCCGCCCGCTGCCGGCATCATCACCAATAGCAACTACCGACTGTCTGTCTTCAACAAGCAGCCGTGAAACGCAAAGCTTCCACAAATTGCTATCCTGTCAAGAAGTTCAGACACGTTGCCGCTGCCAGAAACTGCTGCCGATTATGCACACCGCCAGCACCATGCATCCCGATGATCAGCGATGATCATTCCTCGAACGCACACATGCTCCATGCAACTGCATCGTCCAGCAATCATCCAGCCTAGTCATGCGAAAGGAACCCGATTGAAAATTCAACCCTGTCGAAAAAACTAGAAGACTCGATCGGAAACCCCTCTGTCTCGCTCGGAAATTGGATGGACTCGCCCCAGTCATGCCTGAGACTCGCTCAGAGAACTCCTTAGACCCGATTGAAAATTCACCGGCGTCGCAACTAGGCCCCACAAACAGCCTGATCGATTCAAGACAATCCATCGTCCTGCAAAAACCACTTCGTTTGTCGCCGCAACATCAGAACACCACCGCGCGCCCAGCCTTGCTGTTCTGTCGATATTAAGCCGACCAACAACCACTGTCTTATCGCTTAGTATAACCGTCGCCATCCGAGTCTCCCCGCCAGAGAGCCACTCTGCTCGTCATGGCCTAACTTCCACCAGCTATTTTTCAACCGTCATCACGCTGCCGTCGATGGGCAGGTCTTTAACCATACCGGTGGCCTCTCCACCACCATCATTCAGTCTTGCCAGCAACATCACAACGCTGTCCAGAACTTCCGTGTTCCAGCGTTGAATGCTCTGAACGTTTACATCCGCCGCTATCGATCATCGAGTTTTTTGACATTGACTGTAATCCTTCCAACATCGGCTTTGATCCATCGACTTCTACCAGCAAGGCATCGCCGTCGTGAGACATCGATCATCCACCAACAAGGTTCATCATGTATCCACCAACAAGGTTCATCGTGTGTATAATTAGGATAATCATGAACCATCAGCCGTAAGGGCACAAGGTTTTGACGATGATTCACTTTCAAGATCCAACAATTACACGTAGGGTTTTTCATAGGAATTATCATGGATTATTCAACAAATCAGAAAACCTAATTTTAATCATGTGATTCTATTCCAAATAAAAATACATAATTCATATAAACCCTAGCCTAACCCCAACGTGTCACGTTTAGCCATAGAACCTACGCTCTAATACAAATTGTTGGCGTTTGGATCTTTTGATTAATGTGAATCGTTAGGGTTCAATGCAATTCTATCACAGTGGAAGCATAAACATAGAATTGATTACCTTACACCAGGGTATGTTGGAGAAGATGAATTCTCGCTAGCGGCATGCGCAGCCTCACCGTTTTGGGCATAACTCTCTCATCCGATATTGGATTTGAGTTATCTATACGTTAAAATGATCTTCTCTTCCGTGGCTTTCTGTCAGTATATCACACGTCAAATTCTGAGCTCTGTATGATTTTATAAAAATCATACAAGTTGAGGGATAGCAGCAGCAAACAACATTCCGGTCTTCTGCTGTATTCCCAAGTCCAATCTCGATGTCGTGTGAGCGACGATCTTCGAGATCTTCTCAATCTACTGTTCTATCTACCCTCTTCACGTGTTAGGCGTGTCTTACTTAGGGTTAGAATAGTTGAGATGACTTATATATGAGCTACAGTAGGGACTAGAAGGAGAAATTAGAGTTGGGCCTCCATTTGACTTAAGTATCCAAGCTTAGCCCAAAGCTTATACTTTAGCCCAATAATAATAATATATTATACTAAAATACTATTACTGCACTACCATTCTAATCCCATAATTACGTTATGAGCTCTTTCTTATTATGAGTCCGTTAGTCTCCCCATGTTTAAGATATACAATGTCCATTAATTAATTAAGTTACTAACAACTTCATTAATTAATATCTCATCCGAGAGTAGTACCACTCAACCTCATTATCATGCCGGAATAAATCCACCTGCAGGGTTTACATGATAATCCTTATGAGCTCCTCAAGGGGACATCATCAACCTATAACATACACGGATTCCTTCTACAATCTACAGCACACTATAGAGACAGCACTACTTCCCAACTCACCGAGTTTGTTGATTTAATACATATAAATCTCACCTATTGATGAATCAAAGAAATACATAATGTCTTACATGTCGAGGTTATTGCATAGGGATTAAGAACACGAACATCCATAATAATAGAGATCAAGTTCTTCTATAAATCAGTATAAGTCGAACGATCTCAGGCGGTCCTGCTCAATACACACAAGTGCACTAGTGTGATTCTATAGTCAAGACAAACTAATATCAAATCACACTACAACCATCCCGATAGAGAGTCTTCATCTATCTCGGTTGTGAGCATCTGTTTATACTTTATAAGAAAACCGATAATATGATCTTTTGCGTGTTGTCGCACAACATATTATCTACAGTATAAAGTAAGTGGACTATTGTATCGACATATAAATAAATTATAAGACGCAATCATTTGATCATATGATTCTCATTTCAAATAAATTGTTATAATATTGTTAATACTAAAGCTAAACTTTTAGTATACAATCCAACACTAGGAACCTTCTGATAAGTTGATAAAACCATTTTGCAAGAAAGAACCTGATAAGCAGGAAATGGATTAGCCAGGAGTCCAATGAAGAAAACAAAAGTATGCACAAAATGAAATAGAGCAACATTTGTAAACTATGAAAATCCATGTATTTGAGAACATTAATTATTTCAACTCAATATTTCAACATATTTAAATAGAACTAAATTGCCATCAAGTGTGACTAGACCGATAATTCACCTTTTCCAAATATAAAGTGAGCAAATCAATGAGACAGCATGATGACATAGTTAAGAAGAAAAATATTTCAGTTACAACTTACAGATCCACACGGTGAAACATACGCTTCCTCTAGCTTTGCAACTTGTACGATAAGCAACGACAATGTGTCCAGGAGCAAAGACTACAGATGACAGAAACAAAACGGGAATAAAAGTATGCACAAAATAAAAGCCTGTAAATCACATATTGAATATGCGTCTTTTGTCACGCAACAAATCCATGAAAATTGGATTAATGTTCACAGGTTAGAAAGTCTTCAAAATGCGGTGTTGGCCCATGCGGAGGAGGAATACATGTCCGAATTTCTTGACGTAGTCGGTGAAGTGGTGGTGGTTCAAGTCGTTGCCGATTTGGAGCCAGTTGTCGAATATGGGGAGAGCAACTGGGTTGGGCAGAAGGTTGAGGCGTTTGCTGCAGAGCTTTGAGATCATGACGGCGGCGGCGAGAAGGCTGAGGAGGATTTTCAGGAGGAGATTCAAGTCTTCGACGGGAGGGAAGGGAAATTGGGGTAGACGCAAATTGGGGGAAAATTTTAGGGTTTTGGTTTTTGGAATTGCTTTGACTTTGGGAGAGAATTCCCAATTCTCATGACTTAACAGCCGCGTGGTGTGCACGTGAGGGGGCTTCCGTTAGTTTATGATGGCTGAAGATCTAAACTGTAAAAAAAATATTGTATGAGACCATCATTGCTGGAAAAAAACGTTTGGGACCGAAGTCAAAACTATTGGGACCAAACCTAAACGGGACCGTGATGAGTGAGACTAGTTTTGCAATTTTCTCGAACTATCAAAATTGTGAAGATGAGACATTAAAGAAGAGCCCAGATTTCATTATATTCCTTTTTCTTTTTTTTTTCTTTTTTTTATCAGTTAATTGTTAGTATAATTAGTAATTAGTAGTTAGTTCACCAAACACTCATACTTCCCCTTTCTCTAAATTAGTATAATTAATAGTTAGTATAGTTAGTAGTTAGTTTACAAAGTATCTATACTTTTCCTTTCTCTAAAAAGCCTCCTTATAACTTCCTCCTATTTATCCCAATCGAATAACGTTGTTCGTCATGTGAGAAAATACAGTAGATGTAGAAATACGGATATTAATTGGAGTAAGCTAGATTATCTTTGATACTTAGTGACATTATTAAAAATACTTAAATATGCTAATTAGTGCACTTACATCCAATTTATATATATATATATATATATATATATATATATATATATATATATATATATATATATATATATATATATATATATATATATATATATATATATATATATATATTAACAAAAATATGTATATTAATGAATAAAAAATTGTAATATTTGTTAGCAAATTTTAACAAATTTTTTGTTAATTTTATAATAAAAAACTGAATATAAAAGTTTTTATACTTATAAAATACATTAGATTATTTAATAAGAACTAATACAAATATGAATGCATGGGATATCAAAACATATACTATTTCCATCCATCAATAAGGTAATCATTTACTTTTTGCATGTAGATTAAGGAGTATTATTATTTTATATAAAATGAGTAATTGTATTAGTAGTGAGTGGTAGGCCATATGTGGATCTTTTACTAAAAAGAGAATATTAATTCTTTTAAAGTGATCGACTAAAATGACAAAATGAATATATTATCTAAGGAAAATATTAGTCTCTTATGCATTTAGGTGGAAAAAGAGTGTTTAATGATAATAATGCTCTATTCATCACTCGATAAACATTCATTTATATTTTTCACATGAATTAAAGTGTAATAATATTTTTCGCACGGTGGGTAATTACACCTTGTATTTTACAAATTTGCCTTTAGTTTTGAATGTAAGTTATAATTTTATAAACTTCCAGAAATAGTATTAGTTGCAATGTAGGTCATTTATGAAAACATTTTAAATTGATGCCAAAATGACAATAATTATTTTTGGTGGATTATTATCTTTGCAATTGTTAGTTTTGACATGAAATCAAACTTAACGTAACTTACTACACCCTCCGTTCACATTTTTCATTTTGGATGGTAAGTATAAGTAACCCACACAAAATAATTCAAAATAATTAATGAGAATACTTCATGTTCAAGTGGAGTAACATGATAATACTAATACATCTACTCACTACACATTAAAATACTTCTCCGTCCGCCCAAAAAAAGACATTTTGTTTTTGTGCACGTTGATTAAGGAGTATTGTTACTTAATGTGTAGTGGGTAGTTGTATTAGTGGGAGTGTGGACCCCATATTTTAGTTGTATTAGTTGGTGTGTATAAGTCTCATGTGTGTAAAAAAGGAAATTACCATCTTTGAAACGAACGATCAAAATGAAAAAAAGACCTTCTTTCGAGCGGATGGAGGGAGTATAAAGTATTATACTCCCTCTGTTCGCTTCTAAAGTATCAATTTTTTTATTTTTCCGTCCTCTTCAAAGGTATCTATTTCCCTTATTTAGTAAAAAAATACACAATATGATCCACCACTTCCCTCTAATACAACTACCCACTTTACATACAATAATAATACTTCTTAATCCACGTGCAAAAAACAAATGAATATCATAGAACCGGACACGTGCAAAAAGCAAATGAATACCTTAGAACCGAACGAAGAGAGTATCATCAACTTTATTAAATTATTATACTCCATCATATACCACAAAAAAGGGCGTCAACTTCTTTGTGGGAAGAAAAAAGTATAAAATACTCGTAAAATGAATAGTATCGTACTTTCTCCACATGAACACTCATGTTCATGAATACACTACACATGGAGTTATAGTCGAAACAACCATTGATTCAAGCGTAGCTGCTTTAGAGGTGGACCACGCTCTGGTTTGTTCTGAGGACATCGCCATTTTCCTTTACTTTCTTCTACATTACCCGAACAACAGTTTGAAATCTCCGATAACGCCTTCCTCACTACCTTACCATCCATCTCCTGAATTCTCTTAGGCTCTACTCCACTTCTGCACGAACGAACTTCTTCTTGTGTACATCTTCTTAGGTTCCCAGTATTTTTTCTAACAGAAACAAAACTGTTTTCTGTCGATTCATTTTCATCACTATGCCACTCCCTTGCATCTCCTTTTCCCGGTGATACAATTCCATGCACATGTTCCTTTTCTACTTGCTCATTAACAGGCTCCATCCTTCTAGTCGACTTATCAGCTGATTCTACATCCAAACTACCTATGTTTAAATTGGAATGCAAATCAGCATATTTGTCGTCGTCTTTATCACAAGTATTTGTCTTTACCAAAACTTCACCACAGCCATCACTGTTGTTGTGTGTTCTAAGTTCAGATGATGTTGGGTCAAGAACCTCATCAGAAGTCAATTGACTCGGTACGGATGGCATTGGCTTCATACCAGCATTATGAACATCCTGTCAATCATAAATAGTGATAATTAGCCTCAATATTCATCTCATAGTAGTTACAAGGAGTAGACATATGCCAGTGGCATTCTTGTGCGTTGCTTACGACTTTTTACCATGAATTATGTCAAAAGTAAAATCATAATGAGATCATACGAACATAATGAAATTCATTTTGGCATTAAGGCCTAATCGATATTTATTTGTACCTTGCAAAGTTTCAATTTCAAACAAAACCAATACACACTAACCAGCAACCCCACATCCTGAGTTACAACCTACAGATAATTTCTATGCCTAGAAAACACCCAAGATTACCCAAACCTCATTCCAAACTCAGTTCTCGAATGCATCTTTATATTTTCTTTCTAAGCATCATCACCGGTTATTATCTTCAAAGCCAGGTGGGATATACTATCTTCATAAAACTTCCCAATTGGATAGAAATGGAAGTACCCAAATCATTGAGTGAGGCCACTGTGTTTTTTGATAAGATCCAACCAAAGTCTTAATCCCATGATTGATCACGCTGAAATTCTCTCAGCATTCAAGTACAAGCCAATCTCTTTTTGTGACTAAGTCACTCCCCAGGGATGTTTCTCAAGGAGTTTCAGACTTGTAGAAAGAAGACAGAAATAAGATGAGAGATTCAATCAGTTCAATAGTCTATCTTTTCCACTGATTCCACCTTAGAAGAATCATTTAAAAAATGGATGATTTTTAGGACATAAACATTATAATTCACAATGGGCAAAATATTTCTGGAGTGTCAAATCACAAATGCTCCTATGTAGTAGGAGAATAACAAACCAAGGCACGTCTGATAGCTTTAATCACATGAATCCAAGAATTTCCCAGCCAGTCATGCCCCTAGTCCTAGGTGTATATCTAGGATGAGAATGATATCCCAATAAATTTGTCTTCTTTTCAGTTGTCATTAATACAGCCAAACCCACCACCTACTGCTACTTTATAACATTGAGAGGTCACTTCAAAACATATTAAGAGTGATCTGTATCATCCTTGTACTTCAAATAAACTATCTAAATCTCTGCTGGAATCTAGCAAGAATGATACTTTTCTTGTCATGAAGATGAAATCAATAGAAAATCTTAGAAAAAGAGAAGAGTGAGCCACACCTTCAAGTTCTGAGCATCAGTATTGACCATAATTCATAAGCAATAATGCTGAGGCTTGAATGAATTAATGAAACCCTCTAATATTTATGTATGAGAAAAGGCAGACGAATGAAATTTCTCCCATTCGAGTATATTGTTAGCACGTTTAGGCATAACAAATGAGATTAAAACTAACTAATTTTCTAGATTATAACAACCCAAATCAAGAAATCAATACATAGCAAGACAAATTCTATTAACATACAACACAATATAACTATGAACAGCCCAATACATGGGCTTACATCCTAATCTCAGACTCAGTAACTCTTGAAATATGCAACAAATGTAATTAAATTATCACAATTATGGTCTATTCATTGGTAATATTGATAATACCATTACCAAAATCTCAAGTAAGATCAATCTATAAACTTAATAAACATAAACCACATGCCAAACATATGTAAACAGGGGTGAAACACACCTTGCTGGATGATCGATTATCCAAGTTGGAATCTTTAATCAAGTTGGTGCATTTGACAACCACATTTGCATTTCGGCTTCGACCGTAGAGCTTTACTCTTTCACCAGAACAAGCAAAGGAATCATTTTTATCTCGTCTGCAGTTCATTTTTACGTTACAAAATTTGCCATCTTCCCTCTCTCTATGATCAGACATTGAAAAATCGTGTGTTGGATCAAAAGGTGGTGACTCATAGGTATAACTCGAGAACCAATTCTTAATGTCTGGAGGCTCTGCCAGTGCCAAAGTAAGAATGAAGATGTAAGCATAATTCTCACTCTATCTCTGTGTGTGTGTGTGTATACACACATAAACCCCTAGCCCCATACATTGTTTGACTCTCCAAGAAACTCAGTGTTGGGTTATTTACGTATAAACTCCCCCATATAATGAAGAGAAGAACTTGAAATATCATTGAGTTATTTATATTTTTTGTGATGACAAAACAAACTGACATAAATTGGTATATTCATACCAGAAGAAAATGCGAGGGAGGACTCTGAAGATTCTGTAATCTGCAAGAAAAATATAAATGAGAAATGGAACGAAAACCATAATAATTAAGAAAGTCTCTTCTGCATTCAATCCTTTCATTAATTCTCATATTCGTGTGTGATGTTACAATCACTGTCATCATCTGGAAAGCAGGCACAATAGAGGATGCTTTACAAGTTTTCGCCTGGAATTAAAACTTGAAAGCTGAGATGAAATCATAAAATTAGAGAGCTGAGATAAAATTAGCTGTGACTACAAAGAGAATTTGGTTTAGAAAGGTTGCTTAGTTTAAAGGAGCTATATAGTCTAATGTCTTAAAATTTTTAAAGTAGATGTGTTAAGTCATTCTCCGGTAAAAAAAATATATATAAATAAATAAATAGCCAGCTATATACTCAGTCTTTCTAGTCAACTAACTTTACACAAGGTCTTCACAAGCAATCATGTAAATTGGATCTAGTCTTCATAAGCAATCATGTAAACTGGATCTAGGTTAAAACTGAAACAATATTTGAGTTTCATGATGGTTAGAAAAGGTCAGATCGTATCTTTGTGTAATCAAAACCTATGTAAAATACAGAGCAAGAGTTACATTAAACAGTTAGATTCTAGTAATTTCATGAAACCATTAACAGAATCTCAAGTAGGAACACAACTAAAAATTTTTTCATAAACTACAATTACAAACAAGCATATGTAAAGAGGATGAGTGAAACACACCTTACTACTAAATGACTGATAATCCAATTTGGAATCTTTAGCCAAGTTGGTGCGTTTGACAACCACATCTAGGTTCCTGCTTTGACTGCACAGTTCTACTCCTTCAGAACCAGCAACGGAAACATTATTTTTATCTTGTCTGCAGTTCATTTGTACATTACAAAGCTTGTCATCTTCCCTCTCTTTATGATCAGACATTGCAATATCATGCATTGTACCCAGAGGTGGTGACTCATATACATAACTTGAGAACCATTTCTTAATGTCTGGGGGCTCTGCCAGTTCCAAAATAAGAAAGAAGTAAACATATGTACATGTAGCTGTGTGTGTGTGTGTGTAGTAATGGAGAGAAGAACTTGACGTTTAAGATATAGATTCAACTACTGCTTTTTCTTTCCTTTTTTCCCTATTTTTACACGTTATCATGATTACAATACAAACTGAAATAAATTCATACCAGAAGAAAATGCTACGGACTCTGAGGATTCTGTAACCTACAATAAAACATGGATTCCAATGATCAGAGATGTGACAAAAACCATGACCATTAAGTAAATACCTTCAGCAATTTATTCTTTATTATGCTAATTTCATATTTGAGTGGTGATGTTATAATCACCATCATCATCTGGAGCATACACAACAGAATATTCTTTTTGAGTATTCTCCTGGAATTAGAGTACTTAAGTAAACATATATGTTATACAAAAAAATTCAAATATGACTTCCTATACTTATACCAACTAAGAAAATTTAAATAATTTTATGTGAAGTATCTGAGGCCATAATTGGTTGGACAAAGTCATAAAACTTGGAAGCTGAGATGCAGTTAGATAACTATAAAGAGAATATTGTTTAGAAAAGTGTGGACAGTTGAAAGCATTTTCAGTGTGATATCCTTAAAATTTGAATGTAGGTGTGTTGAGGCATGTCAAAAAGAAAATAAGGCAGATATATATATATAGTCTTGCTAGTCTAATAACTAAATACACAGCCATTATAAGAAGGCATGTAAATTGGAGTTACCTAATGGCTAGGAAATGTAAGATCCTACATTTGATTTATCAAATTATAGGTCAAATAGTCAAAGCGTAGAGAAAGGTATTGCAAATTATTGATTATTGAAATTGTCTTATAAAATAATCACTTCCTCAAATGTCAATATGTGTTTGCAAAGACCTGGGTTTAGTATTTGGTTAGCTATAAGTGTTGTCTTAATTTTTTTAGATAAAAGGTGTTTTGTTAAAACGGCATACTTCATTGTGTATATACAAGCATCATCAGACTAAAGGATATAAAAGGAACTAAGTACTTAAAGAATATGCATCACAGTTACCGTTATGGGATAGGTTCCATTAATACCAAGCTTGAATGTCAAGGAGCAAAATAGCAGAAAGTTTGTCATTCACCTATTATATAATTTTTTTTTTTGAAGCAAATTACGATTTACTATGCTAAATTTAATGTTGAATGCATCATTAGGGAGTATAAAAATCATTCAAGAAGAAATCATAACATTTACCGGAGAAGAACATTTGCTACATTTAAGTTCACCAGATTCATCACACATAACTCCATCAGATAATTTCTTGGATGCATCAAGCAAAGCATCATCGACTTTGCCAGCAGATCGGCTACCTCCAGAATTTGCATCCTTTCTATCCTCAACAAAAGTTTCTCCAGACCCATCAAAGTCTTGGAAGCAATCTAATGTATTCAGTTTAGGCGACTCGTATGCGGGAACCAATTCTCAATATTAGGGGGTTCTATAAACATAGAAATAAGACAAAAAGAGGCGAAAATTTTAACAAAAAAAATAGCATAGTTGAATAACTTGATTTTATGTTCATAATCTTACAAATGGATAGAGTTACTTTGACTCGGTAAACTTAATGGAAGCGGTGTCAGTGGACACAGTAAAACATATGTTACTGGAAAATGATTAACATATGGAAACTCATTTGATAAATCTTTTGAAAGTACTTATTTACTGACAACAAGCATAACCCATCAAAACAAAACAAAGGGTGGTAATTTCTTTGAGTCATTTCATCAACCACATTGTGAGCACGGCAAGAATGGTTCGTTCATCATACAATACAATACGCATATCAATAATTCAGACTTATTTTAAAAATACAAACCTGAAGGAAGTGAAAAGGAATCTTGACGACCAAATCCTGATAAAATAAAACTTAATAAAAATGAAAAAAAACAATACAATCGATGAGAATATTCATCTCCAAATAATTCGAGGGGATTTAATATTCTGTAGCTTTACCTGAGAATCGGAGGCACAAAGATTTGAATCTGAAATTGTAGACTTGTTTCTCTTTCGAGAGAGGTGTGAGGAGGGCAATGTGGTTTCACTTTTCTATGCATTTGCATAAGATGGTTAAATGGCGCCATAATTTCACAGTTTTGTTTCGCAGCTTTTTGGAGCCAATTTAACTTGATGCCCGGGAATTGAATTTTCATAAAACAAATAAAACAAAACGAAAAAAAAAAAAAACACACACACACACACACAGAGACACAACACAAAAAGTCAACCCACGGAAATATAGTCTTCTCCTCCTCCTCTCTAAGTGGCTACGCTGCCATCACGTGCAGTTCCCACACTTCTCGCGCCATTAACAAACAACTCACCTCTCTGTAAACACTTTCAATCATTAACTGCTTGGTCCCCCCCCCCCCCAACCCCCTTCTCTCCTCAACCAACAGGCAACAAGTTATTCCCATCACCAATTCTCTCTCTCTCTCTGCGTTTTCATTCTGATCAATTCTCGGTAGGTGTGATTGTGAGTGCCTTCAGAACTGCTCTACATTTTCAGGTAATTCTTCATTTGTAGTACTGCATTTATGTTCCTTTGAATTCTATTTCTTCTGAAGATGATTCCATGAAGGTGAAACTGAAACAGTTCATCGCAGTTAATGGTCCTTTTTCAACTTTCTGAAACATAAATTGTGTTTTGTTTGTTGACCTAACGTTTGTGTTTATAATATTCAAATAACGGTTATGGTATTGATGTCGCGATTCAATGATCACTTTCCGTCCCTAATTTAATATATTTTGGAATTCGTACAGACATGGCGGAGATTGTGAGCAGCATTTGAGCTTCTTCCTACTTACAGAGAAGAAATGGGGAACAAATTCGCAATTTCTGCCATCTTAGTGTGTGCTACTCTGTTCTTTCCTGTAACACCTGAACCTTTTGAAGATAAACAAGCTCTCCTCGCTTTCATCGATGGCGTTTACCATTCTCGGAAGCTGAATTGGGAAGAGAGTTCATCCGTCTGCAGTAGCTGGACGGGTATTACCTGCAATCGCGATAATTCGAGTGTCGTCGAAGTTCGATTGCCCGGCGTCGGATTCAAAGGTAGCATTCCCCCCAACACTCTCAGCCGATTAACGGGACTGCAGATTTTGAGCCTGAGATCCAACGGTTTTAGTGGCTCTTTTCCTTCTGATCTGGTGAAGCTTGGGGATTTGATCGGCCTTTATCTTCAGTTCAACAATTTCCAGGGTCCACTGCCGTTGGATTTCTCGGGTTGGAAGAATCTTTCGGTTCTGAATTTGTCGAATAATGATTTCAATGGGAGTATCCCTCTTTCTGTTTCAAATATGGCACACTTGACAGCTTTAACCCTTGCTAATAACTCACTCTCTGGTGATATCCCTGATATCAACATTCCTAGCCTTCAGTTCTTGGATTTATCCAACAATGATCTCACTGGAGTAGTGCCTCGATCCCTCTCTAGATTTCCTAGTTCAGCCTTTTCCGGCAACAATATTTCATCAGTGCCACCGGCTGCTCCGCCCACGCCTCCACCAAAGAAGCATTCGTCAAAGTTTAGTTTATCTGCTATTCTTGGAATTGTTATTGGTAGTTGTGTGGTTGCATTCGTATCCATTGCTCTGCTTCTGATTGTTACTAACCGGGAGGAAGATGATGGTTCGACGGCCAACGATTCTGACAAGAAAGACAAGTCCACGAAGAAGATGGTTTCGGAGAGTCAAGATAGGAATAACGGGCTAACATTTTTTGAGGGTTGTAATCTTGCATTTGAATTTGATCTTGAAGATTTGTTGAGAGCTTCTGCTGAGGTGCTCGGAAAGGGAACGTTTGGCGCCACGTACAAGGCAGCGCTGGAAGATGCAACCATAGTTGCAGTAAAGAGGTTGGAGGAGGTAGTAGTTGGGAGAAAGGAGTTTGAAAAGCAGATGGAGATTGTTGGAAACATCAAACATTCCCTTAAGAGCTTACTACTATTCCAAAGATGAAAAGCTCATGGTTTATGATTACTACAATCAAGGAAGTGTCTCCTCCTTGTTACACAGTATGTAATAACTTCAAAGTTCAAACATCATAACACTTGTATCCAAGCACACACCCTAATGCATTTTCCAATTTTCGCAGCGAAGACAGAGAACCGAATCACTCTCGACTGGGAGACGCGGCTAAAGATTGCAACGGGTGCAGCAAGAGGCATAGCTCACATCCATGCTCAAAATGGTGGGAAGCTTGTGCATGGAAACATAAAAGCCTCCAACATTTTCCTAAACTCCGAGCAATATAGTTGTGTATCCGATCTAGGATTAGCAACGCTGATGAATCCGATAGCAGCACCAGCAGCCGGAGCAGCAGGGTAACGAGCCCCAGAGATCACTGACATGAGAAAGGTGTCACAGGCATCTGATGTCTACAGCTTCGGAGTTGTTCTGCTTGAGCTTCTCACAGGGAAATCACCCATCCACGGTAGTGGACGAGAAGACGTGGTCCACCTGGTTCGATGGGTTCATTCCGTGGTTCGTGAGGAATGGACGCGCGAAGTGTTCGACGTAGAGCTATTGAAGTACCCTAACATTGAGGAAGAAATGGTGACAATGCTGCAAATAGGCATGAGTTGCGTTGCAAGAATCCCAGCACAGAGGCTGAAAATCGGAGATGTTGCGAATATGCTAAGGGATATTATGAGTGCTGATACATGACATAGTCAATCTGTTGGAACCAGATCTCCAGGTTCTACACCAGGTCTCACCCCACAGGCTAACCAGATAGGATCACCTTCTGCTCGTAATTAGATTCTGCTTCCAAAGTTTTTTTTTTTTTTTAAATCAAATTACCCTTATCATAGTTTTTTCTTTCATAATTTTTTATTTGTCTAATTGTTTTATGAAGTTAGGGGTAATAAAGGCTTTGTAGTTTCAGAAAAATAAGGTTTATTTACATGAGGTAATTTCAAGGATTTGTAAGAACAACTAAGATTGAACAACTCTCACTCTTGTTGAGCAACTTAATTAATAAAGATTTGTTCAATCTTAAGTCTTAACTCAACAGACTAAAGCCTTAAAGAGAGTAATATAACATTAACTTGAGCATTACAACATTCAAACTTAAACTTTACAAACCACATCTACAAAATAAACTGAATTATGAGCTGGTGGATCAAATCATGTCGTGTATATGCATAAAAAGACCCACATGTTCTGAAAGAAATAAATAATGGAAATGATACACAATATCAGTCCATTGACACATCAATCTATAAAGGAAATAAATACTCTCGTCGTCCAAAAATATTTGCACACTTTCTATTTGGTCCGTTGAAAGAATATTTGCACACCTTAAAAATAGAAATGATACACAATTATCAATAACCTTACAATACGACACTATTATAAAAATGTCACATTCTTTTTACACAAAATATAATCAAAGTCAATGATATCATTAATTCAATAACCAAAATACCCATTCACTTTCTTATATCATACCACAAAAAGTTATTTTTCTTAAACTTCGTGCCACCAAATACTTGCATGTATTCTTGGGAGAGATGAAAATAACAAAATGAATATATATCAAAAGGACGGAGAAAATATTTATTGAAAAGTTGATTTTTTTACTTTTTTTTTTATTTTTAGGCAAACAAAAAGAAGAAGAAAAAAAAAAGTTGAATGAAGAGTGAAACAATTTTATTAAAAATGATATCCCGTGAATGTAGAGCGAAAGTGTCATTATTGACGAAAGATAAACTTCTCATTTCCGGTTTGAACTTTTAATCAAAATTATGAGATTTAGGCTTCTTTCAACTTAATTTTAGCCCAATCTGATAGCTAAAAACTTGATTTTCAGGCAATTTTTTTCTTCTCAACTATGATTTCAGATTTTAAGTTGATTTGTAATTTTATATTTTTCAATTATAATTCTTTTCTATGAATTTCAGTCTTTTAACTTTTTATTTTTCATTTTAATATTTTTCTAATTTTTTTTGTGGAAAACGTAAGGGCTTAGAAATTTATAGATTTGGTTTTTTTATAAAATGACTAAAATTGGAAAAAAATTATAGGATTGAAATTAATACTCCCTCCGTACGATTTTAAAGTATCAATTTGCTTTTTGCACGTGTCCGGTTCTATGGTATCCATTTTTTTTGCACGTGGATTAATGAATATTATTATATGTAAAGTGTGTAGTTGTATTAGTGGGAAGTGGTGGGTCATATGGTGTATTTTTTTACTAAATAGGGGAAATAGATAATTTTGAAGTGGACGCCAAAAATAGAAAAAAATTGATATCTTAGAAGCGGACAAATGAAGTATAAAATTTCTAACATTGAAAAAACAAAAAATTAAAAGGACCAAAAATTATATTTAATCAAAATCAAAGGATTCTCCTCTTGTTTCTATCCCAACTGGAATCTTATTTAGATGCTTTAAAAGAAAAATAGCAAAGTACAATAAGTACTACTTTTACCATTTCAGATTAAGTATATAACTAAAATATGCTAATTTCAGAATAAAAGGACTGCATTCTACAAATAAAATCAATTTAAAATATCATTTAAATCAACATATATAGATGTGACTTTCACCCCATAAGATTAGCCTATAAGGGAAACTATGTAAAGTTGTCATAAAAGCAATTCTTTATACTCTCAACAGCTTTAGCAACTCATGGTTTATTGTCATAAATTCCAACTAATTTTATTCACTTCCCATTTATTGCAACCTTATTTATTCTCACCCTTCATCACATCATCTTCTCACTACCTACAACCTAATTAACAAATGTCCTCATTCTTGCTCATATGTTTTACCCTCTTAGCACGTGCCTTCACATTCTCTGCACGACCCCTGCTGCATCCCATTCCATGGTAAATAAGCCTCTCACATTTTGCATTTCATCACGTGTAGCATCTAAATATATTTTTTTTAAATGCAGGGGAATCCTCAAGAACTCAACTAATCAAGTAGGGGGAACATCGCCTCAGGCATCGTGCAGGACGGGGAATCCCATCGATGACTGCTGGCGGTGTGATCCCGACTGGGAAACCAATCGGAAAGTGTTGGCCGATTGTGGGATCGGGTTCGGACGGGACGCCATTGGCGGTCGGGACGGAGAATTCTACGTCGTCACGACCGAGGAGGACGACCCCCAGAGCCCGAGACAGGGCATGCTTCGACACGCAGTCATTCAACAGGAGCCGCTCTGGATCATCTTCGCCCGGGGTATGAGCATAGTACTACAAGAAGAGCTCATAATGAACTCTTACAAGACCATAGATGGTCGAGGGTCCATCATTGAGATCTCCAATGGACCCTGCATAACCATACAAGGTGTGACTAACATAATCATACATGGAGTGTACATACATAATTGTGTACAAGCAGGGAATGCAGTTGTGATTGATAAGCCAGATCATTATCAGTTGAGAGGCATATCGGACGGCGATGGCATCTCCATCTTCGGAGCTCGTGACGTTTGGATCGACCACTGCACGATGTCCAAATGTAGCGACGGCCTAATCGACATAGTGTCGGGATCAACGGCCGTCACAATCTCAAACAACTACATGTTCCAACACAATGAAGTCATGCTAATGGGCCACAGTGATGATTATGTTGCAGATAGGAACATGCAAGTCACCATTGCTTTCAATTACTTTGGAGAAGGCCTAGTTCAAAGAATTCCAAGGTAAATTTTAACTATTTCATTAGCTCGTAAGTAGGGATGACAACAGGACGGGTACTGAGCTGTATTACTTACACTCAGGTGTAGGCATGGCTATTTTCACGTAGTTAACAACGTGTACACTCATTGGAAGATGTACGCAATCGGAGGAAGTGCAAATCCGACGATCAACAGCCAAGGCAACGTGTTCATTGCAGCGGACGACGAATCCACAAAAGAGGTATGTAGGTTGCCAACAACCAACATCAACCTCATTTACATTCTAGTTCATCAAGGAATTAGCGTTTTTGGTTCCATAGGACATACATACTCTGTAAAATAGTCCAATACTTTCTATTTTTGTCCCAAATAATAAAGAGAAAGTATAATCGAGACCATTTTGCAGAGCATGTGTGTCCAGTGAAACCAAAAACACTAATTTCTAGTAGTTTATCATATTAATTGGAATGAGTATGATATGTAAAAGGTGACGAAACGGGAGAGCCCGCAGGGGGACGAGGAATGGACGTCGTGGAACTGGAGATCGGACGGGGACGTGCTGCTGAATGGAGCCCAGTTCACGACATCCGGGAACGGAACGGCGTCCAGCTATGTGAAAGCATCGAGCATGGTTGCAAGACCTGCTTCACTTCTGAATAAAATCATACCCTCAGCAGGGGTTCTTGTTTGCCACATTGGCCAACTCTGCTAACATTTTTAGATATTCATGAAGTGAAATGAATACACCTCCTTTATTGTTTTACACTTAAATTATCTTTAAAACTGAACACTAGCTAGCTAAGGTGGAAAAGTAAACAACTATATATATATATATATATATACCTCTTGTCACATTTATACAGGCTTATAGACAAGTTTCACACTCGCCCATTTTCTTATGTGTTAAAGATGAGAAAGAAATTCAATTATTGTCATTTTCAGGGTATAATTTTTTTCTTTCATATCCCATATGTTATTCATCCAACTATATTGCAAATGAGATAATGTGCCAAAAATAACACAAGAATTCGAACCGAAAAAAAAATGTTAATAATCTAATTTACTCACATTTAACGCTAATTAATTTTTAAATATTTATTGAGAGTATATCTAAAAAAGAAAACAAGCCTACATGCTATATATATATATCATTTAAGCATAATCAATACGATCATTAATATACCGATCGATAGGAGAGAGCTGGATGCTTTAAAGAAAACGACACATTATATTTAGCAAGGTGATATACTGATATGAACATATTAATTACAACAGTACTTCTCCATCCGTCTTTAAGGAAGTCATTTGCTTTTTACACGGGATTAAAGAGCATTATTATTTAATGTGTATTGGGTAATTGTATTAGTTGAGGTGTGTGTTCCATTTTTTAGTTGTATTAGTTGGTGTGTGTGGGTCCATATGTATAAAAAAGAAAATGAGATCCTTGGGGACGGATGCCCAAAATAGAAAAATGATACCCTTAAAAGATGGAAGAGGGAGTATATTCAAAATTTTAATGGATAATACTCTACTGTCCCGCCATAAGAGTTACATTTTACTAATTAGGGCGTCCCGTTACAAGAGTTACATTTTCCTTTTTGGTAAATGAGACACAACATTAATACACCTACCCACTATACATTAAAATATTATATCTTTCAACCCACTACATATTAAGATATAATATTTGTTAATTTCCGTGCAAACAGTAAATGTAACTCATTTTATGGGACGAAGGAAGTATTACTCTAAAAGTTATAAGAAGAGTAACATTCAGAAATGTGGTGGTGATCTGCCGGACAATGAGTTTCTAGAACATGTTTGCTAACACTAAGGCCTTCTCCAGCAAGCCCGTATATGGATCAATTCTTGCATTTACATTGTAGCGCAGGAAAATTCAGGTGCTACTGTGAAGTTTGCAAATCAATTTTTTTTTCTTTTTTTTTAATTATTAATTTAAATAACAAAAAATATTTTAATAGTTAATGATAAATTAATACTCTCTCCGTCCCGTTTCAATATTTACATTTCTATTTTGCGCGTCTCATTTCAATGTTTACGTTTTCCTTTTTAAGAATATGGGACCCACCTAAAACAATTAATATATCATCTAACACTGATACACCTACCCACTTCACATTAAATATTATATTTTTCTACCCACTCTCTATTAAAATATAATATTTTTTAATCAACGTGCAAAAAGCAAACGTAAACATTAAAACGGGACAGATGGAGTACTAAAAATTAATATGTATGATGTATTACATTAGCGTTCACTTTTCTGTATTTTTGTTAATTTTTTTTATTTATAAAATTAATTTAAATAAGTGAAAAAATATTATGATTGTTAGTTATAATAATAAATTAATATATATGTTGTATATGTGAAAAAAATTCTACATTTTTAAATAAGTTTAAAAAATATTTACTTAAATAATAAAATGTATTGTGTTGTTGTAATTTTAATTTGATATTTATGTATTTTTTTAATGTAATTTTAATTTTAATTGTTGTCTTAATTTCATGTTGGGTCAGTAACTGTTAGGTACAAAATTATATACATATTTACTACGTAGTACATTAAATTTTTAGAATTACTCAAGCATACAAATTTTAAGTCTGTAGTTCCCATATTACCAATACTTAACACTAGTGTTAACAAGCATTTTAAAAGAAAATTTTAATATATTCCCATATATCTATCTATCCATATATTTTGCATCTACAATTCTCATTTTCTCCTTTCTGAACCCTACGAAAATCCCACAAATAGGTATACATTCGAGTGAAATTCACATCGTTGACTACTCTGTTCGTTGGATAAAGGTGGGGATTGATCGACCGCCATTTTCGTCTGTAATCGCTGAGGCCAGTAAAGGTGAGAATCAAAATCTTGAGATTATTTTTTAATCGTTTCTCTTTTTCTTTTACTTGAAATTCGATTGGGTAAAGATAATTGTATTATGGAAATTCGATTGAGATTGTTTGTGTAATCGTTTGGGTAAAGAGAAATTTTCACTTGAAATTTTTTCTTTCGAAATTAGGGATTAACTTAGGATTTCAAAAGATTTTGTGCGTGGATTAAGTGGGTTTCTGGCATTTGTCAAAGAGTAAAGAATTCGGTATACAGCAATGTATAGATTTTGAATTTGCTGTATACCAATGTACAGTAGTGTACACTAAATCAACGAGTGTACACTTATACTCTTTTATTAATCAAATTGTATAATCTTTTATTGATTGCAAATAAGCATTGCGGTGTGTTAAATGGTTCTTGGAGTTTACTGTATGAAGTTTTGGGTGTTTCTGTAAAAGAGTTTGAGTGTAAGTGTATAAGTATGTCTTGTTGGTATTCTTTTTAACGTTAGTGTATATTAAAACCAGGAAGAAAATGATTGTGCATGCTTTTATTTAGGTCTATAGAATTGCTTAACATTGATTTATTTTTAACATTAATGTTCGTTGGTGTTTTTTGAACATTAATGTGCAATCGATTGTGCATTCATGGTGTTGACATGGTTCTTCGGTGTCTATTCCGTAGAAATTATATATTGGTGTACTATGAATTGAATTTTTGAGTGTTTACATTTTTTATATGGAATTTGGCATGAAATATTACTTGGGTTTAATTTGAACTTTGGTTTACTATAAAATGTATGCATCTTTATTTGCATCTTGAGCGATTGTTTGTGAAAATTTTGTGAACATTGATGTGCATGTAACTTAACTTGTATTGAATACCGATGTTTAGAATTCAATTTTTGTACTTTTTTCAGTATTCACAGCCATCTTTCAAACCGACATATAATGTGAGATTTTTTTAACATTGGTGTGCACGTGCTTTAATTGTACCTTTACGGTATGGGATTTGGCTTGAAATATTACCTGGGTTTAATATGTATTGCATTCATATTTATTAATTGTACAATTGAAAATCATTTTTGGACCTGTTTTTATACATTAAACAGTACTGAACATTGGTGTACATTTCATTTATGTTTATTGACTGTACAATTGTCAATCGTTTCTAAACTTGTTTTTATACGTACATAAAACAGCATTGCACATCGGTGTACATCCTATAAAAACCCTTTCATTCTATTAATCGTAGAAATTTCTGAAGCCACTATCTGGGGATCCAATGTCTTCCACTCATAAAGGTTGCGCAATGATCAAGAAGGTAATTTCGGAAAGTGGCACGGGTTCTCAAGATATGCGGAATATATTTCAAGAATACCTAGATGGAAATCCTCACAGTGTTCGAATTCAGTATCAGAATATATATAATTTTTCCAGAAGGCCAATTGTTTCATGAATTGTCGTTGATCTGGAGAGAGAAATTTATGTATTTTTATGGAAAATCAATGATTAATTATACATGGAAACTATTAAGGGTAAAAGAAAATAACATAATATATCTCTTAGCAATTCAATTTGATTTTGTATCTTTAAAACATGTATCTATTAGTAATAAACCCTTTCATGTTTAAATAAATTACTCATGTAACGTAATTTTAATGATTATGTTATTTTAATTTTAGGCATATTAATATTTTTATTATATTATTTTTTGTATTCAAAAATAAAAATAATAATAAAAAATAAATTAAATGTAAAAATAAATAAAAATAGTATTAATAAAATGAATGTGCTGCAAAATTGAGTTAACTGCTGGAGATGATTTATTGAGTTGGCTGCATTTTAGGGGTGAATGTGCTGCAAAATGGAGTTAACTGCTGGAGATGATATGAAATATCAGGTTAAAATAACATCAAACCTAATAAGTTACTGTGAGCTCACGAAAAATTGATTTAGTGATTCACAACTATTTTGGCTTTTTAAGTTATTCTAAAATATAAGTTTGTTCTGAATTGATTTTATGAAAATAAGAGTTGGTTATATGCTGGTTGACTCTTTTTCTGTAACAGTTACGAATTGATTTTATGAAAATAAGAGTTGGTTATATGCTGGTTGACTCTTTTTCTATAACAGTTACCTTTTTATTAACTCTAGTTGTAGTTTATTGATCTCTCATCCAAATGGCATGCATAGCCTCAAGTCTCTAAGAGGAGCTGAACCTCTAGAGCTGAATAATTTCATGTCAATAACACATTAAATCCTTGGCTGAAGAATTTTTTAAGCGAAATGGTGGAGGCATGTGCCCTGTTGCTTCAAGAGCTGATAATTAATGTTGGGGATTCAGATTCATGGGACTATGTATCTTTGAGAAGGCTATTCATAGGCTATTACAATTAGGTTCCAAATCAATCTCTAGGTTAGACTTGGGAGGGATGCAAGATTGGGAATTTGGGAGTCTCTAGAAAATTCCAAAAAAAAAATTGATTTATCTATTTCCACCAAAAAAAAGTTTATGATTGAGACAAAAATTGTAACTTTTGGGAATAAAACAATGATTAGGAATTAAAAACTGGTTACAACTAACTATTCTCTCTTTTCACACTAATTTGTTCTAATACACTCTTCATCATCTAAAAGTAGTAAAAGTTTAAAAATAAATAACATTTTAATATATCATATATTTTCAAAAATGTTAATCTCACCTATCTCACATCTCAAGTAATTTATTTTCTCATTTATTTATTACCAAAAAATAGCACATTATTCCCAAAGATTAATTAAAATACTATTCATAAACTCCATATGCACAATAATATGAAGAGTAGGGACGGAGGCATTTGAAGAAAATTTAACTCTTGTATTTGTTTAAGTTTATCTCTTCCAAAAAGAATAATTAACAATGTGGGTACAATACTTTTCCTACACTATGCATGAAAGCATTTCTCTTTAGTAGAGAGTATTAAAGAGTAAGCATTTCTCTTTAGTAGAGTATTAAAGAGCAAGACAGAATATAAAAGTACTCCATCCATGATAACTAATACTACGCCCCAGTATATACCGTGCCCCTTTCAATTTCCATGTCACTTTGCAATTTAAACCCCGTAACAATATATATGTTTAAATAGAATATGAAGGGAAGAGAGGTTGTATTCACATGGGGACTTTTTGCCTTCTTACTTTCAATTTCCATGTCACTTTGCAATTTAAACCCCGTAGTAATATATATGTTTAAATAGAATATGAAGAGAAGAGGGTTGTATTCACATGATGAATTTTTGCCTTCTTAGTAATTAGATAACAATTAAAGATTCTTATCATCTTCAAAATAAAGTGTTAGCTGTGAATGGTACACTTATTAAAAGTGGAAAAGTAAAGAAGCTATTACAAGGACTCATTATTATATAATTAAGCATAATAAATAACACTCCACTTGCACTCATAGAAGATGAATTAAAGAAAACCAGGCATTATTTATTAGGAAAGTAATAAACAACACATTACAATAATAAATTCAAAATTTCAACTGAATCACTACCAATACTTCAATGAAACAAAATAAATAAATAATGCTAATGTCCATGCCCAGCCATGGTTAATAATGAATAAATTATATCTTTTAAATAAAATAAAATAATCGTATTCTCTTAATTAAAAATGGCAACAGCTGCAAATACAGCAACCCCCGTAATAACAACAGAAACCTCGTACGCCGAGTTCGAACCGGAGGCGTCGTCAGCCGCCGGCACTTGCGCGCTCACCGGCGCAGAACTCACCGGCGGCGTGCTGCTGGACGGAAACATGTCCGGTGCAGTTGGACTCGAAGGAACGCTAGCAGACGGCGTCGTAGGAACCTCCGCTTCCGGTGGATTTGCCGGAGTAGATGGCAGAGGTGAAACAGGGCTGCTCACCGGAGGACTCGCCTGAGAAGGGCTCGGAGAAGGGACACTGACCGACTGAGCCGGGGTCGGGGAAACAGGGTGGCTCTGCGGCGGAGAAGCCACTGGAGCATGTGTTGGAGAAGCAGATGGGCTGGTTTTTGGAGCACTCGCCGGAGAAATTTTTGAAGGCGGCGAAGATGCCGGAGACTTTGTCGGAGTGGATGCCGGAGAATGAGCAGGTGTGGGTGGTTTTCCCGGCGGGGGGGAGGAGGAGGGAGGCTTGATCGGCGCCGGAGAAGGCGCGGGAGGACTCTGTGCATTGCCGGAGAATTGCACACAGAGGAGGAGGAAAGCTATGGCTGATAATCTGTACATGTTGATCGTAGAGGGAATATTCCGGTGGATTGGGGAGTGTTTGATGGTGGATATCTTTGTCGGAGATGGATTAGAGGAGGGGAGAAGGGGAAAAGTATATATAGGAATGGTTGCATGCGAAACGCTGCGTTGAGGTGTCATGACCGTTTGGAATTGTGGGGTTCTGTGATACCGCTTATAGAAGGTAATATTACCGTTGGTTGGATTCTGTGACCGGTTGGGGCGGTTATGTCTTGATGATTATTGTATTGGACCAGGGAGACGTGGATAACGGTTATTATATTTACTCAAATAATCTGTGTGTATGTGTATTAGAGTGCGGGTGGGTGGTGGCAGGCTTGCACCAGGTCTTCTAATGAACCATGTCGTTTTGGACCAGTGGAGGGTGTCATAGATGATAGAACGATACATCAATGATCAGGCTGATCTCTGGTGGCCCGATGGTTCGAGTTGCAATTTGAGATTATAGTGGGTATATTTTTATAATTTTTTTAAAATTTGAACTAATTTATAATTGAGATAAAGATGATTTTACTAGCAATTAACCATAGAATTATGTAAAGCTCCAAAACGATGTCTTTTTTGATACGTGGGAGTGGCTTTAATGATAGAATGACACGTCAGCAACCGGCTAGACAACCTGTTTTCCGATGGTTCGATTTTCAACTCGGAATTAAGGTGGGGTGTTTTTTTTTTAATTCTCAAATTTTTGACTAATTTGCAATCGAAGTATAGATTGAGACTTTTCCAACTATTAATCTCTTTTTAATTGGTATTTTGAAAATTATGACTCTGTGTAGCGTGCAGCTTGTATAATCGATCTGTAAACACCTTTACAGCTTGCATAAATGTCGTGGAAGTTTGAAGTTTGATCAAGGAAAATCATTCATAGGTTTTTCTGGGTTCTCAATTTCGTAAATAGGTCTTTTGAGATTTTTTGCAAAAAGTAAAAAGTTGGAGAATAAAAGCTGTACTTTTTACAGATTTTTTTTTATATAATTTGTTTTCTCTTCTCTTTATTTTTTGTCTGATGATATATATTGGGAGTAGAGATGACATAATTGAGACAAGTTAGGGATTAGATATATAAGAGATTAAGTTTGAAGAAGGAGATGCTGAAATTGGTATGTAGCGATGAAATTGTGAGGTTTGGTATAAAGATAACGGAACAATACGCCAGCAAGCTAAGTGGTCAGGCACATGAATAGGAAGTAATGAAGTGGTCGCCAGAGATGGTTTTGTAGACAGACGAAGGAGAAATGTGGAGATTCACTGGGATCGTTGCTTGGGAGGCGCTTGTTGAACTTGAGATGCGGAGTTTTTTCATCGCCATCCATAGTACAGGGCATAATTAAAAATGAGATTTATAAGTAAAAGGTTAAACTTGTTTTCATTGAATATATTTAGTTATATATGTTTTGTTAAAATATTAGGAGTGTATTTATTAAAGAAACATGATTTCTTTAATGATTTCATGAATATGAATAACCGGACCTTCTATTAAATCTAAATAAAAAATAGGCCTTGGTTATTCGCACCTATTATTTTACCACATACACTCACCACCATTAATTTTCAATAACAAAAGTAAAAAATACCATTAATAAAATATGGATATCTAATGCACCTCCAAAAGCTTTGCTCATAAAAATGGGAAACGGGCCGCCGCAAACAAAGCACCAAGGCTGAGCACTGGTGGAAACAAAGTAACAATGACATGTCATTGACAGCATTATTCCAGCCAAATACCTACTGCAACTATTACATATCTAAGATAAAGATGTGTATCAAGCCATTGTTTAACTGATACTGGAATGTTGCCCTTACCCTTAGCATTGTTGAACTGATTATTGAAGGGTTGATCCAACAAAAGAAAAAGTCATTGTTGAACTGATTATTGAAGGGTTGATCCAACAAAAGAAAAAGTCCTCGCATAGAATAAAGACCACTTTGCTCAGATTTCCACGCATTTTTTCGACTCTCCAGTGTGATCATTGGACTGTACATACCTGCAATAGTCATCGTCCATCCATGGTCGACATCTTCAAGAGAACGTCAACCAGCACTTGTCGATTTTTTAGGGAGTTATTAAGGAAAATCGACCACTAGTGGTTGAACAGTGCCGGAAACATCGGCAGACCAGAGTCGATTTCAAACTACAAATCTCAAATTGCAGATTCCAAAATCTGACAAACTCAAATTGAAAACGAACCCAAATTATTTTAATGTTTATGGACAAGATGGGGTACTAATTTGGGTTCTCCAATAATGACTATAGTCAATAAAATTAATGGGGGTTGGGTACGAATCGCCGCTCCGATCACCGGTAAGTACTATTTTACTCCAATAACCACGCCCTGGAAATCTTCTCCTCTTCTTTTTTTCTTTCTTTTTTTGGCTTCGAAACAATGAGATTTGTACTTCTTTCTTTTCGTTCTTTTCTTTCCTTTTCAGAGGTGGGTGGATACAATGGGTTTATAAATTTTTAGTTTTAAATGAGTAGATTAAAGGGTATAATGGTAAAAATAGGGAAGGTGTATATAATCCCTCCATCCCACACTAAGGGTAGTTTTTGCTTTTTGACATGTGGATTAAGGAGAATTATTATTTAATGGGTAATGGGTAGTTGTATTAGTGGGAGTGAGAGTCTCATATTTTAATTGTATTAGTGGGTGTGTGTGGGCCCTATGTGTGTAAAAAAGGAAAGTTGACTCTTTGGGTGGGACGATCAAAATGGAAAAATGAGACTCTTTGAGTGGGACGGAGGGAGTATAATTTAAGTAAGTGTATTGAGTAATGTGTGTATATGGTAAAAGAGTTTGTGTGGATAGCCTGCACCTAAAAAATAAACTTAAATCAAACATCTTCTAAGGACTCATTTGGATGCAAGAACTTGAAGAGAGATTTGTGCTTCTCTTACTCAATTTCCTCCTACCTATTTGATGCAAATTCTTAGATGATTGAATTACTAAATCCATAAATAAATGAATATATTTCAAATAATGAATTTAAATTACTATTTTTAATAACTTTTTTTTCAAAAGTTCCAACAGTGCTATTGAAAATCCTCAACCCGAATAAAATATTTTTAAATATATATATATAAATAAACTTAAAAATTCCAAATCTATATAAAAATAAATTTAAAAAATAATTAATTACACAAATTTCAATAAAAAAATTAAAAAAATTAAAATTATTAATTTCTCCAAACCCCACTCCCTTCCCCCTCGCTCGCCAGGCCTCACTCAACTTGGAGGTGCAATGGGTGTATTTAAAATCAAAAAAATCCAAGCCAGTCTCATAAATAAAGAGGGTGTCGAAACTAAATATAAATATTTAACAACAAATAAATATTAGAATAAGAGATGAAAGAATGGAGCAAAAAGAAAAGGATCCTCATATCTGCTATTCAAAGGTAAGAGTTAACGAGGAATAATTTGTGGGTCTATAAAACAAGCTTCAACTGTTGTATCAACGGCCCTACGGAGTAAGCAGTTAATTAAAAAACTAACACCAATGAATTACACATGGATTAACATACATACCCTCATTACCACTACACTACACACCACACCTTGCCTAATATAAAATTACAACCACCATATCATCATCGCATTCGACGTAACTAGTGTACACCTCTTCTCACCAACCTAGCTTAGGTCTTGATACTTACCGTTTTGTCCTCCTCCTTTTCAGCTTCGCCTTCTTCATCCTCATCAGCGTCGGCTAATCTCGTCAGCTCATCTTGAATCATGATCTTTATCACCGGTTTTCTTGATGTCAAGTCCATGTTGTACTGCTTTGCTGAAACGGTAATATACACTTTTGAGCAAAACAGAAACATAATGCGCTTAACATGTACGATTTTTTCCAGTATAGGAATTGGGAAGATTATCTGAAACTGAATTCATCATCAATAACGGCATAGACCCTCCACAACCCCCCCATCTCTCCCCCTTGCAATGATTTGAATTCATTGGCATATGTGGACTCTGTTTAGCATGGGTTACGTCGCAAAATAATTAATCTTTTAGATACATGTGGGAAAATAGTTAATTGCTTGTGGCAGCCTCTCAACAAACAAAATGCCTTTAACCTAAAGGGCAGGGAGATGTTAAATAATAGGAGAAGAACAAAAGGAGTAAGAGGTCAGAACTTACTCAGTAACTTCAGAATGTCCGTGAAGGTAGCCTGCGAAACAGATGAATATCAGATGCTAACAGATAACCAAAATTAACTGCAGAAAACATATCAATCTGAATTTTGCCATACATGCATAATCGACCCCCAACATTAATGATTCCCAAATAAATTTAGATGCATACACATAAAAGTCAAATCATTCATTTAGAATCAAAGCCAACACCTTGATCAAAACACATCAACTCCAAAACTTACCCCTCACAGAACAGTGTGTGAAACAAAGGATATTAACTATGCATCAGTTATAACAGGCTGGAACATACTACAGATATGAAAGTATGAAAACATATGTCTTCTGCAACCTCTTCCCAACCAAGAAAATGTAATAGAAGAGATTTTCACAACTGACCGTATTGAAATCAACCTCCTTGAGGATCTTACAAACTGAACTTTTAAGTTCATAGTCGCTTGGCTTTAATGCCTCCTCCTTAAGTTTATCTTTCACTTTCAGAACCTTCTTGCCTGCATTTGAACATAAAATTTGAAAACATAAATCAGACAAATTCTCACAGAAGATTCTAATCATTGTCACAGGAACTAATCTAAAGAATCTGTTATTGTAAATGAACAGTTAATAAGTGTCATCAGCACACAGCTGATAAAGGCTGGAAAAACTGACTCACCAGGGCTCTCCTTGAATGATTTAGGAGTTGATGACTTCTTCACTGTTTCCACTTTCTTCTTTTCCGAAGACTTCTTTTCACTTGAGTCATCAATGGTTTTAGACCGACTCTGTGATTTTACAGGTACTTTCTTGGGTGGTGGGCTGGTCTTCTTAGAAGATCCTTTCTTCCCAGAAGATTTTGCTGATCCTTGCTTCTGCTTTTCTTTGTCCTCATCTGACGCCTCTCTAGACTCACTTCCTTTCTCCTTGGTTTCTTTAGATTTTGCTGGTACTTTCTTTGGTGGTGGGCTGGCCTTAATGGAAATTGTTACTTTCTTGGTTTTGGCATTTCTAGAAGATCCCTTCTTCAAGGAAGATTTTGCAGATGCATGCTTCTGCTCTATCTTGTCCTCAACTGCCTCCTCTTCAGATTCACTTCCTTTCTCCTCACTGGCAGCTTGTTCAGATGTCTCATCATCTGATTTTTCCGGAACACCATTTACATCTTCCCCTTCTGATTCACCCTCTGATTCAGGAGAAGTGCCCTTAGTCTCCCCACCCTTTTTAGGTGTACTCTCTGCTTTCTTTCGACTCTGGAAATAACATGAACAAAAAACTTGTAAAATATAGGTTTATCGGAGATTTTACTTGTATGATTTCGTATAACATGCTTAAAACATTTGTCACTTAATTACATTCTTCAATCCAATTTCTCAGCCAAGTCACAATTAAGATTTTTTTAAAAAAATTTAAAAAAAAATCTCAGCTATTCTCTCTTTCTTTATATTTATTACTTATATTTTTTAGGGGGTGGGGAAGAGGAAAGGAATCACTTTGATAGTAGAAGGGATCAAGGGAATGACTTTCATTCCACTCATATTTGGGCACTTTGGTTGATTCTCATTAAGTGTGGAATCAATTTACTATTCCCAATTTCCCATACCCATTCCCCATCTCCAAATAATTTCATTCATTCCATTTCAATTCTTTTAATTCCATACCTCTAAACCAAATACCCCCTTAGTTTATTTCTGGACTAGGTTTCTCTGAAATCTGCAGAGATGGGTACAGAAATTTAAACTTCAAGGCACACATTAAACACCTTAGTAAATAATACTCCTTCGTCCCCAAAATACTTGAACACTTCCCTTTTTGGTCCGTTCCAAACCCCAAAATGAAAACAACACACAATATCAACATCCTTATAATACTACAATATTGCAAAAATACCACTTTTTTACACACAATTTAGTCAAAGTCAACTACATCATACACATTATTCCATTCAATTACCCAGTCAACATACCCCTTTTTTCCTTACAACATTACAACAAAAAATTACTTTGCTTAAACTCCTCCATTCAATTACACAGTCCACATACCCCATTTTTTTTACATCATTACAACAAAAATTACTTCTCTTAAACTCCGTGTCGCCAAATACGTGCATGTATTTTGGGGATGGAAGGAGTATTCCAAAAACGATACATTAAAACCATACTCAAGATTGACGTACATTGAATTGTTATTGAGTTCATCAGTACAATTTGTGTGTGTGAGGCTATTCAAGCCTATTCGTATAACTTGTCAATAACCTACAGGCTACAGGTGCATACGGCAGTCTCTATGTGATGTAGTGAAAAAAGTACAAAATTAAAATAGTGTAAAAGCCATCCCATTAATGTTGTACCTCCCTCTCATCCCCACAGGTCATTAATATCTCAACCCAAGGAAAAGAACAGCATCTATCTTTCCTCGATAACTTGATCACAAGTGCAACAGAAAAGTCAAACCAACAAAATCTGCTACAGCTTTACAAAATACCAAAGTAGATTGCAAAACAAACAAAATGAAATTGCATATAGGTTCCAATTAAGGCCACCCGAAGAGGGGAAAAAAAAAGACAACAGAGTGTTCCCACAAGTAACAATTTAGTTAAAAACTCGAACATTTCAAAGAAATTATTTAAACAGCAAAAAAAAAAAAAAAATTACCTTAGCTGAGCCTTTAGATGGTGTACTACTTCCAGGTGTTGATTTGCTTGGCCTATTTCTCTTTTTACCCTTAGTTGATAGGGATATATGCATGATAGATTTGTATATTTAGGCGAAATGGGGAAAATTTTCAACATATTTTATGGATTAATTTATGGAAGTTAAAAAGTTATCAAACCTGATCTTTTTCAGAAAGCAACTCAGTGGTTGTAGCATGAGGCTCCACCAAAAATTCAGTCAATTTTGCAATAATATCTTCCTGAAAAACAATTAACATTTCAAGCTAAGAATATTCTTTCTCTGCGCAGTTTCGCAGGGAGGAAAAAGTTCTTCAAGCAAAAGTATTTCACACATCTTGGAAACCAGAATATTTAGGGTAAAAACATGTGATAAGACATGGAACAGAAATTCATATTTTAGCACACTGACAGTATCAATTTTTACATGCATAAAATTTGCACCATCAAATAAACAGACCTTCCTTGCATTGCTACCCTTTGATATTGGGACATCAAGGACATCGCAGAACTCAATTAGTTTTTCCTTGTTGAACTTGTCAAATTTTTCTTTGACTCGATTCATTTGCTTTTCCTAAAACAAAAAATCATTTTAAAATCAAGGCGTCACAAACATATCTTACGAAAGAAAAAATAATAACAATAAATCGCATCAATTTTAACAGTAAGTCTCTCATTATATTTTCTTACCTCATTATCATGCCATACAAATCCTGAGAATCTTGATATGTTGCTTTTCACTTGAGCAGCCTGGACAAGTCAAATAAGTCAACACATATCAACATATCAAAGTTGTGTAGAAAGCATGTTCTTTGGCAAGTAACAGGTCTGAATGGAGAAATATCCAACCCAATTTCAATGCCAGCCCACAAAAAAAAAAAAAAAAAAACACATTACTATCAACAAAATCAAAAAAGGTTATATCTAACATTAACTTTGAAATATTGGTGAAACACCAAATAAACAAGCTCTATAATAGTGAATGAGTGGTGATGTAGAAGCATTAAGAACAAATTCTCACAAATAGCACTTTAAAAGGTATGGGCTGTCATTTAGATTTGACATACATTTTGGAATTTCCAAAGTTTACAATGGATCTAATGCGTTGAATTAGCTATGAATCATTAGTACCAAATAGGGATAGGAGGTATCTGCAGAAAGCATCAATAGAATGTAGTAAGATTAAATGAACTCCAACAACTACGTAGTCTAAAGCTTTACCTTCCCTCTCCTCCCAAAGAGGATAGTATGCAGCACTTTGAAAGTCTCTTCAGTCTTCTTTCTCGACAACTTATATGCCACTGGAAAAAAAATTTGGTCCAGAAATTTTAACAAATTAATTCATACAAGTAGCCAAAGAAAGATATTATTAATATCAAAAAGGAACTTTTAAGAGGAAATATGACAAAGCTTTAAACCAAGAAATTTGAGAGCTAAGAGCCAAAGAGAAGACATAACATGGAAGGCCAAAACAATTTAGAAGCACAGAAACAACAAAAGTAACAAACAAAATTTGAATGCATGGACAGAGGCAATAAAAGAACTTAGCATAATGAGGCCATAAAAGAACTTAACATTTTCCTAGGAGTATTAAGTATAATTCCGTATTAATAAGGTTTCACGAAGCTATAAAGATAATGTTTTCAAGCTTTTAACCAGGCACCCACTATTTGGAATAATATCACCCTCAGCAGAGGGCAATAGTTATAAGGAGTTGCCAGCACTCTCGGGTTCCAGTAACAACAATTGCACATGTGTAAATGAGAATTGTAACTGTTAACAAATTGCGGAACAATTCATACATGAGGAAACAAAGTTAGTTGAACACTACCATTTGGAATATCTTTAAGAGCTGTTCCACGACCCTGAGACACAAAATTGTTCAAAAGTAAATTTATCAATAAAACCAATCATGACACAAAGAACTATACTTAAGAGAAGTCTGTACCTTTTCAATACGAAGATCCTTAGAAGAGTCCTTCTCAATAATAGCAACCAATCGTTCCACAGATTTTCTTTCGCGTACAGGACGTTCAATTGTGGAAGCAGGGGGAGTCTTTGGTTCCTTTTTTGTTTCTGACGTCTTAGGATCTGTTACCTTTTTCGCAATTGGAGATTTCTTATCATTCTCCTCTGCAGGTTCTTTTTTCTTAGTTATGTCCTTTTTCCCTGCACTACTCTTTGATCTTGGGCGTTTCTTCGAGCCTTTCTCCTCCTTCGGCTCCTCTGGCTTATTTTCCTCATCTGCCACTTTATCATCCACCTCTTCAACCTTTTCCTCGGTCCCTTTCGTATCATTCTCTTCAGTCTCCTCCTCCATTTCATCATTCTTGACCTCCGCCTTCCTCTCATCTTCTGGCACAATTTCTTGCTTTTTTTCTTCAGCTTCAGACCCTTCTTTGCCTTCTTTTTTATCACCACCTGCCTTTTCTTCAATTTCCTTGCTTTCTTTAGCCACTTCTTCGTCTACATCCATTTTCTGAGACTCAGAATTCCCCTCGCATGTTTTATCCTCTTCCATATCTGTCACTCCATCATGTTGCTCCCCCTTATCAAGGGATACATCCCCGTCCTTCTTATTTACCTCAGTAATTCCATTAGCCACTGGCTCGATATTTTCAGACACCACATCTTCTTCACCCATAACAGCTAGAAACTACAATGAAAACAAATTTATGAAGACAATATTAGATGTGCATATCTTAAAATAAGCTATTATTCAATTAACAAGAATTGCTGTAAAGTTTTAACGCATGGAATTAGTTAAAAGAACCAACTAAAAACCTAATAACTGCATCTTCAGAGAGATGATATTCAGAGGGGGTTATAGAGTAAGCAGCATCAATTCAAACGAACAAGGATAACATATCGGCCTCGGGTGAACAACTGAAGTGGAAAATTTTAACAATTATTTGTTCAACAGTGGAGACATAATCCCCCCCCCAAAAAAAAAAAACACACACACACACATGCTTACACGAATTCCACAAAGCTTCGTAAGGATCTCAGAATCACAACACCATTAAAGCACAAGTAAAAATGCCAGCTTGAAATAGAAAAACGAAAGAAAAGCAAGAAATAGTTGAAAATTAACATACAACAACCCAAAACCCTAACCTCAAATTGCAGAAATTGAACCGAAATAGAACGGTAGAAAGAACAAGAAACAGAATTTCAGATGCAGAATTGAAGAAACAAAAGAAGTAGCAAGAGCTTACAGATAGGAGGTAATCAAAACAAGGATTAGAAATTTCAAAATTCAAGAAGTACCTGGGAAGTTCACTCGCACTGATTTTCAGAATCCTACCCTCTGGCTTATGATTCTGTACTTATTCACACATTGAACCCGATCTCGCTTTTTCGGGTTTAAACTTTATAGTGCGGACTTCAAATCCGGATTTTAAATCCAGTTTTATGCCACGTCAGATCGAGGAGCCAGACACTAGGCGGGATTCTAAAACGGTATGTCAATGGACGGCTAAGATTGGATATTATACATATCTTGTGTATAATGAATCGACGGTGGAGATTTCGTGCTATTTTAGTAACAAAAAAATTGAAAATGAGCTAATCCGTTGACTTGCGTGTTAGGATGTCACATTTAAACGAGTAATGGGTCTAAGAAAAAACATCAATCGTACTCCCATCCCAAAAGGTGTTCATTTATTATTGGGTTAATTACAAAAAAATTATAAGCTTTATATCTATTGAAAATTAATTCTCATTTTTTTGAAATTATAAAAAAAAAATCATCATTTTTAAATATTATTGTAAAATAAACTCAATTTGTGATTAAAAGTAGGGTTTTTTTGGCTTATTTTGCAACAATACTTAAATATGATTTTTTTCCAATTTCTCAAAAATGAGGATTGATTTGCAATAAGGGTAAAGTTCGTGGTTTTTTTTCAATTAACCCTTTATTATTTCATGTAGTTGTTCTCAAATAATTTTATTAATTTTAATGAGTATTATACTCCTCATGTCCCGCACAAACATCACCGGTTGTTTTTTATGCGTAGATTAAGGAGTATTATTATTTTATGTATAGTGGATAGTTGTATTAGTAGTGAATGATGGGCCACATGTGGAACCTTTTTACTAAAAGTAGAAAATTGGAACATTTGAATGAAACACCCAATATAGTAAATGTGGACCTTTCGGTGGGATGGATGGAGTATTATTTTTAAATAATAAAAAGTATGTGTGAAAAATAAAATTAAAATTATTTTAGAGTTTGTTGAAAATTTGTTGAATAAATTGGTGATTATTTTTAATTGCAAAAGAATTTCATAGAAAAAACAAATAAAGAAATAGAGAGTGATTTTATGGGACTGAAAGATTAATTTTTGCTTTTTGTTATTTTTAAATTTATTTATTTATTTCTTTGTATATTAATTTTAGTCATTTTACATGGAATAAAATTGGATACGCAATGAATTCAATTACATAATGGGGCAAAGTTGTAAGGTTTTTCACGAGTACTTAAATTAACAATTTGATAGTATTATATACTCCCCCAACCATGCACATTCTAATATCAAATTCATGTACTATTACTACACTTATTTTAAAATTATTTCGTATTATATTATTCTTAAAGAAATAAATAAGTATATATCTTATCTTATATATACTAATTACGTTGTTATAAATAACTTTTTAAAAGTATGAGGTGTCACAACGTGATTAAATTTCGTATATTTTTTATTTTTTGTTTTAATATTACATATATAATCTTTCTACTTTTATTTATTTATTATTATTATTATTATTCATGTATATATCTTTAAATCATGTATATCTATAAATTAAAATTACATTTAATCATATATTTTTTTAATTAATTAAGGAATAAATAATCAATAAAATATATCCAACTTATTAATATTATTATTTATGTACATCTTCAAATTAAATGACACCTTTAATCATATTTTTTATTGAAAATAGATAATTAAGTCAATCAATAAAAATATAGTATCTAACTAATAATTTATGTTTTATTTTTATTCTTTCTTGGTTACAAATAGATAATTAAATCAATCAATAAAAACATGTGTATCTTAAAAAAATCTATATAAATAGAGCAAATATTAATTATATAAATCACACATACTAATTACACATCTTCCACTAATACAACTACTTACTACACATAAAATAATAATACTCTAATAATACTTTTAATCTACGTGTAAAAAATAAATGAATACATCGAGAATAGAGAGAGATGCCTTTCTTAATTCTCAATTTATATAAAATTTTAAAAATATCGGTTAAGGGGGTGGATTTGAGGATTTTGAAAAAGTTATCAACTAAAATGAAATTTCAATTATGAAAATATAATTAAACTAAGAATTTAAAATATAATTTCAACTATGAAATTTATAAGAATTTAAAATATCTAAACTAACATAGAATGTTTGGAAAATAATAAGAACTTTATATATCAAATTTTAAAAAATATTAATTAAACTTTATTTGTAAGAATATCAAAAAAAAATTATATATATATATATATATATATATATATATATATATATATTAAAAGACATCATTTTGTAGTTCAAGCTTTTCTCCTCCAGCCTCTCTATCTCTCTCTTATCCAACACCTTTCCAAATCTGTCAACACACTGATTCTGATTCTCAACTTCTTTGAGATGTTCTTCTTAGTAATGTTATAAGCTGGCACCCCTGCATGGCATGATCTTCTGCGTCTTGCAGAGGATTCTGTAAGGATTGCAAGATGCCTTGAACCTCCTTTAAGTTCTCTGTCATCTCATTTCATTCATTTTCTTCATTCTCCAAGTATACTGCCTCATGATCCTCATCATCGTCCTGATGATGTTCACTTAGCTAGGTGAAGTTTGTCCGTCAAACTGCCAGATGATGTTGTGATCAACCTAGGAAAAAAGAAAATAGTATTGTCACAATAATAACAAACTTCAACTTAGGATAATTGGAATCAAACAAACTCTTTGATCTTAGAGTGTATCCTATTTTGTTGTTTTCTGACAAACTTCAACTTAGGATAATTGGAATCAAACAAACTCAACTTAGGATAATTGGAATCAAACAAACTCTTTGATCTTAGAGTGTATCATCATGCTAATTACTTTACATTACTTACACGTTTTTGTTTTTTTATATGACCCAATTATTATCCATGCAAATTTGCATTACTTTACACGTTTTTTTATATACCCAACAATTATCCAAGTTTCTTAAAATAAAAAAAAATTAATAATACTTCAATTAATTTAATATCATTTTTTTGCTCATTGTATCTTGATATGGAGAAATTTATTTTTTATTACATAAATAAATTTTATAAAACACTAAGTTCGAATGATTTTGAGACAGGGCCGAGCTCAATTCAAAAGCTGAGACATAGTCTAACAACGAAATTGGATTTGATCAAAATTATTTATAAAAATACAAGATATGTATAATTGATTATTTTCATAATTAAGGGCAGATTAACATTCATTAATATCCGAAGATCAAACCATCTCACATAAATCCTTATGTATGTAAAAGTGATAAGTGTTTTGGTGGTGATTAGAAAAATTTTTTTTTTATAAATTATTTTGTTTGATAATAGAAAATAGGATATTAAAAAATGCAGTGAACAATTTTATAAATAATTTATAGTATAACTAAAAAGTGATAACATTTTATAGCGAGAGTGATAATAAGTGTTAGGTGGTTACTAGAAAAAATGAATTATTTTGTATAAATTATTTTGTTTGATAATAGAAAATAGGATATTAAAAAAAGAAAATTGAATAAGCAAGTGTTAGGTCTTGGAGATATCAATACGTTGTTTGAAGGACGGTTTGATTTATTTTTTTATTTTATGAGCTAAAAGCTCAGAATATATTTTTAATAGAGAAAATATGTCCTGAAACCTTCGATAAATCTAATTTTAATTTAATAAATTTTACTTTTTAAATTTAGTAATTTTCTGTTGATTTTAACCATATAACTTTTTAATTTATCAATTTTAGTTTTCTTGCTAAAAATATTAAAATTAGCCGTTCTTGCAAGTCCATAAGACTTTGCAAAAATATTATAAAAGGATTAAAATTGTAAAAGTAAAAAGTTAATTAAAATTGATGCTAAATGTATTAAAAATAAATAAAAAGTTATACTGCTAAAATTAGATTATATCAAATTTGTGGATGATATTTTCTCGTTTTAAATATAATGATTGATCCAACTAATTTGATAATTCATTCCATTATTATTATTATTATTATTATTATTATTATTATTATTATTATTATTATTATTATTATGTAGTAACCGTACAAAAACGCACAAAAATATGCGCACGGGTCACACATCGTGCGTCTTTAGAATTTTATATTAAATTGTCTACTCTTTAGTATAAAGATGTGTACTTTTATTTTCTAAAAAAATAAAAAATATTAATGAAAAGTGTATAGTACCCTTATTAATTAAAGTGTATACCCTTTAGAAAAATAATATACCCTTACCCATAATACTAAATTCTAAAGGCGCACGGTGTGCACCCGGCGCACGCAAGCAAGCCTCACTTGGGATCATCCATATAATATACAAAAAGAAAATCTAGATATTTGATATCTTTCTCTTTAAATAAGATCTAAATTCCAGTGCCGGTTTCATTACATATCTTACAACTAGAATCCCTCTTTTTTCCGATCCAGTTCCTCCACCACCGTGAACCCCAGTTAGAATCCCTCTTTTTTTCCGATTCAGTTCCTCCACCACCGCGAACCCCAGTTAGATTCAGGCATGCTACACTTTTTAGTTAGAGAAAAAAGTTTTGAATTAATTTTCACACACAACAGCAATTGAACACTTGAGTATGTTGCGGATTTCAGCAGCAACACACACTCACAGAAGAAATCATGAGCTAAGAATGAAGAAGAAAGAAAATGAATGCAAGAGGATTTAAGTGTTTTGAGATAACTCCTATATTCATTAAATGAGAGAGAACTTTATTGATCATAGGCTACAAATGTGGGAGAGAACGCTCAAATGTCTAAAATACACCAAAAGAGCAAGACTAAGTAACAAAGCAAAATCCAATCAACTAAGCTACTTCAAGGCTATTTATAGGTGTTATTTTAATCTTGAAATTAACTTCTCTTGACCCTATCTGTTGCCGGCAAAGAGAGTTTTCCAAAACACCCCTAAAACACCAAAATGGATCCGTATAACGGCCTAAAAACCAGCTGCAAACCCGCACCAGCAAGTACATGGTGGAGAAAGTCGATAAAAAAGCTTAGCCGATTTCATGGCTCTAAGGTAACGTAATGAATATTACACCAAATATTCTAAATTCACTTGCAATTTTGCATCCACAGGCCAAATTTAAGGTAAGAAATAATGTACACCAGCATTTGTATTGACCCCATTTTATATTAAGGACATCATAATCAAATGTAGCAATAAGAAGCAGATTCTTGTAGTGGAATTACTGTGTCCACAAAGCAATCTAAATATTGATGATACATAGGTTAAGTGAGAGGCTTCAACTTAAAAGTATATCAGAAATGAATATCTATTTCCCAAGAATTTGTTCCTTTCAAAAAATGTTCACTGCTCAATTTGAATTCCACCTCTTCTATATTAACATTGCAAATCTTTGGTTCCAGATTAGAGTAGGCTCCAAAAATACCTTCCCCTCTCCCTTTGATTCTTACGATGTTGCACGAGGATTCATCGATAGCCTCGACTGAATCAACGGCCCCTCCGGAATTGTACATATTTATCAAGCCAATCGGTGCAAATTGAATATTCTGATGATATATCTGCAAATTTTAGAAACAGGTCATAGGGTAAGTATCCATGCATGCAAATATGTTCTTTGTATGACAACTGAGAAAGCTGCTACTAATTAGTAAACCACCTTAATTGGGGTCACTGTGAAGACATCACATTGTAAGGTTTTAAGGTTGACGCTTAGCTTTCCATGCATCGATAGTCTCGAGAGAGCACCTGAAATATTCACAAACAGAATGACTTCATGGACTTTGTATGGATGATCCTAATGAATTTCTTGACAATTTTTTTTTTTTAACAGAAGTCCTCATCAACCTCTTTTTTCCTGACATTTACCAACCAAATTATTGTATTCTTTCACTTAAACTCCTTAACTTTTCCATTTGATAACTTATCATCCAAATTATTGTTGTTAAACACTTGACTCATTAAATTTCATCGCCACTGCAGAGCAAATCTTGTGTGAGACCGTCTTACGATGAGACTAATTTCTTATTATTAGTTATTTCACTTTGACGATTATCAATTTTATCGATCAGGTATCACTTATAATTCATCCCATGAGTCCGTGAGACGGTCTCACACAAGATTTTACTCTTTAAGAAAGGGCATTATCAACTCAAAACCTGATTTGAAGGAAAAGACAGCAAAGTCTGTTGGCGATGGCTGTGGTGCAACTTCTTCAAGATAATCAATATCTGCTGGGGATATCTCTCCGACTATCTCAAGGCTGTCTAGTTGAATGGATTTTTCCAAACCAGGCCAACTTCCTGCTCCTTGGCAATTGAAGACAGCAAGCATCCCGGAAACTTTGTTTAGGTTCCATATCTTCATCAGGCTTTTGGAATTGAGTAATAAAACAATGGCTCAAAAGGTTTAAATAATGCTCTAAAGTAGCAAGGAAAACTTTAAATTCAAGAATGAGCATTACCTTTTCCCATCCATAACAGGATCAACGAATAGACAATCAAGAGAAGGCCTTCCATGATACTTGGCCCTCAATACAAACCCATCAGGAAGTACAAGCCTTTTTAGTATCTCAAAATCATGCTTTCCAGGTTTATCACTGCCTCACATAAGAAAACACCAAGTTGGATAAAATAGTCAAGTGAAGGTAGTAGACAGAAAACTTGCATTTTAACTCGAAACGAGCAAGTTTATGTTCAATGAATTAATGAGGATAAAGGGTCAGTTATTAATATCCAAATCTTGGAGATTTGATTTCTGAAAAAAGGGAAAAGTCTGTTGCAACTATTGATCCAAGTTTGTGCATTAACAAGGAACAGAAGAATCTATGAAGATCATGAGGAATCCGATCACTAAGATTAGAGTGGCTTGGGGCATTTTAAAACATAAAATTTCATGATATTTTTCTGTTTTGGTATATAATGGTATTAAAGTTCATCCTAAGGGATGACTCATCAGAGTTTTAGCAATCTAATTCTGGCCATTAACTTGTTTGATCGTGTTATTGCCATGTCAGTTATCAATTTGTATTAGTTCTATTTTGTTACAGACTACAGCCCTTAAAAGACATTCGTGTGTTTAGTTCATAAAAGTTAATAAAGCTTAAATGTATTTAACAGGATATGAGTTAGTTTTATTGAAAACTCCCCCAAATTATATTTCAAAGGACCCCTTAATTTTAATTAATGAACTTACAAGAAAAATAAGCTCGTATAAGTGCAATAAACGTGTAAACTCCCTTATTTTTAATAAAATATACGGTGCACAGATTCAAATAGATGTTTTTTTTCCCCATAACAAACTGTATTAGTTTTTAATTGTATTATTAATGAGTGTATTACTTTTTGTGTTCAACAGTACCATTAATTTTGCATTTAAAACTAACTTTTTTATTAAAAAAAAAAAAACTTGCAGCTTTAATTGACTAACAAACTGCAGCTCTCTCATATCGAATGACTGGTCGCACAACTCATGCCGTATACAGACAAGGGGACACTTTTTATAGTTGTGTCGAACCTTTCAGCCAGTTACATGGAAAATCCTTAAGTGTTACAGTTACAGCTGAGGATATGTTGTTGGAGGTCCATTTGGGTAATAATCTATGGCTTTATCGAGGTGGGTGGTTATACTAGCCTCGAGGACAAGGTTGTTCACAGAGGAGCTGTTAGCAATCTAATTCTGCTCATTTACTTGGTTTGTTAGTGTTTCTGCTATTGTCAGTTATGTTTCTGGATTAGGTCTATTTTGTTAAAACCCACAGGCCTTAATCTAGTGTTAAATCTAGTTTTATTAAAGCCCGCGGGCTTTCCATACCTAGGATTTATCTTTTGTTTGTTGTATATATAGACATCTAACAAAGTGATTAAGGATATCAATCTCTTGGCAGATTGTTTTCGAACCACCTGAATTTATCATCGGCTATTGTAGACCCAATTTGGATTTTATATTATCAAGTTTTCCTCTTGAGTCATATTTCCTGTCATTTTTATCTCCATCAGAATGAAGCATGAAATCAAAATGTCAATTATTTAGCTTTACTATCATAACTAATCTTTAATACCTTACGTAGACTCCACATCCTCCAACAGCTCTAGCAATTGCATGAAACTCGGCAGCATGATGGAGGCTCTAAAAGTAAACGGAAAAAAATAAATAAATGGTCGAATTTCTGTTAAGGGTTAAAGCAGTAAGATCATGAAACAGCATCTCATACATAGAACATATCCCAATCTGGGACGAATACTTCACCGAAGAACAAACTGTTATAAGCTACAGAAGCTATGTGCAGTGTCTGTGAAGTTGGATTTTTGGGGTAATAATCATCCGATGCACGTGTAACAGCACTCGTTTTTGAGCTGAACCCATAAATGATAGCCGAAGCTGTCAATATTATTCACAAACTAGTAGAGCAAGTGACTAGATTAGATTAGACCATTTGACTACTTATGAAAGAATCTCTGAAAATGGACAACAGAAAGAAAACCTTAGGTTTCAAGTTTAGTACCTGTAAACAGAATCGGTGCTTTGAGCCATACAGCAAATTATTCCATTGTCTGGGAAATTCTTGGATATAGACTTTTCAAGAGATTGATGAAAATGTCTAGTCAGAGAGACCCTACCTCCTAAACCAGTGGCTATTGTTTCTAGAATGTTCTGTACATCAACCTTGACGCCATCAACTTCCTGTGATGCAAGATAACTATGCAGGTCATCATAGAATTCGAATACTCTCTCTGGATCAATTGCACCTACACCATACTCCTCCATACGATCCATTGCTATATCCCTGCTATGCGCAAGATTTCCTATTGATTGCAGTGGAAACTTTAACGTAGGATTATATCGTTTAGTTCCTGGTGAATTTGTGTGAAGTCCACCCCAGTATCCCATTAGTGCATGCCAGAAATACACGTACCTGGTTGAAAAAAAATAAACATATAGACAAAGAAAGAAATGACATAGCTAGGGGGGGGGAGTCAAGTATGCAGAATTTCATAGAGTTGGTAGGAAAGCCTGTTTTGAATGCTGATGAGTGCCCCTTCGTTCAGTTGAATTATGCAAACGAATATTATCACATTTATATCCAAAGAGGAGTTTAGATAGGGAACAAAAAAATATGCCATACTTGAGGCAAAAAGTACCCTTTATATCTGAAACAAAGCCCTTTAGATTCTGTGGTTTGTCACTCGAGTAATCATTCGAAGCATTCTGAAACTTCTTGTTTTCTCTTACACTCATCAATCTGGCTCCAAACCTGTAATTTTGCAATTAACCAAATAATAATTTTCCTACAAATCCTATTTAATGCCAAATAGATGAGAGCTAAAACTTACTGCGACCCCTATCTAAAAGGCTCTCCTTCCTTCTGGAACTCATTGGTTGTATCTTGCCATCCATCATCAATAATCAAGAACCTTGCCGGAGTTCCACCTGCAGACAAGCTGAGAAAGACAAAAGGATAATGAGAAAATAAAAAATTTCAGGGAAAGGCAAAAGAAGGACAGCATCTCATGAATATAAAAGAATTCTGCAAAATTTGCGAATTTAAAATTCATTGACAAATCATAGCAGGGCACTTGGGATAATATCAGACAAAGCTTACTGCAGAAAGGAAGTTGCTAGATATGGAAAACCTGATGACGAAAACAATATAGTTCAATCACTCATTGCCAACGCCGTATGTGTTCATGGGATGTTTCCTCAAAGCCACTCAGAGTGAAAAAAAAAAGTAGGAGATGCTTTCGTTTCTACATGTCTCGTAGAGTATAAGATGGTCTGGTTCCCTCTTTGTTTCTAGCAGCAGTTGCGAATCTGAAAGCCAATGCAGCCAGCATGGAAGTAAGCAGTGGAGCAAGATGTCCAAGAGGCACACAACTTACAGCGAAGATCAACTCATGGGATGTGGTAATTTGATCGTTTTCCTGCATCGGAATGATGGAAGAGGGAAGCTTGTGGGGGTGTACAACAAATGCAGTACATCCAAATATGGATAAGCTGCTGAAAAGATCCATCTGTAATCCTCATCATACAAGGATGAAGAGCATACCATCCCTTCATTACTTACAAATAGATACACTGGCAACATCATCTCCTTTATGATGGACATTTTTACCCTCACTTTCATTCATGATTACTTACATTATCTAATTTATCTAAAATACCTTGGCATCAACCTTCTTAGCTCAAAACAAATGATAATATATAGTTTTATGATAAGATTAGACAGCAACAAACTTTGGTTTTTTTTTTTTTCAGAGCTATGACCAGATTTTAATTTTGCAGCATCACATATTATTCATAAACCATGGCAACCTCCCAACACCATCAGAAGAAGTTGAAGAAAAATAAGAAAAGAAGGCATTCACCTTTTTAAACCATCTCTAATTCCTTGAGGATGCACATCTTGGTAAAAAGCATCCCAGGTGCACCAACCAAACCAATCTAGCATTCCAGGCATCTACATCAAATAAAAGATCATGATTCCCAATAACTTATTATGATCTTATTCCATTTCACAGATGTCTCATGTACACACCTGCTTGGTCTCTCTGAGTGCAAAAGTTCCAGTGTGGCTTTGCAGGATCCTGTGGGATCAATAACCCTATTCATGTATATGTATTATATGAAAAAAAAAAATGATTGTCAAATTAGCACAACAATTTCATTGAACAAAGTAGAACAAACATCTAAAAAGAAATCTTTTAGTAATTTTACAAATCTAATGATGAAATCACAGATTCACAATCAATTTTTAAGCCCACCTACTTCATAGATTCTGTGATCAATTTGAATGGGTTATTTCCGTAGTTCACAAAAACTGCCCTCAGGGATGCTGCTACACTTTTGGTAGAATCACCTACAGAATCAAAAGAAGAAGATCACATTAAAATACGCAAGAAACATGTATACTTAGTGCAACATACACAACATCATTATTACTCCCTCCATCCCATTATTACTCCACACTTACCATTTTTGTTCGTCCCAAAACTTATGCACACTTATAATATTAACACATTTATAATACCACAATATACAATTGCCACTTTGCCCTAAAAACAACAACTTTGTACACTTTTCATTAAATTTCCAAAAATATCTCCCATTTTTCTTATTTTAAATGCCAAAAAAAGAAAATTTTCTTAAACTCCGCACAAAAATAGGTATGCAAATTGGTGGGACGAAGGGAATATTATTTTATTTTTATTTTTTTAAAAGGGAGCAAGTAGTATAAAATCAGTCAACCAGAGTTCTTGAGAACCCAAATTATGTACCAGCATTCCATCCAGGATAGACTTTCTCATTTTGTATGCAAAAACCATCCAAAACAATTGAATATACAATCACACAGAGTGTAAGAGAGAGAAATCCTACCAGTTTCAACACAGACTTCGAGCTCATCAGCTGAGTTCCCCTGTAGGCTACTCCTGAATTCACCATCCAATATTGGCAAAAACAACACATAAGTTGTGTTTCCATCGGCCTCTTTCGATTCCTCTGTTTTCTTTAACAACAACATCTAAGTTTCAACCGGAATGTCCTTTGCCGAAGTCCCTATCCGTGGAATCATCCACCAAACCTTAAATCTGAATAGCGACAGCAATCTAGCATCTCTAGCACAGAGAAAATCCCATCTTAATTTAACCATATACTTCTTCTTTATAAATCAATGCCATCTATAATATGTAGTTATTGAAATTGAGTGGTTTATAATGTCCACATATTGAGTCCCAAATCTATAAAAAAAATGTAAAAATCAATAAGCATCCGAACATATTCTTCACAAATGCCAGTTATCAGAAAATGCAAATGACTAAACGCACAAATGCATCAAATCAAACATGATAATTGAAAGTAGACAAAAGAAGAAAAAACCAAATTAAACGTACTCAACAATCCCTAGCGTGAAAACATGCCGAGAATTACTCTCAGCAATGTAGCACCCAAAAACGCGGATGAATCGGAGCATGGCGTCGCGATAACATTATCAGGAACACCGATTAGGGTATTCTTCCCATTAAAGCTCAGAACTCCATCTTTAACCGCCGGCGCCGCCTTAAGGAACATAGAATGCCGGCGATAGCTTGTTTTAGGAAGACGCAAAAATCCATTTGGAAATTTCTTGACATTGGAAGTAAAAGTCGGAGATAAAGTATTGAGTTTGAATGTCAGTGTTCTCAAAGATGTACAAGCCATGGGAGCCATGGAGCATTCAGGTTCAGTAAAGAAGATTTGTTGAATGTGAGGATAAGCATGACACGATGGGAAGAAGAGGTTGAAGGCTCTACTATATATAGGTTTAAGTGGCTTATAGAGAGACTGGAGATTGGCAGAGTAGGTAAATCGCAGATGTGTTTGCAAGGGGTCAAAACCATTCTTGCAAGGGGTCAAATTCATACCATAGGCAGGATTCGAACCCCCACCCTAGAGCAACCAAGCTCAGTTGGAATATCTTTTCATCCTTCCCTCTACCACTTGAGCTATGCCATGGGAAACTAAGGGGTACCATTAGGAGTATGAATTATTTTTTATACCCCTGAATACCAAACAAAAGATACTGATATCTTGGCAGCATTCCGAGTAACTCCTCAACTTGGAGTTCCGCCCGAAGAAGCAGGGGCCGCAGTAGTTGCCGAATCTTCGACTGGTACATGGACAACTGTGTGGACCGATGGACTTACTTGATCGTTACAAAGGGCGATGCTACCACATTGAGGTCGTTCCTGGATAAAAAGATCAATATATCTGTTATGTAGCTTACAATCATGTTGTCAAAGACTCCAAATACTCCCTCGTTCCCTTTAAAGATTTTTTTTTTTACATGGAGTGTGAGTTCTATATTTTAATTATTAGAGGAGAGTGTAGATTTCACGTAAGTACTCCTTTCGTCCGCCTGAAAGAGTGTTTTTTTCTATTTTGGTCTTCCGTTCCAAAGAGGATCATTTCTTTTTTTACACACATGAGACTCACACACACCCACTAATACAACTAAAATATGGGGTCCACACTCCTAGTAATACAACTAACCACTACACATTAAATAACAATACTCCTTAATCAACGTGCACAAAAACAAAATGCACTCTTTCGGGTGGATGAAGAGAGCATAAAAAAGGAAAATAAATTTTTTGGGTGGGACGTCCAATATAAAAAAAAAAATCATTTTTAAATGGGAGGGAGGGGCATATAAGAGTCGTATTCTCTCTTTTTTTTCCCTTACAATGTTAGTGATTGGACAGAATTACCTCCAATAAAAAGTAGTTAAATCTGATGGAGTAATTTTATAAAAACATGTTGTGGCCTGTGGGTATGTATGCTTTGAAAATGAGTGTGAAATATATATATAAAAAAAAAAAAAAAAAACCTTGAATACAAGTACTATTTTTTTCAAAAACAAATATTTTTAGAAAAAAATTATTGTATTCGAGACTTAAATTATAAGACACGAATACAAGTACTCCCTCCGTTCCACCGAAAAATCATCATTTTACTATATTGATCGTCTCATTCAAATGTCTCAATTTTTCATTTTTAGTAAAACGGTAGCACATGTAGCCCATCACTCATTACTAATACAATTATCCACTACACATAAAATAATAATACTTCTTAATCTACGCACAAAAAGTAACAATGATATTTAGGCGGGACAGATGGAGTAATTTTTTCTACTTGTATTCAAAACTTGAGTTGTAAGACATGAATACAGTTAATTTTTTTTAAAAAAAAAAGTAGTAGCATTCGAGGAATGAAATGATGTTATAGGATCAAAGATTCTTTTGAAATGAATATAACGAAAGTATTAAGTGATGTGATATTTTATTTTAAATGATTTTTTTATTAAGGACATTTGAGGAAATAATCAAGACAAAAACTTTTACCAAAGTGAGATGAAAAAAAATGGTACTAATATTATTATCACTTTTGTTATAAAATATTACTTCTTTCGCACTATAAAGAAATTCATAGTTACTGAAGATACGGAGTTTAAGAAAAAATTGTTTTTTGGGGGGTAGTTTGGTATTTTTGGGTAATAAATAAATTATAAAGTAAGTTTTGTGAGTTGTAAAGGGGTGTCAATTTTAAAATTAAAGTGTATTGTAGGGTTATTGATTTGTGTGTATTTCCTTATTTGGGGGGTGTGAACTTGTTTATGGGGCGGACAAAAATAGAAAATGTGAATTTATTTATGGGACGGACGGAGTATCACGTTTCATTTATAATATAAATTGTGCATAAAATAGTTCACTATATTATTATCACGTATATATACATTATAAATTGTGCTTAAAAAAGTTTATTGAATCATTATCACTTTAAAATATGAATTAAAAAGGAGTTTTATATTTAAATTTGTATAATATAAATTATTTCCCGATCGAAAATATCCCTTATTCCATTTAACAAAGTAAAACTGTGCTGTATCTTAATAGATTTAAAAAAACAAAAAATTGCCAAATTTTTAGTTGTAAAATTTTAAACACCCACACCCAAAGTAAAATGATGTGTCTAGGATTGAATACTTAGCAATCAGGTGTATAAAACTGTAAAGTAGGATTAGAGAAAAGAAAACCTATGATGTGTGGTGTAGACTCGTCTCTTCCTCCGCAGAAAACAGAATCTTCTTTTTTCTCCATCTCAAATAGACAATCAATCTTTGAATCTCTCCCAAGATGATGGGGGATCAACGGTACTATATGTGGGTGAGAAGAGTGTGATGAATCGATCTCTCCAATTGTGGTGTGTGAAGGAGTTGGTAAATCAGGGCTTTAAGCCTTTTTCACGTCACACACACACTTTCATGCACTAAAACGTGTAAAATTTTGGATTTGGGCCTTTTCAGGATTAAAACGCAAATAGTGTGTCCTTGCTCGACCTCGACCCTGATGGAGCAACATGACACGACCCGAGCAATGGTCGTGTAGAGCGATTTCTTAGGCAGAGCAACAACTTTGGCTTTAACCAGACACTTGCTCGGCCCGAGCTAGGTTGCAAGACGGGGTCGAGCAAGAGCAAAAAGCATTCTGTAAGTCCGGCTTCCTTGCTCGACTCAAGTCAAAGTGCATGATAGGGTCAAGTCACGGCTTCTAGGCTACTTTCCCAACTTTTTCTGATTTTGTTCGTTTTTATCCTTGTTTTCAACCTAAAACATGATCAAACACCTTAGTAGCACCTTTTTTCTCTCAAATATATCAGGATTCATGAGACTCGTGCAAGTTTCCAAACATAATTCAACCAAAATGATGTAAAATCAGAACTTAAACATGTGACTTTTCACTCTCAACATTTGCCTATATGTGGATGATTTGATATATGAAGGAACTGATAGTGTGATAGTTGAGAAATTCAAAGAAGCCAAGATGAAAGAATATTAGATGATTGATTTGGGTCTCATGAAATATTTTCTCGAGATTCAAGTTCGTCAAGAAAAGGTAGTAGAGATTTCATTTCTCGAGAGAAGTATCTTGATGGAGTCTTGAAAAAGTTTTATATGAGTAATTGCAAACCTATCGCAACTTCATTGGCGTCTAATGAGAAGTTGTAGCTGGATGGAGCAACAAAAGTTGATAAAAGATTGTAGTATTGTACATAGGCAAAAGCTCCTGCGCCCCCGGGGACACGGTCCGTGTCCCCATGTAAACACAACTCTTCACCTCCCAATTCTATTTAAACTTATGTATTGTAAGGAAGTTTAAATTGCAAAGGGGCACGGATCTAAATCCGTGTGCCCGGGCACACAAGAGACTCAGTCTTGTACATAAGTTAGTTGGTTCCTTAATCTATTTGACAAACACTTAGGCCTTTATATTGTTTATCTAGTAAGTTTGGTCTCAAGATTCATGCATAATCCAAGCAAGTTACACTTTGTTGCAACAAAAAGAATTCTACGGTATCTTCAAGGAAGGTTGGGATCAAATATGTCAAGGAATTGGATAATAAGCTCATTGGCTTCACTGGTAGTGATTGGGCTGGTTCACTTGATGATCGCAAAAGCATACTTGGATACATATATTTTGCTTGGGATAAAAAATAATTTCTTAGACATCTAAGAAACGGAAGATGGTTTTGCTCTCGTTGGCTGAAGCGGAGTACATTGCTTAGCTTATGAAGCTGTTTGGTTAAGAAGAATGCTTGCTGATATTCAGCAGAATCAAGTCACCACGACAATAATTTTTTGTAACAATATATCAACTATTGCAATGAAAAAAAAAATCCAGTTTTCCATGCATGGTCCAAGCATATTGAGTTACGACATCATTACATAAGAGATCTCATAAATGAACAAGAAATTCAGCTGCAGTTTGTGAACACAAAAGAGCAACTTGCAGATGGCTTTACAAAAGCATTCACTTCAGAAAATCTTGAGCAATTTAGAGATATGTTAACATTATAAATTAAGAGAGGGTGTAGAAAAGTAATTTGTAATTAAGAGATGGTCTAACTCCATTACAAGCATACGAGGATACAGTCAAGAGTCAAGACTATATCCAACATAGAAGTTTCAAGAAAGTTGCTAGATGAATGTATTTATTATAAAAATCTCATGTCATGCAATGCTTATAAATTTATGATGTATCGACTGCTATTCCAAGATGAATGAAGCAGAAATATCAAAAAATATATTTATAACAGATTGTAAAGATTACATATTTGGAGTTGTAAATCATATACTAATATTCATACCCACAACATTTGCTTAATCATTTCACAAGTACTGGTTAACATCCAAATTAACTAGTGGATGATTGATACAACCAGAATCTCAGATCATATTTAGAATTTATTTATGTGATCTTTTAATTATTTATTTTATTTATGTTTCCTTATTTAAATATTAGGAGTCCTTTAAATATGTTATTAGGGATTACTATTTGGGATATTGGAAATAAGATATTCTCTACATCTATATCATTCTTATCATCGCTCTTTTGTCTTCTCTCTCCCCTTCCTTTCGTTCTGTCACTCTCTCTCTCGTTCGATCTCTCTCTCAATCTTACTTTCAATCGTGATCTCTATCTTCCTCCCCCTTCAATCTTCTTCTTCACTGTTTCATTAAGGAGTTTGCATTTACTCGAAGATCGATTTTCGATGCCTTACAAATTTAGGGCGTATCATTGGTGCTCTCCTTGAGAGATTTCAACACCGTTGAGAGATCTCAACATGGACGATCAGTCAGAAAAGCAACCGTGGAAAATATCCTTTCAACGACTACAAGGGCGATTTGACAAACAAATCATCATTCATCACCAAACACAACAACAATTTTTAACATGATGGAAGAGTTCAGATCTGTCATTCGAACCATGCTAAATCAGGGAGCCTCGAGTTCGTCTGCAGGGATTTTTGGATCATTGCCTATTAAGCAACCTAATATGGCCCACGGGAAAACAGTTGGAGAAGTCCCTAAGTTTAATACCATAAAGTTGGATCTACCAAAATTTGATGGAATTGATCCACAGGGGTGGGTATTTCGCATACAAGATTACTTTAATTTTCATGATACCTCAGAAGATCAACGCCCATGCTTCGCGGCTTTTACGTTCGAAGGAAAAGCCTCTAACTGGTACCAATACATGAAAACTAATAATCTTTTTACAGGTTGGCTAGATTTTCTTGAGAAAGTAAAGTTACGCTTTGGTCAGTCACAGTTCAAAGATTACCAAGGAAAGTCGTCAAAGTTAACTCAAGACGGCGACTCTCACTCCGAGTCACGATTCTCTTCTCAAGGAGGTTTAAATGCCAATGTTGATGACAACCCCACTAAGCACAATTCTGATGCTATGGCTAAAGTAACCAAACAAGATGTGAATAAAGTCACGAGGGGAAACTCACCTGGGCCAAAACAACTAATAGGAGGGCCCAGTCTTCTGGTACGTTGATTGTCAGCCGAAGAGATTAAGGTTAAGCGTGAAAAATACCTTTGCTATAATGGTGACCAAAAGTGGTAAGTGAATCATCGTTGTCAAAGTCGATTCTTGCTGCTTATGGGATCTGATGATGGAGGTCAATATGAGACGCTGGAATTGGAAACACCATGTTCTACTCTACATCAGTTCAATTATTATCCACCTTGAGGACAAGGTGGTTTCTCAAGCCGGAGAGAATGATACGACTAGAATCTCAGACCATATTTATAATTTATTTATGTGATCTTTTAATTATTTATTTTATTTATGTTTCATTATTTAAATATTAGGAGTCCTTTAAATATGTTATTAGGGATTAATATTTGGGATATTGGAAATAAGATATTCTCTACATCTCTATCATTCTTATCATCGATCTTTTGTCTTCTCTCTCCCCTCCCTCTCGTTCTGTCACTCTCTCTCTTGTTCAATCTCTCTCTCAATCTCACTTTCAATCTCGATCTTCATCTTCCTCCCCTTCAATCTTCTTCTTCACTGTTTCATCTTTCTCTTGTTCACTCGAAGATTATTTTTCGATACCCTACAAATTTAGGGCGTATCAGTGATGCAGTTCTAATTAATTACTTTCCTTTTTATGGCCTCAATAATGGGCACATTTGGGAACAAGAAAGGGCACTGTTGTTTGAGAATCACATCTTGCTCGCTGCTATCATCATCATCATTAAGTATTTGCATTGATTTCAAGTGGTCCTGATAGTACAAAAGAGTGAATCCTTACCATTTCAGCAAACATTCAAGTATGATTAGATGTAACATTTATAGAAAGTGCTAGCTGAATTACAGATGAATTCAATCTACATAAATTGAGTAAAAAAGAGTCTCGCATTACTCTTGATCTAGGATTACTTATTTTACTGGTTGACTGCCACCCTAGCTATGTAATTTGATTGACAACCTGTCTTATGTGATTAATCCAACTCTTGATGAAGTTTGTATCACCTTTATGGCAGCCTCATACTCCCACCTAGTAATTGGACAATAACTCCATCTCAACCAATTCTCTTCACCTTGTTAGTTGATTCTCATTCATGCTTTATGTTTTCTTACTCTCATCCTAATAAGCTCCACCTGCTGATTTTTCTGACCGATTGAATTTCTAACTCAAGCTCTGACCTACAACATTCAAAATGTAGCAAAATCAAAGCAGAAGAAATGGCAATAAGAACATAAGGTTGGATCTATCAATTTTTTATAAGAAATAGATGAAACCCATCGATTTGTAAGGTCAACAAATCAGATGAGAACTAAGATCAAGTAGTTAATTTCATGGAATTTTGAAGCTGATCCCACAATCTTGTCTATGAAATTCTTCCACACAACTAAATGATCGTTCTGATCTCCACAAATTTGAGGCATTACCTATCTATGAAATTCTTCTACACAACTAATGAACGTTCTCTCCACAATCTTGAGGCATTATAGCCCTATCAACAGTATCAGCTTTAGTCACAAACAACAAATTCCCAATCTCCATATTTTTTTTGGGAGGCAAATAGGCCACGCCCACTGATCTCAGATTTCTTGATTTTCACAGCACCAATATACTCTGCAAATTCAGGCAATCTCCCTCTAAATCCACCCGAAACTCAATCCAAAACATCAAATCCCCCTCTTTGACAAGTTCACCAATAATCTATTTACCAAATCAGAATTCTCAATGGCTTTTGGATCGAAACTTGCTGCCTTGAAGCAATCCCAAACTGTAATGTACCGATTCAGAGTTATCGTGATTGAACCAATCAACAAGATATGATCTTAAGAAGATCAAATTAAATGAACACAAACTTGAAATTATAAAGTACTCCATGAAAGAAAGAAACAATAACACAAGGATATATAGTGGTTCGGAGAAGAACCCCTACGTCCACTTTGAGTACGAGACTTGTTATTATTGATGATGTTGTACAAGACTCAACAGTTCCTATCACTATACAATGCAATAGAAACAATTTGTAAAACTTGAAGAAGAGAAAATACAGAAAAGTGTGCTCAAGTGTGTGTGTTGTGGTCTATATATAAAGAGCTGTGTAGATCCTCAATAATCAAGCTTGCATCCGTTTTAAAGCTAGTGTGGCAGGCTCCTCATAACTACCAAGAATTGATCAAAGTGATCTCAACTGCTCCAGATATTTGCATCCATAGTATGCACCAGAAAACTGCCCTATACTTAGCCAATTTTTTGTTTCTTGTTGCAACTGCCTTCAACCTTTCAAAAATGTTAAATATATGGTGCAAATTCTTGTAATAAATCTAGAATATTCTAGCAAAGAGTAGAAAATGAAAGGTAATTATCATGTGATTAAAAAGAATAATCTAGATAATACTACATATACTCAAAATAAAAAATATCTAGAATAGGCATGAATATGATAGAAGCCGTGAGAAGCTTCATCCCCCTACTATATATATGAGACATTGTAATCCATTTGATACAGAAAATCATTAACAAAAATTTCTCTATCAAAATCCCCTGCTTCTTACTCTGTTTTCTCCTCACTTTAAACTCTACTTACTATATTCCACCAACTAATTCAACCTTTAAGCCATCACATATTAACCTTTAACCTAAACACTATCAAACCCATATTCCCCAAATCCTATATACTATCAGTGGCATCAGAGCCTCGTTTGATATAATCGTGCGTCACTATGGCCGACACATTCCGCGCTATTCCAATTCCAATTTTTCGTGGTGACAACTACGATTTTTGGGAGATTAAAATGAAGACCTATCTTTGTGCTCAAGATTTGTGGGATATCATTGATGTTGGATATACAGCACCAAAAGATATCTCCACATTGAATGAGTTACAAAGAAAGGAAATTAAGGAGAATCAAAAGAGGGATTCTCAAGCACTTCTAGCTCTACAGATGAGCTTGGCAGACGAATAATTTTCGAGGATTATGGGAGCAAAAATGTCTAAAGAAGAGTGGGATAAGTTGAAGGAGGAGTTCCAAGGCAACGAAAATGTACGCGCTACTAAACTTCAAACTTTAAGAAGAAAGTTTGAAATTTTGAAGATTTTAGATTCTGAGACTGCTAAGGATTATTATGCTAGAGTAAATGAAGTAGTTACTCAACTAAGATCATATAGAGAAGTTTTTCCTGGTAACAAAATAGTTGCTAAAATTTTAATAACTTGCACAGAAAAATATGATCCCATAATAGCAGCTATTGAGGAGTCTAAGGACATAACAAAATTAATAGCCACGGAATTAATGGGATCTTTAGAAGCTCATGAAAAAGATTAGAAATGCATTATGAAAAAGACATAGATAATGCCTTTCAATCTAAAGTAAAATTGCAGTCTCAGAATATTAAGAAGAATGAAGAAAAATCTAAGAAGGACAATAATAAATTTCCACCATGTGGTATTTGTAAAAGAAGAAATCATTTAGAAAAAGATTGTTGGTTTAAGGACAAATCACAAAATCAAAAGAAATTTGGACGAGGAGGAAAAATTAATCGATTTAATCGTAGATATCAAGCTAATTTCTCCGAAAGTTCAAAAATTGAAGATTATATGTTTTATGTCTGCCAAGCTGCATCTAAAGAAGAAAAAGATACTTGGTATTTGGATAGTGGTTGTAGCAACCACATTACTAAAAATAAAGATATCTTTTGTGAACTTAAAAAAGTTAACACAAAAATAAAACTTGGAAATGGTGCTTTTATGGAGGCAACTGAAAAAGGAACCATTGCCATAGATACAAATAAAGGGAAAAGATGCATAAGTAAAATCCTCCTAGTCCTAACAACAGATCAAAACCTACCAAGTGTGGGACAAATGATCGAGAAAGGTTACTCACTACACTTTGAGGGAAACACTTGCACAATTTATGACAAGAAGGATAAGTCCCTCATAATTACTAAATTCCAAATGAGCGACAATAGATGTTTTCCCATCCAATGGAGATATGCAAACAACGTTGCAATGAAAGCTCAAGTGGACGATGCCTGGTTGTGGCATAGAAGGTTCGGGCATTTCAATCTACAAGGATTGAAGTTTCTTAACATGAAGAATATGATGCGGGACTTGCCGTCAATTAAAAAGCTCAACGGAGTCTGTGAAGGGTGCATGCTTGGGAAACAACATCGACTACCATCCCATATGGAAAATCCTGGAGAACAAAGAAGCCATTGGAGCTCGTGCACACCGACATATGTGGTCTGATGCGCACTCTATCACACGACAAAAATAGGTACTTCATCCTATTTATTGATGATTTTACAAGAATGACGTGGGTCTATTTTCTACGTGAAAAATCGCAAGTTTTCAATATTTTCAAAAAATTCAAAACCTATGTCGAAAAACAAAGTGGCTATAAAATTAAGACTATACAGTGTGATTGTGGAAAGGAATATACTTCCAATCAGTTCACAAAGTTCTGTGAAGATGAAGGAGTGGAGCATCAACTCACAGTCGGATACTCTCCAGAACAAAATAGCATATCTGAAAGAAAGAACAGGACTGTGATGGAGACCGCAAGATCTATGCTAATGGAGAAGGGTCTTCCAAAAACGTTCTAGGCAGAGGCCGTGAGTACTGCTGTCTATCTCCTAAAAATAGATGTCCAACCAAGGCAGTACAAGACAAGACACCAGTTGAAGCATGGAGTGGACGGAAACCATCTGCGAAGCATCTAAGAGTCTTCGGATGTATTTGTTATGTCCACATCCCCAAGGAAAAAAGGAGCAAGCTTGACGAGAAGACAGAGAAAGGAATATTTCTGGTTATAGTACTCAATCAAAAGGTTATCGAGTCTATAGCTTAAAAAATAAAAAGCTAATCATTAATCAGGACGTAATGTTTGATGAAGATGCCGCGTACAACTGGGAGACAGATTAAATAGAGAGAAAACACATCTACTTACCAGCGTCAGCCCAACAAAAAGCAGACAAAACTAAGTCACAGGATGTGCCGAGACAAGCCACAACTAAAGATGCAGCCACATCTCCATTAATCCATTCCAAGAAAGTTTTGATCGTTGACAAAGATCTATGAAAGATGCAATTTTACAACCGTGGAGCCAAACACCTATGAAGAAGCTTCTAGAGAAGACATTTGGAGAAAAGCAATGGAAGAGGAGATACGCATGATCGAGAAGAACGAGACATGTGAGCTCATAGACCTTCCCAAAGACAAAGAAGCCATAGGAGTTAAGTGGGTCTACAAAATGAAACTTAACTCTGATGGTGCAATACAAAGACACAAGGAAAGGCTTGTCGCTAAGGGATATGCACAACAATATGGAGTTGACTACAATGAGACATTCGCTCCTGTTGCCAGACTCGACATAGTATGAGCATTGATCGTGCTAGCAGCACAAAAGAGGTGTAAAATCTACCAGCTCGACATCAAATCAGCATTCCTCAATGGATATCTTGATAAAGAGATCTATGTGGAGCAACATCAAGGGTTCGTGATACAAGGGCACGAAGACGAAGTCCTCAAACTAAAGAAAGCTCTATATAGATTAAAGCAAGCACCACGAGCCTGATATAGCAGAATTGATTACTACTTCACTGAACTTAGATTCAGGAGGAGCATGAGTGAGCCAACACTCTACATCAAGACCCAAAGTACAGAAAAAACACTCATTGTCTCTCTATATGTTGATGATCTAATATACACAGGGAACAACGAGACAATGATCAAGGAGTTCAAAGAAGACATGATGAAGAAGTTTGAGATGATGGATTTGGGCTTGATGCTATATTTTCTCGGCATCGAGATAGATAAACAAGAAGTTGGTATCTTCATCTTTCAAAAGAAATATGCCGAGAGCTTGCTAAAGAAGTTCAAGATGGAGGGTTGCAAGACCGTAGCAACTCCGATCGACAACAACAAAGCACTACATAAAGAAGATGGCTCACTAAAAGCAGACAACTCAAAATTTTGAAGCCTGATCGGAAGCCTACTCTACTTGACGGCGACTCGACCAGACATAATGTACGCAATAAGCTTCCTCTCACGATTCATGCAGAATCCAAGTCAGACGCACTATGGAGCAGCAAAAAGAATACTCCGATATCTTCAAGGAACAAAGAATTTCGGCATATGATACGCATCAACTCCTGACTCTAAACTAACGAACTATACAGACAGTGATTGGGCAGGTTCAGTTGATGACATGCGAAGCACATCTGGCTACGCATTCACAGTAGGTTCAGGAATATTTTCCTGGGCATCTAAGAAGCAAGCTACAGTCGCACAATCATCAGCCGAAGCAGAGTACATAGCAGCGGCAATGACTACAAGCCAAGCAATATGGTTGAAGCGAATACTTAAAGATATGGGAAAGCCACAAGAAGAAGCTACAAATATCTACTGCGACAGTAAATCAGCAATAGCTATGGCGAAAAATCCTGAAAAATTTTGTGTTCCACAACAGAACGAAGCATATCAAGATAAAGTATTACTTCATCAGAGAAGCAAAAGCCAACAAAGAAATCGAGCTGATGCATTGCAAAATGGAAGAACAGCTAGCGGATATATTCACAAAAGCACTACAGCAAGAAAAGTTCGAAATATTACGAGAACTTATTGGAGTCCAAGAAATATGCACCAAGGAGGAGTGTTAAATATATGGTGCACAATTCTTGTAATAAGTCTAGAATAGTCTAGCAAATAGTAGAAAAGGAAAGGTAATTATCATATGATTGTAACAACAAATTTTGTATTTATTAAATAATAAACACAAAATGAATTACAATGATAATCCGAGATGGATTGAACTTGAGAATTGAGTGAACAGTCTCTAACTATCCTCTGATTCCTCTCTTGAGTTGACTTTTGTTGACTTTATCAACTTTTGGAGCCGAATCTTCGTATGAAGCTTGTCCGTGCTCGGATTTGACTTGAAGCTTGAGAACGTTTATTCGGAGGCATCGAGCCTTTGTTCGGATCAAACGTTGACTTGAAAATTTATCGTGAAAAACGTCGTTCAATCTGGTAGAACACCGTTGACTTCACGAATATTGCTGGCTGAACTTGATTTGAAGAAACGTTGAATCTGAGGGGCTCCGCACCTTGATTTCAGATTGAATGTCGTTTCTGGATTGATCCTTGAAGAATAACTTGATCTTCGCAGAGATTTCAAGTTTCTTCAGAGCTCTCCGAGTTTTTAGGATTTTCAGAATGTTTGGAATGAGGACTGAAGACCCCTTATTTATGGGTGGAGAAAATAACCACTTGAGAGATATTTTCTCTTTGAAAAGATATGTTGGGCTTCTCTCCTTTAATTAAGTCTGTTGAACTGGATATGTGCCTATTTAATTTAATTAGACCTGCTGAATTGGACTTGGGCCTATTTAATTTAATTAGGCCTACTGAACTTGGACTTAAGCCTATTTAATTTAATTAGGTCTGCTGGATTTGACTTGGGCCTATTTAATTTAAATAAGCCTGCTGGATTGGATTTGGTCTGGGCTTAATTGACTTGGGCTTACCTGACTTGGGTCAGGCCCACTTGACTTGAACTGAGCCCATTTAACTTGGATTGAGCCAATTTGACTTGAGTTGAGCCTACTTGACTTGATTTGGGCTAAAAAATAATTATATTAATTATTTATTCATTTATTTTAAAAATTAATTTATTTAGATTCTTTAATAAATAAATATTTAATTAATACTTAATATATATGCATTTATATTTATTAGACAATATAATTTAATTTCCTACAGTGATTAAAAAGAATAATCTAGATAATACTACACATACTAAAAATAGATAATTTCAAATTGCTGCAATTGAAGATACCACCTTGCGAGCCTATCAGAGAGCACTGGCTTTGACATGATGAACTTTAATGGGTTGGCCTTTGAGACCAAGTAAACAATATGAGCTTGAAAGTAGTATTTTTATTTTTGAATCGCAAAGATGAGAGCAAGACATATCTTTTCAGGTGAGTCTTTTAACTCATTTGGAGTCATTGTCTTACTCAAATAGTAAAATGCACACTCTTTTTCTTCATCATTATTTTGTGCAAGCAGGGCTCTAACTGATCGTTCTTGAGCCGCTATGTAGAGAATTAACGGACGTCCTGCTATCGGCGCAACCAACACTAGCGGCTTCATCAAGTATGCTTTAATGCTGTTGCCCCATTCAAATGGGCCGCCTTTCTTCATTAAATGGCTGAATGGTTGACATCGACTGGCTAAGTTTGATATGAACCTTCTCAAGTATGCCAATTTACCTTGCAAGCTCTTGAGCTCATGTATGTTTCGAGGCACCTGCATCTTCATGATTGCATTAATTTTTGCTTTATCAATTTCAATGCCGCGATGTCGGACAATGAATCCAAGGAATTTTCCAAAAGAGACTCCGAATGCGCACTTAAGCGGGTTCATCTTGAGTTGAATTTTCCAAAGGAGTGTGGAAGGCTGTTTTCTCTTGGTCTTCTGGAGCCAGGCTAATTTGATTATAACCGGATGATCCATCCATAAATGAAAGGACTTCATGCCCGGTTGTTGCATCAATCATAAGTTCTGTTATTGGTAGTGGAAAATTATCTTTCAGGCATGCCCATTTATCTTCCTCACCGGTACAATGTTAGAGAGACAAGTGGGATACTTTACTTCTCGTATCTTACCCGTCTCAAGGAGCTTGTTAACCTCAGCTTCAATCAATGAAACTAGCTCTAATCAAAATCGATGTTGCATCTGCTTAACTTGCTTGGCTCCTTCCTTTACTGCTAAATGATGACCTGCCACTTTTGGATCTAATCCGGGACATTTTCTTGAACGACCATGCAAACATGTCTCTGAACTCTTGAAGAAGCTCAATGTAAGCTTTTTCTTCACCAGCTATCAACAAAGCACTTATGTAGGTTGAGCATGGGTCATTAGTATCACCTAAATTAATCTCCTTCAATTGGTCAATAGTAGATTTGACACCCTCTTCAAATTCTGGAGGAGCATCATCAGCATCTTCCTCTTCAGTTGAGGTGTCTTCTCGTATGGTAACATGATTTACCGTGGCAACTTCTTCCAGGAATTTTTACCTTTGAAAATGCGGATTAGACCCAACTTGTTCATTTTATCCCACTTTAACAATGCTTTCCACTACATAACCATCTCTTCTTATTTCGACGATCTTGCTTCGTAGATCTTTTTCAGCACTGTGTAGATCTGTTTTCATGATGATGGAATGAACAACATCTGATGAGCCTACACTTTCACGATCATCTTCTTTACTTCTGGTGAAGATTATTGTTCGTTTCTTAGCTTTCAACACTGTGTCACATGATATGGTTAAGAAATGTCGTCTTTTCATGCGAGATGGGATCCAACTATGTATCTTTGGGAAACTTGGGAACTTGGTAGTCTTTTTAACTCCCATTGGTCTGAGACTTTCAAAGACTGAGACTCTCTGTCTTTCTATCCTCTTCATAAGATTCTTCTTCTTCAGAAAGAACTTCATCTTTAGTGATGTAGTTCATGTTTGCCCTTTTGATCGAAATGCGAACAGGTTTTTGCAGAACATATCCCAAACCTATTATAATATACTTGGAAGTGCAACTATTACTTTTCAATATCTCTTGAATGGGTATTAAATCAATTAGGAGTCTTATAAGACGGTTCATTTATCACAACTTTTTCTAGAGGGTCATATCCAACTTTTATAAGAAGTTTGTAAGCTTGTGGGCTATACGATTTAGAAACTGCCACCTCAAATACATCTCCATGCTCAGTTTAACCCCTTGAATTGGGCGAGTGAACCCTTTGAGTAGAGGAGGAGAGGGCTTCTCAGTGTCAACCTTGGTCAAAGGTAGTGTCAACTCTCCAACTACCTCGATTACCTCGATCAATTGCTTGCTTTCCTCAGTCCGTGTAGAAGAAACATTATCTGTACTTTCTTTTTCTAGCTTATCATTGTTTTTCTCTTGTGATGAACTTTCTTCTTGCTTGATGGCCTTGCTACTTTTAAGAAAATATCTAGCGTCTGAAAAATATGACTCGGCTTCTGTGAATGGCCTTTCATCACCAAGAACCTTCCTTATATTATCTCCATTGCAATATTTGAAGTATTGATGTAGCGTAGAAGGGTTCACTCCATTTTCATGCAACCATGGGCGCCCCAAGAGCATGTTATATGATGTTTTAGCATCAAGGACATGAAACATAACTGTTGAGACCATCTCATCTATCATTAAGTCCAAGGCTGTTGTATCAAGTGTTCTCTGACCTTCTTGATTGAACCCATGAATCGTCAATCGACTACTGCCGAGTTCGTTGGTTGGAATCCCTAACTTCTTCAATGTCATTAGAGGCAAGATATTGACTGCTGAATTGCCATCAATCAATATTCGATTCACCCTTTGCTCTTGAGTGCAACCAGTTACGAACAAGGGTCGGTTGTGAGATTGTGAACCAAGCAGTAAGTCTTCCTCTGTGAAAGTAATCTTCATAACATGGGTCTCGCTTTCAAATACAGGCTCAACCTTAAATAGTTGAGCTTCGCTTGCCATATGACATGAAGAATCATTTTTACCGTCTGCAGAAGTAGAGTTTGCAGTTTCATCTTCATCTAGAAAGATCTTCTCTTGCTCAACCAATCGCATAACTTTGTCTTTAAAGACAAAGCAATCTTTGATAGAATGACCCCACCAGTCTATGATACTTGCAGTATTTTGGATTGTCAGTTTGTCCCGCTTCTTCTGGTCACTTCATTTCAAGAAGCTCGATAAGTTTATCTTTGAACAGATCATCAAATATGCCTGGGACATCCGAATTAGGAAATGGGTACTTCCTTTCTTGATCTCTTTCAAGGTCAATCTTCTTTGCCCCCTTTCTTGGGAATCATTTTTTATTTTATCATCTTTTTCATTCTCACTCCTTCGAAATTTGATAGTTGATGCATTTATCGCCATGGACTATTTTTCATAAGATTTATTGTAGGGTTTGCCCCATTTCCTGGCCTCTTGCTTTTCTTTGTACTTGTAGGATCCAGGAATCGGTGGCTCTACAACTCCACTTATTCCCATACTTAGCTCCATGTCGTGAGCTCTTGTGGCCAAGTCTTCAAAGGTTTTAGGCTTAATCCCTTGAAGTATGTAACGAAGGCTCCACTATATTCCTTGAGTGCACATCTCATTGCCAGAAACTTCAGACAGTCGATCTTTACAATTTAAGCTCAGATTCTTCCATCAATTAATGTACTCAATTACTAGCTCTTCTTTTAATTGACGGGTGTTAGTCAACTCCATCTTGCTAACTGTTCTCCTAGTACTGTAAAAACAATTAAGGAATTGATGTTCCATCTGATCCCAACTGTCTATAGAATCGGCTTCCAAGTCGGTGTACTATTCAAAAGCATTTCCCTTTAGAGAACGAATGAATTGTCTCACCATATGATCTCCGTAAGTTCTGGCATCGTTGTACGTTTCAATGAAATGTGCTATATGTTGCCTTGGATTACCTTTTCCATCAAACTGTTGGAACTTGGGGGGTTGATAGTTCGGTGGCATCCTCAAGTTGTCAACCCTCCTAGTAAAAGGCTTAGCATAAGTGAATGAAGGCTTGGAGCTCTCTTCAAATTGGTCCTTCATTGTCCCAAGTATAATGCTTTTTAGCTGGCTGATAGAAACCATTCCATCATGGGAGATGTTCAATTCTTCTTCAATCACCTTTTTCCCCATCGACTGACGTTTCGCGGAGTCATTTACTTCATTTTCAGCATCTTCATCTTGCTTTTCGTTTGCCTAGCTTGTTTCGACACCAGCCATTTTCTCCATCAGTTTTAAGATCAAAGCACTTTGTTTTTGGTTCTGTTTGGCAAGTGCAGCAACAGATTCAGTTAAGCTTGCCAATTGTTCATCGACAGACGAAGTATTTGTTGCCATAGTTGAGGCTATGGATGAATCAACCAATGGACTTTCTTTAGATAGAGGAGTTGAGCTAGCAAGGTTACCCTCTTCATTTTTATCATCCTGATCATCATAAGGTATTCCTTTGGGGATAACTCCAATTGAAAAATTTATCTCCGAAGAGACTTCAGACCACACATTCTTTGACATGCTTCTGGTTGTAACATTAATGTCTTCAACTTGTAGTTCCGAAGATTTGGAGACAGAAGCTGATCTGTTGACTTTGACGCTTAACGGAACCACTTTACTTTGCTTATGTGAAGAGGAGATGAGAGGTAGAAACAGTCCCACTGGGCGTGCCAAAATTTGTAACAACAAATTTTATATTTATTAAATAATAAACACAAAATGAATTTCAATGATAATCCGAGATGGATTGAACTTGAGAATTGAGTAAACAGTCTCTAGCTATCCTCTGATTCCTCTCTTGAGTTGACTTTTGTTGACTTTATCAACTTTCAGATCCGAATCTTCGGATGAAGCTTGTCCATGCTTGGGTTTAACTTGAAGCTTGAGAACATTTATCCGGAGGCGTCGAGCCTTTGTTTGGATCAAACGTTGACTTGAAGATTTATCATAAAAAATATCGTTCAATCTGGTAGAACACCGTTGACTTCACGAATATTGCTGGCTGAACTTGATTTGAAGAAATGTTGAATCTGAGGGGCTCCGCACCTTGATCTCAGATTGAATGTCGTTTCTGGATTGATCCTTGAAGAAAAACTTGATCTTCGCAGAGATTCCAAGTTTCTTCAGAGCTCTCCGAGTTTTCAGGATTTTCAAAATGTTTGGAATGAGGATTAAAGGCCCTTATTTATAGGTGGAGAAAATAACCACTTGAGAGATATTTTCTCCTTAAAAAATATGTTGGGCTTCTCTCTTTTAATTAAATCTGCTGGATTGGATATGAACCTATTTAATTTATTTAGGCCTGCTGAACTGGACTTGGGCCTATTTAATTTAATTAAGTCTGCTGAACTTGGACTTGGGTCTATTTGATTTAATTAGGCATGCTGGATTTGACTTGGGCCTATTTAATTTAAATAAGTCTGCTGGATTGGATTTGGTCTGGGCTTAATTGACTTGGGCTTACCTGACTTGGGTCAGGCCCACTTGACTTGAAATGAGCCCATTTAACTTGGATTGAGCCAATTTGACTTGAGTTGAGCCTACTTGACTTGATTTGGGCTCAAAAATAATTAAATTAATTATTTATTCATTTATTTTAAAAATTAATTTATTTAAATTTCTTAATAAATAAATATTTAATTAATACTTAATATATATGCATTTATATTTATTAGGCAATAAAATTTAATTTCCTACAGTGATTAAAAAGAATAATCTAGATAATACTACACATACTCAAAATAAAAAATATCTAGAATAGGCATGAATATGATAGAAGCCGTGAGAAGCTTCATCCCCCTACTATATATATGAGACATTGTAATCGATTTGATACAGAAAATTATTACAAAAAATTTCTCTATCAAAATCCCCTGCTTCTTGCTACTCTGTTTTCTCCTCCACTTTAAACTCTACTTACTATATTCCACCAACTAATTCAACCTTTAAGCCATCACATATTAACCTTTAACCTAAACATTATCAAACTCGTATTTTCCAAATCCTATATACTATAAAAAAAGCCCTATACAGCCGATCTGATATATCAACCAGCTCCTCTAATATACTCCACACACTTGATACCCCCCACCCATGATCCACGTGGCATGACAACTTAATGGATCAAATTTATTCTACAAGTGTTAATAAGATTCTACCCTTGCAAAGAAGAGTCTTGAAATGAGATCTCTCAATTCTGAGTGGCTCCTCGCAGTCTTCCTACCTACAAACAAGAAAATCAAGGTCGATGCTTCGCAACACCACTTCCTATACATTTTCCAAATCACCATCGCCACTGTCTCAAATCGACACTGAGAAGCTCAACTTTCCGCCACATTAAAACAGCGCCGCTCAAATCACTTTTTTGATGGTGTTGTTTTGAGACGGCGGGAAGTTCAGCTTCTCGGCATCAACATGAGGGAGCGGTGGTGGATGGGGAAAATGTGGCCAAAGTGGTTTATCGGTAAAGGGTGCTCCAGATAGGACGAAGTTCATTGATGAGTTACGAGGATGAAGATACATTGTAATAGACTATTATAAGGGTTTAGATCCATAGAAATGCGATGAAGAGCCAGAATCGGGTGTGGGTGGAAATGTGGATCTGATTACATTTACAGCGTTCTTGATGAAGTTTGAGGATTTAGGGTGGTTTCTTCATTTTCCACCTTGGATGGATTCATGATCGGATTGCACATGTAAACAAATTTGGATTCTGTTTGATATTTTACGTTTTCATTCCGCTACCCGGTCACCCGGTTGTGTATAGAATACTTGGTCGCCTGATACAAGCTTTCTTTTCCTACTACTCGATCGGGTATACTCCCTCCATCCACAAAAGATTGCACCCTAACTCCGGCACGAAGATTAAGAAAGTGATAACTTTTAGGGGTATAATGATATTTTTTATAATAAATAAATGATAAATACAATGTATTAGGTAAAGATGATTTTTTTGTAAATAAAGTGTATAGGGAAGGGTAGTTGTTTTTTACTTTTTGCTTTTTTTTTTTTAATATGCAAACTTTTGTAGGAAAACTCGAAATATAAAGTGTGTCATCTGAAATGGGACGAGAAGGGAGTAAGTCTTGAGTAGATATATCATGAAATTGCTTAGGTTATTTAAATTACCATAATGGCTATATTGGTGCTTAAACATTTCTCCAGTAGAGCTGTCCCCCTCTGTGTAGTCTCATGTGGTATCATGCATGTATGTATGCATAATAGATTGGGTAGTTACATGAATTTGATTCATGAATGTTATCTCTCCGCCTACAACTTATTTGGGTAAACTATCAACTGACAACTGTATTAAGTCTAATGTGCTACCCACTTTCTCTATTATATTTTTAATTTCCGTCTAAAAAATTATTAACAAACATAATATTTATCCAAAGTGGAAATAACATAAATAGTCACCTCCACTTAAAAGTAATTTTTTTAACTACTTTTATTGGAAGTGGCCAAAATGCTCTTAAAAAGGACCTACTAATCATATGTTTAAGGTCTCTTTTTGACCAAAAATACAAAAGTACAATAATTTATTTTACAGTCTACTGAATGCTTTTATTTGTTGCTTTTACATGCCTCATGAATATATATTTTTTAAAATGCAAAAAGATGCATTCTACGATTTTTTTTTGGGAAAAAACATATAGGTCGAATAGAACAAACATTTGGGCCGAATAGAAAATATGTAGGCCGAATAGAAGAAAAATTTTATCCGTATAAAGATTTTTTCTAATTTTTTTTGAAAAAAATTATAAGCCGAATAGAAAAAAAAATTGGGCTGAATAGAAATTTTTTTTATCCGTATGAAAATCTAATTTTTTCTGGCAAAAAAATTAGGCCTAATAGAACAAAAATTTGGGCCGAATAAAAGAAAAATTTTATCCGTATGAAAATCTAATTTTTTTTGGAAAAAAATATATACCGAATAGAACAAAAATTTGGGTCGAATAGAAGACATGTAGGCCGAATAGAAGAAACATTTTATCCATATGAAAATCTATTATTTTTTCTGAAAAAAATATAGGCCGAATAAAACAAAAATTTGGGCCGAATAGAATAACAATTTGGGCCGAATAGAAGACATAAAGCCGACTAGAAGAAAAATTTTATCCGTATGAAAAATTTTTTCTAATTTTTTCTAAAATAAAAATATATAGGCCGAATAGATCATGTTGTATAGGCCGAATAGAAGAAATTTTGGGCTGAATAAAAGAAACATAGGCCGAATAGAAGAATAAATTTTCTGAGATTTTCCTATAATTTTAAATGTGGTTCTACCCACCACCATTTAATGCGGTCAACAAAGATATAATGATGCTCTCATAATTTTTGTCCTTTTCTTCTGACAGTTATAAGGGTAAATTAGAATAACTCTTATGTAGCTGGCCAAATAAAATGTAACTTAATGCATAGTGGTCATTTAAAATGTTTTCCCTTTATCCAAATGTGATGTGCTGCCAAAAAGAATCACTTGATCATGAATTATATATTCAGTGACATATGGAGTAATTAATACTCCCTCCGGTCTCCGGATAATTTTTCACTATTATTGTAGATATGGAATTTTTAAAAAAATATTGTATTTTTTATTAATTTTATTAATTTTTTTGGGATATTCTGATATTTGTAAGTTATAAATAGGCGTCAATGGTTTGACGCACGTGGTTATAAATTAATTTATAACAGAAAATTAATCCGGATTTTTAATTGCTTACTGTAATCAAGTGAAGAGTGTACGTATTGGGGTGGTAATGAAACACTTAATTAAGAAAGGTTTAATCTCAGTTGAGGATACAAGATTAATATAGGAAGGTCGTTTCATCTATAACTTCATACAGAGGAGTAAGAGTCACGAGTCACATTTGTAGATTGGATTATTGGAGTTTGGATGGTTGTTTGAGTTGGCAATTGTCAAATTAATTCAACCATCACGAATACTTGTATAAATTGAGTTAATGATATAAATTATATGGTCTCCTTTCAATTATATATATATACTTATGTATTGATAAGATGTTTAAATTAAGGGGGTCATAGAATCTACAAGGGTTTATAATGTAAAATCGATTTATAAGAGATTAACTTTTCATCAATTTGATTTATTTAATAAAAACCTAATTAATAAAATTATGAAAATAGCTATTGCAATTCATAAATATTTATTTAATGGGTAAGTCTTGTACGAGACCGTTTCACGAATCTCCTTATGTGAGACGGATTACCCATTCATTAATTAGTATAATACTCCCTCCGTCCCATAATACTTTTCACATTTACTGTTCCACGTTGTTTAAGAAAATATGCACTTTTTGACAAACTTTATTGACTTTGGAGGATATTGTAGTATTTTTAGATAATAAAAAAGTATAAAGTAATGATATGTGTGTGAAAAATGAGTGACAAATTTGAAATTAAGGTAAATTTTGAGGTTATTAGATAAAGTGATTTTTTCTTTTTTTGGGTATGAAAGGTTTTGTGAAACAAACAAATGAGGAAAGTGTGAAAGGTTTGATGGACAGAGAGAGTATAAAATAAAATAAAAAATTAACGAAAAAGGCGGCCTAGCCGGTCACCTTGCAAACTGGAAAGTAATGTCACGTTTGAATATCACGAATATGCAATTAGTTAAGTGCGATATTCTTTTTTTTTTTATATACATTTTAAAATTTATTATTTTATTAATTATACTAGTATTACTTTAAATATAATGTAATGTAATCATTAAAAAACTACAAGTGATAGTCAGAAAATTCAAAGTGATATTTTGATACACTTATTGAGTTATTTTATGAAAATTTTATAAATTAAATACTGATAATATTTTTAATAAAAAATAATATTTGAACATTAAAAAATGATACTCGACTAATCAAATTATTTCATGGAGTAATTTGTAAGAAAAACAAAAAGTAATAATATTTTTAATCAAAAGTGATACTTGATTAAAAAAAGTGATACACATCCAATTAAACTATTTAATGAAAAATTTATTGGACGAATTAAAATTAATAACATTTTTAATAAAAAGTGATATTTTATCAAAGAAAAGTGATAAATGTCCAATTAATTTATTTAATAATTTTTTAAAAAAAATGATAACATCATTAATTAAAAGTGATACTCAATCAATAAAAAGTGATAATGACAGTGAACTATTTTATAAATAATTTATAATATTAATAAAAAATTATAAATTTTATAACGAAAGTGATAACATTTTATTTTAAAAGTGAATGTTATCTCAAAAGTGATAATATTTTATAACGATCCGTCTATGTAAGGGCTTATGTTCACAACAGTATTTGGCAAAAGTGAAATTATTATTCAATTTTTTTATCAATTATATCATTATTTTAACACAATTTACATTAAGGGAAAGATTTGTGTGAGATGGTAAGAAAGTGATAACTTTTATATAAAAAAGTGATAATAAATTAATGAAAAGTGATAATGTTATTTTTTATGAACAATTTATAGTATAAATAAAAAGTGATAGTATTTTATAACAAAAGTAATAATGTTTTATAGCGAAATTAATAATTATTTTTAAAATGAAAAACGGTCGCGAGACGATCTCACGCAAGACCTACCCATACATTAATTGTGTTCTTATGAAAAATATTTTTCTTACTTTATTTTTCAAATGGTAATATATAGATGTAATAATCAATATTAATATTATATGTTGTATAAAGCACAACTAATTACTTAGTCGTTAAAAACAAAAAAATAAAAATACAAATGGTAATATATAGATGTAATAATCAATATTAATAGTATATGTTGTAATAAAGCACAACTAACTTAATCGTTAAAAACAAAAAATAATAAGAAGAAGTAAAACGGCATAAGTTAAGTTGATAGGTAGTAAGAATTGGCACTTAGCAGGTAACAAGTTGTGCAGGTGGGTTTATATTTGACCTGTAATGAGATCCGTGAGACGGTCTTGTATAAATCTTTTCTTTATTTAATATAGTTGTGATCAGTGCCGGTCCTGATATATTCAGGCCTGAGGCGAACAAATATAATAGGCCCTCATTACTTTCTACATATTTATTAACTAAAAAATTTTCATTATTTTCTTCATTAATACTTTCTTTTCTTCTATAAAAAATCAAAAATTTATTTCTAACAAGACATTTTATTATAACAATTATTCTCAAAAGAAATTGTCTCCAATGTAATTTTTCTTTGAAAATTTGTTGTTGTAAATCTTTATTTATGATTTTTTTAATCTAATTTGTAATCAATCAAACTATTCATATTAGTGATATGTTTCATAGTATTTTTATGCATGTTAAGTTTCTAATCATTATATTCTTTATTTGTTAAAGCATTATATCTTTCGAATCTTCCAAATTCTTTGAAAAATTTTATCTAATGATCTTCTTTGTGATTAATGTTATAATCTTTTTCTTTTTTCCTTTCTTACAATTAGGTTAATGCTTTTTAATATCTAAATATAGGACCCTTTTCAAATCTAATAGATTGACGGATCAAATTTTATGAAAACTCTAATGACCTAATATAAAATATATATTTTATTAAAATATAATATATATATATATATATATATATAAATTTTGGGCCCCTATATTTTTGGGCCCAGGGCGGTCACCTTCTCGACTCTCTTCAGGGCCACCACTGGCTGTGATCATTTAAGTGCAGTCACAAATAAGACTCAGACATTGGTACAGGATGAAAGTTAATTCCAAAATCAATTGGAAATATACAAGGTAATTAAGGTGGGGAGGAAAGTGAAATAGAAGGGAGGAAAGAGAAAGGTGAAAGAGACAAGAGAGAGAGTTAGTCACAATGGTGAGAGGATGCATGCATTTTGGTAGGAGGGTGTTTGTGTCATTTACTTGATGGGACTAAAGTTTTAGATTGCCATGGTTATATCCACTTCCTTTCACAACCTTCTGTTAGTGTAAACCGACTCATATCCTACTGCATTCCTCACTAACTCTTTTCTTCTTCACTCTTTTATGGATGTGTAGTGGTTTTTTTAATTATTTCTTCTTCACTCTTTCATGGTTGTGTAGTGGTTTTTTTAATTAAAACATGAATAGTCTTGTATCCTTTTACTTTATGTAAAAATGTCCTAAAATTAGATATTTATTTCATTCAAAACCTTTAAATTTTGTGATCAATCTATGTTTCAATGAATTTCGTGTTTCATCTGTGTTTTTGTTGTTTAATTGGTGCATGGTTTTTTAATATGGTTAATTCCTAAAAAATACACCACCTTAGGGATTTTCAAATTTATCACAACATTTTATTTTTGTCAATTCAATACAAGACTTATTTAATAGTTTTAATTATATCACGACCTTTTATTTTTATCAATTCAATACACGATCTATTTAATATTTTTAATTCTATCACAACTTTTATTTTTCAATTTGATACACCACCTATTTAATATTTTCAATTCAATTCAATTCAATTCATATTATTATTATTATTATTATTATTACAGTAAAACTTTGTATTTATTAATTAATGGGATTAATACTCTCTTTTTTTAAGTTCAAATTAATTAATTATTAATTTCCTTTGTTATTAAATCTTTATTTTCAATAAATAATTTTATTTATATATTATTTTTGTTATCAATTGTTAATTTACTATAATAACAGTGATAAAATCGAACAAAAAAAATTAATAGAATTTTATTCAACATAATAAAAAATAATTTTACATAAGATCGCTCTATTAAAATATTTTTCTATCGTAAACTAATTATAATTTTGAACATACTATAATAACAGGGAAAAAATCTTATTTTTTTCATCCTACGTATTTTAATTTTTAAATAAATTTTAATAATAATAATAATAATAATGTATTTAATTGAATTGAAAAAATAAAATAAATGGTGTATCAAATTGAAAAAAATAAAAGTTCGTGATAGAATTGAAAATGATTTATTACTAACTAATACAAAATATACACCAAAATTACTAATACAATATAGTAAAAATATTACTAATATGTATAATATATTAAAGTGAAATTCTTAATATAACCTCTCTAACTAATCTTTCACATTTATCGCTATACACCGCATTAGAAAAACAAATATCTTCTCTCTGTGAATTATATATCCACGCCAATTTACTTCACCCATTTTCCCTTCTTCTACACCCCTTTTCCTCCACCATCGCACATTTTCTCTTCTTCTACAATCAAGGTGGGGTTATCACATTATGGAAGAGCAACGAATTCCATCACCCATTATATGGATTGTAAGCTAAATTTAGGTCTTTCCCTTCGTAGATCATATTAGGATTTTGTGGGGTCGGATCTGAAAATATCTTCTTCGAAACAGATAATGAAGAGTATGATGATCGTCTGTTCTTCCTCGAACCACATTCGACGGGTAGGTTCCGGAGAGAACTGCCATCAGTCCAATATCTACGATAAGTCTTGCAGAAGTAACAAAGGTTGGGAGAGACGGTAATTGACTAAGGGTTTTCCTCGTTAATCCCTCTTTGGGTAAGTAGATATTATTGAGTCAAATAAGGTGGGAGAGGGGGTAATTGACTAAGGGTTTTCGATTAGAGATTATGCATAAATCAACTTTGAATATGAGTACATGATTTCTCAAAACAAATATATTAACCATAAATATTTCTGAATATTTTTTAATATATCGTTCTTATTGTGGTAATATTTGATCTATCTCAACAATTTCTTAATTAATTTCTGAATGTCAAAATGATCAGTTTCTTAAGTAATTCTTGAATATCAAAATATTTCTAAATATTTGGAATACATACATTGTGGAAAATACCAAAATATTTCTTAATATTCTTGAATATATTGTGGGAATTTCTTATCGTTGTTCGTGATCTATGATGTCAATTTCTTAAATAATTTCTGAATATCAAAATGATACTTAATTAATTTTTGAATACCAAAATAATTTAATTCATCGTTCCAAATTCTGTTAATTTCTTAAATAACTTTTAATACCAAAATAATCTAATTCATTTCTTAAATAATTTCTGAATACCAAAATGAGTTTAAATAATTTTCGAATACTAAAATAATATAATTCATTGCTCATCGCTCCTTACTATAATCAATTCTATTAATTTCATAAATAATTTCTGGATACAAAAAAATTCTTAAATAATTTCTGAACACCAAATTAATAATATAATTCATCACTCCTGAACAACTATCGATGAATTTGCAAAATAATTGGAATGATTTTTAGTTTATGTGAAATTGAACTCCCACTCAAATTTAGGAGTAAATAATGAAATGATTTATCTTTCTAATATTAAAATAATACATCTAATCTTTTTGCAATAATGAAAATAAATTAAAAACAGCTTCATATTTTCCTAGAGAGATTAATGGTAAATTAAATTTTTAATACAATTAAATTTAAAATATGGTTAAAAGTGGTATTTGATGAATTCAATTTGGATATTGTACCTAGTAGTAATATAGGTACATAAAATGTACCTATAAGTAATTGACCCAATTGAAAATATTAAATAAATTGTGTATTGAATTGACAAAAATAAAAGTTCGTGATATATTTAAAAACCCCAATGATGAATTTTTAGGAACTAACCCTTTTCAATAATTTTCCAGTTCTTGCATTCTTGGTGGTAATAATCACTGAAGAAAGTTTTCCAACTGATTTTTAATTAATTTTTTTAAATTATTATAGGAATTGATTGTGATACAAGTAATGAGATTAAGAAATCAAATTTATCTACATCGAATCTAAGAATAGTCGCATTTAGGATTTACTACTATTTAATTTTGATAATTTTGAGTAGTTCTCATTTAGGATTTACTACTATTTAATTTTGATAATTTTGAGTAGTTTTTGGGTGAGATCGTCTCAAGGATTTCAATATGTGAGAAGGGCTCCATTTTCCTAACAACGTGCCCGCGTTTTTCTAATATGACCCGCTATGTTGGGCTTAAGTATTTATTAACTGATTCACGCCGTTGACCATTCATTGTGTATTAATTAAATTAAATTATATCTTATTTATGTCCTCGTTGATTATGATCCATATTAATTACCTTAATTAATTGAATTGTTGCCCAATAGAAAGAATTATTTAATATTTTTGTACTTTTTAAATTAATCCATTTTATAAATAATTTATATGATGAATAAAAAGTGATAATATTTTTTAAAAAGTATGATAAAATCGAGAAAAAATGAAATATATTCAATTATACTATTTTAATATACAATTTTTAGAACAAACAAAAAGTAATGGCATATTTAGTGATAAGTGATAATATTTTTGTAAGGAGTGGTATATTTTTTAATATTAAAGTGATAATTAAACACTGAAACTTTTTTTAATAAAAAGTAAATAATAATAATAAAAAGTGATTAAATTATTATTGAATGTGATATATAATCATTTAAAAGTGATAAAAATTTTAATAACCATTAAAAAGTGATAACATTTTTTAATAAAAAATGATATATAGTCATTGAAAAGTGGCAATATTTATATAAAGAAAAAAAGTGATACCTTATCATTATTGAATAATAACATTTTTAATAAAAATTAATGCTTAATCATGGCAAAACTTTTAACAAAAAAATTATACTTAATAAAAAAGTGGTGAGTATCATTTTTAATAAAAAAAAAAACCAGTCACTAATAAGTGATAATATTTATAACAAAAAATAATACGCTACTACTAAAAAGTGATTACTTTTCTAACAATATTACATAATATACTCCCTTTTATTTTAATTTTTACATTTGTTTTTGCATGGAATTAAATGTAGGTTTCATGAAGATATATTAATTATTTTGGTAGGTCTTACGTGAGACTGTTTCTCGTAAGACCATTTTACACTTTTTAAAATAATTATCATGACTTTCGCTATAAAATGTTATTACTTTTGTTATAAAATGTTATCACTTTTCATTTACACTATAAATTGTTCATGAAATTGCATTATCACTTTTTATTAATTCAGTATCACTTTTCCATTATGAAAGTTATCACTTTTCATCCGTCTCACGTAAATCATCACGAGAGACGTCTCACACAAGTCTTTCCCTAATTATTTTGTATGTGTCCTATCTTAAAAAAATGTAATGCTTAAAATAGTACACTTTGAAAATATGTACTATTAAAATGAGACTAAATGAGTATTTTTAATTATATTTAAATTATTTAAATATGTCCTCATTTTTAATTTTTCTCAATAAATTACTCTGTTAAGAAATTATATTTATTAAATAATCAATAAATTAATATTATTTATAATATAATGAAGTATTTTGTTAAAAGAAATGTATTAAATAATTTCATATATATCAAATTAAAAATGAAATGATAAAACAAAAATAAAATATTTAAAGGAATAGTAAAAAGACGAAATTATAAAAAAACGCTTGTTAATTTTAATGTTGATGCATACAGGTGTCAATTAATTCAAGAAAAATAAGGGATTAATGATTAAAACTCGCGGGTCATAGAAGTGGGTCAAAAAGATCCATCTCACGAAATAGAATCCACACAAATGTTTGCATATTAGTAACTAGACTAATTAAGAAATCAAAGTCATCCATGCACTTCAACCGTTATTAAGTTTTTTATTTAATTTACATCATTATGTAAAATAAAATAATAAAATTAAGCTTTAAAAAATAACAACCCACTTTCCTTATTTTAATCCAAAATCATCTTATATTTTAGATAAAAATTTGTGTTAGACCGTGGTGGAGTGACTTTCGTGAAATGAGTAAAATAGGATAATAACCTTTATAATAAAAACTGATACCTCAAAGTGATAACGGTAAATTATTTTTTAAATAATTTACAGTAAATTATAAAAATTGATAATATATTTTTTAATAAAAAATGATAATTAATTAAAAAAGTTTAAAGTAATTTCACGGTAATACATTGACTTTCTTTTGAAGAGTAAATATAGTACGTACATATCATTTGTTTAAGTAACTAGCAATCATAATTCATGTGTTGCACGAATATGGTTGATATTTAATTAATTTATCTTTTATTTATTTATTTTTTTACATATATCCCCTCCGTCCATCCTAAAAGTTTTTATTTTATTATTTTGGGTGTTTACTTCAAATATATCAATTTTCTTCTTTAAGTAAAATGGTCCCACATATAACTCAATATTCACTACAAATACAATTACCCACTACATATATAAAAAATTCATTAATTCTCGTGAAAAAAATAATTGTTTGTGGGGTTTTAAAATCATGAATAGTGTGTTCTATTTGTTTTGAGTTTTGAGTATGATAGGTTTTAACTTTATGTCAAATCAATGTATTAATTTATTTAAAAAATTAAATGAGAAAGGAGAGATAAAAAGAGAAAGTGTATTAATTGAAGAGAGAGAATGTAGTGGTTATATAGGAGTGATTTTTAAAATCTGGATGTTGGCTTTGAAAATCAAAACCTGAGTTTGAAACCCGAAAACGAACATTGCCTTAAAGTAGGCGGAAAGATTATCCCATTGTAATTTTTTGAGATAAGATAAGATGTTTGAAAATTGATTAAATTATTTAAAGGGTTTATAATTTATTTAAATTATTTAAATAATTTGAAAAAAAATAATTAAATACTCCTTGTCCAAACAAGCACTCTCCACCATGGTTTCTCCCACACTTAGCACAAGAGGGTCTAGGAGCTTGTTGAGTATTTAAGTTTGGGTTTCTTTCAACCTCGTCTTGCTCGTCATTGCCATCGATATCGCTTTGACCAAAGTCTTCCCTTCCTTTTTACCAAGGTTTTCCATTGGCTCATGGCTTGAACGTCCATTCTCTAAGCAGGCCTCAACCTTCTGAGCCCTCATGAAAGTGTCCGCATAGCTCATGTCAGGTAGAGCAGACATTGTGTCTTGTATGTCCTGGTGTAATCCATCCAGGAACTTCTTGACTCGCTTTTCTTCAGTATCAACAAGCTGTGGAGCAGATCGGCGGAGCTGATTTAAGAAAGGTGGGTGGTTTGCGCGAAACTCATGCACCAATTTAGTATGAGCATCAGGGTAGACTTTTGGAGCAATTTGAGCATTCTGGGCATTCTGAGCATTCTGAGGATTTTGAACGTCTCTTCTTGGAGGCATCCTAAACACCATTACGTATATCCTTAACGTTCATCCATAAGCTAATAAGCCATACCAATTCCTCAAGATTTACCATGAACTAACATTATAAAGGCATATACAAATTCTTCTTCTATAGCATACATGAGCTAAGTATTGAAGCACATAAACAAATTTCACTTCATGCATCAAATCTTGCATCAACATGAGAATTATAAATTCTAAATTTTGAAACAGAACTTGAAATCATAAATACTTTCATAGCTCATTTGAAGTGGGCGTCGTACTCAGTGGATGCGTAGCAAGAGACTTTACTTTCATTTAAAAATTCTATTCAATTTTGAAATCACATCATGTATTTCATTTAAATCATGTATATGCGGAATTTAATAAAATTTTAGAACAAGTATGCAGAACCGCATACCTGCTCTGATACCATTCTGTCACACCCCAAATTTAATAAAGAAATTTTTATTTTTATTTTCTTAAATAAAATATTAAATAGGGCATGACCAAAATACTTTAATAAAGAAGTAATAATGCAAAGAAGAATGAAATACATAAGGAACAAGTCCTAATTGCTCGTGAATTTGGAGAAAGAGATGGGCGACAAGTGAAGTATCCACGCTCTAGCGGAAGCGGTAAGTTGTTTTAAATTTCGAGGACGAAATTTTAATAAGTAGGGTGGAATGTAACACCCCAAAATTAAAATATTTAATTTTAATTTATACTTTGATCCTTTTCCAAGTTCATAAATATTCCAATCAATTATATTTTATTAGCCCAAATGCTTTAAAGCCTAAAAACAACTTATTTCTCTGGTTTTTATTTAAAGCCCAGCATACAATCATCAGTGCATCAATCAATTTGGAGATTTTTCCCATAACTAATAGCTGCCAATTTTATTTCAATAAGGAAAGTCAATAATCTCTCTTTCATTGATTACAAAATATTCTTTAATTGATTACAAAATATTCTTTAATTGATTACAAAATATTCTCCTACGTTAGTTTTTCCTCACATTATGATATTAAATATGGTAACTCTAAAAATTTCAGTATTCTCACACTGCTATATATATTGTATAGCAAAACTTTGAATTTTACTCCACCCAAAATTTCACTCTTGGTCGTTTGTAAGAATAGGTATTACCCTCCCCTGTTATTTTATTTTCTTTTCCTATTTTCCTCCAAAAAATTCTGATAGTGCTGCCACATCAAACCCTTTCGATCTTTGTTTTAAAATTTATCTTCTTGATTATAGTATTTCATTATTTAATTTAATTTTCAATCAAGTTTAATTTTATTTTATTTTTATGAGAGTATAATTAATTTCGATAATTATTTATTTAATTATTAGGCTTCAAGAAGAATTCAAGTTGAGATTTACGTGTCGGTGTTCAATCCTACAAGGTTTAAGGTGGGGATTTTCTCATCTTATATGTGTTAATTAATTCGTATGCGATTATTTAAGTTATAAGTGAATTATCATCATGTTATGATTTTAATTGAAATATGTGAATTGATAAATGCAATACGAGTTTGGACTGTCATGGTGCACCATACTAATATTACGTATAATGAATCGCGATGTCTTGTCATATATATGTGATATGGATATGGACCGAAAAGTGCCTTATTAATACGTCAGGAAATTGTATTGTAAGTGATTTAAATTTTCGTATATGAAATATTGATTTATATGAGTATGAGTTGTCTCCACTGAGCTGTGGTTCGCTCATCTCTATAATTACCTCCTTTCAAGTTAAGCGTGGCGGTAGCGTGTAAGCGGGGGACGCGATGGCAAGAGGAGACTTAATAAAATTCTTATAAATTACAGTTTATGTTTTATTTATATTTCTCATATGAGCATGAAGAAATTATATGAGAATACATTGTTTTACTTACGGCTGCAAAACCATTCCGTACTTTGAAGTTTATTTGAAATAAAATGTCCAATTCGTGAGTTGGTTGCATAAAACCTGTTTTCCTAACTTGAATGCTGGTTGTGATATTGGTGGAGTTATAATTTTGGTTTCCATGTTTATTTTTAAAAATTTTAAAACTTAATGGACAAGTTAGATTGGATGTGAAGTTGGGTCGGTGAACCCATTTCATGCTGTAGGATCTGTTTCTTTTAATTTGTGTTTGGATGTTTGCAGAGCATGGGTTAGTACAGGTGTCTAATTTACCATAAACATAATAATGTTTGGAGATTACCATGTTTGACTTTGTCACCAACTCTTTTTTAAATGAAAAATTCGTTTTGATATAGTTACATGTCTGCATGTTTTCAAATAACTTGATGTTGGATAAATTGTATGATCATTTCCTTTATTCTAATTATTTATTTCAAAAGAGTGATTTTGTAAGATCCTGTAAGTTAGGTTAAGAGAAGTAAAATATGGTCATTAAATATTAGTTTTAAATCTTTAATTAAAATATTTGCCGTGAAAGTTTTTGATATGTGGTGTGTGGTATGTTTGATTGAATTTGAAATATTATTGCTTTGAATATTTTGCATAAACTTAAAGGAGCAAATCCCTATTTCACTTCTTTTCTTTTCTTTGCATTGCATTATTTGTTTGTTTAAAGTAGGCTGAAACTTATAGGACTTGTTCCTTATGTATTTCATTCTTCTTTGCATTATTACTTATTTATTAAAGTATTTTGGTCATACCCTATTTATTATTTTATTTAAAAAAATAAAATTGAAAATTTCTTTATTAAATTTGGGGTGTGACACATACAGAGCAAAGAGAAAGGCTTTATTGAAAATAGAAGGTGACCCGGACGCACAATACTCAAAGCTGTGGTCCTATATTGATGAGCTTAAGAAGACAAATCCAGGTTCCACTATTCTATTAGGGACAGAAAAGGATAATGGAATTACCCATTTTAGTAAGTTATATGTGTGTTTTGATGCTTTGAAGAAAGGTTTCTTGGCTGGTTGTAGACCAATTCTAGGAGTTGATGGCTGTTTTTTAAAAGGTAAACATGGTGGCATGTTTTTTACAGCCGTGGGGGTGGATGGGAATAACAATTTATTCCTCGTTGCATATGCTGTGGTAGAAAAGGAAAATGGAGAGATTTGGGAATGGTTCCTGACAGTATTAAAGCAAGATTTAGGGATATGTGGGGAAAATTTTACATTCATATCCGACAAACAAAAGGGTATTATCAATGCAATGCAAAGTGTTTTCCCGGGCTTAAAGTATAAGTTTTGTGTACGACACATGCACAACAACATGAAGAGAGCGGGGCACGATGCAGTAGCGTACAAGCAAGCAATGTGGAGGGCTGCATGCAGTACCACTATAGAAGAGTTTGATAGGATGATGTTGAAGTTGAAACAAGTAGGTGAGAAAGGATGGAATTGGTTCGAAGACAAGCCACCTGAGCAATAGTGTATGGCTTATTTCAATGAAGAGGTTAAGTGTGATATGCTCCTAAATAATGCTTGTGAGAGTTTTAACTTTGGGATTTTAGAAGCAAGAGACAAAGCCATTATCACGATGATTGAGTGGATGCGTGAGTATCTAATGAAGAGGCTGCAAAAACACAGGGATAGAGCTAATGCGAAGTGGTATGGTAAGCTGAAGTTATGCCCTCGTATAAGCAAGATTCTACAAAGGAATAAGGATAAGATTCCTGACTGCATTGCCATCAAGTCAAGTGATACACATTATCAGGTGAGAACATTTGAAGGAGTACAGTATATAGTGGACTTAGATGTATGTGAATGCACATGTAGGTCATGGCACTGTGTGCGATTTTGAAGCAGAAGTTAGACCCCACGGACTTTGTGCATGATTACTACTCAGTGGACAAATATCTGAAAGCATATGAAAATCTTATACCATGAATAAGTTATGAAGCTATGTGGGAAGACTCACTTTTTATTCCTCCACTTCCACCCACCTTTGGGAAGCCAAAAAGGGGGTAGAAGGGCTAAGGCGCGAAGACCCGAACCAGGTGAGAAAGATGACAAGGAAAAAAAGATAAGAAAGATGAGAAGACAAGTTGGCACCATCAAATGTAGAACATGTGGAAAAAAGAAGGTGACAGTTTCAAATAACTAACTCTTGTTTATTTCTTATGGTTTAATTAATGATTTACACTAATTTTTTTTTTTTAATTGCAGAAGGAAAAGAGGCTGGTGGATGAGGATCCTCGAGAGGAAGCTAATGTGGAATTGAATGATATGCTAGACAATGAACCTGTGGTAACATATCCAAGACATCTATTTTTAGTTTTAAGTAGGAATATGTATTCTAATATTATGTTGCTTTGTCATCTCTATTTTGTAGATTGCTCCACCAAAAAAGTCAACAACGTAGTGTTGAATTGGAGGATTCCATTGCTAGGGATGCCACACAAGAATCTCAAGGGACAGTTGTGCAATGGTTGAGAAGACCTACACCTGCGAAGACACCGGGGCCTTCAATGTATGACCAACTTCATGCTGGTAAATAGCCACCCTCTAAAGCTCGAGCAACAATAGTAACCACTGTGCAGTGGTTCTAAAATACCCAAATACCTCCTTCAAGGTGGTGTTCACATCAGAGCTCCTCCACCCTTCACTGGCACCCAGTTGAGTCAGCAATGTGGTGGTGGATAACCTAAGTACGAGGAATGTGTTTGTGGAAGGTGGCTAAAAATATTTGGACTTATCAAACAAGGGACCGCATGCTGGAGGTTGCAAGGAAAAATATAAAGCTTAGCTCGTTTGCTTTTGTTAATTGAAGTAGTGACTTTAATGTATGGTTCGGGTATTGAACACTCTTTATTTGTTTTTGTCATTCAGTATTGTGGTTTGGGGTGTTGAACACTCTTTACTTGTATTTTTGTCATTGAGTGTTTTGGCTTGGGGTGTTGAACACTCTTTATGGAACAATACTTTTTTTTGCTCATCTGAAACAATAGCTCCATTTCAATCCATATTTATGGACCAACACTCGTTTTTGGCATAGGGTATTCAAGATGATGACTTGTTATTAATCTTCTGAAATAATAGCTCCATTTCAATCCATATTTATCATCAGTTGATTAGCTAGTCTTTCAAATTAATTTATGCAGACTCTTAGTCATGTAATGGTATTGACAGATACATTATGCATACACATCTACAAAACATGCAAACCAAGCAATAAATTATGCATACACACATCTGCAAAACATGCAAACTAAGCAGCCTCTAAAAAATTTAATAATAAACCATTTATAAGGGAACAACACCATTATGCAAACTACATATATGTTAAATCTTTTCGATACAAACCAAATTCATATGCCAATTAACAAAACTACATCAATCAATAATGTGTATGCCAGACTTCTAACAATAAGTAGAATACACATTACATTACAAAGACATACCACCCTTTAAGTGTATCTATTACTTTTACTATTATGGGAGAGATTTCTTAGTGTGATAATAAACAGGTGTTTGAAATAACTTCACAAAAATCCCACACATTACAATGACAACAATTGCAACTTTCAATACACATAAGCTCTTGCACTCTTCTGCTTTCTTCCTTTCAGTCCGTATCATCATGCTCTTTAATTTTTCATTCTCAGCCATAATCTTTGCATTCACACTCTCCATCAACTTCACCATATCTTCCAACTTCTCATTTACTTTCTTCAAAGAGTCATTCTCGTTCTCAATTTTTTTCAAACTCTTTATCAATCCTGGAACATTCTCAGCCTTTATCTTTGAATTCACACTCTCTAGCAACTTCACCATATCTTCCAACTTCTCATTTACTTGGTTTAAGAGTCCTTCTCAGTCTCAATTTTGTTCAAACTCTTTATCAATCCTGGAATAATTTGCTTAGCACGATCGCATAAAGGGGTGGGTCGATCCATTAGAAGAACTTGCAGTAGCCTGAATTCTAAGGTATTGACAAAGACATCAACATATTGAATCTGAAAACACGAGACCTCAATACTTAGAAGAATAATGCTATTTACCCTAATCAATTGAAAAACTTCAAATACGTACCGGATATTTTTCACAGCCAAAAAACCTCCTCCCCGCATTGCTCTCCTTCCACGAAGTCACTGGTATTGCAAACTGATTACAATAGCATTTTACAGTTCGCCCATCCTCAATCGATCGCGATATCTACGAATATTGGATTTGGTGATCGAATGTTCTTCATAATTTTAGCGGATTGAGGTTGAACCCTATTGGGAGTACACGTGTGTAGCGGTGCCATGCACCTTCATGCAGCAGATTACTCCACCTTGTTTAGTTGTCACTTATGCCAGCTGTATGGAGGCGGTTATTTTTCTTATTAGATGCTAGCTCACCTGCAAATTATTCTATAAATAGATGTACCTTTTCTTTGTTCATTCACGTGATAGTAATACAAAATATCTTCTCATTGTTCATATATGGTGTTCTGTTCTATCTTCATCATGGTATCTAGAGCAGGTTTTTAGATTGATTTGCATTTTTTTGGGAAATTTTTCTGATGGATTTTCGAAATGCTTGGAATAGCAATTGTCCGTTGTTAACAGCGTCTTCTTCTGCGATGCCGTCCATGGTGGCTTCTGGTTCTTCAACTGCCACTGGTTCTTCAACCACCACTGCTTCCATTGATGGTGCTTTCTACCTCCATGGCGCAGATCATCCTGGTCTAATCCTGATTCCTCATCAACTTACAGGTGCTAATTATCTTCCATGGCGACGAGCCATGGAAGTTGGAAGTTGCTCTCGGTGCGAAATCGAAGCTTCAATTTGTCAATGGTGACCTGAAAAAGCCAGCGAAAGATGATGCAATGTACGATTCGTGGCGAAGGGTATATTGGACGGTTATATCATGGATTCTCAACACTTTGTCTAAGGAATTGAGCGATACTTTCATTTATGCTAAGTCTACGAAGGAGCTTTGGGATGCAATCGAGCAGCGTTACGGAGAAAGTAATGGTCTGCTGATATACAAAGTGAAACGAGATCTCAGTACTATGGTGCAAGGAGGTAGTACTATCATTGAATATTTCAATAAATTATGCAAGCTATGGGATGAAATATGTAGTCTAGAACCAGAGGTGAATTGCACATGTGAGGCAGGAAAATTTTTGACTCAACGATATCAGAATGACAAACTAATGCAATTTCTTATAGGGATCGATGATAGCTACAATAATGTGATGAATCAAATGATGCTCATGGATCCTCTGCCTTCTATCGATAAAGCTTTCTCTACATTGCTCGCTGCAGAGAGAAAACGTTCCGTTCATGTTGCAGTCTCTGAGACGGATTCGATGGCTATGGCAGCAAGGTCTTCCAATTTCGGAAGAGGCAACAACTTTAAGAGTGGTGGACTGCAGGCTATGGGGTGGAATGGAGGCAGGGGTGGCCATTCTATTCGATTAACTAAGGAAGAAAAAGCAAAGCTGATTTGTGCCCATTGTGGTGTGCCTGGGCACGAAATGACCACTTGCTTTAAAATACATGGAATGCCTTCTTGGTATAAGGAACTCAAAGACAAGAAGAACAAACATTCTGCTTATAATCTCAGTCTTGGAGAGGACACAGTTCCTAAAGGAGATCATGGCGGAGGGCTTTCTGCTGATTTTCATTCTTTCATGAAGCGTATGACTACCTTCATGGATGCACAGAACAAGGAAGGCAAGGGCGTGCACTTTGCTCAGTTTGCAGATTACGCAGGTAATGATTCTTCCGTTATTCAATTTGCTTTATCCTCGATTGATATAGATTATTTGGATGATTGGATTATTGATACTGGAGCAAGCAAACATATGTGTACTCAATCTAAATTGATGAGTCGTTTAATTCCTGTGCAAAGTAGAACCACAGTTTGTCTTCCTGATGGAAATGCCAAAGAGGTAGCCTTTGTGGGAGAAGTGATTCTTTCTCCGAATATTACTTTAAAAGAGGTCCTGTACATCCCAAGTTTTAAATATAACTTGTTATCAGTAACACAACTTTGCAGAGATTCAGACGTGAGATGCATTTTTCTTGCTCCTATATGTTTCTTTAAGGCCCTTCGAAGTAATGTTACACTAGCGGAGGGATACCTGAGAGGGAACCTTTATTTCTTGAAGAGTCGGTCTGTTGATAATCAAGCTTGCAATGTCTCCTTGGAAACCTGGCATAGAACTCTTGGTCATGTTTCTATTAGTACTTTGAACCATTTGAGTTTTTTGAAACCTTTTTGTAACTCTTCTGCCTCGGAAGATGTTATCTCTTGTGAAACATGTTATAGAGCTAAACAACATCGTTTGCCTTTTGAAAAGAGTTCAGTACATTCTACTTCTTGTTTTGAACTAATTCATGTTGATATTTGGGGGCCATGCAAGGATGTTTGTCATACTAATACTCCATATTTCTTTACTGTCGTGAATGATTTTAGTAGATGCACTTGGGTTTTTTTGATGAAAATGAAGTCCGATGTGGCTAGAATTTCAAAACGATTTATTGTTATGATTGAGAGGTAATTCAATCAAACAGTTACAAGAGTACGAAGTGATAATGGAGTTGAATTTTTGGGCAAGGATGTCCAGCACTTCTTCATTTCCCAAGGGATATTGCATGAGAGGTCTTGTGTGTATACTCCCAACAAAATGGGATGGTGGAAAGGAAACATAGGCATTTATTGGAGGTGGCTAGGGCCTTTCTATTTCAAGCAAAGATGCCTATTGCTTTTTGGCCTTTTTGTGTTTTACATGCTGCATACATCATAAATAGGACCCCTACTGCTCTCTTACAGTGGTCTACTCCTTTTGAGAAGTTTTATGGCAGGGTACCTGACTACACTCGGTTAAAGCCCTTTGGACTTTTAGCCTATGCAACAGTCCCTATTCCTCTTAGAAGTAAGTTTGCATCTAAGTCACTTCGGTGTGTATTTCTTGGCTATGAGTCGGGTCAGAAGGGTTACGAACTCTTTGATCTTGACAATGATCAATTTCTCATTTCTCGAGACATCATTTTCAAAGATCAAATATTTCCTTATTCTACTTCAGTTTCTGATGTTAAATCTCAGCCACAGGTGCTTTCTTATGATCCCGACTTTGATCGAGTCGATGATGTTGAGATACGTTCTCTGCCTTCGGAGTCTACATCCCGTGACTCATGCTCTTCTTCTCCAGAATCTCCTTTTCCCACTATCCCTGTTTCTCCTAATGCCCCACTAAGAAGCACCAAACAAGTCCATCCACCACCTTGGACAAAAGACTTTGTCCTTGCTAATGTGTATCTTGATAAAGAGCCTTCGTTATACAAGCACGCAGCAAAGGAAGATGTGTGGGTTAAAGCTATGGATGCTGAATTTGAAGCTTTAGAAAATAATCAGACTTGGTTGTTAACTGACTTGCCTCAGGGAAGGATGCTATAGGTTGCAAGTGGGTATATAAAATCAAAAGGAAGCAGGATGGGACTATAGACAGGTATAAGGCGAGGCTTGTGGCAAAGGGCTATACTCAACAAGAAGGTGTGAATTTCTTTGAGGTTTTTTCTCCTGTGGTTAAGATGGTTACAGTTCGCCTCATTTTTCCATTGCTTCCATGAATGGTTGGGATCTATATCAACTAGATGTGAACAATGCATTTTTACATGGGCACCTCTCTGAAGAAGTTTACATGGCACCTCCACTTGGCTATACAAAAGCTCAACCAGGGCAGGTGTGTAAGTTGATCAAGAGCCTTTATGGCCTGAAGCAAGCCTCTAGATAATGGAATATTGAGTTAACTTTGAAACTCAAAACGTTTGGTTTGGTTCAATCTCCCCATGATCACTACTTGTTTACTATGCATAGGAATGGTCTCTTTTTGGCTATGTTGGTATATGTGGATGACATTTTAATAACAGGTTCTGATGTTGAGATGATTGAGGCACTTAAACTCTTTCTTCATCAGGCTTTCGCTATCAAAGATCTTGGGTTAGCTAAATATTTTTTGGGGGTTGAGATTTTGAGAAATACAGATGGTGTCTTTCTTTGCCAAAGAAAATATATTCTAGATATTTTAACTGATACACATATGTTTGATTGTAAGCCTACTGTCACACCACTTCCCTCTAGCCTTCATCGTCACTCTACCGATTGTTCTCCTCTTGATAGTCCTGATCAGTATAAAAGGTTGGTGGGACGTCTTCTCTATCTCAGTATGACCCAACCAGATATCACGTATTGTGTTCAACAATTAAGTCAATTTATAACAGCTCCAACATCTACACATTGGAATTCCGCTCTACATGTCCTTCGGTATCTTCTCTTGGTTTGTTCTATCCTTCAGGGTGTACTGCTACTTTGGAAGCATATTGTGATGCTTATTGGGTAGCTTGTGAGGATAGTAGACGATCTATCACGGGTTATTATGTTTTTCTTGGCAACTCTTTGGTTTCTTTCAAAAGCAAAAAACAATTCACTGTTTCTCGATCTTCCGCTGAGGCAGAGTATAGGGCCCTTGGTACCACCGTCTGTGAATTACAATGGATTCATTATCTTCTTCAGGACTTACATATGTCTATTCCTCTTCCTATTCCTCTTCACTGTGATAATCGTGCCAATTCGGTCTTTCATGAACGTACCAAGCATTTGGAGATCGATTGCCATTTGGTTCGTGACAAATATAAGGATGATTTCATCAACCCCTGTTTCGTTTCTTCCTCTCTACAAGTTGCTGATGGTTTTACTAAAATTTTGGGTGGTCCATAGTTTGCTACCTTTGTTCGCAAGTTGGGAATGACGACATTTTCTCATTCTCCACCTTGATGAGGGGATATTGGGAGTACACGTGTGTAGCGGTGCCATGCACCTTCATGCAGCAGATTACTCCACCTTGCTTAGTTGTCACTTATGCCAGCTGTATGGAGGCGATTATTGTTCTTATTAGATGCTAGCTCACCTGCAAATTATTCTATAAATAGCTATACCTTTTCTTTGTTCATTCACGTGATAGTAATACAAAATATCTTCTCATTGTTCATATATGGTGTTCTGTTCTATCTTCATCAAACCCAGCTTTCTGCTATGTTCCGCCGTCGTTATCGTTAGGGTGTTAGGGTTCTACGTGTCGTGATATCTTACAGCACACCGCGCTAATAAAAGCCAAGAACCCAGGGGACTGAAGGGAAGGAATGTTCGCGGCGTTGTTAGGTTTCAGCAGATTTGGGGATTTCAAGTGTTTTAACACGTTTAATTCTCTTTTTTTTCTTTTTCTTTTTTTTTAAATTATTTTATAGGTTTTAATTTATTTAATTGATTTTTTCTATTTTAATTTAATTAAATATTATGCTGATTTGGAAATGAAAAAAAATAAATAAATATGTGGATATGACGTGGCGGATTCATTGGCTAAAAAAAATCAAAATTGCCACGTCGGACTGACCAACCAGAACTAAAGCATGACGTGGCAGATTCCGACGAAATTTGCATTTTTCGGCAAAAATTAAAACAAATAATTAGTTAAACAAAAAATGAATTTAACTCATTTATTAAATATTAAAATATGAAGCAAACGTAAGAACGAGGTAAATAAAGTCAGGGGTATTGATTCGGATAAAGGAGGATCGTGGTGATTAAACAGGAACGCAATTTGAAGTTGCCACGTTTATAGGGAAATGGCTGTTCCTGTGAATAAAGAATAGATTTTTCTTAGGTTAGGGTTTTTGCTCCTTTCCTTTGTCTTGTACTTTCCCCCTTACTTCTAAGTCTCACCTTTTTCAAATTTCAGAATCGATTCAACCATCTTTATACCCTATTAATGCTTTCAAATTTTGTCAATCACTACTCAGGGCCTCTGTGAAGCCGTGATTGCATCGCTAGGGGAGGGAGATCGATGATTTGCAGCATCTAATGGACCCTTCGCCACTGCAATCCACTCCATCCCTTGAACAAGACGAGTGGGGTATTCTCCTATTTTCCTTTTTTTTTTCGATTCAAATAGATAATTAGATTCCTCTTGGAGTTTATTCCTGTTCTGTGTTCTAATTGGAAGAAAATTTATTTGCTGTGGAATTATGTATGCTGGTTGAGGTAATTTCTGTGATTCAGGGTAATGGTACGTTTACTTCTGAAGTAAACTCATGAACATTAAGATGGGCACTATGGACTCTGAATTTAAGCCTTGTAAACTAGGAACTCCTTTTAAGTTCTGGGGCTTTAAATTGATCTAAAAAATGGATTCTGTAACTCTGTTTTCTCTCGTTTTTTGTATGGTAGTTGATATCTTAGTGCTTGTTGGGCGCCCGCGCTTGTGATGTTTTGGATACAATTATGAAATGATGTAACAAAGACAAAATATATATAAGTTGCTTTAATCTAGGAAGCTAGTCCTCCTGCTTATGTTTGAATTTTTGATTACCGTCTAGTGATGCACTGTTTAATGTGATAAGTAGCAAACTTTATTTTTGGTAGTAATAGTATTCTTGTAGTTTTCAGAGTTACAATCACTTAGGGATCCCTGGCGTGTGAGGGCGCACCTAAAGTGTTCTCTTCTTGAACATGAGGAAATTAAAATGTTTGTCATATAGTGATAATATTCCTCAAGTATTCCTTGAGCCTACTTTTTATAAGTCTAAAATGTACTAATGATGTATTTCTCACATTCTAAATAATTGATTAAAATTTACCAAAGGAGTAACGTGGAAATTGCTTCTGTAACTTCCCTGCCTCTTACTCGTAGAGGCAATGATCTTCAAGCCTATAGCAACTTGTGCCTCAAGTGACAATGATTTTGGTCAAAACATGAGCAATTATCTGATATGACATATTGTATTGATTTTCATTCAGTGAGCATAATAAACATATTATTATTGGTGCAAAGGTGTTTCGAAACCTGAGATAAGGTGTGCCTTTTGAAGACGCTACTCAATTTCTAATTTAATAAATTGGATAAAACCTTCATAATATTAAAGATTTTAAATACGCATGTAAAAGGAAGGAGACTAAAAAACTTTAACATATGGAAGGAAAAAGGGGGAAATGTAGAAAACATAGCTGCATGACTAGGCAAGCAAAAAGGCATGTCTTTGGTTGGTGGTGATGGATCTTGGCATCTACTGGGAGGGGCTGCAGTGGTGGTCAGTGATCTTATGGTTTTCTTGATGGTGAAGATTTGTTGGGAAGTAATGAAGTTTCTTGCCCTAATTGAATTTATTGGTTTGGGGTTTTGAATGTGATCTCGTATTCAAACATTAGAGGTGTACCTTGAAACATCGCGTCCACGTGTTTTCGCGCGGGGTGGCCGGGTGGGGAATGAAAAGAACAGCTAGTACTAGAGACAAACCTATATTGGTTGTTAAATAGATGTACATTAGCATGTACCTGCAATGCATTCTCCGCCTCTTGCTTGCAGTGGCACTCTGCTGTACTACCCTGTGTTCATGCCTCAATGGGCCATGGCCCATCTCTTATTATTTAGTATATTTCACACGTTTTGGATAAGGAATGTTCCTTTCTTTTTTGACTATATGGCATCCACACAACACCTAGGATTCTGTATCGTTTAGATACTTCCGCATGAGCATAAACCAGGGTAGTTAAACTAATGCTGCACATGGAATACCTAGAAATTATATTCACTTGCCTTTGTTAAGATTGCCTGTTGATTACTATGTTTGGCGTTCTGGATGTAGATATTGTTAAAATAGTCAAAGCGTTGTACGAAATTGTATATTTCCATTATAGCGAATTGAAGGCATCCCAATATTACTATCAATGAAACCAATGACCAATTTGCTTATGTGATATTGCCAAGTTCATGATAAACACCTCTCTGTATGAAAATATTGACGTGTTTATATTCTAATTGATGGGGAGTGGTCCTTTTTCCTGGAATTTGATTGCTATAATTATCAACTGAATGGATGCAGTTGCTGTTGAATCTTGTAGCAATAAACAATAGTTCCCGTAACCACCGGCACTCTCAAAATATAGCTGTCGTGTAATGCTTATCAGATTCTTGTGACTGTAAAGGAATTAAACGCCATACTGCTTGAGTATAACCTTGCTTTTTTTGTGGTATTTTTTTGTCTTCACTGAAATGCACAATGCACTTACCAACAATTTTTCTCTTGTTGTTGCTTTTGTTAGATACTGATGGATTTGTAATCCCGAGCTTGGGAATTGAAGATCTAGATCAAAAAAAAATTGATTCCCCCAAAGTAGAAGAATCCAAGATTTCTGAAGTTCAGGTAAACAATAAATCCTTTTTATATTCACTAATAAGAACTTAAAAGAAGTCTCTTTGAACAATTCAAAGCATTAAGTTTATCTGCTTATAAGAGATCTCCGATGTTTGTTCTTGTTGGAAAGGCTCGCAAAGACGAGAATATATACCTTGGACCCCACGGTGCTCCTCCTCAAGCTAAGCAGCAGGAGCAAAAATCTTCCAGCCGTAAACAGAAGTTTAAGCAGAAAATCAAGGCAGCGGACAAACTATACAGTGGGACAGGGCGAGAGAACAAGGTGGATAGTTTAAGGGAGCTCGTAGGCGTGGGAAAAATGCCAGTGATTGGGTCGAAGACTTCTCCTAGGGATTGGCTCGACCCCCACTGTCACGAGTCCGAATTTGAGAGGAGAAATCTGCATTAATGTTGCAGAATCTATTCAATAGTTGGCAATTGCCTACTGAAAACGTTTTTCTTGGGCCTGTTGTTAGTCCAATAAAGTCTTGTTTGACTATCATTTAAAGGAACTTCAACTTATATACCATATAAACGTTGATGTATTTTTACAAAAATAGTTGTGCTCTTCAGAGCACATGGCATTACAAAATTTCATTATGATGGTATTCTGAATTCCTTTTATCTTTGTATCTTTCTACGGTGGAATTTGGCAAGTAAAGAAAGAGCAACCAAAGGTTCACTAAGCCTTTTCTATACCCTCTTTGCTCATCTATTGGTCTCTTTCCCTTCCATAACTCCCTTCTCCCACCTAAGATTGAAGAATTTTTATTTTAAACTCTTACTTGCTCCGTTCTTTAAATAAATCAACACTTACTATTTTTATCTATTTCATAAATAAATTCACATCTCAAATAAAGAAATTACATTCAATCCAATAATCTTACAATACACTTTAATTTTAAAATTATCACTCATTTGTCAACTCACATAACTTTATAATTAGCTTAAAAAAACCCCGAAAAGCAAAGCAAAAAACATTTTTTAAAAAAATTCTATATCTACAGTAACTGTGAACTTAAATATGGGACGAGGGAAGTATAATTTTTAACAATTTTAAATAATACTCACTCTGCCCCTTTAATACGTATACATTTTATCATTTTCTTTTGGAGTTGATATGACCTAAAAAACAATATTATACTCAACTCAATACACATGGGTCCACCCGCGTCACTAATATAACTATATATTTCACATTAAAATATAATATCCCACAATCGACTACACGTTAAATTATTGTACTATTTAATCTACGTGCAAAAAACAAATAATTACGTATCAAAGGGACGGAAGGAGTAGTTATTAGTTAATCTCTACGTCTCATAATAATGGTTACATATTTTTAAGACGTTTCACTTTAATAGTTACATTTTCTTTTTTATTAAATAAAACTCACGCAAAATGATTAATATATCTCAATGGGTCAACATATAATACTAATACAACTTTTTATTTCAATCCTACTGTGATTAACTTACTTAATAATACTCATTATCATTCAATTCTACATTTTGGGGTTTTTTTTATCAAAGCATTTTTTTTATGTTTAAAATTGATTCTTAAATTTAACCATACTTTTGAGACTTCATCACGACGATTCTGTCTAAATGACTGGTGGTGAGGCTTTCAAACCTTGATGATCATTTCGTTTATGTGGGCGGCGATGAGGCGGAATTTTTACATGAATAGCAGTAAGGTTTCAACCTTTTTTTATTTTTTTTTGAGGAAACCTTTAATATTGATCATAATTCTAATATCAAATTCAAGTTAAATAACCACATCTTCTAAAAATTAAAAAAAATAAAAATTTAACACCTAAATTCTAACATCGTAATGAAATTATGGATTATTAGGAAGTGACAATAATAATTACCGTTTTCTAAAGTCAATTGTACGTATCTCTAGTCATCCATGATTTGGCTTCTATCACAAATTGTCAATTTCAATTTTGAACCCAAATCAATCCAAATCCACACCTCATTTTAAACCCCACTTGATTTTAGGAAAAGGGTCGATCACACTCTTGAACTTATACCAAAAGTTCAACTAAGCTCTCAACCTTTATTTTTTAACATCCAAACCCTCTCTCTCTCTAAATAAATCAAAATCACCCTTCATCCTTTATTTTTTTACATTCAAACCCTTTAGCTTTCTAAATAAATCAAATTAACCTTCCATCCTAACAAATCACTCAAAATATTATTTTTATATTAATTAAAAATCATTCTAAAGGCAAACTGGCAATCGAGCTCCTGTGATATATATATATATATATATATATATATATATATATATATATATATATATATATATATATATATATATATATATATATATATATATATAATTGTAATGAAACATAATTATATCCTTATACTTTATATTATATTTTCCCTTGTAATTTATAATTTTTAGAATATAATTATAATGTTATTCTAATACTTGTTATGAGAAGGTCGAAAATAAAAAAAAATACAAAAATATTTTTTCGTTGCTTTTATTTTTTTAATTCTTCGACATAAATTAACCACAATTTATTTGAATGTTTTAATTTTAATTTCAGCAAATATGAAAAAGGGTCTGAGGCTAGAATTATATAATTAATTTATGACAAATTTCCAAGTATTTGGAAAAATAAATGACATTTTAAATAATGAATCCCAACAAAGTAAAATAGGATATAAATCACTAAAATAAAATATTAGAATAACATTGTAATTATATTCTAAAATTATGAATTACAAGGGAAAATATAATATAAACTATAAGGATATACTTATGTTTCATTACAATTAAATAAATAAATAAATAAATATACATAAATAAATAAATAAATAAAAACAGACACAGGCGCTCGATTCCAAACATTGCCTTTAGAAAATATCTATATGATTTTTAATTAATATAAAAATAATATTTTGAGTGATGTGTTAGGATGGAGGGTTAATTTGATTTATTTAGAAAGCTAAAGGGTTTGGATGTAAAAAAATAAAGGATGAAGGGCGAATTTGATTTATTTAAAAAGGTAAAGGGTTTGAATGTACAAAAATAAAGGTTGGGGGCTTAGTTGAGCTTTTGGTATAAGTTCAAGGGTGTGATTGACCCTTTTCCCTTTATTTTTTAACTACTTTCTAGATCATCACTGCAATAAAACACTTCAAATTTTCAATACTGCCACTCCTTCCTTTATTTTGAATTGTTGACTGCATAATCTCAACCGTTTCTCCTCCACCGGCTTCCTTAATCACTGCAGGCATTCTAATTCTCAACTTCAGCGGAATCGTGAAACCGAGAGTGTAAGTTCAATTTTTCCTGATTATTCACGGTAGAGCAGTGTTTTATTCTTCTCCTTCGGTTTAATTGTTTCTCCTCAGCTGAAATTCTTCTGTGCTTCAATGGTGATTGGTGTATCGGTGCTAGTTTAGTTATCTTATCTCGCAGTGCTTGGAATTTGTTGCTACTTACTGAATCTGATGAATTATACAAAGCTCTAACTTGTTTGATGCCCAAACCGAATACCAAATTATGATTAATTGATCGTTATATTGCCGTCGGAACAAATCAGAAATTTGGGGAATTTATCTAAGTTGATTTAGTATTGCAAATGACTGAAATTGGTTAATTTGATTTAGGTTTAGAAGCGGTAAATCAGTTATAATTGTTGATTTTGCATCATATTAGGAAGCCAAATGCTTAAAAGTGAATATGTTAGTTTCAGATCCTAAACAGTTTAGCTCTTTTAGTGATGTTTGATGCTTAGGATTTGGGTTTTATTAACAGGTGGTTGTATTTCCCCATTCATAGATCAACCATTTGCTGGAATGGCCAGTGATGGAGAAAATGCCTTAGTAACAGGACTACTAAGTCCTCCAATTCAAATCAATAAATCTGATCATAGGAAAAGAAGATATCGTCGTTGTAGAAGTGCTCCTATGGCTGAATATGTTCCTGGGGAAATTGATGCCACAGATGGTCGGACTCTTTCACGTGTAGAATCCTTTTTCGATCGAATCCACCCCAGTTTCAGAAGGGTGGCTATTTACTTGCTTTTATATATGGGTATTGGTACTGCTTGCTTTTACGTTGTTGAGGGCCAGATCAAGGGAGAGAAAGTAAACGGCTTTCTTGATTCTGTTTACTTTTGTGTTGTGACCATGACCACGGTTGGATATGGAGATCTCGTGCCCAACAGTGCAGCTTTGAAGTTTTTGTCTTCTCGGGAATGGCCCTGGTTTGTCTCATTGTGAGCAGAGGAGCAGATTACCTAGTTGAAAAGCAGGAGATTTTGCTTATCAAGGCATTGCACTTGCATCAAAAGCTCGGTACTACTGATATTATGAAAGAGATGGAAATCAACAAAACTCGATACAAGTGTCTTGTGACAATGGCCATTCTTGTAGTGCTCATTTTGGTTGGCACAGTCTTTCTAATTAAGATCGAGAAATTGGATGCAATTGATGCATTTTATTGTGTTTGCTCGACTATTACAACATTGGAATACGGAGATAAAAGCTTCTCTACCGAAGCTGGGCGTATTTTCGCTATCTTTTGGATTTTAACAAGTACCATTTGTTTGGCTCAGTTCTTTTGTTACGTGGCGGAGCTGAACACAGAGCATAGGCAGAAAGATCTAGTGAAATATGTTCTTACCAAGAAAATGACGAATGTTGATATGGAGGCAGCTGATGTCGATGAGCATGGAATCGTGGGGTTAGTCACACATTGCCTGAATGATGATTCTAATAATTTATGTGGCATTTCAAACTTTTATGCTCTTGTAATGATATGTACGTTGTAGCTTTGTGGCTGTTGTCATTGATATTGTTTCTTTACAGAGCTGCTGAGTTCGTCTTAAACTAAAAGAGATGGGGAAGATCACTCAAGAAGACATTTCACTTCTACTTGGAGAGTTTGAAAACCTCGACGTTGATCAATCTGGAACTTTATCTGCTCGTGACTTGATGCTTGCCCAATCAAATCAAACAAGACAGTGATTCTGTGAGTTCTTACTCTGGTCTATACACACTTCATATTAGATTTTTCCCAGTTTTTTGTGCATTCCACTTCTGTGTCAAAACTGTGTTCATTGACTTGCTTCCACTTGTATTCTCATTTGTAATGTTAATATTAGCAATTAGCATGCTTTTAACTGTTATGCATTAACATGAACTTGGAGATTAGTTAGTTCTAATTTGGATTATGTTATCCGAACTTGACCGAGCTGAACCAACGAGAAGACAGAGTCACACACTATACTACACTCATGATGCAAACAAGAAACAGAGTTACTCTATATGAGACTAAATATACAAACTAGATATGTTCTCAAATTCAAAGTGTATGTTGTTTTCAGATTTCTTAGGTATTTGGTGGCCCTATTTATTGGAAGATTGGGTTAAAATTACATCATATGAGACTCACAATGTAAACTTGCAAAGTGTGTGCTGTTTTTAGATTTCATAAATATTTGATGCAAGTTATGTATGATCCAAGCTTGATAGATAGATAGATAGGTAGATAAGAACAAGCATCACATTATCTAAATTTGTTGTACTTGGTTAATAAAGGAGTCATAAAGTTCGATAATGACACATTTCAAATAATTAAGGAGATGTGGAAAAACTTCCAAAATGATGACACAATTCAAATTATTAAGAAGATGTGGAAAAACCCCACAACTAAACTTCACACACACACAAGCACATAAGGGGCTATAAAGAAATAAAGCTCTTACAATACCCTACCACTACGGGGTGCTACCCGGAGTTTGGATCTCTCCCGTACGGGAGGATCCAATTCTCATCACGGGAGGATTCAGTTCTCTCGCTACGAGAACTTCCGTGCTACACCATTATCCAAGGACCAAAGTGTCAAATCACCTACATTCCGGTCACCAAATTATTCTCCAATCATTTCACTTCACTCGTCCAACAAAATTGCAACCTACGGGTTTGAGCTCAATTTGTCACTTATAGTGACTGATCACATAAGATGCAAATTACCTATTTCACTTTCTGATTTATGTTTCAATATGGGGTGATTCTTGGGTGACCCGAGGTCACCCATGACCCTCTCACATGAGGGGTTGGGTGAGGGGGTGGGGTGGGTGCGGTCCTGGGTGACCGGGTCACATAAGTAACCCTCCTCAATATGTTTTATTTAGTAAAATGCTAATAATTTTAGAACACATGGCATCATCAAGGTCGGGTGGGATAGATAACTTGGAGAGTGATTCAAACTGTCTTTGTTAACTAAAATATTTTTATTTGGTTTGATGATTAAAAGAATTAGAGTAATTTAATTCATGTAAAAATATTTATAATTCCCTTATAAATTTTACAATTTTGCCTTTATTTATAATCCGCTTCATTACAAAGTATTTAATTTTTTTTTTAAAAGAAAGATCTACCCACATTATTAATACAATTAAAATATGAGACTTACATACTCTACTAATACAATTATTTACTATATATTAAATAATAATATTCTTTAATTCACGAGTAAAAAGTAAATAAATATATTTATAGGTACGGAGGGAGTATTATCTACCTTTACTTTTATTTATTTTTTTAATAATTTTAGTTTGTAAAAGTTATTAAATTCTACTCTCTTTCCCACACCACCATTTACATTTACTGTTCCATATAGTTTAAGAAAAAATTTTTGATCAACTTTATTGATATTCGAGTATATTTTAGTATTTTTTTATGATAAATAAATAAAATGTAAAATATTGTTATGAGTGCGTAATAGGAATATCAAATTAGAAATTAAAGTAATTTTTTAGGTTATTGAGTAGAGTGTTTTTTTTTGTGAAGTGTTTTATAGGACTAACAAAGAGAAAATTGTGAAAGGTTTTGTTGGACAGAGAAAATATAATTTCTTTATTTTTCAAACTAAATAAAGTTAAAACGAATTTAAACGAAAATAAATTTTTTGTATAATTGTGAAAATTCTTTATGACAACTTGACATAAATAAAAACTAGTATTTACCCGGCCGCGCGTTGCGCGGACAGTGACATTTTTTAAATATTTTTAATATGTAAACTTTTGTTTTTTTATAAGATTAATAATATTCCCTTGAAATTGATGAGTGATTTATTTTAATCTAAAACCACAACGATCTCATGCATGACTTGATTGTGATTCTTAAACCGCTGTCATTAACAACTATGAGGACTAAAATGTTTAGTTTGGGAAGAAGCATGAGAAATGTTATAGTTTTACCTGGTCATGATAATCAGATTGATGAGTACGCGTTGTCGTTCTATGTTGAATTTCTCAATTGTTGATATTAGCATGTAATAGAGCTTGAGCATGAAACTAAATATTTAGAAGAATCTGCAAATTCATTGTCACAATAGATAGAACTTTTCATGAGAAAGATTATAGATATGTAATGATGAGAAATGTTATTGATATATAAAATAATATGAATATTGAATTACAACTCTGCTAAGCATGTTAAGAACTAATTATGTTTGAACTATGATCAATTATAACCGTCATGAGTTTCTAATTCATTTAAGAATTCGTTCGCCCAAATTAGTGCATATGGTTATTAGTTAAATAAATCTGGTTATTTGAATAATAATCATGAGTACTTAGAATTTATCAATTAAAAATGAAAGAAAATATAACTACAGAGAAAGGGTGATCGAAGGGTTAGTAAAGTTATTACCAAATAGGAATATCTATCACCCGTACCTGTATCAGTAAATGTCCATCACCCGTATATACCCGTATCTACAACATAGTTAATGATATTTGCAAAAACAATGAGTTAATTGTCATACAATCAAATGAATGTTTGCTATAACAACATACTATTTATATCTCAAATAATTGGAGTGGATATACAATGGTAGATTTCCTACAATAATAAATACAATAATCATGCTTTTAAATAAATATATAATAAATATGATTAAATAAAATTTATAATTGTTAATTAAATATATAGATATTCTACAATATATACTATATAACATATATTAAATAAATAAAAATTAATATGTAAATGGATACTCGTGAATATTTAAAATATATTTAGAACAAATATTAGTCAAAAATATTCTTTCTAAAATACTTTTTCATGCAAAACTTGTATATATGCAATACAAAATCACTCTTATCATTAAGTGTTAGTCTCATGTAAACCGAATGTACATGAATGTACATGTAAACCTTAATTTTTAAAATTACTTTTTAATATATAAAAAATTACTTTTTAAAGAGTAATAATTTTTATATAGAAAAGTAATAATTAATGTATCTAAAAAGTAGTTTTCATGTACTAAAAACTAAAAAGTAATAAAAAAATCAGGCTTTACAAAATTTGAAGAGTAATTTTTTAGTTTTGAAGAAAAACAATTTGTGTCTAAAGAGTAATTTTTCATGTACTAAAAAATAACTGGATTTACATATAAACGTATGTAAACCCACTTTACGCAAGTGTTTGTGTATTATTAAAGATTGTATAAATTGAAATTGGGTTTAATTAAAAAAAGATCATACAAAGTTTAGTAAATATAAAATTTGAATAATTTATACAGCTCAAATTTATAAAATCAAATAACAATTAATACTGTATATATTTTGTCATCATGATTTGCTGAAAAATTGGGCGATTTTTTGATTGATGAAGAATCAATATTAATCACGTAAAAAATAATTAGCAATATATATATCTAAATATTGTTGTTTATACTGTTTAGAACAAAGATTGGATGTGATATGTCAATCATATACAAAAATTAATTAATTAATTAATTATATATATATATTAATTTATTGCAACTCAAAAAAAAATGAAAAAATTAATTTATAACTTATAAAACCCTAAACACCAAAATCCTAAGCCCTATAATTTTGAGAACATTTAGATTGTTATTTGTTAGTAAAGTAATTAAAATAATGTAATTACAAAAGACATCTTTATAAATTAAATAAAAACAATGTTTATAATATTAAAAAAAACTTAATAAGTCACGAAAAAGCAATGTTTATCATATAAGTAGATTATTCAGAGTTCGTATGAAATGAAACACACCTCAATAAGTATATGATTCTATATATCCTAAACCATAAATACGTAAAGTATAAAATCTAAAACCTATATATCGTAAACAATAAACTCTTAACTCTAAAAACACTATTAGGTAAATCTTAAAGCCTAAACTCTATTCACTAAGCTCTAAAACCCTAAAACCCTAAACATTAAACCTAAACCCTAAACCCTAAGCTCTAAAACCTAAAATTCGAGAAAGTTAAATTGTTATTCGTAATTAAAATAAGTAAAAGAATTTAAATATAAAAAATTATGAAAATTTAATATATGTATAACAATAAATATCACAATAATTAATATAAATTTTGAGAAAACTAAATTGTTATTCATTGTTATTTATTGTGGCTGGAAAAGTAAAGTCGAATAAGAATTAAATAAATTATAATCTTGTACTCCATTGTCTAGATGATAGAATTACACACTAATCTAAATTTTTATTTTATATAAAAACTAAATTTATAGCATTACATATTGAAGAAATCTTACAACATAAAAATGTTCTTTGCTATAAACAAAGTAGACTTAAATGCAATAATTTAGTTTCAAAAACTCAAAATGCAGACTGGGTTTACCAAGTGCTTTGCTATATGAAACATTAATGGAATTTAACTCAACTTAATTATAAACATGCTCAACCAATAGAAACCTGAAAAAATTAAATAGATAAAAGAGAAGTCAGTTAAAATATAGGCCAAAATAGGTGTACTAAATAGTTGAGAACAAAGCCCAAAATAGGATTTTAAATCAAGTTCAGGCACATAGGTCATAACGTCTAGACCATTATATAAAAGCATAGCAAAACAAAATATAGGCAGGCATGCCAAAAAAAAAAAAAAAAAAGAAAGAGCAAGAATAAAGCACTTATGCCTAAAAAGATAAATTGAAGAAATTATTAGGTAAATAGGCCTCAAATGCCACAATTACTGTTAAGCAAACACCCATACAAATTATAGGCTGATGGGACACAAAAATATGAAATGAAGCATATATAAGTTCACATTCCAAACTAAAATAACAAGAATAAAGCCGGTCGGCCTCATGCAACAATTATCGCAGTGTACATCAACACCTAATACAAACATAAGCTCACGGACTACAAAATTTATATGCACTAAATTAGAAAGCTCTAAAAAGAAACAAACAAACTAATATATATGTACTAAACTATTGGTACTTTGAAGCCCAAGATAAAATTTATAATTCTATGTTCCTAATAGTATGCATCTGGCATAAAACAAATGTAAGGAAAAAAAATACCTTGACTATACATGTACTGCATCTGCAAGCTGATCAATGTACATTTCATTCATTATAAAATCAAAGTAGTCGAGTGTCTCCGGCCCTCAAACAAAATCATTCATTATAGCTATTTGATTTAAAATGGACAGGTGCAATACAATAAAAAAGACGGGTCAAAATACATTATTAATGTGATTCTAAGATCACAGCGAGTTATGTGTGCTATTTTCTTACATATACATTATTAATGGGACAAAACAAAAGATAAAAGAGATGGAATATGCATCATGAGTTACAAAAAATTAGGCCTGAGGTATATTGGTAGAGGAGAAACCTTTGTACCCTCTATAAGCATAATAAGCAATACAGGTAGGATTAAATATAATTCACCCAATATAGTCAAAAATGGCCCTACACCATATTAAGAATAAGAATTATGAGATTCACTCAATTCTTAAAAGTGTTCACTACATAATCTTTAGATTGATATCTTGTTAATGTGATCTAATAATTAACCACTATTCTAAATACCATTAAACTACTTTGATAATACATCATTGCCAAAGCTAATCATTTTAATCACTATCCAACCAAAGAATTACAATTATAATCTATATATATCTCATGTACAATATATCATTGTATACTGATCAAGATTTATATATTTCACAATATAATATTCCTTTGTGGTAATATATCAAATAACTCAATTGCATTGTCCAAGCAATAATTATCAGCATAAAACTTAACTAAAGCACTACCTGTGAGTATTTAGAAAGTTTTCAAAGATCAAATTTGATTATAAAGTGGGATTCTACTGATCTAAAATTTTCGATATCTTGTTAAACGCAAGAAATAATCACAAACCCAATCATGTAGAAAAAATTAAGTACATTTTTTTTGTATTAAGAGTTTGACTCACTACCTTAAGATTGAAAGTGGATTATTAAAATAATATTCTTATAGACCTCAACTTACTAACAATAAGCTTCTTATATATAACTTACTAATAGTTGTTACATATTAATGTACTAGTATATTCTGTCAACAAAACTAATTAGAAAATTCCTCAATTCAATAATTACTTGGAACAAATACTCTAATCTATCAAGTGGGGATATCAAAATCCATTTTTCATTCAAGTCCTTATAAATGTACGAAGCACCACTTAAATTACAAAAATGTCAATTTTCTCTTTGATATTAATCTACTGTCCAAGAAATAATATTAAGTGACATCACAAACTAAAACCTCAAATACTTATAGAGCTATATTCGAAAAGAATAGTTCAATTAGTTCTTACATTTCACTCATATATTGATTCCAATGCTTATTCTTTTCGAAAAAAATTCCAAAAAACTTAATCTATTACTACATTAATCAAAGTCAAGACACCGGTGAAGTATTAACAACAAAATCTAGAGACCTTCTCGATGCAGTTTGAGTATGAATAGGCATTTTTTAAGCAAGAGTTTACAATTTGGAACAAATCTATACTAATATAAAAATTCACTGGACTGTTATAAGAAACATAAGTAAATTGTTAGTTATAATGCATTTAATTTTATTCAGTTTATACGTGACAATGTCTCATTTTTTTCTCATTTCTTTTAATTCAAACCTCATGAAACCCGAAATGAAAATAGTTAGTTCTTTTATTCTTCGATGAAAAAAAAATTAATACCTTGTGCAATTATTCGGAGGCTTCAGGGGAAGTGAAATGGGCCGGCTGGGCGCACTCCGTCAAATAAATCGAAACAAAACCGTTACAACACCGCCGACGGAAAAATCAAATCGCGGAAAGGATGCCACTTACTCTACAATCGGAGTATGTTCTTGAGGGTAGAGAAAGGGATCTGGGAGAAGAAGGATTAGAACCCATACAAATTTTAGGGCTTAGAACCGGCATTTAAAATATATCAATCCTCCTGCAGCATCAAAAAGTGAGACATTCTAGGGCTTCGACTGTTTCCAACAGAAAACAACGATGGAAGAGACGGAATTGAAAATGACTTTAGGGTTTGCAAAATGGGTTTTGTTCATTGAAATTTCTCAAAATTATAAAAAGTCCTAGATTTTTGTTTAAATTAGGGAGGAGGCACCGAATTACTAAATAAAAGTATCAAGAAATTAGTTGAAATTAGAATACACCTAGAGCAATGCAAGAAAAAAATTAGACAAAACACATGATAGAGAGAAAAAAGAGGCACAAACTGGAGGGTTGGATGAAGACCAATCGCCACAACACCAGCTCTTGACTCTCCAGGAAGATCATCAGCAAAAAAAAAAAAAAGCAAGTCAGTAGGATTTAAAGTCATGATTTAAAGCTACATACTCACAAAAGAAACCACAATTTATTATTATATATATAGGATAGTATGCACCCTTTAAATATAGGGGTGAATGGGCGGGCAGAATTTAAAGATTTATCCAGCCTTAATCCATGCCAACGAAAAACTCCATCTCAAGCATACTAATCTTTAAGCTTAAGCAAGGTTCTTATTCCGTGCTCAATGGGAATTTGCAGCTTCAACTTCTACTAAAAAAAAGGCGCACCTACAGCGAGGAAAAATTATTGTTAACATCTACTTTTATTCTCAAGATAATTTTTAAAAAAAATACAACTCTTTATGATTCTATTAAGACGAACCTGATCATTGTAGTTATTGAAAGAGAACTTCCACTAAAATCTTTGGCTCAATGGCAGCAAGGACGCGAGGTCTTCTAGGCCCTCAGATCACTTAAATAGAGATGTACAAATAAGAAATGATTGGGAAGCCGATAAAAAATATAAAAAAAGAGAGAAATAACATCCTACCTCTCAGATACTATAGAAAGGTAATATTCATCATCATGGGGACAAAAGGTTCGACGATGAATGTTAAGGTGCTTTGCAACCACTCATCTCAACCTGGAAAAAAAAAAGGCAAAATAAGCTGGCAGTACAGATATACCAATAAAGGTAGCAATTTATTTGAAGTTTTAGCAAACCTCTAAACCAAGACACTCTTTTATAAAATGAAGCAACCTGTGCGAGATCCATATTCAAGGCTACCAGACCACTCTCTCTTCCCACGTTTCCCAAACAACATGTCATGTTTCACAATCAACTTAGTCTATGAGAGCTATGGTTCTTTTTTAGTGTAGATCAAAGAGCAATTTTAATACCCAAAATTAAACTCTTGCAAACCTTATTCCCCAGCTTCAAAGCTCTCGTGGTCAACGAATCATGGTCCATAATCCCGTTGTCCTGAAGAAAAGCAACGCCTTTGCCTTTCACTAATTTGAAAAAAAAAAGTATTCAGAAATTAATAATTAATCAACGTAGGTAATTTGAAATAATTACCCGAAGAAAGTGGAGATCACATTATCAACAATCATCTTCTCCTCAAAATCATTACCGTCATCCCAAAAAATATAATAAATCCACTCAAGTGCCTGAAAATCAAGCAAAATTCAGATTCCTAATTTAGTTCAATCTGAAAATAAATCAAAAGAAAATTTAAAACAAAGGATAATTTAATCGAACTCACGTCTCTTTACCAAACCTGGGGTAAAATATTTGCGCAAGAAGAACATGGAAAAGTGAGAGGAGTGAAATTAGGGTTTACTAAAGTTTTATTCATATAGAGAAATTGAATGCACACTGATTTGTAAAATGGGAGAAAGTAGCGGGGAGGCTACGAAGGTAGTGGTGGAGGTAGCGAGGGCGGTGGCGGCTATGGATGCGGCGGCAGAGGAAGGAGTGAATTAGGTCTTGTTACAAATGAGAAGACCTATCAACACAACGTGGAAGAGAGAATGGGTGGAATAATATGCTGTCCTGGTAGGGATTGGCAGTAAAATTAGGGTTTAGAATGAGTTCTGTTTAAGAGTTCAAAATGGGTTTTGTTCGTAAATTTTATTATAATTGTAAATGAGTTCTTAATGAAAAAAAATATTTTTTCTTCGATAACTTTCATTCATTTTGAAATTAGTCCATTAATTTTTTTAATTTTGAAATTAGTTCGTTAATTTTATAACAATTTTGAAATTAATCCATTAACTTCATAAAATTCAACATTTTAGTCATTTGACCTGCTATGGCAGGTCATTTGAATATTTTCACCCTAATTAATCTATATCATATTTTTATTTAATCAATTTTATCTCACTTTTCATTTTTCACTTTTGTATATCAAACAAACAATATTAATCTCATTACTAAAGTGGAGCAAATTTGACTAAATATTGATACTTCCTTCGTCCGCTCGAAAGATGGTCTTTTTTTTTATTTTGGTCGTCCGTTCCAAAGAAGGTCACTTCCTTTTTTACACACATGAGATCCACACACACCCACTAATACAATTAAAATATGAGATTCACACTCCCACTAATACAACTATTCACTACACATTAAATAACAATACTTCTTAATCAACGTGCACAAAAGCAAAATACCCTCTTTCGGGCGGACGGATAGATAATAATATAAATTCTTAGTGGAGACTATTTTTTTTTAAATAGTATATATATATATATATATATATATATATATATATATATATTACATTTTTTTTTAGAATAACCTGCTAATGACCTGTTGAAACGGACGATTTTGTTGAACTTGGTAAACATGATGGACGATTTTCAAAATTTTTAAATAAAATGGACGATTTTCAAAATTCTGCAAATATAATGGACGATTTTCAAAAAGTGAAAAACTTATGGACTAAATTCAAAATTGGGCAAAGTTAGCGGACAAAAAAATCTATTTTCTCGAGTTCTTAAATTTTGTTCAAATGACATTAAGGGCACCGAAATTTTTTAACAAATGTTAAAGGAGTGTATAAATGAAATCAATGGAGGAGATAAATCTTCTAACAATAAATGGTCATGATTAAAAATTGAATTTTTAAAAAAGGAAGATTTTGGTCAAAATTAGTTAAAATTAAAGCAAAACATTTTGTTTTTATATTAGTATAGATAGGGTGGTGATATTGTTATTAGAAATTTTTTCAAGAGCACTCAAAATTAAAAAAAAATAAAAAAGAATATTTGAAAAGACAATTTTAACTTATTATTACTTTAGCTGAACCCAATTCTACCTTATTCAAACTTAGGGGTGTTTGGTAAAATGGAAGAATGGAAATGGGATTTGAAAGAGTATGTGTTTGAGTTGGTTTGGAATGGTTACATACACATACCACTACTTCTTGAGTTAATTCCCATAAAATTGAGTTTCATTCCAATACAATAAACACACCAAACATAAACACAATCAATTTCATTCTCATTCTAAAAAATTGATCATTTCACGAAATAATATTTATTATATGCTCTAAATTTTTTAAAATCTATTCCCATGCATTTACTTATAGGTGTTTTTAGTTTTGTTAATAGCTTGTGATTGCATGTGGGTTAGAGTTTAAGGGTTTGATTGTGTGGAGGTTAGAGTTTAAGGGTATGATTGTGTGGAGATATATATGTATAAAAGATGCCTATATAAAAAATTGATCATTTCACGAAATAATATTTATTATATGCTCTAAATTTTTTAAAATCTATTCTCATGCATTTCACTTATAGGAGTTTTTAGTTTTGTTAATAGCTTGTGATTGCATGTGGGTTAGAGTTTAAGGGTTTGATTGTGTGGAGGTTAGAGTTTAAGGGTATGATTGTGTGGAGCTAAGATTTTAAGGGGGGTGTTTGATATATATATATATATATATATATATATATATATATATCACGAGTAATCTAAGTATCATAAATTTAAAAAAAAAATTGTAAGTTCTCATTATTTTTTAGGTTTCACTATGTAATTATATTACTAAAAAAAATCAATGCTATGTATTGATTATTTTTTGTTGATATGCAATCTATTCTTAAACACAACGATTATTTCTGATTTGACCTGTGACTGAACACCATACAAATGGCTGGAATTTACCCTAACCTACCCGACATCATTTTTCAAGATTTAATAATTTCTCCGTATCGAGTATTTATTCCAATTTGAATGGGTACGTAGATTAATATTTATGCCTTATTTAATTTTGAAGTGAAATTTATAAACATATTTTATCAATATAACAATCATACTTTGACAATAAATCGACTCATCTCACACATAAAAAACAATAGATTAAAAAATAGTTCTAAATTATACAATTTTTTTTTTATTGAACAATTTTGAATTCTTTTTATTAGATATGTTAGAAATTGGGATATTAATACAAATTAATAAAACAATCACAATATTCTAATTGATGTAAGTTTTATGATTTAATTGATATTATGAATCTTGCATTATAATATTTTTTTAGCTAACAACAATGAGTTCACATTTTAAATTAAGCGCTCTATAGTTTTTAATTTTGTTTATTACACAAAAATATACTTGTTGTATAAAATTTAATATTATGTGTCCAATGTATTTAATTTATTTTATCATTTTAGTATTTTTTTTTTTACATTAAAAGCTTGTATTATTATTATGCATATAAAAGTGAAGAGTTCTAAATTAAATCTACTCCGTAATTTATGAAATAATTAATTCGGTTTGTTAATTTAATACAATAAGCAATTTTCCTTTAATTTGAGATTTTTAATTAGATTAAATATGTTAGATGAGAACGGTACGAAAATATGTAATAACATGTGATAAATTGAAGAAAATATGAGAAATTTGGGAGATATCAGAATGTATTGCGATAAATAATAACAACATGTGATTAATGGAATAAAAGATGAGAAATTAGGGAGATGTCAAAATGGGATTGTTTGAGTGAAAAATAAAAAACTTTTCATATGCGCTGATTATATAGATAGAGAATAAAGAGGGGTAAGAAAGTATGCATCCTGCACCAGCATGGTGAATATTGCAGAGGAAATATTAGTGGTTTATTAAAAAAAGTTTTTTTTTTTTAAATTATAAATCCAAAGAAAGAAACGATGAGCGCCAGCCATGATATAAATGTTGGAAATAAATTAATCCATGAAACCTTAACCCTATTATGATTAACGAGATTTAAACCGTAAAGCGGAAGCGTACCTTATCCAATGAGTCTCTAGGCGGAACACGAACTCAGGATCAGTGGTTATATGGCCTTCCTCAACTAAACCTCCTTATTCCTTATGGGGACCGTAGTAATCCCTCCCGATGGGGAGAAGGGAAGACCATGTGCGGCTTAGTATATTGGGGACCATAACCTGGGAGCCTTTATATACTACTTGACTAGACCACCCATAATCACCTAATCATGTAGTATTGGGTATCTACTCAATAAGCCCATATCATTTATTATTATAGCCCATGGACCTTTAACCTTAATTGGATCACTTAATTAAGTCCATAATATAATTGAATAGCTAATATAATTGCATAATAATATATTGCCCACAATTAGATTATAATGGAAATTAATAATTTCCAACAATCTCCCACTTGGGCTATATATTTTCCGTTAGCAATTATATCAAGAGTCCTTAGTTGCGCAACTTTATGCTATTCCTCTTTAGGCTATACTTAACAATCTGGTCCATCTCATATACTAATATGGAACTACCGCGACATTCACCACATTATAAATCGTGATTAAACCCCGACAATCACCATATCAATATACTCAATGACATAGATCAAACATGGTGAGTAGCATGGAAATTACATGTCAAATGTGATCAACATCATGTCTATTTCCAACTGGTCAAACTTTAGTCTTTAGTGAGATCAATTCATAATATAAAATATTACAAAATGAAAAATTAACTTTAGTAAATTCACAATGAATTCAAAACCATCAACTTAATTCTGCAGAAAACTGAATTATCCAAATCAAAGTGTTTTTGAAAATTTTAAAGAACAATAAATATAGACTCCCACTGAACTAATGTATTCTAAAACCATATAACACCCACATGATTAGCTAGCTCATAAAATTGCAGGGCGTTGAATACATAATTGGTGGATCCATATTTAGAGTCTATCATAATATGCTCTTCTAAAATTTTATCTACACAAAACACTTTTTTTAATAACCAAGAATTCTATTTCAATTTGTTTGACTTATAAGTATTCTTGTCATAAATACTTTACTGCGAACTAACTGTCACAATGAACTTATGTGACAAATCTTCGTAACCTTTATTTCATGTTTGAATGCCCTTAGTGTGCTACTAATTCTGTTGTCATGGTTAATGAGCTAAAGTGTTTGCTTAATATTTTTACTTGTATAGCTCTCCGACCAACAGAAAATATAGCCTGAAGTGGATCTTATACTGTATTGACATCCAACAAACTCAGAATCAGAATTCCTCATGATCTCTAACAAATCTGATCTCTGATGTACAAGCATATTATTCTTAGTTCTCTATACATACTTTATAAAGATCCATACTAGAGTTACTTAAATGTCTACTTAATATACCAACAACATAAGTCAAATTAGGTCTTGTAGAGACCTCATCATACAACAACTTCCAACAACCAATGAATATGAAATGTTTCTACATTTCTTAAATCTTTAGTTTAACTTTAGGACACCTGATTGAGACTGCACTTGTCTCCCTTAGTTTAACTTAAACATTCTCCCACTGAATCACATAATCATCTACATTTGTCTCAAAACCAAATGAGACACTTACTTCATAATGATACTTGTGATTCCTTTACGAAAAAAAATTTACTTAAATGCATAGATGAATTTCCTATTAGTTCTTAAACCATTTAGATCGTATCATCAGTGTTGCGATCAAGGAACTTTATCTTTACATCCATCTAATATGATTCAAGATCAAAATGTGCTACTAATGTCACGATTATCTTATAATAATGTCTTCCTTCCCTTTTGAGTATAATCCTATATCAAGATGCAAACATAATCATCTTGTATTGATTTATACTCATAACTTATAGTATTAACACACTTTGGAGCAATTGGACCTTTCATGGTTTGATGAACATTGTTTGAATATTCTACCATTAATTCCATAGTGTCCTCATTATTTAGGAGAAAACTACATAATCTTCTGAATTATCTTTCTCCCAACTCTAGTGGTTTCCTTAGTGACATTAATTCTTGAGGTTGTTGAATTTGTTATTCCTTAAATATTATTGACATTGTCATATCGTTATTCTGAATTTGCACCAATTCTTTAAAGCATAAGTGGGGATCGAATCGACTTCCCTTAAGGACAATGTCTCTAATATTATTCTTCCCCCAAAATCAACATCCTCACATAATACCGTATTACCCGTCTCAAATATGATCCGATCAATTGGATCATAAACTTATTATCTTTATTTAATACCAATAAAGTAGTTTGTATCTATTTGAATCCAATTTTCTTTAGTAGATCTCAATGATCTAGCCTTAGTTGGATATCACCATATGTGAAACTCAAAGAGTTCTCACAACTACTTTGGTTGGAACTTTATTGATGCAATCTTTAGTATTTCTCCAATTAGTAACCATATATTGTGGAGTACTATTTTTGTCTTTTAACTACACCACAACACCATTCATACTAAGGAATCTTAATGTGGTGTATTTTAAAATAATTCCACAAGCCTTTAGGAGAAAACGAAAGGTTATACTTTAACAGCTTTCCAAACGGGTATTTCTTTGTTGCCCTTATACTTTATTGAGACAGAGTTTGTTATAACCTTATTAGTTCATCCTTATTGTTGAAGTTCTCATCATGTATAATTTTGTTGTTGACATAGGTTAAACTTAATTAATAGACTTCTTAATTGTACAGAGAATTAATCCAAAATGATTATCATGCTTGCACTAAACTTTATAATCTTTCAAATTTTAAATAATTTAGAATCATCTCAAGGAATCGAGCACAACATTAGTATCAAGTCCAATGACAACAATACTAACTTCTAAGTGACACCTCTTTTAGTAGTCAAATACTGACAATAAAACTGTCAAGCAATAGCCTTCCTGTGGGCCGACTTATTACTCACATGTTAAACAAATAATCGTCACATATTTACCACCACATGTGCTTGTGTATTTCTGCCAAATATTAATCTACCTATGGGCCGATCAATACCCGCATGAAAATACACTCGCACAACATTATTAATTAGGGACCCATCACAAGACACCTTGTGCAACATTAACCTCGTCTGTGGACAAAAATTAACTGCAGGGGTAATCTTGGTGTAACAATCAAGTATTGACAATAAGTTCTGTCAAACAAGAGTCTATCTGTGGACCGACTCATGTTCACATGAATAATCCAAATAATTATCACATACTTATTATCACATGTGTGTTATTATTCTGTCAAACTGTGCCTACCTGTGGGCCGAACACAGAACACATAAATAATACCACACCCATCTATGTAATTTCAATAAAGCTTTTCTCCACACACGATATTGCTGTGGCAACATGGTGCTTCGATTGACTAGATTGAATGTTTACTAGACTAATTAAATAAATATTAAAATATTTAATTTAATTAAACGACATTTAACTGTCTCCCCAATTTAATTTAATTTTATTCCTCTAACCAAATAGGAATATTAGATGATTCATACCAACTTAAAAAATAATGAAAGATTTCTTTACTTAATTAGGGATTCCAAAATCCCAATTTAATATAAAACTCGATCCTTTCCAAAATAATGGGACTCGTAATTGATTCCAGAATCAATAATAAATATTGCACAATTAATTTCTTATGCCATAAATAGAATATAACCAAATATTATTGAATCACATAATTGTCCCATAAATCAATTATTAAACTGAATGAACCGGCTTTCTTTATTTAATATGACCAATATGGAATTGACGCAATTCTCCAAATGAGCAAATAAGATATCACAATTTAATTAATATTAAATCTATATATGCATAGAGGAGAAAATAATGAGCAGCATATATAACCTTAAAATGATATCATGACACGACTAAACATCCTTGTGTACTCAATTATCAATTCTGGAATACGATAATTAATCTATGAATCATTAAACAATACCAACCCTTTAATAAAAAAAATACGTGATTTACCATAAAGATTCAAACACACATTCGAATCTAACCACAATATTATTGTGATCTCAGAAAATCATATATAGGGTGTCTCTGATACCACTTGTTGGAAATAAATTAATCCATGAAACCTTAACCCTATTATGATTAACGAGATTTAAACCGTAAAGCGGAAGCGTACCTTATCCAATGAGTCTCTAGGCGGAACACGAACTCAGGATCAGTGGTTATATGGTCTTCCTCAACTAAGCCTCCTTATTCCTTATGGGGACCGTAGTAATCCCTCCCGATGGGGAGAAGGGAAGACCATGTGCGGCTTAGTATATTGGGGACCATAACCTGGGAGCCTTTATATACTACTTGACTAGACCACCCATAATCACCTAATCATGTAGTATTGGGTATCTACTCAATAAGCCCATATCATTTATTATTATAGCCCATGGACCTTTAACCTTAATTGGATCACTTAATTAAGTTCATAATATAATTGAATAGCTAATATAATTGCATAATAATATATTGCCCACAATTAGATTATAATGGAAATTAATAATTTCCAACAATAAATTCATTGCTTAATTTCATGGTAGAAATTGTTGAAACATCTTGCAGCAAAATTGAATGTAGTATATATATTATTAGTCGAAGATAAAGATAAATCCCCAAATTTCTCTTCTTTAATAACCTCGAAATCTTACTCCCTCTCAGAGACAGAAATCGCATTGAAAAATTGAAGAGAGGCTGATGTATTGGGTCATTGAGTGTTTAAAGTAATTAAGAAATCTTAATTTATTATAGGAGATTAAAATGGTCACTTCATAAATTTTTTTAAAACTTTGGATATTTTTGGAAAGTTTCAAGTTGCAATAATAATGGTCACCTTAAAAATAAATAAATAAATTCTTATAAATTTGATTTACATAACTTAGTATATGAATTTGTATTTTTTTCACTTTAAACTCATCATGTGGTCCATTTTTAATCTTATTATATACTATTTATTATTAAAAATTTAAATTATAGGGGGATTACACGTAAATTTAGCTTACAAAACACTAACTTAAAAGGGCCTGACGACTACACATTTTATTTAGTACTTTGGACTCCCGCCATTTAAATTAAGTGCTATCGCAAAATAATTCTAAACTAATTAATTCAAAATCGAATGTACGCTCAAAATTCGACACCAAACTCTCAATTTATTCACACACACACGACGGATTCAAGTTTTCAAGTGAAGGGTCGTAAAATAACATCATAAAATAAAATAAAATATTCCCACATCCCATTGAATCATTTAGAAGTTACTTTTTCAATGGCTTTATTATGATCTTTTCAATAATTTAATGTTTTTAAATAATAAATAACATAATATAACGTATATTATTAAAAATGTTCACTTCTAATATTTGAAGGCGACACAGAGGGATACTCCGTGTCCCCATTTGAACACAACACTCCCCTCTATATTTTATTTAAACCTATGTATTGTTAATGGTTTAAATTGTAAAGGGACATAAAAATTGTAAAAGCGCACGGAATGTACTCCGTATGCTCGGGTGCACAGGAGCCTCACTCATATTTTAAAAGGTAGGTCTTGCGTGAGATCGTGTCACGTGAGATAAATTTTCACTTTTTAAAATATTTATCACTTTCTCTATAAATCGTTATTACATTAACTATAAAATATTATCACTTTCCTTCATAAAAGTGATAAGTCATTAAGTGAGACGGTCTCACACAAGTCTTTGCCTATTTTAAATTGATATATCTTAATATAATAATTACGAATAAGTATTGTGTGTGGACCATATATAGAATAATTAATTATTTTGTATGGATCTAACTTAATAAAAAATAAAATGTAAACCAAAACTTGAAACAAATCAAAATAGATTATATAAACCTTGACGCGGAAGGGGAAGACTAATATTTTTCAAAATTCCAAATCCAATGAGCCCAAGTAGAGTGCCTCCGTCCCCACCCACTGTGAAAGACGAAGGAAATAACACCACTTTTCAAAGTTTTGTGCAAAATCCTCTTTAAAATTTTTACAAGGCGGAAAACAAGTAACATTGTAGGCATTGGCCTCATAATCGAAGATTTCGTCTCTTATCCAACGGTCCTAGAATGATTCTGGCAGGATCCGCTCTAGAATGATACTGAAATCTCCGAGGAGGTGATCCTTATCCTCTCCGCTCAACATTGTTTTTACCAATGAATATGCGAACTATTAGAATTCTAAAGGGCAGAGCGACAATGTTTTCCGCGGGTATAAGGTATAAATGCACAAAACATTAATATACAATACTATATTTACGCTAGTATATAAATAAGGATAACTAAAAATATTTTAAAAAACTAATTTTAATAAATATTGATAATAAAATATTGATAAATTATTATTAATTTTAGCAAATGATGTTATTATTATTCTTATTATTTTTTGGATTAATTGGAAAAAAAAAATGTATGTGAGATGAGAGAACTGTTCTAAACCATGTTATATATTTTGTCATTTCCCGTGGAGTCATAATATTTTAGGTAGACTTATTATTACATAGATAATTAACCATAACAATTAGGCAAACTGTCATTTCAGGTATCATATTTGGACTTATTATTACATAGATAATTAACCATAATAGCTAGTCAAACTGCCAATACACCACCAGAACAAACGTAAGCAATAGACCCAAACTAACATGACTGAACTAATTATAAGAGTCTGTAGTGTGAGATGAGAGAACTGTTCTAAACCATACTATATATTTTGCCCATTTCCGTTATCGAGTCGTAATATTTAGGTATCATATTTGGACTTATAATTGCATATGCTGGAAATAGTTAATTGATTTGAATTTGAAAGGGGTAAATCTGTGATAATGGCTGTTTTCCATCATGCTTATAAATAAATAAATAATAAATTATGAAAACTGTATATGCTAGTTTCTAATCTTCAACATTTTAGATGTTTTATGTTTGATGCCAGGAGTGAGTTCTATACTAGCAGAACATTTTAGATGTTTTATGTTTGATGCTAGGAGTGAGTTCTATACTAGCAGAACAACTGAATATGCTAGTTTCTGATCCTCAACATTTCAGATGTTGCATGTTTTGTGTAGGAGTAAGTAAAGTAGGTGTTTATTTGACTTTCCTAAATTAAACTTCTTACTGGCAGAGGCATTTTCCCATTTTTTGTTCAATGATCAATTTATTTTTCTTTGTTCAATAAATACGGCGTTCTTGTTTACCTCAGAACCCATCATCATCATGAAATACACATAACGACGATGGAGTGCAACGACATTCGATACAAGTGGATTGTGACATTAGCCATTGTTATAGTGTTGTGCTGTTCATAGTTGGCATGATGGTTCTGTTTCATGTTGAGAAATTGGATTTTGCTGATGTATTCAATATTGCTTGCTCGACCATGGGTTATGGAGATAAAACCTTCACTACCAAAAGTCGTATATTCCCAGTATTTTGGAATTTAATAAGTAGTATTAGTTTGGCACCATTCTTTTGTTTTAGTGCAGAGATATGTAAATTTTGCGAAAATCAAAAAATTCGATAAACTGCAAATTTAACATTGAAAAATTCGACAAGTCATAAAGTCTAACACACCTAACATATATATATATATATATATATATATATATATATATATATATATATATATATATATATATATACTATATTAAAAATAACATATATACTATATTACTCCTTCCATGATAATATATACTATATTACAAATAACATATAATTTTCTCATAAAATATTAATTTATTTTTTAATTCTGTAATTCGTTCGGTGTTTTTCTTCGATTATTATTATTTCTTTTTTTGTTTGCATCTATGATGTAATAAGTCATTTGATCTTGGTTTGTGGGCGTATAGTAAACCTTTTGTTTTAGTGCAGGCAGTAGTCATAGAAAAAATAGAAAGAGCTAGTAAAAAACATGTTATTTCCAAGCAAACGAAGGTGGCTAATTTGGAGGAAGTGAGGTAAGTTTAGAATGATGACATTAATGACACGTATAGTATTGTGCCGAAGGTGGCTAATTTGGAGGAAGTGAGGTAAGTTTAGAAATGATGACATTAATGACACGTATAATATTGTGGAGTAAAAACATTCTCCCATATGTTGTGATTGCATTGATATTGATTGTTTCTCATGTTTCAGCTTCTGAAAATGCACAAACGATGATGAGTGTTGGGATCTAAACATAGTACATACAGACTATACAGTCAAATATATTCATACAATAGTTGCTTTTAATTGTGTGTTTTCTTCATGCTTCATGTCATGCATGCCAGCCTGGGGTGGACCCCTCTGCATTGCTTTTCATTGTGTGCTGTTATTTTTATTTTCTCCCAATGAATTTCTTTTCTCTTATGGGGAAAAGAAACAAAAGTCCTTCAATTCCTCCGTACTAAAAAATTGACTCTCTCCGTACACTCAATCCATTAAAGGTCAACTATGTCACACATTTTATTATTTTAAATTATAAATATATCATTACAATAAAAAGTTATGTGCGACCCTACACTTCTTTTGAATTACTAAAAAATTAAAAATGCCCTTTTTTTGAATTACTAAAAAATTAAAAATGCCATTTTTTTTAATATTATTACAACAAAAGGTTACGTTTATAATTTTCAAAAATATGGGAGTAGGGGCACGGTGTTCCCGGGAACACGTACATGTAAATTTTAGCATTAATTAAATACTCCCACTGTCCGCTTCTAAGATATCAATTTTACTATTTTTTGCGTCCGCTTCAAATGTATCAATTTCTCATATTTAGTAAAAAAGTACACTATATGACCCACTACTTCCCTATAATACAACTACCCACTTTACATATAATAATAATACTCCTTAATCCACCTATAAAAAGTAAATGGATACTTTAGAATCGGAATATTTAAAAGTACGGGACAATCTTGGGTGAGATCATATCACAATGTAACTATTTTTTGCTTTCATTAATAATTATCACTTTTTTTAAAAAAAATTACTCCCTTCGTCCCATGTATTTTTACCCACTTTCCATTTTGGGATGTCCCACGTATTTTTACCCATTCCATTTATGTTAAAAATACATAATACTCCCTCCGTTCCCGTGAAAGGTATTCATTTACTTATTGCACGAGGATTAAGAGGTGAGAGAAATATTTTAATGTGTAGTAGGTAGGTGTATTAGTGTTGAGTGTGGGGCAATGTATAGTGGTTATGGGTCACATAAATCCAAAAAGGGAAATGGATATTTTGTAATGGGATGGACCAAAATGGATACGTATCAAGGGGACGAAGGGAGTATTTTATTACCTACTTTTTATAATCCCAACAACTTTAATTACTTTTTACACTTTATTCATCATTCCCAACAACTTTATTTACCTTTTCTTTTTAAATTACTAATTTATCCCTACTTTTTCTTACATTATACATTAAAAAAATAAAACGTCTTAATCTCTTTGCATGTACAAACGGTAAAAATACCACGGAGGGAGTATAATTTTTATTCTATACTGGTTTATAAAATAATTTAATACATCATTATAACTTTCTATTAATTAAATATCAATTTTTATTAATCGAGTCTTTGTATTTGTTCGATAGAATGTACTGAAATTTATAACAGACCTTACGACCACTGAAAGTTCAAAATTCTACCCGTCATTTTCATTTGTATCAATGGCGACCATTACAAGACACATCCATGCATAAGGCAAGTTATCAAATTCAATTAAAAGCGTCACAGCGATCTCTCGTTGTTTGATGAATGCTTTCTTGTTGATCCCCTTTTCTCTGAGCGAAACAACTTCTGATTTTCTAATTGCAACCAAACCCATCTGCGATTAGGGTTTGAGTTGAAATTTAAGATCGATGAATTTGGGCGATCTCAAAAAAGTATGGGAAATCAAAACGCTCAAGAGGAAACCGAAAGAGGAAGAGGCCCGGAAGATTCTAGACACAATTGCAAAACAAGTTCAGCCCATCATGCGCAAACATAATTGGAGGGTCAAAGTGCTCTCTGAATTTTAGTACTACATTTTTATGGCTTTTAATGTAAACAACTGACAACAAAATTGCATTATCTTGTCTTCTTTTTCTTGATTTACGGTGCAATGGTTAAGTTATACCCTTGAATGTGTGGATTGTAGCATTTTGTGTTATGGTGGATTTCAAATAAATACGATCAAACAATTGCACTTCTTTTTCATTGTATATAGTTGAAGATTTTAAAATCCAGAATACCTATATTTATTTCAAATCATTGATACCTATTTTGAGCCTTTACTTGGATCATTGTTACAGACTTGAATATTCCCAAATATGGAGCTTTTTGAAAGGTTTTTGCTGTATGTTTTTCTTAGTATTATATATGCAGCAATGTGAGCAATTGGAGTGAGTTGGGAGAGGCCTTGTGCTTGTCGAATGCTAATTTTGGATACTGGTTTTCGCAGTCCAAAGAATAGGTCTCTACTGGGCTTGAATGTTGGGGCTGGCTTCATGTAAAATTGAGACTTAGGAGACCAGACAGAGATGAAGAATTTCTTCCCTTTCACGAAGTTCTAGATACAATGCTCCATGAGCTATGCCACAATGCGATAAGCCCTCACAATGCCAGTTTCTACAAGCTCTGGGATGAACTTCGAAAGGTAAAAGGATTTTTGTACGTGGTCACTTATATGATGCTAGAACCGTAAATTTATCTTTAAAATTTGAGGACATTTATTTTTCTTCAATTTCCACAGGCACTTGATGGTTCTATATTCTGGTTTTTAGATACCAAAAGAAGAGGGGAAATCTTATCTTAGTTTTCTAGTTCTGCTGATTCCACTTCTGGAAATATGATTTACTATGTGTACTTCTCACTTTACTTCTTTTTCACCAAGTGTTCACACTTCCAAATGCATTGAACATGGTTGGTGTTCCATGTTGACTTCATCTCGCCATATATACCTTGTCTCTCATCACCGTATAGATTGGTTGTATTTAATTCAGCTTGAATATTGTTTTATAGTTTTTTTCTTTACTCAAGAAATTTTAAAGCTTCACTTATATTGTATTCTGTGAGTTGCATCTTCTTGAAATAAATATCTTCTTAAATTGTAGTTTTGTTTACTTTTGAACTGGCTCTTTAAAAGATAAACTGAGAAGAAAATTTTGATATTTTCCTAATAAACATTTTTTTGTACTATGTGACATAGTTGGGCATTGATACAATGAATTACAATCGCAACTAATTGACTCTTCAAATTCAAGAGTCCGTGTTAATGTATTGTTGCACTTGCATGTCCTGTTATTCAAAGTTGGCAATCTGTGGCTGTATTTGCCTCGAGGACTCAATTATATACCCAGTATATGCTGCTTAGTTCTAATTTCATAGATCTCAACCACATTCTAAAAGTTCAGAAGTGCTTAATTTTTTATTTTCTGATTATGGATTTTAATATCAAATGTCTGCAGGAATGTGAAGACCTTGTAAATAAAGGGATAAGGGTATCAGGACAAGGATTTGATCTTCCTGGAAAGCGTTTGGGCGGAACCTCCTGGAAACCTCTTCATTCATCTCTCCGCCAAGCTGCATTATCTGCTGCAGAAAACCGTGCGCGTCTTGGATCCTTGTTGCCATCAGGATCTAAGAAAATTGGTGGTGATTGTTCGTTTATGGTTGCACTTAGTCCTGTACAAGCTGCTGCCATGGCAGCTGAAAGAAGATTACAGGATAACATTTGGTGTGGATCAGAATTTTATGATCTAACTGAAGAAGATGAATGCAATGATGAACATAATGTAACAGGGACATCTCGTAAAAGAAGCCGAGAATCCAATGATGTTTCTTTGCCTCATTCTGCCAATGCCAAAGTTGAATCCACTTTTATTGACTTGACTGAAACTGCTTCAGAAAACCGGTGCTATTCAGATAAATTTTCTCCTATTAAGAATTATCTCAAGGAAAATGTAGGAGTTTCCACGTCCTCCATATCTAGCCATGATCCAGTGCATGTCGATGTTTGTGGCTCATGGCAATGTACTGCTTGCACTTTGGTGAATCCAGTGAGTAATTTAATCCCTTTTGGTTTTTCTTTAAATATCGTGTTTAGTTATACTTGTCAATGACATTAAAATTATGTCAGAAGTGTTTTATTTTGTAATTGTCTTCATGTGTGCACCGGAAAAGTGTTTAACTTGCTGCTGTTCATTCAAAGTATACCTATTAATTCATGCATTAACCCAGTAAACAGACCCACAATAGTCCATGTTACTTAATTGTCTGGTTACATATTCATTATCTTGATAACGCCAGACTATTCTTGAATAAAAGTATAATAATGTCAGATATTTTCAATATTTGTGCATTGAACCCTGCATAATTGTATATAACTTAACTTTGACATGGTATCATCTTGCATATATTATTTTATTTGAAAGTGATATACCGAAAATTCCTTTCTTTGTAACAATCACCGGCTTACAATCCAAGAAGTTTGGGCATCTGTATAATTTTTGTACGTAGTCTTTCCATGATTCTCATGAACTTTTTCCTGAAAACTGTAGCCATTGGCTCCAGTGTGCGGCCTTTGTGAAGCCAAGAAACCTGGGGATATTAGCCAGAAAACTCTAATCTGGTCGTGTAAATTTTGTACTTGCGAAAATGATGTGAAGGTGGATAAATGTTCTGTATGTGATTCGTGGAGATATTCTTATGGTCCACCGGTTTCTGCTTCAGCCCCCAATCTTGGGACTTGAGGTAATTATTGATCATCTTTTTGTAGTCATCCACAAGCTACTTTTGTGTTTTTATCACTCTTATTTTAGTATATATTCTGCATACTTGTCATCTACTTAAGTTGAATCTTGAGTGCATTCATCATTAAAACCCAAGTACAATCACGTTGATAATTTTTTTCAGTTTAGTTATATAGCGCAGTGCCTAACAAATTACGGGAGGACTACGCCCACAGACACAGTAAACTGTCTGCCTTCCCCTCAATAATGACTCATAACTTGGATTATACTCAACTGAATGATTTAAGATATATAGTATTGTGTGTTCAAATTCTCATGGGCTATAGTTGCGATGCCATAAGTACAAATATACATATATAAGTAGTTTATTTTGATGCTGGCCTCTTGTATAGAAGAATACTAGTTTTGAGTGAAATGGAAATTATAACTACAGATTTAGCCATGTCTCCCCTTTGATGAATGATTTATCCAGATAAAGTTTTGCTTCAGAATAACTCAGTTCTTTCGACCATCCCACTCTTCCACTTCTGCTAGATCCTTTCCCTTTGTTCTCATATTCTCCAAACACTGCAGTTCTGCTAGAGCAAAACATATGCACATGATACATTCTTTATTGTCTCGATTTCATATTTGATGTATGTCTTTTTATGGAGTCGACTTCAATATACTTATTGCAAAACATCTTCATACTATAAGATGGAAACTACTTGTACAAGTAAGGACTCAGACATCCTTTCAGTTCGAACAATAAGTTCACTGTGTGAGACAATATGTGTTCCATGCAAAAGATTGAAAAATACTCTAATATATTTCAACTAAAAATGGAAAAATTAATACCTTTGCCCTGGACGAGAGAGTGTTAATGTTTTTCAAAATTATAAAAATATAATATAAGAAAGTTAAATATCATAGGTCGGATGATCTTACAAGAAAATAAATCCAACATTTCTAATTTTGACAAATTTACCCAACATATTGTGTTTTGTTTAAACAAACATTTCAATATTAAGTGTTTTTAACAAGCATATCATACGTAAGGATGAAATGTAATTCTGTGAACTCCATGTCATATATAATTTGATAGAATAGTAAATTAGTAATGGAGGATATATTTGTAATTAAAACACAGAACACAGAGATATATTTGTTAGAAAAACGTAGAACTTACTTTTGTCTAGATGGAGTTCTCCAATCATCCCACCCTCGTGGGTCCACATTTACATCCAACTCACAGAATGAATATACTACTCGTGAGTAATCTCCATAAGCTCTGCCCAACAATACACCTCCATTTCCCTGTACCGTGCACCTCACGAACGAGAATCCCGTTTCCTCCCCTCCAGATTCCCTACTCTGAGCTGCTATAGCATAGGAACGTCCCACAACTGAGATTGTGCATTCCTACTCCAGTCATACGTTTCAAGTCTTAAGTAATCATCCACCAATGATCAACATGGAACGAGACATGGAAGCATACCTGATAGAGTGACCTAGCATCGCCAAATATGAAATCTGTCGAACCTTGAATGTAACATTGTAAGAAAAAGTGTGTTCCCGTATCATCTAGAAGTGTATCCTGTGAACCCAATATCCTAGCTTTGTAAAACATGCACTTATCACCTGCTATCCTTAATGCCACTGCTTGGTATCCATTTCCTCCCTTAGATACCACAGTATTCTGCCATGGAGAAACACACACACTAATAATGTATTTAAGGAGAGAAAAGTTGGTGATATTTGATTATGGATTGAGGGGTGTTGTAGCTACCTGGAAAGTGATCTCTGAGGCACAAAAGTAGTCGGATTCTACGGTTACGGAGGCTGAAGCCCATGTTCCTAGGTTACCACCATTGTCGGAGGCTTTATTATGCCATGTTATAACTGTTTTTGATGCTTGATTGGGATCGCCAATGAATGAAATATATGGCTTTGATGAAGGGACATGAACCTTTTCCCTGTTTCACCATTATATATGATATATATTAATTAGATTAGTAATATAGTGGTCTTATGTGAGACTATTGAATTGCATTTTATTAGATGGCTGAGAAATGATTCTATTTTTTTGGAAATGGAAATGTGTTGAATTGTGTGGAATTGTGGGCCACAATTTATTGACAGATAAGAAGTGATTTTATTTCGATGGGAATCTTATAATTTCAAGTTAAAAAGATAAGTGTAACAACAAAGATAAAAACACGAGTTGAATATCCTTTATGAGAAAGTGTAATTTTAGCGGGTGCCAAAAGTGGTTGGGTTGATCCCCTATCCATCACAAAATTTACAATTCATTATCTAATAGGTTGGAGTGGGTTGGGTGGTAGATAAAACAGGCTAATTGCTAGGCATTTTAATATTGGGGAGGGTTATTTGCTGAAGGTCCATTTGTAGGACGAATCGTTGTAACTGCAGTCAAACAGTGAGCTCACGCAACTATATAAGAAAGGGGCGGTAGGATAGATCGTTGTCAGTGTAGTAAAACGGTGAGCTCGTAATGAATGCTATTTTTCTCTTACGCAACTATATATAAGAAAGGGGCAGTGGGGGCTATATTGGTAGAGTACACCGTGTGTATAGTAGTGAAACACTTCAATTTCTAATTCCAGTAATAAAAATATTCGTAAATCAGTTCCTCGACTCATGAAAAATATTTAAATAGTATATCTCAATATAAAATTCCAATTTTTAAAAGATATATATCTCATGACATTTTGAACAATTCATCACAATGTTTCATTGTAGAAGGGAATAAAAAAAACCTATCATGCATATTGTGATATAGACAAGGTCTGTTAAAATATATAATATGTGAAGCATCCTTATTAATAGTTAAAATATTTTTTTTAAAGTATGATGATAATGTATTAAAGTGTAATAATTATAAAAAGCAATAATATGATTCACTATAAATATATTTTAACTAACAATATGCATATTTTACTTGAGTTGATATTAGGTGCACCCGGATACAATTCATACTTCCGCGTAACCATAAGCTTGACAAGGGTCTCAAAAATCCACTTACAATCAATTCTTTACTAGAATCACTCAAGCCCATTTTCTCCACCTTAGCCCATCATCCAAAATGTTGCCCTAATTCTTTGAGCCTCCATACATATATGTATCCTAAGGGTCTTAATAATTGTATATTTTTTTCACACTAAGTTTTTCATTAAAAAAACTAGTATCCATATGTATATAATTTTTTATTCAATAGTGTATACATACTTTTTAATAATTGTATATTTTTTTACACTCAATTTTTCATTAAAAAACTAACAATTAAATTGTATATATTTTTGTTTATAATTGTATACGTTTTTGTTTATATTTATATATATATATTTGAAAGTGAGTGCATCCGGGTGAACAGTATAATTAGCATTTTACTTATATAACCATCATATCTTAATAATAAGTCGATCTATCTTACAATCTGTGTCACATATATGCGTGTTATAAGAAAGAGATATTAAAAGAAATTGAAGAATTATTATTAAAAAAACAAAAAATACAAAAACAAAAACCAGGCTAATTTAATTAATTATAGTAGTTTTAAAATTTCTTTAACAAAATATGGTAGTTTCATGGGTCTTTAACCATTTAGGCAAAAGCGTCATTACTTGTGGCGGTTTTTACACTGTTTCCGCATCTCCCACATAGTCGCCTGTTGGATTGGCGACTTATATAAATAATATTTAAAATAATTTAATTGATATATATGTAATATAATAATATTTAAAATAATTTAATTCTTTAAATTATACTGTCTCCAATTGACGAAAGTTGACATATTTTTTTAATTACCCCAAATAACTTAGTATATGAGACTTACACAAAAAATAGATACACTATTAATACAAATTACTCTTTACATATTAAAATATTATATTCTCAAATTACTACCCATTAAATAAATACCCTTTAATTTTTGTGAAAAAAAGGCATCGACTTTTACGGAATGGAGGGAATAATTTGTATTAATACTAATTACTCCTTCATTTTCGTAGAAGTTGGCGTCTTTCTTTTCCCACAAAAATTAAGGAAAAGCGGCTAAAAATGATAATTTTTAATAGTGAAAATGATACTCAATTAATGAAAAGCGATAATGTTGTTTCATGAACAAATTATAGTAATAAATGAAAAGTGATAACATTTAATAGCTAAAAAGTGATAACTATTTATAAAAATAAAAGTGGTCTCATCGTGAGACGGTCTCACAAAAAACTTACCTTAGTATGAATTTCTTATGCTTAAAAAAGTAATGTATTAACTTCTACTGACAAAAAAAAAGTGTCAACTTCTATTAAATATAGGAAATATAATTAAAACTATTAAATTATTTTAAATACTCATATTTTATTTATTGTATTTATATACTATCAATTAAATTACATTAATTATTATTTTATTATTATTTATGTAAATCGCCAATCCAAGTGGCGACTCTGTACGAGAGATGCGGGCACGGTGTCAAAACTGCCACTAGTACTGGCGCTTGTGTCTAAAACATTAAACAGCCACGAAACTACCATATATTGTTAAATAATTTTTAAAACTACTATAATTAATTAAATTAGCCCCAAAACCAACATGTGATATTTAGTTCCAAATAACGTACTCCTCAAAAATCAAATAAAAAAGCTTTCCCTGAGTAATGTTTGCTTTTGCTTTTGAAAACTGTTTTTCAAGATTCGTAACTCTTAAAAAAAATCAAAACAAACATCTAGAGGTAAAGTTGGACACAAACTATTAAGATAAAGAAGCAATTAATAACAGTGTCAGCTAGACAATAGTAATATTCTTTATTATTCCAAATTAAGAGTAATTCTTTTATTATCCGAAATGACAGATTTAACTTTCACTAGAAAATAATTCGTACAAAATAATACACTTATTAAAAATTCGTATTAAATAATGAGTTGAGTTTTTTTTTTAAAAAAAAATCATTTAACACGAATTGTGTTAAATATACACGAATTGGTGCACGAAATTGTGATTGACTTTTTAGTTTTTTGGTTTTTTTAAAAATTTATTTAACACGAATTGTGTTAAATGTACACGAAGTTGTGATTGACTTTTTAGTTTTTTGATTTTTTTAAAAAATTATTTAACACGAATTGTGTTAAATGTACACGAATTGGTACACGAATTTGTATTTGATATATATTTTTTTTGTTCTTTTGTTTTTTTTAATTGAACACGAATTGATATAGCATTTTACATGAATTGGTTAACACGAAATGATTTTTTTTAACACGGAAGTAATGCATTCGTGTAAAAAATTCGAGGAATGTTTTTTTAATGATTTTTCAAGTAAAAATTGTTTTATTCGAACACTTTACTTGAATATATTACTAGAATATTCAAGTAAATGGTATTTTGGTCAATTTGGATATAAAAAGATATAATGTTAAATTTAGGATAAGAAAGAAAATGTGAAAAAAAATAGAGTACAATAATTTTTTTTCTTAAAATAAAATACATCATAAACCACAAAGATAAAATTACAAATATACTATAAAAATATTAAACTAAATATAAACTCTAAAAGTAAAATAAAACACAAATCATTATATAAAAATCTTTTAATTATACTCCTTCCGTCCGCAATAAATGGTCCTCAATGATTTTTGCACGTGATTAAATAATATGGGTATTATTTAATGTGTAATGAATAGTTGTATTAGTGGATGTAATATATTAATTAAGAAAAAATGGAAAAGATGGCTGGTTCCGTGGTGAACTAGTGACACATAAATTATTTTCAAATGAAAAAAGTTCTCATTTGTTTTGTTGTTAGTGAATTAAGCAGTATTGCTATTTTATATAAAATAAATTATAGAATTAACTTTAAGGTTAAAGTTATGGGTGAAATCCTTTTTTCGTTATATAAAATGGATTATAGAATTAACTTAATGGCTAAAGTTATGGTTGAAATCCTATTTCCGAAAAGAGAAAATAAATATTTTTAGGATATGAATACAATATCAATGTCCGTGGAGGGTATTATTGATTACTCCCTCCGTCTCAGGTAAAGAGAGTCATTTTTTCATTTTTGTCGTCCCACCAAAGAGTTCCCTTTCATTTTTTACATACATGGGACCCACACACCCCCTCTAATACAATTAAATGTTAGGACCACACTCCTACTAATACAACTACCCACTACACATTAAATAATAATACTCCTTAATCTATGTGACATAAAGCAAATGACCCTTTTAAGGAGGGACGGAGGGAGTATTAAATAACGCAATAGATAATAAACCTGTAGATTCCAGGACGAATGTGGATTTTGACCCTTTGGTGGTTATTATGGGGCACCATATCTACCGCTCCCTGGACACTCAAAGAATCTCCACCCCCATTTCTGTCAACCACTATCACTTTACCCTTATCAAACTTCCCATTATTTAATCTTAGATCCTCCCATTTTATGTATTTTCCTTGCTTCTCTTTGCCATCATAAATTTCTGCACAATTCCCCCCTATTAATACAATAAAAAACCAGATGCTAAAGAGTGACAATTTCATCTTTGAGTTGAATTTTTGAAGGGAAATTATGAGAGTAGATATACATATATATAGCCTGCATGAATTCTATGTGCATGGAAAATGAAAGTGATATTGACTATGTATTGAATGTAGGAAAACAATAGTACAAATTGACTTGATCTCTTATCATAAAATAAGCATATCTAATTCATTTTAAGTTCCAATATGATTTATCTAGATGGGAAACAAAAATAATAATGTTACATGGGAAAGAAAATTTTATGAGTTTTCCAAACTATTAGTTAGCTATAAATTAGCACCCACCCATCATCTACTTCAATTCGTGTGTTTTCGGGTACAATACGAAATGAACTTTTAATTTATTATTTTTTAAAATTATTCATTATCATTATTTTTCATCAAATTGAAATAGATCATAATATATGGTATCTAAACAAAATCAAAATGCACCCTTTTCTGATTAGTCACAAGATTCTCTTTTGGTTAAAACTTGTGGAAGTATCGTGCCCTCAAATCTTACGATCTTATGTAATCTTTAGTATTAAATGTTTTAAATTCTTAATTATTAAATTTAAAGTTCAACTCACTTGTGACACTGGTGCACCAGAGCAATTTAATCGTTAGATCAAATCTTAATATAATCTCTACCATTAATTAAATTAAATAATTAAAAAAATAAAATATAAAACTACTCCACTACCCCACTATTAGCCTATAAATTATGGGGTGCACCAGGTACACCCCAGAGTGCAGCGGTGCATCCTAGAATCACCCTTAAATTTAATTTAAAGGTGGTTATGTATTACTCCTTCCGTCCCATAAAAGTTGTTGGTTTGTCCCACTAAAGTTGATATATTTCCTTTTTAATACATGAGATCCACACAAAAACAATTAATCTATTCTCATGGGACCATACATCACCTCTAATACAACTACCCACTACACATTAAATATTATTTCTCTCACTTCACTTTACATTAAATTATTATACTCCTTAATTTTCGTGCAAAAAAATGTCATCTTCTCTGGGACGAAGGGAGTAGTTTTTAATCTAGGGTTGATATTAACTAGGTGCTCCAGTACCTCAAGTGCACCCTAGTTTCTAAATTAAATATAGATATTAATTTAGAATTTTATTATTTTATAATTTTCAAATTTTTAAATGTAATATTAAAATTTTATTAAGTGTGTTCAATTAGAAAAAAATCTGATTTTATTAATATTATTATTAGTATTATTTTCTTTTTCAAAATCTGAAAGGTAATAGAGGCGGTAGTTTTTCCTATAATTAACCAAAATTTAGGTGGCAAAGGTCGCCGACGATTGTGTAATGGGTGCAATTTGCAATATGTAGTCTTTTTTGTCAAAATTAAAAAAAATGGAATTAAATTGCAATCAAAGTGAATTTGATGATTTTTTTATTTTTTTGATTGAAACGAGACGGAGGGTATATATTTTAATTGCTAAAAGTATAATTTTTCAAAAAAAAAAGATATATTGAAATATGATTAATATAAATATTTGGTTAAAAAATTTTTTATTATTTTTTTGAAAAATAAAAGATACATATTCCTATAGTAAATAATATAACTTGACACGGTGTCCGAAGGACACGCAAGTTTTAAATAAAAATATTAAGGTGGATTTAAAATATTAAGGTGGATTAAATCCGTATAATGATCGCAAAAGTCTCATCCATTTTTTTATACACTTTTATAAACCTGATTTACCTAACCCAAACCCAGACTTTGTTTATAAAAATTTATACACTTTTTTTAAAAGGATCATTTTACAAATTCTAAAAGAAAAAACTTTAAAATTGAATTCTCCCATGTCAAAATATTAATCGAAAATTAAAAGATGACGGAAGAACAAAAATGTATTATCTCAAGTTTAAATACCTAACGCAAGCAGTATAACATTTAGGACAAGGCATACAATTAGAACATTGAGTTCGCGAGTTCAGATATGTCCAAGGCAACCTGATCATACTCTCCCTTCAACTTGGCTTGTTCCTCCTGCCCTAGTTCCCCTTTTGCAGGTTTGATCGTCACAAGAACGCAGCAAGTTGGCCTCTTAGTGGCGCCCGCATTAGCAAGATCCTGCAAATATAAATACCCGAGTTTAACGCATAAATATTCGCACTTGTATTACCCATGATATACACCATGTTATAATAGGTGATATATACTGGTGTTGGGTGATACAGTTCATGTCCCAAAATTTGCATGAAAAGAATAGATGATAAGCATGACCATATCGACAAATTAGCCTAAAAACATTCAACTTTCAAATCAGCAGTAAATTAGTAGACATAATAAACCTATACAGACATAAGGCAATTCTCTGGATCGACTAGATTAATTATGAGCAAAAAATATAGATAGAAATGGAACATAGCCAAGAGTTTTCTTCTCCACCAATAATATCATAAACAAACATGACATTGATCAAATACAGCAAAGCTAAAGAAATCGAGACTTACTTCCTTTGATGGGACGTAGACATATGGAATATTAGATTCTTCGCACAAGATTGGAACATGAGTGATGACATCGATAGGTGAAATGTTCCCAGCAATAACACATATTCTGCAATCATAAATATTACATCAACATCTAATTTTGGTGCAGGAGTTACAAAGAAGAAAACATACAACAGGTGACAAACGAGCAAACAATGTTCCACACAAATTTATACAGGCTTCTTCAAACATCACAAGTGAAAACCCACAATTCAAGGCACATTAATAAATAAGAGTCTCACTTCACTAAATATTTAGAAACAATTATTTTTCTTCACTTCATTTCACCCACCCAAATATTCTCAATAAACGGATAAATGAACAAAAATAGATGGTTATGAAGTTAAGAACAGATTCACTAAATGTAAAGTCCTCTATTGAAATTAACAGATCACAAAAAAATCTCCTAAAAATGTATCTAAAATTAGTGAATAAAACCATTTTAGATGTGTAGGTCTATTGGCTAGAAATAAGAACATCCCTTTCCAAATACAAATAAGTAAAATAAACAGGGCTAAAAATCTAACCTGACAAATATCACTACCTAACCATCCCTAAGTCCCTAAGTTTGGCGGTCAACTCAATAGATCTTATATTATTTGACAGCCCATTCATAATTAGCCTTCTGGATATCAAAAAAATCTCCACCGAACCACATTATTTGAGTTAATCAAGCCTCTCGTCCCCAGATTTGGGGTACAAAACACTTCAAGGGGAGGGGATCTTTTAAAATAACACATAAGCATACCCCTTGTTTCCGCGCCGAATGCTTTTGACAACCTCCTTAACTCCCCTTTTCAAGCACTTGTGCTCCGCAGCTGAAAGCACAAAACAAAAACGCATAAAAATTACTTTTCAAAAAGAACATAAAATAAAAATTCAAATCAACAGCCATGAAATATACAACAGAACCTCGGCGAACAAGTTTAAGCGTGCGTTTAGAAAGCTTTTTTCCGGCGAGTGGTTTGGCTATGGGGGCAAGAGCCAACAGCTTCTTTTTCTCCCTCTCTTTCTGTGCAGATTTCTCGACCTCGCTGTCACTTCCCATATCTGTGATTGAATACTAGAGTCCGGTGGTTTTGGGGTATGGAGGAGGGGTTTTGTTATCTGCGGAGGAATTAGTTTTTAAAAAACAGCGAAAAATGAAGGATTTTATATTTTCTAATAAGCTTTGAGAATGGAACATAGTAAGTTAACAGTTCAAATCACATACAATATATTCAAAGTCCACTTGTTTATAATTGTTGGAAATCTTTATTGATTTGAAATAATTATATAGCAATAATTATAACTCTGTCACTCTTATTAGTATTTTCACATTTACTGTGCCATACTTTTAAATGTATCTGTGTTACTTCTAAAAAAGTTGAAAAAGATTATCAAGTTAAACAATGAAACTTTATTCTACATAGTGAGTACTTTATTATATTTGGCGTGATAAATTCGCTTGGGATGTAGGTAGGGGCGTAGAAGTCCATGGCTTCATTAACCCAGCCACATCACTCTAATCCCCGCTTAAGATAGAATCAGACATGCATTAAAAATGAGAATATACAGAGGACATCAACCTTTATATCAATGTTTTTGTAAGTGCAATCTTGTGAAATCAGATGAAGAAATGACCCAGTACTAGCATATGATATAATCATTCAACATATACTATGGTACAGACAGAGCACATAATTATATATAGGAAGTTAGAAAAGCTTAAAACAGTACCATTCTGGCTAAAAAGCTTAAAACAGAGCTGTACAGACTCTACCACTAAGATTAAAGAATTTTAGTAATGTGGAAACCAATAAAAATAAATAAAAAATCTTCTAGAGTAAATAAACAAACTTTGGAAGTTCAAATAAAGGATGCGGAGTTAAGCAATCAACCCTCAGCACGCATTTGATGGTTCAAATGAAAACTAGCAAGAACAAATGCACATAAACATATTCAATAACTTCAATAACTATATTCCCAACATTCAATATATTACACGAACATTAAGCAATGGTGCTCAGACCTTTCAACCACTTTCCTTTCGATACGGCACGGCTGCGAGTGCTGGGTACGCACACCGGAAACCGTCGAGCGACTGAATAATATTGTGGGTGTTGCGGCGGAGGAGCTCGGGGAACAGGAAGTGTAGAAAAGGCGGTGAATTTATGATTTATTAGGGCTTAGGGCTCAATCTTACACAGAAGAACACAATGGAAATTAGGAATTTGGAAAATTAGGCTGGATTTCTAACTTAACTCAAAGCCCATGGGCTTTGTCCGTATTGGGCCTAATTGGGCTTGATCTGTAGTGGACCTAATTGGTGGTGGGTTAGCTTGTCACTAAATTAAAATTAATAAAATATTTATTTTATGTGACAGCGTATAGAAAATCAGCAAACTTTTGGATAAAGGAGTGAGAATTTGCAAAGGAATTTCACTCCCTGAGCTCCAGCAATGGCGTCAATTTCGTCGTCTCTTTCGGCTATACTATTACCAGTTTGCAGTTCTTCAAGTAATTCTTCCAGGCCTCACCTTTCTCTCCCTTCTGTAAATGTCTTAAAGAAGCCCTTGCGATTTTCTTCACCGAGAATTATGGCTGCTCCGGAGGTCTTGGAGTCCACTGCCGACTCTGAGGTTCTCTTCTTACTCTGATCGGAATTTTTACTTTTTATTTGAGATTTTTTAACTTGGTTTGTGGTTTTTTATGGAATATGTTTCTGTTTTTGTTTGTTTGAATTTTAGGGCGAGTCTCCTGCTGCTTCCTCGCTGAGCATTGGTACTGATTCCGATATGGTATTCTCTTTTCCTCTTTTAGATTTTTCATTCTTCATTGCGAACATGGAGTTTTCTTTTGAGAGCTGAAATTATTTGCGAATTGGAAAACTTAGGCGCTACTATGATGAAACTGTTAAATCTTTTTTTGCTTTTCATATGTTTCAAAATTATACATTGACTGCAGTAGAGGTTGCTAGGGTTGTGGAAGAAAATGTCTATGTAAGGTTGAAGTGTAACGCAATTTGAGTTGTACATTTTCATAAATAGCTTAGATTAAGAGCTCATTTACTGTTAGTATAGTCATGGTAAAAGAGATATTACCGAAGTGTACACAACTACAACTTCATATGTAATTGTTATAGCAAGAACCCAAAAGATGCCCCTGGAAATACAATTCAGGAAATGCGGACCAGGATTTGTTTTATGAAATGAGAGTGAAATTGTTGTAATTTTTTAATTATTGATTTGGTGGATGCCTATGTTTAATTGCATGTGTAGAGTAAATATAAATTATTAAATGTATCGGCCCGTTTAATAGTTTCTATTAAGTAATAGTTTGACACTGGTCCAACTGGATGAATTCTGCAAGAAGCATCACAGATTGCGATCAATTTATTCATGCAAAATCTGGCTAAACCAGATACAAGCCACTCAGCTGATGCCATGTGGCGTTATCCTGTAATTCTAGTTTATGAGGCAATTGAATGAATAATTTACATTGAACTTTGTCATAAGAATGTTTTTCTTTCTCATGAATAAGTAGTCTTCTCTGCTTTAGTTTTGTTCACATTAAAGCTTCCGAGAAGAATATTGGATAACAACATGCAAATAAATTTGTTGAAGCCAAGTTTCAGGGTAATATGCAATAAGAAGCTTGTGTATAAGCATACAAGTTGAACTCATGTTTATCTTTGTTTGACAAAGGCTCAAACTTCAGATTCATTGTATACTTTCTTATAATTAGAGTCTTTTCTCATTTCGAATCAAAATATAGGTTAAATTCTCAAGTGTGTACTCTTAATATGTACTGCTTTATTCGTTATGGTCACTATCAACATGGATAATATACCCCGGTGAATGTATTATGTTTGATATTGTAGCTTCTGTAGAGTATTTTGAAGGAGAGTTTACCACTCTTTTGACTGTTGCTTGTTTGTGGCTTTGAAACAAAGAATCATGGTTTTGTTGAGTATTCTTTAATTTAAAAAGCTCATGCAAAGATTTTGTTTATCTAAAAGAAAATATTTCTCATGTCAAAGCTTTGATAAAAAATAAAAAAAAAAAATTATGACATGGACTAGTGTGTGGGTGTTTTTCCCCTCGCTTAGAGTTCAGATTTTGTTGACTTGTTACATACAGGACAGACATTAGTGCATATGATTTAACTTTATATGTTCTGTCAATTGCCTAATCATGAAAATTGAAAATAAAAAAAGAACTATAAATTCTTACATGGATTTTATATCATGTACTACATTCTATTAGAAGTATTGGAACAATATCAGGAGTTTTTGAGCTGCATATGTAGGTGTAATTTTTAGTTTTTGACTCTACTAGTGGGTGTCATTGCTTGCAATTAATTAACATTTTCCATAGTATAGTTGAATTAGTAATCCTATCTCAGATTATAAAATGTATTACATTTTGTTGCCTAATCATGTAAAGACAACATCATTAGTTTTTCTTGACCTGCAAGCCCGAGAATGTGGTACAGAGCAGTTGTAGTTTATTTTGACCTGATGAAATTCTGCAACTTTAAAGAATCATATCTGAATTTAAATGCTGATTTCGCAATCTGATCTATTTCTTTTCTTCTAAATTAAATGCTGATTGTTTCTTTAGATTTTAGATTTCGATGTGCAGCTTGATGCAATCTAAGTTTTGGGGACTTAAGCTTGACTAGTTCTTCAATCTGACATTGTTGCTGCTCTTATGAAACAAATTAACTAGTGATTATTATTACCCATATTGTCATTTTAATTTGGATTTTGGTCGTTTGTGACTTATTTTGCATTTTTACACTAAGGCTGCTCCAAAGCAGAAGATTAGAATCAAATTGAGATCATACTGGGTACCCCTGATTGAAGACTCATGCAAGCAGATTTTGGATGCTGCAAGGACGTCTAACGCAAAGACCATGGGCCCCGTGCCTCTACCAACGAAGAAACGTATTTATTGTGTTCTGAAATCTCCACACGTTCACAAAGATGCCAGGTTCCACTTTGAAATCAGAACTCATCAACGACTCATTGATATTCTCTATCCAACTGCCCAAACAATCGACTCGTTGATGCAGCTCGACTTGCCTGCTGGTGTTGATGTTGAGGTTAAGCTTTAGGTTTGGTGATGCGTGCGATTCCTGTGCATGTGATTGTAAGGCGGAAGCTGAATTCGGGCTAGCAAATTACTACTATTTTTTGTTTGTGTTACTTCTAAAAAAGTTTAAAAGCTTATTAGTAGTTAATTACTGCCCTAGCTTCACCCAGTTGAACATGTTCTATATATTTTCAGTTATTTTTGCTCATGTAAGATCAGTTCAATCCCACTTAATTCGTTTAAATTAGGCTTGTTTGTGTAAACTTCTTGTCAGATTCAAGCCTTTACTTAAATTTTAATTAATCAACCAAGTATAAATTTATGCCATAAACTCTTTTGGCAAAAAAATTACTGTAACTTATTTTTTATAAACATTTTCTTTCTATCTTAAATTAACACTGTGTTTTTTATACCAGAATTATTTGAATATTCGAGTAAAGTGTTTAAGTAAAATAAAGTTTACTTAAAAAATCATTAAAAAAAGCATTATTCGAATTTTTTACACCAATGTATTATTTGAATCGAATTCATTATTTTCGTGTAAATTTTTTTCGTTTAAAAAACATTATTTTCATGTTTAATGGAGGGAATTTTCCATAAACATTATTTTCGTGTTAATACCAATATTTCGTGCATTCACGAATGCATTCACACATTATATTTTTTTCACACTCATTTCGTGCCATAAACATTACTCCCTCCGTCCCGCCTAAATGTCACCTGTTGATTTTTGTGCGTAGATTAAGGAGTATTGTTATTTTATGTGTAGCGGTTAGTTGTATTAGTAGTGAGTGGTGGGCCACATGTTGTACATTTTTACTAAAAGTGGAAAATGGCGGCATTTGGATGAGACGCCCAATATAGTAAAATGGTGACCTTTCCGTGGGATGGAGGGAATACTGTATTTGGCAAAAACTTGTGTGCCACCGGGAACACGCCGTGCCCCATGGGAACATAACACTCCCCCTTCCTATTCTATTAACCCTATTGCTAGGGGTTTAAATTGCAAAGGAGCACGGTGTCCCGGGGCACAAGAGTCTCACTCACTGTATTTTCATGTTAATACCCATATATTTTCGTGTTATGCATTCACATATGCATTCACACGAAATTTTCATTTTTGTGTTAAAATTTTTAACTCGAACTTATTACACGAATGCATCATTTAACTTGAATTCATTACTCGAATGCATCATTTAACTCGAATATGTTTACTTGAAAAAAGTTTGATTCGAATTTTGATTCGAAAATTATTTTTCATTTTACTCGAATATATATATATATATATTATTCGAATACATTACTCGAATTCTTTCGAATAAAGGGTATTTTCATCAATTCGTTAAAAGATTTAATGTTAAAATTAAGATAAAAAGTAAATTGTTATCTAGTATTCACTTTTATTAATTGCTTCATATTTTAAGCAAGGTGTCCATGATATTTGGAACTTACTTTTGTATGTATATATACATCTGTTTGATTTTATTTACCACTTCAAAATTTACAAATTTTTTTTCAAAATTAAATTGTGTCAAATTGTTAATTAGTTTGCATATGATCTATGTTTTGATTAATAAAAGGAGCCATGCATATCATTTTATTTTTCTTAATTAGCTATTATTTATCATTAAGATTGTGATTACTTCTTACTTATGTTATAAATTATTCATAAAATAATTTATTTTGACGATTATCAATTTTCATTAATTAATACTCTTATTTTTTTTAAAAATGTTATCATGTTTTATTGTTTTCGTAAACTTTATTGTTAGACAATGTTACACAAATTTTAGCAAATAAAAAGTTGCAGCAAGATTTGCCCTTCAAAATATTGCTGTGATTTATTTCCAATTAATATTGTGGGTGAATTTTTTTGCTTAATCAATCTATGTTGTCTCAATTCTCCATTAATGTAGAGAAATATGAATTAGAGAAATATGAATAAGTAATTTGATTATATATACCAACAATTCAGGACAAAAATTTGTTAATCAATCTGTGATTTATTTCCAATTAATATTGTGGGTGAATTTTTTGCTTAATCAATCCATGTTGTATCAATTCTCCATTAATGTAGGGAAAAATGAAAAGGTAATTTGATTATATATACCAATAATTCAAGACAAAGATTTTGGAAAATTAATTGTTGAAATAATTTTTGCACCATATAAATAATTAACCGCTGAATTTTACAAGTACAACCATTTCATGAAAATAATGAAAGTCATATTTGTGATTTTCATAATTATAGCAAACGTTTTACAACCATCCCAATCAGCTTGCGTTCTTACAGATCGTTATAAAATCTTTATATATATAATAAGAAAATGTTTACCACCTATGGATGATTAAATCTTTCCCCCAAAATCCAATTTTACAGTTATAAATTAACTTTGGGTAATTTTTGTACATCAATCTCAACCATTCATTTTAGAATTAAAACTACACCACTCATTTACCTTAGAAAAAATATACAGACAATAACTTTAATCACATCTCTACGCCACCATTCTTACATTCTTACAATAAATCTGCCTAATATCATATGTTCAAATTCTCGCTTGAAATCTGAAGAATCTAATCACAGCACCGCTAGATTAGATTTCATTCTCACAAATACTAAAAATAGAGGAAGATTTAATCGTGAGATGCGAAATCCAACGTCTCGATTGCGGCGGCCACAATGGGGACGAGGCGGCGATCGAAATTTGGGGGAGGAAGAAGAGTGAGGGTCGGGCGGCGAGTGAGAGGAGGTAGGTTGTTTTACACGGTGGAGGAATTAATTAATCATTGTGTTTGTATTGGGTGGTGAGAGGGGAGGGTGGAAAGACCTTCCAGCTGAGCTTGGTTGCTGCAGGGTGGGGGTTCGAATCCTGCCTTTGGCATGGATTTGGCCCCTTGTAAGCACAAGTTTTACAGTGAGCCCTCTCTATAAGCCACTTGAGGCACATCCTGCGATTTACCTCCTCCACCAATCCCCAGGGCAGGGGCGGTGGGGGCCCCTAATGGTGGGGTACACCATTTATTAACTCCATTAATCACTTACATACAATGTTGATTTAACTTTTGATTTACTTGCAGACAATTCTTATCACAGAACCTGTCTTCTTCTTCCGCAGTTATTCTCACACGTTCTTGCATACTATCTGGTTTGTCGGTAAGTTTTCTTTATTATTCCTTAGAGATTTTCATAATACTAAAATGTTAAATTAGGATGATATTTATGATTGCATACATTATCTTGCAAATCAACAGGATTATGTGTTTATCTACTTATATATCAATTATCTCATTGTTATGATTGATTTTATTTTTGGTAAACATCATTGTTTTTTTTTCAGCAAAATAAATAAATCTATATTTATAATTTTTGGAATGTTTTTATGATTGATATTATTTTTGGTAAAGATTACTATTTTTTTTTCAGCGAAATAAATAAATCTATATTTATAATTTTTGGAATGTTTGACCGATTACAGATTAACGTGATTATACTTAATTCCCTCCTTTAGATTTCATACTCCAACTATATAATCTACTATTCTATTAACATTTACGTATTACGACTGAGAGTAGTAAAAACTTCAGTTATTTGCTCTACAATCTTTCTTAATGGCTCCTCAATACACTTTGATCAAAAATTTCAAAAAAAAAACTACACTAATCTGTCCATGAAAGTGCGATGTGTAAGGCTTTTCGACTCACAGTTCAAAGGTGGTACTAGAACTCTGGAATGTGTTTTCAATGACATTGAGGTTTGCGTTCTTACGATCTACCATCTATTTGCATTGTTTTTTATTATATCTGTATATAAATGTATATAAATGTTTTTGGATTTAAAGTTGAATATATTAATATAGATTTTTCATTGTGATTAGGGGACCCGTGTTCAAGTTACTGTTCTGAGTAGCCACATATCAAAATTTAGACCAAAACTGAACGAAGGCGGTGTGTATGACATACACAAATTCTGTGTTTCTGATAACAAAGCAGAGTACAAGATTACTTCTGGTCTTCATCGAATTTACTTAATGCCGTCCACAAATATAACAGAAGTGTATGGTGAATCCTTTCCTCAAAATACATATTCGTTTGTTTCTATTGATGACATCTTATCAAAAAGGTTCTCCGATGATAAAATCCTTTTAGGTTTGTCTATATTGCTATCATACTATAATTTTAATACGTTTATTTTTTCATTCATTTTATTAAGTGTGTTAATCATATATTCTAATTAACGAAACAATTTATGTAGATGTGATTGGAAGTTTGGGGGATTGGTATCGATCTTTGATGGTGCAGGTTGGTGACATTCCAACAAAAATAGTGGAGATCAATATTATGGACATTGAGTAAGATTTTGTATAGATTTTTTTTTGGATTATTTCCATTACGATTGATAAACAGGTTTTCACACTAATTTAAAATGAATATATACTGTAATTTCAGGGGTAGATCCATAAAAATTTCACTATGGGAAGAGGAGTGCATGGACCTTATTAAAGGAATTAAGGATAGTATGGATCAAACATCTCCTCTGGTCATCATTCTACAAATGTTTAGATTAAAGAAGAATGAATGTATGTTTAGATTAAGTACTATTTATAAATTAATTTTTGAATTTGTGATACTCTAATCAAAATTCATTCAAATAAAAGTTTCAGGAGAGATATCCTTGACTACCTCTTACAAACCATCAAGGATAATATCATCTGACCACTGCCAGGATATAGAACAATACAAAATAAGGTAATGATCGAATATAAATTTGTAAAATTTTATTAATGATAAATTAATATTTGTATATTTGTTAGATTTATATATTTTATAATGCATGCCAAATTTTTTTTCTTTTTTGTATTTATACTTATTATGTTTATTAATTAAAATAAAAAAATTTTGTTTCAGGATGATTTCTGTAGGAGCTTGCAGCTCTATTGCTACGGGGTCTGCAACCACAGTTACTAATCACTCGAATGATCTTGAATCTGTAGATATTGTGCCAATTACCATGGAAAAATTCTTAACAAAAGATGAGGTATTATTATAAATTATGGTTCTTAGCACTGCAATATTATTGTAAATAATAAAGTTAATGTGTACTTTTAATTACTGACTAAATGAATCACAATGTAGAGAACATACTAGATATTTGGCAAGATATTACAGATTGAAAATAAAACCGACTGGTGGTATATGTCATGCAAAAATTGCACACACAAGATTACGGAAGTTGATGGTAAGCTTCACTGCAACTGGCGCAAGAAGAACGTAGTCAGTGGGATAAAGAGGTGTGTAGTTCAACAATTTTTTTAAAAGTATTGTTGACTATTGTGTTTTTCTATTAACTTTTTATAACTGACCATATAAATTCTTTATATAAGTATATGCTTTCAGTTCTTATTATGGACTCCACTAGCAATTCTTTTTTGTCTTATGGGATTCTGTATGCAAGACCCTAATTGGCAAGACGGCTAATTTGCTTTATGAAACTAGCTCACATGTATGTGTTAACAATACTGAAATTCTTCTATAAAAAATTTTATTTTTAAATAGCAGTTATACCTATTTTGAAAAAGAATGCATTGTGATCATAGATCAATCAGGAAGAGCTCCCAGAAGAAATTCTCAACATACTTGAGAAGGATATGCTAATGAAGGTGTCTCCAAAGAAATATGAATCACCAAATTCAAAATCAGTTGTTTTGAAAGTTTGTACTGATACAAAGATCATCAGTAAATACTTCCCTCTATTTAATGTGAGCACGGTATCTTATTAGAGGATTCATGAATTTTATATAATAGGTTAATAACAATATTATATCATTAATTTTTTTGCCTTATATATGGTATTCTATGTACAGGGATCTGAATTTGTGAATAATACTCAAACTGATGATAGTTCGAAAGTCTCTAGAGTTCGTATTCAGCATTCACAATCTAAGTTGTGTTTGTTTAGTTATGAATATATATTTCTGTTATTATGAATAACTTTAAGCAATTCAAAACAGGTTGATTCAACATGTGATGAAGCTGAATCACCAAATAAGATGGATCAGCTAGGAAAAGAAGTTTTTGAAGTTGATTATCTGGAATCGAGTGCTAAAAAGTCATTGCTGGACAATTTTTCATCTTCAGCTGCTTTGAGAAAGAACAAATCAGTGGCCATCAAGATTGAAAAGAAGTGATACCCTATGATTTTTTTTCCCAATAAGCTATTTCTATGGCAGTTTCATTATGAACAATTATCAAGCATTAGTTTTTTTTTGGTTGAATAATTAATCCTTTCGTAGCTAAAGGATGGTTTGGAAAACTCTCGGTTGATATCGTTAAATGATGAATTTTTAATTATTTTCTTTTAATATTTACTTCATTTTGAAGTGTTTTGGTTAGTATTAATATATTTTTGTTATATTGTTCTGTTGTTTTATATGTTTAGATGCTCTCTCTTATTTCTCTTGGAATATTTTTTATTAATTTGTTATCCATTATTATGTTATTACTTATTCAAACAATAATTTTTTTTATTGCTGGCTCTTATCACTGATGTATTAGTTGCAAAGTTTGTCTGTTATTTTCCAATTTCTTAATAATTCAAAAACATCTCTAATGTTCATGGAGTTCTGCAAAGTTGTTCGAGATTGTATGGAGCTCTGCAAAATTGTTCGAGATTGTACGGATGTATACTATTTCACAAGTATTTTGGAAGGTAGATCACTAACTAATAACATTTGATGTTTCTGATGAGTTTATACATATATTCATGTGTATATTTTTGTATTTCTTTACTTGTACACTCAAAGTATTCGATGAAATAACTGAGAACAAAAATGTTTATTGTTAATGTTTCATACTAATTATGCTGAAAACAAATGATTCTTACCAATTAGGATGTTCATTGTTAATGTCCAATAAATATAATTGACTAATGGTATCTTAGATTACATCTAAATTAAATTCATATATTTTTTATAATGACAATTTACATTTATGCATAATCACTGTTTGTATAAAATTCATAAATGAAAGAAGAATGTGTGATATTTGGTGTTATCTTTCTTTCTATTATAATTTGTTAATCATATCATTAAATGTAAATTAATTACTTCTGAAAGATTTATAATGCATGAAATAAGGTTATAACGTTCAATCTAAATTGATGTCAATATGAATTGATGACAAATGCTTGATTAGCTTGGTAAGTTGTATAATTAAAGACCTTTAATGCCAATTAATCAGCAGTACCTTTAATTGATGCATGAAATAAGGTTATAACGTTGAATCTAAATTGATGTCAATATGCATTGATGGAAAATGCTTTATTAGTTTGGTAAGTTGCATAATTTAAGACCTTTAATGACTATTAATCAACAATACCTTTAATGACCATTAGCCATAATTACATAAACGTTTGTTATATGCAACACTAAAATTATTTTTTCTTCGTGATTATCTTCACTATTTCTTTTTGGTATTAAGAAATATTATTTTAAATGAGAAAGATTACAAATTCAACAACAATAAACAAAAGAAAGAGGGTACACATTGATGAAGAGAAAGGTACAATGTTGTGATGATAATATTATTAGTATATGATTTTTTTCAAATCTGCATTGTAGATTATTTTTATTCTCGAATTATTAAATATATGTTTGATGTTGAATTCTTTTTTCTTTTAGAAAACAGTATCAGACGTTCGTTGGATAATGAATTTATGTCTGAAAATGGAAATCAGAGTCGTGGTTTTCCAATGACCATTTCTAATAAAAGTAATCTGGAAAAACGACCATCAAGTGCACTATCGGATATTACAAATGGTTAGTTATAGTTTAATGTTTTCGTATTCCGAAAGAATTTCGAATAAATCTTTTCAGTAATTGTTTTTTCTTAAACCTATTATTATTTTTTAAGATTGCAATATACAAAAAATATGCTTACATATTTTGTATTTCAAGAAATATGATTATTAAAATTTTAATATAATTTTTTTTTATTTTTTAAGTTAATAAACACATATGTCAACACAGTAATGAAGCCCAGACGAGCAGGACCAGTTTCAAATATGTTTTTGGAGAAACTCCATCTTTTAATAATCTTGACAAATCCCAGTTCATTTCTCTTTCAAATATCTCATTCGGTTAGTTTTAGTTAGTTATTTTATTTCATTGATGTTAAATTTATATTATAAATAAGTAAGAAGATATGCACTGAATGATATAAAGGAAACTATGGTGAATTTTATTATACTTTGCCAGAACAATAAGAAGATTTGAATGTAAATGATTATTATTCTGTTTTTACAGATCTGAATAACACATTAAATTCTATAAATATTGAAGATCTAAGATTGGGTAGTATTCTGAAACATAGCTTTGATGATCATTCACAGCTGATTGAGAAAGGAAAGTCACATGTCACTCAATACTCGGACATCTCAACAGGTCAATGATTGTTTTTTTATATTTTTAATTTTATACATAAATTATATAACAATTGGCTAATGTTTAGTGTTTTGTATGTGTTAAATGAATAAGATTTTTTACGAATGTGGACATTCAACCAGATGACGAGTATTGCGTACATATATAAAAAAATACTTTGTTTTCGCTTGGTAATTTCAACTTACTTGTGACTCCAATTTTGGATGCTAGAAACAGTAAGTCCCAATAGTTTATTAATTAATGGATAACTTTAAATCTTAAATCTTATAACATAAATATTACTACAAATATTTGATTAATTATGCGTTTGAAAATGAAAACTCTTTATGTTGTTATATTATCGTTGATTATACTTTTGCATTAAGTATTTCTGAAATTTGATTTCATTACACAGGGAGTTATTCTACAGTAAGAACAACAACTGAATTTGATCAAATTGGGTGCAGTAGACAAGCAAGTCGGGTTGTGAAAGCTGTACTTGAATCTCCTTTGCATGAAAATATACTTGATGAAGAAGGGGTCGAAAATATCATCGAACAAGATATTTTACACATTGATGATGAATTTTCAGAATTAATAGATGTGTTTGAAGACAAGAATAATAATGTGAATCGAATCACAACTGGTGAGCACTAAAAAAATAATTCATTATTTTACTACAAATTTTAAATTATTGTTGCAATAAATGAAATATTTATTAAACATGTGTAGGGGAAAAATACATTGAATGTGGTGATCAAGAATTCAAGTGTCAATTTTGTTCTGCAAAATTTTGGTATGGCGAGCGTTCTAAGACAATATCCACAAAGCTGAAAACTAAGTATAAAGCGTATTGTATCCATGGAAAGGTAGTCTTACCTTAAATGAAGGAACCTCCTTATGTACTTAAAGAATTGCTTCATGGTGTGGGTGATAGATCAAAATTATATAAAGAGAAGATAAGGTCATACAATAGCATGTGTGCGTTTACATCAATGGGTGAAAAATTTGATAGATCACTTAACAACGGACGATCTCCACCTGTCTTCAGATTAAGTGGTCAGAATTACCATTTGATTGGTAGTTTATTGCCTTGTGAGGGGAGCACACTCAAATTCTCTCAGCTTTACATCTATGACACCGAAAATGAAATGTCAAACAGAATAAATGCTGTTAGGTATGCCTTTATTAATTACCCTTATTATGTTGATTTTACTTGCCCTACTTATCATTATTGAACAATCTAAACTTATGTATTTTTTTTAAAAAAATCTACTGCAGGATTTCTGTGCATGAGAACTCAATTCATCACAGTATTGTTACAAATTTAAGGGAGATGTTAAATCGACACAATTTTCTTGCTAAAACATTCAGAGTGGTTGGTCAAAAAATAAGTGAAGGCACTTATGAAATTAAGTTAAAGCTTATAGGCACACGTGGAAGTGATGCAAGAACGTATAACATGCCTTCTACATCGGAAGTTGCAGCACTTATAGTTGGTGATTTTGATCAGACGATGGGTTTAAGAGATATAATAATTGAAACAAACAAGGGTTCATTACGAAGGATTAATGAACTTAACCCATCATATCTTGCTCTTCAGTACCCTTTGTTATTTGTTTATGGCGAGGATGGATATAGAGAAGATATCTCTTATCGTGTGAGTACTGAAGGTGGGAAAAAGGGTCGAAGGAGGGTTAATTTAAGGGAGTTCATCTCATTCAGGTTGCAGGATAGGGATTCTGAACCCAAGACACTTAAGAACTCTAGGAGATTACTTCAGCAATTCATTGTCAAAACATACACAATGATTGAATCCACACGTCTTAATTGGATAAGAATGAATCAGAAGTTGCTGAGTTGCGAGATGTACAAAGATCTTCAAGATGCAATCTTTGGTGGGGAGAGCGATCCGAGGACACAGGGGAAAATAATTGTTCTCCCCGCATCCTTTACGGGAGGTCCAAGATACATGGTGTAGAATTATCAAGATGCGATGGCTGTATGCCGATGAGCAGGTTACTCAAATCTGTTCATTACATTCACATGTAATAAAAAATGGCCCGAGATTCAGCATTTTGTGTCTTCACGTGGACTTAGAGCTGAAGACCGACCGGACATCATTGCACGCGTTTTTAAGATGAAACTTAATGCACTAATCGAAGTCCTACGAAAAATCAACTCTTTGGTAGGATTAAAGCAGGTGAGTACTTTAAGTTATTTTTTAACAGTAGAATGCGCTATTAACCATTATGTTCCTGCAGCATAATTGTTATGATTGTTCATCATACCTTCAAATTTATCATAACATTGATATATTAATTATTTAATGTTTCCAAGTAGTACTTCATTGGAAATCATTTGAAATAACTTCATATAATATAATATATTTTAGGACAAATTTTATGTTTTAGTATTTTACTTCGAGCAATTACTAAACTAACATGTGTTTTTATAAATCTTAGTTGTTTACACCGTGGAGTTTCAGAAAAGAGGATTGCCTCATGCTCATATACTTCTCTTCCTTGAAAAAGTTATGAATAGTCCAACTGGCAGTGAGATTGATTCTATCATATCAGCTGAAATACCAAGCGAGAAAGAAGACAAGGAATACTATGATGCAGTATGTGAATATATGATACATGGGCCGTGTGGACAGGTGAGGACAACTTCCCCGCGCATGATTGATAATGTTTGTAGTAAGCATTTCCCAAAGAGATTTGTATCTGATACAACTATAGACCAAGATGGTTATCCAGTCTATCGTAGAAGGGATGATGGCAGGACAGTCACTAAGAGTGGAATTGAGCTTGACAATCGTTATGTTATTCCGAATAATAGAGAGCTCATGTTGCGTTATTAGACGCATATAAATGTTAAGTGGTGTAATCAGTCACGTTCTATTAAGTATTTGTTCAAATATGTTAACAAAGGAAACGATAGAATCTCCACCACATTCTGCCAGAGCGCTGAAGACGGAGAAAGAGTGTCACATGTTGATGAAATAAAGATGTTTTATGAATGCAGGTACATCTCAGCCTGTGAAGCGGCATGGAGAATTTATGGTTATGAAATTCTGTACAGATATTCACCCGTGGAGAGATTGAGCTTTCATTTAGAAAACGAACAGAACATCATATTCTCAAATACGGATCAACTGGAGGAAATTGTCGAGAAGGCAACGATGAAAGAGAGTATGTTCCTTGCATGGTTTGAAGCAAATAAAAAATATCCAGAGGCAAGGAATCTCACATATGCAGAATATCCGTAGCATTTTGTTTACAAAAGAGACGAAAGAAATGGGTAAGGAGACAGAAAGGCATGTCTTTAGGAAGAATTCATTTTGTTCCCCCTGGTGCGGGAATTAGTTATTGTTTCAGAATTCTCCTTACAGTTGTTAAAGGTCCGACATGTTATGAAGATTTCAGAAGGTATAACAATGACATCTATGATACTTATAGAGAGGCTTGCTATGCAAGAGGTTTGTTGGATGATGATGGAGAATACATAGAATGTTTTGAGGAGGCGAGCCATGTTTCCAGTGGGAAACAAATGAGACAACTCTTTGTAACACTTTTGATTTCTGGAACGATGGAACGTCCTGAAATCGTCTTCAAAGAATGTCTGAATCATCTTTCAGAGGACATACTATACCAGCAACGTATTATTATGAATTTCCCAGGTTTGTCTAAATTTATTTGGTTTCTTATAGTGGTTTTAACTGAATTTGACCTGCAATAATTTTGTTATATAAAATTAAATGTTTTTTTTAAACTAATCTATACATATCGTGTGAGTGAAATATTAGTTAAATTGTTGTGAATAAATTATAAAAAAATATTATCATTTCAAAACAATGTTTAAAATATGCTGTACAATTAAATGTTTATTGATTCTCTATTAATTTATCATTTTTAATAGTATGTCCTGTTAACTAATTTCATAAGTGAAATTTATATGGATTAGTATTTATCAATGAGTATTGGAGATATATAAAATCTGACAGATTGTTTTACACTCACATATTGATCATGATTATTATTGCATCTATTACTTATTCTATTGCTTATTTTTTCAGCTTTGGAGATGAGTGCTGATGAGATTAGAGAAGCAACTCTGTTGGAAATCAATAAGCTGTTGAATGTGATGGGTAAGTCACTCAGTGACTTTGATGGAATGTCCATTCTAGTATTTGATTGTGAGATTCATATGGAGAACAGAATGTTAATCAATGAACTATGCTATGATAGACATCAGATGAAACTGGAACACGATGTGCTGATTCAGAAGCTTAATGCAGACCAGCGGGCTGTTTACGACACAATATCAAATTCTGTATGTGGATCGATTGGATCTGCATTTTTTGTTTATGGTTATGGTGTAATAGGTAAAATATTTCTCTGGAGGACACTTTCAGCATTAATCAGATCAAAGGGACAGATTGTGCTAAATGTTGCATCCAGCGGAATAGCATCGCTCCTTCTCCCAAGAGGAAGAACAGCTCATTCAAGATTCGTTATACCAATCAACATTCATGAGGAGTCAACCTGTAACGTCAGACAAGGTAGTCATCTTGCAAATTTGCTATATGAGTGTCGACTTATAATTTGGGATGAAGCTCCAATGGTTAGATTTTGTATTGAGGCTCTGGATAGAACAATGAGAGACATCACGCAGAAAAAAAGATGTAGATTTTGCTTCAAAACCTTTTGGTGGTAAGACAATAGTTTTTGGTGGTGATTTTAGGCAGATCCTACCGGTAATTCCAAAAGATTCAAGAAATTATTGTTGGTACAAGCATCAACTCTTCTTATCTATGGGATGAATAAAAGTCCTCAAACTTACAAAAAATATGTGTTTGATGAACATGCTAGAAAATTCAGAAACGAATGAGATAAGGAAATTTGCTGAATGGGTGGCAAACATTGGTGATGGAACAGAAGGTGGTTATACTGAATACGGAAGTGATGTTAGAATATTGGACGATATTCTGTTGAGGTATGAAGATGACACAATTGGTGCAATTGTGAATCACATCTATCCTGACTTGGGAAATGTCATTGATCACCTAGAATATTTGAAAGATAGGGCCATCCTCGCACCAACTCTTGATGTGGTGGATTCAATTAATGACTACATGATAGGAATGAACATGAATGAAATGAAAACGTACTTAAGCTCGGATTCCGCCTGCAAATCAGATGCTAATATGGATATGTTTGCTGATGTGTACACACCCGAGTTCCTAAATACACTAAGATGTTCAAGAGTGCCTAATCACGAACTTAACCTGAAGGTTGGAACACCAATAATGCTTTTGCGGAACATTGATCATTCGAGGGGTTTGTGTAACGGAACGAGACTATTGGTTACAAATCTTGGAAAACACGTTCTTCATGCAAGGCTCTTGAGTGGAAGTAATTCAGGTGATACTGTTCTCATACCCAGGTTCACATTAACACCGACCGACATTCAAGAAGGCAGTTCCCTGTCATTGTATCATACGCGATGACTATAAACAAGAGCCAAGGCCAGTCACTTGCAAATGTTGGTTTGTTCCTGAGAAGACCCATTTTTAGTCATGGACAGTTGTATGTTGCAGTTTCAAGGTCAACCACCAAGGCGGGTCTAAAAATTCTGCTGGAAAATGAAGAATCCCGTGAATGAGGTATTTGCAAGAATTATATTTTTAGAGAAGTTTTTAGAAACATGTGATTATTATGACTTAACTATCATGGAATAAATTTCTTTGTCAATGTTCATATTTTATGCCTATCAGCAACAAATGGTATTTCTTTAATGTCATGCAGATGAGAACAAATTATTGTTGTTAATTATTGCGATTATGTTGCTTTAATCAGTATATTGCTTTTTCAGAGGAAGTTTTCTTCATCTGTCCATCCATTTGAACATCTATCAGTAACAACAGGTAATGCTTTAATGTCATGGTACTTGTGTCTTAATATTGATTCAGTATGATTTTTGAAGGTAGTTTTATATGATTGGCATGATACTAAAAAACCCTTTTATTTAATGGTACATGTGTATATTTGATGACTATCATGACTATAAAACAATAAGTATAATAAGATTTAATAATGTTGAACATCTATCAAGGTGATGTTTGTTTTGGGGTTTTGGGGAGTTTGAAAATCATGAATAGTAATGTTGTGTTTGTTATGGGTTTTCGATAGGGTATGTTTTAACTTTATGTCAAATCAATGTGTAAAAATATATTAATTTATGTAAGAAATTAGATGAGAGAGGAGAGATAAAGAGAGAAAGTATATTAATTGAGGAGAGAGAATGTATATAGATATATATTTGATTTTTTTTGAGGATTAATCTTTATTATAGAAAATTTATTTATGTAGTCACTTTTTAATTATGGAGATTTTACATTAGATAATCAACATTAGTAACATTTTTAATTAGAAAAACTATGTTCGAATAATAAAAATTAAATAATAACTTTTTGTATTGAATTTATTTATCATATACAACTCTGTTTTGCTATACATATTACAGTGCAATGTAATGTACCAAAATTCTCTAATCATGATTGCCTTATTACTATTACCGAAATTATTTATGGGATATGTCAATTGGAAATTTCATTATTTATTTATTTTTACTTTCATGTTCAACAAACGAGTTTGTTTCATCAATTTTCCTTTAAATTATATATATCTAAAGTTTTTTTTTCTTTTATCAAGCACCTAACTCATAATATAAAATTTAATATAGTATCATGTAAACATGGGTTTCACACCATACAATTCTAAAAATTGAATCGGTTAAAACGTGTAAAAAAAGCATAAGCATCGACAATCGTTTTCTATAAAAAAAACAATATACAATTTTAAGTACTTTAGATAAAAAAATAAAATTTTGTCATGACGTCTTCCCGTGCATCGCACGAGTTAAACGCTAGTTATTATACAAAACTTGCTCTCAGACGGGAAGTTGAAGATGCGCTATCAATCCGGAGATGATGATCTTGGTTTTCATGATATCGGTTTAGCTCAAGAATATAGTTTTGAATTTTGCGAAATTTTTTTAAGGAATACCTTATTCTTCTGTCACTTTTGGAGCCAATATGGTGATAAATCTCTAGTTGTTTTCAAATCCAATGAGAATAATGCAGCTAGGCATGACCGCTATTGGGATCGATGTACAAGACGATGGTATTTATTTCAGCGATCAACCAAAGAATCATACAAGTTGAACAAAAATTTCGGGATGGAAATAATATGTATCTATCTACATAAATTGCAGACCATTTTTTACTTTTTTTAAATAGTTATAATTTTGGCTATAAATCGTTATCACTTTCATTATTCATGAAATAACATTATCACTTTTCATTAATTTATTATAACTTTTCTTTATAAAAATTATAACTTTGAGACGGTTTTGCACAAGTCTTTTCCTAATAAATATTGTTCAATTTTATAATAAGTTGATCAATTGATAGACTTTTTTTTTACTTAGACATAATTATTCGTTTGCTATAAAATAAATAAAATTATGACATGATCAGAACACTATTGTTAGAAGATTGCATTTTATCTGAATAAAATGATTAATGACGGTATTTGATCTGAATAAAATGTGCTTGGAGAATCCATAGTAAGTATTATTAATTTTAAACAAAGCTAATTTAGTTACATTTACTCCCTCCGTCCCTGGGTATTTTTACCCATTTGTACGAGTACGGAGATTAAGATTTGTTATATTTTTAATATATAATGTAAGAAAAAATATATATAAATTAGTAAATTAAAAAGAAAAAAAATAAATTTGTTGGGAATAATGAATAAAGTGTAAAAAAGTAATTAAAGTTGTTGGGATTGTAAAAAGTAGATAATAAAATATTATGTATTTTTAATATTAATGAAATGAGTAAAAATACGTGGGACAGCCCAAAATAAAAAATGAGTAAAATTACATGAGACGAATTAGCGTACTATTTATTATAGTCTTTAGAGGTTTTAGATAGAAAATATTTCTAAATCTTAAATACAATTTTTATTCCTAACTATTAGAAATAAAATCCAACTTTGGCAGTTTGTAAGAGACATAACGCAATGAATGTTAAGTAATTAGGCACAAAGACGAGAAAATAATTCGATGAGATAATTTTTTTTATAATAATCTATTTTTCTTCTATAGAGTTTTATTTATTTATTCCAAGATAATATATTGGGAGAATTTAAAAAAATAATCAAATTTTATAAGTCAATGCCATATCATAATAACTTTTATATCAAAATTAACCGATAGGTAGTTTTTGGATTTTAATATTATTATGAGTGAAGCTTGCGTGCGCCCGGGAACACGAAACACATTCTGTGTGCCTTTAAAAATTTAGTATTATGGGTAAGGGTACATTGCTTTGGTCTAAAGGGTACACACTTTAATTATAAAAGGTATACCATTTTGTTTTAAATGGTATACACTTTTCATTAATATTTTTTTTTCTTTAGAAAATAAAGGGTACACATTTTTATATTAAAGGGTATACAATTTAACACAAAATTCTAAAGGTGCACGGAGTGTTGTTTATGCGCCCAAATACGCACAATAATTTTCTTTAGAAAATAAAGAGTACATATCTGTATACTAAAGGGTATACAATTTAACACAAAATTCTAAAGGCGCACGGAATGTGGTCCGTGCGCCCGGGTGTACAGAAGTTTTTGCCTATTATTATTATTTAGAGTTATTAAGTGCATCTAGAGTTTAGAGAATTAATGATAAGGTGAGTGGGTAGTTATTGTATTTATATTTAATTATTTTATTTTATTTATTGATTATAATTAAATAAAAATATGATCAACGATTTAAATTATACAAATGCACCGGGTGTAATGCACTGCAGTCAAACTCCACTATTTAATTTTATCAAATTTTAGCTGGGCTCACACATGACCCAGGTCAATCCAAGTTGCAGGTAAAAGTCAATCCACTTCTAATTTATCATAGTATTTTATTTCTACTTTATTGATGGCTATTTATTTCTACTTTATTAATTACCATGTGTATTGTGTTCTTTATTTTTTTATTTAAATAAAAATTTTATGTTTTTTTTATATTTATTTAAAAGAGTTTTAGGTGTTACAAAATTTATATAATTAAAATATTATATTCAAATTTTAATTAGATTCATAATTTAAAATATATATCTTTAAGTCTTGAATTTCTTTTCAATTTTAATTTTTTATTTTCATTCAATTAAAAAAGTTGTCCTTTATTAGACTAACTTTATTGAATATTTAATATTAAATTATTATTGGTTGCAATTCAAAATAATTGTTAATAAAAATTATTATTCTCGCATAAAAATCAATAATCAATACTATGTAAGATACTTTTATTAATTAAATAATATCTTAATATTTTTAAATATATATTTTATTAATATCATATGTTACTCAAAATCAATTTATAATATATAAAAATGTAATTAAGAGATAATAATAATCTTATTTAAATAAAAATCTAATATCATAATAATTATTTTCTTTGATTGGCAAATATTTCATTATTATTAGGGTGTGCAGTAACAAAAGTCGAAAAATCGAACCGAACTGAGCATTTCGGTTCGGTTGCCATGCATTCGGTTCGATTCAGTTTATGTGACAAATTTGTTACTTTTTAACAATATTATAGTATTTTTAAGTAATAAATAATATAAAAATGGTAGGTCTTGCGTGAGACCATCTCACATGAGATCATTTTATACTTTTTTAAAAAGTTATCACTTTCACTATAAAACGTTATCATTTTTGCTATAAAATGTTATCACTTTTCATTTATACTATAAATTGTTCATAAAATAACATTATCACTTTTCATTAATTTATATCACTTTTTCGATACGTTAATAAGAAATGTTGAGAGGTTATTTGTGTGAAATGATTTTAAAACAAAAAAATTAATGTGATACTTTGATTAAGATATTCATATTTAAAAAAAAATAAGAGTTTTTTAGTAGAGGAAAATAGTAATAAATATAATAATAAATAAATATTTTCTACATTTTATATAATAAAAAAATAGATTAAATAGATAATTATGAATTTAAGTGGGTTAAATTTTAAATAGTATATAAATACCATGACTATCTTATGTTATTTAGTTTGAAATTTAAAGATATGACATTTTAAAATAATTAAATAAATGAAATAAATTAGAAATTAGCATGTAAAAAAAAATTTTAGAAGAAAATTGTAAATCGTATATAAATAACAAAAAGTAATTTCTTTAACATATTAGTAAAGATATTACATATATATATAAATCGTTTATACATTAATATGCACCATTTAAATAGGATTATCATTTAGTACAATAAAAAATTACTTTTTTTTGTAAGAGATAATTTATTTTTTGTACATAACAGTAATGTTATCATTGTGGATGAACTCTTTTGATTAGAGTAGACATGCATCTTAGTATGGAAGCGATGGTTTCACCTTTATGAAAGAAGGATACAGAACCGAACTGACCATTGATCGTATGATTTTGATTTCTGTTATGGAACAACCGATTAAGGTTTGAACCTTCATTTTTCATTTTTTAATTTTATGTTAGTTTTATTTTTATATTCTCAAAATTTGTAAAAACTGCGGGTTCAAATTAAAATTGGCTGTTCTAATGTCATATCATCTAATCGTGTATCTTCAAAGCTCACTTAAATTAGAACAGTAAATTGTGAATTAAAAAATTGTCGATTTTGATTAAACTGTCGGGTTCAATTCCTAAATAGTGTGAATTACAACCGAACTATAATATTACTGATTTTGATTTTATTTTGATCGATTCCAGATTTAACAGTTTCAATTTCAATTCTGATTATTTATAGAATATTTTAAAAAATAACTATAAATATTTCAAGAAGTAACATTTAATATACTAAATAGTAATACTTTTCAGCAAGATATACCGTACAATCATTTATGTAGTAATTAATACTACTTGATAATGTATTCAGAAAATAAGCTTTATAAATTTTAATAAATCAAAATTAATTATATTATGCTAACTTGTCATTTTCACTTTTAAATAAATAATAATAAGAATATAAACCAAACCAATTGATGTCTTTTTTTTTTAATATGATATGATTTAATTATTTTAAAATTTAATATTTATTATATGGTTGATATGAATGTTAAATTAAAGATTTTAAAAAGAAGAATAATTTGATGTATTATTCTTTAATAATAAATTTATAATAAGAGAATTATAAATATTAAAAATTTTTTGATGAAAAGTAAATATGTGAATTAGACTAAATTAAAAGCAAAATAAATGATTGGAGGAAGATGAGAGAAAAATGAGTTTTTTTTTTTTAAATGTGATGTCTCTCTCTTGTAACCGGCTATTCAAGTGCCATTCAAAACCCTATATTATCTAATGGTTGAGATTGAAAAGATTTAATTTAAAGGATGATAATGACCCGATCATGTGTGAGCCCGAGTCAGATAAGTAACCCCTTAATCTTATTTTATTTTTCCTACCGACTCGGTGACATGTCGTTCACTCGTTTGTGAACACCTCTTCGTTCTAAATCAACTTCATACTTATTTTGTTGGAGTTGCTCACTCCCATGCCTCCATGTGTAATGTGTATCCCTCTTTCACATAACAACATCTAGGTGCTTCAGTCTTTAATTAAATATTAAAATAATAATAATAAATAAAAAAATTGATAGCTTGATAGTCATATCAAATGGGGTAATAGAATTGATTTTTCCACTAGCTTTGATTATTTATTGCTCCCTCCATCCGCCACGACTACCATTTGTTTTTTGTACGTGGATTAAAAAATATTATTATTTAATGTGTAGTAGATAGTTTTATTAGTAGAGGTGTGAGTCCATTTTTTTAGTTGTATTAGTGGGTGTATGTGGGTCCCATATGTATAAAAAGGGAAATGAAATCATTGGAGCGAACGTCTAAAATGAAAAAATGAGACTCTTTAGATTGGATGAAGAGTGTATGTTATATTGTAGACCAAAATAATTATAGCATGGCAAGAAACAGAAAGAAAATCTGTCATACTAGATTTAAACAACGTACGTTGATACTTGGGCTCAATGGATGGATGTATTCTACCACTCGTGTGAAAAAAAAAGGTAGTAATAGTTATTTTTTTATTTTTAATTTATTCTTGTGCAACTTCAAAATGCTATTAAGTTGATTATGGAATATGAAACACAATATCATGTATATTAACCGAACTTATAATTATCATTTAAAACATAAAAAGATGTAATCTTACAATTTGCTATATAGGTTGATGAGATGCTCTCTACCAAGTTCCTAAAGTAAATTTACAAAAATATTATGATTTTACACAAAAAAAAAAAAAAATCAAAAGCGGCTTTGTAAAATAAATAAATACATACATGTTAAACTGTTCACTTCTCTCTATCTTCTCTTATCGATTTTTTATGCAATACAATTAAGTTCTGGCCTCCTCTGATGAGTTGGTTAATGAATTGGATACTGGTACATCGAGAAAATAAATAAATACATGCATGTTATATTGTTCACTTCTCTCTATCTTCTCTTATAGATCTTTTGTACAATACTATTATTCTACTCATCTGTATATTCATCTTCGTCATAGTTAAAAGGCAAAGGAATTGATTTAAATACTCCATATTTGCCAACGTTGTTCAAATGCTCGTGCTCCAACCTGCTCATCCAATAAACTAGTTAACGAGTGATAGATATATCGATGAAAATATCAATATAGAATCAAATTATGGAAGAACTATCATAAATAAATGGTTGTAAAATGCACATGAAGAAGTTCCAATCACCGCCACTTATGATCTCCAGAGATTCCACAAGGGGATAACGAAAAAGAGTTGAAAACTTCGCTCGATTTGCAATTGTTTTCCCTTTATTTTGTAGTCTCCCCATCCATAGTAGTATATGTAGAACTCAATACTCCTAAAAGATTCAACCTGAATGGTATTGGATTATATACTAAAAGTCTAGCTTTTTGTATGAACAATGTTATAACAATTAATTTGAAATGAGAATCATATGATCAAATGATTGCATCTTATAATTTATTTATATGCACGATGCAATAGTCCACTTACTTTATACTATAGATAATATGTTGTGCGACAACACGCGGAAGATCATATTATCGGTTTCCTTATAAAGTATAAACAGATGCTCACAACCGAGATAGACGGGGACTCTCTATCGGGATGGTTGTAGTGTGGTTTGGTATTAGCTTGTCTTGGCTATAGAATCACATTAGTGCACTTGTGTGTATTGAGCAGGACCGCTTGAGATCGTTCAACTTATACTGACTTATAGGAGAACTTGATCTCATTTATTATGGAAGTTCGTGCTCTTAATCCCTATACAATAACCTCGACACGTAGGGCAGTATGTATTTTTTTGATTCATCAATGGGTGAGATTTACATGTAATTAAATCAACAAACTCGATGAGTTGGGAAGTAGTGCTGTCTCTATGGTGTGCTGTTGATTGTAGAAGGAATCCGTGTCCGTCATAGGTTGATAATGTCCCCTTGAGGAGCTCATAAGGATTATCATATAAACCCTGCAGGTGGAATTTATTCCGGCATGATAATGAGGTTGAGTGGTACTACTCTTGGATGAGATATTAATTAATTGAGTTGTCAGTAACTTAAATTAATTAATGGACATTGTATATCTTAAACATGGGGAGACTAACGGGCTCATAATAAGAAGGAGCCCAAAACGTAATTTTGGGATTGGAAAGGTAGTGCAGTAATAATATTTTAGTGGAATATATTATTATTATTGGACTTAATTATAAGCTATGGGCTAAGCTTGGATACTTAAGCCCAATGGAGGCCCAACCCAATTTCTCCTCCTGGTCCCTGCTGTAGCCCATGTATATAAGTCACCTCAAATTATCTGGAACTCTAATCTAATTGATCATTCACGTGTGATGAGGCATGAGAGCAGATTGAGGAGGTCTCGTAGATCGTCGCCCACACGACGTCGAGATCGGACTTGGGACATACGGCAGAAGATTAGAAGGTAGTTTGCTGCTGCTGTCCGCCACATTGCGAAATTTATATAAAATCGCACAGTGATCAGAATTCGATGATCAATATACTGACAGAAAGCGTTGAAGAGAGGATCGTCTGAGCACAAAGATTATTCAATTCCGACATCAGACGAGGAAGTTATGGCCATTCTCTTGGGACTGCACAGTCTGCCAGCGTGAATCAACTTTCTTCAACATACCCTGGTGAACGGTAATACGTTTCATGTTTTATTGCTTCCGCTGATATTAGAAACGTATGGAACCCTAACTGGGTCATGTTAACCAAACGATCCAAGCGCCAACAAATGGAAGTTGCACACAATTAAATAATGTGAGAGATAAAAAAAGAGAAAGTGAGAGATAATAAGGATTAAGATCACAGACCTGACTTGTAAGCAGGTCTGTTAACAGAGAGTCTAGCAGTGTAACCTACACACAAATGAATCAGAACACAAGATCATTTAGGCCCTGTTTGGATGGGGTGATTTGTCAGTGGATTTGTAAATCCTCATTTGAAATCCGTAATGGCTGTTTGGATAGAAATGTAAATTAGTGGATTTGAAATCCTGTTTTCTCAAATCCGTCGATTCCAAATTTTATTTTTCCAAATCAGTTGATTCTAAATCCTAGATTTATAAATGAAAAATTTCAGGCATTTTTTCAAGGATTTCAAATCCGCTCTGAAACCTAGTCATTTCAAATCCCTCCCGTCTTCTTCTCTAGCACAAATCTGAATCTCGCCCTCACCAATTGTTTCGCTGGTCTCTCAAATCTCGCTCTCTCCCTTCCGTCTTCTTCTCCAACTCAAATGTGAATCTCTCCCTCTACAATTGTATTGCTGGTCTCTGAAATCTCGCTCTCTCTCATTGTCTCACTGGTCTCACTCTCTCTCACTCCAATCAAGTAGCATCTGCATCTCCCGATCCCTAATTCAAGCACGCTAAGCCGCCAATAAGCTCATTTCCCTTGTCACTACTCCACACACTATTACAGAGAACAACACTTCAGGTAAAGACCAATGCTAGTCCTATTGATATGATAGTTTCAATTTTGAGATTGATTGTTATTTTTAATGGAATACTGGATGATCAGATGTTGAAAATGGAAACCAATTGAAATGTGGAATTTGGTATTTTTTTAGTCGTATTTTTGTGTTAAAGGGTTTTGTGAATTTTGAATTCATGCAATATCTCCTTGAGTTTCAACAACGTATTTGTTATAAGACATGTCAGTTTAGCATATGAGAGTTTGGTTTACATTTTGTTTCTCACTTACACAACCTCAGCTTTTGGGTTTTCGTGTTTATTCTCTTCAATTGCTAAGCGTTAACCTCTGATCATGTTATTATAATATCTGCAAACTGATAAGTTTATTTCAGAGCCTGTTTCTCTTACCCTTGTGCCTTGCATACAATTCCTAAGCCACTGAACAATGTTCTTCTCGTGTACAAGCCCATATGAGACGCTCGTATTGTGCACGACCATGTTTCAACCCAGTCTTATCCATCTCCTTTAACAGTCTCAATACGTCAATGCTTAGGTTCCCACTTTCACAAGCCACCGTTGCATAACTTGATAGCATATTCGAATATGGAAGTTTTCTAACTTGGAAAACTCATCATCCCAATCTCATTATAATCTTTCCCTATTCAACTTTTTTTTGTATTTATCTCTTCCTTCTACAAAAAAATTTAAAGCTTCAAATCCATCATCTAACTTTGAAATTCATCAGATGCATATATGCTTGGCCTCTATATGTGAATTCATCATGTTATAGATGGGGTAAAGTTTTTGTAAATTTTATCCTGCATTGATTTATGATGTTATAATCTCAGCATTCTCTGTTTTCTTTTCATTACATCAAGTTATTAAATTAATGTGCTTTCTCACACAATTATCTTTGCATCTTTATTTAATTATATGCATTCTATAATGGAGTAATTTGCATTAAGGAGATGCTTGATGCTATTTGGAGTTATTATGATGTTATTACTATCATTGTGAATTTGGTTATTTTTTAATTAAAGAAACAATTATAACTATAATTTTATTTTTAAAAAAAATTAAAGACAACCATTAAGAGATAATATTATAACCCATGATGTCCCTGCAATGGCAGATTAAAAAAGAATAAATATTTTAAAAAAACACACACATATAGAGGCACAAGTTGAAATTGATAGCTTTCACAAGAAATATGACTGATGAATCACTTCTATGTCATAAACTGCTTATTCTTCTAATACTTTCTAATCACTCATTTTCGTTTTCTAATGAAATTCTATCATTTATAGAAGTCTGTTGGACAAAGAATTATGTGTGGTCGAATTCTAATACTAATAAACCTGAGTTTTTCTAGATGTCCAGTGTCATTTATATGTGTGTTGATTTTTCGATCATTGTAATCGTCTCTTCAGGTTCTTATGAAGAGGTCTACCATGCGGATTGGAATGGCACAGTAAGTTGTGTTTCATTTTTTAACTGATTGATGTTCTTTATATTTGATGCATATTCCTGCTCTCCTGTCTAGTCATTACCAAATAGATTTTTGACTGGCCGTACCCATAGTCATTTCCTTTTCCCTGTTTTGTCATTCAGAATGAATGCTTTTGTAAGAGTTGTTTTTCTAATGCTTTAATGAAGATATTTAGATTTTGTACATAAGAGAAAAATTAATGTGTCAAACCTAGACACTTTATTTCCTGCTTGGTTGATATTCTACTGGTTTCATTATTTACTTTTTTGGAGTGGGTCAAAGCGCCAGCTAACCATTAACAATATTTTTTTATTAGAAAGTAAAAATGGAATTTTGTAAAATTAATTAAACTAGCTATGTTTTATTTTTTTGAAAAGAAAATAAAATGAATAAATATAAAATTGAAGGAGATAGATATGAGAACAGTTTTAAACATGCATGCATAAAATTGGTAGGAAGTGTCAACTTTATAAAAGTAGCTAGGTGGTGTGTGTAGAGTGTGTTTTGTTGGTCATTAATTATGCTGAAAAAGATGATCAGAAGTACATGATCAGTTCTGGTCTTGTTCCACTCAAATATTGCATGTTCAAAATTGAGTCGAAAATAAACACCTCCAGACATTATGAAAACTGATACGTATCTACCCTATTAATTTCTGTTAAAAGAGTGGTGGTCTTGGTACATTTTGCTTCTGTCAAGTTTAGTTACTAAATTTTTTAGTCTTCATCAAAGTTGAATTGAGAAAAGAAAAAATCTATTAATATATCACGATGAGTTAAAAAACTTGAACTACATATCCATCTTGGTTTGTTGTGCAGGTTTCTTGAAAAAAAATTTAGCAACTCTTTAGACTTGCAATAAAAGAAAACCGTCCAAGCTTTCCTAGAAACATGAAGAGGGGAGCAAATATATTTTCTAATACTAATAAGAAAAGTCTTTCTCGTGACGATACTTCAAGTACACAAGTTCAAGGTAATCTTTATATATTCACACCCGATTATTGTTTTATATTGTTGTTCGTTATGAATGTTAATTTATTTGTTTACAGCACCTAAGTACAAGCAACAATATGTAACTTGGAATAAGAAAATGGATAAACATTTAGCAAATGTCCTATCCGATCAAATGCTTTTGTGATACAAATGTGATGATGATACTTGAAAGCCCCAAGCTCTCTAAGCTGCAGTGACACACTTAAACAAGACATTGAATCTGAAACTAACAAAAGACAATGTGAAAAATAGATTGAAAAATTGAAAAAAGTGCTATAGCGTAGTCTCAGATATCCAATCTAAACAAAGTGGTTTTACATGGGATGAGGACCCGAAGATGATTGTTGTGACATCAGATATGTGGAGTTCTTGGTCTGCATATGTTGAGGTAAGATGAAATACTTTATGTACTATTTTTATTGGTCATATTAATTTGTTTGGTTCTGATTTTCTTTGTTTAGCAGATGCTATGGTAGATTTTAATGTTTATTAATTAATTTTGTGTGCTTGGTAGACATTGGTTGGAGATGTTTTCTCTATTTTTTCAACTAGCACTACTATGTCTTTTGTTAAAGTGAATCGATCTTTAAGTATTTAATTTATTTTCTCATGTAATTTTTTTTGTTGGAGTTTATTATGCAGTCTCATCCGGAAACAAAAGGCATGACAACAAAGTGATAGATAATTGGGATGATATTATTCTATTATGTGGTAGAGATAGAGCAACAGGTCATGGTGCAGAAACGTTTGAAGAAGCCAGTCAAGCCATAGGTGAAGAAGAGGATTTTGAGGTTAATTCAGCTCCACCATCAAGGTCGAACGCACGAGTGAGACCATCAAGCTCGTTAGATGCATTGGTTGAAAAGAGTAAGAAATCTAAGAAAGATTCTTTGGTTGAAGTGGTTGGTTCAATTGCTAATACATTTCAAGAGTATCTAGCTAGCAAGAAGAATCAAGAAGAAAAACCAAGTGGTATTGAGATACATGAAGTGGTGTCTATGATTCCAGGACTTACTAGTGATCAAGTTTTTAAGGCTATTCGTAAATTGATGAATGGTGATCCAGAAGAATTCAAGTTATTAAAAGCCTTCTCGGATGAAGAAAAAAAGAAGGAATGAGTTCATTTTATCATTAATTCTTAGTTCTTCCGTTTTAGAAGTTAGAATCCATCTTAAAATTTTATGGACCTTTCATGTCTTCCTAATTTGTATAGTTTTTATATATTTGTTGTTTGACGGTGACATTTATATATATTTCATATAAAAATATTATAATTTTAAAATCATGATTGTGCTCCGTATATGTTGTGATAAAAATGTGAATAAAAATATTTTTTTATATTAATTTTATTAATTATTAAATCTTAATGTAAATTTTAGAGTTTAAATTTTTTAAGATTAATAAAATATTGCCAAACGACGGATTTGAAATCAAAGGATTTGAAAATCCCTTTCCAAATCCATAGTACATCCAAACAAGGACATTTAAATGAATAGATTTGAAATCTAAGTAATTCTAAATCCATCATTTTCAAATCCCTTGGATTTCAAATACCTCAATCCAAACACAACCTTACTTCTCCCAATCAATCACCAAGCTTAAGAAGTAACTATGATCTAATCGTTATTGATGTATATTTCTCATCTTAGGTATAACATCTTTAAAGATACTAGCTAGCTACAATGTTTTTACCTTATACAGAGGAGATAAGACGCAATGAAGCAAGCAGACGAGCAGGAAGTATCGACTGGAACGATTCATGATGAAGCTGCGAAATCAGTTCATCATTTCAGTTTCAGTTTCAAGAATATAGACATGAACGAGCAGGACCTGGTGTACTCACATATCAGTTAAGGATGAATGCCCTGTGAATGCATTTGATGATAGAACACTGAAAATGTCGGATAAAAGTAGACGAATGCGTGATTAATATGGAAGCAGAGAGAAAATATCGTTGATCAAGAACAATGCTAAAAGACTTACAATGTTTGCAAATGGACCAATTGCCCAATATTTGAAGGAATCGATCCAGAAAATTGGTTCCCTTCATGACTCTGCGCATAGAATATGTAAACAGATTAATCATAATTTTGCTGTCAAAATGAAATCATAATGACTCTTAACGGTGATTTGTTAATAAATAGAAAAAAAAAAGATTGGATCATACATGCTCACAATTATAGCTCATAACAACAAAGTTGGATTTAGAAAAAACTCTACCAATGTGGGAATGTTGACACGGATCAGATTCGGCGGAAGTAGGCCGTCTCATGAGGAAAGAAGTGCGTCGTTCTGTTGAAAGGTAGAGCAGAAATAGTGGCAGGGCAGTAGCAGCAGTGGTTGGGTTGGGCTACTCATTAGGGTGGGATAAGAAGTGAAGCTTGGAACTCGGAAAAGACTCAGGAATTTGGGTGGAGTGAACTCGTGAGAAATGAATTAGGTTAAGCAAAGGAGAGGAGTAGTTGAGCAGTGATTTCAATTTCTATAAGCAGAGCGACCAGTAGTAGTAAACAGAGGGTGGTAACACACTGAGACCGACGAATAACAAACAATCCACTTTCCCTCCCTTTTCCTACCTTTATTTCATTTCATCTTCTTTTTATTTTATCTCATCTCATTACTAATTTCATCAACACCATATCTCACAATAAAATAAAATAAAAAAATCATCCTACAAGAAAATATTTATTAATGTTAAGAGCTAAGAGGGAGTATACTCTAACAATGAAGAAAATATTTGTTAGCGTATGATCTAGGATTTATCACTTATTCGAGGCTAATTATACTGTGTATCCGGGTGCACCCTAAGATAGAGTGTACCCATTTTAAAAAACGTATACAAATATAAAAAATATATATATACAATTAAGAACAAAAATGTATACAATATAAAAAATTGAGTGTAAAAAAATATACAATTATTAAAAAACATGTATACACTATTGAATAAAAAGTTATACACTTATGGATGCTAGTTTTTTAATGAAAAATTTAGTGTGAAAAAAATACAATTATTAAGAAACAAGTGTACAAAATAAAATAAAAAGATACGCACATGGGTGCACCTAATATCAACTCCTTATTCAAATTCTTCGTTAACTATATTTATTAGTTCCCTATTCATATTCTCAACTTACGAAATTAAATTAAATTAAAGAAGAGATGGACTAGGGTGCAACCGGTTGTACCAATTGAATTGGTGCAACTGGTTATACCAATTGTATTGGTACAACCTTGGTCCCTACCCTTTTTAATTAATTTATGTTCCTTCATTAATGTTGTTTTTTATTTTATTTTTAAATTTTTTTTATTTAAATGACTATTATACCCTAAACCCTAAGAGATAATTATACCCTAAACCACAAGGGTAAAATTACAATTATACCCTAAACCCTAAACTCTAGGGGATAATTATACCCTAAACCACAAGAGTAAATTACAATTATACCCTAAACCCTAGGGGATAATTATACCCTAAACCACAAAGGTAAAATTACAATTATATCCCTAAAATAAAAAAAAAAGTAATGTACAACAACAATTAAAAAAAAAAACACACACACACACTGAAGGTGAAGGAAGGAGGTTGTACCAATTGAAGGTTGTATACTAGTCTTTGCCATTAAAGAAATAGCCTGATGCAGCTAACTAAAGGAGTCATTAATGTTATGATATGATAAGTTGCCTCTTTAATAAAAATATAAGGAAAGGCAGTGTAATTAATGAAAGGCAAAGACTTGCCTAGGCCCATTTTTTTCTTTTAAAATGGTACAATCGGATCCATTTAACCCATTTTCATTCTTCCGGTTATATGGACCAGCCCATTTTCATTTCACATTACCCATCTATCTCCCCCGTACTCTTCTTCTCTTCTGTATCTGCAAAAGCTGTTTCTCTCACGCGTCTTCAATCCCTCTTCTCTCTCTCATATTTCAACAACGCAGACTCCGACGAACTCACAAACAACAAGAGCTTGGTGGATTTTTCAAAATTCATGGCGCTGGTGGCGCCGTAGGTCGTGCCGGCGTACACGGAGGAGCAGTTGAAGCAGCTCCTTAAGATGTTTGATTTGGATGGGAATGGGTATATCACGGAGACTGAGCTGGTCACTCCATGACTTAGCCACGCGCTCACAGTCACCAACGGCGATGAAAGGATTAATTTTCTGAAATTCTTGTAGGTGATTACCTCCGTTGCGTTCGATAATTGTTGGGCTTGATTTTGATTTCATACCTGAATGACATTCAATTAGGTGTCCTGTTTTATATTTATGGTGCAAGATCCAAATTCTTATTGCAATTCTTTCCCTTTCGATTGGGGGAGTTTCTCTTATTAGTTTAGTTTATGTTCTTAGCCGTGTTTTGATTAATCATGTATGTATATGTAGTGCTAATTGAGGATATGTGCATTGAAATGCACTTGGCAATGGGTTTTTATTGTGTTAATGTTGGTGTGTTGGTTGGGTTTGGAATGATGATTATATTTGTTAGTAGCTCAGGATTTGGGGGATTGAATCAGTATATTGTGCCTAATTCAAAATAAGTTAATCAATAGAGTAATCATCAAGGTAAGTTATATGATGCACCATAGAGGATTTTCTGATGAGCTATTTATAATTAAGTGTTGTTAGTTAATATATGATTGATATGAGAACAAATTACATTTGCTTATAGGGTCTATGCATTTATTATAGGGTAAGTAAATTATAGTAGTTTGGTTCTATGTCATATGTATTACTCATTCAGTAGGCTAATTTACAGAGAAAATAATACATCAAAATGTATTTGTATATTCAGACCAACAATGCGCATGGAAGTGGAATTAACAAACAAGTAGCTGATGAATGATAATTAAACACACAGAAGAATTGAAATTTGATTCTTGTCAAGAATGGCAGAATCTTGCTGTGGCTACTCCATACTACCAACTCTTCAATAGAGGGAATTGATGGCATGTTTTGAAGCCGATGACACCCCTATATCGACAGTGTCTTTAGCTTCCGGAATGCACGAGGGGTAGTGCTTGTCTACAGCTTTGCAGTTTAGGCATGTCAAAAAGCTTGAGCTTTCCCAGTGATGGAAAGATATTAGCGCCGTGGAATTCCGGACCAATCGATTTGATGTTCACTAGCCCTTCCAGGAGCAGCTCCTCCAGCAATGGCAACTTGCCAAGTGTTGGTAATTTCTGGCATCTGCAATCCTATAAGGATAATTTAACTAATGCAGTTAGCTTTGGTATCCATGATGGAAATCCATGATCTCCATATCATGTTAACTCCAGAACTCTGATATCTGGATTTGGTTGTAAACACTCCATTATGTCAAGACATTCATCCACATTTATTTATAAAAGCCTTCGAGTTTTGATGACTGTTGAAGACGGAGTATGATACTCCTTGGATGCGGAAAATTTTCTCCAAGCACCTTTTTACAAAATATCTATAAAAACAATTAGATTATTTTAGTTTTGTTTTGAAAATTTTGTTAGATTATTTTTAAAAAGAACTGGATTATTATTAACCAAATTTTAAATTACTTTATAAGTTTTACTTGGTCAACATTTTTTAGGTTACTCTTTTATATTAATTGGGTTACTCTATGTAATAATTTGGGTTACTCTTTCACCTTGATTTGTTAATATATTGTTTTGTTTGATCAATATTTTTTAGGTTACTCTTTTCTATTAATTGGGTTACTTTTAATAATAATTTGGGTTACTCTTTCATTTGAGACCTTAATTTATTATATATTGTTTTGTTTGATCAATATTTTTTGGGTACTCTTTTATATTATTTAATTGAATTACTTTTTATAATAATTTGGGTTACTCTTTCATTTGAGATCCTGATTTGTTATATATTGTTTTGTTTGGTCAAAAATGTTTAGGTTACTTTTTTCTATTAACTGAGTTACTCTTTATGATAATTTGGGTTACCCTTTATAATAATTTGGATTACTCTTTCATTTGAGATCATGATTTGTTATATATTGTTTTGTTTGGTCAAAAATTTTTAGGTTACTCTTTTCTATTAACTGAGTTACTCTTTATAATAATTTGGGTTACTCTTTCATTTGAGATCCTGATTTGTTATATATTGTTTTGTTTGGTAAAAAAATTTTAGGTTACTCTTTTCTATTAACTGAGTTACTTTTTATAATAAAATGGGTTACTCATTGAAGTTTTAAAAAGTTTTTTGTTTTTGTCAACATCTTTTAGGTTACTTATTTAATGAATTGAATTATTCTTTATAACAAAATTGATTATTATGAACAAGCTTCTGTTATTTTTTTTATATAAATTGGATTACAAGGTTATTCTTTATGATAAATTATATATTTTCATATTAATTAGGTTACTCTTTTTAAAGAATTAGGTTACTCTTTTATTTTATAAATTTTTTCCTCCAAAATGGTACGATGTCTTCCACATGGTTCTTCATCGATATGGCTTAGAAGAATTAATATTATATTACATGCCACACATGACCATTTACGTTGATATATGGTTTCAATGCATTGTTGCTTGTTTTATCATGAAATGACTTCAAGAAACTGTTTCCAATAATCTCCAGTAAACCACAAACTAAGTTATCAGAGTTTTTCCAATAATCATTCACACATTTAAACATATATGAAATAAAAATTGTTAGATCGTCATCGACATCAATGATGCTAGGTGCACAAGAGAACATGAGAGTAAATAATGTAAATTAGTTCACGCTATGTTTGACTGTTAATAGTACACTACTTGATTAATTAATTTCCATGACATTTTTTTTATAAAAGCAATTTTTTGTAAACATAATTACATTTACATATAACAAAGTTAGGGAAAGTGTGCGAGAAAGAAAACTAAGTCTAGACTATAATACCCTCACCCAAGATCAATCAGAGGAGTTATGTATGTACCATAAAATTGTTAAGCTTTATTAGGAATCATCAACCCCATTCAATCGAATATTGAGCCTTCTCATTACTGCACTCAATAAAGAATTAGGTTACTCTGTTTGGTCAATATCTTCTAGGTTTGAGATGGCGAAGTTAGTGCCGGGTTGGTGCATATGGTTGCCCCATATATCCTCCCACATTCCTAACTCCACTATCCCTTTCTTCAGGCTCTCCATTGTCGTCGCATTCACGCTCATCTTGTGTGAAGACCTTAGTTAGGGCTCTAGCAGAGTCCCATGGATCAGGGGTTTGATATGTGATTGCAATTACAGTAAAAATAAGCACTGAGAATACAAAAACTGAGAAACAGACATTGCTTATGAGCTTTATCACGTTTTGCCCAATGGGATTAGTTGGATTCAATTCTTTTATCTAAGCAGGTTCCCCAAACCCTCCCAAAATACTATAATTCAATACATAAAACTAAAACATGAAGTTGCAGAAAGAAAATGGAACCTGGCTTTCAAAACAAGCAGCAAAAATGCTCTGAAATTGCAAGAGTGAATAGAAAACATAGTAAGATTAAGGGAACTTAACTGGCCCTTGATATTTTAAAGGTGATTAATCAAGATAAGAATGGATCTTGGACGATAATGTAACAAATGATAAGGTCAGAAATACACCAAACTCTATAAGGATTTGGCCTTATAGAGTTTAACAGTGCAGGGTGGGGGTTCGAATCCTACCTTTGGCATGGATTTGGCCCCTTGCAAGCACAAGTTTAACAGTGAGCCCTCTCTATAAGCAACTTGAGGTACATCCTGCGATTTACCTCCTCCACAATCCCCAGGGCAGGGGCGGTGGGGGCCCCTAATGGTGGGGTACTCCATTTTTAGAAATACACCAAACTCCAAGTCAGCAACATCTATTATTGAGACGGAGAGTACTACTAGAGTGCAAGGATGCAACAAACCTGTGGGGCAGACAACGAATTTCTACGACGCTTTAAGAAGAGAGTTTTCACTGCGGCAAACTCTTCTGGCGATGTGCAACAATCGACGACAACAATATATTTTCTGGTGGGTTAGTTACAAACTTGTGGAGAAATTAGATCAGAAATGGAGACCGTGACTTCACGGAGAAGCGACGGCTCGGCTTCAACAACGGCGAAGGGCGGCGATTTTCGGCGGAATAGAACCAGACCCCAGCGGTAATAAGAGGAATGCAGCTGGAACAGATCCGATGGTGGGCAGCATCGTAACGGGAAGAGACTGGCGACCAGGTTTCGAAATGGGTAGCGATGTTAGAGGCGTATGCATGGACCCCGGAGAGGTAGCTGCGATGGAGTTCGCCCTTTCCGGCAAATCTGATCGGTGCTGCAGACCGTTGAAAATTCGGCGAGACTTGAATCAGCAAAGCAGTAGAGCTTAAATCCTAAACCCAATTGAAAGCCCAATAGAAAGAAGAGGATCCGGTTCCACCAAAATTTGGTAGGACCGGTCCTACCTAGTCACTCTCTTAATGAAAATTGCAATAGTTTTTTTTTAAGTAGTTTTCTCTTTCATGTTCGTTGATCTTTTGTGGTTAATTTATTAATTTAGTGTTTCATAGTTTTAGCAAACTAAAAAATAAACAGTCACACTTAGCTTCAATCTACTCCTACTCTACTTTCAGAATTAAAACACAAAAATACTTCTCCAGTCACACCCATTCCATTTTGAACGTCCCACCATAAAAGTTTCTTTTCATTTTTTACATACATGAAACACACACATCTATTAATATAATTAAAATATGGGGTTTACACTCATACTAATATAATAGTCCATTATACATTAAATAATAATACTCCTTAATCCACAAGAAAAAAACCCCTTTGCATGGAACGGAGGAAATATAGATAAATAAATAATAGAAATGAATGAAGGCAAAATGAAGAGTATACCATACTAGGGATGTAAGTGAACCAAACCGTTCGCGAACTATTCGAGTTTCGATTCGATAAAGTATTCGTTCGAGTTTGTTTGTTAACCTTAACGAGTCAAACCAAGCTTGAATTTTGAGTTAGAAGAGACATCAAACCAAACTCAAACCTAAGGATGTGCTCGGCTCGAAAGTTAGTGAACATATTCGTTAATGGGCTCGCAAACGCGTTCCTAAATTTTATTATTATTTTTTAGTAGTATATATTACTCCATTTTTTATACATAATATTCAATAATTAAATATTTTATGTTAAACAACACAAATATGATAATAACTTAAGTGATTATTTAAATATTTAAGTATCTTTTTAACATTTATTATTATATTTTATTGGTTTGTTCATTTAATATTATGAATATCATTAGATATATTTATAAAGGAAACATTATTTTAATGTCTACTAACAAAAATATTTAAATATTTATGAAAAAATGTTCATGAATAAGTTACTTTGTGTGTTCGTGAACACGTTCTTGAACCTTAACAAACAGTTTGAGTTCGAGTTCGGGCTCGAGTTCGTTAATTCTTTAACAAATGATACTCAAGCTTAATAGTTTCGGCTCGACTCGATTCGATTACATCCCTAACCATATCCACTCCAAATAACACACTGCTGCGATAATTAGGATAAATATTCAGAAGTTGCCGACTCTGAAATTTCAATTCAATTCAGCTGTATGAAGAATTTATGGGAAAAAAGAAATTAATTCAGTTCCGAAGAAAAGTTAGTGGTTGTTTCATTATAATAGTAATATATTTTTAGAATTAAATACTGATTAAATATTAAACGATTCCCCCTCTATCAACTTAAATTTTTAGATGAGGTGGTCGTTTAAGTCTCTCGTCTAACTTAGCCACCTACTCAACCCGACAACTAGAACACATCAATTAAACAAGCCATAGATGAGCAGTTATTCAATTTCTCAACTTCTTCTTTCTGGTTTTAGGATTGGTTCAAGGGTGTTTCAAGGATAATGTCAAGTTATAGAACTAAAATTGGATTTGACAAAATATATAGAACTTAAAATGATGTTTTCTCGAAATTTACACTGAGAATCACACTACAAATTAAACAGAAGATACACGAAAGCATAGCATAGTAAATGCTACATACATAGGTAATCTTGTTAATAGCATGGTTAGAGGCATCTCTTACTACTATTTTTTATTTGTGTTGTAATTTAAAAGGTTATTAGTAGTTAATTACGTACTAGCCCTAACTTCTCCCAATTAAACCATCCTCTATAGCAGACAAAGATTTGTGTGAGACCGTCTCACGTATGGGTTTATGTGAGACGATTAGAAAGTGATAACTTTTACATAGGAAAGTGATAATAAATTAATGAAAAGTGATAATGATATTTCATGAACAATTTATAATATAATAAAAAGTGATAACATTTTATAGCGAAAGTGATAATGATTTAGAACTAAAGTAATACTATTTTAAAAAGTGAAAAATTGTCTCACGTGAGACGGTCTCACGCAAGACCAACCCTAGTATTGTTTTAGTAGTGAGTTTCGTTTGTGAAAATTCAGTTCATCCCAACTGTATAATTAATTCCATTAAATTAGGCTTGTTTGTGTAATTAACGTCTTTAGATTCAAGCGCTGACTTGAATTTCCTATTTCGCTTTTCATGTTTCATTGGTATTCTATAATATAAAAAATCATACATTATTATTTACCATTAAACCCTTGGAACATGCTGCGTTAGTTTAGACGTTGATTTTTTTTATTACTTAAACTTTAATTAATCAACTATAAAATTTATGTCTTAAACTCTAAATTAGGCTGCTCCATTAGTCCATGTTATGGGCTAGCTAATTCCACATTATTTTTTTAAATAAAATAAAATTTTATTGATGTATCTTCTGATATTCTGAGAAAGGTAATATGATATTTTATAATTTTAAGTCGTGTAAAATACTTATATTATTTGTGTTGCTTTCAAAAAATCGTAATTATTGTTAAATTTTCTATTTACACGAAGATTAATATAATTTTTTTAATGTGTAATGGATTAAGAAATACTCTAATATTTTAATAGGGTTCTATGTACCAAAAATGAAAATTATGCAATAATAATTATGGGACACCTCATTAATAAAATATAGCAATATTCAAAAGCCATATTTTGCAGTATGGGAGGAAATATTATTTGTGTGCAGATAACACTCTTATAAAACTCTATATTTGCCTTTTCTTTTTAAAGAAAAAACTCTATATTTGTCTTTTCTTTTTAAAGAAAAAAAAACTCTATATATTTATTAGTGGTAATAATTATATTTGAATATTCACATAAATTATGGATATAAATATAAAGAGTTAGTTTCTTGTGCATCCAAATGCATAAGATGTTCAAGAGTATAGTAATATTTTATTTTAAAGAGTCATAAAAGTATTATTTTTCAATAAAAGAGTCACTTGAAGCATGAATAGTATTAATGTTTGAGTAAGAAAAAAATAAAATAAATTTGTAAAATTACAAATATACAAAGTTTTTATAATAAAAGTTACAACATTTAATACTAAAAATAAAAATTTGCAGAGAATTGAGCAGACACAAGTTTTATCTTTAACATAAAAAATTCCTAGTATGGAATCAATACGTCTTAAAATTCGGATTATTCTGTCTATTTTTTCATCTCCTATTTTACTTTGTTGACAATCAACTCCACCTTTTTACTCCCCTTTCCTATTATCACTTGTTTGTTTTTTTACGTAAATATAATTAGTTTGCTTTATCCATCCTTTTACGGACGTTGACTACATCTCTTAAATACTCTAGAGGCACTACTCATGTTACTGCATTCATGGAGTACTATAGTCTATAAATCAACACCGGACCAAATTTTAAATAGTCACGGTGTACTAAGTATAATTTTAAATAGTTATCTCCTTTAAAAATAATTTTTAGTAGCCACTATTTAGTAGACTCCCCAAATTATCCTCATAACTGTAAGATAAAGAACGACTATAATGGGGGCATGATTATATCAGTGTTGACTGCATTAAATAGGGTGGGTGAGACCACATTTAAAATTATAGAAAATATTTTTCTCCAAAAAAAATTTAAAAAAATCGAACAAAATGTTTCTTCTATTCGGCCTATTCGGCCAACAATTTTGTTCTATTCGGCCAATACTATTTGTTCTATTCAGACAACACTTTTTTCCCAAAAAATAAAAAAAATCGAAAAAAAATATTTCTTCTATTCGGCCTATTCGGCTAACAATTTTGTTCTATTCGGCCAACACTTTTTTTTCCAAAAAAATTTAAAAAAAATTCCCAAAAAATATTTCTTCTATTCGGCATATTCGGCCAACAATTTTGTTCTATTCGACCAACATTATTTGTTCTATTCGGCCAACACTTTTTTTTTCCAGAAAAAATTAAAAAAAATTCAAAAAAAATATTTATTCTATTCTGTCTATTCGGCAAACACTTTTTGTTCTATTCGGCCAATACTTTTTTTCCTGAAAAAATAAAAAAAAATTCATACGAATAAAATTAATTCATCTTTTTGTATTTTAATAAAAAAATATATTCATGAGGCATATAAAAGTAACAAATTAATGCATTCAATAGACTGTAAAACAAATTATTGTACTTTTGTACTTTTTGGTCAAAAAGAGATATCAAACATGTGATCAGTGGGTCTCTTTTAAGGGCATTTAGTCTGTTCCATTAAAAGCGGCTAAAATAAATTTTTTTTAAGACTTGTGACTACTAAAAATTATTTTTAACCAAGAATGACTACTTTATTTTATTATCACAATCTCAACAAACATAGGTAATATGGATAATGACTATTAACAAATACTAAATTCCAATAATTCAAAGTACAACAAAAAATAATGGACAGTTGATTAAAAGACAGGTCACTTGTCAGAGAATTGCTTAGATTTATATGTATCATTACATTCCCACCCACCCACCTGTTAATGTTATCTCTAGCGCCACATTTAATACTGTATTATTACAAACTCCAGCCCAAGACTTTATTTGTGATTAAAAAAATACTGCTCCTTAATACATAAAAAGAAAAACATCCCACAATAATTACAATGACTTCATTTTGATGCATGTATTCAATACTCTTAGAAATTTGATTGTATATATATATGAGGAATGGATTTGAAAAATTATAATATATGGAAATTAATTGATACTTGGATGACTAATATCTTAACATATTTCATTATTTTGGCATGTCATTGCTAAATGCAGTGAGATATTAATTGAGAATTAAATTGAAAATCATACGTTTACATTTGTTTTTTTTGCACATTAAGAGATACTCCCCCGTGATAAGTGTTCGTTTATTTTTTCACGTGGATTAAGGAGTGTATTATTTTAAAGTGTAATGAGGTGAGAGAAATAATATATTAATATATGGTGAGTTGAGTATAATAATATTATTATTGTGTATGTCACATCAATCCAAAAAGAAAATTGATATTTTGTATTTGGACTGACCAAAATGATAAAATTGACACTTATCAAGGGGGCGGATGGAATATAATATTTAATTTTAATATGTAATGATGTGAGAGAATAATATTTAATGTAAAATGAATAGTTGTATTAAAGTTATATGGAGATATTATATGGAATAATTAATTGTTTTGTGTGATCAAACTTAATAAAATAAATAAATATAAACATTAATTTGAGATAAAATAAAATGATGAAAGTAAACCTTTGTATTTGAAATAGTATGCCCACCATAAGAAATGAAAATATTATTTAAGTAAAGTAGCATTTAGGAGACGGAAATGAAAATCATATTTGTTAGTGCGTGTGAGTGTATGTTTATGGTCTTATGTGTAATTGTGTGATTTTAATGTGTAATTTAGTGGTGTACAAAACAAAATATTTATTTTGATATGTAACATATAGATTGAGATTTAAAAGAATGTACGAGGATATTAATAAAATTTCACATATTTTTTTATCTACAATTCAGATGCCTTCAACAAAAACCCGATTGATAATCAAATATTGCAGGCCCTAAGACCCTTCACTCAAAATTGATTTACAGGAGTGATAATTAATTTATGTATACTTTAAATTTTGAATTCAACCTCATCTACTGATTTGAGACTCATGGATGCTTTCGCGCAAAACGTTAATTAATATATATCACTAAAAAGCTTCAGCCCGTTGGTTTGACTAAACTAACCCTAAAAAATTAGAGTTAAGCTTGAATTTTTCTAGTGAGTTTAAAACGGGATGACCGAACCCAATAATTTGTGAGCTAATAAACTTACTCGCTCCTTTTTTTCTCTTACATCTATCTATCTCACTTTTAGTATTCTAAATGAGATCGCCTATTTCATTTCTATATTTTATTTATTATTTTATTAATTAGATTGTTTACATGTATTACAATCAATACAAAATTTAATATATATTTTAAGAATTTAACGATAAAATATAATATATAATTTTATTATGTTATGAAACACCATTAAAATATTAAAAAGTAGAATAAGGAATTTAAGTTGCGCTTCCACGCTCCTTTGCTTACTTGACCCAATGATACATTCTCTCTCTGTTTTTTTTTCCTAATATTGTAACAAGCACTTTCTTTCACAAGTCACGTATCCTCATTCAAAACCAACCCTCCACCCTCATCCCCACCTCCAACACAAGCCCATATTCTCTCTCTTCATTCACTCTATACAAAAAAATTATTAAAAATATACTCCTCCAATCAATCCATAACATACCTATTTGCTTTTTCAAGTAGATTAAATAATATTATTATTTTATATAAAATGAGTAGTTGTATTAATAATGAGTAGTTGATATATGTGGGCTCTTTTACGGAAAAAAGAAAATGAATACCTTAAAAATGAACGATCAAAATAGTAAAATTAATATCTTATCAACGGATGGAGGGAGTATTAATTTTAATGATCATAAATTTCCTTGTTTTTATCACTCTCACTCTATACAATACTAATTTCTCCCCCGTCCCAGTGAAAGGTTACCGTTTGGTTTTTTACATGAATTGAGGAGTATTATTATTTTATGTATAGTGAGTAATTATATTAGTTGTGAGCGGTGGACCGTATGTGGCACCTTTTTACTAAAAGGTACGACATTTAATACTAAAGGATAAAACTTTCGGTGTGCACACAATTTTTATCCAAATATGAATATATACTCCATATATCCCCATAATGTGTATTCATTTTCTCTTTGCACGTGGATTAATGAGTATAATAATTTAATGTGCAGTGAGTTGAGGGATATGATATTTTAATGTGTAATTAGTAATTGTATTTGTGTTGAGTATGGACTCTATGTGTAGTGGATAAAATACAACAATTGTTTTTTTGTGTGTCACATCAACTAAAAGTGAAATTGATACTTTATAATGAGTTTAGACCCAAATGACAAAATGAATATATTTTAGAAATGAGAAAGTAATTACTATTATGGAATCAATATAGAATAAAATTCGGGCTATTTTGGTTCAAACGAGGTTAATATTAGAGATGTTAATATGGTCCGGGATCGTAGGTCCTACCCATTTAACCCAAAAAAATATAGATTTAAGTTTGTATAATTAGTGGACTATTTAAATCAGGTCCTTTTTGGCCCGTACCGATTAGCCCGCGGCCCTATAGTAGCTGTTAACCCGTAGGTTAATAAGGTTGACCCGGTTAGCCCGATTAAATTTTTTATAATAAAAATTAATTAATAATTTACTTAAATTATTAAAATTAATAATATTTTTTATGTTAACAAATAATTTCTATTGATAATTATATCTAATAGTAATTTAATATACTTTAACTTATTACATTTTTGTTGGTTTGACATTTTAAATAAATTAATTTAATGATAAAGTATGTGAGATATTTTAAAAATTAATATTGAAAATAAACTATCTCAATTCACAAATAATATTAACGTATTTGGAATCATAAAATTCTTTTTTATTTTTTACGTATAAACTTATAAACTTATACTTCATTATTAATTAATGTTAGAACAACATTTGATGTATTTTTAATGTTTAATAATTATGTTTCAAATTAAATTTATTTTTTTTTATTCGTCAACCCGTTATTGGTCCATTTAGCTCGAGGCCCGCTAAGATTAAGGTTAGATTCGCATAAATGACGGCCCGTTTAGCCCGTAGCCTTATAGGTCTGACCCTGTAGATTCAGGTCCAGCCCGTTTAACTTAATATCAATTGCAGTTCTATAATAATGGTTAACTACAATTTTAGCCTTTTACTTTTAACTTTTTTTAATTTTAGTACGTAATTTTGTATTAATTTTACTTCTTTAACAATTTTTTATTTGACAAATTCCTTGTGAGACAGGTTGATTCATCAATCAAGTATGTTTATTGTATAGATAAAGTATGTTTATTGGTTGTTTAAATATATTTTTTAAAGTATGTTTGAATATGCATTAAAGTATGATTTAGCGTATTATAATATAATTTATTATTAATACATTTTAACTGCAAATAAGCATATTTTATCTATACAATAAGCATACTTCAGTAATGGATCAACACATCTCACATCCGTCTCACAAATAACTTGTCTCACAAGAGAGTGTCTATTTTTTTTTTCAATTTTAATCATTTTGCAAAATTTTAGCATAATTAAGTCATGTAAATTTGAAGTTTTTTTTTTTGCCAAAAGAATTAAGACTAAAAAAGTACAAAAACTTATAGTATAGAAAATTATATTCCCTCCGTTTCATCGAGAGGTACTCATGTTATTATATTAGATGTTCCATTCAAATATTCACATTTTTCCTTTTTAGTAAAAAAAAATCCACATATAGTCCACCACTCACTACTAATATAAATAACTATTACACATAAATAATACTTCTTAATATACGGCAAAAAGTAAATGAAGACTTTTGCGCTGCATAAAAGAGTACAAAAGAACTAACATTAAAAAAGTAAAAAATCAAAAGACCAAAATTATATTAAAGCAAAATTACATGATTAAAATTGAGATTTCTTCAGTTTAAACACAATTTTTTTTCTACAAAAGCACAACCTAAATCGGTTCGAGTCCCTTATTCCACAATAGTGTTTCACTTGATGTTTCATAATTTATTTTCTATTAAAATAGGGGGCGACTATTTGCACCCCCGAAATTACTGAACATACCCCAATAATAGCTAACTAAATAAATTTTAATTAATATATTACTTAAACACCCTTATAATACTTGTGATATATCCAAAATTAGGAAACATTATCTTATATACTCCACCACACCGCCGCCGTAGAAGCAACAGGGCAGAGATGAATCATGAGTAGCTGCCCCCGGCTGAAATACGATACCACGAACATCATCCATAAAAACTTGAGAAGAAAGTAATTCAATTCAAATAGAATTCAATGCGAACTTTATTCAAAACTTATCAAAAACAGTGTTGATAGGGCTCATGGCCACTTGATTCTTGGCGGTATCACCGATGAGACCACATAAGACGGCGTCGTACGGTTACCCTGGTCATTGGCTATAATCTCAACACGATCATGCTGCCACATTCCGATGCACTAATACGTGGTTCCCAAATCGATTCCAATCGCGGGTGGGTCTTTCACCCTTTCCAGCCATTCAAAATCTATAAAAAAAAACTCGAAATAATGAACTCAAATATAGAGAACATCAACATAGACTTCACTTGGGTCCAATCCATCTCCATTCTCTTCGGCGATCACCAGCTTTTCCTCGGCGCCCGCAAGACAACCACCTGGAATGATTCGGTCGACTGCTTCTCTCTCTCTCTTTCGATGGCAAGCCATCTCTCCCACTGAAGGATCCTCGTGGTAGCTCGATGCTCTTCTCACCACCACCATCTGAAGCGACACCAACAGCCTAATCGTCCAAGTGGATGGCTGTTCAGGATTTCTGCAAAGGTTGTGCCCATGCCGGAATCCAAAGTCCACAATTATGGAATCACAAAAGAGGATTGTTTTGCCCATCTTGAATTGAATTGGGATTCAAATTCTTCTCACTGGGTGGAGTGCTGACGGAGTTTAATGGGAACTTAGAGGGAGAAGAGATACTTGCGCATTCATAGTAGATAGAAGTGGAGACGAGTTTAGTCTTATGATGAAGCACCAACTAAGATTGAGAATACAAGTTAAAGATGGAGAAGAAGGGTACAATTGTCTTAATTGGTGTGTGTTTAGTAATGTTTATATATTAATAAAATATATTGGTGTATATTAAGTAATTAGGGTACATTAATAATTTCGGGGTACAGATAGTCGTCCCCATTAAAATATTATATCTTAATTAATGATCAATAAACCATTGTACACGTAGAGATAATTAAGCATTGATCATAATACGTGACAAACATTTAATATTTGGAATAAAAAATGAAACACGATTGTGGAATAGGAAATTCCATTTACACCACAAGCAAACAGTAGTGCCATTCAGAGGCGGACGTACGACCCCTGAACTTCTAAAAATTACTAGTATAGATATATAAATTTTCTTGAAATACTTTTATGTCCAAGTGGTGAAGTGAAGATGTTTTAGTTTTAAAGGTCCCGTGTTCGATTCATGCAGCAATTTGTAGAACAAAAAACAAGAACTATTGTATGAGAAAAATTAGGTCCCCTCGACTGAAATCCTACGTCCGCCACTGGTGCTATTATTCTATAAAAAATCTCTCCTTTCCACTCTTTCATTGCTTGACACGAACTATTGTATGAGAAAAATTGGGTTCCCTCGACTGTATGAGAAAAATTAGGTCCCCTCGACTGAAATCCTGCGTCCGCCACTGGTGCTATTGTTCTATAAAAAATCTCTCCTTTCCACTCTTTCATTGCTTGATCGTCTCACAGCAAGTTAGGTGATCCCATTTACAACGCCAGCAAACAGTAGTGCTATCGTTCTTCTAAAAAAAATACTCTTTCCTTGTTTCCTCGTCTCACAATGACCTACATTCCAAAAAGGTAAACACACTTTTATTTAATAATTTTAAAATTTATTCTAATTTTATTTTTTTTTAACTAATAATATTCCTTTACATTTTATTTAATCTCCTTTACGTTTTATTTATTTTTTATTTTTTTTAATCTCCTAAAGAGACGTTTTCTATTTTTATTTTTTATTTTTCGTTCGTGATGGGGTACAAATCATGTTTCTACTGCCCATGGCCATTCAAGTATATCTGTATTTCCTACACCGCCCTCTTCAACGTTCTTCCTCCGCAATTGATTGCAAGTCTTCCATTCAATTAGATTGGATTTCTGTAAATTTTATGCCCTGATTCCACATTACTGCCATGCCACAATCATATCCTTCCTCCGATGAAACTTGTAATTACTTTTCCCATTTCCTAATTTCTGCCCCCTTCGGCTAGGTTTTTGTTATTATTATTGGCTGTTCTCTACTTTTTTTTTTTTTGCCTGGTTGGGGGTTTTGGATAAAGGAGTTTGAAGCACTAGGGCTTTTCCTCTGATTAAAAGGAGAAGCGCCTTGCATAGGTAACTGCACTCTTCTCTGTATATTTGTGTATACTTGTGTTTTTCTGGGATAATAATTTAGTGTATACTTCTGTTTTACTGCAATCTTCTCTAAATTTTACTGTCTCGCTTGGCATATTTGCATTTGTGTTTTTCTGTGAAAATATGTCAAGTATTCCTATTATGCTTTAGGTTTTTTTTTTTTTTGGATGAGAAATTGAGAATATTCTATAAGAAATGTTGTCAATGCCTCACTCTTCCTTCTGGCTTTTCATTTTAGGACTACTTATTAGTATTGATAATTTCTTCGGGAGATCGAACACTCGGTAACTTTGGAGCCTGACAAATAAGTGGTTATATAATTCTTATTAGACAATGAATCAATGACACTTACTTTTGTAGCGCTATGGATGTTATTTCTATTCTATTTTATTAAAATCTGTTATAGCTACATTAGATCTATAATCATAAGAGTTTCCCAATTCCTTCCGTATTTAGTGGTATATAGAGTTATGAGTCACGGCCAAGAGAAGATTGCTAAGTAGATAATAGATTGTGCATCCTTATCATCTCCGTTAGATGGATGCTTTAGAATTCTTACATTTTGGTACCTTTACTCATATTATTCCTCAACCCATTCACTAAGGAAAAGTGACACGTTTGCTTTGGTGTGGTGATGCTGGAAGTTTTATGTTGGTAGGGGTTTTAGAGGAGCGATTCTGATCATGTGGGCTTGAGATAAGATGAGCAAGCGAGTAATTAGTCAGATATTAGCTTTAGCATCTAAATGTTATCAAGCGCTACTTGCCTACTTGTTAATAAATACACTTAAATAGGTCTAAACATCCCGCATTACATATTTTTGTTAATGAATAAATAAATGATCAACAACTTTATGCCATTACACTTCATTTTAGATCAAAAGCAAACACTCTTATTACTAATAATCAAAATGCCATGATGCTACTATTATAAGTTACAAAATGCATGAACTATAAGAATAAAATTTCAAGTCGTGTGAGATGTGTTCCCAATTAACTAGTCTGATTAAATTAGATTCTAATATTATTGCCAATTTAGCACAGATATGTGATATATTTGCATCTCCCTGCTTCTGATGGTTCAACTTATTTTTTAGATGACATCTCTAGATGAGAGTTTGTTAAAATTTAAGAAGCAGCAAGAGAAATGCCAGTCAACACTAATCAAGGCCGCGGCTAAAGCAGGGTCTTCTAAAGGGACTTCTAAACATGTGACGCCAAGCAACTCAAGTTTGGCCAATGCAAAGTCCCCTGCAACCCCAGTTAAATTCTCAAATGACACAGAACGGCTTCAACATATATATAGCATAAGGAAAGCACCGGCTGGGGCTCAAATCAAACGTGTTATTGATTTGCTCTTTGAGGTTTGACATCTTTGCCTCGTATTTTTATTCGGAGTGAAGTAACTGGGTTTCTCTTTTTCCTAATGTTGTATTCTTAATAATAATCATGGATTCATGTCCTAGCCATACCCTGTTCACCCAGTATAAAAATGTACATGCGGCATGGATGATATTTATATCAGATTTATTAGGTCTCTTAACCGAATATATTTAATGTTGGCATGACATTTTAGTGTTGATTCAGTTGGTCTCTTAATTGACTATATTTAATGTTGGCATGACATTTCAATGTTGTAAGGGGTCTGTTAAATGTAAGTGGCTGTGAATAGGTTGGTTTTGTATCCAGTCCAAGTCTAGTTTGTTTAAAAGTCTCCGGGTTACCTTTTTTAGATTTGTAAGGTCAAAAGTCATTATGATAATTTTATTTTTATTTGGGATTATTACTGATAGGTACACGTATATATAATAATATTGATAAATATATTGATCTAATATAATTATTGCTGAATATATAACGTTTTTTTTTTCCAACTTTACCCTTATTACAATGTTGAATATTCAATGTTTTCATTTAATACTAGTTTCATTACGCTAAGAGAGCTACATAACAACAATAACTCATTAGCTACTATAGAAGCAACAATAACTACTTTAGCTACTTAAAAGGTAGACCTTTACTCAATTCCTTAGGAATGTCAACAACAAAAGTCCCCAAAGGCATATCGGGAGGGGCGGTCTCTTTCTTATCTTAGCTTTCCCATAAGTGAAGTTCCTAGGAGTTTGGCTGCTCCAAACCAGGAAGATCTGGGATTACGGGCACAAGGGAGCTAATGATGGATCATTCTTTCTGTGGACATCAAAGAGGTCCTTACATGTGGGATCTACTTTTACTATATTTCTCTCACTATTTCATCTATAGTAATTTTATCAATCTGTAGCACCATCAAATATGTGTTCACTTGTGCATCGGCTAATGCATACACCAAAGCCAAAAACAAGCACAACTGCGCGCAGATTGTTCTCTCACTCATGTGATTGGTATACAAATAATGCCTCTTTGTTAGTGAAAAAATATGAGGCCCTTCAAACCTACATCAATGGTTCAATTATATGGCATGCTAAAATTACTGTGTTATGCCCAATATAAATTTTATGGTTATCCTGTCATTTAATAACTGGATAAATAGAATAGTTGGCTCGATCTTTTTTCCAATTACCAGGCCTGTTAAGTTGGATGAGACAAGAAAATATTAAAGTTTGACTCTAAGTTGTTCTTTCCTTTTGGAAGTGAAGCTCTATCTAGTGTCATGTTTTAAAATTCACTCCAGAAAAAAACTATTCTCAAGTTGTTAACCCATTTGCTCTTTGCAAACTTCAACTTTATCCATAACAATTTTGCAGCGAGAACTAAACAGGTTTTATCAATATATGGTGTTCGTATGTTGATGTGCAGTGATAATTTCTCGCGACATCAACAAATTTGGAATGGGTTGGTATATTTTGAACACCTTTATGTTATTTCATGGACTTCTCTTTCTTTTATTAAACATTATAGTTAAGTTGTTTTAGTCTTTTCTTATGACTCCTCTGTATAGATGTTTCATTCTGCTTTTTGCTGACCATACTTGTTAGATGTGCAAAACTCTTTAAATCCAATTGGTTGAATTTGTGTTTCTGCCATACCTTCTCATGTCATATGAAAGTAACTCAACCTAATGTAACCTGTATCTGCTCTACTCGTCCTAGATTGTGCATTTTACTAGTAATCGCTTATTTGTGTGGTGGTGTGAATTTGCTGTCTAATTTACTGAAGCTTACCATCTCACAGACAAGGCAAGCCTTCACTCCGGAACAAATAAATGAAGCGTGCTATGTGGACGTGAATGCTAACAAGACTGTATTTGATAGTTTAAAGAACAATCCCAAAGTGAGTTATGACGGGAGAACATTCTCCTACAAGGTGAGACTGGTCCTTCGCTTAAGCAGAATCTTCCGAATTGACATCAGTCTTTCTTCCTGAAAATCTTAGTAAATTCGTTCATTTTGTTTTGTAAATGTATGGTGCAGTCTAAACATGCTTTGAAAGATAAGGTCCAACTTCTCAACTTAATTCGGAAGTTTCCTGAGGGTATTGCTGTTATTGATATGAAAGATTCATACACAACCGTCATGGACGACTTGCAGGTAATTTGCTACTGAATAAGTTGCTTAAGTCACAGTGGGTGGTCTTAACCTTTCTGGCGAACTAGACAACTTAATACTCTCGTTATTTCCCCATTTTTTCTTTATGAAATCTCACCTTTTGTTTAAAACATCTCTAATATTCAAACTCATATATGATGATACGTTTATTATTAATATGTTGTAGTCTTTAAAAGCTTCAGGCCAAATTTGGCTGCTCTCAAACTTCGATTCGCAAGAGGACATAGCCTACCCGAATGACCCAAGAGCAATTATTAAAGTTGATGATGATCTGAAGCAGTTATTCCGAGGGATTGAGCTCCCACGTGATATGCTGGACATTGAAAGGGATCTCCAGAAGAATGGAATGAAACCTGCTACTAACACTGCTCAGAGAAGGGCCAAGGCAGAGGTGCACGGCATTGCTCCCAAGCCCAAGCCCAAGAAGAAGAAGCATGAAATTAGTAAGAGGACGAAGCTTACCAACGCCCATCTTCCGGAACTCTTCAAAAATCTCAACGTTCCAGGATCGTGATGGTAGGATATTCAAATATTTGTACTGGTTCAAGGGAATGCCTATTTAGTGAGTTCTTTGTATGGCTCCTTGTTGCGCAGCTAAGCTTTGTTTCGACAAGTTCAGTCTTCTGATTGCTGTAGTTCTTTGCTTGCAGAAATCTTCATTATCAATAGATGTATCAATGGGCGACGTTCACTTCTTGACTTGTTTGAGGAGATATATTGCCTGACAACTATTGTCGATTGTAATAATAAATGGTTATGTAATTATAAAGAAGATACATTTTGTTTTAAATTTTTTTGGGCGTCAATTATGATAGTTATATAGTATAAAGTTTAATTTTCCATAGTGTAAATTGAATTATGTCTCCTTCTCTTATTTGATCATATTCCCATTTTTCGATATCTGCATCACAATTATATTAGTTTCGCGTTGTGGATATGTAGTTAAGGAAGTTCAAAAAAAAATTAAAATAAGTAGGGTTAGAGCTTTAACCTGAGACAAAGAATTTTGTGAGATCATGGAATAAGTTTCATGAGATGAATAACAAATGTTAACTTTTGAATGAAAAAGTGATAAGTAGTTAATTAATGTGAAGTGATAGTGGGGTAGTAAAAAAGTTACTATGTTATTTGTTAGAACATTTAGGTGATGTTTGTTTTGGGGTTTTATGTCAAATCAATGTGTAAGAATGTATTAATTTATATAGAAAAAAGAAATGAGAGATGAGAGATAAAAGAGAAAAAGTGTATAATTGAGGAGAGATAATGTATATAAGTATATACATGGGTGATTTTTGTATTAATTTATGTACCAAAAAAAGATGAGAGAGGAGAGATAAAAGAGAAAAATTGTATTAATTGAGAAGAGAGAATATATATAGGTATATAGGGGTGGTTTTTAAAATCTAAGTGTGGATTTTGAATTCCAATTCTGGAGTTTCAAACTCGGAAACAAACATCCAGTCGGTCGATAATCTGTTTAACAATTCCATAGCTCTTCTATTCAACAATTCTACAGTAAATAATGTATTATAAATATGTTAATATAACCCAAAGACAGATAACTTTCAAATTTCAAAATAACAAGGTTAGTTTTATTACACTCAATCCTGCACTGTCACTCTTAGAGGTCATATTAATAACAAGGTTAGTTTTATTACACTCTCATCTGTTTTCTCTTTAAGTCTCTCCAACTAAACAAATCATTTTTTCATGCTCAACTTTGTTGGTCTCTCGGATGCATAGGAATTCGGAATCATAGATCCCATATGCGGATATGAAAACATAGAAACTACAGATGATTATGATGGCCCTTATGTTTAGAGTGTTTGCTGGATAAGTAAGTCCCAAATGCTTGCTGCGGCTAACTCATTCGGAAGCATAAAGATACTCCGTATATTTTGATGATCATATGAACAACTCCGTGGAGTTTGTCAACAAACTCCACGGAGCATCTGTAGCTCAAATTCTTTTCTCAGGTTATAGACTTATTTGGATTCTGTAAACGTTTTACCTCAGGTAATAGAAAGATGCATGATAGTACTGATAAATTTTGCAACAACTTTGACATGAGGTAGATAGAGTTATGATAAAAGGCCAAACTGAATGGATCAAGAATAAGAATCAACATTTGATGCAAGAAAATAAAAAATTCTGGATATTTAATATTTACTTTTGCAACTGAAATCCCACATCAAATCTAACTATATGAAGAAATGACAATTTTAATATTTTATTTTGGAAAATTTTCACATACGACAATTTGTTCGGAAAATTGCATTTTTTTTTATATAACTATCTTTGATTATGACTAACTTGTAATTATCTCTGCTACTTCGTATATATTTTTATGCTACACTTCACACAATTACATTTGCAATTACCATGTAAAGTCTTTTGTGACTCTATATACGTATTTTTCATGTTATGCTACAAATGACTATACGTGCAATTATACATAAATTTTTTCACTTAACATATGTGCAATGTTACACGATAACTCTATAAGTGATTATGTATTATTATATATTCTTCGAGGAGGGACAAAAAAGTAAAAAAATAAAAAAAGTGATATTTTTCTAAAAATACTTATGGGTGACATTCTTAAAAATCAACTAGGCATTTTTTCACAAATTATTCATTTATGTTAGACTCAAGAAGTAATAACTGACTAAATAAATAAAACCAAAATTTAAATTAATGAAAGGGATGTGAGGTACCGGGTACGCTCTTTAAAATGGGCTTAAATGACAATAAAAGGATTTCGGAGCCCAAATCAATCATTAAAGCCTTTCTCAAGCTGTGGCCCAAAATGCTCACTCCTCTTTCATAAGGAGTTTAACTAAAATGTCGAAGATATCATCTCGGATTTAAATAACATGCTAAGGTTTTCAAAATCTAAATCTAAATCTTCAAAACGGAGTGTAACTTGGGCAGTTCCACGAATTAGTGAAACATGTGGTCCCGATCTCTACCTAATTAATTTAATTTAATTAATTAACATGTGCTCTTCTTCTTAATTAAAATGTTTTTTTATTTTTTTTATTATATTTAAAAGACTATTATATCCTAAATCCTAAAGATGTACTACACTCTAAACTATAAGGATAAAATTACGATTATACTCTATATCCTAAATACTAGGAGTGAAATGTACCATAAACCACAAATGTGAAATTACAATTATACTCTAAACCCTAATACTCACCAATTTTGAAAAAAGAAAAACTACTGTTTTAACTTATTGTAGATACAAAGTTTAAGAAAAAGTTGAACAATTTTATTGACTTTTAGAGGATAATGTAGTCATTTTACGTAAATAAATAAATTATAAATGTAGAGCTGATATTAGGTGCACCCGGGTGCAAGAATGCATTCATATGTGTATAATGTTTTATTCTATTTTGTATACAAGTTATTCTATTTTCTATACTGGATTAATTACTAATAGGTACACACTTTGTACCCCTAATTACTATAAGATACATTGATTAAAAATAATTACTCTCACATACAAAATATTAAAGTAAAATACCAACTATAATCCTAAACCAATACACTTTTAAACCACAAACCCTAATCCCCCACCCACCGCCAGACCACCGACCGGCCGGTTACCAAAACCGCCGCTGCCGTCGGAAAACTGCTTCGCCGGAGCTCCGCCGGGCAGTCGCTGGAACACTGCCGGACCGCCGCCGCCGCCGGACCACCCCGGACCACCACACTTTTTTACTCTGCACACTTTTTTTTTACTGCACACATTTTTGTTACTGCACACGAACTTTTGATGTACACAACATTTATGTGCAGCACATTATAGGGGTAATATTGGAATATCACTATATATTTTTGTAGTTAGTAGTAATATTTTTGTATGTTTGTATCTCATAGTAATTATGAGTTTTTTGTGTACCTAGTAGTAATCCTCCCTTGTATACTTGTTTCTTAATAATTGTATACTTTTTTCACATTAAGTTTTTCATTAAAAAAAGTAGCATCCATATGTATATAACTTTTTATTCAATAGTGTATACATGTTTTTTAATAATTGTATATTTTTAACGCTCAATTTTTCATTAAAAAACTAACATTTTTGTTCATAATTGTATATATTTTTGTTTATAGTTGTTACATTTTGAAAGTGGTTGCATCCCATCTTAGGGTGCACCCGAATGCACAGTATAATTAGCCATAAATGTATGTTAGGTATTTTAGGCGAGAATGATAAATTTGTAATTAGTGTGCTTTTAATAAGTATTAAAGATTAATGTGATATTATTTCTTTTTTTACGGTAAAATTTAATATAGGATAGACGAAAATGAAAATTAAATATAATGGCTCATATCGTTTCATACCGAAATTATTTTATTATATTTCAAAATAATTCAACTAACTATAAAAAATAATTTTTATATTGATGTTTTGATACGGTATATATCGAGATACCGACATATCGAATATTTAAAAATAATATACCAATATCGTACTGAAAAATTCGGTTCGGCACCATACTGCGCCAAACTTTTTGGTATACTGATTTTTCAATATTTTCGATATTATTCGATTTGATTAATTCAGTATATTGAAATTTTAGATAGCGATGATATTTGAATTATAAATCTTTATTAGGTTAAACTGGTAGAGAAGAGTCTTATTTAATATTTTAATCAAATCACTCTAACTCGCTTTCAAGGTAGTCGTGAGGGTTTGAATCCTGAATCTTGTTAGGTTAAGCTAGTAGAGAGGAGTATTATTTAATACTTAATTAGATCACTAAGACGCCCCCTCATGTGCATGCCAAATGACCTATTTCACTTGTTAGAGACATGTCTCGTGTTATAATCAATGTCTAAATTACCGTCATACACGTGTGCAAGGAGTTAATTATCATTAATTAGGATATAATATTTTAACAATAAATTAAGTTATGGAACAATAAATGGAATACTATTGTGGAATAGGGGATCCAAATCGTGTGCGGACGGCATTTTTAAATACCTAGCAAGGTAGTCCGTAAAAAAAAACCTAGCAAGGTAGTGGTGCTGTTTGAATCCTTAATCTTTGTTAGGTTATGAGTCACAACTCTAATGGAGTACCATTTTAAATTATCAATACTTCATTTAAAAACTTAAACATGTAGAAAGCAATATTATTTAATATTTAATTAGATCACTTAAACACCTATTATAACATAACAAGAATTTTAATTTATTTTTATATAACTAGAAATAATATTTACTTGAATTAATTTTTTATAATTAAAAACAAACTCCATATTGAAATTTAAACCTTGATAATTGTGAAAAAATATAATATAATTTACAGGCACGAGTTAATTTAATCCACAAAGCGGGAAGAAGAATTGGTAAATGGTAAAGGGACAAAAGTGGGTGGTCAAAAAGAAAATAAGAATAGGAAAGACAAAATAATTAATTGAAGTGGACGTATGAAAAGAAGTCTTCTGAGAAAGTTGAAAGGGCAGTGACGATCATGTTTAAAGGTAACTGCATGGAATCCGAAAGGTCACCCACGGCCCACCCTCGTAAGGATCTTGTCCATCTGAACACACAGATTTAGATCAATGCACCCACTGAGTGAATGAAATTGTGATAGGAGATGTCAGTTTGTTTATGTATTTTGGGTTTAAGGATTGGGTCGTGTATCCGTGAGCATGAGAATACAAAAGTTTGTCTTTTTTTTTATTTTGATTTGTTTTAAGTTAAAAGTTTACAATTATTTTTTATCTATCAGTTGGAACCTACCCAAAACAGTTAATTATTTCACAGAGAATCAATGTACAATATTAATACATTATACACAGCATATTAAATATCATATTTTTCAACTCACTATCTATTAAAAATATTATATTTTATAATCTAAATATAAAAATTAAATATAAATTTTAACGTGTTACGGAATGATGAGTATATACCACAACCATTTCACCAAGTCATCTCCACATCACATATGGCTACCAAGGTATAACTTAAGCGGTGGAGAAATGTAAAAAACAATGAATGTGTATAAGAATTGTTTTAATTATTTATTAATTTTATGGATATTGTAATTCATCTCCTTTTTAGATTGTAATACATGGGTCCTCACTTTTAAATTTTTAATTAATAGATTTAGAAGGAAATTAAATTCATTTAAATATAATTAGTATGTAAATTTTCTTATTTTTAATAAAATTTTAATTTTAAAGATCATGAAATATTATTAATTTAATATGAATCAAACACTTTTTTTTAGTGAATTGAATATGTAAGCCATCAAAATTACATATATCATTGAGATAAAAGAATTCTTACCAACAATAACTATCTATGTACATACTCATCTATGAAATGTTATCTAATAATAATCCCTCCATTCGGATAGAGGTAATCATTTGTTTTTTTATATATGAATGAAAAAATATTATTATTTTATATAATATAAGTAGTTATATCAATGATTTGTATGGAATACCTCTCAAAAAATGAAAAATATAGTGATACTTTTAAAATGGATGTAAAAAATGCTAAAATAGATATTGGTAGAATATATTTGAATCAATACATTTGGTTAATTTTTTACTAAAACGTCTTTTCAATTGAAACTATTGTGAGATAATTATGTTTTAATAACTAACTAATTTAATTATTAGTAGTTCTATCGACTACCATTCTATCATGTAAACAGTTGATCAATTGTAAAGTATTGGAGTCCACAAAAATATACACTTATTTTCTGTTTCTTTCTTTTTTATTTATGAATAATTTGTAAGCTTCTTTTCTACCATTTGAATTTTGATTCGGGTTATCTTTTCTATTGCGGAGAAAAATAAAATAAAAGTGTGCATTGAAAAATTATTATCTTTTTTGCTATTGTGTTTATTATTAAAAGAAGTTATTCTATTGGACAAAGTCTCTTGTGAGACGGGTTATTTAGTGAGACGGGTCGACCAATCACTAAAGTATGCTTATTGTATAAATAAAGTATGTTTAATGGTTGTTAAAGTATGTTTTCTAAAGAATGCTGGATTATGCATAAAAGTATGATTTTAGTGTGTTATAATATGATTTATTATTAACATATTTTAACTACAAATAAACATAATTTAAATATACAATAAGCATACTTTAATGATGGACCAGTCCGTCTCACACCCGTCTCACAATATAGTACTCATTGTATTGTGACTCATAAGTGTGCCCGCATTCTTCTTTAGTCAGTTTAGTTATTAGTTGTTCCATTTTGGTTATTATATTATTCAGTTTTGATCATTTTAATCTAATTTTAATTATTTTTTACTAATTTTAATACAAATTAATTGAAAGTTTAAAATTGATGGCAAAAATTCGCATGCCACGACATGCGTATTATCAAATAAAACCACTCAACTTAGTTGCCATTAAATAAATAAAAAACCCCAAAATTTTTAAGCCAAATGCATGTAAGTGTTGACATCAATTTTAAAATTTTGATTAATTTAGACTACAATTGAAAAAATATGATTAAATTTAGAAATAAGAAATTAAACCAAAATTGATCATAAAAGATTAAAAAAAGGACAATATTGAGAATTAAAATAATAAAAGAAATAAAAATGATTTTAAGAAAATACTTACGGAACTAATTAAATGGAATAAATTATTCTTATAATTAATTATTCTATCTCAAACGTAATATTAATTAAAATGGCATTTCACTTCTAAATACATAAACTCACTCACTCGAGACATTCTCTTATATATGGACGTACAAAATACAGATATATACATAATATACATTCAAATTGATATATTTACTCTAAATCCAAGCAGTTAATGCAATAAAGCATAAAGTAAAAAAAAATAAAAATTGTAAACCACGTAAATAAAACAATAATTTAAATGAATTAACAATAAAAACTCCAAATGTGAAATATAATACTCCCCGTCCGCTTCTAAGATATCTATTTCATTTTTCTGGCGTCCGCTTCAAAGGTATTAATTTCCTCTATTTAGTAATAAAAGTACACAATATGATCCATCACTTCCCTCTAATACAACTGCCCATTTTACCACGTGCAAAAAGCAAATAAAGACCTTAGAACTGTCCACGTGCAAAATATAAATGGATATCTTAGAACCGATCAGAGTACATCACAAGTAATCATTACACCCTACCTTAAACAATAAAGAAAAACAATTAAACAAAGTTTTGTGTCAGACTATCTTATAATTTAATGGCCGTTTTATTTTTTCTTGATTAGTTATTAATTTATCACATTTTATTATTATAATATATTTTTATTTTTTTAATCTATTTTATAAATTATTCTTGAATTAATTTAATAAGAGGTTATTCTTTTTTATTGATTTCACTTTTTAAAAGTAAAATAATATTCCCTCCGTCTCAAGAATACATTCGCGTATTTTGTGGCACGGCATTTAAGAAAAGTAACTTTTGTTAGTGTGATGTAAGAAAGAGAGGGAGTAATTTGGATAATTGAATTGAATAAAGTGTATGATATAGTAGACTTTGACTAAATTGTGTAAAAAGAATGTGACATTTTTGTAATATTATAGTATTGTGATATTGTGTACTCCATCCGTCTCATAAAGAAGTTCACAGTTAATGTAGATACGGAGTTTAAGAAAAAGTTGCTTTTTGGGGGAAAGAAGGGAGTATTGTCTATCTTACTTTCAATTGAGCAAATAATGTTAATTATTGTTCTCTAAATATTAATAATACTAAGCAGGAAGTAGAAGAGAGAATGAGACACAGATTAATCGACAGAGGGGGAGAAAAAAAGAAATTAAGCAGGAAGATACAAAAGAAGATTGAAAAAAGAAATCTAAAGGAATTTCTCAAAGAGATGGAGACACCAAAAAGGATGGACAATGTGGATAAAAATTCAAGTAGGAACTGTCTCGAGCAGCGAATTTCTAGTAGAAATGAAGCTGAATTATAATGGAAATTGGAAAACTAATAGGTATGGTGGCGGAGGATGGAGATGAAGCAGCCATTGAGGAAATAAAGATGATTATAGAGGAAAATGAGAAGCAGGTGATGAGGACTAGGAGTAACAACAAGGTCAATCGATGAATATCCTCTCTTATAATGTGAGAGGTCTGGGAGCAAAGGCTATACGAGATGAGGTACGTGAATTCATTCGAAAAAGAAGGATTGATGTATGTTTCCTGCAAGAATCAAAGCTTACTAGTTTTAAAGATAGCATAGGAAGAGAATTGTGGGGGAGTACAAAAGGTTTGTGGGCAGTGAGAAATGCCGATGGAAGATCGGGAGGGTTAATTACGTTGTGGAATCAGATAGATTGGATGTTAGAAGTTACTGGGATATGGCAGGCGCAGTAATACTCAATGGAACTTGGAGAGATGGTCAAATAGAGTGTTGCTTGATTAATGTCTATGCATCTTGCAACCCAACAGAAAAGAGAGAGTTGTGGGATAGACTTTCGTTGGTGATTCATCAAGTACAGAACATTAGGATATGTATTGTGGGTGATTTTAACTCGATCCGCAAATCGTCAGAGAGGATAGAGAGAAGTTCAGATAATTACATAAGAGATATCGAGGATTTCGAAGAGTTCATTAGGAGTACAAATTTGATAGATCTTCCGCTACATGGTAGAAGCTTCACGTATTACAGGTCTGATGGCACATATAAGAGTAGAATTGATATAATGCTGGTTAACATGGAGTGGCTAAACACCTGGCCTGATGCTTACATAATAGGATTGAACAGAGCGTCATCTGATCATTGTCTGTTAGCCATGGAACATAAACCAATTGATTGGGGACCAATACCATTTAAGAGCTACAACAGTTGGAACAACCACCCCAATTTTAAAGATTTCATAAATGAAAGATGGTCTAACTATGCGGTGACGGGGTGGAGAGGTTTCTGCATTAAAGAAAAAGTTAAAAGATTGAAGTAGGATCTATGAGTTTGGAGTAAAGAAGTGTTCGGATGCTTAGAGACGAAAATTGAAGAAAGAAAAAACGAGATTCAAAGATTGAATTTATTTGATGAAGTGTTGGAAGAAGAGGAAGTGGTGAAAAGGAACAAAGAAAGGGCAATGCTCTTGTGTGACATGAACAATAGGAACAGAAACCTCAAACAGAAAGCGAAGATTGGGTGGAGACACAAACTCTGCGATTTTTCATCGGTATATAAATGACAGTAAGAAAAAGAATGAGATTGTTGGCATTATGGTTGAAGGGAGTTGGACTCAAGAAGTGAAAGAAGTGAAACAAAGGATACATGATTTATTCAAAAAACACTTTGAATCAAGACAGACAACTAGTATCAAGTCGTCCCATGGTTTCATTTTGAAGCAATAGCAGACTCGGATAATCAATTTCTCATTGCTCCATTTAATGAAACTGAAATTTGGGAGACTATTTGCGTTTGCAACAGTGATAAAAGCCCCAGGCCTAACAATCTTAACATTGCTATCTTCAAAGATTGTTGGGAAACTTTTAAGAATGATATTTTAGGTTTCTTTGAAGAATTCCACACAAATGGGAGGATCACAAAAGGGCTAAACAGCAGCTTCATAACCCTTATTCCAAAGACAGATGAAGTGGCTGAGGTCGGAGATTTCAGACCAATATCTCTCATCAACGCTCCCTACAAGAATCTAGCAAAGGTGTTTGCCCGAAGAATCAGTTTAGTCCTAGATAGAATTATATCAGAACAACAATCTGCATTCCTCAAAAGAAGATTAATTTTTGATAGTATCAGTGCTCTGAATGAAGTAATTGAGGAAGCCAAGGAAAAGAAATTAGAATTGATGATCTTCAAGATTGATTTTGAGAAGGCTTATGACTCCATCGAATGGCAATCTCTGATTAAGATTATGAAATCATTTAAATTCCATGGAAAATGGATTGGGTGGATGAAAGAGTGCTTCTCAACAGCTAGATCTTCGGTATTGGTAAATGGCAGTCCAAGTAAAGAGTTTCAAATGGAGAGGGGATTACGACAGGAGGATCCATTATCACCCTTCCTATTCTTACTGGTGGCAGAATGTATTAGCTCAATCATGAAAAAAGGGGTGGAACTTGGATTGTATGATCCGACAATAATTGGAAAAGATAGTATAAAGATCAGTCACTTGCAGTACGCTGATGACACGGTGTTAACTGGAATGACCAGTTTAAAGAATGCGATGTTCTTCAGGAGAGCGCTAATACTACTTCAACTCTTAACTGGATTGAAGATTAACATGAAAAAGAGCAGTTTATTTGGAATGAATGTTGATGAGGATAGTTTGAGAGATATGGCAGAAGTTATGGAATGTGACATTGGAAAACTTCCTCTTAAATATTTAGGGGTCGACATTGGAACATCCTATAATAAAAAGGCTAATTGGGAACCTGTCATAGCAAAGATAAAAAAATAGGATCTCAAAATGGAGTGGGTTGAAGATCTCAGGGGCAGGAAAACTCACCTTGTTGAATTCGGTTCTTACCTCATTACCTCTTTATCTACTGTCAATCTACCGTGCTCCAAAAACTACCATTCGAGAGATTGAGAGTTTCCAAAGACAATTTTTCTTGGGGGAGGGGGGGGGGGGGGAGTGATAATATAAACATAAAAAAGTACCTTGGGTCAAATGGGAAACAATAACTGATCCAACATACTTGGGGGGTCTTGGTGTTCGGGAACTTGAAAGTTTCAATATTGCTCTTTTGAGGAAGTGGGCTTGGATTGGCTTGATTGAGAAAAAGAGATTATGGCTTAAGCTAGTAGAGAGTAGGAGATGAGTGAAACTGAAGGAAATAATGGGGTTCGGTTTGAAGCCATGTAATATTAAAATTAATGGGTGGTGGGGGAGTATTGTCAAGTCTCTTAAAGATTATAGGGTGGAGTGGTTTATAGAGGGTGTTAGTAGAAAGGTGGGGAATGTCTTGGATACTAGTTTTTGGGGAGAAGATTGGACTGGGGAGGGTACTTTGATGTTTAAATATCCTAGATTATTTTAAAATTGTACAAAGAAAGAGGTGAGGATTAGCGAGATGGAAGAATGGGATGGGGATGAGTGGAAATGGGGATGGGGATGGGAATGGAGAAGATCACTTAGGAGATTTGAAACTGACGATCTTGATTCTTTGTTGTCACTTATCAATAGGTGCAAATTATCTAAAGAAGCAAAAGACACGTGGAGGTGGAAATCAAACAGCAAAGAGACCTACAACATCAAAGAAGCATACGAAGTGCTGCGAAGGAGGAAGATGACAAGAGAGCAAGAAGATGAAAGAATCTATTGTTAAGTTTGGAGAAGTGCTGCGATTCCCAGAGTACAACTCATGGTTTGGAAAGCAATCAAAGGAAGACTCGCTACGGCAGTAAATCTTAGAAAGAGGAATTGTCTTCCCTTAAATATTGGAATCATTTGTCCATGGTGCAAGAATAGCGAGGAAACAGGTGAACATCTATTATTCCACTGCAGCTGGAGTGAAAAATTCTGATTCGAATGCCTTAAATGGTTGGGGTAAGCACTCTTATTCATGAGTCGATCAAAAATAATTTTCTGTTGTTTGGAGGTCTATTTCGATCTAAATTAGGTAATTCTATAGCCTTATTAGTTTGGATGTGTGGTATTTGGTTAATATGGAAAATGAAGAATGATGTTGTCTTTGGAGGAGGTAAAGGTGATATTATAAAAATTGTTGGGGATATGAAGTGTAGAGTATGAAGTTGGATAAGGAGAAAGAAAAATACTTCTTCTATCAACATTAATTTTAGAGATTGGTGGAAAGGTGGACATGCGAAATGTAGCTTCGAGGAGATGTTGCTAACTTATAAAGTTAATTCATTAGAGTGGCGTAAAGGTATGTGTTATTACTTGGTGTTTCGATAGGTGATTTGTAAGGTGTATGAAGTAGTACCAACATGGCCTAGGTGATTGTTTTTGAATTTTTTCATTTTATGATTGTAGTGCTTTATATTAGGTGGTTTGTAAGATGTATTGGAGTAGCCTAGGTGAGTGTTTGAATTTTTTCATTCCATGACCGTAAAGCTTTGTATCAGGGTATTTCTCATTACCCATTTTTATTAATAATAGATTTTTTTTAAAAAAAATAAATTAATAATACTAAGTGAACCATATGATATCCAAGATTCCAAAGATGAGTATTTAAAATTTAAAAGTTGGGAAATTTTATAGCAATGAAGGTGACATTTGATTTGACAAATAATATAATAAGAATGATTTATGAGAAAGTGTAGGAATAGGATGAGTTGTGAACTTTTTATTTGATGTTGAAAGTTGAAAAGGAGATTGAGTGGTGAAAAGAGTGGGCCCACCTAAAGAATCATTTATCAAGTTGGGGGACTAGCCAACATGCGCCGCATAATTTCACTCACTGTCCAACATGTCATACAAATGAATGATCTCAAATTAAAATACTCCCACTACTCTTAACAAAATCTTTACATTTCATTTTTATGCAGACAATGGTGAGAAATCTAATATTATGATAATACGGATAAGGATAAGAAGTGGTGAAACAATAATAAAAAAACATATTCCACTTGTATTAATGTGATGCAGTTAATAATTTCAGGATTAATTTGTGTTTAGTATGAATAAAAAGTGAGAATATTTATGTTCAAAAAAATAATAAACGCAAAAATTGTCTCATATTTGTATATTTTAATATTAAATGTTATATCATTTAATATAAAAATGAATACTCTTAATTTTTTAGAGAAAAAAATTAAAAATTTTAATTTTTTTATACAAATATTTATATTATTTATATTTCTTTCAATATTTTTAATGAAAAATAGTACTCTCTCCATCCCACACCAATGCTTACGCTTTAAAACAAAATGTTATATTCTTATACTCCTACATTTTGTGTATTTAGTGCATAAAAGACCAACTCTCACTCCCTCTGTCCCACACAAAAATGGGGCTTTTGCTTTTTGCATATGAATATTATTTAACGTGTAATGAGTAGTTGTATTAGTGGAATTATGTGTCCCACATTTTAATTATATTAGTGAGTGTATGTATATGTAAAAAATGAAATATGACTATTTTGATGGGACGTGTAAAATGAAAAAAAAAACTATTTGAATGAGACAAAAATGAGTATTTGTTATGAAATTTTTTATAAAAAATATGAAAAGTATATGTGACAAATAAATGATAAATTGGCGTGAAGACCGAAGAGTATATATCCCTCCGTCCTGGGTTAAAATTTACATTTTTCATTTTGGGTTGTCTCACTTTAATGTTTACATTTATTTTTTTATCCATTTGGGCTCACACAAAATAATTAACTATTCCATGTAGGGTCCACACACAATACTAATACAACTACCAACTTTACCTTGAATATTATTTCTCTCATCTTACTACGTATTAAAATATTATATTTTTTAATTTCCGTGCAAAAAACAAACATCACCGTTAGCGGGACGGGGTGAGTATATAAGAAGGGAACTGACCCTCCCATACAGAGAGGATCCAAATCCTGTAGGAAGTACTCCCATTCGCCATTATTAAAGTATCAATTTTGTTATTTTAATAAATTTAATTACAAAATATTACTCCATTTTCCTCTTTTACAAATATATAAAATCCATACACCATTAATATAGAATCCACACATTCTATTAATATAATTATAATATTTATTAGACATTAAGTAGTAGTACTCTTAATTCATGTGAATAATTAAAAGAATAAATTTTAAATTTAGAGGGGAAGGAGTGATTGAGTAAAAAAAAAATTGATGGAGGTGAGGGGTTGACGATAGTGGATGAAGAACACCCTACTTCCTTCTTAGTCAAGGATAACAACGGTTTCTCCAGTCAGATTTCGTATACGTATCATCTTTATGGTAATAACTCCTTACGAAAGTTTTTTTTTTTTTTAATCTGTTCAATAACTTATTTCACACTTCCTTCTCTCTCTCTCTCTCTATATATATATATATATATATATATATATATATATATATATATATATATATATATATATATATATCACATATGCATTAAAAAAATTCACAAATAATATTATAAAAATGTTTCTCTCCCTCTCTCTCTTTTATTTTTAATAAATTATAAAAAATATAAATGCAAAAGTGTAATTGTGTATACTGGTAAAATTTTGATCTCATATTCTATTCAATTATATATACACAAAATATATATATAATAAATTAAAATAAAATTAGCATCGAATATAAATGACAATCATTTTTTTAAATCGGTATTAATAGATGACAATTAAGAATGATCCACACTATTCAAATATTTTTTTTTGAAAAAATTAAAAAGAATCGTTGAAGAAAAATATAGTATATAAAAGTAATAGTAAATTTTAAAAAGCTGAATTAAGAAATAAAATATCAAAATAAACTTTACCATGTGTTCGATTTAAATATATACATGCTAAATATATATATTAAATTATATATATATATATATATATATATATATATATATATATATATATATATATATATATATATATATATATATATATATATATATCTAAGTTTTCCCGCTCAAAATTTTGGGTCAATTTCTCCTCTATTTATCTTCTCTCCTCAATTTCTTTTCAATTTCTCCTCAAATTTTTACAATTTAATTTATTATGATTTTTCTTTTTTATTATGCTTAATTAATATGGTTGTAATTATTTACTTTTATGCATACTTTACTCTAAATTAATAAGTAGTGTGAATGTTTTAGTTGTACTTTTTTTTTCATGAACTTTAATTTGAATTGATAAAAAATGTACTAATATTATAAGTCTTTCAAAAATATAGTATTGTACGTCATTTTTTTATGTGGATCCACCTACCAAAAAAGATAAATGTATATTTTAAGGTTGAATTGTAATTTATTTTTTAGGGTAGAATTGTAATTTCATTTTTGTCTTTAAAATTTGAAGATATGGCAAACTTAAAAAGTATTTGAAGATATGATAACCTTAAAAAGTTTAATATATGAGCAAAACGTTTATTGTTATATGAGCTGAATAGTGATAATCTAATATTAAGAATTACATATTAAATTTGTTGCTTTTTTTTTAATTATTGGAACGAGAAAGTATTGTTTCTACTAAACAAATAATTTCATATGGAGAAGAATTTCATATCAAGATTTAATTTTTAGTCTAAGACTCAATTTAAAACCTCATTTTATGAAAATTTCAATTTAAGGTTTAAATTTTATTTCTTTTCTCAAATTAGAACGTAATTTTTTTCTCATTTTAAGACTTGCTATGAAATTTATTTTCTTATTTCATGTTATTCCAAATAATTTAAGAAAATTATTTAGGTTTGAAATTTTAGAAGAATTTCTTATGTTGGAAGAAGACATCCTTCTTTTAACCTTTAAAAAATTCTCTTACACTTTGCGAGAATTATGTAGAAGTCCCTTCAAATTAAATCATTAATTAAATATATGTTGTTTTTATTGATATTTTTTATTATTCTATAATATATATTGAATTTGGAAATAAAATTAGAATAAATCTTATTTAAAAAAAGTAAATTCCGAACCCTCAAATGAGACTTTTAAAATTGTGCCCAAATTGAGATGTGCATTAAAAATTGAGACTTCATTTGAAAATTTTAATTTGTTTTATTTAGCAATAAAATTTTAAATAGTTTAATTTGAGATAATATCGTAAATTTTCGTTTCACTTTATTACTGTTTTATTTGCAATTCTCTAAGTTGATTTTTTTTGTTCAATTTTAATTATTTATGTTCAATTTTTATTTTTTTTTCTAATTTAATTACTTTCTTATCTAAGTTTTAAAATTTTGGACCAAGATTGTAGAAAATTGACATAAATGAATAACTAATGTAATTTTTTATTTAATTTTTTAACTATATACTCCCTTCGTACCTCCTTAAGAGTGCTATTTGCTTTATAACACGTAGATTAAGGAGTATTATTATTTAATGTATAGTGGTTAGTTGTATTAGTAGAAGTGTGTGTCCCAACATTTAATTGTATTAGAAGAGGGGTGTGGGTCCCATGTGTGTAAAAAAAGAAAGGGAACTCTTTGGGTGAGACGACCAAAATGGAAAAATGACTCTCTTAACCTGGTACGGAGGGAGTATAGATTTTATATTATATTTAATTAATAATAATTTAATTTTTATTATTATATTTATTTAAACAATAAATATATATAAATATATATATATAATAAATTAATATTAAACAGGTATAAGTACCCGCGGATATTGATAAACGAGTATGGGGACAGATACGGGTATCATAATAAATTGTTTATATAGGATGAGTAGGGGTATGGGTAGTTGTTTTTTAATCGGATAAGGGTACGAATACCCCAAAATAAGCGGATATTCTGTCCGTTTTCATCCCTATGTACGAGTCTCATGTGTGTAAAAAGAGAAATCGAAATTAAGACCCCTAGGGCGGATGCTCAATGGAAAAATGAGACTCATTGAAGTGGACAAAGGGAGTAATATCTAATATCGACTCGGATTCTCTATGTCATTTGGTACATCATCTCCTGTGTCACACCGTTAGATGAACAACACGTAGGAAAGAGAAACTATACCCTAAACCTTAAACCTTAGGGACAATGATTGGATTTATTTCTCCTTCTTACGTGTCAATCATTTAACGTGTGACACGGAATATGATGCATGAAAATGGTGCAGAAGATCTGATGTGATCTAATATGTAATAGGTGGTTGTATTAGTAGAATAATTAATTATATTGTGTTAGTCCCACCTGACAAAAAGGAAAAAATAAACCTAATTTTTTTTAAATATTTTCCGTGCAACGCACGGGTTTAAATTCTAATTTAAATAAAATCAAAATTATACTATTAAATATTAATGTTAATCAATCTCTTGAAATCAACAACAACTCATTAAGTGAAGATAATCATGAAGAATGAGTTTCAATATTAAGGAAATCTCTTATTTTTAAAACATAAAAAATCAATAAAAAAATTATTAAAAAATATGCAAAATTATAATAGTGATCTAAAAAGAGACTGAAATGAAATACGAAGTGTATCTTGAAACCAATACCATTCAAATATATATATATATATATATATATATATATATATATATATATATATATATATATATATATATATATATATATATATATATATATATATACTGTAAATTAATTAGTATTAAATTCTATTCAAATTAGCAATAAATATAAATTTTAATTAATATCCTTAAAATAAGCATAAATTGATGACACTCATAATAATTAAGAAAAATGTTAAAATAAAAGCCTACACAATAATAGAATTAATTAAATAAGAAAAACTAAATATAATCAAATTAATCTTAAAATTACATGTCATCAACCAACAATTCTAACTATGCCACATCATCTAAAAAACTCTCCAATAGATGTCTTTAGATTAGATCTATTCATCCCAACATAATACTGTTTATGTATACCAAAAACTTTACACATTTATTTTTTTATTAAATTAACTAAATTTTCTTACTCTATACTCCGTTCGTAACCCTTCACACTTTTATTATTTGTTTTTCCCACAAAATTTTTCATATCTTAAAAAAGAAAATATCACTTTATCCAATAACTTCGAAAATTACTTTAATTTTAAATTTGTCACTTTTTTTTCACATGCATGTCATTACTTTATATTTTTTTATTACCTAAAAATACTAAAATACTCTTAAAAGTCAATAGAATTGATCAAAAATATCAATTTTTCTTAAACAACGTGAAATAATAAATGAAAAACGTTATATGTAATAGAGGAGCACATAATATATATATATATATATATATATATATATATATATATATATATATATATATATATATATATATATATATATATATATATATATATATATAATTCTTAAAGTTCGCACACAAAAATACTAGTTTAAAGTATATTTTCCCTAGTGGTTAAGGACATATTTACTCTTAGGATTTTTTTTATTTAATGTTTAGTATTAATTTTAAGGTACAAATCTAATTTCATTCTTGTGGTTTATGATATATTTAACCTATACTCCCTCCATCCCGCGTTAACGTTGACGTTTGGTTTTTGCACGGAGATTAAAAGATATAATAATTTAATGTGTAGTGATGTGAGGGAACTAATATTTAAAGTAAAGTTGGTAGTTGTATTAGTGTTGTGTGTAGGTCCTACATGGAATAATTAATTATTTTGTGTGGGCCCAAGTTGACAAAATAGGAAATGTAAACCTTAATATGGGACAACCTAAAATAAAAAACGTAAACCTTACGTAGAACGGAGGGAGTATGTTTTAGAGTTTAGTGTATAATTATAATTTCTATCCTTATGGTTCAGAATGCATTTCACTCCTTGAGTTTAGAGTTTAGTATTGTAATTTCATTGTTGTAATTTAAGACATATCGAAGCCTTAGAGTTTATGATATAATGATATTTTAAATATGACAAAAACTTGTGTAAGATCGTTTTACGGAATGACTTCCATGAGACAGATAAAAAGTGATAATCTTTATAATAAAAAATGATATCTAATTAATGAAATGTTATAACAGCTTTGCGAATTACAACCTCTGTCTCACAAAACTCTTCACACTTTCCTCATTTGTTTGTCCCACAATACCCTTCACACCCCAAAAAAGGAAAAAAATACTTTATCCAATAACCTCAAAAGTTACTTTAATTTCAAATTAATCACTCATTATTCTCACAAATACCATTATTTTATATTTTTATTACCTAAAAATACTACAATACCCTCTAAAGTCAATAAAGTTGGTCAAAAAGTGTAACTTTTCTTAAACAACGTGGAACAGTAAATGTGAAGTGCATCGTGGGACGGAGGGAGTATTTCATAAATAATTTATAGTATAGACGAATGGTAATAATATTTTAAAAGAAAAAATTAATTACATCTTTTATAAAAGGTAAATTATCATGTACACCCATCTACAAAAATTTATACACTTATGAATAAAAATATACTCCATACACTAATGAATAAAAATGTATACACTTTATTAGCGAATTTTCTATTAGTTTTTTTTAATGAAAAACTAAATTAAAAAAAACTATACAATTATTAAAAAATATATATACTACTATTAAATAAAAATTTATACACATATAATGTACAGTGCACTTGAGTCTATATGATATCAACTCTTACTTAAAAGTGATAACTACTCCCTCTGTCCCGCCCAAATAACACTATTTTATTATATAGGGCATCTCGTCCAAATTACACAATTTTTCTCTTTAAGTAAAAATAGTCCATAAATGGCCCACCACTACCCATCACATCTGTCTAATACACCTACCTACTTTACATAAAATAATAATACTTCTTAATTTACATGAAAAACCAAATGCATCCCGGGATGGAGGGAGTAATTAAAAAAAATAAATGTTCTCAACGCCATAGATCTCATATAAATTTGTCCTTATAAATGTACTAAAAATTAAAAATATTAATTAATTAGAAATAGGGGGACACACTTCATATCTAAATATTGTGGATGGTCATATGATAGTCACTCTCTTCTAAGATAAGGATAGTTTAGAAAAGAAAAAAAATACCAATCATCATTCAAATTGACAAAACGACAATATATTTTGTTATTAATGAAAAGTAAAACATCTTAAACGTCCCTTATAATTTGAATGGGAGGGTGTAAAACATTTCTAACCTCCAATAAAGCAAGATATCATAATCACAAGGATTAATTGTTTGCACATATCAGGCCCCCTATGGAGACAATACAAAGTATAAATATTTGCAGAAAAAATATAATTTTAAAAAAAATTGGGAAAGACAAAAAACAAAATAAAATAGGGTACCACCATTTCAAGAATTAAGGAATAAAAAAGAATGGCAGACCCGATGTTGAACCTATACCATAAACCCAGCCAGATTCCTAGATAATTATTGGCATGTGAACTTTACATTTCTTTTATTCTATAAATTTAGAGGATCACTTAGATGACTAGTGATCCCCGTGGGGATCACGAGTTACCTAAAAATTATGCATAAATTTAAGAATGAATTAATACTATGATATTATAAGCTTCTTTGCTACCCTTTCCTCTATCTTTTCTTTTTTATTTAAAAAATGAAACCCCCACTACTATCCATTGAAAAGATATAATATTAAAATAAATAAATAAATAAAAGTGTATGCTACTCCATTCTATTGAAAAGTAATTGAGGAGATAAACGAAGAATATGCCTCAAATGATGGTGGACCTACCATGGCCATGGAGGAGATGGATTAAAATAAGGTTTTAGGCATCTCCAACGGTTTATCATACTTGTATAAATCGAATTCACAGTGTAAACTTTTTAATTCATTTTTTAATATTATTATATTCAATGTATTATTAGAATTTAATTAAAGAAAGATCATAAGGTTTACACCATAAACACAATTCACAAAAATTAACTATGCATTTTTAAGTATTCAAGCATATAAGAGTATTAGTTAGACTTAATTTCTTTTTTCTTTTCGTGTTAATCATATAAATACTGATAAATGACACTGGAGAATTGTGTGGTGATGATGCGTCCATCAAAATTATATTTATAGTGCATTTGTGATTTTGTTGCCAAATTAAATTAGATTATGACTTTCCCCTATATTTCCCTTTATCTTTCAAATTACAAAAATTCAAATATCTTATGCACTCAACTTAAATCAGACATAAGTAGCTTGTTTTTATAAACAACTTTAGATGGAAGCATTTCTTATTTGTACTCAACCTTTAATTATTAAGATACATTGTAACCAATTATCCTCCACATAGCTTGTAGTGATAGAAGTGTACGTTACTTGCATGTATGAAATTACTTAGTTTTAGCATTCATTTTGGTACCCCTTAAATACAATGGGTTTACCTACTATTAAAATATTCTTGTAGTGATAGAAGAGTATGTTACTTGCATGTATGAAATTATTTTAGCATTCATTTTGGGACACATATAAGGTTGAGCTATTATTAAAATATTAATTATTATATATAAGTAAAATGTATTTTATGTTAATAGTGAATAAAATATACTCTTTAACATTCTAAAATTATATTTTAATGATCATTTATCATATTTTAAAAAGACATACTTTAATTATCAATAAACATATTTTATCTATATAATAATTATATTTTAACACGTGTCCTATCAACATACTCTCACAAGATTTTGTCTAATATTATACTCTCCCTATCCGTCGAAAAGGTATACATTTTGCTATTTTGGGTCTTCGCACTAAATGTATATATTTTCATTTTTAAATACATGGGACCCACACACAACATTAATACATTTGATATATGAGTTACACACCTCACTAATACAAGTACTTACTACATATTAAATAATAATACTCTTTGATGTGGGTGCAAAAGACAAATATATACATATTAGGTGGATAAGTGAGTATTATTATAGAAGGGAAGGGTATTAATCTCACATGTTTTAGGCTAGTTGCTTTCTGAAAGTTGGCCATAAGAACATTACAACAAACTTAAGACTTAGACTTTACAAGTAATATTGTACTCTTTGACCGTGTTTTAAAGTCTATCGTGTTTTAAAGTCTATCAATATTGAAATGTCATTTTGCCAATCAAAATCCAATTAGATATGGATTGGATCGTAGAGAGAGTGTTAATTACGTATCCACGGGAAAAAGAGTTCTACATAAATGCTCATATATATTACATGTAAATTTTTTTATATAATGTTGTTAAACAGTGGCGGACGCAGGATATGTGTCGAGGGGGCCCAAATAATACTACGAAATATAATGTATGAGTTGATATTTTGTATACTCAAATACATACTTTGTTAAAAATTTATTAATAAACTACACATTTTATTCATTAGTATATATATATATATAGTGAAGAAGAAAATAGTAGAAGAATAAAGATAAATAAGTGGAAAAAAATAAAAGAATACGCAGAAAAAGTAAAAATAATGAAAAGAATAATGAATAGGATAAAAGAAAATGGTGAAATGAATAAAAGAATAAGCAAAAAAAAATAACAAAAAGAAAATTGTGAAAGGAATTAATTAATAAATTACACATTTTTATTTATTAGTATATATAGATAGTGAAAAAGAAAATAGTAGAAGAATAAAAATAAATAAGTGGAAAAAAATAAAAGAATACGCAGAAAAAATAAAAATAATAAAAAGAATAATGACTAGGATAAAAGAAAATGGTGAAATGAATAAAAGAATAAGAAAAAAAAAATAACATAAAGAAAATTGTGAAAGGAATTAAAAAATGCCATGAAATGTTTGAACCTGCAACCTCACGGCCTCCTTATTGATAGGAAAACCACTAGGTAATTCCATTTTTTTACTTAATTTTATACATATATAGTAGAATAAATTAGAATCCCGGGGGCCAGTGCCCCCCTACCTTCAACGTAGGTCCGCTACTGTTGTTAAAGAATACTTGAGATTATACTTTATACATCGGATTTAAAATTATTTTTTGTTCCACGAAAAAAAAAGAAATCTATTCCAGTTCCAAAATAATTTATTTTTTTTAATTTTATCTCATAACTCTCGATATTGCTCGATTTTCGTCCAATTTTAATTGAAATGTTTTTTTTAATCTAAAAATATCATAAACAGGGAATGAATATGAGAATTGCCTTAATTATTTATTAGTTTCACTTTATGGATATTGTAACCTATATCCCTTCTAGTTTGTAATCCACCGAACCTTTTGCTTTTTTATTAACGGGTTTGGAAGAAAATTAAGTCTGCTTAAATATAATTGATGTGTAAAATTTTTTATTTTTATTATATTTTAAGGCTATTAAATATTATCAACGTAAACCAATTACTTACTTATTAGGCAAAGACTTTTGCGAGATTGTCTCACGAATTTCATTTCGTGAGACGGATCCATCCAACCCATTACTCAATCACGTAAATACACTCTCCACTTACATGCTCATGGAACAGATGCGGTGCTAACTTATCCCACGCATATTTTCTTTGTTAATTAAATGCGGTGCTAAGAAATTTACTTTCTTTTAATTTCTTTAAAGTAATTCTCTTTATTATATATATATATATATATATATATATATATATATATATATATATATATATATATATATTTAATATTCTTTTTTAATGCATTGATTTTATATAATTTTAAGGCAAAGACTTGTGTGAGACCATCTCACGTAAGCCCTTACGTAAGACGGTCAGAAATAAATAACTTTTATAAAGAAAAGTGATAATAAATTAATAAAAAGTGATAGTGTTATATCATGAACAATTTATAGTATAAATAAAAAGTGATAACATTTTATAGGGAAATTGATAGCGTTTTATAGCAAAAGTAATAACTATTTTTAAAAGTGAAAAATAGTCTCACGTGAGACGGACTCACACAAGATTTACCATAATTTTAAACATTATTAAATTATTTAATATTAGTTAATAATTTTATAAAATAATAAAATGATAATATTTTTAAAAAATGATTGATCATGAAAATATAATTCTGTTCAATTGAACATTTTATGAACCATTCTTAAAATAGAAAAATTGATAATATTTTTTTAATAAAAATAATATTCGATAAAAGAAAAATGATAGTATATTTTTAATTGAACTATTTCATTAACAATCTAGAAGATATACTCCCTCCGTCCCAACAAGTATTTCACGTATTGGTGTGCGCGGAGTTTAAAAAAATTTTGTATTTTTATGTATAAAGTAAGAAAGATAATATATATTTTAGTTGATTTAATGAAAAATGTGTGTAAAGTTATTGGGAGGTGTGTAAAGTTGTTGGGAGATGTGAAAAAATAAGTATTATATTGGGATGTGTGTAAAAAATTAGTATTGTTATAATGTATTTTTTACAAAATTTAGTAAAAGTAAAGTGTGAAATACTTTGAGGGACCGATGAAAAAGGAAAATGTGAAATACTTTGGGGGACGGAGGGATTATATATAAAATGGTAATAATTTTAAGAAAAAGTGATATTAGATAAAGGAAAAGTGATTGTCTTTGAATTGAATTATTTCATAGAATAAAAAAAGTGATAACATTTTTAATAAAAATATGATACTTGATGAAAGAAAAGTGATATACATTTAATTGAATAATTTCATGAACAAATATTACATAGAATATATAGAAAGTGATAATGTTTTTAATAAAAAGTGACATTAGATAAAGAAAAAGTGTAATTTGTTGAATTGAGTTATCTCAAGAACAATTCGTAGAATAGAAAAGAGTGATAATATTTTTAATAAAAGTGATTCTTGATGAAAGAAAAGTGTTATACATTCAATTAAACTATTTCATGGACCATCTATATAATAATAATATATAAAAAGTGATAATATTTTTACTAAAAAGCGATACCAGGATACAGAAAAAGCGATTAACGTTGAATTGAACTATTTTATAAACATCTCGTTTGATAGATAAAAATTACATTTTTAGTAAATAGTGATATCTGATCAAGAAAAAGTAATAGTAAACAATTACATTATATATTTTGTGGACAATTAATAGGAAACCCCCAAATTGAAGTATGACGTGGCGGATTCCGGCGAAATTTGCATTTTCCAGCAAAAATTGGGCAAAAATTGAAATTTTTCGTTATTTACAGGGGAAAATTGAACCACTTATCTTTTTTAGGGCAAAAATCGAAGTTTTGCTTAGTTATAGTTATAGGGCAAAAAATGAATTTAACTCTCCAGTTTTCAAATAGTAATGTAGTTTGAGAGATCTGAAGTCTATCTTTTGTTGTTCATCTACATATATGAATAGCTAAAGTATATATACTGTAGGCCCACTTTTTGTGTTGGACTCAGTTCAAGATGTGTGGATTCCTGAAACTTTCAAAGCAAACTTCAGTTAGCTACAGATTACACATTGATAGTGTTGATAACACTAAGAATAACACATTGATCACTGTGTACTAAACTCTCTCTGATGAAATAGGATTGCCATTTTGCCTAACAACTTAACATATGATGAAGTGAGAGATCTCATAATGACGAGTAAAAAAAAAATACACCAATGAATTTTCATTTTTGTTAAACTTCGGTTCTTATATTTGTCAGGTTCGATTATTAATGACATTATTTTGATTAATTCAAAATTTAAAATTTCAGTTAAATTTGGTAACTAAATAAATATATAAACGCGATCGAACTCATATTAATTCTCGCTTATGTACCTCACTATTAAAGGTTTCTCAAACAGTAATGTTAAAGGAAACACGTTCAAGTGGAGATTTTAATAAGAAGTATTAAAAGTCAAAATATTTTAATTAAAATATTAATCGAATTAATAAAAAATATAGTGGTGCAATAAATTATTTTATGATAATATTTCAATAAGAAATGTTAATAAAATTAATAAAAAATAATAATGGTGCAGTAAATTATTTTATGAACAAAGTCATAGTATAAATAAAAAATGATATATTAATATTCTTAAATTCACATATGAAAGACAAATAATATCTTGGAGTGAAGAGTACTAATTTTTCATAAATACTCACTCCATCCCATAGAAATATTTACATTTCTCTTTAGGCAAAAGTTCCTGCGCATCCGGGGATACACCGTGTTTCTATGTAAACACAACCCCATCTCTCCATATTCTATTTAAACATATGTATTGCTAGGGGTTTAAATTGCAAAGTGGCACGGTGTGTTCTGAGGCACAAGAGCCTCACTTCTCTCTTTATAGTAAATGAGTCACACACAAAACATTTAAATACCTTTATGAAGCTCACAACACTTTACTAATACAAATATCTATTATGTATTAAAATATTTTTTCTCGTCAATACATACATTGTACTCATAATTTTCGTACACAGAGCAAACGTGGACCGATGAAGTAAAAACATTACTCCATGGAACAATTTTGGGACCAAGATTTTTAAACCCCATTTGTCAACTAAAAACAGAATAAATTGGGTACCCCAACCCTACCCTACCCTACCCTACCCTCCTCTAGAGTTCTGACTTAGGACGCCACCTCCTCTACCGCTGATTTTGTTAAAAGAAATCTTTTGCTTTAAAATAATAAATTTTTAAACACATTTTTAAATTCAAATTATTGGAAGAAAACATAATTTAATTCTCCCTCATGAATCCGTCCATGTCCACAGAATTCAGTTTATATACATCTTCCTCCGCCCTCCACCTCGCACTCTCTCCCTTTCATGTCCACAAATTTCATCATACAATCGCCATTTCTACTCAATCCCTCTCTCATGCCCTTCAAGAACCCTAACCCTCCTTACCCCATGGCCACCTGCCTCCACTCTTCCAGAACTCAAACCAACTCCAATCCCAAAATCGACGACGATTATGTCCGATTCTGCCGACCCGATTTCATCTCTTGCCTCCCCATTCCCGACCGGAAGCCCAAACCCCACTCCGCCGACGATCTCTGGCACCAGATGAGGGAAGAAGCTAGGTCGGATGTTGATTCAGAACCAATCTTGTCCAATTACTATTTCAGTTCCATTCTGTCCCACGATTCCATGGAGAGTGCCCTATCCAATTACCTATCCATGAAATTGAGCAATTCCAGCTTACCCACCGCCACTCTGTACGATCTCTTCAAAGGGATTCTGAAACAGGACAGGGAAATCATGGTGGCTGTGTACGATGATTTGAGGGCTGTTAAGGAGAGGGACCCTGCTTGTATAAGCTATGTCCACTCTTTCCTGAATTTCAAAGGGTTCTTAGCCTGCCAATCCCACAGGATAGCTCACAACCTGTGGTGCAATGGCAGGAAAATCCTGGCCCTGTTGATACAGAGTAGGGTTTCCGAAGTATTTGCAGTCGACATCCACCCAGGGGCGGTGATCGGGCGGGGGATCATGCTCGATCACGCCACGGGTGTGGTGATCGGCGAGACTGCAGTTATTGGAGATAATGTGTCGATTCTGCATAATGTGACGTTGGGAGGGACGGGGAAAGAGTCCGGCGATCGGCACCCGAAAATCGGAGATGGGGTGCTGATCGGGGCGGGGACTTGTGTGTTGGGGAGTGTTAGGATTGGGGATGGAGCTAAGATTGGGGCCGGGTCGGTTGTGCTGAAGCGGGTGCCGGCTCGGACTACGGCTGTGGGTAACCCGGCTAGGTTGATCGGAGGGAGGGAGAATCCGACCCGGTTGGATAAGATGCCTAGCCTCACTATGGACCAGACTTCCCACATAAGTGAGTGGTCTGATTATGTTATCTGAATATAGTTGTAGGTGTTTATTGTAAGAGTCTTCTTACGAGCAATGATTTGGTGATGTTGTGTAGAACAAGAAGTCTCCCTATGAGGTTGGCTTGTTGCTAGTTTTGTTTGTATAATCAATCATTTACAATTCCTACTAGTTTTGTTTCTCTAGTTTATGCAACTTTTGAAGCCAATGCAATGTTTAACCTCTTTCTCTCCTTTGTGTGTTGGGTGGACTTTTTCTTGCTTCTTTGTACAATGTGTTAACTGACCAAGAAAGTAAAACTGAAGCCGCCGGCCTAACTCAAGTGGTAGAGGGGAGGGTGGACAGACATAACTCAAGTGGTAGAGGGGATGGTGGAAATGTCTTTCAATTGAGCTTGGTTGCTGTAGGGTGGGGGTTAGAATCATGCATTTGACATGAATTTGGCCCTTTGCAAGCACAAGTTTAACAGTGAACCTTCTCTATAAGCCACTTGAGGCACATCCTGCGATTTACCTCCTCCACCAATCCCCAGGGCAGGGGCCGTGGGGACCGGGGTACACCATTTTTAAGAAAGTAAAATTGAAGTAGTATCTGAAATACGTGATGCAATTGTGATTTTGAACACTGAATCTCTTCTCAATAAAACTAGAGTTGAGCCTAACCTATGGACTAATAAAACTATATTTGAACAGTGTATGCAACTTTTTTTTTTTGATAAATAAATTATATGGCAAATTTAATAAAATAGACATGCTTTCAAAAACATTTATTAAACTACATAAGAGCAATATATTTTTTTTTAAAATAAGCAAAGTCACCGGTACAAATGATGACTTTGTACTATACATAATAAATCTACGGTCCTTTTTATCTATTTTTTTTAGTTTTTTTATGTTGAATTTTTAAATATGTTTTATCTATTAAAATTAATTAATTTTAAAATAAAAATCAGAGTACTATGAATTTTTTATAAATTTTCTTAATTTTTAGACTTACTAATTTTTTTATTTCAAATTTTATTTCGCTTTTTTATGTTTTTTTTACAAGAATGATTATTTTACGATTCATATATTGTCATCCTATAAAATAAGAATAACAATTAACAAAATAATTTTACGATACATTTTATTTTAATTTTAAAGTTATATATGGATGAGAGGAATACTCCCTTGGTCACGAATTAAAATTTATTTTTTAAGAAAAATAATATTTTAATACGTAGTAATTACGTAGTAAGTTAATATATAATATTTTAATTGTAGTAAATAGTTGTATTAGACTATTAATTAGTGTTGTGTGTAGGCCCATAAAAATATATTAATTATTTTATGTCGGTCTCACTTTTTAGTACATACGAATTTACTTTTTAAAATGAGAAACTATTTTTCTTTTGAATAAAAATAATCTTGCAGTCAAATTCTTCTAAATTGTTATTTTATATTTGGGTCAATAAATAATAGGTACAAAACGTATTTAATAATTACTAAGCGATACATTCGCTTCAGAAAATTTTCGATAAATACAAAATTATATTTTGTTTTTCCCATAATACCTATACCTATATGTACATTAGTGTGTGTAGCTAGTCAGATTTGATCCCTCGGTAATGATGGATTAATGTGACTATTTGGGAATAGTTAGGGGATAATCTGTACTAAGCTAACATAACATGTAGAAGAGAGACGATTGCCCCCAGGCAGTTTTGTGCCTTTTTTTGGGGGGGTGAAGTTTGTTGTCATTATCATGGGTTATTCTGTATTTATATTGTATAACCTAACGTCATCCGTATCTGGATAAATCGTTAGGTCACCTCACAATATATTTGTACAGTGCGAGCATTAAATACCTTAGCCTCACGTGATTATTTTTAGGATTTGATTTAGGATATCTCCTACGCAGATATCTCCTACGCAGATATCTTAGGGGATATCTGCGTAGCTTAGTAGCACGGAGGAGCAAGTGGCCAAGTCGTCCTACCCGAGAGAGTGGATTAGACGCGCCCCACAACTCCTGTAATTGGGGGCCTTTGGGCCAGATTTATGCTTTTATTGGGCTTTAGGGATTGCGGCCCAATTGTTGTTTCAGGGAGGTGAGGGCCCAATATCCTGGGCTCTATTACAGTGTGCATTGTTAAGATGGAAATAAAAATACATTATTTATACGAATGTACATTAGTGTACATTCTATAGAGAAAGAAACTGTTATTTATACGAATGTACTGTACATTCTAATGGAGAAAGAACATAAAAATACGCTATTAAATAGAAGAACCATACTAATGTATATTAGTGTGCATTCTTGAGAAAGAAATAATTGAAGAACCCTACTAATGTATATTAGTGTGCATTTTTGAGAGAGAAACAAAAAATATGTGATTAAACTGAAAAATCGTACTAATGTACATCAGTGTGCATCTTTGAGAGAGAAACGAAAAATACACGATTGAAACTATTGTTAAGTACATTAGTGTGCATTTTTAGAGAGAAACTGAAAATACACAATTAAATTGAAGCATCTTACGAATGTACATTAGTGTGCATCTTTGAGAAAGAAACAGAAAAATACGTGATTAATTAAATTGAAAATAGAGTTGTTATAATTATCCTTAAATCTCTCACCAATTTTTTTTATTTAATTTAGTATACATTAGTGTTCATTGAAACGAGTGTTAAGTGAAAATGTTGAAATATTCAGCATTGTAAATAAGGGTAAAGTTGAAAAAAAAAATAGGCGTTTAGATCAATGTATTTATTAGTAATTAGGTTATATACATGCGTACTTATTAGTAATAATCCCTTTATATTTCTATTGAGGTGATTTTTTTTTAAATTTATATAGAAGAGTAACATTTTTTTTTTTATAAAAAAAAAGTAATTTTTCATGTGTTAAAGAGTGATTTTGATAAGATTAGGGTGTAAAGATTTATAAGAAAACAAGCTTTATAATTTTTGGAAAAGAATGTATTTTTCTTTTTTCTTTAACATATTTGGACTTTTCATTTTACATAAATTTTGGAGCGATCATAGAGTGTACCTAGTGTATCAGTGTACCTTAGAGTTGATAGATTTAAATAAAAAAGTAATAAATAGTTATTTAATTTAATTTTTAATATTTTTATTAAATTTAATAGTATGAATTAATTTAATACTTAATCTAACGATTGAAATCGTCCAGGTGCACCGGTGTCACATGTGGACTTTATTTGGACTCTAAATTTTGAAATATTTTATTTAAAAGAAAGAATTTTTAAATATGAAGTCATTTTTATGAATATTATTTTTAATTTTATTTATTTATTTATTTTTTTCAACGGTGCCACGAGTGCACATTAGCTGTACTCTAAATTTGAAATATTTTACATAAAAGAAAAAAATTTTAAATACGAAGGCAGTTTTTTAGGATTTTAATTTTTTATTTTTTTTAAAAAAAGAAACAAAACATTATTCATAAGTAGAAATTATAAATTTAGAAATGTGCTAGTATATCCACACTTATCTTCTTCTCTCAGATAATTTTGCAGTTAAAAAAATGGAGTATATGAAAACACTACCCACTGCAAGAATATAAAAAATTAAGTATACTTATATATAAAAAAAATCATTTATTTTTTTTATTAATAATTTAAATATATAAGAATTAGAATATAATTTTCTAAATATTAATTATATACAAAATTAAAGAAATGATTACCATTAATATAAAAGAAATGAAAGAAAATAATTAATTTTTTTCAATTGTACTGTAAAGTAACCATTACCAATGGTGACTTCACTGTTCATATTAGAAAGTCAACATTTCAATTGGTGACTATACTTATTTTGTTAAAATATTTTCACTCTAATATAGTTTAACAAAAGTTTTGCAACAATACTTATTTTATCACTGTTCATATTAGAAAGTCACCATTTCAATTGGTGACTATACTTATTTTGTTAAAATATTTTCACTCTAATATAGTTTAACAAAAGTTTTTGCAATAATACTTATTTTATTAAATTTGCCTTATATGTATTATGTGGAACAGAAGAACTAAGACATTAATGTTTCCTTTGTCCTGTTTTAAAGTTTAAACATGTACTTATACTCCCTCCTTTCCCATTGAAAGGTGGACGTTTACTTTTTGTACGTAGATTAAGAGATATAATATTTTAATGTGTATTGAAATGAGGGAAATGATATTTTAAATTAAAGTGAGTAGGTGTATTAGTATGATGAGTGATCCCAAAGAGAGAGAAGTGACGGATGGAGTAATATTTTAATGTAAATTGAGCTGAAAGATATAATATTTTAACGAAGGGTTAGTCTTGCATGAGATCGTCTCAAGTAAGTCCTTACGGAAACGGATAAAAAATGATAATATCATTAACGAAAATTGATACTTAATCGATGAAAAATAATAATTGTGCAGTAAATTAGTTCATGAATAATTTATAATATAAAAAAGGGGATTAATTACTTCAAGGTACACACTTTGTACCCCTAATTACTACTAAATACATTGATTTAAAATAATAATTATTATATACAAAATATTAAAGTAAAATACCAAATATACCCCTAAACCCATACACATTTAAACTACAAACCCCACCCATCGCCGGACCACCACTGGACCACCTGCCGGACCGCCGCCGCCTCTGTCCTGTCGCCGGACCATCGCCGGAGCACTGCCGGACCACCATATTTTTTTGCTGTACACATTTTTTTTGCTGCACACACTTTTTTTCTATTGCACACACTTTACTGCACACGAACACTTGCTGCACACAACATTTATGTGCAGCACATTTGTAGGGGTAATATTGAAATATCACTATATATTTTTGTAGTTAGTAGTAAAATACTTTTGTATGTTTGTATATCATAGTAATTAAGGATTTTTTTGTTGTACCTAGTAGTAATCCTCCTTAAAAAAATGATAATAATTTATAGCAAAAGTAATAATATTTTATAGCGTGTTATCACTTTTTATCCATCTCACGTAAAGGATTACGTGAGACGGTCTCATACAAGTCTTTGCCTTTAATGTAAATTGGATAGTTGTATTAATGTTGCGTGTGAGTCTCATTGAGATATACCCCCTCCATCCATTGTAAAGTGGATAGTTATATTAATGTTGAGTGTGAGTCTCATTGAGATATACTCCCTCCATCCCTAGACTCCCAACCTAATAGTTACATATTATCTAATTTAGGCATCTCATCTAATGATTATATTTTTCTTTTTGATATATGAGACCCACACAAAATAATTAAAGTATTTTTATGAGACTCACCTACCACATTAATACAACTATTCACTATACATTAAAATATTATATCTCTCATCTCAATACATATTAAAATTCTATATTCCTTAATTTCTGTGCAAACAACAATTCTTTAATTACTGTGCAAAAAGCAAATGTAACCATTTAGACGGGACGAAAGTAGTATAAATTATTTTGTGTGGATCTCATCTACCAACAGCGAAATGTAAAGATTGAAATATGACGCTCAAATTGAAAATAATCTAAAACTTGCGTGTCCCCGACACCTTGCCCCAAAATCCCAAACTTTTCAAAATTTGTATCCTTTAATATTAAATATTATATCTAAGAACTTATACACTTAATTTTCTAAGAAAAAAATTAATTTTTTAATCAAACATATATCATTCATATTTTAGTTGACATTACCTTATTACTTAAAGTGTGTATTCTTTAGAATAAAATATTATATCTTTATACACCTTGACATAAGAGACCAACTCTTAACTTTTGAAAATATGTAAAGATTGAAATGAGATCGAGAGTATATATTTCAAGGTTATAAATTAAGGTGTCATTTCTTTGTTGTTATTGAAAATTAGTGTGTTATTTATGAAAAAAATGTGGCAGATAATCGTGGGACAAAATTTTAGGAGTAATATTTTTTTTATTAAAAGATGTTAATTTTTCATATAAATAAGGATTTTGGTAAAGTAGATTATAAGATGATATAATAGTGTTTATCTATAAGTTTATACTCTTGATATAAATATTGTGCATTTTTAGATGTAATATAAATTTTTTAGTACAAACGATTACGTAAATTCATGAATAGAATTGACAATGAGATGGATATTTTTAGATATTCAATATACTTGAGTTTTAATGAGAAAGATACAAATAATTTTAAGGGATAGGTACAAGTTAATTTAGTACAATCCCATTCGGGTTTGAGATAGATACCGATATATGCATCGGATATTTGTAGGTATCCATTTATAATTAAATATTTTAAAATATTTAATATAAAATTTATGTATTATATTTAATTTTTTAATTAATAGTTATAAATTTTATTCATCAAATATTTATTTAAAATAATAGAATATATATTATTCTTCTCCATCCAGATTAACTCCTCACTGCTACTATAGATACAAAGTTTAAGAATTTTTTTATTAACTTTAAATAAATAATAAAATAAGTTATGTTAGATAGGTGAGAGACATTTTTGAAAATATCATTGTAGGCACCTGCATTTTATTGCCTATTAAATAAAAATATATGACAAATTAATGCAATAATTATCAATTAATTATTTATTTATTAAGGAATTTAAATAAATAAATTCCTAAAAAAATGAGTAAATTATTGATAACTGGGCCAAATATAGTCAAATAAGCCCAAGTCAAATGGGTCTGACTTAAGTCAACAAGCCCAGCAAATCAAATCCAGTCCAGTAGGCTTAATTAAATTAAATAGGTTTATATTCAGTCCAGCAGACTTAATTAAAGGAGAAAAGCCCAACATATCTTTTCAAGGAGAAAATATCTCATAAGTGGTTATTTCTTCCACCTATAAATAAGGGTCTTCAGTCCTCATTCTAATGACACTAAAACATCTGAAGAGATTAAGAACACGAGCAGTGCTCTCTTGAGATCTTTAAGCATCTTAAGCCAAGAATGGCATGCGATCCGAGATCAAGGTTCTAAGCCCCTCCGAATGGGCATTCACTTGAGATCTTCAAGCATCTTCAAGCCAAGAACGGCCTTCGATCCGGCGTTCTTCCAGCAAACCGTCTCCGATCAGAGATCAAGATTATAAGCCAACCGCCTCCAATCAGAGATCAAGGTTCTAAGCCCTTCCGATCTGGCGTTCGCTTGAGATCTTCAAGCATTTTCAAGCCAAGAACGGCCTTCGATCCGATGTTCTTCCAGCCAACCGACTCCAATCAGAGATCAAGGTGTCAAAACCCTCCAATTCGGTGTTCTTCCAGCCAATCACCTCCGATTAGAAATTAAGGTGCTAAGTCTCTCCGATCTGGCGTTCTTCATATCAAATTCATCCACTAGTCTCAGTGAAGTCAACGTTCTACTAAATTGAGCAGCGTACTTCACAACAAATCTTTAAGTCAACGTTTGATTCGAACAAAGGCTCGAAGCCTCCGGATAAACGTTATAAAGTCCAAAATCTGAGCTCGGATAAGCTTTATCCGAAGATCCGACTCCGAAAGTTGAAAAAGTCAAGAAATCAACTCAAGAGAGGAATCAGAGGATAACTAGAGAATGTTTACCTAAATTCTCAAGTTTAATCCACATCGGATTATCTTTATAATTTCTTTTGTGCTTATACAATGATATAATAAGAGATTATTTAATTTGAAACTTTTACTATTTTTAGAGGATAAAGAGTATAGTGAGACAAATAAACAAGGAGAGTGTGAAAAGCTTATTGGGACGAGGGAGCATTTATTTCATATTTAAATGAGTTTATAAATGAGTTTGGGATGAGTACGGATACTATAATAATTTTTTTAAATGAATGAATACAAGTACATGTAGTTGAAATATAAACAAATACGGGTATCAGTATTCAAAATAAGCAGACATCATACCCGTTATCATCCATATTCATAAGGGTTTAATCTCTACTAAGTGGGAGTATGTTTATTTTTAAGAAAAATAGTTGAGTAAAATTTGAATAAGAAAAATATTTAAAGAGGAGTAGACTTGTGTGAGACCGTCTTATGGTGAGATCATTTTATGTTTTTTTATAATTAATTATCCTTTTTTGTTAGAGATTGTATCACTTTTCTTTTAAAATGTTATTACTTTTTATTTATAGTACTCCATTATCACTTATAAAATTTGTTCATGAAATGGTACATATCACCGTTATCACTTGTCATCAATTAAGTATCAATTTTCTTTGTAAATGTTATCGATTTTTATTAATTTCACGATTGCCATTACGTGACATGATATCATTAAGGATTAATTACATTAAAAGTCTCAACCTTTTCGCGAATAGCGAATCAGTTCAAACTTTTCAATATTTACAAATAAGTTTTCGACGCTAAACTCTTTTTGCAAATCAAACTATCAGGCAGTTGGAGGCTTGCCTAGTTGCTGACTTGTCTATTTTTTTTTCACATCAGCACATCACCCCTACAGCTGTAAAAACAAAAACAAAAAAAAAGAAAAAAAGAGAGCCGACGTCGTTTTTAAGATTTCCAAAAATTTGAGAAGAATCGAGAATTGCTAGTTGGGAAGAAAGAAGTCGAGAAATTATCACAAATGGTCCCATATGTATTACTAAACCCACAAATGGTCCTCTATGTTTTGACATTTTCAATTTTAGTCATTTTTTTTGCCCAATTTTAATCTATTCAGTCCAATTTTAGTCTAATATCTTTAAACAAATTCAACAGCAACCGGAGCCCATTGACACTTCAATTTCCGGCAGCACCCCTCACCATTTTAAACAAATGAGCTGCCAACTCACTTGCCACGTCGTCAACACCCTGTTCCTACTTTAAATCAAATAGAAAAACTTAGTTCTTCCTTAATCATGGAGCACAAAGAGGATGAAGAAGAGATGGGGTTTATGAGGAAGACGAAGATAGATCTGACGAAGAAACGGGACTCCAAGCTAGTGGATCGGGCTGGATCATTGTGAGGTGAAGATCGATAAGTAGAGAGACATGAAGAGAAGAGGAGCCCTCGTCAATGGCCATGGTTGATGGACAGAAGAGTCTTGAGGAAGCATGAGGTTGAAAATGCAGCGCCGGCGACGGCAGCTGCCACCGAGTCAAATCTCGGAGATGAAACGACGGTCAGAACGTGGTTTTCCGGCGCACGGGGATCGCTGCAGCGACAATCTCGGCTGGATGCGAAGGCGACAGACTCTTCCGACGGCAACGGTCGCTGTTGGCAGAGATGGTGGTGAACACGGTGGCGAGGAACATTTAGAAGGGAAGTATTTGTGTGGGTTGACATATCGGTGGGCTGATGTGTACGCCACGTGGGATTTTGCAAAATGGGTGCCATCGGAATATCCCAAAATTGAGCCGCCGATCAAACTCCGATTGGGTCTGAATTATTTTTAAGGAAAATGGACTGAAATTGGACTAATAGGCTAAAATTGAACTAAAAGACTAAAATTAAAAATGTCAAAAGATAGAGGATCATTTGTGAGTTTAATAGTACATGTAGTACCATTTGTGATAATTTCTCGAACCGCCCTGTAAACTCCCTTAACTGAAATTACCGCCACTCGCTGCTCAGCGCTGTTTCTCGACGGATCTACCAACGAACAACCACCATCGCGCGTCGTCGACTGCCGTCCGTATGCTCTTGCTTGCCGAGGCAGCCGCCGCCAAAATGTATTCCAAATAAAAATACGTTTTGAAATTTCAAATAAAATCAACAAAAAAGCCTACAAAATAGAATCACCACCGCAAGAATGGGGGAAAATAAATGAATCGACAAACATAAATCTTGTCAATTACAATAATTAATTGTAATAAAGTAAATAATATGTTGAAAAGATTAAGCAGCAAAGACAATCAGAGAACTTTGAAGACCATATTATAATGTGATTCCACATTAAAAATCGGAATCTTATATTCTCATCAATTTTCTTTTCGAAGGAAAGAGAAAGGGGCGGAGGCAATAGGATTTCAACGGCGAAGTGGCAGTGGTCCGATTGTACTCCACCGCCATGCTCCGTAGATGACATTCCATGTGATACCCGAGCTTCTCACTACTCATGTGTCAATATAATTTAATTTGTATTATGTGCATTTTATAATTATGTGATAATTATGTGGTAATTATGTGATAATAATGTGACAATTATGTGACAATTGTTTCTATATTTTATTTATCGTTACATTTTATTTGAGACATTCGTGATAAAAAATTGGGACAGTGTGTGAATATATGGGTGTATAAATATTTATGTGCATTAATTTGGATATATGAGTAAATTATTTTATGAGTATAAATACACTTTGCTTAATTATTAAGTATCACACGTGTTCTCGTAATAATAATAGTGGGTAGAAAAATATACACGTATGTGTATTAATTTGTAAATGTATTATATCTTAGCTATTAAGTATTGGACGTAAATTAAAAATGGATAATAATAAAATAAAAAAAAATTAAAAAAAAAAGAAAAGGTTGAGGCGGTGGGATAGTCGTATACGACTTCCACCCCACCCCTCTATATATACATGATAATTTTGGTGAGCAGTAGCACCAATTGAAAGAAAAAAAAAAGAAAAAGAAAAAGAGAGAGAGGGAAAGGAGAAAGAGAGGAAGAGGGAGAGAGAGAAAGGGAGAGAGAGGAGAGAGAGAGAGGAAGAAGAGAAAGAGAAGAGGGAGCGTGTCGGAGCAAATTAGTTACAGTTCTTTACGGGGTTTATATTACTGTCAGAATCCAGGTAAGTAGAAGTCCAACTACAATGCGTAAACATGTTGTTTGTGAATTATTTGTAATTAATATGTGATAATTATATTATGGATTATTTGTAATTAGTTTAATTACGATATGAATTATTTGTGATTAATTTGTTATACAAGCTGTGTATTTATGTGATTTTGAGAAAGTAGGGTTCATATTTAACAATAGTATTTGTAAATTATTTATGATAATTTTGTGATACAAGTTGTGAATCCATGTGATTGGAAATAATATTATTATCCTAGATAGATCGGTGTAATTGGAAACTTTTGCAAATATATTTGTATGGTTTGAGAAAATATTGGTTATAAGGATCTGTGAGATCCAAGATGAAGTTATTCCAAAAAGAGATCCTTGTGATCCAAGGCGAAGTGGTTATTCTATAAATGGATCTATGTGATTGAGGTGAAGTTGTTATTTCAGAAGTGGATTTGTGTAAATTGAAATTAAGTTGTTGATTTATGGTGATTAAATGTTGATATTGATATTGTAAATGGTTTATGATGCACATTTAATTGTTTTGGGTGCATACCATGCATAAACATGAAAAGTGTTTTCCTCAAAATTAATAAGATACTAATGGTGTGTGCGGCCACTATATATGCATCTCTGTCAGGGTTCGGAAAAATCGTTCCCGACATTTTTATTAGGGGTTCGGAAAAATCGTCCCCACCACTTTGCCAGAGTTCGGAAAAATCATTCTCGGCACTATTTTCGGGGTTCGGAAAAATCGTCCCCATTGAGCTCATTTGGGGTGCATATCATAAGTGTGTCGTGGGGATCCCGCAACGTGAACAGTTTTCAAAATAAAAGAGACCAATTAGAAAAATTAGAACATAGGCGATAGAGAACTAAATGCATTTTCATGCACGGACATGCATGATTTCTACTTACTGAGATTTTTATCTCACTAGTTTATGCATTGTAGGTGAGCCTGTTGATGATTGAGTTTGTGATGTGACTGTGCAAGCTGTGGAGCTCCTTCAAGGTTTTGAGCGGATGTACATAGATGACGACCTGTTGGGCTAGGCCGTGAGTTTATTTTGTTTCCGCTGATGTTTTGATTGTGTAATATAATAAGTATTATCACATGTTTGGGTGGTTTGAAGTGGTATCAGAAACCAGTCACGTATGTTGAACTGGTGTGATGGTGTTAGTTATAAGCATATTATGTGAAAAAAAAAATTATATGCAGTTTTTTTTATAAAGATGATGTTTATGTTAAATAATATTTAGATTATAAGTTGTGTAAGGTGGGTCGTGTCAGAGTGGTATCAGAGCACGGTTTGGGTCCTGCAGACTGTCTATGTACATGAACTCATTCTTTGGGAGCGCAGCTTTGCAAGTAAGTGTTATTTTCATTCTGTGTTGTTATGTGTCTTATAAATTATATTGGCTATAGGGTATAGGAAGTGTAGTTTGTAGACAAAATGGTAAGGGCTACAGGTGAAAGTTCTGAAGGAGATAGGACTGTTGAGCAAGCAGCACCTCCTGAAGGGAATAATCGTGATGCGGTGATTACTCGACTAATGGAACTGGTTGAGCGCCAGTCCCAACAGATACAACAACTGATTCAGCAGAGAGATGTGGGTGGACAACCCGAGGGTAATGCAAATCAAGATAGACGTCAAATAGAACGTGTGGAAATGGTTTGTGAGAGGTTTCGAAAGATGAGCCCTCCAATATTTGAGGACGCAGCAGACCCCACAGATGCAGAGGATTGGTTACGCACGGTGGAAAATATGTTTCAATACAGTAGAATTCCAGATGGGGATAGAGTGCTATGTGCTTCTTTCATGTTACGAGGAAGTGCAGGCCACTGGTGGGATACGATTAAAAGTATCGAGGATGTCACGACTATGACATGGGAAAGGTTCAAGGAGCTTTTCAGAAACAAGTACTTTACGGCACCAGTGAGAGCCATGAAGATGAACGAGTTCATACAGTTGAGGCAAGGTGGCATGTCAGTCACAGATTACCTTCGTAAGTTTGAGCAGTTGTCGAGGTTTGCTGAACATATGGTGAGTACGGAGGCACTAAAAGTGGAGAGATTTGTGGAAGGCTTAAGGCCTGAACTTTACAGAGATGTGAGTATGGCGGGACTGCATGGAGCAACATATTCACAAGTTGCAGAAAGGGCTCAAATTGCTGAGCAAGCGGAGATGAGGATCAGACAAGCGCAAGCTATCAGACGTCAATTTCAGCAGAAACCAATGCAGCAGTTTAGGAGAGTTGATAAGAGGCCGATGCCATTTCAGAGGCCGAATTCAAATGTTCAAGTGGAGCAAGGACAGAGACGAGGAGAACCCAACAAACATCCTAAATTCGATCAGGGTAAAGTACCACCGGCGCCGCCACTACCTATATGCCCTAATTGTCTCAGATCACATGGTGGAGAGTGTCAAATTCCTCTGAGAACGTGTTACACATGCGGGGAGAAAGGACATGTGACTACTACTTGTCCTAAGAAAGGGAAGCAGGCACAGCAGGGAAGAGCTCCAGCTAGGGTGTATACTTTAACACGAGAGGAGGCAGACGCGAATCCCTCAGTTGTCACGGGTAAGTTCTCTATTTTTGGCACTTCTACATATGTGCTATTTGATTCTGGAGCAACACATTCATTTGTATCCACTGAGTATGTGAAAAAGTTGGGTGGAACACCTAACTTGATAGAAGCTAATTATGAGGTGATGATACCTTCTGGTGAGTCAAAACAAACGAATCAACTTCTTCGAGGTTGTGTTATTCCTATTGAAGGAAGAAGACTCCTCGCTAATTTGATTGTGTTAAGTATGAATGATTATGATATCATATTGGGCATGGATTGGCTGTCAAAATACGGTGCTACAATAGATTGTCAGAAGAAGAGTATCACTTTTCAGCCAGTGAAAGGAGAACCGTTCACTTTTATTGGAATCAAGAAAAGCTTTCGATTTCCGATGATATCAGCAGCAAAAGCACAGCGGTTGTTGGAAAGTGGTTGTGAGGGGTATCTGGTGAGTGTAATGAATGTTGAGGGACAGCAATGTCCAGTTCTTGATAGTGTACCAGTAGTTCGGGAATATCTGGAGGTATTTCCAGATGATCTTCCAGGTTTGCCACCAGACCGAGAAATAGAGTTTGTTATTGAGCTACAACCAGGAACTGCTCCTATATCTAAAGCGCCATACAGAATGGCACCAGCTGAACTGAAGGAATTGAAGATACAGTTACAAGAGTTGCTAGACAACGGATTCATTCAACCTAGTTTCTCACCTTGGGGAGCACCAGTTCTGTTTGTTCGAAAGAAGGATGGCACGTTGAGGATGTGCATTGATTATCGGGATCTCAACAAAGTTACGGTGAAGAATAAATATCCATTGCCTCGCATTGATGATCTGTTCGATCAGTTACAGGGTGCAGCTATCTTTTCGAAGATTGATTTACGGTCGGGGTATCATCAGTTGAAGATAAAAAAGGAGGATATTCCAAAGACTGCATTCAGTACAAGGTACGGGCACTATGAGTTCTTAGTGATGCCGTTTGGATTAACAAATGCTCCTGCAGCATTTATGGATTTGATGAATAGAGTATTTCGGGAATTTCTCGATAAATTTGTGATTGTGTTTATCGATGACATTCTAATTTACTCTAAGAATAAGGAGGATCATGCACTGCACTTGAGAAAGGTGTTAGAGATTCTGAAGGAGAGGCAGTTGTATGCGAAGTTCAAGAAGTGTGAGTTTTGGTTAGACCGAGTTGTTTTCTTGGGGCACGTGGTATCGGGAGAAGGAATTTCAGTGGGTCCAGGTAAAGTTAAAGCAATCCATGATTGGCCACAACCCTCAAATCCCACTGAGGTTCGTAGCTTTCTTGGATTGGCGGGATATTATCGAAGGTTTGTTGAAGGATTTTCTAAGATTGCTTCACCATTAACACAGTTGACCAGGAAGAATGTGAAGTTCACATGGACGGAGGAACGTGAACAGAGTTTCCAAGAATTGAAGAGACGATTGACATCAGCACCTATCTTAACTATTCCTACGGAGACAGGAAACTTCAAGGTTTACAGTGATGCTTCAAAGAATGGTCTTGGGTGTGTATTGATGCAGAATGGAAAAGTGATAGCATATGCATCCAGACAGTTAAGGGAGTATGAGAAAAATTATCCAACTCATGATTTAGAGTTAGCTGCAGTGGTGTTTGCACTCAAGATATGGAGGCATTATCTGTATGGGGAACGTTGTGAAATCTATACAGATCATAAAAGTTTGAAGTACTTTTTCACTCAGAAAGAGTTAAATATGAGGCAAAGAAGATGGTTGGAATTGGTGAAGGATTATGATTGTGTTATCAATTATCATCCGGGAAAAGCCAATGTGGTTGCTGATGCATTGAGCCGAAAAGCAATACAGAGTGTAGCTGCTGTGATCGTAAATCAGGAACCAGAGTTGCTTGATTTGCAAATGATGGATGTGGAGATCATTCAAGAAGGATCGTTGGAAGCAAGGATAGCAGCTCTGACACTTCGACCAACTCTGATGGATAAGATTCAACAGAGCCAACAGGAGGATAAATTGTTTGACAAAATAAAGAATGATATCAGCTCTGGAAAGTCTTCTGACTTCCAATTAGGAGATGATGACGTGATTCGTTATGGAGGTCGATTGTGTCTACCTGAAGTGAATGACATTCGAAAAGAAGTGATGATAGAAGCTCATTCAACACCCTACTCTGTACATCCAGGAGCTACTAAGATGTATAGAGATTTGAAGGCACATTATTGGTGGCCAGGGATGAAGAGAGATGTTGCTCGATATGTGGAGCAATGTTTGACTTGTCAGCAAGTCAAAGCCGAGCATCAGAGACCAGCAGGAACTTTGCAGCCTTTATTTATTCCAGAATGGAAGTGGGAGAATATCACGATGGATTTTGTTATCGGGCTACCGAAGACAGTGAAAGGTCACGATGCCATTTGGGTTATTGTGGATCGATTGACTAAGTCAACTCATTTTCTTCCTATTAGCTCTACGTATTCCATGGATCGTTATGCCCAACTATATATACAGGAGATTGTCAGACTCCATGGAGTACCACTTACCATTGTGTCAGACAGAGATACGAGATTCTTATCTGCTTTCTGGAAGAGTTTACATAAGGCGTTGGGGACACAGTTATCTTTCAGCACAGCATTCCATCCACAGACAGATGGTCAATCAGAGCGTACAATACAAATCTTGGAGGATATGCTCAGAGCGTGTGTGTTGGATTTTCAAGGTCAGTGGAGTAAATTTTTGCCTTTGATAGAGTTCTCGTACAACAATAGTTATCAGTCTACCATCGGGATGGCTCCATATGAAGCATTGTACGGGAGAAAGTGTAGATCTCCAGTACATTGGGATGAAGTTGGAGAGAGGAAACTTTTGTGTCCAGACTTGATTCGTGAAATGTCAGAAGCTGTTACCCATATAAGAGAGAAGATGAAAGTTGCTCAAGATCGACAAAAGAGTTATGCAGACAAACGGAGGAGAGAATTGGAATTTGATGTTGGTGATCAGATATTTTTGAAAGTATCTCCAATGAAGGGGATAATGCGGTTTGGGAGGAAAGGGAAACTCAGTCCAAGATATGTTGGTCCGTTCACTATCATTGAGAGAGTTGGCAGTGTTGCCTATAAATTGGAGTTACCAGCATCGATGTTAAGAGTACATGACGTGTTTCATGTATCTGTGTTAAGGAAGTATGTTCCAAATCCATCTCATGTTCTCAGACAGGAACCAGTTGAGTTGAAAGAAGATTTGAGTTATGAGGAGGTACCAGTTGAGATCTTGTGGCGAGAAGTGAAGAAGCTCAGAAATAAAGAAATACCATTAGTAAAAGTATTATGGAGGAACCAACTAGTTGAGGAGGCTACTTGGGAAAGAGAGGATGAGATGATGGCTAAATATCCAGACCTCTTCAGGTAAGTAAATTTCGAGGACGAAATTCTTATAAGTTGGGGAGAATGTGATACCCGAGCTTCTCACTACTCATGTGTCAATATAATTTAATTTGTATTATGTGCATTTTATAATTATGTGATAATTATGTGGTAATTATGTGATAATAATGTGACAATTATGTGACAATTGTTTCTATATTTTATTTATCGTTACATTTTATTTGAGACATTCGTGATAAAAAATTGGGACAGTGTGTGAATATATGGGTGTATAAATATTTATGTGCATTAATTTGGATATATGAGTAAATTATTTTATGAGTATAAATACACTTTGCTTAATTATTAAGTATCACACGTGTTCTCGTAATAATAATAGTGGGTAGAAAAATATACACGTATGTGTATTAATTTGTAAATGTATTATATCTTAGCTATTAAGTATTGGACGTAAATTAAAAATGGATAATAATATAATAAAAAAAAATTAAAAAAAAAAGAAAAGGTTGAGGCGGTGGGATAGTCGTATACGACTTCCACCCCACCCCTCTATATATACATGATAATTTTGGTGAGCAGTAGCACCAATTGAAAGAAAAAAAAAAGAAAAAGAAAAAGAGAGAGAGGGAAAGGAGAAAGAGAGGAAGAGGGAGAGAGAGAAAGGGAGAGAGAGGAGAGAGAGAGAGGAAGAAGAGAAAGAGAAGAGGGAGCGTGTCGGAGCAAATTAGTTACAGTTCTTTACGGGGTTTATATTACTGTCAGAATCCAGGTAAGTAGAAGTCCAACTACAATGCGTAAACATGTTGTTTGTGAATTATTTGTAATTAATATGTGATAATTATATTATGGATTATTTGTAATTAGTTTAATTACGATATGAATTATTTGTGATTAATTTGTTATACAAGCTGTGTATTTATGTGATTTTGAGAAAGTAGGGTTCATATTTAACAATAGTATTTGTAAATTATTTATGATAATTTTGTGATACAAGTTGTGAATCCATGTGATTGGAAATAATATTATTATCCTAGATAGATCGGTGTAATTGGAAACTTTTGCAAATATATTTGTATGGTTTGAGAAAATATTGGTTATAAGGATCTGTGAGATCCAAGATGAAGTTATTCCAAAAAGAGATCCTTGTGATCCAAGGCGAAGTGGTTATTCTATAAATGGATCTATGTGATTGAGGTGAAGTTGTTATTTCAGAAGTGGATTTGTGTAAATTGAAATTAAGTTGTTGATTTATGGTGATTAAATGTTGATATTGATATTGTAAATGGTTTATGATGCACATTTAATTGTTTTGGGTGCATACCATGCATAAACATGAAAAGTGTTTTCCTCAAAATTAATAAGATACTAATGGTGTGTGCGGCCACTATATATGCATCTCTGTCAGGGTTCGGAAAAATCGTTCCCGACATTTTTATTAGGGGTTCGGAAAAATCGTCCCCACCACTTTGCCAGAGTTCGGAAAAATCATTCTCGGCACTATTTTCGGGGTTCGGAAAAATCGTCCCCATTGAGCTCATTTGGGGTGCATATCATAAGTGTGTCGTGGGGATCCCGCAACGTGAACAGTTTTCAAAATAAAAGAGACCAATTAGAAAAATTAGAACATAGGCGATAGAGAACTAAATGCATTTTCATGCACGGACATGCATGATTTCTACTTACTGAGATTTTTATCTCACTAGTTTATGCATTGTAGGTGAGCCTGTTGATGATTGAGTTTGTGATGTGACTGTGCAAGCTGTGGAGCTCCTTCAAGGTTTTGAGCGGATGTACATAGATGACGACCTGTTGGGCTAGGCCGTGAGTTTATTTTGTTTCCGCTGATGTTTTGATTGTGTAATATAATAAGTATTATCACATGTTTGGGTGGTTTGAAGTGGTATCAGAAACCAGTCACGTATGTTGAACTGGTGTGATGGTGTTAGTTATAAGCATATTATGTGAAAAAAAAAATTATATGCAGTTTTTTTTATAAAGATGATGTTTATGTTAAATAATATTTAGATTATAAGTTGTGTAAGGTGGGTCGTGTCATTCCAATTTGCCGGAGTGCACAAATTAAAATACTTCCACCGACTCAATCAAGATTTCCACAACATCAAAGTTAACATTAATTTCAAGAAACAACACCAACATCACATATGAATCTATTGACTTGTTAATCACTACCTGCCTTCATAAAGTTAAAATCAGAAGAATGAGGCAGAGGATAGAAACGAAAACAAAAAGGAAATATATTTCAAAAGAATTATATTAAAAAAAACATTATTTGAGGTGTGACAGACTACAAGTCAACTTCACTTATCCAAGCATATAGGTGGAGATTAATCTGCAAAGGAAATGACATGTCAGCATCGGGCAGTTGGATGACTGCCCAATTAACTTGATTTAAAAAACGAATTTAAGGTTGAGTATTTATTTATAAATATTAAAAAGTTTGGACTAATGCGTAATTGACGAAAACATTGAGACTTTTCATGTAATTAACTCTATCATTAATGATATTTTTAAAAAAGTAATGATTAATTTACTATGAATCAATAATACAAGTCATATTTCTTATCATGACATTTGATTCTAAGGGTTGGAAGGAAGGATTTGAGGAGGGATTTATAAATCCCTCATTCAAATCTCTTAGTCATGTTTGGATGTTACTTGAAATCAATGAATTTATAAATTTAAGATTTTAAATCAATGACTTTCAAACATGGATTTGATTTTGAATTTTTTAGAAGTTGTTTTTAATGGATTTCAAATCTTTACTCAAACCGTGTTATTTGAAATCCTTCAGTTGTTGTGTAATTGATATACTTCCTTCGTCCCGCCACAATAGTTACATTTTACTAATTAGGACGTCCCGCTACAAGAGTTGATCTGAATTTCCATCCACCCTTATTCTTGAGTTTAAAATCAAAATCTCCCTTTATAATTCAAAATAACATCTCAATTCTCGCAATTTTTTTTTGTTTGAAAGAATTTTCAATTTTCACGAATTTTGCAAATTTAATAGTTTCTACAAAATTTTGCAGTTTTGACTTCAAAGGTAATTTTGCAGTTTGACAGATTATTTTTTAAATTCCTTATCCAAGGTAGGACGATATCCACGTATAATTATTTGTGGTGGCGGGAATTAAAAAATAAATAATGTCTCTTTTCTCAAAAAAAAAAAAAATTGTGTTATGTCGTAATGAATCATTAATAGCAGAATTATACACAAAATACCAATCCAGATTAGAACGCTAAGCATTCCTAGTAAAAAAAATCATTTGACAAACATTAATATTAATAATTCAACATCTAAACAAATCCAGGTAGAACCACAAGCATTCCAAAAATTTAATTTTCTTTTTGTAGTCATACATTTGCTTTAAAGTATTGAGGAAAAGCAGTTTGAAATACTTAATTCTGAACCATATTTACTCAACTCAGCCATGGGTGATCACCAGGACTTTTTCCTGAAATACTTAGGGCATCGCATGCTTCCCCACACCGCTCAAAATTGGTGAGTTTAAAGTTTTATAATATTTTAAAACTCTAACATCTATGTTACCATGACAGAACATCCCGAAAGCCTTTCGTTATAAGTTGCCAACGTGTCGGTTCAATTTGAGGATTGATAGGACACTAGGACTCTATTAAATTCTTACAATTTAATAAGAGTTTGGGTTCGGGGATGGAGAGCCTTCCAGAGGGAACAGGATTGCAGCTGCTACATCTTCACTTTTTGCTTCCATTACTCTTTTTTTTTTCTTTCTTTCTACTCGCACCCACCGCTACCACAGTTCCCGTTACCGACCATCCAAATTTGATTAAACACGATTAAATTGAATGATAGTAAATAAAAACTTACGTGCTAAAACCAAGTAATTTGGTTTAAGATGAAAGCAATACAATTTATCTTGATAAATAATGAAGTTTTCATACCAGAACAATTGAACTCATATGAACGAAGCACCAATGTAGGGCGTGAGTTCTGTTATAGCCTTCAATATTTTTCTGAATGGTTTAAGAACACCATAGCCTTCAATATTTTATTATAGCTTTCAATATTACCATAGCCTTCAAAATTTTATTATATCTTTCAATATATTTCTGAATGGTTTAAGAACATATGATTGTGAGACTATCCATATTATTTTGAGTTTGGGTATAAAGTTGTTGATACACTTGAAGGTTTTCATTAGTATCTTAGGATCCACCAAAATATCCTATTTTATCATTGAAGTATGCATACATGTAACAAAGTTCAAGATCCACGAGTTTTTCACTTTGCTTTCCGGAATAATAGTGTTTTAATCTAATTTAAATAGTTAGTAATATGTTTTTATTTGAATTTTAATTATGGATATTTTGAATAGCAATTGTAGCCGTGAATGTAAATCCGGCTTCATTGGAGAATTCTCAAATTAATATTGATAATTTTGATAATTTATTGTTTTCAAAATACTCCCTTTATTTCGTTGAATGTTTACGTTTACCTTTGCATGTTGTATAATGACTTTACTTTTATTCCTTTAACTTTAATTTATGGGTCATTCTGGAGTGCACTTTTATATATTTATAGTGTAAAATAAGTTAAATATAGTGTAAAATAAGTTAGTGGGTAGTTTTTTTTAAAAAAATTAATTATATTATTATATTTAATGGTGTAGATTATATTAAAAATTAATCTAACGATTAAGATTGTCCAGCTACACCACAATCGGACTCTTAATTTAAATTGATGACAAATTTTGTAAAAATGTAAAACTTTTTGGGTATTGATTTTTAGATATAGGGCTCAAACTTTCTAAAACAAAAAACACCCAAAATGTTAACATGTCATTGTGAGACGGATGAAGAATTACTTTGATATTACTATTTAAATCAACAAATTACAAGAATAATTGAAAATAGAGAGAAATGGCATAGATAATCAACAATTTAAAGGACAACAAGTGAAACAAGATGATCGCAATGCTCAGACACATATTCGATGGTTCGCCTCCAATGTTTCGATCTCGAACTATGTTTATAGAGTCTCAATTTGATCCTGCTGCTCAGTTTTTTTAGAGTCTCCGGAAGTTTAGGACATAACCGGTATGTTCCTTCTCCTTCTTCCTCTCTTTCTTCTAACCGTTGCTTTTATCTCTAGATTAAAGGTTCAAAACTCTAAATCAAGTTTGGCTTAACAAGCAACTCATTAAAGGACAACAATCTAGACTTATTTTTCATACTTTATTTTTCATCTCCTCTATCAATTTATCAAAAATCAAAATTAAATCCTCGAAAGTAAAGGTTCAAAGTTTACTCCCTTCAGTGTGCATGCACTAGTGAAAAAAATTAAAAGTTCGAAATTTTTTGAAAACACACATTAAAAGCCTTAAATAATAAAGTAATAATGACTTGGTAGAAAATACTGTTCCGGGCAATGGCGCCAAAAATTTGTTCATTGATTTTCGTGCACTAAAAAGTGTACCCAAGTATGAAGAGATTAATTGTAGCTCATCGTGTGACCGATATCGAACTCGATGGATAATAAATTACGAATTAGTATGTTATTACTAAACAAAATAAAAAAGTAATTATTGAACTCGATGGATAATAAATTACGAATTAGTATGTTATTTTCAATTGTTTGGAATTTATTGAACTAATTATGCATAAAAATAAATAAATAAAATAAATTTACAAGTAAAAAATAATATGAGTGTTTCAAGAGAGAATAATTAAAAAAAAAAACTTGAATGATTTAAATTAAATAACGATGGGTCTATAAACAAGGAAATTATAGTCTAGTGATTGGGTGAAAGTGGTAAGGCGATTTTTTTAAGTGTTCGTATCGAATTTTTAAGTATAATTAGTATGAATGGGATATTTCGAAAAAAATTGAGTTTTCAACTAATTATATTTATTTAAAAGAAAAAGTTAATTAATATTATTATTTATTAGTCCATTTTTAAATTAAATGTGAAGGTGGAATAGAAAGTGGTACAATTTTAGAAATCAGAGGGAGGTCATCCAGTTTTCGAGTTAAATTCATTTTTGCCCTATAACTAAACAAAACTTCGATTTTTACCCTAAAAAAGATAAGTGATTCAATTTTGCCCTGTAATTAACGAAAATTTTCAATTTTTGCCCAATTTTTGCCGAAAAATGCAAATTTCGCTGGAATCCGCCACGTCATGCTTCAATTTGGGGATTTCCAGCTGGTCAATCCGACGTAGCAATTTTAATTTTTTTTTACACTAGAGTTAAATTTTTTTTTGCCCTCTAACTAATCAAAACTTCGACTTTTGCCCTAAAAAGATAAGTGATTCAATTTTACCATATAACTAACGAATTATTTCAATTTTAGCCTAATTACATGATCTTCTCTTATTTTTTTAATTTAATCACAAATTTCAATTTTTATCACGAATTTTAATTTTTATTCTTTTAAATTAATTTTTTTTTGTGTTTTAGTTTAATTACAAATTCTTCAATTAATAAAATATATGGCTATCTTAATTAATAAAAATAATATAAAATATTAAATATTTAAAATAAAATAAATTAATTAAATATATTAAAAATTAAAACTTATAAAAAAAAATTTCCCGACAAAAAAAATGGGAGTAATAGTTCTTATGTATATTTTCGAAGGAAAAAAATGGTCTGTCGATCAACTAACAAAAATTAAATATGAATATAAGAAAAAATAAAAAAATTGTTTTCAACAAAAATGGGATGAGAGTAATTTATTACGCATATATAAATCTTTTATATTATTTATAATTTATGGATTATAATTTAAACATTATTATATTTTAAATATTATTATATTTTATATTTTGAATATATTAAATGTGTATTGGTTTTTATTCATAGGCTTGTGTGCACCCGGGTACACGGGGCACACACCGTGCGCCTTTATAATTTTGTGTTAAATTGTATACCCTTTAGTATAAAGATGTGTACCCCTTATTTTTTAAAGAAAAATAAAAAATATTAATGAAAAGTGTATACCCTTTACAACAAAATGGTGTATCCTTATAAATTAAAGTGTATACCATTTAGAACAAAACAATATACGCTTACCAATAATACTAAATTCTAAAGGCGCACGGTGTGCCCGAGAGCACATTAGGAATATATTTTTAATTTTTTCAATTTATTTATTAAAAGGTTAATTACAATAAAGTACATGACCTTTGCTAATTTTCTCAATTTAATCACAAACTATTTTATTTAAAAAAAATACATGACCTTTTCATTTTATGTCAATTTAATCACAAACTTTTCTTTTATATCATTTAAATATATGACTTTAATTTATTTTCTTAATTTAATACACTATTTTTATCCAATTAAATAAATATATGTTTCTTTTTCACAATTTGATCACATTAATACATTATCTTTTATTAATTAAATATATTCCTAATGTGCCCCGAGCACACTGTGCACCTTTAAAATTTAGTATTATGGGTAAATGTATATTGTTTTGTTCTAAAGGGTGTACACTTTAATTTATATGGGTACACCATTTTGTTGTAAAGAGTATACACTTTTCATTAATATTTTTATTTTTCTTTAGAAAATAAAGGGTACACATCTTTATACTAAATGGTATACAATTTAACACAATATTATAAAGGTGCACGGTGTGTGCCCCATGTGCTCGGGTGAACACAAGTTTTTACTTATGAATAAAAACCAATACACATTTAACATATTCAAAATTTAAAATATAATAATATTTAAAATATACGTAATAACTATCGCTCCCATTTATTTTTTTTGCCGGGAATTTTTTTTAATAAATTTTAATATTTAATATATTTAATTAATTAAATTTATTTTAAATATTTAATATTTAATATTATTATTTATTAATTAAGATAGTCATATATTTTATTAACAGAAGAATTTGTAATTACACTAAAACACAAAAAAAAAATTAATTTAAAAAATAAAAATTAAAATTCGTGATAAAAATAGAAATTCGTGATTCAATTAAAAAAAAATAAGAGAAGGTCATATAATTGGACAAAAATTGAAATAATTCGTTAGTTATTGGGCAAAATTGAACCACTTATCTTTTTTAGGGCAAAAAACGAAGTTTTGATTAGTTACAGGGCAAAAAATGATTTAACTCTAGTGTAAAAAAAAATCAAAATTGCCACGTCGGATTGACCAGTCGGAAACCCCCAAATTGAAGCATGACGTGGCGGATTCCGGCGAAATTTGCATTTTCCGGCAAAAATTGAAAATTTTCGTTATTTACAGGGGAAAATTGAACCACTTATCTTTTTTAGGGCAAAAATCGAAGTTTTGCTTAGTTATAGTTATAGGGCAAAAAATGAATTTAACTCTCCAGTTTTCAAATAGTAATGTAGTTTGAGAGATCTGAAGTCTATCTTTTGTTGTTCATCTACTCTATATGAGTAGCTAAAGTATATATACTGTAGGCCCACTTTTTGTGATGTTTAAATGGAATTGGAGTCAGTTCAAGATGTGTGGATTCCTGAAACTTTCAAAGCAAACTTCAGTTAGCTACAGATTACACATTGATAGATAACACTAAGAATAACACATTGATCACTGTGTACTAAACTCTCTCTGATGAAATAGGATTGCCATTTTGCCTAACAACTTAACATATAATGAAGTGAGAGATCTCATAATGCCGAGTAAAAAAAAAATACACCAATGAATAGAGTTAGCAAAGCATCACACTTATAACCCAAGTAGGGTGATTATTTTTACAACTGTTCTTGATATATTGCCCCGAATTCGGCCCTCCAAGCCTGATCGTCGTCGTCGTGCAATGGAAAATCCTGCTGTATTGTGTCCGAGTCTTGACGATATAAAGGAGACCTTAAAGCAGCCTCTGGCAATCTGCTTTCTGCAAGATACTGTTTCATTGTGATCATCTCCATCTTGTGCTTTCTCTTAAGTTTCTCCATCTGTTTCCTCAACTTTTCGTTCTCTTCTTGCATCTCTGTGTTCTTATCCTGCACGTTTTTACGAACAACAAATTCAGAATATAGTTTATGTTAATTAAAGAGCTCAGAATTTCATCACTAGGTGCAAAGTAGAAGTTAGTCACCTCAGCTAAAGAAGCTGCTGCTTCTGCTTCTCTCAACCTAACAAGAACTTCCCCTGCAGCATGTACAGCTTCAGCAGTATCTTTGAGTTGAATTTTCAGACTTCGATTTTCCTTCCTTAGCAACTCCCTTTCTCTCTCGCGTTCCACCCTCAATGCAGAAAGCTCAGCTGTGAGAGCCTTCGCGAAACGAGAGCCCTGACGACCCTTTGCTCCTGCTTTGGCTACTGCCCTTTTCACTTCTGCAACCCCTTCCATCATTGCTCGATGCTTTTCTGCTACGTCGTTGTACTTATCCTGCAGCTCTGCATAATGCTCAATCATCCTAGCATGATTCACAACCGATCTTTTGACAACATCATCCAACTCCTCTGTGGACTTCTTCTCTAATTTTAACTCCATCTCCACCTGTTCTGCACGTTGGCGATATGACTCAATCTCGATTCTCAGTTCATCGGTTAGTGAGATCCATTCACTCTCCATTTCCATCCACTTCTCTCTTTCCTTCTCAAACTCTTCCGCATTTGCTGCGTTAGCAAATGCACTGCTTTTCCTCAGCTGCATTGATTGTGACAGCAGAGAAGATCTAATTTTGTCAGATGACCTTCTAGTTGGTGCATCAGTGTAGAACTTCAACTTGTTCCTGAGAATTTCGATTTCTCCAAGGAGTGCTTCCCTGTCTTCCAAGGTAAAGGATTTTGTCGTGCTACGGGTCAAGTCCTGTACTTCTTTAATTTCACATTCCTCCTTTATGAGCTCCGGTTCTTGATTTTCGTTGCCGTTCCACGTTAGAAGCTGGAGAGGATGAAAGAACAGTGGCACCAGGTTATAATTAACAGACCTGTACTTGAAAAGACATACTCAGATGGAAATTTCCTTACCTTATTTGGTGGGTAAAATTTCTCAGGTTCATCCTCCTTGATTGGTTGCAGTTGGTTCATCCCACTGAAATTTGAAGAGCTATGGCAGCTGATAACAGCCTGATCATTCATGCATTTGCATTGCTCTAACTGCATAATATCAGAAAGTTTGATTTTATTTTCAGAAAAATATTTCCTATATTATCATGCATCAGTGGAGAAATCATGTACCTTTTTGTTTAGAAGTTCAATTTGAGCTGTTTGGTTCTCACAAATAGTATTGAGTTCTTTTTCTCTCTGAATAGCCATTGCTAAATCCTTCTCCACATCCTACACAAAAACATAACAAAATGATAATGTTCAAACAAACAAAGAAACAATTGCATGGATCTAGAGACCATAACAGACTTCAAACAAACCTTTGCCATGTGAGCTGCCAATCCATTTGAACTTGCTGATTCATCCACCTTCACCAAACACCTTTTCAAACCATCTTCAGCTTCACTGCTATCTTTTCCTTGACATTTGATGCAAACAAAGTTTGATGGCTGATCCGAAGGGTGCTCTTTTGGTGAGGTTTGAACAGAAACATTCGCCCTGTCAGCTGATAAACATGGTTTCAGTGCCAAATGCTCAAAAGAGAAGGAGACAGATGACCGAGCGACTGCTGAGTTCCTCTGATGATGGTCAATTATCTGTAATCCTCTATGGAGGCTAGCTGCCAAGGACTCAGTAGGGCCTGCAAATATTCTACTAGATCTCAAGGAGGATTTCTGCTCCACCTCTTCCTGAATGGGGAGATGATTTGATGATAGAACTAAGCTTTTCCTTTGAGAATTTTTTATTTTAGGAGACTCAGACAACACAGGATCTTGAAGGGCTGTAGACAAGCTGTTCCTCAATGGAGGATCAATAGCAATAGAGCTTTTCAGAATTTTATCAAATCCATCCATTGATCCAAGGTTGTTTTCAGAATTAATTTCTTCATACTCACTCCCTTCTGAACAGCTTAAATAATTCTCACATGTAACTCCTGTATCACAACCTTCTGCAGAAAACAAGAGTGTGTTTTCTCCAATCTCAGAATCTTCTTTCGTGTTATCTTCCTCTGAACTATGTATTTTCTCAATATTAAGTCTTAATTCCTTTACATCATCCTCATTGATGCAAAGATTCTCTTCAGAATCATTCTCTATGCAAGGCAAGATCAGTGATCGATTGAGGCTTAATCTTAACTGATTCAAGCTTTCACGTACATTTCCCCCTCCAAAGTACCCACGATTGCCAATCGAGTTGCATGTACTGGACTTGGCTCTCATGAGTTCTTCCTGCAGTTGTGAAACTACATTCAGGATACACTGAAGCTTAAAAAGAACCGTGCTTTATCTATTAGTAAAAAAGCAACAATACCTTTAACTGCCGAATCTGATCGCTCAGGTCATTGACATCGTCCTCTGTTATTTCATTCACAACAGGTTCATTCTTTAAGAGTTTTGCCCTTGATCCAAATCTCAGGGTGCTTATACTTTCATTATTGCTCCTGCTTATGAAAAGAAAAAAAAAACATTAAAGCACAAAGTACAGAACTTAAAAAATATGCCAACAATTCCATTATCCTCCTACAAAAATGTTTCAAATTGGCAGGAAAGTATTGTAAATAGCTTCACCCTGAACTAGAATCATCACCTCAAAACCACTGTCATTTTCTATTTTAGATTTCACATTTTCTATCTAATATATCACTATATATGAAAGGTGGAAGAATTGTTTACTTTCTGTCTGGAGAAATGGTGCATATGATGGAGAGTTTAGCATTCCCACCAAATGATTCTTTCAGCAGATGAGTCAGGCGAGAACTTCTATATGGAATTTCTTCAGATTTCTCCAATTTACTTCCTTCTGCAAGGATATTGACCAAGTGCCTACAAAAATTGCAAATTATGCATTAATTAGAACATGCACGCAACTAAAGGGATGCATACTTGCATCTAGTAGAATTCTACACAAGATAAATCATTTTGCAAGTAAGATCATTCAAGAGAACAATTAATAAGCAACCAAGTTTTTCATTTGTAGCTTCCATAATATCTAGTTTGATTAAAAACTCTAGATGTTTATTTATACATCAAACTAAATACTATAACGTGCATCTGCATAGCCACACTAGTATAACAGTAATGAAAATTTCTTATCTTGGTGCTTTTTTATACATTTGGTATAACTCACGAAGGTAACATAGCTGTATAGATGTGGATCAGCTATGACATTTATTTCTAAAATGAAAATATCTCAAATTGACGTCACTTGCTGCTCTCAGAATTCAGATCACCAGATTGAACTTCAAGTAATATCATATGGAAGAATTCCATTACTTTGTCAAAAACAACTATCTGGACTAAAGCAATCGGATAGAAAAAACTCTAGGCAGATTGAGATGCATCAACAAGTTGCAATAATACGCATGAATGAGCGATATACTTAGCAGAGAATAATATAATGGTGCAAATGCCTAAACAAAACTCAAATGATAGCAGCCATACCCAAGCTGTGATGTAGACTTCTTTATGTATTTTCCCTCTTTCACATGCTGTTTACTAGAATTAGCAAGTAAATTTCTCTCAAATCCAGCAAGGTCTACCAGACTGATTCTACTAATCTTTGAACTGCCAAAGCACTTCGAAGACGACTCCTGCGAATCACCAAAATATATAAAGTACATAATATGGAATAAAATTATTTGATAAATATATCAATTTCTTGATGACTTTGATTTAGCCTTGAAAATACACCTTCAAAAAATGATGCTAAAAACTTAAAAGTGGTTATTTTCTAAATGATTGGGCGGCTTTAGGATGTTTAGGGAGAAGACTCGACAGTGTCAATATGAGTATCATTAAGAAATTTTTCAGAGCTGAAACTTGAAAAATTACTTGACATTCTATAGTTCGGAGGAAATTTTACCTTGCACCAAGACTCAATTATGCATGTGAACATGACGTGGGATCTTGAGCTCTTGGAGTTTACACTTGTTGTTCCAACCTTTCTATTGGATAGGCCCTGCAACAATTAGTAACAACTAGCCCTTAGTTCACAGGAGAACTCTCATGCGAGGATGAATATCATATGATAAAAGTCTCCTCTCTACCTTAATCAAAATTTGAGTGACATCCTCATAGCTGCTTACATACTCCTCAGTCAAATTCTCAATATAAAATCCATTTTTTGGGTCATCCTTTATCTGATATAAGCAAACCAAAAACCAACTTTAGTTAAGATAATATATGAGATTATGATAAGACAATGACTTTTGCAAAAAATTAGACAACATTAACAGATTCACTGAAAGAAACAGTAAATTAACCTCCAAATCTCGTTGTGTTGGATCGAGTAGATCACCAATTTTATCATCATACACCTGATAAAATAAATTACCTATATTAAGACATGTATATGAAATCAAAGAAAAAACCCAGACACTCTACAAAACATGCAAGGATCACCTCTAGAAACGAGCATCGACACTGATAATTTATCTGTTTGCCATTAGTATTCCCCTGCTCCTGTGTCATTAATTGAAGCATTCACAAAATGTCTCAATTGTCCATTTACAATCTCTCACAAGTCAAGTTAACTACAGTGAATAAAGTACACTACCTTTTGAATCTCTGAGAAAAGATTCTGGAAAATACGAGGGGCAATCCCCTGAAGACCATTGATGGATGGACCCTCAACCATAGAACTCTGTGGTCCCCAAATTGTGTAGGACTTTCCACTCCCAGTCTAGCATTCAGATCCCAAAAGATAACACAATATCCATTAGATGCTTGTATAAAAAAAATTGAAAGACATTTAAAGTAATATTAGCCAAGATTACCTGTCCATAGGAAACTATAGACGTATTGTAACCAGATAATGCTTCCTTAACCAAAGGAGCACCTACTAATTGGTATATGTCCTCCTAAAATCACACATCAAGATTTGTTGCTCAATTTGTAGGATAATGTTATTGAAGAAAACCAAAAAAAAAAAAAAAGAGATCTTCAAACCTGAGTAGAATCTGATTCAAACACCGCATCAAATGTATATTTCCTTTCACCAACAGAGAGTGAATCCTTAGAAACTTTTCTGTAGGCAGTATTTCCATATCCTGGTCTAATCCTCACAGCAACCTATCCATACACCAAAGTACCAAAATTTCATGTTAATACACCATATACATCTCAAGATGTTAGATTTCAGAAACAAATCAACTCTATATAATTGAAAAATGACATCAAACCCATAAAGACGCACATTTAGGGTTTCACAAAACTGCAATTCTAAAAATTTTGGGGCAGTACCTTGACCAGTGGATCTGGCACTTCAGGTCCATTTTCCTGGACCACGGATTCAGTGAGTTCCTCTTTTTGAGGATAGATTTTGACTTTTGAGGGCGACTTTTTGGAGAGTGAAGTAGAGGCGCAAAGTGGAGGATCGCAGATCTGAATGTTTGGATCAACCGGGGCTATGTTTTCTGCATCGGATCGGAGTTTCGAGCGTCTGCTGTGAAGAATTTTTTGCTTTGCTTTAGGGAGTAAACTCTTGAATGGCGCTGAGGCCGAAATGCTTCCGAACAATCTGCTGCTTTCGGATGCCATAAAAGAATTCAACGGAGCAAACTATCAATATTTACTTCTTCACCAATTGATTCAGCGACAAGAGATCCGAGATGGATAAACAAGAAATGAGTATTGATCAACGAGTGAAAGGCCGCGTGTATGAGAGAGAGTGAGAGAGAGAGAGTTTTCGAAATTTAAAATGCAGTTTGAGTGATGGAAAGAGAGACGTTATATTTGCAGAATGTGACCGTTGGAAATGGCTTAGCGGAGCGTTTAAAATTTTAAACCTAGTTGGGAAATGACAAAATAGGGCTTTTTATATCTTCATCGTTTTTTGGTAAAAATTTGGGCATATATGAATTATGAAGTTGAAAACTTGGAATGACAAATTTCAATAATTCAAATAAATAAATATACTTAGTAAATACTAGTAAATTACCAAAATACTCTCGAGGATTGTTCAAATTACCAAATAAATCCATTGGTTTGGAAAATTATCAATTATCCCATTTAACTTGTTTTTTATTTAAATATTAATAATAAAAATATCTCTTTTCTAAAATAAAGAGGGATAAAAATGACATCAAAACTCATGTATTTAATTAACATTGTATTTTTAATTTTACTATTTAATTTTATTTTTTTGTTTTTAAATGTAGAAAAAACTAGAATTAGAGAGGTTTTTTAATATGGAAAAGATATCTATACTTATATATTTAATATTAGATTTTTAAATTTTAGTATTTTATTTATTTACTTTTTTTTTAATTTCAATACTTAGATTTTTTTTTAACATGTAAAAAAAACCACCTCTAATCACAATTTTCTATATTTAAAAATAAATAAATAAATTAGTGATATTTAAAATGTTGAATACATGAGATTTGATGTCATTTTCATCCCTCTTTATTTAAGAAAAGAGATATTTTTATTAATATTCAAATAAAAAACAAGTCATCAAACTACGAGGTTTACTTGGTAGTTTGGACAAACCTCGAAGGAAATTTTGGTAATTTACCCTAAATACTATTCTTCTGTCTCAACTTATTCTGCGTCGTTACTGTAGACACGGCGTATAAATTTTATTTTATTTTTTAATAATTTTATTGACTCTTGAAGAGTAATGTAATATTTTAGATAAGAAATACTCGTCCCATAAAAATTGGTGTTTTTGCTTTTGCACGTGAATTAAGGATTATTATTATTTAATATATAGTGAGTAGTGAGCTGTTATATTAATTGGTGTGTGAGCCCCATATTTTAGTTGTATTAGTGAGTGTGTAGGTCTCATGTGATTAAAAAAGGAAATTAGACTTTTTGGGTAAGACGCCCAAAATGGAAAAAAAAATTCTTTGAAGGGGACTAAGTGAGTACTTTCTTCATTCTGGGTTAAGGTTTATATTTTTCATTTTAAATAAAACATTTTTGGTTTGTCTATGTTAATGTTTACATTTTATTTTTTTTTATCAAGTTGGGCCCATATAAAGTACTCCTAATTAATTACTCATAAATGGCTTACTTAGAATACTAATACAATTTTCCAACTAACATTAAAATATTATATCTCTTAATTTACTTGTAAAAATCAAACATAAACGTTTATAATTTGTGAGATCAAAATAAACATAATTTTAATTTTTACATTTTTTAATTTAGTTATTTACTACAACTTCATTCAATATTTTAATTGAGATATCATAAAAATTCGCAAAACTGAAATTATATGTTTTGTGTGCATAGTAATTAGTTGTTTGATTCATTTAAATTTTGAAGCATATTTAATTATGAGTCAAAATCATTTTCTAAAAACACCATGTGTATTAATTGTGTCAGAATTTAATAAAAATACGAAGTACCAAATGAATGTTTGTTAATTCTTAAATTCACATTAATGTTATCCATATATGTTGAATTTATGCTTATAATCCATTAACGGAGTATTCAGTATTTTAGTCAATGCGGTGGACTCCTTAATTAATTATTAAGGGTATTTAATGTTAAACATAAATAGAAAAAAAAGTTTATAATGATCATGAATTAGAAAAATGAGTAGATAAAATTTGACACACTGCAAAAATTGAAGTATAGTGAAGAAAATTGTCAACTTTCACAGAGTGCTAATTTGTAGTAATAAAGTTGGTATTCACATCTAAATTTTACTTGAATTGATATTAGGTGCCGCTGGTGCAAGTTGCAACATTGTATAATTTTTTATTTTATTTTATATAAATATTACTCTGTATACATGTTCTTTAATAATTGTATATTTTTTATACTAAGTTTTTTATTAAAAAACTAACATCCGTATAACTTTTTATTCAATACTGTATACTCCATCCGTCTCATCCTAATAGTTACACATTTCCTTTTTTGGCGTCCCATCCTAATGGTTGCATTACCCTTTTTGGTATATTGGACCCACACAAATTAATTATTTCACTCTCCATGGACTCATACATCACACAAATAAACCTACCCACTTTACATTAAAATATTTTCTCTCACCTCAATACACATTAAAATATTATACTCTTTAATCCCCGTGCAAAAAACAAACGTAACTATTATGACGGAACGGAGGGAGCACATATTTTTTAATAATTGTATATTTTTTACACTCAATTTTTCATTAAAAAAACTAACAATTAAATTGTCAACACACTGGTACACCCCAAAAACGAGTATGTCTGTAACTTATTATATCTAGTTCTACTTTGATAGCTCAATTTTTTTAAAAAATTATTATTATTGTTCTTATAGTAAATCCTTCCAAAATCCAGTACTCTTACACCACCGTTGCAGATATAACAAAAAGTAAAAAAAATAAAAAGTAAAAAAAATAAAAATAATATATATATATTAAAAAAGAAAAACTCCTCCAATTCTCAATAATTTTCACTCTTATAAATTAAGAAAAATTATAATTTTTAGGAATTTTATAATTATTTTTTAATAATAAATTATAAAATATGTTGTATTAGTAAGGATGAATTCTTTTTACGTATGAGAAAGATTGTTAAATTTAGTTTTTATATTTTGTAAAAAATGATTGTAAGACGTAGTAAAATTAAAATGGTGAAAATTAGAGTTGACGGGAGTATGGAGTATGTTTTCTGTACAATGCAATACTTTTAATACTTTTATCTTTTTATTTGTATAGATAGATAGATTTGGTATCTTTTGGGTTTTGTTGAAAAAAAGTTGATTGTTGATTGTAGCCGGAAGGTAATTGGGCAAATGCCCGTAAGAGGTCTGCTATAAAATCAGAGAAAATATCAATTTTAATTTTGTATCTTTTTCAAAATCTAATTTTTGTCCTATAATTTTTAGTATTTTTAATTTTAGTTCTTTTAATTTCAATTTTGATCCTGTAACTTTTAAATTTTCAATTTTAGTCATATAAATTTTAAATTTAGTCCTGTATCTATTTCAATTATCAAAATTAGTCCTGTATCTTTTGAAATATGATATAATTTATAATATGACTAATTTTGAAAATTAAAAAAAATATAGGACTAAATTTGAAATTTATAGGACTAAAATTGAAAATTTTAAAGTTACAGTACCAAAATTGAAACTAAAAGGACTAAAATTGAAAATACAAAAAGTTACAGGACTAAAATTGAAAATACTAAACTTATGTACTCCGTTTAATAGGGGGTGAGCTATTTGCATTCCCAAAATTGTTAGATGAACTCAATTGATAAATGTATCCCAATAAAATTAAAACTTACATATTTAAATTATTAAATACATCTCATACAAAGATAACTTTACCTTTTTAATTAATCAAAAAATTAAAAAAAAAAAGAATATATAAGAATGAATAATATATTAGCATCTTCTCCACAGCCTTCAATTGCTCAGCGTCGTCCAGAGTAGTAGGCACCTGCTGCATTATCTGTTTCATAATCTACTCCCCAACAAACTCATTCGAAACCACAACCCACTGCATTATCTGTTTCATAATCTCCTCCCCAACAAACTCATTCAAAACCACAACCCACATACGCTGCTCGATATAATTATAAAATTGACTCTTCAATAAGTACATATATAATTTTTCCATCTTACAGACAAAAGTGTACAAAAAGGACTGCAACAAGCCGAATGTATTCGGATCTGGGTTATCCCCAAAGCTAGAACCAGCGAAACTCCCAGAAGTGTTGATGACGCGAACCGAGACGCAGTCAATAATTTGTCGAAGTTTAACTTCAAGGTCTTCGTCCTTGGGGTTGACAGCGGGCGGTGTGTACTCACCCACCTGTTGGAGTATGGAGCCTGAATTCTTTGGGCTCATATTTCCTTTGGCCCAATTGATCCTAATAGGCTTAGAGTTGGGGCAAGATGTCTATTTAATAGATTGTTTCCCATTTTAGTTAACTTGATCAAGAAATTTCTCATTGTAGTTGACTTGATCAACAAGAAAAGAAAATACCTGGCTTGGCATCGCCCCCAGACTTAGTCGTAAGACGAACTGAGTAAACAAATCTCGTGTTATTCGTGTCATCGTGTGTGCGTGTGTCTAAATCCTAACAACTGGTATCAAGAGCCTCGGGTTCGAAGGGAGCAGTCACGATGAGCGACGAGAAGATTTCAATCAAACAGTTTGAAGGATCAAATTTTGGGTTCTGGAAGATGCAGATCGAGGATTATCTCTATGGTAAAGATCTGTATGTCCCCTTAGAAGAGTAGGTGAAACCCGAAAAGATGGATCAGAAGGAGTGGAATCTATTGAACAGAAAGGCGATGAGTGCGATACGTTTATCATTGTCCATGAACGTAGCCTACCACACAACTAAAGCCAAGTCTGCAAAGGAGATGTTGCAAATCTTGGAGGAGATGTATCATAAGCCCATAACTTCGAACAAAGTTCATCTGATCAGACGATTGTTCAACCTCAGAATGTCGGAGAGCACATTTGTGCAGCAACATCTGAACGAGTTCAACATGATCATTGGGTAGTTGTGTTCAGTCAAAATCGAATTCACTGATGAGGTACTTGCTTTAGTTTTGTTATCTTCTTGCCAGATAGTTGGGCTGCCACAGTAACTGCAGTTAGCGCTTCATCCGCAAAAGATAAATTAAAACTTGACGAAGTGAGAGATCTGATGATTAGTGAGGAGGTTCGCAGAAAAGAGTCTGAATTTACTTCAGGGTCAGCGCTGAATACGGAGGATAGGGGCAGATCGAAGGATAGGCAGAATCATGGCAGATCAAAGTCCAGAGGAAATAGTCAATCCAAGAAAGACAAAGACTCAATCCAGTGCTTGAATTGTGACAAGTTTGGTCACTACAAGAATCAATGTACATTACCCAAGAAAAACAAGAATGGACAGAATGAGAAGATGACAGCAAACGCAACCACAGATGATATTAGAGATGCGTTGGTCTTGAGTGTCAGTAGTCCACTGGAATCGTGGGTGTTGGATTCTGGAGAATCATTCCACTTATGGGAAAAGGATATGTTCAGATATCTACACCAAACGGATCAACATTAAAGCTGAATGGTATTAGGCACATTCCAGGATTGAAAAGAAACTTGCTTTCAATCGGACAGCTTGATGTAGAGGGATACTAAGCGACTTTCGGCAGCAACAATTGGAAGATCAGTAAAGGAGCAATGATAGTAGCGCGGGGAAAGAATGAGGGGACATTATATACTACAACCAACTCCAAGGACTGCGTTGATCTTGCAGGAGCTACGACCAATGTTGATTTGTTGCACTGTCAGCTGGGTCACATGAGCGAGAAAGGGATGAAGGTAATGTGTTTGAAAGGGAGACTTCCAGGGCTGAAATCTGTTGAAGTTGGCTTATGCGAGGACTGTGTTTTCGGGAAATAGAGAAGGATAAGTTTTTCGAGAGGTGGCAAAACCTTGAAGGCAGAAAAGTTGGAGTTGGTGCATAACGATCTATGGGGACCAGCACCTACGAATTCCCTTGGTGGTTCAGAGTATTACATGACCTTCATTGATGACTCTACTCGAAAGGTATGGGTATATTTTTTGAAAAATAAAACTGATGCATTTGATATTTTTAGAAAGTGGAAAGCCCTTGTAGAGAATGAAACGGAGCTGAAAGTAAAATGTCTTTGTTCTGACAATGGAGGTGAATGTGAGCTCCGTGAATTCAAGGAATATTGTGCTGAGAATGAGATTCGCATGGAGAAGACTGTGAGAGGAACTCCCCAGCAGAATAGGGTGGCAGAACGAATGAACAGAACTTTAAATGAGCGAACTAGATGCATGAGGTTGAAGAGTGGACTGCCTAAGATGTTTTGGGCAGATGCAGTAAACACAACAGCATACCTAATTAACATAGGTCCATCAGTTCCATTAGAAAACAGAATACCAGAGGAAGAATGGACGGGAAAAGAGGTAAATTTGTCTTACTTGCGTGTATTTGGTTGTGTTACATATGCTCATATTAAATCTAATGATAGAAGCAAGTTAGATGCTAAATCTGTTAAGTGTACATTCATTGGTTATGGTGGTGATGAGTTCGGTTATAGACTCTGGGATGAGGACAACAGAAAGATTATTCGCAGTAGAGATGTGGTTTTCAATGAACAGGTTATGTACAAGAACAAATTGGAGGCATCAAATTCTGACAAGACTAATACCCAAGAAGTCGAGTTAGACATCTCAAACTAGAATGGGAGTAAGGAGAGTCAGAATGAGGAAGAGGTTCTTATTGAAGAACCAAGGACACCACCACCACCATTGAAGGATCCGTTGCAGAGACCAGCTAGAGAGCGACGTGCACCTGATAGGTATTCACCCTCTAACTACTACTTATTACTTACTGATGGTGGTGAGCCTGAGTATTATGCAGAGGCAGAGTAGAGTGCAGATAGACGCAAATGGAGAACTGCTATGGATGATGAGTTAGCATCTCTTCTGTTGAATGACACTTGGGAATTTGTTGAGCTCCCAAAGGGGTAAAAAGGCTTTGCACTGCAAGTGGGTCTACCAAATCAAGAATGAAGCTGACGGTAGTAGACGCTATAAAGCCCGACTGGTTGTCAAGGGGTTTGAGCAGCGACATGGTATTGACTATACTGATGTCTTTACTCCTGTTGTAAAACTGACCACTATTCGAATGACGTTGAGTATGGTAGCTGCAGAAAATTTGATGTTGCATCAGATGGATGTGAAGACGACATTCCTCCATGGTGAATTGGTGGAGGAGTTGTACATGACACAGCCTGAGGGTTTCGTAAAGAAGAGAAAGGAGCCACTTGTATGCAAATTAAAGAAAAGCTTGTATGGCCTAAAACAAGTCCCAAAGCAGTGGTATAAGAAGTTTGACAGCTTCATGATGGAGATTGATTACCATAGATGTCAAGCTGATCATTGTTGCTACTACAAGAGGTTTGACAATAGCTTTCTTATTCTCTTGCTATATGTTGATGATATGTTGATCGTAGGAGCTGATGCAAGAGAAGTATATAAGTTGAAAAAGCAGTTGTCAGAACAGTTCTCCATGAAGGATCTTGGAGAGGCAAAACAGATTTTGGGCATGAGGATTGAACGTGATAAGGCGATGAGATATATGTATCTTTCACAGATGAGTTACAATCAGAAGGTCCTGGAAAGATTTAACATGTCAGAGTCGAAGCCTGTGGGTGTTCCATTGGGAAGTCAATTCAAACTTTCAAAGAAGGTGTCACCAAAGAACAAGGAGGAACGTGCACAAATGATGAGTGTTCCATATGCCTCAGCAATTAGTAGCATTATGTATGCCATGATGTGTACAAGACCAGATATTGCTCATGCAGTGGGAGTAGTAAGCCTGTTCATGAGTGATCCAGGCAAGCAACATTGGGAAGCAGTGAAGTGGGTCTTGCGATACTTGAGAGGTACCATAGGCAAGACTTTGTGTTTCAATGGCAAGAGTATGGCGCTGGTGGGTTATGTGGATGTAGACTTGGCATCAAATGACTTTGATGAGAGAAGAAGTACAACCGGGTATGTCTTTACTTATGGTGATACTACTATATCTTGGACTTCTAAGTTGCAGAAGGTTGTTGCATTATCCACCACGGAGCCAGAGTATGTAGCCGTGACAGAGGCAAGTAAGGAGATGGTGTAATTGCAGAATTTCTTGGAAGAACTTAGGAAGGAGCATGAAAGTAGTACTCTTTTCAATGATAGTCAAAGTGCTATATTTCTTGCAAATAATCTGGCATTTCACTCAAGAACAAAGCATGTTGAGTTGAATTATCACTACATCCGTCACCTTTTGGAGAAGAAGATCTTGCAACTTATGAAGATCCTTGGAAATGAGAATTCAGTGGACATGTTTACTAAGGTGGTGTCCTTAGAGAAGTTGAAGCTATGCATAGCTTCAATTGGCCTTGGAACTTGAAGAAAAGGCTAGACGATGCCAGACAGATACGGGAGAGGAACAAGAAGATATGACTATATGGATGATTTAGTCTCCAAGTGGGAGATTGTTGGAGTATGGAGCCTGAATTCTTTGGGCCCATATTTCCTTTGGCCCAGTTGATCCTAATGGGCTTAGGGTTAGGGCAAGATATCTATTTAATAGATTGTTTCCCATTGTAGTTAACTTGATCAAGAAGTTTCTCATTGTAGTTGACTTGATCAACAAGAAAAGAAAATACCTGGCTTGGCATCGCCCCCAGACGTTGTCGTAAAACGAACTGGGTAAACAAATCTCGTATTATTCGTGTCATCGTGTGTGTGTCTAAATCCTAATACCACAAGATACCATATGTTCCTCGTCATCTGTTCCAGCTTAGCAGGAATCGGATTCTCCTTGTCGTCGTCGATGATGGAGTCGGGCCACATCACCCACAGGAACTTCTGCCCATTGTTCACCAGCCCAAACCAGAACTCTAAAAGCTCATTTCTTGTCAGCAATGTCACGCTTCCGAAGCTCAAGTAAAGTACGGATTTGTGTGGCTGCGTATCTAGCCACGTAATGGAACTCCGATCTTCTTCGTAGAAGCTACTGGAGGTGAGAGATGATTCGGGCTGTAATGGGATTTCAGGTACGTGTGGAATGCATCGATGGAGAACAGATTCGTGATTGCTTTTCGAATTTGATCGAGAATCGGGCCTTCTAGATCTTCGAAGGTGTTGAGTATGAGTCAATTGGAGAGCACCGATCGTCATGTTTCTCTGATTATGGTCTGAAATCCAGGGTCATTGACATCATGTGCAAGGTAGAATGCCGGAAGATCCTGCCGCCTGAGATATCCCTCCATTCCCGGCACACTCGCTAAATCCATAAAGGAGAAGGAGACATAGTTTCAGAGGACGACAATACCTCCTAACTGCTCTCTTCAAAAAAGAAAAAAAGTGTTGGGTCAGTACAACCGAACACACATATTTGTTCTGTTGTAGGAAATGAATAGTGAGAAAAAGTTACTCAATTATTCGATCAGAATGAAATTCATCTGGAGAGACGATTGTCTGGAATTCAAGCTGGAAAGATGGCTGTCGGAAGTGCGGAAGAAGTTCGAAATGAGGATCAGTACAGGTTCGTGGCGTTCAATGCAGGGTCGAGGATATGTTTGGGGAAAGATCCGACTTACTTGCAGATGAAGCTGATAGCGGCGGCGGTGTTGCTCCGCCACCGCTTGGTGGTGGCGCCGGGGCACAACTCACAAGGTTGATCAGAATATGTCGTTGACGCTGTTCACGAATGAAGGCCTCAAGGTAAAAGTGTACTCTAGGGATTTAATTTAATTTTATTTTATTATTTCTAAAATAGTATTTATGTCTTCTAGCATAATTATGTTTTACTTATATATATTAGTGGGGTTTGTTTAGCAAATATGGGTGCAAATAGCCTCCCCATTTAATATAAATTATTTATATATTCAACATTTAAATTATTATGTACATCCAATCTATTCCATTCCATGTTAAATTATTCAACTTTGATTGAATTTCTCTCATAATTCATCTTCACGTTCTTTTTTTTTTTTTTTTTTTGCTAGTTTCTCTATCTCACTCTGAATTCTTAGTAAATAATTAAGATTTGATATGGATCTATTCACTTTCTCTTATTTCCAAAATTGAATTGATTTTGGAATGATAATGATTACGATGGAGAGTAAAACAACCCTAATCAATGAGGTCTCCATTCAGGGAGAAAATATCATTTTTAGTACGGTAATTTTTATCAAATTCAATTTTAATCTTATAATTTTATATTTTTTTCAATTCTAGTTTTTCATATTTCAATTTTGAGAGGGATTAGGATAGGACTGAGCAAAAAATTTTGAAAACCGCCCGCACTGAATTGTACCACACCGCTATATACAATTATTTAGATAAATCGCAATTATAATTTAAGGAAAAACCGCACCGCACTTTATGGTGCGGTTTCATTTTTATGGTCGAAACCACACCGACCGCACCGCTAATTTTTATTAGGATTATATTATATATTTATACATGTTAGTATTTATGTAGTTTAGTCATTACTCATTAGTTATTCACTCACTCTTCCAATAAAAAATAAATTCTATTAATGTTGTTGTTTTTATCTTCACTCTATAGATGTGTTCTAACTTCTTTTCTTTTTACTTCAATGGAGTATTTCTTATCTTTATTATTTATCCCATACATCTATGTAAAATCCCAACTATAAGCTAATCAACTAGTCTAACCTCCTATGTATTATTAGATCAAGAGTTGCAAATATTTTCACATGACTATATGTTTATATTTATATATTAAAGTAAATGGGATCACTTATTATAATTATAAGTTTCATCACCTATTCTACATATTAAATGTTTGACATGTGTTATTATCATGGCTAAATAAATTATCGCCAAATTTACAAGGATGCAATGATCATTACTTATGCAATAAGTTTTTTTATTAGAAAGTTGTAAAATACGAAGTGTGTAGTACAATTGTAAAATAAGAGATTCGGATCAAAATTTATGTAGGCTAATCTATTAATAAAACAGCCAAACAGCACCAAAACCGATCGAAATCGTTTAAAACCGCATAATCAATATTACTTGAAAAACCGCGATTTAAATTTGATTACTAAAGCGAACCGTATATGATAATGCAATTTAAATTATATAGAAAAAACTGTATAACTGCACCGTGCACACCCCTAGACTAGGGTACAACTGGGTGTACGAAGTACCAATTGAATTGGTACACCTTTGGTCCATACCCTTCTTAATTAATTCATACTCCTTCATTAATGTTATTTTTTTTATTTTTAAATTTATTTTATTTAAATGATTATTATACCTTAAACCCTAGGGATAAATTATATTCTAAACCACAATGGTAAATTACAATTATACCCTAAACCCTAGGGATGAATTATACCCTAAATCACAAGGATAAAATTACAATTATACTCTAAACACTAAACCCTAGGGGATAAATTATACCCTAAACCCTAGGGGATAAATTATACTCTAAACCACAAGGGTAAAATTACAATTATACCCTAAACCCTAAACTCTATGGATAAATTATACCCTAAACTACAAGGGTAAAATTGCAATTATATCCCTAAAATTAAATAATTAAAAAAATAGTAACAGCAACAGTTAAAAAACAAAAAAAAGAAGGAAAACACACACTGAAGGTGAAGGAAAGAGTATAATAATTTTAGTCCATTGTGTTCCAATTTCAGTCTTTCTATCTCAATTTCTACTCCCTCCGTCCCGTAACAATTGACACATTTTTTTGGGTACGGAGATTAAGGAGTATAATAATTTAATGTAAAGTAAAGTGAGAGAAATAATATTTAATATATAGTGGGTAGTTGTATTAGTGGTGATTGTGATGGGTATCTGGGTCCATGTAAATAAATAAATTGTTTTTATGTGGGTCTCATATCCTTAAAAAAAATATGTTAATTTTTTAGAGATAAATAAAAAAGGAAAGTGTGTCAATATTTTTGGGATGGATGAAGTATTAAACTTTGCCTGCCACATCACCCCAAGTCAATACACATACCAACTTATGTACCCACCAACCTATAGCTCATAAAACAACAACCCATATCCCACTGACCACAAACACTGTGAATGAAAAAGGTTGGTAGATTAACAAATTAGCAAGAGTAAAAAAAAAATATAATAGATTTCTACAACCCTAATTTTTAAAAATAATAATAAAAAAATAAAAAATCTAAAATATAATTATGAGCACCATTAAAATTTTGAAAACATTAATCAAGGCATGTATACAAAACTCTTCTTTTAATTCTTGAAAATGTTAATCAAGACGTATCAATCTTTAATATTATTAAATATCGAGTTCGAATGTATCAATCTCTTACGGAGTATCTTAAAAAATAAAAGAAAACATAAAACCTTAAAAGGAAATGATTCGATTGCGTTTTCATTCTACAAATTTATCGAACAATTAGAACTAGTAGTAGTACATGATACTGATGATAGATTAAATCTCAAATGCTAAATAATGAGTATTATAAACTTAGTCTGATTTATTTATCCAATAAAATGTGATCAGATAATGCAAACCAAAAAAACAGATGCCTGAAGTAATTAATTAGGTGATGTGTCGATTATTATACTAAGACATTTGCTAACTCTTCATTTCAAAAAGAAAGACAAAATCATGAGTGCTTTGAATTTACCAAGTCATTTGGTAGCAGAAAATGAATGTGAAAGTAGACTATTCATAAGGACAATGGTAGTTTCCTTTCCGTACAAGAAAGGATCCACACGGGAAACTTGACTAATAATATAATTTTTTTTATATCCAAAAACGAACTAGTGGAGGCAATGGTTCAAGGTTTAACTAAAAAATTAGATACTCTCTTCGTCCCGTTTCAATGTTTACGTTTGTTTTTTGCATATTGATTAAGAAGTATAATATTTTAATAGATTAAGGGTGGAAAAATATAATATTTAATGTGAAGTAGGTAGGTGGATAAGTGTTGAATGATATATTAAATGTTTTAGGTGGATCCCATATTCCAAAAAAGAAAACGTAAACATTGAAATGAGACGCGTAAAATAGAAATGTAAACATTGAAACAGGACGGAGGGTGTATGTATTTTTAATTATATCTCCATTTTAAAAAAATGCACAACTACCAAAATTATTTTACAAAGTTAAAAAATTAATTTAAATAAAAATACAATTAAAAAATTATTTATAGTTCATAATTTGCAATTAATAAGCATCAATTCAATGTTATAATTCCTAATTTAATCTAAAATTTAAATATTATATTCTAAAATATACACACAAAATAAAAGGAAACACCATAAAAATAAAAAAAATTCAAAATTTAAAAATCGAAAGAAATATATATGGAAATTGATTTGGATCAGTTCAACCGATTTTATCAATTTGGCCGGCTCAACCCGATCCAACTTTAAATTTTTTTTTTAATGTTCCAAACTGATTCTGAGTCTAGTTCTAGTTGAAGTAGCCGGTCCGATTTAATTTTTTGATAACATTGCTAAAAATGATAAAAATAAAAAAATCGTCCAGAAAATTTTTTTTTTTTTTTAAAAATGTCATTATATCTAAAGCTTATTTATAATTTATATGTTGATAAGCCATGAATAACAAGAATGAAATATGTTACGAACCATAAAATAAAATAGACCATGTACTACAATAGTAAAATTACTCTTTCAAAGATAAACTTTTACTCTTTTAAATAAAAAATATTACTCATCTCAACAAAAATATAAAAAATCATAACATGAGAATTTGAGGAGTAACATTTATTGTTATGAAAAATAATAGTTTATCGCTCTAAAAAAAATAATTCTTCATACACTGAAGAATAATTTCAGCAAAATCAAGATACAATGTGAATACACCCAGTGCTTGCATTATCAATTTCACATCCTAATACTTCCTGTTTTACTATCATCTATGAACTCTAATTACCTATAAAATTTGTGTGTGTGGGTGTTGGGTGGGGGGGGGGGGGGGGGTGTTGGGTGGCATTTTGTTAGGCTATATGAGTAGGTGTAAGGAATACACAACACATGAAAGTAAGCAGAAGTAAATCCAGAGTGCAGAGTGAGAGCAGAGAAGGTGAGCAAAATGAATAATGATATGATACTATTCAACATCTTTATTGAAGGGAAACCAACAAGGCAATGGTATCCCCCATATCCCATATTTCACTCAACACCACAATCTCACAATACACTCTCTCCGAATCCGAGAGCAACATCAATCCCAGATACAGAAAGACGAAACGACTTCGCCATAACATAAACAAAAAACAATGAATACAAAAATAACTCTCTACCTTTCCAGTGTCGTTGGTACCCGTCCAAGTGTCACACAACAAATAAAGCTAGAAGGATCTCCCACATTATATTCCTCAGTTCAATGTACATCTCAATCAAAATGCTGGTAAATGAGCCTAAGTTATGCTAAAAAAACCCAAACCTCGTCGTACCTCTCCTGGAAAATGTCTTGCTGATCATGAATACTTTGCACCAAGACCCTGTTAGCTCTCTGTAATAGACATCATTATATAAGCTGAGATATATCTCTATGGAGCAATGCCAAATAAATTCTTGTCCCACTCGAGTTTCCTCTCCTATCATCGTCTTCAGATTACTCTACGCAGAAATTCCTGAAATGATATCATGGAAACTCATTAGTTGACTGTTTTTCAGTTCGAGTATTATATATTCCATGTAAAAGATATAGTAAACGAGAAACAGAGACGAATACTTTTTTTATCAGTTATTAGAAGAACCTTAATGGAGTACTATTTGTTTAAAATGGTCAACATCTTAAATCATTGAAACTTGAATTGTTCAGGTTATGCTAATTGATTTATTTTTTTTACCAAATTCGTAATTTTGACGACTCCTCTACTTAATGAAGCCACTCTTATCACATCCAAACATATGTCTAAATCCAACCTATGTAACTAATATCAAATATGTTTTGTGATTTAATGGAAAAATTCTAATCAGCACTCCCATATCGGATTTTAGTAAAAGTTAAACCTCCTTACGAGGATTATTGAAATCTAGTGCTGAAGCTTGAGATCTTATGGGACATGGCGCATTTCAAATTATGTCTTGAAAGGTAGAGCTTCAAATAACTCATTTTACAATTATTTCAACAAAATAAACAATTAATACTAGGGAGTTTTTACATGGATATTCTTCTACCTCATCATGCATCTCGGAGAAATAAAAGGTCAAGCGCAGTCTATGACTAACTTGGATGACTGCAGTCAATGACTGCCTTAAGAATTAGAATATTTGAAGAGTAAGTTATTGCTGAGATACACTAAAATGAAACCTATGATAAACGATGCTCAAGCTAAAGTTAGCAATTATCTACTTTATTGTGGATGAAATTTTCAAAAGTAGAACACCGTTAACAAGTTTCAAAAGATTATATATTACGCCAGATTATCAGAATCAAATTCCTTTGTTACCATATGTGGAACTTAAATTCTCAGGGGAACTAAAGTAATAAAATATTGAGTCTTAAAGGAAAGTTGAAAAAGCTATAAAATGGTGATGTCACTTTGTCCAAATCTACAGTTTGAAATGTTTCAATCTAATTCTTCACAGCTAAAAAGTTGAGACAGCACGACTGAAGTTAGTTAAAAATTAACACAAGAGCCACTACTCTAATTGGCAAAACAAGTTCTTTACACATTACAATTGGAGTTTTTTCCAGATACTTCCTGATTTCCATAACAGGTACAACAACAACTTCAACATGTACGTTGATGCTAAAATATACGTAGTATAAAGCCATCTAAAGTGCACAGAGTTCTTGTTGTTACACGTGTCTGTTTTTCCTTTGGTAAATAAGTTGAGAATATTAATAATTACTGGAATTTTTAGAATCTTAGCATTTAATCAGTTCTGTTATTACTCTTGACAAACACAATTTTGATTATTCAGAAACAGAAATGAAAACAATACCCATGGAGCAAGTTAGCAAAGCACCATTAAAACCCAAAAAAAAAAAAGAATTAAATACTTAACCAGTAGGAACACACATACTTGGATGAAAATGGGTTTATCTAGATTTTTCAAAAATGCACCCACTAACAAGTAACAGCATTATCTAAACAACTTCCTATTTATTGTAGTGTTATTAAAGGAAAAGAGTCATTATGTCAACATATGTAGACAAATATTTGCATGCAGAGGACATTCATTTCAGGACAAAATTCACTGCATAACCATCATGTCTTACTTCTGATAATAAAATTATTTGCAATTTCCAATGAAGAAACTTAGTACCTCTATTGGATTGTCTACTTGGAATATCATAGCTCACACCATAATCCTCAGAATCTTTAGCATTAACATCTTCAGAATTTCCAAGTCCATAACCAAATGAGCCAGAATGATCCAGCTCAGATGATGTAGTTTGCCAAGTAGGATCACCATAAACAGAGTTACTACGGTAAAAATCTCCGTAAGATCCCTCATAACCACCGGTTGAGACGGAAAATGAAGAGGATGCAGCTACACCTGCTCCACTGTTTCTTCCGAACCCTCCAGCTCCCAGAGCATAGCTATTTTCACCACCTCTGTAGCCAACATTTCCACCCCCAGCGAAGCTAGAAGAACTTCCCCCGAGGGAAGCAGCAATGGGAGAAGTTCCCCAACTCGCTCCATTATTTCTAAAGACTCCAAAACCACCACTTCCAGAGCCAAAGTACGAACCAGAGTTGGCATTATTCGCTGAAGTATTAAGGCCACCATTTCCCCACACATTTCTTGATGGCGAGTTTAGAAAGGAATCACCACGGCTGCTATTTGTATTATAACCAATAGGAGTATTATACCTGCTCTGAGTATTGCTAAAATAAGGGTTCAAAACACGGCCGTAGCCTACATTGCCACCAAAGTTAGAACTGGCATTCAGACCCTGATCCATATTCACACTCACTCCATAAGCAGGAGAACCAAAATGGGAAAAACCGGCACGTGCACTAGCCAATGGATTATATCTCCCATCCATCCTGACACCATAGCCTCCTAGCGAGCTTAGATTATATCCCTGCGGAAAGCTATTGAGGAAGTTGTTCCCTCTGCTAAACCCATAGTTATACCCTACCAGTGGGGGGCCTCTGTTGGGACTTGGAGACAATTCTTTTGGGACGGCTCGCTTTACCTCAACCATCTTGCCATTGAGTTCATGAAAGGTCTTGTGCAGTACCCTATCCACTGCATCCTCCGAATCATATGTTATAAACCCAAAACCTCTTGGCCTTTGAGTATTGTGGTCATACATAACTACGACATCTGTAATGGTGCCAAACTGATCGAAGTAACCTTTAAAGTCACTCTCAGTGACTGTAGATGCTAACCCTCCTACAAAAATCTTTTTAGTGCGTCCAGGTCCCGGTGATCCCTGAATGCTGCCACTGTTTCTATTTATTAAGTTTTGATCATCCCTCGGAACAGCTTTCTTTGCTTCCACCTGAAAGATGAAGAACCATAAATGACCACACAAACAGACAATGTAGAGGAGTAAAAGTAGATTCTCTTGGCAGTAAGTGGCATGAATTTAATTATTCAGAGTTAGGCATCAATCTAGTCATTCATATCTAGCAACACAACACTCTAACTTACCAATATCAGCTCACTTGTTATTACACAATAGTAAATACGCAATGCTACATAACTTAAAGGCAATTCATCCCAACAACTTACAGTTCTACCATCGATCATATGTTTCTCCTGAACAACTCTTTCAGCTACAGCAGGGTCTGAGAAAACAACAAACCCGAATCCACGAGCCCGGCCCGTAGTTCGATCTCTCATGATCACAGTTTCCACTACGTTTCCATATTGCTCAAAGTAATCTTTGAGCCGTTCTTCATTGGTGTCCCAGGAAATCCCACCAACAAAGAGTTTACCTTGATCATTCTCCATCTGTCCTGTAATTGTCCAACCAAAGATTAACACGACAATCTCCCTAGAAACCAAGCATAACAAACTTTTAATCAAATAAAGACAACAAAGGAGATCAACAGAAAACAAAAAAGACTTGCAATTCAAGCAAAACACTCTATTACAACTTAGAATCGATGGAATGTTAGAGAATTGTCTGATCTCTGTCAAATGCGTGAATCAAGAAACCCACTAGTAATTGCACAAGTTGAATCAAAGCCGAAGTAGGAAAAAAAACATAATCTTCAAAACATGGATAAATAATTACAGATCCCAATCAACAAAGAGAATCAGAAAAATCAAGCAGGAACCCAGCAGCAGTGAGTGATCAAATATTAACTAGGAATCGGTGGATTCAATTAAAAATCAGCGGATCCTTGATTCATCAATCAAGATTGAATCGGGATTTGGCAAATTCATGTAGATCGAAGAGGCCCACAATCAGATAAACACAATGTTTATTTTTCAGTTAGCAATAAAACTCACCACTAGGAGCGGGAGAACAGATAGGGAAATTGATGAAAACAAGATCTAATGAGAGGAATATACATAAATGAAAACAGAGGGTATGCTCATCCTCTGTCTCTCTACCCTCTCTCTCTCCAATGGTCCTTCCCTTGCTTTCTTTTTCTTGGTTATTCCACTCCTTTTTTAAACAAAATCAAAAGAAATGGAATTCCTTTAGCTTACATAAGGGAAGATATTATATATAGTTTTTTATAAAAATGTTATTTAGGTAAAGAGAAAGAGAGAGAAAGGTGTAATACATTTACATGCGTGTATGTATGTATATGTAGGATTTTGGTAGGCTATGTCTGGTTGAAGAATATTGAAGAGGTAGATGAGAGACAGGGAGCCATTTTCTTACTACTGTCTTACCTTCAAACCTTTTTTTCTATTTATAAACTCTCTAAATATTTTTGATTTAGTGACTTTCAAATGCCTAAATTATTATTATTATTATTATTATTATTATTATTATTATTATTATTATTATTATTGCTTAATTTTTTAATTTGTAAATATATCAAATAAGCCCTCACATGAAATATAGATAAAAAGTGATAACATCATTATTATTTTCGCTATAAAAAGTAATAACATTTGCAAATATTATCATTTTCACTGCATCATTATCAATTTTCATCTATTGATTATCCATTTCATTAATTATATTATCACTCTTTAGTTACGTGTGACGCTGTCATACAAGATTTGCCCAATTTTTTTTTGACAATACTTACATAAGATCATCTCACACGCGGATGGATGAATTTTCAAAATTATTAATTGCAACATAAATTTTCATTGTCATTTTCAATATTAATGTTATAAATAAATTCATGATAATAATGTCTTTAAATATTTTTTGCAAATAAAAATTCAACAGTATCAACAATAACTATAAGGTAAAGACTTGTGTGACCGTCTCATGGAAGTTATTTCGTGAGATGAATAAAAAGTAATAAAATTTTCAATGAAAGTGATACTGAATTAATAAATGTGATAATAGTGCAGTGAACTATTTCATAAATAATTTATAATATAAACAAAAAGTAATAACATTTTAAAAGAAAAGTGATAACATTTTTAATAAAGAGTTGGTCTATTGTGTCCCTAGATGCACAAGGTGTATAAGAGTATAGCTTTTTATTTTAAAGGGTATATACTTTAATTAATAAATGTATAATATTTTCATTAAAAAAATCAGCTGAAATATTAATAGTATAAATGTTTGATTAAAAAAAATTAATTCAGAAAATTAAGAGTATAAGTTGTCGTACTAGAGAGTATAACATTTAATATTAAAGGTCCGACTATCGAAAAACGTGAGATTTGGGGGCATGATGTCCTTTGAGACACACAAGTTTTGGCCATTAATAAAAAGTAATACTGCTACCAAAGCATAGCTCAAGTGGTAGAAGGGAGGGTGTAAAGGTCTTCCAACTGAGTTTGGTTGTGTAGGGTGAGGGTTTGAATCCTGCATTTGGCATGGATTTGTCCCATTGCAAGCACAAGTTAAGCAGTGAGCCCTCACTACAATTTTTTTAAAGTAATACTCTCTCCATCCCACAACAAGGAGTGTATTTTACCATTTTCGTATATCCCAACACGAGAGGTGCATTTTCCTTTTTAGTAAATGGGACCACACAAAACCATTAATATATCTTCATGGACCTACACACCATACTAATACACCTACCTACTATACATTAAAATATTATTTCTCTCACCTCAACTACCCATTAAATATTATATATCCTGCATTTGGCATGGATTTGTCCCCTTGCAATCACAAGTTAAACAGTGAGTCCTCACTATAATTTTTTTAAAAGTAATACTCCCTCCATCTCACAACAAGGAGTGCATTTTACAATTTTTGTATGTCCCAACACGAGAGGTACATTTCCATTTTTAATAAATGAGACCCACACAAAACCATTAAGATATCTCCATGGACCCACACACCATACTAATACACATACACACTATACATTAAAATATTATTTCTCTCACCTCAACTACCCATTAAATATTATATCCCTTAATCTACGTGGAAAAAAGTTTCTCCACCCTTGTGGTGGGACGGAGGGAGTAACTAATTATAAAAGTATAAAATAGTCTTATCGTGAGATGATCTCAGAAAAAACTGTCTCTAACTATAAATTTTTTAGTTTTGATTTGCTTATTGTACGATTAAATATTAAATAATATTTTTATAATTACTCGTCGTATCCTAAATTTTTTTTATTTGCACCTGGTCTTACATGAGACCGTTTTTACGTTTTCTTAAATAATTATCATATTTTGTCAATGATACTATCACTTTTTAGTAATAACATTATCTTATATACATTATAATGAATTGTTCATGAAATAATTAACTGCGTTAGTATTACATTTCACAATATCACATAAGCTTCACAACCCTACACACCATAAACCCTAAACCTACGCCATATACACATCCGTCACCCATCAATCATCATCTACCTATCATCCCTCTTTCAACCCTACACACTTAGAGGATTCTATCTTATATTTGCTACTTGAGAATAAGGAAAAGGAAGATTTATCAAGATGTAATATTACATCAGGTATACAAGTTTTTCTTCTATTTAATTCATCCTTTTTAGATTATAGACTCATGAACAAGAACAAATTCCATAAGGGTCTCTTTAAATGCACACCCCAATCTATTGAATACACCCCATTACTATAATAATTAAATTATATATTTATAAAAAGTCTAATTTACCTTTAATTTACTAAATACACACCCCACACGTATCTTAAAACAAATTCAATCTGATCTATACACCATCATGCCCAACAAAAAAACAAGATAACCACGATGGTGTTTTGCACTCTTTACAACCAACTTTCCCAAATTCTTTTTCACCCTAATTTTTTTAAGAACCCTAAAAATTAAAATATTGTATTAATAGTTACTGTTCGTCCAGATTAAAGAGAAAATTTTGCATCTACCACGATACTAATTCCAGAGTGATCTCCATTCTCTATTTCAACACTATCATAATCACTTATAAGTTCCCTTGGCAGAATTCAAAGTAGAAAATTAAAAAGACGAAATAAAACTGATCCGATTCGTATACTCTCATTACCCGGACACAAAATCGAACCTTAAGACAACCGTTCCCCTTAAGTGGAAGATGAACTCATCTCTATTCAAAATTTCGTTGTCAATATCTTGCAAGTGTTCCATGAAGATTTACTAGAAGAACTTGTTCGTTTAGAAGTAAGAACACGATCCCCATAGATGTCATTGAATTTCTTTTGCTTATCTTCCATTAACGCTGAGGTTTCGTAAAAATAAAATAAAATAAAATAAAATGAAGATTTTAAAGGGTGTGTAAAATTTTAATTCTAAAAGGGTACTTTTGAAATTTTATGGGGTGTGTATTAAATAAAATAAAAAATAAAAAATAAAAAGGGGTGTGTATTAAGTAAATGGTGTGTATTCAATAAAAAAGGGTGTGTATTTAATAACACTTATTCCATAATCATAGTTGTTATTTGTAACACCAAGCTAGTTTTCTAATGATAGTTTTAGAATTTTAAAGATTTTAATTATATTTGATTGATAGACCTGACATCGGTTTTCATATATGATCATGGAATGTTTATTCCTTTATCAATTTTGATTTGAACTTATATATGATCTTGTTTCTTCATTCTCTTTTTGAGTACATATTCATTATATTATATCATTGATTTGATATATAATTGGGATTTGCACGTATTGTATGATTATATTTATAATCTTGTTACAGTTGAATTCTCTTTTCAATTATATATTCTTTATATTATAATTGATTGATATATAATTGGGATTTGCATGTATTGCATGATTATATTTATACTCTTGTGACAGTTGAAGGAGGTTAATTTATAATATTTTTTTTTTTGTTTGACAATCAATTTTAGATGCGTTATATATCTTGCACGATTCATGTTAAAAATATTTGATAAAGAGACCTTAAATAATTCTTTAATACATATAGAAAGTAGTGCTCTAATGAATGAAGGACCTAAAAACGAATATGATTATTTAAGATTTAATTCTTTTAGTATCTAATGGGCGTTTCCTGTTTTAGCTTTGATGGAATTTATGGTAAAGTAACTAAAAAAGGAAGAAGGGGTTATGTCTATTGTTGATTTTTAGTGCTTGATGTTTGATACTCCTTGAGATCCCCTATAACTTTTTTTGCATGATATAATTATTTGTCTAGTGAATTTGATTTATATGAGTGAATTTGGATTGCTCTGATATTATCTGCACTTGTGTTTCTTAAAACACTTGTGATTATTTTTAAGTGCTCATTTTATTTTATTCTTATTTGAATTTGAATTTTGTTTTAGGTAGTTAATTAATTTTAAAACTCTTAATAATTACCCGTCTTAATTAGTTGTGGTATCAATTAGACTTATATAGTAAATATAAACTGTTTACGATATTCATCTGCATTCGATATTTAATTTGGTCACACATCATACTAAAATTAATCCATATATTTAAGGGCAATCACACTTTTGAATGAAAAAGTAAAAGAGAGTGAACAATAAGAGAGATTTGAAAAATATAGGGGTGGATTTCAAACACTTAAACCTTGTTTAATAAACCAGAAACAAACATTAGGGTACGCTGATTTGTAGTTTATTAACATCAATTTTCAAAAATTAAGAATTTAAAAAATTAAATGAATAGCACTCCATAATGCTCCATTCATCTGAGTTAATATATTTGTTTTTTCACGTACATTAAATATTTTAATATTTATTAAATAGTGAATACATTTTAGTTGCACTTTTAATTTTTTATTTTTGCCTTAACTTTAATTTAAATTGATAACAAATTAATGTATCTAATATTATAGAACTGTTAGCTATGTTTGTTTTTCATTTTGAAATCCGAAAAAAAAAAACAACTAAACAACTAAATTTTTTATTAATTAAAAGTCAATATATTTATTATTATATAATTAAGGAACAATCTTCAGTGAGATCGTCTCGTGGTAAGTCTATTTTACGTTTTAGTATTTAATTTTTTTTATTAAAAATATTATCACGTTTTCATTAAATTTTATTAATTTTCATTTATATTATAAATTATTCATGAAATAATTTACTGTATTATTATTATTTTTCATTAATTAAGTATATTTTTTATTAAAAAATATTATTACTTTATATATATATTTTATATTTGAGGATTAGTTCTTGATAGAAAGTCCACTTAAATTTAACGCACCGAAAATTTCTTTTTGTATTATTAATTTATTATTAAAATTTTTATGTATCATTCAATATCTCATTAATGAATAATATAGGGCAAATAATGATGTGATACTATTGTACTAAATAATTTTTGTGAGATATATAATAAGTGATAATATTTTAAAAAACTAATATGTAATTGATAAAAAGTCATAATTGTATATGAAATTATTTCATGAATAATTTGTAGTATAAATTAAAAATGATAATACTTTTTAATAGAAATTGATAAATAATTAATAAAACGTAAAATGATTTTAATGTGAGACGAGCTCATGAGAGAGAATAAAAATTAAAAAAATGTTATTAATGGAACATAAATTATTTCCAGAGATAAAAGCTTCATGCTGTGCCATGACTTCACCACACATCATCAAGTGATCGAAGTAAAAGTGATGAATGGTAGAAAAAAATAAAAAGGACAATGATCCGAATAAAAATATGAAAGTGGAATATGTTATTAATAATTATTGTTGTTGTTTTGTTTCATTTTCGTTGACAGTGGATGTTCTCTGAAAATGCTTTCCTGCTCCACACAATATAAGTTTTTGCAATTTGCATTTAAAAAATATAGATAATGCCAACTTTTAAAGAAAAATTTATAAATTATGGAAAAAAAATTAACTGGCAGTTACGATTTTCCAACTCAATTAATCAAGTTTTCTTAGAATTTTTGGTTTTTCTTTAATTCTTTAATTTTTTAATTTTTTATATCACATATAGAAATAAAATAGGGAAAATATCAAAATTGGTCCTTTATATTTGGCGTAATCTAATTCCAGTTCTCAAGTTTGCTAAATTCACATTTTTGGTCCTCCAGTGTTCAATTTTAGTCATTTTTGTAAATTTTGTTCAATTTTGATCTTTTTTTCGCTGCAAATTTGAGCTTGAGATGCACGGATCGGGAAATTTTGAAATTGATCCTTTCTGTTTAACATAATTCAAATTCAGTCATCAAGTTTGCTAAATTCGCAATTTAGATATTCTAGTGTCAGATTTTAGTTCTTTTTGTCCAATTTTAGTTCCTTTTTCCCCGGAAATTACTAAATATCGCCGGGAATTTGAGCTTGAGATGCACGCGTCTAACAAAATTTTGAATATCTCAAATCATTTTTGCTTACGTGGCAGTTTCACTTATTTTCATTATTTCTTCATAAATTCATAAATACGTCCTCGGCCTATTTCGCATTCTCCGCGATTTCATCAGCTGTCTTCATGGCGGTTTCATGGGACTTTCCGATGACAACTTCCTTAGCATGTTCCACAATGCCCTGCACCATCTCGAACCGAAGATATGTCTTCTCGGCGTACATTCGGTGGCTCCAAAAACTTACTGTCCATCTCTTTCCTCTCTTTATTAGCTTCGATGAGCTCTCTGGCGGCAGTTCTCGCTGCCGCTTCATCCCTCTCTTCCTTCCCTACTTGGTTCGTCTGCTTGATTGATAGATCGATTGTAGCACACTGAATTAATCAAATTGAGTAGATATTAAAGAATTATTTATTTATTTATTTATTTTGATTGTATGCAGATCCCATTTACAAACATCAACTTCAGGGATGCCATCAACCTTTGAATGATGGTCGTTGATCTTGTGCCTCAAATAATGGTTTATTAGCTCATCATCGGTCAAATGGAAATGGAAACCCTTTTGCAAAGACTCTAATTTCATGGCGACCCCACGAATCACATTAATCGACAAAAATCCCCCAATTTTAAGCAGCAGCAACAACAATGAAAAAATTAGCTAACCAACATAGAAATTGGAGAGCTAAATCCCTAAAATTGATCCATTTCCCTAAAAACACAATATTTTTGTCGCGTGCATCTCACACTCAAATTTTCGGCGATATTTAGTAATTTTTAGCAAATAAAGGAAAAAAAAAGGGAACTAAAATTGGAAACTAGAATATCTAAATTGCGAATTTAGCAAACTTGAGAACTGATTTTAGATTGCTCCTAACATAAAAGACCAATTTTGAAAAATTTCAAGCACATGAGGACCAATTTCGAAATTTCCTCGCCCGTGCATCTCACGCTCAAATTTCCGGCGATGGTTAGCAATTTCCGGCGAAAGAATGACCAAAAATGACTAAAATCGAACACTAGAGCACCAAAAGTGCGAATTTAGCAAACTTAAGAACCGAAAATGGATTATATCCAACATAATGGATTAATTTCAAAAATTTTCCATTTTATACTCCATACGTCCCCTTTTAAGAGGATATTTTATTTTTTGCACGTGGATTAAGGAATATTATTATTTAATGTGTAGTGGCGTATTTATAGGTGTGTGGGTCTCATGTGTAAAAAAGGAAACGAGACTTTTAAGTGGGACAACGAAAATAGAAAAAAAAGAACCTTTAAAGGGGATGGAGGGAGTAAGTATGTAAGATAACTAGTCATATTTCATATTCCCTCCGTCCCAAGTTAATTTTTAACACTTTCAATTTTCATTTGTCCCACATTAAACTTTGCCACAAAAAAATGAAATATCACATCAATCTCTATTTCTAAAAATACATTTAATTACAAATTTACCAGTTTCACCTAACAAACGTTATATACTTTATAATTTAGTATTTATTATCTAAAAATATTACAATATCATTTAAAAGTCAAGAAAATGGGTCCAAAAGAATTTTTTTTAAACTTCTTATCTATAGTAACTGTGAAGATTAAATTGGGATGGAGGAAGTAAGGAAATATTAGAGATACCTCAATTTTGATGAATGATTTTTATATATATTTCTTTTCATATTCCGAAAAAGTATTACTTTGATTTAATTTTCGGTTAACTCTTCTTATTTATTAATTATTTATTTAAGGGTTAAAAAGATAATTATATTTTTAAAATTTCTAAGTCATATATAAAAATAAACATTAAATATTGTTATATGTTTGTTATACTAAAGCAATGTTTATTTTGAGTTTATGTGGGGTATGAAAATCATTGAATAGTGTTTATATATGTTTATTTTGAGTTTTTGATTGGTATGTTTTTATGTCAAATATAAATGTGTGGTGATGTGAGTAAAAGTGTATTTATTTATGTGATAGAAAATATGAGAGAAAAGAGAAAAATAGTATTAATTGAGAAAAGAGAATATACAAAATATGAGTGGTTAGAAAATTATAATGTTAATTTATAAGTGTATATAGGGGTGATTTTGAAAAATTGAGCTTAGATTTTGAAAAAGTAAACTTCATTTTCAAAATAAAAAGAAACATAACATGAGGTATAAATCCTAATGTGTAAGGTGAACCATGTTCATGGAATAATTTGTCATTGTTTTATAATAATATGTATATGTATAATAGTAAAAGACAGTACACTAAAAAAACTGTTTTCACCAACGGAATATTCCGTTGATAAAAGCTTCAATTTCATTATCAAATTGATTTATCAATGGATTAACAACATAATTCGTTGGTAAAGTGGTGATTGGTAAATTTTTAGCAACGAAAATTCAATTCCGTTGGCAAATTATATCGTTGGTAATCAGTTGCTTATAATTCCGTTGGTAATTTATATAATTATTCCGTTGGTAATCACCAACGGATTGAATTCCATTGGTAAAATAGAGAATAAATTCGTTGGCATTTCATTATTAAAGGAAAATGTCATTTTTGTTGTTATTCCGTTGTTAATTACTAGCGGATTGAATTTTGTTGATAAATTCCGTTGCTAAAAAATAGTTTTTTTTGTAGTGGTATCTTATGGAACGTTATTTACGTGAGACAGTTTGTAAGACGTGTTAAAGTATGCTTATTATATATGTAAAATATATTTAATGATTGTTAAGTATGTTTTCTAAAATATGTTGAATTATGTAATAAAATATAATTTTAATATATTATAATTTGATTCATCATTGACATACTTTAACTACAAGATTCGTCTCACGATAACCTGTGATAGGAGAGTATCTCGTAGTTTAATTATTACTCCGTTACTAATATCTCTCCACACACTCCATTTACGTCCTTCTAATCATAAATATTCATCTTTTTAAAAATTATAATAATTCACAACATTATTATCTCTCAATATCATATTATGATGAAGATATAACCAATTTTTATTTTTATTTTTATCTAATAATTTTATTCAATTTTTCTTATTGAGTTATTAAAAATATTCCTATTTAATCTTACATAATACATATAAATTTTTTTTTAATCCACATATTTTCTTACACATACAAAAAAATTTAAGACGATTGAGTATTAAAATACATGCACACATAAATTAGAAGACAAATCTCTTGTGAAACGTTATTTATATGAGACGGTTTATAAGATATGTTAAAATATATCTATAATTCAAATAAAGTATGTTTAATGGTTATCTTATAATATATATAAAAGTAAAATAAATCCAATCCTGACCATCTATTTCTAAAACAAATCTCAGTCATCCATTAAAATAATTAAAGAATTATAATTATGACGTTTTTAAATTATGGAAAGGCAAGCAGAATAAATCCAATCTTGACCATCTATTTGTAAAATTAATCTCAGTCACCCATTAAAATAATTAAATTATGGAAAGGCCCAAGCCCACAGAATTAAGTCAAATCATCTATTGACCAATCAAATTGCAAGTTATTATATATGGGGCTTACTCACCCTTCACCTAGATAAGGAACCCTCCTCTATTCATTCTAGACATACCGAAAGCGATTCTCTACGAAGATCAAAGACTTCAGAGTTTTCTGAATAATTCTTCGAATTCTTCAACGAGAATTAACTCAAGAACAGAATACATCTGGGATTCAAGTTCTAAACCGCCTAGATTAAGCGTTCTACAGTCAAGTTTTTAGTGAACGACCTATAATCTGGGATTCAGGTTCTAAACCACCCGGATTTAAGTCTGCTTAAGTCAAAATTCTTCCAAGAATGACCTATAATCTGGTATTCAAGTGCTAAACCGCCCGAATTTAAACATTTTTAAGTCGAGCACCCATTGAAATAATTAAATATTTATAATTATGGCTTTTTCTAATTAGCCAATACGTGATATTTATTAAAAGTTAAAAGAAAAAAGAGGGGGGGGGGGGGAATGAGAATACAAAGATGTTTAATAGCATATCAGCGTCAGTAAAATAGCCAAACATGTGGCTTTAAAATAGACAAAAACAGACAATCCTATGAATAGAATCAACCAATTTCATCTTGTCTTTTTAGTTCCATGATTGCAGTCAGGTGCATCTTATCAACCGAGGCCTGCAGATTTTTATTTGGAGGATTGATCTTTGCCTGGAGGCGGGTATTGAGCTTAGAGGTGACCGGTTGGAAGAACTTTTTCCTGGAGGCCTACCTCTTTTAGGTTTAACACTGCTTTCCAGTGTTGGAAATTCCTCCATGTTCCCCTTGGAAGGGAGCTCTGAGTAGTCTGAATATATTCTCTCAGGTTCCACATGAATAATACCTGGAGTCCGTTGAACGACAGGATTAATAGTCATGAAGGGCGACAGGAGCGGGTCTGCACTCAATTCCCTGACTGGAGAAGTCCTAGACATCGTATGCACATCCATGTAATCATGAACCTCCTCAATAACCAGTGCCGTAGAAAGAACTCTCGAAGGATCCAACGAGCGAGACACCGGGGTTGTTGAATTTTCCACAACTGGGAGAACATCAGTATACTGATTAGCGTAGTCTTGGCTATCCATATTTTCATCCACAACATCGAGAGAATCGTTATTCAATGTACTAAACTTGTTTGAGAGTGGCATATCTGAATACAACTTATGAGAAGCCAAAATACGTAGTGCTGCATTGATTGTATCCGAGGAAGCAGCTAAATCAGCCAGTTGAGTCTTCCTCACATATGTAGATGCCAAGTCGGGAGATAAGCTCACAGAGGGCGGAGCAGACTTGGGGGACACTGGGATTAGGGCAGGAATTTGGTATGGAAACAAGGTTCAGAAACAATATCAACAACATGACAATCTGCAAAACCCTCCATGATATTATTTATTAAAAAATTAATAATATTAAATATAATTCAATCCTAACCATCTATTTTTCAAATAAATCTCAACCAAAAATAAATCCAATTCTGGTCATCTATTTCTCAAAAAAATCTCAACCACCCATAGAAATAATTAAATTAAATAACTATAATTATGACTTTTCAAATTAGAAAATAATTAAATAATTATAATAAATTCAAACCATCTATTTCTCAAGCAAATCTCAACCACCCATTAAAATAATTAAATAATTATAATTATGACTTTTTCAAATTAGGAAATAAGATATTATTTATTAAAAATTTAATAATATTAAATATAAATCCAATCCTAACCATTTATTTTTCAAACAAATCTCAACCACCCATTAAAATAATTAAATAATTGAAATTATAAAATTTTCAAATTAGAAAATAATTTAATGTTTCCAATTGTAATTATGATTTTTTCAAATCAGGAAATAATTTAGTCCAAATCTTGACATTTAGAATAAATCAAATCATGATCATCTATTTCTCAAACAAATCTCAGCCACCCATTAAAATAATTGTAATTATGACTTTTTCAAATTAGGAAATAATTTAGTCAAATCTAGAATAAATCCAATCTTGGTCATCTATTTCTTAAATAAATTTCAGCCACCCATTAAAATAATTAAATCATTATAATAAATCCACTCTTGGACATCTATTTCTCAAACAAATCTCAGCCACTCATTAAAATAATTAAATAATTATAATTATGACTTTTTCAAATTAGAAAATAATATATTATTTATTAAAAAATTAATAATATTAAATATAAATTCAATCCTAACCATCTATTTTTCAAACAAATCTCAACCACCCATTAAAATAATTATATAATTATAATTATAACTTTTTCATATTATTAAACAATTTAATGTTTCTAAAGGGTTTATGGTTTATGGTTTGGGGTTTTGGGGTTTAGAGTTAAGAGTTTTAGGGTTTAAGGTTAGGTTTTATGGTGTATGACATAATGTTTTTAGTCAGCTATCCGTTAAAATAATTATTTAATTGTAATTATGATTTTTTTCAAATCAGGAAATAATTTAGTCCAAATCTTGACATTTAGAATAAATAATCCTGACTATTTATTTCTCAAACAAATTTCAGTCGCCCATTAAAATAATTAAATTAAATAATTGTAATTATAACTTTTTCAAATCAGGAAATAATTTAGTTCAATCTAGAATAAATCAAATCTTTGCCATCTATTTTATAACAAATCTTAGCCACGAATTAAAATAATTAAATAATTATAACAATCCAATCCTGACCATTTATTTCTCAAACAAATCTCAGTCACCCATTAAAATAATTAAATAATTATAATCATGACTTTTTTAAATTAGGAAATAATATATTATTTATTAAAAAATTAATAATACTAAATATAAATACGATCCTAACTATCTATTTTTCAAACAAATATCAACCATCTATCAAAATAATTAAATAGTTGTAATTATAACTTTTTCAAATTAGGAAATAATTTAATGTTTCAAAAGGGTTTAGGGTTTTAAGATTCTAGGGTTCTAGGGTTTAGGTTTTAGGGTTTATGGTTTTAGGGTTTATCTTAAACAAATCTCAGTCACCCATTAAAATAATTAAATAATTATAATTATGACTTTTTCAAATTAGAAAATAAGATATTATTTATTAAAAATTAATAATATTAAATATAGATCCAATCCTTACCGTCTATTTTTTAAACGAATCTCAACTATCCATTAAAATAGTTAAATAATTGTAATTATAACTTTTTAAAATTAGGAAATAATTTAATGTTTCAAAGGGTTTAGGGTTTAAGGATTTTAAGGTTTAAGGTTTAGAGTTTATCTTAAATAAATCTCAGTCACTCATTAAAATAATTAAATAATTATAATTATGACTTTTTCAAATTAGAAAATAAGATACTCCCTCCGTCCCGGTAATTATTGCACGCTTTCCTTTTTGATCTATACCAATATTTATGCATGTTTCTAAAAATGGATAAAATACATTACAATACTACATACTTTTTACACACATCCCAATAACTTTACACACCTTTTACATTAAATTATCTAAAATACTCACTTTTTACACACACTCCAATAACTTTACACATCTTTATACATAAAAAATTAACTTTTCTTAATCTCTGCGCACTAGAATACGTGCGCAAATTACCTGGACGGAAGGAGTATTATTTATTAAAAAAAAATAATATTAAATATAATAATCCTAACCATCTATTTTTTTAAATAAATCTCAACCACCCATTAAAATAGTTAAATAATTATAATTATAACTTTTTCAAATTAGAAAATACTTTAATGTTTCCAAAGGGTTTAAGGTTTTAGGGTTTAGGGTTTTGACTTTTTCAAATCAGAAAATAATTTAGTCCAAATCCTGATCATCTATTTCTCAAACAAATCTCAACCACCAATTAAAATAATAAAATAATTACAATAATGACTTTTTCAAATTAGGAAATAAGATATTATTTAATAAAAATTGAATAATATTAAATATATTACTTGGATATATTCAAATAAATCTCAGCCACCATTAAAATAATTACTCCCTCCATTCCAAATTCATCTTCACGTTTACTGTAGGTACAGAGTTTAAGAAAAGTCACTTTTTGACTTACTTTTAGGGGTAGTAGGGTATTTTTGGATAATAAATAAATAATAAAGTATGTTATGTGTATTAAAAATGTGATGACAAATTTAAAATTAAAGTATGTTAGAGGGATATTAGTTAGCTATTTTTTCCTTTTATGGGTGTGTGATGTTGAATTTGAGATGGACTAAAACGAATAGTTTGAAGTTGAAGTTGGGACGGAGGGAGTAAATGATTATAATTATGACCTTTTAAAAATTTTCAAATTAGGAAGGATTATTTATTAAAAATAATTAAATATTTATAATTATGACTTTTTTGAATTAGGAAATAAGATATTATTTATTAAAAATTAAATAATATTAAATATATTACTTATTAAAAATTAAAAAATAGTAAATATATTATTTGAATATATTAAAAATTTTTAAACAAATCTCAGCCATTCATTAAAATAATTAAATAATTGTAATTATGACTTTTTCAAATAAAAAAATAATTTAGCCCAAATTCTGACTATCTATTTCTCACACAAATTTCAGCCACCTATTAAAACAATTAAATAATTATAAGGACTTAGGATTTAGAGTTTATGACATAATGTTTCCAGATGGTTTATGACATAATGTTTCCAGATGGTATATGGTTAAGGGTTTAGGGTCTACAGAGGGTTATGATTTAGGTTTTGGGTATATGACATAATATATGTTTTCAGTCAATAAATTAAAATAATAAAATAAAATAATTATAATTATGACTTTTTTAAATTATGAAATAATTTAATTCAAATCTTGACTATCTATTTTTCAAACTAACTTTAGCCACCAATTATAATAATTAAATAATTATAATTAGGGTTTAAGTTTTAGGGTTTATGACATAATGTTTCTAGAGAGTTTAGGATTTATTGTCAAATCTTAGCCACCTATTAAAATAATTAAATAATTATAGTTATGACTTTTATAAATCAAGAATAAGATATTATTTATTAAAAATTGAATAATATCTTTGAATAAATCTCAGCCACCCATTAAAATAATTAAATAATAGGTATACACGAAATTTTAAATGAGTCTTTAAAATTATTTGCAATGGAAGTTTGTTTGAGTTAATAGTAATATAGAGTTTGATCTTATAATTTTGAAAAAATATGCATTTTAACCTCATTACAAAAGATATTAGTAAACTTATACAAATTGATCAACTTAACACTCTCGCAAAGTTTTAGAAGTGCTTTGATCATAGCTATTAGACTTTAATATTAAAACATTAGGTTAGATATAATTCAAATAACTATTATTCGGTCAAAAATCATAAAATTAAGTGAAGTTGTTGTCCTAAAAATAATACATCCCGTGCAACGCACGTGTACACTTACTAGTTAAAGTATGTTTTCTAAAGTATGATGGATTATGCAATAAAATATAATTTTAACGTGTTATAATATGATTTATTATTGACATACTTTAACTACAAAAAACATACTTTATCTATATAATAAGCATAGTTTAGTGATGGATCGACCTGTCTCATACCCATCTTACAAATAACCCGTCTCACAAGTGAGTGTCTCAAATTAGAATATCACTACTTTTCAAAAATATCATTTTAGTATAAATGCCTATGTATATACTCCATGATAGTTTTTTTTTATTATTAAAATTTTAATATAATAAAATCAATCAATTGCATAAAATTTTAGCCAATTGCGCGCAATAGAGTTTGAGATATAGTAAAAAATAAATAAAATATTAATTTCATACAAAAACCTAAATTTTAGTTTAGTTATCAAATTATAACCTAAGTTTATAAGTGTTATTTAAATTTAAATTTTTCTTTTTTAGACCTAATATATATATATATATATATATATATATATATATATATATATATATATATATATATATATATATATATATATTTAGACTTACTATAAATTTATTTTCTCATTTCAAGTCATGCAAAATAATTTTAAAAATATTGTTATACACCTTCAAGTCAAATTATAAAATTAAATATATGTTATTTTTATTAATATATATATATATATATATATATATATATATATATATATATATATATATACACACGTGTGTGTGAGAAAAAAATTACGGTAAGTCTTAATTTGAAAAAATAAATAAAATTAAACCTTCAAACTAGACATTTTTAAAATGGAGTCCAAAATTGAGAGATAAACTAAAAATTGAATATTTACATAAAAAAATTCTCTGTTATATTATTTAAAATTTATAAAAGATTGATTACTTATACATCTCCAACCGTAAATCTAAAAAGTTGTCAACTATATAGTACAGCTTGCTAAAAATATAAAAACAAGAATAATATGCAAGGGCCAGCTAAATCATGCTGATAAAAAGTTCATTTTTAGTTCTTTAATTTAATCACGAATAAAATGAATAATTAGAAACGAGATTAAATAATAATTAGGGCTTCATTATTACCATTCGAATTTTTGTAAAGGACTTGATACTCCAATTTTGGAATTTTATCAATTCAGAGCCCGAATTATATGTAAATTATCAATTCGGGACTTAAATTATGTTTTTTATCGATTAGAGTCCTGAATTATATAAAACTATAAATTTGAGGCCTGAACTTAGGCCATAAATTGATAAAATAGGATATAATATTTGACTAATTCAGGCGTTGGATTGATAGTTTTACATAATTTAGGTCTTGGATTGATAGAAAAAATAATTTAGACTTCGAATTGATAGTTTACCTATAATTCGGGCCTTGAATTAATTTAAGTGGTTTGAAAAAGAAAAAATAACCTTAGCTTAAATTGATCAATGACATAAATTTTTGGATAAATTTGATATTCGGCTACTATTATTTTGTTGAACATTTTGTAGAAGGTTTTGTTTTTTGATGTACAAACAACTAATTAAAGTTTGCTTAGTAGTGGTCAAGCATAATGAATATTTTTAATAACTTAGTAATTTAATAGAGTCAATGTTGGGTCCGCGTGGCTCTGATACCATTTTTGAGTTTATCGGTTCACGGAAATCGGACTCACTAAATCAATAGTATGATATTATTCGTTTTGGGTCACCCACTTATTCTAATTAATGATTATTAAACCTTTGAATATGTAATGGTAATTTATGCATTAATTAATTCGTGAATAATTAAATAAATTTTAAATTATTTTATGATAACATTTAAAAATATATTAATAGGTTAATAACTTAATTGCTATATTAGAATATAGAGGATCACTTGGGTGACCCGTGGTCACCCATGACCCTTTCACATGAGGGGATGAGGTCATTTCTAACATGTGAGTCCTCACTCCCTCATGTGAGAGGGTCATAGGTGACCACGGGTCACCCAAGAATTACCATATAATATATGACATTTTATGAAAGTGTCGTTGAAAGGTTAAATGTACACACACATGACCACAAAGTTCAATTCTTACATTTATTGTGTTTTTGCTAGTTTGTCTAAGAAAAAAAAGTTATATTAACTCCACAAGTCATCCTTTTCGCTTTCCCAAAGTTTTCAAATTAAAATATATATAGGTAAAATAATATATACTTAAAACATAACCGACATATATGAATATTAAATTATTAATTAATTTTGGTAACCTAACTTTGGAGAGATAAAAAGATGGATTTCATTTGTGTAACATTCAAATGATACACTGTTTTATGAATCTATAGGAAAAAATTATATCATAAAAATTAAAAAAAATATATATAAAAACTTTATAAATAATGATTGCATTTTCTTACTTTTTTACAGGTCAATCATAAAAAATAAAATAAATAAATAAAATGAGATAAAAGGTCATACATAAAAATAATGCAGGAAATCCAAGGTGACAAACAAGTCCATAAAAAAAGAAAACAAAGAGTAAATCGAACTTTTACCCTATAATTTCCACTTCAATTGAAAATCATATTCACTTTTGAATAATTTCATAATTTGATTCATATTGAATCAATATTAAGTAATAATTTTTATAAATGGTTAAAGGTATTAAAATTTAAAACTGTTGATTTCAAGTTTTTAGAGTTTTTCTTCTAAAGTACTCTTTAATAAAAAGGAAAATGAAAACGTGAGACATATAGAATATAAAATAGGGAGGACGTTAATACTTGAAGGCTGAAGCAAATGAAAATTTTAGATTATTCAGTTTAACACATTTTTAAATTTCAATAAGTCAAATGTTATCATGTCTTGGTTAAATTCTTATCATTTTAGTTATAAAGTTTGTATGGATAGATTCATGTAAACCATACATATATATTTGCAGTGATAATTATAATATGTAAAAATTAAAGTACAATAGATATGGATCACTGTAACATACATACCAAAAAGTATGATGAATATTTTGCATTAGTTTTAATGCATCGTATAATCCTTATGAGACGAATGCTAATATTATACTTACATAGGAGATGCAAGTGTTCCATGAATCATTCAATTTACATGTAAATATAGTGTCCACAGCTGAACTCTTGATTTAAAGTTACTAACATGATTAATATTAGCTTAATTTCACATAACAGTTTACATTATTGATATTATGTGCATTCTGACACGAGAGATAATCGTAGAAGACAAACGCTCTTCGTACGTAAAGAGAAATTGAGTTTCAAAATTCAATATATGATTTAAAATTGATTCAAAGTTTTTCAAGTTATATTCTTTCATATTAAACAGATTATTTATAGAGAAGGAAAGAAGTTTGAAGAGGCATTCAAACGTAGAATTCAACATTAATAATTAAGGACCTCAACTTTCAAGATTGGAAGTTGGAAGGTTGGGTTTCTCTTGATTCTTATCCCACATCAGATCCCTCCACTTGAACAGAACTCGTCCTCGAGTTATGTGATATGATGGAGGCTCCTCCGAGAAATAACGATACAAATCAACCACACTAAAAATCTTCGAAATCTCCATCGTATTCAGAATGTTTACCACATAAGCATTCTTCTTGGGCTGCAGCTTGTGATACTTTTCTACTGGAAAATGTTTTACCTGAAGAAAAACCATCACTTCGTTTCCAACATCAAACACTTGCAAATGTCGATGCTTGTCCGCAACTGTCTCGAATTTTTTTGTAGCTTCCATCAACCTTTGGCGAACTTCAGCTTGTACATCTAACCCCTCATTTGCAAGCTTAGTTGCAGCAACACTTGCAGCTTTTGTAAACTTGATTAAATCCACAACATGACAAGGAATTTTTTGATACACCACGGAAAATGGTGCTTTCCTAATTGAGCTATGAACTGCATTATTGAAAGCGAATTTTGCTTGAGGTAAAGTATAATCCCATTGCGTTGGTCGACTCCCACAAATGAAGCAAATTAGATTATCAAGAGTTCGATTGGCTCCAGTCTGACCATCACCTTGCGAATTCGCTATGCTGCTTACAAAAGAAAAGGCATGTAATAAAGTGCTCCCTTTTTAAATCCATTCCACCACCAGGAATACCAAATCATCACCCCGCTGTAAACAAGGTACTTCAAGAACTAATCTTTTGTCATCAACTGTAAAATTGGGCTCTCCGCATTCGATAGCCCAAACGACCAAAATAAATATTCTTAGTCTTAAGATATGTCTTCCACTCTCCCCCCAGTCTAATGCGGATCCGACGATAACCTTTTCGGAGATCTATCTTTGCTTCGGACATATTATGAAACATGTATTTCAATCTAGGAATCAAGAACTTGTATTGCACATTTATCTTATTTTTCTCAGAATTTCCAACCATGAACATAGTCTTCACCACCAAAGCATGTATTTTTCTATCATTGGTGAGTGTGTAAATTCACGAATCTTGCACCTGGATTTGTGCTATTATAAAGTATTTGAAGGTTGTAATCGGTTGTAAACCGATATATATTGTGAAAAGGCACGGATGAGGTGTTGTTGAAGCCATTTGAGTGGTTTTTCAAAAAAAATCGGAATGGAAGTGTTGAAATCTGAAGAAAGGAAGTCGAAGCCATCCGTTGGGCGAAGCAGGAGTGCAATTCGACCAGAAAGAGGTCAATTCGACCAGCCCTTTTGGTCGAATTGGCAGCATAACACGAGTAGAAGGTGGATTCGACCACGACAGAGGGATTCGACCTGGGCATCAGGTTGAATCGAGGTCGGATTGATTGGCGGAGATGCCAATTCGACCTCGTAACTTCAATTCGACCAGGGCATCTGGTCGAATCAAGCACTTGGGACTAACAGTAGGTCAATTCGACCTCTAATTTGACCTAGAGGGGTGAATTTGACCTGTTGATGAAGTCGAATTGAGCCTCGAAAACTTACCATATCCGTATTTTTACACTCTCAATGCGTGTGATCACTTAAAAGGCCATTCCATGCCCGGGAGACGCGATTACAAGTATAAAAGAAGGCTTATGCAACAGTAGATCATATCATATCACGCGATCAAGAGAACGAGACGTAGAGAGTAAAGAGGAAAGCGATCATCCATCATCCGGAGGGGCTGCAAGAGAAGTTCCGCTGGAGATTCAAATAAGATCGGTCCAACTAACCATGATTGGTCTTAGATCAATCATGGGCTAGAGCCGCTTCGGTAGTTCTAGGGTTATGAAGGTTTCATGAGTTAATTTGTCTTCCATGTGTATACTCCATACAACACTACTTGTGGTTTATTTTATATAAGATTGCGCTTTTTAATCTATACTCACGGTCGTTTTGTGCATCAATAATTGTTGTGTAGAGTCTGAATACATAACTTGGTTATTGGTTGAGAGCGTTCACTGCTGAGCAGGGTTTTATGTTATAATTATAGGTGAAGCCATTTAATTGGTCATAATATAGTAGGGATGACCAATTAAAATAATTTATCGAACCATAGGGAGGAAGATACTAAGGTCTAAGCGATCTCATGTTTGTCATAGTATTATAGAGATGAACATAAAGGGGAGATAATCAAGAAATGACAATAAAATAAAAGGATAGATAAATGGAAGATGGATGAATGAGCCAAGTAGATAGAGATGAGACTAGCAATACTTAAAGCATGGAAAATCTAGATATCATGCAATGAATTCATATGTGTCATGGGTAAAAGACTAAGGACCAACACTAAGTTCACCTAAACTCCCTCTCGGAATGAATAGGATATGGAATAATAATCAATGGATTGGTTCTCACTCAAACAATTCCAACTAGGTATTAAGCTTAAATGAGAGTCCCTTCACATGATTAATCAACATCTCGATCTAATCAATCGGATGTCCTATCAAAGGGTTCTAAATTCTAAAGAATTTCTCAATCACTTTACAATTTATAATGCACATGAAGTGTTTGATGAAATGATTCACTTAATTATCCTAAGCATATAATTGATTTCTCAATCTAATCACATATCTTGAACAACTAAACACACAAATCAACAAAAAAATCAAGCAATTAATAATCAATGATAGAAAATTAATTAACCCATTCAACATAATCATTCAATTGCAAAATACCCAAAATTATCCAATACAATTTATGTTGCTAATCTCACAAAAGAGATTAACATCTCATAGTCACAAGGAAATTAATATAGACATTAAACTCCTTACAAACCATAATAAACAATAAGGTTTCAATACAAAAGTTGGATGAAAACTCCCTTGGATGAATCCAATGGTGGTCTTCTTCTTCCTTTTGCAATTCTCCTCTCCCCCTTGCTTCTTTAGCTAAATGGATGAAGGATTTGATGGTTGGATGATGATAGATGGTAAGGATGAAGAATGGATGAAGGTGAAGGTGTAAAATGAAGGAAATGGTGTGTGAGGTAGGTGTTAGGGTGAAAACCCTCGACCAAACTGATCTAAAATTGAAGTATTAGGTATTTATACCTCTTGGAAAGCTTCCAGAAGAGATCTGATATGTTTCTGATGCTGCAGCAACACGACTAGTGTGCTGCAACATGACCACAGGGTGGCCGTGTATGCATTTTTTATGTCAGAAAATGGCCAAGGCTTACAAGGCCGTGTTGCATAACACGGGTCGTGTGCTGCAACACGATCGGTCGTATTGGTGCTGCACAGTCTCACCATTTTGAACATAACTTCCACATTCGATCTCTGATTTGAGTAATTCTTGCGCTCATGCGATCCTCTTTTCCTTGGCTTTCTATTCATATAAAGATCTGACAAAACTTCCAACATTTGAGAGTGTAACAAGTCATGCAAAAGAGCACAACTGTGCTGAGTAGGAACAGCTTGCGCGACGTCACAATTTCAATCATAATTTTCTCGTTTGGGCTCCGGTTGAAGTGTTTCTTATACCAAAACGATTCTCTTTTCTGTCGCTTTCCAAACATATATCATATTTCTAGTTTTAAGCTCCTCAAAATTACAGAAAAATTACACAAGTTGGACGTGCGTTTTTCAGCATTTTGCTTAATTTGACTCATTCTCCCTCGTTTCAACTCCGAATTGAGATTCGCTTTTTCCTACATCTTCCTTATTGCGTTTAGCATCCATTTTTACCTAAAAATCATATGTTTAAGCTCATTCACATACATTTCCATAAAAACACAAAACACAATCAAATAACACATAAATATGGATAACAATATACTAATATGGACATAAAAAGACACTAAAATCTAGGTGAAAATATCACTCATCAAAGGGATTCCAAAGTCTTATTAGAACTATCTTATATGAATACTTGTTAATTGAATCATATTCGGGTTAATAAGTAGGATAAAGAGTATAATTTCATAGTACCTATAAAGAGAAATCATATCGGATTAGAGGGAAATAATTGATACTGATAGTACTTAGAAAGGGGGTGAATTATATCTCTTGCTCCGAGGATATTCACACGTGTCATACGCATATTTATTTGTGTCTATAGAGTGAATTTGCATGGTTTAGTGATGCGTCCATAAACCACAAGGCAGAATCGAACACCGTCACACGGAAGATGAATTAATAAGTGGAACCGGATTACCTGAAGAACTACCTACTATCTTACTTGATCACAACTCATTTATCTCTTCTTCTTGTTATTTTTACTTGATATTTTAATTATTAGTTGTTACTTAATCTCAATATCACCATCATTGAATTTATCTACATAGTCTTAGTCTACTAGAATATAATTAAATTGATAATTATCCGTCCCTTGGGTTCGATATTCACTTGGTCACCTTTCGAGACTACAATTGATATCCTTCATACTTGGGGATTAATTGTGTGTTGAGAAAACGCTCATCAAGTTCTTGGCGCCGTTGCCGAGGACGGCATAAAATATCCTTTTGTTATTTCTAGTGTATTTAGGACTATTTTAATTCGTATTTTGTGTTTTAACTCTTAATCTTTTCAGTTGTATGTTTACTAGATCAAAGGCTGGAAAGCTAGCAACTTTTAATCCGGAGATCGGGGCATCAACAAAGAAGAAGAAGAGTAAGATTCAAAGCAAGAAAGAAGAACCAACTACAACTCTGAATTTTGAGTTGAAGTGGATGAATCGAACTCGAAAGCGACTGAAACTGTAGTTGATCCAAACGCAGCAGCAGAGGAAGTCGACATGGCCAACGAAAGGGCCTATTCGGATAATCTGGCCATCCGTGAAGTCTTCAAGAATAACGGGGCTGGAAATATTGGGCTTCAAGGAGCAAGGGAGGGCTAATGCGGACTTCAATCTTCACCCCGCTCTTATTAGCATGATAGAAAGGAACTCCTTTGCAGGAGGTACTTTTGAGGATCCGCAGCAGCATCTAAAAAAGTTATTGGGCTATGCAAGTACTCAAAGACGCAGGAGAACATGAAGATGCAAGGAAGATCCTCTTGTTTAAATTCTCGCTTACTTAAAGGGTAAGAGATTGGTACGATACTATTAATGCAGCTGAATGCACTACTTGGGAGCAATTGAAGTTAAAGTTCTCGGAAAGATACATGTCACCTTCAAAGGTGTTTAAGATGAAGCAAGACATTAACCAATTTGCTATCGGTAGTGGAGAGAAGTTTCATAAAGCTTAGGACAGATTCAAGGACATGCTTCGTAAGTGTCCTCAACATGGGCTATCTAAAGCTTAATATATTAGCATATTCTACATGGATTGGACTGTGATTCTCGTGTGTTATTGGATGCTTCTTCTAATGGAGCATTGCTTACTAAGTCATCCGTAGAGGCCGAGAAACTTTTTGAAGATATTTCGATGAACTCAAGAGATTGGCCAACTGATAGAGTGAGAGGCACTTACGTCCTTGGAAAAGTGACTAAGGTTGAACATGCTATGGTGAAAACAAGTAGAGAAGATGAGATCGTCTCTAGCTTGTCGAATATCAACAAACTACTTGAGTCCCAACAAAAGCAAATCAGTGATATATCTCAGTGTGTACCAATCATGCAGCAGGAAGTTACTAATAATGGCACGATCCAAGAGGAGATGGAATAAGCAAACTACGCTATGGGCCAAAGTATTCAAGGAACGAGGTTTCAAAATCAGAGCAATCGAAATTACCAAGGGAACTACAACAATCGTGGTCCCCCGGGTAATTATCAATAGCCTAGGAGGCCAGAGTTTTCATGGAGTAATCCTAACAATGCAATTCAAGCTTCGATGGGTGTTGATCCGGGTGCAAAAGTGGAAGAAGGAAAGTCGGGTTTCGAGAATATGGTGAACAGGTACATGGCTAGGAATGATGCTAGAGTGGATCGTCTTGAGGCCAAATTAGAGAAGAAGATTGATGCAAACCATGAGGATTTGTCCAAGCAAGTGAAGGACCTTACATTGTTGATGGGGGAAATGACAGGAAGTGTTAACAAGCTCACTCAAACTATTGAGAAAGGGAAGCTCCCGTCGCAAAGTATTGAGAATTCAAAGTCTTGCAACGCCATCACATTGAGGTCTGGAACACAGTACGAGGGATCTATAAGTCCAGAATTGAAATTGGACACGTCGAGGGCTCAATTCGACCCCAATTTGACCAACACCATAGGTCGAATTCAGCAGGGGAGGTCGAATTTGAAGCCTAGACGTGATTTGGAAGCAACAGAGCCTCGATTCGACCAAAACCAAATCGATTTGACCAGGGGGCCAGGTTGAATCCGGGTCGAATTGCACCATCTGGAGCACTCTATTTCATCAGAAGCCGAATTCGACCAGCAGCCATTCAATTCGACCAGACCTTGAGGTCGAATCGGGAGGGGGGCAGAAATCTTACAGTGAGCCAATTCGACCAGGGGGACTTCAATTCGACCAGACCTTCAGGTTGAATCCTGGTCGAATCGAGCATACAGGGTGAGAATAGAGTTCCAGGTGTGCAATTCGACCACTACGTGCCCAATTCGACCAGGGCTCCTGGTCGAATTGAGGTCGAATTATCCCGTTCAGCACCTGTTTCTTCACCGAACACTCCTTGTGATGTAAACATTACTCCATTGGTTCCAAATGAATAAAATATTGAGATCATAGCAGAGAAGAAGTGGGAAAGAGCCAAGAGGTTGAGATCCGAAAAGGATAAAGCAGAGCATGTCGAGCATGATGAATGGGGTATTCCCAAAACAAAGATACCTCCGTCGTTTCCTTATAAACTGGTTAAGAAAGGATTGGAAGAGAAGTTCAAGAAGTTTTCAGATATCATGAATAAGATAAGCTTGAGTATTCCTTTCTCCGAGGCAATATTGGAGATGTCGTACTATGCCCGATTCCTTAAGGATATACTGCTGAAAAAGATAAGCTTGAACGGAGTTAAAATGGTGAATTTGTCTGAAAATTACAGTTCGATTATCCAAAGGAAGCTACCACAGAAGATAAAGGATCCAGAAAGTTTCACTATCTTGTGTGAGATTGGAAAAGGGCCGTCACAACGAGCCTTGTGCGATCTTGGGGCAAGCATTAATTTGATGTCATTGTCTATCTTTCAAAGGCTTGGTTTGGGGGAGTTATCTCCTACAACAGTTGCTCTATAATTGGCGGACAGGTCGATAACGTTTCCAAAGGGTATCATTGAAGTCGTTCTTTTTAAAGTAGAGAAACTAGTCTTTCCTGTGGATTTTCTTGTACTTGAGATGAAAGATGACAAGGATAATATCCCTCTTATCTTGGGAAGACCTTTCCTTGCTACGGCTGGGGCCATGATTGATGTTCAAAAGTGGGAGCTTAGGTTGCGGATGTATAAAGAAGAGGTCCTGTTCAATCTTGACAAAACAATGAAGATACCTATGAAGTCACAATGTCATAGTATTGATGTGGTGGAGGAGATTGTGAAGGAAGATATGCCTTTGATCCTGTCTAAGGACCCTCTTGAGACATGCTTGATGGAGTCTCTTACTTATCCTACTACGGAGCTTGATGATCTCTCCAATGTAGTATGTATTGAATATCTTGAAAACTTACTTGCTTTGGGTGATGACAGGTATGAATCGGAAAGAACTAAGGTTGAAGAAGTGAAGTGGACTAGGAAGTACTTGCCATTGGATAGAGAGAGCACTCCAATAGAAGAAAAGAAAGAGGAGCTGAAACCGTTACCGGAACACTTGTAGTATGCTTTCTTGGTGACAATGAAAAATATCCGGTAATTATATCTTCTTCTCTTGATGATGATCAACTTGAGGAGTTGTTAGATGTGCTTAGGAAGTACAAGTCTGCAATTGGGTGGTCTCTTGATGATTTGAAAGGCATTAATCCTTCATATTTTATGCATAGAATAAGGTTGTTAGATGAGGCCAAGTGTGATACCCGAGCTTCTCACTACTCATGTGCCAATATAATTTAATTTTTGTTATGTGCATTTTATAATTATGTGATAATTATGTGACAATTATGTGATAATAATGTGACAATTATGTGACAATTGTTTCTATATTTTATTTATCTTTACATTTTATTTTAGACATTCATGATAAAAATAGTGACAATATGTGCATAAATATTTACGTGCATTAATTTGGATTATATATATATATATATATATATATATATATATATATATAGTGTGTGTACATGTGCGGTGTAGGAATGATGAGAGAAAGAAGAGAAAATAGGGGGTACACGTAGTTTTCCCTTGACCATTTAGTCAAAAAGAAACTTAATCATTAATAATTTTATAATAAATAATATATACATATCATTAATAGTAAGTTGGGGTGGGGTTTGGTGACTTTCACATTCCTCTTATATCTATATAAGTGTGTCGTGGAAAGAGAGTTACCCAATTTTGGGTAATCAAAATGTAGGAAGCAGCCGTGAGCAAGACAATAATAAAGAAAATGGAGAGAGGGAAAAGAGGTGCGTGCGTGCCGGAGCGGGAGATAGAATAGTTACATTTCTTCACGAGATCTATAATATTATTATTGTCAGAATCCAGGTAAGTAGAGGTCCAACTACAATGCATAAACATGTTATGTGTGAATTATTTCTAATTAATATGAGATAATTATATCATGAATTATTTGTGATTAGTTTAATTACGTTATTAATTTATTGAGGTTAATTGGTGATACAAGTTGTTGTTTTATTGTGATTAAATATTGATAATGATGTCGTAAATGGTATGATGCATATTTAATTGTCCTGGTTGCATACCATGCATAATCATGAAAAGTGTTTTCCCAATTTTAATAAGATACTAATGGTGTGTGCGACCACTATATATGCATCTCTGTCAGGGTTCGGAAAAATCGTTCCCGACATTTTTTTATTAGGGGTTCGGAAAAATTGTCCCCACCACTTTGCCAGAGTTCAGAAAAGTCATTCTCGACACTATTTTTGGGGTTCGGAAAAATCATCCTCATTGAGCTCATTTGGGGTGCATATCATAAGTGTGTCGTGGGGATCCCGCAACGTGAACATTTTTCAAAATAAAAGAGATCAATTAGAAAAAAATTAGGACATAGGCGATAGAGAACTAAATGCATTTTCATGCACTGACATGCATGATTTCTACTTACTGAGATTTTTTATCTCACTAGTTTATGCATTGTAGGTGAGCCTGTTGATGATTGAGTTTGTGATGTGACTGTGCAAGCTGTGGAGCTCCTTCAAGGTTTTGAGCGGATGTACATAGATGACGACCTGTTGGGCTAGGCCGTGGGTTTATTTTGTTTCCGCTGATATTTTGGTTGTGTAATATAATAAGTATTGTCGCGAGTTTGTCTGGTTTGAAGTGGTATCAGAAACCAGTCATGTATGTTGAACTGGTGTGATGGTGTTGGTTATAAGCATATTATGTAAAAAAAATTTAAAAATTATATGCAGTTTTTTTTATAATGATGATGTTTATGTTAAATAGTGTTTGAATTATAAGTTATGTAAGGTGGGGCGTGTCACCAAGAGTAGTATCCAAAATCAGCGGAGGGTGAATCCAGCGATTCAAGAAGTGATTAGGAAGCAAATCCTAGCGTGGTTAGATGCTGGAATTATTTATCCAATTAGTGATAGTCCCCATGTGAGTCCATTGCATGTTGTATCTAAGAAGGGGGACATGACTATTATAAAAGCCGAAGATGGAGAGGCAATAGCTACTAGGATTCCAATGGGGTGGTGTGTGTGTACTGATTACAGGAAACTGAATGAAAATGCATGCAAAGACCACTTTCCCCTTCCTTTCATGGATCAAATGCTGGATCGTCTCGCAGGGTATGTGTTTTATTATTTCTTGGATGAGTACTCGGGATATAATCAAATCATGATTGCTCCCGAGGATCAGGAAAAGACTACTTTTACTTGCCCATACAGGACTTTTGCTTTTAGAAAGATGCCATTTGGATTGTGTAATGCGCCTGCTACTTTTCAGCGCTGCATGATGGTAATTTTTGATGGGTTGATAGAAAAGATCATGGAGGTGTTCATGGATGATTTTTCTGTATTTGGTTCCTCCTTTGATATTTGTTTATCTAACCTTGCTACTGTGTTTAAGAGATGTCAAGAAACTAATCTTGTCTTGAATTGGGAGAAGTGTCACTTCATAGTGAAAGATGGGATCGTTCTTAGGCATCATGTTTTTGTTAAGGGATTGCAGGTGGATAGAGCTAAAGTGGTGGCAATTATGAAGCTTCCATCACCGACCAATGAAAGAGTAGTGCGGTCCTTCCTTGGGCACGTTGGATTTTATAGAAGATTTATCAAAGACTTCTCAAAATACTCCAAGCCCTTGTCTCATTTACTTGAAAAGAATGTTCCTTTTGTTTTTGATGATGAATGTCTAACAACTTTTCAGGTTTTGAAAGAGGCGCTTATTACTGCACCTATCTTGATCACACCGAATTGGACTCAGCCTTTTGTACTTATGTTTGATGCAAGTAATGTAGCAATTGGAGTGGTGCTTGGGCAGCTGAGGGAAAAGAAGTTCTGCGCCATCTACTATGCGAGTAAAACTTTTGATGCAGCACAAAAGAACTACACTGTGACTGAAAAGGATTTTTTAATTGTGGTGTATGCATTCAATAAGTTTCGACAATATTTGGTTGGCATGAAAACTATACTGTACGCGGATCACTCTGCGATTCGGTACTTGATGGAGAAGAGGAAAACGAAGCCAAGAATCATAAGATGGATTCTTCTTCTTTAAGAGTTTGACATGGAGATCCGATATAAGAAAGGTACGGAGAACGTATTGGCTGATCACTTATCAAGGTTGGAGACAATGGAGCATTGTGATGATTCTTTTGATTATATTGAGGAGATGTTCCCGGATGAGAAGATTATGGTTGTGTTCGTTGAAGGGGCTGAACGAGTGTGTGGTTGCTGCACAAGGGATGGATCCATGGTATGCTGATTATACCAATTACATTTCTGTATGAGAAAATCCAAGAGATCTCAACCGATATCAACTTGCTAAATTCAAGAGAGATGTTGAGACTTTTATATGGTATGATCCATTTTTTTACAAAATATGCATGGATTCTATCATCCGTAGGTATGTGCCCGAGATGGAGATGTAGAGTGTTCTTGAGTTTTGCCATGCACAACCTAACGGAGGGCACTTCGGAGCTCAAAAGACAGCAGCCAAGGTATTTCAATCCACTCTCTATTGGCCTACTTTATTTAAAGATTGTGAAATCTATGTGGCGACATGCGATAGATGTCAACGGATGGGGAATATAAGTAGGAGAGATGAGATGCCACTTCAGCCAAGCATTGTTGTAGAGATCTTTGATATATGGGGGATCGATTTCATGGGGCCTTTTCCCCCGTCTAATGGATTTATCTACATCCTCTTAGCTGTGGATTATGTTTCTAGTGAGTGGAAGCCATTCCTACTCGCTTAAATAATTCGAGGACTGTCATATCTTTCTTGAAGAAGCATATCTTTGCCTGCTATGGAGTTTCTAGAGCACTAGTGAGTGATGGAGGGTCTCACTTCGTCAATAAACTTCTGGAGAAGATGCTTAAGGATTATGGTGTCAAGCATAGGGTTACTACACCATATCATCCTCAAGCGAATGGGTAAGCGGAAGTCTCTAACCGTCAAGTGAAGCAGGTTTTGGAGAAAGTGGTAGGAACCAATAGGAAGGATTGGGCTATGAAGTTCGATGATGTTTTGTGGGGTTCCGTACTGCTTATAAGACAGTTTTGGATATGTCACCATACCAAATTATCTATGGGAAGCCGTGCCACTTACCCGTGGAGATCCAACACAAAGCTTTTTGGGCTTTAAAAAGCTTGAACTTGTCTCTTAAAGATGTGAGAGAGTTGAGGATGACTCACATAAATCAACTTGATGATTTTAGAAATCGTGCTTACCAGAATTCTGAGATCTACAAGGAAAGGATGAAGAAGTGGCATGATTCTAAGATTTCTTACAAAGAGTTCAAGCAAGGTGATGAGGTATTACTTTTTAACTCTCGTTTGAAGCTTTTCGCAGGAAAATTGAAGTCAAAATGGACGGGTCCGTTCATTATTCATAGAGCCTGTGGAGGGGGGAGTTTTGAGTTTATGGACAAAGATGGAGACATTATCACGGCGAATGGGCATCGTTTGAAGCATTATAAGTCACCAGATGATGCTTGTGTCGTCTTTGAAGATACCTTGCACTAGATTGGTACCGTCGTGACTCTCCAAAGTTAAACATGAGCGCCTGTAAGGGGCTTTTCCTCCCATTTTATTGCTTTATTTCTTTCGTGTGAGTAAGAAAATTTTATATTTGAAGTGCTTACTTATAGACAATTACATCTCTTTGCAAACTTAGTTTCGACTATAGTTTCTACTAAGTTTGGGGGGTGTGATGTACTTACCTCAATATGTACCGATAGTATAATATTTTCTTTGTGACGTTTGTTAGGGGAGTTAATTTTTTGCGCATATTAAAACTTTAACCGATTTTTATATGTCGATTTTTTGTAACTTGCCTAATGTTTAGTGGTGTTTTGTTCCATGTTTTGAGTTGTTTGCGGAGTTACTCATGAATGTTAAGTTTAAGGATTGATTTTTGATGAAGATATGCTCTATTCTGGTACTTAATGTTCGTTGTTAAGCTTGAAGTGTGTAGGGGATGAAGAAAACTCGATTTTGGAGCACCAGGGAGCTAATTCGACCAGAGAGTATGGTCGAATCCAAGCATTCAGGTCGAATCGAGGGGTAAAAATCATCCAGTAGCCCAATTCGACCTGAGGCATAGCAATTCGACCTGAGGCCCAGGTCGAATTGAGGTCGAATCAGAATGTGCAAACTTCCAGTGAGCCAATTCGACCACGATTGTTTCAATTCGACCAGTAGCCCAGGTCGAATTGAGGACCTGAAATCTTATAGTATGTGGATTCGACCTGAGGCATGATAATTCGACCAGGGGATTGAAGTCGAATTAAAGGAAAAAGTTATCCAGAAGGTCAATTCGACCATGACGAAGTGATCTGCACCGGGTTGTAGAGCGATGGCTTGATGAGATAATTGATGGTGATGATGGTTGGATGTGTCTTGTGTGTTGGCATGCACTATATTGTCATATTTGATCATCTCGGATATGGATTGTGAGGAGTGACTATGATGCATGAGTTGAATTGTTTGAGACCCTTGTATGATTGACTATGATGTATGGTTTTTAGATTTGTGCATTCATATGTTCATGTGTTAATTTTCATTAATGAGAAGCATGTATAATTTGATAAGTATGTAGAGTTCTTGTGAAATTGATCTTGATTATGTGCTATGAAGAGTACTTAGGATTCTATTTACCCATGTGAGGATTTGAGCCTTTTAATCATGCTTGATCATGATAGTTTATTCTTGAGAGAATCATTCATATGAACGTATTCTAGAACTTGACTTGGAGTCTTGTGTGAGATTTACAATTGGTGAATTGCTAGGATATGATCTTAGGTCATTCTTGATTACTTGAGTTACTTAGCCAAATTTTACCTTCCTATTGATTATGTATATCTTTGGTAGCCCCGTTTGAGCCTTAAAAAGCTTTTTCTTGGGCAAGCCAAGTAAAGAGTCTTATTTAACCTTTACTTGAGCTTTGTTTAAATACCCTATTCATTGGTAGAGTGTTGAGGTGAATAAGTGTTGCAAGAAGAAGAAGGAAGATAGAATGTGGTTGAGTAGAGTAAAAAAAGTGTATAGTTAAATCTTGTTTAGGGGTAGTGCCTGAAACTGGTACCCTTATTATTATTTAAAAAGGGTAGTGCCTACAACCGGTTCCCGAGTTATCAAAAGAAGAATGATGTTGATGCAAGAAAGATAAGGAAAATTAAAAAATTGCAAGTGCAAGACTAGAAATTGGAGGAGGATATGTAGCCGAATGAAGAAAGCAAGAACCTCCAAGGTAACTCTCTACTAGTGTTTGAGTCACTTTATCTAAATTTTCCTATCCTTTCCAGAGAGCCAACATTACAACCCAAAAAAAATAAGTCATTTGTGATCCTAGTCATTAGTTGATTGTGAGTTGATTTTTGAGACCCTTGTCAAGCTTATGGTTACGCATGAGTATTGATAGAGTATGTGCATATATATTAACTATTTAAGTGCAATAAGCACTTGAATGAGAGAGTAAACACTTATCTTGTGAGCTAAATGACTTAGTACTCCGAATGGTAATAAGATTGGGTGATGTTTTGCATGAATGATATGTATGATGCAGGAAATACTTGTTTTTAATTGATAAAATTGCATATGTAATATGTGTGTACATGGTGACTCTCGTGAATTATACACGACTCCTGGTTTTGATTGCGTTGTCTCAGGACGAGCAACATGTAAGTTTGGGGGTTTGATGAGTGTGTAAATTCACGAATCTTGTGTCTGGATTTATGCTATTATGAAGTGTTTAAAGGTTGTAATCGGTTGTAATCCGATATATATTGTGAAAAGGCACGGATCAGGTGTTGTTGAAGCCATTTGAGTGGTTTTTCGAAGGAAATCAGAATGGAAGTGTTGAAATCTGAAGAAAGAAAGTCGAAGCCATCCGTTTGGGCAAAGCAGGAGTGCAATTCGACCAGAGGGAGTTCAATTCGACCAGCCCTTTTGGTCGAATTGGCAGCATAAAATGAGCAGAATGTGGATTCGACCACGACAGAGGGATTCGACCTAGGCATCAGGTCGAATCGAGGTCGGATTGATTGGCGGAGATGCCAATTCGACCTCGTCACTTCAATTCGACCAGGGCATCTGGTCGAATCAAGCACCTGGGACTTACAGTAGGTCAATTCTACCTAGATGGGTGAATTCAACCTGTTGATGAAGTCGAATTGAGCCTCCAAAACATACCATATTCGTATTTTACACCCTCAATGCGTGTGATCATTTAAAAAGCCCATTCCATGCCCGGGAGGCGCGATTACAAGTATAAAAGAAGGCTTATGTAGCAGTAGATTATATCATATCAAGCGATCAAGAGGACGAGACGTAGAGAGTGAAGAGAAGAGCGATCATCCATCATCCGGAAGGGCTGCAAGAGAAGTTCCGCTGGAGATTCAAATAAGATCGGTCCAACTAACCTTGATTGTTCTTAGATCAATCATGGGCTAGAGCCGCTTCGGTAGTTCTAGGGTTATGAAGGTTTCATGAGTTAATTTGTCTTCCATGTGTATACTCCGTACAACAATACTTGTGGTTTATTTTATATAAGATTGCGCATTTTTAATCCATACTCACAGTCGTTTTGTGCATCAATAATTGTTGTGTAGAGTCTGAATGCATAACTTGGTTATTGGTTTAGTGCGTTCACTGCTGAGCAGGGTTTTATGTTATAATTCTAAGTGAATGGATTCCGAAGTCTTATTAGAACTATCTTATATGAATACTTGTTAATTGAATCATATTCAGGTTAATAAGTAGGATAAAAAGTATAATTTCATAGTACCTATAAAGGGAGATCATATCGAGTTAGAGTACTAACTACACGGGAAATAATTGATACTGATAGTACCTAGAAAGGGAGATGAATTATATCTCTTGCTCCGAGGATATTCACACCTGTCATACGCATATTTACTTGTGTCTATAGAGTGAATTTGCATGGTTTAGTGGTGCGTCCATAAATCATAAGGCAGAGTCGGACACCATCACACGGAAGATGAATTAATAAGTGGAACCGAATTACCTGAAGAACTACCTACTATCTTACTTGATCACAACTCACTTATCTCTTCTTCTTGTTATTTTTACTTGATATTTTAAGTATTAGTTGTTACTTAATCTCAATATCACCATCATTGAATTTATCTACATAGTCTTAGTCTACTAGAACATAATTAAATTGATAATTATCCGTCCCTTGGATTCGATATTCACTTGGTCACCTTTCGAGACTACAGTTGATATCCTTCATACTTGGGGATTAATTGTGTATTGAGAAAACGCTCATCAATTATCATGCATATCTTTCATCCACTTTTTCATAGAGCAATTTAGTGAAAGAAGCTTACGAATTTTAATTTTGGGCTTGAAACCCAAAGGGAGTAAGGTTACCTTCTTCCCATCCTTCAAGAATTGGTAGATGTTCTGTCTTCCATTAATGGTGCCAAGATCGACCTGCCGTTGCTTGATTCGGAATAAAGCATTCCGCTGGAATTCATCTTTTCCAGGTGGTAAGAGCGCTTTACGAACCACCGCTGCCGAATACTCGTTATTCTCTTCATTATCTGTAGGTTCGCAGACTTCAGTATATCACCTCCTTCTTCACGTTTGATCATGTTGGCTAGGTATTGGGGACAAATGTTTTCATGATGAACAACTTCTTGATACTTACAAGATTTGTCATCGGTTGGATTGGTATCATGATTGTTGAAATTTTCCTCTGCATTCCTCTTCTCCACATTTTGTAAAACTGGAAGCTGCTTCTTCAATGGTTGTTGGGATGACTTTAGGTGCATCATGCTGTTCTTTTGAATGCCATAAAATTTCTCCGCTCGTTCCACATGAGTACTTAATGTTTGTACTGCTGAACTCAAACGTTTTATTTTTCTAAATAAATCAGCAAGCGTAGGTTCGATGTTGTTAAATATTGCCGAAGGAGAAACCTTGACTTTGAATGTGTTGTTAGCCATTGTCTAAGGAGAAACCTTGGCTCTGAATACCAACTGACACGTGAGATAATCGTAGAAGACAAACGTTCTTCGTACGTAAAGAGAAATTGATTTTCAAAACTCAATATATGATTTAAAATTGATTCAAAGTTTTTCAAGTTACATTCTTTCATACTAAACAACCTATTAATAGAGAATGAAAGAAGTTTAAAGAGGCATTCAAACTTAGAATTCAACATTAATAATTAAGGACCTCAACTTTCAAGAATGGAAGTTGGAAGGTTGTGTTTCTCTTAATTCTTGTCCCACATCACATTTATATCTATATTATTTTTGTTTAATATTGTATATGTATTTCCTCCATCTCGTGTTAAAGTTTAAGTTTTTCATTTTGATTTGTCTTAAGTTAAGGTTACAATTTATTTCTTATCAAGTTGGACCCACATTAATACAATTACCCACTTTATATTAAAATTATTTCACTCACCTCACTATACATTAAAATATTATATTTCTTAATTTACGTACAAAAAATAAATGTAAACGTTAATTCAGGACTGAGGGAGTATTTCTTAATGTTATATTTAATTTTTCAATAAAAATTAACAGAAAATTTGCTGACAAAGTGTATAAGTTACTCTATTATTTCATTAGTGTAGCTAGCGAGATGCATTAGTGTATAAGTTACTTTATTATTCATTAATATATAAGTTTTGAATGTCGATACACACATTCGAATTTGTGCAATCAAGTTCACATAAGAGTGTAACATATTTAAATATCTAACAAGTAACAATTAAAACATCATTTAAAAAAAAAACTACTCTCTTGTGAGACGGGTAAATATGAGACGGATTGTGAGACAGATCAACCCAGTGTTAAACTATATTGGTTATATAAGTAAAATATATTTATTGATAATTAATTAAAATATACATACTACTAAAATGAAAGACAAATTCTCTTGTGAGATGTTTCTTTTGTGAGACGGTGTGTGAGACGTGTTAAAGTATGTCTATTATTTAAATAAAGTATGCTTAATGATTGTTAAAGTATATTTTCTTAAAGTATGCTTGATTGTGCATTAAAGTATGATTTTAGTTTATTATAATATAATTTATTATTGACTACTTTAACTGCAAATAAGCATACTTTATCTATACAATAAACATACTTTAATGATGGGTCAACCCGTCTTACACCCGTCTCACAAATAACTCGTTTCATAATAGAATCTCTCAAAATGAAAAAATAACATACATATACTATATAAGAGAGGTAATAACAGTATTATGCCCATAACCTAGTGGTTTAGGCACAGGATTCATGCCCCACGTCACAAGATCTAATCTTGAACCGTTGTTAAAGTATAGGTAAAATATATTTACTTGTAATTAAAATATGTTTGTAGTGAATTATATCACTATATAATACTTTAAAAATATATATTTTAATTCATTATTCATTATACTTTAACTATAAATTAATATATTTTACTTATATAACATACCTACTTTAACGTATTGCAATAAACTTTATCATACAAAAATTTCATTAAAAATTTAGAAATTTAAGAGAACGTCCCCTAAAATAATCATTTAATAATCCTAGATCCAGCACCCCACTAATAATAATTTGTGATGTTTATATTACTCTCAGATCCAAGCAGATGCTGAAGAAGTTGAAGGTTTAAGTCCGTACAACACAGGTATGTGCCCCATAAACATTGGAATTTGACACGAATTAATATAACAATTTTAGCTATTACCAAGGGGAAGACATTTTTTTAATATTTGAAGATTATTTTGGTTTGTTTACTGCCATCCTCCACACCTATATGTCTAACTAATAAATGAATAAATAAATAAATATGTATATGTATATATGCCTATTATATATATATATATATATATATATATATATATATATATATATATATATATATATATATATATATATATATATACTTTTTTTTTTCTCTCCTTTGATTCCCATTTTTAAGATGTATTAGACCACTGGACGTGGAACTTCAATTTTAAAAATATATATTCCCTTCGTCACATATAAATAAAAAGGAGAAGTGCAATTTTAAATGCGACAAATGAGTATTTTTTATAAATGATTGTTAAACTCTAAATTAATTGAGTTTGTATTTTGTAAAATTGAGTGATCGTACGTGTAAATTCTCCATATACATAGATTAAAAAGATATCATATTCTTAATAATAAAATACACTATGAACTATAAGGGTAATACGATGAACCATCCACACACATGTCCTGAATCACAATAGAAAGATACACTATGAACTATTAGAGTAAGACGATGAACCAGTGTAAGATTCATCATAAACTAAAAACAAAATTAAAATAATGTTCTAAAGATTAATGCTAATTATTTTGAATAATAATTATTAACCTCAAAGAATATAATGTGACATAATAATTTTGCGTGCAAAGAGTAGAGGAATACTTTGTGATTAAAAAATTAAACATCAGATGAAACTTGAAAGTGAGTTAAATATGGTTAATCTCATTTGGTGGAGCTTTACGCAGAATGATTCTCTACTTCTGTAGTGGTGTGCCAGATTAAATCAATCATTTATTACCGTACACACATGCCACAGAAATCCTGCACTACATATTTTTTAATGTTAATTTATTATTTGTACAATTAATTTAAATATATATTTTTAAGATTTTATTATGAAATTCTAGTTTAAACTGTTATATATTTTTTATATTTTTATTTTTTTAAATTAATTAATGATATTATTATGGAAGCATTACATAATATACTTGACGGCTGCTCACATAGTCACATGTGAAACGGACATGTGTGAGATTGATGGTAATACGAGTCAATCCATTATTAAGGTTAAAATTTGCGTGTTTTTTTATACCATACCTTTAAATTTTATATTTTTATAAAGTTGTACTCTTTAATAATAAATGTAATACTCTTTAGTATAAACTTTTTTTAATTAAAAAATTATATCCTTATTAATTAAAATGGATACCTTTTAGATCAAAATATTATACCATTATATACTCCCTCCGTCCAGCGTTAATATTGACGTTTGCTTTTTGCATGAAGATTGAGAGATACTATAGTATTTTAATGTGTAGTGAGGTGAGAGAAATAATATTTAATATAAAGTGGGTAATTGTATTAGTCTTGTGTGTGGGTCTACATGAAATAATTAATTATTTTGTGTGGGCCAACTTGATAAAAAAGGAAATGTAAACCTTAACTTGGGACAACCCAAAATTAAAAGTGTAAATCTTAACGCGGGACAGAGGGAGTATATAACTTGTTTGTTATTTTTACGAACGAAAATTATATAGGTATTTACAAACAAAACATCCATTTATCGTTCAGGAAAATATTCACAATCGAGTTTGCAAAGATATTATTGAATATGTTTACAAACAGAATCTAACTTTAACAAGGTAAAAATTTGTGTGAAATCATCTCACGTAAGTGCTTAAATGAAACGGACAGAAAGTGATAACTTTTATAATGAAAAGTTATATTAAATCAATAAAAAGTGATAATGCTATTTCATGAACAATTTATAGTATAAATAAAAAGTTATAACAATTTATAGCAAAAATGATAACATTTTATAGCGAAAATGATAACTATTTTAAAATGTAAAAATTTGTCTCACGTAAGCCGCTCTCACGCAAGACCTATCCAGTTAACAAATGAGCTCGAACAAAGTTTTAAATTTTTAAACAAGCTCTTATTTCTTTTTAACAAATGATACTCAATGAGTGAAGTGCAATCCATACCTCATCGTCCGTATGGGCAACTCAACTGATCAAGTAAAGGGACAACTTGCATAATGACCAATAATCGAATTTCACCAACAGCGTGTGAGCAACCTCTTAATTAAGGGCGCTCCTTGTGTGGTGGGTTAAAAAATCTAATCTTTGTTGGTCGGTTAAGTTATTATGATTAACCTCATTCATATGCTATCGGGCCGGCATGCGGGGTGTGAAGGCGAACTACGTTTTTTGCATAACAAATCCATATCTTTCATTAAATAATCCATATCTATTAGTACTTGGGCCGCTATGCACACACAACATGGGCTTCTCTTTTGGACTTGTTGGATCGATCCACAAATATACGCTTCACTTCTATAGTGACACGATTCACGAATTACTTACAATATGCTTTTTTGGTATCTTAGATTCTCAACTGGTGTATTTATTTTGGCAAATTCTTACTCACCAGGTTCGATCCAGTCCAAACCGGAAGAGAAAATTTTAAAAATAAAAATAAAAATCTTAATCAAATGTTAATAGTGTATTTTTTATATTTCAATTGATCTAATTTTTCAATTAATAAAGAATAGCATTATTAATTAAAATAAAATTTAATAACTTTGAATATATTAGTACACGGGAAACCAACTTCTAATTAATTAATGAACCGTAAGTTCTTTATCCATTCAATTATTTTTCTAAATATTTTATTTTATATCATACATGTGTTTGTTTTGAGTGTGAGTAGAAATAAGAAATGGATTAGTTAAATATAGTAGATTCAAATTTAGTGAAATGATGTATGTGGTAATGTATACAGTATAAGATAGTAAGGTGTGATTTGTGTAAAAGGTAAGTGAGATTGATGTAACTCGATTTTTTAAACTCCAACCAGAACAAGGAGTGAAGGAATGGATTACATACCCGAAAAAGGACAAATCCTTAATCACGTTCCCAAGATCTATCCATCTCTTATCCGTAACTATATCTAGCTATCTATTATTAACTACCAAAACAAAAGATACTATAACGTTCACGTCGTAAGATTGATAACATTATATGATTGTTATGAGATAAATGTTCGGCCCAGTTGATGATGTTTAAGCGGCCCAATAAAGCAGGTCCAAGAAGTCAGGAAGTCAATGAAAGCCCAGGTTTATCCTAATTATCCTCGAGGATAATGAAGGCCGCAAATCCGGGAATAATTATTGGATAACCTCGGGAAATAACCCCAGACATCCGGGTTATTTCTTTGGATGATGGCGAGAGAAAGACAGTGGCAGCAACAAAGATATGATAAAGTGGTCCCCATTGTTTGTTAGAAAAAGATCCCACATTAACCAATGAGGAATGAGAGCATCAAGAAGACACCAAATCTGTTATAGGATGATTTTAGAATAAGACACTTGTCGATCGTTGATTAAGAGGAATAATCTAGAATGAAAAGGGGAATGAACTCCCATATAGGGGGGAAGAAAAATGATGTAACACACAACCTATGAGCAATATCAGAATCAAAGATACACCAATGAGCTAAAAAACTCTATTTTTTCTTGAATCTATTTTCTTCTTCCCGATTATCTAATAGTTGGGTTATGTTGGAGTCTTTGTGACGAAAACTGACCACAACATTGGCGCCGTCTTTGGGAAATTATCATTGTTTTGTTATCAAGCTTTACATCTGATCGTGTTTCTCAGCAAAGATGATGGACGTAGATGAATCCTTTATTCTCCAGGGGGAACCCGCCGGCAGAGGCGCTTGGTTCGAAGCTCTGGAAGCGTGCATGTCCAGATCCCGAATATGCCACCAGCGCAGCCTGCGGCAGATCCAATGATGTGCACACCTCCAACAGTAGTAAAAATACCTATCCTGGGCAATCTGGAGAAGACCCGATAATTTTAAGAAAGATTATAGTCGCTGTTCAACGAATTTGTTATTTCTCCCGTTCTTCCAACGAGATTGAACTTTGAAGAAATACAGCAAGCTCCAGTCGAAGATCTACGTGAAAATCTCAATTGAAGAAGAGAAGTTCCGGCGGAGGATCTACGAAAAGATCTTAATAGACGCAAAGAGGCTCCGATAGAAGACCTTCGAGAGAATGTCAACCGGAGAAAAGAAATGCCAGAACAAATGAGAGTGGATCCCCCACCCAACGATGTCCGGTGGCTCATAAATGAGGCCCGGACTAGACAAAACCGACCAGAGCAAAGCATAAACAATTCTTCCCGGGGAAGAGTGCATGATCGCCTGGGACCAAACGGATCGAGATACCAGCCTTATGCTGAAGGATCTGGTGAAACCCAACATGGGCAAGTATATGGAGAAGCTTCTAAGAAAAGGAAGTCAGTACCAGCAAGTAAAAGGCACAGTTCTCCACTTTCCATCGTGCCCGAGGATGAACCACGAATTCCGGCGATAAATTCAGGGGATAGAGTCACAGAGCATGGGGATATTTCCCTGTTAATCGCTTGCTCAAAAGGGTGGAGGATCTGGAGAAAAGTCAATGGCTGGGAGAAGATGGGCGTTCTCAGGCGAATCTGGGTAAAACCCCATTCACGGAGGACATCCGTTCGGCACCTAGGCAAATGAAAATCAAGGTACCCAATGAAGCTTTATTCAATTGTGAGTCAGATCCATACCAACATGTCAATACTTACCTACTGTGGATGGGGGCACAAGGGAGTTCGGAGGCGACTCAGTGTCGCATGTTTCCTTTAAACAAAGCTAATGATTGGTTTTCCACGCTGCCGCCGAATTTGTTCAGAAGTTGGGATGATCTGGTGAGTGTGTTTATCACTCAGTATTCCTATCTAGCGATAGTAAAGGAACCAAAACACAAACTGGCGAGTATTAAGCAGGGATCAAGCGATTTGATTTGTGTTTTTCTAAAGAGGTTCAATGATCAGAGAGCCAAATGGGAGTCAATGGGTGACGAAACCTATTTGGTCACCGCAATGGGCGCACTATACCCTGAATCTGTACTGTGGAAAGTAGTATAATTCAAGCCACCAGCAACCTATGGGGCGTTCTTGGCTTTGGCGAATGAATACAGCCAAGCAGAGGAAACCCTGGCGTTGGCAAAGAAAGTGGAAGAGCAAAACAAGAAAAAACCAGTAATTCAAGGGAGCAAAGAATACAAAACTCCAGCAAACTTCAGACCATTCACGAATACAGAGGAACCACCAAATATCCAAGTCTTGCAGGAGGAAACAAGGTGCTCAGTTGAGGAGATTTTTTATCAAGTAAGAAATCGGCAAATCTTGAGAGAACCTCGCCAGATCTGGACACCCCCTGGACAATTAGATCCCAGGAGATTTTGTTAATATCATCAATATGCCAGACATAACACTAATCAGTGTCGAGATTTGATATATGAACTATGGAGGCTGTATAAGAGTGGAAGATTAAAGGGAATACTGGCACCAGCAGGTCATCGTCCTAGAAGGGGAGGAAATCATCTCTAGAATCATGGCTGACCATAAGAGGTACCACAAGAAAGGCAGAATTTACCACCACCACCACTGGGGTTACCTCCCCCGAGAGCAGCTCAAATACAAATACCAGGGAATCATCCGCCTGGAGAAATCCATATGATGGAGATTCAACAGGAGAAAAATATATTGGCACATCCCAAGTACTGTCTGGATTATCAATGAAAAAGAGAAAGGCAGAACTTCGAGAACTGGATCAACAAGAGCTGAGGATATATTCTTTGTACCCGGTGGAGGGACAGAATATTACCTTTTCTGAAAAAGATTTTTACGGGGTAAAGAACCCGCATACGGATCCTCTTGTGATATCAGCAAGCATCTCGGGAATAAAGGTCCATAGATGCTTAGTGGATACAGGGGCATACGCAAATATCATTTTCAAGTCAATTTTCGACAAATTGGGAGGTGACAGACATCATTCAGTACGACCGTGTCAGGATGAAATCCGGGGATTCGACAATGTTGTGACCAAGCCAATGGAGGAGGTAGATTTAATGGTTCAAGTTCAAAGTTCCGATGGAAAGGTGCAAGTCTCGTACTCAATCAAATCTAAAGTGGTGGATCAGATCTCATCCTATAATTGCATACTAGGAAGACCATTCATCCATACTTTTGGTGTTGTCCCATCAACACTTCATCAGTGTCTAAAGTTTCAAACTCTAGATGGTAGGATAGCTACCTTAATTGGAAATCAAAAGATGGCATGAGAATGTTCATTCATAGAAAAGATGGAAAGCTTGAACTGCTATGATCCGAGCTTTGAGATGCTCGCCTTCGAGGATATAATAGATATTGAGTCCCGGGACAAAAAGGATAAGGAGAAGCAACCTCGAGAAAAGAAAATGGTGAAAAAGGTTCCATCATACAAAGATATCTATCAATTGATGGAGGATCCTATAGTTCCTGAAGTGGACCCCCGAGTCACATTACCAGAGATCTCCTCGGCAGGGAAAGAAACCATCGAAATGCAGGTTGATCAAGAAAATCCCGAGATTAAAGTAAGGATGGAGGTGACTTTACAGGGAAAATACAAGGAGGAGAAGATGGTCCTACTTAAAGACAATTCAGATGTATTCGTGTGGGATCCTACTACTAAGCCAGGAGTAGATCCTAGACATGCATGCCATTGCCTGAATATAGATCTGCAAGCTCAACCTTTCTACCAGAAGAAAAGAAAATTTAGTCCCGAGAAAGATGCGGCTTTGGAAGCCGAAGTTGCACGACTATTGGCGGGAAAACTCATTTGAGAGGTAGAGTATCCAAAAAGGGTACAAAACCCAGTGTTGATCAAGAAGGTGACATCAAATACTTGGAGGCTTTGCGTGGACTTTACTGATCTTAACAAGCAATGCCCAAAGGACAGTTATCCACTACCAGCTATTGATAGACTGGTTGATTTCACCGCCGGACATGAAATTATGAGCTTCATGGATGCCTTTTTGGGATATCATCAGATCCCCATGCATACAGATGACCAAGAAGATACTGCCTTTTTTGCAGGAAGAGGAATATATTGTTGGTGCAACATGCCTTTTGGGTTAAAAATACAGGAGCTACCTATCAACGTCTGGTAAATAAAATGTTCAGGGATGTCATTGGAAAGTTTGTGGAGGTATACGTCGACGATACCCTGGTAAAGAGTTTAAAAAAGGAAGATCACTTTGAATATATGTCCAAAGTATTTTCAATTTTCAGGGAATATGGCATGACACTGAATCCCAAGAAGTGTACCTTTGGGGTATCCTCGGGAAATTTCCTGGAATATATCGTCAGCCAAAGAGGAATAGAGATGAACCCAACAAAGGTAAAGGCAATATTGGATATACAGCCCCCGAAACATGGGAAAGAAGTCTAAAATCTGACAGGAAAGATAGCGGCTTTGAGTCGGTTCATATCCAAAGTGTCGGACAAGTGCAAGCCTTTCGTCTATATCTTAAGAAAGAAGAAGAAGTTTGAATGGATAAGGGAAAGTCAAGATGCCTTTGACAAGATCAAGGAAGAATTACCCAACCCCAAGATCCTATCAACGCCATTTCCGGGGGAAAAGGTGCAATTGTATATCGGAGCCTCTGGAACCGCGGTGAGTGCAGTTTCAGTCAAAACAGAAGGCAAAGAATGTACCCCAGTGTATTATGTCAGCCAGGTGTTAAGAGATGACGAGTTTCGTTACCCGGTGTTAGAAAAGATGGCATTAGCATTGGTCATGAGCTCAAGAAAACTGAGACCGTATTTCTTGGAGCATACGATTGAAGTATTAACAGTATTACCATTGCGTCAAGTGTTGCAAAGGCCTGATGCAGCTAGAAGACTTTTAAAATGGTCAGTGGAATTAGGGCAATATGACATCATATATGCCCCAAGACCCACCATAAAAGCGTAGGCTTTAGCAGATTTTATGGTGGAATTAACCATACCTGTCCCTTCAGAGAGTAAGGTAGAAGAGCCATTGAAACTATATGTGGATGGCTCTGCCACAGCTTTAGCTTCGGGCGCGGGGATTGTACTGAAAAGTCCAGCATGGGGAAAGTTCTCATCTGCTATAAAATTTGGATTCAAGGCAACAAATAATGAAGCAAAATATGAGGCTCTGTTAAATGGTTTAAGAATGACAATGTCATTAGGGGTGAAAGCCTTGATAGTCTTTAGCGATTCCCAGCTAGTGGTGAATCAAATCAAAGCAGAGTTCGCCACAAAAGATGGTCAAATGAAGAAATACAGAGATTTAGTGGTAGAGGCAATGAGAAAATTTGGTCAGATTTTCATCAAATATATTGGGAGAGAAAGAAATTTATAGGCAGATGCATTAGCCCGGTTAGCAACGGCTGTAAATGCGGAGGAACTGAATAATATCAATATTACCCAACAAGATAAGCCCAGCGATAACATGATCTTAATCGTGGAAGAGGAAGCCAGGGATAATTGGATGGCTCCAATAATCAAATTTCTAAACTCGGGAGAACAGCTAGGGGATACCACTAAAGCCAGACAATTGAGATCAAGAGCAGCAAGATATACCATGTTGGAAGGAGTCCTATATTAAAGAGGCTACATGACACCGCTACTGAAGTGCTTGGCTCCTGAAGAAGCTGAATATGTGCTAAGGGAAATTCATGAGGGTATTTGTGGCAATCATACTTGAGGACGGGCCTTAGCATACAAAGTTATGAGACAGGGATATTTTTGGCCGACTTTAAAGAAGAAAGCTATGCAATATGTCAGGGCTTGTAAAAATTGCCAGAGGTTTGCTCCAATAATTCGATCCCCTCCAGAAGAGTTACTATCAATCTTTAACCCCTGGCCGTTCGCTAAATGGGGAGTGGATATCATACGGCCACTACCAATGGGAAAAGGGGGAGTCAAATTTGTTGAGGTAGCAGTGGATTATTTCACCAAATGGGTAGAAGCAGAACTGTTAGCCACCATTAATCAAGCAAAGATGGAGGATTTTATGTGGAAAAATATAGTATGTCATTTTGGGATCCCAAATGCCATAGTGACAGACAATGGGAAACAATTCGACAATGCTAAAATCAGAAAGTTCTGTGAAAATTTAAAGATCAAGAAACTATACTCTACCCCTACCACCCGCAATCTAATGGACAGGTTGAAGCAGTTAACAAGATCATAAAGCACACTCTTAAAGCTGGGTTGGAAGGACTTGATGGGAGTTGACCGGAGATATTACCCGGGGTGTTATGGGCTTATAGAACCACCTCGAGGAATGCAACGGGAGAAACCATTCTCCATGGCATATGGAGCAGAGGCAATTATCTCTGGAGAAATTGGAGAACTGAGCTTCAGAGTTTCCCATTTTTTAGAAGAAGGAAATCAGGAGGCTTTAAAGTTGGAATTGGACTTGCTAGAGGAAAAAAGGTTGGCAGCAGATATCCATAATCAAGTGCTAAAAGGAAGATCGGAAAGAGACTACAATTAAAAAATGAAACTGAGGGAGTTCAAGCAAGGAGATCTAGTCCTGCGAAGGATACTACAAACAGCCCCAGGAACATTTGGGAAAGAATGGGAAGGTCCTTTCACGATTGCTAGAAGATTGAAAGGTGGAGCATACAGATTGATCAATGAGAAACAGGAGGAGCCACACCCCTGGAATGCGCAACATCTGAGGAAATTTTACCAGTAAGTCTAAAGAAAAGAAAGTTATGCAATTTTCATCTTATCTTCAATTAAACACCATGATGTAAGGAAGAAAAGTACTCATTATGAGCAAGATCATGAGAAATTAGTTCAAATAAAATGTTAACTTTAAAACATGTTTGGGTAGTTAGAAGTACAAGTCAAGTATATGAGGGAAACAAAAGTAAGTTATAAAAACCAGTACTATCAATATTCTTATCAAAAAAAAAAGAGAGACCAGAAATTCAGAAGTGTAGTGATAGAGGAAAAACAGAATAAAGTTATCAGAATCCAAGGGCGAACACAGTGCCACAAACGTTAAAAGAAAATTAATAAAAACAGGTTCAGCAAACATAGTCGGGGAATCAAGGAAAGCTTAAATCACGGAAGACTTTAAGTTTAGCCTCGGCAGCCTCAGCCCGAGCAATCACTTCCTTCATACTATCAGCTTCAACTTGTAAACGAGCAGTTAGCTCAGCATTCTGTGTCTCTAAAGATGATACTCGAGCAGTCAACCGGGTAACCTGGTCATAGGATGTAGCCGAATCAGGGTTTACCATCTCGGGTTTAAACAATTTTCGACACTCATCAAGTTCTCGGGCCATATTAGCCAGGTTGGACACGATACGCCCAGCTTCAGAACTTAACCCCTGGTCGGGAAGATTGACAGAAGAAAAGACAGGCTGTTGAGTAGAACCCAGGAGTAACTTAGTTTTCTTTCGAGTCTCGGGGCGTTTTTCCTTGGCAACTCTTTTCTTCTGAGCATTTTCAGATTCTTCTTCAGAGGATCCACCTGAGTGGTACTGTTGGGCGATATCGCGGATAACCGAATGGGTTTCAGAGTGTGTCCTCGCACCAGAGGATCTATGCCCGGGAATAACTCCCATTATATCATCAGAGTCAGATTCCAGATCTTCAGTGTTTCTTTTCCGGAAGAATCTGATGAAGCTGAGTGTGGTTGCCGAGAAGAAGGACTAGCGTCACTATACTTCCTTTTGCAGCCACGAGGTAACCCATAACTCATATCTTCATAAGGAACCAGAGACAGAAACAACTTACCTGCAGAAAGAAAATAGAGAATTTCAGTAAGAGAACTAAATAGAGACTCCAAGTACAGGTAATAAATAAAGGGCACCTTTAGGAATATGGATTCTGCGACCGCGAGCAAGATTGACAATGACTAACATCTCTTCAGATAGAAGAGCAGAAGCTTGAAAAGGAAAGACCATATTCATAAGCTGGTTATAAGCTTTCTTAAAACTGTAACTGAGACTATCAAAGTTGGGATGTTCAGGACCTGCAGAACAGATTGTAATATCATAAAGAGATAGATGTACCCTAGCCAACAAAGATTGGATCAGGAAAAGAAACTTAGGGGAGATGAAAAGCTTGCTCGTATTACCAGAAGGTAAAGGACGGAATAGCAAAGAGGATAACGAAGAACTATCATAATCAGACGAAGCCCGATAATGACCCTGCAGCTAAAACCAAGAGGATTCCCATTTGCGACCAATAATGTCGCTTCCTCCTATCAGTTTTGGCCCCGGGGCATCAGACAATAATAATCGGCGTGACGAAGAGCAAAAGTAATCAGGAAGTCAATTTCTCGGGGCTCAACAAAATGATGCCCAATCACCCCGAAATAAACAGATAATAGCAAGAAGATTAACCCAAGAAGTGGGAAGAATTTGAACAGAGGTTATCCCCCAGTGCAGACACAAACGTATAATAAAAGAAGCCAAGGACAATCGAAGCCCAGCAGTAAACAACACTTCATTGAACGGAATTGCGCCGGCAGGAGGAACATGAATTCTGGCGTCAGGACCAGGGACAAGGAATTGAACACGGCTATATCCATGAACATCATGCAGATGATCCACATCATCTTGAGTAACGTCACTAGCCCAGGAGTAAGCATCTCTCGAGGCAGAAGAACTTTGGAGAACGTGAGCAATCGGAATAGTACCAGGCTCAAGGGCTTGCCTAGGGCGAGGAGTGACAGACACACGAGAAGTCGAACCACCACCACGAACACGGACACCACCGCGGCCACGACCACGACCTCGGCCACGGCCACGAGAGGCACTGTGACGGTTAGAGCGCCATAAAGCACGAGCAAAAGATTCATCGGGACTGGCATCAGATGAATGCACATACACAGTGAACTCTTGCGAGAGACCAGAATTACTATGAGCCATTGAAGAAAGTAACAGAAAAAGAAACAAGAGAATAGGGTAAGTAGAAGAGAAGAGGAAAGAGAGAAGAGGAGCAAAAGAAAAGAGAATTGGATTATATTATTGATAGGAAGTTGAAAAGATGGGTGCGAAATCCTAGGCCTGACAGTTTGGCTGATGGTAGTAAGATTCAAATTTTTAAAATTTGAATATGTAGAACGTGAGAACGTGTGGCCCAACAACAACTACAAAAAAAGGAGGGGGGAATATGGGGTGTAGAACCCAGAAAATACCGGGAATGTTTTCTATTAATATTTGAAACAACTGACAGGAACGTTTGGCCCAACAACAACTACAAAAAAAGGAGAGGGGAATATGGGGTGTAGAACCCAGAAAATACCGGGAATATTTTCTATTAATATTCAAAACAACTGACAAAATACAGGAAAGGATAATCAAATTCAAAGTACATCAAGATTCGACTGTGTTATCTGATGGCTTGGAGGAATATCTTCTAATAATTCAAGGAGGTCATTTGTATTTGTCTGAACTGGAGCTAAAATGACCAGATGATCCATTTATGAAGAAAGGGAAGGATCTCTCCCGGGGAGCTCAGCATTGGCCGCTTCTTCTTGAACGGAAAAGAAGGCTTTATCGGGCAATAAAAGCACTTCTGGAGAAACCGCAATACCAGAAGCATTCTCTGCTAGAAAGCCAGAGGAAATGAAGTTCTCTGACTGAGCATCTTTTTCAAGAGGATGCTCAGTGATGAAGTCCGAATAAGCGCCAAGGATGCCGAAATCAAGGTCTCCTTTCAAACTAGCTCCTAGAGGCATGGGCACCTTAGCCAGACTTTCTTTCAACTCTAAACGGATGGTTTCCAAGTCCTCAGAAGTTAGCTTCTCAGCTAATTTTTCAGCCACAGCTATATAAGCAGAACAGAAACAAAAGATGCGGGCAACAGACAAGTCATGTTCACGGACTTGAGTCAGGGATTTAAAAATGGTCATATACTCAGTGTGCCAAAATGTACGAGCATCGACTGCAACCTGCACTTGATCAGATAGCTTTTTTCTTTCCGTGGACGCACTTATACGCAAAGCTTGGAATTCTTCCTCTAAGCGAGAAAGATTTTCCTGACAGCGATCATGTTTCCTTGAAAGATCAGCAAAAGATTTTTCAGAACGATGGCGAATTTCTTTTTCAGATTCAAACTGATTGTGGAAATAATCTTGAGCTTTCAATAATACTGATTTCTCCTGCTCAATCGAGGAAAGCTTCGCCTTCAGGTCTTCTAACTCCTGAGAGTAAGCTTCATAATCCCGGGACAGTTTCTCTATATCCTCAGAGAGGTTGGCTATAAAACTAGAAGTTTGACCAAGATGGCCCACAGCACACATCGACTTAGCTTGGGGGCTCATTTGAGTGATGGCAGCTGCATTTTCCCCTGTCCAGGACCGGGAGGGATAGATCATGGCGGTCTTCAAATAGTTTGGTAAACTGGCAGGGATTTTGGTATCCACTGATCGAAAATAGGTGGCTCCCGCGCCATCCAGAGAAACAGTGGATTTGTAAAGGGCCGCATTCCTTTTAGGATCCACAGGACAAAAGGGAGTGGATTGACACTCGAATGAAGCCACTCCAGAGGATGACTTGGAGGAACCCTCTAGAGGTTTGATAGAAACTTTCCGAGAGCCTCCTTTGACAGATTTACCTTTGGATCGGGAGGAAGTAGTTTTCACAGGAGCCAGGACATCACTCCCTAAATTAGGAAGAGGATCTTCGGGGATTTCAATCAAGCCAGTAGTGTTGGAAGACATAGGCTTATCGGAGACAAAGTCAGAGGGAGAAACCCGGGGCTTCTTTAAGGTCGAGATATCCTCAGGAGGACTGAGTATAGGCCTCTTTGAAATAGAAGGGGCTAAGGATGATGCTAGACGTTCGCTGGCCGGAACTAAATGAGAACGCTTCCCTGGAAATAGTAGTAACAACAACAAGATAGAAAAAGAAGATCATCATACAAGCATAAAAAAGAGTAAAACACGTAAAGAAAAGGAAAGGAATTAAGAGCCTAACCAGTGTTAGAGGTCATGGAAGAAGTCTCAGGGGATAGCTGATAGAGCTGAAGATTGTGGTCGGTCATGAGACGATTCAAATGACGCTGGGCAGGTGGTAGCGAGGAAATAATCTCTAAATGAGTTTTGAAACTGCGAGAGAGACGATCTAATGAAGGAATGCCAGAAACTGTGAACAGAAAACGTCAAGAAAAACATTAGGTATTGGAGATATAACGATTATGCCTCAAGGAAAAGACCAAAAACTACACTCACAAGGAGGAGAATCCTGAAAATAATTAGGAAGGACGTCTTTCTGGGAAGCCGAAGAACTGCTATCTAAGCAAATATGGGTATCCCCGCCCCAAGGACCAGAAACCCAGAACCACTTGTTCTTCCAGCCCTTATTAAAGCTGGGGATACCGGTTATAAGGCCAGGACAACTACGAGGAAACAAATAGTAGCATCCAGGGCGTTATTCTCGACAGTAAGGGAATAGAGGTATTCGACTTTTAGAGGGGAAAGAAAAGAACACCCATATTGGCGAAATAAAATAAGCAAGCAATATAGAATGGACCATCCGTTAGGAGCGAGCTGGGCTGGAGAAATTCTCCAGTAAAGAAGGAAGCGAGAAATAACAGCAAGAAGAGGAAAACATAACCTCGTGGAAGCCAACACATACGACCTTGCGGATTAGGTCTATAGAGAGTAATTGAGGGTGGACAGTATAGTTTCAGAACATCCAATTTCTTCAGAGAAATTGTCGAATGACAAATACTAACCCCAAAATCTGACCCATCCGCACAAGTGGTCATGTCAACATTGGGAGATACATCAATGGGTGTCTCGTCTTCGCTAAGAGATAAATTAGAGGAGTTGTTTGGGGAAAGAGCCCCAAATCCAGAGGGCGAAAGAGAAGGAGTGTAATCGCTATCGAGATCCATAAATGAAAGAGAAAATTGAGTACCTGGAAGTGAAGACTAAAAGGTCGCAGTTGGCCCACGCGAAGAAGAGAAGAGCAGATGAAAACCCTAGGAATACGAAGCGGAGGAACAGAGCGATAGAGTCGGAAAGAGAATGATGAGCAGTCAGATTGGAGTTGGGCCACTTGTAAAGTCCCGCATAAAGAAAAATATCGAAAGAAGAAACAGTACATTTGACTAAAGTTTCAACCTCGAAAAACGTTGTTACACATCATTTTCCGAGATTGAGGTGCTAGTGTTATGGGATAAATGCTCGGCCCAGTTGATGATGTTTAAGCGGCCAAATAAAGCAGGCCCAAGAAGTTAGGAAGTCAATGAAAGCCCAGGTTTATCCTGATTATCCTCGGGGATAATGAAGGCCGCAAACCCAGGAATAATTACTGGATAACCTCGGGAAATAACCCCAGACATCCGGGTTATTTCTTTGGATGATGGCGAGAGAAAGACAGAGGCAGCAACAAAGATACGATAAAGTGGTCCCCAATTGTTTGTTAGAAAAAGATCCCACATTAACCAATAAGGAATGAGAGCATCAAGAAGGCACCAAATCTGTTATAGGATGATTCTAGAATATGACACTTGTCGATCGTTGATTTGGAGGAATAATATAGAATGAAAAGGGGAATGAACTCCCATATAGTGGGGAAGAAAAATGATATCACACACAATCTATGAGCAATATCAGAATGAAAGATGCACCAATGAGCTAAAAAACTCTACTTTTTCTTGAATCTATTTTCTTCTTCGATCGATCATCTAATAGTAGGGTTACGTTGGAGTCTTTGTGACGAAAACTGACCACAACAATGATTATGTTATTTATTTGGGTCAAAGATACACCAGATATATTTTAATACAATTATTTTACCTGAAATAACGCGTTGCAAAAAAACTCAAATTTTGATTCAAATTTTTCTATTTTTAGAATTCTATGTGATAATTAGTTGTAATATTCTTGATTTGATTCTATCGATCCAAAAATAAAGCCCAAATATTATGGATAACAAGTTACCATGTCAAAACTGATAAAGAAGTTAATATTACTCATCAATAAAGAAAAAAACAATCTTAACTAACTCAAAGATGATCTCTATTTACAGAATATCTTCCCAGATCAACCAACATTAACCATTCCTAAAAAGATAAAAAATGAATAAATAATGACCATGTAATTTGATCACGTGCGACATAATGAATTGAACTCAAAGTTAAGAGCTGAGATTTGATTATCATCAGCAGTAGTATCATCTTCGTCATCATCATCATCAATCTTGTCGAAAAAGGGGTCCCGGAGGAGCTCAGCAGCAGACGACCTAGCTCGTGGGCGACCGAGGCATTTTTCGATGAAGTCTTTCACCTCTGGATCCTTGATCTTGTCCATGCTGCTCGGCCTCACCCCCGACAACACCTTCTTGTATATCTTGACAACGTTTTCGCATTCGCTGTATGGCAGCTCAAGTGTCACCATTTCCAGCAAACACATTCCAAATGAGTAGATATCTATCAGCTCATCGTAGTTCTCTTCGTAGATCTCCGGTGCCATGAACTCAGGCGTCCCTAACACCGAATGAGCCGAATGATTCTTGTCCATCTTTTTTGCATAACCAAAGTCACCAATTTTCACCTACATTGTAATAACAACACAACACATATCAAATCACACTACTATGATATAATCAAGATTATATATACAAGGGGTGTTAGCTAGTATACCTGCCCATTGTTGCCATTGACAAAGATATTGCTACAATTGAGATCCCTATGAATCACACAGGGCTCACAATTGTGGAGATAATCCAAACCCTTGAGAATCTGCTTAGACCATTTCTTTAAAGCTTTGAGTGAAACCTGCTTGTGTTTCTTCCTATACTCCCTCAGATTGCCAGAAGTGCAAACCTCAGTGATGAAATTAAGGATGTTCTTCTCCTTGTCTCTCCAAACAGAGTACAATGCGATGATGTTCTTGTTCTTCAAAGTACCCAATAATCGAACCTCAGAGTAGAATCTGTTGATCATTGTTTCATTATCTGAAAAATTACGCAGCTTAACTTGATTCCAAGCCACCTCAATCCCTTCTTCTTGATCGAATGCTCTGTACACTTTCTTCGACGACCCTGACCCGAGAAGATCAGGGTAACGCCCGTACCGACCCGTTGGATCAACCTCCTCAAATGGCTCCATATCGCAATCTCCCGTAACAGACCCCATCTGAACAATTACAATCAATATATTCAGAAATTCAAGATTCAATTACTCAAAAACAGGGAATTCAGTATTCAGAACGTGTAGATTTCAAATTATAGCACAAGAATCCACAAACGATTCAATTGAAACAAATTGTGGCCAGCAATCGAAAATATAAAGTTAATACAACACTGAAAAGGACTACGACAAAATCAATTCCATTCTTGGTAACCAGTCGATCAAGAAGTTCGAATTTCCCCAAATACGAATCAAACAACAAATTTCTTCGAGATTGATCTTTCACTTTTCCGAACGCAAAACACGAACTGAACGAAAATCGGAGAAATTCAACGACGGCAGGTGACAGAATATCAATACACCATGCAGAAGTGAGAGAGAGAGAGAGATTTTACCATGTAATGGGGATTGCAGGGGGAGAAGAAAAGGTATGTGAGAAGATAATCGAATAATGAGAGAATGGATTTAAGGATATGATTAACTGAGGTTTCTTTCTTGAGACTAGATTTATACTACGATGAAGTTTAACCTTAGTAGGAGTACTAATCAAGTAATCATGGGTCGGTGGCGGGTCGGGCCACAACCTGATTTGACCTATCATAATGGGCTGGGCCTTCATTTAGCAGATCGCAGATGTTTAAGTCAAACATAGGTTTTAGTGGGATATTCCAGAACGCTTCAATTTTCTTTTCTTTTTCTTTTCTATTTTACTTAAAATTTTGGGTTAATTAATTATACATACGTGAATTAACAATCTAATTATTAATAAATACATTAATCTAATATAATTACTGTGAGATACATAATGATTTTTTTTCCTCCCAACATTACTCTTGTTTACAACGTTTAATACTCAACGTTTATACGGAACAATGATTTAATTGAACACTAATGTGCCACTTTTGAAAGTAGCAATTACTCAGAGGCGATAATGAAGACCAACCTCTTCAGCCGTCGCAGGGAGTTCTTTTAATCGTTGAATCCGAGAAGATAAAGTTAATGCTGACGAATTGCATACTATTCATATATTAATCGCACTAATTGCAGGACGCACGACGTTGTTTAAAGAATGGAAGTAACACGTTGTCTCCTCCCCCGATCCTCCTTGCCTTGAAGAGAGATTTTTGCATACATATTTAAATAACATTAACAAATTTAAAGAAATCAAAGATTCAAAGTCTAATGTGGTCTTCTCTATTGATGTGGTCTTCTTTTCCTGCAAATTATGTTACTATACATTGGTGTGCATTAGTATTTTTGTTACTGTATAATGGTGTACATTAGTAATTTTGTTATGTACGCATATTTTTGTTATTGTACATTGGTGTACATTTTGTTATTGTACACTAGTGTATATTAGTAATTTTGTTATTGTACATTGATGTACACTGTATGTACTTGTCCACGTTGTTGAGAGAATTAAGGAGAGATTTCAGGAACAAACTTTCTTCTGTTAATGTACACTGATGTACACTAGTATGGTACTCATCACTTGTCGATTTTAGGAGAGAATTTAGGAACAAATGGGCTTACTATTTCTCTCTCATGTCATGTTCTTCTATTTCTTTCTCCAGATGCACGCTAATGTATGCGGACGTACACTTATATAATCCTAATCCATCGAGAATGATTTTTTCGATCCCTGGCAGAGTGTGGGGGATGATTTTTCCGAACCCCGAAATAAAGTACTGGGAACAATTTTTCCGAACCCAGAATAAAATATCAGGAATAATTTTTTCGAACCCTGACAGAGATGCATATATAATGGCCGCACACACCATTAGTATTTTATTAATTTTGGGGAAAACCTTTTTCATGATTATGCATGGAATGCAACCAGACAATTAAATATTCATCATAAATCATTTGCGACATCAATATCAATATTTTATCACAATAACAACAACTTAACTTCAATTCACACAGATCCACTTCTGAAATAATAACTTCATCTCAATCACATAGATCCATTTATAGAATAACCACTTCACCTTGGATCACACGGACTCTTTTTGGAATAACAACTTCATCTAGGATCACACAGATCCTTATAACCAATATCTTCTCAAATCATACAGATATATTTTCAATAGTTTCCAATCACACAGATTTATATAGGACAATAATATTATTTCAAATCACATAAATCCACCACCAATTAAACCCAAATAATTCATAACGTAATTAAACTAATCACAAATAATTCATAACATAATTATCATATATTAATCCCAAATAATTCACACACAACATATGTTTATGCATTGTAGTTGAACTTCTACTTATCTGGACTCCGACCTCCGACAATAATAACATTGTAGACCTGTGAAGGACTGTCACTAATTTCTTCCTTCCCGTTCCGGCAAGCCCCTTTCTTCTTTCCTTTTCTCTCCTCTCTCCTTCTCTCTCTCTTTTTTTCTCTCTTCTTTCCTCTCTTTTTTTATTGCAATTGTTGTTTTACCATTCAACCCAATGAAGAGTTTATATATATGAGTTACGAGTGGTATAACCACCGCCCAACTCATCCAATCCCCCTTTATCTTCTTTCTTTTTCTTTAATAAATGATAACGTGTAACTTTATCACCCACACACTTAACTCACGCCTCAATTAACCACGTATAGTTGCTGTAATAATTTTTTTATTATTATTATTCATTCTCGATTTATGTACAATACTTAATAACTAAGATATAATACATTTACAAATTAATACATATACGTGTATATTTTCTTACCACTATTATTATTACGAGAATACGTGTGATACTTAATAATTAAGAAAAGTGTATTTATACACATAAAATAATTTAATTATATATTCAAATTAATGCACGTAAATATTTATACCACATATATTCACATAGTGTCACCATTTTTATCACGGGTGTCTCAAATAAAATGTAAAGATAAATAAATGGTAAAAACAATTGTCACATAATTACCACATTATTACCACATAAATATCATATAATTATAAAAATACATGTAACACAAATTAAATTATATTGACACATGAGTAGTGAGAAGCTCGAGTATCACATCCTCCCCACCTTAAAAATTTCGTCCTCGAAATTTACTTACCTGAAGAGTTCTGGATACTTAGTCATCATCTCATCTTCTCTTTCCCAAGTGGCCTTCTCAACTAGTTGGTTCCTCCATAACTCCTTTACTAATGGTATTTCTTTATTTCTGAGCTTCTTCACTTCTCACCGCAAGATCTAAACTGCTATTTCCTCATAACTCAAATATTCTTTTAACTCAACTGGTTACTGTCTGACATAGTTCCTCAACACAGATACATGAAATACGTCATGTACTCTAGACATCGAAGCTAGTAACTCCAACTTATAGGCAACGCTGCCAACTCTCTCAATGATAGTGAACGGACCAATATATCTTGGACTGAGCTTCCCTTTCTTTCCAAACCGTATTATCCCCTTCATTTGAGATACTTTCAAGAATACCTGATCACCCACTTCGAATTCTAACTCTCTTCTCTGTTTGTCTGCATAACTCTTCTGCCGATCCTGAGCAACTTTCAACTTCTCTCGTATACGGGTACAACTTCTGACATTTCACGAATCAAGTCTGGACCCAAAAGTTTTCTTTCTCCAACTTCATCCCAATGTACTGGAGATCTACACTTTCTCCCGTACAATGCTTCACATGGAGCCATCCCGATAGTAGACTGATAACTGTTGTTGTACGAGAATTCTATGAAAGATAAAAACTAACTCCACTAACCCTGAAAATCCAACACACATGCTCTGAGCATATCCTCCAAAATTTGTATTGTACGTTCCGATTGACCATCTGTCTGTGGATGAAATGTTGTGCTGAAAGATAACTATGTCCCAAATGCCTTATGCAAACTCTTCCAAAAAGTAGACAAAAATCTTGTGTCCCTATCTGCACAATGGTAATTGGTACTCCATGGAGTCTGACAATCTCTTGAATATATAACTGGGCATAACAATCCATGGAATACGTAGAACATATAGGAAGAAAATGAGCAGACTTAGTCAATCGATCCACAATAACTCAAATGGCATCGTGACCTTTTACTATCTTTGGTAGCCCGATAACAAAATCCGTAGTGATATTCTCCTACTTCCACTCCGGAATAAATAGAGGCTGCAAAGTTCCTGCTGGTCTCTGATGCTCAGCTTTGACTTGCTAACAAGTCAAACATTGCTCCACATATTGAGCGACATCTCTCTTCATCCCCAGCCACCAATAATGCGACTTCAAATCTCTATACATCTTAGTAGCTCCTGAATGTACAGAGTACGATTTGGAATGAGCTTCTGTCATCACTTCCTTTCGAATATCATCCACTTTAGGTAGACATAATCGACCTCTATAATGAATCACACCATCATCTGTTATTTGGAAGTCAAAAGGCTTTCCAGAGCTGATATCATTCCTTATCTTGTCAAACAATTTATCCACCTCTTGTCGCTGTCGAATCTTATCCATCAAAGTTGGTCGAAGTGTCAGAGCTGCCATCTTTTCTTCCAACTATCCTTCCTGAATGATCTCCATACCCATCCTTTGCAAATCAAGCAACTTTGGTTTCTTATTTAAGGTCATAGTCGCTACACTCTGAATGGCTTTCGGCTCAATGCATCAGCAACGACATTGGCTTTACCCGGATGATAATTGATAACACAGCCGTAGTCCTTCACCAGTTCCAACCATCTTCTTTGCCTCATGTTCAACTCTTTCTGAGTGAAGAAGTACTTCAAACTCTTATGATTAGTATAGATTTCACAACGTTCCCCATACAGATAATGCCTCTAAATTTTAAGTGCAAACACCACTGCAGCTAGCTCCAAATCATAGGTTGGGTAGTTCTTCTCGTACTCCCTTAACTGTCTCGATGCATACGCTATCACTTTCCCATTCTGCGTCAATACATACCCAAGACCATTCTTTAAAGCATCACTGTAAACCTTGAAGCTTCCTGTCTCCATATGAATAGTTAAGATATGTGCTGATGTCAATCGTCTCTTCAATTCCTGAAAACTTTGTTCACATGCCTCCATCCATGTGAACGTCACATTCTTCCTAGTAAACTGTATTAATGATGAAGCGATCTTGAAAAATCCTTTAACAAACCTTCGATAATATCCTGCTAATCCAAGAAAGCTACGCACCTCAGTGGGATTTGAGGGTTGTGTCCAGTCATGGATTGCTTTAACTTTGCTTGGATCTACTGAAATTCCTTCTCCCGATACCACTTGTCCCAAGAAAACAACTTGGTCTAACCAGAATTCACACTTCTTGAACTTCGCATACAACTGCTTCTCCTTTAGAATCTCTAACACCTTTCTCAAGTGCAGAGTATGATCCTCCTTATTCTTAGAGTAAATCAAAATATCATCGATAAACACAATTATGAACTTATCGAGAAAATCCTGAAATACTTTATTCATCTCCATAAATACTGCCGGAGCATTCGTCAAACCGAACGGCATCATTAAGAATTTATAGTGCCCGTACCTTGTGCTGAATGCAATTTTTGGAATATCTTCCTCCTTAATCTTTAACTGATGATACCCCGATTGCAAATCAATCTTTGAAAAGATAGCAGTATCCTGTAGTTGATCGAACAGATCATTATGTTGGTGTTCGATCATTTGATTAACGTGAATTGTTAGGGTTCCATATGTTTCTAATTCAGCGGAAGCAAGAAAAACCAAGAAACGTATTACCTTTCACAGGGTATGTTGAAGAAAATGGATTCTCGCCGGCAGCCTGCGCAGTCCCACCATTTTGGGCATAACTCTCTCATCCAATCTCAGAATTGAGTAATCTATACGCCAAAATAATTTTCTCTTCCGTGACTTTTCGTCACTATATCACACGTCCTGTTCTGAAGTCTGTACGATTTTATAAAAATCATACAAGTTGGCGTGCAGCAGCAGAAAATAACCTTCCAGTCTTCTGCTATATTCTCAAGTTCAATCTCGACGCCGTGTGGGCGACGATCTTTGAGATATTCTTAATCTGCTGTTCTCTCACCCTCCTCACAGTGCTAGGCATTATTAATCTCTTAGATTAGGGTTTTCGGATAGCTGAGATGACTTATATATGGGCTACAACAAGGACCAGGAGGAGAAATTAGAGTTGGGCTTCCATTGGGCTTAAGTATCCAAGCTTAGCTCAAAGCTTATACTTAAGTCCAATAATAATAATATGTACCACTAAAATATTATTACTGCACTACCGTTCTAATTCCATAATTACGTTATGGGACCCTTCTTGTTATGAGCCCGTTAGTCTCCCCATTTTTAAGATATACAATGCCTATTAATTAATTAAGTTACTGACAACTCCATTAATTAATATCTCATCCGAGAGTAGTACCACTCAACCTCATTATCATACCGGAATAAATCCACCTGCAGGGTTTACATGATAATCCTTATGAGCTCCTTAAGGGGACATCATCAACCTATGACGGATACGGATTCCTTCTACAATCAACAGCACACCACAGAGACAACACTATCTCCCAACTCACCGAGTTTGTTGATTTAATTACATGTAAATCTCAACCATTGATGAATCAAAGAAATGCATACTGCTCTACGTGTCGAGGTTATTGTATAGGGATTAAGAGCACGAACATCCATAATAACAGAGATCAAGTTCTTCTATAAGTCAGTATAAGTTGAACGATCTCAAACGGTCCTGCTCAATACACACAAAGTGCACTAATGTGATTCTATAGCCAAGACAAGCTAATACCAAACCACACTACAACCACTCAATAGAGAGTCCCCATCTATCTCGGTTTTGAGCATCTATTTATACTTTATAAGAAAATCGATAATATGATCTTCCGCGTGTTGTCGCACAACATATTATCTACCGTATAAAGTAAGTGGACTATTACATCGAACATATAAATAAATTATAAGACGCAATCATTTGATCATATTATTCTTATTTCAAATTAATTATGTAAATATTATTCATACAAAAAGCTAGACTTTTAGTATACAATCCAACAATCTCCCACTTATACTAAAAGACTATGCTGTCATGTCTTCTGCCATACATCTGATTTCCATTTCCACTACACAACCATCAAAAGCTCTCGCTTTAAGGTCTTTGTAAATGGATTTACTATGTCATCATCCGATGCAATCTTGGCGACAACAACCTTCCCCTCATCTTACGATTTCTCGTAACAGGTGATATTCGCGCTTCATGTGTTTAATTGCCATATGGGCTCGTGGTTCCTTCAAGTTTGTAACTGCCCACTATCATCAAAATAAATTGTGATAACTTTGGGCAAACTTAGAAACACTTCAAAGTCCATCATGAAGTTTCTAGAGTCATACAGATACTTTGGCTGCCTCATAGGCTCCAATTTATCATCTTTCCATGGTGGAGTCCGGAGTCTGAAATATATTTCTATATAACACTCTTCCATATTATGACTCAACTTCCTAAAATTAAACACATAACCTTGAGGTGGATTTACTGCAGTCCTATCTGATTTGAAAAATGTGAATCTATGTAACCCATAAGAAACAGTGAATCTGTTCAGTAAGTCCACATATAATTTCTGGTCCTTTCAGGTACATAAGTATATGTCTTACCACAGTTCAACATTCTTATTTCGGGTTACCTTTGATACCCACTGTCCATGCGTTCAGCAAAATAGATATCCATTCTTGTGTATAACATTCCTTAGATTAAACTTCCTTATTCGCCAAAGCATAAGGAACCACTTTCATCACCTTTATCTTCTTTTTATGTCTCAATACATATTTCTTTAGATAAAGTCACATGCTAAAACAAATAGGGATTGTATCATCTCATGATGCTTGAGACAAGCATAACATCATTTCTTGTGATCCGTATTACCGTGATCAAAAGGATATTTTTGTTTCTCTTAAGTCCTTCATCTCATACCGCTTTATCAATCATACCCATACGCCCGACAATGCTCTTTCATTATCTCCAATGAGCAATATATCATCTACGTACAGTACAAGAAATACCACCACCTTTCTATCACTCTTTTCAATACACAAGACACATCCGTGAATAAATCCATATGCCTAGATTTCCTCATCAAAATGGATGTTTCATGATCTTGAAGCTTGCTTAAGTCCATCGATGGACACCTTTAAGCTTACAATTAAAATGATCTTAGCCATTTGTAATATACTCCTCTGGTCGTTTTACATAGATGTTCTCCTCAAGACTTCCAGTTCAGGAAAGTTGTCTTGACATCTATTTGCTATTCCTCATATTTCATATGAGTATCAACAGATAAAAGAATCTGGATCGATAAAGGCATAGCTATTAGCGAATCAGATTTCTCATAATCGAACTCTTTCTTTATGAGTATACCTCTTCGCAACAAGCTTTGCTTCCAAGGTTTTCACCTTACTGTATGATCCTCTTTATTTTGTATGACCACTTTCAATGGCTTTTACACCATTTAGTGGTCTTACAAACACCCAGACTTGATTTAGAATCCACCGATTCTATTTCAGAAACCATTGCACTTTGCTAAGATTCGACATTTCTATCTTGTAGTGCTTCGTCATATCCGTAGGTCAATTCTATGTTTACTAGGGACCAAGTCTCACGACTCTCCCAAAACATATATCTTACAGGTTGTCAAACAACCCTCCCACTACAACAAGACACTACACGCAATTGTGTATCAGACGTGACACGCGTTGCAGTTTACCTTGTGGTATTTTCTCTTGTACACTTGGTATTAATACTTTGTATTTTTCCTTTCACTTCCTTTAGAACAATTTATACATGTGTTTGTAATTTATTACCTAGTCCTTTTCTAAAAATCTAGTGTTTGTGTTAACAATAAATCACCCTTTGATCTTTTGGACTAAATAAATCACCCTTTATTTTCTAAGATATCCCACAATCAGACACTTTCATACGAATTACTGTTTCTAGGGAATATCCATAAAATGAATTTAATAATTCCAAATAACTCATCATCTATCTAATCATTTCCATAAGAGTTCTATTTCCTCTTTCCATCATACCATTGAGGTGGAGAATTCATTTTCGAAGGTTTCTTTCTCTTACTAGATTAGAAGACTCGTTATTAATTACTATTTGTTGCATCATGAGAGAACCATGATTTAAGAGTGTACAAATTGTCACTAACGTACCATAACAGATTACAGCTCCATCATTCATCACTATGACCACGTCATTTAAATGAAATGGAGTATCCATCCGTTAATGCATAGAAACTGAAATGAAATTCTTTTTATGAAAACATATGTAAAGACAATTTTTCATAATCAAAATATTTATTCCTATCAGAAGATAGATAAACAACTCCCACTGCAACAACCACTACTCTCGTAGTATTACCCATGTCTATAGTAATCTCATCATCACTTAGTTGCAGACTTTTAGTGATTCCAGTATCTACACACAACGTGTCAGTAGATGCATTTACTAATCATGTTTCAACGACTAATGAATGAGATACTAACCTTGTTCACTTTCTTGATGAAATTGGTTTTCCTTCACCACATGTTTTGTCAGAAGTTCTCCAGTATATACAACCTCTTGTATTTCAGGTAGAACTTGCTCAAAACATCCCGGCAAATTATGAAAATTTAAATTTACCTAGGTTTTCCCTTCAATTTCTACTCCATGTTTTTCCAATTCATTCATCAAGTCAACCATGACCTCATGCCTTTCTAACTTACTAAGTATCTGAAGAGTCGTATGAGACCATCATATTTCTATGAACCTCTCACCTCTCCACAAGAGACTTTAATAGGCATCATAAGACATCTTTAGTGAGATCACATTTATATTTTCCTAAGCAGTACAATTTGAAACCAAGATTCTTTTCTAATCATCTAATTTTGGATAAGTAAATATGTTTCTTTTAGTAACAATAAGTGAAATAAACCATTTGAAATTACAGATAATCACAAATAAATACACCGATCAAATCTTTGAATTTTATCCATTTATATTGATTCCTTCAAAATAATATAAAAATAAAACTCACCGACATCTCAAGCTCCGTGAGTCTGCAAGCCATAATAGTGTGGACGTTTACAAAACCGAACATTTACAAGAGAAGGTTTTACCTATTAATTTCATTTGTTAACCTAACCTCATGACAAATAATTAATAGTCGGTTCCTCTTTAGCCATGCAAATAAAAGTAGTGACTCCGATGAAGATGATACTTATTATTTACATATAAGTGTACACCATTATTTGACCCCAACTCTGCGGCCCAAGCTTATATGCCTTACAGATGGAGAAGTACACACACACTCGGATAACTTCCTACAGTCATCAATTATAAGTTTGTACCAGTGAATCGCATATGAACTCATCCGATAGGGAGGAAGGTCTATACCTACGCGCAAGTTCATATGAATCACATTACAAACATAATTATTTAAAGAATTTTATCCGAACAATCCATGAATGAACTCATCCGATGGGGAGGAAGGCTCTAATGCCGACGCGTAATTTTATTCACATCGCTAACAAACCAATAATGGAGGCCAATCCCCTCTCCCACTTAGTTATTTAACACCGAGGGTTTTACATGCATATAATATTCCAAATAAAATATGCAACTTGGCATGCTCTTATTACGGCACATAAGGCACAGAGAACATGCATCCAAATATATAACAATAATAGACAAATTATTCAATTATAGCAGTCATATATTTTAGGAATAAATTGCTAAATTGGGTTGACTTAGTCAACACTCCAACCAATGAATCAAACTTGCACAACAAGAAAGTTTTCATGGGCCCTGAGATAATTTCCTTACGATTTCACAGCAGCTGAAAACTGCCGTCCTGAAGCAGCTCCATTCCATCTATCTTACTGCCGTCGAAAAAATTGCATATCGCTGGAATCCCATCGATCAGGCTAGTTCATCGCCGGAAAAACTGCTGCTTACCATTGTGCAGCCAACACGCTACCTTTATCGGCAATAGGTCGCCGGCAATCTTTCATCCAGCAGTCGCCAACTGCCACCGTCAGCAACCATCATCGCTTGCGCCAACCAATAACGCCACGACACCGGTCACCGTCGTGAGCCGTAATCCCAACTGAAGATTGTGTGGGTCACAACAACCCACACCAGTTTCACGCCCTTTGATTTCCCAGCCTTCGCGCCATCAATCTCTCGCCGGAAGGACCAACGCTAATAGCTTTCGCTAAGCATCCGCCGGCGTGACTCATGCGGCCAAGCTTTTCCATTGCCAACGTGCACGCTGACAGACATCTCCAGCCCACCTTCCAGCGTCGTCGCTCTGAACACTCCGAGCAACCAGCAGACCCGTTCGGGAACAGGTCAAGGCCCGTCCGGAATCTTGCGAGACTCGCTCGAAAACGCGTCGGACTCGCTCCAAACTTCATCCTGCCTCGATCGGAAACCACATTTCTCCACCCTCCGATGCCAACTTGGTCATCCGGCAATCCCCGACTGTGCTGCAATGGCACTTCACGACAACGCCAGTGCCAGCAATCTGATGCCCAGCCGCCGCCGTGCCTACACCGAAGTGTAGCCCCGTAATAGCAGCAATCATCGTCAATCAGCCTTGCTTCGCTGCCAGCCCAGCAGCGCCGTAATTCCGTGTCGTTGCCGACCAACACTAGCAGTAAAAAAACGCCCAGACCTCGGCATCTCGCTAACAGCGGGATTCCATCGCGCCCCTAATCGCACTAACTTGCCGCCTACAGCCAACCCTCATTGACCATCTCCCGGCGCTAATCCATGTCAGCCCTGATCATCTCACACCATTGTGTATCATCGTTCATCACGTCGATGCTAATATCTCCAGCACTGTCGGGACTTTCACCAAAGACCATCAATGTTAAACAAGTCTTCGCACATCATATGCCTCACACACATCCGCACATACCGTTCACAACTTCTGCTGTCGATGGTAATCGAACAGCCAGCGGGATTGTGGCCATCGTTCATCAGCGCCATTCAACGATCAAAGCCCGCGAGCCCCATCGTGAATCAAACTTAGGGATTTCTCTCACAAGGCACGCGTGAAGAACAGGGAAGGTATTGACGATGATCCACATACACCTCTGATAATAACACGCAGGGATTTCATAGGGATATCCATCGATTACTCAATAAATCAAAACTCTAATATTTCATGTGATTCTATTCGAAATAAAAACAAATAATTCACATAAACCCTAGCCTAATGTTTCACGCTTCACCACGAAACCTCGCTCTGATACCAATTGTTGACGTTCAATCATTTGGTTAACGTGAATTGTTAGGGTTCCATACGTTTCTAATTCTGCGGAAGTAAGAAAAACCAAGAAACGTATTACCTTTCACCAGGATATGTTGAAGAAGATGGATTCTCGCCGGCAGCCTGCACAGTCCCACCGTGTTGGGTATAACTATCACATCATATCTCGTAATTGAGTAATCTATGCGCCAAAATGATCCTCTCTTCTGTGGCTTTCCGTCAATATATCACACGTCCTATTATGAAGTCGGTACAATTTTATAAAAATCATACAAATTAGCGGACATCAGCAGCAAACAACCTTCCAGTCTTCTGTTGTATTCCCAAGTCCAATCTCGACGTCGTGTGGGCGACGATCTTCGAGACTTTCTCAATCTGCTGTTCTCTCACCCTCCTTACAGTGTTAGGCATGATTAATCTTTTAGATTAGGGTTTTCAGACAGTTGAAATGACTTATATATGGGCTACAGCAGGGACCAGGAGGAGAAATTAGAGTTGGGCTTCCATTGGGCTTAAGTATCCAAGCTTAGCCCAAAGCTTAGACTTAAATCCAATAATGATAATATATACCACTAAAATATTATTACTGCACTACTGTTTTAATCTCATAATTACGTTATGGGCTCCTTCTTGTTATGAGCCCGTTAGTCTCCCCATATTTAAGATATACAATGTCCATTAATTAATTAAGTTACTGACAACTCCATTAATTAATATCTCATCCTAGAGTAGTACCACTCAACTTCATTATCATGCCGGAATAAATCCACCTGCAGGGTTTACATGATAATCCTTATGAGCTCCTCAAGGGGACATCATCAACCTATGACGGACACGGATTCCTTCTACAATCAATAGCACACCATAGAAACAATACTATCTCCCAACTCACCGAGTTTTTTTATTTAATTACATGTAAAACTTACACATTGATGAATCAAAGAAATACATATTGCTCTACGTATCGAGGTTATTGTATAGGGATTAAGAGCACGAACATCCATAATAACAGAGATCAAGTACTTCTATAAGTCAGTATAAATCGAACGATCTCAAACGGTCCTACTCAATACACACAAAGTGCACTAATATGATTCTATAGGCAAGACAAGCTAATACCAAACCACACTACAACCATCCCGATAGAGAGTCTCCGTCTATCTCGTTTGTGAGCATCTGTTTATACTTTATAAGAAGATCGATAATATGATCTTTCGCGTGTTGTCGTACAACATATTATCTACAGTATAAAGTAAGTGGACTATTGCATCGAACATATAAGTAAATTATAAGACGCAATCATTTGATCATATGATTCTCATTTCAGATTAATTGTATAAACATTGTTCATACAAAAAGCTAGACTTTTAGTATACAATATAACACATCAATGCGAGGCAATGGATGCTTATTCTTGATTGTAACTTTGTTGAGCTCTCGGTAATCGATGCACATCCTCAATGTGTCATCCTTCTTATGAACGAAAAGAACTGGTGCTCCCCAAGGTGAGAAACTAGGTTGGATAAATCCTTTGTCTAGCAACTCTTGCAACTGTATCTTCAATTCCTTCAGTTCAGCTAGTGCTATTCTATGGCGCTTTAGATATAGGAGCAGTTCCTGGTTACAACTCAATAACAAACTCTATTTCCTAATCTGGTGGCAAACCTGGAAGATCATCTGAAAATACCTCCGGGTATTCTCGAACTACTGGTACATCACCGAGGATTGGACATTGTTGTCACTCAACATTCATCTCACTCACCAAATAACCCTCACAACCACTTTCCAACAACCACTGTGCTTTTACTGTTGATATGACAGGAAATCTTAATTTCTTCTTGATCCCAACAAAAGTAAATGATTCTCCCCCAATGGCTGAAAAGTGATACTCTTCTTCTGACAATCTATTGTAGCACCGTACTTTGACAGCCAATCCATGCCCAATATGATATCATAATCATTCATACCTAACACAATAAAATCAGCGAGGAGTTATCTTCCTTCAATAGGAATAACACAACCTCGAAGAAATTGATTGGTCTGCTTTGATTCACCAGAAGGTATCATTACCTCATAATTAGTTTCTACCAGGTCGGGTGTTCTACCCGTGAATGTGTGGATACAAATGAATGTGTGGCTCCAGAATCAAATAACACAAGTCGTGAGAACTGAGGGATTTGCATCTGCTTCCTCCTGCGTCAATGTGTACACCCTTGCCGGAGCTCTTTCTTTCCGTCCCTGCTTCCCTCGTTTAGGACATGTAGTAGTCACATGCCCTTTCTCTCCACATGTGTAGCATGTCCTAAGAGTAGCACGATACTCCCTACCATGCGGTCTAAGATAATTAGGGCATATAGGTAGTGGCAGTGCCGGTGGTACCTTACCCTGATCGAACTTAGGACGCTTGTTTGGTTCTTCTTGTCTCTGTCCTTGCTCCACTTGAACATTTGATTTCGGCCTCTGAAATGACATTGGCCTCTTATCATCTCTCCCAAACTGTTGCACTGGTTTCTGTTGAAATTTACGTCTGATAGCCTGCGCTTGTCTGATCCTCATCTCCGCTTGTTCAGCAATCTGGGCCCTTTCTGCAACTTGTGAGTATGTTGCTCCTTGTAGTCCCGCCATATTCACATCTCTGAAAAGCTCAGGCCTTAAGCCTTCCACGAACCTCTCCACTTTCAGTGCCTCTGTACTCAAACTTATGAAGGTAATATGTGACTGGCATACCACCATGCTTCAACTGTATGAATTCATTCATCTTCATTACTCTCACTGGTGTTGTATAGTACTTGTTCCTGAAAAGTTCCTTAAATCTTTCCCATGTCATGGTCGTGACATCCTCGATACTTTTAATTGTATCCCACCAGTGGCCATCACTCTCACGTAACATGAAAGAAGCACACAACACTCTCTCCTTATCTAAATTTCTACTGTATTGAAACATGTTTTCCACAGTGCGTAACCAATCCTCTGCATCTGTAGGATCTGCTGCATCCTCAAATATTGGAGGGCTCAGCTTTCGAAACCTTTCACAAACCATTTCCACACATTCTACTTGACGTCTATCTTGATTAGCATTACCCTATGGTAGTCCACCCACATCTCTCTGTTGAATCAGCTGTTGTATTTGTTGGGACTGGCGCTCTACCAGTTCCATCAGCCGAGTAATTACCGCATCACGATTATTTCCTTCAGTAGGTACTGCTTGCTCAGTAGCTCTATCCCCTTCAGAACTTTCACCTGTAGTCCTTACCATTTGTCTACTAACTACGAGTCCAACACCACATGGCAATATAATTTAAAAAACACATAACAGAACAGAATGAAAATAACACTTACTCCCAAAGTTGCGCTTCCAAGGAATGAGCTTATATACATAGACAGTCTGCAGTATCCAAACCTCGCTCTGATACCACTCTGACACGACCCACCTTACATAACTTATAATTTAAATACTAATTAACACAAACATCATCATTATAAAAACTTGCATAAATTTTTTTCCATAATATATTTATAACCAAAACCATCACACCAGTTCAACATACGTAACTGTTTTCTAACACCACCTCAATCCACCCAAACTTGTCACAATACTTATTATATTACATAATAAAACATCAACGAAAATAAAATAAACCCACGGACTAACTCAACAGGTCGTCATCTATGTACATCCGCTCAAAACCCTGAAGGAACTCCACAACTTGCACAACACACCACATACTCAATCAACATCAGGCTCACCTGTAATGCATAAACGAGTGAGACAAAAATCTCAGTAAGTAGAAATCATGCATGCCAGTGCATGAAAATGCATTTAGTTCTCTTTCGCCTATTTTCTAGTCTTTCTAGTTGATGTCTTTTATTTTGAAAATTGTTCACGTTGCGGGATCCCCACGACACACTTATAATATGCACCCCAAATGAGCTCAATGGAGATGATTTTTTCGAACCCCGAATATAGTGCTGAGAATGATTTTTTTGAACCCTGGCAGAGTGTTGGGGATGATTTTTCTGAACCCCAAAATAAAGTACTGGGAACGATTTTTTCAAACCTAGAATAAAGTATCGGGAACGATTTTTCCGAACCCTGACAAAGATGCATATATAGTGGTGATGAGTGATATTTTCACCTATATTTTAGTGTCTTTTTATATCCATTTTCGTATTATTTTATCCGTATTTATATGTTATTTGGTTGTGTTTTTTATTTTTATTGAAATGTCTGTGAATGAGCTTAAACATATGATTTTCACTCATCGAAACAGGGGCATGCACCAACACGGGCAGTGTACGGAATACGACCCTGTAAGAAGTGGTCGTGTGCCGTCATCAATTCATCCAACACGACCACCCTATGCCCGTGTTACAGCACACAAGCTATGTTGCAGCACACGAGCCATGTTGCGTAACATGGCCCTGTAAGTCTTGGCCGTCCAGCGACATCAATTCACCCAACACGGCCACGTTGTGGCCGTAATGCAGAGCACGATTCGTGTTGTGTAAAAAGCTGCTAAAAATTCTAGAACCTTCTAGAAGCTTCCCAAGGGGTATAAATACCCAATAATTCAATATTTGATGATATTGGACGAGGATTTTACTGTTTCACACACCTCACACACCATTTCTCTCATTTTACACCATCATCTTCATCCATTTTCATCTACACCATCTACCATCATTCCACCATCAATTTCAACATCAAAGTGAAAGAAAAGAATCAAGGAAGAGAGGAAAGTGCAAAGAAGGGAAGGTGATCACCATTGAAGATAGATCAAGGGAGTTTCCATTCAATCTTTGTATTAAACCTCATAGTTTTACCATGATTTGTAAGGATTTAATTATCTATGTTAATTTCTTTATGAATATGGTAGGCTAATCTCCCTTGTGAGATTAGCAACATGAAAGTTGTTGGATAATTTTGGATTTTTGTATTTGAATTCATATGTTAATTGGATCCATGGTTTTCTATCATTGATTATTAATTGCTTGATTTGTATTGATGATTTATATGTTTAGTTATTCTAAATATGTGATTAGATTGAAAAATCAATTATGTGCTTAGGATAATTGAGTGAATTATTTCATCAAACACTTCATGAGCATTATAAATTGTAAAGAGATTGAGAAATCATTTAGAGTTTAGAACTCTTTGATGAACATATGATTGGTTTGATCGAGAGGTTGATTAATCGTGTGAAGGGACTCTCATTTCAAGCTTAATACATAGTTGGAATTGTTTGAATGAGAACCAACTCATTAAGCTATATTTAGAACCATATTCTATCCATCTTGAGAGGGAGTTTAGGTGATCTTAGTGTTGGCCCTTAGTCTTCAATCCATGATTCATGTGAATTCGATGCATTTATCCTAGGATTTTCACTTCTTAATTGTTGTTAATCTCACTTTTACTTAATTTGGAAAACCACTTTTTATCCATCTATCTTGTTTGCTAATCATTGCTTGTTTGCTTGCTTTGATTGATTTAATTTCTTGTTTGATCAAACTACCCATTGATGATTCGTCTCTATAAAATTGCGATAAACGTGATCTCGCTTAAGCTCTAGCGCCGACCTCTCTGTGGTTCGATAAATTATTTTAATTGGTCATCCCTACTACAAAATGGCTAATCAAGTGGCGCCGTTTTCGGGGAGGCAACGGTTGCTAGTAGCTTGAAGAAGGATCATTTTAAGTAATCTTAATAGAGATATTTTTTTATTTTTTTTGTTTACTTGTATTTGCTTTGAAAATCTTGTTCTAACTTCTTTTGCTTTGAAGTTGTATGCAAACAAGATCCAAGGGAAAACAAATAGAACCTATTGATTTGGAGATTGAGCATATGTTGAGAAGAAGAAGAAAGGATAACAAAACCAAAAAGAGTAATCCAATAGAGAATTTTCAAGAAGATAATCGTGTGGAGATAGAGCATGATGGGGAATGAGGACAAAATGTGAACGTGCAAGACAACGCACCTCAATTCAATGCAAATCCTCCTCAACAAGCCTATCAAAATCAAGGAGCTTTCAACAACCAAGCTTTGCTTCAACAAATGGTGCAATAAGTTCTAAGGCAACAAGACTTTCAACAAGCTTATGTACCACCACCACCACCTCTGATGCAACATGGAATGCAAAATGATCAAAAGGTGATTCGGGATTTCTTTATGCCGAGGGTCGTGCCACACATGATGGCTCCACCAATCAATGCCAACAACTTTGAAATTAAAGCGGGGTTGATTTCTATGGTGAGAGAGCAACAGTTTAGTGAACCCCGAATGAAGATCCTAATGCTCATTTAGCTCAATTTGTGGAGATTGCCAACACCATGAAGATGAATGGGGTGAGTGAAGATTGTATCACGATGAGGTTGTTTCCATTTTCATTGAGGGATCTTGCTAGAACGTGGCTATCCACCATTACTCCCGGTACGTGCAACACTTGGGATGAACTTGTGCAAATATTTTTGAACAAGTATTTTCTACCTTCTAAGACGCTTCAAATGAAGAGCTTGATTACTCAATTTAAGCAAATGCCTCAAGAGAGCTTTTATGAAGCATGAAAAAAGTTTAAGAATATGCTACGCAAGTGTCCACAACATGGATTCTCGGAGAATCAACAAGTTGGATTTTTCTATCAAGGACTTGTGAATGGACAAAGAGTGCTTGTTGATGCTTTCGTGGGTGGATTCGTACTTGGAGTGACTCCGGAGAGAGCTATAAGAATTTTTGATGAGATTGCTACAAATGTCTACCAATGGCCATCGGAAAGAGTTAGTGGATGCTATGGATTTGAGAGCTTCGATCAAGGATAACAGTTTAGTGTGAAGAGTGCTAGTGTGGATCAAAGTACGCCAAGCATGGAAAACATAGTGGCGGAGGTCATGAAACAAATGAGCTTGAAACAATGTGTGAATAATCAAGGAGCTAATATGGTTGAGGGGCTACAAGTCGATCAAGGTGTGCTACCTCTGAATATTGTGAGTGGAGAACAATGGGTCAACTCAATGTCACGAGTGGAAGATGTGCAATACATGCAAGGAAGAAATTACCAAGGGAATTATCAAAACAATTACCAAGGAAATTTCAACCAAAATCAAGGGAACTATCCACCAAGGCAAGGAGGCTTTAATGGTCAAAGTAGTAGAAGCTCATACCCACAACAACAATAAATGCAAGGTAACTTTTCCTACTCTAATCCGAGCAATGCGGTTGCGTATCCTCCGTAGTATCAACCGGGGGCTAAGGCACCAAACAACAAGGGACGAGCATCGATCGATGAGCTACTTGAACAATTATTAGCATCAAACAAAGCTCGAGAAGCATCGAACAAAGCTCGAGATGAAGCTTTGAAAAAAATAGAAGAAGCAAATAAACAGAGGCTCAAAGCTTTGGAGTATAATGTGGGACACATTACAAGTACCTTGAGTGCTCAACAAAAAGTAAAGTTTCCAGCCACAACCGAGGTTAATTCGAAAGCTCAATATTTGTTTGTTGAAATAGAAGAGGAACGAAAGATTGAAGAAGGATTGGTGGAATGCAAGGTTGGTGAAGAAATCGAAGAAGTAAGTAAGAAAGAAGAGAAGGGGCCTAAATGGATACCTAAGTGGAAAAGGGTGCAAGAGGAAAAGAAAGTGAAGGTGAAGGCCAAAGAAGAGGAGTACAAACGTGATTATTGGAGTATTCCGATCACTCCATTCTCTATTCCTTATCCACAAATATTTGTAAAGGAGGAGAAGAAAAAAGAGTTTGAGGAACATGTGAAGAATCTAAAGAAGAAGTATGAGGAGAAAAGAAAAGAAGAGCAACCCGAAGTAAGTGAATCAATGCAAAAAGAGGGGCCTACAAAGGTTGGTAATCCGGGGAAGTTCATCATTCCTTGTGATTTTGAAGGGAAGAGCACTCCTGATGCATTGTGCGACTTTGGGGCAAGCGTCAACGTGATGTCTCATGCCACGTTCAAAGACCTTGAAATTGGAGAGCTAAAGCCTACTACTATCCGTCTTGAAGTAGTGAATGGAGAAGTTGTGAATCCATTAGGGATTGTTGAAGACGTTGAGGTAAAAGTAAAAGGGCTAGCTTTCCCGGTTGATTTCATGGTGTTGGAAGTGAAGACGGACCCTCAAGTTCAACTCATTTTGGGAAGACCGTTTCTAGCTACCGAAAGAGCAAAGATTAATGTTGGAAGAGAAGAGTTATCCTTAAGTTCAAAAGAAAAAAGAGTCACATTCTTGTGCAATAAGGAAAAAGGAGACAAGTCTCATACAAAGCCTCTGGATGATCTAATGAATCATGATTCTCTTCTCTTTGACAACTTAAATTCCTTTCTTCATGATTATATGAAATTGTCAAATGCTAACTTGTCTTCTTGTGATGTTGATAGGAAGAAAGCTCCAGACCTTGATTGAAAAATTGATAAAGGAGAAAGAGAAAGTCCACTAGAAGCTCTTCTTGATGATGATTTGATGCTCGTGAGCAAGAATGGTGAAGTGGAGCTTGTTAACAAGAAGAGGGCTAAGCAAATGTTCAAAGTGAGGATGCGAGGAGAGAATGGGATGGATCATCCTTTGGTCCAATGATCGCAAAATTCCATCCGGCTTGAAGACATTAAACTTAGCGCTAAATGGGAGACAACCCATTCTTTTTATATTTTGATGCTTATTTTGTTTATTTTGGTCTCGTAGGTGGATTGTGCTCGTGAGAAGAAGGCTTATTGAAGAAAAGAGAAGTGCTTCATGGATTTGAGTAAGTATGTCACCACTTGTGCAAACTTAATTCTTGACTCTTGTCTCAAGTTAAGTTTGGAGGGCTAGTGCGTGGTGAACATAGCTTGAGTCGTGTGGATGTGTATGCCTCTACAAGAAGATCATTGATGAAACTACAAGGGTAAGTCCCACCACTTTTTGCAAACTTAATTCTCACCTCTTAGTTCAATTTAAGTTTGGGGGGAGAGTGCGTGGTGTGACTCACCATTTGAGTGTGCTTGATATGATGATATATTGATGATGATAGGTCTTCTTGTAAAATTGGTCAATTTTAAACTTTTTCTCATGAATTTGGTTGGATTTTGGTATGATTGATTGTGTTGAAGTGCATGATAGTCCATATTTTTAATGCAACTGTTGAGCTAATAGTGTTGTATGAGTTTTTGAGTATGAATGAAGGGTATTGGAAGCACGAATGGAGCTTGGAGCAAACGCTTTCCTTACCAAATGCCTATTGAGGGAGTACTCTACACCTTATCACTTCTAATTGATTTTGATTTGGATTGAATGGATTAGCATGCTACTTTATGTGTTATGTTTTTGGGAAGTTTACTTTTCAATCAAAGGTTGGGATGATTGTGAGCTTAATTGTCATGGATGGTATGAATGTGTGCTACATTTTATAATGATGGAATTTTTTTCTTGCATGTTATGTGTTTTTGGTTGTTTATTGTTTGGTGAGTCTTTTGTTTTATGTTTTGTGTGTATTTTAATTCATGTTTAGGGTTGATTTGGTGATTTATTTTGGGATGTTGTGAGTCATTTTTGAATGTGAAGTGATGATATATTGTGGTGATAAGTGATGACAAATTATGATTAAGAATCTCTACACTTTCAAATTGTGACATGTTTTATTTAACTTGTTCAATTTTGAGATGAATGTAGTATGTAATAAGTTTCTTAAGGTCCGATGCATAAGCTTGTGAGAATTTGAGCCTCAACCGTGCATATATATTTTTTTCATGAGTGGATTGATTGTATTTGATAAGCTAGAACTTGCTCAAGGACTATAGGAACAAGCCCAATTAGTGGAGATTAGTGACATGATCTAAGGTCATCCTTATTATTATAGTCATTGTCATATATTTTCCTACCATGAACATCATCCCTAGTCAACCACTTTGAGCCCTTGAGTCTATTTCTTATGAATTTAGCACATTACAAGTCATGATTACCCACTTAAGCCTTATATACATACCTTTTTTGTGAGTAATTGAGGAGGTGTGGATTAGAAAGGTTTGATGAGATAGAAAAAGAAAAAAAGTAAATGGTAAATAAGTAAGAAAAGGATGAAAATAGCAAAAATAAAAATGAACATGTAACCTCAAAACAAGAAAATGAGCAAATCAATAATAATATGCTCAAGTACTTAAAAGTTCGAAGAAGGAAGTATGCATTGAAAGAAGTTCAATCCAAGGAAAGTTGATGATTAGTGCTTGTGAACATTAAAGACAAGAAAGGAAGAAAGAAAAGTGGAGAAGTTGGAGAAATTGGCATCTCTTCGATTACTTACACTTGCTTAGTCACTATTATTCATATTCTGTCTACCCTACCAAAGAGTATATCATTACATCCTAATTTAAGACCTTTTTTTTATCACTAATGGAAACTTTGGTGGTTTGTGAATGTAGTCCACGAGCAAGCTTATAGCGAGTCGAGTCAATCGGTTAATGAGTGATGATTTACCCTACTTTAAAGAGTGTTGAATGACATTTATAACCTATGTGAGGCTTGGACTAAAAAGGGACTATATTATACTTTTATTCTCTTTAGATTGAACTTGTTAATTTTTCATGTTATGAGTTTAATATTGTAGGATGAATTAGCATAAATTGTAATTCTTATTGCTATCGATGTATTATTACTTATGTTCGTTTAGTCTTTTCCTAGGTGAAAATCTCACCCCTTGGTTTATCATTTTCGTTGTTTAGGGACGCACAACACTTTAAGTTTGGGGGTGTGATGAGTGATATTTTCACTTAGATTTTAGTGTCTTTTTATATCTATTTTAGTATTATTTTATCTGTATTTATATGTTATTTGGATGTGTTTCGTATTTTTATTAAAATATGTGTGAATGAGTTTAAACCTATGATTTTCAGTTTTTAATGGATGATAGACATGATAAGGAAGACGTAGGAAAAAGCGGATCTCAATTCGGAGTTGAAACGAGGGAGAACGAGCTAAAACAGTGAAGGAAACAAGGGCATGCCAATACGGGCCGTGTACAGAACACAGCCCTGTAAGAAGTGGTCATGTGTCGTCATCAATTCATCCAACACGACCATTCTATATCCGTGTTACAACACACGAGCCGTGTTGCAGCACACGAGCAGTGTTGCGTAACACGGCCCTGTAAGTCTTGGCCGTCCAGCGACATCAATTCACCCAACACGGCCACCTTGTGGCCGTAATGCAGAGCACGATTCGTGTTGTGTAAAAAGCTGCTAAAAATTTCAGAAGCTTCTAGAAGCTTCCCAAGGGGTATAAATACCCAATAATTCAACATTTGATGATAATGGACGAGGATTTTACTGTTTCACACACCTCACACACCATTTCTCTCATTTTACACCATCATCTTCATTCATTCTTCATCTACACCATCTACCATCAATTTCAACATCCAAGTGAAGAAAAAGGATCAAGGAAGAGAGGAAAGTGCAAAGAAGGGAAGGTGATCACCATTGAAGATAGATCAAGGGAGTTTCCATTCAATCTTTGTATTAAACCTCATAGTTTAATCATGATTTGTAAGGATTTAATTATCTATGTTAATTTCTTTATGAATATGGTAGGCTAATCTCCCTTGTGAGATTAGCAACATGAGAGTTGTTGGATAATTTTGGGATTTATGTATTTGAATTCATATGTTGATTGGATCTATGATTTTCTATCATCGATTATTAATTGCTTGATTTGTATTGATGATTTGTGTGTTTAGTTATTCTAAATATGTGATTAGATTGAGAAATCAATTATGTGCTTAGGATAATTGAGTGAATCATTTCATCAAACACTTAATGTGCATTATAAATTGTAAAGAGATTGAGAAATCCTTTAGAGTTTAGAACTCTTTGATAGAACATATGATTAGTTTGATCGAGAGGTTGATTAATCGTGTGAAGGGACTCTCATTTCAAGTTTAGTACCTAGTTGGAATTGTTTGAGTGAGAACCAACTCATTAAGCTATATTTAGAATCATATCCTATCCATCTTGAGAGAGAGTTTAGGTGATCTTAGTGTTGGCCCTTAGTCTTCAATCCATGATTCATGTGAATTTGATGCATTTATCCTAGGATTTCAACTTCTTAATTGATGTTAATCTCACTTTTACTTAATTTGGAAAACCACTTTTCATCCATCTATCTTGTTTGCTAATCATTGCTTGTTTGCTTTCTTTGATTGATTTAATTTCTTGTTTGATCAAACTACCCATTGATGATTCGTCTCAATAAAATTGTGATAAACGTGATCTCGCTTAAGCTCTAGCACCGACCTCCCTGTGATTCGATAAATTATTTTAATTGGTCATCCCTACTACAAAATGGTTAATCAAGTGGCTGCACACACCATTAGTATTTTATTAATTTTGGGGAAAACCATTTTCATGATTATGCATGGTATGCAACCAGAGCAATTAAATATGAATCATAAACCATTTGCGATATCAATATCAACATGTTATCACAATAAAGCAACAACTTAACTTCAATTCACAGATCCACTTCTGAAATAACTTCACCTCAATTACATAGATTCATTTATAGAATAACCACTTCACCTTGGATCACACGGATCCCTTTTTGGAATAACAACTTCATCTTGGATCACACAGATCCTTATAACCAATATCTTCTCAAATCATACATATATATTTTCAACAATTTCCAATCACACATATTTATATAGGACAATGATATTATTTCAAATCACATAAATCTACAACTTGTATCACCCATTAACCTCAAATAATTCATAACGTAATTAAACTAATTACAAATAATTCATAACATCATTATCACATATTAATCCCAAATAATTCACGCACAACATATATTTATGCATTGTAGTTGGACTTCTACTTACCTGGACTCCGACCTCTGATAATAGTAACACTATAGGCCCGTGAAGAACTGTCACTAATTTTTTCCTTCCTGTTCTGGCACACCTCTTTCTTCTTTTCTTTTCTCTCCTCTCTCATTCTCTCTCTCTCTTTTTTCTCTCTTCTCTCCTCTCTTTTTTTGTTATTGCAATTTCTGTTTTGCCATTCAACCCAATGAAGGGTTTATATATATATATGAGTTATGGGTGGTATAACCACCGCCCAACTCATCCAATCCCCCTTTATCTTCTTTCTTTTTTAATAAATGATAATGTGTAACTTTATCACCCACACACTTAACTCACTCCTCAATTAACTACGTATAGTTGCTGTAATAATTTTTTTATTATTATTATTCATTCTCGATTTACGTGCAATACTTAATAACTACTCTCTCCGTCCAAGGAAAGATGACACACTTTCCATTTTGGGTTGTTCCACAAAAATTTGCACATTCCTAAAAAAGTAAAAAGTCAAACACAATCACCCTTCTCCATACATTTTAGTTACAAAAGGGCCACCCCTACCTAACACACTTAACATACTTAATATTACCAAAAAATATCATAATACCCCTAAAAGCCACCACTTTATTAATCTCCGTGCCAGGAAAGGGGGTGCAATTTTTCCTGGGACGGAGGGAGTAAGATATAATACATTTACAAATTAATACACATACGTGTACATTTTCTTACCACTACTATTATTACGAGAATACGTGTGATACTTAATAATTAAGAAAAGTGTATTTATACACAAAATAATATAATTATATATTCAAATTAATGCACGTAAATATTTATGCACACATATATTCATATATTGTCACCATTTTTATCACGGGTGTCTCAAATAAAATGTAAAGATAAATAAATGGTAAAAACAATTGTCATATAATTACCTCATTATTACCACATAAATATCACATAATTATAAAAATGCACATAACACAAATTAAATTATATTGGCACATGAGTAGTGAGAAGCTCGGATATCACAGCAAACACTTGTGTGAGATCGTTTCATGTAATGATTTACGTGAGATGAATAAAAAGTGATAATTTTTACGGTGAAAAATGATACTTAATTAATGAGAAAATGCTATTTTATAAACAATTTATAGTATACTCCCTCCGTCCCAGGAAAAGGGTTGTTTTTTGCTTTTTACACGTGGATTAAGGAGTATTATTATTGAATGTGTAGTGGGTAATTATATTAGTGGGAGTGCAGGCCCACATTATAATTGTATTAGTGGATGTATGTGGGTCTCATGTGTGTAAAAAGTGAGAGAGGACTTGGGTGGGACGTCCAAAATGGTAAAAAGAGACCCTTTTGAGTGGGACGGAATGAGTAAATGAAAAATTATAACATTATATAACGAAAGTGACAATTAATTTCGAAAGCGTAAAATTATCTTACAGTGATACGTTCTTAAATTTTATGAAATGATGTTTGGTGCATCTCCAGTATGCAAGCCGAATTCGTAAAACGGGAGACTTGGGCATATTCTATGTTAAAGAACAACTTTAGATAAAGTCAAATATTTTGCTTTAGGTCCGTCCATTGTTATAGAAAATCATCGCGTAAAAAATAAATAAATAAAATAAAATTGTTAAGGATTAGCACCAATACTTCTAATTCATTTAAATAAAAAAACCAAAAAAATTACACCATTTATCCCATGTTCGAATTTTTTGTGTTATTTTTATATCAGGTCTGAATCTTTTGTGTCATTTTAGTGTGATAGTGACACTCTCATTGGATGAGTAACTAGTTAAAAGTTTTTTTTGTCCATAACTATTTAAAACTCTAGATTTTGTCTCAAAAAAGATATTTGTATCGATTTTGTCTCATAACTTTGAGTTTTCTTTCAATTTTGCCCAATTTTCACCGGATATTAGTCACGTGCGTTGCACGTGACTGATGAATTTGGGGGTTCCGGCGAAAAGTGGGAAAAATTGAAATAAAACTCATAGTTATGGGACAAAGTCGATACAAATATCTTTTTTGGGACAAAATTTAAAGTTTAAAAAGATATGGGATAAAAAAAATTGGGTTACTTCCTAAAAAATTCACCACCTTATTAGGGGTTTTCAAATCTATCACGACCTTTTATTTTTGTCAATTCAATACACGATCTATTTAATATTTTCAATTCTTTCATGGACTTTTATTTTTGTTAATTTAATACGCGATCTATTTATTATTTTTAATTCTATCACAACTTTTATTTTTTGCTATTTGATACACCACTTATTTTATTTTTTTTCAACTCAATTAAATTCATTATTATTATTATCATTATTATTATTATTATTATTATTATTATTATTATTATTATTATAAAAGTAGATTTATGTAGTTATTAATTAATCGAATTAATACTTCATTCAAATTTTTTATTTTTATTTTTAAATTTAAATTGGTTACTAATTAATTTACTTTACTACAAAATTTTTATTTTCAATAAATAATTATATTTATATTATATTTTTATTAGAGTTGTGGAATTATAAATTCGAACAGAAAAAAAATAATAATAGAATTTTATTCATTATGGTTAAAAATAATTTTACATAAAGGTAATGATCGGCTTGTCTGTTTTAATTAATTTTTAAATAACTTTTATTAATAATAATAATATAATAATAATAAATTTAATTGAATTTAAAATATAAAATAAGTGGAGTACGAAATTGCAAAAATAAAAGTTGTAATAGAATTAAAAATATTAAATAGATAATTGAAAAAAATAGAAGGTCTGATAAAATTAAAAATATTAAATAGATTGTGTATTGAATTGACAAAAATAAAAGGTCGTGATATATTTGAAATTTCCCAAAAAGGTGGTAAATTTTTTATGAATTAACCCAAAAACTTTTAACTTAAAAAATCGAAATATCTTTTTTAACTATTTTTAAGATTGAGCTTCATAAATCATAAAGCAAAATATTATCTGTGAGGATAAGATTTGCAATAGACTAAATAATTAAAATAGAGAAATAAACATCACAAGCTAATATCAGAATAAACAAATCACACATAATTGTGCAGAGTTAAAAGTTTTTTTTTGTCTCATAACTTTTTAAAAATTTAAATTTTGTCCAAAAAAATATATTTGCATCAATTTTATCCCTTAACTATAAGTTTTATTTCAATTTTGCCTAATTTTCGCCGGAACCCTAAATTTTCATCGGAACCCCCAAATTCATTAGTCACGTGCAAATTACGTGACCAATATCCAGCAAAAATTGAGAGTTCCAGCAAAAATTGAGCAAAATTGAAAGAAAACTCATAGTTATGGGACAAAATCGATACAAATATCTTTTTTGGGACAAAATCTAAAGTTTTAAATAGTAATGGGACAAAAAAAATTAACTTGATGAGTAACACATAAGAGAGAAGAGGGAAATTATACTCTAAGGGAGTGTTTGGTTTACTAACCATGTATATGAGTTAGTGAATAAAAAGGTATTATTATATACTTAGATTACCTAATATTATCTTTGTTATCATATTTTTTTTATTAATGAAGGAGATGATAAAAATGTAAATTTACATTGTTGTCCTTAAAAATTAATTTTTTAATGTTCTCTCTAATTCTAAGAATATTTACCAGGCTAATTAATCCTGAATCAACCTACATTCACAGCAATAATCATCACTAATCAAAAGAATCAACCAACATTCACGGCAATAATCATCATTAATCAAAAGAATCAACCAACATTTCACGGCAATAATCATTAATTAATGAGTATTGATCCTTCATTAATTGTGGATAGCATTAATCTGAACGAAGGCTAATTTCGCTTTTCGCGAAGAGATCTCCACAGCTTCCTCACCAAAGTCGATCTCGAAACTCCTAATTTTGATTTTTCTGATACCTTTCTCGCATTCTTAAGGTGAACGAGTGATTGTTGTCCGTCCGGAATCGAAGATCGGAGACTGGATTGAGAATCCTCCATCGCCGCCATAACCGGCGATACCCAAGCTTTTTTGATCCGACAAGTGATGGAGTCGAGTGCGACGCTTGTCTTGACAGCCAGTGCCGCCATGTCGACACCGGCGACGCAGTTTGAAGCTGGGAGATCGGTAGAATGAAGTAGATCTGCGCTTGCTCCAGCTCTTCTTCGACTTCGAGACGAGGAATAAAATCGTCAAAGTATAATCGATCGGAGTTGCAGAGAAAGATGAATTCCCACAGAGATGGCGGTTGCGGAGGTTCTGTGGTGGAGAGAGTAATTGGATTTCAATGAGAAGCAAACAACCATCGTGATTTGGGGGGAGAGAATGAAATATTTGTGAAATTATGCTTATTTTACGTATATATAGGAAGGGTAAAATTGTCCCCAAATAATTAATGTTACATCTCTACATCCCAGTTTAATTAAACCCCCCAAGGAGTTGGGTTTCAATCCACTGGGCTGAAGGATTTAACTACCGGGCTCAAAGGTAAAACATTGCCCAAACTTTTGCAACCAAACAACCTATTAGGTGGGTTAAATAGTTTATTAAGACCTTATAACCCCAAGCAAACGGACCCTAAATCAACCAATAAACCTAAGATAAGGGATTTAATTTTTCCACCATACCTTAGGAATAAGAGATTTGATTTCTCTACCCCCACCACGTCTCATTCTATAAAAAAATGGTTATAGAAAATCTCATATAGTGTTACAAAAAATCCAATCTTTTTATCTCAAAACCTAACATATTATCGATAAGTAGTGATTTGATTTCTTCATCCCACCACGTGTCATTCTATAAAAAAAATATTACCGAAAATATCACACCAAGTGTTATAAGAAATCCAATCGTATATCCCAAAACATAACATATTATCAATAAGTCGTGTAACATACCCCTATTTAATACTATTCAAATATCAAGTGTTATAAGAAATCCAATCATTTTCATAGTATATGAATATACTTGTTGATTATAAAAAAAAAAAAAAAAAACTTTCCAACTATCCTCCTCCCAAAACATAACATATAATCAATAAGTCGTGTAACATACCCCTATTTAATACTATTCAATATAACATGAGTATTAAAATTATTTGGGTTAATTGAGCCAAATCCCCTGACCTTTTCGCGAATTTCAAATTAGTCCAAACTTTTTAATATTTATAAATAAGTTCTTAACCTTTAATCATTTTTTTCCAAATCAAGCCACCGGGCAGCAGGAGGCCTGCCCGGTGCTGACGTGTCCATCTCTCTTCCACGTCACCTTCCACGTGTACAAAACGACGTCGTTTCGGCCTTCCACCTGTCGATTGCGAATTAGTCCAAACTTTTAAAATTTTGCAAATAAGTACCCAACTTTAGCCCGTATTGTAATCAAACCACCGGGCAGCTCGAGATCTATCCGGACGCTGCCGTGTCATTGTATAAGCCAAGTCACTCTATATTTGTTAACAACAGGGCTTCGTTTTGATTTTTTAAATTAAAATTTAATGTGTATCCAAAAGAACGTCCTCATATATCACACATTAACATAATCTATCAAAATCCGCCATATGTGAGGGGTTGTGGAAGACAACTTTTGAATTTCGATTAGATGATCCATATGATAATTGTTGTTGCTTTTTAGCAATTAGAGTGTAGAAAATGGTTTCGGGGACAAGAATAGTGATTAATCGGCTCATTCAATTATGTGGCTGATCTGTTCTTGGCCTTAACTATGCAGAAGTATATTGTGGGATTTTCTCTCTCCATCTATTGTCGTGATTTATATTTTGATCAAATAATATTAGTGTGTGATATATGAGGGTTTTTTTTTAAATCTTAATAAATAAAAAAATCAAAACAACGTATTTTTATTAACTAGTGTAAAGTAACGTGGCATATACAGTTATACATCAGCGTTCGGACAGTCCTTCACCCGGTGGTTCGAGTTGCAATACGAGCTTAAAGTCAGGTACTTATTTGCAAAATTTTTAAAAGTTTGGACTAATTCGTAATCGGCGAAAAGGTTGAGACTTTTCATGTAATTAACTTTTCGACAAGTGGAAGGCCAAAACGACGTCGTTTAGTACACGTGGAAGGTGATGTGGAAGATAGATGGACACGTCAGCACTGGACAGACCTTCAGCTGCCCGGTGGCTTAATTTGAAAAAAGAGTTAAAGGTCGAGAACTTATTTGTAAATATTGAAAAGTTTGGACTAATTTGAAATTCGCAAAAAGATCAGGATTTTTGGCGCAATTAACCCAAATTATTTACTATTAATAAAATTTTATTGTTATAGAAACCTTAGATGAAAGAAACTAAAGTATTCATAAAGATTAATTTTTCTTTTCTTATATTATTTTTTATGAAAGAAAACTAAAGTATTCATAAAGATTCACTTTTTTTATTTTTTTTTTTATATTTCATTGTATACGGCATCCGACCCTTAAAAATGATATCCACACTTTTTCTTTCTAATTATATGCAAAATAAAGTTATTTTAAGTTTTATAATTTATTTTTTTCTTTCTAATTATATGCAAAATAAAGTTATTTTAAGTTTTATAATTTATTTTTTTTTACATTTTAATATTTTATATTTATAATTATGCTTATGAATCAAGCTAGGGATAAGCTTGGTGAGCCTAAGATGGTGGACGAGCGGTGCACACTACAGAGGCCAGATAGAGGCGAGCCGAGTCCATAAAGCTGGTGAAGTGACTATATTCTATGTCGAAACATTTATAATGAGGAGGATGGTACGATTCAGAGACGCTGCATCAATTTCTCTTCTAGCCTAATAGTTGGAGTGATTGTGTTAACGGCATGGGGATTCACCTATTCTACTACATTGGGATGGGATACTAATGGTAAGGAGTTGGTGATCATATTCTATGTCGAAACATTCATAAAGTTGGTGGAGCGTACTCTTGTTCTAAAAACTTGATTCTAGGAAAAGTAAATTATTTTATCTATATTTATTTTTTTTATCTATATTTTGTCTTTTGAAATTTTTATTTTAACTAAATAAAAATGTAATAAACTTGAATCATTTCATTCCTATTATATTACCGCTAAGTCTAGAGTGTTAAATTTTCATATATATATATATATATATATATATATATATATAAACAACTACCATATCATTCCTCACCTAATATTTTTTACATAAACCACCTCAAACACTAATCTAGATCAGGCAATATTTATATCAAGCTGCTCTCATATATTCTTTTATGTTACTTCACAAATGATGTTGTATTCCTATTTATAATAAAAGCATAGGTTGGTGGATTAAATCTAATGATTTATTCAAATATTCTAGTGCTCTTTTAATTTAATTACTTAGAAGATTCTAAATAATAACCCTTAAAAGTATGTACAGAAATAATTAGAAAATTTTAAATAATTACTTTCTGTTAAAACTATGTACAGAATTAACTAAAAAATTATAAAAAATTATTTTCTGAAATGATCAAACTTCTTATAGCATTATTATTTATTCAAATTATTTTCTTGTATGATCAAACTTTTTCTGTCTTAAGTTTTTATGGACAAAGATTTGGGTGAGATCGCTCACGGATCCTCTTATGTGAGACAAATCAACTATTAATCGAATTAACTAATTTTAAAAGGCCATATTTGGTTATTTAAAATTAGAAAATTGAAAAATTAATTGTAGAGTAAAATTATTTGGGCTTAAATAAATTTAAAGGACTTTGTTTGGTTAATATCAAATAAAAAAGTCTTAAAATTAATTATGAAACATAAATTAATTTGGACATATATGTTTATATTTTTTTTACGCTTTTCTGATTTAATTTATATTTATACTTCATTTTTTATTATTTAAAAATGTAATAATTCAAAATTTATTATTCATTTAATTTAAATATTTAAATTTATAAAATGTGATAATATTTGATAACCTTTAAAATTAAAAGTGATACCCAATTAATAAAAACTGATAATGATGTTGTGAACTATTAACAAAAAATTATAGTATAAAAAAAGTGATGACATTTTAAAAGAAAAGTAATGACTAATTACAAAAGTGTATTTCACAAACAATTTATAGAATGAATAAATCATGATAATATTATTAATAAAAAGTGATTCATGATCAAAGAAAATATAGAATGAATAAACCGTGATAATATTATTAATAAAAAGTGATTCATAATCAAAGAAAAGTAATATCCGTCTAATTGAATTATTATTATTTCACGAACAATTTGCCGGAACAATAAAAGTAATAACATTTTTAATAAAATGTGATACATGATTAAAAAAATGATAACCGTTTAATTAAATTATTTTATGAACAATTGGTAAAATGAATAAAAAAGTGATAACGTTTTTAATATAAAGTGATATTTGATCAAGATAAAATGATAACATATATAATAGTTCAACTATCTAAGTAATTGATTATTAATAATACTCCCTCTGTCTCGTTTCAATGTTTACGTTTCTATTTTGCGCGTCCCATTTTAATGTTTAATTTTTTCCTTTTTGGAATATGAGACTCACCTAAAATAATTAATATATCATCCAACACTAATACACATACCCACTTTACATTAAATATTATATTTTTCCATCCACTATCTAATAAAATATTATACTTTTTAATCAACGTGTAAAAAGCAAATGTAAACATTGAAACGGGACGGAGGGAGTATTATTATAATTGAATAATTAATAATAATAATAATAAAATATAATAATATTTATTAAAATTAAAAAATACTTATTTCAAATCTCCTTCCATCCCGGGTAAAGGTTCCCATATTATTTTATTAAGCAATATTATTATTTTATGTATAATGGGTAATTGTATTAGTAGTGAGTGGTGAGTCATATATAGGGTCATTTTACTAAAAGGAAAAAATGAGAATATTTAAATGAAACGTCAAATATAGTAAAATGGGACCTTCCGGTGGAACGGAGGGAGTACCTGTTTGTATTTGTGTAGAAGAACAAGCCGGCGATAATTTCATTAAAGTCTACTAAAAATTAACAACCCTTGTTTTTCATTAATTTTTTTTATGTTAATGGATAGGATATGATCTGTCTCACATAAGGGGATCAGTGAGACGGTCTCATCCGAGACTTACCCATTTTTATGTGAGATGAATAAAAATTGATAACGTCATTATAACTTCCCTTATAAAATATTAGTGTTACATTCGTTATAAAATATTATCACATTTTATTTATTCATCATAAAATAGTGCATTGCATCGTAATAATATTACTTTTCATCGATTATATAAGTATCACTTTTCCTAAATAACATTATTTTTTTATCCGTCTCTCATAAGAGCTTACGTAAGACAATCTCATATAAGTCTTTGCTTAATTTATTATCGTTTCCAAATAATGGATTTTTTTTTTTTTTTTTTAGAAATTGAGCGCATATTTTGCAGCTATATTTAAAGGTTAGATTTTTTATTTTATAAAATTTGTGGCTTTTCTTACCATCAACTTAATTAGATGGGTAGATCACAATGTGCGAAAAGGCGAGCTGAGTTATAAGATATTCTGGATTCCAAACTTGAGTTAGTCTCTTATAAATCGAATTTACATTATAAATCCTTGTAAATTATATATTACCCCTCAATTTAAATATCTTAATAATACATAGGGTATTTAGGATTGGAAAGGGGACCACAGGATTTACACGAGTGTTTGTGTCGAAACTTATGTGGGAATATTATGGTTCAAAATTAACCTATGCTTGTGTTTGGAGTGAGTCATTTCAAATTCAATGAATTTGAAAATGAGTAGATTTTAAATTCTATAGATTTTAAATCAATTCATTTGAATTTTGTTGTTTGGATAAATTGTGGATTTATGAAAAGATTTTCAAATTCATAATTCAAAATTATTTTTTAATTTTTAAAATAGAATTTTATATATGATAAATAAAAATAATGAAATTTTATTATATTAACTATTAAAATATAAAATTTTATTAAAAAAAAATTTTTTGGTGGGGTAGAGTGGGGCAGGTTGGGTGATAATATTTTTATTATTTAAATATTAAAATCTAAAATTTTATTAAAAACTTTTTTGGGGAAGGTAGGGGTTGGTTGGGGGGAGGGGGTGAGGTGTGGGATGGATAGGCTACGTGGTTTTAAAAAAGAAAAATATATTAATTACACAATGGAAGGATTTTAAATGAAAAGGTTTGAGTAAGAATTCGAAAACCTCCCAAAACAATTAAAAAATATCAAATTCAAATCCACTTATTAGAAATCCATTCATTTAAAATATTGAATTTATAAATTCGTTAATTTCATTTTGTGCCCAAACATGAAAGGAGAGATTTGAGGGAGTGATTTATAAATTTCTCCTCAAATCCTTCCATCCAAACACACCCTAAGTATATTCTGAGTTCAAAACTTATAGGGATCGACTTGTGTAAGACCGTCTCACGTAAGGGTTTATGTGAGACAGATAAAAAATGATAACTTCTATAATAAAAAGTGATATTGAATTAATAAAAAGTGATAATTTTATTTTATGAATAATTTATAATGTAATGAAAAGTGATAATATTATAGCGAAAGTGGTACTCCCACCGTCCGCCTGAAAGGTGGACAATTACTTTTTGCACGTGGATTAAGAAGCATTATTATTTACTCTCTATGTCCCACAAATGTTTGCACCCACTTTATGTACGGATATTAAGAAAAGTTATTACTTTTAGGGGTATTATGATATTTATAGTAATATATAGATGATAAATTATGTTGTGTGCTAGGTATGAGTGGTTTTTTTTAAATAAAGCGTACAAAGAAAGGTGATTGTGTTTGACTTTTTGCTTTTTTAGAAAGATACAAACTTTTGTGGGACAACCCAAAATGGAAAGTGGAGTAATGTGTAGTGGGTAGTTGTATTAATGAGGTGTGTGGGTCTCATATATTAATTATATTAGTGATGTGTGTGGTCCTATGTGTTTAAAAAAGGAAATGTCCACCTTTGAAGCGGACGCCCAAAATGACAAATTGTCCACCTATCCGACGGACTGAGGGAATAACATTTTATAATGAAAATGATAATTATTTTAAAAAGTGTAAAATATCTCACAACGGTCTCACGCAAGATTTACCTAAACTTTTAGCGAGGATTATAGAGGGATAAAAAAAATTCCCCGTAAGTTTGGTCACGTACAATTTTTAGCCCAAAAAAGATAAAATTTGGGCATTTGCCCCATTAGTTTTACAATTGCGTCAATGTTACCCCATTTTCGCCAGGATTTGACATTTTTGCCAGAATCGATTTCGTGCATGTCACGTGATAATTAGATTTGGCATTTCTCAGCGGGATAAAATATTTTTTTACCCCGTAAGTTTTGTCATGTATAATTTTTGTCCTAAAAAAGATAAGATTTAGGCATTTATCTCAATATCTGTATAATTGCGCTAATTTTGCCCCATTTTTGCAAGAATTTGATATTTTCACCGGAATCGATCACGTACATGTCACGTGATCACTGCATTTAGCATTTTCCAGCGAATTTGATGACCTGGCGATACAGTGATATTCCCGTCAACTATAATAATATTTTATTGATAATTTCATTTAAAACATACTCTCAATTGATGAACTCACTTCTCACATGCCCTCCATGTGCTTCCACCATCTTCGCAAACTCTCCCTTCTTATCAATCAGGGATCTTTCGTATACCCTCTCACCACTATAGCCGGAAGCTTTCGGATCTTCTCCTCCGGGGGCCTACCTCCAGCGAACGGATTACAGTATACATGGCCTCGATCCCACCCTCTAGCAGTGCAACCAACCATAAGATATCGAAGCCATGCAAAGAGAGGATGGGGTCGTTAGCGTTTTTTAACTCCGATTCAGTTTTTCACACCCTACCGAAGAACGACTGGTTCATTATCAGTCTCGCGATTCTAATTGGCTAGAAATCGATATCCAGTGCACGCATCCCCATGTGGTAGACCATGTTGCCGCCGGCGCTTTTTTCTATTATGAAAACCTAGAGAAGTCGGCAAATTCTTTCGATCCAAGGATTGGCGTCGCGACCGACAAATGCTTGGGTTTTAGCCCACTACATTGCATCCATGAGGTCATCGTATACCTCCGTAAGAAAATTCTCTATTGCTAGGCATTACTCGACGGAAGCGATGAAAGAAGGAATGTGAGCAACCATACGGTTGCATGACTCGTGGAAGAATACAGTGTTTGTGCTTAAGAACATGAATTTTCTGCCGTGGAAGTAGATGATGAGGGGGAGCTTGGCAGTGGGAGTAGGGTATGACGCGAGCGGAAGATCCAACGGCTGCCGCCCATGACGGTGAGAGGATACATGGGGGATCCCCTAATTGACAAAAAGAGGGAGTTTGCAAATATAGTGAAAGCACGTGGAGGGCACGTGAGAACTGAGTGCATCAATGAAGGATGTTTTTTAATTATATTATCAGTAAAATATTATTATTGTTGTTGATGTGGATGCCAATGTATCGCTAGGTCAGTAAATTCACCAAAAATATCAAATCCGATAATCAAGTGATATGCACGTGATCGATTCTGGTGAAAATGTCAAATTTTAGAAAAATGGGGTAACATTATCGCAATTACAAAGATATTGAGACAAATGCCCGAATCTTATATTTTTTAGGATAAAAATTGTACATGGCAAAACTTACGGGGCAAAAGAATATTTTATCCCATCGGAAAATGCCAAATCCGATGATTACGTGAGATGCATGTGATATTCCGGCGAAAACAGAGCAACATTAATCCAATTATAAAAATAATGAGATGAATGCCCAAATCTTATTTTTTGGGGGGCAAAAATTGTACGTACTCAAACCTTTGTAGAAAAAAATATATTATCCGATTATAGAAAAAGTCAATTCTGTTGACCATATCCTCCGTTGCCATAGTTAAATCATGTTGTTTATTATATAGTTAAATCTTGCGTGAGACCGTCTCACGTGAAACTATTTTTTACTTTTTAAAATAATTATCACTTTCATTATAAAATTTTATCACTTTCGCTATAAAATATTATCATTTTTTTATTTATATTATAAATTGTTCATGAAATAATATTAATATTTTTCATTAATTTATTATCACTTCTTTTATTAAAGTTATCACTTTCTGGCCGTCTCACGTAAGCTCTTACGTTAGACGGTCTCACACAAGTCTTTGCCTTCAATTGAATAAAGAATCCAAATAATTTGGACCATCTACCCCAAAGTTTACATATTATAATTCAATATAACATGAGCAAAATTTGATAAGAAAGATTGATGTGAGAGTATTTCATGAAAGGGTTTTTTTTAAGTCAAATAAGAAGTGATAATATTTTAATAAAAAGTGATACTCAATTGATGAAAATTGATAATAATGTAGTAAATTATTTTATGAATAATTTATAGTATATAAATAAAAAGTGACAGCATCGTGTAATTAGTAAAAGTTAAATTTACTAATTTAGATGATATAAATTTTTATACCAAAAATGATGACATCGCTTTAGAGTGAGTATAAAAGATAAGTATGTGTTTTTTTTAAATATAATTAAATTGAGAAAATACCAAAAGATCATATATTTAATGGATAAAAAATTGACAAAGTCTTGTGTGAGACTGTTTCACGTAAGGACTTATGTGAAATGAACAGAAAGTGATAGCTTTTATACTGAAAACTGATACTCAATTAATAAAAAGTGATAACGCTATTTCATGAACAATTTTAGTATAAATGAAAAGTGATAACATTTTATAATGAAAGTGATAATGTTTTATAGCGAAAGTGATAATTATTTTAAAAATTGTAAAATTGTCTCACATGAGACGTATCACACAAGACTTACCGTAAAAAATAAGTTAGTAATTAAATTGATAATGGAAATTACTATTGTGCACCAATTTTTAAGGTGCAATAGGGTCAAATTTGACCTAGTGACCCGGATACTTATACGTATTTTATCTAACGGGTCATTTGGACTAGGGTTTCACAGTTTCACTGTGCGTTTTCATCCCATTTCTCTCTGTAAATTTTTCTTTCTCTCTCCTCAATCTCTTTCTCTCTCGTTGTTTATGCATCTTCGTCGGCTTTCCTGCCTTGCTCTCGCCGCACCTTAGACGTCTTTCTTCTCTCGTTCACCGTATTAAATTAGTAAGTATTGCCTCATTCTTGTTTTCAGTTTTTGTTTGCTCTTTGTGTAATGTCTGTTTCGGTTTCTACTCTATGTATTTTTGTTGTATTTTCGTTGTCTATTGTGTGATTATTTTTTTTTTCTGGTGTGTTTTTTGTATGATTTTTAAGAATTTTTCGAGTAGTTTGTTTATTCTTTATATTTCTGTTAGTATCGATTTTTACATGTTTGAAGATTTGTTCACATCTTCATACTCTAAGAGCATCTTTTCATGGATTTTTTAATCCTGTTGAAGTTATTCAGATCTTTGGTACAGATGGATGTATGAAAATCTAGGGTTTCAGTGTTCCTTTAGTGTGTAAATATTTTTACACTACTGTGTTGCAGTGTAATGATTTCGTGTTTATCTTTAAAGTATTTGCTATTTTGGGGTAACATTTTTTGTTGAATGTTGAGTCATATATGATTAAATAGTGAATTCCTAGTCTCTTCGCTCTTTGTTTTTGAAGCATTAATTTAATACAAAGAAGGGAATGATAAGAGGGTGATAACATAGACCCTTAATAAACCTCCACACGAAGTTTTCTTCATGAGGTGGGACTTGGTGGATGTTTAGATTCTACCTGATGTTGTTGCTAATGGATTAATGATACTGCCTTCATGCTATTTTTTATTTGTATGGTTTTGTGCTGGAGAAACATATAAACCATATTTTGTATTTATATATGTTGGTGATTGGGCAGAGTTTAATAATTTCATGTTTAAATTGCTTGAGATTGTGTTTTTTGATAATGGAGTAGCATGGCTTTCTTTATTGATTTGTTTCTTTGAAACTTTAGTAGTCTTGTAATCAGAGAGATTTGAATATAGCTGCTAGAGAAAGACTTGAGGCTCCTTTTTTGTCTTTCTTATATGTACAGCCAGGGATTTGATTTTTTTATTGAGTTAAAATAGCTGGTTGTTTAAGTGTATGTTCTATTTTTTTGTTCTTCTGTGATGTTTTCTTTTTCTTTTATTTTTTTGGCTTTTGTGCTTTATGTTTTATTATATACAAACTAATGTATATCTTTTATTTCAGTGTTACTTTCTGGATAAATATAAGTAAATTTATGTTATTAATACAGCAGCTTTAATCATGCTTACAATAAAACATATATATCTAGTTTAATAATAATCTGTAAAGAATTCTATAAATTAGCGTAAATAATAATGAAATCATTAATAAATATTACGTCACAGTTTAACAAAGCATACATATGTAGATTTATTGAAAAACTTGCCATAGAATTCAGTTAAGCTTGTGTTTTTCTTGGTATGAAAACTAATTGCATGATTTGTACTTTCACTCCTTTGTGAAGATTTTATTCCAGCAGAGAAAAATCTTTACTCAATGCAGTACTCCATCTTTCTTTTAAACTGTATAATCTCTGAAACCAATCATTTTTTTTAAGTTTGTAGGTTATCACCATTTTATTCCAGCTGTCTTCGAATTCCTGATTATTTGTGCAGCCATACAAATATTTTTTAAACAATTCTTTAAACTCAATATTATTTTTCAGCTCCCCAAATTTACTTACAGCATTTTGTTGAATGTGCCATATGCATAACCTGTGTCTAGTATTTGGAAAACCCTACATTATAATTCAAAGAAAGTGTATAGTTCAGTATTTTCATGCTCTTGTATTCTATTTAATAAAGTTATGTATATGTTTTTATACAAACATGTAACTGTCCATATATTTGAAAAAAATTCAACTGAAAATTATAAGTCTATTTCCTAAAACTTGAATGATATAAGTATCTATGTTCTTGCAGGAAATAGAATAATACTATTTTTAACATGTGGTTTTGTAGCATACAGATTAGAATTAAAGAGCATAATAATTTCAAGAAATCTTACAAGTAAAAGAAGATGTAAGAAACTATAAGATTGACAATAGATATAGAACTTTATCAACATAACATAGCTGAGAACATGAATCAGATTCAGATTTGTAACTATTACAACAAAACTATTTTATCTTCTTTTATAACAGTTATCTTGTATCTTCCCACACATAACAGCATTCTTTTATAAATAATTACAATGTCATACAACAATTTAATATTCCACAGTCTTTACTCTTTAGGTTGGTACCCAATACACAGGTTTTATAGATACTAGGATAGTTTGTATTAACTAGAAATACAATAAATTTCATTTATTTTTTCTTATTCAAGACAATGTCTAACATATTGGTATTCCTCTAAAAGAACAACAATATTAGACATAACTGAAGTCCCAACTCAGAATTACAATGCATCAAATTTATTTAGCGTTAAAGTAACCAACATTTACCAAAATAAATGACTATTTCTGACAAGGACCAACATGAGTTTATACACCAAATACACCATAATTTACACAGAATAGCATATTTGATTTTACATTCTACACAAGCTTAAAGCTGACAGAAAGAACACTAATTCACATTCGCATTAAAAAAATTGAAGAAATTGTAAAATTAGGGATATTACATTTTCAATAGCTTTTGTTATGGCTTGATCTTGGTCTGTAAAAATAGTGATTGGATATTTTCCCCCAATTGATCTTTCGAACTTGTTAAATAACCACCCAAGTGTCTCACTTCTTTCATCAGTGAGGAATGCACAAGCAAACATCACATTTTTTGTGGTTATTTAAACCAATAAATGGAGCGCATATTAAATTGTACCTGTTAGTTCTATATGTAGTATCAAAGACAACTACATCTCCATATATATCAAAATCTTCCTTCATCATTGTATCTCTCCAATACAAATCAGATAGTCTACCATCATCATCAACCATAACTTTATAATAAAAGTTTTCCTCCTCATCTTCCTATTTTGCAAATAATTATAATATTGTTTTTGCATCACCCCCTTCAATTCTCTCTGCTTTCTATGTACTCACAAAATTCTGGTGGTCTTTTATGGTATGCCCTAGGTACTCTTCCCCCCAGCATTATTCATCATATATCTATATGAATCTGTAGCCCCAATTCCTCTTGATACCATATTTATTATATTTTCCCCTTTTTTAATGTGATTTTTCTTTGTGGACGATGTAAATGACTCCACTCTTCTCTTGTTAGTGCATGATTGTGTGATATGTCATGTACTACAATCTCAAAATTGGCCAATTTATTCAACTTAGACTTCAAATATACCTTACAATCTGTTCTAGTTATTGCAGTTTGTCTTTTTTAATTGTTTCTTCACTGGAACTTCTTTTTTTCCAGAACTAGAACAAACGTATGTTTTTCCAATAATACCATTACTAGACTTTATTGTATTATGTTTACACAACTAAATCCTACCTTTCTAGCATGGTCACAATATAACTTGTATACCTCATCTAAAGTTTTTCTTTCAAATCCAAGTAATGAACCACTAACATCTTCAATGTCATCTGATTTTTCATTTTCACTTGTACATAATGGATGAATATGATCTGTACATAAATTTAATATTCATGATTACTATACCATATTGTATAGTAAATATTATATTAAAGTGAAATAAGTTATACAAAAATGTAGAGGATATACGTTATATTAGTTATATTCACAGTTTGCAGAATATATTGAACATTACTCAATATTCATTGTACCTTCAATATGTTCTGATTCTTCATTCTCACTTGTATACAATAGGGGAACATAATCTGGACATAAATTTAATATTTAGGATGATTATACTATATAGTGTAGTACTTACTACACTGAAGTGAAATAAGTTAGACAGCTAACATAAAAATACAGCTTCTATATGTTGTATTTGTTATTTTCACATTTTGCAGAATATATTGAAGATAGCTCTACATTCATTTTACTATCAACATCTTCCGGTTCTTCATTTTCCCTTGTACACAATGTGGGAATATAATCTACAAATAGATTTAAAATTCAGGATGACTATACTATATTTACTACACTGAAGTGAATCTTATACGATTAACATAAAAAAGACAGATCGAATATGTTATCTTAATTATATTCATAATTTGCAGATTATATTAAAGTTACTCAACATTCATTGTACCTCCATTTGTTAATAATGCAATATTTTCTTCATTGCTCACTTGACTATGGTTTCCCTCAAAAAGAAATGTAAAGCATATATATATATATATATATATATATATATATATATATATATATATATATATATATATATATATAATATTACCTACTGATTCTGATGTAGGTGTATCAAGTACATGTATTGTGTTTGTGTCTGAAAGAATCATATTTTTGAAATGCTATTTGAACATATGTGAAAACACATGAAACATGTTATTATTATTTCAAAATACAGTTCATGCAATAACATGTATATATTGTACTCTTAGATTTCTAATATCTCTAAATCAGGTCGTCATTGCACTAAGAGTATACTAAACAAATATACAGTATTTATATAACTAATGTACAGTTTTACGGAAAATTAAATCTAATAAAAACTAATTTTCATATATAGTATAGTATAAAAGAAAATACAATATATGTATAACTATTGTACAGTTCCTGCAATAATATCTACGTATTGCAATCTGAGATTTCTAATCTCTGTAAATCAGGTCGTCATTGCACTAAGAGTATACTAAACAAATATACAGTATTTATATAACTAATGTACAGTTTTATAAAAAATTAAATTTCATAAAAACTAATTTTTTATATACAGTATAGTATAAAAGAAAATACAATATATGTACAACTATGTACAGTTCCTGCAATAATATGTACATATTGCACTCTGCGATTTCTAATCTCTGTAAATCAGGTCGTCATTGCACTATGAGTATACTAAACAAATATACAGTATTTATATAATTAATGTACAGTTTTATGGAAAATTAAATTTCATAATAACTAATTTTCATATACAGTATAGTATAAAAGAAAATACAATATCTGTATACCTATTGCACAGTTCCTGCAATAATATGTACATATTGCACTCTGAGATTTCTAATCTCTGTAAATCAGATCGTCATTGCACTAAGAGTACACTAAACAAATATACAGTATTTATATAACTAATGTGCAGCTTTTTGGAACATTATGTACAGTATTTCTAGTACAGTTAAACATAATCATAAAATGATTTTAAGTCATGAACATTGCTTACAGGAACACTAAATTATAAACATTTCATATTTAATTTTCAATACGATTTGTAATTTCAGAGCAATTTGATGACATATTATTATGGAATTGAACATTGATGCTTGAACAAGTATCAGTTTCAGAATTATTTTAAAAGAATCAATGAAGGACAGATTTATGTAAGAAATATTCACTTGCAAATATATTGAAATATAAACGAAAATAGACGCAATTTCTAAAGCAATGTAGAATTACTGAAGGTATTTGATTAAGCATGCATTAGGCGATTCCAGAACACGTACAGTTCATATTGAAATTAATATCGCTTCTTACCATTTGATTTGGCAATTTCGTTTCCAATTAGACACTTCCAGAATACAGATTGACGTTGCTTTGTGTTCAGCGGGGAAGTTTAGATGCAGCTTTCTGAATTTCTCGATATATACTGAGAATTTCTTCAAATTGATTCAAATTATCCGATCGATTTAAACTCAAATGTGATTCAGTAAAACAAATCTATGGTAAATCGATAAATCTACTTTCGATTTCTCTAGAATTTGCTGATGAATGTACTCGCGGTCGATGAATCTGCTATCCAAACGGATTTTAATGTATATTGTCATGTATGAGAAAGAGGAATTTCGATGGCAGGAAGAGGGATTTTGAGAAAAGAGGAGAGAGAAAGAAAGACTCGATGCGAGGATGGAGATGAGGAATTGTGATGTCATCCGGGTTATATCTCTTATATATTGGACCCATTTTCTAATTTTGGTTGTATTATTAGTGTGCACCAGTGGCACAATAGATCAACTCATTGATAATATATGGAATGATCATGTAACTTTGAGTGAGGCTTGCGTGCGCACGCCCGGGCGCACGAGAACACATTATGTGCGCTTTTAGAAATTTAATATTATGGGTAAGGGTACATTGCTTTGGTCTAAAGGGTATACACTTTAATTAATAAAAGGTACACCATTTTAATCTAAAGGGTATACACTTTTCATTAATATTTTTTTTTAGAAAATAAAGGGTACACATTTTTATACTAAAGGGTATATAATTTAACACAAAATTTTAAAGGCGCACGGAGTATTGTCCATGCGCCCAGATACACATAATAATTTTCTTTAGAAAATAAAGGGTACACATCTGTATACTAAAGGGTATACAATTTAACTAAAGGCGCACGGAATGTGATCCGTGCACCCGGATGCAAATGAGTTTTTGCCTGTAACTTTTTGTAATATAAAAACTTTGTGATTAAATTGAAAAAAATAAAAGTTCATATATTTTAAGATAACTAATCCTATAGTAATAATAATATATATCAATTTATTCAAATATTTGCAAATATCTAATCGAATATAATGATATTTATATTTGTATTTGAATAATATACACGAATAATAAATAGTATTTATATTTATTTCTTATTTAATTTTTTCGAATTCGTTGATATTTAAAAAATTAATTTATATTATATCGCAAAACTAATAAGAAGCATTATTATTCGATAAAGAAAGGATAATCATCAAATTAAACTAGTTATATATAATAATACATGAAAAATGATAACCACTTAATAAAAAGATGTCAGGTAAAACTCTTATCTGCTTTTGGCATGTTTCAAACGTCTCTGTCTTCCACAAATACGCGAGAATTAAAAATAAATAAGCATTGAGATTGTAACTTATAAAAGTTCCATAAAGCATAAATACATCACAAAATTTTATATTTCGATATCACAAAAACTTAAATAACATTGTCTCACTAGATTCATATTGAACAGACACTCCTTGATAGAGTTTCTCATATTACGCTAATGCATTATTTTCGGATAAATTACTAGTTATAACTTATATGTTTTTGTCACGCAAAGAAGAAGAAAATCCAACAGCTAGCCATTTTTTTAAGTTATAATTTTCTTCTCTCTCCTACGTGTTATCTATCAAATGGCATAACACATGAGACGTCATACCAAAATGACAAAGAGAATCCGAACTAATTTTCCTGTGACTAAACTCAACACGGCTCTAGACTGACTCCTCTGCATTCCTATTGAAGTCACCCCCTAAACGTCCTCCAAAGCTTCACTGAAACCACCAGCAGAGCAAGAAACAAATACATATTCATAAAACGTGTTTTGATGCTAGAGAGAATAAAACAAGTAATTAAGAGAGAAGATTTGATCTACCTTAGCTCGACATCATATCCATGCACAAGATCCAACTAAATCTCGATTCATCCATCCAAGGAACAGGCATCCATCTCTTTCCACAAGTGTATACTTGTGGCTGTAGTTCTCCAGCAGAGTCTTGATCGTAGCGTTTACGAACGAGCTCAAGGGCAACGGCTTGAACCCGGCCATAGCTAGCCGTAGCCTCCACTTCCCAAGAAGCTCGTGTCGTTCCACTCTCTCCAGCCCTTCACAAGCGATCACGTTGACAATATCCCGAGCTAAACAATGCTGCTCGATGTTGATCCGTTCCTTGTGCTCCCTGGATAAGGCCACATCTATGGAGTCGAATATAGCTAAGTAATATTCGAGTGTCTCACAAAAACGGGGAATGAAAGGAGCTGTGTTGGTGTTTGAATCTTGCTCCACTAGAGTAACCACCTTCGGAGACAGGCTCTTGACCATCCTCAAGAGCCTGTCGCGATGGTTTTCAACGCAGACACTCTCGTCAGGCATGTGGTGTAGCATCATAGCAAAATTTATACCCAGTGCTTCCCCTGGATGTACCCTTAGATGTTTGGTTTCAATATCACAACCAGACATTGCCACAGCATTAAATTCGAATGGTACTCCACATGAGTTTGCAAGCCTTGATAGCCTCTGGCCAACGATTTCCAGACCACCTCCTCGGGCCAAAGCTGAGAAAGAGTCATCTATCCCAGTGATACGTACGTGTGGAGCACCACCGGGACGTGCAGCTAGAGCTTGAATGAGGCTGATCCATTGTGTACCTTGAGCAATCTGAAAATCAATTATGTGTATCCGTTTTTCGTTCTTCATGGCCTCTGCAATGGCTCCATTAGCTGACAAATAGCCGAACTTGAAATAAGGACAGACTTCATAGAGCAAGTGCATGTAAGAAAGGAGCTCTGTGCTGGTCGGCTCTTTGCACTTTAAGGCTTTATAAATGGAACTTCCAGAGGAGGCCAATCGAGCAACCAACCCCTCTAACATGTAAGCCCCCAATCTCTGCAAAGGTTCCCCGTTAACTGAGACCACTAACCGTAATTTAGACATCAAGAACTCACATGTCCTTAAGTCATAATCTGCCACAGCTTTTGCACAAGCAATAAGCATCTCTTTTAAGTCCATTTCTTGCATGTTCTCCATGGCTTGATTTGACCACAGGGAATCAACTTGGAGATGATTAGAGGTGCTTACAGCCAAAGGTAAGTTATTCTGAGGATGATTGTTGTTTGTATCTGATATAGAATCTAGCTGAGTATTGCAGCTTCCGTTGGACGAGAAACTGTGAGTAGATGGAGAACTATAAAATGGTTGGCTGCCAGTCCCCCCTGAACATGTTTCAATCGTGCAATGCTGTTCACATGTCTGAACAGAAAACAATGACCCCAAATTGCCACCATCGTATGCAACGTAGTGATCTGTAGTATAAGATGGATCTTGCAAATAGGCATCCAGCTCCTCAAGGGCATGGTGGTAGAAGCTACTGGATCCACCTACACTCTTGTGATCTTGAGACGTCATTCTGAGGAAGCAAGATTTGCTGTCCACCACGAATCCAAGAAATCTAGGAATATCAAGAATTCAAAAATTTATTCATCACCAACATACATAACTATAACTTGCGGAGTCCAACAATAAATATAGAGTTATGCAGGAAAGTTAACTTTCTGTTTCACTTCGACTCTAACCTCCACAAGAATAATCAATTGCTCTTAATGAACAATTCATAAGCTTAATCAACACCTCAAAAAAAAAATCTAATACCATATTCTCTGAATATTGGGGGTGTGGTTGGTAAACCTAGCAATCTCATACCAAATCAAGATTTATAAGGGGCAAACCCAACAAACCGTCAACTTGCCACCTAAATTAAAGCAATCATTATTTATTGATAGTTATTATAGAAAAATAGCATGGAATTATGGAAATATGCTCTATTCACCTAACACAAAACAGCCCTCTAAATTCTCTTCATTTCCTACTGCCATACAAATCATGTGCACATATTTTTTAACATTAATGCGTAAAAAACAGGGCAAAAGAGACTACAGTAGATCGACTTCAAGGTGTGAATTCAACTACACAGTTTCCGAGTTGATACAACTCAACTCGTGACGTTGTTAATCTTCAATATCTCTCCAAATCCACTCACCGTTACAAAACACAAAACCAAGTGCACAAAAATCATCAACACAGTTCATGAATTCCCCCAAAACTAAAACCTAGCTAGCTAACAAGTAAGAAATATTGACACGTGATCTTAAAATCAAAAACTGCAGAGATTTAAAAAAAAAAAAGTTTAGGTGAATGATTTGACGTACCAGAGAATCAATTCTTCAATTCAGTCAGCTGAAAAGAGAGTTCATCTTGAAGCAGATTGCGATTGCAGAAGTAATGAATGAGTAATGGCGTAGCCAACCCCATAAATACTATGTACGTGACCCACGCAGGTAGTGAAGTCGCATCTCCATCGCAAGCCAACAGAAATGTGGGCCCCGCCAGTAACGCGTTGTTGTATAATCCGACGGAATTTTCTTTTCTTTTTTCTTTATTATTTACTTTAATTTATATTTTTATTTAATTACGCTTGACCGTGGGAGATTTTTCATTTTGACAAACTTAAAGTAGGGTGGAAAATACCTCAAAAGTTTGACAATCTCGACGTTTAGTTTGTACATCTGAATACCTTTTTCAGGTCAAAGAATAATTAATGCCGACGATTATACGATTTTCCATCACCATTTTATTTTAACTTATTTATAATAATGTTGAAAATCTTGCTTTATTAATTTTGGGAGAGCAAATTTAACAAATTGCTCAACAGCGCAAGAGTGTAGGGCAACAATACATTAGGGACCATAAAAACATTCTCTTGAATAGACTTCTTATAAAAAATACTCTCTCTATCAACTTCAATTCTACAATTTCGTTCCAAATTCAATTTAACACTTTCATAAAAAAAAAAACTAACTAATACTATTCATTTAACATACTTTAATTTCAAATTTATCATCATCTTTTTAACACGCATAATATACTTTATCATTTATTTATTACTCAAAAATATTATATTACCCTTCAAAAGTAAATTAAAAAGTTATTTTTCTTAAACTCTGTATTTACAGTAAACGTAAAGATGAATTTAGATCGTAGGGAGTAATATTACTCACTCGTATTGATCTAACTGTAATTTATTTTTATTTTTTTACGTGAATTAAAAAATATTGTGTTACTTGTATAGAGGTATTTAATGGGTATATGTGAAACCCTTTTATTAAAAAGTTAAAATTAATACCTTTTGATTGGGAAATGACAAAATTGATATATTTGAATTGGTTAGAGGTAGTATCACTTTTCATTAACTTTTTATTTATAATACAAATGGTTTATAAAATAATCTATTTCACCATCATCACTTTAATTAGTATAATACAAATTGTTTATAATATAAACTATTTCACCATCATCACTTTTCATTCATTAGAATACTTTTCATTCATTTGAATATCTTTTTGGGTGGTTTTGATGTTTTCTTATTTGAGTTCAAAAAATATAAATGTAAATTATTTAAGGAGTTGGTCTTTTGTCTTCCCAAGTGTACAAAGTGAGTAAGGGTATAATATTTTTTTTGTAAAAGGGTATACACTTTAATTCATAAGGGTACAACATTTTATTTTAAAAGGTATACACTTTCATTAAATTTTTTTCAGGAAATAAATGGTGCACGTCCTTATACTAAAGGGTATCTGGACTCACTGTGCCCCGGGCACACAAGTTTTAGCTTTATTTGAGAGTGGTTAATTATGATTTTATTTCCTTAAATTATTATAGTCTCAACACACTACTATTAAATTATTATACTCCTTAATCTATGTGCCCAAAAGAAAATATGATAACTTATCTGGAACGGATGGAGTATAATTTTTCATTAACAATGTTATAACTTTATATTCATATTACAAATTGTGTGGTAGGTGGTCAACACCTAACTCACCACACAACACACAAGACTAGGATGAGGTTATCAAAAGCCGAGTTCTACCCTGCCAAGCCGAGGTCTGTCCATGCCGAGGGTGTGCTCTGCCCTGCCAAGCTCTCTACGCCCGAGGTGAGCTCGGCCTCCTCTCCAAGCTCTTCACGCCCGAGGTGAGCTCGGCCCTTCCAAGCTCTATCCTGCCCAGATCTTCCAGAGCTAGAGTCCTTAGGATGACTAGTGGATTGCATGTCAATGCATCTATCACATCATTGTCAGGCTTTTCCATCTCCCAAGATAACCCTTCACATCCTTAAAGGCCAAGATTATTTAATGTCTACTTGCTACTATCCTATAGCATTTATTGCTAAAATAGTAGGCTCACCCCACTGTATAATAGAGGAGCCGCATCCTCATCTTCACCATCATCTTCAATCTCAAGCTCAACCTCACCTGCATCATCACCACTATAAAGGAGAATTATCTCCCTCCACCACAACAAAAAAATCAAAGAGAAACAAACTCTCTACTTTAAAGTCCCACAAACGTAGGAGGGATTCTTGTGTTCTTCTTCTATGCTTTCTCTATATTATTATGTATGATTAGTCTAATTAAACCATATAACAGCCACATTAAACAATCACCTCACCCATTAAAAATTGACTATCTATAAATTGTTTATGAAATAATTTACTGCATCATTTTAATTCAAATATCATTTTCTATTAAAATATTATTACTTCTGATCCATCTCTTGAAAGTCTTCTCGTGAGACAACCTTATATAAGTATTTGTCCAGGGGGTAAAAATCCAATTCACAAAATTTTATTTAATGCTAAAATCCATAAGATAAATTTAATAGGGAAATTTGTATTATATTGGTTAGACTATTTTATATTTTCTTAATTAATTATCCCTTAATATTAAAGATATTATTACTTTTTTTGAAATGTTATTAATTTTTGTTTATACTATATATGCTCATCAATTGAATATCACTTTTCATTATAAAGGTTGAATTGATTTTCTGTGCATCCAATTGCACGTTATCTATATGTGTATATGTCTTTATTTAATAGTGTATATATATTTCTTAATAATTGTATAGTTTTGTTCCATTCAATTTTTAATTAAAAATAACTAATAAAAAATTCGTTAACAAAGTGTATACATTTTTATTCATTAGAGTATGTTTTTATTCAAAATTGTACTCCTATATATTTTTGAAAGTGAGTGCACAGTGCACCCAGGTGCACTTGATAATTAGCCATAAAAATAAGAGTAATGTTAAATGCATACCATTTTTTATTGAATACACACCCTTTATTGAATACACACCACTTTTAATTTTTTATTTCTAAAGTATGCACATCCCTTAAAAATCCAAAATTATCCTTTCCAAAATTAAAATTATATACATCCACCAAAAAATGCCAATTCATTTTTATTAAAATAAAAACTTCTCTTACACTTTTCAAAACTGTAATTTTAACATATCGTATTTGAGGAGGGAAATAAATTCCTTCATATATAAACTGCCATCGACCCTAATTTACGAGTTTGATTCGTATTTCATGGCTGCATTTAATTATTTTGTGGATAATAATTCCTTTCATAACTTAAGGGAGATGGTCAACTATTGCATCAATAGAAAGAGAGAGAGAGAGAGAGAGCTGCAAAAGTATGCTTTATTTTTAATCTGAGAACTGCTATATGGAAGAAACAGAACACAAGCAGTGTTGCTCGTATGAGTATTGCCGACCCATATCTATCCACTCCACATAAATGGATTTGGTATCAAAAACTAACAACAATGTTTTCCCAAATTCAGTATCCATTCTGGATTTGATTGAAGTGGTGGAACAAATCCCAGACAAGCAAAATGTTCGAAGAATCGGATCGATAGAGCTTCATTCCTCTTAAGAGATGGAGAATATGTTGAAAAAAAACAGCTGTTCTTAAAATTCTCGATGTTGAACATGTAATTAAACACAAATCTCTATTTTGTAGTTTATTCAATTTATGATTCTAGACTAAAAAATACAATTGACATTAGAAGATATAAATGAAAACATCATGTGATAATACTGATAATAATCGAAAAAACTTGATGAAGAAGAACTCTAACGGCGAAAGAGGAACAGAATCGAAGAAGGAGATATTACGATTTTATTAGATAATAAGATGTCTATAAATAATTCAATTTAAAATATATAAGGTGTGTATTTAATGATTTTAAGGGTAATATAGATATATTAATTATATAATATATTAATTATATAATAATAGGGTGTGTATTCTCATAATTTTTTTTTGTGAGATACTCTTATACAAGTCTTTTATTAATTTAAAAAACACGACATTTATAGAATTACACTCACAATTGAGACCGTGAGTTTTTTTTGTCGAAAACGGTCCAAGACATCATTCTCAATGAAAGCTTTCATTTAGCATTATAGATCACCCATATTTTAGGACAATTTATATTATACCCATGGATTGCATAGACATTCTTATACTTGTGATGTGTATATTTTCTCTGCCCTTCATTATTTGAATAGGACCACTTTTGATATCCTTACATTTTCTATCTACGGTCATGAAAAAAAAAATTTCTATTAAAATAAATAAATAAAATTCCATTCAACAACTCTCAAACTGATTTTATCAAAATTTCACACGGGTAGTACATACATGACAAAAAAAAATTAAATTAAATTAAAAGTAAAAATTATATACTACTCCCTCCGTCTCAAACTCGTTATCTTACTTTCTGTTTTCATCCGTCCCAAACTAATTGTCTTATTCCCAAAAAGAAAACTTCACCTCAACTAATAACCTTAAAAGTTTATCTTAATTTCAAAAATAGCACTCCTATCTAATACACATAACATACTTTATAATTCATTTATTACCTAAAAATACCATAATACCCCTAAAAAGTTAATAAAGTTAGTTAAAAATCAACTTTTCATAAACTCCGTGTTTACAGTAACTAAGACAACGAGTTTAGGACGGAGTGACTAATATTTTTTAGTCACAACTAGTTGTCTAGTTGACATGGTTTGTATTTTGGGATCATCACACAATCTATGACACAATGTAACCTTTATTCCAAAATTTTGACAAGTACTTATAATTTTTTGTGTCATTTATGTCACACCCTCCCGCACTTATACTCACTCAATGGTGATTCATTTCTACAAATAGTTGCTCTAGCTAGGTGTATGAAGCTAACCATTATACAAACTTACCTCCACCAATCGTACCACACAGATGTGTTAGAAAGAATGGAATTTCTCATAGTGTATCAATTCTTGAACTTCAAGAATGGTAACGAGTGATTAGAGAAGTTTGAGAGATAGATTGTAGTTATTCTTCTGTGACTAACAGATGCGCAAGCATCATGTAACCGATGGGAACTGAAATATATAATTTACCATTTTCAAAAAAAAAGAAAAAAAAATCGTACCCAATTTCATATAACTATAAAATTGAACTATAAACTCTATTAGTTTTTTTATCTCTCCTGCTGACCAAGCTGTGCTCAAAAACTCCCTCTTTGCTGGGATAATCGAAGGTGTTGTGGTGACAGATCATATCTTCGTTGAGAATGTTAGTATAAAATATTTTTCTTAATCGATCTGAATCACTATTTTCTGTGTTTTGCCCTAAGTTTAGTCTTTTTCATGTCTATAGATTCTCTGTTTGATTTTATATTTGTTTTATTATTTTTTCCATTGAGTTTCTCGGATAAAAAACTTAACAAATTTATTTCATAGATTTGATCCGAAAGATGTAATTCCCTATTTGGTGGACTTAATCAAAGATTAGTGAGGAATCCTCAATATTCTGACGCTTTGAATCGATTAACTTTGTGATTATTTATAATAATATATTTTAATTTATTATTATTATTTTTTTAATCTTGATACATATCAATTAATAGTGTTGGTATTTTGGAGTTTAATTATTGAAAAATTTAATCATAGGTACACACTTTGTACCCATAATTACTGTGAGATACATTGATTTAAAAAGATTACTCTCACATACAAAATATTATAGTAAAACACTAAATATAACCTTAATTTATTATAACTCATACACTTTTACCACAAACCATAAACCCCTCACCTACCCACTGCCGCCGCCGGCCGTCGGACCATCACAGCCGAAGAGTAATTTTTTTGCTGCACATGACACTTATGATTCACACTTTTTTTGCTGCTCACACTTTTTTTACTGCACATAACTTTTGCTGCACACCGAACTTTTATGCTGCACACAAACATTTATGTGCAGCACATTGTAAGGGTAATATTGAAATATCACTTTATATTTATGTAGTTAGTAGTAATTTTTTAATATTTGAATCTTATATTAATAAAGGAGTTCTTTTATGTACCTAGTAGTAATTAACTCATTATTATTTAAAGTAAAAAGGTAAAAGAGTATATAATAAGGGTATATTTAGTAATTTACATAAGGGTAATAATAATCAAGATATATTTATTAAAATGGGGTGTGAATAGCTGCCAATTTGAAAAATGCTAATCAATTTATTAACATTTTAAACAGAATCTTAATTCTTAACGATTATAAGAATAGGAGCTTAAATATGAGGAAAAAAAAAACTCTTTCCGTTCGCATAAAGCTCCTCAATTTTGTTAATTTATTTGTTCTCCAAAAAATCCTTCATTTCAAGAAAGGAAAAAAACATTTTATCTATTTATTATCTTATTAAAAGGTAATTTAATTTTAAAATTTTCACTCATTTAACATTCATAACAATTACTTTACACTTTATTAATTACAAAAAAAATATACTACTTCCTCCATCCATTTTAAAGAGTCAATTTTTTTTTTCATTTTGAGTGTTCGTCAAAGAATCTCATTTAATTTTTTTCACACATAGTCCCCACACATCCACTAATACAATTAAAATATGGGACCCGCACACCCACTATATATTAAAAAATACTCCCTCCGTCCCGTCCAAATAACATCATTTTACTATATTGGGCGTTCCGTCCAAATTGCACCATTTTTCTCTTTTAGTAAAAAGGGTCCACCACTACCCGTCACATCTCTTTAATACACCTACCCACTTTACATAAAATAATAATATTCCTTAATTTAAGTGCAAAAAGCAAATGGTGCATTTTGACCGAGACGGGGGAGTAATAGTTTTTAATCCATGTGCAAAAAATTAAATTAAACTTTTTAAAATGGACGGAAGGAGTAGAATAACTCCAAAAATCAATAAAATTGGCAAATTGTTTTTTTTTTAAATAACGTGCAGGGTGGTGTGAGATGGATGAAGTACTCCTTCCGTCCCACGTTAAGGTTTATATTTTCCATTTTGGGTTGTCTCAAGTTAAGGTTTATTTCTTTATTTGTCAAGTTGGGCCCACACAAAATAATTAATTATTTCATATATGGCCCACACACAACATTAATACAATTACACACGTTACATTAAATATTATTTCTCACACCTCACTACACATTAAAATATTATAATTTCTTAAGAAAAATCTACGTGCAAAAAGTAAACGTAAATATTAACGCAGGACGGAAGGAGTGTGGGCAAAGTCTTACGTGCATATGGTTAGTTACGTGTGTACAAATCCAATTTTATACCCTTTAGTGGAGTATTAAATATTATTTATACTTTTTAATATAAGAATTTATATTCTTAATTTTAAAAATAAAAATATAATTAAATTTTAATACTATTCATATTTCAATGACATTTTCACTAAAAAACTCTTATTAATTAAAATATAATAAAATGTTATATCTTTATCCACTTATCATAATTATAATCATAATCATAATATATTAAAATGGGAAGCATTATGGTTAACATTTTTTTCAATTTTATCGCTATCTATTTTTCATTTTTACATCTATATATATCATTAACTAATTATTAATAATTATATTAAACTATTTATATTCCTAGATCTATTATACGTTCTCATACTAAATACTATCCCAAACTATTTGTATTCCTACCTTAATTAATTATTAATGAATAATTCATTAAGTTATATTTGTTTGTAAAGTTTTTACATTTAATAACGTCACATTATAAATGGTTGCAGAAGAAAGGATTCGACGAAACAGCGGTATGAATTTTAGAGTAAACACGAAGATGAAGAAGTTGATGATGGCGGTGCTATAGCTTATTATATTAGAAATGGTTTGCAGCAAAAAAAGTGTGTGGATCAACATAGGTTTCAGAGAATATTAAAGTGCAGGTTTTGTAGATGATTCGTGTGAGAAAGGGAGAACTTCAGAGTAAATTTGACAGTAAAGAAGTTGATGATGGCGGTGCTATAGCTTATTATAATAGTAATGGTTGGCAGCATAAAAATGTGTATGGATCATCATGGGGTTCAGAGGAGATTAAAGTGTAATTTTCGTGGACGATTCATATGAGAATTGAAGAGTTAAAATGTGGTGCATGAACAAATGTAAGAGATAATCAAATATGACAACAATTTATTTTTTAAGATTATGGAGTATTATTTGGAGTTTTTTTTTTCACTTTCTTTTTGTTATCATTAATTTTGTTATTACCTTATGATTGCAATTAAGTGAATATTTACATTAATGACAAATTTCTTATAAAATCAAAATGTTTTTACCTTTTTTCAATTAATTTAGTCTCTAATGCTTAAAGTTCAAGAAGAAATACCACATTAGATCGTAATTAATTGATTTATATATGTTCCTCCAATTCAGTGTAAAATATAAAGTAAAGACTTGAACATATAAATAAATTTGGGTTGTTAAATAATGATTTTTTTTTCTAAACCATGCATTATTGTTTGAGAGCGCTTATTGAATGAAATAATAAAAGATAGAAGAAAGTAAAAGATAAAAACAATAATTTACTTATTTAATTGATTTTCGATTATGTTACAACTAAAATAATTAGTTAAATTTCGTTGATATAATTATTTCATAATAAATTCATAACATGTTTTGATTGGTAAAATGATTATGGGTAAAAAAGAATTTACCAACAAAATTTCAATGACAGATACTCTTATTTTATTAGAAAAACATTATAAAATCATTTTATAGAACGAAGGGTTAATTAAAAAAACATATGAACTTTACTCATATTATAAATTAATCTCAACTTTTGAGAAATTGCAAAAGAAGCACCAACTTTATTAATTTGTAATAGAAATAAAGTTCGTAATTTTTTTTCCACTAACACTAATAAAACATGCAAAAATAGTAAAAGAAATATTACAAAGTGAAACGAGGCGATATCTTAGTTTCCAAAATACTACCATCTCAACTGGGTTGTGACTAGTAATGCACCCATTTTACTTCATCTATGAAGCGAACGACATCGTATGGAGCGGTTTTCTGGAGGGCGTAATTGTAATTTGACCTCTTTAGGGTTTTGATCAAACTTAAAATCCTCTGGATATATGTCTCCTTCTTCTTGCTCTCGCCGAAGCACTCTGCTCTCAATTGGAGATTAATCGGAGCCGTCGACTCCTCCGTCGGCAATCATGGGTACATAGTTTTTTCCCGCCGTTTTGATTTGTTGAGCTAGGTACTTTTGTTATGTTAGAGAAAGAGAAAGCAATTGAAGTGATGTGTGTGAACAGGTATTTCTCGGGATTCCATGCACAAGAGGCGTGCCACTGGAGGAAAGAAGAAAGCTTGGAGGAAGAAGAGAAAGTACTTTCTCATTTTCTATCTAAATTCGATGTTTTAATTCTGTTCATATATTATTCCGGTATTCAACGCTGTTTATGTTTTGTAATTCTGAAAATGTGCTTTGATTGATCCACATATTACCTGACTACTGAACTTTTGTGAATCACATTGGCCTTCCCCAGAAAAGAGTGCGATTGTGATAGACTTACTCTCTTGAAAGGGAAACAAAGATGTGCCTTTCATTCACTTTCATTTACTCATTTCTTCTTTGATTCTGTAAATCTTGTATTTGATTCGTTATGTTTATTATCTGAATTAATTGTATTTATCATTAAAAAAAGAAATGCACTCCTTATGGATGATTATGCGGAATGTATACTTAATACTAGTTAATATCAGTTTATTGCAATTTGGTTTATTGATCCTCATTTTCTGTATTTAGGTACGAGTTGGGTAGACAACCTGCAAACACGAAGATATCTAGTAACAAGACAGTGCGCAGGGTGAGAGTTCGTGGAGGTGATGTGAAGTGGCGGGCATTGAGGTTGGACACAGGAAACTACTCCTAGGGAAGTGAAGCTGTGACCCGAAAGACTCGTATTTTGGATGTGGTGTATAATGCATCCAATAACGAGCTGGTTAGGACCCAGACTTTGGTGAAGAGTGCTATTGTTCATGTGGATGCTGCACCATTCAAGCAGTGGTATCTTCAGCATTATGGAGTTGATATTGGTCGCAAGAAGAAGGCTCCTTTTAAAAAGGAAGGAGAGGTAATAATCTTCCTTCTTTGTTCCTGTATCATAATAAATTGTAGTTCACCTTTTCTATTGTGCGAGTTAATTGTGTAAATTAGGTTCTGCGATTCTGATGTGTACTATTTAAGACCTTTTGTACAACGTTTAATATGGGACTCGTCACACAAGGGCTACATATAAATCTTGTTTTCTTATAATTTAGGAGTATTATGTAATTCTTGTTACAATACACATTTTGCCCATATTGATCAACATCTTTAATTTTAAGGTTCCATTAAGTTCACGAACAAAGATCAAGATTTTTTACTGAAACATGTTAAACTTTAGTACAAAGAACTAGAAGTGCGAAAATTGAAGTTAGATTTGTTTGTATTGTGATAGACATAACATCTGAGGAAAAGAATGGAAGAGCAGAAGGGGGAGATGAGGAATGTGTTGGTGATGGAGAGAAGTCTAAATTGATTTCTGTCTCATTCCTTGTACCTTACGAGTGAAATGGATTTTTCCTGTTTATCCTCCAGTTTTCTTTCTTTGCCGTGGCCCTATCTATACTGAGAAAAATCTGTCCTAGGTAGGACCCATTCTGTAGAACAAGTTTTGTTATCGAGAGATAAAAAAATTGCTAAAGGATTTTTTGTGATCCTTATATTTGTTTTATAAGTTGTCCAGATGAAAATTTGTTTAACATTTATATTGAACTTTAGGAAACTGAGACTACTGCCGCGGAGGAGGTGAAGAAGAGCAACCATGTCCAGAGAAAACTAGAGAGCCGCCAAAAAGACCATAAGATTGATCCTCATATCGAAGAACAATTTGGCGGTGGCCGCCTGTTAGCTGCAATCTCTTCTCGCCCTGGTCAATGTGGGCGAGCTGATGGGTATGTGTCTTAATTTTCCTAATTGTTCATCTTGACCAGAAATACCAAAGATCCTAGGGTGTTTACAATTAGGCAGTGTAGGCAGTGCAGTAGCATCAACCTCCAGAGTCCATAATATAAATTCTAACCATCTCGTGCTTATAGTTATTTAATTTGGTACAGGTTTAGAGCGCTCATTCGCTATTAGTTGTGGGCCATCTTCCATAACGTAATAATGAAAATGAAAAAAAATCACTTGTTAATTAATTTTCCTGTAATGTGACAATGGTTCAGGCCTCAGGGCATCACAGTATCAAATATTGCACTACTGACTGTTTGACAATATTCTGCCGCATCTCCTTCCTTAACAATTTACCACTTTTACTATACGGATAGTATCGTATTTCTTGTTCATATGTTTTGGCTCTGATATGCGGAAATTGTTACTTGTTTTAGTTATATTTTGGAGGGCAAGGAGTTGGAATTTTACATGAAGAAGATTCAGAGGAAGAAAGGAAAGGGTGCCGGTGGTGCATAATTTCTTTTGTTGTAGGATTTTAACCAAAATTTTGCAGTTGTACGTTTATTCATTTTGTTCCATCATTTTTACAAGAATGAACAATAGTTTGGTTGAGCTTTTAATCTGCCGTTCTTAATATTCTTCTTTATTCACAACAGGATGACAATTTTTAATATTCTTCTTTATTCACAACAGGATGACAATTTTTAGCAGTTTTCATTTTCAATCATAATGTTTGTCGTGCTTTTAAACTTCACATTTTAAAATTTTCACGAAAGTCAAGATTGCTTTTATTATTAATTTGTCAACTCAAGCTTTTACATTACATATAAACACGTATATAAATGTGTGTTTTGAATAATTTCTAGTCTATTTTAAAAATTTTATAGTACTTGGTCTATATTTTCGTAAAATTCGGGCTCCATATATTTTAGTCTCTATTGCAAACCTTTTACATCAATGTATTAGCTAACTTTAATTGACCATTCTCTATCTTTGCAGTCATATAAGTTGTCGAAAATTGAGAATTTTTTCCTTTTTGTATGGAGTGTTGGGAATATTATTATTTTTTGTTTAAGCATAATATTTTTGGTAAGAACTAAGATGGTTCATAATATAATATTTTATTAAATCAACAAAAAAAAAAAATTCAATTTTCATAGTTTTGCTTTTCAAAGGGAAAACAAGTTAAAGAAAAAAAAATCCTTCCAGGTGTGTCAGATTCATATGTTATGCTGGTTTGATTGGTTCATTGGATTCTGTCAATTTAACGAGAATTAAAAAAGTGTTAACTTAATTCTATACCATTTTCATATGGATAAAATACAATACTTAGCAAACGTAAACATAGTGTAAAAATTATAAAACTGTAAATTAAACTGCATAACTTACAACTCAGTACAAATTACCAGTGGAATCCAATGGCATCTTTGCTGTCAGCACCTGCTAAGAACCTGTACAGTGTACACATGAAATGACAAATTTCTCCTTGACTACCAAAAAAAGAAAAATTGCAAATTGGGCCTCAGTTCAGCATCCAAGAGTTGTCAAAATGTTGCTCAGTTTATCAATAACCTCAAGAGGATCAGCATACGAAGCTTGGAGATTAATGGCATGGTATTCCAACCCTTTCCACATTGCAATCAGCTGGAAATGGGGTCTCCTGTATTCACTGCTAATTATCTCTAAAATCACTGTCTTTGGGGTTGCTGACACTATATGAGTCAGCCCCGCTCCATGAGCGCCGATGATGACATCGGCATCTTGGATCGCTCGAACTTGCTCTTTCATGGCCATGTGTCCAAATAGTCCATTCACCACGTTTAGTTTACAGTTTGTGTGATTTGCAGCCAACATATCTATAGAATCAAACACTTCTTGTTCGTTGCTGAGCCTCGTCTGCACCTTGCCACCGTGACGGGGATGAGCCACATAATCTTCACGACGTACAAAGAGGATGTTCTGAGTGGAGGCGGGCTTGGGGGTATGGGGTCTATCCACTGGAAACCCAAAAGCAGCTCTTATCATTTCACCGAATTCAGATAATCGAGCAGTCTTCTTGTTATCGGGATTTTTCCACAAATCATGAGCAGAAGCTCCGTGACAGTTTATGTGCTCGGAGAGTCCTTTGAACAGAGCAGTTTCATACCCTAATGGGGCGAGAATAGCATGGCGGAAACAAACAGGCTCGGTGAAATTCTTAGCATAAGTAAGGCTCGAGAATAATGCTGTCCACGTTTCTTCCAAGGGAGTCTGATATTTGTCATAGATTCAACCGTTACTTAAACGCTAAAGAACACAGGAGTACAAAGCAGTAACAGACGGGTCATACTAAATAATGGCTCAAAGATAATACACCAATTCAGATCACCCATAATGCAATCCAAGATGAGATTATTGCACGAAAACATGCATAAATAAGAGTCCATGGAGGTGCTTCCTAGGGTTGTTGGATCCTCTACAGCAAAGTAAAAACAATATTTCATCTCATGGTTCATTTCTTTAGTGCACACCACATGTACATTCAAGTTGTCACTATACACATGGCACAAGTGAAATGAATTGTGTGATGAACAAAGACTATGGACAAGGATTACTTATCATATTGTCATACCGACATTGAAAGCAATGTTTTTTTTTTGAACATTTCCAACTTACCTATCAAACAAGCAGAAGTAAAATAAAATTACTAGTAGATTGTACACTTGTGAATTTGCAATTTAATATCTTATTATCCTAGCCTAACCCAGAATTAGGTACTACTATAACATTTAAGATTATTGACCCTTAGGAGGGAAATTATTGTAAATAGACAGAAAGTCAACTAAATCCTATTAATAATTGCATACAGAGTTATTATGGAAAGCCAATTGCATAGATATTTATAGGATAACTTTTTTATTTCTTTCTTTCTTTTGTTTGGTGATAAGCATGCAATGTAGTAATAAGTGGATAGTTGTATCATTTCATGCATTGTAAAAGAGACTTAATGAGAATTCAATTATTACCTTCCACATGATGAATCTCTCTCCTGTTTATGCCATATTTTCAATATTATGCTCATGACACACAATTTGCCAAAATTTATACTAATTAAAATAGTTTTTTCTGCCTTGTGCTCATAATAACATGCCCCGTCAATGTCTTGGGTCTAAAAGGGTCCTAGTGCCTCTCATTCATAACAGATACGTTTACAACCTTATAGGCCTTTCAGGTACCCCAATACCTCATTTCTACTTTCCACTAGTATTAAAAGCTTATTCAACAAAATAAAGTAAAATAATGCATTCAATTAAAACAAGGGAGCATACCTCACAGTGCCCATCTAAAAAGACCAAATGTGGTCGATTAGGCAAGCCCGTTACTCTAGAAGACAAGTACGTGCTGTACCAATCCGTAACCGTGTGAAACAAATTTGCATATTCAAACCGAGTGACTAAAATTGTTGGCTCTTCAATCCACTGAAATTAGACCATTTTAGGAGTGTTAAAATTCCAGTATTATGCCTCACAAAAAGGAGGATAAAGGGAAATATGTCTCTTGCTGAAGGTGGATTCCATTTTAAGCTTATTAACCAAAAAAAAGAATAGTGTATTAGATGTAATACTAATTAATGCAACAAATTGCAGAAATTACAAGCCTATTTTATACTCCTACATATCATGATCTCAACTTATTCTGCATTCCTGTTTCCATGAATAAGCTTTTACTCAAGGCGTTTCCATGTTCTCTTAACACTTAAGATCCATAGCCATTACCGATTAACTAGCTCACTACACAAATTTAGTACATTGATCGCCAAATTTCAAAACGAGCTTCATTGTAACCATGCTATGAAACCATGAGGACACACAATAAACTAGGACAAACCTTGAGCAAGTGAAATTACTCAAAGAGAAGGTACAATAGTTCATGTAGCACAGTACCTTAAGCAACGAAGGATAAACAGAGTAAAAATCCAATGTGAACCAGCTATGCTTAAAACTCAAATCTTTCAACTCGTAATCAGATTATCACACATACAATTCTACTTGAATCAAATCTGATGGAACTTCAACATTCAAATTAATTGGAATCATTTCCCAGATTAAAAGGAGCATCTTTTCAACCTCAATTAAAAACCTTCCATACAAGAAAAAGGCAAGATTCTAATTTCTTTATTCAAACACTTTATCTGAATTTCAGTATAATTAACTGCAACTGCTTCTTAAGCATATCCCATCCTCAAACACATTTAATGAACTCAAAATAAAACAAGATCCAAGAAAAAAAGGCCACAGATTAACCCAAAACGAATTTGACTAACCATAGAGCAAAGAAATTCATTGGCATCAACCAACCGAATTGAATCGATCAATCCACGCATGGTGTGTCTCTGAATAGCACCTTGTGGAATATACTCATCCAAGAACTCAACATCCACCATCTTCTTCCCAATTCTCGATCTATCACCAACCTCAATCTCAAAAGCCCCATCTTCGAAATTCGGCAATTCAACCTCTTCCCCTCTCCCAATCACATCCTCCAACTTCTCCCCCCCTCTAGACATCAAAATCCTACCCGGGTCCATCCTGATTCTCCCCCCTTCGCACACCGAACTCCTCAAAGTTTCGCTGTAAAAGCATCTGAACCACCCTCCGCCGCCTCCGCGGGGCACGATTTTCCGGGGGGGTTCCGAGACGGGTTTCAGAGGTTCCACCCGCCGAGTGTAGCCGTTGCCAAAATAGGCTTCGCAGGAACGGAGAGGCGGGCCGGGCGTTTGAGCCCAGGGGAGATAAGAAGGTAATATGGGCCAAGGTTTGGCGGAGAGAGGGAGGTAGTGGGGTTTTTGGTCCGGCGGGGAGGGCGGAGGGCGGTGGTCGGGGTAGGAGGTGAAGTAGAGGTAAAGAGAGAAGGAGTTGAGTGCGAAGAGAGAGAGCAAAATTTTCAGCGATTTACTGTTCATTCTCTCTCTCTTCGACCCTCTCTCTCTCACTCAGTTGGTGGTGTTTGCGCTTTTTGCCATTTTCTAAGTGCTGAGGTGTAACATTTTCTTGGAGTTTACTAAAACTTAACTGAGGTTTGGGAGCTACTGCTAAAATCTAGTCCTAAATCCAAATATTAATTAATAATATTTCTTGGATTTCACTTTCACTTAACTAAACTTAACTTGCCTTTTTAGCGTTTTTACTTAGCTAAGTGTGCAGCAGGTAGGTCTACCTCTATGCAAATAAAATTTATTACTCCCTCCGTCCCGGACATATGTTCACCGGCACTGTAGATACGAAATTTAAGAAAAGTTATTTTTTTATCAATTTTATTGACTTTTTAGGGGTATTGTGGTATTTTTATGTAATAAATAAATTATAAGTATGTTATGTGTGTTAGGTGAGAGTGGTATTTGAAATTAAGATAACTTTTGAGGTTGTTGGTTGATGTGAAGTTTCTTTTTTTAGATAGTGAACATAAGTGTGGGACAGACGAAAACGAAAAGTGTGAATATAAGTGTGGGACGAATGGAGTAATTAGGAGTATATTTCAAGAAAATGTTATCAACATGCCCAATAAAATTTGGACTTATAAGTGGACATTCACGCCGATTGCCCTAATGGATTCGAATCGGAAATATGGAGGTTTTCGATTTTTCTTTTAAAAGTTTCAAATCATAATTTTTTTAAAGGAAAATTTGTAAATACGGTTAAAAATTGGAAAATGTTAGGAAATATATTTTATATATTTCTAATTAAGTTAGAATTAAATTAATTAAGTTAAGTTTAATTATTTATAAAAAAGAATATCAAGTTGGAGATTCAAGATTTTGTCGATGATATGTTTGAATATCTTATTTCATAGATATATTATTTGAAGATCTTATATTATTGAAACGTGATTAATTGTTAACCAAGAAAAAAAAGTCCATGTCTATAAATTATTTATGAATGAAATGGATCTATACATAGTTATCACTTTACTTTTGTAAAGTATAACATTTAATTAAAAATTTTATCACTTTTTATTTTTTATGTAAAATGTTTGAAATAAGTCCTTTGAACGGATATACTCCTCACTTATCATTGAACAGACATTGTAAATATTATCAGACATTGTAAATATTATCATTTTTTATTCTTTCTATAAATTTTGAAAGGTATCACTTTTTATTGTAAATGTTATTACTTTTATTCATTTTACGAATTTTGAAATAATTCAAATGAACGTATTACCTATACTTAATTAAGTGTCACTTTTATTAGAAATATTATCACTTTTATTAGTCGTATGGATTGTTAATGATATAGTTTAATTGAACTACATCACTTTTTTATTAGTTACGTATTTTATCAAGAATATCATCAATTTTTATTAGTCGTACAAAATATTCATGAAATAACATAATTTGATGAACATAACTTTTTCTTATCACTTTTTATTCGTTTGACGAATTTTGAAATAATTCTAATGGATGAATACCACTTTTACTTGATTTTATATCACTTTTTATTAGAAATTTTGTCACTTTTATGTTAAACCAATGATTTATTTGTGAAATAATTAAATTAAATGAACATCAATTTTTTTTGATTAGATATCACTGTTTATTGAAAATTTTGTTACTTTCTATTCGTCCTGAAATAATTCAAATAGACGAATATCACATTTACATTATTAAGTATCACTTTTTATTAAAAAAAAAATAAATTTAATAACAATAATAAGTTTTAGACAAAGTTTCTTGTGAGACGGTTATTATGTGAGACGAGTTGTGAGACTGTTCGATCAATTGTTAAAATATCATTTTTATATAGGGTAGTATGCTTATTGTAATTAGTTAAAGTATACTCCCTCCGTCCCGCCCAAAGAGATGCACTTGCTTTTTGCACGTAGATTAAGGAGTATTTTTTTTTTTATATAAAATAGGTAGGTGCATTAAAGAGATGTAATGGGTAGTGGTGGGCCATTGGTGGACCCTTTATACTAAAAGAGGAAAATGTTGCAATTTGGGACACCCAATATAGTAAAATGATACTATTTGGGTGGGACGGAGGGAGTACTTTTCTAAAGTATGATAAATAATGAATTAAAAAATGTTTTTAGGGTGTTATAGTATGATGATTAAACTACAAACATACTTTAACTTCCAATAAACATACTTTACTTATATAACAAACATACTTTAACGATCCGTCTCACAATCCATCTCATTTAAATAAAAATAAAATAAAAAAAAGGAAGCTTATAAATGAGCTTGACCGTAAGTGGAAGCAAGTTTCTGCAAAAACAATTGATTAACGTATCGGTTCAGGTTCATACTAAATGGCTTAAAAGAGATTCCTCTTACGGAATAAGATCCGCGAGATGATTTTGTATAAGTTTTTACCTAAAATAATCACTGTTGAGAAGACTCACCCAATACTTCCCCTTTTATTATTATCTCGTTCCGCTAACATCTATACATGTTCATTTTTCATCCATTTTAATACCATCTACGGTATATATAAAATTTCAAAATGGTTACTTCCATTTCATAACAATTGGAGTAACAAAATTGCAATTTTAATTTATATATGATTGCGAAACCGCAGATGAAGTGGAGGGAATGAGGGAGGCGAGACGATGGAGTGAAGGCACGAGAGGGGGAATGAGCGGAGTAGAGAAGAAATGTGATACAAGGACATCAGGCAAGAGAATGAATGACATTCATAGGTATTTTTAAATATATACACACACATTTTTTATACAAAAGCATAAATGCCCACTACCATTATAAAAAAAAAAAATCAGAAATGCTCGCTTACCATAAAAAAATAAAAAAATAAAAATTGCATAAATGTCCACTGCAATTATTAAAAAAAATTCAGAAATGCCCATATAAACGTAAAAAAAAAAAATTAAATCTATCCACTTATAATTCAATTTGATTAAAAAAAAAACCTTTGACCTACCATTAAAAAAAAAATTCTGTCAATCTGTCAATTTAATATTTGTTCGAACATAACAAAATAAAAAAAAATCATATAGAATAAAATACAAAATCTGAATAGCACACAAAACACAAAGTGTGTATTGTGGTGTTAAAATATCTAAGAAATTATGGGACTCCTTAGAGAGAAAGTATATAACAGAAAGTGATGGTACCAAAAAGTTTATGGCGGCTAAGTTCTTAGATTTCAAAATGGTTGGTGGAAAATCTGTGGTTGAACAAGTATAAGAATTTCAATTAATTCTACATGATATCCTCGCTGAGGGGATGGTTCTTCCAGATGCATTTGTGGTCGCTGCGGTAATTGAGAAGCTTCCTCCTACATGAAGAGACTTTAAAAACTATCTCAAACACAAGCGAATGGAAATGACATTAGAAGACTTGATTGTGAAATTGAGGATTGAAGAAGAAAATCAAAGGATGAAAAATTATTATTATAATCACAACTCCATGGCTAGAGCAAACTTAACTAAGCCTGGTAAAAGCAATGCAAACAAAAGGTAAAGACTTGAAGACAAAGATGAGCAACCTACTCAGAAAATAAAGTTCAAAGAAAATTGCTACAATTGTGGCAAGCCTAATCATAAGGTTTGCCTAAAGAAAATGTCAATAGAGGCAATGAACAATAAAATATAAATGTTGTTGAAACTCGAGTTCGTACTGAGCCTAATTTTTCAGCATAGTAAAGTTTGTGCTATTTGAGCAAATAACACTTGTAAGCCATGAAGACTAATTAATAAAATCTCTCATTTAAGTGCTTATTTCATAAATGTTATATGATTGTTACAACGAAATGAGTAATGTTTGTACTCAAGCCTAAGAGGCGGAAACATTAGAAATAGTGCTTAAAACACCCTAAATGTGGGGTACCAACCCAAGAGTGGAGAGGTCACTCCAAGTGTGGGGGTGTAGATTAAACATAAAAAAAATAATTGTGTTTAATACACGATAAAAGTTGATCTTAAAGAAAAAGTGGATCCACTCACATATGTGATAATATCAAGATCAATTATATTGCTAGAAGGAATGGATATAAAAACCTACAAATAAAACTTGAACAGTGGTAACCCAACCTTGTTGATTGGAGATTCCAAGATATTGGTTCAATGGGAAAACTAAACTGTAAAGTTATTTGTACATTTGGTATTCCACCATTCCTTAGATACCAATAAATCCAAGTGTTGAAACCCGTAAATTGTGGTAAGGTTAAGTCTATCACTTTTAATGATTCCTAGAAGCCAAGTGAAGGCCGAGTATGACGGGATACTCGAAGATAGGAGATCACCTATATAAGTGTGAAGGAGCCGCTTCATGTTTAAACACTTATGAATCCAAAGAGGGTTTCATGGCTAAAACGGACTGAAACGTGAGAACAAGAGGTGATGAGACATTATTTTATTTACATTATTGACTCGGTATACACTAAGGTGGAGTAGTTCAAGACATTTTATCTACTAAGTTGCCGGTATACTCGATAGTGTTAGACTACGGATGGTTCAAAGTCCCAAGCTACCTATCCGGATGCAATACTGTTTCAAGGAACTAGGTTGTGAGTCTGCATATTATATGCATTATTTTTCACTCATGTGGGGGATTGTTGAAAATATTGGTTTGAAGATTAATTTTCAATTTAATTGATTATTTAACAACCAATATGTTTAAGGGTTATTTTTGAATATATGATTTTAGTGTATAAATAATCTCAAAACCAAGTCTTGGTGAGTGAAAAATAATGCACAAGTTGAATGGTTGAAAGAAGATTATGTGGGAGTTACTCATGTTCAAATGGTTTGAATCCCACATAATGGACATTTATGTTAGTCAACATAAATTAATATCATTAAGACATTTATGTAGCCAACATAAATCAATGTCATTATGGAATTTAGTGTGGGAATTAAAATTCTCAAGCTACATGAGAGTCATTACTATAGGCTTTATTAAAGTCTATTTTTGACTTTTGGACAATGGTCCAGTCTGGTAGGAACTCAAATGAAAGTTGATCATTTGAATGGGCTCATTCCATATTATTTTCTCCTGAAAGTGAGGCCTACATGGTTCATAACACTTGGAAACTTTCAACCTTTAATTAAAAATTCAAAATCGAATGTGTAACGGTTGAGTTCAAACATGGCAGAGTCAAATCTGTTACACATGTAAGAACTGGTAACGACCATCATTAATTAGTCCTATTAAATGCAGTTGTAACTGCTGCAGGAACCTGAAATATAATTTGAGTAATGCCTATAAATAGGACATTCATCTTTGGTGCTTACATTAGCATCACATCAAAACACACTAAGAGACACACACAAGCATACAAGCATATAAAAAATATTTTGAAAGTGAGAAAGCATGCATTGCATACTAGTTGCATATGTTAGAGTGTCATTGTGAGTCTCATATAGTGAGCAACCTAGCTAGTTCAATCATCTCTTAGTTCTTTGGAGCTCTCGTATGTGGGGTGCAATTCGTACAAGAGACGAAGTCGTTTTACCTTTTGGAATAATACGTCGGAACCGTGACCACTACCGGGACGTGATTGTTTTACGGGTAAAGTCCTGGACTTGACTCGACTTAAGCTTTCATCTAACGATCTTCTTGTTTGTTCTGGAAATTTGCACAACACTGTTCGTGTAAGAACTGGAAGCTGCTGATTTTGAAAGATCAAGTCGGAACTGGATCTCAACACATTTCTGATAGACGTGTTAGAATTTAACAATCTGATAGACGTTCAAACTCACTCGTGTTAGAATTGAAACTGCTCCAGAAAGCTAATTTTTCTGAAGTTCTTACCCAAGGTTATACCGTGTTCTTTCATTCTATTTTTGTAAAATTTTCAAATTGTTCATCCATTGTAATTTGCATTGTTTGGTGGCCTAAATCCCCAACATACATTTGGTGTAATATATCTTGTAATATCTATTTATAGTTTGATACGTGGCGAGATTGATAAACCAATCCCCACCCCATAGCATTTTCAAATAAGAGATGTTACATTAAAGTACCGGATGACATTCAAAACCCCTCGTGTTCAATCAACGGTACTGTAAGTCTTTAGGCACTGACTGAAAAATAAAACTACTCAAATGAAATTATGGTCCGTTGGTACTAAATGAATAGAATATAGGAAGTTTGATTAATAAACTTATGTACTAAATCACCCACCAAGCTACTCTTTCTCATAACCACTATTAAAATAATAGTCTAATAATGAAGTATATTCAATTTTTTTAATGAGTGAGCTCCTGTGCACCCGGGCGCACGGAGCATATTCCGTGCCTCTTTGCAATTTTCGTGTCCCTTTGCAATTTAAATCTCTAACAATATATAAGTTTAAATAGAATATAGAGTGAGAGAGTTGTGTTCGCATGGGGACACGGAGTATCCCTCCGTGTTCCAAGGGCACAGGAGCTTTTGCCTTTTTTAATTTACTCTTTTATTTTTACCATGTATATCTTTTTCGTTTAATATTTTTTGAGCTAATTATGATTTTAAAAAAAGAAGCAAGGAACATGTATTCGGTTTTGTGCTCTTTTATTCGGCAAGATTGATGTGAGACCATGGCTTTCGAGAAACATGATAATATTTTGATGAAAAAGTGATATTCAATTGGTGAAAGTGAAAAAGGTGGATATCTGATGCAACCGGGTGTAAGGGTGCAACAATATGTGTATAACTTTTTATTCTATATTGTATACATGTTTTTAATAATTGTATATTTTATTCACACTCAATTTTTCATTAAAAAAACTAGTATCTATATGTGTGTAACTTTTTATTCAATAGTGTATACATGTTTTTTTAATTAATTGTATGTTTTTTAGACTCAATTTTTCATTAAAAAAACTAATAAAAAATTTAATAAAAGTGTATACATTTTTGTTTATAATTGTATATATTTTTTTTGATAATTGTATACATTTGTGAAAGTGAGTGCACCGTATCCAGGAGTGCACCCAGGTGCACAGGAGTATTAGCCAAGTAAAAAATAGTAATACAATATTATATTTCATGAAATTATAGTATAAATAAAAAGTTACAATATTTTAAAGAAAAATAACAACATTTGTAATAAAAAAATTATAACTAATTAAAAAAATGTAAAAACGGCTCACCCAATACTTCTCCTTTTATTATTAGAATTATATATCTACCATATATGATATCACTAGGGGAAAAAAAGAAAAGAAAAATCCTTAGTTTCACAATTGCTACTTCCATTTCATAACAAATACATGTTTTATACTCCACTTTATCTACATTCGAAAACACCAAATTTCTCTCAAGGCTCAAAAAAGACAAAATTGCGATTTTAACTTATACTCTCTCCCTCCGGTTCTAAGGTATCATTTGCTTTTTGCACGTGTGTAGGCACTTGAATTTTATTGCCTATTAAAGGAGAATATGTAGCAAATTAATGCAATAATTATCAACTATTTATTTATTTATTAAGGGATTTAAATAAATTTATTCCTAAAATAAATGAGTAAATAATTTATAATTAGGCCAGATCCAGTCAAATAAGTCTGACTTAAAGCCTAAGCAAGTGAAAGGCTCAAGCCCGCAGAATCAGGTCAAATCAGCCTTGGACCAATCAGATTGCGAGTTATTTATGGGGTGTCCTCACCCTTCACCTATATAAGGAGCCCTCCTCCATTCATTCCAGACACACACATTCAAAGACCTGAAGATACAAACACTCTAAAAAGATCAAGAACACGAGCAGTGCTCCCTTCAAATCTTCAAGTATCTTCAAGTCAAGAACGACAAGCGATTCACGATTAAGGTGCAGAGCCCCCCAAATCAAGCGTTCTTCATAAACTAGGTTTTTCGGTGTTTTTCACGCCAAGAACGACATACGATCCAGAATTAAGGTGCTAAGCCCCCAGATCGAGTGTTCTTCGAATCAAGTACGTTTGATCTAAACAAAGGCTCGACGCCTCTTGATTAACGTTATAAAATCTCAAATCCGAGTTCAGACAAGCTTCAACTGAAGATCCGACTCAACATACACAGTCAACGCGGTCAACACAACAAGTCAAAGTCAAATTGATTCGAGAGAAGAATCAGAGGATAGATAGAGATTGTTTTCTAAATTATCAAGTTTAACCCTTTGGATTATTATTGTAATATTTTTGTATTTATTTTATTATAAATATAAAATTTGTTGTTATAAATTTTTGCACGCCCGGTAGGACAGTCTCTACCTCTCATCTCTTCTCTCAACAAGCACAAAGATACAAAGTATGACTCCTTTTAGGACCGCGATAAAAAGGTCATCTACCTCAAAGCCTTTGGAGCTACAAGCTGTGAAGATGCAAGTTATGACTCCGATAAAGATTGCGATACGAAGGACTACTGGATCAAAGCCTCTAGAGTTGCAAACTGAAAAGGTTAAAGTCGTTACAAGAAGTATGTCTGAAGGCTCCTCAAAGACAAATCGTATGGTGGGGATTACTCTCAATAAGACATTGCACATCGACAAAGATTGTGAAGATGACTCTATCTGCTCAACTCCTCGCTCCACGCCAAGCTCACCACCTGCCTCAACTGAAGTTGCAGTGATGACGACAAGTGCTATGACCATTGAGGATCAACTCGTAAGTATGATGAAAGCCATTGAAGGACTCAACAAGCACATGGAAGCTCAAAATTTAAAAAACTCCGAACTTATGAAGAAAATGGAGAATGTGGAGACAAGTTGAGGATGAGCACGAGGAGAAAGACTCGACGAAATATCATTCACCTAAAGAAAAGCCAGATGAGAATAAGATACAAGTTTCAACTGACAGAACGCTTCCTATCAACCAACTAAAGAATATCGTGAAATACGATAAAAGATAAGTTTGAAAGGAGCCCTAAATCTTATTCAACCTACGCCAAGCCATATACAAAGAGGATTGATAAGTTGAGGATGCCAACTGACTACCAACCTCCCAAGTTTCAACAATTTGACGGCAAAGGCAATCCAAAACAACATGTGTCACACTTCGTCGAGACATGCAATGATGCTGGGATCTATGGGGATCATATGGTGAGGCAATTCGTCCGATCTTTGAAAGGAAATGACTTTGATTGGTTCATTGACTTGAAAGCCAACACCAATGACAGTTGGGGGCAAATGGAAATACTTGTCAAACAGATGAAGAATATGTCATCAATTACATCAATAGATGGAGGATTCTGAGCCTCAATTGCAAAGAAAAGCTATCAAAAACTTCAGCTATAGAAATGTGCATTCAAGGGATGTAATGAAATCTTAGCTACATACTCCAAGAAATTCGACCTAAAACTTTTGAAGAGTTGGCTTCATGAGCTCACGACATGGAGTTAAGCCTGACATCAAATGACATCGAATGGCCCTCTATTCAAGACTCTTACGAATTTGAATACATGACCTTCAATGAGCCCTTGGAAGAGGAACCACAAACAAAGGCTGCAGTTTCTATAAAGATTAATAGAAATGAAGTTGAAGCAAGAGAAAATAGTGCATCCCAAGTTTGGGGGCAATGAACACTTGACAAACTTAAACACAATGTTCATTGATAAGAGCAAAAATTGTCTATATTATGCTCCTTGATATGAGCTTAAACTATTTAAAATCCTCAAGTCAAAGCTCATTGACACGAGCGAAAACTATCTACATTACGCTCCTTGATATGAGTTTAAACTATCTAAAACCCTCAAGTTACACTCCTTGATATGAGCTAAAACTATCTAAAATCCCCACATGTTATGCTCTTGGATATGAGCTTAAACTATTCACATGTTAAGCTCCTTGATACGAGCTAAAACTATCTACAAATCAAAATTCTCAGCTCCTTCATACGAGCAAAAATTGTCTACATTATACTCTTTGATACTAGCTTAAACTATCTATACATTATGCTCCTTGATATGAGCTATAACTATCCACACAATGCTCCTTGATACGAGCTTAAACTGTCTAACTCAAATTAAATCTCCTTGAGAAGAGACGAAACTCTCTACACATTACGCTCCTTGATATGAGCTAAAACTATCCACACAACGCTCCTTGATATGAGCTAAAATTATCTACATGTTACACTCCTCGACACGAGCTAAAAATTTCCACACAATACTCCTTGATACGAGTTTAAACTATCGACACATCAAATCAAATCTCCTTGGGAAGAGAATAAACTCACTACACACAAAGCTCCTCGACATGAGTGAAAAATATCTACACAAGTCTCCTTGACACGAGTATAAACTGTTTATAAGTTCAAACGTAAGACTCATTGACACGAGTATAAACTGTCAACAAATTCAAGTTCAACGCTCCATGACGCACGAGCCTAAACTGCATGTTACTTCTGGCCTGCATGAGTATAAAATGTGTACGACACCTCCCCATCCAAATAAATCATGTTCCTTTGAACTATGTTATGACTTGATCCTCTTCAAAGAGGTACATAGGCAGCTTAGCACTCTACTAAGTTCAGTAATAATTCAAGCTATTTATATCAAATTGGTGAGGCAAGCAATAAAATTTAATCATATTGATTAAAAATGGATTATCGCAATTTGTTCACTTCAACACAAAGGCGTCCGTGAACAAAATGCGATGGGGCATTTGTAGGCACTTGAATTTTATTACCTATTAAAAGAGAATATGTGGCAAATTAATGCAATAATTATCAATTAATTATTTATTTATTAAGGAATTTAAATAAATCTATTCTTAAAATAAATGAGTAAATAATTGATAATTAGATCAGATCCAGTCAAATAAGTCTGACTTAAAGCCTAAGCAAGTGAAAGGTCCAAGCCGCAGAATCAGGTCAAATCAGCCCTGGACCAATCAAATTGTGAGTTATTTATGAGGTGTCCTCACCCTTCACCTATATAAGGAGCCCTCCTCCATTCATTCCAGACACACACATTCAAAGACCTGAAGACACAAATGCTCTGAAGAGATCAAGAACACGAGCAGTGCTCCCTTGAGATCTTCAAGCATCTTCAAGTCAAGAACGACAAGCGATTCGGGATTAAGGTGCAGAGCCCCCCAAATTAACCGTTCTTCATAAACTAAGTTCTTCGGTATTCTTCACGTCAAGAATGGCATACGACCCGAGAATAAGGTGCTAAGCCCCCCAGATCGAGTGTTCTTCGGATCAAGTATGTTTAATCCAAACAAAGGCTCGACACCTCTGGATTAACGTTATAAAATCTCAAATCCGAGTTCGGACTTCAACTGAAGATCCGACTCAACATACACAGTCAACGCGGTCAATACAACAAGTCAAAGTCAAATTGGTTCGAGAGAAGAATCAGAGAATAGATAGAGATTGTTTTCTAAATTATCAAGTTTAATCCTTTGGATTATTATTGTAATAATTTTGTATTTATTTTATTATAAATATAAAATTTGTTGTTACAACATGGATTAAAACGTATTATTATTATATGTAAAGTGAGTAGTTATATTAGAGGGAAGTGGTGGGACATATTGTACATTTTTTTACTAAATAGGAGAAATGGATACTTTTGAAGCGGACACCAAAAATAGTAAAATGGATACCTTAGAAGCGGACTGAAGGAATATATGGTATGATTCCAAGATGGCAGATGGAGTACTGGACAAAGTGAGGAGGCGAAACGATGGAGTGAGAGATAAATGTCGGAAGGAGGGCAGGAGAGGTGTAGCGGAGTGAGGGAAGAAATGTTATAGAAGGAAACGTCACGCAAGAGAGTGAATGAGATTGACGTATATATATTTTTAACTAAGTACTAGTTTTCCATATATGGGTTGGTTAATAATTTAATATACATGCAACTGGGCTCCTCAGTGACCCAAGTTCGATTCATTTGGGGACGAATAGGGAAGTTATAAGGAGGCTTGGAGAAATAAGGGTGTATGGAGAATTGGTGAACTTACTACTAACCATACTAACAACTAACTTTATCCTATAAAAAAAAAATACAACTATTTTACATTATAAAATTCTAAAATATATGGGACGGTTTCAAATTAATTACACATATAACATGTATAAATAAAATAACTAGGGTTATACAAATGCATGTTTGACTGTAAAAGTTGCAACACATTCATATTCGAGAATGATATCATCCTATAGTATATGATTGCTTAAATTCATTTTGAGTGCATTCATCTTGACGTTAAGAATACAAATATGCAATGCATATAATCTTTAATATTTTTCCACACTCCAATATTTGCTTCAAGATTAAAATTGTATTGAATATTTCACAAGAAAAAGAATGATTTAGAAAGATCCAAAAGAGTAAACATTAATATAGAATGTTATAGAAGATGAAAAAATATATACTTGTTTTCTTAATGTTTGTGATTAGGTAGATACCAACATCTATCAACGTAAAATATAAATGATCTACTCCTTTCATGAGATTTGAAATTATATAAATAATAACAACATGTGATCTATAAATTAGAAAAAGATCACTAAAATCTGAATAGGGTGGAAGGAAAGAGGGATATAGAATGATAAATAAATTAAGATTATACTATATTCATACGTCAAAACAGATAAATTGAATAAATTATTTATCTATTATATTTGATATACTCAGATAAATTTTAATAAATTATTTATCTATTATTTGATATACTCTAATAAATATCGATAATGGTCTAATGATCTCTTTTTCCATATTGATATTAATTTATTTTTAGGTAATATTCATTGATATTAATTTATAAATATATATTTTTTAAAAAGTTAAATTTAAAAAAAATCAAAACACGTTTTTTTTTAAATCATAATTTAAAAAAAAAAGACTCATAAATTGGTACTTATAACCATCCCAATCATAATTTAAAAGAAAAAGGGAACTAAGCTCTAAAGGTTTTTTTTTTACATGTTAACCACCTATATTATCCATGGAGATTATCATACTTTACTAATCTTTTGTCGCGTGACTGATGATGTTTGAAGAGCGTGGAAACGTATACATTGGGATTTACCGACAATGAAAAGATTGACGTACCAGTTACGCACGTATGTCCTCGAAAATTAAGTCCGAGTGACTTCTTTAGCTGAATTTTTTAAGAAAATTACTTGGAATACTTCTCGATCATCATTTTATTTGTTTTTGTTTAGGGTTTTATCACATATTAATGTATTAATGTATGTTTAGGATTTGAATAATTGATTATCATTTAGAGCATTTTTGTTTGGGGGAATTATTTTGTTTGTTTTTCTTTAGGGTTTTATGACATACTATTAATGTTTAGGTTTGAATTCTTGATCTATCAGCATTTTTGGTCAAAGAATTTCTCAGTGTTAAATGCAAAAGAACAGACTGATCAAGCAAATTTCTTTGATAAACTACAGACTATGAATCAAAGATTGATTCAAACTCTCAAACTAAAATAAAACTCAAGTGTGTGTGAGTGTGTGATTGAAGAACTTTGAAGAACAAGATGTATAGTGGTTCGGCTTATTAACCAAGCCTACGTCCACTTCTGATGATGATGAATTTGTATTGCTTGCAGAGGGTTTTAGATGGTTACAGATACATACAAGCTAAGATTATAGCTATATATATACATCACATGTGATAACAAACTTATGGGACCAATCGAGTGCAGCATCTTCCAGCTGTCATATGGGTGGTTAAATGGAATCTATTTCTGTTGCAACTACTTCCAGCTCATAGCTAGCATTATGAGCTTTCAATCCATGCATAGAACTGCTTCCAATGAACTACCATACCTTCTGTACAACCGCTGCAAACTGCACCAGTCACCACTCGTTCACATGGCATTCTTAATGGACTTGTAGTTTAGCTGATTACTTCCATGCACTTCACACGATCAATAACTTTGTTAATTCACAATCCAACCAATTACTAATGTTGATCAGTCATTAATATGTGGTTTCCATCTCAAATCTCCACCTAAACCTCATAATTAAGCATTCATTACTTCACCTTCATCTCACTGTTTTTAAAAGTCAGCAAACTTTACTTCCACTGCCTTGTTGGAGAACAGCAAAACTCACTTCACTACTTTGAGAGAGTAGCAGAACTCTTCACTCTCATACTTAACACATGTTGATAAGGCTTTTGCAAAATTCGAACTTCGAAGTAGGCAAAGCCTTTGTAAGAAAATCTGATGGATTCCTTTCTGTTCCAATTTTCTTCACAATCACTCTTCCATCATCTATCAAGTCTCTAATGAAGTATAGTCTGATATCAATATGCTTTGTTCTTTCATGATATCCTTGGTGCCTTGAGAGATGTATGACACTAGAATTATCACAATACAGCACCACAGACTCTTGCACAATACCAAATTCAGACAGAATTCCTTTCAACCACAGACCTTCCTTAATCCCTTCTTTAAGTGAAATGAACTCAGCCTCTGTTGTAGATAGTGCTACCACTGATTGATGTGTTGAACTCCAACTGATGGCTGTTCCAAATAAACTGAATACATAGTCTGATAGTGACTTCCTTGTGTCCAAATTTGCAGCATAGTCAGCATCTACATAACCTGCAAGAAAATCAATGTTAGATGAAATCTTATTGAAATGCAAACCTGTTGTTAAGCTACCTTTCAGATATCTTTGAATCCATTTGACAACTTCCCAATGCTCCCTTCCTGGATTCCCCATGAACCTACTTACTAAGCTATTGCATGAGCTAAATCTGGTCTACAGCACACTATTGCATACATAAGACTTCCTACAGCATTAGCATATGGAATTCTATCCATTTCTGAAATTTCTGCTTCTGTCCTTGCTGATTGTTGACTTGATAAACTTATCCCTTGCTTAACTGGTGTGGAAACTGATTTACACATATCCATATTATATCTTTTTAGTACTTTTTCCAAGTAAATACTCTGATGAAGCACAAATGATCCAACTGATCTATCCCTTTCAATCTGCATTCCTATGATTACAGTAGCTTCCCCTAAGTCTTTCATGCTAAACTCTGATTTCAACATCTCTTTAACAGCTAGAATTCCATCCATAGATTTGCAAGCTATCAGTATGTCATCAACATACAATAGTAAGAATACCTGCCAATCAACATCACTTCTAATGTACACACAGCTGTCATGCAGACTTCTTTTGAAACCACAGCTGACAATATATTCATCAAACCTCAAGTACCATTTCCTTGGACTTTGCTTCAATCCATATAAGGATTTCAGAAGTAAACAAGCCTTATTGGTAGTATCTTGAACTGTCTCACCTTCTGGAATACTCATATATATTTTCTCTTCCAAATTTCCATGAAGAAAGGCTGTTGTTACATCCATTTGATGCAACTCAAGATCAAACTGAGCAACTAGAGCTAGCATTACTCTAATTGAACAATGTTTGACAACTGGAGAGAAAATTTCAGTGTAATCAATCCCCTCTTTCTGTGAAAAACCTCTTGCAACTAATCTGGCCTTGTACCTTATTCCACCTGCATTCTCTGGAGCTACCTTTTTCTTGTAGATCCATTTGCAACTAACCAATCTCTGATCCTTTGGCCTCTGAACTATCTTCCATGTTTGATTCTTTTCCAAAGACATCAACTCTTCTTGCATAGCAACACTCCACCTATCACTTTCCTTGCAGTTCATAGCCTCTAGATAATTCTTTGGTTCATATGAATCAATCTCCTCTGCTGTATATAGTGCATAAGAGACTATGTCAGCATTTGCATACCTAGCTGGTGGTTTAATAGACCTTCTCTGTCTGTCCCTAGCTAGCTGATAGCTATTTAACAGCTCATCAGTTTCTGATCTTCCTTGATCATTATCAGTGGTTTCAACAGTATCATCTTGTAATATTTCTTCATCACCTGCCCTCTGGTCATGTATAATTCTCTTTGCATGCTCCACCTCAAGCTCAGTTTTATTACTTCCTTGAATAGTCTGAACTTGTTGTGGACATAGTGGCATTACAGCCTCATTAAATGTGACATCCCTGCTTACTAAGAACTTCTTGCTTTCAATACTCCATAGTTTGTAAGCTTTCACACCCTTAGAATATCCTATCATAACACACTTCACTGCTCTTGGTGCTAACTTATCTTGCTTAACATGAGCATAAGCTAAACAACCAATGACTCTAAGTATTGAGTAATCTGCTAATTTTCCTGACCATACCTCTTGAGGTGTTTTAAACTTCAGAGCTGCTGATGGGCTTCTATTTATGAGGAATGCCACTGTAGTGACCAGCTCACCCCAAAAGTCCTTTGTCAAACCAGAATTACTCAATATACACCTTACTCTCTCTAGTAAGGTTTGATTTAATCTTTCTGCAACACCATTTTGTTGTGGTGTGTCTGGAACAGTCTTGTGTCTTATGATACCTTTATCTCTACAGAACTTGTTGAACTCTTCAGAACAATATTCAAGACCATTATCAGTTCTTAACACTTTAATCTTAGTATTACAGATGTTCTCCACCTCAACTAACCAATTCTTAAAAGTGTTAAAGGCTGCATCCTTAGTTCTAAGAATATATATCCACACTTTCCTACTATAATCATCTATGAAAGACATGAAGTACCTGCCACCACCTTTGGTTTGAGTTCTTGCAGGTCCCCATAAGTCTGAATGAATATAATCCAGTCTAGATGTACTTGTGTGATCACCAGTTCCAATCTTAAGTCTCTTAGCCTTTCCAAAAATACAGTGTTCACATTGTTTCAACTGCTCTGATGGAGTGATGTAGAAAGCTTTCTGCCTTGATAGTTCTTGTAGCCCTTTCTCACTTATGTGAGCTAACCTCCCATGCCATAAGTGTATATTATCACTTCCAATTGTAGCATTATTCTGTCCAGTTACAGTATGACCATCAAGAATGTACAGCTCTTTTTTCTGATTCCTTTCATTACTTCATACTCATCCTTTTCAACAATGAGTACTCCTCCTTTTGTTCTAAATTCATATCCTGAAGCATCTAATATACCTAATGAAATTAGATTTCTCTTGAGTTCTGGAATGTACCTCACACCTGTCAAGGTTCTAACCACTCCATCATGCATTCTTAACTTGATAGAGCATATTCCCTTTATCTGACATGTATGATCATTTCCTAATAATACTGATCCAGCATTTTGATACTTGAGATCAGTAAACCAATGCTTCATTGGAGACATATGAAATGAGCATCCTGAATCAAGGATCCAATCTATGGATCCTTTTGATGAACAGATTAACAGTGCCTCAGGATAATCAATCTCCTCTTGGTTTTGATTAATTGCCACCTGATTTGCTTGCACCCTTTGTTGTCCATCTTTCCCAGCCTCTGCCTTCTTTCTTTTGGCTACTTTCCACTTGTAACAATTCTTCTTAAAGTGACCTGGTTCATGACAGTGGAAACATTTTCTTCCTTCCTTGTCATTAGTAGACTGATCACCTTTGGTATCTTGTTTCTTACCATCAGAACTACCCTTCTTGTTATGTTTCTTATTCTGATTTCCCTTCCGGATCATCAATCCTTCACCTGATGCTCCTTGTTCCTCACTACACTTTTGTAACTCCTTAGTTTTCAAAGCTAATTCAACCTCATCAAGACTTATTGATTCTTTGCTACCAAATAGCAATGTGTCTTTAAAATTTTCAAACAATTTTGGAAGTGCAGATAACAAAATCAAAGCCTTATCTTCATTATCTAATTTAACCTCAACATTTTCCAGATCATCAAGTATCTTATTAAACTCATCAAGATGAACTAAAACTGATTTTTCTTCTGTCATTTTGAATGAGTATAATTTCTGTTTCAGATATAAACGATTTGCAAGAGTTTTTACCATATAGAGATCATCAAGCTTCTTCCATACTGCTCTTGCAGTCGTTTCCCTCTGAACCTCTCTGAGTGCCTTGTCACCAAGACACAAGAAAATGGCACTTAGAGCTCTTTCTTGAAGATCTGCTTCAGCTGCTGCAGCTTGTACATCTACTGCTGCTGCTTCATTGACTGGAGCTTCTTTGATTGCTCTTCCGAGGCCTTGCTGTACCAAGATGGATCTCATCTTGATCTTCCACAGCCCATAATCTGACTTCTCAGTGAACCGTTCAATATCAAATTTGGTAACCATGTTGAATCCTTTTTTCTTCTTCAAGTAACTGCCTCTTTGATCTGCTTGTCTATGATGTTTCCCACAGACGGCGCCGATTTTCAGTGTTAAATGCAAAAGAACAGACTGATCATGCAAATTTCTTTGATAAACTACAGACTATGAATCAAAGATTGATTCAAACTCTCAAACTAAAACAAAACTCAAGTGTGTGTGAGTGTGTGTGAGTGTGTGATTGAAGAACTTTGAAGAACAAGATGTATAGTGGTTCGGCTTATTAACCAAGCCTACGTCCACTTCTGATGATGATGAATTTGTATTGCTTGCAGAGGGTTTTAGATGGTTACAGATACATACAAGCTAAGATTACAGCTATATATATACATCACATGTGATAACAAACTTATGGGACCAATCGAGTGCAGCATCTTCCAGCTGTCATATAGGTGGTTAAATGGAATCTATTTCTGTTGCAACTACTTCCAGCTCATAGCTAGCATTATGAGCTTTCAATCCATGCATAGAACTACTTCCAACGAACTACCATACCTTCTGTACAACCGCTGCAAACTGCACCAGTCACCACTCGTTCACATGGCATTCTTAATGGACTTGTAGTTTCGCTGATTACTTCCATGCACTTCACACGATCAATAACTTTGCTAATTCACAATCCAACCAATTACTAATGTTGATCAGTCATTAATATGTGGTTTCCATCTCAAAATTATTATGTAAATTTCATTAATAGTAAAGAATTTTAATGTATGTTACACGACTTATTGATAATAGGTTAGGTTTTGAGATAAATTACAACATTTCTTCTTTTATCTTATGTTTCTGTAACAATAAAATTAAGGGTCATTTTGCAGTGCACCTGGTACACCGGTGCATTTGCAGAATTTTAGTTGTATAGTAAGAATAATAAGTTATTATTCTAATATTTTATTATAAGTTCATTCAAATAATAAAAGCCAAACAACGTTCAAAACTTACCGATCTAATATATCTTTTTATCTCTTATCACCACAATTATCTAATCAAGATTTCTAAAATTTTATAAATATTAAATATGTTGGAATTGGTTAAAGTATAGAAGTGGGTCAAGTCCACTTTTGACCAATGTTCTTGTAAATTTCATTTGTTGAAAATGAAAACAAATTGCATATTCGGAAACTACGTTTCGAGTAGATGAATTTAGTGTATAAGTTTGCTCAAATCCAATTCCGAGTGAATGAGTAATTAATACATAAAGTTTGCAATTTAATTACAAGAAAAAATGAAGAGTTAATTTTGAAGTGAGAAGTTGTCCCACATTGGAAAAAGAAGGAAGGATTGAACTCCTTATTACTGCCTACACACATTATTGAATTAAATAAAATGTGTGGATCACATGGTGCAACCAACCTAGTACGAGCCGCACATAGTCGCCCTCATTTTGGACTCGAACTGTGCTTCAAATCAAAGATGTGGAGGAAAGATTTTGGCTCCAAAATTTGAATTCATAAATTCAAATTAAAATTAAAAAATTGAAAGGGTGCAATCCTGGCAGTCAGATCTTGATCTTAATCAAGAGGCGCGATCGGATGCTCCAAAATTATCTGAAGCATCTTTTCAAAAGGGACACCATGACTATTCAACTCTTATAAATAGACCCCAAAATATTCTGCAGAATTGATTCTCATCTATCATTGAAATCTACCATATTACATTCTAGTCCTAATAGTTCTAGAATTATCCTATCCAAGTCCGGAAGTTCTAAATATTAGTTCGTTCGCCGATAATTTTGAACTTGTTGTGCTACAAGTTCGAAATTTAAAGTCGTCGTATCTTGGAGGCGATTGTTATAGTCCGTAAGCACCTGAAGTATGGAGCAATTTCGTCTTAAGGAGAAAGAGTGTAACTCTTAACTCGACTTTACCGAAAAGTAATTCATAAGCCATTCTGTGGGCCCAATTGTGCTTCAAATCAAAGATGTGGATGAAAGATTTTAGCTCCAAAATTTGAATTCATAAATTCAAATTAAAATTAAAAAATTGAAAGGGTGCAATCCTGGCCGTCAGATCTTGATCTTAATCAAGAGGCGCGATCGGATGCTCCAGAATTATCTGAAGCATCTTTTTAAAAGGGACACCATGACTATTCAACTCTTATAAATAGACCCCAAAACATTCTGCAGAATTGATTCTCATCCATCATTGAAATCTATCATATTACATTCTAGTCCTAATAGTTCTAGAATTATCCTATCCAAGTCCGGAAGTTCTAAATATTAGTTCGTTCGCCGATAATTTTGAACTCGTTATCCTACAAGTTCAAAATTTAAAGTCGTCGTATCTTGGAGGCGATCGCTATAGTCCGTAAGCACCTGAAGTACAGAGCAATTTCGTCTTAAGGAGAAAGAGTGTAACTCTTGACTCGACTTTACCAAAGAGTAATCCATAAGCCATTTTAAATACTACCCAATATACCCAACTATCTTAAGACGAAATTCTAGTATTTAAAGATTGCTACTGATGTACCTGCTACTGTTACTACTGCACCTGTTACCGCCGAGAGACCGCCTATGTTCGATGGAACTGAATTTACGTATTGGCAACAGAAAATATTGTTCTACTTAACAACACTCAACCTCGCCCTTTTTCTGACGGAAGTTGCTCCAATGGTTGAAGAAGATGAAACTGATGATCAAAAGAAAGTTATCGTTCAAATCTGGAAACATAGTGACTTCATGTGTTGTAACTCCATTCTAAACGGGTTAGATGACTCACTTTATAATGTTTATACAAATTTTAAAACTTCTAAAGAATTATGGGAGTCACTTGAAAAGAAGTACAAAGCGGATGACGCTGGAATAAAGAAATTCATAATCGGACGATTCCTCGAGTACAAAATGGTGGACTCCAAGACTGTATTGGATCAAGTTAGAGAACTACAACTGATCCTACATGGCATCTATGCCGAGGGTATGGAATTGAGTGAATCTTTTCAAGTAGCTGCTTTAATTGAAAAGCAACCGCTTCTGTGGAAAGATTTTAAGAACTATCTCAAGCACAAAAGAAAAAAAATGGGGCTTGAGGACTTGATTGTGAGACTAAGGATCGAAGAAGACAATCGAAAGTCTGAAATCAAGTCTAGCAAAGAGGTAAGAGTTAATTTGGCTGAATCCGGGGCAAACAAAAAGAAAAGGTGAAATGACAAAAAGCAAAAGCCTGCAAAGAAGATTAAAGGCAACTGCTACAACTGTGACAAGTCCGGACATATGGCGAAAAACTATCGTTAAGCAAAGAAGGAAAACAATAGCCGAGCTAACCTAGCAGAAGAGAAGTCAGTATCCGCCAACTTGTCCGAACTAAACCTAGCCGTTGTGGTCTTTGAAGCAAACCTGTGGATAATCCACAAGAATGGTTTGTGGATAGTGGAGCTACAAGACACATCTGCTTGGACAAGGAAATGTTCTCTACCTACATCTCGATAAATGGTAGAAAATTATTTATGGAAAATTCTTCAACATCCGAAGTCGTTGGACTAGGTAGAATTGTGTTGAAGATGACATCGGGAAAAGAGCTCCAACTTATGGATGTGTTGCATGTCCATGACATCCGCAAGAACTTAGTATCTGGATCATTGCTTAGTAATTACGGATTTAGAAAAGTGTATGAGTCTGACAAATATGTACTATTCAAAAGTGGTATGTTTGTAGGAAAAGGTTACGTTGAAAAGGGAATTTCAAACTAAATGTAATTACTGTACACCGTGATATTAAAAATAAAGGAAAAGTTGTTTCTTACTTGGCCGAGAGTTCTAATATATGGCATGATAGATTAGGACATGCAAGTTTAAATTCGCTAAGAAAATTAGTCAACTTAAATTTGTTGCCAATAATGGAACTAGATCCACAAAAGAAATGTGAAATTTGTGTTGAAGCAAAAATGACAAAAGCTCCATTTCATTCAGTGGAAAGAAGTACTACACCTCTAGAACTAATCCATATTGATATATGTGACTTAAAGTTCGCACCAACAAGAGGGGGTAAGAATTACTTCATTACATTTATCGATGATTGCACAATGTATTGTTATGTATATATTCTAAGAGGGAAATATGAAGCAATGGATGCATTCATAAACTTTAAGAATGAAGTCGAAAATCAACTAAGCATTAGAATCAAAATGATTCGAAGTGATAGAGGTGGGGAATATGTGGCTTCATTTGAAGAATTTTGTCTGCAAAATGGCATATTATTCATCAAACCACAGAACATGATGAATTTTGTCTCCAATGGCGTTGCTGAACGAAAAAATAGAACTCTCAAAGAGATGATGAATGTTATGTTAATTAGCTCGGGCCTACCCCAGAACATGTGGGGGAAAGCGGTGCTTTCGGCAAACCACATTCTTAATAAACTACCACACAAGAAAAGAGATAAAACTCCATATGAATTATGGAAAAGAAGGAAACCATCATATGGTTACCTCAAAGTGTGGGGGTGCCTAGCAAAAGTTGAGGTACCTAAACCAAAACAAGTAAAGCTAGGACCCAAAACAGTTAATTGCATCTTTATTGGCTATGCATACAATAGTAGTGCATATCGTTTCTTGATTCACAAGTCAGAAGTTCCTGAAATGAATGAGGGAATGACTATTGAATCTAGACATGTAGTGTTCTTTGAGAACATTTTTCCTAAGAAGGAAAAACAAGAAGTGAGCTCGCATAAAAGAACTCATGACGCTATAGAAAAAGGTTTACCTCAAAGGAAGGAAGAACCAAGGCGTAGTAAAAGAACCAAGAAGAAAAAATTCTTTGGTCCTGATTTTATAAGCTACATGCTAGAAAATGAACTGAGGACAATACAAGAAGCATTGTCTAGTCCAGATGCTCCTCTCTGGAAAGAGGCGATCAACAGCGAAATCGAATCCATTATGCAAAACCATACTTGGCAGGTGGTCGATCTCCCACAGGGCAACAAACCTTTAGGATGCAAATGGATCCTAAAGAAAAAATACAAGGCTGATGGTTCAATTGACAAACACAAAGCTCGCTTGGTAGCTAAAGGGTTCAAACAAAAAGAAGGATATGATTTCTTCAATACATATTTACCTGTGACAAGAATTTCATCCATTAGAGTTCTCATCGCAATTGCAGCTTTGCATAACCTTGAGATATAGCAAATGGATGTCAAAACAACTTTCTTAAATGGTGAATTAGAAGAGGAGATATATATGGAACAACCTGAAGGGTTTGTTGCCCCTGGCCAAGAAAAGAAAGTGTACAAGTTAATAAAATTCTTATACGGATTAAAACAAGCACCTAAACAATGACATCAAAAGTTTGATCAAACTATGCTATCAAATGGATTCAAAATCAACGAATGTGACAAATGTGTCTATATAAAAGGCACGCCTAATGAGTATGTAATTGTATGTCTATACGTAGATGACATGCTCATAATAGGAAGTAATCACAAAGTAATTGTGAATACTAAGAACATGTTGAAAAGGAATTTTGACATGAAGGATATGGGTAAGGTTGATGTCATACTAGGGATAAAAATCTCTAGATCACCTGACGGAATTGTCTTAACACAATCTCACTACGTAGAGAATATACTTGAGAAATTCAACGACTTTGACTTACCCCCGGCTAAAACTCCTGTGGATGTAAATCTACATCTAGCCAAAAATAAAGGCGAACCCATATCACAACAGAAATATGCAAGAATTATCGGAAGTTTAATGTACTTAACAAATTGTACACGTCCGGATATAGCATACTCTGTTCATAAACTTAGTAGGTTCACAAGAAATCCAAATGAAGAACATTGGACAGCAATGACAAGAGTACTTAGATATTTAAAACATATTCTAAGTTATGGGGTACTGTATACAAGATATCCAGCCGTGGTCGAAGGATTCACAGATTCTAATGGGATAACTGATTCAAAAGACTCCAAATCCACAAGTGGTTACGTATTTACTATAGGTGGTGGAGCAGTATTATGTAAATCCTCTAAACAAACATGCATAGCTCGTTCCATAATGGAGTCTAAGTTCATTGCATTAGACAAAGCCGGTGAAGAAGTCGAATGGCTTAGAAACTTCTTAGAGGATATTCCTTGTTGGAGCAAACCAGTGCCTCTTATAATGATACATTGCGATAGCATGACAACTATTGGGAGAGCACAAAGTAACATGTACAACTGTAAATCTCGACACATAAGAAGGAGACATAATACCGTTAGGCAATTGATCTCTAGTGGGATAATTTCCATCGGCTATGTAAAGTCTAAGGAAAATATCGCGGATCCGCTGACAAAAGGCATAATAGAGATCTAATGACAAGTGCAGTAATGAGAATGGATTTAAAATCCACGCACTAAAGAATGTTTATAGCGGTAAATTAATCATGATGATTAGAGATCCCGAGAACATGGTTCAATAAGACAACTAAGTTGTAAATATTCCGAAATAGTACTTGAAATATAATTTCAACTCATTCTCAAACAAATCAAGTGCAAGCCTTCAGAAGTGTAGTAAAGGGTAAACCTTTAAAGCTTTTAATGATTCCTATACCTTAAAGGTGGAGTATAGCAGAATACTATATATAGGAGATCACCTATATAAGTGTGAAGTTTGACCGCTTCAAATGAGAAAAACACTTATGAATCCAAGATGGTCCAGGGCCGAATTGGACACAACGTGAGGACGAAGAATATTAGAATTGTTATTGTGTGGGCGTTGTTGTCTTGGTTTACACAAAACGCTGACTAGTTCAAGACATCATGTTCACTAAGTAGCAAGTAAATCCGATGGTAATCTACTAAGGAAGGTTCAAAGTCGGAAGCTACCTATCCTTATGGAATAGCAGTTCATCGGAACTTTCGATAGAGTCTACATGCATTAATTACATTCATGTGGGAAATTGTTGGAATTGATTAAAGTATAGAAGTGGGTTAAGCCCACTTTTGATCAATGTTCTTGTAAATTTTCATTTGTCAAAAATGAAAACAAATTGCGTATTCGGAAACTACATTTCGAGTAGATGAATTTAGGGTATAAGTTTGCTCAAATCCAATTCCGAGTGAATGAGTAATTAATACATAAAATTTGCAATTTAATTACAAGAAAAAAGAAAAAAAAAATGAAGAGTAAATGTTGAAGTGGGAAGTTGTCCCACATTGGAAAAAGAAGGAAGGATTGAACTCCTTATTACTACCTACACATATTATTGAATTAAATAAATTATATGGACCACATGGTACAACCAACGTAGTACGAGCCTCACCCACGCTGACACATAGTCACACTCATTTTGGACTCGAACTAGGGCTCGATGGGTTAGACTTTGATGTACGTAGGGTGGACCGGACGCACCGGGTCGGGTCACCTACCGAGTCGTCGGATCAACCTGCCTGGTCGACGAGTCGAACCACCGGATTGGGTCGGCACACTGCTGGGCCGGGCTTGATCCGCAGGCCCAATTGTGGTTTAAATCAAAGATGTGGAGGGAAGATTTTAGCTCCAAAATTTGAATTCATAAATTAAAATTAAAATTAAAATATTGAAAGGGTGCAATCCTGGCCGTCAGATCTTGATCTTAATCAAGAGGCGCGATCGGACGGTCCAGAATGATCTGAAGCATCTTTTCAAAAAGGACACCATGACTATTCAACTCTTATAAATAGACCCCAAAACATTCTGTAGAATTGATTATCATCCATCATTGAAATCTAGCATATTACATTATAGTCCTAATAGTTCTAGAATTATCCTATCCAAGTCCGGAAGTTCTAAATATTAGTTCGTTCGCCGATAATTTTGGACTCGTTGTGCTACAAGTTCGAAATTTAAAGTCGCCGTATCTTGGAAGCGATTGCTATAGTTCGTAAGCACCTGAAATACGGAACAATTTTGTCTTAAGGAGAAAGAGTATAACTCTTGACTCGATTTTACCAAAAAGTAATTCATAAGCCGTTTTAAATACTACCCAATATACCCAACAAAATAAAGTTAAAATTCGTAAAAAATACTACAATATAATATATTATCTTTTTAAAGTTTTAAAATAAATATTTTTTTATTATTTCAATTTTATACTAAGTTTATTTTTTCATTCTAATATTTTTCATTTCGAAATCTTAATTTATACATTTTACTCTGAGTAATTATTATTATTATTATTATTATTATTATTATTATTATTATTATTATTATTATTATTATTATTATTAGACACAGACTTGTGTGAAATCGTCTCACGTAAGAGCTTACGTTACGTGAGACGGTCAAAAAGTAATAGCTTTTCTACTGAAAAGTGATACTAAATTAATGAAAAGTGATAATGTTATTTCATGAAAATTTTATAGTAAAATAAAAAGTGATAACATTTTATAGTGGAAGTGATAACGTTTTATAGCGAAAGTTATAATTATTTTAAAAAGTGTAAAATTGTCTCACGTGAGACAGTCTCACGTAAGACCTATCTTTATTATTATTATTATTATTATTATTATTATTTATACCTTCGTATCCTCGTATACACTCCAAAATATTCGGGATTAAGTAATTTTTTTTTTTTTTACAAAAATCTTTTTTTACAAAAATCATGTTTTTTTTGTGTTTAATGATTGAACAAAATATTTTATTAAACCTCCGAATGCCCTTACAATGAGGTGTATGATCATAACAAAAATCATGTTTTTTGTGTTTAATGATTGAATAAAATATTTTATTCAACCTCCGAATACCCTGTATGATCATATAGTTGTCTACTTTGGGTATATTAAAGAGAGATAGAAAAAATTCAATTAATGTAGGTATTTTTAATAATTAGAGTGTGTATAGAGGATATGAATTATATTTGTTATTCAAAATAATAATGAATAAGTCTTTTTTACTAATCATTATACTTTTATTAATTAATAAAATATCATTTTTAATAAATACTCGTGATATTTGGATCCCTTCCATTACTCCTTCCATCACACACAAAATATAAAATTTGCCCTTTTTTCTTCTCATTTTAAGTTTATATATTTAAAAACTTTTTTGGTAAGTGGATTTCCAATAAAAAAAAAAAGTTAATGCCTTTAAAAGTTGAGGTTGATTTACTGTACCATTGGTGTACACTAAAAACAGGAACCATATTTTGAATTGGGTCAATTATATAACCCAAATGGATCATTCATGCTCTATTCACGTTAATCTCCTCTCTCTCCTCACGGCTGATCTCATCACTCTTCTCTGTGAGATCTCAATTGACGTCTTCTAGATCTGAACTTACGCCACCGCTCCACCTCCTAAATCTGAACTTGCGCCATCGCTCCGCCTTCTCTCTTGCGCCGCCGCTCCGCCACCTCTCTCTACACCGCAATCTGCCACCTCTCTCTACGCGTTGCCTCCATCCACCATCCCCTTCTTCATTCTGCCACCTCTCTCTAAGCATCGCCTACATCCGCTATCTCTTCCTAATTTTGTTGTCTCGTTCCATCTGTTTTCTTTCTCTACTATGTCCGCTTCGACTCCTTCACTAGATGTTGGTTGGAGGATGGAGGAGTGAATTTGAGAATGGAAAATTTTGTGGAATTTGAATCGGATTGAATCTTGAGAAGATGGAACAAGTTGGAAAATGGTCATTGGAGGTTTCGGGTTTGAATTCAAAAAGATGGAACATGTTCGGTTGGAGGATGAGATTTGGAATAAATGTATTAATTTTTATTCATTGTTGTATTTTTTTCTTCACACTTGTATAGTTTTATATTTGGAATATATTGTATTAACTTTTATTAATTGATGTATGTTTTTTTCTTAATTAATGTATAGTGTTATATTTGAATATTTTGAATATATTGCATTAACTTTTATTCGTATGTTTATTTTGAAGTATATTGTATTAACTTTTATTCATGTATATTTTTTTCTTCATTAATGTATAGCTTTATATTAAAGATGTTTTAAATTTCTAAATTTAATTTTACTTTACTATTGAGCATATGTTGTATATTTTTAGTAATTGTTGATATAGATCTTGATAAATTCTACAGAAAACATAAAATAAAATTTTAATACATTTACTTGAAAAAACAAATAAACTATACATTTAGTTCCTCTCCAGACTTCAACTACTTCTCTTGTTCCGCCTTCTCACCACCTCCCGTCGTGCCTCCTCACCACCTCCACCATCTCCCGTCGTACCTCCACCATCGTCTCCCATCGTACCTCCACCTAGCACAAAGTTCAACCGCCGCATTCACTTATAACATCGTCTCATTGCAAAATTCAATCACTAAAGAAAGATAACAAAAGCAAAATTCAATTATTAGACAAAGATAACATTGCAGCCTAAAAATTGGGGAAATCTAAAAATTCAATCAATAAAGAAAGATAACATTGCATCCTAAAATTGAGGAAATCTAATAAACGATGAGAATACATAGAGTTGAATCGGCAAAGGAGATGAGCAGCGGCGCGGCGGTAAGAGATGAGAAGCGGCATGACATTGAGGGAAAAGATGAAAACAGTGACAGAACAGCGGCGCGACGGTGAGAGAAGAGCAGCGTGAGAAGATGAAAACAAGGAAGTGAGAGAAGATGAGAGAGAAGGGCGGCGGCGGCGGCGGAACCAGTGAGAGATGATGGGGAGAGTGAATCGGGCCGCTTGAATTAGAGCAAATGATCCAATGGCTTAAAGGAATATAAGTATCCGATTCATGGGTTATTTTTTACCCAATTGCACCTTAAAAATTAGTGCACAATAATATTTGCCTTAAAATTTCTACAATATTGTATCATTTACATCATGTTAAATTAAAGTTAAGGAAAAAAAAAGTTTGTTGAACAATTAAAAACCTAATCACTCCTAATTAAGTTATTATATTACTTAATTTAAGTAAAAAAAAATGTATGCATAAATATTAACATGAGACTAACTTACGGATACATAACTTTTTCACTATGTCGCATAAAAATACTTCATACTTGTTTCAACCCACAAATTTGCGCTCATTCCACAAACAAATGTTCAATCAATCTAATAATTTAATAATAATATACTCCCTCTCTGTACCTAGGTACACATTTTTTCATTTCGATCGTCTCAAAACAAAGTATACATTTCCTTTTTTGGTTGATGTGACCCATACGAAATTATTATTATATCCATATGAACCCCACACACTACGCTAATACAATTACCCACTACACATTAAAATATTATTTCTCTCACTTCACTACACATTAAAATATTATACTCCTTAATCTCCATGCAAAAAGTAAACGTATACATTGTTTCGGGACGGAAGGAGTAATACACTTTAATTTCAAATTTATTATCACCATATAATGCAATTTTTCAATTTATTTAATACATAAAAATACTAAATTACCAAAAAAAAAAAGTCAATGTAGTTGGTAAAAGTAATATTTTTTCTTAAATAACATGACAACTTTAACATGAATTGTGTTTCAGACAAGAAGAAGTAGTACTTCTCCGTCTTACTTCACTATTTATGTTTGGTTTTTAGTGGGGTGTGATAAATAATATTTTAATTTAAAGTGTGTAACTGCATTAGTGTATTGTAAGAGACTCTCATGAAGATATATTATTCTTTTGTGTGGGACTCGTCTACCAAAAAGGATATGTAAATATTGAAATGAGACACTCAAATTATAAAGATTGAAATGAGACACTCAAATTGTAAATATGTAAAACTGATTGAAATGAGATAGAGATAGTATAATTTTTAATCATAAGACTAATTTATTACTCAATTGTCTCACAATTATCTTCATACTTTACATTTTCCGTAAAATTTGCACCATCCAAAAAAAAGAAAACAATACATCTATTTAATAACCTCAATATCAATCTTAATTTCAAAAAATATTATCACCTCCTAACACATAAATACAATTTATACTTTATTTATTACTTCATCTATCCCTAAATAAGTGACTGTTACTGACAAGGTAGGCTAGTTCACCTGGCTATTGGGCTCCTCACAAATGCTTTGAGAATAAATTAGGGAGAAGAGTCATAAGGAGACTTAGAGAAATAAGGAGTATGACCGCATGAGTACTTGGTGAACTAACTGAAAAAAAAAACTTTAGAGATGGAGTTTAAGAATTTTTTTTTTCTAATTTTATTTACTTTTAGAAGGTAATGTAGTTTTTTTATGTAACAAAGATACATAATTATGTATATTAGGTGAGAATAGTAAATTTGAAATTATGTATTTTGAAGTTATATAAGTTAATGTGATTTTCTATTTTGGAATGGACAAACAATAAAAATAAGTGTAACATTTATAATGGAATGAAGGAAGTACTTTTAAAATATACTAGCATTACTTATAATAATTCAATAGTTAATTTTTTTCCGCTTAAATTATATAATGTACGATGCAGGTGAAGATAATATTTTTACTCTTTTTTAAATAATTTTAGAATTGAATAATAGGAGTAATAAAAATTTAAATAAATTTAAATAAAATAAATTTAAAAGTATAACTATAATATTAATTAGTTTTATTTGTTGAAATATATTAATATTGATAATTATAACTAAGATTATATATATATATATATATATATATATATATATATATATATATATATATATATATATATATATATATATATATATATATATATATATATATATATATATATATACTCGGTTTCAATTATAGAATTAAAAAAAAAAACTTAAGATTTAATGGGAGTATTTTGTTGAGAATGATATATCTACCGTAAGGAATAGGAAAGAGGGAAAAAAAATCAAAATATTTTGAAATTTTTGGACGGTATAATGAGGGACTTCTCAAAAAAAAAATTTAATAGATAGAAACGTAGTGGGTTTCAGTTTCTGAAATTATAAATAAAAAGGAAAATCAGTTTCTGAAATTATAAATAAAAAGGAAAAAATCAACGGCTATAGATAAATATACTCCCTCCGTCCCATAAACAAATTCACACTTTCTATTTTTGTTCATCCCACAAACAAGTTCACACCATCCAGATAAGAAAATACATATAAATCGATAACCCCATAATACACTTTAATTTCAAAATTACCACCCCTTTACAATTCACATAACTTACTTTATAATTTATTTATTACATACAAATACCAAATTACCGCTAAAAGTAAAGTAAAACGTAATTTTTTCTTAAACTTCGTATCTACAGTAACCGGAAACTTGTCTTTGGGACGGAGGGAGTATTTTTAATCTAACGGTGTAAATTATCTGGGTGCACCAGAAATCGGAAACTTGTCTTTGGGATGAAGGGAATATTTTAATCGAATGGTGTAAATTATCTGGGTGCACCAGTGTCACAGGTGCCCCTGACTCTATAATTAATTAATTAATAGTAAAGAATTTTAATCCTCATATTATACTGTATTATTAAATAGGAGTATGTTACACTGACTTATTGATAATATGTTGATCATCGAGGCTCTTGTGCCCCTAGAAATATCGTGTCCTTGTGCAATTTAAACCACAATGTTCCCTTTGTAATTTAAACCCTAACAATATATAGGTTAAATAGAATATGGAGAGGGAGAGTTGTGTTTCCATAGAGGCACAGTGTCTCTCCGAGGCATATAAGTTTTTATTAGGCTTAAACTTCTTTTTTTATAATGTTAGAAGTACAATTTAATTTCATATTTATAGACGTTTAAGGATTGAAGAGTAATCAAGGTGTAGGGTTGTTCTACTATGATTTCGTTTTTTGCTCGGTTTCTTGTCTCGTTTTCGTGTTTAGACTCATCGTTCATTCCTTACAAGACTTATTTAAATATGAATCCACAAGTTTTGTGTTGCAAGAACTGTCATGCTGATCTTTGCCTATTTGTTAGTGTTCAAGTGATCATCTATATATTTGATTTTAATTTTGCCTTCAATGGTTGTTTGCATGTTATATTATCCAATTGATAAGAAAAATTAAGAACTTTACCTCTATTGTAAATTAATTTTTACATTTAAAAAATTGTAAATTAATATTAACATTTAAGTATTGTTGCAAAACGCACTAAATTTGTGACTAATTTTTTTTTTTTAAATTGTGTGCGTTTTGCAACAATGTTTAGAGATGAGGATTAATTTTCAATTTTTCAAAGGTGATGATTAATTTGCAATAGGAGTAAAGTTTATAGATTGTAATTTTATCTTTATGGTTTATATATTTTGCCTAAAGATTAATATTTATTCTTAAAATTTAATCTTAATTCTAAAGATATAATTATAAATTTATTCTTGTGAATTATGATCTATTATGGAATATGAACAATGAGGGTAATATTACACAAACTATAAGTGTGAAATTTCACATATTAAAATTAACACTAAACTTTATGAATAAATATTGGTTAAACTGTACAAAAAGTAAATCACAAACACAAAGTTCGTTGTATAGAATGGCAGAAATATAGTTCATGAAATATGATTAAATATAAAGTTATAATTAATTAAAAATTAAAAAAAAACTCGAACAGTATTTTAAAAAAATTAAGAAAGTTTAGAGGTTTAGTCGGTTTTGGTGCATGCACCCTTCTTGTCATCGGCCGCACTCCTGCCTCCACTCCGACGCCACCTGTTCCCGGTGAGCCAACCCGCCGCGACGCCACCTCCTCCGCTCGAGGCCCACCCGTTAGCGACAATACCCCTCCCGACTCCGTGAACTGTTGCGTTGCTGGTGCTTCTGGTGTCTTCAATTTGATATTGTTTTTCGATTTTGCTGGTTTTGGATTGAGCAAGAGGAAGCGCGGGTTTCGAAATTTGTCGGCTGTGAATGTAAGTTCACTTTGATTTTTTGCAGTTTGTAGATTTTTGTGTGGGAAGTTCTGAAACTTGTGTGTTGGTTGGAATTTGAAAAGAGTTTTGTCGGTGAGATTTGGTGTTGGTTTAATTAAGTCTCCAATGTCTGCTGATTCGAATTTGAATTTGGAGTTTTGTCGGTGAGATATGGTGTTTGTTTAAATATGTCTCCAATGTACGCTGATTCTTCGCTTCACTAATTTTTCCCTTTGCCCCAATTACTCAATCATCTGTGTGTTTAGAAATCTCTCTCAATCTAGCGGAATCTAGAAATTTTTATTTGCGTTTTCTGTACCTGTTGGCATTTTTTAGTTCGTTCTAATCCCTCACCAGCAAAGAACATGCTTCTAAGTTTTCATGATTCTTGTGATGGCTGTGAAACGTTTTTCATCCATAATTTCTCCCCCCCCCCCCCCCCCCCCAATCGATTTTATTGAGGTGGGATGAATCTGAGGATGTTTAGAGGTTTGGGGGTGAGAAATGCATGTTTTAGATACTTTGAATTTGAAAGATTTCAACTGTTTTTGGTGAAATCCTTATTTTTGTAGAACAAAGCTATTTGATTCCCTTAGCAGTGTTGCAATGAGCTAATTATTGCCAAAACGTGTTCTAGATTGTATCATATACACAAGCTTGATAGATATTGTTTGACATGATCCTTCATTGCTATTGTTTTTTCCCCTGAGGGCAACTCATTTATTGTGATGACGAGGGCAACTCATTGCAAAGGGATAGCAGAATAGTATGAGAGAGGATGGAAACTCTCTGGGGTGACTAACATGACTTAATTTTTTTGACAGCATATTTATTTAGATTTAAATTTCTTTAACATTTTAAAGAGACAAATATTATTGATTTTAAGATAAAAATTCTCTCTCCGGCTCTTGGTTAGTTTCATGTGATGAAATTAATGCCATTGCGTTTTCTTATGTCAGAAATTGTTATATATTAGAATTTTTTTAAATAAAAGGCTTATTTGATATTAATAAGAAAGAGTAAGTGCTTCAACTAACAAAGAGAAAATGGAGAGCATATATAACTCCAGGTTTATTTGACCATTTTCCATTAAAACTAACATATCAGTGAAAAATGAAATAAAAAGATTTGCATTGATATGGGATTGTCCTTATTTTCATTTTTATGTAAGATAGAGACTGGGTTTGAGTTTATTTTAATTGAAATCTTCTTTAAAATATGAATATTTTATTCTATACATTAGCTTTTACTTTTTGTTAGTGCTTATGGCCAGCATATCTTACTCTTTAATTGATGGAAATAAATGATTCAATATTGAAAATTGAATCTGAGTACATATATTAGCAAGAGTCCAAACATTCAATATGTTTTGGTAAATATAGATGAAAGTCTGTAGGAATATGTTAGCTTTCAGATGAAGTGAAATACTGTTCGGCTATAAACTTATACGTATCTGTATACACTGTATTAGAAGAGGCTGCCTGAGTTATTGTACTTTAAATTGGATCATGATTATTTGCGTTGAGCTATTTCGGTAATGATCCAGTTCATTTCTCTTTTTACTTATACGTATCTGTATACACTGTTCTTATTTAATAAAATGCCATGAACAATAGATATCGTGGATATTGGTGGTTCACCGATATCTGTTGTTCAATATATTTAATATCACCTTCATATATGTCGGTGAATTTGTTATAGGTATCGGTGAATCACCGATATCTATTTAGGGGACCTTTAATAACACTTCCATTAATAACGCCGAACAGTGAAAATACTGAATGATATCGGTGAATCACCGATATCTATTTACAGATTTCTTGTAGTGGCGCAAGTGCTTGAACCTGTTTATGAATTATTAGTCTCTTCTTTCTTTCTGTTTATTCGTCCAGTTTTCAAAAAAATATTGTTTTTCAATTCTTGACCTAAAGCTATATTAGACAGTTGATTTACTTACTTCACAATCAATTTTTCGTAATCTTGTCTCTTGCTCTTATTGCGCTGTGTGACCTACTCTTAGAATGACAAAGCTATAATATTATTAAAGATATATTGTATTGATCATGTTAAAGAGGCACACCTTTGGTTGCTCCTTCTTTCATGCAATAATGATAATTTTATTTTTTTAGTTGAGGATTCGACATTTGTTATATCAGTTTTGCAACACAAGAAATGGACATCGACTCAAAAGCAGTTGTGGCTGAAGACTCGGTGGTAGGTACCTGAAGTATCAATACTTACCTTCTTGTGCCATCAATGAATGTTTAATTATTAGTTTGTTCTTAAGTCTAAGAATATGGATGCGGACTCTATATCTGCAACAATGGGGAAACTGGACATTGGAGAACCATCCTCAAGCTTCAAGAGAAAGCCAGTTATTATTATAGTTGTAGGAATGGCAGGTATTTGTTTGTATAGGAAGAAATTTTCTAGCTCCCACCCTGCCTATCTCCCCAACCACACACACACTCACTACTTCAATCATTATATTCTGTATCTCATGATTGCATTTGTCTAGGAAGTGGTAAGACAACATTCCTTCACTGCCTGGTTTGCCACACTATAGCATCAAATATCCAGGGCTATGTCATGAATCTTGATCCTGCTGTGATGACTCTCCCATTTTGTGCAAATATCGATATTAGAGACACTGTCCAATACAAGGAGGTCATGAAACAGTTTAATCTTGGACCAAATGGAGGAATTTTGACCTCGCTAAACTTGTTTGCCACAAAGTTTGATGAGGTGATCTTTTCATGGAGCTTTTTGGTGATTTTATTTGAAACATTTGTATACATTTTTTGAATTACAGCAATTTTTTAATCACTAAACTTTAGGTTAAATTTCTAAATTTATAAGATGAATTTTTATCTTTTATTTGCAAGATCTGCAATCCTCCATTTCCACATATGAGAATATAGTTATTGAAATGTTAAACCACTCATGTATTCATTTTTTATTGATTTCTATTTGATAAAGAGGTAAGTTCTCTGTCTCTAATTGTTGATCTGAGAGTCCTGAAATGTTTCGTTATTTATCTACAAAACTATGAATATTCAGGCTGTGGAGAAAGTGAAATTCAGCCATAAAACATGATTAGTAATCCTAGAGTTCCAGCATTTGAGACCATTTTGGACTTATAGGCATACCTGATGTAATTGATCCAAGGGGACTGTATCTCTAAAATTTTCTTCTACCTTTATTCAACAGTATCCATTATCATGTTCTCTTAACTTGACTAGCTGCAATGATTGTTTTCACACTTGTAGGTCATATCTATGATCGAGAAAAGAGCAGACCAGCTAGACTACGTGCTGATTGACACACCTGGCCAAATCGAGATTTTCACTTGGTCCGCATCTGGAGCTATTATTACAGAAGCTTTTGCATCAACATTCCCCACAGTGGTAGCTTATGCTGTCGATACACCGCGTTCTGCTAGTCCAGCTACCTTCATGAGCAACATGCTGTATGCTTGTAGCATCCTCTATAAGACACGGCTACCACTGGTATTGGCGTTTAACAAGATCGATGTGGCCCAACATGAGTTCGCATTGGAGGTCTTTCTCTTACTTAAATTTCATTCCTGTGCAATTTCTGTTATGTTTCCTTATTTGTTTTGTTTTCTTTATGTGATACTGCTATTTGTTGTTTTATATTTCTCCTTTATTTTACCCTTGCTTTGTATATAATTTATATTTATTATTGGTTTGTGTTATCTTATTTAAGACCCGCGACGTAGACGACTGACTTAGTCTTCTGTTTGTGCAGTGGATGAAAGATTTCGAGGCATTTCATGCTGCACTAGATTCTGATCATTCTTACACATCAACCTTGACCCGCAGTCTCTCCCTGGCTTTGGAGGAATTCTATAATAATTTGAGATCAGTCTGTCACGCCCCAAATTTTAACAAGGAAAATTTGAATGGTATTTGACATAAAATATTAAATAGGGCATGATTAAAATTTTTATTTTTCTTTGAACAAGTGGAAAATAGTTTGCAAACAAGAAGGAATTTGGAAACGGTCCTATAAATTTCAGCAAATAACAAAAAAAAGTTATCTAGCAAAAAGAAAGAGTTAGCAAATAAGTTGTTTGTCCCACAAGTATTCTACAAGCTTTAGCAAAATAATTTATAAGCAAAGGGTTAAGATGTGGAATCAATCCTTTAAGTTCTGCAAATTTCTATTTTAGAATATAAATTAAGTATTTTGCAAAAGCTTTAAAAGTAAAGGGCTGAAAGTTCTTCCAAAAACCCATGTCCTGCAAACATACAGGACTCATTAAAAAGACCAAGGCTTGTGCAGAATCATTTGCAACATTCTGCAAAAACCTTGCAAGAAAGGCCTGTAAGTTTCATTCCTACTTTCTGCAAGTTCTAAGGTAGGACAGTAAGTATTAATTCAATTCTGCAAAAATTTCAATGAGGACAATAAGTATGAAATTTAACTTGCAACCTTTAATTCTGCAAAATTTCAAGAGGACAGTAAGTTTAGGATCTTCTGCAAACTCTTAAAAATAGGACAGTAAATTCAACTCCGCAAAAAAAATCTGCAAGAAACGTCACTATATCCTATAACTTCTGTGGTATAACAGATGGCATGTAACACTTGAATTAAACACATTAATACCCTACTACTCCTTTTAAAATAAGTGAACAAGTGACTTAGCAAAGAAGGAAGAAGAGTCAGTCCTGTAAGTTTGAAATGAGCTCCCTTTGAAGAGAAGGACTATCCATAACTTGCAAACATATAGAACTTGACAAACTTTATAAAATAAAATTTGGGTAAAATTTTATAAATACAAACTGCCACCTAGATTTAATTAATTAAATAAAGATTCTTCAAATAAATTATTCAAAGCAGTCAGTTTAAAAACCATGCACAACTGTACATCAAATTTGTACCTCATTGAGGTACTGCCTATCTGCATTCATAGTATAATTCAACACTCAAAATTTAGTAAAAACAAAGAGTTCCATTCCAATTAAAACTCTACTGCCACCTCAAAATCCACGGCAGTCTAACATTTGATTATTAACAGCATGTGACAATTTTAAGAAAGGCACCAGACGGTAACATCTATCAGCAAGACAAGTACCTAACCAACTCCATCCTAATTCTTTTTAAGTTACTATCAGGCTGCAGACTTCACAGATTGCACAAATTATAAGGAATACCAACACATGCAGTACTCGACATGCATCAAGATAGAAACAGAACATAATAAATACAAGAAGCTACACACTGCACGGTGGACATATTTCAATTTCAAGTGCAACCGTTTGCACAGTTCATTTTAAATCAAATTCATCCGCGTTCGAGTTGTTTCGCTACTTAAACGTAAAAGGTAAGACGGGTTTTTATCAATTTACTTCATGTTCGAACATAAGAGAAGAGGGACGCAACTTCAGAAATTATCATAAATTATTCTTCTTTTTTTTTTTTTTGCCAACACCCGCCACGAGCACGCTACCGCCACGCTAACCTGAAAAGGAAGAGGTAGATTGGGGTGAGCAACCACACGCTCAGTGACGATCTAAACATGCTTACATACATCATATAATTCATATGCGATAATTGAAATCACTTACAATACAAACTTATCATGTCATAATAAGGCACCTTTCGGCCCTTATCCGTGTAACTTTACGATATCGCGATTCGTTGGTAAGGCACTCCTTCACAGCCCTTACCCATGCTATAGTATGGCACCATTACAGCCCATATCCGTGCTATAGTATGGCACTTATTCAGCCCATACCCATGCCATATAATTGCGTAACATTCAAGTATGTTCATCAACTCATAAGTGACGAAAATTTCAAGTTTAATTCAATTGGCACATACATAATCATCTAACACATATAAGTATGAAAGAATCCCCACCTTCAACCGAGTGATGTCCAATGTTCAAGTACTAATGACAATATCAGAGTCTCCTTCGTCACCTACATCATCATGTTCGACCATTACTACATGACTTCGATAAACTATTGCACAACTAATCTATCTACTTATTCACGCAAGGCTTGCAAAAATGAGAATGTTAGGGTTGGCAGTTTTAAGTTTGCAGAAACAATTAGAGAAGGAAAACAAGTGTTTGATCGAAGGAAGAAGAAAGAAAAGGAGAAGAAAAAGAAAAGAGAATAGAAAGTCAGTCTGTGCGTTACCTCTTACTATGTGCAGCCGTATGAAAGTGTATCGTGTGTGTGTGGAGTAAGATTGCAGTAGAGGTATAGACTTATACTTCTACGGTTGGTACAAGATATGCTTTAATAGGATTTAACTACTTTCCTAAGATATAGGGTGTTGATAAGTGGAAGATATTATCTTCCTTAATGGATAAGGAGATCACATATATTTATTTCTTGGGGAGTAAGAAACTCATCTATTTTAAATTCTCAAACTCAGTTGATGAATGGGCTGAGTGAGGACGTGGGCTTTCAAAGATTTGGGCCATGACAGAAAAAAATCGCAGGTGAAACTTACGGGGTATTACAAGTCGGAGTGTCTGCAGTCACTGGTGCAGGAATGGATGCATTTTTTAGAGCCATTGAAGCCAGTGCGCAAGAATACATGGAAACTTACAAGTACTCAATCTTCCTAGTAAATTTCTTTCAGATATTGCTCAAAAGAGTAATAAGCGAAATTGGCTTTCACTGTCTATCTTTACGGGAGTGATCTTGACAAGAGACGAGAAGAGAAAGAGCGGTTAGAAGAAGAACGCCGAAAAGAAAACATGGATAAGCTCAGGAAAGAAATGGAGAAGTCCAGAGGGGAGACTGTGGTGTCGAGCACGGGTTTGAAGGATATAAGGTTGGACGTTGATGAAGATGAAGAGGATGACGATGACGATGAAATAGAGGACGAGTATGAAAGGTTAAGTGAAGATGGTTCTGATATGACAGACGAGGATGAAGAGACCACCAGTTTTCCATTTTGAGACAATGCTCTCTTTACTATCTAGCCTCAAATGAAATGTACAGCGTTATCACTCTCTCTACTCTATAACCTCTAGTCTATCTTTGAATTATTTTAAATGATGTTATAAGGTGCTAAAAGAATACTTCCTCTTTCCAGAAGGTATTCTATTTTCATTTTTAGTAAATGGAATTCACGTATGACCACTAGGCTGGTCCTGTGTTTTTAGGGGCGCATGGCAAATAAAAAATTGAGGCCTTTTAACTTTTTTTTTTAATTTAATAAATTTCATAATAAAAATATTTCACCAAGATAGTAATATTATAATTAAAATATATCTATTTTCAATGATAACTATAATTTGTAAAATGCAATTAACCTTCCACCTATGCTTATGCTACCCGATTCATATTTTCTTGATCACATATTTAATTAAATCAAATTTAAAAATAAAAATCAGACAAGATAACAATAAATAATTATATATATATATATATATATATATATATATATATATATATATATATATATATATATATATATATATAGAACAATAGAATTGATATGTGGTGTTAATGAACCACTCCAACAAAAAAATGGGGGACAAGAGCAATTCACTTTTTTTTTCTTCAATTCAAAACTTTTATTGATCTTTAATCTACAAAACAATCTTAGGGTTAAGATTTAGGGTTTACAAAAATTCAAAGAGATTGTAGACATTCAAATAGTTTATTTATTTATATAAAATTCACATTTCTCAAAATATGACTTATAAAATAAATTCATATGAAAAAGTATTATGATATTAATACAAATAAAAAATAATTTACCTCTAAAACTTTGAGCTTTAATTGTATAAATAAATGAATAATACTAAGAAGCACTAACATGAAAGAATTGAAAATTATAATATGAAATTTGGTGCTTAATGACTAATTTTGCATGAGAGAAAATAGGAATGCAAATATTTAAAATTAGGAAATAATTCTAGCGTGAGTATCATCACTTGTGTTAGGGCTTCTACAGAAAGAGCACTAATAAATAATTATTGCTATAATAAAGGAAGATTCTTTAGATTTTTTTAACGTTAAATTGAATTGTTGGGCCTTAATATTAAGCAGATAAATAAAATAAGTGGGCTGAAACATTTTCCATTCATATTAATAGTATCCATTACTATAAAGAGATAAAAATATTGGTGCCCCTAAATTATGGGGCCTATGGCTTGGTGCCCCCCATGACAACCCTCGGGGCCACACCTAATGACCATTACTCACCACTAATATAATTATATAATAATATTTTTTAATCTACGTGCAAAAGTAAATAATTACGTTAGGGGGATTGAGGGAGTATAATATACTCCCTCTGTCTCATCCTTATAGTTACATTTCCTTTGTAATTTACAAAGGAAGCGTAACTATTAGGATGAGACGGAGGAGTATGTACTAACCTAACAAGTTAGAAATTTTTTTATGAAAAAATTATTCCCTCAATCCCAACTTCAACCTCAACCTCAACTTCACACTTTTCGTTTGGATCCGTCCCAATTAACTTCATATTTCCATAAAAAGAAAAGACAATTAACTAATATTTTTCCAACATACTTTAATTTCAAATTTGCCACTGCTTATTTAATACACAAAATTTATTTTATTATTTATTTGTTACCTAAAAATATCATACTACGCCTAAAAATAAGTAAATAAGTAACCCTTCTTAAATTTCGTATTTACAATGAATGTGAAGATGCTCCAGAAATTACTGAACAAATTCATGTAACATCACAATGTGAACACAGCACTGTTATTTCAAATTCAGGAAAAAGATTGAGTTTCAAAAGTATGCTTCCAATCCTAAATAGAAGAACGACAACATACATACAACATGAAAGAGAGAGAGAGGCAAAATATAAAGAATAAATTACATGTGCATGTAAACATATATCCCATAATAATTAGAAAAAAAAAAGACAGAAAATACCTACAAGATATCCAATGCCCCCAACATAACCTGAACTACCCTCTTCCAAAGAGTGAATACAGACAACAAACAATGTCGATATAAACAATACAAAATGGAAGCCCATCCACTTCTTTATACTTTAATGATCATCACCACAGCACAAAACTTGCAACAACAATAGCAATGCCATTCAAGATGCTGCTTGCCAGCAGTGTAGTCTGCCCGCTTCTTGGAGGCGATCCCGGTTCCGACGTGCCATTGCCCGTGCTCGCTGCCGGAGGTCTCGCCACCACAGCTGGAAGCGGAGGTTCAGCCACATCGCTGTCTTTTAGGACCGGCTCTGGAGCTTGTGCCGGAGGCAAGTCTTGTTTCAGCATAATCTTGACGAGGCCAGCCGGTTGGACCGGTAACATGTATGGCGGAGTGTCTTTATAACCTAAGCACCGGTTTCCTGTAAACCAATCGAAACAGTGTGTTATAGGCAGAGTATAAATGCAGAGCGGATATGGCCTAGATTTAGATAGTCTCAGCAGGGATGGACTCACTTCTGTATCTGGCAGCTGTTGCAGGGAAGCTCGTTATGACGCCATTAATCCCCATATAAGTTGTGAATGTGTTGATCTCCACGCTTGCATCGGAGAAGAAATCCCATGCTTGTGAAAGGAACTCATTTTCGAACAAACGCACATACACAGTGAGATTAAAGGCTTGAAGTTTTGGAACAACATTCGTCTCACCGGTTTGGAAGGCCTTGCTCTCAGGAAAGACGGACTCTTTGTTGATGACAACAATGGAAGCAAATTCTTTTATAGCCAAAATGGTTGAGTTCAAAATGTCGCCGATATCCTCATCAATGTGGTACACACGCTCGTAATTGTTGCTGCCCTTGAACTTGGTCAGTACTGCACTATCTTTCGACATGATCAAAATCTTCTTGGCTGTTTGATTACTAATACCACTTGTACTTAGAGTTTCCAAAACGGCATTAGTTACATCCAAACCTTGTTTCGAGGCTAAATAGGCAGCATTCTGCATGGCAGGAACCACAATAAGACACTGTCACTTTCATCATGTCATTTTCCACACAATGTGAACAGAAGATTAGTAAGGACGAATGATGATTAAAAACCAGTTAAACGGAACAGTAATACTCCCTTCGTCATCCTGTAAGACTCTTTGCACTTGTTTTTTCACGGAAATTAAGAAAACTCACTTTAATAATAAAATGTAAAGTATGTAATGTGCGCTAGTGAAGATGACAATTTCGAAATTTAAGTGTATTGTAAGCCTATTAGATTGAGTGTTATTTCCTTAATAGGATGTGAAAATAATCTTAGAACAGACGAAAAAGGAAACCATGAAGAATTTTCTAGGACGGAAGTAGTAAATAGTTGAGCATACGAGTATGTGTGTTTGTGTGATGAAAAAAACTGAAGCATGCATCAAGAAGACTCACCTCGATGTTGATTAAGAATCCTTTGACAGAAGATGCACTGTTTGCATACTCCAAGAAATCGGATAACTGCATAAACTTCCCCTTATTCATGTTTCTTGGATTCCGAAACAACGAGTAATTTGTATACGGATTGGAAATAGCAGCTGCAGTGAAACAAGTACAATAACTTTGCAAAGTTAAAAACTATTCTCCAAGTCATTTAAAATTTGCATATAATTTGCAAATGGACAAAGGAAACTATAATTTAGAAACATGAAAACACATGATAGATGATTCGAGTTTCACTTACGTTGCAAGGTCTGAATTTGGCTCCAATTGAGACTATAGGTGAAAATTCCTCCTTGTATGTTAAGATCTGGATTATCTGTTGCTAATTTGATGAAGTCCGACTGAGTTACACTTGTTCGATCCCTGAGATTGATGGATCCCAAGCAAAAAGGTACTCCATCGCTGGACATTTGAACAGGGCAATCAAGTATATCCACACCATCTGATACAGCTTTGTCGTACGACGAATTAGTACAACCAGGATAGTCTCCACTTGCTCCCTCAGATGAGATAACGGTAAGGGGCACTGCATTAAAGTGAGCAGCTCAAACGTGTCACCATTGACAGCTCAAACATTGCAGATTTATATTTCAAAAGGAGTACAATATGCAACTGAAACTAAAAAAGAAATAACATTGATATCCATTCATGTAAACAATGCTGCTTACCTTGTTCTTTATCATTTTGGCTCAAGTGGGCATAGCAATCTGCAAGAAAAAAAATATTGAACCAGAATTAAAGAGTGTATAGAATGGTTCATAAGTCATAACACTATATTCTATCTGAGCCCTGAGGTGACAAAAGTAACTGTGTTTGTTCAGCAAGTAAAACCAGATGATCTAAAGTTGTCAAACGAGGAGTCATCATTATCAGAAGAGAGAGGAAATTGGTGCTCTAGGTCGATAAATCTAGATAATACACCCAACAAAAAAGAACAAGAAAGAGTAATTCGAGTATGAACATTACATGAATCAAACGTAGACGACACGGAAACAAGATACTAGACACGAGGCTGAGTTTCCAGAGCTTTATAACTGACGATATTAAAGATAAAAGGGTGTAGAAGACCAATGCTTACCAATGGTTTGTGATGGAGAAATGGGGAAATCGGAGAGCACACCATCAACAGAAAATTGTCCATTGTCAATGTACTTGAGATACTCTGAAACAGGATCAAAGCTGAAATCATACGGTATGGCTCCATCATTTGCAAAATTAGACGCAAAAACTTCAAGTCCCGCTTTATGAGCATCAACTACAAGAGAGGTGTTCTTCGTTATATAATTGCTGTTGTCTACTTCATAAATGTAGGTTTTGGGAACAAGGATTCCCGAAGCAAAGGCTTGGATTGCTGTAAGATTATTCAAAAGTGAGCCGTATGTTTGGTTAGTCGTGGGCTCCATTTCGTCTTTTCCCAGAAACTGGAAAACGAGCTTCGTCCTCCCTGTTCTGAACCGTGATGCAATGCTCCTCAGGAAGCCCACCTCCGGTGATGAAATGTAACTAATAATCACACGTCTAGACACGGAAACAATGAAGCTCCTCATACTCATATTATGTTGTGTGTAGAATGCATCATACTGCACAACACAAGGATACAAATAAAGTAAGGTTGATCATGATTTGCCAATAGCTTAAAATTTTCCGTAATAAGGTCAACAGGACTTGATTTATTTACCGGTATGCTTAGCCACAATCCAGGAGGTCTTATTTGGTCGAACATAGATTCAACAGTAAGAATTTGATTTGCTTGCAAACCATCAAGGTTGGGGGGACGAGAATAAATCCTTTGTTTCACTGTTTCAAGTTCAAAAGATAGTCAGTATAAACATAGCAAGTGTTTATACATAAGTATATAAAACTTGAGTAAGTTGTAGCACGATGGCATGGTACAACAGAAATAAACGAGTCACTCGGCAGACAACTCAAACACCAATAATAAAAACCCAAAACAGAAGTTTCTTTAGTATAGATGATAATTCAAACATTACTCGAGGCCAGTAAGTTTGATGAATCCAAACTCCAGCTAATTTTCATCTAAGCTGAAGCCTATAAAATGTGTTTTAAATTTTGTTTTCGGTGTAGTTCTTGCTATTTCTGGTGGTAGTGTTTTATTTGTAACTAAACTGAAGCTTCTTACCAGGAAACAAAAGGCACTGGAATTATGTCTATTACAGTAAATCATTCAGACGGTTCAATTAAAAGCTATTCCAATTATGAACTTCGTTTTAACATACAGAAAGAAGCAGGATCAAGAGGCGAACCGAGATGTTAGATTCGATCAATCAAGCTATTTGGGAAACATGTTAACTTACAAGTCACAGGTACTAGATCTTTAAGGGTGAAATCCAGGGAAAACCATCCCCGCGTCGAGACACCATTGACGACATAGGTGCTTTGCCTGGTTTTATATACTATGTCAATGTCTGAAGAATTTTCAAGCCTGATATCTGAAAAGCAAATTCCAGCTCCATCTTTTGTAAGTTGAACATCACACGACACGAGAACGTTAGGTAAGCCAGTTTGCACTGCCAGTGAATATGCATACACGCTGGAATCAGGAAATAATCCTGAAAATCCACCTTTTCCTATCACCAAAGGCTCATTTCCTGCAAATAAAATCATTAAATGTTTAAACTAGATCAAATTCCAGGAATCATGAATTAAATTAAGGTCAGAAGAGTCATAAACTGTACAGATTTCCATACTATCAATAATAAGATCATGAATTCAGCTTCACCTTGAATTCATCTCTCCTACAAAAGTGGGAGGAAGAAAAGGAGAAAGCATTCAAAACATAATTTTCTATACTATTACACAGCAGTGTGCTCTACCTAACATCCTATTCAAACCAATGCAACTCAAAAAAGTGAAGCAGAGAACAAGATATCTCTTAAAAGATTAAAATCTTTTTACCTTAAATTTTCTCTATACAAACCCCCCACAATTTTAATTTATCAAGTCAACATGAAGTCAAAGAGTAGAAGAAGAAAGCTCGCAAATCAAGAAGTGATACAAGAAGGGGAAGTTTCAAATCCATCACCATAAAATGAAAATTCTGATAAATCTTGCCAAAAGAAGAAATAGCTACAGAAAACGATGCAAATCAAAACCTCAGATGTTCTGAGAAATCAATCAGCACATAACCTAAAACAAACACTCTTTCAGTGCCACATTTCTCTACAGGACAACATTTAAACACTCCCCCATCTCCCCACCCACCCACCCACCCCACAAAAAAGAACAGCAAATCAAGAAGCTAAACCAGAAAAAAAGAGAGATCTTCTACCAGTAAGCGTTTGCCATTGACTGGGTGGGGCCCCAGATCTTTGAGCAGCTGCCGAGGAGCAAAGCAGCAGGAATGTCAAGAAGCTGAAAACTGGGCGGAGCTTCCACATTGCCGGCGGCGTATCTCGCCGGTAAACTGACTGAACTGGGCTGCTGCTTTTAGCTGTTTTTTTTCTTTACAAGTACAGCTATAGAAGAATGAGAAACATAGAACAATTCAAAAGATTAACAGACGACGACGGGGGGAAGAGAGAGAGAGAGAGATTAGACTCGTCGATAATGCATTTGTTTATTTCAACATCCACGTTCTGTAGCCTTTATGTACCTGGAGCTGTAGGGCACCATTATATTTATATTACTAATTAATTTCAGTGTTTTGTTTTGTTAGTTAGTTTAATATGATTATCTATGGATTACCGTAGAGTGGTAGAAATTTTCAGCAGTTTAGCTAATGAAGCTCAGTTGAACAACGCCAAGAATTAATTAATTACGGATAATTATCATTAATCACCAACTAATCCCATCTTTGTATTTTCTACGCGTTCCAGCATTTTCTTTTCTGTTTTCTCTCTCTCCTGTCCGAAGCCGGCTTCCACAGCACGGCGCGCCGATGTTGATCAAAACCCTCAGCGAATTGTCAACCAGCTTGAGCCAAGCTGAGCCGCCAAAGCCGATTCTTCATCGGACAAAGGCTAGCTGGGGACCGAAACATGGGTCAGCGCTGTTCTGGCAACGATCCACGTGGCGATCTACCATTTGGTAGCAAGTGACGCCAGCCCAACGCGTAAAACGGGTCACGTTCGTAGTGGGGCCACGACTCACGAGTAGGTCCGACCCGGTGACTGGCCTTTCGGGTCCTGGGTGGATATCTAAGATGGATTGAGGTTTGCAGAAAAAGAGAATTTATTAGTGATTTTTAATTACGGTGGACCACTCCTACGTGGAAGATTTTATTTTACGACCAAGTCTGATGATTACGCGACAAATTACATTATAGCTACGCATTTGTTCTCCTTCTTTTGTCATAACTATATATGTAATTTAGTTGATTATATGTGTTTTTTTGTTTCCACATGCTATAAATAAAAATTTTAACAGTAAAAATCTGGATTTAAATAATAGTAGAAATTTAATGTTTGGATATTACATTATAATCTGATTAAGAATTAGTCCGTGTTAATTGTGACGAGGTTGCCTAATATGAAACGGAGAATAAACACACATTTATAGTTACTGTACTATTCAAATGGTCCATCTATGTGAATTAAAGAGTACTGTGGTTATTTAATATAATTACTCCCTTTATTGGATTTGTATGCGAATTAAAGAGTTTCGTGGTTATTTAATATAATTACTCATTTCATTCGATTCTAATGATACTATCTGTTTTTTTACGTGAATTAAAAAATATTGTTATTTAATACAGTATATAGTGAATAGTTGTATCAATGTATGTGTGAGATTCATATTTTAATTGTATTAATAAATGTGTATGAGTGTCATATGTGTAAAAAATAAAATTAAACTCTTTAGGACCAACGTGTCAAAATGAAAAAAAATGATTATTTAAGGGAATGGAGTGAGTATATTTTTAAAGTGTTTCAACAATTTATGTTTGCTTTTTGAGCTGAGATTAAGGAATATAGTATTTTAATATGTGGTAGATTGAAAGATAATACTCCCTCCGTCTTGGGTATTTTTACTCATTTGTACGGGCACGGAGATTAAGACGTGTTATTTTTTTAATATATAATTTAAGAAAAAATATGGATAAATTAATAATATAAAAAGAAAAAAGTAAATAAAGTTGTTGGGAAAAATGAATAAAGTGTAAAAAAGAAAGTAAAGTTGTTGGAATTGATGAATAAAGTGTAAAAGTAGGTAATAGAATATTATATATTTTTATCATTAATGGAATAGGTAAAAATACGTGGGACGACCCAAAATGGAAAGGGGGTAAAAATACGTGGGACAGCCCAAAATGAAAAGTGTGTAAAAATACGTGGAACGGGGAGAATATTATATTTAATGGTGTACCCCACTAATAGGGGCCCCCACCGCCCCAGCCCAGAGGATTGGTGGAGGAGGTAAATCGTAGGATGTGCCTCAAGTGACTTATAGGGAGTGCTAACTGTTTAATTTGTGCTTGCAATGAGTTAAATCCATGTCAAAGGTAGGATTCGAACTCCCACCTTGCAGCAACCAAGCGCAGTTGGAGGGTTGATTCGAACTCCCACCATTTACCAAGCGCAGTTGGAGGGTGGAGGACGTTATAAGGAGTGCTCACTGTTTAACTTGTGCTTGCAAATGGTCAAATTCATGTCAAATGAAGGATTAGAACTCGCACCCTACAGCAACCAAGCGCAGTTGAAAGGTCTTTCCACCCTCCTCTCTACCACTTGAGTTATGTCCTGGGGACAATAGTATTATATTTAGTTTAAAATATGTAGTTGTATGAGGGTTGTACGTGGATTCTATTAAAATATATTAATTGTTTTTACGGGGCTCCATCTATCAAAAAGAAAAAATATAAAGATTGAAATTGAAATGTGGCTTTCAAATTAAAAATATATAAAGTTCAAAACGGGATGAGGGAATAAATTAAAACTTATTATTGGAGTAAGATATAAATTACAAATTTAAGATAAGTGATGATCTACAAAGATAAGGTTTAAAATATAAATGGATTTATTTGTTTTTTCCACATGAATTAAAAGTATTATTATTTCATTTGTAATGGGTAGTTGTAATTGTGAATATGTGAACTCCATATTTTAATTGTATGTCTATGTAGATCACATATTTGTATAAAAGAAAATGAGACCTTAAAAGCGGACGCTTAAATTGAAAAAATAAGACTTTTTGAAATAGACTATGTGAGTAATAATTAATATTAATTTCTATATACGTTAATTAGAGATTAAAAAAAAAAATCTATCAGACTCTATTAGACAATCAATTTATAAATTAATTATAAAAGCATTTAAAACTATTAGTAACATAGTCGTATAAAATTTGTCTTTAATTAAATGTTATTTTATTGTAATAAATTATAAAATATTATTTTAAAAAATATATTTAATATATGAAATTTTAATATAGTTGTTACTAAATTATTTTGAATAATTTTATAATTTTAAATTTTAAAGTAATAATTTTATATCTTTCCGATTCTACTCAGCCAATATTTCGAAATTTATATTAAAAAAACACCTTAATAGTATGAGTAAAACTAGTGATTAATATTTATAGTGGGATTATCTAATGCAGCCTTTTCAACCGTAAAACATATCGTCGTTAATATTTTTTTGTTAGCATAATTTTTTTTTCAACCGTATGTGATCAATAATTAATTAATTTGAGAAGAGTAAATTTGTATGTTTTGCGGACACATTGTGCCTCATAAGAACCTAAGAATTTATAGTATTAAATTCTTGTTTTTACAGGGGCATGGTGTGTCACGAGATCAACTCATATTATAGAAAGTCTGTATGATTAATGAACAATTATTTGATTTATATACAATGCATCTGAGTGCATTAAAATGTTTACGAGTTAAAAGTTTTTCTGTCTCATAATTATTTGAAGCTTTAAATTTTGTCCTAAAAAAATATTTGTATCAATTTAATAGCATAATTATGAGTTTACTTTCAATTTTACTCAAGCAGAAAATCTAATTTTTCGTCGGAGATTCCATTTAATTTGGAGAAAACCGGCCGGTAAGCTGATGTGGAGCTTCAATTAAATATCCCCCAAAAAAATACACGTCATATCAAATTTTAAATTTTAAAATAAAAAAGTCTATGAGTCATTATCCACATCATTTTAACATAAATAAATAAATTAATATATATTAGATTAATAACACATTAAATTTTAAAATATAAATAATTATTTAATATATTGGAAAATGTATAAATAAATTAAATTAAAAAGACAATTTATAGTGTGCATCCGGGTGCATCTAAAGATAGAGTGCACCCACATACAAATATAAACAAAAATATATACAATTTAATTGTTAATTTTTTTAATGAAAAATTGTATATAATATTCAATAAAATGTTATACACATATGAATGTTAATTTTTAATGAAAAATTAATGTGAAAAAAGTATACAATTATTACAAAACACGTATACAAAATAGAATAATATGTATACAAAATAGAATAAAAAAGTATACACATATGTGTGCACCTAATATACACTCAATTAAAAAAACCAAAAATTAAAAAAGAAAATTAAATCCAATCTCATAAACCCTAAATTAAAAAAATCAAATTCAATCCCCCAAATTGATGAACCCTAATCCAGTTTCAATCAACCCCATTTAGATCGTCGAGAAGAGATCTTCAAGGGTGCAGATGTTGCGGAATGGACCAATTCTCGATTGTGGTGCAGTCATTGGCTGCTTCGACGCCTGCCCCTGCGGCGGTGCAGTAGGAAGAAAAGGGGAGCGGAGAAGAGGGTGGGTGATTGCTGGTTTAGTGGTCGGAGGGGTTGCTTTGCTGATTGCGTTGGGAGTGGCGTTCGCTTATGTGAGGAGTGCAGACGGCGAAAAAAGTTGGCTGATGGAGGAGGCGGCGCCGGAGGTGAGGGTGGCGCTGCCGATGACGAGCGTAGCGAATAGCAAGCCGCCGGTGATATTGGGGAATCGTAGTCGGCCATTCTTTGAGAATGAATTTGTGCGGATTTGATTTGGTTGCTGGTTGCTGGTTGCTGCGAAGAGGATGATGAACAGATTTGATTTGGTTGCTGATTGGGGAGAAGATGATGAAGAACAGTTTACTCATTTCATTTTTTTAATTTTTGTTTTTCTCTTTTTAATTTTTAATTTTTTAATTAATGTAAATCTTAATTTTTTTGTATGTGAAATATGATGTGTCACCATTTCTTTATTTTTTAATATATGTATATTATTTTAAATTTAAATTTAATATTAGGTGTCCATTTATTTATTTATTATTATTGATAATGTGAGGTGACATTTTTATTGGTGTAATTTTAATTGAAGAGCTACCTCAGCATATGTAACCGGTTTTCCCGAAATTGTACTGTCACGTGCGCCCCACGTGATGGTTTTCCAGCCAAAATTGAGGGTTCCAACAAAAATTGGACAAAATTGAAAGAAACATAAAAATTATAGGATAAAATCGATACAAATAATTTTTTGGGACAAAATTTAAAGTTTCAAATAGTTATGGGACAAAAAAAACTTTTAACTCAATGCATACATTTCTTAAAATACACCCAATGAAAAATACGAATAAATAAATACATTTAAAATGTGTTTTTTAATATATACATGTATCCATTAATAAATTAAAATTTATAATGTTCGTTGTTAGTTCTTTTAACAAATAATTATTGTTACAACTGAATATATATAAAAAATAATAATATATTTATTGAAAAATACATATTCATCATCATTATTACTTAAAACTAATAATAAACTTGGTTAGGGGAAAAAAATTGGTACGTAATGTCAAATGCATGCATTCTGGGTGCTTATCAACTACTTATTTGTTTATTATTATCATTTTATTTTAAGAGAGAAAATAGGATAATTGAAAATTTGAAATTCGTTTGTTACATGTGAATATAGAGTGTATCCAGCACATGAAATTATTTTAATGTAAATATATAGTAGTATTGAATTCATGACTTCAGCAATGATGTTCATTCAGAGTAACAAGCTTTTGCTTTTCAATTTTATTATTTGGTTTTTTTTACAGAGTAGTCTAAAGGAACAGCTAAATACAAAAGAAAATAGTGATTTTTTTTATACTTATACATTTAAATTAAAAATAAAAATAAAAATATATAATTACAATTATATTTTAAATTTAATTATAAATTTATGGGGTAAATTTGTGTGAGATCGTCTCATGGTAAAATCATTTCACGCTTTGATAATTATTATTATTAAAGATGCTATCATGAGTTTCCATCATTTGAATACCGCTTTTCATCATATAATCCCGAAAATAGGGGTGCACCCTAAAAATAGAAACAATACACAATATCAAAAATCTTACAATATTAAAATATTGTAAAAATGTCACATTCTTTTTACGCATAATCTAGACAAAATCAACAATATTATAGTACATTTTATTCTAATCAATTATCCAAAATAGAATTTCTCTTTCTTACATTATTACAACAAAAAAGTTATTTTTCTTAAATTTCATGCCACCAAATACGTGCATGTATTCCTTACATCATTATAACAAAAAAATTAATTTTCTTAAACTTCAAGCTACCAAATACATGCATGCAAACCTGGAGAGAGTATCATTTTCTATTAATCTTATAAAAGTCATTATTTGAGATAGTTTCACACTAAGTCTTTGTGTAAATACTAAGGAAGTGTTTGATTAATATTGAGCAAATAATACTACATGGAGCTTAAAATTTTACTAAAAATAAGGAAATTTACATGGGATTATATCAATTTTAGTCATTTAGGATAGACCAAATCCAATTTCAGTTCTCAATTTTTATAATTTCTCGAAATTGGTCATCCGGTGTCTGATTTTAGTCATTTTAGTCCACTTTTTGTCCTTTTTTCACCGGCAAATTCCTTAAAGTCGTCGGAAAAAATGACCAAAAGGAGCAAAAGTGGACTAAAAGGACTAATTTCGAACACATGAGGACAACTTTTGAGAAATTACCAATCCTTAGGATTGAACTTGAATTTGGTCTATTTTAAGGGACCAAAATTGATATTTTCCTATATTTACACACTAATTGCACTTAGGCTGACTTATTTTACTTCTAAACCCGTTAGTTAAAAGCAAAAGGCTCGGTAGATTAAAACCTTAAGGGAAGGTGGGCTACCATATCCTATGAAATTTATAAAGAATTAAGACAATTCTCATGTTAATTCCTTGCTTATGATATTTCCAAGCTATGTTAACCTACCTAATAATTTTAATGAACCAAACTGTGGGTACACCAATATAGTATACTCTAAAATTATAGTAGGTTATATTTAAATTGAGAGATTTATAAATTCATCATTAAATTTCTTTTTTCATGTTTGGATTCAATATTAAATCTACAAATTTATGAATTCAAAATTTAAATAAATAAATTTAAAATTGTGCATTTGAATTTGATATTTTTAATGGTTTTGAAATTATTTTCAAATTCTTACTCAAATCATATTAATGCTTCCATATAGAACAATATATATATATATATATATATATATATATATATATATATATATATATATATATATATATATATATATATATATATATATATATATATATATATATAATATGAATTGATCTAGTGTGTACACTAACTAACAGACCCATATTTTTTTATAATGGGTCAAATGTTAAACCTGGATGCTGGCGTCACTTTTCTCCTCACTCATTTTTTTACTCAAGTTTTCTTTTCATTTCTCACTAATACAATTAGTTATTAATAAGTATACATTTATTAATAAAATGTTATACATTTATTTAATAAAATTTATACACTTTAACTATAACATAATTAACCATTTTGTAGTAGGGATGACCAACTAAAATAATTTATCGAACCACAGGGAGGTTGGCGCTAGAGCTTAAGCGATATGACACTTATCATGATTTTATATAAACTAATCATCGAGTGGAATTGTTGAACAAGTATTAAAATGACATAAATCAATTAAACAAAGTATGATCAAACGATTAAAATGAAGTAATGTAAAGTTATTTTTCAAATTAAGCAAAAGTGGGATTAACAACAATTAAGTAGTCGAAAATCTTAGGATACATGCATTAAACTCATATGAATCAAGGGTATGGATTAAGGGTCAACTCTAAATTCACCTAAACTCCTTCTCAAGATGAATATGATTAATTTCAATTAGCACAAAGGTTGGTTCTCATTCAAACAATTCCAACTAGGTACTAAGCTTGAAATAAGAATTCCTTCACACAATTAATCAATCTCTCGATCAAACCAATCGTATGTCCTATCAAAGGGTTCTAAACTCTAAAGGATTTCTCAATCTCTTTATAATTTATAATGCACATGAAGTGTTTGATGAAATGATTCATTCAAATGTCCTAATCACATAATTGATTTCTCAATCTCATAATATATTTAGAGCATCTAAACACACAAATTATTAAAAACCTCAAGATCTAAGCATCAATGATAGGAAATCAATTAACTCAATCACCACATGAATTCAATTACATAGATCCCAAAATTTAACCACAAACTTCCATGTTGCTAATCTCATAAGGGAGATTAGCCTACAATCTTCATAAGATCCTTAACATAGACATTAAAAACCTTACAAATCATGGTAAACTAGAGCATTAACACAAAATTGGGATGAACACTCCCTTGGATTGGCTCCAATTGAATCTCCTTCCTTCCTTTGGTGATCACCCACACTTCCTTGCTTCTTCACTTGATTTGGATGGTAGAATTTATGGAGAGATGATGTAGAATCAAAGTATGGATAACAGGGATGAAGAATATGGTGTAAAATAAAAGGATTGGTGTGTGAGGTGTGTGAGCAGCTTGGTATTTCGTGTCTCTCTCCTCAAAGGTTGAATTGATGGGTATTTATACTCATTGGGGCCTTCTAGAAGAATTCTGATTTTTTTACTGATCAGGCACCTACACGACTCGTGTGCTACAACACGGGTCGCGTGCTGCAACACTAGTCGTGTGATGCAACACGGCCAAGGGATGGTCGTGTTGTGCGTTCTGATGTCGTCGCACGGCTATCTGTTACAGGTCCGTTTGTAGTACACGGCTCGTGTAGCACGACACAGCTCGTGTACTTAAAACGGCTGGCCCTGTTCTTGCTGCCCTATTTTCTTCTTCCTTCTTTCGTCTCCCTTCTCTATTTTCGCTCCGATTTCACCTGTTTTACATATGATTAAGTTCATTCACACTCAATTCCATAAAAACACATAATTCCATCAAATAACACATAACTACGGAAAAAATATACAAAAATATGCATAAAAAGACACTAAAATTTAGGTGAAAATATCACTCATCATAACACAATTCTCATTATGAATACGGTGAAACTCTTCATCAATTGCAACCAAATCACTCTTTGAACACTCTAGCTGTTATTAAAAAAACGTTATACACTTATTCAATAAAACGTATAGACTATATATGTAAAACGTATACATAATAAATCAATCTTCGAACACGTCAACTGTTTATTAATAAAACGATATACATTTGTTCAATAAAACATAAACACTTTATGCTTAAAAAGTATATATTAATAAACATTTGAGTCATCCACCAGAATTTTCAATGCTCAGTAATTGTGAAGGCAACCAAACAACTTTTCCAATTCACGGGACGATACATTCAGCGAGATCTGATCAAAATTTTGACAGAAATAAAAAATTTAACAACTCAAATAGTCAGACCTAATCAGAAATAAAGTGAAAATTTTGGAAAAAGAAGATAACATAAAAAATCGAAGAATCAAATCGAAATCATTCAAGAAGAATTAAACATCAAAGAAGCAAAATTACCAGATCTGAATCGTGAAATATTTCAAAGAGAAAATCAGCGACGGCGCTCGGTGGATTAACGACTAGGACGGTGGGTGGAGGAGAAACGATAGAGACGGTGAACGGTTCATATTTCGGAGAGAAAGTGGAGCGGCGACTGAAACGATGGGTGGAGGAGAGAAGGCGGAGAGAGGAGAGACGACGTTGAGAAGATTTGGCTGAGGCAGTTTGGATGGTGGAGTGCGAACGTGAGTGAAGAGAGAAAAAATAGTTGATTATGGTGGGTGAGTAGATAGAGAGAGGAGAGAATGATGGAGGTTGAAAATGAAATTAGGGTTCCATTTTTCTTGGAGTATATATGTCAGGTCAACGGCTCAAAATTGACCCGGTTGGACCTTATAATTGGGTATCGTAGATTTTATCTTTTAATGTATGAAAAAGACAATTTATAGTGTGCATCCGGGTGCACCTAAAGATAGGGTGCACCCATATACAAATAAACAAAAACATATATAATTAAGAGTAAAAATGTATACAATTTAATTGTTAATTTTTTTAATGAAAATTTGTATATAATATTCAATAAAAAGTTATACACATATGGATGTTAGTTTTTTTAATGAAAATTTAATGTGAAAAAATATACAATTATTACAAAACACATATACAAAATAAAATAATATGTATACAAAATAGAATAAAAAGACATACACATATTGATGCACTCTTGCACCCGGGTGCACCCAATATACACTCTATGAAAAAATATAAAATTAAATAAATTAATAAAAAATATTTTTAATAAAAAAAGTTTTGAACCCCTCGCTGGCACGCAAGTCAACAACTCCCAAACTGCACAACCCCTGACCCCATGCAATCCCCCACCCCCTTAAAAAAATGTAAAAAATATTCTAATATGTAATTTTTTTAATATATTAATTATTGTACGATTAATTTTTTAAAACATAATTTGAATTATTTAATTAAATTTTACAATTTCGTAAATACTGTATCTACTTTTTTTTAAAAAAAAATCTTTTTTAATTTTTAAGATATTACATTTAAGAAATATTATATTATCATTATATATTTTATTTGAATATAAAATTCAAAATTATTAATAATTTAAATAGTTAAATCTATTTTAAGGAACTTTAAAATAAGAATTAAACAGTAAAAAGGATAATTAAGATTGATGAAATAAGTTAATAAATAAATAAAAGACTAAGTTTAATAAAGTAGATTGAATGAAAGATTTTACCCTTTATCTATATTCTAAAACTAAAATATCAAATGAAAGATTTTACCCTTTATACATGTGACTCTAAAACTAAAATATCAATCCTAAGTGAAAGATTTTACACTTTATACATGTGACTCTAAAACTAAAATATCAATCCTAAATGATAAAGATTTTACCCTTTATACATGTGACTCATTTAACTAATATAATAAAAAAATATAAGGATATCAATGCATCTATCTATTTGTCTATTCTATTATTACTCTTTGGTGTAGATAGAAATTGGAGAGTTGATGTGAAACGCACTAATAGTGTAAAATGGCTTCCATGAAAACGACTATAGGGAAAGTTTCTTCAATTAAAAAAAAAAAAACAAAAAGGGACTTGTCATTTAATTAATTCTACACGAGTTGATCTGGTCATGCTATTCCATTTGGAGGTTTTTGAGTTTACCAAATACTATAATTTGGGGTCAACTAATTAATTTGGTTAAGCTGTGTTCTAATCGTAAATATATACTGTATTTTCTTAATAATTAAATCTACAAATGATTACAATTTAATATTTTGTTGGAAAATTTTAGGTGAATGGAAAAGTAACCTTAGAATGATGTCTAATAGATTAAAATGTATCTATGAAGAAGTGTGATCAAAGAGTGTAATTTTTGAATAAATTGTGTATTTTTATGAAAAGACATTTGAATTTGAATTTAATATTAAATCCAATGGTCGCATCAATTCACGAAAAGATGTCTTAAAATCTATAAATAGACTCTCCTATTCTATAATTCAGCTCTCGAATGACTCGTTCACTCGAGTTACTTAAGACACATGTGTCTTAGATGTCTAATAAAATTCGAGTTGTCTAAAGAATTCGTAATGTATTCCAACGTCGTCCTACTCCTAAGGTGAGTTCATAATACCGGTTGGTTCACTGAATCTCGTGATTTGTTGTGCTAATGTAAGTCATTGTATCTTGAAGATGATTGTTGTAGAACTGTAAGCACCAGAGCGGGACAATTTCGTTTTAAAGAGAAAGAGTGTAATTCTTGACTCGACTCAAATTCCGTTCTTATTATTTTTGTCACATTTTTCTAGTCAACATATTATACCTAAACTCATATATACCCAACACATTTTACTCCAGTTGATTTTCTATAATTCAGTTTAATGGAGTTGATTATTATTCCCTCTGGCCACTTACAAGGTATCGTTTGCTGTTTGCACGTTGACAATTCAAAGGTCTTTATTTGTTTTTTGCACATGGACTAAGGGATATTATTATTATAGGTAAAGTGGGTAGTTGTATTAGAGAGAAGTGGTGAGTCATATTATGTACTTTTTTTATTAAATAGAGGAAATTGATACATTTGAAAGTGAAATTGATACCTTGTAAGTGGTCGGAGGTAATACTTATTAGTAAAACAAAATGTTATTTATGACTTATATATACACGACGTATACCTTCTTTTTACAACTTGTATTTTGTAAAATCTATAACTCCATCGGCTCAAAGTACTTTTAACACCTTTCTTACCTGCTCACCCGACTATTTATTCACAAATTGTAATAACACACAATATTTACATCTTCACAACACTATCATATTACAAAAGTGACACATACTTTTACATTTTATTAATCAAATACCAATAACTTTATTTATATAATTTCCATATTAGATAACCCAAAGTATCCGTACTTGGAGTATTGTGAACCTTAAAAGTTAAATCTTTTCAATTCACATGCACGTATGAGTGTGCAGAAATAGCCGGTAAGAAGAGAGTAGTATTTAAGCACACAGGATCTTTTGTAGAGTTTTCGTGTATTATATATATGTCACTAATTATATGATTGATACATACGAAGGGAAAAAAAATTCAACCATTGTCTGTAAAGTTGATATTTTTCTTCCTCTCCAGAGGCCAAAACCGTAACTCTGCTATAGAAGAGTGGAGAGAACAGAAAACTTAGGGAGAGAGAACACATAAAACTATTACGATGAGGAGAGGTGGAGGGGTAGAGGCGGATGAGGGAAATAGGAGAGACAGAACGGTGGAGGTGGAAAAAATGAGGGAAAGAGGATACGCGGAGGGGTGGAAAAAAGAGGAATGAATTAGGGTTCAAATGAATTTGGTTGAATTCCATTTAAACACTCAGAGTCATAGGTTCGGTTCAATTCGGTTGGATACTAACAACATATATACAATAGTAATTGCCTTATTTTATACAAGCAATCAAATGAATGAATGAATTATTTTAAAAACCATCTTTATATACACTTACAAACCTAATAATCCTCGTTGTAGTAAATTGAAATGTGACCTATGAAGAGGGAGTTTCACTAGGAAATGCATGTTGGCCTTACTTATTGAAGAAGGACCTGCTTCAATGGGTCTGGTTGAGTCACCTTGGGAAGAGTAGAACGCTCGGACTGGGAAAATACAATGAGTATTTGCATAAGGATCATAACCAGAGCCAAGAACACAACGCAAAACGCGACTTCTCCCCACGAGAAAGGAAAACATTCAAACAGTCTTACAATAGCAACAATTAGGAGACTCGACCAAACGAGCACAACCTGCTCATCAAGAGTTAAAGCTTTGTTAAAGAGTGTGCAGTAAGATGCAAGAATACAAAGATCAACCATACCATTAAAGATCTCTTCGGCCTGCCAATGTCATGGCATATTTCAACTCCAAATGTATCTGTTTCAAGATGTCTTTCCAACAAGGCATCCTGGGTCAATAAAATAGAGGGGAAAATGTCACCACTTACCGTTCAAACCTAACATTTCTTCTTAGTGTTGATATGGCTTATGTGTCTCACTGCCACATCAAAGGTGCCTACTGAGGGGTGTGCAGGATTATGGTCATAAAAAAGTACATCAAGTACAAATCTAATCAACATAACCACCTCATGATAATTGATTTAGCTTTTTATGATGCAATGCATTTTGCTTTGTACAGAGTTCTAGAACAACATTAGCACTTGCGAGCATTCGTGCAGCAATAATAAACAAGCACATAAGAGTGACTATGTAACACCTAAATTTTTACCCACTAAAATTATTAAATGTTTAAAGGGATGAGAATCAGCATCTCTGATTCTGCATTAGAGCCATTTCACTTTTAAACAACAGAGAAGGACATCAACAAACTTATTAAGTATTTCATTGTGTTGTGAAATCTCATTACGATGGGCGGTGAATCAACATTTACTTGAAAATAGGACCAGAAAACTCATTTATGCAGTCACGATCATATTAGAATAAGTTTTTATTATAATCAATATATTTCTGTCAGCCAAAAATCTTCACTGAGCCTGAGATATGAGAATCTGGGATTGACAGATAAACTTCCAAGTCTCAATTTAGTTTTCGATCATTATAATATCTAGTTTCTTAACAACATGTGTGTGTGTGTGTTTAATTAATTAATTAATTAATTAATTTCTTTATCATGATGCAGCTAAATCGATTACTAGATATTCATTATAGCGCCTACTAAAATGATTCCCTAATGAAAATGTTTGTATTGCACAAATAACATGTCCCAAACCGTGGTCATGAAAATAATACCTTCGCCACAAACACATCTTTGCACCATTGTGAAATCCCATTACTAGTTTCAGGTAAATCTTGCATTAGATGTCGCTCAATATACACATGTACCTACAACATGAGGGTATCAACTTCAGTTAGATACTTGAGAGAACCAATTAAAATAACAACATTGCAACACCAAGATGAAGATATTGCTTGAAAGTGGCCAAAAGCTACTTGAAGTTGGTGAGGAGATGCTTGAGCATCTCCTCAAAGGCTCTACCGCTAAACCAAAAGCTACAGTTGATGTTGTAAACTAAGTGGGACTTTGATACCAGTGTTAGCATCAAAGGTGCTACCACCACACATAGAATTATAATTAAGGGCATTTCATACTTAATATTTGTACTGCAATATTTTCTTGAGGCGGGTGTCAGGCATTGACCCTATGGTGACAAATATAAGGGGGCTGTATTTAAATCAAAACTTCAAGACGCCAAAATTCCAACATTGAGCATTTGAACTTATAAGCAAAAGTTGTTTTAAGCAGAAATTAGCATACAAAAGACCCATTTTAGTTTCTTCAAGCTAAAAGTAGAACTATAAGCAGGAATATATATATATATATATATATTTCGCAAACATCCTGATGTAAGCTTAGGCCTACTGCCTACATATGGCATGCCTGTTTCCACATGCTGAAACTTTTAGAATGATAAAAAAAGTATCTCGATATAGAAGAATTAGGAGGCAATTGGTAGAGGAAATTAAGGAAAATTCTCAAAATAATATTGTAAAGAGAGAGAAAGAGTTTGGAGTGATTCCCATGCTACATCCTTACTACTATGGGGTATATAAATTCCAGAGCTATCTTACATAAATCATCTTCTTTTTACTAAGAGAGTTAAGATATGAATGAGCTTTGCTGACTTCACACCATTTCTACTTTACCAATAACTCCTGATAAAATAATGCTTACCACAGACGAGCGACCCCTCATGATTCTCAATAGAGTAGGTCGAGGTTCATTTTTTGGAATAGCTACTGTTATATTATAAATTACAGGAACGAACGATCTCAAATGAGTAACAGCTGCCACAAAGCCCTGGATAAAGAAGACAATAATTACATGGCACAAAGCAAATTATCCATCAATTTCATGCAAATGTAGTTGTAACATAAATAACCTTAGTGCGGGGAATCAGAACATTCCTCGGAATAGGTAAACCAGCTGAAGCAGCATAATCTTGAGCTGCTACAAGTTTTGCCTGGGTAAAGCGAGTTCCTTCAACAAAAAGAGCCAACCAAAAAGGTATAGGGAAATCACTTAGCCCCTCAAATCCAGACTGCAGTAAAAGATATCAAGAACAAGATGAATGAAATAATATAGTTTGACAATCCAAACTTCCAAAGTGATGAGGTGACTTATGATTTTACAACATACCTTCAAGGTGTTTTCATCTTTAGCCCAACTTCTCTGCAAAAATATAAATCCAGAAAACCACATTGACCAACCTATAACCTGCATATATGGGTCGACATCATTGCTTAGAGTTTCTTTGAGCATAAGATATTTAGATAATTATTAAGATATCAAAATTGATACTAATGTATAATATTTATTTCAAAGTTCATAAAAAGAACATTTCTATATTATAGCATGATATGGTGTTAGTACTTTAGGATGTGGTTTCCAAATGGCTAAAAAGACTTTGGAAAACTCACGGGGAGGCATAATATTTCTTTCTTTATCAAAGCTAAAGAGCTGCCAAGACAACCTGCACGCTGCCAAAAGTGATATAAACATTAAGTCATTGAAAAAGGAGAAAAAAAAAAGGACCCTATCCAGCGCATATGAAATGAGAGTAATAAAGTTTTCTAATACAGTATATGATAATGAATGTTGCAATAACATTGTTGCAAATGAATTTATATTGCACAAATATCTAGTTCACAACTTGCAAAACAGCTACTATATACGAAGCTTGTTTATAGGTTCAAATGTATCAATACACACACCTTCATGAGATTTTGAGGTGTAGACAGGATGAAGAATTTGTGAATTTGTAATGTATGCAATCTTGTTTCTAAAGATGTAACAAAAACGAAGTAACTAAGTTGATGAAAGAATAAATGTTCACCAGATTATTGATGCAATAATTTATAGTTCAAGCTCTTGTTATACTTAGACATTCAGAGACATTGGAAAGAAATGAGGCATGGAAGTGAAGGAGATATCAAACATAAGGATTATCAAGTTTTGTTCAACTAATTTGAAATTTTAGAGTTAAATCCATGCAATAAGGAATAGCAATTCCGAAAAAGTATACCAATTCAAATAAAGACTTAATTTGCTTAATTTAGCATGAGTTAGGAGCAACCTGAGCTAATACCCATCCAACAAGCCAGTCAATATCACTTCTGTGGTTACATATGAGAAGTGCACGTTCTTTTCCTGAAATCATAACCAATTTAGTAAATAGAGTAATCAAATTTTACATTTAAAAACTCAAAAACTGTTTCAGAATATCCCAACAATTAAAAATGTGCATCTTTACATGCATTCACAAAGCAATGGAAAATTTCTTACCCAACATTTCAAAGGTTTCTTGATCAGCAAATAGCTCAACCTGCCCACCAGAAACTAGTCACCCATTTAATAAAGTAATACTGGAAAATGATAACATTAAGACAGAATTTAATTAATCAAATTGCACGCTATCTTATTATATGGTTCTTAAAAAATCCAAAGTTTATTCATTCACCTGAAGTTCTTACTTATTCTGCTTTGAACTAACCATAATTGTACACTGTCATAATGTATTTCAGAATGCAAACTCTGAATTTAAAAAATTCGTTCAGGTCCTTTTATATTTTTCTGACCACCAGTGTCATTCAGTTCTAAAATTTTTACTTTAGTGCTAATCAAATAAGACATGAATCGCAATAAGAAATATACTAATCTGTGCGTGTGTGTAGAATATTTTAGAACACCTTAATGTTTGCCCACCAGTCGAAAAGCCAGATAAGCTCCAACCATAGTAGTTCTATTATTTCTTTGTTAATCCTTCTGTAAGCATTTTTGGACAGTGGACGAACAAGGATCAAAAGAATTGCCTGAGATTGAGGTAAAACATAGAAGTATTATAAATGTACTAGGTATGACAGATTCAATAACATTGATGTGAATTACATTGCTGTGGCTATAACTTGAGGTATTTTTCATATATTAATAAATATTGGCCACTACATGATAAATCAAGAAACATTTGTAGCTTGAGTGGAGCAACATCAGACAAACCACAACCCTCTAACAACTTGAAGTTGACAAATTATAATTTACCAAATCAAATCGAGCAAAAAGGCAACAGGGACCGTTCAACACTACATTATTCAATATCCTATTAATATCATTTCATAGTCACTCCTATTTTTACATTATCATGTTGCAACAGAAAATGGATAGCCACTGAGCTGAGAGAAGAGTACTGAATAAGTTCAAATATGACATGAGAGGAAAATTACATCTTAAGTTCTCTGCTCTAAGTATCCTACAAACTACTTCTAGCCATTTGCAGTGGCCAAGTTATGAGTTGGTAACATGACATGATAATCTACATCATTGATTCAATTAGAAAACAAACTACTTATCTACAGGTAAAATGGTGGAATTATATCCAACCGGCAACATAACAAATTTCCTTCAAATTTCAAAGCATCTTCCAGTTACATAATTCACATGTGTCCCCTCTTCTTTATTAAATTCAAATTTCATTTATACAAGCTAAGAATCTAATTAGCAAAGCGATTTACAGGCCAAACCAAGGACTTTGTTGATCTAGAGAGAGAGAGAGAGAAAAAAAAAACTGTCAATTTACCTACATTAAGAGATTTTTGTTCACATTAAAGTTAATAATACTCTATATGAGTCTTAAAAGTTATACTTCCTCCGTCCGCCTCAAAGAGACCCATTTTTTCATTTTGGACGTCCGCTCCAAGGGTTTTTCATTTCCCTTTTTACACACATAGGACCCACACCTACCCACTAATACACTTAAAATATGGGGCTCAATTACCCACTAATATAACTACCCACTACACATTAAATAATAATGCTCCTTAATCCACGTGCAAAAAACAAATGCACCCCTTTGGGGCGGATGGAGGAGTAAAAAATAAGGAAGTTTATACACTATTCACATTTAAGCAAGTTTCATTTCTTTTTAAGTCCGCAAGTTAAAAGCAAGGTGCTGGTGGATTAGAACTTAAAAGAGAAAGTGAGTTACAATAACCCATGAAACTAATAAATAATCAAGACAATTAAATGATCATTCTTTGTTTATAACATTTTCAAACTTTATTTACTTGTGAATAATTTGAATGATTGAGACACTGTAAACATTAGGAAAATAAGTGAGAAAAAGTATGAGAGAAATAGAGACCTGAATGAAATTGATGGTGATGCCAGAGAGGAGGAAGAGGAGACCTATGGGGAGAATCACCACGGCAGCGATGGCCATAATAACATAACCCACCAATTTTAATTCCACTGTGGATTCAATATTGTTCTACGATTATCGATTCTGGGGAAATCCAAATTGTGAGATGTTTGAAGTGGATGAATATGAGGGCAAGGGGATAGGGGTGGAAATGGGCAAGCCAGATGACCGTTAATGTTTATAAGTATGCCAAAAATAGCAGCGCCATTTTCTCCACTAATCTTTTTCCTATTTTTAGAAAGTAATTTTTGATTATTAATTGAGCGTAAGCGCATACTACCTACTATACATTGTTCGAATGAGTATAACTTCATCCAGAATACTTGCACATTTTCTATTTTGACACGATCTAAAAGTATTTGTACACTCTAAAAATAAAAATAATAAATAATAATCAATTTCAATAACCTTACAATACTATAATACTCTATATTACAAAAATTTTATGTACAATTTAGTCAAAATCAACTATATCATACTACACTTTATACTATTTAATTATCCAAAATATCATTTCTCTTTCTTACATTATTACAATAAACTTAAACTTCATGTCACTAAATACGTGCATGTATTCTTTTGATAGAGGGAGTATAAAAAAATGGTCAATAATTAGCAGGTATAAAATATACTCTCTCCGTCCGCTTCTAAGGTACCCATTTTACTATTTTTGGCGTTCGTTTCAAATGTATCCATTTTTCCTATTTAGTAAAAAAGTACACAATATGACCCACCACTACCCTCTAATACAACTACCAACTTTACATATAATAAAATATTCATTAATCCACGTGCAAAAAACAAATGAATACCTTAGAACCGGACGGAGGGAGTAGTATATTTCAGTAATACTATAAAATACATTGATTAAAAGAAATTACTTATAACTAAAAAAATTATATATTCCATTACCCAAATTACTCATATTAATATTAATGTGCACACGGTAATGGTATAATTATCCCTGAAATCTTTTACCAATTTTGACACGATCAAGACCAACTAATGGACACCCATTTTCTGATTTCTTTTGTTTCCACTATTGATACAAATTGAAGATATTAATATTCATCTGTATATAGTAACTATTAAAGTTGATTTATTATTTGGCTTTGACATTTGGTTTGAATTTTACGTACATAGATGTGAATATTACATTAATCGTTTATTGACTAAGTGTATATTTGAACTCTTACGTGCTTCTTATTGTATGCACCTTGGTGTAAATTGAATATGTGCTGGTGGTATAAATGACATAAGTATATTAGATAAATAGTAGGGCACATACAAATTTTATTGACATCGTAAAAGATTTGTGTGATGTAATTATACGTGCATCCCACTACAAAAGTTACATTTTCCTTTTTAGTACGAGTCCCACATAAAACAATTAATATATTTTCATGAGATCCACACACAACACTAATATACCAACCCACTAAGCATTATACATTAAAATAATATATCTCTTAACCCACAAACACATTAAGTATTATTTTTTTAATATTCGTTATACAGTAAATGTAACTCTTAAAATAAGATTGAGGGAGTATGTGCTGGATTGTATACTAAAAGTCTAGCTTTTTGTATGAACGATGCTATAACAATTTATTTGAAATGAGAATTTTATGATCAAATGATTGCGTCTTATAATTTATTTATATGCACGATGCAATAGTCTACTTACTTTATACTGTAGATAATATGTTGTGCGACAACACGCAGAAGATCATATTATCGGTTTCATTATAAAGTATAAACAGATGCTCACAACCGAGATAGACGGGGACTCTCTATCGGGATGGTTGTAGTGTGGTTTGGTATTAGCTTGTCTTGATTATAGAATTACATTAGTGCACTTTGTGTGTATTAAGCAGGACCGCTTGAGATCGTTCTACTTATGCTGACTTATAGAAGAATTTGATCTCAGTTATTATGGATGTTCGTACTCTTAATCCCTGTACAATAACCTCGACACGTAAGACAGTATGTATTTCTTTGATTCATCAATGAGTGAGATTTACATGTAATTAAATCAACAAACTCGGTGAGTTGGAAAATAGTATTATCTATATGGTGTGCTAGTTATTGTAGAAAGAATCCATGTCCGACATAGGTTGATGATGTCCCCTTTAGGAGCTCATAAGAATTAACGTGTAAACCTTGCAGGTGAATTTATTCCAGCATGATAATGAGGTTGAGTGGTACTACTCTCGGATGAGATATTAATTAATGGAGTTGTCAGTAACTTAATTAATTAATAGACATTGTATATCTTAAACATGGGAGACTAATAGACTCATAATAAGAAGGAGCCAACAACGTAATTATGGAATTAGAATGATAGTGCACTAATAATATTTTAGTGGTATATATTATTATTATTGGACTTAAGTATAAGTTTTGGGCTAAACATGGATACTTAAGCCAAATGGGGCACTACAATAAAATTGCCGAATTCCAACGGCGAAAAATCATTGGAAAATGTTAAAATACCATGGGAATTCATGATTCCAACAGATATTCCAACAAATTTTTTCTGTTGGAAAAGTGGTCGTTGGAATGTCATTTTTCCAACATCATTTTCAAAGGTTTCAAAAATTCAACGATGAATCCAACGACATTTTTTTGTTGAAATTTTTTTATCTAAAAGTGATTCAAGTATTTTTCCAACAGAATTTTCTTTTGGAATTACTGTTGGAATAAATTCCAACGATCTTCGAACTTCGTTGGAATATTTCCAATTATAAAAAAATTATTCGAATTCGAACCCTTGACCTCTTGCGTATATCACCTTATCATTTACCAACTTAACTAATATATATTTTATGTTATAAATTGACATTTAAATTTATTGAAGTCTCTTTTGTCGATGGAATTTTCATAGGAATTTTTCAATGGCTTAAGTTTAATTAGAATTTTTATTGGAAATTTTCAATGGTTTATCAAGTTATTGGAATTAGCATTAGAATTTTCCAACGATTTAAATTTATATGAGAATTTTCGTTAGAACTTTTCAATAATTTTAGGTTTTATAAGAATTTTCGTTGGAAATTTCCAATAGTTTATCAGACTATTGGAATTAACATTGGAAATTTTCAACGGTTTAAATTTTCATGGGAATTTTCGTTGGAATTTTCCAATGGTTTAAAGTTTTTTCATTGGAAAATTCGTTGGAACTCTAAAATTTCCAACAGATTTGCTTTTTGTTGGAATTTTTCTGTTGGAATTTTACTATTTTCTTGTAGTGGAAGCCCAACTCTAATTTCTCCTCCTGGTCCCTGCTGTAGCCCATATATAAGTCATCTCAACTGTTCTAACCTAGAGAGACATGCCTAACACATAAAGAGGGTAGACAGAACAACAGATTGAGAAGATCTTGAAAATTATCGCCTACACGACGTCGAGATTGGACTTGGGAATACATCAGAAGATCAAGAGGTCGTTTGCTGCTGCTGTCCGCCAATTTTCACAATTTTTATAAAATTATACAGAATTCAGAATTAGATGTGTGATATACTGATGAAAATCCACGGAAGAGAGGATCATTTTGGTGTGTAGATCACTCAAATGCGAGATTGGATGAGAGAGTTATGCCCATAATGGTGAGGCTGCGCAGGCTGATGGCGAGAATCTTTCTTATTCAATATACCCTGGTGAAAGGTAATACGTTTCTTTGATCTCTTACTTTCGCTGAATTAGAAATGTATGGAATCCTAACGATTCACGTTAACCAAACGATCGAGCGCCAACAGTATGAAATATTAAGATTTGTTTCAAATGAGACGGGCATGCAACCATTCATGCAATAATATCTAATACCTTAAAAAAGTAAGCCATTAATGCAACAAATTTGTTATCTTCACCCGTGAACCCATTTAAAATACTACTACCTCCCCTGCTCCGGGGGGTCAAAAGGAGAATGGGGCAGTGGAGGGAGGATGGCGGGGGGGGGGGGGGGTTGCTCCCACTAATCAGTTGAAAATCAGTAGTAGCAGGAGGGAGTGAAGCAGTAGAGTTAGAATAGTCATGGTTGCTGTTGGAATGATTTGTATTATAATGGACACCATTGCTATCTTTTTATAGAGACTTAAATAACTATTATCATAATGGCCTCCATACGCATCAGGGAAGCTTCCTTAATACCATTAATAAAAATTTAATAGTATGATAATACTATTAGTCACGAGAGAAGTTAAGGTCATAGTGTGGAGGAATCTTTACGTCAAATATTCGCGTAAATATATGCATACTAGTATATTAGAGTTTATACTATTATGGAAATTAACTCAATTAATTATCCTATCCACCCGTGATAAAACAATTATGTGAATAACAATATAAATATGTAAATATTAGAGTTTCTACTATAATGGAAATTAACTCCCGTAAACAAGAATACAATTTACAATTGAATCATTCCCTTTTACAGACTCAGATTTTGTTGTTTTCAATAATGGCGGGAAAGGGTTTGCGGCATTGTGAGAGAAGGGGGACTGACACATTCACATAATGAGGCAAGCATGCAATAATATCTAATACCTTAAAAAGGTAAGCCATTAAAACAATTTTTTATCCTCACCCGTGGGCCCATTTAAAATACTACTACTACCCTTGCTCCGGGAGTCAAGATGAGGATGAGGCAGTGTAGGGAGGATGGCGAGGGGTGCTCCCACTGATCGGTTGACGATCAGCAGTAGCAAGAGGGAGTGAAGCAGTAGAGTTAGAGTAGTCATGGTTGCATGTTGGGCTAATTTGTGTTGTAATGGACACCATTGTCATTTTTTTATAGAAGCTTAAATACCTATTATTATCATGGCCTCCATATGCAACAGAGAAGCTCCTTAATACCATTATTGGATATTAAATTAATAGAATAATAATACTATTAGTCATGAGAGCAGCTAAGGTCATAGTGTGGAGGAATCTTTACCACAAATATTAGCGTAAATATATGCATACTAGTATATTAGAGTTTCTACTATAGTGGAAATTAACTCTCTCAATTAATTATCCCACGTACCCGTGATAATACAATTCTTTGAACATTAATATAAATATGTAAATATTAGAGTTTCTACTATAATGAAAATTAACTCCCGTGAACAAGAATAGAATTAACAATTGAATCCTTCCCTTTTACAGATTCATATTTTGCAGTTTTTCAACAATGGCGGAAAAGGGTAGGACACATTATGGGAGAAGGGGGCTGGAACATTCACATATTGAGACAGACATGCAATCATTCACGCAATAATATATAATACCTTAAAAAGGTTAATACAAAAAATTTGTTATCCTCACTCGTGAACCATTTAAAATACTACTACCTCCCCTGCTCCAGGGGGTCGAAAGGAGGATGAGGCAGTGGAGGTTTGATGGCGAGGGATGATCAGTTGACGCTCAACAGTAGCATGAGGGAGTGAAGCAGTAGAGTTAGAGTAGTCATGGTTGTCTGTTGGGTTGATTTGTGTTGTAGTGGACACCACTGCCACCTTTTAATGAGACTTAAATTCCTATTATTTTCATGGACTCCATACGCAGCAGGGAAGCTTCCGTAATACCATTAATGAAATTTAAATTAATATAAAGATAATACTATTAGTCACGAGAGCAGCTAAGGTCATAGTGTGGAGGAATCTTTACCTCAAATATTAGCATAAATATTTGCGTACTAATATATTAGAGTTTCTACTATAATGGAAATTAACTCTCTCAATTAATTATCCCACCCACCCGTGATAATACAATTCTGTGAACAATAATACAAATCTGTAAATATTAGAGTTTCTACTATAATGAAATTAACTCCCGTAAACAAGAATACAATTTACAATTGAATCCTTCCCTTTTATAAACTCAAATTTTACAATTTTTCAACATGACGAGAAAGGGGAGGACGCATTATGGGAGAAGGGGCTGACACATTCACATAATGAGGTAGACATGCAATCATTCACACAATAATATCTAATACCTTACAAAGTTAAGCCATTAATGCAACAAATTTGTTATCCTCACTCGTGAACCCATTTAAAATACTACTACCTCCCCTGCTCTGGGGTCGTCGAGAGGTGGATGAAGCAGTGGAGGGAGGATGGCGGGGGGTGCTCTCACTGTTCGGTTGACGATCAGTAGTAGCAGGAGGAAGTGAAGCAGTAGAGCTAGAGTTGTCATGGTTTCCATTTGGGTTGATTTGTGTTGTAATGGACACCATTGCCACCTTTTTATAGAGATTGAAATACCTATTATTATCATGGCCTCCATACGCATTAGGGAAACATCCTTAATAACATTAATGTGAGTTATATTAATAGTATGATAATACTATTAGTCACGAGAGCAGCTAATGTTATAGTGTGGAGGAATCTTTACCTCAAATATTGGCGTAAATATATGCATACTAGTATATTAGAGTTTTTACAATAATGGAAATTAACCTTCCCAATTAATTATCCCACCCACCCGTGATCAAGGATTAAAATATCCAGAAATATCCTCAATATTTCCACGATATATCCATTTTTGGAGAGTACCGATATCGATATTAGAGAAAAAGATATTTCTTTTCTGATATCGAGGAAATATCGGGAAAAAAATATCTATGAAAATATCGATATCAATTTGTCACAGTTCAAATTTTTCTGGATGTTGAGATATATAGATAAAATATCGATGAAATATCGAAGATACATCAAAAATATTGAAAAATTTTCCATAATTTTAAGAAATTTTAATGAGTTTTTATGTTACTTTTATTTATCAACTAAATACATATTTTGGTCATTTATTTATTCAATTTGAAAAAATATAATAAAAAATAAAGCAGTACTTGCGTGAAACCATCTCATAGTGAGACTATTTTACATTTTCTTAATTAATTATCTCTTTTATATTAAAATAGTTATCACTTTTCGTTAAAAAATGTTATAACTAGTAAATATGAACGGTTCATGTAAACAGTATACTCTGGTAAAATACAATTATTTTAGCACAGTTGGATAAGATAGAACAATATATTACTAACACATTCAGAACAAGGTTAAAAAATTTATATAATTCGATTAGTTGGTACCAATATTATTTATATCAAGATAACATGACATGTTTTACATTTGAACCTCATAGATCATCATTTTGATATTAGTTATTATGCGTTAAACAATTAATAATAATTATTGTATTATTTCAGACTATTTAAATATTTTGTTATTAATCTACTTATCATATATATTTTAAATTTTATTTGGATTATAAATTGTATTTATATATTAAAATTAGTTATTATATATTGCAAAATTAAATAATCAATTTTCACCTTTTTTCTCACAAATTTCTATAATTTTTTAAATTTTTACCGATATCGATATTCGATATATCCATCGATATATTCATAAATTTGAAGTACCGATATTTTTACCGATATGGATATTTTAAACCTTGCCCGTGATAATACAATTCTGTGAACTACAATATAAATATGTAAATATTAGAGTTTCTACTATAATGAAAATTAACTCCCCTGAACAAGAATACAATTTGCAATTGAATCCTTCCCTTTTAGAGACTCAGATTTTGCAGTTTTTAATAATAGTAGGAAAGGGCAGGCGGCGTTATGGGAGAAGGGGCTGGCACATTCACATACTGAGGCAATCATGAAATCATTCACACAATAATATATAATATCTTAAAAAGATAAGCCATTAATGCAACAAATTTGTATCCTCACCTGCGAACCCATTAAAAATATTACTACCTTCCCTGCTCCGGGGTGTCGAGAGGAGAATGAGGCAGTGTAGGTTTGATGGTGGGGTGCTCCCACTGATCGGTCGACGCTCAGCAGTAACACGAGGGAGTGAAACAATAGAGTTAGAGTAGTCATGGTTGCATGTTGGGTTGATTTGTGTTGTAATGGACACCATTGCAACCTTTTTATAGAGACTTAAATACCTATTATTGTCATGATCTCCATACGCAGCAGGAAAGCTTCCTTTATACCATTAATGGAAATTAAATTAATAGAATGATAATACTATTAGTCACAAGAGCAGCTGAGGTCATAGTGTGGAGGAATCTTTACCTCAATTATTAGCGTAAATATATTCATGCTAGTATATTAGAGTTTCTACTCCAATGGAAATTAACTCTCTTAATTAATTATCCCACCCACCCGTGATAATACAATTTTATGAACAATAATATAAATCTGTAAATATTAGAGTTTCTACTATAATGGAAATTAACTCTTGTGAACAAGAATACAATTTACAATTGAATCCTTCCTTTTATAAACTCACATTTTGTAGTTTTTCAACAATGGCGAGAAAGGGAGGACACATTATAGGAGAAGGGGCTGGCACATTCACATAACGAGGTAGGCATGCAATCATTCACGCAATAATATCTAATACCTTACAAAGTTAAGCCATTAATGCAACAAATTTGTTATCCTCACCCGTGAACCCATTTAAAATACTACTACCTCCCCTTCTCCGGGGGGTCGAGAGGAGGATGAAGCAGTGGAGGGAGGATGGCGGGGGGTGCTCTCACTGATTGGTTGACGATCAGTAGTAGCAGGAGAAAGTGAAGCAGTAGAGCTAGAGTTGTCATGGTTGCCATTTGGGTTGATTTGTGTTGTAATGGACACCATTGCCACATTTTTATAGAGAATGAAATACCTATTATTATCATGGCATCCATACGCATTTGGGAAGCATTCTTAATAACATTAATGTAAATTATATTAATAGTATGATAATATTATTAGTCACGAGAGCATCTAATGTTATAGTGTGGAGGAATCTTTACCTCAAATATTAGCGTAAATATATGCATACTAGTATATTAGAGTTTTTACTATAATGAAAATTAACCTTTCCAATAAATTAACTCACCCACCCGTGATCAAGGTTTAAAAGATCCCGAAATATCCTCGATATTTCCATGATATATCCATTTTTAAAGAGTACCGATATCGATATTAGAGAAAAATATTTCTTTTCTGATATCGAGGAAATATCGAGAAATATCAAAAAATATCGATGGAAATATCGATATTGATTTGCCACAGATCAAATTTTTCTGGATGTCGAGATATATCGAGGAAATATCGATAAAATATCAAAGATATATCGAAAATATCAAAAAATTATCCATAATTTTAAGAAATTTTAATGATTTTTTATGTTACTTTTATTTATCAACTAAATACATGTTTTGTCATTAATTTGTTCAATTTTAAAAAATAAAATAAAAATAAAGCTGTACTTGCGTGAAACCATCTCATAGTGAGACTGTTTTACGTTTTATTAATTAATTATCTTTTTTATATTAAAATAGTTATCACTTTTCGTTAAAAAATATTATAACTAGTAAATATGAAGGGTTCATGTAAACAGTATACTCTGATAAAATACAATTATTTTGGCACAGTTGGATAAGATAGAACAATATATTACTAACACATTCAGAACAAGGTTAAAAAATTTATATAATTCGATTAGTTGGTACCAATATTATTTAGATCAAGACAACATGACATGTTATACATTTGAACCTCATAGATCATCATTTTGATATTAGTTATTATGCGTTAAACAATTAATAGTAATTATTATATGATTTCAGACTATTTAAACATGTTGTTATTGATCTACTTATCATATATATTTTAAGTTTTATTTTAATTATAAATTGTATTTATATATTAAAATTAGTTATTATATATTGCAAAATTAAATAATCAATTTTCATCTTTTTTCTCACAAATTTCAATAATTTTTTAAAATTTTACCTTTACCTTTACCTTTACTGATATCGATATCGATTTTCGATATATCCATCGATATATCCGTAAATTTGAGGTACCGATATTTTTACCATATCGATATTTTAAACCTTGCCCGTGATAATACAATTCTGTGAACTACAATACAAATATGTAAATATTAGAGTTTCTACTATAATGGAAATTAACTCCCCGTGAACAAGAATACAATTTGCAATTGAATCCTTCCCTTTTACAGACTCAGATTTTGCAGCTTTTAATAATGGCAGGTATGGGAGAAGGGGGTTGGCACATTCACATACTGAGGCAAGCATGCAATCATTCACGCAATAATATATAATACCATAAAAAGGTAAGCCATTAATGCAACAAATTTGTATCATCACATGTGAACCCATTTAAAATATTACTACCTTCCCTGCTCCGGGGTGTCGAGAGGAGGATGAGGCAGTGGAGTTTTGATGGCAGGGGTGCTCCCACTGATTGGTCGACGCTTAGAAGTAGCACGAGGGAGTGAAACAATAGAGTTAGAGTAGTCACTGTTGGGTTGATTTGTGTTGTAATGGACATCATTGCTATCTTTTTATAGAGACTTAAATACCTATTATTGTCATGGCCTCCATACGCAGCAGGGAAGCTTCCTTAATACCATTAATGAAAATTAAATTTATAGAATAATAATAACATTAGTCACGAGAGCGTCTAAGGTCATAGTGTGGAAGAATCTTTACCTCAATTATTAGCGTAAATATATGCATGCTAGTATATTAGAGTTTCTACTGTAATGGAAATTAACTCTCTCAATTAATTATCCTACCCACCTGTGATAAATGATAATACAATTCTGTGAACATTAATACAAATTTTTAAATATTTGAGTTTTTACTATAATGGAAATTAACACCAATGAACAAGAATAGAATTTACAATTGAATCCTTCCTTTTTACAAACTCATATTCTGTAATTTTTCAACAATGGCGTGAAAGGGTAGGATGCATTATGGGAGAAGGGGGCTGACACATTCACATATTGAGGCAGGCATGCAATCATTCACTTAATAATATATAATTCTTTAAAAGGGTAAGCCATTAATGCAAAAAATTTGTTATCCTCACCCGTGAACTCATTTAAAGTACTACTACCTCCCCTGCTCAAGGAGGTCGAGAGGAGGATGATGCTGTGGAGGTTTGATGACAGGGGTGCTCCTACTGATCAGTTGACGTTCAGCAGTAGCACGAGGGAGTGAAGCAGTAAAGTTAAAGTAGTCATGGTTTTCTGTTGGTTGATTTGTGTTGTAGTGGACACCATTGCCACCGTTTACAGAGACTTAAATACCTATTATTGGCATGGCTAACATACGCAGTAGGGAAGCTTCCTTAATGCCATTAATGGAAATTAAATTAATAGAATGATAATACTATTAGTCAGGAGAGCAGCTAAGGTCATAGTGTGGAGGAATCTTTACCTCAAATATTAGCGTAAATATATGCATACTAGTATATTAGAGTTTCTACTATAATGGAAATTAACCCTCTCAATTAAATATCCCACCCATCCGTGGTAATACAATTCTGTGAACTATAATACAAATATACAAATATTAGAGTTTCTACTATAATGGAAATTAACTCCCATGAACAAGAATACAATTTCCAATTGAATCCTTTCCTTTTACAGACTCAGATTTTGCAATTTTTCAACAATGGCGGGAAAGGTTAGGCAGCATTATGGGAGAAGGGGGCTAGTACATTTTCATACTGAGGCAAGCATGCAATCATTCACGCAATAATATATAATACCTTAAAAAGGTAAGCCATTAATGCAACAAATTTGTTATCCTCACCCGTGAACCCATTTAAAATACTACTACCTCCGTTGCTCCGGGGTGTCGAGAAGAGGATGAGGCAGTGGAGGTTTGATGGCGGAGGTTCTCCCACTGATCGGTTCATGTTCAGCAGTAGAATGAGTGAGTGAAACAGTAGAGTTAGAGTAGTCATGGTTGTCTATTAGGTTGATTTGTGTTGTAATGGACACCATTGGAACCTTTTTATAAAGACTTAAATGCTTATTATTATCATGGCCTCCATACGCAGTAGGGAAGCTTCCTTAATACCATTAATAAAAATTAAATTAATAGAATGATAATACTATTAGTCACAAGATCAGTTAAGGTCATAGTGTGGAGGAATCTTTACCTCAAATGTTAGCGTAAATATATGAATACTAGCATATTAGAGTTTATACTATAATGGAAATTAACTCTCTCAAATAATTATTCCACCCACCCGTGATAATACAATTCTGCGAGCAATAATATAAATCTGTAAATATTAGAGTTTCTACTTTAATAGAAATTACCTCCATTGAACAAAAATACAATTTACAATTGAATCCTTCCTTTTTAAAGACTCATATTTTGCAGTTTGTCAACAATGGCGGGAAAGGGTAGGACGTATTATGGGAGAAGGGGGCTGGCATATTCACATACTGAGGCAATCATACAATCATTCACGCAATAATATCTAATACCTTAGAAAGTTAAGCCATTAACACAATAAATTTGTTATCCTCACACGTGAACCCATTTAAAATACTACTACCTCCCCTTCTTTGGGGGTCGAGAGGAGGATGAAGCAGTGGATGGAGGATGGCAGAGGGTGCTCCCACTGATCGGTTGACGATCAGTAGTAGCAGGAAGAAGTGAAGCTGTAGAGCTAGAGTTGTCATGGTTGCCTGTTGGGTTGATTTGTGTTGTAATGGACACCATTGCCACCTTTTTATAGAGACTGAAAAACCTATTATTATCATGGACCCCATACGCAGCAAGGAAGCTTCCTTAATAACACTAATGGAAATTATATTAATAGTATGATAATACTATTAGTCACGAGAGCAGCAAAGGTCATAGTGTGGAGGAATCTTTACCTAAAATATTAGCGTAAATATATTTATACTAGTATATTAGAGCTTCTACTATAATGGAAATTGACCGTCCAAATAAATTATCCCACCTACCCGTGATAATACAATTATGTGAACTACAATACAAATATGTAAATATTAGAGTTTCTTCTATATGGAAATTAACTCCCGTGAATAGAATACAATTTGCAATTGAATCATTTCCTTTTACAGACTCAAATTTTGTAGTTTTTTAACAATGACGGAAAGGGTTGGCGGCATTATAGAAAAAGGGGGCTGGCACATTCACATACTAAGGCAAGCATGCAACCATTCACATAATAATATATAATACCTTAAAAAGTTAAGCCATTAATGCAACAAATTCTTTATCCTCACCCGTGAACCCATTTAAAATATTACTACCTCCCCTGGTCTGGGGTGTCAAGAGGAGGATGAGGCAGTGGAGGTTTGATGACGGGTGTGCTCCCACTGATCAGTTGACACTCTGCAGTAGTACGAGGGAGTGAAGAAGTAGACTTAGAGTAATCATGGTTGTCTGTTGGGTTAATTGTTGTAATGGACACCATTGCCACCTTTTTATAGAGAATTAAATACTTATTATTTTCTTAACCTCCATACGCAGCAGGTAAACTTCCTTAATACCATTAATGGAAATTAAATTAATAGAATGATAATACTATTAGTCACGAGAGCAGGTAAGGTCATAGTGTGGAGGAATCTTTACCTCAAATATTAGCATAAATATATGCATACTAGTATATTAGAGTTACTACTATAATTGAAATTAACTCTCTCAATTAATTATCCCACCCACCCGTGATAATACAATTCTGTGAACAATAATATAAATGTATAAATATTAGAATTTCTACTATAATGGAGATTAACTCCCGTTTTCAAGAATACAATTTATAATTGAATCCTTCCCTTTTACAGACTCATGTTTTACAATTTTTCGACAATGGCGGGAAAGGGTAGGACGCATAATGGGAGAAGGGGGTTGGCACATTCACATATTGAGGAAAGCATGCAATCATTCACGCAATAATATCTAATACCTTATAAAGTTAAGACATTAATGCAACAAATTTTTTATACTCACCCGCGAACCCATTTAAAATACTACTATCTCCCCAGCTCCGAGGGGTCGAGAAGAGGATGAAGCAGTGGAGGGAGGATGGCCGGGGGTGTTCCCATTGATCGGTTGACGATCAGTAATAGCATGAGGAAGTGAAGCAGCAGAGTTAGAGTAGTCATGGGTGCCTGTTGGGTAGATTTGTGTTGTAATGGACACCATTGCCACCTTTTTATAGGGACTGAAATACCTATTATAATCATGGCCTCCATACGCAGCAGGGAAGCTTCCTTAATAACATTAATGGAAATTAAATTAATATTAAGATAACACTATTAGTCACGAGAGCCGCTAAGGTCATAGTTTGGAGGAATTTTTTACCTCAAATATTAGCGTAAATATATGCATACTAGTATATTAGAGTTTCTACTATAATGGAAATTAACCCTCCGAATTAATTAACTCACCCACCCGTGATAATACAATTCTTTGAACTACAATACAAATATGTAAATATTAGAGTTTCTATTATAATGAAAATTAACTCCCGTGAACAAGAATACAATTTGCAATTGAATCCTTTCCTTTTACAGACTCAAATTTAGTAGTTTTTCAACAATGGTGGGAAAGAGTAGGCGGCATTATTGGAGAAGGGGGCTTGCACATTCACATACTGAGGCAAGCATGCAATCATTCACGCAATAACATATAATACCTTAAAAAGGTAAGCTATTAATGCAACAAATTTCACCTATTTAAAATACTACTACCTCCCCTGCTCCGGGGTGTCAAAGGAGGATGAGGCAGTGGAGGTTTGATAGCAGGGGGTGCTCCCATTGATCAGTTGATCAACAGTAGCACAAAGAAGTGAAGCAGTAGAGCTAGAGTTGTCATGGTTGCCTATTGGGTTGATTTGTGTTGTAATGGACACCATTGCCACCTTTTTATAGAGATTGAAATACCTATTATTATCATGACCTCCATACAGAGCAGGGAAGCTTCATTCATAACATTAATGAAAATTAAATTAATAGTATGATAATACTATTAGTCACGAGAGCAGCTAAGGTCATAGTGTGGAGTAATCTTTACCTCAAATATTAGCGTAAATATATGCATACTGGTATATTAGAGTTTCTACTATAATGAAAATTAACCCTCCCAATTAATTATCCCACCCACTCGTGATGATACAATTCTGTGAACTACAATAAAAATATGTAAATATTAGTGTTTCTACTTTAATAGAAATTAACTCCCGTGAAAAAAAATACAATTTGCCATTTAAACCTTCCCTTTTGTAAACTCAGATTTTGCAGTTTTTCAACAATGACGGGAAAGGGTAGGCATTATGGGAGAAGGGGGCTGGCACATTCACATACTGAGGCAAGCATGCAATCATTCACGCAATAATATATAATACCTTAAAAAGGTAAGCCATTAATGCAAAAAATTTGTTATCCCCACCCGTGAACCTATTTAAAATACTACTACCTCCCCTGCTTTGGGGTGTCGAGAAGAGGATGAGGCAATGGAGGTTTGATGGCGGGGTGTGCTCTTACTGATCGGTTGACGATCAGCAGTAGCACCAGGGAGTGAAGCAGTAGAGCTAGAGTTGTCATTGTTACCTGTTAGGTTGATTTGTATTGTAATGGACACCATTGCCACTTTTTTATAGAGACTGAAATACCTATTATTATCATGGCCTCCATACGCAGCAGGGAAGCTTCCTTAATAACATTAATGGAAATTATATTAATAGTATGATAATACTATTAGTCACGAGAGCAGCTAAGATCATAGCGTGGAGGAATCTTTACCTCAAATATTAGCGTAAATATATGCATACTAGTATATAAGAGTTTCTACTATAACGAAAATTAACCCTCCCAATTAATTATCCCACCCACCCGTGATAATACAATTCTGTGAACTACAATACAAAAATGTAAATATTAGAGTTTCTACTATAATTTAAATTAACTCCCGTGAACAAGAATACAATTTGCAATTTAAACCTTCCCTTTTATAAACTCAGATTTTTGCAGTTTTTCAACAATAGCGGGAAATGGTTGGTGGCATCATGGGAGAAGGGGGCTAGCACATTCACATACTGAGGCAAGCATGCAATCATTCACACAATAATATATAATACATTAAAAAGGTAAGCCATTAATACAATAAATTTGTTATCTTTACCCGTGAACCCATTTAAAATATTACTACCTCTCCTGCTCCGGGGAGTCGAGAGGAGGATGAAGCAGTGGAGGGAGGATGGCGAGGGGATCTCCCATTGATCGATTGACGATCAGTAGTAGCAGGAGAAAGTGAAGCAGCAGAGCTAGAGTTGTCATGGTTGCATGTTAGGTTGATTTGTGTTGTAATGGACACCATTGCCACCTTTTTATTAAGACTGAAATACCTATTATTATTATTATTATTATTATTATTATCATGGCCTCCATAAGCAGCCGGGAAGCTTCCTTAATAACATTACTGGAAATTAAATTAATAGTATGATAATACTATTAGTCATGAGAGCAGCTAAGTTTATAGTGTGGAGGGGTCTTTATCTCAATTATTAGCGTAAATATATGCATACTAGTATATTAGAGTTTCTACTATAATGGAAATTAACCCTCTCAGTTAATTAACCCACCTACTCATGATAATTCAATTCTTTGAACAACAATACAAATCTGTAAATATTAGATTTTCTACTATAATGGAAATTAATTCCCGTGAACAAGAATACAATTTACAATTGAATTCCTCCCTTTTTACAGACTCAGATTTTGCAGTTTTTCAATAATGACGGGAAAGGGTAGGCGGCATTATATGAGAAGGGGGCTTGCATATTTACATACTGAGGCAAACATGCAATCATTCACGCAATAATATCTAATACCTTAGAAAGGTAAGTCATTAATTCAACAAATTTGTTATCCTCACCCGTTAACCCATTTAAAATACTACTACCTCCCCTACTCCGGAGGTCGAGAGGAGGATGAGGCAGTGGTGGTTTGATTGCGTGGGTGCTCCCACTGATCGGTTGACGATCAGCAGTAGCAGGAGGGAGTGAAGCAGTAGAGTTAGAGTAGTCATGGTTGCCTGTTGGGTTGATTTGTGTTGTAATGGACACCAATGCCACTTTTTTTAGAGACTTAAGTACCTATTATTGTCATGGCCTTCATACGCAGCAGGGAAGCTTTCTTAATACCCTTAATGGAAAATAAATTAATAGAATGATAATACTATTAGTAACGAGAGCAACTAAGGTCATAGTGTGGAGGAATCTTTACCTCAAATATTAGCGTAAATATATGCATACTAGTATATGGAGTTTCTATTATAATGGAAATTAACTCTCTCTCAATTAATTATCCCACCCACTCGTGATAATACAATTTTGTGAACAACAATAGAAATCTGCAAATATTAGAGTTACTTCTATTTTGGAAATTAATTCCCGTGAACAAGAATACAATTTACAATTGAATCATTCCCTTTTACAGGCTCATATTTTGCAGTTTTTCAACAATGGCGGGAAAGGGTAGGCGGCATTATGGGAGAAGGGGGGCTGTCACATTCACATACTGAGGCAAGCATGCAATCATTCACGCTAGGCCTTCTACAATGCATCTACCCAAAAAATAGGTTTTTGGTGCCACGTCGCCACCAACTCAAAAGTAAAAAACTCTACCTCAAAAACAATACTCTTCCCAACCCTCTACCCAAAAAGTAGGTTTTTGGGGACCCATTTCAATTTTATTTAATTTTCATTTAATTTATCAACTAAATTTACCTAATTTCCAAAATAAAATATAAATAATTATATTTTGTAATTATTTAATTTTATAAATTTAAGAAAAAATTAAAAAATATATAATTTATTTTTTTCATTAAATAAAACATAAAAACACAAATTAAAAGGATACACATTAAAAAATAAAAATAAAGCCTCTGAAAACAACAACTAAATTTTGATACGACCAATTTTAATGTCTAAATAATAAAAAATAATATTTCTTTATTTATTCTTTTAATTTAATGTATTTTTGTAATTTATGATTTTAAGTGTTATATTTATGTAAATGTTTCTTTATTAATTATTTTTATTAATAAATTATTAAATAACATAAAATATTTTATTAAAACTAAAACCCACCGGTGTGTTTTTATAAAAGATGGAAATATATCAAAAGAAATAATTTGATAGAAACTGAAAAAGGAAACAAAGAATATATGAAATAAATGAAGAATATATGAAATAAATTAAAAAGGAAACAAATTAACTACAAAACGAGAAAAAAAGAATATCCGGGGTGAGAAATAGGCTGGCCCCATACGTCTGCTCTCTCACTCGAGTGTGCGTGTGACGCGCTCGAAAATATGGAAAGTGACTCTCACTCTCCCACTCTCTTCATCTTTTAAAAAACCTGAGTATGATATATTATACCCGCCGAAAAACCTCTATGTTTTGTCATTGGTAAAAACCTGTGTATATAGGTTTTTAAGAATACCACGTCATCAAAAAACTTAGCGTTGGAGAAGGCCCTACAAAGAAAAGTGTAAACCATAAAATAATAGTTGAATTTCCTTCCCTCGGTCAACCATTCAATGAGTACTTAATTAATGAAATAAGAAACAATTAGAAGTATATCTTGAGTTTGAATAAAGCTCGAACCCAACAATATAATAATATAATTTGGTACTTCTAATACCTACTTTTTTTTAATAATACATCCTCCGTTCTACAAAATCCCTCACATTTTTTTATTTGTTTGTCCCACAATATCCTTTACACTAAAAAAAATTCACTTTATCCAACAACTTCAAAAGTTACTTTAGTTTCAAATTTGTCAATCCTTTATCACACACATACCATTACTTCATACTTTTTTTTGTTACTTAAAAAATACTACAATACCCTCTAAAGTAAAAAAAATAGATCAAAAAGTGCAACTTTTAATAAACGTGAAACGTATTGTGGGACGGACGGAGGGAGTATAATTTATTGTCTGATAAAAAAAAAAAACTCGAACACAACAAAAGAAATAAGAAATGCTAGACTTCCAATGAAAACATGGTGCATTCGAGCTACACAACCACGAAATTTTGGTTTATCATCCAACACTAGAAGAATAGTTGATTTAAAATCTTGTTTAGAATCTTTAGCTCACAAAATTTACAAACCTTCCAACAATCATGAATTCAAAATCTGCACAATCTATTTACTCTGTTCATTATTTACCAACCTAACAATACTCCAGGGGTAACCCAATCCAACTTCCAAGTTGCAAAAATCACCATCAGACATCGACCTCAAATGCTGCACACAAAAAAAAAGTGCAACAAAAAACCATTAAAAAAAATTTGTGGAAAGAGTAAAAGTTCAACAACAGATTATTGGTGAGTATTTAAGAAGTTTCGAGTGTATAGCGGATAATCCAAGCCAATACCCATCCAGCTTTGCAACCCCTTTAAAAATTTTACTCCTTAATAAACCAATGCATTTATTCCTAATTTAATAAAGAAGAAGTCATACTTGGTTTCTTGGAGAAATGACGTTGCGCCAATGTATCCTGTAGCTGCATTGCTGATAAGCTTTCACATCCAAGAAGCTCTTTTAGTTTAGCATCACATGAGATGGTTATCGAGTTTAAAGGATCCTAGTATAGCAGAACAAAGGGTACTTTGAGGTGTAAAACTCAAAATTACTTTCATTGAGTATGAGTTAAAAATGTAACAAAATATGCAGGTAAATAAACATCAACAATAATTAAATAAATCCTTGGATATAACAGCAGAAAAAACAGAACTATTTACTAAATAAACCTTTATGTACTCCCACATTTTCCTCGACACTTCTTCTTGTGACATCTCTCTCTCATCAGCTCCAAAGAAACTGGCGAGGGCTTCAGATATTATCACAACTGGATTAGTGTCATCTTTTTTACAATCTACTTCCATATCAACCTTCTGTCTTTTAGGATCTTGGGTTGCCTTTCCTGCAGGAATATGATATAGTGTTTTTTTTAATTAAATAATAAAAAAAAAAAAGCAGGACTGAGAGATGCCAGAAGTAGAACAAGAAATTGACAGATCCTTACTTGCATGCTCAAGTGCAGTTAAACATTTACCTAGAAACTCATTCTTATTGAGCATGTCAATTGAATCAGTCTCAGATTCCAAATGACGAGCATTGTCACTCCTATCTGTCATTGTTATATTCTTTGGATCTTGGCCATTACTATCCATATTGAGAGCAACCTCATTATCACTCGTATCTATCATTGTTATATTCTTTGGATCTTGGCCATTATTTTCCATATTGAGAACAACCAATTGATTCGTGAGCTGCAAAAAAAATCTTGTTTTTAGGTTGAATGAGGATCTGGAAAAGACAAAAAATTGCAGAGACAGAAACAGGTTGACAAACCTCATTATTTGGCAAGGTTTGATTGTCCACCGAGGTTAAAAGCTCAGTAGAAACAGCACGCAGTGTATCCAGAGCCGGGATGCATCTTCTTTTTCCGAGTGTTGAACTTCTGTCATGTGCCATTAAGTTATTCATATAGCCGAACATCAACAATTCCAAAGGAAGTGTTAATAGAGAGAATCATAGTATCCTCCTACAACTGATATTGTTTGGTTTTTTTCACAATAATATTGCTCCAAACGCTAACGGCAAAAGATAAAATCCATGGTATCAAGATACAAGCAGCCTAGAAAATACAGGTTGAACCATATCTTCTGCATGAAATATAACAAGAATCACAACATGAAAGATCCATCCATGAAACCCAACATTTCATCTCATGACCTAACTCTGTAAGAGGCTGCATTGACGCAACTAATCCAAAATCTGATAATGAACCCAAATATTTTGGTTGTGTTTATTTAATGATCATTTAGAACCCATCTAGTTAACTAGCACAGGTAGGTTCCTCCCACAAAAAAATTTCAATATATATTTCCATTTTGATATAAAAAAATTAAAAATTAAAAATCATGCAACTAAACAATCATAGTAAATAGTTAGACAAGCATATATCAATCAAAGAAAAATCAATAAAGAAATGTAATGTCATACAGATTTAACTGGCAAGAAAATCTTGAAATTCATATAACTCATGTTTTCCATTGCATAACTTTAACGAGTCCCTTAATTGGTTAATTATGTCATGACGGGATCAACAATGCAGTTATACCCAACAATAAGAAGGGCAAGATCAACATTGAGTCATCTAAATTAATAAAACCAAGAAATATATTATTGGAGACCTTAACTAACCTCTGTTTGGTACCTTCATCGGTGGCAAGAGGAGTATCCACCAATTCCGTCGGAGAGGGTGGCGGCGGCGGCGGAGGAGCCCTTAAATGGGGAGGCTGAGAGGGGCCGTAGTTGATTCGCTCTTCGGAAGAGCCATAACCAGGAGTATCCATCGCTAACTTCGGATAGGTTGGCGGCGGCGGCGGTAGGGCACGTGATTTGGAAAGCTGAATGGGGCCGTAACTGATTCGCACTTTGGCAGTGCCACAAGGAATGTCCGCCTCCGCCTTAGGAGAGAGCGGCGGACGCCCTGACCGGATACGCTGGAATTCGCAGGAGTTGTAACGCTCTGAAAATTCAGGAGCAGAAAAGTTCAGGGGTAAACCCTTGAAATTAGGAGCAGAAAAAATGGAATCCGAATCTGGGAGACGGTGGTGGAAGGGCTTGGGCTTCGGTGGCCGAGACAGGGCGGCGAGGACATCCTCGATTTGGCGGCGAATAAATTCAGTTCTGTCGGACAAATCGGCGCCGAGCTTGGATTCGAGCTGCGGAACGACGAATCGTACGGCAGTGATGGCGTTAGTGGAGCGGAAGATATGATCCAGCGCCTCCGTAATTTGTCGATCGGTCACCACCTTCCGTGGCGGCGGTGCAATTTCCGGCATGGCGAATTTAACAGCAATTAAGAAATCAGTTGATCAGCAAATTACAGAATGATTGAAAACTAAAACAGTGGGTTAGTTTAAACTGATTGGATATTAATATTCTCAAGCAATTCAATGCAATTAGAATAGGATATCGAGATTATGCTATGTAGATTTGATTTTGGGTATATATACACATACATGCATAATACGTGTGTCTATATTTTCTCTGAAAAATCTCTAACTATATACTGCCCTTTACTGCCATAATCACTGGAGGAGGGAGGGGCAATTTAGTATCACATAGTATTATTAAGTGCTTAGATATATTAGAGAGATATGAGTAATGGTTAAGGATGCCATGGGATACCCGTATTCGTATCCGATTAAAAAAATAACTACCCGTATTCATATTCGTTCCATTTAAAAAATTTATTATGGTACCCGTATCCATTATCGTTTATCAATACTTGCGGATACTCATATCCATTTAATATTCATTTATTTTATAGTATATATTTATATTTATTTATTATCTAAATAAGTATAATAATAAAAATTACATTATTATTAATTAAATATAAAATAAATATAATACAAATTGTATTATTTTAAATAAATATTTAATAAATATGATCAAATAAAACTTATAACTATTAATTAAATATATAAAATATCTTATCATATATAAGTTATATAATATATATTGAATTTTATAAAATATATATATATATATATAATCGGAGTACCCACGGATATTTGAGACATTACCCGTACCCGTTCCAAACCCTAATGATATTTTTCACAACTACTTGTACCCATCCCAAACCAATTTACAATTACCCGTACCCTACTTATTAGGGTTTGGGTAGACTAGATATTCGAAAATACCCGTCCCATTGCCATCCTTAGTAGTGGTGGGCCATTGGTGGTCATTTTTACTAAAAAAGAGAAAAATAGTGCAATTTAGATGAGAGACCCAATATAGTAAAATGATGCTATTTGGTCAGAAAAAAGGAGTATTTCATAAAAATTAATACACATATAGGTGCACGCGTGTCAACTCAAATGCGAATAAAAATTGCGTGTCTTTGGGAACACTGTGCTCTCAAATCCAATTCATTTCAAAAGTGGTACATTTTACTATTAAATGTTACTTCCTCCATCCCGAAAATATTGACATATTTTTTTTGGGTACGGAGATTAAAGAGTATAATAATTTAATGTAAAGTGAAGTGAGAGAAATAATATTTAATGTGTAGTGAGTAATTGTATTAATGGTGAGTGTGATGTGTGTATGGGCCCATGTAAATAAATAAATAGTTTATGTGTGAGTCTCATGTTCCTAAAAAGAAAATATGTCAATTTCTGTGAGACAACCCGAAAAGGAAAGTGTGTCAATATCTTTGAGACAGAGGGAGTATTACTTTTAGCATAACTTATACTTTTGATTTTCTATTTCTTTTAAAATCAAATATTTATACTCTTCATATTTCAATCGATATTTTTAATGAAAAATTATACTCTTAGGGGTGGTCATTTGCTTGTATGTATGTGATATAATGAGATTGTGTGCATAATGAGATTTGTTTGACTTGTGGTTAATTGTATTATTGTTTGGTATTATGGAAAAATGAGATGGTAAATAACTAGATATTAGTTATTTTATGTTTGTTATTGAGTATTAACAAATGAGATAATTAGTTAAATAACATATTTACCCTTATTATTAATATTATTATTATTAATATTAATATTAATTATTATTATTAATATCATTATTATTAATTGTATTAATAATAATAATTATTCATATTATTATTATTATTTATTATTAATAACATTATTATTAGTTATTGTTATTAATATTTATTATTAATTATTATTAATATTATTAATTAATTATTAATTATGATTATTAGTATTTATTATCATTATTGGATAAGAGTATAATGGTAAAATTATATTTAATACTTACGCATTAAATTGTGGTATTGTGTATCCCACCACCTCTTGAAGTGGTATACATAGTACCAAGAAAAAAAAATTTATTAATACTGGATCAAAATAATAGCAAGTTATATGTATTATGAATACATCGAGATAAACGTGATATTACATTGTATACTGCACCAATACCTAGCTAATCAATGCAACCAAACGACCCCTTACTGAATAAAATAATATAATAGCAATTTATCCATACATATTAAGCACTTCATTTAATTAGACTTATAATAATCCTTTTATTGAACATATAAGGTTCCTAAAAACATGACTCTTTGATACATTGTTTGCAGTAATCAACCATGAAATTAAAATACTATATGTAACGTGGTTTAATATTTTTTTAAAGGATAAAATACTTAAAAAATATAACTCTTTGATACAATATATATATAGAGAGAAATGATAACAAGTCAAAGAATACAGGTTAAAAGATCGTCCTGGACCCTCAACTTATTCATGATGATCAAATGCATCCTCAATCTATTAATTTTAGCATTCAAATCCTTCAACTTTTCTTATTAATCAAATTGGCCCTTTATCTGTTATTGGGAGAGCAAAACTACACTCATTTTGTTAATTAAAAAAATTAACACCCTTCAATAGTGGGACCATGGTTAAAAATAAAAAAAATTCAGCCCAAATTGTCAGACGCGTAAGCTTAAACTTCCAACAAGTAAAGCCCATGTTTCACCTTTTATGTTTTTCTTAGATGATAGATTGTTGCTAGGGATGCCAACGGACAGTGTCCGAACTAAGTACCTAATTACTTGGATTTGACCCATTTTATAAGTGTTTGCCCTGGACCCGCACAGGTCCTATTATCCAGACCAAACCTAAAAGGGGTGGGTCCACCCCGCCTCGCTCTCTATTTTTTTCTATTTTTTATTTAATTTTTTTAAGATTTATGTGACACTCATAAATACTAACTCTCACTTCATCATTCTACATAGCTTCAAGTAATAATTATGTCACAAAAATAAAAATAAAATTCAAATAATAATAATCACAAAATTAGTAGTGAAGTATAGAATTTTAAATGATTATAAAAATAAAAATGTAATATTTATATTTAGTACGGGGCGGAGCGGGGCGGGCCGGATTGGATCGGGGTGGGTCCGTCCCATTTTCAATTCGGGACGGGTCTGGGGCGGCCCAAATTGTGCGGGCTAGGTGGGTACCTGCGGTTTCGGGCCAAATTCACACCCCTAATTGTTGCGCTAAACTTGAACTACAACGTGTAATGTTAAACAAACACTTCATGATCTAAAACTTTCTCTGCTTGCTTGTATCTTTCTTTCAGCATGATCTCTTGATGGAAGCTGCTACTGTTGGTCGACCCGTATCACAGTCTCGACGCTAGATTACTGTAACATGAGAATTTTTCCTAGTAGATACATATCAAGTACAAGTTGTGAGAGATATAGTGTAAATGAAATATAAGTTAATTGCAAAAAAATCACGAACTTTACACATATTGTAAATTAATCATGAGAATTTTTCCAAGTAGATACACATCAAGTACAAGTTGTGAGAGATATGGTGTAAATGAAATATGGGTTAATTGCAAAAAAAAATCACTAACTTTACAGCTATTGTAAATTAATCCTCACTTTTGATAAATTGCGAAAAATCACCACCTTTAAGTATTGTTTCAAAGTAAACCTAATTTGTAACTAAAAGTAGAGTTTTTTTAGGTTTATTTTGCAACAATACTTAAAGGTACTAGTTTTTTTTTTTTTTTTTTTTGCAATTTCTCAAAAGTGATAATTAATTTGCAATCGATGTAAAGCGCGTGATTTTTTTTAATTAACCCATGAAATATGCAGTTGATTTTAGTATTCATTTGCACTTGCCGCCCATATGCTTTCAACTGGGTTTTAATTCAATCGATAGGTATATTTTCATTTTTGGTCATAAATAAATTCACTCTTCTTTTTTACATTTTAAAACAAATGAATATAATACCCAAGAGAAGATTTGTGATCATCATGTATTATGAGATTCGTTATGGTCAACCTCGGGCCTTTGACTTTAACTCAAGGGGCAGGTACAAATTTCTATTCTGCATGTACCACCCCTCCATGCTAAATGCTAATACAGTAATACTATCATTAATACAAATCAGATTTGAGTATTGATTCAGCATCAATCATTAATACTACCTACTTAGCATCAGATTATTTTATGAACCATCTTCTTAATGTGTGTGAACAAATGTAGCAAGTTGAATTTCACTATTTCTCTTTCCTAAATTCAACATATCCAAACTCCAAACATTAATTTATCTACGAATTTATGACTTCATTTTGTAAGAGAAGTTTAAACTTGAGGCTTTGAATTGAATGTGTGAGCGGTACTAATCTAAAAGAGTTAATTAATAACGTTATTATAATATAATTAGTTTCAAAGTTTTAATTAGAAGTAAAAATATATCCATATATATGGGTCAAAGCATCATTAGATACTTCGAAGCATTGAATAAAACCCAAACTCTTTCTCCCAAATTTGTGGGGCAGTGCTTTTAAGGCTAGGTTGTTTTAGATTTATAGATTTTGAGTGACTTTGTCTTCAATGAGTAATAATTTTTATTTGAAAAGAATAATAATTCATATTTTAGTAAAATTTTATGTACTAGTTAGTAATTTAAAAAATATGGAGTACATAAAAATTACTTGTGAATCTAATTTGCACCCGACTCTCTTCCAACTCCAAAACTGATAATATAGATTACCAATATTTATGATTCTCATACACAAAAAATATTTTAAAATAAATATAATTAAAAAATTGACTGCATATATATTTTCCAATTCAAATTTACAGTCCATTTATAAAGAAAATGAGAAAAAAAAGGAGGATTATTACTAGATACACTAAAAAATTCTTAATTACTATGAGATACAAACATACAAAAATATTACTACTAACTACATAAATATATAGTGATATTCCAATATTACCCTACAATGTGCTGTACATAAATATTTGTACGTAGCAAAAGTTAGTGTGCAGCAAAAGTGTATGCAGTAAAAAAGTGTGTGCAACAAAAAAGTGTGGTGGTCCGGCAGAGCTCCGGCGGCGGTCTAGCGACTTTTCGACGGTCCGACACTGCTCCGGCGACCGGCTGACGGAGCTCCGACGGCATCGGCAGTCCGGCGGTCGGCCGGCGGCGGTGGGTGAGTTTTAGGGTTTGTGGTTTAAAAGTGTATAAGTTTAGGGTTATATTTAGTATTTCACTTTAATATTTTGTATGTGAAAATAATTTTTTTAAATCAATGTATCTCATTGTAATTATGGGTACAAATGTTTACCTATGAGTAATTTTTTCTTAAAATATTAAATTGAGTACATATATTTCAGGAAAATGCAATATTTGGTCCCATAAGAATTCTTTCAATTCAATTTTAGTCCCGTAAGAATTCACTGGTCCCATAGCTAGCGGTTTTGGTCCTATAAGAATTTTATAATCATAATTTTTCAAAAATTTTCATTCTAAATTAATTTATATTATTATAAACTACAATATTTATATTATTTTCTGTCTTTCAACACAGACATAGTCCATTATGACAATTCCCCTCTATTTTGTCTCTCAATAAACATTGTATTAATTTTCTTTGGGGATTATTTTTGCAAATTATAGAATCAAATCTACAAGTTGTTATTTTGGTATTACTAACGGTTTAGAATATTTCTTTAACTATTAACAGATTTTGATGAAAAATTCCTATAAGACTAAATCTACCAGTTTTGGGACCTTTTTGACATTAAATAATTCTTACAAGACAAAAAGTGTAATTTTCCTCATATATTTCTCCTTCACAATAATCCGCAACAAGCTGGAACATATGGAATAAAATGGAGAGATGAAAGTAAATTAATATATATATATATATATATATATATATATATATATATATATATATATATATATATATATATATATATATATATATAAATAAAGATATAAAAGATAGGGAGACTGCATTTCAATTTGTAATGTTAAATAAATAGCAAGTTTCCCCTACACCCACATTCAAAATTTATATAATGATAAATAAAATTTGTATATTTAGTTAGTGAATTTTCTTTTTACTTTTTAATAAAAACCTAAATATAGAAAAGTTAAATATTTATATACCCAATGTATATGATATCAACTCAGACTAAAAATACATTTATAAAATCAAGGTTGCATTAGTTTAAAAAAATAAAAATTGGGGTTATAATCAACTTAAGATTGGGGTTATAATCAACTTAAGTAATGGTTTGGCCTCCGTAAATTGTGTAGACATTGATTTTTTATTTTTACTTCTATTTTTAATGTCTATATATAGTTTGAGCCTCGAGTGTCATCCATGCCTACACTACGTAGACAATGGAAAGAAAATATGTGTACTCATACGAATTTCATCATCTTCTGAGGGCCATTCAGCAAATACGCACAAAGGACCTCATAAACAAATAAATAAAAATAATATATTATTTATATCATTTTATATTCTTTACGATTAAAATCTTAGTTGCCGTTGCTCGAGCGCTCAAATACTTCGCCAGTTTCAACCGAATCTTGCATAACTTCTGTGTTCTAATCGTCACCAATGTGAGTATACGCATTCTTTACTGCTCTAATCCTTCTTCTTTCATTTCTTTGAAAAAATGGGGAACTGAAGAGCCATTACTTGATTCTTTTTTTTTTTTTTGGCTCTGATTTTTATTTCAACTGTATTTTGGATTTATTAAATGTCTCTTTTATGCCTTGAATAATCGTATTTCGTTTGTTCTTGATTGATTGATTGCTTTTGAGCTTGTAATTGAAATTAGTTATAGCGAGTTTAGAGGTTTGAATGATAGAGGGTTTTTGTAGGTTTCTTTCTGGAGAATTTTTGGTGTAGTTTCTTGTGAATTGAAGCACGTAGATATCTTTTTTGTGTTTAAGTTTCAATTCAAGGCTTCTTTCTTAATTGTGTCAGTTATCGGCACATAGATCGAGCGTTAATTTAAAGTTAGGTTGACAACTTAAGGAGAGAATCTCCTTTACTAATAACTGCATCTACATACTATCATGCCTTCCATTTGTAGCCTCAGTAATTTATTTATATCTTTGGTGTAGTCTGAGGAAGAGTATGTAGTTTCGTTCATAATATATAGCTTGCAAGAAGGGTGTGCCCAAGTAGTTACAAGCCCGCTTTTGAAGCCCATGATTTGGCAGTGTGAGACACAACTAGAAGTTGTGTGGTAAAATATTTGTTTCCGTATGTAAAACCATCTAGATATATCATTCCTCAGTGGAACTTTAATTTTTCTTGCTCATCCATAATCTGCATTGTCTAATGGGCTTTTATCTGTCTTATAACTATTTAGTGCTCCTTTTTCACTTCAATCGTGTATTAAAAAGTTATAAAAATGTGTTGCCTTCCCCATCCCCTGCATCCCTGCATTTGCACATGCTGTCTATGCTTTTCTTACTGCTTGGTTGCTCTCTCATCTCCATTAAGGAACTTTATTTCTTCCAGTAATTAGCAGATTCTTAGTTGCCTGTATTTCTGTGAGTGATGCTCAATTACATATTTATTTGGCAATTAAGTACAACCTCTGTCCGAGAAGTTTTCACCTTTTTTGGGCATGTGGTTTCTGAAGTTATTTGGAAATGTTGGTTTATAAATGGAGTAAAGTAACTTATGTTTTGTGTGCTAGGGAGTGATAATTTATATATTTTCATTTGGATGGTTTGATGATGAATTTGTTACTTTTGATATTTATGTACTTCTATGTTCCGCAGAGCTTATTCATTTTTATTTATGATGCGTGCAGATAATATAATGGCAGAAATCAATCAGAATCCTACTGAACCTGTGAATGATACTCTTTTAGATGAAGGTGGAGTAAGGCAGCGTGGCTTGGGTGGATATAGTATGTTTAGGATGTTGGTGCCTGCAGATTTAGTTGGTAGTATAATTGGCCGTAGTGGAAGGAATATAGAGAAATTATATAGAGAGACAAAAGCTCGGATCAAAATAATCGACGGTCCTAAAGATATAATGGAGAAAGTTGTAAGTAGAAATTTTGGTGTGCTTTAACATCTTTCTATGAAATGTTTGCACTCAGGCTATGTTTTGTGACTTTTGTATGCAACTTTTGAAATTTCTTTATATGAATGGTGTTTTACATCATCAATTTTTTCATAAATCCGTGGACATATTCAGAAGGCCACATAAGTTTAATATACAAGTTTTCTGATACATCCTTTGTTGAAATTAGGTTATAGTATCTGCCAAGGAAGTGCATAATGATCTTCTGCCTCCTGCTATAGTTGGTCTTCTCAGAGTGCACAAACAAGTTGCGGCGCTTGATTCTAACTGTCCTTCAAAACTGCTTATACCCGCTTCTCAACTGGGAAGTCTGATTGGATTCCTACACACTAACAATTCAATTATGACAGAATCTAATTGCATTGTTTGGATTTTTAAAGCAGGTTTTTCTACTTGCATTTCTATCACGTGTTCTTTATTGGGAGTTGAACTGTACCTTTTTTATTGGGATTGGATAGAACAGGTTAGCCAAAAGCTATTGGATGGACATAGCCACGTAGAAATAAGGTGAACCTCAAGGATGCATCCAATGGGTTGGATGAGAAGACTTGGTTTCTTAGGACTCTGTAGGATTTGTTTGAGAGACTCAAACTCATTAGTTTATGTTTCAATTGATATATAATTTGACAGATATGTGTAACTAATGTGTACAAATTTTTCAGAGAAAATGCCCAACAAAATGCCTGTTTTATTGGAGCATCTGTTATCTTTTACTATTATCTAGTTTGGCTCATGAGTAATTGCAATAGTACCAACCTGTTACTGCCCTGATATATTATGAAGTTTGGCTGCTTGTTTATGCAAACAGTTGGAGGTTTATCAAATAATGCACCATCTGTTGTGTGTTAATATATTCACTCACCCTGACCTATTCCAACTAAGAGTATTCATTCTCTGCATGATCATTGCAGAACCGAAAGATTGTGCTCTTGAAGATGATGTAGTTGTAGTGGTAGAAGGGGGGCCTGCAGGCGTAGAGAAGGTTATCGAGTTAATTGCTTCTCATTTGAGAAATTTTTTAATAACTCAAGGGTTGATAAATAAGATTGAGGAGAAAGTGAGTATGGTTTTTAGTTCAAAGTCCATCTGGAGTGAATTATTCTGATCATATATTCTGGATCTTAGTTTCATTTTTATGATGTTATAGATTGGAACGCTTAGTTCATGTAGAGCATCCATGCGTCCTCCTTCCCAGCCTTGGATTCAGCCTTATGAGCCTTTTGTGTTTCATATTTGGCCTCCTTCTCCTCCTCCTTTTCGGCCCCGCGGGGCTATACCTCGTCCAGTGTTTGTACAGCCTCATCTAGGTTATAATACATCCTACCAACCAGCTCCATCATCAATAACCACACAGGTTAATTTTTGGTTAGTTATCTTTTAGTTTGTCAAGTATCTCACATAAGGGTCAATTCCTGTGGTTGGAAAAGAGTTTTCAGTCCATAATATGCATGCCTTGTGCTACTCTTTTCATGTCAACTTTGTTGTTGATGTGTTGGGTATCCTGCCTTAATTGTAATACGACAAGATTTTTGAAGTCACAAGGAAGTGTTTTGCAGAGGAGAGTGATCCAAATTCCAGCATTGCATGCTGATGGTGTGTTTGGTGCACTAAGTGGAAACATGAGCTACGTGCGGGGGCTCACGGGTGCTAGAGTTACTGGTGTGTGGTCAGATCTCTTGAATGTGACATTGGTGATTAGTGGAACAGCTTCTCAGATCCAAGCAGCTCAACAACTGATTCAGGTAAATGTCGTCTCGTCTTGTGTTTCGATTATATTATACCCAAACAAACTCTTCATGATCTCTGCCTGCTTGTATCTTTCTTTCAGCATGATCTCTTGGCGGAAGTTGCTGCTGTTGGTCGACCCGCGTCACAATCTCGACACTAGATTACTGTAACATGAGAATTTGTACAAGTACAAACACATGAAGTGGTGAGAAATAGGGTGTTATCCTGTTAGAGAAATATACAGTTGGTTTTAGTATTCATTAATTTGCACTTGCCACCCATATGCTTTCAACTGGGTTTTAATTCATTTGATCATAAATAAATTCACTCTGCTTTTACATTTTAAAACAAATGAATATAATACCCAAGAGTAGAGCAGGGAAGATTTGTTTATCTAAATAAAAATTCATTGAGATATATTTGAAACAATCAAAGACTATCATGTAAACCGAGTTAAATTATTTTTTGCTCTATAACTAAGCAAAACTTCATTTTTTGCCCTAAAAAAGATAAGTGGTTCAATTTTGCCCTATAACTAACGAAATTTTTCAATTTTTGCTCATTTTCGCCGGAAAATGCAAAATTCACCGGAATTTACCACGTCACGTTTAAATTCCGGTTGGTTAATCCGACGTGGCAATTTTGACTTTTTTAGCCAATGAATTCCGGTTGGTTAATTAATTAATTTTTTTCATTTCCAAATCAGCATAATATTTAATTAAATTAAAAATAAAAAATTAATTAAATTAAATAAATTAAAACCTGTAAAATTAATTTAAAAAAAAGAAAAAGAAAAAAAGATAATTAAACGTGTTATAACAGTTGAAATTCCCAAATCTGCTCAAACCCTAACGACGCCGCGAACATTCCTTCCCTTTGGTCCGCTGGGTTCTTGGCTTTTCTTAGTGCGGTGTGCTGTAAGATATCACGACACGTAGAACACTCCTTCCGTCGGTTCGCGACAGATGGTTTTTGAACGTAAGAAAGGTGCCGTGGACTGGTCCCACCCCGAATATGGTATGCATATGAAATCACTTGAGTTATTGTAAATTCCTCTTGGGTGCGCAACAGATCGAATCTAAATTTGTCTTGTTCTGAGTTATTGTCGAATCTCAACGTAATTTATGTTTTTTTTTTAAATTTATTGTTGGTTGGTGAGCAATGAATATGAAATCTGTAATGTTAGGCAAGTGGGGTAGAGATGGTGTGCAATTTTTTAATGGAGTGATCCCTGAAAGTTCCATTAACCCTTGTTGAGTCAGCATCATTGAATTTTTTAAAGTGTGAACCTTTATGCTTTTTACTGAGTTGTCTTTCATATTTCGTTTAAAAGCAAAAAATTATGCAGATTAAACCCAATTAATAATGAATGAGATGTTAGTATGATTCTCTTGTCCAAATATGATTTAAGAAAGTATATATACTTTTTGATTAGTTTATATTGAAGAGGAATATATCTAGTTAATTAAAAATTAATGAACACGTATGTATAGCTTATGTAACTTGATAGCTTTATTCTTCTGGCGATTGTGTCATTTTGTGAGAGAATGCGTAGAGGGATTTTACAAAGTGAATTTAATTTTAATTTTTGATTTTTTTTCTTTAATTCTGTAGGTGATGACACTAATTACATTAGCTTAGTCCTGCATTTTGGGGGTAAATTTATGCATTCTCCTACTACAGTATATGTTGGGGGTGAAAGGACAGCGTTTGACTGGGTGAAGTCAGATTCAATAACATATGCTGATTTGGATGAGTACAGCAAAAAGGTTGGTGTAGATGGGGACAGAAAACAGCGGGGTACGGTGCAGTGGCGTACAAGCAAGCCTGTGGAGGGCTGCATGTAGTACCACTGTAGAAGAGTTTGATAGGATGATGTTGAAGTTGAAAGAAGTAGGTGAGGAAGGATGGAATTGGTTTGAAGACAAGCCACCTGAGCAATGGTGTAGGGCTTATTTCAATGAAGAGGTTAAGTGTGATATGCTCCTGAATAATGCTTGTGAGAGTTTTAATAAAGCCATTTTAGAAGCAAGAGACAAAGCCATTATCACGATGATGGAGTGGATGCGTGAGTATCTAATGAAGAGGCTGCAAAAACACAGGGATAGGGCTAATGTGAAGTGGTATGGTAAGCTGGAGTTATGCCCTCGTATAAGCAAGATTCTACAAATGAATAAGGAAAGATTCCTGACTGCATTGCCATCAAGTCAAGTGATACACATTATCAGGTGAGAACATTTCAAGCAGTACAATATACAGTGGACTTAGATGTATGTGAATGCACATGTAGGTCATGGCAATTGACTGGTATTCCTTGCACCCATGCCATGTGTGCAATTTTGAAGCAGAAGTTAGACCCCACTGACTTTGTGCATGATTATTACTCAGTGGACAAATATCTGAAAGCATATGAAAATCCTATACGAGGAATCAGTTATGAAGCTATTTGGGGAGACTCACTCTTTATTCCTCCACTTCCACCCACTTTTGGCAAGCCAAAAAGGGGTAGAAGGGCTAAGGCACGAAGACCCGAACCAGGTGAGAAAGATGCCAAGGGAAAAAAGATAAGAAAGATGAGAAGACAAGTTGGCACCATCAAATGTAGAACATGTGGAGTTGAAGGGCACAATGTTGCCACGTGTGGGAAAAAGAAGGTGATAGTTTCAAATAACTAACTCTTGTTTATTTCTTATGGTTTAATTAATGATCCACACTAATAATTTTTTTTTTAATTGCAGAAGGGAAAGGGGCTGGTAGATGAGGATCCTCGAGAGGAAGCTAATGTGGAATTGAATGATATGCTAGGCAATGAACATTTGGTAACATATCCAAGACATCTATTTTGTAGCTTGCTCCATCAAAAAGTCAACAGCGTAGTGTTGAAGTGGAGGATTCCATTGCTAGGGATGCCACACAAGAATCTCAAGGGACAGTTGTGCAATGGTTGAGAAGGCCTACACCCGCGAAAACACTGGGGCCGTCAATGTATGACCAACTTCATGCTGGTAAACAACCACCCTCTAAAGCTCGAGCAACAACAGTAACCACTGTGCAGTGGTTCAAAAATACCCAAACACCTCCTTTGCAGGCTCCTCTTCAAGGTGATGTTCACATCAGAGCTCTTCCACCCTTCACTGGCACCCAGTTGAGTCAGCAAAGCAGCAATGTGGTGATGGATGACCCAAGTACGAGGAATGTGTTTATGGAAGGTGGCCAAAAATATTTGGACTTATCAAACAAGGAACCGTATGCTAGAGGTTGCAAGGGAAAACATAAAGCTTAACTCGTTTGCTTTTGTTAATTGAAGTAATGACTTTAATGTATGGTTTGGGTGTTGAACACTCTTTATTTGTTTTTGTCATTCAGTATTGTGGTTTGCCTTGGGGTGTTGAACACTCTTTATGGACCAATACTCTTTTTTGCTCATCTGAAACAATAGCTCCATTTCAATCCATATTTATGGACCAACACTCTTTTTTGGCTTGGGGTATTCAAGATGATGACTTTTTTATTAATCTTCTAAAACAATAGCTCCATTTCAATTCATATTTATCATCAGTTAATTAGCTAGTCTTTCAAATTAATTTATGCAGACTGTTAGTCATATAATGGTATTAACAGATACATGCATACACATGCACATATACATATATAATGACATTTTCATCAGATGATTAGCTAGTCTTCTAACAATAAGTAGAAGACACGTTACATTACAAAGACACACCACCCTCTAAGTGTATATATTGCTTTTACTATTATAAGAGAGATTTCCTAGTGTGATCAGAAAGAGGTGTCTGAAATAGCTTCACAAAAATCACACACATTACAATGACAACAATTGCAACTTTTAATACACATAAGCTCTTGCACTCTTCTGCTTTCTTCCTTTCAGTCCGTATCATCGTGCTCTTTAATTTTTCATTCTGTCTTAATCTTTGCATTCACACTCTCCAGCAACTTCACCATATCTTCCAACTTCTCATTTACTTTCTTCAGAGTCATTCTCGTTCTCAATTTTTTTAAAACTCTTTATCAATCCTGGAACATTCTCAGCCTCTATCTTTGCATTCACACTCTCCAGCAACTTCATCATATCTTCCAACTTCTCATTTACTTTCTTCAAAGAGTCTTTCTCGGTCTCAATTTTGTTCAAACTCTTTATCAATCCTGGAATAATTTTCTTAGCACGATCGCATAAAGGGGGGTCGATCCATTCGAAGAACTTGCAGTAGCCTGAATTCTAAGGTATTCACAAAGACATCAAGATGTTGATCAACACATTGAATCTGAAAACACGAGACCTCAATCCTTACAACAATAATGCTATTTACCCTAATCAATTGCAAAATTCAAATACGTACCGGATATTTTTCACAGCCAAAAAACCTCCTCCCCGCATTGCTCTCCTTCCACGAAGTCACCGGTATTGCAAACTGATTACAATAGCATTTTACAGTTCGCCCATCCTCAATCGATCGCGACATCTACGAATATTGGGTGTGATGATTGAACGTTCTTCGTAATTTTGGCGGATTGAGGTTGAATCCAGCGTTCTGCTACGTTCTGCTATGTTCTGTCGTGATATCTTACGACGTCGTTAGGGTTTGAGCAGATTTGGGAATTTCAACTGTTATAACACCTTTAATTATCTTTTTTTCTTTTTCTTTTTTTTTTTAAAATTAATTTTACAGATTTTAATTTATTTAATTTAATTGATTTTTTTTATTTTAATTTAATTAAATATTATGCTGATTTGGAAATGAAAAAAAAAAAATTAATAGGTGGATATGACGTGGCGAATTCATTGGCTAAAAAAAAGTCAAAATTGCCACGTCGGATTGACCAACCGGAATTAAAGCTTGACGTGGCAGATTCCGGTGAATTTTGCATTTTCTGGCGAAAATGGGCAAAAATTGAAAAAATTCGTTAGTTATAGGGCAAAATTGAACCACTTATCTTTTTTAGGGCAAAAAACGATATAGGCCAAAAAATGAATTTAACTCCATGTTAACCCCTAGCCCAAGCCATTGACTTTGACTCAAGGGACAGGTACAAAATTCTATTCTGCATGTACCACCCCTCCATGCTAAATGCTATGCTAATGCTATCATTGATACAAATCACATTTGAGTATTGACTCAGCATCAATCACTAATACTATGCTAAATCCATGCTAAATGCTATGCCAATACTATCATTCATACTATCTACTTATCTGAGCATCATTTAAGAGTATTGACTCAATCAGATTTTATGAATCATCTTCTTAATGCGTGTGAATAAATGTAGGATTTAATGACACATGTTAATTATTCACTACTTCCCTCTCCTAAATTCAACGTATCCAAACTCCAAACATTAATATCGTTAATATAATTAGTTTCAAAGTTTTAATTAGAAGTAAAAATATATCCAAATATATGTGTCAAAACATCATTAGATACTTCGAAGGATTGCATAAAACCCAAATTTGTTTTAGATTTTGAGGGATTTTGTAAGAATCACTTTCGTACCCACTTACAAATTTTATTAATCTTTAATTTACTCTTTTTAAATATTATTATTTTTTCCTCAATTAATACTACTTCACACATTATTATCCATCACTTATATACAATTAATCTCAATTAAAATTAAACCTAACTTATCAAATTCAAGGTAAGCAATTGAGTGAATTGGGTTCACATTATTTTTGTAAATTATTAAATAGTAATTTTAAAAAACATGATTCCCACTTGAACTTGATTTACACCATACTCAGTCTCCCAAACTAATATAGATTATCAATATTTATGATTTTCATACACAAATAATATTAAGTAAATATACAATAATAAATAAATATAATTAAAAAATTGACTGGATATATATATTTTTCAATATAAATTGACACTTCATTTATAAAGAAAATAATCAAAAGAAACAATAAAGTGAGGCTTGATGCGCCTGGGAGCACGAGAACACATTCTGTGTGCCTTTAGAAATTTAGTATTATGGGTAAGGGTACATTGCTATGGTCTAAAGGATATACATTTTAATTAATAAAAGGTACACTATTTTGTTCTAAAGGTATACTACACTTTTCATTAATATTTTTTTATTTAGAAATAAAGAGTACACATTTTTATACTAAAGAGTATACAATTTAATACAAAATTCTAAAGGGACAAGGAGTATTGTCCATGTGCCCAGATACACACAATAATTTTCTTTAGAACATAAAGGATACACATCTGTATATTAAAGAATATACAATTTAACACAAATTTCTAAAGGCGCACAGAACGTGATCCGTACGCTCGGGTGCACATGAGTTTTTGCCGAAACAATATAAAATAAAAATATTAAATTGAGTAAGTATATTACTCATTCGCAATAAATCCGCAACAAGATGAATATATATATATATATATATATATATATATATATATATATATATATATATATATATATATATATATATATATATATATATATATATATATATATATTAATTATAGAGAGGGAAACTGCATTTCTTTAATTTATAATATGAAATAAAAATATATTTAGAAAAATCAAGTTTGCATTAGTTTAAAAAATTAAAAAGGAGTTGTTTTGTAATCAAGCTTTAGTCCGTAAATTTTGAAGGCTTTGATTTTTATGACAATTTATAGTGTGCACACGGGTGCACTTAAAGATAGAGTGCACCTACATACAAATATAAACAAAAACATATACACTTAAGAGTAAAAATGTATACAATTTAATTATTAATTTTTTAATGAAAAATTGTATATAATATTCAATAAAATATTATACACATATGAATGTTAATTTTTTAATGAAAAATTAATGTGAAAAATGTATACAATTATTACAAAACACGTATATAAAATAGAATAATATGTATACAAAATAGAATAAAAAGGTATACACATATGAGTGTACCCTTCCACCAGGGTGCACCCAATATACACTCTATTTTTATTTTAATATCTTTGCATATAATTTGAGCCTTGAGAGTCGATCAAACAGTTGAATGAAAACTTGTACTTATACGAATTTCATCTTTTGAGGGTCACTCAGCAAATACGTATGAAGGACCTCTAAGCAAAAAAACAATGTATATGTATATATAACGGCGTAAATTATTTTATTTACGACAAAGTCGCTTGTGAGACGCTACTTATGTGAGACCATTTGTGAGACATATTAAAATATGGCTATTATAAAGATAAAGTATGTTTAATGGTGGTTAAAATATATTTTGTAATGTATGATGAATGATGAATTAAAGTATGATTTTAGGATGTTATAATATGATTCATTATTGACATACCTTAACTAAAAATAAGCATACTTTACCTATATAATAAACATATTTTAATAATGGGTCAACCCGTCTCACAGCTGTCTCACAAAAAAACCCGTCACACAAGGGGGTCTCTCTTTATTTACAATAAGAAAATCTTGAGAGTCACTAGGGTGGAACCGGTCCCATGAATATTTTATGGGACCGGATCTTAAATTACACTCATATATATCTCGCAGATCTTGTGAAGAATTCACGTGAACTGCCCCATTTATGCTCTCTTTTATTATCACTCCTCTCTCCTCCTCAAAATACATAATTCTCTCCCTCTTATCCTCTCTCCTCTCTCTCTTTCTTAAAATAATTAAATATGCTCTCTTATTCAATTATCAAGACTCTTTGCACCCTCTCACCCTCTCTCTCATATTTAATAATTCCTCACCCCAAACGTGTCTCTCTCATTCGCTAATTATAAATCTTCTCTCTCCTAATTAATTACATATCACATCACACCATCACACTACACACTTAGAGCATCCACATTGGTTCAAAAAAAATGAATTTAAACTGAAAATTATTTTAAACCAATCAATGTAAATGAGCAATTTAAACTTAAGGGGGCTGTTTACATGATTAGTAACCAAAGTTAACCTTTATTTAAACCTCGCATGACTCTATTTACATACGGGGTAGATGCAGGATTAGTCCCATTGGAGTAGGTCATTTGCAGAAATGGTCCCGTAGCCTGCGATTTTGGTCCCGTAGAAGTTTTCTAAAAGTATAAATTTGCAAAATTGACCCCAAAATGTGCTAAACTAGTTCCAAGTCAGAATTTATACTATATCTATCTTACGCCAGATTAACTCAACTTTCCGCACTTCAAAATGGTATCAGAGCCTGTAAAAAACCCTGAAACTCTACTGCGTGACAAACGTTAAAAGTCCCGAAGCACAGCTCTCCGTTAGGAGTGACCCATCACCTTAGGCGAACCCGTGGTGCTCTGGGTTGGCAAACTGATAGGTGCCTTTTGATGGGATGACCCCTAAGTGTAATTGACCCATCACCTTAGGCGAACCCGTGGTGCTCTGGGTAAGGTCTGTGGTCAAAATGATATCAGAATCCTAGGTTCATTTATTTATGAATGGATATAATTATTATATACTTATTTCACTTAACGAGATGAGAGTTTCAAAGAGATATGAATCCGAACGAAAGTTCGACATCCGAGAGTGACAGGACTATCATCCCTGTCCCAAGCTGGAGCAATAGGGACTTCTGGCCTGTCAACTACGACGAGACAAGTAATTCTATACAATAATATTATTATGTGTTGTATATACAATACGCAGAGAAAGAATACGAGAACGCCGATCGATTTTTGGATAACCTCGATCGAAGGTGTAAAGTGGTGGAAGCCCGTGCTAACCACACCAAAGAGGAATCTCTAGAGGAACTACAACAGATGCAGATAAGGTACTCAAAAGAGGTACCAAGAAACATCGTGGAAATCCAAAGTTTTACTGAGATCCATGGACGTATCCCCAAATAAGAGAAATGGAGGAGACGACCAAACCAAGGTCCAAGAGAGATCTGCAAGCCCTTTCACTTCTCACACTGGACAGAATGACAGAGTGGAAGGAGATCGAGGCAGATAACTCTAAGATGAACCAAGATTTTAGAGAATTGCAGAACATGGTGAGATTCTTTGTAGAATATTGCCAAAGCATGTCTAAGATAATATTCGAGATCAGCCTCAAGATGGACAAGGTAGAGAAATTGCAGAACAAGAAACTCGACCTCATCATGAAGTTGATGGAACAAGTAAAAACCTTGGAAACCAAGGTGACAGGAAGAAGACCAGGAGGAAGGTTACCACTAACCTTCGGAACAGAACCCTTTTTACATCAAAAGGAGAAAACAACGGAGGTCATAAGACCAAAGTCGGAAAGCGAGAAGATGATTGCTATTCTTCGAGGAGAATCCACATCCCCGAATGGCAAGAGCAAATATTGAAGATCTACAAGATCTATATGAGTCCTTCCAAGGACTATCAATTGTAGATCTAAAGATGACGTTGGAGTGGCATCAAGTTCTCAACAACAGTCCCAGGCTCATCAGACCCAACAGGACCGAAGCCAAGATGAAGGAACCTCTGGATCACACGGAGTCCATGGGGCAAGACAAGAAGATACATTCCAACTACCAAGAAACTTCAAAATGAAGGCCATAGGAATGTCAACAGAAGCAAGCCGAGTTCGAGGATCTAACATACACAACACCCATATGGCCGGTCTCACCTTGAACCGATAAATCCATACGGGTTGATCTTAAACCTCGACACTCTAGACTTCAAGAATAGAGAAGCCTTGATCGATGAATGGACAAATTCCATGAAGATCGCAGGTGGCGCATTGGAGCTGGACAAAGAAGGGTTCATAAAATTCCTTACTATGAGCCTGGAAGGATCAGTAAAATGCGCCTGGGAGGAGCTCTCAGACGAAGTCAAAAAGGAGGTTATGGAAGGCGAAGATCTAGGCAACATTGTCGATAGAATGGCCAAGATCTTCAAGATCCATTTCATCGGAGTAGGATACTTCGAAGGAATGGAAGAAGAAAAGAAAAAGAAGTATAGGAATGCCCTATACAGCCTAGAACTACTTGACATTTGTCACGTAGATGAGTACATCAAACTCTTCACAGAGCATAGATGGAAATCTAAGGTCAAAGAGGAAGAAATATTCCACCTATTCTTTGCAAGATCCCTAGCCAATAGAGAGAAATGCTGATCAAAGAGTATGAACCATGCGAGCTAGATTCTACCAGATTATGATGGAAGAAGGGAGCAAGAAGTTCACAGCCTTCTCCACACCACAGGACCATTATATTTGGAATATCATGCCTATGGGCTTGGCAAACGCACCCCAGATATACCAAAGGAAGATGAATAATCTTTTCAAAGATTATTTCTCATTCATGTTTGTCTATGTGGATGACATCCTCATAGCCTCAAAGAACATGAAGGAACATTTAGCACATCTGGAAATATTTTCAGAAGTATGCCACAAGGAAGGATTAGTGCTTTCTGAAAAGAAAGCAGTAATAGCAACAAAGCGGATCGAGTTCCTTGGAGTAGATATCGACGAATTTGGAATTATTCTACAATCACATATTGTAGAAAAGGTCCAAGGATTTTCCGAAGATTTCAAAGACAAGAAACAACTCCAAAGTTTCTTAGGAGTGGTTAACTTTGCCGGAATGTTCATCAACAATCTGGCGCAATACAGGAAGGTGTTCAGTTCTTTATTGAAAAAGGATGCTGAATTCAAATAGGATGATTCACACCGCGCAATGGTTAAACAACTAAAGGAGGTTTGCAAAAAGCTCCCCAAATTAGCCATTCCTAATGACGAGGATGATCTGATACTATATACAGATGCCAGTGACCATTGGTAGGCAGCGGTGCTTATAAAGTCCACAACAGAAGGAGAAAAGCCATGCAGATACTGTAGCAAGCTCTTTACGGAGAGCAAAGCAAATAGATGACACATCAATGAAAAGGAGTTCTTTGCAGTTTGAAAGACGTTCAAGAAATGACTGCTATTTCTTCTCGAGAAGAAATTCATCCTTAAAATTGATAAAACAAGCGTCAAAGTCTTTTTGAAAAATAAAATCAAATCTAAACCAGAAAAGGCTAAACTACTAAGATGGCAAGCAGAATGCCAATATTATGATTTTAATATTGTCATTATTAAATATGTTGATAATATTTTGGCAGATTTCCTGACGAGAGATAGAAGGAGCTGAGATAGACTTCATCCTGACTGTTTCAAGGCACCTGATGGACAACCTTGAGTTGCTTCAGAGGGAATTCGAGAATCTGGCACTCAATGCAAGATAGTGATCAGACCAAAGTGTCTAATCGCATACGAGACTGCATTCGAAACGGCGCAAGTCTGTTCGAAGCAACACGAGAGCCACTCATTTGGGCTGTTGATAGCAATTGCAATCGACAAAAGGAGAGTAGTCGAGAACGGGGCTCTAACCCGGAGCAAGGGATTCAAGTACCCTTAGCACAAGTGCTAGTCTGGAACCTCCAAAAGAGGAACCTGTCCAAGAAAAAATTGAAGACCTGGAGTCACATCTAGAGTCGACGAATCAACCCAGCACCTCTGGGGTCAAAGAGGGAGAGATCAACCTTAGGCCTATGACGGACACTGCTAAGGTTGGTATTAACTTAGCTGATTTCTCTTATTGGCTGGAATACCAGGCCAGCTGGGAGAAATTGAATACCAGACAAGGAATCCGACTGAAGAAATGTCGGGTGGATATATCTGGGGAATATCCCTGAGTTTGGATGCGAGAAGGCTCAAATCTAATGGATGTAAAGCAGTGGTATGACTTTGGGGCACTAGCCTCGATCTATACTATTGCACCAGGCTTCCCAGAACTTACAAAACTTCCAGAATGGCTGGGAGAAAAGGTTTTCAAGGCATGGGAGAACAACTCGACTCTATCCAGAGGCGATGTATTAGAGCTGTACTTCACCAGTGCGGCCCCAGAACCAGATCGGAAAGGCAACCACGAGGCCTTCCATTTCATCAAGCTGAGAAGACCTAATGTTTCAGCATCAAATAAGATCAAAGAGTCTTCTGGAAAGGAACTAGTCTTGGTTTCTAAATTTTCTGAAGAACAGATCTCTACGCGAAGAGCGAGGGGTTTGTATGCCTGCATCAAAGAAATGGTGGAGGTAAAGTTCCCATTCAAGTTCGAACATAAGTCTTTGAATGAGTCTTTCCTGTTAAACACTTTAACAGGAAAGAAGACAGTGTTTGCTGAGAAGGCTTTCCAGGAAAAACAAGAACTTCTCTGGAAAAACAAGATTCCAGTGAGTAAACAAACTCATCGGAGATATTGCAATATGGCCCATTTTGGGTAATGGACGAACAAGGTATGCACAAGCTGTTCCACCCAAACAGAACCAGAATTTGGGAAAGAGATAAGATTGTGCATAAGAATGATTAGAACTGCTGATCCACCCCCAACAAAGGAAACACATGGAAAGAAGAGGGTGAAACCTCTTCGAAATACCCAGGAGCAGGGAGAATCATCAGGCACCAAAGAGGACAAATGACTCCTCAAAAAAGCAAGAGCCAGGTGACCTTCCGAAAGGGTAAGAGACATGTGACCGATAGGGAAGATGACCCACAATGGGGAATCCAATAAAGAAACCAGCCAGCTGCTAAAGTTGGAATCCGAGGCAGATGACGTAAGTGCTGACGCCAACACAATGACGTAAGCAGTGACATCACAAAATATTAAGAGACTTTGAAATCCAGATTTCAAATCCGAAAGTCTCTATAAATTGGTGCGTTGAGGAAGCATAAGGCATCGACGATCACCCTCTGTTTTCTCTTTCTAAAATAAACATTGTAACTCTTTCTTTTTATAAGTGTTCTGAGTGCAGCTACAATAGGTAGCTAAAAGAGTTATCTCCTCTTGTTCAGTGAGGATGAATGTGTAATAAATTTTGCATTCAATAAATAAATAATCTTGGGCTTCTACCCGCATGTAGCCTTCCAATTTTTATGCAACTTTAAACCTCCATATTTTCCGGCGAGAAATAGTAGCAGCATCCTGTACACCCAGAGTAGAAAATAAACCAGGGTTGTGCTGAGATCCGCTGAAGGGACAAGATTGATCCATCACACTGCGGGGCGAGTGGTTGGCTATGAGGAGCAGTCGTAAAATCTTCTGGATACCCGGTGGATTGATGGTAAAAAAGATACTGTTACTATTTCAAGTCGATTAATTACGAGATTAATGTTGTTTAATTATTGTACGAAAGCATGATGGACCTTATATGGTCGTAATGAACTATGTCTATTTTGAAAAATAGAAGGACGATGTAAATCTGAAAATATAGATATGATATAAGCTGATTAGGAATGAAAATTTTCGATGAAACTATTTTGGGACTAAAAATGCAACTTTGGGACTAGAAAAAAGGTTCGGAACCAAGAATGCAACTGGGATAATCCAATGGGACCGAAAGTGCAATTATCCCTTTACATGCAAGGTTGGTTTTGCAAAAAGTAACCCAGTCTTTATCGGCCCGACTCTAATCACACTGTTTAGGAGGTTAAATTAACAGCCCATTTTGGGCGGATAAAAAAGGAATCGAGGGTTAAAGGTGGAAAATTACGTTGCTGCCCTATCTTTTTCTTCTAATTTTCATTCTTGTTTTTTTTTTTAATTTCATCTGCTGCCTCACCTCTTTTCTCACAATCTTCATGCTGCAAAGGGAGACGGCCGTAATCAATTGCCGATAAGAGGGCGTCATGTGCGAGGAAAAATCCGAATTACATTACAGTAGCTCGTAAATCTGAGTTAAAGAGCCCGATACATTCCTTCTCGCTGCGCCGACTTTGAGCGCAGATCCACCGCTAGAGGCTTTTACCCACAGTTGAACGTTCTGATTTCTGACAACAATCAAGTTGTTGGAGGAATAGCACATGATACAGAATTCATACTATAAAATAGCCAGTTCATGATTCAGGCATACCCGGAATATTTCACGCGACGAGGCTTTCACGCAAGCACGATACTTATGGGGTTCGATCGGCTCTACAGAGGGCGAAGGCGTAGGGGAAATGGCCGATGGATGAGGTGTGGAAGCCTTCGAAGGACATTTTAGAGACCTAGAGGGGAGAGAGCAGAGTAGAGCCTACAAATTTGTTTTGGATTCAAATCAAAAATGACCGCCGCTAGCCAAATTCCATCTACGGAAATTTAGCGAAGAAAGAGAGGAGATTCAGAAAGAAGAATAACTACTGTAATAAAATTGGATATATATTTAGGGCAGTTTTATCAAATTCCTGTGTCTAAAACCTTCTATGTAAACAGAACTGTGAAAAATGTTAATGTGTGTTAACCTTATTTAAAGGGTTAAATTAACCCAGGCCAAGCTAACCCTACCACACAGGTAAACGGCCCCAAGGAGTCCTGCCAGTTCAAGACTAGGAACTCAGTTTAAATGGGAGAGAAAGAAAATAATGGGGGGGGGAAGAGAGATAGAAAATAATAGGAATGATTTTATTGAGTTTGTACAACACGTTATCACTTTAATAGGGAGGTGTATTACACACCCCCAAAAGATAGTGAACTTAATTAAGTAGTAGGCCTCTGGAAAACCTTTAATCGATAACCATTGCTGCTAACGAAAAAAAGTATGGGCACAAGCCAGAACTCCCGGCAACGGAATTTGGCACTATGATTGCTGAGGGCGAAGCTGATGATGCATGTGAATGAAGACATTGTCGTTTAAAGCTTTAGGGCAGGGAAGGGTGAGTAGTGTTGTTGGCAGGTGGTTGGGGAGGAAGTGAATGGGATGTGGGGGAGAATGAGAGAAGGGTTTAGTCCAGAAGAGGATACAGAGTGAAAGATTAGAGAGGTAGAGAGAGAAGAAAAATTATGAATGAGATTTGCAGATATTCAAAGCCATAAATTAACTTTTGTGGAAGGTTGTTTGGTTGCTATTGCTGCATATAGTGTTTACAGTGCTGTTCTCACTCAAGCTCTGGATAATTCTTGCTTGTTCAAGTGCATTGAAACTTTTTTAGATTATTCTTTTTAATTAATTGAGTTACTATAATGATTTTGATTATTATCAACACGTTTTTGAAAAACCCTTGATGTGATTTATTTATGTGATTTTTAAAAATTTTTGGTTTACTTTTTAAAATAAATTGGGTCAATCCTTATAATAAATTAGATTACTATTTTATTTGACACTTTTATTTTCTGAAATTATTTTAATTAATGGGGATACTATTCATAATAAACTGAGTTACTCTTTATAATAAATTAGGTTACTCTTTTATTTGACACACCTCCATGTATGATGAAGATTAAAATTATATGTAAATTGCCTTATAGAAATTATTATATTAGTTTTTAAAATTAATTGGAAAGTATAGATTTAATTTAATTAAATTCAAAAAGCAATCCAATTTTACAAACATTTAGAATTTTATCCTAAATTGTATACCATTTAATATAAAGATCTGTACCCTTTATTTTACAAGGCAAAAACTTGTGTGTGTTCTGGTGCACAGAAACACACTCCGTGTGCCTTTAAAATTTTGTGTTAAATTGTATACCCTTTAGTATAAAGATGTGTACCCTTTATTTTCTGAAGAAAAATAAAAAATATAATAAAAATTGTATACCATTTAGAACAAAATGACGTACCCTTATTAATTAATATGTACACCCTTTAAAACAAAATAATGTACCATTATCCATAATATTAAATTATAAAGGCGTACGGTGTGCGCCTGGACGCACGCAAACCTCACTCATTATTTTATTAGAGTGATCTAACAAAATATAGATTCCATATAATTTAATTAAATTTAAAGAGTGACTCAATTCATTTTAAAGAGTATCACACATATTTTTTAATGATTTTAAATCCAATTAATTCGAAAGAGTGATCTAATTCATTTTTTAAAGAGTATCCTACGTATTTTTTAAAGATTTTATCTTATTAGATATGACAAGAGATATTACTTTCATCATCCGTTGAACAGGTGGCGAGCTCTCTCTCTGTAACCATGCTTCACTTTTATTTTTTTCTCACACATTCCAAAACACTTTTTCATGTTTGACTTTTTAAAAGTTTAATTCCACTCTCTCTCCCCGTATTAAAATTTGAACCCAACGTCCAATCTTTCAAAATCAAAGTTTAATTCCCCTCTCTCTCCCCATATTAAAATCAATCTTTCAAAATCACTTCAATGTATAAATTTTTTATCAACATTTCTTCACAAAATGGTAAAATTTCAATGAATACTAAAAAAAATGTGAATGGTAGAATGCACCATATGATCAGAAATTCTTTCCACATCTTTATGACCTCAAGTTTGACCTTGGTAAAAGATAGAGAGAAGGAAAAAAAGAGAGAAATTATGGAGAGAGGAAGAGAAGGAAAAAAAGATGACTTGGAGAGAATAAGAGGAGAGAGAAGGAGGAAGAAGAAGAGAACATGTGTCTATTTTAATGAGATAAGAGAAAGAGCAGGGACTAAACATCTATTTTAATGAGGAGAGAGAAAGAGTAGGTGAGGCATGTTATTGAGGAAGCCCATTTTCTTTAAAAAAAAAAAAAAGTCTTAGTATACGCATTACTGAAATACTTGGCCAGTTGCAACAAATTCTCGCTGTTCCAGTCTTCACTAATGTGAGTATACGCATTCTTCCTGCCCCAATCGATCTTCTTTCATTTCTTTGGAAAACGGGGAAACTGAACACCCATTGTTTGATTCTGTTTTTTTTTTTGGGTTCGGTTACAGCTATCTGATTTTTAATTCAACTATATTTTCGGACTTTTTAATTTGTCGAACAATCTTATGTCATTTAATTTCTTGATTGATTGATTGCATAATTGATGGGCTTCTGACGTTGTATTTGAGATTAGTTACAGCGAGTTTAGTGTTTTCTCCAATGGAAAGAGATTCTGTATGTTTCTTGCTGGTGAAATTTTAGTGCAGTTTCTTGTGAATTATACGCTTGCAATGTTCAATCATGTATTGAAGTCCATATGTATTTTTTTCTGTGTATAAGTTTCAATTCAAGCTTCAATCTTAGTTGTGTCAGTTATCGTCGAGGATGGGGTTTTCAATGGAGATAGAGATTGAGTGTTGATTTAAACGTTTTCTTCAAGTTAGGTTGACAAATTAAGGAACACAAGACAACATCTACATTCTATTATGCCCTCCATTTGTGGCCTCAGTCATTAATTTATATAAATACACCTTATTTAATTTACGAGTATTGTGGAAGTGGCTATCTATTAATATTTTTGGCATAGTCTGGGGATGAATTTGTAGTTTCATTCCTAATTAATATATGGCTTGACTTTTACTAACGTTAATGATTTTTAAGAATAATGTGGTATTTTTTTTAGTAACAATGTGTTAGGTGATTGTAGTATTTTTTTAAAATAAATGTTATTGAAAGATTATTTATTTGGAACTTCTTATATTTTTAGGCTATTAGGAGTATGTTGAAACGAACTAATGTGAAAAGTGAATACGTGTATTGGGATGAAGGGAGTGCCATTTTTAGAAGATTAATGGGACAGAGGGAGTATGGGAAGTATGGTTCATTTAACGCTGCATCACTGGCTAAAAACATTTTAAGCCTCAATAGTTTATGTACAGCATAAAAGAGGTCTGAGTTGCTCTTATATATATCAGCTGCCTACCACGTTGCCACTTTTCCTTCTTATTACACCGGTGCTTTAAATTTTGAATCGATACTTTGATTATAATCAGTTGGAAAATGCATGTGGTTTGATGATAAATTTATTACTTATGCACTTCTTTGTCAACCCAACCACTCCCTATTCCATAACTTATTTCTTATTAAAATACTATATTTTAATTAATGACCATTAAGTTCAGCAGAGCTCATTTAATTTTATTTACGATGTGTACAGATAAGATTATGGCAGATATCGATCAGAACTTGATCAACCACGTGAACATTACATGTATGTCAGTCTGACAAAAAACATAAAGATGAACTTGATCGCCCTGACAATAAAGTAGAAAATCAGCCTAACAGTGAACTTGAACCTAAAGATGGAATGACAGAGAACCCTGATAAACAACTGGACCTTGTGAATGAAACTCTTTTGGATGGAGGTGGAGAAAGGTGTCCTGACAGGAGTGGACATATGTTCTTAGTCGCATCTCTTGTAAAAATATGTAAGAGTAAGAGACTTTATCGTCGAGTAACGTGTGACCAAGTACAAAATTTATAATAATGTCATCCCAAGGGAAAGTAAACTCATGATTGTATCCGGATTTTCCATTGATTTATGCTTTGTAAGAATGATAGATTGAAGGTTTGATTGTTTATGCTACTAATTATTGTTCTACTCAATTAACTAAGAATTTGAACTAACAAAGTAATGATTCAAACAACACACAAATGATGATTGGAATGAAGGTAGAATTCACTTGAGAAGAGAGCAAGACTAATCATAATCATGGTTAAGACTCTAGCTAGATATGTATAACTTTTGATGGTGAACTTCATTAATTTTGTGGACTAAAAGCAATCACGATTTTACCCCCAATCCATGTGGCCAAGACAATTAGGTACTCGACTCTTTTACAAACCTAAATCTCCTAAGATTGATCTTAATCTCAATTCCCTTAAGGTACTATGATCATAAGTTTGTTCTTTATACTCAATTTCTTAAGTGTCCCTCTATGAATGCTCTAAGTATAAGAAGGGTTTGACTTACCTCCCCTCACACTAACATGCATGCACATTTTAATATATGATTCAATTAAACATCTACTCATAACATTGGAATGACCATCCTAATACTATGAATAGAAAATCTAATCACACAAGTATTGAAATGAAACATGATTCATATATCATAAAAGGAAATCCACAATTTAACTACATTCACTTCTCAAGCTCTACACATCTAGCTTTCATCTCATCCATTCATATGATTAGCCCTACTATAGGACTAGCCACTACACATTTTGTTTAGATCAATACAAATCAAGCTTTCCTTCATTTGAGCCAAAATAAGAAAAAAAACAAATGAAAAGTAGATTGGCTCTCCTTTCATGGAGAAACCTTCATTCTCTTCAATATGCTAACTCCTTCAATCCTTGATGCTTTCCTCTTCTCAAAATGGTGGATGAATGGATTGGGTGATGGATTTATGGATTGATTGTGGAAGAACAAATGGAATTGGATGGATCTAATGGACAGAAGTGGATTTATGGATCTAGTATGTGAAAATGTGGTGTGGAGTGTGTGTAACTGCTCTTAATTCTGATCTCTCTTCAAATTTCGCACAAGTCACCTTTTTATGTCACTAATGGACCTTCTAGAAGCTTTCGAAACATTCTGAAAACTGCACAGGTTTTTGTACCTACACGAACCGTGTAGAAGCACACGGCCCGTGTAGGGCACACCTACTTCGGCGTGTTGTGCGTACTTCCGGACACGGCTCGAGTTGCGCTACACGGCTTTGGTCATGGCCTTGTAGTATTTTCTGATGACATTACACGGTTTCTTCTTACAGGCCCGTGTTCTGCACACGGGGTGTGCAGCAGCGCACGGCTCGTACGCTAGAAAACGGCCTTCCTCCTGGGCGAGCTCTGTGTTCTGATGACGGTATACGGCCATCTCGGACAGGCCCGTGTTCCGCACACGGCCCGTGTCCAAGCGTGCCCTGTACTTCCGTCTCTATTTTGCTCCCAACTCCGTTTTTCTTCATTTCTTGACCTGTTTTACACATATTTAAGCTCATTTACACAATTCTATCAGTTCAACCACATTTCACATTATAACAATAACTCTACCAAAAGTCACACAAATACGGATAAAAACATCTGAAAATTCAGAAATAAATACACTAAAATCTAGGTGAAAATGACTACGATTAACCCCCAAACTTAAAGTATTGTTCGTCCTCGAACAATGAAAAATGATAAACAAGAGGAGTAATTTTCACTTGTGAAAATACCTAACGAACATAAACCACAACACATCACAAGTAATAAGGACTACAAAATCACATTAAGTATCCCTACATCATCAAACTTATAACATGAAAGATTAACAAGTTCAATCTTAAGAATGACAAAAGAGTAATCAAATCCCTTTCAATCCAAGCCTCTCATAGGATATCAAATTCACTCAACGCTCTATAGAGTAGGGTTTTTAATATCACTCATCAACCAGTTAGAACTGACTCACCATAGGCTTGCTCATGGACTATGTTCACAAGCCACCCTAGTTTCAATAAGTGATCAAAAGGTCTTTATCTTAGGATGTAAATTTTAGGCTCTTTGGTAAGGTAAGAAATATTTGGATAATAGTGACTATTCAAGTGTGGATAATCGAAGATATGATTCATTTCTTCAACTTCCTCACTTTCAAACTTCCTTCCTTTGTCAATTATTCAAAAGCACTAAACATCAACATACCATGGATTTCATTGAGCTTCTTTTGAATGACATACTTCTTTTCTTTGATTTTTGTGTCCTCGAGCGTTTTTTTTTTGTTTCACTTTTGTTGAAGTTGCACTTGCTCTTTATCTTGAGCTCTTTAATCTTTTTTTTTCTTGACTCAACCATTTACTTACACACTTTTCATCTTCCCTTGTAAATCATCATCATCCTCAATTACCAACACATAGATTATATATAAGGCTCAAGTGGATTATCAAGGCTTGTATTGTGCTCAAATCACAAAGAAAAAGGCTTATAGGCTCAAAGTGGTTCACTAGGGATAATGTTTTTGGTAAGGACTTTATGGCTATGATTTCATTTAACAAGGATGACCTAAGATCATATCACAAATTTCAACCACTCGGGCTTCGTTCCTATAGTTCATGAGCAAATTCTAGTTTGTCTAAGTACAACCAGTCCTCTCATCAAGAATTAACCATGAAGGCACGGTTGAGGCTCAATTCTCACAAGCTTTTGCTTGGACCAAAAGAAACCTAATTACACTTCATACTTCTCAAAATTGAACAACTTATGTAATACATGTTACAATTTCAATAAGTAGAAAACATTAATATGCATGTCATCACTCATCACAAACAATGCATCATAGCTCACATTCAAAAACACTCAACACCTTCCCAAAACATACCACCAAACCATTCCTACAAGAATAAAAATATCACAAACATAACTCAATAATCAAAGACTCCCTAAATAACACAACAAACATATAAAATGCATGAACAAAATCGTCCATCTCAAGATATCAAAACATACCAATTCACATCCATAACAATTAAGATCAAATTCCCATCACATCCAAATAATGAAAATCAAACCAAAATACCAAAAATAACTAAAAGAAAATCGCATAAAACTGAAAATAAAATCTCAAAGTAAAACCTCCCAAAACCAACAATTTAAGTACAATCCGATCAAATCCTAACAAATCAAATCAAATGTCTAATCATGGCTAAAATGAACTAATGAAAGTGCCTAGCACTCAAAGTACTCCCTTCATGACTCTGGAGGTGGAGGTGGATGATAGACATTCCATGGAATGTATGCACAAGGAGATCCGGGGAACTGGAAGTTGAATATCATCGTCATCATCTCCTCCATATTGTTGGAGTGCACCCGTGACCGATCCTCGTAATACTCCCTCCGATGATGTCCAACTCTTAACTCCTGAATGTGCATTCCATGCTCCTGCTAGACCTCTCGAATCTCCCTTATATGTGCTCCATATGCCTGCTGCACATGCCTCATATCTCTCACCTCATCCTTCATATAGTTCCATCGATCATAACCCTGTTCCGAGCCCATTGGTGGCTGCTGCTCTTCCTCGAACTGTGGCGGATCAGGGGCTTGCTCCTCAAACTCACCTGCTCCGGTGGTGCATCCTGCTCATCACCCTCTATAGGCACTGGCTCCGCTCTCAAATTAGCCAACTCTTCTTTCTCTTCAACCCTCATCTGTCTGAGGACCTTTTCCATTTCGTCTCTGTTTCTTCTGTAGAAAGCTCTCACAACCCCGGAATGGTTCACACTACCCATTGCTAAATTAGCATGCCTCCTTTTAGTGTAAACTGTAGTGAGCTCTGGAGTTGGCAAGGGAAATGAAGCTCAATTTTCCTGCCTCAGACAGTACTGTCCCAACCATGGACAAGAACTCCATCCTCATCAACTGTTGGTAGTTCAACCCCTCACTCACCATCCTATTCTCCATACCTGCAAGATTGATTCCCAAGCCTTGAGTGATCATGGTGATCATACCTCCCAACATCAAACCTTGAGAAGTCTGTCTCTTGGCAACTCTCTCCGCATGTTGCACAAAATATGCTGCAACGTTCAGTGGTAGCTCCTTGTATATGATATACATAATATAGAGCTGCTTTTCTCCCACAGTTCCACCTTCAAACCTCCCTAAGATGGTGTTCGAAATAATCTTCTCTAGGTATCTCATCACTAGGTTCCGTATTGCAGTTCCCTTTGAAGCACTGGGAACATATCCTACTTGTTCCGTCCCATCATTCACTAAGCTCTTCCATCATTCCTGTTGGTTGAAAGTGTCTTCTTCATAAAAGCTCTGATGATATTCGTTTGGTGGGCACCCAAAGAATTCATTCAACACAGGCTAATGAATCTTTTCCTTTAACACATTGTCAAGCTGAAACGTCATTGAAAGAGGAAAACCACTCCGATCCTTCTTTACTTGCAATGTGCTCATGAACTCAGCAGTAAAATGGTAATAAATAGGTGGCCTTTTGTCAAAAAAAGCTTCCATTTGTGCAAATCTGAGCAGCTTCTTCAATTCCTAACCCTTTCATCATTTCTGTATCTTGGAATCGAGTTAGTTTGATCTTTGGAGCTAACGTTTGCCAACGGAGCACATACTTACCCCAAAAGTCTTCAAATTCTCCTCCAAAATAATCCTGATGGATCTCATCTTCCATTAGCTTTGCATCAAGATTAGCCAACTCCACTGGATCGGTAATGACAATGAAATCCTTATTTCTTTGTCTAACTCTCCTTTCGGCCATCTACAATTCAACAATGCTCAAATTATATTCAATTTCATCAATAAAATGTTAATGCTCTAAGTTAGATTCCACCGTAGTCATTCAACTTAGTGTGAAATATACTATGCATCAACAACACTTATTCTCATCATTATAACTTCAAACTTAATCACAATATGCACTTCACCATTATTCATCTCAACTAACCATGATTCCTATCTCAATTTCTAAGCATCCTTGCACAATAAGTTCTAAAACATACTTTCACAAAGTACTAAGAACATATGATCTCAAATCAATCAAAATCTTCACTTAGACATTTCATCGAACACTTAGCATGCATAACGTTTCAATACTTTTTCAAAATACAATTCACATACCTTCATTCCCAAATCTTCAACATCTAAGTCTATTTGTCACAATTTAAACATTACACAGGGATGATCACTCAATTTGCACGACACATTCAATCAATCTCATCATTCTCACACAATCCCCTAATTTAACCTCTCATGAACCCTAATTCTATTCCCAATTCACAAATCAAAGTGACACATGTATGTTCATCACTCACAAATTCGTTCAAAACACACAATATCACAAAGCCCATGTGTTATTGTATCCAATTTCTATCAAAATTCACAAGTTAGGGTTCAATAGTCCATACCTTTCACTTGGATGTGGAGAAGTGTTCTTTTGAATGCACAATTGAAGAAACTTACTCAAAATCCCTCAAAACTAACCTTTGCAGTCGATTATCACACTTAGGAGACGAATTTAGAGTGAAAAGAGTATGTACGGAAGGGTTTGTATGTGTGGAAGTGAGTACGGATCGACCCTTTTAAAAACTGGAATTTAACCCTGCACTGCCCGTGTAGCGCTGCACGACCTCAAGTATGGCCGTGTAGCACTTTCTGACGTCAACGCATGGCCTCTTATTACAGAGCTGTGCTTCGCACATGGCCCGTGTTCCTGCTTTTCTGTACAGCTCGAGCTCGAAGCTCGGCCTTCTTTCTAGGCGAGTAGCGTGTTCTGATGTCAGTACACGACCTGTCCACAGAGGGCCGTATACTGAGTTCGGTCCGTGCAATGATTTTTCCCTATTTTTCAACTTCACACTTCACCTATTTTTTGCCCTGTTTTTGCATTTCTTATACACCATATTCATGCTTAAAAAATACTTCAAAACATCATTCACACCAAACATATGATCAAATAATGGATTATCATGTACTTAAACACCACCAAGCATGCCAAAACTATCCTAACTCATGAGAAAATTCAAAATTGACACATTTTTGCCACAAGACAATATAGCAACACACATGATTCATCATACACCAAAGCATACACAAGATATAAGTCACACCACGCACTCTCCCCCCAAACTTAAATCGGAACAAGTTGCGAATTAAGTTTGCAAAAAGTGGTGAGACATACCCTTATCGTTTCCACAATACTCTTCATGAACTTACCTCATGATGCTTCATGTGCATCTTCTATAATCTACATATGATCAAGTATGTCCACCATGCAAACCCCCCAAACTTAAATTAACACAAGTGTTAAAATTTAAGCTTGTAAAGAGTGTTGTGGCATACATCATCATTTCACCATTTGCACTCTTGGCTTCCATTATATGCACTTTTCTCCATGAGCTTCACCCCCTACACCAAATCTATAAGAAAACTATCAAAAAAAAAAAAGAAAATAAAAGCTACACTACTACACAATCAAAGAAGTTCAAGAAGAGAGAGTATCCACATACACTATCTCCTTTTGAGAAGGAGATAGGTAATGCTTCACCCGATGACTATTTACCACAAACTCATTATTAGGACCCTTAAACTTCAACGTATGTCCACTCAACACTTCAAGCACTTCATATGGCCCTATCCATTTAGACTTAAGCTTTCCTGAAAATAACTTGAGCCTCGAATTGAATACAAGAACTTTGTCCCCGGGAGCAAACGTCTTCTCCTTCAGTTTAGCATCATGACATCTCTTCATATTCTCCTTGTAAATGATTGACATATCAAATGTTCTTCCTCTAAACTCCTCCAATTCTACTAACTTCAACAACCTTGCTTGACCACTCCCCCTTTCATCCATGTTGAGGCGTTTGATAGCCCATAATGAACGGTGTTCCAACTCCACGGGAAGATGACAAGCTTTACCATAGACCAATTGATATGGTGACACACCAAGAATGATCTTAAAAGCCATCCGATAGGCCCATAAGGTATCATCAAGCTTGTCCGACCAATCATTCCACCCTCCATTGATGGTCTTCTTCAAAACTAACTTGATTTGGCGGTTTGAGAGCTCTGCCAAACCATTTGCTTGAGGGTGGTACGGTGTAACCACTCGATGATTCACTCCCTATCTCTTCAACAAGCTCTCCATCAACTTGTTTACAAAGTGTGATCCTACATCACTCACTAAAGCTCGTGGAACTCCAAACCTAGCAAAAATATTCTTTTTCAAGAACCTTTGCATAATCAAAGCATCATTTGTCTTAGTGGGGATTGCCTCCACCCATTTCGATAAATAATCTACGGCTAGCAAGATGTACACATATCCTTTAGACGAGGGGAACGGTCCCATGAAATCAATGGCCCATACATCAAATATTTCCACATCAATCCTCAAGCTCATGGGCTTCTCATCTCGCTTACTTATTCCCCATATTCTTTGGCATTTATCACAATTTGCCACAAACTTCTTTGCATCTTTAAATAATGTTGACCAATAAAAACCCGATTGTAAGATCTTAGCCCCCCATCTTTTGATGAGCAAAGTGACCTCCACACAAAGATGAATGGCACAACTCAAGAATCCCCATGACTTCTTCCTCGGCCACACATCTCCTTATTACTCCATCATTGCAAATTTTAAACAAATATGGCTCATCCCACAAGTACTTCTTCATTTCAACATGAAACCTCTTTTCCTTGTACTCATTAAGCAATGTGGGCTTAATTCCACACACAATGAAGTTGACATAATTGGCATACCAAGGCGGCACATTCACCATGAGAGTACACACTTGCTCAACTTCTACTAGCAAAATTTCCTCATCCGGGAACTCATCTCCAATTGGCTTCATGTCTTCATTCTCACCTCCATTTTCCAACCTTGACAAATGATCCGCGATTACATTCTCCACGCCTTTCTTATCCTTGATGACCACATCAAATTTCTGCAAAAGCAACACCCAACGGATTAACGAGGTTTAACATTTTTCTTACTTATGAGGTATTTTATAGCTGCGTGATCCGTTTAAATAATCATTTGCGTTCCAACCAAGTATGGTCGAAACTTCTCCAAAGCATACACGACGGCTAAAAACTCCTTCTCCGTTGTGGTGTAATTGACTTGACATGAATTTAATATCTTCGAGGCATAATAGATTGCTCTAAACTTCTTTTCCTTTGGTTGGCCCAACACCACTCCGATTGATTGATCGCTAGCATTGCAATGTAGTTCAAATTGCAAACTCCAATTCGGTGTGACGAGTATTGGTGATGAAGTGAGAGCATCCTTAAGCACCTGAAATGATACACAACATTCATCATCAAAGTTAAATGGACGATCTTTTTCAAGCAATTTACAAAAAGGTTTAGAAATTTTGGAAAAATCCTTAATGAAGCGTCTATAGAAGCCCGCATGGCCGAAGAACGATCTCACCCCTTCTCACTAGTGGGAGGGGGAAGACGTTCTATGGTTATCACTTTAGCTCTATCCACTTTTAACTCATGCTTTGAAATATGGTATCCCAAGACTATCCCATCAGTCATAAAATGACATTTTTCCCAATTTAGCACAAGATTTGACTCTTCACACATCTGCAACACAATAGTGAGATTAGTGAAGCAAATATCATAAGAGGAACCATACATGGAAAAATCATCCATAAACATCTCCATAATATTTTCAATTAAACCATCGAAGATAGATATCATACAAAATTGAAAAGTGGCAGGGACATTACATAGACCAAAAGGCATCATTCTAAATGCAAACGTACCATAAGGACATGTGAATGTTGTCTTCTCTTGGTCTTCCGGAGCAATCAATATTTGATTGTACCCAGAATAACCATTAAGGAAACAATAATACTCATGCCCCGCAAGACGAACCAACATTTGATCTATGAATGGCTATAGGAAATGATCTTTCCTAGTGTTTTCATTCAATTTTTGGTAATCAACACACACTCTCCAACCCGTGATAGTTCTAGTTGCAATTGTTTCATTTGTATCGAATCTAACAATTGTCATACCACCTTTTTTTGCCACTACATATAAAGGACTTACATATTGACTACCACTTATTGGAAAAATTATTCCCGCATCTAGCCATTTTAACACCTCCTTTCTTACCACTTCTTGCATTATAGGATTTAATCTACGTTGGTTTTGCATACAAGACTTCTCATCATCAATCAAATGAATTTTATGCAAACACATAGATGGACTAATACCTTTCAAATCTTTTATGCTCCAATTAATAGAGGACTTATGCTCTCTAAAAACTCTTAACAACTTTTCTAATTCTAAATCATTAAGGGAAGAGGATACGATTACTGAATACGTTTCATTCTCTTCTAAGTAAGCATACTTCAAATGCTCCGGCAATGGTTTCAACTCTACCTTCTTCTTCTCTTGCACTTTCTCTTTTGGTTCTTCATCAAGTCTCTCCACTTTTGCTTCATTTGCCTCCTCACTTGTGAGTTCCCTAAAAGCATTTAAACCATGCAATTCATCAATCATTTCATCATTATCTAAACAAAAAAAGATTTAGATTTAAGAGATTCAATAGAGTAAAAATGACTTATGATAATTTCCAACGGATCCTTGGAGTGAAGATGATACATATGCTCTTCAACAATGTTGTCCACCACCTCCACTCTTCGATATTCCTCCTTGTTCTTAGGATAACTCATAGCCTCTCTTAAAGAAAATATCACCTCTTCTTCATTCACCCTCAAAGTGAGCTCTCATTTCTCCACATCTATCAATGTCTTTTCCGTGGCAAGAAATGGATGACCAAGTATTAATGGAACATTTGAATCCTCATCCATGTCTAGTACCAAAAAATCAACAGGAAATACAAACTTATCAACTTTGATCAAAACATCTTTCACAATTCTCTTTGGATATGTCAACGACTGGTCGGCTAATTGAAGTGTAACCGACGTCGGTTTGATCTCACCAATGCCCAACTTCTTGAAAATGGACAAGGGCATCAAGTAAATACTAGCCCCCAAATCACATAAGGTTTTGTAATTCTCGTGCTCTCCCATCTCACATGTAATTGTAAAACTACCCGAATCTTTCAATTTAGGGAGAAATTTCTTTTGCAAGATAGCACTACATTCCTCCGTTAAGTTCACCGTTTTAAACTCTCCCAAGCTTCTTTTCTTTGATAAAATATCTTTCAAGAACTTGGAGTAATTGGGCATTTGTAGTAAAGCTTTCGCAAAAGGAATATTCACATGTATCTTCTTCAATATTTCAACAAACTTAGCAAATTTCTCTTCTAATCCCTTTTTCAAACATTTTTGTGGAAACGGGATTGCAACGGGCAATTTAGGAATTCCCCATTCATCCCTTTCAAACTTCTCCTCTCTCTCTTTTCGTTTTGCTTCTCTACACCTTTCCCACTTCTTTGGAGACTTCACATTCTCTTCTTCAAGTGTAGGGGTACTTTCATCTTTTTCAACAATTTCAACTTCTTTCTCTTTCCCTTCTTCATCCACTCTTTCCATAGGTTCAAATTCACACTCTACCTCCTCTACTTCTGTTGGCAAAAAAGGTCCTTCGTATTTTGTTCCACTACGAAGTTCAATATCCTTACATTGCTTTTTCGGATTAGTAATGGTTGTAGATGAAAACTTCCCTTGATGATGAACATCCCCTCTTTCACTTGCCATTTGACTCATTTGTGTCTCCAAGGCTTTGATTCTCTTATCATTCACCTCATCTCTTTGCTTCAAATAGTCAAACATCTTAGTCATTTGATCCTCTAATGTAGACTTTCCTTCACCATTTGGAGCTTTTTCTCCCAGATTAATACCCGATGGTAAAGTAAGGGCATTCTCTTGATTTCCATATGATAAATTTTCATACCTACGAGGTTGATTGAAATTTCCTTGAAAGTTACCTTGCTCCCATCCTCCTTGTCTTTGTGGATATCCCCCTCCATGATTTCCAAAGTTACCACCATAATTTCCTTGGAAGTTCCTTCCTTGCATGAAGGCAACTTCCTCAAACATCATCTCCGGTGGACACCATGTATCTTGAATTCCCAAATTAGAGGACATACCTTGTTGAGGCATGAATGTAGGCATTTGACAACTTTGAGAAGATTGACCTATATTAGGCATAGTCATGCCTTGTTGAGGATTTAGAAATACTTGTTGATTCATCAAAGACAATGACATACCTTGTTGAGGACTTGCAAGCACTTGTTGATTCACCACCGGTGTAGAATTTGGAGACACTTGCATGTTAGCATTCATCCTCTTTAATATCTCCGCGATTGCCTTGTCGGTCATATCTTCCTTAGGCATTTTCACCTTTTCCACTTATTGCAAGCACACTTCTTCCATCTTAGCAATTCTCTCCCTTTCATACATTCCCGGTGCACGATCCATGGGCCATTAACCTGTATTCAAAGCTACTTCCTCACATATGGCAATTGCACTATCCGGAGTTTGTCCCAATATCGAACCTCCCACCGAAGCATCAATAAGCATCCTCTCACTTCCGTGTAAACCAGCATAGAAAAATCCTATTTGTTGTTTTTCGGGAAATCCGTGTCGTGGACACTTCCTTAATATCTCTTTGAATTGGTCCCATGCTTCACTAAATGTCTCAAGTGGCAATTGCTTGAATTGAAAAATTTGCCCTTTAAGATGCAACATCTTTGAAGGTGGAAAATACTTGCTCAAGAACCTTTGTGCCAACTCTCTCCATCTGGTGTAGGATCCCAGTGGTATAGTATGATATCAAGCCTTAGCTCTATCTCTTAATAAAAACGAGAAAAACTTCATTTTAACAACATCTTCACTTACCCATTTATCTTTATCGTGTTGGCTAACTTCGTAAATTGGGCTAAGTGATCATTTGGATCCTTCATAGCACCACCACCAAATTGATTTGCTTGTACCATGTTGATCAATCATGTCTTGATCTCAAAATTATTCACATTTAATGGCAGGCTCATTCCATAATTCCCATATTGCGGTTGGAAATGATCACGAACATTCATTCCCACTCCATTATTTTCATTTCCACAGGGTTGATTTTGCACCACCGGAGGATTATTTCTTACTTCTTGTTGTGCCATCAAGTTTTGAATAATAGCTTGCATTTGTTGATTTTGCAAGTGCATTTATTGAGCATACGCTTGTGGCACAAATTCCGGATTATTATAACCTCCTCTAACATTATCAACTCCATGAAAATTCCTTATATTGCCTTCTTCATCAACCATGTTTGCATTATCCCTTACTTCTTCCATAATTTCCTCCGTAGGCTCTAATACTCCTCTTCTTCTTTGTCTTCTTAAAGTAGTTTCCAATTCCAAGTTCAAAGGTTCAATAGATTGAGACATTGAACGAGTTCACATGTACCTACAAGAATTTCCAAATTAGGTCTCCAAGTAACCAAGACAAGTAAACAAATAAAAGAAATATCCTTATCAAAACAAATCAACTTCAAACTCATTACAACCAAAATTTTACATTTCCCCGCAAGCGGCGCCATGTTCTTAGTCGCATTTCTTGTAAAAATGTGTAAGAGTAAGAGACTCTATCGTCGAGTAAACATGTGACCAAGTACAAAATTTATAATAATGTCGTCCCAAGGGAAAGTAAACTCATGATTGTATCCGATTTTTCCATTGATTTATGCTTTGTAAAAATCATAGATTGAAGGTTTGATTGTTTAAGCTACTAATTATTGTTCTACTCAATTAACTAAGAATTTAAACTAACAAAGTAATGATTCAAACAACGCACAAATGATGATTGGAATGGAAGTAGAATTCACTTGAGAAGAGAGCAAGACTAATCATAATCATGGTTAAGATTCTAGCTAGATATGTATAACTTTTGATGGTAAACTTCAATATTTGTGCACTAAAAGCAATCACAATTTTACCCCTAATCCCTATGGCCAAGGCAATTAGGTTCTCGACTCTTTTACAAGCCTAAATCTCCTAAGATTGATCTTAATCTCAATTCTCTTAAGGTACTATGATCATAAGTTGGTTCTTTTCACTCAATTTCTAAAGTGTTCTTCTATGAATGTTCTAAGCATAAGAAGTGTATGTCTTACATCCCCTCACACTAACATGCATACACATTTTAATATATGATTCAATTAAATATCCACTCATAATATTGGAATGACCATCCTAATACTATGAATAGAAAATCTAATCACACAAGTATTTAAATGAAACATGATTCATATATCATAAAAGAAAATCCACAATTTAACTACATTAACTTCTTAAGTTCTACACATCTAACTTTCATCTCACTCATTCATATGATTAGCCCTACTATAGGACTAGCCATTACACATTGTGTTTAGATCAATACAAATCAAGCTTTGCTCCATTTGAGCCAAAATAAGAAGAAAATCAACAAATGAAAAATAGATTGGCTTCTCTTTCATGGAGAAACCTTCCTTCTCTTCAATATGCTAACTCCTTCAATCCTTGATGCTTTCCTCTTCTCAAAATGGTGGATGAATGGATTGGGTGATGAATTTATGGATTGATTGTGGAAGAACAATAGAATTGGATGGATCTAATGGATAGAGGTGGATTTATGGATCTAGTATGTGAAAATGTGGTGTGGAGTGTGTGTAATTGCTCTCAATTTTGATCTCTCTTCAAATTTCGTACAAGTCCCCTTTTTATATCACTAATGGACCTTCTTGAAGCTTCCGGAACATTATAAAAACTGTACAGGTTTTTGCACCTACATGGCCCGTGTAGCAGCGCATGGCCCGTGTAGGGCACACCTACTTCGGAGTGTTGTGCGTACTTCCGATCACGGCTCGAGCTGCGCTACACGGCTTTGCTCATAGCCGTGTAGCATTTTTTGATGACATTACACGGCTTCTTCTTACAGGCACGTGTTCTGCAGACGGGGCGTGCAGTAGCGCACAACTCGTGCTCCAGAAAATGACCTTCCTCCTGGGCGATCTCTGTGTTTTGATGACGGTACACGGCCATCTCGGACAGGCCCGTGTCCGAGCGTACCCTGTACTTCCATCTCCATTTTGCTCCCGTCTCTATTTTTCTTCATTTCTTGACCTGTTTTACACATGTTTAAGCTCATTTACACAATTCTATCAATTCATACCACATTTCACATTATAACAATAACTTCACCAAAAGTCACACAAATACGGATAAAAATATCCGAAAATCCACAAATAAAGACACTAAAATATAGGTAAAAATGACTACGATCAACATAGTATGTTTAGGATGTTGGTGTCTGAACAAGTGGTTGGTGGTATACTTGGCAATAATATACAGAAAATAAAGAGATTTTGTGAAATGAATAAAGCTCAGATCAAATTTTACGCCAGGATGAGCTCTGTAAGTGGAAATTTTGGTGGCTTTAACATCTTTCTATGAAATATTTGCATGCAAGCTATGTTTTGTGTCTTTAGTATGCAACTTTTGAAATTTCTTTATATGAAGGGTGTTTTATGTCATCAATTTTGTCATGCACATATTCCATAAGGCCACATAAGTTTATTATACAAGTTTTCTGATGTATCTAATAGAGAATATTCTACATATTTGGATCTAATCAAATCAATCTAGACAATTAGAATCAACGTAAATATTTTGTAATTTGCTGTGGTGATTTGTCGTGATCACTGTGCTAATTATCTGTAATTATTATTTTCTTGTATTGTTGTATTACCATTATTTATTATGGAATTCTTCACTCTCCTATTCACGGTGAACATTCAAACACTTTACATGGTATCAGCAGTATACATTTGAAAACCTACAATTTCTCTCTCTCTATCTCGTATCTCAATCCTCTCTCTTCCATTCTCTCACATCTCCCATGGCACCCCCTGCTACTTCTTTTGCTTTCATCCCACTTTCAACTCTCATTCATATGATTACCATAAAATTAACGTCTTCCAATTATCTTCTATGGAAACCACAAGATGTACCCATTCTTCAGTGTGATAATTTATTGTCATTTGTTTATGGATCTGCCATCAAACCTCCTCTCACTATCAAGGACAATGATCAAAATGACGTCCCTAATCCAGAATATGCATTATGGCATAAACGTCACCACCTTGTCCATAGTCTTATTTTTTCCACTTTGACTGAGGAATCCATGCCAAAAGTCATCAGTATCGCAAAGGCGCGCGATGTTTGGGTTGCTCTCGAACAGGCTTTTAGTCATACCTCTCCCTCTCGTGCTCATCAAATCTGTGATGAACTTCAACTTCTACGACATGGATCAAATATTGTTGCTTAATATGGTTGTACTTTCAAAGGGATTTGCGATCAACTTGCCGCCATTGGCAGTCCTGTTTCTGATGTTGACAAAGGCCATTGGTTCCTTCGGGGCCTTGGTCCTAATTTTCATGCCTTTGCCGACCTACATATGACGTTGTTGCTAAAACTCAGTTTCACCGACTTGCTCCAACAAGCTCGTACGCACGAGCTCAATGATTGTATTATGGCATCCGACGAATCCTCTTAAGTTGCCTTTTATGCTAATCAGAATTCTAATCGTGGTCGTGGTCGTGACTTCAGCGACCCTTCTAGACAACACAATGGGTCATTTGGTGGCTCATCTAACCGACATGGTCATGGTGCCTCACGTCCTGGTACCTCCTCTTTCCAAACTAATGATGGAGGAAAGGATTCTATAGGCTCCTATTCTGAAAAAAGGCATATACTCCGACATGTTAAATTTGTCGTGGCCCACACTATGCAAATCACTGTCCATCTCGTTATGTACGAGATAACACCTCTGAGGCTGTAAATCATGCTCAAGCCTTTGAAGCTCAGTGCACTGTCACACCATGTTCAATCTGATTAGTACGTTGACAGGGGAGCCTCTGCTCATATGACCTCTTTGCCCACCAACCTCGACACCTTTGAATCTTATACTGGTAACGGAAAAGTCATCATAGGTAATGGTGACACTCTATCCATCTTTCATTCAGGATCAAATTTGTTAATAATCAATTACGTTTGTTGGATGTTCTAGTTGTTCCACACATTACAAAAAATTTACTTTCTATAAGTAAATTAACTACAAATTTGCCTGTTGATGTCTTGTTTTCTAATAAATCTTTTGTGATTCAGATTCGGGCGACAAAAGAGACTCTAGCAACAGGAAAATGTAAAGATGGCCTTTACATTTTGGAGCATGGCACTTCTGCTTTACACTCTAGTACTTTGAGGTCATCATTTGAATTGTGGCATAATCGTTTAGGCCACATTTCTATTTCTATCATTCAATTATTAAATATATTGGGTCACTTGGCTGTTACTTCTATTTTGCCAAAACCCACAATTTGTTCTTCTTGTCAATTAGCGAAAAGCAAACGTTTATCTTTTACATTAAATGAAAAAAGTGCCTTGCAGGTGTTGGATCTAATTCATTGTGATCTATAGGGCCCTGCTCCTAATCTTTCACATGATGGATTTAAATATTATGCCATTTTTGTTGACGATCACTCTCGTTTTTCTTGGATCTACCCATTGCATGCAAAATCTGATTTTTTAATGTGCTTCAACGTTTTACTTCTTTTGTGTGCAATCAATTTAATTCTACAATAAAATTTTTTCAGAGTAATGGAGGTACTGAATTTACAAACTCTAGAGTTAATTTTTTTTTGCTGAACGTGGTGTGTTGCATCGTTTCTCATGTCTTTACACTCCTCAACAAAATGGTCGAGCAGAACACAAACATAGAAACATAATTGAAACGGGCTTGTCGATGCTTTTTCATGCAGAAGCTCCCATACCATATTGGCTAGATGCTTTCTCTACAGCTGTCTACACCATAAATAGATTACCTATGGCTCTACTTGACAATAAATCTCCTTTTGAAATTTTCTTTGGCTCAATTCCTAATTATACCAACTTTAAGGTGTTTGGTTGTCGTGTTTACCCATATCTTCGTGATTATGCTCCGAATAAATTGGCACCTCGTAGTAAACCGTGTATATTTCTTGGTTATAGTAGCATGCATAAAGGCTTTTGATGTTTCGATCCTGTAACATCATGTACTTATATTACAAGACATGCACAATTTGATGAGTTTAACTTTCCTTTTGCTAGCACTTTTCTTTCTAAGACTAATGAATCTGCTCTTGTTTACTCTCAATTTGTTGAGCCACAGGTTATGATTCCAACATCAAAGTTGACTACTAAACCATCATCAAGCAAAATTTTGGCTACGAAACCCTGCCTTGCATGCCTTGACTCCACATCACCTTCCTCTGTCCAGCATATACCCAAAATCTCTCCTGCTGTTATTATTGGAGCCATGCAACCTCTTTCAACTAACTTTATTACTCCAGAAACTACAAATGAACATGATGAAATACCATCTTTGCCAAACATCTCTATTGTACCTCTGCAACCTAGTTCCACCACAATTTCTCAACCATCTAATAATAAGCATCCCATGCAAACTCGAGCTAAATTTGGAATTATCAAATATTTTGTGGATATAATATCTACTGCTTTATTATCTTCTTTGTCTATGTCACAGGAACCAAAAGGATTCAAATCAGCTATTAAAATTCCTCATTGGCTTACTACCATGTAAGAGGAAATGTCATCACTCCAATAAAATAATATATGGGAATTGGTATCCCGCCAGCTGAATGAGAATATAGTTGGGTCTAAATGGATTTTTCGAACCAAGTTCAAGTCTGATGGATCAATTGAACGCTATAAAGCTCGCTTGGTTGCCCAAGACTTTACGCAAGTTCCTGGATTCGACTTCTCTCATACCTTTAGTCCAGTTGTACGTGCGGCAACTGTTCGTGTTATCCTATCTATTGCAGCCCAAAGATGCTGGCCTCTACACCAACTAGATGTTAAAAATGTATTTTTACATATTGTTCTTGATAAACCGGTTCTTATGGCACAACCTCCAGGATTCATTGATCCTCGCTTTCCGAATCACGTATGCAAGCTCAAAAATGCTCTCTATGGCCTTCGCCAAGCTCCATGTGCCTGGTTTGATTGTTTTAGTGCCTTCTTGATAAGCCTTGGCTTTATCCATAGTAGAGCGGACACCTCCCTCTTCTTTTTACATCATGCTAATTATACTATATTTTTGCTTTTATACGCTGATGATATCATCATTACATGTAGTAACAAATCTATTTTGCAGGCTTTCATTTAGCGCGTAGATAATGATTTCACAGTCAAAGATCTCGGATCTCCCAGTTACTTTCTTGGGCTTGAGATTACTACCACTAACAATGGTCTCTTTCTTGGACAAGCAAAATATGCTTCCGACATACTTACTCGGGCATCTCTTCTTGATTCAAAACCAATTTCCACTCCATTAGCTGCTGGTGAATCACTAGTAAAAGATGGTGAACCTTTTAAGGATCAAACTCTTTATCGTTCCCTTGTTAGGGCTCTTCAATACCTCACCATCACAAGGCCGGACTTATCGTATGCCGTCAATCATGTCAGCCAATTCCTTCAGTGCCCTACAGATGATCATTTCTTGACTGTGAAATGAATTCTTCGTTATGTTAAAGGCACCATACATTTTGGTCTTACATTTTCTCCTTCACCGGATTACTCAATACTTGGTTATTCTGATGTCGATTTGGCCCGTTGTGTGGACACTCGTCGTTCTACTTATGGTTACTCTATCTTCTTAGGAGGAAATTTAGTTTCATGGAGTGCTAAGAAACAGCCGACTGTCGTTCGCTTGAGTTGTGAAAGTGAATATCGTGCCCTCGCTAACACCTCTCAAGAGATGATTTGGCTAACTCATTTACTTCATGAGCTGCGTGCACAACCATCTTCTCGACCTCTACTATTATGCGACAACAAAAGTGCCTTATTCTTAAGTCAGAATCCAATTGCACATAAATGTTCCAAACATATTAACATTGATTGTCATTTCATTCGTGAACTCGTTGCAAATAAGAAACTTGACACTAAGTTTGTGCCCTCCGAACTACAAGTTGCTGATATATTCACTAAGAGCCTTGCTCGGCCTCTTTTTGAATTTTTACGTTCCAAGCTTCGTGTTCAAGAAAATCCGACACTTTGCTTGACGGGGTAATAGAGAATTTTTTACAGATTTGGATCAAATCAAATCAATCTAGACAATTAGAATCAACGTAAATATTTTGTAATTTGCTGTGGTGATTTGCCGTGATCAATGTGCTAATTATCTGTAATTATTATTTCCTTGTATTGTTGTATTACCATTATTTATTGTGGAATTCTTCACTCACCTATTCACGGTGAACATTCAAACACTTTCAAGTATCCTTTGTTGAAATTAGTTTACAATATCTGCCAAGGAATAGCCTAATGCTCCTCGGCCTCCTGCTATAAATGGTCTTCTCCAAGTGCTCAAATCTGTTCTGATACAAGCAAGCAGGTCTGCCACGATGGACATTTAATGGCGATGGATTCCGGCAGCGTGCGGTTGGAGATGCGCACAGCGGCGGATCTCAGGCCGTCGCAGGTGGTAGCAGATGGCGATGGAATGGGTAGCGGTGGTTCGCTGCTTTGAAGCGAGGAATAAGAATGTCAATTCTCAATATCCGGAAGACTGGAACATAACTGTCGTCTCCCGCGTTCAGAATTGCTGCTACTAGAGCTGCAGCGTTACTCCGACGTGACGTCATCATCAGCTTGGTGTCAGCGTCGACGGCGTTGCTGACGTCCTTCTTCTTCAGCTCCTCCGGTGTAGTTCAAGTTTAGCGCAACAATCCATCATCTGACAAAAACAGAGAAGGTGAAACATGGGCTTTACTTGTTGGAAGTTTAAGCTTACGTGCCATAGTCCCATTTCCCATAGAGGCACGGTGTGTCTTCGGACATGAGCTTTTGTCTTTTTTTTAATTAACAAAATATAGTTTTGCTCTCCCAACCAAAGATAAAGGGCCAATTTGATTAATTAGAAAAGTTGAAGTGTTTGAATGCTAAAATTAATAAATTAAGTATGAATTTGATCTCAAATAAGTTGAGGGTACCCTGAGAAATCAAATTTACCTTTTATTTCTTCTTGGCCTTAAATTACGGCTTATGAATTCCACCATTCCCCCCCTACCCTACCCTACCCTTCTTTTTTTTTTCCCTAAATATTCCCAAAGTTCTTGGTGGTGAGTTAAGTTATTGAACTCGTGTTTAATAGATAAGAAAACGTAAATGTGTAATTGGATATGGGAGTAATAAAAATATTGTTGGCCGAAAATATCATTCATCAATATTTATATATAGGCTAATTATATTGTTCACTTCTTATGGTGCACCACTTTTTAAAACGTATACAAATATAAACAAAAACATATACAATTATGAATAGAAATATATACAAATTAATTATTAATTTTTTTAATAAAAAATTAGTGTAAAAATATACAATTATTAAAAAACATATATACACTATTGAATAAAAAGTTATACATATATGAATGCTAGTTTTTTAATGAAAAACTTAGTGTTAAAAAAATATACAATTATTAAGAAACATGTATACAAAATAGAATAAAATATATGTAAAATAGAATAAAAAATTATACACATATGGATGCACCTAATATCAACTCTTATATATACTATATAAATTTATATATGTTACGTTCTTAATTTATAAAAAAAATTAAAATTTGAAGTAATGTTTAAAATAAGGGTTGATATCCGGTGCACTTGGTGCACAAGTATCTTCATATATTTGTATAATTTTTTATTTAATAGTTTATATATTCTTTTTAATAATTATATAGTTTTTATATTCAGTTTTTTATTAAAAAAAGTTAATAGAAAATTCACTAACAAAGTGTATACATTTTTATTCTATTATGTTTTTATTCATAAGTGTATAGTATGTTTTTTAAGGTGCATGCACGTACATATGGATGCACAGAATAATTTGACATAAAATAATGTGTAGTGCATGTTAATTAGCTGCACCGTGAAATGGTTGCTATGCAATGCCGGGTCCTAAAATTTTGATCCTGCATCTACCATTACAAATACACATAAATATAGAAAAAATGTTGGGTAGAATAGTCTACCGATCGTTGTAAGGATTGATCAGTATCGATTTTTATTAAAAATGAAATATAAATTTTATCATGTTATAAAATTGTTCACATAGTGATTCATTGCATAAAATTGTTCACGACATAGAGTATTATTACTTGTTTTAGAAAATGCATATTAGTGAGATACATGACTTACTCTATACTCCCAGCTCGTTCTCATCCAAAAGGTATTTTTTTCTATTTTGAGTGTCTCACCTAAAGAGTTCCCTCTACTTTTTTACAAACATGAGATCCACACACACCCAAAAATATGAGGTCCACATTGTCATTAATATAACTACCCACTACACATTAAATAATTAATTAACGTGCAAAACACAAACACTAGCCTTTGACTGAGACGTGAGGAAATACATATATTAATATTTGTAAGGAAAATTTTATTAATATTTTCCATATTAGTGACATCGGTTGATTGATTGAAAAGTATCAAATCTAAATTAAATGCTTTAGGGAGAGTATTATGTGCTTAGTACCTCTTAAGGGATCTAATAGAATATTAGTACCCATTGGGATATGTTTGTTTAAAATTCAGCTTTAGGAGCTTTTCAGGATCTTTGTAAAGATGTACAGGTTCATCTCGTAAAAAAGTTTAGATAAAAATAGAAATTACCCTTATTATTAGACCCAAGAGATGTATAAGTTTGATGCATTAATTCAAAATTTTTCATACTTGTAGTGTTGTTAGTATCACCCTTACTTTATTTGGATTATTCATCATCTTTCATTCATATTTACTTGTTTGCTTAGCATGCTTTAGTTGTCTTTAATTTTATTTAATTATTCAAACCAAAATTCAATAATCAGTCATCTCTATAAAATTACGATAAATGCAAGATTTTTTAAACTTTAACTCGTTTTCTCCCATAAATTGATATTAAAACTTGATCACGCATAACTACAAGTGATATAGTACACTTGCTATATTCTCACGTAAAGAAATTACGCATTATAACACATTATATAATATATATATATATATATATATATATATATATATATATATATAGAATATTAGGTGGAATATAGAAATGAAATATATAGTGATCTCATTTGATATCACACATCTTAAAATATGGGCTAACATTATTGGATCTCACACTGGATTTTATGTGCTATTTTCATACATATTTTTTTGTATCATGCGTTATAATTGACATGTGAAAGGTGAAAGAAATTCAATTATTGCTTTTAGAATTTAATTAAATTTTTTTTAAAGTATAGTCCCCCTCTCTTTTTATGTGTCATTGGTGTGTCTCATGAGATGATGTAGAAAATTTGATTTGATCATGTTCCACAGTTATTAACCACCAACCATAATTAATATAGCAATTAGCATGGAAATAGTGGATAGGTACTAGTAATAATAGAAGAATAAAAATGGTAATGATGTGTAATTAATTAAGTTTGATTGGCAATACAAAAAACTCTGATGAAATGGTAAAATGGCGCAATCGTTGGCCATGAATTCGGAGGCATTGGAACACCATATACTTAACCACTCTCTCAACCCAAAAAAATTCCTCTACATTTTCCTCTTTAACATTAATCGGATCACCACTACTTTTCTACTCTACACCCTTTTTCTCCTCCCTCCCACTTAAGTCCCTCAATGCATGATTACATCCCTTTGAATTAACCAACAACTTTTTCTCAATTTTCCCAGCTTTTCTTGTAGGCTACCCCCTAATCAATAATCATTTCATCAAGAAAAAATAAAAATGTGTGATTGATTAATCAATGAGTGTGTTGATTGCATGCAGGATTCTGGGGGACATTGAGGTGTGCAAGAAAATGGGATCTGATGATAATTCAGACAGCGAGACGAAGCGGAACAGCAACGCCACGCAAGATCCTGACATCGCCTCCGATTCGGAAGGGAGGGTCAGTAGACAGGCTTCGTGCTACGCCACTGAGGATGATGAGGAATTGAACATTCAGTTGGGCCCAAAAGTCAGCATTAGAGAGCATCTTGAGAAAGACAAGGTATACACATTCTTGCATGGCATGCATGGATTTAATATTCACTTCAATTTCATTTAATATACATATATGCATGCAGGATGATGAGAGCTTGAGGAGGTGGAAAGAACAACTTCTAGGAAGTGTGGATGCTATTGCAGTTGAAGGTACGTACACCCAACTTCTCGCTTGTACTTTACGCATTATATGCTTCCGAGTTAAAACATAAATCATCCTTCTTCTTTTTTTTATTCGAAAAAGTCCCAAAATAGTTAGGACATTTATTTTCGTTCCAAATTAACCTCTTGGTTGTGCTCTGATTTCGTTCCAAAACAATATTTTCTTACTAATTATGTCTCATAACTTTGTAAATGCACCGATTTAATCCCATCCTATGGAATTAGAAAAATTGAATATTTTTAAGTAAAAATGACAATTTTAGTGAGAATTTAAAAGCCATGAGACTATTTTAGAGAAATTAAGTTTTTTGAGAATATTTTGAATAAAGTAAATTTGTGTGTAACTATAAACTCTATGCTTCGTCTTTCTAATTAGGGTTTTTTTTGATGATGCAGAGAACCAAGAACCGGATGTAAAGATAATGAGCCTGACTATCATATCGGAGGGGAGGCCGAACATAGAGCTTCCGATCCCAGAAGGCGAAAACCCGAAAGGGTTGTGGTTTACGCTCAAGGAAGGAAGCAAATATCGGCTGAGATTTTCCATCAAGGTCAGCAACGACATCGTTTGTGGCCTCAAGTACACCAACACTGTGTGGAAAACGGGAATCAAAGGTAATAGCTAGCTTAGCTAGCTCGATTTTGATTACGATCGTATATGTTGTTGGTATAACCGGAGTTGTATTGTATGCATGCGTGTATAGTTGACAGCTCGAAAGAAATGCTGGGAACCTTCAGCCCTCAGGCGGAGCCGTATAATCATGAAATGCCTGAAGAGACTACTCCTTCTGGCATCTTTGCTAGAGGAACTTATTCTGCAAAATCTAAGGTTTTTATTCTCTAAACTTCATTATTATTCATGCCTATATATACCTTATTTATTAATATATGATGTTTCTTTCATATCTTGCTACATCTGAGGCATGCTTATATAAACTACTGTTTATAAGTAATAATGATAGTAAAATAAGTTGTTTTCTTGTGCACAAAGTATTTATTGGTATAACATTTTATTCTAAAAGTTACTATATACTTTAATTAATAAGAGTAAATTAAATATAGTATTATAGATTACATATTCTTGTTGCGATTTCATGTGTTATTTGGTGTCTTATGTGCCACATTGTTGGTCGATCTGGATTTTACATATAGATACTGGTTGGATTTTCTTGTCTCTCAACTTTTTTACATGTCAATCATATAATTATTGTGATATCAGATCGTGATATATGAAAATAACATAGAAAATCTCATGCCATAGTTGAATGAGCGACACATATGAAAGTATTAATCCTTAGGGCAATGCTTAAATTTTCTCTCCATCCTACATGTGAATCATGCAACCAGTACGTAGCATATATAGAAGATGATTCATGAAAAGTGATATAGGAAATCCGTGTGCATTAAATGAGACTCAATTAATCAAGATGAAATGTATGTATTGTGATTGATGGAATGCTAATTTCGGTGGTTTGTGTGATAAATTTCAGTTCGTTGATGATGATAACAAGTGTTATCTGGACATCAACTACAGTTTCGACATCCAGAAAGATTGGCCCAAGAGTTAAAGTTGTCTGCAAACCAAATAAGCTCACACCAACAACATTGATGGATTGATTTTTCCATCTCTTTCTAATTAGTTTAATTTACATTTCGTTTAATTTTTTAATTAATTATATTATTGATGGATGCTACACCAGTGGTCCAGTGTTTATTCTTGGTTAGACGTTAATTAACATATACGATCCAACTGTTAGTGAAGACAGACGTATATGGTTTAATTATGATATATGTGGTGAGTGAGTTTTGTAGTAATTCATTTCAGAATTAATTTTGTTGATTAGAGGATACATTGATCAGTCAGTTTCAATTATGATGACTTTAGTTTTTTAACTATATCGTCTATATTTTACTACAAAACTCATGTAAATAACTTTCATATTCTGAAATGGAATTTTGTAGTGGTATATGGTCGCGGTTTTTCTACCGTAAAAAATCCTGTTTCAATTTGTTTACTACTCTTATTTCTTTATTTATTTTAATTATTTTATTAATTTCTGACTTTTAACGTTTTAATTGAATTAAGGGCTAGTCTTGTGTGGGACGGTAATGAGATGGATAAATGAATTATTTTATGAATAATTTACATTATAAATAAAAAAGTGATAATATTTTATAGTGAAAATGATAATATTTTATAACAAAAATGATAATAATGTTAACATTTTTATACACAAGTCTTTTTTTTTCAATTAATAATAATAATAATAATAATAATAATCCGATTAAATAGATTTAGATTAGATTCCCAAATTGTAATTATTTTATCTACTCCACTTTGAACTAATTAATTCCAAAGTAATTGTATCAAAAAGGCACAGTATTATTATTATTATTTTTATATGCTACTTTGATACAATTACTTTGAAATTAATTAGTTCAAAGTGGAGTAGATAAAATAATTACAATTTGGGAATCTAATCTAAACCTATTTAATCGGAACTCATATTAGATGAGTGGGCCTGTAATCATATAGTTTTGTGGATAAATTTACAAAAACTAATTATTCTCATAAAAATTCTCAATCATGTATAGTGTGTGTTTACCTACCTAGTAAGAGAAAAAAATGAGAATACTATATCAAATCTATCTTCATATTGTTTACTATTTGCACTGAATAAAAATCGTTTTTTTACTTCCTTTAGGGGAATTAAGTACTAACTTTAACTTACCATCAAAAGCTAATTATTTTAATTTATTTCAATTATAAAATATGTTATGCTTGTTAAAAAAGTGAATACAACTTTGAAATTAAAGTGTGTTAGAGGAATGTTAGTTAGTTATTTTTTCCTATTATGAAAGTGTACGAAGTTGAAATCAGAACAAACCAAAATGAAAAGTCTGAAGTTGAAATTGAGACATAGGAAAATATTATTTGGGCATTATTTCATTATTACTCATTCCAACTCCAGTTCATCTTTAAATGGATGGATTATAAATAAATTGTAAAATATATAATGTGTAATGTGTTGATGATAAATTCTTTCATCTCCAATTCATCGTCAAATACCCATGAGTGGATTTTTTTTCAATAAAAGCCCTAAAAAAATAAATAAACAATCAATTCAAGACTTAAATTATTTTTTTAGAGTCTGAATTTAGGTCTTGGATTGATAAAATAAAGATAATTTATGATAAGTTTAGGTTTTGAATTGATAGTTTTGCATATTTCAGACTCTTATTGATAAAAAAAATTTAGACTTTGAATTAACAGTTTACTCATTTTTTAAGTTTTGAATTGAAAAAACTCCTAAAATAAATTGTAAAATACTACTTGTTTATTAGGTGTTAAATGATATATTTAAAATTAAATAGTATTATAAAATTATTATTGAGTTTGTTATTGTTTTCTTTTATAGGATAAAAGTAAAATATGTTATGTGTAATTAAGGTGTTATAATAAATTTAAAATTAAATTATATTCCCTCCATTTTATTTCAGACTGTACATTTTCTTTGTAAAATACTCATATGAAGGAGTGTTGTTTATAAAATTATTGAGGGCCCGCTTGGTACGAATTCCTCAATCTGAATGACAATGAGTATCACTAAGGAGTCAATGACAATGAGAATGAATGGTGGAGAGTAGTTATTGAATCATTGAGAGTAATTGAGAAATTTTGATTTACACAATACCAACCAAGCACCAACAATAAGAATCAATATACATCTATTCTCATTATTTTTCCCAACTACCTGCGATCAAGCAATTCTGAGGGTCTCCTTGGTACAAATTTCTTAGTCGATGACAATAAGTATTATTAAGGAGTTAATTATAATGAGAATGAAGGGTGGGAATAGTTATTGAATGTATAAGAGTGATTAAAGAATTTTGATTCTTACTCCACCAACCAAGGATTAATAATGAACTTTAATAATGTCTCTAATCCAATTGCCCTCCCTAACTATCCCGACCAAACAGCTCTGAGTTTACTGTTTTTTTCTTCTGCGAGACGAAAATAAAAATTGCCATAATGCAGTGGACAAGGCTTATTTTACAAAAACTTTGTCGCGGTGTGAATCACATGAATTTTTAACGAATTTAACCCACACAAAGATAGATGATGAAGAGTTCATTTTAGGAATTGAAATATGGATCCTGAGATCCAGAATTTCATCAACATCTGGCTCACCGCCACCGCCTCTCTCATCTTCTGCCACCAGATCGCCGCCCGACTACCACCCGGCGCCGCCAGGCTCCTCTCTCTCCTCCCCATCATTTACCTCTTCACCGCCCTTCCCCTCCACCTCACCTCCATTCATCTCGCAACCCCAACAATCTTCTACCTCGTTTGGCTCGGAAATTTCAAGCTTATCCTCTTCGCTTTCGATCAAGGCCCTCTTTGCACCAACCCACCACTCTCCCTTCTCCACTTCATCTCCATAGCCCTTTTCCCCATCAAAACCAAACACGCCCTTAACTCTTCTAATAATAACCGAATTTGCAGATTGGTCCCTTTTCTTTTCAAATGTTGCCTTTTGGCCCTAATCGTGACTCTGTACAGATACAGGGAGTTCATACACCCCTACGCCCTACTGTTCCTGTACTCCTGCCACGTGTACCTCGCCGTGGAGACGGTACTGACCATCACCGCCGCGCCGGTGGTGGCGGCTCTCGGCTTGGATCTGGAGCCGCAGTTCAACGAGCCGTATTTAGCTACCTCGCTACAGGATTTCTGGGGCCGGCGGTGGAATCTCATGGCCACCAGTATTCTACGCCCCACCGTATACATACCCGTACGCCGTGTGGCTACGCGCGTACTTGGGCGGAGGTGGGCCCTACCGGTGGCGATCGTGGCGACGTTCCTGGTGTCCGGCCTTATGCACGAGGTGATTTACTATTACTTGTCACGTGCCAGCCCCACGTGGGAGGTGACCCTGTTCTTTGTTTTACATGGGTTTCTTGAGGCGGCGGAGGTGGCGCTCAAGAAGGCGTTCGCGGGCGGCCCGGGACTTCCGGCGGCGGTGTCGGTGCCTCTGACGGTGGGTACTGTGGCGGTCACCGGTGGGTGGCTGTTTTTTCCTCAGGTGATTAGGAATGAATTGGATCTAAGGGCTATCAACGAGTACTCCATTTGCGTTCGTTTTATTGGTGATCCGATTCGACAAATTGTAACTTGATTGGTAATATGATATCTAGCTACTTGATTCGCCAAATAATCTACTACCTAACCTTTATAATAAGGTAGTATTCGTATTTACTTTGCACGGAGGGAGTAATTAAAAGACTGTTTTTTCTTTTCTTTTATTTTTTTTCCACTAATTTTGTTAAAGCGGTTTGCACTTTGCAGTTCGTGCAGATCAGATTTAAAATTATTTCATTTCATAATTTTTTCTTATTTTTAATTCAATAAAGAAAAATCTAATTTTGTACTACTAAAACATGTTAACGTGACGTTGACTAAATTTAAAATTTTCCAATACTTGCGTGACGTGGCACATATGTTGCGTATTGATGAACCCATGAAACACTAGAAAATATGATCAATTTTATTTAATTTTTACATTAAGGTAGTCTTAGTGACTAATTTATTTTATTTCTTAATTTTTTTTTGAGGAATCTTTAGTTGAAAATCACTGAATTTGCGCTGAAAATGAGCTTCTACATTCCATTACGAAGGTATGAGAAAAAATGAGACTCAATTCAAATTAAAACTTAAAACGAGTAAAAACGGGCTAAAGTTGTCGATTTCAAACTATTAGTCGCGGCCCAGTACAAGAATAAGGCCCATTTTTAGTTAAATGTTTGCCCAAATTATGGTTTGATGATGCAAAAGTATTTGGGCCCATTTAATCTTGAGAAGCAACCATTTTTCTTCAAACTACACTTGTTTAGCGCAACGTGCATTTGTCCATGACAATCCTAATTGAATGAAAACTTTAAGCCCACTTAGCCATTTCTTTTAATTATTGAAATCCATAGCAGACGTGGGGATTGGGGGAGAAAACAGAGCAGCAAATTCCATTTTGTCATTTCCCCTTCTTCGCCAATTCACACACCACCCATTTAATTATACCCGCCGTTTTCTTTCACATACAAACTTTTTATTTTAGATTGTCCGATAAAAATTCACTACTCTCTTAAAAAAAAAAAAATCAAAACAATCACCGTTTATTATATACTTCCTCCGTGCCAAAGATATTAACATATTTCCTTTTTAAGGATATGGGACCCACACAAAAATAATTTATTTATTTACATGGTCCACACACACATCACACTCACCCCTAATACAACTACCAACTACAAAATAAATATTATTTCTCTCACTTTACTTTACATTTAATTATTATACTTCTTAATCTTCATGCCCAAAAAAATGTGTCAATTGTTATGGGACGGAGAGAGTACTTTACTTAAAAAAAATCATCACTACCTAACACATCTAACATGCTTTATCATTTATTTATTACAATTTATATATATATATATATATATATATATATATATATATATATATATATATATAATACCCTCACTTTTCTTAATCTCCGTACAGGAGTGAGGGTGCAAATTAAATTGGGATGGAGGGAATAATTTAACTTCCATCATCTACTTCATTTGATCAAGGAAGTAAGAGGATTGAAAATTGCAAGAAAAGATAAAGGTTTCCATAGAAGAAATTCAAAGGAAGAATTTATTTTATTTTGTAATTTTTTTAGTTGATTCATAGAATTTTGTATGACAATTATTTTTCAATACTTGAAACTATGGTAGGCTAATCTCTTTGTGAGATTAATTCCATAATTGGTATTGGATAAATTATTTAATTTAATTTTAATCTTAATTGGACATTATTATTTCTATCATTGATGTTAATTGTTTGATTTGTGTGATTAATTATCTTAGTTATGTGGTTAGATTGATAAATCAATTATGTGTTTATGATAGTTCATTGAATCATTTCATTAATATAAAAATATCCTTTGTACATTAATATAAAGTGAGATAAAAATATCATTTTAGATTTAGAATACTCAGATGGAACACCTCGATAACTTAATTGAAAGATTGGTTGATTAGGTGAGGAACCATTAGTGAATTCATGGTAACTAGAAATGCAATATTTCCTATAATTTAGTACTTAATTAGGGAATTTGTAGACTAATAAAACAATACCCATTGGGAGGTGTTCCTCCTGATCTCGATCTTAGAACAATACAATACACTAATACAATTACTCACTCAATGTTAAAATATTATATCTCTTTTCTCACTGCATATTAAAAATACTATATTCTACTTCCTCCGGCCACTTCAAGGTATCAATTTACTTTTTGTACGTGAATTAAAGAGTATTATTATATGTGTAGTGAAAGTTATATTAGAGAGATGTAGTGAGCCATGTGTAGGTCCCTTTTACTAAAAGGGAAAAATTAATACCTTTAAAGTAGCCGTGTAAAATGGTAAAATGAATACCTTGTAAGTTGCCATATAATGTCTGATTAAAATACAAATGTAAATATTTAACGAGACGAAGGGAGTATCTACCGTACCAGTGATGAGGGAGTATTAAATTTAATTCATTAAGATGTGCTGATTAATGTATTCACACATGAAGGCACATGGTATTTTACAATTGAATAACTTTGTTAACTTGTATAGTTGTATTGCGGGCAATTGAAGAATGACTATATATAATTTATAGGTTGCTTAATTAGCTGATGAACTCCATAATTAAGTTCCCCTTAATCCAAAACAAGCCAGCTTGTAATTGCCATTGGTGAATATGGCTGATGAGATCTCAACCTTCATCAACATCTGGCTTACCGCCGCCGTCTCTCTCCTTCTCACCCACCAAATCGCCACCCGGATCCCGAGCGGCGCCGCCAGGCTCCTCTCCCTCCTCCCCGCCATCTACCTCTTCACCACCCTCCCCCTCCGCCTCTCCTCATATCATCTGGGTCCCCCAACTTGCTTCTACCTTGTTTTGGCTGGCCAACTCCAACCTCCTCCTCTTCGCTTTCAATCAAGGCTCTCTCTCTGTCGCCTCCATCGCCACGCCGTTATCTCTCCTCCGTTTAATCTCTACATTACTCCTCCCCATCAAAATCAGACAACCCCATCAAAAAACACACAATCCAATACTTAGCTTTCCACTCAAATGCTGTCTTCTGGCAGTAATCGTATGTTCTTACCGATACAGGGAGTTCATGCACCCATATCTTATCTTGTCTCTCTACTTCTGCCACCTGTACCTGGCGATGGAGCTCCCATTCGCCATCACGGCTTGCGCCGCTCTCGGCTTGGAACTGGAGCCGCAGTTCAACGAGTCGTATCTAGGCACCTCGCTCCAAGATTTCTGGGGCCGACGATGGAATCTCGTGGCTACGGGTATTCTACGTCCCACCATATACCTCCCCGTACGCCGTATATCTACGCGTATAGTTGGCAGGAGGTGGGCCTGACCGATGTCGACCTTGGCAACTTTCTTGGTGTCAGGGTTAATGCATGAAGTGATTTATTATTACCTGGCACGTGTCAGTCCTACTTGGGAGGTGACGGGGTTATCATTTTTACTATAAAATATTACAAATTTAAGAAAAGATACTTTTTGATCAACTTTATTGATTTTTTAAGAGTATTGTGATATTTTTAAATAATAACAAATAAATTATAAAGTATGTTATATTTGTTAGGTGGGAGTTAAATTTTTTAAATTAAGATAACTTTTGAAATTGTTAGTTGATATGAAATTTCATTTTTTGAGTGGTGACACGAAAATGAAAAGTGTGACAATTATTATGGGATGGAGGGAGTATCACTTTTTTCTTTGATGGACAACGTATATGACAATATATGAAGTTGGGTAGAAGGATGAGCTCCATAAAAATTTAAGATTAATTAAAGTCACAAAATGGATGATGTGGCAAGTCTTCTTAAATGGAGAGGATCCGTGTCCAAAAACGAAATGAAAAGTTGCATTATCCGTAGCGGTTCGGATCTCCTGTTAAATCTTGTGTTACATATATTTTTATAAACTGTTGGATGATTAACACGTAGGATAAACTAATCTATACTCTAACAATCAACCCTAAGGGGAAAGGTTGAGATTTTACTCTCCACATATGTGTCACTCATCTGACGCGTGTAACAAGAGATGTAAAATCATAATGTAACAGGACATCAAATTTTAGAATGTTGTAAAAAAATTTATGATTGGATTTGAGTTTGCAACCATTAATACACCTAACGGGAAATTGCACATTAAATATTAGAGACAACCTTCACAATATCATAATTTTTTTATGATCTAATTTTATAAAAATAAAGTAAAAATGATCTTATAATCAGATCTTGTCTAGATCTTTTATGACTCAGGATTAGACATGCTAAGCCTCAAAATTTTATTTGATAAAAGTTAAGTATTTTTTTTAAATTTAATTTATTTACGATGACAATAAGAACGTAACGCATTATTATAAAAGAATTGAGTATTGACTATTTTGATTCAATGGAAGAGTGATTCATATTTTTTTTTGTTGGCGAGATTTTCAAATCTCGAACAACATGTGTTTGTTTGAGTAATTTTACACATACGTATACGCGCACATGGTATACTCCCCCCATCTCATTTAAGGGAGAATTTTTTTTTATTTTGGGCGTCCCACCCAAAAAGTTTTTTTTCTTTTTTAAATATATGAACACACATTCACTAATACAATTAAAATATGAAACTTACACTCATACTAATATAACTACCAACTACACATTAAATAATAATATTTCTTAATCTACGTGTCAAAAGCAAAAGACCCTCTTAGTAAGGGACGGAGGAAGTATGACAATTTATAGGAGATTTCTGGGGTGTATCACCTATTTCACTTTACTATTCCATACGTGATACGTGTACGTTGTCACAACTCACTATCATTTCCCAGTTCGGATCTCCTATTATATTTTGGTGTTACATCTCTTATTACAAATTGTTGAATGATTGACAAGTAGAATAACTAATCTATACCCTAACAATTAACCCTAAGGGAAAATGTTGAGATTTTTCTCTACGCATACGTGTCACTCATCTAACGCATGTAACAGGAGATGCAACACCAAAATGTAACAGGATATCCAAGATCAAAAAACATGTTATAAAAATTGAATGCGATATGGAACAGAGGGGATTCGGATTGAACGGAAGAGTGGAGTATTTTATGGAGTATATCCTAATTATTGAGACATAAAATCCAGCGTAGAATGCTAATTAATAAATGGAGAAGTAACTATCAACTATATATACTTGTACTCATAATTTATATACAAATGGAGAAAATAATAACCTCATCTATCTTCATCCAAAACCAGATACGAATTGTTTGACATGGATGATGAGATCTCAACCTTCATCAACATCTGGCTTACCGCCACCGTATCTCTCATTCTCACCCATCAAATCGCCATCCGAATCCCGAGCGGCGCCGCCAGGCTCCTCTCCCTCCTCCCCCTCATCTACCTCTTCACCACCCTCCCCCTCCGCCTCTCCTCATTCCATCTTGGGGCCCCCACTATCTTCTACCTTGTTTGGCTGGCCAACTCCAACCTCCTCCTCTTCGCTTTCAATCAAGGCCCTCTCTCCGCCGGGCCTCCCTCTCCCCTCCACTTAATCTCCTCCACCTTCCTCCCCGTCAAAACCAGACAACCAACATCCCCCCATCACAAACCAATCATTCCTTGCCACCTCAAATGCTGTCTTCTCGCAGTAATTGTAGGTCTTTACGGATACAGGGAGTTCATGAACCCCTATCTCATTTCCGCTCTCTACTGCTGCCACATATGCCTCGGCGTGGAGATCGTATTCGCCATCACGGCTGCGCCGGCGCGCGCCGCTCTTGGCTTGGAGCTGGAGCCGCATTTCAACGAGCCGTATCTAGCCACCTCGCTTCAAGATTTCTGGGGACGCCGCTGGAATCTCGTGGTTACGAATATTCTACGCCCCACCGTATACTACCCCGTACGCCGTATATCTACGCGTATTCTCGGCCGTAGGTGGGCCCATTCGGTGTCCATCCTCGCGTGTTTCTTGGTGTCGGGGTTGATGCATGAGCTCATGTATTATTACGTGACGCGTGTGGGTCCGACTTGGGAGGTGACGTGGCATTTTGTTCTGCAAGGGTTTCTTGTGGCCGTGGAAGTGGGGTTGAAAACGGCGTTGGGCGGCCGATGGGGATTGCCGGCGGTGATTTCGCGGCCGTTGACTTTGGTGATTGTGATGGTTTCTACCCACCGGCTGTTTCTGCCTCAGCTAGTTAGGAATGGAGTGGACTTGAAGATGATCGATGAGTTCTCGATTGTAGGACGTTTTATCGGGGATACCTTGTCTAGTTTGCTCAATTACTGCCATAAATTTGTGTAACACTAATTTTATGCAACTTAATTGCATAAATTTTTATTCTATTTTCGTGCGTCATCTTTTGTATCATATATTAAGTGATTGTGTCGTAAGAGGAGAAATAAATTCAGCCATTGTCTAATAGAATTTAAGTTTTAGGGTATAGTTTCTCTTTTTTACATAACGTTCATCTAACGATGTGACACAAGAAATGATATATCAAAATGACACAGAAAATCTGAGCGAGTTTAAAATAAATAATGTTTTCTAATAAATTTACTTTATTCAAAATAGTTTTAAAATCTTAATTTTTTGGAAATAATTTCATGATTTTTAAATTCTCACTAAAATATACTTCATCCGTCCCCTTGATACGTATCAATTTTTCCATTTTGGTCCGTCCCATAACAAAATATTAATTTACTTTTCTAGATTGATATGACTTTTCATGGCCACACTTATGAGTGTCGAAATCTCATGAATTTAGGGTCCAATTATAGCATGGTTCCATACAATTTTGCTTAGTTTGAGTGTTTAAGTGCCCTAAATTGCGCGATATTTGTAAATATTTGGAGAATTTGTACTTTGGTGGAATTTGTGTAATTTTCAGGTATAAATGAATTCTAGAGGTGAAGAGGAAGATATAGGAAAAAGTGGATCTCAATTCGGAGTTAAAACGAGGGAGAACGAGGCAAAACAGTGAAGTAGCGCGAAGCTGTCACAAAAATTCGACCGAAGGGGAAAAATTCGGTCGAATTTTTATACATTTTTGTGAAAAACACGGGCAAAAACAGAGCATCGAAGGCTAAGCACACTATAAGAAAATTTTGAGCGAAGCATGAAAATTCAGTCGAATTTTCATGCAAAATGTCCAATTTTGCAGTTCGACATTAGGGCTTTTCAAGGGGGTATAAATACCCCAAATCTCACTTCTCCAAGGGGAGAAAAATCAGAGGGTTGGCTGCACACACCCTATCTTCATCCATGCTCATCTCCATTCATCATCTATTCCTCCACCTTCATCTTCATTTCATTCATCCATTACTCTTGATTTTCTCACTTCCATCCATCCATTTCACCAAACCACCAATCTAAGAAGGGAAGTACATCAAGAAGTGAAGATTTGAGCATGTTGAAGGAAGATAAGACCAACTTCAAAAGGGAAGCCAATCAACCTTTAATTTGTGATTTTCTTCATTATTTAGCTCAAGTGGAACAAGTCATGGATTGTATTAATTTTATTATGATTTGTAGTGGTTAGTCCTTATGTGAGGCTAGCAATATATTGGTTAGGGATTATGGCACACCACATGTTTGATGAAATAATTATTATGAATATTTTATATTATGAAAGCTTATTCTCATTTTATGTATGATTTGTGTGGTTAAATTCTCTATTCATAGTGTTAGGATGACCATTCTAATATTATGCTTAGTGGTTTAATTGAATCATTGATTGCATGAGATGACTTAGTTAGTGTGAGGAGATGTAAGTCATACCCTTCAAGTGCTTAGAACCTCATGATATGACATTAGTGATTAACTAGTGAAGGGAACCAAACTTATGATCATAGTAACTTCATGGGAATTGAGAGTAAGACACATTCCTAGGAGATTTAAATTTGTAATAGAGTTGAGAACCTAATTGCCTTGACTATAGGGATTAGGGATACACAAGTGATTGTCCTTAATATCATAACATGATGACCTTCAATGCATGTGTGTGTGTGAATCTACATGAGCCTTTTCCATGATATTGCTTGCCTTACATACTTCTTAGATTGCTCACCATCACCCATCATTCATCTCATTTGTACATGTTCTATCTTTAATTGATTTCTTAGTTAGATTGTAGTGTAATTAAACCTCCCCTTTATTGATTAGTCCTTTTAGAGTAAAATATCTTTTAAATACGGATAGATACACTTTCTCCCTTGGGTTCGATATAATAAATTTTGCACTTGGTCACCACGTTCTACACAACGATAGAGTGCACTTACTCTAAATCAATTTATACCAAAATTGAGACTAAGTTCACCCATACTCAACACTAATACAATTAACCACTACACTTTAAAATATTATTTCTCTCACCTCAAAAAGTATTAAATTATTATACTCCTTAATCCACGTGTAAAAAGTAAACGATTACGTTTCAAGGGGACGGAAGGAGTAAGTATGTTTTGTAATAAAAAATATTCAATTTTTATACTCCCTCTGTCCGGTCTAAAGAGACTCATGTGCTTTTTGCATGTGGATTAAGAAGTATTATTATTTAATGTGTAGTGAATAGTTATATTAGTGAATATATGGGCCCCAACTTTTAATTGTATTAGAGGGAGTGTGTGGGTCTCATGTGTGTAAAAAGAGAAATGAGACCCTAAGGGGCGGACGGAGAGAGTAATTACGTATAGTTGAACCATGGGACTGATGAACTGATGCTTTTAGAAAAGTATGAGAGGAAAATTGGTGAAAAATATTATTTCGGGACGAAATTGGAGCAAAATTAAAAGATATTAAACGAAAATAAATATTCTAATTATTTGAATCTTTTCTAATAAAGTAAAAATGTAAAACGGTTTATATTTTAAAATCGCTTAACAATTTTATCTGTAATAAGTTTTTTGTTAGCCACTTATAATGCAAATAGGATCATATATATATATATATATATATATATATATATATATATATATATATATATATATTCCTCTCATATTTTATTTGTTAGATATTTGTCATGGGTTATAAATCTAAATTATCGCTACATGTGCAAGTGATTAATAATCATTAATTAATAGAGTATAGTATTTTAATAAAAAAAATAAATTATGACATATATACAACATAGAATATTATTGTGGAATAGGAGATCCGAACCTCTTATATAATGGGGATAAAAATTAATTTAGTCTCATAACTTTTCTCATGATTTATTTTAGTCACATTAAAGATAAATTTGTTAATTAAGTCCTATCGGTGAAGAAATAGGGTCAAACACGTCCTATTTTCAACGAAAAACACTGACATCACCAGAAAACGGCCACGTCACAACCGGAATCGTCGATTTTCAGTCGGGACGATGATGTGGCGAGTTGATGGCAGGTGAGTCAGCAGGATAAAAACCTATTCAGCCCCATAACTTTCCTCATAGTCTATTTTAGTCCCAATAAAGATAAGTTTGTCAATTTAGCCCCACCGGTGAAGAAATATGGTCAAACACGTTCTATTTTCGTCGAAAAATGCTGATACCACAGGAAAACTACATGTGATTGTCACGTGACAACCAAAATCGCTGATTTCCGATCGGGACGATAACATGGTGCCTTGATGGCAAGTGAGTCAATAATTAAATATTATTTTAATTTAAACCAAAAAACGTATTAATAATCTGTCACATAATTAAACTGGCTTGCCTTATCATTACTAATTCTCCATTCTTGAATTGCAAATCATTTTTCTTCGTGATTTATTTTCTTTCGTATTAATAATTTTAGTTTTTAATTAAATTATTCTAAAAAATTCACGAATTTGTCTTGCATTAAAATTGTCATACATAGAATTAATTGGCAGATCTAGAATTATCTCGTTGATTCAACATTTGATTTGGTCACATGCGCTACAATTGATCTCTTACACTTGATGGTGAAATAAAACATTGAACAATCGGCATATTGAGGTTGAATTAATCTCCTTGTTCATTAATTAGGTTTTTTAGTACGTTTTTTGTTTTAATTTTGTTTCTAATTATTTAAAATTTTAGAAAATAAAAATGCCTTGTTGGCATTAAAATAACATTTAATTTGTTGACTCACCTGCCATCAGGGCATTACGTCATTGTCCTGGCCGGAAATCGGTAATTCCGGTGATGTCATCGTTTTTCAGCAAAAATAGAACTTGTTTAGCCCTATTTCTTCACCGGTGGGACTAAATTGACAAACTTATCTTTATTGGGACTAAAATAGACCATGAGAAAAGTTATTAGACTAAATATGATTTTATCCCGCTGACTCACCTGCCATCAGGGCACCACGTCATCATCCCGGTTGGACATCGATGATTTCGATTGTGACGTGGCCATTTTCCGTTAATGTCAGTATTTTCCGGTAAAAATAGGATGTGTTTGGCCCTATTTCTTCACCGGTGAAACTAAATTGACAAACTTATTTTTGTTGGGATTAAAATAGATCATAAGAAAAGTTATGGAACTAAAATGGTTTTTATCCCTATATAATGTTTAATGTATTTGGAAACCACTATTCCACAAATGTATTCCATTAATCTATATTCCCTAATATAACATTTTTATAAAAATATAATACTATACAAAATAACCATTAAATTATTGCATAGTAAATTAAGAAACGATTGTGACACTATATGGAACATAAAAATGAAATAAGTGGTCACATTTGAAAGTTGGGAAGTGATATATGTAAAAAAGTATTCAATGTGTGATGAGATATTGAAGTGAGAGAAAAGGAGAAATAAATATTAATTGAGCATGAATATTTAGAATGGGGCAAATGTGATCACTTATTCTAATTTATATATTATGAAATATCAAGTGGAACATCATTATAAAATAAGGGATCTAAATCGAAATGTAAATGTATTTAAGACTAATAAAGTTTGTTGGTATATATAGAAATGGTTTACCTGATTTTTGAAAACAAAAACCTGATTTCCAAAATATAAAACAAATTTCATTTTTTTTAAAAAGCAAAAATTTTATTGTAAAAGTGTTGGAGTTATAGAGCATGAGATATACTCAATAACTCATACAATGGTATATGTAAATTTTTATTGACGTGGCAAAGAGTCATGTCCCATGTCACATCACTATTTTGTTAAGGATGCGGTTAGACATGCACCCCGATTCGGAACCGTCAATTTCGGTTCCGAATCGGCGGTTCAGGTTCCAAGATAGGGGGAATCGGAACCGAACCGGGGTACGAAGCTTTCGGTTCCGGAACCGACGGTTCCGGTTCCGATTTTAATTTTTTTTGGATTTTAAGCGTAAAAAATAAAAAAAACCAGCGGTTCGGAACCGGAACCGCCGAACCACCGGTTTTTTCCCAAATATGAGGAACCGGAATCGAACCTTTCTTGGCCGGTTTCGGTTAAAACCGGCGGTTCCTCGGTTCGAACCGCCGGTTTCGGTTCATTTGTGCATATCTAGATGCGGTAGAGTGTAGACTGTAAAATAGTTTTACAGTAATATTATTTTATTTTTTTGCAATTAATTATTTTTTTAATCTATTAAAGAAGATATTACTTTTTTTTTAAATGTTACATTTTTCATTTATATTATAAATAATTAATGATAAAATAGTTTATAATATCATTACCACATTTTGAGTATAATTTTTCATTATAAAAATTATTGTTTTTTATTCGTTTTATAAAAGTTATTCAATGTAATTATCTCACACACCTTTTTTTTTTGTAAAGAATGGGTGTCTTGTACACGTGGATGCACGCTTAAGCGTACAACATTTTAACGTTTTTTATTTTATTTTTTATTTTAAACTATGCATTCACAAGGAATTGAGTATGGACTCTATATCTTGATTCGGTGAAAGAGTGATTCATACTCATGTTATTCAAACATGTGTTTATTTGAGTATTTCACACACTTTCGTATTCGTACAAATAAGCACATGCAAGTTGAATTCTTGTTTCAAGTCTTTCATTGTTTTCACAATATAAAAAAAATTATAATCTGTCAATAACCATTAAACCTTTAGAGCATGTATTGAATTTTGGGCATTGATTATGATACTTGACAATCATTTAATTTGTGAAATAACAGATGAAACGATGATCCCATTTGAATCACATCATAATATAGAATTTAATACTAGTACTATTTTATAGGAATTTTTTTTTGTGAATACCGTTGTATTTTTTTTTCCACTTTCGCATATCATTGTTAGGATCGTCGCCGAGTAAGCACAGAGAGAAATTATTAACATTGCAATTTTTCTTAATTATTCTAATATATGTGATTTCTCTCTTATTTTATGTGGTGGCGGTCCGAGCAATAGCGCAAAAGATTAAAATGACATATAACTATAGTTGTACTCATAATTTGTCAACAAAGGTTCACCCAAAAGCAGCAAAAGATATGGATGACGAGATCTCAACCTTCATCATCATCTGGCTTACTGCAGTCGTCTCTCTCCTTCTCGGCCACCAAATCGCCACCCGGATTCCAAGCGGTGCCGCCAGGCTTTTCTCCCTCCTCCCCATGGTGCACCTCTTCACCACCCTCCCCCTCCGCCTCTCCTCATTACATCTGGTGGCCCCCACTTTCGTCTTACTTGTTTGGTTCGCCAACTCCAACCTCCTTCTATTCGCTTTCGATCAGGGCCCACTCTCCACCGCCACGCTATCTTCTCCCCTTACTTTAATCTCCACCGCACTCCTCCACATCAAAACCAGACAACCCTCATCCCCCCATCACAAACCAATCATTCCTTTCCACGTCAAATGCTGCCTCCTCCCCGCAATCGCAATCGCATTCGCAAGATACAGGGAATTCATGCACCCCTATCTCATTTCCATTCTCTACTGCATCTTCTTGTACCTCCTCCTCGACCTCGTGTTTACCGTCACGGCGGCGCCAGTGCTCGGCTTGAAGCTGGAGCCGTTCTTCAACGAGCCGTATCTAGCCACCTCGCTTCAGGATTTCTGGGGCTGCCGCTGGAACCTCGCGGTTACAAATATTCTACGCCCCACTGTATACTACCCCGTACGACGTATATCTGTTGGAAATTATTAATTTCCATTATAATCTAATTATGGGCAATATATTATTATGCAATTATATTAGCTATTCAATTATTTTATGGACTTAATTAAGTGATCCAATTAAGGTTAAAGGTCCATGGGCTATAATAATAAATGATATGGGCTTATTGAGTAGATACCCAATACTACATGATTAGGTGATTATGGGTGGTCTAGTCAAGTAGTATATAAAGGCTCCCAGGTTATGGTCCCCAATATACTAAGCCGCACATGGTCTTCCCTTCTCCCCATCGGGAGGGATTACTACGGTCCCCATAAGGAATAAGGAGGCTTAGTTGAGGAAGACCATATAACCACTGATCCTGAGTTCGTGTTCCGCCTAGAGACTCATCGGATCAGGTACGCTTCCGCTTTACAGTTTAAATCTCGTTAATCATAATAGGGTTAAGGATTTCATGGATTAATTTCCAACAAGTGGTATCAGAGCCACCCTATTTATGATTCTCTGAGATCTGTAAGAATTGTGTATTTGTGTTTAGATTCAAATATTTGTGTTTGAATCATTTTACAAAATCATATATTTTAAATCCGAATGTTTTATCTGATTCACGATTTTTGGTTTAAATAATTATGGATATGTGAATCTTTTATTTATATTTGGGCCTACAGTTAAATTCACATGGTAATTGAATGCATAAATAATTTGCCAATGCAAATTGTAGTATATATTCGAATTACTTGATCATTCGTAAATTCCTTTAAAGGATTGTTATCATGTGCTCATGTCAATTGGAAATCCAATTAATGAATTACAACGAATTTAATTATTTATTATGGGCATTGGATGATTCCGAGAGTATAATTTTGATTTTTATTTTGGGCATCGGAATATTAAAATGTATTCATAGTATTCATTCTCGATAGTTGTGATTGGGTGGATTACTGATTTAATTAATTTGTGATTATTAAATTAAATATACTCATTTTGGACAATTGACTTTTGCTATGAGAAAATATGAGAACTCAATGGATCAATTCAAGTGGCATGCCTTCAGTTCAATTTGTGGCCGTTTAATAGTTGGATTGATCATGGAACGTTTTATAACTGTGGATTTTACTTATAATGAATTACTCCATGCGCAAATATATACATTAAGTAGAATATGTGAGGGCTAATTAATGACATGCTAATGAGATAATTATTGATCAGTCTATCACTATGCTTGTGGCAAGCCTTATTCTATTGTTATATTTGTAAAAGATTCAGTAGTGAATAATTAAATAGAGGATAATTGTCTAATTTAATTTATTTTAAATTAGAATTTGGAATTCCTAATTAAGTTAATCGCATTCCGTCATTGTGGTTGATAAGTTGGAATTAAATTCAGTGATTATTAATTACATTGGTAATTGATATATGTTCTTATTATAATTATTATAAGTTCATCCAGTTAAGTTTTGATGGATTATTTTTAATTTAAATTGTGGCTTATTAAATTAATTTTAATAATAATCCTTTCTTATAATGCATAATCTGTTGTAAGAATTAGGCTCGGATTCGATTCCGTTAATATCTTTAATTTGTCATCCAGTATTGGTTGGACATCATGTTGACAGATTGTGAATATCATTGTTGCCATTTATACATTAAGTGAATCCTTTATTCATTTGAATTAATAAATCATTTATAAATATAATTACATCTTATATGCGTGTAATCCATGTGACAAATTTGATTAATTTTGGATTAATTTTAGATGGAATTGTATGTTTGGCAATTTGGATTAAGATATCTGCCTAATTTGGTTTACTCTAAATGTGATGCATATTCTAATTAATTAATTAATTAATTTGGCAGCCATTATGGTAATTTGAATATGCATAAGATAGTATATTAATTAAGTTTAGAAATCTTTCATTATTTTAATATGGGTGAATCATTAAATATTCCTATTTGGTTAGAGGAATAAAATTAAATTAAATTGGGGAGACAGTTAAATGTCGTTTAATTAAATTAAATATTTTAATATTTATTTAATTAGTCTAGTAAACCTTCAATCTAGTCAATCGAAGCACCATGTTGCCACAGCAATATCGTGTGTGGAGAAAAGCTTTATTGAAATTACATAGATGGGTGTGGTATTATTTATGTGTTCTGTGTTCGGCCCACAGGTAGGCACAGTTTGACGGAATAATAACATACATGTGATAATAAGTATGTGATAATTATTTGGATTATTCATGTGAACATGAGTCGGTCCACAGATAGACTCTTGTTTGACAGAACTTATTGTCAATACTTGATTGTTACACCAAGATTACCCCTGCAGTTAATTTTTGTCCACAGATGAGGTTAATGTTGCACAAGGTGTCTTGTGATGGGTCCCTAATTAATAATGTTGTGCAAGTGTATCTTCATGCGGGTATTGATCGGCCCACAGGTAGATTAATATTTGTTTAACATGTGAGTAATAAGTCGGCCCACATGAAGACTATTACTTGACAGTTTTATTGTTAGTATTTAACTACTACAAAGAGGTGCCACATGCAAGTTAGTATTGTTGTCATTGGACTTGATACTAATGTTGTGCTTGATTCCCTGAGATGATTCTAAACTATTTAATATTTGAAAGATTATAAAGTTTAGTGGAAGCATGATAATCATTTTGGATTAATTCTCTGTACAATTAAGAAGTGTGTTAATTAAGTTTAACCTATGTCAACAACAAAATTATACATGATGAGAACTTCAACAATAAGGATGAACTAATAAGTTTCTAACAAACTTTGTCTCAATAAAGTATAAGGGCAACAAAGAAAAACCCGTTTGGAAAGCTGCTAAAAAGAAACTAAAGTATAACCTTTCGTTTTCTCCTGAAGGCTTGTGGAATTATTTTATAATACATCACATTAAACTTACTTAGTATGAATGGTGTTGTGGTGTAGTTAAAAGACAAAAATAGTACTCCACAATATATGGTTACTAATTTGAGAAATACTAAAGATTGCAGCTTATGGTCTCAATAAAGGTCCAACCAAAGTAGTTGTGAGAACTCTTTGAGTTTCACATATGGTGATATCCAACTAAGGCTAGATCATTGGGATCTACTAAAGAAAATTGGATTCATATAGATACAAGCTACTTTATTGGTATTAAATAAAGATAATAAGTTTATGATCCAATTGATCAGATCATATTTGAGACGGGTAATACGATATTATGTGTGGATGTTGATTTTGGGGGAAGAATAATATTAGAGACATTGTCCTTAAGGGGGAGTCGATTCGATCCCCACTTATGCTTTAAAGAATTGGTGCAAATTCAGAATAATGATATGACAATGTCAATAATATTTAAGGAATAACAAATTCAACAACCTCAAGAATTAATGTCACTAAGGAAACCACTAGAGTTGGGAGAAAGATAATTCAGAAGATTATGTAGTTTTCTCCTAAATAATGAGGACACTATGGAATTAATGGTAGAACATTCAAACAATGTTCATCAAACCATGAAAGGTCCAATTACTCCAAAGTGTGTTAATGCTATAATTTATGAGTATAAATCAATACAAGATGATTAGGTTTGCATTCTGATATAGGATTATACTCAAAAGGGAAGAAAGTCATTATTATAAGATAATCGTGACATTAGTAGCACATTTTGATCTTGAATCATATTAGATGGATGTAAAGATAAAGTTCCTTGATCGCAACACTGATGATACGATCTAAATGGTTTAAGAACTAATAGGAAATTCATCTATGCATTCAAGCAAATTTTTTTTTCGTAAAAGAATCACAAGTATCATCATGAAGTAAGTGTCTCATTTGGTTTTGAGACAAATGTAGATGATTATGTGATTCAGTGGGAGAATGTTTAAGTTAAACTAAGGGAGACAAGTGCAGTCTCAATCAGGTGCCCTAAAGTTAAACTAAAGATTTAAGAAATGTAGAAACATTCCATATTCATTGGTTGTTGGAAGTTGTTGTATGATGAGGTGTCTACAAGACCTAATTAGGCTTATGTTGTTGGTATATTTAGTAGACATTTAAGTAACTCTAGTATGGATCTTTATAAAGTATGTATAGAGAACTAAGAATAATATGCTTGTACATCAGGGATCAGATTTGTTAGAGATCATGAGGAATTCTGATTCTGAGTTTGTTGGATGTCAATACAGTATAAGATCCACTTCAGGCTATATTTTCTGTTGGTCGGAGAGCTATACAAGTAAAAGTATTAAGCAAACACTTTAGCTCATTAACCATGACAACAGAATTAGTAGCACACTAAGGGCATTCAAACATGAAATAAAGGTTGTGAAGATTTGTCACATAAAGTTCATTGTGACAGTTAGTTCGCAGTAAAGTATTTATGACAAGAATACTTATAAGTCAAACAAATTGACATAGAATTCTTGGTTTTTAAAGAAAGTGTTTTGTGTAGATAAAATTTTTAGAAGAGCATATTATGATAGACTCTAAATTCGGATCCGCTATTTATGTATTCAACGCCCTTTAATTTTTATGAGCTAGCTACTCATATGGGTGTTATATGGTTTTAGAATACATTGGTTTAGTGAGAGTCTATATTTATTGCTCTTTAAAGTTTCAAGACACTTTGATTTGGATAATTCAGTTTTCTGCAGAATTAAGTTGATGGTTTTGAATTCATTGTGAATTTACTAAAGTTAATTTTTCATTTTGTAATATTTTATATTATGGATTGGTCTCACTAAAGTTTAAAGTTGGACCAGTTGGAAATAGACATGATGATCACATTTGACATGTAATTTCCATGCTACTCTCCATATTTGATCTATGTCATTGAGTATATTGATATTGGTGATTGTCGGGGTTTAATCACGATTTATAATGTGGTGAATGCCGCGGTAATTCCATATTAGTATATGAGATGGACCAGATTGTTAAGTATAGCCTGAAGAGGAATAGCATAAAGTTGCGCAACTAAGGACTCTTGATATAATTGCTAACGGAAAATATATAGCCCAAGTGGGAGATTGTTGGAAATTATTAATTTCCATTATAATCTAATTATGGGCAATATATTATTATGCAATTATATTAGCTATTCAATTATTTTATGGACTTAATTAAGTGATCCAATTAAGGTTAAAGGTCCATGGGCTATAATAATAAATGATATGGGCTTATTGAGTAGATACCCAATACTACATGATTAGGTGATTATGGGTGGTCTAGTCAAGTAGTATATAAAGGCTCCCAGGTTATGGTCCCCAATATACTAAGCCGCACATGGTCTTCCCTTCTCCCCATCGGGAGGGATTACTACGGTCCCCATAAGGAATAAGGAGGCTTAGTTGAGGAAGACCATATAACCACTGATCCTGAGTTCGTGTTCCGCCTAGAGACTCATCGGATCAGGTACGCTTCCGCTTTACAGTTTAAATCTCGTTAATCATAATAGGGTTAAGGATTTCATGGATTAATTTCCAACAATATCTACTCGTATTCTGGGGCGGGAGTGGGCTCATTTGGTGTCCGTCTTCGCGTGTTTCTTGGCGTCGGGGTTGATGCACGAACTCATGTATTATTACCTGACACGTGTCGGCCCTACCTGGGAGGTGACGTCACATTTTATTCTTCAGGGGTGTCTTGTGGGCGTCGAAGTGAGGTTGAAGAAGGCCTTGCGCGGTCGATGGGGATTGCCGGCGGCGATATCGCGGCCGTTGACGGTGTCGATTGTGGTGGTTTCGAGTCACTGCCTATTTCTCCCGCAGCTGGTTAGGAATGGAGTGGACATTAAGATAATCAATGAGTACTCTATTTTTTTACGTTTTATCGGTTTCAAATTATCTGCTTAATTTTCTCAATTACCCACACAAATAGTTTTATCTACCTAAAAATATCAATTAGTATTATAATTATATGAATCCCCTATTTAATTTATGTGTTTCATCTTCTATTCTATTTATTAAATATTTGTTATACATTATAAACAAAACCTAAATTACGTACCATAAAGTATGTAAAGGTTTGATAATCTTTAATTAGGGTATATATTAAAACAAATTATAACTCACAAAGTGTAATATCATTGTGGCATAAGAAATCAGGAACATTTATAATGATTAATGTATTTGGGATGCACTATTCCACACAGTGCAATTCCACTCCATATTCAAAAATATATATATCCGTCCCACAAAACCCTTCATAAGTTCCTTATTTGTTTGTCCCATAATATTCTTCACACCCCAAAAAGGAAAAATCACTTTATCTAATAACCTCAAAAGTTACTTTAATTTCAAATTTGTCGATCCCTTTTCATACACATACCATTACTTTATATTTTTTTATTACCTAAAAATATTACAATACCCTCTAAAGTCAATAAAATTAATAAAAAAGTGCAATTTTTCTTAGATAACGTGGAACAGTAAATGTGAAGCGTATTGTGGGACGGATGAAATAGTTTTTTATAATAAAAATTATATACCCTACTAAGAATTAATTAACCACTAAACTCTTACACGTTAATTTATGATATAGTTGTAACACATAACATATATTTCTTTCGTCCTACATTAATGTTGATGTTTGTTTTTTATATGTATATAAAAAATAGTATAATATTTTAATAGATAGTGGATTAAAAATATAATATTTAATGCGTTGTGGATAGTAGTATTTGTGTTGAGAGTGGGCCCAATATAAAATAATTCATTATTTTTTTTGTTCTACTTGACAAAAAGAAAAATGTAAATTTTAATTTGGGACAAATTAAAATGTTAAACGTAAATCTTAAGGATTTAAAATGGAATAATAGATTGAACATAAAACTAAAACATGTTATCCTATTTGAAAGTCAAAATGGTATATTTCAAATACATATTTCATCATATGACATGTGTCATGATGATTGTCTAAATTGCAAGGATTTTATTGTTTTTTTATTAAGGTATAATATTTTAATAAAAGATATACTATGAAACACGATATGGAACATCTTTATAATATATACTCCCTTCGTTCCATTTCAATGTTTACATATTTTTATTTTGGGCGTCTCATTTTAATGTTTACGTTTCCTTTTTTAGAATATGAGACCCACCTAAAACAATTAATGTATCACCATGGTCCCCACATCCAATACTAATACACATACCCACTTTACATTAAATATTATATCTTTTCATCCACTATCTATTAAAATACTATACTCCTTAATCAACGTGTAAAAAGCAAACGTAAACATTGAAACGGGACGGAGGGAGTATAAAACAAACAATTTTTGTCAATGTGGCAAAGAGATACTCCCTTCATTCTATTTTAATTTTTACATAATTCAATTTTGATATATATATTTTTTTGGTATATGGAATTCACCAATATTACTAATATTTTCTGAATTATTTTACACATTTTCATTGTAAATAACTTTTTTTTTCAATCTTACTAATATTATCGGAATTATTTTACACAATTTTAATTAGTTATTACATTTTATTAAAGATATTATCGCTTTTATTTAAAAATATTGTACATTTTATTTATACTATAAATTGATCATAAAATAATTTATATACTGCATTATTATTACTTTTTATTTTTCATCGTTTGAGTATCACTTTTTTATTAAAATTGTTATCACTTTTTATCCATATCACAAAAGTCTTTCTAAAAAACGATCTCACATGAGTTTTTTTTCTTCATGGTGAAACTACAAGGATGTAATGCATTATTAAAGAATGACTAATTATTCTGTGCACTCGGGTACCCACTTTCAAAAACATATACAATTATGAATAAATATATAGTATTAACTTATAAATAAAAATTATTATCGAATTTTCTACTAGTTTTTTTAATGAAAAACTGAATATACAAAAACTATACAATTATTAATATATATATATATATATTTAAATGAACTTGTGCCTAACTGCACCGAATATTAACTCTAAAAGAATTGAGTATGGACTATTTTGATTCAATGAAAGTGTGATTTGTTGGCGAGATTTTCAAATCGAGCAACATGTGTTTGTTGAGTAATTTCACACATGTACGTATACGCACATGGTATATGACAATTTATAGGAGATTTCTAGCGGTATTTTCAAAATCCAGCTAATTATTTTACACTTTTTTATTTCTTCCGTAACTCGTAACAAAATTTAACCACTTTTTTTTTTGACAAAAAACTTAACCTCATTTTTAATAATAATAATCAACAGAATAATAATATTCTCACAAATACTATAAAATTGTCACATATTTTTTATTCACAATTGATGTGAATAAATAAATATACTATTTACTTTTATATAATATATTAATCTTACACTCTAATATATATAATATATTAATCTTATACTCTAACTTATATACAAGTGGACTTAACGGTTAATATGTTAATCTTATTCTCTAACATATATGAGGAAGTGGACTTAACGGTTATTACCACATGGAGAACGTGCTGACGCTCTCTCACGGATTACCTAAAAGAAAGAGAACTCCAATATAATTAGGACACATTACACATAGGGGGAGGAAAAGATAATATCTGAATGACATTATTTCATATTCTTAATATGAAAAGATACTGACTTGAGCGTTGGATGTTCTTTGCCTGAGTTCCTCACCGACATAGTTTTGAAGGTCAAGTGGGATCATCAATTCTACAATGGTGTTTCATCTCTTATTGCAGAAATTAAATGTTTGCCAAGTGTCTTAATCAATGCTCAAAATTCAACACATGCCCCAAGAGTTTAATGATCATTTATAGGGTATAGGTTTTTTATATTGTGAAACATTAATGAAACACCGAATGTGGAATAGGGAATTCAACTTGTCCGAAGGTTATCTTCATCGCCGTATGAGGAGAAGTCTTAAAGAACTACGTGCGAAGGAGATTGCAGAATTCCAATTAATTTTATATCCTCCTAACTCTTTTACATTATTATTGTATTTATTAATTTGATGTATCTACATCAGCAACCCAACAACTTCATATATATTTTTTAATTATTACCTGAAATATCCTTCCTTTATTTTATTTTATATACTTAAAAAACAATTTTTTTAATCTCTATGCAAAAAAATTACGCATCATTTCATTCCGGGACGGAGGGAGCAACACATGAAATTTATGAAACTGAATTATTTATTTCAACATGGTGTTTCATCTTCTATTTCACTTTTTAATTGATTGGCACATGTCATGATCATTTCCCAAATTAATATCACACGTCCCAAGAATTTAATAGTCATTTATAAGATATAATTTTAGGGCAAGTCTTGTGTGAGACCGTCTCATGTGAGACCTTACGTGAAAAATATCATTAATGAAAGTGATACACAATCTATGTAAAGTGATAAAGGCTCAGTAAACTATTTGATGAACAATTTATACTATAAATAAAAAAATGATGATATTATATAGTAAAAGTGATAATGATATTATCATTTTTTATTCGTCTTTGTTATAATTTTCTTAGGAATAACATGTGGCGAGCTTGAAAAAATCAAGACACAGGACAACAATGAAGGAAGAGGAAATATTACCTAGCAGAAGAGCGATGAAGGAGAAGGGGGGGTGAACAAAATCAATACAGTAGCGCCGAGAGGAGTGAAATCAGAGGGAAAACCTAATTGAACAAGCCGTAGGCAGAGTGAAAAGGGGAAAAATCAAATTGACGAAGAAGTTGGAGAAGTGTGAAGCCGAGGAGATGATTTCCATAGAAACGAAGGGAAAGGAACGCAAACTCACACGTGAAACATCGAGAGGCAAGACGGGTGCTCTTCTCTATTGTGTGCCACGTACGCAATATAGTGACCGACAACGGAACAAAAATATCTTTATCTCACTAATTAACAAAAATAGCAGAATGCATCAGTATTAAGTATTTTAGTGTTGATTCAACATTTAACAGAAGTTGGTATTGCTTTTAATGGAACATTTTTGCGCATGAGTTTTTCATCCATGTTAATATGTCTTGGATCATTCCCCTCCTCCAGGGCCCAGTCAAAATTGAGATATTGCGGGGCACTTCCTTCGTCCCGATCCGAATGGCAGAAACTCATAATTGTGGCCTTTGTAATCCGCTGCATCTGGGACTAAAAATCTCTCTGGGATCTCTCCAAACTCCAATTTTCCAAACATTGACCAAAATTTGTGTTTCTTTTGGAATGTGAAAACCAAGCATGGCACATGGATCCATGGCCTTGTGAGGGAATAAGAATGTTAAAATGCTCCTCTTCAAATACTCCTCCTATTGTTCCTCTCAACTCTGCTTGGGCTTTCTCCAGTTTTTCTGGATTCCGGAGGAGTAATGCCATCAAAATCTTTTCAACCTTTTTTTTTATTTTAATTATAATGATAAAAATTAATAGTTCATGGTTTTCTCTATTTTCTAACTTTAACTTACCATCAAAAGCTAATTATTTTGAATTTATTTCAATGATAAAATATGTTATGCTTATTAAAAAGGTGAATACAAATTTGAAATTAAAGTGTGTTAGGGGAATATTAGTTGGTTGTTTTTTCCTTTTATGAAAGTTCTTGAAGTTGAAATCAATACCAACCAAAACGGAAAGTCTGAAGTTGAAATTGAAAAAAAAGAAAATATTATTTGGGCATTATTTCATTATTACTCATTCCAACTCCAATTCATGTTTTGTATGTATTTTCATTTTTGTCTAGGGATGTTTGGTGGTTTGTTTTGGGATGTTGTGAGTCGTTTTTGAATGTGAGTAATGACATATTGTTGTATAAGTGATGACAAATTATGATTAAGAATATCTACACTTTCGAATTGTGACATGCTTTATTTAACTTGTTCAATTTTGAGATGAATGTGGTGTAATAAGTCCTTAAGGTCCTAGCATAAGCTTGTAAGGTTTGAGCCTCAACTGTGCATACATAGTATTTCTTCATGAGTGGATCGGTTGTGTTTGATAAGCTAGAACTTGCTCAAGGACTATAGGAACGAGCCCGATTAGTGGAGATTAGTGATATGATCTAAGACCATCCTTATTATTTATAGTCATTGCCAAATATTTTCATACCATGAACATCATCCCTAGTCAACCACTTTGAGCCTATATGCCTATTTCTTGTGAATTTAGCACATTACAAGCCTTGATTACCCAAATGAACCTTATATATTACCCTTTTGTGTGAGTAATTGAGGAGATAGTAGCTAGAAATGATTGATTGAATAACAAAAGAAGAAAATGAAATGTTAAGCAAGCAAGAAAAAGGATGAAGAGAGCAAAAACAAGAATGCACATGCAACCTTTAAACAAGAGGAAGGGGCAAAGCAACGACAAGATGCTCAAGAAATCAAAAGTCCAAAGAAGGAAGCATGCATAATAAGAAGCTCAATACAAAGGAGAAAGATGATGAATAGTGCTTATGACCAACAAAGAGAAAAAGGAAGAAAAGAAAAGTTGAGGAATGGAAGAAAGTAGCTACCTCTTCGATTACTTACACTTGATTAGTCACTATTATCAATATTCTTCATACCCTACCAAAGAGTCTATCATTACATCCTTAATGAAAGACATTTTTGATCATTAATTGAAACTTTGGAGGTTTGTGAATGTAGTCTACAAGCAAGCTTATAGAGAGTCGAGCCAATCGATTAATGAGTGTTGTTTTACCTCATATTATAGAGTGTTGAGTGAAATTGATAACCTATGTGAGGCTTGGACTAAAAAGGGACTATATTGCACTTTATCCTCTTTTGATTGAACTTGTTAATTCCTCATGTCATGAATATAATATTGTAGGATTACTTAGCATAGTTTGTAGTTATTATTGCTATCAATATGTTATTGTTATATTCATTAGGTCTTTTCCTAGGTGAAAATTTCTCCTCTTGGTTTATCATTTTCGTTGCTCAGGGACGAGCAACATTTTAAGTTTGGGGATTGATCATCACTATTTTTACCTAGATTTTAGTTTCTTTTTGTATATGTTTTCGTATTATTTTGCCTGTATTTTATATGTATCTTGGTTGTGTTATGTGTTTTCATAGAAATATGTGTGAATGAGCCGAAACATGTTAAAAACAGGTTAAAAATGGAGTCGGGAGCTAAAACGAGCAAGAAACAGGCTGTCAGGACCCAACTCGAGTTGCAAGGTGCAACTCGACTTTCAACTCGAGTTGAGAGGAAGTCGAGTTGAAGCCCGAAAAATATCCAGAATTATGCAGAGACCCAACTCGAGTTGCAAGACCTAACTCGACTTGCAACTCGAGTCGAGTTGAGGTCAGAAAGTTATCTACAGAGCCAACTCGACTTGCATGTTGCAACACGAGTCATGTTGGGGCTTATCCAGGTAGAGTTGGAGGTCGTGCGGAGCAGAGCAGCGTCCAAAAATCATACAGTGTGCTTACTCGAGTTGTAAGACGCAACACGACTTGACAACTCGAGTCGAGTAGGGTTCCGGAAGCATTTCAGTTTCAGAGTGTCGCAACACGACCGAACAGGCGAGTGCTCGAGTTGCTAGCTCGAGTCGAGCTGGGTCAACTCGAGTTCTGTTACATGCTACCGACTCGAGTAGCTAACTCGAGTAAGGAAGGCCAAGTCGAGTAAGGTCATTTTGGGCAAAAAATCCGAGTTTTCACCTTTCAGTGCATGGAGAATGTGTTTTAAAGCCCAATTGACATAAAATTCGAGACCTAAGTTGGGAAAGGGTATAAATACTCTCATGTTCAACATTCAAAAGGAATGGGGGATTAGGTCTTCACTTGGACACATACATTACACACAATTCCTTTCATTTTACACCACCATCTCCATCCATTTCATCATCCATTCCATCTATCATCATTCCACCATCAAATCCACCATCCAAGTGAGGAGAAATATCAAAGAAGAAAGGAGGATTGCATATTGAAGGATAGTTTCAAACCAATCGCCAAAATAGGGGAGAAATTACCTTTGATTTGCATTTTATTAATTTGTATTGCTACAATGGATGTTGTTAAACATTGTTTTGATGATTTAATGATGTTTGTTGTTGGCTAGACCTCTTATGAGGCTAGCCACTTGATGGATTAAGGATCTATTAATTTGTTGAATTTGTAATAGTTTAATTGATGTGATCTTTGAAATTTTTTACATGATCTATGATTTACTTCATTTGTATTATGATGTGTGTGGTTGAATTCTCTAGTTATAGTATTAGGAGAGCCAATCCAATATTGTGATTAGGGTTTTGATTGAATCATGTTATATTATGAATTTTGTATGTTAGTATGTGAAGTATGTGGTAACATTTTCATATGCTTAGAACATTCATGTAAAAACACTTAATTGGTTTATCATAATTGGTTGATTAATTGAGTGAGGAGACCAATCTTGTTATCATAGTACCTTAAGGGGATTGAGAGTGAGATTCAATCTTTTGTGCTTAAAACTTGTAATGAGTTTAGAACCTAATTACCTTGGCCTAGGGATTAGGGGAGTATATGTGATTGTTTCTATTCCAATGATCATTGATATTTGTCATTTGAATTCAACAAGCCATGTTGTGTCCTTGATCTTGAATGTGGTAGCCTTGCTCTTCTTTAGATTGTCCTACATCCATTTCATTTTAATTGTATTTATTTAAGACCTTGTTTGATCATATTAGTTGTTTATTGTTTTTATTGGTGACTTGCTTAGTTAATTGGTAGTTTAATTGATCTTTTTAATTCATAATCCGATCACCTCTATAAAGTATGATTGAAAACAAACACGGATACACTCTTGATTTAAACGATAAGATACGCTTACCTTAATCAATTTTAACCTAAATTGAGTCTAAGTTCATGGCGCCGTTGCGACAGGAGAGATTAAATCTTGGGAGTAACGAGTTTGTGTTTAATTAACTTTACTATGAGTACTTTTATTTGCTTTCTTTTTATTTGCTTTTATTGTGTTTGTCTTGTAATCTAACTTGGTGAATCTTGTAGGTGTATGCACACTTGTTTAAGGTCTCAATCTATCGAGCCTTTGGATTTGGAGTTAGAGGCTACACTAAGAAGAAGAAGGAGAGAGTTGTTATATCCAACGGAGGAAGAAATGGATCACGGATTGGAAGAAGCTAATGACAATGGGGTTGATGAAGAGAGGAATGGACAAAATTTCCAGTATGGTGTGGAAAATGCTCAAGGTGTTCAAATGATATTATTATTTTTTATTCGTCTTATATAAAAACTAATGTGAGATGTCTCAGACAAATCTTTGTTATAATTTTAATACTTCCTCGGTCTCATCCTAATAGTTACATATTCTTTTTTTGGATCTCATCCTAATGGTTACATTTCTCTTTTTAGCATATGTGACCCACACAAATTAATTAATTTTCTCTTCATGGGCCCACACATCACACTAATACACATATCCCCTTTACATTAAACTATTATTTCTCTCACCTCAATACACATTAAAATATTATACTCCCTCCGTCCCGTCCAAAGAGGTGCGTTTACTGTAGCTTTGTGACAGCTTTTTGCAGTCAAACAATGCATTTGACCGGGATAGAGAGAGTATTCATTAATCCACGTGCAAAAAGTAAACGTAACCATAAGGACGAGACGAGCGAGTATATTATAAAATACTAATAAAACATGAATTGTGGAATAGAGAATTAATTTATAGATATAGCGTATCGATGCTCATTAATAAATGGAGAAGTAATTATTAACTATATATATTTGTACTCATAATTCATCTACAAATGGAGGAACTCAAGTAACCTCATCTTTATCTCGAATTGTTGAACATGGATGATGAGATCTCTGCCTTCATCTAGATCTGGCTTACCTCCGCGGTTTCTCTCCTTCTCAGCCACGAAATCTCCAGCCGAACCCGAGCGGCGCCGCTAGGCTCCTCTCCCTCCTCCCCGTCATCTACCTCTTCACCACCCTCTCCCTCCGCCTCTCCTTATATCATCTAGGTCCCCCAACTTGCTTCTACCTTGTTTGGCTGAGCCAACTCCAACCTCCTTCTCTTCGCTTTCAATCAAGGCCCTCACTCCGCCACGCCGTCCTCCCCCCTCCGTCTAATCTCCTCCACACTCTTCCCCCTCAAAATCGGACAACCCACATCACCCATCACAAACAAATAATTCCTCTTCCATTCAAATGCTGCCTTCTGGCAGTAATCCTACGTCTATGCTGGTACTGGGAGTTCATGCACCCGTATCTCATCATGGCTCTCTACTACTGTCACGTGTACCTCGGGCTGGAGGTCATGTTAGCCATTACGGCGGCGCTAGTGCGCGCCGCTCTTATCTTGGAGCTAGAGCCGCAGTTCAATGAGCCGTATCTAGCCACCTCGCTTCAAGATTTCTGGGGACGCCGCTGGAATCTCGTGATTACGAATAATCTACGCTCCACCGTATACTACCCCGTACGCCGTATATGTATATCTACGCTTATTCTGGGGCGGGGGTGGGCTTATTCGGCCTCCATCTTAGTATGTTTTGTGGTGTCGGGGTTAATGCATGAGGTGATAATTATTACCTGACACGTGTCGGTCCTACTTGGGAGGTGACCTGCTATTTTGTTGTGCATGGGTTTCTTGTGGGCGTGGAAGTGTGGTTGAAGAAGGCGTTGAACGGCTGATGGGGATTGTCGGCGGCAGTTTCACAGCCGTTGACGCTGCTGATTGTGGGGGTTTCCTGTCATTGGTTGTTTCTCCCTCAGCTGGTTAGGAATGGAGTGCCCCTCAAGATAATGAATGAGTGCTCCATTGTTGTACGTTTTATCAGAGACAAATTATATGGTTTAATTAATTACTGAACACAAATTGTCTAACGCTAATTTTATGTAACTTGCTTTATTTGTGTGATCATAAATTAATCATGTGGAGACCACATGAATCTTTTATTACATTTTAGTATTTTGTATTTTTTTATTATGTGAATGTTGGATAAATGACATTGAAAGACAATACACATTCATTTCCAATCTGCACAAGGCATTTAAGGGTTACCGACAGTTGTTACTTGATAAAAATTCTGGTTAGTGACCATTTTAAGGTTGATATAAAGGGATAATAGTCTTTTTTGGACCCGGTCTCAACCACGTCTCAACGACGGCTAGTTTGACCCTTAAAAATTGGAAGGATAAAAATCAACCTCAGGGTTAATGGGGTGAAATTATAAATTTACCCCTTAATTAAGAAATCCAAAAATACAACTCGATAAAAATTCTCTCAGATTTGCCGTGAAGAAAGAATAAACTAGGGTGTTTCTTCTTTCTCTCTTCACTATCTTCTGTTTCTGTTTTTGTTTTTTGCCATCTGCATTTGAAGAAATGATATGAACTAATATCAATCTAGAAATGACATCTAGATTAAACTAATAACCTGTTTGTAACTGAGTGCGAGGTTCTGAGCAATGACAAAAAAAGGCACCTTGAACAGAGTTCTGCAATTACAAAAGAAATTACTAACTACAAGCATTTATAAAATGACTCCCATAATCTGCATATATCAATGAAATATGATACAAAATCTGCATCCACACCTTCCTCAGGGAAGTAAATTAAGCCTAAATTCTGTACATGTGCTTTAAAAATGCCAAATAACTGAGAATCATAGCAATAACAGGGACATGATCTACATACTATCAGATACACCATTCATTACATTCACATCTTCCGTGAAAAGAGAAGAAACTAGGGTGGATTTCTTCTTTCCGCATCCACCGCCAATCTCTTCCGGGTTCAATTCCAGAGTACTCACTATAACAATAAATTTTGTATTTATAATGAAATAAATACAAAATTAGGTACAAAGATAATTTCAGATGAATTTAATTTGAAGAAGATGTGAGCGGGTTACAATCTCTAATCAATCCTCTGATTCTTCTCTCAAACCAACGTGGCTTTGACTTGACTTTGACTTGACTTGTGTGTTGACTTTGACTGGAGTGTACAATGACTGTGTTGACAGTGTGTGTTGAGCTGGATCTTCAAACGAACCTTATCCGAGGTCGGGTGTGTAGCCTTGAACGTTGACCCGGAGGCGTTGAACCTTTGTTCGGATTGAACGTTGACAGAGAGCTTTTTACGAAGAACAATTGATCTGGGAGACTTGGAGCCCTGATCCTGGATTAGTGGTTGTTCTTGACTTGAAGCTTGTAGATGCTTTGGAGATCTTAAACTTGAAGTTTTGGAGGCTTGAAGACTTGAAGTTTTATTGAAGATCTTGAGCTTGAAGTTTTGGAGGCTTGAAGACTTAAAGCTTTGTTGAAGATCTTGAGCTTGAATTTTTGGAGGCTTGAAGACTTGAAGTTTTGAAGATCCTCGCTCGAAGCTTTAGAGGCTTGAAGACTTGAAGTTTTGTTGAAGATCTTGAGCTTGAAGCTTTAGAGGCTTAAAGACTTGAAGATTTGAAGATCCTCGCTCGAAGCTTTAGAGGCTTGAAGACTTGAAGTTTTGTTGAAGATCTTGAGCTTAAAGCTTTGGAGGCTTGAAGACTTGAAGATCCCGAGCTATTATACTTGAAGATCCTCGAAGATCTTGAGCTTGAAGCTTTGAAGATTTGTGACTTGAAGATTGCTTGAAGATTTTCGGCTTGTTCTTGACTTAAATCTTGAAGATGCTTGAACTTGTTCTTCGCTTGGAGCTTGAAGATCTTGAGATTTGAAGATTGCTTGAAGATCTTCGGCTTGTTCTTAACTTGAAGTTTGAAGACTTGAAGATTGCTTGAAGATCTTCGGCTTGTTCTTCACTTGAAGCTTTGAAGACTTGAAGAACTTGAGTTGTTCTTCGCTTGAAGCTTTGAAGACTTGAAAACTTGAAGATCCTCGCGTGTTCTTTGATTGAAGCTTTGAAGACTTGAAGACTTGAAGATCCTCGCATGTTCTTCGCTTGAAGCTTTGAAGACTTGAAGATCGTTCTTCACTTGTTCTTCGCTTGAAGATCTTGAGGGAGCTTTACTCGTGTTCTCGATCTCTTTAAGAGTGTCGTCTTCGAGTGCTTGAATGTGTGTCAAATGAATGGAGGAAACCCCTTTATATAGGTGAGGAATGAGGTCCAGGCTATTTGGGCCTTACTTAACGGGCTTGTGCCTCCAACTTGCTGGACCATAATCGGGCCTTTTTGACTTGGGCTTGATTTAATTTATTTGGGCTTATTTGACTTGGGTCAGACCCTCATTTGAATTGGGCTTAATTGACTTGAGTCAGACCTCATTTTAATTTAAGTCCATTTAATTTATTGGGCTCAAATTAATTATCAATTATTTATTAATTTACTTTAGGAATTAATTTATTTAAATTTCAAAATAAATTAATATTTAATCAATAAAATCCACGTGTCGCCATTTAATTGGACCGTAAATTTTAATTGTTTACACTCACCTATCTCGCTTCTCATCAATTTCTTCAACTAGAGTTTGTGTTGGTGTTGTCATCCCCACTCTTTTCATCTTTCCGCTTTGGATTTACACACATATACAAGTTAATTTCTAGTTGTTCACATCCTTTTGATCATTAATTTCTTATATTCCCTCACTTGAACCCCAAACATAGTGCTCCTAAATTTGTTCCATTTTTTTTCTTTATGCTCAAAGTTCTGGTTACCTAGGGACCATAGTCTAATAAATTTAAAGATTGAACTCTGAAATCTTGGTCAGAGTAGCAAGAAACACCAGGACATTTACAATGAGCAGAAAATGATGATGTTTGGTTCCATTTCAAGAGAAATCTAAAAGCTTCTTGTAAATTGTTTTAAAATTGGAGAAGATGCAGATAGATAGCTCCTTGAGGCTGTGGATTAGAAGTATATTGGACTAAAAATGGTTGAGATTCGTTGGGTGGAATAGTGATGGGCGACTTGAGTCTAAGGCGACAGCCCAAGATTTGTTGGATGATGTAGTTTGATCAAGATCTTGATGGTGATAAACAGGTGAGAGATAGTGGCATTGAATTGAAGAAAAGGAATAGTGGATTAAGTTTAGTGGAAGTAGTGGCATTGACTATGTCGTCACCGACAGTGATTCCGGAGAGACCACTGATGAGATGACTTAGGATTTAACGTTTTTCTCTCTGATAAATTATTTTTGATGAAATCTGCAAACTATGAAATCATCTGAAATTTAAATATATTTAATTTAATGTACTTACATAAGGGTGTACGTAATGGTAAAATTTTAATAATAAACCTATAAATTAAACACAATACTTCCAATATTTACCAGAATGGTTAATCTTAACTCAATCCTTCCTCAACCTTTACTAAAAGTTTAGTAATCCTAACCTTTCCCCTTGAAGTAAATGCACCAATATATTAGGGATAATATTAGAAATATATAAATTTTAAAGTTGAAAATCATTACCTAATTTTCGGACTCTAATACTCCTCCCAAGTCCCATCCCCAAACACCCTCCACACACCCAGCTGCCGCCTGGCCGACCCATCGCCACCGCCTTCATCAGCCCCATCGCTGTCACCTCTGGCCTTCTCCGCCAGCCAGCCATCGCCGGTCGCCCTACCACTGTCGCCAGCAATACCCCCCGGACTGGCCGTCGCCACCGCTCAAAGGACAAAATTGATAAGATGAAATTAGGGGTATTTAAGTCCAAAATGTGTCAATTAAATCTAAAAGACATAAAAGTTAGTGAAGTGTTGGTATTAATTTTTACACATCCAATTTTGGACATCTTTGAGCATTGGGACTATACAGTATTATATATAATATATATATAAGTATATATAGTTATAATATTTTATTTTAAATAGTAAAAATATAATAAATTGATATAACAAAGTTGAATTATAAAAAGAGTTGATTTATTGTACAACTATTATACACTAACAACATACCATATTTACAAAATGAGTCATGTATATAAGATTAAATGAGTCATTTCTCACTTATTAAAATACCTCACACTCTTTTCTGTCACTCTTCTCTCCCAATCAATGTTCTCTCAAGTACCACTGTCTGTCTTCTCTCTGTACAATTAGTATTGATATCTCTTTTTTCTATCTCTACAATCAGTGTACTCTCCAATACCATAAAATGGTATGTAAACAAATCTTCTGTATAATTAATTTTTTATAACTTATACACAAAGTTTAATAAGTATACATTTATTAATAAAATGATATACACTTGTTCAATAAAACATTTATATTTTAAGTATAAAATACGAGTTAAAATCAATAATTCTTCCAACACAATTCTTATTATAAATAGACTGAAACAGTTCATTAATTGCAATCAAATCAGTCTTCGATCATACCAACTGTTTATTAATAAAACGTTATATACTCATTTAATAAAACGTATGTACTTTATGTTTAAAAAGTATATATTAATAAACATAAATAAACATCTACATTCTCCACCACAATTCTCCATTCTTAGTGATTTTGAAATTTCAATCAAACACCTTTTCCAATTCATGGGACATTCGACGAGATCTGACCAAAATTTTGACGAAAATGAAGTCAACAACTCATACCGAAACAACGTGAAGAGGAAAGGAGAGACAATATGAAGGATCGAAGAACCAAATTGCAGTGCTTTAAGAAGAATCAAACATCAAAGAAGTAAATTTATCATATCTAAACAGTGGAATATTTTGGAGAGAAGATCAATGGTGGCTGTGGTGGAGCGACGACATTACAGTGAGTAATTACAGCTTGCAACTCTTCCATGGTGCTATCACTCGTCGTCGGAGTAATAGTCTCACTCGTCACCAGCTGTCTGCTGTTCGTCGGAGATGTTATCATCGACTTCAAATTCAGTGGTAGGTGGTGGAGAGCGTGGACGATGGGTGGAGAGAGAAAGGAGGGAGTTGGAGAGCCGTGTGTGGAAGAGAGGAAAGAATAAGATTATCCACATTCATGATCGATTGCTTAGGTGGAAAATGTTGTAAAAAAAATAAAAATGCAAACTAAATCAGAACCGGTTAGGGTTTGAGGTGATGGTGCAACCCACCCCACAAACCATCAACCTAATTATACAACCAATCAATTTGTTATATTTGTCACACTATAATAAATTTAATTAAATTTTATGTACATAATTTAAAATCTTTATATATGATATATAATTTATTTTTATTTAATAAAAAATAATCACAATTTTTTTGAGAGGTTAAGCTGTAATGGATTATTGACGTGGGTAGTATAAGGGAATGGTGGGAAGAGAGAGAGAGAAATGAAGGGAGAGAAAATGAAACTAGGGTTCCATTTCTGTTATAGGGTCATGAGTTTGGATTAACTCGATTGTTAGTGTACCACCTTTGTACAATAGTAATTGTCTTACAACATAAAATTAATCTAATAAATTTCGGTTCAATTAATCTTAACTTCTAAATCTTATTAATTTTTATTAAAAATATTATCACTCCTATTTTAAAAATATTTGTCACTTTTATTTATATTATAAATTATTTATAAAATAATCACTACACCATACAAAAAAGCAGTCAATTTGTGACGGCTTTTTTGTGACGGCCATGAAGCCTTCACACTTGTGACGGTTTTTGTGATGACTTTTTCGAATTGTGATGGCTTCGTGACCAAATCTAGTTTGTGACGGCTTTAGTGACGGTATTTGTTTGTGACGGCCTTTAAGCCGTCACAAAAAATATTTTTTTTTTAAATTTAGTGGCGGCCTTTGTGACGGCTTTTGGCCTTCATAAAGTAATGAATGCATGATTTCAACTCAAATTCGTTTGTGACGGCTTCAAAGAAGTCACAAAAATTAATTTTTTTTTAATTTAGTGACGTCCTTTGTGACGGCTTTTGGCCTTCACAACATTATATAGTAAAATTATAATATATACAATAAATGTTAAATATGAAACAAGAATTATCATGGCTCAAGTGGTCATCCTTACCCTTAAAACCCTCCCCACATGGGAGGTCAAGGGTTCAAACAACCTTAAGGGGAGGATATTCCAGCGTTATTCAAAATTAAATACAAATTAAAAAAAAAAGAAGAAGGAGTGAGAGCCATTTGGGCCAAGTAGCTCGAGCACGGTTCGATCGCCTGGTTGGCTAGGGTTCAAAATCCTTTTTTGTAAAAAAAAAATAATTTTGTGAGGGCTTTAGTCACAAATTTTAGCTGTCACTATGGCCGTCACAAATTTAAACCGTCACTAAAGCCGTCACAAAAAATTAGTGACGGCCAACATTGTGACGGCCATAAAACCGTCACTAAGGCCATCACAAAGCCCTCAAGCCGTCACTAAGGCCGTCACAAACGAGTAACATTTTTGTAGTGACGTAGAAAGTCATTTCGTAAGTTTTTCTCAAATACCTCTTTGTTTATAATTAAAATTAATACTCCAATATTATAATTAAAAACGACTACATACATGTTGCAAATATAAATATTTTATGACCAATTTTATAGTAAAATAATAATAATACAATTAATACCTCTTTTGATTTAGTGATATAAGCTAAAGATACCGCATTAATTAATAAAGAAACTCTCCTTCGATATTTTTATTCAATGAAAGTGTGATTCATACTTTTATTAGTTGTTAACTTGTTATGATTTTTATCAATTAAGTATTCCTTTCTATCAAAATGTTATCGTAATAATCCGTGTTTCGTAAGTTTTTCTCAAATACCTCTTCTTTTATAATTAAAATTAATACTCCAATATTATAATTAAAAACGACTACATACATGTTGCAAATATAAATATTTTATGACCAATTTTATAGTAAAATAATAATAATAATACAATTAATACCTCTTTTGATTTAGTGATATAAGCTAAAGATACCGCATTAATTAATAAAGAAACTCTCCTTCGATTCAATAACTTCTTTCATCTAATTTCAGCTTCGATCATAAACCACAAAAGCAAACTACATTATGAACCACAATATTATAATTACTAGTATTATTTTTTTAAAATTAATCTTAAATTCAAAAAATACATTACACGTAAAAGAAGGCACAAACCGCAAGAAGAAAATACACTATAATTAAACTATAGAGATAAATTATAAGAGATTATGTCCCAAATACTTCCAAACTATTGGTTACATGAATGTATTTGCCAATTAAAAAAGGTTTAATTGTAAAAAATACTTTCTATTATCGTGTTATAGGAAGGTCACATATAAATATAAGACGACAAATTATCCTATGGAGTATGGAACGTTCTATTTATGAAAATAAAAAATAAAAAAAAATATCGTTTTATTTTTATTTTTTTAATTTATGATCTATTTTATTGATAAAATTTAATATTAATTTATAAAGTATAATGGTAATTAATGTAGGAAAAAAATAATGGATCCGCAAAGTTGAGTATGCATGGAATATTTCGATACCATGAAAGAGTGATTCATACTTTTATGTGATGGCGATTTTTTCAAATATTAATTGAACATGGGTTTGCTTGAGTATTTCACAGTACATGCATGCACGTATATGCACATGGCATATAACAATTTACAGGAGAATAAACTTTGGTCAGTTTGGGAGAATATCATTAATTTTCTTTAACGCAAACATTTATTTTTGTGATATGAATCAAGAGGTGATAATATTTTAATATAATGTAACTAACTCATTAATGAAAAGTTATAATGTTCAGTGAGCTATTTTATGATTAATTTGTACTATAAATAAAATAATAATATAATATTTTTTTTATGAAAAGTGAGAGTAAATCTAATAAAAATAATAACTAATTTAAAAAATATAAATAGATCTTAATCGCGCAAATATTGTTCTTTTGTTGAAAGGTTTGTTAGTCTCATGGAATGAGTTTCTATAATACAAATTTAAAAAAAAATACTTTCTACATTTTATAATTATTTTCACATTTTTTTCAATTAGTGGAAAGTTGTAAGTTTTGGGAATATTTTGGTTTTTTCATAATAAATAAAATCATAAAATTATGATAAAATATTTTAGATGTGTTAACTAGGATGATATTTTTTGAAAATAAAGTATATGTATGAAGTTGGTTATTTATTTATTTTTTATTTTATTATTTTAGTATTGTGAGACTTTTATGAAAAGAACAAAATGAAAAATGTAAAACAATTATCCTCAATAAATATATATATATATATATATATATATATATATATATATATATATATATATATATATATATATATATATATATATTTTGTGTAAATAAAATTGTTAAAAAATGCATTTTCTGATCAAGTCTTTCGGTTAGAAGTATTTATATGAAAATGATATAAAATCCAATGTTTTAGAACTTCTATTTCATGATAGTGTGTATTATTTATAACATGCTTTTGTTTTATTATAACTCATAATATATTTTTATTAAAATATTATATTCTAACAAATGGTCATTAAACAACTGTATTTTTATGACATATATATACTCTCTCCATCTCTCAATAATTCACATATTTTTTTTATTTGAATTGTCTCACAAAACTTCTCTCCCTTCCATATACAATTCATATAAAAAAAAACATACCTCACATAATAAATAAAAAAATATATTTTATTATTTATTTATTATAAATAATAATAATAATAATATATTCTTTTAAAAGTTATCATTTTTCTTAATATAGATAAAACTATTGATTGTTGTAGAGAGTAATATAAAAACAAAAGTTTTCATATAAATATCTTTTTACATTATATCTCAATTTTGAGCTTCATTTTCTGAATTCAATATATTCTTTTTGAATTCAATATATATATATATATATATATATATATATATATATATATATATATAAACTAGGGCTTAATTTGAAAAAATAAACTCAATTTTACACTTGAGAGCTCAACTAAAAATTAAGTCATAGTATGAAATTATTTTAATATTTAAATTATGGAATAATAGATAAAATATGATAAATTTTGTAAATACTCCTTAAAATTCACTTGTATTTAAAAAAAATTATTATAATTTAGAGATTGTTTTGTTTGAAATAGAGAGTATTTAAAATTTTGAGTTTTTTTTTTAATCTCCTCCAACACTCTCTCTATATTTTATTTAATTTGTTATCTTCCTAAGTTATTTATTGGAGTACTCTTTTTTTTTTATATATTATGATCTCCTAATTTATTTTGTCAAAGATGTAAATTAGTTAATACTTTTTGTGGACATTTCAAGAAAATAAAGTGTTGGAAGTAATGAAATAGTTAATGCAATTAATATTTAAGAATTTTTTTGGCTCGTTAAATTTGAAGAATCAAAATCACCACGGTATTTTAAAGCACATCGGATGTTCTGCGTCATTTCTATGCATCATCTTCTGTGTCACATGTTAAGTGATTGATACGTAATCAACCATTGACACATTAAGTAATGGTAAGTGTGTGAAAAATGAATTGGTTTTTTTTAGTAACGAAGGTTTTTGTGGGACAATGAAAAGTTTTAATTGAAGGAGGTACTTATATATACTTGGAATTCATGATCAAAGGGACGAATTGGTGATCCAAAACCAGGTGTATGGAGCATGAGATCTCAACCTTCATCAACATCTGGCTTACCGCCGCCATCAGTCTGATTCTGAGCCACCAAATCAGCAGGCGGATCCCGAGTGGCGCCGCCAGGCTCCTCTCCCTCCTCCCAGTCATCTACCTCTTCACCACCCTCCCCCTCCGCCTCTCCTCAATTCATTTGGGGGGCCTCACTTTCTTCTTACTTGTTGGGTTGGCCAACTCCAAACTCCTTCTCTTCGCTTTCGATCAGGGCCCACTCTCCACCGCCACGCTATCTTATTCGTCTCCCCTCCCTTTAATCTCTACAACATTCCTCCCCATCACAAACCAATCATTCCTTTCCACCTCAAATGCTGCCTTTTCGTCGCAATCGCAGCGCTGAACATATACAAGCTCAAGGAGTTGATGCACCCCTTTCTCATCTCCGTACTGTACAGCATCTTCTTGTACCTCCTCATCGACATCGTTTCTACCGTCACGGCCGCGCTGGTGCGCGCTGTGCTCGGCTTGGAGCTGGAGCCGATCTTCAACGAGCCGTATTTAGCCACCTCGCTTCAGGATTTCTGGGGCACCCGCTGGAATCTCGTGGTTATAAATATTCTACGCTCCACCGTATACTACCCCCTACGCTGTATATGTATATCTACGCCTATTCTCTCACGGGGGTGGGCTCATTCGGTCTCCTCCTTTGCGTGTTTCTTGGTGTCAGGGTTGATCCACGAGCTCATGTATTATTACCTGACACGTGTCCATCCTACCTGGGAGGTAACTTTTTATTTTGTTGTGCAAGCCTTTCTTGTGGGCGTCGAAGTGTGGTTGAAGAAGGCGTTGGGCGGCCGATGGGGATTGCCGACGGCGATATCGCGGCCGTTGACGGTGGGGATTGTGGTGGTTTCCACTCACTGCCTGTTTTTTCCGCAGCTGATTAGGAATGGAGTGGACTTGAAGATAATCAATGAATACTCCGTTTTATTACGTTTTATCGATGACCGATTATCTGGTTTTCTCAGTTACTACCCATAATTTGTCTGAGTGTTTTATACTTTCATGTAACTTAGTTGCTTCATAATCCCTTAGTTCCAACCACTCTTACCGTTTATCGTACAATGTTCAAAGAAAGGTTGCACTTTTTATTAATTTTTTAACTTTAAAAGGTGCTATTGTATTTTTAGATAATAAAATATTCTCTCTGTCCCATTGAAACCGTACACGTTTTTTCATTTTGGTCTGTTTCAATACAAAATGTGCATTTTCCTTTTTGGTAAAGAGGACTCACACATATTAATTTCTTCTCTATCTATGGGCACACATGTCATACTAATACACATACTCACTTTACATTAATATATTATTTTTCTCACCTCACTACACAATAAAATATTATACTCCTTAATCAACGTGCAAAAAACAAACGCGTACGTTGTAACGGGACGGAGGGAGTATTACTCTTTCTTTCCGCCACAGTTATATTTGCTTTTTACACGTAGATTAAGGAATATTATTATTTAATGTGTAGTGTGTAGTTTTATTAGTGGAGGTGTGAGTCTCATATTTTAATTATATTAATGGGTGTGTGTGGGTCCCATATGTTTAAAAAAGAAAATGAGACTCTTAGGAGTAGAAGCCCAAAAATAGAAAAATGGGACTCTTTGGAGCGAACTAAGGGAGTATAAAGAAATGGTATGTGTGTGAAAAAGAAGTGACAAAATTTAAATTAAAGTAAATTTTGAAATTGTTGGATAAAGTAATATTTCTTATTTTTTTTAATTAATTAATTATTAGGTTCTCAATTAATTTAGGATTTTTTCCCCGTCAATTCAATTATAATTAAATTATTCTAACATATATGTATAAAAGTGTAATATTAATATTTTATCTTTTATTTAGATTTATCTTTCATTATTAGGGTTTATGAATTAATTTTTTTTTTTACAATTTTTATCATCAATATTTAAAATTAAGAGTTTGGGGTGCACCTGGTGTACCGGTGCACCTAATTAATAAAAACCATTGGATCAAAAATTAGATTAATTAACCACCACCTTTGATTAAATATAAAAATTAAAAATTAAGAAAATAAAAAACTACCTCTAAAAATACTACCTTATAAATTATAGGTGCATCGGTGTCCCCGATGCACTACAAAATAGTCTTAAATTAAATGCATGTATAAAATTATATATAATATGTGCACGTACTCAAATACATGAAATACGGCCAATTCGACTCAATAACTTCATATAATTTCAGCTTCGATCATAATCCACAAAAGTAAACTACAATATGAGTACACATATTAAAATTGCTATTATTGTGTAAGAATTAATAAGACACAAACTACAAGAAGAAAATACACTATAAAGTATAAACTATAAAGATAAATTATAAGAGTGTACCAAATACTTCCAAGCTATTGGTTACGTACATGAATGTATTTGCGAATTAAAAAAGGTTTAATTGATAAAAATACTTTTATTATCGCTAGTGTTATAAGAAGTTCACATATAAATAAGATGACAAATAATCCTATTGAATGTTCAATTTAATATTATTTAATGAGATTATGTTATTTATAAATTTAATATTAATTTTTAAAGTATAATCTAATTAGTGTTAAAAAAAAATTGGATCCCCGCAAAGTTATGGAATATTTCGATACCATGAAAGAGTGATTCATACTTTTATGTGTTGGCTATTTTTTAAAATATTGAACATGTGTTTGCTTGAGTATTTCACAATACATGTACGTATATGCACATGGTATATATATATAACAATTTACAGGAGACTAAACTTTAGTCAATTCAGGATAATAACATTTTTCTTAAAGCAAACAAAAATATGAATAAGAATGGAAAATATTTTAATAAAAAATACTCTCTTCATTTTGAAAAAATATGAACAATACCTTATAAAAATATTAGACAGTTGTTTGCATTAAACTGAGACAAAAGGAATAATAATTTTATATTAGAATGCAATTGTTTGCATTAAACTGAGACAGCGGAAATAATAATTTATTGATGAGAAGTTATAATGGTCAGGTCAGTTAACTAATTCATGAAAAAATTGTACTTCAAATAAATAAATAATCAATATTTTTTTTATGAAAAGTAATAGTAAATCTAATTAAAAGTGATAATTAATTAAAAAAAATATAAATCACCTCTGCCATTGCTATTGGACAGTCTCGCGCCAATTTTTTTTTTTTGTTAGCCTCATGAAATGAGTTTCTATAATACAAATTATAATTATCTGCACTTTTTTTTCAAGTAGTATAAGAAAGGTGTAATTTTTGGGAATATTTTGTTTTTTTAATAAATAAATTAATAAAGTAGGTTAGGTTAATTAGATAGGGATGATATTTAAAAAAAAAAAGTGTAAGTAGGAGATTGAATTTTTTTTTATACTCCCTCCGTCTGCTGTTAATGTACCCATTTATTTTCTGTACGTGAATTAAGGAGTATTATTATTTCATATAAAGTAGGTAGTTATATTTGTGGGGAATGATGGACATGCGTGGGGCTCTTTTATTAAAAGTAGAAAATAAATACCTTTATAGTGGACGACTAAAATGACAAAATGGGTACATATCAGCAGACGGATGGAGTATATAATTTTAAGAATGTGAAAATTTTAATGAGAATAACGATTTTTTAATTTATTTTTTATTATTCTAGAATCGTGACACTTATGAAAAGGACAAAAATAAAAAATGTAAAAATATTGTGAAATATTTTATATGGACATTACTCCATATATTATTAGAATTGGAAGAGAGCTTGTTATTATATTGTAAACTTTCTCTTCTTTATATAAAAAGTGAGAATATTAGAATTTTGTACAAATTTATATCAACACGACCATTAATGAAATCTCTCTTTCTCCCTATTATTTTCTCTTCTTCTTATCAAATAGTTTATAAAACGTTATCAGGCTCTAACAAATCAAGAAGCCACCAACCAATTGAAGATACCAATTGAAATCGAATCCACCAATTGAAGGGAACCCTAGAAAAATAATCGTGTCTTTTCTGCAAGGTACTATTTGTATGAAATTGAAATATTATTTAAGCATAAAATTTATTGATCTAAATTCCATGATTTAAAAATAATAATAATAGTAAATAAATAAATTTTAGTTATGTTTAATTATTTATATCATTCATCTTGATTAATTGAAATCAAGTTGACGTGTATATGAAATTATTCATATTGTGATTTATCAAAATCAATGAAAAAAAAAAAGATCGCATCCGTAATTTTTTTTAAAACACCATACATGAATGTTGATTCGGATAGATGCATTATCAAAATTTAAATTATGCTTAATTATTTATATTATGCATGAATGTTGATTTGGGTAGATGAATTATCAAAATTTTAATTATGCTTAATTATTTATATTATGCGTTTAGTATACCAATTTTCTATGTTATGATGTATATTTTACATAATATTGTGCGATTTTAATTGAATGGTTCAAAGTCATGGATGTGTGATTTTTTTTATGTGCTAAATTTATCTCATTGAATCAATTAATTAATGAGGTAAAAAGTTATTGAGTATTGTTTAAAGTCATGGATGTGCTAAACTTTTGTTGTCATGAATCCTGCGAAATTCATGAGTATTTTTTTCGAATTATGCTTTAAATTTAATGAATATTTAAAGCTTATGCATGTTTTTTAGGAATTATTCTTCTTTCATTTTTAATACCATATTAAGACATGCTTATGCGATTTATTGTTTCGAATTCATTGAATTATTCTCCTTATGCATGACAATCTTTTTAAGATTATACACGATTCTCTTTATTAATTATATGGCAAATATTTTTTTCATGTATGGAAAATATAATGACCGTATCGGAATTTTATTTTCGAAATCTATTTGTTAATCTTGGATATAATGATTACATACATATTTTAGTTGAGGGTCAAGTAATGATATTTATGAAAAATATATGTATCAATTTATGAAATTTTCTTATCATGTTTATATGAAAATTGAATTATTATATTCCTAAATTTTATTTACAAAAATAATCTACCCATATGCATGTAATCTCCTTTTTATTTAAAATTTCTCTAAATATTTATTTCATCATTTCCATTTTAAAGATCGTAAGGGTTTGACTAATCATATTTAAAAATAAAAATAAAGAAGTTATTTTTTTGTTTAGTTTTACACACAAGCTTACGATGGATTAGTTGGTGGTTATTGATTGATTTGAACCTACGTTGGGATTTATTTAATTTAATGAATTTAATGATAAAAACTCTGTATAGATGAAATACTGGTGTTTGTGTTACAATTTGGAAATTGAAACTTATAAATGATACGGCTTTAATTATTTTAATTTGATTTAAAGCTATGCATTCCATATGTAGGTACGGCCACAATCACATTATATTTTTAATAAAATCGTTGAGTTGTCTATATTGATATGATATATTTTGAAAACAATGCCAGAAGCAATTTTCAACTATATTTATTTATTATTATCTTTTGAGTAATTTTTTTTATTTCACTTGATGGATAAAACAAATTGATTACATGCACTTATTAAATGTAATTTATTGAAAATGTTCGGCATCACTGAAAGAGAATTTGTCGAGTTTGCCTTGTTGGCAATAACTATTTTAATATGGTCACCAGAAGGCTAAAACATTAATCTTTCTTCACCATCATTTGAACAAAGTTCTAAAAAAAAAAGAAAAAAAGGAAAATGAATATCTAATAGAAAGAGATCCTCTTATTTATGGCAATTCCTGAAGGATTATTTTGATCAACAAACTGTTACAATTCTTCTTTACATCATATTATCTCACAATTGAAACTTGTAAGCAGAATATTACAGAAACTAAATTGATTGAAAATAATATCGTTTCACCTTCCATGATAGCAATCTCGTACTCCAGCGGCAGTATAAAGCTAAATATTTACTAAATATTTAGAGCTTATTTATGCATCATTGGTTGTAGAAAAATATAATTAATTTTTTAAAAAAATAATGTGATCGGTGTGAAATTCACCTAGAATTTGGGCTTAAATTGCATGAATTTAATTGGATTTAATTCAATAATTAAGTATGATTTTAATTCAATATAATCGTGGGCAAGGGATGTTTTGTAACACTTTTGTGTGACATTTTCTGAAACATCTCCTTGTAAAGGGTTGAGAAATTCAATCTCTTGCTTCAAAAGTTTAAGCATTGACTTAGAATATAGTTATCCTCCTCTTTTCTACGTGTCAATCATTCAACTAATGTCACACCAAATGGCACAGAAGGTGAATGGATTGCCTTTATTTTTAATCACAATCAGTTACAAACTAAATTTTAAAAAAGAAAAGTGCAAACAATTGTAAGTTAATTCATCACGATTAATGATAATCCCGATAAATTTAATATTTACCCATCGATATTTTGATTATTAACACATAGCAAGATTAGTATAACAATAGTTTCTTGTTCCAAATTTAAACTATAAGTTTAAACGAGTGAGGATTGCCTACCCCATTTAATGTTCTGATATTCCAAAACACGATATGGCTGACACATCACCTCAAATGAAACACTAAATACATCACCTCAAATGAAACACTAAATGCAGTCTCCTATCGATTAAAACAGGCCCAATTTTATTAACCCATTGGGCCCACATATGTCAACCCTTAGCCCAAGCTTTATTATTAACTGGGCCCAGTGTAGAGGTCAATCCTTTTTTCTGTGAAATTTTTCAGGCCCAATTTTCATCCACTATTTTTTTTTTTTTCCAATCGCATGTCGAATATCGTTTTGCAATTTTTCCACTCCCTGATTGAACATCGAATCCGAACAAAGCGACGCCGGATCGAGCAGCTTCAACTGCTTACAGAAGCATCGCCGGAGTTCGTGACTGCTTTAATTCTTTCAACGTAGTGAGTTTAATTCTTCCTTTTCCTCGTCATATTAATGGTTCTTTCAATGTCTTGATTCCATTGAATTGCTAAGTTTTAAAGCCTACTGTTCTGATTAATTGCGTATGATCACTTTTTATTTTGCCTAATTTTAGAATCTGTAAACTGTATTTGGGTTTTTGTATCATGGATCTCCGTTTTAAATTATTGTCAAATTCGTTGTAGCAGGTAAAAAAATCGCATTAATACCTTGTCGAAATAGAAGTGTTGGAGATGGGGTTCTTGGTAACTACCCTAATATTCGTAGTTGTTGGGGTTATTGCATCCCTTTGCGTCAGAATTTGCTGCAACAGAGGACCCTCTACAAATCTGTAGGTCTTTTACGTTGTTTTCTTTTTGAAGAAATTCCATTTTAGGTGTTGTGATTTGTGTTTTATGTTAAGTTAATCACATGATTGCTCAGTCATCAAAACCTTGAGCTAACACTCTATCGATTAATAGAATGTGTGATCTGTAATCCCAATATAAGTTCTGCTACCAGTTGATTTTGCTCTTAAGCCATAGAATAGCCTGGTAATTGGTATATTGATGAGGAACTTTAGAGTAGTAACATTTATATATAAAGATGGCTAGTTTTGTGATTTTCTTAAGATGACTATTTGTGTTGCTCAGCCAGTTTTATATCTATGGATACTTATCTTGTGTTTGGGATGATAAATTTCTGTTACAATATCTCACATTGGTTCCACACACAAGTGTGGAAGATCAGTGAGGTCAACCTTTGCCTTCAACTATGGTTTTGGGTTAAGTTAGGGCTCCCTATAGTTTATATACCTAGCAATTTCATTTGTTGATTGACTTGTGTTTTAATGTCAGATATGAATTTTGCTGTAGGAAAAAAAACTGTTTCTTGTGACTGTTCTTGAATATTGTGAGTGATGTATTACATAATCTTTTCTTGACCTTGGCAAGTAGGAAACTGGAAAGTTAGACTTTTTCCCTAGTTGTTTTATGTAATTAATGTTGTTCTATCAACATGTTTGGATTAGTAAAATTGAATTTGGTCCAGTATGATAGACATATGCTTGATATATTATACATGCTTGTAGAATTTGTGGTCTACTATTGAAGCACCCCTGCATGGATCTAAGCTAATTTTTTGCTGCTTTGCAGGTTACATCTGACACTTGTTATTACTGCCACTGTGTGCTGTTGGATGATGTAAGTTATTTTTACTTGTATAAACAGCAGATGCACACATATGTTCATCTTCCTCCAATCATGCATGACTTGCCTTTCTTCTCTTTTTTCTTACCTTTATTTGTTATAAGGTGTGAGTGATTTTTTTTGCTTTTGTTTGCTGAATTCTGATTCAGCATATTGTCATATGCTCTATAATGTGTGAGCGTGTTACACTCATTTTTTTTGTGATTATGGTTATAATCCCCTTTATAATGTATCATTGCTATATCTTTCTCATAAGAAATTGTACCTAGAGATATTTCTTTAACTGTTAAGCTGCATACTGTATTCTTGTTATATTGTTGCTTGACATTTGCTCTATTATGTAATATAGCACATGTAGTTATGATGTCCTCGAGAAAATTGTAAAATTGCTCTAGGTTGGACTAGTAATATGTCTTTGTGCAGTTTGGGCTTCTGTTTTGAGCTTGAGTCGAGATAATTGGTTCGTTGATGAGGGGTTGTTTTCTCTATTTCTTGTGTTGTTATACCATGCGATGCCACTGAATATCCTTGGTTAATTGACCATGCTCTTGTTTTTCATGTGTAGGTGGGCTATAGTGTATCTTGCACAGATGAATCCACTAATCGTTCCAATTTTGAACGAAACAGAGTGATATGATTTGAGAAGCATGTGAATTTCTCCGAGAGGCAAAATTATTGATTGTGAATAGAGAACTGGAGCAGCCAATAACTTATTGAGCTAGGCATGCGATTCCACAATTTCCTTTGTTGTATGTATTTGTTATTACTTGAGAAAACTTGATTGTGCTTTATCCTTTCTTCCCAAATATATTCTCTTCTATTTATTTTTCAAGGATGACATAAAATTCTGTGCGCTTGGGCGAGAATAAGTGATCGTAGATTGTACCCTGTCTCCTTTTGTATATGTATGCAGAGATCAACTGGGAATAATACAAACATGACGCTTATGTGATGGATTTAGATTGAGTGGTCAGCGTAAAGGTTATTTAATTTTGTTCTGTCGTATGATCTCTTTAGCACAAATAAATATAAACCATATTTTGTTCTGTCGTGTGATCTCTTTCAAAGCCAAATTATCTTGTGTTGTTGAATTAGTTGGACTCCTCTGGTTATTTAAGGTGGAGAATGGATTTGAAATCTGATTTAAAAAAGGATGTCATTATACTAGGTAGTGCTTTTATATATCATTACTCTTTTATTATTGCTATTATTATTATTATACATGTATGTGTTATAGTTATTATTCTTTCGTATTTGAATATCGGTCCAATTTTGAAAATACTTTGTAATACTACTACTTATTTTTCATATATTTTGAAAAGTAAATCAGTGTTCTTTTTTTTACGGAATAAAATACAAAATGTAGAAGATGATATATAGAATCAATTGTTCCTGAAATATGCGAACATTTGTTTAGTAATGAAACACTAAAAATGTGGAGTAATACTTACATTAAAAAATGTAAGCAAGCACTTGTCATTTGGCAAGTCTCTAATTTCTAAGTGAGTTATAGAACATCTACAAGGGAAAGGGGGCCCAGACCAACCTATGATATTAATACCACATAAAACAAACTCTTCTCAAATATATCTTCTTTAATAACTAAAACCCTAAAACCCTTTTCCTTTTTTTGTGTTTCCAAATTCCAAATCAATCCTTCTCACCAAAGACAAAAAGATAACAAATTCCTCATTTTCCAGCAATGGCGACTCTCAGACTCACTAACCCAGTTTCTGAATTGCCCTCTTCTCGCTCTTCAACGCCCTATATTTCCGCCGGCTTTTCCCCTTTGCTCAGAAAAAATGCACCTTCTTATATGCCGTCTAATTGCCGCCGGAAAAGTTTTCTCAATTCCAAACGACATCGTAATGCGGTCTACTGCTCCTTTATACCAATGGACTCCGCCAGGATTAAGGTCGTCGGCGTCGGTGGCGGTGGCAACAATGCCGTTAATCGCATGATTGGTAGCGGCTTACAGGTTGCTTTCTCTGCCCTACTTCTTTTTAATCTTTCCTTTCTTATAATTTATGTCTCTTTATCAAATGTATCTAAACTGCCAAATTTCCATTTTAAACCTTAAATTTTGGGAATTTAATTGCTAGAGTGTGAGAGAGCTGAAATCGTAGAATCTGCAAGTTAAAGTACACTTCTCTTTGTTTATGGATATGCGGATTCAATTCGAACTGATGTTTCTCTTGCAAACACTTTTGATTGCTTTTTTTTTTTTTTTTTTGGGTATCCAATTCGTATTATTTCAAGCACGTTTATTGAGCTATGAGCATTTTCTCGTAGGCATTCTCTTTTACACTTTTGCTTGAATAATCTGAAATGTAGAGATTTATGCTATTCGTGTTTAATGACAGGGAGTGGACTTCTATGCCATAAACACTGATGCTCAGGCTCTTTTGCAATCTGCTGCGGAGAATCCAATCCAGATTGGAGAGCTTTTGACTCGTGGACTTGGTTAGCTTCTCTTTAAATTAGGCCCTGATAATTATTGAATTCTGGACTTGCATATAGGAATTGCATCCTGGATTTTGCACAATATGATGTATAGTTATATTTTTAAGTCAACAAGCTTGAATGATGGTTGTATTTGGATATTTGCATGAAAATAACATTTGGCGGAACTCAGGTACTGGAGGAAATCCACTTTTGGGTGAACAGGCAGCAGATGAATCTAAGGAATCCATTGCAAATGCTCTCAAGGGTTCAGATATGGTGTTTATAACTGCTGGTATGGGTGGTGGTACAGGTTCTGGTGCTGCCCCTGTTGTTGCACAAATAGCAAAGGAAGCAGGGTACCTGACTGTTGGTGTTGTTACATACCCATTCAGCTTTGAAGGACGTAAAAGATCTCTGCAGGTAGGTGCTATTTTCCGCTTTATTGAGCTACATGAGAGTGACTATCTTGCTAATTTTATTGTTCTTCGACCATGAATTTCCTTTGTTGCATTATCCTCTCTTATTTTTTCTTTTTCTCGTTCCTATGACCATAATTGTATAAATCAATAGGAAGGGAAATTGAATAGGTTAATTGTCTGATTTCCATTTAATAGAAAGCCATTCTATTTCTCTGGCTATGAAATTCCACTTTAGATGGGGAAAAGTGTTGGGACAGATTTCATACAAGCATGAAACTGAAATCTATTGAGTCTATTGTCTATTCACTTCTACACTATTTCATAGGCTCTTGAAGCAATTGAAAAGCTCCAGAAAAATGTGGATACACTTATAGTGATTCCAAATGATCGTCTCCTGGATATTGCTGATGAACAAACCCCCCTTCAAGATGCTTTCCTTCTAGCTGATGATGTGCTCCGCCAAGGTGTCCAAGGGATATCTGATATAATCACTGTAAGTGATATATACCTACTGTTTTTCATCTACCTTACCTGTTTCTATAACAAGTTTAATTTTCTCAGAGCTACTGATGATGATTGAATTTCTGACCATTTCAGTGTGTCGTGTTCTTCCCCGCTCAACTATATTTGAAATACAAAACAGTTCTCAATGTTTGAGACCATGACTTTCCAGTTTCAGATTCATCCTTGAGCTACTGAATTCCTATGATAAATTTTCTATTGTCATAACTTAACTGGAGTCACTTTGAGGAGCTTCATTTCCAAGTTGTGTTTAGTCACTATAATATATTCGCCCCTTGGACCAATCATGTGAAATTTTAATACATTTTCCTTGTTTCTGTAGATACCTGGTTTGGTAAATGTGGATTTTGCAGATGTTAAAGCAGTTATGAAAGAGTCTGGTACTGCTATGCTTGGAGTGGGTGTCTCCTCTAGCAAGAACCGTGCTGAAGAAGCAGCAGAACAAGCAACTTTAGCTCCATTGATTGGTTCTTCTATTCAATCCGCTACTGGAGTTGTTTACAATATTACTGGTGGGAAGGATATAACTCTGCAAGAAGTAAATAGAGTGTCACAGGTTCTGCTGCCTTTTCCTTCATTTTTTATTTTTATTTTTATTTATTTATTTGGCTTCCTTCTACTCCTTATCTCACCTAGCAAAATTTGATTATTTTCATGACTAATGCATATTTAGAATCCCTGGGAGCTTGTCCATTCTTCTTTCTGGGTAGGGGCTAGAGATGTCAGCATTTATAGCAGCGATGGTGTCATGACTTGTTCCTTTTATCTTTAACTATGCAACAATTGACCATGTCAGTTGAAAATATTTAGTGGAAGGCGAATTCTCCTATGCACCCACATTTAAAATATATACATTTATTAATAAAAACATATACACTAATGGGTAAGAACTTATACAGTTTATTAGCGATTTTTAGCGAATTTACTGTTAAGTTTTTTAATGAAAAGCTGCATATGAAAAATGAATACATTTATTAAGAAACACATATACATTATTGAATAAAATTAATACAAATATAGGTGCATGGGATATCAACTGACAACTCTTAGTGGAAAGCATCAGGGGTGCTACTCAAGTCAGTCATAGACTCATAGTGTTGTGGAAAAGCTTGACTGTGTCTTTCTGTACATTACATAATAATGAACGGAGAGAGCATTTATAACATAGGTGATAGGTGTTGATGTGTGGCCTTCAGTATCTGTTCTAATATGTTGGGTTGGTATCATAGGTCTTTGATTTGAATTAGGCTAGTCAGCTCAGTGCAAGTCTGAGCTCATTTTTCTGTACTACCATATTTCTCTCAAGTAAGCCATTCCTTGCAGCTACAAACAAAGAAAATAGAAATGCATAAAATTTCCTCAAGGTCTGGCTGAATCGCAGACTCCCTTCTCTCCTATTTGGATATGTAGATTAGATCTTTCCTGATATGAGCATTGGGATAAGCCATAGCCGATCTTGGTTTATACTACAATACTTTTTCCTTCGTTTTCTTTTCTGGGATATGCAGAGAAATGTAAGTTCTAGATTCATCTTTTGAGAAATTTTTCATCTTGTGTTAAATTTTCCTGCACTGTTCTAAAGATCAAGGCAAAAGTGTCAGTTTATTATTTGACTTGCAACTACATTACCTGCTAGAAATCATGTACGATTACTGAAACCTTATAACTCAACTTGCATTTAGGAATCCCTTCTACCATTGTTCTTCACTGCTGACTACTTACAAGTTACAACGACCTGTAGTTTTTCTCATTTAACATTTTCTATGGGATTTTCTGAATGGGTGCTGGCGTGCAGGTTGTGACAAGTTTAGCAGACCCTTCAGCCAATATTATATTTGGTGCAGTTGTGGATGAACGATACAACGGAGAAATCCACGTGACCATCATCGCTACTGGTTTCACCCAATCATTTCAGAAAACTCTTCTGACCGACCCAAGAGGAGCAAAGCTATCCGACAAAGTAGGCAGCCTAAACAGCATGAAATCTCCGGTCACTCTCATGAATTCGTCAGCTTCTCCTGTCCCTACGTCTCAGGCCCCCTCCCGGAGGCTCTTCTTTTAGTATTTTCATGTTTAATTTGCTTTTCTTTATTATTCAATCATCTTTCGTTCTTTCCTCGAATGCATTAGATAGGGTTAATATTGCGTTTCAGTGTAACTAAAATGCTCTAATGTATAAAATTGCAATTTCTCAAAAATTCGTGGGCTTATAAGTTATGTTGGATGAATGCTGCATCTGAAATGGAGCATAAAACTGGCTTGTAGATTTAATGATTTATATAGATTTAGAGGATCAAATATATCAAATCCCTCAACTCATATGAAATGAATGAAAATTTTAATTTCACTTATGTTTTTTCATGAGTTGTAATTAATTTTATATGGATTTGAACTCCTTGATATTATGCATTTGAAAATTAAAAAAAAAAAAAAAAAAACTCTTTCTACAGAACGAATCATCAAGAAACTCATTATCATGAGTTTAAAGTTGGTCCCATACAAAACCAGCTCAAAATTAATAATTTAAAATTTCTTACTTTATCAACTTTGTTCAACGAAAATTTTAATATATTCACATTAAAAGTCCATACAAAAGATAACAGCCCTTGAGAAATCAAGAATCAATTTTCTATAATTCTCTCTTTCCATTTATCTTTTAGGGGGTTGGTGTGTTGTAAAATGGTGAGGGTATCTGATTGACAAAGCAAATAATGATACAAAAGAATTATCCAATGATGTTTTAAGCACGTCAATGGCGCTCGAAGCCAAAAACCTTCCTACCTCATACATGATACATATCAATCACAACATTGTGAGATTGCCCACTTCATAAATTTAACACTTCTCTCTTTTTTTTTTTTTCTTTTTTTTTCTCAAGAGGAAAGAAAATACAAAAACAAAAATGGTTGCTAAGTAGGCTTGCTATAGAAAGTAATCTGGAGGAGGCCTCTTGGCTGGTATTGCTCTTGATTCCTGCATTTTATCAGCACCAATGTGAGCCGATAAAATTTGTACACAGAAAAGTCATATAACCGATGGATTAATCCTCAAACCAAGTATTCGATCGAAAGATAAAGTAAAAAAATCTTGGGTTGGCAGTTTGAGTGCGTTGTGTCTATACGATAAGAGCAATCACATGGAACCATAAGCTTAAACACCCTGGATTGTTAATCCAAGTAAACATGACATAACAGGATTGCCTCAGAATTTATTACATTTACCTCATAATACTGTTTGTTAAACAGTTCACTGATATAATATTTGATGTTTCCTAGATCTATTATATGCAATGCAACACAAATTTAAGTGCATTAACACAACAAATAGCATTCAATATAATCATAAAGAACGCACACTGCAAATCCTAAATAGCAGTTGAATGCAAAATACAACATTAAGAAAAAAGGAATAAATAAAACATAGTTTGAAACTCTAAATAGAGATGGGGAGAGAGAGGCCAGCGTATGGACATACCGGTGGAGCTGCTTCAAAAACTCGAAATTGCTTCTCAAGATTCTCATTTAGCTGGAGAATGGCAGCTACATTTCCACATCTGAAACCAAAAAAATTAATTCCATGAATAATGCAAGGAAAGATGACTGAAAGAACTAGAACAAACTGTCACCACGTACCTATAACAGTAATTCGGAGCAGACCAAACCGTCACTATTTGCTCATTGAACATCCACTTGTAACCTTCCATCACCAGCTGATGAGCACGGCAGATGTAATCAATGTTATTCGCACGGTTGAATGTATTGACCACAACGCCCCCAAATAAGTATCCTGCACCACGTGGACTCAGCCCCCAACCATCAACTGTGTCATCTGGATCCGACCATAGAAGATCGCACATCGCACCCTCGTGCGGAACTTCTTGTTTTCGATCAATTGTACGAATCTAAGATACAGAAGAAGTTAATTTATATCACAACAAGGCAAAATAAAGAGAGATGAGAGATTCCCTTCTAGCTTTTAGGGAGAGTTACAACTATGTTAGCCATTTTTTAGAAAATTTTAGTGTCGCACCCTCTCACAAAAAGTCAACCATACAATGAGAGTGGTTGACAACAATGGTGAGGACAAGGTAATATGGTCCCCTTGTCCTCTAAAGTAACTAAAATAATGGTTTTTCAATACCAAATATCTAAAATAATCATTTTCTACTCCAAATAAGGCTAAATGAATCACATTTTCCCAGAGGACAAAACCTACTAATCTGATATACTAATTATACCTGGTCTATTGTGGATATTGCTGGAGATAGACCACCATGAACACCAAATATTTTGTTCTCAATGAGAGCCGACAAGCTGCAATAGATCAAATACAGGAAATGATGAATTATTACTCTTACCCCGAAACAAGTCATTCCAAAATCACAAGGAAAAACCTAAGTATGTAAGACAGACAACAAAAATAAATGATTTATAGGTTACATTAGGTAACTAACAGGTCACCGGCCCATTACAATTCTTCTCAAGTTTTAGGCATGTTCCAGCATGTGAAATTCAGACAAAGTTTGCACTTTTCATTTGATATACCACATGAAAGTTTTTAAAGAACACAAACCTCAAGTAATCAAAAACTTCAGTGCAGTATCTCCAAACGTTGACAGAACCATATTTCCGAAGACACTCATCATAAAAACCATACACCTGGACCAAGAGATAACTATTAGTACATGATGCAAAATAGTACCTGAAACCTCACATGAAGATTATGATAGTACCTGTGTTATCTGTCGGCTCTCATGGTTTCCCCGGATGAGTGTTATCCTATCAGGATACCGCACCTGTCAATGCATTGAATGTTAGTAGGTTTGGGTGTGTCTTGTTGCCAAGGGAAACAGTAGCTTCTAACTTTCTAAGAAAAGAAAAGAAAAGTAATGAACAATTTTACCTTCAGGGCAAGCAGAAGCTGGATGGTCTCAACAGAGTAATATCCTCTATCAACAAAATCTCCAAGAAACAAGTAATTTGTACTTGGACAATCACCTCCTACTTTAAAAAGCTCTTTCATGTCATAGAACTGCCCATGTATGTCACCACAAATCTACAGGAAACGATGATCAGGTAAAATAATTAGTATTGCATCAGGACTGAAACCAGTATACTAATACAAAGGAATGCTTTGAGATCCTGAGAGATTAGAACTACATCAACTCATCGTTTAAACAGAAATCATTTCTATATTTTCACAATTAAGAACAAGAAATCAAATTTGCCTTATTTTCCCATTGTTTTTTTTGTTTTGTTTTGTTTTTTTTTCCTTCAAGAAACATCTGGGGAGCTGGAATGGGTTTGCCATAATTTTAGGTTGTGTTGTGGTTTGAAAACCTGAGTTTGATCAGAGATTTGTGATGAATTGAATAAACTGAATTTGGAATCCACAAGTACTCGAATCACTCCTTTGGTTCTATATGCATGAATGAAAAGGAGTTAGTCCTTTTGATGGCAAAAGATAATGGGGCTTTGCACTGAAATCCTCAATTACCTTTTTTCCAACCTTCTTTACTCTAAAATTGTAAACAACATATATTACTACTATTATTTCCCGCAACAATTGTAACCATGAAAGCCAACATTCATATAGATTGATCAATAAGCACAGCATATTAACAACAATATTTAATGTTAAAAGGTAACTCTATGTTCATTTCATTCAAAATATTTTTAAGTCCATTAAATATAATTATGTTCAGCATACCATGACGTTATATTACATTGTCTTTGCCTGCAACAAACAGTAAGATACGAAATTCAAGATGAAGCAAGATATATTTAAGTTACACGGAAAAATTCACAGAATAAAATGTATGCATTAATCATCATCCAGGAAATTCATCAGAATTTAAGTAAAATTTTCCAAGCCAATCCAGTTGTAGTGGCATGAAAGTGCAACAACAAGAAGCAGGGAGGTCAATTGTAGATTGCCTTAATATTGAATTCCAAATGAAGTGATAGATCTGTTTTATTACATAAGCATGGAAAGCAAGGACACACTTTTTTTCCCTCCAATCTTAAATAGGGATTTAAATGGGCTTGTCCCTATGTCCAATATGAGGGGAAATGAGAGGCATAGATTACGTTCTAGTCTAGATGACAGAGATGAAAAAGAGATGATGAGATAGCATTTTCTCAAGTCCTCTGATCCATTCTCTGCCCATCAATGTGAAGTGAATCTAGATAATGAATTTAAAATAAGTAATTTTGCTGCCCTATCTAAGTTTTGCAACTAATTAAAGAATCGCAAATGCAGTCTCAATCAATGTCAAAAAAAAAAATAAAAAAAAAAATATATATATATATATTGTGCAAACCCCAGACAAATGAGGCTAGGGTTTTGTGCATATTCTTCTCGAGCTAAAATTAGTCTTGCTTCTACCCCTTATCACCATGTAGTATGAATACCCTACAGTTTCAATTGCAAAAACACCTCAATGTTAGATCAAGTATTTCCATAAATTCAATATATTACTTCTTCACAAGGATCCCTCCACATTAAAGGAGTCTTTTTAGTCATATCACTGGCTTGAGGGTTGGAACGCCAATGTTTCGACCGTTCAGCATGCGCATGCAGATCTTCCTCAGCTTAGTAACAAGCAAAGGAAGTTGTTATTCTTCTAGTTTTGTCTTTCATGAGGCATTACCCTCCATTCTTTTTTTCTATCATAGTCAACACAACAACTTAGCTCTCATCACCATCCTTCCCTTTTGGAGGATCATCAAGGGTTCAACACACTTTTCTGAGCTCTAACGGCAATAAAGATAAAGTGAAAATATCAAAAAAAAAAAAAAAAAACTAACAATCGAACTTATGGCGGATATATACCATTCTCTAGAAAACCTAAAATTTCATCATCAAGCATTCATTTTGGTTTTATTACTCAATTTATTTTCAAATGAGAAGCTCCGGATTATTTACTTATGCATAATCAAAATAATTATTCTTCACATCTTTTTCTTAATTCACAAAAAACCTCCACCACAAATCAAATTCAAACCTAGTATCCAGCAACAAAAGAACAAATCGGACAAAAAAATCAGCCACTAGCATCGAAATCCAAGTTCCTCAATTAAGAAACATAAATTTAAAAGAACACGAAGCAGCATCCAAAAAGAAGACAGGTAAAAGCAAGGTTTGTTCTGAGAAACTTACAGTGACAGGGGCGTCAACGCGCTGAACATTGCCCTCTTCGACGAGGATTTCAATGGCTTTAATGCAAAGCTCCTTGACTTCGGATTCCTTCAAAGGTTCGCATCTCTTCAGCTGCTCTATTTGTCGGTCTAGGTCTGACATTTTCCCCAGATTCGTAAATCCAAAAACCCTTTCCCTTATCCCCTTTGATTCTACTTTTGGCTAATCGCTGCAATTCAGTTGGAATTTATGGAAGGGTTTTAGATTGGCGCATGAGAGAACAGGAAAAGCTTATTTGGAGGTAGGAAGTAGTGTTACTGGACATTGCTGAGCTGAGCTTTCTGCCTTTCTCTACGACACCCCATTTTTTCTATAAATAAAATAATACTCGTAAAATAAAATAATTCAAATTATGTCTTTATTTATTTATTTATTTAATTATTTCAATTAAGTAGGAGTAATACACATTACTCTAATATGTATATGTGCTGTAAAAAAAATTTTATGCTCAGTTTTTTTTTAAAAAAATATTAATAGAAAGTTCACTGACAATTTTTTATGCTCAGTTCTTTGTTGAAAAATTAATAGAAAGTTCACAGTGTATAAGTTTTTTTTTTTTATATTAGTATATTTTTATTTATTTATATATAAATTTTGAAGGTATGGAATTTGAATTCGTATATACCATAATGCTGGGAAGAATTTGTCTTACCCTAATATAGATTGAAAATAATATTTTGCTATCAAATACTACAAAAATATACTTACTAGTATGTCATTGCACATCTTAGCCTAATTTGGATTATTTCTAATATGTCAAAGCAAATCTTAGACTAATTTGGATTTATTATTTCATACTATTTAGATTTAAAAAAAAATCTTTTTTAAATGTGATCTATATATATCTACAAACTCTATTAACACTCACTTAACTCTCTACCATATATTATCTTCTCAATTAAATTTAAATCTATCAAATTAAAACATAAAATAACACCATTTATTAGTATTATATTTATTAAATTAACTTGAACTCAAATCAAACGTAATTAATCGATTTAAATCTCATCTAAGACTTTTTTTTTTTCATGGAACCAATTCTATATGAAACATAGGGGTTCAAAATAATGTTGTTAAAATTCGACCAGACTAGCCGAAACCGATTCGAAAAGCATAAAAAAAGTTCATATTTTGAAGTTGAATCGAATAAACTGATTCAACCAGTCTCTATAAATTTTTATTTTTTTTAGATTTTTTTTTAACAAATTTTTTATTATTTTTATTTAATTTTTTATTTTTAATGTATTTGTATATTTTAGAACATAATATTTTTATTTTGGATTTAAATTATGAATTATGGTATTAAATTAAAATTCTAACTATGTATGAAGTACGAGATTGTGAATCATAAATATATTTTTTAATTGATTTTTTAACTTTGTAAAATAATTTGGTGGTTATACTTTGATTACATAAAATATTAATCCCTACATCCCAATAAACTTTTCACTCTTTTCTCATTTATCGATCTCATTACACTCTTCAACCTCTAAAAATAAAAAAAATTTCAAAACAAATAATATATCAATATATTATATTTTATAAAATGTCACCCTCACCTCACAAATATAACTTATTTTATCATTTATACTTATTACTCAAGTTAAAATTACAACTTTACACCCAAAAATCAATAAAGCTAGTAAAAAAATATATCTCTTAAACTTCATACTCCATCTACCACCATTAAGATAGTTAAGGTGAAAATTTTCCTGAATAGAGAAAGGATTAAAAAGATGTAAATTTTAATTTTTTGACAACCAGTTATTATAACGTATTTTGGGTCGCTCTTTGAAAAAAAGCATTCCGCGAGGGTAAGTTGTCCTTTTTTTTATCTAAATTAAAGTTTAATTACTTTTTTCATTTAATTACCAATTTATGCCATAAAATATATTTAAACTTATTATTACTCTTTAATTAATTAGATTACTTTTTCTCTTTACCTGAATTTCATTTTTTTATATAATAAATGATAATTACCTATCTATCTATCTATAGATATATATAAAAACAAACGTACCATTTTACATGAATCATAGGACGTGTACATGTAATTCTAAGAGAGTTTGGAAGAGTACAAATATTTTAAGAAAATCTTATTAAATTTTGAGACAGATACGAATATTTGCTTAGAGTATCCGCGTATATCTATTTATATAAAATTACGTAAAATTGTATAATATATATTATATAACGTATATCTATTTATATAAAATTATGTAAAATTGTATAATATATATTATATAATTTATATATTATGAGATATCTTATACCGTTAGTTAATATTCATAAGTTTTAATTGGTCATATTTTTTTTAGTTAATTTTTAAAAATTATTGAGTTTATATTATATTTAATAATTAATACTCCCTCATGAAAAGACTTTCTTTTTACATAGATTGTGAGTTTGGTGTAAATTCGATTTACACTTGCACCATTTTTTGCAAAATTACACTTTAGTAAAAAAAATATCTTCAGAAAGACAATTATTACTCTTTTGAATAAAAAATATTATTTATTCCTCAATATTGTTCATTCAAAATAGTAATAATTCATCTCTCTAAATAAAGAGTATTTTTTCATATTATAAAGAGTAATTGATAAATTATGTGCAAATTTTGAAGAGTAACTAAGTCTTTAAAAAATTTAAATATACAAAAAAATTAATATTGAACTAGTACAATTAATCCGTGAGTATTAATAAACTAATTTGAGATAACTGCCAGTATTATAATGTTGAAGGGTATGAATACGACGATTTAATTTTTGCAGACTGCTTTTTTTTCTTTTTCTTTTTTTTTTCATATATTTCTGAACATAAAATATGTGCAGTAAAAAAAAAAAAAAAACTCTTTCGTCAGTCCTGAATTAATAATTTAATATGGCCCCGCGCTTAAGTATGCAAGAAGTTTAAGAATAATTATTTTCTTACAATTATATTGATCTGATAAGACAATGTCCATAATAAATTCAGAAAATTTACGATACGATATCCGGAAACAGAAGAATCCAAGCAAGACGGGCCCAAGAAAAAATTAAAGAAGAAACTCAACGTGTACGGCGCGTTGGATAGCTGGTTGGTTCCAAACAAAAGGAAAAATTACTTCGTGTTCTTGCCCTCCCAAAACCTAAACAAAATCAAATTAACTACAATCCGATATTATTATTCTACTACGGCCGAATTGGTTTGTTGATTTGTGAATGTGATTGGCGAAGACGACGATCATCCACGACAAATTTCGCTGGCACCTGCTTATGCCGCTACTCGCGTCTCATTTGAATTCCGCTACTCGCGTCTCATTTGAATTCCGTTTCTTGACAAAATTTTATATTTAAAAGAGCAGTCATCCTAGATTTTCACATCTCCTCTCACCTTATAACTTGCTTGGTTCGTAATTCTAGTAGCCGGTTCTAATTGAGATGGTAAATTAAAATTCTGTTTAATTAAATTTATCCTTAAATTCTGTTTATGTGATTTCTTTGGAATTTAGACGTGTTTGTTTTTGCTGTTTGCTCGAATTTTATATGCGATGCGGGTGAAAAGTCGTTAGTTTTTCTCAATTTGAGATCTGCGAGTTATATCTCAAACGTGTTTATTGAGATCGTAAATTCGCTGTGTAATTTTCTGGTTTCGTTAGGCTTTTATGCTGTGCAAACCTTGAGGGATATTGATGGCTTCTTCAACAATTTTTTAGGCGTTCAGCTGAATCAATAATATTCTGAAGCATCTCTATTTTTAAAAATTAGAGACGGAAGATTATCTGTTCTTTATGTCCAATTCACAATTTTCTTTGAATATTTCTGAACTCCTAGCTTGCGAAAATTAATTTGCATCTTTAACTTGCTCGTTTAGGCCTTTATTTTCTTTGCATCTTTCAATAAATGTACTTGTTAAATTTAGTTTACCTGTTAGAAGAGTAATATGCAATTTTACACCTGGTGTTGATGGCTGCTATCCTCTTCAATTGGAATCTTGTTATTTTTGGATCAGACAATGGCAGCTTCAAATGACTCCTGGGTGAGGGAATATAATGAAGCAGTAAAACTTGCCGACGATATCACTAACATGATATCTGAAAGAAGTTCGCAGCCATCATCTGGGCCTGAAGTGCAACGGCACACATCTGCCATACGAAGAAAAATTACCATTCTTGGAACCAGATTGGACAGCTTACAGTCTCCTGTCAAAGCTTCCCTCAAAGCAATCTTTGTAAGTTATCTTATAAATATCTTTTAAGATATGGTACTTGATATTAGATTGAGATGATAAGGTATTTTGTGTGTACCCTTCTTGACCCTTGTTTCACTTGTGTTGGCTAAATTGCTATGGGTACCTTCCTCTGTTCTAATCTGTGATTTGTTACTCCCCTCCTATAAACAAAATGCAGTAATGATAACCATGAACACTAATCTTATTTACAAGATTTTGAATTGATATAATTTGTAAATCTAGAGCAACCTAGTTGAGCTTCATATTTATATCTTCTTTTCATTATTTATCTATGAATCAGGTTTATCATTCTTGCTTTCTGTTTTCACTTGTATTTGCGGATGCTATTGTAAATCTTGTTGGAAACTGTGGTGGATCGTTGAACTTTTGTCCTCAATTGAGCTTTAAACAGCTCATGCTCACATTTATGTTAAGTTGTCAAAAATTTTGCTTGCAATTACTTGTTTCCATTGACTAGCCTTTGGTTCTTTGATCTTTCCTAGAAAATGTATTCCTCTTGTAAATTATCCGGCTTTCTTCTGTATGCAGGAGTGAGAAAGAAATGAATCGTCGGAGGGATATGGTTGCTAATTTGAGGTCAAAAGTAATCCAGATGGCTTCCACATTGAACATGTCAAATTTTGCAAATAGAGACAGCTTACTTGGGCCAGAGATAAAGCCTGCTGATGCCATGAGCAGAGCAACTGGCCTTGACAACCAAGGGATTGTTGGTCTTCAAAGACAAATCATGAAAGGCTGGTTTCTGTGGCTATGATTACTAATTTTGTTTAGTTTTTCTCTCTTAATTTCTATCCTGACTTTTCAGTCGTTTGTCTTTACAGAACAAGATGATGGCCTTGAGAAATTGGAAGAAACTGTAATAAGCACCAAACACATTGCATTGGCAGTGAATGAAGAACTTGATCTACATACAAGATTGATTGTCGGTTTTCTCAAATCATTTCATATGTGATTACTTTCTGAATCAAATTGTTTACAATCAAGAAATCATATATTGAGGTAGTTTTAACTTTTGCTGATGTGCAGGATAATCTGGACGAACATGTTGAGGTTACAGGTTCCAGACTACAGGTGATAATTTTTTATATATCCCTAAACAATAATGATTTTGTGCTGCTAGACATTGCAACCTTTCACCATAAATTTCACAATATCTCGTATGGTAAATTTATCATAGCATAGTGATGGTGGAATAAATACTCTGACATCTGAGCCTTGAACTCAAGGTAGTAGCTATGCCTAGTCTCTTACGAGATTATATAATATTTTGGAAATCCATTTAAATTAAAGCGAGAACAAAAGTCTATTCTTCTTCATGCATTATACCTAGATTTTGACTGCGAATATTCTTGAATTTTTTTAACTATGCCTTCTACGACTCCTAAATTCCATAATGATGCGTTATGAACGAATATTATCTACTGGAATTACAAGAATTTGTTCTGCACGCCCTTAGTGTTTAATATCTAATTTCATCTGTTTGAGCTTTCATTTTATGTTTGTTTGTTCATGGTCCTCAATGTGATTTAAATTCTTGTCTTTCGTTCCCTTATTATTTCTTATGAAACAGCGAGTACAAAGGAGGCTTGCAATACTGAACAAGCGGACGAAGGGTGGGTGCTCGTGCATGTGCATGCTTCTTTCAGTTATAGGGATTCTCATTTTGGTCGATGTTATATATATGCTGATCAAATACTTTGTAATTTGAGAAGATATGAATATATCATCTGAGTTTTCAAATGTGTTTCTGTTATGTATCTACAGTATTATGCAAGTAAAAATTAAATATATTGGAAAAGAGAAGAGCATAGCTTTGTAATTTTGTTTTAAAAAATAATTGGTTTTCTCAATTTGTTAATCTGTTTATATGATGTGATGTGATCTTTAGTTAAATGTTGATGATGATAGGTGTGATTACTTTTGTGCATTATGGATTAAAATTTTCGATTCAACTTATAAGTCTTTCTAGCCATGTAGTATGCAGTTTTAGAGTTTATATAATCCATCATGCACTATCTCAATGAACTTGAAAAAAAAAAATTAACATAAAGCAATTGGATTGGTTTTACCATTTTAGTCTATCTACTCCAAAGAAAAGAATTATTCATTATAAATAAATAGCATTACATTAAATAAAAATAATAATAAACACTTGTTTGAATTGGGTCACTAATATTTGAGCTCTAAATTTATACTCCGTCCATCACTTACGTATTCATTTTGTCATTTTGGATTATCCACTCTTAAAGTATCCATATTCCTTTTTTAGTAAAAGGGCCCACACATAGTCCACCACTTCCAACCACTCTCTACTAATATAACTATACACTCTATATAAAATAATAATACTTCTTAATCCACGTGCAAAAAGTAAACGAATACTTTTGTGATGGATGGAGGGAGTATTATATATCATCTATAGTTAATGTTCATTCTCTACTATTTAAGCCTAAGTTTATACTCCCTCCATCCGATTTTAAGGCGTCAGTTTATTTTTTGCACGTGGATTAATGAGTATTATTATTATATGTAAAGTGGGTAATTGTATTAGAGGGAAGTGGTGGGTCATAGTGTGTACTTTTTAACTAAATAGGGGAATAAATATCTTTGAAGCGGACGTCAAAAATAGTAAAATGAACACCTTAGAAGCGAACGCAAGAAGTATTATATATCATCCATAGAATTTAAAATCAAATTGTAGTGCACTGGATGCACTTAAATAATTTAAGCCATTAAATCATATTAATATTTAATCCTAACCACTAAATAAAATAAAATAATTAAAAATAAAAACAATAACTACCTACATCATTTAACCTATAAATTCTCAAATGCACCACATAATAACCCCAGAGTTTAATGTTGATTCTCTATTATTAAAAAAAATAATAGGAGAAGTAGTGAATTGAATATAAAGTAATATGAATAACTCTCAAATTGAACTTAATTTTAAGGGTATTATAAGGGTAAAATTTGTGTGTTTTCGGGATACTTAATCCAAATTCCATGTCTTCTAAAAGTTGTATTCCTATATTAAATGTTATAACCTTTAATATAAGAATTTTAGTATTAAATGTTATATTCTTAGATAAAAAATTAATTTTTTTAATAAATATTTATATTATTTATATTTCAGCCAATTTTTACAATAAAAAAAATCTTATTAAGTACTCCCTCCGTCTCATAATATTTTTCATACTTTCCTCATTTGTTTGTCTCTCAAAATTTTACACATCCCAAAAAAGAAAACATCACTTTATTTAATAACCTCAAAAGTTACTTTAATTTCAAAATTGTCACTCCTTTTTTCACACATATATCATTACTTTATATTTTTTTATTACCTAAAAATACTATTGATCGTCGTTATTTTCACCTAAATTTTATTGTTTTTTTTTGTGTTTTCGTATAATTTTATCCGTATTTTATATGTATATTGGTTGTGTTAAGTGTTTTCATAGAAATGTGTGTGAATGAGCCTAAACATGATCAAAGCAGGTCAAAAACGGAGTTGGGAGCTGAAACGAGCAAGAAACGGGTTGTCGGGAACCAACTTGAGTTGCAAGGTGCAACTCGAATTGAGAGAAGGTCGAGTTGAGGCCCGAAAAATATCCAGAATCATGCAATGACCCAACTCGACTTGCAACTCGAGTCAAGTTGAGGTCAGAAAGTTGTCCAGAGAGCCAACTCGACTTGCATGTTGCAACACGAGTCGTGTTGGGACTTATCCAGGTCGAGTTGGAGGTCGTGCGGAGCAGAGCAGCGTCCAAAAATCATACAGTGTGCTTACTCGAGTTGCAAGACGCAACACGACTTGACAGCTCTAGTCGAGTAGGGTTCCGGAAGCATTCCAGATTCAGAGCCTCGCAACACGACCAAACAGGCAAGTACTCAAGTAGCTAACTCGAGTCGAGCTGGGTCAGCTCGAGTTCCATCACATGCTACTCGACTCGAGTAGCTAACTCGAGTAAGAAAGGCCAAGTCGAGTAAGGTCATTTTGGGCCAAAAATCTGGATTTTCACCTTCCAGTGCGTGGAGAATGTGTTTTAAAACCCAGTTGACACAAAATTCGAGGCCCAAGTTGGGAAAAGGTATAAATACTCTCATGTTCAATATTCAAAAGGAGGATGGATTAGGTCTTCACTTGGACACACACATCACACACAATTCCTTTCATTTAACACCACCATCTCCATCCATTTCATCATCCATTCCATCTATCATCATTCCACCATCAAATCCACCGTCCAAGTGCTGAGAAAGATCAAGGAAGAAAGAAGGATTGCATATTGAAGGATAGTTTCAAGCCAATTACCAAAATAGGGGAGAAATTACCTTTGATTTGCATTTTCTTAATTTGTATTGCTATAATGGATGTTGTTAAACATTGTTTTGATGTTTTGATAATGTTTGTTGTTGGCTAGACCTCTTGTGAGGCTAGCCACTTGATGGATTAAGGATCTATTGATTTTTTGAATTTGTAATGGTTTAATTGATGTGATCTTTGGAATTTTTTTTACATGATCTATGATTTACTTCATTTGTATTATGATGTGTGTGGTTGAATTCTCTAGTTATAGTATTAGGAGGGTCAATCCAATATTATGATTAGGGTTTTGATTGAATCATGTTATAATATGAATTTTGTATGTTAGTATGTGAAGTATGTGGTAACATTTTCATATGCTTAGAACATTCATGTGAGAACACTTAATTGATTTATCATATTTGGTAGATTAATTGAGTGAGGAGAAAAATCTTGTTATCATAGTACCTTAAGGGAATTGAGAGTGAGATTCAATCTTTTGCGCTTAAAACTTGTAATGAGTTTAGAATCTAATTACCTTAGCCTAGGGATTAGGGGTGTATATGTGATTGCTTTTATTCCAATGATCATTGATATTTGCCATTTGAATTCAACAAGTCATGTTGTGTCCTTGATCTTGAATGTGGTTAGCATTGCTCTTATTTAGATTGTCCTACATCCATTTCATTTTAATTGTGTTTATTTGAGACCTTGTTTGATCATATTAGTTGTTAATTGCTTTATTGGTGACTTGCTTAGTTAATTGGTAGTTTAATTACTCTTTTTAATTTTCAAAACTCAAAATCCGATCACTTCTATAAAGTATGATTGAAAGCAAACACGGATACACTCTTAATTTAAATATCCCTTTGATCGATATTTAAACTTGGTCACTCACTACAAACGATAAGGTTCGCTTACCTTAATCAATTTTAACCTAAATTGAGTCTAAGTTCAACTACAATACCCTCCAAAGTCAATAAAGTTGGTCAAAAAGTGCAACTTTTCTTAAATAATGTGGAACAGTAAATGTAAAAAGTATTATGGGACGGATGGAGTAAAATATACTACTCCATATTCTTTATAACAAAATGTTATATCTTATAATGTACTCGGTATATTAGTCTGTCCAGTTTCAACCGGTTCCATGAACTACTACTCAATATTTAGGGGTGGTCACGGTGTTTTGTGGTTATTTCGATAGAATTTAAATTGTATTTTCATATGCGATTTGATTTGACGATTAATTTTAAATCGTGGTTTATCGGCTAAATTTTATCATGTGGTTTTAGGTGATTTTTCATCGATTTGACAATTTAAAAAAGAGCATTCTAGGTTATTATATAACAATAAAATATATATGGATATATATAAAAAAATGTATATAGTTAATTTGAAGGGTACTTCCATTCTTCGTCCTTAGAAAATATATATTGTGAATCATAAAATTAAATAAGTGAATTTTGGAGGTATCAAATCATCTTTCAAACTCGGGATAAATTCATTTTTTTTGTCCCACATCTATTAACAATTTCGATTTTGATCCTAAAATATTTATTTTTTTTAATTTCGTCCCATAACTTCTTGAATTGATCGATTTATGCCCAATTAGTGCAGAAAAGTTAATTTGTTGCCGGAAATTAACATGTGTACATCACGTGGGGCTTAAAATTGGGGGAAATCGACTAAATTTTACACATGGCGCTAAGGTGGCATCAATGAATGAATTTGAACCAATTAAAATGACACTTCATTTTTTTATTAAATAAAAAATACTATAAATAAAATATTGGAAAAATTACTCATATGTACACACTTTGTACCCATAATTACTGTGAGATACATTGATTTAAAAAAATTACACTCACATACAAAATATTAAAATAAAATACCAAATATAACCTTAATTCATTAAAATCTCATAAACTTTTAAACTACAAACCCTAAATCCCTCACCTACCCATTGCTGCCGCCGGACCTCCGTCGGCCGGTCGCCGGATATACACTTTTTTCTGTACACATTTTTTTTACTGCACACACTTTTGCTGCACACGAATTTTCATGCTGCACACAAACATTTATGTGCAGCACGTTGTAAGGGTAATATTGGAATATCACTATATATTTTTATAGTTAGTAGTAATATTTTTGTATGTTTGTATTTCATAGTAATAAAGGAGTTTTTAATGTATCTAGTACCCTAAAATATCCAACTCATCAAAATAAAATTTTAGAAAAATCTAAATCTTTTAGAAATTAAATAAATAGAGGAAATCAATTAAGAAACTAAATATAATTATAAAAAAAACAGAAATTATGAAATTAAAAGAGAGAAAAAAATTAGATCCCGGAATCCAAGCCCAATCTATCTATATGCATCTGCGTTCTCCATCTTAAGGGATTTGGAGAGAGTTGTTCGTGTCGATTGGGAGTAGATCCGAAGATCTTAATTCAAGGAACTTCCATCCTGGCTCTGAAATGACTTCCTATAATCAGAAATGATTGTTCTTTCCCCATTTCAAAACCCAAAAAGTGACTTAAAATTTTGATGTTTTCTTGTGTCGGAGTTTAAATATTATTGCAAAGGAAGCAATGATGGGTGGAGAAACTCGATGTTCTCTCATTTCCGGCCTCGAGTATTAGTATGTCTTGAGTTGTCTCATTCATCTCGTGTTGTCACCGTTGGACGAGAGGTTGTTTAGATCGTTATATATATGGTGTAGATGTTATCAGAATTCAGAAATCCAAGGTGTTTCGAAACATTAATGTGGAATTATTGTCTTTTTCTTTTTTGTGCCATTTTCAAAAGAAATTATTCGAATGGAAGTTAAACAGATTGTCAATGCAAAAAATAAATTGAGGTTCTAATTTATTATTTATGGAACAGCGTGACTTGGGGAAAGAGAAGAAGAAGAATCCCATTGTGGAAAGTGAGAGAAGGGCATAAAACGTGTGCTCTAAAGTCTGGTGAATACGAAGTGGATGATTGTGGTAACTTCTCGGAGCTAAGATTTTTCGGCGACAGCTCATACTTCTAGAGAAGATGAATTCGACTGCGGCGAGATCCTTCCGGAGCTGAGAATCATGGGTGATTAGATGAATTACGTTTACAAGAGCATAATCATCCAACTGAAATTAATCAACTTGTAATAATTTTCTTTTCTTTTTAATAATTTGGAAAAAAAATAAATCGATTCAGATTGTATATTCAATTGTTTAATTTTTGCATTTGACTTTGTGATTAAATAATTAATTTAATTGTTTCATGTATAATAATTGTATCAGCAAACTCTTATTGATGAGTTGGCTATTTTATATATTCTTTATTTAATAAAGAAATGAAGTGTCAATTAAATTGACTCAAATTCATTCATTGACGGCACCTCAGCGCCATGTGTAAAATTTAGCAGGTTTTTCCCAACTTTAAGCCCCACGTGAGAGCATCTCCAGTCGTGTGCCACAATTCAGGTACAAATTTTTGCCACATCATTGCCACGTCAAAAGTTAAAAATTCTCTATTTTTATACATATATCTCCGCAATCATTCCAAGTACAAATAATATTATTTTAGGGTCTCACCATTAAACATAATTTATACATATTATTAATTTATTAATTTAAATATAATTTTCACTTCGTAAAAAATATTACTTAATTAATTTATTTCACCTTTATCATTTCATTTAAAACTTTAAAAAATAATAATAAATTCCATTCTGAAATACTAATATTAATTTTTTTTGTTTAAATTAAAATATAAATATAATTATTAATTATATTTATATTAATTTGATTATAACTTCACCGAATTCTACACAACAGTTAAAAGTGGATTAATTTAAAAAATGATGGATGGCCTTTATTTTGTATTAAAAATAAAATAAAAATAATTTAAAATTTTAAAATATGTATATAGGCCCCACTTGTTATATCTCTTTTTGGGTTGTACCTAGTATTCAATTTTGCATTTGTATCTGAGTATTCTCAATGGTGTTGTATCTGGAAATTGGGTACAATATTTAACACGTCAAATTTGTATTCAATCTTCATTCACCATTGGAGATGCTCTGATGTATACATGTTAATTTCCGGCCATTGGAGATGCTCTGATGTACACATGTTAATTTTCGGCAAGAAATCAACTTTTCAGCACTAATTGAGCATAAATCGATCAATTCAAGAAGTTACGAGACGAAATTGAAAAAAGTAAGTATTTTGGGACTAAAATCGAAATTGTTAATAGATGTGGGACCAAAAATGAATTTAACTCTTCAAACTCCATAAACAATTCAAATATTATAATTTATAAATCAACTTATATTAAAATTATTTCACAATCAAATACTCCTACTATATTTAATCTTTGTATATCATTTTAACTCTTCAATGATACATATATACTTATACATGTATATAATTAAATAGATTTATAATTTGAATAATACAGATGGTGCGATGCGGTGCAAGTTTGGATAAAAATTGAAATTGCATCTTTCAAGCTAGTGTTGTCAGAACTGGGCCGGACCAGCCGGTCGAACCGACAACATATCAAAAACCGCTTTTGCTGTTGAACCGGTAAAAACCGGCTTAAACCGATCAGAATCGATGGAACAGGGGGAACCGTGTGAACCAAAAACCGCCGGTTCATTTAATTTTTTTTTAAAAATAAAAATTAAAAGGCTAGACTGAAGTTCTTGTCCACGCCAGTAAATGAATCGAACATTGGGAGAATCAGAAACCAAGAGAATAATAGTAGAAAGAAAAATAAATAAAAAGAAAAGTCCTCCCCTAATCCCATCGACGTCAAGCCTCATCGCGTCTACAAACCGTTCAACTACATTTGCTACAAACTGGAGAGAGAGCAGCGACTGTTTGAAGGAAGAGAAAGTATGGTGGCTATTTCTATTGAGAAGAGTTGTAGAGAAAGAGAAGGGGAGAAACGGCGCTGTTCTGCAACTTCTGAGACGAAGATAAAACCCTTGGTCTACCTTTACAAATTTTATTGGGACACAACCTAACTTTTAATAATACGGTGGGTAGTGGGCCTTAAATGGGCTTAATTAAGCAGCCATCGCATGGTTTTTTTTTTAAAAAATATTTATTATAATATTTATTTTAATGGTTACTCTAAATATAATTAAAAAATAGTTATATGTCGTTTTTTCCGGTTAAACCGTCTGTCCGACTGCGGACCGTTGAGGGCACCGGTTCGATCTCTGATCCGGTTATGACAACACTGGTTCAAGAGATAAGGTGTTTTTCAATAAAATTAATCACGATTTAATAAAAATATCATTTAGTGTGATGCAATATGGTGCAACTCGATCGTTTTTTGCAGCTTTAGAAAAATTATGCCCATCTCTATCAATGTCGTTTTTTTTTTTAATTTTTTTTTTAGGTTTTTGTTGAAATTCAGCTATTTTTATCAATGATTAGAAAATCGGACCGGACCGGCCGGTTCAACTAATTGACCCGAAAACCGATCCGAACACACCCAAAAAACCGTTTTATGGGTTGAACCGATTTGAATCGGCTGAACCGGTCAAATCGAAAACCGCCGGTTCTCTCTTTTTTTTTTATTTTCGCATTGAGATTTATTATTATTATTTTTAGTTTTTGTATTAAGATTCATTGACTAATTTGGGAGCCAACATCTCAAAATATGATGGATGCAAAAAAAAAGTAGTAGTGATCATCACATATATAGAAGTACAAAATCTCTCCTCTTTACAAAGTTTTCGATGTGGGATATTGAAGTTGATGGAAAAAAGAGATAAAAAGTGGTCTTTATATATAGAGATCCAATACCTATTTATTTCTTATAATTAATCAATGTGAGATCTTTTTAATTTCTTACAAGCATATACATTTTAATTTATCACTCATTATTTTTTAAATCTTTAAATAAATAAATTTATTTATTTAATTATATCTAAATAATTAAAAAAAATATTTTGAATGAATATTAATTAAAATTAGAGTCAACAAATAAAATGAATTAACAATTTTCTTTTCATTTTTATTTCAATTTTAATATTCTTAATTAATTTTCTTTAAATTTCAAAGTAAATTTGAATTAGATTAACTATTAATATAAATTAAAATAAAATAAAAAATCATCTTATTTTTATATTTAACTTTATTTTTTTAATCTATTATTTTTCATGTATTCTAAGTATGTTAATATAAAATTATATATTAAATAATAAAATATTAGTAAAATTTAAAAATATATAATTTATATTTTTTCGATTGAACCGCCCAGTTCGACCGGTCCGACTGTGAACCGTTCTGGTCATCGGTTCGGCCTGGTCCCGTTTTCTAATTACTGATTTTTATGATTCATGTTTTTAACGGATTATCGTGTCAACTGTGGGAGAAAGCCAACGCATCCGCATCCATGAATCATGATCCAACCCTGAATCCTCGTAAATTTGAGCACACCCAATTCGGTAACTTTAGCTGCACACAAAATTCTTGTTGTATCTCAACCTTTCAACCATAATTCTACATCCTTGAATAATCATTAGAAAACTCTCAATTGTTTGATAGTTTGATTCGAAAAGACATCTCCTGTATATATATAACCAAAAATTTCATGTCGAATTTGAAATTCCCCTTTCTATTACTCTTTCTATTGATCTTTAGGCGTAGCCGTGTTCAATCCCATGAAGACGGGCACATCACAGCGGAAATTTCAAACACGGGCCTCGATTTTCTCAAGGATTTGTTGATAAAAGAGGCGGAATCTTCATTAGTTCCTCTTGACCTACCCAAGATTGAGAAAACTGTGAAAATTCCAGTTATAGGTAACGTTCATGTGGTTCTTTCCGATATTAGGATTGAAAGTATTCATGTGACTTCTTCTACTTTGAAAACTGGAGATAGTGGAGTAGTGATTGATGTTTCTGGTGCTACCGCTAATTTGAGAATGAGTTGGAAGTATGAGTACAACACTTGGTTGCTTCCAATTTCAGTGTCCGATAAAGGAAATGCTACTATTCAGGTATTCTTTTTGGTTTTGTTTCTTGTTGAGTTGCAGGATTTTTAGAAATGTATGTAGTATTTGGTGGTCAATAGGGTAAGAATAAAGAGTATATTACCTTTTGATCAGTACTCTTTCTCAAACTTGCTCTACTAACTGTTGAGGGTATGCTGTTATAGTGATACTCAGTAGAGGAGTTGATACTATCAGATAAGCATATGAAGGCTGTGGTCCATTATAGCTAAATTAGAGTTGGGTTGTGAATTCAATGTGGATTATAAACACTAATGTTTTTGTAGAGATGTGTAAGTCGTTTGGCCAATGGATCAGCACTTTATGGATGATTTACATAATGAAAAATTCAGAATTTCGTTAACCTGCATGTGGGCATGTAATTTTACTTATCATATGAATGTGCAATTGGGCATTTGCATATATGAAGGTGGAGTATCTATCTTGTCCGTTTGTGTTTTAGTACAGTGGGGATTAAGGTTTCTTGTCACTAATACGATCTCTTAAAACTCCTTGTCTGAGGATGCCCTCAACCTTATACTGTCACACAACTATAATTATATCTCCAATAATGACCCTCTGGTTTAGCAAGAAGACTCCACCTTTGACCATAAGCCTTAATTACATCAGAAATTGTCATAAAATTGTGTTTTACTTTAGATTTCATGCATTTATACCAAAAAAAAAAAATCTTTTTTATGAAATGCAATTGACAAGTTTCTGCTTCTTTTAAGGTTGAAGGGCTGGAAGTTGGCCTTACACTCAGCCTAAAGACAATAGAAGGATCTCTTAGGCTTTCTCTCTTGGAGTGTGGATGCTATGTGAAATATATTTCAATAAAATTGGATGGCGGAGCATCATGGCTTTATCAGGGGTATATTTATTTACTCATGTACTCCTTTCTTCTGTTTGAGGAACTGTAATTTATGACTAATCTCTAGGTGGCATACATTCTTTCAGCTAAATCTGGATTTTGATAACAATGTGAATCTATTTGAAATCATTCAAAAGAAAATTAAGAAATTAGAAGTGGCATGTTTTTATATATATTGGAATACTGGCATTAGAGAATTCTATGGGTTAGTTGCAACAAATCAACATCTTTGTCTCGTAATGATTAGTGACAGTTTATTTTTTTGGTGGACCCTGAGTTTAATTTATGACCACAGTATTGAGTTATTAAAAAAAATAAAAAAATATGAATTTGTAGCTCAAAAAGACTTCTCATAATTTTGGTGTCATTTCTGAAGAAGGGCAACCCAATATACATTTCTGATGGGGAATTTCCAGATTGTGAAGCATTTCATGATTTAGGATTTATTATCCAAATTACTGAAGTCTAGACATTATAATGTAAGAGTTAGAGGTACTAGAGTAGATTGGATACAATCAGAGGTCATGTACATAAGATGGATACCTGAGATATTAAAAAGGAGCTGTTGCCTGATGGAATACTGTTGTTCTGTTCTTTATGGCTTGGAGTATTTGGCCATTACTGGACATCATATGCATTAGATTGCAGCAGTAAATGTGTGAGTTTAGATGGGTAAGGGGAAATTGACACAAGTGTAGAATTATAAATGAGGGATTCAGAGCTATTTAAGTATAGTGCCAAGAAAGAATGCGATTAGGGAAACTTCTATACCATGGAGATAACAATGATTGAGTTATTAGGCTTGGGCTTTGATGGTAATAACAATGATGAGTCGTTGGAGTGGATTTATTACACATGCCCTGATTGAATTATAAGTGGCTTTTTAAGTGTCAAATGTAAATTGAACTGAGTACAAGAATGTTATAATGCTTTTGTTACATATTTTGATTTCATATAATCAGTTTTATCTATCCGTTTATAGGTTATTAGACGCATTTGAGGGTAAAATTGGCTCTGCTGTTGAAGATGCGGTTCCAAAGAAAATAACAGATGCAATAGAGAGGCTTGACTTGTTGTTGAAATCTCTTCCTAAAGAGGTGTCAGTAACTAGTGTCGCTTCACTGAATGTTACATTTGTTGATGACCCAGAGTTGAGTGAATCAGCAATAGACATTCAAATTGAAGGATTATTTTGTGCCAAAAATGAAGTGGCACTTCCCAGTTACTACTATCATAGAATACAACAGGCTTCAGCTTCCTGCGAGAGAGCAGATAAGATGGTCAAAATCTCAATGCATGAAGATGTGCTTAAGTCAGCAGTATTGGTTTACTTAGAGGTGTGTCTGGATTTATTTAGTAAAATTGTAAGAAAAGCTCTCTTTCGGTTGTAAATTTTGAAGCTACTGATATATGCATGCTAAGTGTGATTATTTTTCTATGGTATAGGGTTTGGTTTTACTTTAAACTTGACCCTTGATATGGATTTCTTTGCTTAAAATGAACTTCATATCATATTATTTTATAGCGAAGTAATTTTGGCTTTTCTGTTAGGCAAACAAGATGCACTGGATTGTTGATAAAGTTCCATATCAGTCTCTCTTGAACACAGCTGGCTGGAGATTTATAATTCCTCAATTGTATAAGAAGTATCCAAATCATGATATGAATCTGAACCTCTCTATATCGTCTCCACCAGCCATAGAAGTTGAAAAATCTCGTATTATGGCACAAGTTCCCCTAGACATGGTGATTGATGTATTGGATGCTGAAGAAACAATTCCAGTTTTATGCATTTCCATGGTATGCTTTTGTGAAAGTCCTATATGGCTGTGATTGTCTAACTTTTATGCATCTATGCTTTTGGTATTCTTTGTTGCGAATAGTAGTATATTTACTCTTATTGCCCTTAGCTGTCCATGACTAATATGTTATGTCTTTGCACACACACACACACACACACACACACACACACACACACACACACACATATATATATATATATATATATATATATATATATATATATATATATATATATATATATATATCATTCTGTTCAAAGTACTGTAATTGAAATCTAATTATCCTCTTTTGATGCATGCATTTGGAACATGAATTTTAAAATTAATTGCTTGCTTGCATGGAAATAAAAAAATTGGAAGAAATGGAAAAATTAAAGTGGTACATCTGTTAGCATTCCTATGATGATTGGTATTGGTAATTAATTCGTACTGAAGGCTGAATGGCAGTACTTGGTGTCAATTTTTTATTTGGGTATTGGCATCTTACACCTCTTTATAACATTCTCTCTTCAATTTTGTTTTAATGCAGGTTGTCAGTGCTTCTGCATCTGCTGATATTTCAGGGAATACCCTAACTGGAATTGTAAAACTAAATGGCTTCACTATGTCTCAAAAGTGGAGCAGTATTGGTGACCTCCACATGTATCTAATACAGGTACTTGTTTAATCTTTCTAAGTCCGCGCATTCGAATGTGGTGAAGTGTTTAGAAGGCCTGGAAACATCATTCAATCTATTTAAAACTCTTGTATAACATATGTCCTTATTAACACCCATACCCCAGAATTGGAGATGAATTCTCAGAAAGTACTCCCTCCATCCCTCTAAAAGGGTTGCATTTGTTTTTTTCACGTAGATTAACTTATTAAGAGATATTATATTTAATGTATAGATGAGGAGAGAGATATAATATTTTTGATTATAGGTAGTTGTTGTATTAGTGTTGTGTGTAGGCCCCATGTAAATATATTAATTGTTCTGTGTGGGTCCCATTTACCATAAAAGGAAATGCACCCCTTGTATTGGGACGAATTAAAGGACAAAATGCATCTCTTTCAGAGGGATGAAGGGAGTGTTTAATATGGCCATCTCAAATGAAATATCCTTCATGGAGACTGTGCAGCTGACTTGTCTCCCACCATCCCCTGAAAAAAATAAAACATAATATATTTAGGAGCCGCTTGGTTCAAATTCCGGAATGGCAATGGTAATGGGAATCATTGATGAGGGTAATGGTAATGGGAATGAAAGTGATTGAAGGGGTGGGGGTATACATTGAATCAATGGGAATGATTGAGGGATTTGGATTCCCATTACCTCTAACCAAGCATGAGGAATGGGAATCAATACTCTTTCATTCCCATTACCCACCCCTACTACCTCTAACCAAGCGCCCCCTTAAGAGTAGAAGTATTATACTAATTTTTAGATAGATGATTGCCGTTCCTATGCAGTGATTCACTGCAGTTGTTTGTTCTACAATTCTGCATGAGGACGGACATCCTGAGATGGATTGTTAAGATTTCTTGAAATTTGTTCATGTTTATCATGAGCTTTATATTGTATCTAATGCAGGATATTTTTAGCCTCTCTTCCGTTAAGTTGTTCATGCGTTTCATGTAGCAACTGCAGTTGTTTGTTCTACAATTCTGCATGATGACGGCCATCCTGAGATGGATTGTTATGATTTCTTGAAATTTGTTCATGTTTATCATGGCCTTTATATGGTATCTAACGCAGGATATTTTTGGCCTCTCTTCTGGTTAAGTAGTTCATGCATTTCATGTAGCAACTCATACTCATTATAACATTGTATTGCTGAAAATTTTCTCTGTAGCAGTATTTGTAAATATTATTCTCAAATGCTGATCTAAGGACACGTTGCATCTGCAGACGTTGATTTCCGCCAGTCTGAAAACTGTGGTATTGCCTTACGTAAATTTAAAACTCAGCCAAGGATATCAGATTCCGGCTTTCCATGGTTATGAGCTACAAGATGCTCAGATCCTGTGCACAAATGATTGGATCGTGATTTGCAGCGACATTGCACCTGTCGAAACAGTTCAATCTCGTTTAGTTTCCTTATACTGAATCTCTGATCTTCGTACTTATAAATTACAGATGTATCAGAAGTTTCACTTGCCAGTTTTTCATGGCTGTAAGCTTCAAGATTCCTGTCTTTCTGCACTGATTCCACAATCAATCTCTTTTCATTGCTGTAAAATCATGACATATTCAGGACAGAAGATCAGTTCAGAATGTGAGACGAACATCGCCGCGACCTGAGAGTTAGATTCGGATGGGCTCTGGAGCACATTTCCTGTTAGATTTGTGCTGTAAATCAAAAAAGTGTATGTATGTACTATATGTGAAATTATTAGTTAGTCTAGATACTGCATGCCATGTACATATGTAATTGTTGGGTATATGGAAACGTGCTGTGTGAAAAACGCTGTTATAAAGCGTGCTTCTCAGTTTCCTAAACAAATAAAGCACTTCATAGTTAATTGGATTTGGAGTAGGGTGTGAATAAAATGATTTCTATCATTAATATTTAATTTTATATTCTTTTAAAGTTTAATTTTTTACTGTTGCTTCACTTTATTATTTCATTCATTTATTTATTTTGCCAAGTTAGCTGTGTTGCGCTGTTTTGTAAAAAAATAAAAATAAAAAACAATAAAAATAGGGAAAACTTTGTTGAGGCATGCATTTTCAAGGTTTCACTAAATACACACCACATTAATATATAATTAAAATAGAGTGAGTTTCTTGTGCGTCCGGGCATACGAATTTAGATATGTGCCGCCAGGGCATAGCTCAAGTGGTAGAGGGGAGGGTGGAAAGGCTTTCCAACTGAGCTTGGTTGCTGCAGGGTGGGGGTTCGAATCCTGCCTTTGGTATGGATTTGGCCCCTTGCAAGCACAAGTTTAACAGTGAGCCCTCTTTATAAGCCACTTGAGGCACATCCTGCGATTTACCTCCTCCACCAATCCTCAGGGCAGGGGCGGTGGGAGCCCCTAATGGTGGGGTACATCATTTTAGATATGTGCCCCTTTACAATTTTCGTGCCCCTTTACCATTTAAACTCATTGCTCAACATACATACACCTATGAAAATATGAATACCTTTCAGTTAGCTTTCTCGAAATCAAGAGTAGAGTAAAACAAGACAATCAATTCCTTTTATATGAAAAACTCGTTCAATCAAAGCTTTAAGGTTGCTCGATCCAGAAGGCCATCATGCTGGAAATGGCTTTGCACATTCAGATAAGGGGCTTCTGTTAGGAAATTTTAATTTCCAATATAATCTAATTGTGGGCAATATATTATTATGCAATTATATTAGCTATTCAATTATTTTATGACTTAATTAAGTGATCAAATTAAGTTGATAAGTCTATGGGCTATAATATTTTGATATGGCCCAATTGAGGAGATACTCAATATTACGTGACTAGATGATTATGAGTGGTCTAGTCAAGTAGTATATAAAGGTTCCCAGGTTATGGTCCCCAACATATTAAGTCATACACAGTTCTCTCTTTCCCCATCAGAAGAGATTACGACGGTCCTGATGGAATTAAGAGGCTTAGTTGAGGAAAGTTTTGCACCTATTAATCTCGAGTTTGTATTCCGCCATGAAAGTTCAATGGATCAAGGTACGCTTCCACTATACAGTTTTGAATCTCATTTAATTGTAATAGGGTTTAATGTTTTATGGATATATTGATTTATTTCCTACCAGTGTTATTAGAGTCACCCTATTTATGATTCTCTGAGATCGGATAGTATTGTGATAAGATTCAAATATTTGTATTTGAATCATTATGCGAAATCACAATTTTGAATTTAGAAATTTAATTTTTCAGTGATATACAGATTTTAGATTGATTAATTTAAGTTATGTGAATTGAATTTACTAATGGGATATTAAATCAGAATTTTAAATTTTGTAATCGTTATTTTGATTTGATATTGTATTCGGCAATTGAGCTTTTGAGCAATGCATTTACACGGAAATATCAAGTCTTGCAATTTATGGCTTTTCAAACATATATGCACATGATGGATAGTGCATATTTAATAAAGGATGTTGTTGAATTTAAAATAATAATAATAATAATAATAATAATAATAATAAATTGCAAGTTAACTGTGATTATGTGTTAGTGCTCAATATTATTTTAATAGTCTTGATTTTATTAATATATTAATTGAGCATTCTGGATTTATTCATGGATGATAATTCATCTTGAAAATGCATAATACTTATGTATTCAGTATATTCATTAATTTGTATTAATACATTAATTGAGGTTTGACATAATTTAGTTTAATGGCATATAGCTTGCGTATTAAACTGTCTAATTGATATTCATGCTATATCAACATATACTCGGCAATTTCGTTTCATGAATATTTGACTAATTTAATTATTTATGGCATTGGATGATTCCGAAAGTATGATTTAGATTTTTTGGGCATTGAAATTTTAAAATTTATTTGTTCTCGATAGTTGTGATTGGGTGGATTACTGATTTAATTAATTTGTGATTATTAAATCAATTTTATACTCATTTTGAATAATTGACTTTGCTATGAGAATTTCGAATTCTATTGGTTTCGTTTTTTGGGTGGAGGCATAATAATATATTGACATTTTGATATTTAGTGTAGTCATTCATCATATTGGTATAGTATTCATTTAGTGTAGTCATCCAGCATATTGGTACAGTATTCATTTAATCCACTCACATCCTGATACTGTGATTTTAGTATGTAACACTACTCTTGATCAATTTGTAGTTGGACAAAAGGGATCAGTTGTTAATTTGGATATATGCCTTGGGGTACATGCATAAACTGAATGGGCAACAACTAGTTATTTTGCATAATGATATTAATAGTTTCTTATCACTTCAGTAATGATATTGATCAAGAATAAATGCATAATGTTACACGAAATTTTGGCAGGTGGCCATCTATAATGGTAATTTAATATTAATTGATATTAAAGGATCCTTATGGATTGTGATTATGATTTGGAATTGTGGTATACGGATTATTTTGCTTTGGAATCATTAACACCGCCCATTACCAAATTTAAGTTTTTGTATCATATGAAAATTGAATTTGGATTTAATAATTTATGTACATGTAAAATAATGCAGAGAGTGATTATATTTATTGCATTGTTTATGGAAATGATGTGATTGTGGTAGTTTCTTATTTTAATTAAGAAAATTATGTATACTATATGGCAGTTTAGCTTCATTGGATATGCTATACGTGTCTTTAAAGTTTTAAATTTGGAATATGTATGCTTTGGTAATTTGATCACTTCCATTTTGTGATGCAAGCTGTTTATGCCGTTGATTACGTATCCATTAAGTAATGTATTTTTCCATTGGTCCAACCAACATGGAAAATAATTTGCATTGGCGTTAATTACTAAAAATTATGATTAGAAATTATATGACAAAAATTATGGTTAATCACTGATTTGACATGGTCACTGATTATTAAGTATAATAATTTAGGTATTCATTATCAACCCATGGTAATGAAATATGTATTTTTGGTAATAGTAAGGCTATTTGATTATCTCAGTGATTTATTGCATAAGGAATTGGATTGATGCAATAATACAATACGCGATTAATTAATTTATATTAATGGAGATAATTTTCATTAATCATATTAATTCTGCGATTTTCGTGACATGCACAAATTTAGCGACCAATCAATTTTTGTTTAGTGACTATGATAATCAATAAAGTTAAAAAATCTTTTATTATGGTTTGAATCATCTAAATTTCCCATTTGGTTGATTGAATTAAACTAAAATTGGGGAGAAATTTGTCGTTTAATTAAACTTAAATATTTTTTAAGTATTTATTTAATTGGTCTAGTAATTTTTCAATCTAGTCAATCAAAGCATCATGTTGTCATATCAACCTCTGTATGTGGAGTGCGACTTTATTGAAATTATATAGATATGTGTGTAATTATTTATGTGTTATGTGTTCGGCCCATAAGTAGACATAATTTGACAGAATAATAACATACATGTGATAATAAGTATGTGATAATTTTTTAAATTGTTCATGTGAACATTTGTCGGTCCATAGATAAACTTTTGATTGACAGAACTTATTATCAATACTTGATTATTACACTAAGATTACCTCTGCAGTTAATTTTTATCCATAGACGAGGTTAATATTGCACAAGGTGTCTTGTGATGGTCCCCAATTAACAATATTGTACGAGTGTATCTTTATACAGTATTGATCGGCTCAAAGGTAGATTAATATTTGGCTCGAAATACACAAGCACCTGTGGTGGTGAATACATGACAATTATTTGTTTAACATGTGAGTAATAAGTCGGCCCAAAGGAAGACTATTGCTTGACAGTTTTATTGTCAGTATTTGACTACTACATAGAGGGTGTCACTTACAAGTTAGTATTATTGTTGTCATTGGACTTAATACTAATGATGTGCTTGATTCCTCGAGATGATTCTAAATTATTTAAATTTTGAAAGATTATAAAGTTTAATGTAAGCATGATAAATTATTTTGCAATAATTCTCTGTACAATTAATAAGTCTGCTAATTAAGTTTAACATATATCAACAACAAAATCATACATGATAATAACTTCAACAATAAAGATGAGACTAGTAGGTTTCTAACAAACTTAGTTTCAATAAAGTATAAGGGCAATATAAGAAAACTCATTAAGAAAGTTGCTAAAGACAACGAAAGTACAACATTTTGTTTACTCCTAAAGGCTTGTGGAATTGTTTTATACTCCCTCTGTCCCAACTTCAACTTCACACTTTCCGTTTTGGTCCGTCCCAAATTCAACTTCACACTTCCATAAAAGGAAAAAACAACAAACTAATATCCCTCTAACATACTTTAATTTCAAATTTGTCATCACCTTTTTAACATACATAACATACTTTATCATTTATTTATTACCCAAAAATATCATACTACCCTCAAAAGTAAGTCAAAAAGTGACTTTTCTTAAACCCCGTATCTACAGTAAACGTGAACTTGAATTTGGGACGGAGGGAGTAATACACTACATTAAGATTATTTAACATGAATGGTGTTGTGGTGTAGTTAAAAGACATGATTGAACTCCACAACATATGATTACTAATGGGAGAAATACTAAAGATTACAGCTTATGGTCCTAATAAAGCTCCAACCAAAGTAGTTGTGAGAACTCTTTGAGCTTCACATATGGTGATGTCCAACTAAGGCTAGTTCATTGGGATCTACTAAAGAAAATTGGACTTAAATAAATACAAGCTACTTTATTGGTTATGAATAAAGATAAAAGTTTTTAATTCAATTAATCGGATGATATTTGAGATGGGTAATACTGTATTCTTTGAGGATGTTGCTTTGGGGGGGAGAATAATATTAGAGATATTGTCTTTAAGAAAGAGTCTATTTCGACTCCCATTTATACTTTTAAGAATGGTGCAAATCCAGAATAACAATATGACAATGTCAATAATATTTAAGGAATAATAAATTTAACAACCTCAAGAAATAATGTCACTAAGGAAACCACTAGAGTTGGGAGAAAGATAATTCAGATGATTATATAGTTTTCTCCTGAATAATGAGGACACTATAAAATTAATGGTAAAACATTCAAATAATGTTCATCAAGCCATGCAAGGTCTAAATACTTGAAAGTGGGTTAATGCTATAAGTTAGAAGCACATTCTATCCGGTTACTAAGAAAGGTTCTTTTTAGATAATTGTTACATTAGAAGTACATTTTGATCTTGAACCACATTAGATGGATATAAGGATAAAGTTTCTTGATGGTAACATTGATGAAACAATCTCAACAGTTTAAGAACTAAAAAGAAATCCATCTATACATTCAAGCCAATTTTCCCGAATCACAGTTATCATCATGAAGTAATTCTCTCATTTGGTTTTGAGACAAATGTAGATGATTGTGTGATTCAATGGAAGAATGTTTAAGTTAAGTTAAGGGAAACAAGTGTAGTCTCAATTCAGTGCCCTATAGTTAAACTAAAGACTTAAGAAATGTAGAAATTTCATATGTTTTGGCTGTTGATAGTTGTTGTGTGATGAGGTCTGTACAAGACCTAATTTGGCTTTTGTTGTTGGTATATTAAGTAGACATTTAAGTAACTCTAGTATGGATCTTGATAAAGTATTTACAGAGAATTAAGGACAACATGCTTGCACATCAGGGATTAGATTTGTTGGAGATCATAATGAATTCTGATTCTGAGTTTGTTGAATGTCAATACAGTATAAGATCCACTTCAGACTATATCTTCTGTTGGTCTGGAGAGCTATACAAGTAAAAGTGTTAAACAAACACTTGTAGCTCCTTAACCATGACAACAGAAATAGTAGCACACTAAGGATCATCCAATCATGAAATAAAAGTTGCGAATCTTTGTCACATAAAGTTAATTGTGGCAGTTAGTTCGAAGTAAAGTATTAACGACATAGTACTTACAAGTTAAGCATATTGACATAGAATTCTTGGTTGTTAAAGAAATTGTTTTGTGTGGATAAAATTTTAGTAGAGCATATTATGATAGACTCTAAATACGGATCCACTGATTATGTAAATTTTATGAGCTAGCTACTCATGTGAGTGTTATACAGTTTTAGAATACATTGATTTAGTGGGAGTTTATATTTATTGCTCTTTAAAGTTTTTAAGACACTTTAATTTGGATAATTCAGTTTCCTGCAGAATAAAGTTGATGACTTTGAATTCATTGTGAATTCACTTAAATAATTTTTCATTTTGTAATATTTTACATTATGGATTGATCTCACTAAAGTTTAAAGTTGGACCAGTTGGAAATAGACATGATTTTTTTATAACATTGCATGTAATTTCCATGCTACTCACCATATTTGATCTATGTCATTGAGTATATTAATATTAGTGATTGTTGGGGTTTAATCACGATTTGTAATGTGGTGAATGCCGCGATGATTCCATATTAATATATGATATGGACCAAGTGGGAGATTGTTAGGAAATTTTAATTTTCAATATAATTTAATTGTGAGCAATATAATATTATGTAATTATATTAGCTATTCAATTATTTTATGAACTTAATTAAGTGATCCAATTAAGTTGATAAGTCTATGGGCTATAATATTTTAATATGGGTCAATTGAGTAGATACCCAATATTACGTGATTAGGTGATTATGAATGATCTAGTCAAGTAGTATATAAAGGCTATGGTCCCTAACATATTAAGTCATACACAGTTCTCTTCCCCATAAGAAGAGATTACGACGGTCCTGAGGGAATTAAGAGACTTAGTTAAGGAATGCCTTACACCTATTGATCTCGAGTTTGTATTCCGCCATGAAAGCTCAATGGATCAAGGTACACTTCCGCTATACAGTTTTGGATTTTATTTAATCGTAATAGGGTTTAAGGTTTTATGGATATATGAATTTATTTCCTACCGCTTCTTTATTACATCCTCCAACACAAATTCGATGTTTAAATTCAAATGTCTTGGTTGAAAAGTTTGACGTGATAATAATACCATTTACAAATACCTTCAGTTTTTCAATTCAAATAACAAGCAATAATTGGTCTCGTTGGTTAAATGAAATGAACAACCTCCAAAACCACGTAGAGTCAATTTCATACGAATAAAGGCTGTATACAATCCAGGTAAAAGGTTTGTTATCAGCAGTTCAACACGAAAGACAACAGGTGGATATTCTAAGCAACCAAGTGGATACGAGACTTGCAGATTTGTTCGTCTCTGCATTGCTGCAGCCTCTTTCTCGAATCGTGGACAACCCTTTCCTAGGAATTTTAGGGCATGAAAGTATAGGGCAAGAAAGCGCTGGAGTTGAGTTGGCGAAAAAGAAGATGAAGTGGAAATTTATTGTCTGAGGGTGTGTATAATCTTAAAAATATTATTAAAAAGTGTGTATAATTTTAAAATTAAAAAGTATAAATTGGGGCTGTTGCGTTAATTCATTCAGTAGGTGAGAATTAAAGATATAGTTATACCAAGCTCCCTTTATTATGAGGTCACTCACTTTGGTGAGGAGCCCAATAATGAGAAAATTGCAAAACTGGTCCCGCCCGTCACGGTCCCATTTGGTTTTGGTCCCAAAAGTCTTGACTTTGGTCCCAAACCTTTTTTCTTCGGCAAAAGTAGTCCCGCTGATTTTTTTTGCAATATTAACCCCAAGGCCGTCAAATTTTAACGGAATGGCTCACGTGGCCGTTAGGGTAATAAACATCACGTGATACCCCAAACGATCCAAAACTGAATCCCTAATTTCCCTTCCCAATTTGCTTCGCGCACTGCACTGTTGTTAACGTCGAAGGCAGCTCCTCATTTCAGACACAGCTCGTGCGCCGCTCCGTCGAATTCCTCTCTCATCTCGCTATTCCCGTCGGAATTTCAATTGACAAGGCAGCGCGACGTTTCCGTCAGAGTTTTAACATCACAAATCAATTTCTTCCCAAATTGTAGATGAACCCTAATCCATAATCCCCAAAATTGAGTGCGCTGTAATTCCCTCCCTTCACTAATCAATTTCTTCCCGTCGAATCCCATGCTCATCTCAACAATTTTCAGTATCGATAGCACAATGTGGCAAAAAAATCCCTTGTTCGATTCCCGACTCCAGATTATGGTCAATCTTTCTGCCTCTATTCTACTTCGCACATACTCACACACCATTTTCAAAAAAAATACAGTAGGGTTGAATTCTTCGTTCTGTATGTGGGGTGGTGGTGATGAATCAATACAGTAGGATTGAATTCTGGTCAAACATAGGACACAAACGGGGAGTGTTAAGAAAGGGGGATTTATCCTACTTGTTAATTAATTTAACCCTTAATTGTTTTCTTACTAAGCTAATCTCACAATCTGGAGTACTCTGTAATTTTGAAACTGCAACCAATTGATGTCAAAGCAGCCAAATTTGATTTTGAGTAGGAAGTTTAATTTATCCTTGGATTTTAATTTATATACTGATATTATATGCATGGTTTTGGAGTAGGAAGTTATTGTGATAGAAACATGGTTAATATTTCTTATTCATTTATTTATTTTAAATACATGCAGGATAAATTTTAAACAGTGTTAATACTTATGGATCAATTTTATGCTTACAAGAAACTACATGCTTCTTACTTTTTAAATTTTATTAATCTTTTTGAGGAGTACTATATATTGTGAAAGGCTTCAAAAAAACAGAGATGCTTGTGAAAGGAAATGGGAGGGCCAAAAAATATGTGGGCGGATAAGAGCATTAGTGTATGATGCTATGAAGAGAAGCAAAGATTGTATCCCTTCCAAATCCAATGAGTACAACTATGAGGTAATAAGTTTTGATGGAAAGAAGTACGCTGTTGACTTGAAAGCATACACTTGTGATTGCAGATGGTGGGAGTTGTCTGGCATCCCTTGTAAGCATACAATCAGTGCAATATGTGCACAGAGTCATGATGTGGAAGATTATGTCAACAAGTGCTATTCTGTGGCCACATACATGGAAGTTTATCTAACGTCTATCAGCCTAATAAATGGAGAAGAGTTATGGTCTAAGACAGGGTACATTCCACTATTGCCACCAAATTTTGGTAAAAGGAAAAAAAAGGGTAGACCGGAGAGCAAAAGGAGTGCAGGAGCAGATGAAATTGGAGGGAAGAGAACAAGAGGTGTCCAAAGAATGCCAAGGCAATCATTTAAAGTTACTTGCAAATACTGTGGTGAAAAGGGACACAATCAAAAAGGTTGTTCGTTGAAGAAGGTTGCTACTAGTTTATTAGATGAGTTGGATCAATCTGATAAGGTTGAGGCTGTTTATGAACAAGAAAGAGAAGGTGAACCGCGAGCACGATCAACTGAACCATGTACTGAGCAATTTAGAGATGACACAATCTGATGATTGTCCACCAATGACACAGGATGATGAAGTTCGTCAGTCTGATATAGACCCTATCAACGTAAGTCTTATATTCATTATGTTATAGTGTTGAATACATCATAATTATTTTTGTATTATTATTTAGACTGAACCTCATGCTACGAGTGATAGACCTACAACAAGAAGAGGAAGACAAACTCTGGTAATATTTCTATTTAAGTAGATTATGTTCATATATAGATATTTATATTCGTGTTATTCTTTTTTAATTAAAGGAAAGAGGAAGTTGAGTGCTCGTAGTGCAAGACCAAAGGCTGTTGCCAAAAATCTACTGAGATTGAAGTGACTGTGACTGGGGTACATATTTAATTAAAAGTAATAATTTTGTTTGAGCCTATTGATTTTTATTACTTATTTACATGTGTGAATTTTGAAAATAGATGGCAGAAGATATTTGTAGCCAAGGTCCATCTGGAGTGAAGTTTAGGGTTCCTCCACCAATGGCTTTGCATCCACATAATTTCATTGGAGGTCAGGTGCAATTTGGGGGTGCAAGCACTAGTAAGTCAGGCTTCCTCCAACCGCTTCACTTGTTTAGTCATTTCATCAACTCTTTGTGTTGTGCCCTTTAGCGTAGTAGCTAACTCCAAGTTTTCAGATACCAAATTGTCAATCCTAGTAAGCATAAGAGGGAATTGAGCATGGCCAGCCACTTCATACTGATCAGCCCAAAGAAAGAAATCGCAACCAGTACCGTTCAAGGACTCGGGACAGGTATGAAACAATCTACCAAAGCTCCTTGCCTTTTGTAAAACGTACGTACGGGTGGCTTTTCCACAATAGCAAACCAGGTATTGCTTATTCTTTTGTGCAGATGATTCGGAGGAAGATGACATTTTTCTCCTTCTCTTTTTCTCTTCTTCTTCTCTTCTTCTTCTCTTTTATCTTCTTTCTTCTATGTAATTTTGTTTTGTGATGGTAGGTGGGCTGTGGTTGAGTTGATTTATAAAGATAGAATAGGGTGGGGTTAGGTATTAATTTGGGCGCCAAAAATTTTTGTATTTTACCGCCAAAAAAAAAAATATTACAGGTGCTTTGGGACCAAAATTGCAAGATTTTGCAATTTTGGTCCCAATATTTAAGATTACATCCAGTGGGACCAATACTGCTAACGGGAGTTAACGGAACAGTTGACGGTGGGACTACTTTTGCCGAAAAAAAAGTTTGGGACCAAAACCAAATGGGACCGTGACGGGCGGGACCAGTTTTGCAATTTTCTCGCCCAATAATCAGGCAAAATTTCACATGCAAGGCTTGAGGCAAAATTACCCGCCTGCATGTGAGGGGGCGTGTTAGAGTAACTCGATTAAGTATTAAACGGTTTATCTCTCTATAAGCTTAAGCTTTTAGATGAGGTGATCGTTTAACTTGGTATCAGAGCCCATAGTTAACAAAGGTCTAGGGTTCGAACCTCACCGCCACCGATTTATGAGAAAATTTCACATGCAACGGTTATAAAATTTTATAATATTATACCATTCGTTATTAATTTAAATTAAAATTAGAAGTAAAATGATAAAATTACTATAAAAATCAAATATCACTAGCAAGCGATCCTCGCTAATCCAACATGCAATGAATGTGGAGGCACGTATAAAGCAAGTTGATGAGAAAGTTATTGCAAGAAAATATATTCACATTATTTTAAGGATAATATAATTATGGGTCATGTATATGGCGGCACACAGGTGGCCGCCGTGAATGGCAGATCGGGCAGTGGGCTCTGGATTTGCTGACTTTCTTTTGTATTATTCCATCAGCACGTCATTCGCATTCCCATTTCCATTCTGATGAGGACTATGGCGACTATGGTGGTGCTCATTACAATCAGAACATGACTGCCATGCTTCTTTGTGCTTGAATCTTGATCACTATACTACTCCCCGGCCTTCTCCCGAAAAGCTTTTCACGGGTACTTTATATATTGAGTTTAAAATTTTTTGTTTTTTTAATAATATTCTCTTGCGAGACGGGTATTTGTGAGACCAATCAATCTATTGTTTAAGTATAATTATTATATAAATAAAGTATGTTTATTGATATTTAAATTATGTTTTTAGTGAATGATATTATAACACACTTTAATTTATTATTCATCGTACTTTAAAAAAAGTAAGTTAGATGTGTTGAGTGAGAATGACCATTTTTTTTAAATATATTGAAAGTTTTGAGATTTTCATTATTTTTAGATAGCAGAGAATGTAGTGAGAAAAAAAAATGAAAAGAAAAAGTGACGAGTAGAAAAAGGAATATGAGTTGGTTTTTTGTGTCTCAAGTGTACAAAATGTGAAAGAGTGCAACATTTTGTTTTAAAGGATATATACACTTTAATTATTTTGTTTTAAAGGGTATACACTTTCATTAAAAAAAATATTTTTTTCAGAAAATAAAAGGTAAATATTTTTTAGTTATACTAAAAGATATACAATTTAATACTAAATGGTATATGGATGCACCGGTGTCCAAGTTTTTGCCAAGGAATATTTATGTTTCTAAACAATAATAACTATAATGCCAATCGTTCTTTTTTTCTTTTAATTTTAATTAAAGATAATTTCACTATAATGATGGTTTCATTTACCCTATAGTTCATGTTTGACTTTTTCTTATATTAATTTAATTAATTCTTAGAACATCATTGTAATTTCGGCATGGGCTCACTCCCCACTTTATGAAATATGAGATGGAATATGGTGGGGAACAGGGAATTTGATTTGTGTAATTTCACTCTTTTTTTCATGTTGTATTATATTCTAGTGGTTCATCTCCTATTTTATTTTATCCCTAATAGATCTTGGTCTAATAGATCTTGTTAGGAGCAATGCAAAATACGAGAGAACTTTAGGTGTACCTCAATATCAAGGTAAATAAAATTCGATCCAATCTCTACCTCAATTCACTGGCTTTAACAAACAAGTATCTTCCTACAACCACTAGTCTACAATGTGAAGGAGTCGGGACGACGAAGAATCCTCGTTTCGACTGGACTAGGGAGTACTTGGTAGAGGCTCAGTCCCTGAAATGTGTGATGATGCATCATCCTTTGATATGGCCACATAGTTCACTGGTGCCACAGGCCTCGTATCTCTCTTACCGTCTTTATTCACTGATCTCGAACCATTCTGATGAGCGTTCAGAGAGAGCCGTCTGCTACTACCATTGGCTCCTCCGTTGGCTCGTGGAGCAACTGCTTTCTTGGCTGAAGGTGGTCGAGCAGGGCTTGGTGTTGACCCAAACATGCCATCCTGTTCTTTGTTAAACTGTTCATTGAACTTTTTCTGGTCCTGTAGAAAAGAGGAATAAAATTTTCAATTTTTGTTTGAATACACTATGAATGGCTTTTATGTAATCACCATCATATATGTATGCAAAAATTATCAATAAGAGAATGAGACTTACCCTTAACCTCTTCTTCTCCTCTTCTCTCTCGTGTCTGAGCATTGCGTACTCGTCTAGCATTGCAAGTAAAGGAACACCATCGTAACTGAATGTCATCCCACGATCTTGCTCCCAAGCACGAGTTTTTGCAACCAAGCTATCAACAAGAGCTGGACGAAGTGCAATAACCAAATATTAGGATCAAAATATATGTGCACCTTTTTTTACAAGGCACAAAATCATCTACCTCGAGCTTCGAGTAGACAAAAATGAATGTAATGATAGAGGTCCTATAGCCAAGAGATGGATATCTTATGGTTCTAATACCTGGAATTTTGTTGACAAAAATTCGTGCCTTTTCTGCTCTCTTCAAATTCAAATGCGCACCCCTACTTGCATTGTACCTATTTTCATCCTGTTTAACCAACAGTAATTCATATTTAGATTAAAACATATTATCAAGTGCCAGAAAAACATATGGTTTGGGAATGAATCTACAGGCTTTTTTTTGTTGCACCACAAGGTATGCTAGAATTTATCTGATTCAAGTATAAAAGAGAAGTTGCAGATCAGCCTGAGTTCAAGGATGATACTGCTGGCGTAATTCGCATGCCGAAAGTTAAGAAAATCAAACAGAGAAAGAGGTGCAGTATCCAAACTTTTATATAAAAAATAATCAAACAAAGCAGCAGAGAAAGTACAAAAATTAAAATCAGAAATTCCACGAGACCAACTCAAGCAATTTGAGGTGGCATTCAGCCTCCATTAAACAAGAGGGATGGGGTTTCAAGTTGTTCCTCTGATCCTACTACTTAAATGTCAAAGGATTAAAACTTTTGACGAAATTCAAAGAAATGATGGTCAACAAAGAAAGTGCACATCTGAAGAAGGAAGAAGTTAAGTACTCTGTTGTAGTCTTCAAGCCAACTTTCCTCTTCACAAGCCGACATCCATTTCTCAACCTTATCCAATATATCCTTCCTGCTCGAAGCCTCTTCCTTTGCTTTTGCTATCTGATCATCCATGTCAGCCAACAACTCTACTGGCTCAACACTACCTGAGTCGATAAGAGACAGAATTTTTTCACGAGCAGCCTCAGTATCGATCTCTATGTGAGCATGAGCAAATATCTCCTCAAGTTCAGTTTGTCTCTTAAAAGCAATTTCTTTCATTCTGCTAGCTTTAAGCTGGTCAAGCCTTTCAACTTCCACTTCAGCCTTTAAAAGTTTCAAAAGTCATTAAATTCAGGCGACAATTCTCCTTGTATATGCAATTTTAAGTTTTATGATATTAGGGCATCAAACCTGTTCAATAATGTCCGTAGCAAGAGCTCCAGGAACAATAACCTCATCCACTGAAGCAGAAATATTGCAGGTAACATGATCAAAGATCTTGCGCTCCTCTGGGGATGTATCCATCAAATTCCAAAGATCAATTAACTGAGTTGCTAATTCTTGCAGCTGAAGAGAAAAATGAGTCAAAAGTTACCCACGCATGGTGCAGATAAGGTAAAAAGTTTATCTTCATGATTATAAAAATTCCTCACAGACACATCATGTATCATATTGACGCAAAATATGTGAACGAAAAGAAATAAATTGAAGTAGAGGACCATTATCCACAACAATAAACATATCGAGTTATATTTATAAACAATTAGAAAAGGAAGTTTGCACAACAGTTTGAACTTGAAAACAGCCTATCTATGATGAATCAATCACATAAAAGGATTGAAGTAAACTGAGTATAATTTCATATTATGATACTTATGCTGATGCTTAAATGAAAAGTTCATATCAGAATCAGGACAAGGCGAACAATCACAGCAGAAAATCAGCATTACCTTATGCAGTCTTGTCTTCTTATCCTCCTCCAAAGCCAAAACAGTCTTGGCCAATTTAGATAGTGTATCATTGCTTATGCTTTTAGACTGTACACTGCGAGAGTCATTTAGGCTTGGATGAACTTCTGTGACAGTACTAAAGAAGTCCTTACCAAGGACGGCACAGAGATCATGCACAGTGCTTACAAATTCTAGAACCTTATGCAACCTCTCACTCTGCAAAATCAAGAAAAAAGATGATCCATGAAGAATTTACAGCTAAGAAATCCAAAAGCTTTTGATGCTTTTTCAAAAACCTCACCTTTTCCTTTTGAAGGTTTTGAAGCTGAGCACGAAACTCATCTAATTTCTTTGTGGACAGGTCTGATTCATCAACTGCAGGACTCTCTAACTGCTCTTTAGTTCCTGCAATTTCTGCACATATCTTCTGTATTTGAGACTGAACATCAGAAAACTCTTTTATCCTGTCATCTTTCTGCTTCCAAAGTCTTTCCAATGCGGGAGCAATAGCTTCGAGCTGTTCCTTGATTGTTCCTGACGTCTTCTCAGGCTTCAAAACAAACACACAAGACAATAGATGCTCTTAGATTCTACACTCTACTTTAGACCAGATAGTATTGACTGCATACCTATCCTGACCATTTGAGAGAGTTCTGTAAAATCATGAAGTTGGTTTTCAGATAATGGAAAGAATACTTACAACCCCACCATAAGTCTTCTCTCCAAGTGCTGATAAGAGGTTTGTGAGTTCAACTCTAGCATCAGCCAATGTCTGAAGAAGGTGCGCCCTAGATTTCACAGCGTGGTCAACTTTTCTCTTGTATACATCCAAGCATTCTTGCTCCAACTGAAGAAGCATTTTGTCTCTTTCATCATCAGTTTCACCAACTTCATCCCAGATTTTCTGCATGAAAACAAAGATTCCTCAGGGCCAGTTTGCAAGAGATTTACAGCAAGTGAAAAACAGAGTAAAACTCGATACTGTAGCATTGAAAATTGGATTGCCTGCAACTGCTGCAACAAAGACCCACAAGTAAGTGGGCTTTCAGCTTCTACCGCTGCCATTCCACTATGCGTCAGGCAAACCTGAGAATTGATCAAATTTCAGCATAATTATTCCCCCAACGGCTAATTACCAGTTATTGTCATAGTTGTTAAAGGCGCGCCTAAGGCGCTCAGGCTCAGGGGTCTGCGCCTAGATTGTTGATTTTTTGCTATTCCAGGCTCATGTATCAAAGGCGCGCGCCTAGGTGCGCCTCTTCAACATCCTTTTTTTTTTAATTTTTTTGAATTTGGTACTCAATTATTAAAGGGTTTGCACGTTTTTAAGATAAAAATGGACAGCCCGCTTATAAAATGAAATAAATAGAGAATTAGGGTTAGGGTTTTAGTACTTGAACTTTCAAAACAAAGACAAAAAGGTGGGTTGCCTTCACCTCCACCATCTGCCGCTTACTTGAACTTTATTTGTGTGTATGTTTTATCTGTTATAATGCTATTATTAATTATTATGTATCATTATGTGATGTTATGTGATTTTTACTTTAGTTTAGTTAGGTAATATGATTGTAAGTAGGATATATTTGTGTATATACATTGTATATTAAGTTTTGGGCAAAATGTAGCTTAGGCGCGCGCCTCGGGCGCGCCTAGGGGTCTGTGCGCCTTGGTGCGCCTCTCGCTTTTAACAACTATGGTTATTGTAAATTATGGAAAAAACTATTACAATTTACAGGTAGTCAACAAAATAGTTCAAGTTTTATTAGCAAGTTATAAAAAATGAAAACTTTAATAAGTTGCGATTGCAGTAAAGATCATGTAGTAATTTAATAGTTTTCCATGAGAATTGCGAAAAAAGAGTGACCAGCAAAACTCAAACTAACTTACAGAGTGGCATTAACAGCAAAACGCTTCAACTACTTGGCTCGATAGGCAAATTTTTTCTTTTTTTCTTTTTTACAGAGTGCATCACTCAAGTACTCAACAACAAAATCAACTCAGCACCAAACTGTTATTGAAACAAGCTAAGAATCAAAAGTGTAGGCATAACACATTTAAGAAGCTTAAACATGCTGTTCTATTCACAGAAAGAGAGAGTGAGAAAGAATCCACACCCACACTAGCGCACACATTAAACACAAGTTTAAGCAAGTAAGCAACTATACAACGCACAATTTTAAGCACCACATCCCACTGCAAAATGCTCAATGTAAAACCCTAAAGCAAGTAAAACACACACACACACACAAAGGCGCAGAAATGCATAACAAGTTAACAACACGCACACAAAATGCACATCAACAGGCATCACAATGCGTTAACGAACACAGACAGGCAGCCATTGGCATCAAACCAACGAAATGTAGCAGCGAGCAACAACATCAACGGCAACAATCATTCAGCACGCACATTTTCATATCCACCGCGAAATCATGCACAGTAGAGAAACACTCACCGAATCGCTGCTTATGAGTTGGAGATCGGTGGATTGAAGCTTAGATCTAGAGATAATTTAGGTGTCCAACAGAGTGAGACTGAGTGTGTCGAAAGGACAGGAGAGGACAGGTGAGAGTGGACTGGAAGCAGAGAAAAGGATATATGAGAGGAAAATAATGTGATGGGGCCATCTATGCAAACGTCGTCGTTACTTTCTCAATTTATTATATTTATTTATTATTGTAGTCTTGAAAAGTGAAGATCTTTTGTGCGGTTACTTTTATACCCCGCCTTCTTTGCTTATTTACGGAACTTGACACTCTCGCTGCCATGTGAACTTTCTAAGTCGTTTTTTGTTTTTTAATTTAATTTAATTTTCTTTTATGGAGTTTATTTTATTTATTGTTTAGATTCATGAAAATATAATATACGCAAAAGCTGAAATATCCGGCGCCGGCCGGAAAGTTTCTTACGATTTACGAGGCTTGTGAATTATAAAAATGGATTACTTTCAAATTAGCATAAACAAAGGATTTATACAAATAAAATGCAAGCATTAAGTGCATCACAACAGTGTAAATAAATGGTTTTTTTTCTCAAACAATAGGTTCCATTTACTTGGCCAATGAACTACATGGATCTCTACGGCAAACAACCGATAGAATAATAGAGTTACAACATCTCACTAAAAAGACTTTAAAATCTCGACAAGAGGACACAACAGTCCGTAAAGGAGACAAAATGGTATAAGCAAAGTTCAAACAGTAAAAAAAAACATCAAATGACTAACCAATACAATCGGTTGAACAAAGCAACCTAGTTAAATCCATAGATGAAATCTCTAAACTCAACCATGAGAAAAACTCACTGAAACTGAAAAAAAAGACTAAGAATAATAGATCTAAAAATAAAAATGGCCAAAGAAGGCAAGCCTCCTCTCCACCCGACCACCGCGCCACCACTGTTCCGCAACCACCGACTAATCTCTCTTCACCACATCTCAGGCCCAGATCTAGGTCCCACCGGCATTCTCCGACCTGACCTTGTAGGAGGCGCGAACCCAATCAGTTGAGGGTAATCCTGTGAACGAGCCAGGAGCCAAAGCTCAGGAAGAAGAAAGAGCTGGCCGCTTCCATGCGCCGTCACTGGTCAATGTCGTTGCAGAAAGAAGGGAGGGAGAGAGGGGGGCAGTAGTGGTGGAGAGGGGGAGATGTTTGTCGGATCTGAAAGTTGAGAGAGAGAGAAAATAGTGGGAGATGTTTATTGTACATCACCAAGTAAAAAGTTCAAATATTTTTTCCTGGAAAAAAAAAATCTTTGTCATTCTAATTCAATCCAATGAATTTATTCATTTGATTTTTAAGTAATCACCCTTCTTTATACCTTTTTATTTTTTTAAACAAATATTGTATCTAATATATGTTTTAATCATTTATTTATTATTAATAATATCATAATACCCTTAATTTTTTTTATTTTTTTTATAATTTATGTGTGTAGAAAGATGGACGGAGTACTATACAAAAATATTTAAAATGTTAAATCGGATCGAATTCAAGTACAAGTATATTAAATCTTAATAAAATGACAACGTGAACATAAAGTTGACACGTTTAATTATTAAGAATCATAAATTTTCTTTATCCTGCTTATTTATGACAAAAATAAAAGGGCCTCCAAAGAATAGGTTAATAAAAAATAAAAAAAATAAAAAACGCTCCAAAATTCTAATTTAAATGGAACAAAATTTTGTTGCACGTAGTTTAAATAAATTACTTTAATTAATTTTATAAAATAATATTCTTATGATTTAAAAAAACATTTTTATTAATTTAATAATATAGTACTGCCATAAAGTTGGGATCACTTATTACTTTTTATTAAAATTGTTATTATTATTTTTTATTTATACTATATCACTGTCACTTTTCATTAATTTAAATATTCGCTCCGTCTCAACTTCAATTTCATATTTTTTGTTCTGATCCGTCCCTTATTTAACTCCACATTTCCATAAAATGAAAAAAAACTAATTAGTATAACATATATAACATATTTTACCATTTATTTATTACCAAAAATATCATACTATCCTCAAAAGCTGTCAAAAAGTGACTTTCTTAAATTCCATTGAAATAAAATATTACTCCATCCCACAATTCTTGTTACGTTTCCTTGCTTATATTTTAGGGTTTACTTAGGTGACCCGTGGTCACCGGTAACTCCCTCACATGAGGTGGGGTGACCGGTGACTATGAGTCACTTAAGAATTGCCCCATAATTTACACATCTTATAAAAACTGCACATTATTTTAAAATGGACTGCAGAGGAAAGAGCAACATACTTAAAATACTAGAACAGACTTTGTTAGTGTAAAATTTAAAATATTAGAATGGAAAATGATGTATTACTCTCTCCATCCACAAAAATGTCACTATAATGCACCTAAATTATTAAATATTATTTTACGTATAGTAGATATTATTAGCAGATAATTTTATGTATAGTAAGATAATATTAGTAGTGAGTAATGTGTCATATGACATTTTTACAATATTATTAGCAGATAATTTTATGTATAGTAAGATAATATTAGTAGTGAGTAATGTGTCATATGACATTTTTACAATAAATGAAAGGTACATTTTTACAATAAATGGATACCTTCCAATACCGTAAAATGAAAACTTTTGGAGTGAACATGGAGAAGTATTATTAAGAAAAAAAGTAAAAAAAAAAAAATATTTACCAAAAAAATTAAAAAATATGCATTATTACTAGAATTTACCACAAATTTCCGTGAGCAACGCAAGTGAAAAAAAAAACTTCTGGTAAACAAAATACAAATGCAATGGTTGTACTTGCTACCTGAAATCACACTTTAGTACCTTTCTACAACCACTAGTCTACTGCAATGAGGTACAAGAAACGACATATAGATACACAAGTATACATCCTGGTCTCAACTGTCTATGGAGTACATGGAAGGGCTTCACTCCCAGAAATGGGTGATCCCGAATCCTCTTTTGATATGGCCACGTAGTTTACCGGAGCAACGGGCCTCGTATCTCTCTTCCCATCTTTGTTCACTGATCTTGACCCATTTAGAGAGAGTCGTCTGCCGTTGGCACCTCCGTTGGCTTGTGGACCAACAACTTTTTTGGTAGTAGGCTGTCGGGCTGGGCTTGGCGTTGTACTGAACATGCCTTCCTGGTCTTTGCCCACAAGCTCGCTGAACTTCTTCTGATCCTGTAAAGAAAAAGAATTGTACTTTAATTAATGGTGGTGGGAGATTAGAAACAAAAGAACATCATCTTATGAGTTGAGATATTGGAGGGGACAAATAACTTTTCAACAACAAACTAGGCATTTATCCTGATTCCCACATGTGGGGTCAGTCACATGGATCATGTCTCGCCGTTGCTTTCAGTGTAAACACATGTTCTTTACTTCTTTTATCCAACTATAATGTATCTTTTCTAATACTAGTTTGTATGCAATTCTTATGTAGCTCTTTCTCTTCTACTTCTAATCTTGAATCAATGATTCGTGACTTTCCATGAATCTTACTGGGAAAGGTGCAAATTTCAATTTAAGTAAAATATAGAAGAATGAGATTTACCCTTAGCCTCTTCTTCTCCTCTTCTCTCTCATGTCTAAGCATTACATACTCGTCTAGCATCGCGAGTAGAGGAACACCATCATAACTGAATATGATCCCTCGCTCTTGCTCCCAAGTACGAGTTTTGGCAACCAAGCTGTCAACAAGAGCTGGAAGGACAAGACAAAATCAAGAATTAGGATAAAGCAAAAGAACTTGTGAATGTTTAAGAACCATTCCACAGTAGAAGGGTAGAAACTTCAGTTTTTTTTATGAGAAAGAGATGTAAACATTATCTGCATTGAGAATCAATTTGAAGAAACAAGAATTAAATGTAGGAGGTTAAATACCTGGAATTTTGTTAACCAAGATTCGTGCCTTTTCCGCTCTCTTCAGATTCAAATGTGCACCTCTGCTAGCATTGTATCTGTTTTCATCCTGTTTACGATAACCAATAATTAGTATTAACAAGTATTTATCATCAATACATGATTCAGAGGTTGCAGAAATCAAGGGATAATGCAGCAGCAAGATTAATGCATCATTAGATTGAGAAAAAATCAAACTTAAAGGTCATATTAGAATCTTTAAATCCCAAAATTTGGACAGGCTTAGAGAAACAGTTGGAGTTTCGAATCCTTAAATGTACTCCAACTTCCCATAGAATAAAAGGTTTTGAAGTCTAAAGATATTAATTTAAAATAAAATCCAAAAGTGCATCTCAAGTCCAATGAATAAAAAAAACATTTTACATTGCTTTTAGTGTTGTTGAAGTGTCTATCGAGCCGAGTGAGCCCAATTATCACATAACGTAGTTCGGCTCAAGTATTTGACAGCCAGAAGGAAAGCAACTTTTGATTATCAAGCTCTGCTTGAGTGCAAGTAACAATATACAATAAAGCAAGTGCACAATTGAGGTAAAAAAGGTAGAAATGTAGAAGTTAAATTGAACGAATATATTACCCTGTTGTAATCTTCAAGCCAACTTTCTTCTTCACAAGCTGACATCCATTTCTCAACCTTGTCCAATATATCCTTCCGGCTTGTAGCTTCTTCTTTTGCTTTTGCTATCTGATTGTCCATGTCAGCCAATAACTCTGCCGGCTCAACACTCCCTGAATCAATAAGAGAGAGAATTTTTTCTCGTGCAGCCTCACTATCAATCTCTATGTGAGCATGAGCAAATATATCCTCGAGCTCAGTTTGTCTCTTGAAAGCTATTTCTTTCATCCTGCTAGCTTTGAGCAGATCAAGCCGCTCAACTTCTACTTCAGCCTTTAAAAGATGCAGAATTCATTAAATTCAAGGAACAAATATTACCGTTTATAAAAGCTTCAAAATTAAGATATGAAGGCTGCAAACCTGTTCAATGAGGTCCAAAGCAAGAGCCCCAGGAACATTAACCTCATCAACAGAAGCGGAGATATTATTGGTAACATGATCAAATAGCCCACGCTCCTCCGGGGGAGTGTCCATCAAATTCCATAGATCAATTAACTGAGTAGCCAATTCTTGAAGCTGTAGAGAGATAAATGAGTCTGAAGTTACCCATACATGTTAAAGGATAAGGTAAAGAATACATATCCTAAATTACAAGTATTCACGACTAATAAAAGTAGAATCATAACAATTGAAAATATGTGCATGACAAGAAAATAAAATTGTAACTACATATTTTTCATCATCAACAGGAAATATCTAAGATATTATTATCAATTTATAAAGCAAAATTAGCCAAAATGTTCAAACCTGAAACAGCCCATCAGGCATCTATAATGAATCAATCACATTAATGGAGTGTGAAAATCAGAGAATAGTTCAAGATTCAATGAATAAGCACATACTATAACTTATACAATCCTATAAGGTACAAAACTTCAAAATAAAATCTGTGAGTGATATTTTTTCATATTAAATACCAAGAGAACATCTAATGCATAAAAGAAAAGGGTAGAGCTTGTAGTATCCATCAGTCATTATTGATTCCCATTTCAGGTAAAATTATTCTACCAGAAAACTCATTACAAAAGTTTCTCCAGAAGAAAATCAGCAAGGAGATCATGAAATTACCTTCTGCAGTCGTGTCTTCTTATCTTCCTTCAGAGCCAAAACAGTCTTGGCCAATTTAGATAGAGTATCATTACTTATGCTTTTTGACTCCACACCACGAGAGTCATTTAGGCTCGGATGCACTTCTGTTACAGTAGTAAAAAAGTCCATGCCAAGGACAGCACAAAGATCATGTACAGTGCTCACAAATTCAAGAACTTTGTGTAACCTCTCACTCTGCAAAATCAGGAGAACAAAACATGGCGAATCATTAGTTAATATTATAGCGTTAATTGAACAGCAAGCATAAAATAATTACCATGACATATTAAAGACCGTACCTTTTCCTTTTGAAGGTCTTGGAGCTGTGCACGAAATTCATCTAATTTCTTTCTGGATAAATCTGATTCATCAACAGCTGGACTCTCCACTTGCTCACTAGAACCAGCAATTTCTGCACATATCTTTTGTATCTGGGATTGGACATCAGAAAACTCTTTTATTGTGTCATCTTTCTGCTTCCAAAGTTTTTCCAGTGCAGGAGCTATAGCTTCAAGCTGTTCCTTAATGGTTCCTGTAGTCTTCTCAGGCTGCAAATGACCAAACAACAAAAGAGACAACCTCAGATACGTCGTATTACACCAAACAGTAGCGACATAGCTGCTCTGACATTATGTTCATTTCAAAGAGAGGCAAAAATACATATAGTTGGTTTTTATGTAATGGAAGGAGAACTACTTACAATCCCACCATATGTCTTTTCTCCAAGAGCTGAGAGGAGGTTGGTGAGTTCAACTCTAGCATCGGCCAGTGTCTGAAGTAGTTGCACCCTAGATTTCACGGCCTGGTCAACTTTTCTCTTGTATACATCCAAGCACTCTTGCTCAAGCTGAAGGAGCATTTTGTCCCTTTCCTCATCAGTTTCACCCACTTCATCCCAGATTTGCTGCATCAAAGCAAGAATTGATTTTACCAGTGTGCCAGAGTTTTAGAGTAACTGAAACACAGAGAATGGGTTGTAACATGTAGACTCTAAGAAATAAGCTTGCCTGCAACTGCTGCAATAAAGATCCACAAGTAATTTGTCCAAGAAGAGGATTCTCAGCTTCTACTGCCGCCATTCCACTATGGCTTGAAACAATCCTGACAAATGATCAAACTTCAGTATCATGATATTGCACATGGCAACTTTGTGGGAAAGCAACGAGATAACAGAACAGTTCCAATTCAAATCAATAAAACATAATGCATAATCAGCTATGGGGCGTATCCTACTGACCATCAAAGAGATTGACGGAAAGGGCAACAACTCAACTCAAGCTTTCACCAAATTGAGCTACTAATGCAGTGCCATTAACAATGATACAATGCATTCATCAGCTCCCTAAGAATTAACATATCCACCAAGTTTACAAGGGGACCATAAGCCAAATCTCAAACAACATAAATTCCAGAGCCTAGAATGTAACTCCTTACGGATAACATTCACTAATGAAAAAAAAAACCAACAACAATAAAGCAACAATCACACAAGAAAGATGCTAGTAGTAAGCTGTTTAAAGCACCAAAGGCATAATTTTAAGCACCACATTCCAATAAAAATGCTAAACTTTAAAAACTTCAAATTTACACTAATACACACATACCCAACTTACACAAATACAAAATAATGCTCAAATAATGAGACATATTGAACTCACAGTAAGTCATGATCGAAAACAATGCTAAAATAAAAAACCTCAAGCATCTAGAACCCCCCTCCCCCCACCCAAAAAAATATACATATCACACAAATGAACAAGTCCACAGAAACTAACACCAAATGCACTACCAACAAGTAAATGGCCAATTACAAACAGACAATGTAGCCATCCGTATCAAGTCAAACAAGATTTCCAACGCAGGAAACAACACTTGCACTCATCTGCAATGGAGCATTCCCATTATCTCCAAAAAATTCACAAAAAAAGCGGTTACTAAGATACAGTCTTACCAGATCGCACCGTCTGAGTCGGATATCGGTTGATTCGGAGTCAGATCTAAGAAGTTATTTTTGGCGCAGTGTGTGTGAGTGCGTGTTTCCGGAAGGACTAAAGTGAGAGTAGAAAGAGTGATGGAGTGAAGCAGGAAAATTTAAGTAGATATATTTTGAGGTGAGAGGAGAAAAGAAATGATGGATTATGGGTGGGGTAGGTGGGCCCATGGAACGTCGTCGTCTCTGACCAAGGATTTCTAGCCGTGTTTTTTGGGTTATTTACGGTACTTGACACTGGAGGTCTTCGGGGAAAGGACTTTTCTGCCCTTATTATTTTAAATTTTCAGTAGTACATTACTTCCTGTCCCATGAAAAAGAGTTATTTTTACTATTTCCATGGAGATTAAGAAATATGAAGTAGTATTTTAATGTGTAATAGGTTGAGAAATACGGAGTATAATAATTTAATGTATAGTGGGTAGTTGTATTTGTGTTGGGTGTGGATTCCATGAAGATAAAGTGATTAATTTATATGGGTCCTATCTATTAAAAAATTAAATGTAACTCTTATAGTGGGACGCCCTAATTAGTACTCTAACTCCAATAACTCTTGTGGCGGGACGAAATGAGTACTCTAATTAGGGGTGATCATAATATTTTCAAAACTACCTAAATCGTCTGAATCAAAGTGTTATACCGCAGTTGATTATTTTTCATAATAATTCGAGGTCTTTTTGTGCAAAGTTGCACCACATAGTCGGGAAAACTACGTTTTTTCATTAAAAGTCAACCACACCACACCGTTTTACTTCATTTATAATTAACTATCAATATCATAATTAATAATCATCGATCTTTAAATTAATATATATATATATATATATACTAGTACAAAACCCGAGTATTACGCGGGGTATGAAATTATATAATAAAATTAATTATAATAAAATTAATATGTATTAATCAAAATAAATTAAAAAAATAATGAACTAATTAATAAAAAATTAAAAGAAAAAAAATTGATGGCAAAGAAAATATTATAAAATAAAGACAAAGTCTCTTGTGAGACGCTACTTATGTGAGATCGTTTGTGAAACGTGTTAAAGTATGTCTATTATATAGATAAAATATGTTTAATTGTTATTAAAGTATGTTTTGTAAAGTATGATGGATGATGAATTGAAGTATGATTTTATGATATTATAATATGATTCATTATTGACATATTTTAACTACAAATAAATATATTTTACCTATATAATAAGCATACTTTAATAATTTGTCAACCCGTCTCACAAGAGAGTCTCTATAAATAAATTAATGTTGTATATTATAATCTAAAGAAATAGAAATAGATAAACTTAATTTATATATAAAAAATTATCAAAATAAAAAATAATTTATAAAAAAGTTAATGATAAATTATTAAAAAAGAAATATAAAAATTAAAAGAAGTAAAATTACTAATGAAGAATAAATATTATAACGAATTCAATATGTATTATTAAAAAAAAATAAAAATAAATTTAATATATATTAATTTTTATAAAAAAATTAAGACCAAATTAATCAAATAATTTGTATAGTTGACTAATAAAAATATTATAATAAAATTAATATATATTAATAAAATGAAAAAAAACTCACGTCTAATATATGTTAAAAAAATATTATAACAAAATTAATTAATCAACTTATAAAAAGAAAAAAATTATCGTTCATGAAAATGTTTTAACAATTAATATATGTTTTAATCAAAAAAATATAATAAGAGATAAATTTAATATTCACACTAATAAAAATAAAAATTAAGTAAAAGAAATTTTAAAAAATATAAAAAATCATAATGAAATTAATAAAAAAAATATGTATATTTAATCATTAAAGAAATAAATTATAACAAAATTATTATATAGTAATAAAAAAATATTATAAATCAATTTAAAGAAATAAGAAAAGAAAAAACAACATAACAAAACTAATTTAAAAAATGGTAAATTTGACAATTAAGAAAAATAACGAAAGATATATTTCATTTTCGTACTAATAAATTTTTTTTTTAGAAAATAGAATTAACACAAAAAAATTATAAAAGAAAAAAAGATAATAAAAAATTAGTATATTTTAATTTTAATTAGTAAATCTCTTTATCTCTTAATCATATAAGAAATAATATAAATAATATTAAATGAATACACAGGATATATATATATATATATATATATATATATATATATATATATATATATATATATATATATATATATATATATATACACGCACCTTCTAAGTAAAATAAATTTATTAATTAAGATATGTTCATAAAATAATAATTAAAACTTAAGAATAATTAGAACTAAAATTTATGTATATAATTGAGAATAAAATAATAATTAAAACTTAAGAATAATTAAAACTAAAATTTATGTATATAATTGAGAATAATTTTAGATGAATAGCATAAAAAATGTGAATTTATCGACTAAAGAAAATATTATAACAAAATTAATAATATATATCTAATAAAAGAAATAATATAAAAAGAATTTAAAAAATATATATAACAATAAAGAAGGAAGTTACAAATTTACGTATAAATTTGACTAAAAAATTCAAAATAAATAAAAATAAATAAATTTATTATATATATTAATTAAAATAAATAAAAATATAAACTTAAAAGATAAAAGATATGGAAAGATCTAGTGTATATTTGATTGTTGAATAAAAAAATTAATATAGGTAATCAAAAGAAATTGAAAAAAATTAAAAATATGAATTGGTAGATAAAAAAATTACAAATGCACACATAAATTTGAGTAATAAAATTTAAAATAAATAAATAATAAATAAATTTGACTTGTTTACATATTAATCAAAAGAATTTAATGTATTAATATGATAAATAAATATAAAAGAATTTAATGTATTAATATAATAAATAAATGAAATTCATAAACATAAACATGAGATTTAAAATTCATAAAAAAGTTTGAAGGTTTCTTTTAAAAAAATCACAACGAACAAAAAAAAGGAAAAATTGAATAGCATAAAAAATATTAAAGTCAATATACATAATAAATAACATAACATAAATTAATATATACGCATTAATATAAACAAATAAATATATTATTGTTTAAAAATAATTTTGTTAAAAAATTAATAGAAATTTAAAAAGAATCAAAAGAAATAACCAAAAAATAACAAAAGAAAAAAACTGTGAATTGATCGACTAAAAGAAAATATTATTACAAAATTAATAATAAAAAAATCACATACCATCAATTCTTTAAGGTTGGGGGAGAAACCTTCAAAATAATTTGTGTGTTTGAAGTGAGTAGACATCTATATTTATAGATGTAGAGGAAATAAATTTTGATTTGATCACATCATATTCAAATCTTAAATAAATACATGCATTTATCTTCATTAAATTTAAATTTTAAATAATAATTAATATATGATCTACGCAAGATATATATGTATATATGAAAATATATATCCTACTAAATAATATTAATAAATAAAAATAATAATTAAAAACTCAACAAAAATTGTGAAAGCGACGACACCTCATCAAAACTAAACTCTCATTTAGTATATTAAATATATATATATATATATATATATATATATATATATATATATATATATATATATATATATATATATATATATATATATATATATATATATATATATATATATATATTTGACATGCTATTTTTAATCTAAGTTTTTAGTTTTTATATAGCATAATAACATATATTGTAGTTTTTTAATATTAATTCTCTTAAAATATATTAAAATTTTAATAATTTTTATTGTTATGTATCGTATATTTTAATTAATTTTTTCATTTTATTTATACTCTTTTAATTAAAATATATATAAGATAAGTTTAGTTAATTTAAATTTTATGTTGTTAACACTGGATGTTTGTTTTGAGTTTAAATTGATTTAATAAACTAGTGAATAGTGTTTGTTTTGTTTGTTTTGAGTTTAATTAGGATATGTTTAAACTTTAACTAAAATCAAGTATTAAATGAGGTGAGAGAATATGAGAGAGAAAAGAAGAAAAAAGTATCAATGGAGAAGAAAGAATATATAATAGGGGTGGGATAAGTGTTGATAGGGTGGTTAGTTGTATATAAGAGAGATTTAAGAAGATTTATTAAATCTAAATCTAGAAGATTAAACTTGAATCAAACATGGCCTAATGCTACTAATTTAAAATCGTCAAATCGCAAAATAATCAACTGAAACCGCATAATTAATTTTGTTAATAACCCACCATATATATATATAATTGAAAGACCAACAACCTATAATAATAAATTTTGAAATTTTTGAAAAAAAATCACAAAATCGCACCGTTAGCACCCCTAATAGTTATTGATATGAGATGATAAATGTGAGATAAAAATATATTACTTGAATAAAGAAGAAATATATATTATAAAGATAAGTGAGTTAATAAAAAGGAATTGTGGTGTATATAGGGATAGTTTTTTAAAAAAAATGAATTTTACACAATAAATTAATGAGTCTAATTGCAGTGCACATAGGGAGCACCGGTGCACCAATAGTTAGATTATATTTTTATTTAATCATCATTCAATAAAATAAAATAATTAAAAATAAATCTAATAACTACGTACTACATCTACAATTTCACCCCATAAATCTCCAAGTGCACTCCAAAATAACCTTAAATTAGTAGCGGTATTTTATTATAAATAAAAAAATAAAAAATCTTAAAATAGAAGAAGAAATAATCACTTTAAATTTTAATATTAATTTTTAAAATTTTACTCTCTTTCTCAACTTATTCTACATTGTTACTGTAGATACAAAGTTTAAGAAAAATTATTTTTTAGCTAATTTTATTGACTTTTTAAGGGTATATAGTATTTTTTTTAAGTAATAAATAAATTATAGAAAAAATTACTACTAATTACACACTTTGTACCCCTAATTACTATTAGATACATTAATTTAAAATAATTACTATCACATACAAAATATTAGAGTAAAATATTAAATCTAACCTTAAACCCATATACACTATTAAACCATAAACCCAAACCCCCACCTACCGTAGGACAACCACCGGACCGCCGTCGCCCGGTCGCCGGAGCTCCGTCGGAATTCTGCCGGACAGCCGCACGTCGGTCGCCGGAGCTCCGCCGCTGGACCACCCCACTTTTTTGCTGCACACACTTTGCTGCACATGAACTTTTGCTGCACACAACATTTATGAGCAGCGCATTGTAGGGGTAATATTGGAATATCACTGTATATTTTTGTAGTTAGTAGTAATATTTTTGTATGTTTATATCTCATAGTAATTAAGGGTTTTTTTTACCTAGTAATAATCTTCCCTAAATTATAAAGTATGTTATATGTGTGAAGTGAGAGTGATAAATTTGCAACTAAAATGTATTTTTAGGGTTGAGGATCATTAATGTAATGTTTCTTTTTTGGATAATAACGTTTAATGTTGGATAAAAGAGAACGAAAAATGTGAAATTTAACGAGATTATTTTTTCTTGTTTATATCTATCATCTTCTTGTTTATATCATCTTTTAAATAAATCTAATGTATGCACCAATGATAGAGTCTGGCGCTTATAGCCATAAATAGATTTTGTGAGGGTTTAAATTTTTAATGCTCCTATGTTATTATTATAAGTAAAGAGTAAAAATATTCTAAAATTTTTAATTTTTAATTTTATTGGTTCAATGAATAGGAGTAATAGAAAAAATTGTGGGTTCCATGCATATTAATCATTAACGGTTCACGGGCATGCTACCCTATACCCTACCCTTCCTACTGATACTCTACCTTATTATTCTAAAGTAGAGCTTCGGGTAAAGTATGGGTATATCCATCGAGTATATGGATAATTCGCGGGTAAACGGATACCGGCAATCTTAATAGATTTTATAGATAATCCGCGGATACCCAAACTCACCCGACTCAACCCAATTTTTTTTAACTATAATTCACCAAAAAATAATTATAATACTACATAAATAAATAACCTAAAATAAAACATGCACATTAGAAAACAAAGTCAATAACAATTACGTCTAAGTCTATGTGCGTTAACAAGAAAATATCATAAATTCATAGTTAATTAATCAAATAAAATCATATAACAAACATCTTAATTTACAGTAGAACATGCATAAAATAATATATATGTTATCCATTTGAATATTTCAAGAAAATATAATAATATATAATCTCATAAGTTAGAGATTATATTTTTTTATATGTTTAATTTATTTATATTACTCTGTCAAACGTTAAATAATACAATAAAAATATTTAGACTATTTACAGTTAATGTGTAAATTGTGAAGGCAAAGACTTTTGTGATAACATTTTTAATAAAAATTGATAACTTTTTATGAAAACGTAAAGCATAATATGGTTTCTCCGCGAAACGATCTCAAATAATTAAGGCAGTTCCTTTCTTAAATACTATTAATACTTTGTATCAAAGATATTAATATTATTTTTCATTAAAAATATTATTACCTTTTACTTATACACATAGATTATTCATAATATAATTCACCGAAATACTATCATTTTTATTAATTCGAATATCATTTTTTGTTAAAATATTAAAAAAAATATATAAATAACATATAATATTATAATATAGAATAAGATTTATTATAGTTCTTAAAATTTATTTATATTTATATTAGGACAAGACTATAAATTTTAATTAAAAATATTAAATATATTATAATAAATAAATATTAAATACATCATAAATTTTACATCAACAATATTATTATACTAAAAATGAAAGTATTAGATTTAGACATTTAATTAAATATATAATACTTCAGGTACGGGTCGGGTTCGGGTAAATATCAAGGAACCTGTACCCTACCCTTAGCCGCATAATTCTCCTTTGGGTTTGGGTACTACCCGACCCGTTACCTAATTTTACCCGATTTTTTATACCCTCTACACGGGTACCCGACGGGTAAAATTGTCATCCACTCTCTATATATCTGGAAGTGACTCATGTGTGGTCTCTCTCTATATCTGGAACTGTTCACAATTTACTTGAACTAATGCAGCAAATCCACATCAATTTAGAGACATGAATTGCATATTACAAAAACACTACACTTTGATAGTTATGTCTTTAGGTTTATGTTGTATATTTTTGCATGTGCTATCACACTTCATGTATCTTAATTATTATCTTATAGTTATAGGTTTATATGATCCATAAACAGGCAATTTAAAGTCATATTTGAAGTAGATTTGGACACTTTGTATAGGTTTGTCATTTGAAATTTTGTTTAAATATTTTACATTGATTTTATATCCTAATGTTTTTTAACCACATTTTTAAAGCTAGTTATGTTTATGACATGAAGCCGTCATAATTAAACGCAATGTTTGTGAAAAGATTGTATAATTATTTTATTCTAATATTCTATTCTTATAATAATGTTGTAGGAAGTGTCATCACATTTTGCACAACATTACTATATCTCGAAAAATCGCATTTTGCGCAACATTACATCTAGAAAAATCGCAATTTTAGCTCTATAAATTTGGCTATAATTAATTTCAGTCCTATTATTTTTAACTTTTTTTTATGTTAGTCATCTAGTAACAATTTTGGTCATATCTCTTTTAACTTTTTCATTTTTAATTCTTTTACAAAAAATTTACACAACTTGCAGGACATGCAAGACCTGTAAATTAATATTTTTTTTTACAAAAGTAAAAAACAAAAAAAAAGTATAAAGTTACATTAATTATTAAAATCGAAAAAATAAAAAATTATAGGATTAAAATGAAATTCTATTAAAATTATGCAAGTCCCGTAAGTTTTGATTTTATTTTATTTTTTTTACAAAAGGACCAAAACTGAAAAGTGAAAAGTTACATTATTAAAATTGAAAAAATAAAAAATTATAAAACTAAAATGAAATTCTATTAAAATTATGCAAAACCTGCAAGTTATAATTTTAATTTTTATACGGAAGGACCTGAACTGAAAAATTGAAAAGTTACATTATTAAAATTGAAAAAAATAAAAAATTATAAGACTAAAATGTAATTCTATTAAAATTATGGGACTAAAGAAAATATTATCCCAACTATATATTAATAACATATAAGTTCAAGAGTACACCAATGCACTCTAGAAATACTTTATGAGGCCACTTGATTTGAATTCTTTAATCGAAATAATAATGAGTATCATTAATGAGGTCAATTACAATAAGATTAATGGTGTACCCCACCATTAGGGGCCCCCACCGCCCCTGCCCTGGGGATTGGTGGAGGAGGTAAATCGCAGGATGTGCCTCAAGTGGCTTATAGGGAGGGCTCACTGTTAAACTTTGCTTGCAAGGGGTCAAATCCATGCCAAATGCAGGATTCGAACCCCTACCCTGCAGCAACCAAGCTCAGCTGGAAGGCCTTTCCACCCTCCCCTCTACCACTTGAGCTATGCCCTGGGGGCAAAAGAAGTAGATAAATACAATAAGATTAATGGACTACTTTGTTGGGGCAATGAGAGGGGTAATGAAAATAAATGTATATTGTTTCCCATTGTGAATCAAAATTCTCCAATCATTCTTATTGATTCAATAACTACTATCCACCCTTCATTTTCATTATCATCGACTCTTTATGATACTCATTGTTATTTCAATTGAGAATTTCTTACCAAGCAACCCCTGAAAGTGATTGAAGGGTAAGAAGTAGTTATTGAAACAATGAAAATAATTAAAAGATTTTAATTCTCACTAGATTAAAAAATCATGAATCAATATAACTTAAAATCCATAAACCCACCCATTATCCCAACGAAACACCTCCAAAATATAAAATATGAAGTCTGTTGTGCCCTTAAAATTCAAGCTTCATCCTTAGCGTAAACATTCTTAAAAAATTGTGTATCCTGAGAAATCTCATCATTATTGTTTTTGTCCTATAAAATGATGAAAGAAATAAATAGGATGACAGGAAGTGGTTATGATTGAGAAGTGGTATATAAGATAATGAAATTTCGCAATTATGTGGACATTATCCATTATTTTTAGCAATCTCATTTAAGTATTGCCTATAATAATAGTTTATGATGGTTGATGTTTTGTGTTTGTGTTTTGATAGTATTATTGAGGTGGGAAGAGAAAACCAAGATTTAGGGGCAAGAGTCGCAATCATTGCAAGGGTGTAATCACGATTCACTTCATTTATTACACCTAATTTCTTTCTATTCTTCATGCACTACTTCCCACCTCATACACATTATATAAATAAAGGTAAATAATGAAAACCTCATATTAGTAGGGGAAAAAAAATTAAAATTCAATTTTACCAATCAATTACTCCGATTTATAGCCATTTTATCTTATTGGCCTTTTTTTTTTTTACTAATATACCCTACATCCCATGTTTTATTTATAACATGAAGCCGCCATAAACACAAAGTTTGTGGAAAGATTGCACATATAATCATTGTATTCTAATCTTTTGTTCTCATATTAATGTTGTACAAAGTGTCAACTCATTTTACATATCGATCTATTGAACACACTGTGCACGTTCTAATGGAGATCCTGAGAACCGTCAATTTCTGAATCTTATTCGGGCCGTAGGGTTGGAATGGGTTTGGTAGTGAATCTAGTCATGATGAACAACTTGGGTCAGATGAGTTTGGGTCGTTTATGTGTAGGGTTGGAACGGGTTTGGTAGTGAATCTAGTCATGATGAACAACTTGGGTCAGATGAGTTTGGCTCTTCAACTATGCGGATGTATTTATATTCGTTTCACCGGAAGGAAAAGTTAGGGCTCACAAAATAATGTCGTTTTGGATAGGTAGAGGCTGACATGTATAGGGCTGGGGAAAATACCGAAATTTCGGTATACCGCCCTTACCATATCGAAAAATACCGTTTTTATCGAAATTTTAGGGATACCGAAATTTGGTAAGGTATGATACCATATTGAAAATTTTGCTACGATAAAGGTATATAAATTATCAATACCGCGAAATTTTGATATATACCGAAATACCGTAAAATATTAAATTTTGGGTAATATGATATGGTATATACCATACCACATGATATATGCAATTATAATTATTATTTATATATTATAATTTTTAATTAAAATTATATATTTACACTATTTAATTAAAAGATTAAATCTAAAATCCTACTGTATATTTCATAATTATAAATGGGTGATAAAGTTGATTGACTTTCATGATATCTTGTACTTCTTTTTTAATTACGTAGTTCTATCCTATATGAAAATTTTTAAAAGTGTTGATTTTAATATAAGTTTCATATGATTTTTGTGTTGATCTCTTGGGTACTATTTATTTAATGATAAACACTTGTATAAACCGGGTTTACATATATTAATTATGTAAACATTGTTATTCTTTAGTGCACAAAAAATTACTCTTTAGCACATAAATTGTTACTCTTCTAAATTAAAAAATTATTGTTCAAATTCTTGTAAATCATGATTTATTGATTACTTTTTAGTATATGAAAATTTACTCTTTAGAGACATGAATTATTACTTTTGCATAAAAATTATTACTCTTCAAAGAGTAATTTTTTATATACTAAAGAGTACTTTTAAAAAATAGGGTTTTCATGATAACCTGGTTTACATGAGACTCATTCTTATTTAATTTGGTCGTTTGTGGATTATCGTATCTTATTATGAATTTGTTATCTATTATAATTTGTTTTATAACCATCTTTCACTTTTTTAGTATAATTTTTAATTAGATTTTTGAATTTTAGGTGCATAACGAAATATCAAACTATAGGACGGTATATACCGATATTTTAGGTATGATACAATATATCGAAATATTGGTAAGTAGAAAGTATACTATTTTTCTATACCGAAATATTGGTATACCGAACTATGGTATACCGAAAGTTTAGGTAAGGTAATGATATTATTTTTTATATACTGAAAATTTCGGTATGGTATTTAGTATAACAAAAAATTTTCGGTATACCATACCGCCCACCCCTAGATAGAACAACACGTCAGCGACCGGCTAGCCTCTGGTGGCCCGGTGGTCACGTATGAATTAAGGCAAGTATCAAAGTGCTCACGTAAAAATTAAAAAGAAACATACTTCCTAAAACACATTTGTGCACACGGAAATTTTGGCAGTCATTCCAGACATCCATTAAAGTCAAAAAATCATTTTGCAAGGGTGTAGGTAACAATCGATTCAATTAACCCCTGGACAATACAAAATTGGATAGTACAGAAAAACAAATGTACTATACAATCAAAAACATTAAAACAGGACCAATTTTATTAATACAGACCTTGGAGGAAGCTAAAAGATGTAAAACACTTAACCCGGGCTTTGCACGAGGAAGGTGCTTCACTTGGTGTTCGATCATGCGGTCACAACTCCGGGTGAATGTTGGAATCCCAACAATCTCTCATTGAAAAGAACAAATAATATGAAGATACAAGGGTAAAATAGCTCGGATTCTATCTTCGAACTAAGAACAATACATAAAGCTTATCTAACTGTTCAGTTAATTCATTCATTTTTATAAATTAAAAGCAAGTTCAGCATTTTGTAGATGATATTTTTTGCAATTGATCCTCTCAAGCCTCAAATCTATTTTCAGCTTTCCTCGGCATTCACTGCAACGGTTACACCAACCTCAGCAGGTCTTATAACTCGGTCATGCAGCATGTATCCAGCCTGAGTAACCAACCGATGACACTATAAATTAGAATCTGAAATTCCTCTTCCAGAGGGGGAAAAAAAACCTTAAAACACTCGATATATATTTAAATAATTTTTTTGAAAATTTTACTTGGCTCCTTTATTACCAAGTTTGCTCGAATTAGGTTCCTATATTAGAAGACCAGATCTTAATGCAAATGAAATAAAGGGACTTAATTCTTCGAAATGAAATCACAAGAACCTTGTCTAGAATTAATGGCACTATTAGAAAGTCAAATTGCAAGTGTCAATGCATCCATATTGAAGGATTTTGAATGCACAAAAACCTATATATACCGTTTTCTTCCATTAGAAGATCAACTGCATAAAAGCATCAATATGCATGCAGCAGCAGGTGTAGTAACATAAGTGGAAAAATACAAGACCAGAAATAAAATTTAAGACAATTGAGTACTTCTAACAAAAGTTGAAGCTGTTGAAATTTCGTTTGGACTTTCTAAATAATGTTTTGTGTTTTAGACTTTCTAAATAATGTTCTGTGTTATGGCATGCGTACATATTATAGCATTTTGGTTACCTTGAGAACAACAGCAACTCGATCTGCTGGCTTTGAAGCATCTGGTACTTGGAAAACGGCATTGTGCCTGTTCGGATCAAACTCTTCATCTACGGGGTCATATCTCTCTAGTCCAAACTTTTTAAAAGTCTGGAAAGGAATACAAATAAGTTCATTAACAATCCATATTTGCTGTTACGTATTAAATTTCCAAGAATAACCAATCAATCACGAGAAAAACACTTGTATAATATTGACTAACTTAAAATACAACAGATTACTGTAAGATCTCCAAGCAGCAAAAAATATATTTATTTTGCACCATACTTGCTAGTGCTTATTATGCTTATTTGCACCATATATTTGCACTTTCAAACAGTAAAATTTGCTCAGAAGATCATATGCCTGCTAGTGCTTATTATTCTTCTGGAAACTTCCAGGAATCAGATTTTCATCTCATTAACTTTCCCAAGAATTAATTAACAATTCCTTATATATATAATATGCTCTAATTTGTTGAATTGTCATTATATTCCTCCTGTAATCCAAGAAAATTTCCCAATAACTATACATCGAAATAATGTAACTAGCATTCAGCACTATCCTCTACATATTAAAGGTTGAACTTTTACAAATTAAAGCATATTCCATTCTCAAATATTCTCATGAATTCATAGCCATGTTTATTATTATATGGCCTTTCGTTAAAGATTTTCTTGAAAAATATTATAGTTTACCGCTTTACCTTTATTTTCCTCTCTAATTAATCTAGATCTGATAAGCAGTTCCTCAGCAAAGCAAAATTATATTATTAGAACTGCTCTTACAACGTCCTCAGTGTATATATAGATAACTACAAACTTATTTCACTTCTAAAGATGTATGGTATCATATATTGACAAAAGGTTAAACCACCTTTCGAGGTATGATACCATTAGATCCCAAGGATATTTGCAGGAAATTTAACCTTAATCAAAACTAACTACACGATCACCGTGTATGCATAAAGCATTTAACCAGCACAGAAGATATAGGAAATTGATTAAAAGAAAAGAGCAACTTAAGACTGTACCTCTGACAACTGTTTCTCAGTCATTTCAACACCTTCAAGGAGTGTTTTAAGTTGCTGAACAGCTCCAGCTGCATCTTTAGACGTATCAATTTTTAGAAAACTCTCTTTTGCAGCAGAAGAAGCTCTTCCCAAATTATCTGCTACATCCAAAAGGTTTTTTGCAAAATTCTGCATCATACATAAAATTTTAAGTTGAAAATTCTCCTTGTGGTCTAGGAAGATTAAGAAGAACAGCAATAATCCAATTGAAATCTTTTCTCTTCTTTTATAAATATACCTGAATGGCAAATTTCTTTGCATTTTCTGATTCCCTCCTCATACGTTCCTTCACATTCTCCATCTCAGCAAGAGACCTTAGGAGATTGTCCTTCATTTGTTCAAGCTCTTTCTGCTTTTTCAACAAACCTTGTTCCTTCTCCACGACAAGTTTCACCAGATCATATCTTGAAAGATCACTCTCCAAATCTGAATCTGAATCACCAAAAAAAAAAAAAAAAATTGATACCTTCTCTTTAGAAAAGATTGAGATGTACTAGGTCAATGCACCCTAGCAAACCTGGTTCAGGTTTTCCATCTTTAATTGATTCTTCAGTTTCATGAGAAGCTTCTGCAGCTGATTTAATAGACTCCTCCGTGTTGCCTTGTTCATCTCCAGAATGAGCATTCGCAGCTGGTTCATTTTGAGATTGAGATGTATGTGGAGATGCAGAAGATGAGAAGCCAAACCACTGGAAGGCTGATGAGTTTAGGGCTGAATGATGTACTAGTGATGCCTGACCAGATGCCACCTAGAATAAAAAAAAGTGCACTCCTTAATAACCCTAATTATCAGGCCCCGTAAAATAACAGAAGAAAGCAATCAAAATAAAGAGCAGGAGGATACTAGTATGACCACTCAATTATATAAATCTTCCCCCAACAAAACCTCAGTATACCCATGATAGTTGCAATTTTCTGAAGAAGACCATGACGAGATAGTCCACAATAATGTTAAATTTCTATAACTATATACAGATTTGGTGTTGGGAAGCCATTTAGACTCACAGTCGGACGCAATAACACCCTATGCAGGGAGAATAGCAGCATGCTATAACTTCAAGAATAAGGGAATGCCATAAGGCACTTTACATGCTGGGTATAATGAAATCCAATACAAAGATCCACGGAAAAGTCTAGATACTTTTAGTCATAGCTACTAAAGGCGCGCTATTAGGCTCAATGCACATGAGGTTCCAAGCGCCTTATAGTTATCTGAGGCGGGTGCTTTTTATGCTCCAGAGGCCCACCTCTGTAGCTGCAGCCTGCAGGTTTCCTCCGTTCACAAAATGTTAAGAGAATTTGTGATCATATTTTTTACCAAAAAAAAGTGTAAATATAGTACATATATATACAGAATTGAAATCAAACCCAATGTTTGGTTTCTCAATGCTCATGACAATTCATATGGCTAAGGGTTTATCCATTGATTTAGGGAGAAGTTTCGAATTAGATTAACCTTATCCGTCCATGTGTTAATTCTAGCACCATAAAAAACCAGATGTAGGGATTCTTTTCAGAACTCTGTATGTGTGTGTGTACGTACACATTCTAAAAAGAACAGCAAAAAAATATAAAAAAGAAAAACTGTAATAATTCTGGCCTAGTGACATGAAACTTAGATAAAAATAAAATAAAATAAATAAAAAAAGAGAAAAAACAATGGTCTTATCAATTGTTTCTCTGGTACAGCCCCTTGTGCCCTGTTCGCTGCTTTTATTTTTTGGTCTCGTAAGAGTTTTTATGGCCCATGTGTTTTCAACTATATATATCCTTTTCAAGCAGGAGATTAACAAGTTTGGAGAGGATAAAACTAACCCACCAGACTAATCATCAAATAATAGGGCTAGGATATTTTACTTCTAAAAAACTTATGCCCATATTCAAGAGGCACGCTGGGCATCTCGCCTTTAAAAACCAGAACTTTTTTTTTTTTGAAGCACCATAGTTCTAGAATATTAAAGTAGCATTTCAAAGGAGCAAGTTATATTTTAAACATGAGAAATGCAAAACAAATTGTTTGAATCACCTATTGGCAGTATCAGACTACAATTGCAAAAATAGTTGCAGTTAGAAAAGAGCACCGTAATGATTAAATCAAATATATCAATAAATAAGCGCAGCAAATTAAGTATTGCAGGTCTAACATCGCATCTCTACTGGTCTTTCCACGAACTTATAAAAAATTTAGCAGAATCATGACACATGTCGCACAACCCTTTACTAGCTCAGTCAACTAAACCGAAATTCATCACCATACCAGTGAAAATTCAGTAAATTAAGAAACTAAAGAAAATTCATTGAAAGACACAATCTCCATAAAATTTGTATCATAAATGTGAGTACCTCATTTATGTCAGATCTCTTACGTGCATAAAAGAGAACACAGTTTAAGTTGGCAACTCTTATAAAGACAACAAGCTCACTTCAAGTTTATATCAATATCTCGAGTAATGCATCAGTTTGGATTAATAAAACATGCACAAATTAACATGCAGTGATGCAGAATAAAAGGAATCAAATAGATCAAGCGCAGAGAAATCAAAGGAAAATATGGACCAAATGTAGAAAAAAGAAATTCGTCACTGGAGATGTTGCTAGGCACTTAAATGTTTTTTGTAGATTTAAAATGGACTTTCTATTTTGGTAAAGTAGACACAAATTTTGGTTTCTTTAGAAATTCGATCACCTTAAGATCCAGAGAAGCTCGAGCATAGGAAAAGGCACCATATTCTAGAAATCTGAATATTTGATGGCACGGTATACTTTCTTGATTGGTGATTCTAAATGCTGCAAAATATAATTTATAACTTCTTCTGCAAATATTACCATGATTTAAATTGCATCATTGCAACAAATTAATATTTTTAGCCAAGATTAAAAAAGTAATGAGCTTATCATGAGGAAGAAAAATAAAGTGAAATATTATTGGAGATGTTGCTCCTCGCAAAGCAATCATCGATATCATAAACATCAATCAACAATTAAACATAGACGAGACCGCTACTTGCTGAATTGAACGATAGAAAGTTAACATAATCTCAATCCAGAATCAAATTCAGCACAAATATAATGCAAGGAAAGAAAGGTACCAAAAAAAAAAAAAAAGACAGAAGCCACCGAATCATAGCTCACCAAAAGAAGATAATCAATCGATCATATTCGACAACAGAAGTATCCATAATCATGGAAAAGTAATAAATTACCATATCATTCCGCCCAAGTAAGGAAACTAAGGGGTTGGAAAAAGACTGGAATTGCTTGGTCTCGTGGCGGGCAAAGGGGAGCGCGGATTTGCGACACTGAATCAAGGCGGTCCTCGAGAAGCGAGTAGTTATTCTGCTAAGGGACATGACTGCGGCGGCGCCAAGGTTTATTAAACGGTGAGAGTGGCGGCGTTGGGCGGATAGATGGAGACGGCGAGATTGATGGCGGTGTGCTGTGAAGGCAGGGTTTTAGAGGGATTTTGGACAGAGGAAAAAGACACATCCACCTGTTATTGCTCGCTTTTGAATGACCTAATTACCCCCATAGAGATGGAAATTTAGATGGAGTAGTTTTTTAAACCAAAAAAAAAATAAAAAATTTTATTATTATTATTTTATCCTTCTATGAGAAAATGGTGTACCCACCATTAAGGGTTCTCATCGCCCCTACCCCTGGGGATTGGTGGAGGAGGTAAATCGCAAGATGTGCCTCAAGTGGCTTATAGAGATGACTCACTGTTTAACTTGTGCTTGCAAGGAGCCAAATTCATGCCAAAGGCAGGATCCGAACCCCCACCATGCATCAACCAAGCTCAGTTAGAATATCTTTCTACCCTCCCCTACCACTTGAGCTAGGGCTATTTTATCCTTCTCTCTATCCACATTGTTTTGCTTTGTTTGATTATTGGAGAACTAAAACGTTTAAATTACATTATATTTTTCTCCTACAATGATCTAATATTACACGTTTTTCCCCAAACAACCAACTTAAAAATAAATAAATATGTTAATATTATTAATGATTAAAGGCAAAGACTTGTGTGAGACCGTCTCACGTAAGGGCTTACGTGAGACGGTCAGAAAGTGATAATTATGATGAGGGAAAGTGATAATAAATTAATGAAAAGTGATAATGCTCTTTGGTAAACAATTTATTGTATAAATAAAAAGTGATAACATTTTATAGCGAACATGATAACTATTTATAGAGAAAGTAAAAACTATTTTAAAAAGTAAAAAATTGTTTCACGTGAGACGGTGTCACGCAAGATCTACCCATAATTAAAATATTATAATTAAAAAAACTATTTTCTATAGCTTAATATATTATTAAAAGACTCAAATTTACGCAAAATTCAAGAAAATATTTAAACTTTTGAAAACACATTAAGATTTTATAAAATAAAAAAAAGGCTAAAAAAGTTTTTATTTAATATAGGGTTAATTAAGCCAAAAGTCCCAACCTTTTTGCGAATTTCAAATTAGTCCAAACTTTTTAATATTTACAAATAAGTACTTGACCTTTAATCCGTTTTTCAAATCAAACCACCGGGTAGCGGGAGGTCTACCCTGTCGCTGACATGTCGCATTTTTATCCACATCACCCTCCACATGTTAAAAAATAAAAGTATGACAGTTATATATATATTAAACGACGTCGTTTAATAATCTCTCAAAAAATTAATCTTTCTTCTTCAACGTCGTTTTTCGCTGCCTAGTCCCGCCGCCGTGTTACTTCTTTCACTGTAAAATCGCCATCACGGGTGGTCATATTGTCGACCTCTGCTACCACGACTCACGTTGTTGAAAATCTCCAAACCGACATTGAAGCACTACCCACTGAGAGTGCTGAAATTTGCCAAAGACAGGCTGCCGCCCTTGACGGAATCATAAATAACCACCGTTCGCTGTTGTCAATGGCCCGACGACATTCGGAAATTGCAGATCTGTAGTCAGAATCCGCTGCTTCCACTGTTTTCGCCGCTGTATGTAACGGCAGGAGCTAGCAGCCGTCAAGGCGGGACCACAGACCGACGCCGGCGCTCCAACAATCGAGGCTGCGAAGCTCACTCCGATGGTAAATCCTGTTTTTTGTTTACCGAATGCATTTGTGTAACTTCTAGCTATTTGAATTTACGTGTTGGTTTAGTTGAAAATTTAAACTTGGAATTTTGATTCCGCCTATTCATTTGTGCTCATTTCAAAATGTTTGTGGGTTTATTGGTGGAATTTTTCTGTGATTTTATAAGCAATTAACAAAATATCAAGTTGAATATGTATACGTGGAAGATTGTTTCTTGTAATTGATACGAGCTAAAAATAACACTCTTCGAGTGAGTGCCGACTCCGAAAGAAATAGAGAGAAAATGGGAAGAAGGGACGCAGGGGAAAGAAATTACAGAAGAAAGAAGAATAGCAAGAGACTTCAACCAAAAGTTGACCTGCCCTCCACCTCTCCTCAACCACTCAATATATTTAGATTAGGAAAGCAGCAGCAGTGCATCCTTAATATGCCACATGGTCCTTCATCCAACTGGGCTTTTTAGTCGTTCGTTTAGGACGTTCATTCGGAAGCTTCTCTATTTGGGCCTGTGGTTGTATGTCATTGTTGGGCTTTGGTTCTATCTCCTCCGTAATGGGCTGGACTGTATCCTCGATTGTATCATTCCTTTTCCTTTAAAAGGCACCTTGTCCTTAAGGTGAGAAAATTCAGGAAAGGTTGAACGGACATATTCTGTGCTTTCCCAGGTGGCATCTTCGGGTGCACCCCCTGCCCATTGCACCAAGACTTGAGCAAGCTCCTTACCTCCAAGGAGAATAGTACGAATTGCACAAATTGCCACAGGTTTCACCAACGGATGTGCATGAAATGTTTCTTCGGGCAGTTGAGCAACAATAACAGAGGGATCTCCTTTAAATGGTTTAAGCTGCGAGACATGAAAAACATGGTGAAATGCGGCTGTGATGAGGTAGTTCCAACTTATATGCCACCGATCCAATCTTCTCAACCACAACAAATGGTCCATAAAAGCATTTAGCAAGCTTTTGAAAAAGCCTAAGCTCAATCGAAGTCTGGCGATATGGCTGTAATTTAACCAACACCCAATCCCCAATGTTCAATTGCAATTCACGTCGGTGGAGGTTTGCCTTTTGCGACATACGATGTTGGGCTTGAGCCAAATTGATCTTGAGGGTGCGTAAGAGGTCATCCCTTTCTTTCAATAACTCATCAAAAGCATGAACAGTAGTTGAATGATGTTGGTAAGAAGGAATAGTGAAAGGTGCTCAACCGAACAAAGCTTGATATGGATACATTTGTAACCCGCTGTGATAACTGGTATTATAGCTGAATTCTGCCCATGGAAGTAAAAAAACCCAAGCTGCTGGTTTACTTTGAGAAAATGATCGCAAATATTATTCCAAGCCACTGTTAACCACCTCAGATTGTCCATCTATTTGTGGGTGATAAGCGGAGCTGTGATGCAATGAAGTGCCACTGAGCTCAAACAAGCATTTCCAAAATGTGCTCATGAAAACAGGGTCCCGATTAGAAACAATTATACTAGGAAACCCATGTATCTTGGCTACTATCTCCACAAAAAGTTCAGTTGTCTTACTAGCAGTAAATGAAGTCGGTAATACCCTAAAATGAGCTGATTTTGTAAGATGATCAATGACAACTAAGATTACCGTCAATCTCCGAGAAGGTAGTAGACCAATGATAAAATCCATCGTAATTTCATCCCAAAACATGGAAGGAATTGGTAATGGCTAAAGAAGTCCTGCTGGTGGAAGCGTGGAGTGTTTAATATGTTGGCAGACCAGACATGAAGTAACAAATTTCTCCACATCTTGGCGCATGCTAGTCCAATAAAAATTCGAGGATAATCGAACTAGTGTGTGTTTGACGCCGGCATGTCCCGACATTGGAGTAGAATAAAACTCATGTAATAACCTTTCTTTCAACCTCGAATCTGAAGCAATAAAAAATATGCTCTTATACAAAAGCAAACCATCAACCACTGAGTAAACAAAAGATAAAACTCTCGATGAGAAACATTCATGCAATTGAAGTAGCGAAGGATTTTCTTGATTTTCTTTGCGGAGAAGATCAATCAATTCACTAGTAGGTTTGCTAATCAGAGAGAATGAAGCAGCAACATCACAAGAAGATTTTATACTGTTTTTACTTTCAACTCGAGAGAGTGCATTAGCTGTAGTATTTGTTGGACCAGGCTTATATTCAATACGAAAATGATATCCCAAGAGTTTGTAGACATACCTCTGTTGTTCTGGGGTATGAATGGTCTATTGCAACAATTCCTTTATACTTTGGTGATCCGTCTTGATTATAAAAAACCACCCAAGTAGATATTGCCTCCATTTTTATAGCTCGGTAATAGCTTGTAACTCTTTTAGATAAGTTGAAGCAGCACGTAATTTAATCTCCAACTTTTTGCTGAAATAAGACAATGGATGACCCTTTTGCATTAACACTACGCCAATACCAACATCAGATGCATCAGTTTCAATCACAAACTCTATAGTGAAATCCGGCAATTGAAGTTGAAGAATCTGAGCCTAGAACATTGGTTGTTTGAGGGCCGTGAAGGCTGTCATAGCTTCTCCAAACCAAGAAAATGAGTCTTTATACAACAAATCAGTGAGAGGTGCAGCTATAGAAGCATATCCATGCACAAACCTCCTATAATATCCCGTAAGTCCCAAGAAACCCCGTAATTGACGTAAATTCTTAGGCGGGGCTAGCTGCTCATGGCCTTTGATTTTTTTGGACCTGCTTGCACTACTCCAGCTGCTACTATATGTCCCAAGTATTTAATAGATGGTTGACTGAAGGAACACTTAGACAACTTTATGAAGAAATGATTTCTCTCTAAGGATTTTAAGACCTCCTTCAAATGAGAAATATGATCCTTTAATAAGTTGCTATACACTAGTATATCGTCAAAAAACACTATAACATTCCTTACCTCATTTGCATGCTGGAAACTACCCAATCTATTCTCTTTTGAGCCCTTGTAACAAAGTGAGTTAATCAAAATAAGAACTTTGGAATCTACCTGATTTAAATTTGTGATTTGAAAATTTGGAGGAACCTTTGTTGATGTGCTAATGGACCTGGGTACTTTAGACTTGGAACAATCAACTCGTTCCTCGCATGCCAGAGAGAGCTAGTGCAGAAGAAGAAAGGTCACAAAATGCACTTTTTCAATGGTAACAATTAGAAAAGGAATGACGTTGAAATACATAGATTTTCTTTCATTGGTGCATGGTAGAAACAGATAATTTAGTGAAACTGAAAAATCATAGGACTTAATCAGGCAAGCAGATTGCATTAACGATGTACCTTGTTCAATAGCTCTGTAGGAGGATTATCATGAATTATTCTTTCCATATGGAAATTGAATTCCTATTACATGGAAAAAAATAAAATAATGTCTAGTTCCTAAATTAGTCAATTATACTAGAAAAATTGCAAAAATTATTGAATTGACATTTACCATTGGTACTGTGGCTTCTTTCTTTAAATTACGAAACATTTCAATATTACCCTTTCTAGTCAATATCTGCAATAGAATGCAAAGCCCATCACCTTTTACAAATTCAAAAAATTAAGATAATAATAGTATTATCAATTCTACCTACTTGTTGAGGGGAAGAGCTTTAAAACTCTGATTCGACTGGCAAGCATCTGGCTTTGAAGGATTATTCAAAGTGCTTCATTGTGGCTTGAAAAGTAGAGGGTGCATTTGTCAATCCAAAGGGCATGACAAGGAATTAATAGTGGCCCTTATGAGTACGAAATGTTGTCTTATAGATATCTCGGTCATGCATACGAATTTGATGATATCCCACCCTTAAATCTTATTTGGTGAACACCTTAGCTCCTTCCAACTCATCCAACAACTCATCAATAGTGGGGATAGGAAATTTGCCTTTGATGGTGAGTGCATTTAGAGCCCGATAATCAACACAGAAATGAAAACTTCCATCATTTTTTCTTGTCAATAGAACTGGGAAAGAGAAGGGGCTACGACTCAGTCGTACAAGACCTTGCTCCAATATCTCGCGGACCATCTTTTCTAACTCTGTTTTCTGAAAGTGTGGATATCTATAAGGGCGAACGTTCACTGGTCTATTTTCCGGTTGTAAATAGATAAGATGATCAATTGTTCTATAGGGAGGGAGGCCTTTAGGTACTTCAAATAGGGACTTGAACTCACACAATACTTTTTGAATGACCATTGGTAAGTTTTCCAGAATTTCTAGTCCCTTAAGTGCCTTTTCCTCAAGATTGTCTTCCTCAATCTCATTAATTTGAAGCTCATACAAACTGTGGATTTCATCACTGTTAATCAAGGCTTGTAACTGATTCAAGCTCACCTCATAAGGAATCAATGTATTCTCACCCTTCAATAACACTTGTTTTTCATCCCAGATAAATTCCATAGTCATATTGGAATAATCATGAGTAACCTTTCCTAATTTTTGCAACCACTGGATCCCCAAAACAACATCTGCCCCCTCAATTGGTAGGACATAGATATCAGTTTCTAATTTATATTGTTGCATAATCAATTCAACAAGAGGGCACATATGAGTGCAAATCAAATGGTCACCATTTCCCACAAACACACGAAATTTTGGAATTGATTCTACCTGCAACCCTAGGCGTTCCACCACCTCTGGCTTCACAAAGTTGTGGGTGCTTCCACTGTCAATAAGCACTTGTATTTTTCCATCCCTACAGACCAGCAAAGATGCAATGAACTAGGGTTAGCCTGCCCCGCAAGAGTGTTCAAGCTAGAGATATCTACCGTAACTACCTCGTCCTCATTCAACTCACTTGGTTCCAGGTTTGTCTCCTCCTCAACCACATCATCTTCCCCCACTATAAGCAAAAACTTACTCCGACACTGATGAGTTGGAGAGAATTTCTCATCACATGAGTAGCAAAGCCCCTTTTCTCTTCTAGCTCAGAGCTCGTTTGCCATCATCCGTCGAATTGGTAAGTTTGGAGTTGGTAAGTTTGGTGTAGGAAGTAACGACAGTTGGTTGGATGAAGAACTCTGCTGGGGTGCCATCTTTGGAAATTGAAGGCCCTCTTTGCGGTGTGGATTCAAAGGAATAGGGGATAGGTTTGGGTTTACTCTAGATGAATTGTAATTCTGATTCTGGGCTTGGGTTATAGGGGCATTCCACCTTGGCACAATTTGAAATCCTGCACGGGCCTCATCAGAACGGGCTTCGTAAGCTCTTGCAAGAGAAAATGCCTCCATTAACCAGGTGGGACGAGAAAATAACAATTCTTGACGGATCTCGGGTTTTAGTCCTGATACGAAGAAGCTAACAAGCAGATTTTCAGAAATTCCCGACACCTTGTTCATCAATTCTTCAAAGGATGATTGAAATTCAGCTACTGTGGTGGTTTAGGTAAGCTTTAACAGATTCCCCTGTTGATCCTCGTAAGTAGAACCCCCAAAACGATGCTTGAGATTGAGAAGAAACTCCTTCCATGTGGTCAATAACCCATTCATCTTCATCCATTGGAACCAGGAAGCCGCTCGACCTTTCATGTGGAATGATAAAATTTTCAGGCGCTGATCATCTGGTGTATTGTGAAAGTCAAAGAACTCTTCAATTCGGAAGATCCATCCATTTGGATCTGTACCGTCAAATTTGGGCACCTCCATTTTCATTGAGCGAAGAAAATATGGGTTTTCACCCATCCCTATAGAATTATCTGTTTTAAGACTGGCGCGTGTCTGAGAAGAAGAAGACGCATCAAATCGATCAGGAGAGTGGCTTTGCAATCGCATCTCCTCAAGCTTGGACTCCATATTAGTCAAAACATCATTCTTATATTGCTGCATTGTTTGGTATAAAACCAAGGTTTGGCTCTCAGTGTGAGATTGAAGGAATGCCTTCATCGCAGCCATAATATTATAATCAGTTGACATTCTCTCAACGAAATCACCAATTGATACGACCTGAAAATAACACTCTTCGAGTGAGTGCCGACTCCGAAAGAAATAGAGAGAAAATGGGAAAGAAGGGACGCAGGGGGAAGAACTTACAGAAGAAAGAAGAATAGCAAGAGACTTGATCTAAAAGTTGACCTGCGCTCCACCTCTCCTCAACCACTCAATATACTTAGATTAGGGAAGCAACAACAGTGCATCCTCAATATGCCACGTGGTCCTTCATCCAACTGGGTTTTTTAGTCGTTCGTTTAGGACGTTCATTCAGAAGCTTCTCTATTTGGGCCTGTGTTGTATGTCATTGTTGGGCTTTGGTTCTATCTCCCCCGTAATGGGTTGGACTGTATCCTCGACTGTATCATTCTTGTAATCAGTGCCTATATTTTTCATCTTCAGTAATACTTTCAGACGGGGTTTATGCTAATCTTTAATAATGCAAATTTTTTTCCAATGAATGTGTGTACATAGATGGTATAAGTTATTTTCATCGCAGAGATGTGCGTGTTGCTGCACTGGATGCTATATTGGGGGCTAATGACATTGAAGAAGAAAGATTAATTTTTTGGGAGATTATTAAACGACGTCGTTTGATATATACTCATGTCATATTTTTTTTAACAGGTGGAAGGTGATGTGGATAAAAATGTGACATGTCAGCAATCGGGTTGAAAAATGAATTAAAGGTCGAGTACTTATTTGTAAATATTAAAAAGTTTGGACTAATTTGAAATTTGCGAAAAGGTTGAGGCTTTTGACGTAATTAACCCTATAATCTATAATAAATATGACTTTTTAAAAGTTATTAGGTATTTTTACATTTTATTATACACTATCAAATTTTTCATTTCTCTCAAAAAGATATTAAATGGAGTAGTATTATTTGGTTAGGTTGTATGTTCATTAAAAAATAATAATGATAACAAGGTATAATTAAAGGATCCCATAAATTAGTTATATTGTGGTAATTATAGTTTTGTAAATAAATTGGTAAATATTTCTAATGATTTGTCATTCCTATTAAATTATCACCTCATATAAAACTTTAAGATGATAGAGAGGTGAATCGTTAAATACATATTCTTCACTCTAACACGCCCCCTTAGGGCAACACCAATGGTGTTTGTCATCAAATCACCAAAAATTTGGTGATTTGGTGACATCTACCCCAACGGTTGTCCTCAAATTTGATGACAAAAAGAATATTCTTAGAATATTCATAAATTTATTATTTTATTAATTTTAAATAATTATTATATTTGTTATAATTAATTATTATTATTTTGATTCAATAATTAATTTTTTTATTATGTTATGTTTAATTTATAATTAATATTAAAATTAGACATAATTTATATACATAATTTTTAATATAAATAAAAAATTTGACATAAATGTTAATATTAATTTGAATTTAAATAGCTTCAAGCACAATACGTCATTAATTGATAATCAAACATTACAATAATAAAAAAAATACATTCTAAACTTTTTAAATACTATTAAATCTCAGATGAGGAATGCAATTCTCAAATATGCTCAATTAGTGCATCTCGTAGTTCAAAATGAACATTTTGATTTTTTATTTTTTGAAATGAGCAAGAAATTCTTCGAATCGAGCATCGTTACTATCTGTCATTTCAACTTCTGTGGTGGGAACTTTCATGTTCTCAATAATTGGTGCATCAATATCACGTTTATCTTCAACTATCATATTATGCATAATTATGCACGCGGTCATTATATCTCCCAAAATTTCCTTTCTCCAAAAACATGTTGGATTTGTCACTATAGCAAATCGACTTTAGAGAACTCCAAATGCGCGTTCCACATCTTTTCTACAAGCTTCTGGCTTTTGTGCAAAAAGTTTTTTTTTTGGACTACGTGGTTCATGGATAGTTTGAACAAGAGTTGCCCATTTTGGGTATATACTATCAGCTAAATAGTATCTCATATCATATTCCTTACCTCGAATGACGTAGTGTGCCTGCGGAGCAATACCTTTAGCAAGATTAGAAAAAATACTAGAAGTATCTAATACATTAATATCATTGTTAGATCCTGGCATCCCAAAGTATGCATGCCATATCCAAAAGTCATAGTCAGCAACGACTTTAAGAATAATACTTGGGCATCCACTACGGCCTGCATATTGTCCAGCCCATGCCGTTGGATAATTTTTTCACTTCCAATAAATCAAGACTACCTGGCATACCTGAAAAATCACGTTGCTCACCAATATATAGTAGTCTAGCAACATTACTTCCAGTTGGAGATTTTAGATAATGCTCCCCGAAGATTTCGATAACAGTACGACAAAATCTTTTCACACGTTCAACTGATGTTGATTCACCAATCTTGATATATTCATCAGTTGCATCAGCTGGAACAGCATACGCCAATATTCGAAAGCCAGCCATTATTTTTTGAAATGTAGACAATCCCAGTTTTCCAGCCGCATCAATTTGCTGCAAAAAATAACCATCATGATTTTTAACTGCATCAGCAATACGAATAAATAAATGTCGTGACATTCGAAATCTCCGACGAAATATTATTTCATCAAATGTGGGATTTTCAGAAAAGTAGTCATTATACAGACGCTGGGCTGCCGCCTCTCGATCACGATTGATCACTTTATGACCAAAGACCGAACCACGAACTCTGGGATTGCTATTTTTGTTTCACCACTCACCACGCATCCAATTGTTATTGTTTTCGAGTACTTGAAATAGCAGTTGTTGTTGATTGTTGATTTCAAAAAAAGAGCATCAAAATCATCATCATTTGAGGATTTTGATGAGGAAGGTGAAATATGTGAAGGGCCAACTGAATTTCGTGGGTTCATCTTGGATAGTTTTTTAGTGACTATGAAAATCAAGTTTTTTTTTTAAATAATGAGAATATGGTGTAGGATTGATCAACACATGTGTATATTATATACATAACATGGTTGGTGAGTTTTGATCTCAACCCTTGAGCTTGGTAGGAATGGTAAGTGAGATTTGATCACAACCTTCAATTTTTTGTAATTGGCATTTGATCTCAGCCCTTGATCTTGGTAAGAATGGTATGCGAGATTTGATCTCAACCTTCAAATTTTGGTAGGTAGCTTTTGATCTCAACCTTTGATCTTGGTAGGAATGGTAGGTGAGATTTGATTACAGCCTTCAATTTTTGGTAGGTGAGTTTGATCTCTACCCTTGATCTTTGTAGTTGACTTTTGATCTCAATCGTCCATCCCTTATCCTGTAAGAAAATCTTATATTTTGATCTTAACCCATCATTTTAGATTGTGTATATCAAGATCATCGTTTATTTCTTATCTTACTCATGTCACATGTTATCATATTTCACTACCTTTTATTCTATAAATAGGACTTATATTATTTAGATTCATATCTTGCTATCTCAACTCATTGTTTGCTCACCCTTAAAATGACATCCCAAACCCGTGGCTCGAATTTTACTCATGATGAAGATATTTACCTTTGTAATTATTTTCTTTAGACATCCCAAGATCCAATTATTGGGATAAATCAAGCTGGAAAAATAATTTGGGATTGTATTATTCAAGAGTATCACAAATTAGTCCACGTGAAACGATCACGAAAATCAATTCAAAACCTCATCTCACTCATCAAAGCCAATGTCTCAAAATTGATTGGTTGTGTAAGCCAAATTGAAAGGTTGAAGCTAAATAGTGTTTCTGAACATGATATTGTAAGTAACATGCATAACCTTGTTTTCTTTTATATTATATATTGTTATTTAATTTTTATTTTTTTGAACTTATAGATGGTGCGAGCAAAAGTATTGTTCAAGGAAGATCTCAAACTACAAAAATGGTTTTAAGTTCGATCATGTTTGGGAAAAGATGAAAGATTTCGCAAAGATACAAGATTCTTTTCACGTTGATGCATCCATTAATGTATCTTCTCCAGAAGGTCATTCTTCACAGTCTCCAACATTTTCACATTTTAATTTAAACTTATCTAGTGATAAAGGTGGATGTGGTTCTCTATCGTACCGACCAGAAGGGGTAAAAAAATCTAAACTCAAAAGAAAAATGGAAGACAACGAAGCACAAAGAGATAAAATGTTTGAGAAATCAAACAAAAAATTCATGATGCAATCACTATATCAAACACCAATCAACAAAAAATGTTGGACGAAATTGCCACCAAAAGAAAAGCATCCCAACAAAAAAGAGATGATCAAATTATGATGTTGAATTTGGAAAGTATTACAGATCCTGTTCGACGTAATTATTTTCGACTTGAACAAAACAAAATTATGCAGAGAATGAATAAAGAATTCATGGCATCCACTAACCAATCCAATGTTTATGGGAATTTTTTTCCTGATGATCTTGGAGGCTCGGGAAGTGATTTACCCCCATTTTAATTACTAATAAAATGGACTAAAATGTATTTGCATTTGTATTTTCTTATTTTGTAATATGTGTCTTATTTTATTTGTAATGTATTTGTATTTTATTTTCTAGCTTCTAGTTTATTTTTAATGTAATTTTTTTAAGTGTAATGTATTTCTAATTTTATTTTTCTAGTATGCAATTTTATTTTTATTTATGCTTTTATATATAATATATAATAAAATATGATATGATATATATATATATATATAATTTTATTAAAAAAATAATTATAATAGATATTTTGTTATTTCATGTATTTTAAATAATGTGATTAAAATTATTAATATATAGTATAATTTATTAAATGGATTAATAGATAATATATAAATAAAAAATATAGTATATATGTTATGTTAATTAAATTTTAAAAATAAATGAAAAAGAAAAAAAATATTTGATGATAGTTTGGTGGTAGTATCAAAAATAGGGAAGGGAGTGATAGTATCAAATATAGGGATGGATTGATACTAGTCATTGGGAGAAAAATGTTGATACCACCGTTGGAGAAGCCCTTACATGATTAATTTTTATCTCAAACATTGCATGTGGAAGTTTCTCATAAAAGGATGAAATTTTCTCACAAAAGGGTGTGGTAGTGAGTTCAAACCCTGAAATGCTTAATCATGAATACGTCACTCTAATACATCTCTTCACATGTAGGTGAGGTTAATTTTTATCTCAAGTCTTGCATGTGAAATTTTCTCATAAATGGGTGAACTAAATCGTTTAATATTTAGTCAAGTCTCTCTAACCTATCAAACCTTTAAATGAGAGAGTAATACATCACATTGTTTGGTATTGGAAGAGTAATAGAAATTAAAGAGTACACCCTTCGTCTCGCCCAAATAGCACCATTTTATTATATTGGTCGTTCCATCCAAATTGCATCATTTTTCTCTTTTAGTAAAAAAACCTACTAATGACTCACCACTACCCATCACATCTCTCTAATACACCTACCCACTTTACATAAAATAATAATACTCTTTAATCTATATGCAAAAAGCAAATGCACCTCTACCCGGGACGGAGGGAATATTGTAGAAGTAATGGAAAAGCCAATCAATTCCGATATCAACCCTTTTAATCAATTAATTTACGGAATCAAAATTCTTATAAAATAAAAAATTCTGCATATATATGTTTCACGAAACCTTGATCCAACGAGCACCAGTGGTCTAGTGGTAGAATAGTACCCTGCCACGGTACAGACCCGGGTTCGATTCCCGGCTGGTGCAACGGCTGTGATGATTAAACTGTGCCCTAAAGGTGGTCGATTTGGGTCGCCACCCTCTCAGAAATTCAAGATGAGTACGAGCGCATCTGAGCCATTCTTTTTCCTTATCCTTTTTTTTTCCATGAACACAGGTTAAAAGGCCTTGTGGTAACATTTTTCATTTTGGAAGATTCTTGTTAGAGATGGTGCGTAGCATAATCGAATTTTGGTCAGTATCACATGAATCAGACTCAAAACAAAGTGGTGTTAAGTTATACTTCACTCACAAAAATTCACATAAATCGTGTTATATACTTCTTCCCATGAGTCACACATAAATGTCAAATGGGATAAAATTATGATGTATAAAAATTGATGTTGCCTAGCCATTACAACAACACTGTAGCTCAATGGCATCTCTACTCTCTAGTCATAAGGATTGCGGAAATTGTTGAGAAGTTGAGGGACATCATAGCCAAGCATATCATCAACAGATTGTATCATTTTCTTGTTCAGCCTCTCAAACTTATCTATGCTGTATCCACTCAATTTTTCCCGGAAATGTTCCACATCCGGGAAGTCACCCGCTGGTAGGTGGTGTTCCTTTTGAACCTGAAAGTTCAATATGTGAGTGTTTGTGTCGAGCATGCACGAACAAATTAACAAGGGAGCGAGAGAGAACCTTTGCGAATTCATCTTCCAGGTTGTCGATGAGCCTTTGTTGTGTCTTAGCTTTGCCCATCATTGCAGGCATCTCGTTTCTCAGATGACTTATAATGTAGGAATGTATCTTAGCAGAACGCGAACGCTTAACAAATTCGTTTATCTGAAGATTGTAACAAATGTGAAAAAGCAATGTCACTTTGTTCTGAATGCCAATATGAAGTAATCTCAAGTGTACACATAATAAGAAACGGATCTTACACGTCGATCACATGCCCTCTTTGGTATTTCTTTCAAATCATTCATTAAGTCGTTTTGTTCTTTCTCAAAAAGATCTTTACCGAGGGGACCAGAAGCAGCAACATTTATAGGCTTATCATTAAATGAACTGCAGGGAGAAGAAACTTATTTGAAATGATACAAGAAAGTAGAGCAATGTAGGTACGGTTTATTTGCAGATGACATTATATCAGAAGAATACATATCAATTGGAGTTTACCCGAGATAAACACGCATAACCTCAGGAGTATTGAGTACTTTCCCTAGAGACCACATCAACGCTCCATATACCCGCATAAGCTGCAAAAACAAGGCCAAATGGTAAAATCAAATCATCCAAGATTACACATGTTATATACCACATCAAAGGACAAAGCTATAAATGAGGTACGAAAAAGTTAGCTCATACTTGCTGTGTATCAACTTGGTCGGCCTTGTTCAAAACCACACGTATTTTATCATCGTGACCTCTTAGGGACTCAATAACTCGTTTAAATTCATCACTAATATCAAGTTTGTGTGGATCAAACAGAAGAAGAATGAGATCGCACTTCACGGCAAACCAAGATATTACACCAGTAAAGTCATAGCTTCTCTGTGTCCTCTGTTTTTCGCCTGATAAGACTCCGGGAGTGTCCACAAATGTGATATGCTCGAGCAGCTTCAGCATTCAAAATGGACAATCAGCTAACAACTTTACCCCGTCTCTTAATCTTTAGTACATTTTATGAAAAAGTAGTTTCACAACTCACAGGATTTGGCATTTGTGAACACTCAAATTTTGACAAAAATGAAGATCCAAAAGTCGTCAGCCCACTAAATGGCATATTTGCTTGGACCGCAATGGTGTTCCCAGGAATACTTCTCTCATCAGGTCCATTCTGTTGAAAACAAATTGCTGATAACCACTAAGAGAATGAATAATAAGCAAAATATACTGTGAAATTGGAACTCTATAATAAGAAATAGTCAAACTGAACTCTTTATGTGCTCGCTCAAATAGTGTACATCACAAAACAGAACGAAGCCATACCATCACAACGACAAATCTATCTGTGGTAGGCTCAGGTCCAATGTGAGCTCCTGTAGTATAAAAAGATTCCACATTATTCCAGAATAGTAATAAAATAAAATATAAACAGTGGGCAGATTGATTAAAATTACCAGGATAACTAGATCCCATCAAATGTTTGATAAATGTTGTCTTCCCTGTGGAGTACTGCCCCAGTAGCATCACCATAGGTTTAGCATCAAAATCGCTGTTTGTCTTCCCACATACAATACATTACGAGAAAGAGTCAATCCCAAGTCAATTTTTTATTTTAGTTACTATTTTTTAATGTCCAGGTAAAGCCAATATCAGGATTCTGGAAGCCAAAAACAAAATCCAAGGCTTATAAATCCTTCATTTCTTTGCACATTGAAGAAATGAAGGTAGCTGGAATAATTACCAGCGCAGGAGAAACAAAATCATTGAACTTGTAGGTAACTTCTAGGGGCTTCAGCTTCTTAACATAGAGTTTCTTCAAGCCATCAATTATAGAAGTGACGGGGGCTGCACTTGAAGGTACCTAATAGTAGATGAGAGAAGCCATGAATCAAGGAGCCAAACAGAAAAAAATTATACAAGATGTCGCAAGTACAACACGAAGAATGCTGAGAAAGAAAGACAGCGATAGTATAACTTAGAATTAGTGACTTTGATAAAACGTATAATAGAGTTATGTTAAATCAATAAAATGTTGACGAGTTTCTACAGACGTTCTATTTAATGGAAACATGAAAGGAATGAGTTTTAGCAGACAACAATCTAAACCGAATACATTTTAGGTTACTTAGAAACATGTTAGACTACCTTTGCCGATTTTGAAGACGAAAACCAACCAGCTGTGTATGATTGCATTTGACTGCCTAAACCATTAATAGTTAGCTGCCTCAGAAGAATAAGTTCAGTCATCTACTAAGGACAAAACAATCAATCTTACCATTTGGTTCAGGATCCGAGTGATGCTTTTTTTTCTGCAAAAAAGGATAACATGTTAATACAATTAGTATTTATATTTCCACGAAAGAGAGCAGCAAACTCACACGAAGGATTGCATCAAGACCTTCCATGGCTGGAGGTTGCAAGTTTTCGAAGTCAACTGTGAAGTAGATAATGAAGTCAACATGTCACAATAATTTGACAACACAAACTACAGGAACTGTATCAAGAACTCGATCAAAGATCAAACCATCGTCCCAAAGTCAAATTTAAAAGATTAGATACAGCAAACGAAATTGAAACTCAAGTCTGATGCCCCATTACTAACCTTCAGCATTTAAAATATCACTTGTGATAGTATTCCCAGCTTGCGCCAACGAGACTAACTACATGTGGAAACAATATAAGAGGTTTGAACTACAACACTTGCGATTTCCGATGGACAACAAATTTAAACAAGGAGGATAAGAACCTGCATTGCTAAAATGAATTCCTGAAATCCGAGATATCCCTGCCTTTTCGAATCAGCAATTGCCCAAACCTAATGGAATCAAAAGGAAAGTCACCAAAAAAATACATAGAAAAAGCAAACCAAATATAAGTATTAAATCTAGTATCAGAACATTTGGACATAATGCAAACAAAAATCTATCGCTTGCAAAATTTAAATATAGTAGCTAAAAGAAGCTCTCTCCACATCCTCATTCCAAAAATGCTACTTCTTCTCTCGGACATAAGAGAAAGTTTCTACAAAAAATAGCATCATAGGACTTCATCATCCCCAAATTATAACATGGCATCCCACTAATTTTCGACACAGTGCTAAACTAAACTAAAAAAAAAACCGTAAAAGAAAACAGACACTGAATTCAATAGTATAACTCATAAACATCTGCGATCCATCGAGACCTAATTAATATTAGCATTTATAAGTGAATTCAATCTGCACTCTGTAGGTTTCAACCTACGGAACAGTGAAATGCAAGACATCTTCAACTAAAAATACATTTTTTTATTTTTTTTGGCAATTAATCATCCTGACACGCTCCATTCTCTGCAGGTTTTCCAGTCTCATCATCACAATAATATTCCAAACGGTCGAAATAAATCCAAAAGCAACGACCAATTTTCCCGCATTACCCACACACACACAGAATGTCAGAAGAAGAATCGAAACCAGAAGCAAACCTGTTTGAGATCCTGATGAGACAAATTAGACATGGAAAAGAACTTGGAAGCGTCGTTTCCCGAGAGACGGCCATCTCCATCTGCTCCCAATCACAAAATCACCGTGTAAATTGCTGAAATTTCTGCATGAAAACATGGGGAATTACAGAGCACACACCTGAATCAGCATAAGAAAACCACGACTGATAGATCGTCTGGTGCTCCTTGGAGCACCGAGCGACGGATGCAGAACCGATCTCCATCTAAAAATCAACGCGTCGCAGGATTTCAAAAAGGCATGGAATCGAAAGAGGGCTTGGAATTGGATCTTCTCTCAAATCATTCGACTATTTTAATCGGGGGTGGATTAACGTTGAACGGAAGAGAGGCAGTGGTTTGGAGGGTGGAATGCTGTGGCGCAGCGTCGTATCGCGGTTGGCATTTTCCGAATCAGCAGTTCCACCGTTGGTGTGTCAACCTGTTACAAATTCATCCTATATTTGATATGATTTTATTTATTTATTTATTTATTTATTTTTGACATTTAATATGCTATCTTATGCTTTTGTAATGGACATTAATTTTTTTAAAAATATTATCATTTTTTTTCTTTTAAATGTTTATTAAAATTATAAATGATTCATAAAATAATTCAAACCATCGTTAATATAAATTAAGTATTACTTTCAATTATAAAATTATCATAAAATCATTTTAGTTTTTGTCTATTAAAAAACAACATAATTTAATTAGTGTGCATTTAAATATGACAATAACTTATGTGCGCCACTTGTTCTATTTTCATATATTTATATTCAATGTCATTAGTATAAAAAATTATATTCTTTATTTTTCAATTAAAAAAAGATAATTTATTGTAGAACATTAATATTCTTTGTATTATTTCAACCGATTTCAATAAAAAAAATTATTAATAAAAATGTATAATTAAAATTTTTGTGCATCCAAATACACACTAACAACTCTTTCTAGTATAAAATATGTTGAAATTTCTTTCATTTAATATGAAATATTTACATACTCCTTTTGGTTTGAATTGTAAATGCAACATGAGAAAGTGATGAGATATGTAAATATGGAGTATAATAAATAAATAAGTATTTCTTTTATATATAGTCCCTTGTTATGGTAAAAATAAAAGGTGGTGTTAGAATTAATTGAAAAAAAAAATATTACAGAAATAATGTGTTGAATTGATAAAAAAAAATAATGATAGATTTAAAAATTTATAGTGAATATTTTAGGAATTAACCTATTTTATATACAAATTTAGAAGGTTGTATAAAAGAATACTACTCCACAATATAAAAATAAGAGCGACTATTTGCACCCCCGAAATTGTTAAATGAACTCCAATTATTTATAGAATTAAAATATAATAATATGAGAAGATGTAAATACCCTTTTATAAATAATAAAATAAAATTAATTATAATTAAATTTCTAAATGCACCCCAATCAGATTTCTAAATGTACCCCATTGTTATAATCACTAAACCACGATCAACCCTAAACCCTAACCCTTTTGCATCAGCGTAGTATCATGGAACAAGCAAAAACTGAGGATGATGATCATCCAAAACAAGCAATAATCGTAAAGAACGAATCATGATGAGGGCGATATCTATTACTGCAAAGAAATTGAGTTGAATAGGTTCTACGTAGTCAATTTATGCGATATGCTAAATCGTTTCTTTATACACCGCTATGATGTAGTGTTCGATCACAGCAGTCGAACAGGTTAAATCTGTTCGATGTTTGTGATCGAACAGTTAACCAAATATATTTTATCCATTCGGTTATGGGAACCGAACACACTTACATACTTTTTTTTCTTATGTGTCAAGCCTGGGTGTCGTTTCTCAACGTTCGCTTTTTATAATCGAACAAATTTAATCTGTTCAGTAATAGGAATCGAACATTTTTTTTCTTATGTGTCAAGCCTTAAAGCGATATCTGATACATTATTCAAGCCCTGACGAACACATGGAAGGTGTACACCCAAGTAGGAGTTCTTCCCTCTCATTTTCTTTCGCTTCTTCGCAGCAGATTCGCAGAACCGATTGTTGTTCTAACGTGTTCTTCTCTTTTCTTCTTCTTTTTTTAATTTTGTGAGTAATTATTTTTTCTTTAATTGGGGTATAATTAATTAAAAGGATAGAGTTGTCTTTTATGGAGTGTATTTGTATTTTAAAAATAAAACTTTTAATTTTGTGGGGTACGTTTTGTAATTGAGGTTTATTTAACAATTTTGGGGTGCAAATAGCCGCCCCTAAAAAAATTTGTATGCTACGCGCGTACATTATAGAATATTGATAGGATTGTCAATTTTACATACCGGGTCGGGTTATCCGCGGGTACCCGGGTGATTGGGTAAGGATAGGGTACACAAAATCGGGTATTACCCGTACCCAAAGAAAAATTAGCGGGTAAGGGTAGGGTACGGGTTCTCCTATTATACATGTGTACCCGACCCGATACCCGACCCGATTATCCGTTTAAACATTAATATATATATATATATATAATTATATTATATTATATTATTACTAATTTAAAAACTAAATTAATATTAATTTTTTTAAACATTACACCATCTATTATTATTAAAGGTGTTTTCATCTATTTAATTAATTATATAAATATATACTATTATATACTACTTATGTATGTATTTGTAGATTGCATCAACATCGGGTGTTATTTGAGCTACTTTTGCACTAAGAAGACCGTAATTTTTGTAATACTTTCAAGTGTTGGATTACGATATTTCTTCTCATGTTATATTAACTATGTTAATTCTTGTTGTTGCTCTTAAATTAAATATTATTCTTTATTATGGACTTTATTTTTATTCTTTATGTTTTATTTTGATTTTTTTGTTAATTGTGAAGGGAAAAAACTGATTTGGGAAGGATCGAGTAGGGTTGGTCAGACTCAAATTGCTACAGATATCCGTATTATATCCGTTTAATATATCCGTCTATTATTTCTTGCGGGTATCCGTATACCCGCAGATTACCCATTTACCCAGGTAAATACATACCCTACCAGATGCTCAAATTGCGATTAATAGGGTAGGGTATGGATAGGATAATTGGGTAGTGGGTAGTAGGTGGATTTGACCAATCCATACTCTACCCTACCCTTTTACATCCCTAAATATTGAAACTAATTTGATTCAGACTTTCAGTATGGAGTATTGAAACTTTGATTCATATTTATATAATTTTTTATATATGGGAAATTTAGGTACGATATTTATCCCTAATTTTATTTTATGGGATGCTTATATACCCTAGACTATTCACAATTAAAATTAATGTACATACGACCTCGTTTGAGATGCATAATTTTTTATGCTTATTTTAGTGTTGAATTAAATTTTTAATTTAAAGAAAAATATAACTCATAAGCTTCCAATAGGTGTAATCTTGTTTCTCATATTATTTGGAGGCTGTGTGAGAATGAATCAAGCAATTTATGGCAGAATTCCTGAGAAGTCATAAATATAGTATACAGACGTTGATCAATCTTGAAAAAATATATAACTAGCTAGCTTACATGCATAATAGTACATTAGAAAAGGATGAAAGATATGTATGAATACGTATACGTGATTGGACGTTGAAAAATGAAGTAATTAAACTTGATCCACCCTCCTCTATCCACTATATCTTCATGCATGATCACTCCCTTCACTCTGTATAAATATGCAATCTTCCATCCTGCACACAGGCTATCTGATTTGGGCTTAATTTGATTCTCCGTTTGTGCCGATGGTCCATGGCTCGCTCGTTCAAGAAATACCTACCGTCTTTCCCAGCAGCCATAATACCAATGATAACTCTATACCAAAGATTATATGCAGAGAGCTTCTATCCACCATGAATCCGTATATTGTAATCCCAGCTCTGTTATTCTCAAAATAGGTAACTGCAACACCATACAACCACCCTATTTCATTGAGTACGTATGCATAATTGCCGGTTTGTGCTATTTTGGTGTAACATTTTATGTATCACACCATTATATGAATGACATGTAGGAGAGAGGGAGGAACTATATCCTAAAAGGAAAGCTTAAACTCTGTGTACAATGGTTACCTCTTACGTATCAATCATATAATGAGTGATACAAAAGACGATAGCATTTACAAATTAAATGTATGTGCAAGGTGACAAACTTACCCAATGCTTGTCTTTTGTGAAATGAGGTTGTGTTGTGGGCAGCGGATGAAGGGATGAATTTAGAGTTGTCCAGTTTGTCCTCTTCATCGCCCACATCATCAGAGGATCCCTCGGAATTACTTGCTGCAAAGAGACCTGCAGTAGCCGCACGAGTTACTGGGGAGTCGGTTTCTGCTGTGTCGAAGGAGTTAATTGTTACGCTCACATGCCACTTTGCAGCTAGGCATGTTACAGCTTGTGCCTTGTGTGTTATCTTGGTTGCGCTTCGCAGCAAAACTAAGATCCCTGCTAGAAGGCTAACAGAGCATACCTGTGCATCAAATGCTGCCTAAGATTTTTTTCATAACCATTTCAACAAAAAGACTAAACTAACTGAAATTATTAATGTCAATCTTTTTTACTGGCTTTGATAGATAAATATAGGTAAAAGGCTACATTCAAATGCTGATAAAAAAATATTTGTGCGGGCTGATTTAGAATTTTACTTTTAAGTCTTTAAATGAATAAAAATGAGTCTGCATGAATATGATAGGATATTAATTAATGTTAATATTATTATTATAAAATAAAAAAGTTGACGTACGGCAAGTTCTCCGGTATTATATATGTTGACATCTGCGTTGGCGCGTGTGGTCATGAGCAGGGACGAAAATTGGCTGACGGTTACGAAGAACAGAGCCCATAAAATGAAGGTTCTGAATCTGTGGCTTATAATTGTTAGATGCCTTCTGATTCTGAGGTGTTCCTGGAGGAACGCAACGACGTCGTAATCGGCCGTAAACACCTCCGCGAAGTCCTGCAGACGGAGGATTTGAAGGCAGCAGATCAGCCGGAAAAGAACGCAAACCAGGAAAAACACCACAGTCCGGTAGAACCACGAGCACAGATCCAGGATACACGCCACCGTGTTGCTCACGATCACGTTCCCTAGAAACGGAATCCGAGTTCCGCCGGAGCTGTACCACCATATCTTGTACGCGCTTTCCGCGGCAAAACAGGGCAGCACGAATATGAACAGCAGCTTCATCGACCTCTACACCACCAACAATTCACCAATTCATGATTCCATTCCGAAAATTAATTCCAATTAGGGCAAAATTGAGGGAAGAATTACTTGCTTACATTCAATTGCTTGGTGTACCCCTTCCTGACGATCTCGCTCTCGTCACAGAGCTTATCGAAGAAGAGGAACCTGCGGAGGCCATACATCCGGACGAAGGTGGAGAGACAGATGAAGGAGAGGGAGGCGATGCCGGAGAGAGAGAGCTGCGCAACGGCGTCGTATGGCCTGTTATGGATTGTGTCGCAGTGGGAGCATGCGAGGACGAAATGGGAGAGGGCGGGGACCACAATCGCGAAGACGATAAAGACGAACCAGGAGAGGCAGGCGGTTAAGGGGGTGGATTGATCGACGCAGAGCCATTTGAGCCATGAACGGAACAGGTAGAGCTCGTCCCTGGCATTGGACGCAGATCGCGACAGCACCCTGCGCTTGTTGGGGATCACCAGCGGAACTTTCCTGTCGTCCTCCATAGCCGATTATGCAGGAGAAGAAGAAGAGTGCAGAAATTTTTGGGGAGAATCGGACATGGAGGAGAGATGATTGAGGGTGTCAATAAAATCTCTGTTAGCTGGGATGCTAAATTTGATTCACAGGTTATTATGTATGTATGTGTGTGGAAACTCATTTCATACTCTATTTATATTTTATATATAAAAATAGGATATTTATATACTATATAAATAGAAATTTGCCGCGAAAACATATTTACCGGGAAGAAAAAATTAGTATGTTGTAATTAAAAATTATATAAAATAAAATGGAGTAATAATATATGCCACCTGAATCCTGATCAGCTGAAGTTTGAGTTTTTGGCAACCGTAAGCAGCGACTGAGGTATTTTAGATTTTCTTTTTCTTTATATATATATATATATATATATATATATATATATATATTTTTTTTTTTTTTTTTTTATTTTTATTTTTATTTTTTTTTTTGATTTGCTTCTCATTAAAATTCTGAAATTTATGACTCCTTAGTATATCCGGGAATGTTAGGTCAGATGGTATTACCTATATAATAATGTTTATTTTTTATTTCACATTTTAAATATTCATGTGTAACGATAAATATCTAAATTATCTCTATACAATGATTTATTGATCATTAATTAGAGTATAATACTACTTAATAGAAAAAAAAGTTATGAAACACCAAGTGAAAGACATTTTCTAAATGAAATAATTAAAAATAACAAAATGTGTATATCTTACCTTAGACCTTCATCCTATCACAATAGTTACGTAAGTTAAGACATGTTTGCCCTTGAGGATACCTTGCGTCCAGATATCTTTTATTATTAAATTGTATATTCTTTAGTACAAGGATATGTACTTTTATTTCCTAAAAAAAAAATTAATGAAAGTGTATATACCTTATATAACAAAATGTTGTATCCTTATTAATTAAAGTGTATACTCTTTATTCCAGATAAAATGTTGTATCCTTATTAATTAAAGTGTATACTCTTTATTCCAGATAAAATGTTGTATCCTTACCCTACCCCTCCTGTGTATACAATTGACCAACTATTACATATTATCATTTTTATTAACAAACCTAATTAATTTCTATCCATTATTGGTGCATGGATACTCATACATGTGTATATCGGATATTTTGTCATTTTATTAAGAAGTGACATGAAATTTTTGGAGACCTTAGGAATGGGGGAGCAGTTTCTTAAGGAGGGAGAGAATCAAGTTCCTTGCGTAAAATGATCAAGTGATGCTTTAAATTCATTGTTCTCAAACTTTAAACCAAATAATTAATTCAGTGGTTTTAATTTGATGATATTAAACATATGATTGATTAAAGTAATTAAATTACACTGTTTTTACTATTATTTCTCTAACAATACACTCTTTCCATTTAAAATTCCAGTTATTGAAAAAATAATAATAATCAATTTTATTGTTTATATGGTAATTTTAGATTTGGAATTCCTTTTACTTAAAAAATTCAATGAAATTTTAGAGTTGGTATAAAGTTCAATACATTTTATTTTAGAGTTAAATTACGATGCATATATACAATTATTATAGTTGTTAAATTGAACTTTAATTAAATGTGTCACTTACTATTGGATATATAAAATAATGCATAATTGCTGTAAACTATATGATTCAAAGTACTATTACTCATAACTACACAATTATGATTGTGATATCATAAATACCCTTATGTATTTGCACAATTTGTTTGTACAATTTTGTTTTGCATAATTTTGTTTTTGCACATTTTAAATTCTGGCAGCAGGCGGCGGCGGTCAGCGACTATCCGGCTGGCGGTTAATGCTGGTCAACGCCGGTCAACGACTGTCCAGCCGCAGTCAACACCAGCCTGGCGGGTGGGTGGGTGAGGGGTAGGGTTGGTGGTTTAAAAGTGTATGTGATTATAAAGTTATATTTGGTATTTTACTTTAATATTTTGTATGTGAGAGTAATTATTTGAATTCCTATCTCATAGTAATTTAGGTTAAAAATATGTATCTATCAGTGATTCTCCCTAATTAAATCTATACCATCAATTAAATTAAATAATAAAAAATTAAAAAAAGAAAAATACCCACTATCTCATATTTTTAGTATGTAAATTCTCAAATGCATTAATGCAGCATGTACATTTCAAAATCACTCTAAATTTTATATTATTTTATATTTAAACCCCTAATACCTATATATTTTATTATAAATTGATTTGACACAAAATTAAAATTCAATCCAATCAAAAAGTCAAAATTAATTTATTTTAATATTCTCTAAAATTTTAAATTAATCTAAATTTCAAGGTAAATTTAAAAGCCAATAAATCCAAAAATAAGTATTTTTAATTGACAAAAACTTGTGTGTCCCGGGACACATTGTGCATCCATACCTTTAAGTATTATTTTGTATACCCTTTTAATATTAAATTGTGTACCACATGGACACAAGAGACCAACTCTTTTTAATTAGCTAAACTATGCAATTTTTTTACACATAGTCAAGTTGAATAATTCCTCCGTCCCATCCAAATAGTCTCTTTTTAATATTTTGAGCGTCCCACCCAAATAGTTATTTTTCCTTTTTTTTATACAAATGTCTCTTTTTTATATTTTGGACGTTCACTCAAAGAGTCTTTTTTCCTTTTTTATACACATGAGACCATGCACACCCACTAATACAATTAAAATATGGGACCTACACTCCCACTAATACAACTACCCATTACATATTAAATAATAATACTTTTTAAACCACGTACAAAAAGCAAAAATAATCATTTGTCCGGGAAGGAGGTAGTAGATTTAAGAGTAATTAAATTGAGAATTGATTTGATCGATATAGACATTAAAAAGTAGTACTTCCTCTATCCCGTTACAACGTAGGCATAAAGTGTGTAGGTGTATTAGTATGACATGTGGGCACGTAAATTAAGGAATATAATATTTTAATGTGTAGTGAGGTGAGAGAAATAATAATCCCTCATATAGTGGGTAGTTGTATTAGAGAGAAGTGATGAGTTATATTTTGTACTTTTTTACTAAAAATAGGGGAAATGGATACATTTGAAGCGGACGCCAAAAATAGTAAAATTGACACCTTAGAAACGGACGGGGGAGTATTTTTATGTAAAGTGGATAGACATATTAATATGACATGTGAGCCCATGAAGAGAGAAATAATTAATATGTGTGGGTCTCCTTTACCAAAAAATGAAATGCACACCTTATATTGGAACGAACCAAAATGGAAAAACACGTACATTTCAATGGTAAAGATGAAGTATATTATATTGATTTAGAGTATATTATATATTGCACAAAAGAATCTACATAGTTTGATCGAAATTTTTTGTTATTATCTTACTTCGCTAATTTGATACGAAAAAAATGAATTTATTTAATCCATTATTTAGATTAATTGAATCATATCTCCGGACTCCGTGTAAGAATAAATCGAAATATTCCTAAGTGTAGAGCTGTCATAAAACCATTGGTGGGACCATAGGAAGTGAAACGTGTACACTGAGCTGGTCGATTTTAGCCATAGCCAAAACCAATTTCCCATACATGACACGTGACATGTTGTAATGTTCTATAATCATATTTATTATTATATTATTATAAACAGTTTACCTAAAATAATAAGTAAATAATAAAAAAATGACGATTTAATAATTAATTTATAAGATTGATTTATGGTAATTGATCTAATCATGGTTCGACGCTGGTCCATTTGAATATACATATTGAACCGTAGGTGAAAAAAGAGGTTGGTCTCGTGAATATTCGAAGTTGAATTTCTTCAACCACAAAATTAATTTATTTATATATTTTTATTTTTATTAATTAATAATAAAGTAGTGGGGGCTGATAGGCGTAGCAGCTGTAAGTCACGGAATCTAATTTAAATTTTAAAGTTAGTGTGTCCATTAATTTTGCGCCTCTTGTGATCTCAATCCACAATTTACGTGTGCGCCAACTTTCCTCCTTTTCTACTTATTATTATTATTATTATTATTATTATTATTATTATTATTATTATTATTATTATTATTATTATTATTATTATTATTTTTACATCGGTAAATCGTTCGCAATGTGAGTTGAACCTAAGTTAATTATTTTAGTGAGAATTTGAAATAATCCACCTAATTCCACCCTCGCTTTTACTATTTTACTTACGAGTGCTTAATGTGCCATTTTTTGGTTATTTTCGAAAAAATTTAATTGCATTGCGTAGATGGTCGGTTTTTCAATTATACATATAAATGTGGTGGTTTATTAAAAAAAAACTATGAGATTTCGAACGGCTTCTATTAGTTATTTTGCAGTTTGAGGTTTTAAATTATCATAAGTATAAGTATAAATAAAACAAAAAAAAATAAATTACATAATACATAAAAATGAAAATTATTGAAGATTCAATACAGTATATTGTATGAGATTAAATATTAAAGAACTACAATATGTGTTATTATATAAAACTAAAAGTTTAAATTAAAAAAATTATATCTAAAATATAGATATATATGTATGTATGAATTAAGTTAAGGATTGATGATTATTGATAAGAATATTGATAATCTAATTTAAAGTAATATAATAGCAAAGTGAAAAACTCAAAATTGAACAATTTTTAATCTACACCATTGATTTTGATTACTAATCATTTAATCTCATTCATTCATCACATTATTCAATCGCATCCATTCATCACATTTTTTATTAGATCTTAGTCATTAATTTTTTTGTCATAATAATGATACCTTATTTAATTTAAAATAGTACCTTATTTAACATGATTTCTTATATGTGTGCTGAATATTATTTTTTATTTTAAATTTTTCTCTTATTTATTTCAACAAAAATATAATTTATTATTTATGGTACTAACAATTATGTTTATATTATGATTTATTTTTGTAATTATAATTATAATGTAGTACTAACAATTATAATTTATTATTAAATTATTTTATTCATTGTTAACAAATTAAAATTTCATTTACGATTTTTTTGAAACTATAATGTAGTTTTAACAATTAATTCATTATTAAATTATTTTCTCCATTATTAATAATTTTGAATTAATATTACTGGTCCTAACATCTTAATAATTTTAAATATATATATTTTCATTTTAAGTTTCCCTCTTATTTATTTCAACAAAATTTTAATTTATTATTTATGGTACTAACAATTATGTTTATATTATGATTTATTTTGTAATTATAATTATAATGTAGTACTAACAATTACTAAGTCATTATTAAATTTATTTTATTTATTGTTGACAAATTAAAATTTCCTTTACGAATTTTTTGGAACTATAATGTAGTTTTAATAATTAATTTATTATTAAATTATTTTCTTCATTATTAATAATTTTGAAGTAATATTACTTGTCCTAACATCTTAATAATTTTAAATGGCTATGTGTAATCAACGGATATTGATAAATGGGTTTGGACGTGCATGCGTATCATAATATATTTTTTTAATGAATCCGATACGAATATAAGTAGTTTATATTTAAATGTATACGAGTATATATTTAACAGTTAATTCATTATTAAATTATTTTCATTATTAATAATTTTGAATTAATATTATTGATCCTAACATCTTAATAATTTTAAATAGGTATGCGTAATTAGCGAGTATTGATAAACAGGTTTGGGATATGTATAAGTATCATAATATTTTTTTTTAATGAAATGGGTACGAATATGAGTAGTTTATATTTAAATTGATACGAGTACATACGGATACCTCTATAGTGAATATCCTACCCTCTATCATCCATAACAACTACCGATTGTACATTAAAATATTAATCTTTCAAACTATACCCCTATATTTTCTTTCGTTATATATTAAAAATACACATTTTCGTTATATATTCAAAATACACATTTTCTTAATTTTTTTACTGCTAAAAAAGAAGCATCTCAACATGGATTGAAGGATTGTTGTATATAAAAATTCCAATTCTGATAAATTTTATGTGAAGATATACTTATTTTATAAAAATGTGTGACTGTGCAAGCATGGAACGGGTATAACTAAACGTGTATACTTATAATTATACATCCTACAATAACAGAACTGATATACTTTTATCTAGTAGCTTAGGGCATAATATCCCCTGAGGGTTTAATATTTATTGGTAGAGTTTAGTTTACCTCTGTAGTTTATGATATACTTTTACCCAGCGGTTTAGGGTATAATGTTCGCCGAGTGTTTAATATTTATTGATAGGATAATAATATTTATGGTGTAGTAGTGAACAAGATAGAGACCTTGATTCGTAGATTCTTATGGAGTACTAAGGTGAGCCCGGTGTGTTGGAAAGATCTCTTTCAACCTAAGGATGCAGGAGGCCTAGGGTTGAAAGATATCTTCTCATGGAACAAAGCTCTTCTAGCAGCGGTATTGTGGGACATACATAAAGAAGCTTCATTCCTTTAGGTAAAATGGATTCATTCTGTTTACTTAACTTCTTCTCCGTAGTTAGTGGCCTACCCGCGACCTAATTCTACATATCTATGGAGAACAGTGATACACATGAGGAATGCGATACAAAGTGAAGATGTTGAGAGTGAAGGAGTGGCTTGCCTTTTGGAGAATTGTAGTCAAAATGGGAACTTCAAGGCCAAAATGATGTATACACACTTGAGGCCAAGATACAACCAGGATCCAAGCTTTGTATACAAACAGATTTGGCACAAGTGGATAGTGAGGAAGTACAGCTTCAGACTATGGTTAGCGCATAGAGAAAGACTATCTATGAAAGATAGAATATGGTGCACAAAAAAAGACAAACGATGTGGATTCTGCTTTGATACAGAGACCACAATGCATCTCTTCTTCCAGTGCCCATATACCAGATACATTTGGCAGAAAGTGAAGATATGGATAGGATAGAAGAGAGGAAGGATTAATTCAATTACGGATGCATTTCGTAAGATTATGGCAGATACTCAGGGAAGGAAAAAAGAAAGAAGGCTTCTATTCATCATGCTGGCCAAAGTGATCTACTACATTTGGATGGAGAGAAACGCTTTGCACTTTGGTACAAAGATGCTATCACCAAACTATGTCGCTGAGAAAATCAACCTTCAGATAGCATCGTTGGATATGAATTATTGATGTATTAGTTGTTTTTGTTGTATCCACCCTAGACATTGGACTAGGTAGGTTGGATAGAAGTGTTAGAATTTGTCTTCGTATTGTACACAAGTACATTGTAACCGTTTTCAGTGAAATAATATTTACCAATTTTACTAATATTTAAATTCAGATAAAATTTAAGTTAAGATACACTTATTTCATAAAAGTGCGTGATCGTACAACGCTTTAGGTTTAAATAACATTAGAATGTCTTTGTCCCGTGCAAAGCACGGGTTCAAACACTAGTTAATTATAAATGAAATTAGGTGGTACAATGCTGTCGGTTTTCAATAAAAAAGAAATGTAATTGTCTCAATTATGTTGTGCAATTTTTTTGCGCAAAAAAAAAAAATTGAACTGCGATTTATTATGTAAATAAAATTATTAAAAGCAGTGTAATGCGGTTTGTTTCAGATGATTTAGAAAATTGTGAAAAAATTATCCTAATTTTAATGTTAGCATATATACTTGCAGAATCTATTTTATGATTGAGATTATTTTACATTTTTAGATTAGTTACTACATCTCCCCTCTATGTTTCATAAATGAATTCAGATTTATTATTTTTATTCAATTTATAAATAATTTTACACCATTAAATAAAGAAATAATACATAATTCAACAACTTCACAATATTCTTTAATTTTAAAAAGTGCGGCTATTCGCACCTCGATTCGACTAAACGTACCCCGTAAATATATAAGCCTAAAATACCTTATTTGTTAAGACATAAATACCCCTATCTTATATAAATTAAAATTTTCATTTAATCTTATCCCTAATTTTTACATATATCCCATGAAATTTCTATTTGTACCCCATTGATCGAGCTACTATTCATACCTCCAAACAACACGTGCTAGTCAATCTGCTGCTCTCTTTCGCATAATCTTGTATCCAATTTCATAAAACATTTCACCACTCTCTTTGGGCAACTCATGTGGAAGAATGAAGTATCCTATAATACTTAGGATTATCAAACTACATCCATACCCCAAAACAACAGATCTCCAGTTGAATCCATCATAACAGATCTCCAGTTGAAGCTATCAAACAAATCGAGGTTGCCGCCTCTAGTGATGAGGCCACAATTGAGTCAATGTCTTGTCACATTAGTTCTTGTCCCAATAAATGATTCATTTTTAAATGTTGCAAATTGATTATCATAAGATTGGCCCAGAAAGATTATTCATTGAAAGATTCGCCATAACAAGAAATGGCAAGTTCGTCAATTGGCTAGGAATTTCACCTTCCATATTGTCAAGTTCTTGGTTCCGTTTACACCTGCATGATTCTATAAAGTGGAAAAGCCCTTTCAATTTTGTAGATGTATAATCTTCTTTGCCTCTAACTCTGTTCTCCTATGGAGGTTCGGAGGGGATGGGTGTTTTAATTAATTAAAAAGCTAAATAGATTTATTTATAACTTACAAAACATACTTTAAAATTTATTTATAACCTAAAAATATCAAATTATCTATAAGTCAAAAAATAATTTTTCTAGAATTCCATATCCACATTAACTGTGATTTTATTATGGAATGAAAAGAAGTATTAATTTAAGGAAATTACTTATAGGGACACACTTTGCACCCCTAATTACTATTATTACTATTAGATACATTGATTTAAAATAATTACTATTACATAAAAAATATTAAAGTAAAATATCAAATATAACCCAAAACTCATACACTTTTAAACCACAAACTCTAAACCCCCACCCACCGCCGCCCCCGCCTAGTAGCCGGAGCACTGCCAGACCGCTGGAAAAGTTGTCGTACCGCCGCCGGAGCTCTGCCGGACCACCACACTTTTTTGCTGCACAAACTTTTTTTTACTGCACACACTTTTGTTACCGTACACACTTTGCTGCACATAACATTTATATGTAGCATATTGTAGGGGTAATATTGGAATATCACTACATATTTTTGTAGTTAGTAGTAATATTTTTGTATGTTTGTATCTCATAATAATTAAGGAGTTTTTTTGTGTACCTAGTATTAATCTTCCCTTAATTTAATTAAATATATAACTTGTCACTTTTTATTTAAAATATTAGTATCATTTTCAACTTATATTGTACTCCCTCTGTCCCGTAGATTACAAAGAAAGCGCGTACCTTTCTGTGGGACGGAGGTAGTAAATTATTCATATAATTTACTGCACTGCTATTAAATTTCATCGATTAAATTTGTATATCACATTTTTTAGTTATAACTGTTGAGAGTGGAATTTCACGTGTTTTAGGTTTCACATTACACCATTTTTGATAGAATGTGGCCATGATTATGTGTAAAATGGCATGATTTTCATATCTTGCATAATTAAGATGCTACTAAGGTGTTTTGTTGAGTTTTGAAGGGTAAAACATGATCAAAAGTTTAAAGTTGGAACGAAGAGTGAAAGCGTGAAGAAATGCTGAAAAATACACGTCCAGGTTGCGTAGTTTTTCTGTATTTGTGTAGAAATTCAAATTGATCATATGATATATGGTTGGAAAGCCACAGAATAGAGGGTCGTTTTGGCGTAAAAATCACTCAAATCGGAGTCCGTATGAGAAAGTTATGCTCGAAACGGTGAGATCGCGCAGTACAGTCTCTGCAGCTCGGGAAGCCGCTCGGCTCGAGCTGGACCCACTGTGGTCGAGTTTTTGACCGAGCTGGGGTTCTAGGGAACCCTCTCGACATCAACTTTTATCCGTATATGGCTCGGCACCAACTCGGCATGACCATAGGCAGCTCGACTCGAGATGAGTGCCGAGCAGCCCAATTTCGAGCCCAATCGCGGCCTGTTCATTTCTGCACTGTATTTATACCCTTCAGATTGTGTTTTGGAGCAGAATTCGACACGAAAACAGCCTTGTAACAGTCCAAGAGAGATTAGGAGTGATCAATACACAAATTGGAGAGAACTCATCCATCATCCATCATCACTTCACTCCACCAACACTTCCATATCAGATTTACATCTGATTTCATCCTCCATCCATCTCCAAGTGTGTTTCAAGTGCCAATTGAGGGGAATCGGATGATTGGAGAGATGTAGAAGGGACACAGACTTACACTTACGCTAGGGTTTCGTGTTTCTAATCTTTTCCTTCCTTTTATCTTGATTTTTGATATGAATTGCATAGCCATGAGTGTTGATTGTAACCTCATGGGCTAATTTTATAAACAGTTCTAGGGTTTGATGGTTTGACTTGATTGATTTGGGAACCTAGACCAAAGATTGGGAATTTATGCAGTGGATATATTTATTTTACTTATTTTATCAGGACTTGCTTTTCTGCTTCGTAACGTCTTCATAATATATTCATAACATCCGCTATAATGCTTGGATTATTGTGTTAGCTTGTGTGCGTTCATGATTAGTATTGTCTATCTGTTAGGAATTGAAGTAGTTCCGCTATAAATACTTTAATTTTATAAACTGGTAAATCAAATACTTGAATTGTCTAGTGGAACAATGCAATTAGACATTCAAGTAGGAAGTGAATAGAACCTTGTAGTAATTCTAGAAAATATCTTGTTAATCGAGCTTACCATCTGGAGGTATTGTTGCTTGCTTTGATTAGTATCTAGGAATAAGGCTTGGTAATATTTGCATACCTTAGGATTTAAACCAGAATATACTGTTAGCTAAAATCGAATCATATTTGGTGGATTAACGAGGTTATGTGGTGTATTTCCATTGAAACTTCAAGAATGAACAATTGTAGGTTTAGTAATCCAAATTAATTAGTCTATACCTGATACCTTAGGACTGTCACTTATCTCTTGATTAGAATTTGATTTATTTTCTAATACCTTTAATTATTCAGCAGTTTTATATTTCGTTATTTAGTTAATTACTTCAAAACAACTAGAAATCGGTTACATAACTCTACTTAAATAGTGATATAGAACAAATAAATAGTTAGCTGTCTCAGTGGGATCGATAATTTAACTTGGGAACTTGCTGCTACAATTGATATCCTTGGGAATTTTAAATTGGAGTGCGCAGAAAAGCCTAACAATAACCAAAACCAAATTCTAACATTGTTCATTCAATAAGTAATAGTCGATCTCTTGAAAAATATTTTTTTTATGTAGTAAAAGTAATAGTTAAATAAATGTATAGAAATTGAAATATTTTTCATTTAAAAAGTATTAATTAAAGGGCGGCGTTATTGCCACAAAAAAATTTACTAAGGGCACCCAAATCTTAAAATAAATAATAGTGAAATTTCTATTATACCCCAATCCTGAACTTACACCTAGGTTAATGATGAGTGATATTTTCACCTAAATTTTAGTGTCTTTTATGTGTATTTTAATATTATTTTATCCGTATTTTGTGTATATTTTGGTTGTATTATGTATTTTTATGGAAATGTGTGAGAATGAGCTTAAAAGTATGAATTTCAGGTAAAAAGAGATTCTAGACGCAAAAAGGAAGACGTAGGAAAAAAAAGATTTCAATTCAGAGTTAAAACGAGAGAGAACGGGCCAAAACGGAAGAAGAGAAAACAGGAACATCACCAACACGAGTAGTGTTCAGTACACGACCTGCACCTATACGAGCCGTATACCGAACACGACCCTATAAGCTTTGGACATGTTCCGTCACCCCTGTGGCCGTGTACAAAACATGCCCGGTCGTGTTCAGTACACAACCAGTGTACCGTACACGGGCCGTGTAGGTGCAAAATCTGTAAAAAAATCAGAATCCTTCTAGAAGTTCCCAAGGAGTATAAATACCCAATACTTCAATATTTCATCAGATTTTCATGGGTTTCACCCCTGCACACACATCACACACCATTTTCTTCATTTTACACCCCAATTTTCATCCACACCATCTACCCTCATCCCACCATCAAATCTACCATCCATTTGAGGAAAAGAAGCAAGGAAGAGAGGATAATTGCAAAGGAGAGAAGAAGATCACCATTGGAGGCATCCAATAGAGTTTTCATCTATACTTTGTATTGAATCCTATTGTTTATCATGTTTTGTAAGGATCTTAATGTCTATGTTAATGTTTTTATGAATATGGTAGGCTAATCTTCCTTGTGAGATTAACAACATGAGAGTTGTTGGATAATTTTGGAATTTGTGTATTTTAAATCATATGTTGATTGGATCTATGATTTTCTATCATTAATTGTTAATTGCTTGATTTGTATTGTTGATTTGTGTGGTTAATTGTCATGGGTATGTGATTAAATTGAGAAATTGATTATATGTTTAGGATAGTTGATTGAATCAATTCATCATACACTTCATGTGCATTATAAGTCTTAAAGAGATAGAGATGTTCTTTATGATTTAGAACTCGTTGATAGAACATACGATTGGTTAGATCGAAAGGTTGATTAATTGTGTGAAGGGATTCTCATTTCAAGCTTAGTACCTAGATGAAATTGTTTGAGTGAGAACCAATCGTTTGAGCCTTGTTGGGATTCTTAAATGGATCCATATCCTATTCATTCCGAGAGGGAGTTTAGGTGAATTAGTGTTGGCCCTTAATCTCACATCCATGACACATATGAATTTGATGCATTTATCCAAAGATTTCCACTTTTTAATTGTTGTTAATCTCACTTTTACTTAATTTGGAAAACACTCTTCATTTGTTTATCTTGTTTGTGATCATTGCTTGCTTGGATTACTTGTCATTTATTTGTTTACAGTCAATCCCCTTGATGACTCGTCTCTATAAAATTATGATAAACGTGATATCGCTTAAGCACTAGTGCCGACCTCCCTGTGGTTCGATAAATTCTTGAATTGGTCAACTCGACTACAAGTTATGGCAATCAGCTAACTCTTAACAACTTATTTTGCTGATCTCACCCAAATATATTACTAAATCCATCCAAATACATTCCTCTCATTTTTCATGAATGGCTGCATATTCTCGCTCAAACAACGCATTCCTCTCATTTATCTTCCACCTTTGATGAAGGATCACTATGGACAAACAAGTCAATCGACAGCGATGGATGTAATTAATATAGGGGGAACAAAGCGTTCGTGGCGCAGATTTTATCAGATCTTTTGGAGAATATTATATGGAATTATTATCGTATGTGAAAGTATAAATTACTCGGTGAAAAGAAATTATATACAGTTCCAAATAAATGTAAAATTTTATTTTTCCATTCAACCTCTCAACTTCACTGTGCGTATATAGATGAATTCAAATTCTGGTTGACGGGGAATGCGACGTAGAAGGGGGGCGAGTTTGGCAAGGTGAATAGTAGTGATATGGAAATGGAACAAGTGGTGTGGATAAACAGGAGGAGAACCCTTTGTTTTTTCTAATTGTGATTTGTTTTTTTTTTTTTTTAATGTTAGTGTATACTCGTGAGAGGAATGTTTTTGGGTGAGCTTAGCAATATTGTGGGATTATAGATTAGAGTTAGTGCTGTATAAGTTTAGGAGTGGGGCATGATAGGAATTTCACTATCATTTACTTCCTCCGGCCACATACAAGGTACTATTTTCACTATTTCTGACATTCGCTTCAAAAATATTAATTTCCTCTATTTAATAAAGAAAATACACAATATGACCCACCACTTCCCTCTAATACAACTACCCACTTTTCCTATAATAATAATACTCCTTAATCCACGCGCAAAAAACAAGTAAAGACCTTAGAATTGTCCACGTGCAAACAGCAAACAGTTACCTTTCAAGTGACCGGAGAGAGTATTTTTAAAGTCAGGTGTCCTAAGTAAAGTTTCGGGTGGCAATAGCGTCGCCCTTAATTAAATTGAGTAGCAGTAATATTTTCATTTTTAAGGTAATAAATCATCTAAGAGAATATCTTCATATATTAAAGAGAGATCAATAAATTAAGGTGCACTTATAAATATAGTTCACACAAGTGTTTACCAAAATTAGTAGGTAACGTGTAAAGTTGGAAAGAAATACCGAAATTTCAGAATATCGCATTTAATAAAAAAAAATGATTAAATTTATCGAGATTTTAGCTATATCGAATTTTCTTTAAGATATGATACTAGCTATATTAAAAACTCTGATAAAATATAAAAACAAAAACTTGTGTGCACCCGGGCACACGGATTACACTCTGTGCGCCTTTAGAGTTTTGTGTTAAATTATACTCTATACCCTTTAGTATAAAGATGTATACCCTTTATTTTCTAAAGAAAAATAAAAAAAATATTACTTAATAAAAAGTGTTACAACAAAATGGTGTACCTCTTTAGAACAAAATAATAATACACTTACCCATAATACTAAATTCTAAAGGCGCACGGTGTGCCCCTAGGCACAAGAGCCTCACTCAAATATAAATATACTTCATCTGTTCCGCGTTAATGTTTACCTTTCATTTTGGTTTGTTCAAATTTGATCTACATTTTTATTTTTGTCACGTATTCCACACAAAGCAATTAATTATTCTATGTAGTCCACATAAAATATTAATATAACTTCCCATACCATTAAATATGATACTTTCCAATTCAATATGTATTATAATATTATATCATTAAATTTACGTGAAAAATACATTACCATTAATGTGGACAGAAGCAGTATAAATTACAAATACTATATTATTTCGATATATCGAAATACTACCAATTCAATTTTTAAGTAATTTGATAAAGTTTACCATACAGACAATTAGTTTGGATTATTGTTGTACTCCTAATAATTAAGTGGAGTATAATATATTACATCAAACATGTATTAAATTCAAAATAATGGGTAGGTCTTGCATGAGATTGTCTCACGTGAGACCATTTTTCACTTTTAAAATAGTTATCACTTTTGTTATAAATCATTATCACTTTCGCTATAAAATGTTATTATTTTTTATTTATATTATAAATTGTTCATGAAATAACATTATCACTTTTCATTAATTTATTATCACTTTTCTATATAAAAGTTATCACTTTCTAGCTGTCTCACGTAAGCCCTTACGTGAGACGATCTCACACAAGTTTTTTCCCAAAATAATAATGATACACTATTTTTTTCATTAAGTTATTTAATTAATAATATATATATAAAGGAGAATTTAATTTTGATGAGGTGTCGTCACCAGAATTAATCTCAATTATTTTAATTTTTAATTAAAATTAAAAAAATTAATTATTAATTAAAATTTAATGTAGATAAATACATATATTATTTTAAGATTTGATATGATATTATCCAATCACTATTAATTAAAAAATAATATAGAAAAATACATATATTTACTACTCCTATAAGATTTTGAAAATTAATACCCTCTCCACCTATAAATAAGACTCTTTATTCATTTGTTCTACACGTAATTTATTCGTTAAGAAAAATTAAAGCATTCTTCAAATTTTAAAGTAAGGTATCCATTTATTATTATTATTTATTATTTTTGATGTTTCTTTTATGATTTTTAATTAATTAATTAATTAATTTTTCTTTTTTAAAAAAAAATTGTTAGCATGTAATTTTATAATCTTTTGATTTTTGTACTTAATTAACTTATTTTTTCATGGCTATTTTTATAATTTTTTAATTAATTTTTTTATAATTTTACTTTTGATTATATTTTACTTATTGTTTCTTTTATGTTTTTTATTTTCTCCTTTGATTAAGTTTTTATTTATTTATTTTTGTTTTAGTTCTATTTTTTTAATGGTTAATATGTAACACCTTTGAATATATATTTTTATTTAATTATTTTATTGGTTTTAATTCTTTTTTTATTATTAGTATGAAACTTTTTAAATTTTTTTACGTTATTAATTTCATTTTTTCAAATTTAAGTAATTAATTTTGTTATGATTTCTTTTTATCTTCTTATTTCTTCGAATTTATTTATAATAAGTTTATTTTAAATTTTTTATTTTTTAAAAATATATATTAATTTTATTATAATTTTTCTTTTATATTTTTCTAATTTTTTTTTAATTATCGAATGTTTTCTTTTAAATTTTATTTGTTTAAATTTTTTGGTTTTTTTAAATATATTTTCACCAAACGTTAAAATTATATATATATATATATATATATATATATATATATATATATATATATATATTTATTTATTTATTTAATTTTTTCCTTTTTATATATATTTTTAAAATTCTCTTTTGATTAACTTTTGTTTTTATTATTATTTCTTTCAATTCTTTTATGTTGTTTTAAATTTGTAATTAGTATGTAATTTTTTAATCTTTTTACTTGTTTTACGTTGATAATTTTTTTCTTTGTTAGTTTTATTGTTTTTTTTAACTAATTTTTTTTTATGATTTCTCCTTAGATTATTTTTTCTATTTACTTAATTTTTTTTGTTTTAATTCAGATTTTTATTATTATTAGTAATTTTTAATCTTTGATTTTTTAATGTTATTAAAAAATTTTCAAAATTAAATTACAAAAAATTTTAAATTATAATGATGTATCGTAACCTGAAGTAATTTTAATTTTAATAATTACTAATTAATATTTAGTTATAAATACATAAATTTTTTTAAGATTCGAATATTTATATGATTAGATCAAATAAAAATAAAATCAAATTTTATTTATAACTATAAAAAAAATTAAAAGAAAAATTCATCCCTCTCCACCTAATTAGTTCACATAATTTTTTATATAGACAAACAAAAATTATCTTCAGTAAGTTTTCCATTTTCTTTTGTTTTTTTATTTTTTATTGATTATTTTTTTGTCCCTTATATATTTTAAATCCTCTTTAACTATTTTTTGTTTTTATTTAAACTTTTTTATTGATTTTTATTTTTTTCCTTTGAAGTTTTTCATGTGAATTTTTTTGCAAATAATATACTCTGCACCTATAAATAAAATTTTTCATTATACACACGTAATGAACAAAAGTTTTCTACAAATACTATTAAAATTCTGAATAAAGGTATCCATTATTATTATTATTATTATTATTATTAATTTAATTTTCTATTAATTAATTTTATGGATATTATTTTATATTTTTCAATATTTTTTAATTATTTATATTTTAAAATTTTATTTTAATTCGTTTTTCTTTTAATTTTTATTATATTTTAATCTTTTTATTTCTTTATGTTATTAATTTTTTTCAAGGTTAATGTTATAATTCTTTTAAACTAAATTTGTTAATTTTTTTATTTCATCGAATTGATTAATATTGAATTTATTTTTTTATTTTTGATTAATTAACTTTATTATGAATTTTTTTCTTCAATGATTAAATTAACATATTTAATTTTTTTTAATAAATTAAATTCTATAACAACATAACAAATTTTGAAAAATCAATTTAATATTTTTTTAAAAAAATTTAGTAAATCAATTTAACAACGAAATTAAGTTTGTACTAACGTAAGTAAATTTACAGTTGAGTGTATATAAATTGAATTTTACATTTCAATTTAAATTATTATTAGATTATAAATGAATAGATAGTTATATTAAACTTGAATTATATTTTTTAAAATTGTAACTTTAAACTCGTGTAATACACGAGATCCATACTAGTATATATATATATATATATTCAGATTATTGAATGGTTGACATGGGAGAATACTTCGTAACGTTTATTATGTTTTATTAATTTATTAAGACTTGAATTTCATGTTATACACTATTGTTAATCTAATAATTTTGATTTTTTTTATGTTTCTCTTATTATAAATTTGTTATTTATTGAGATTTGTAGCAAAATTATATTTCACTTTTACTTTATACTGTTTCTAATTAGGTATAATTATGTGATAATTCCTAAAAAAATTCACCACATTATTTGGAGTTTTTAAATTCTTTCACGAATTTTTATTTTTGTCAATTTAATACGCGATCTATTTATTATTTTCAATTATATCACAACTTTTATTTTTTGCTATTTGATACACCACTTATTTTATTCTTTTTAATTCAATTAAATTCATTATTATTATTATTATTATTATTATTATTATTATTATTATAAAAGTAGAACTATGTAGTTATTAATAATGGAATTAATACTCCATCCAATTTTTTTTTTAAATTTAAATTGGTTAATAATTAATTTCCTTTGTCATAAAATTTTTATTTTTAATAAATAATTTTATTTATATTATATTTTTATTAGATTTGTGAATTTACTATATAATAATAGTGATAAGTTCGAACAAAAAAAATAATAATAGAATTTTATTCGTTATGGTTAAAAATAATTTTACATAACCAAGATAATTTTTTAATCACATGTTAATTTACTATAATAATAGAAAAAAAAATCTTATAAAATAAATTATCGGCTTGTGTGGTTTAATTAATTTTTAAATAACTTTTATTAATAATAATGATAACATAATAATAATAATAATAATAATGAATTTAATTGAATTGAAAATATAAAATAAATGGGGTACGAAATTGCAAAAATAAAAGTTGTGATAGAATTAAAAATATTAAATAGATCGCGTATTGAATTGACAAAAATAAAATTAAAGTTGTGATAAAATTGAAAATATTAAATAGATTGTGTATTGAATTGACAAAAATAAAAGGTCTTGACAAATTTGAAAATTCTAAGATGGTGAATTATTACCTATAAAGTATATCGAATTTTAGATGTAAAATAGTATACCAAACACTCTTTTGTCGTTATAATCGATATTTTATGTAAAATATGGCATAATGAAATATCGATAAGCCATTTGTATACTATTTTTTTTATCAATACATTGATATATCAAAATTTTAAATAAAATAATAGTATTTCCTCCGTTTTACAATACGTTTCACGTTTATTGTTCTATGTTGTTTAAGATAAATTGCATTTTTTGATTAACTTTATTGACTTTAGATGATATTGTAGTATTTTTAGGTAATAAAAAAGTATAAAGTAATGGTATGTGTGTGTGGAAGAACTTTTTGATCAACTTTATTGACTTTAGAAAGTATTGTAGTATTTTTAGGTAATAAAAAAATATAAAGTAATGGTATGTGTGTAAAATGAGTGACAAATTTGAGATTAAAGTAACTTTTGACATTGTTGGATAAAGTGATTTTTTCTTTTTTAGGGGTGAGAAAAGTATTGTGGGACAAACAAATGAATAAAGTATGAAGGATTGTATGGGATGGAGAGAATATATTTTTTTCAATACCAAAATTGTCGTTACACTATTTGATATACTTCTTCCGTCTCGCCCAAGCATCACCGGTTGCTTTTTGTGCGTAGATTAAGGAGTATTATTATTTGATGTGTAGTGGGTAGTTATATTAGTAGTAAATGATGAACTATATGTGGTACCTTTTTACTAAAGTGGGAAATGAGGATATTTGGATGAGACACCCAATATAGGAATGCGAGACTTTTTGGTGGATGGATGGGGTACTAGTTTAAAAGTTACAACGAACACTTTGTCGTAGGTAAATAAAGATCGCGGAGAACAAAATTTGGATATGACAGTGGGAATAAGTTAATGGGCCAGCCCATTTACCTATTAAATTATGTTATGTTTGATTCTATTAGAATGTATATGTTGGGCCTTTTGCTAATCACTGGTCCATTTCCTTTTGTTGGTAACGAAAACAAACTAAACATGGAAATGTCTCAAGCACTCGGTAAAAAAGTCCCACTCAGTGATGCATGTATTTTAATTAGATTTGATATTAGGTGAACGTGGAAAGGTAAATTATAATTTTTTATTCTATTTTGTATACATGTTATTTTATTTTGTATACATGTTTTTTAATAATTGTATACTTTTTCACACTAAGTTTTTATTAAAAAAAAACTAGCATCCATATGTGTATAACTTTTTATTCAATAGTGTATACATATTTTTTTAATAATTGTATATTTTTTTACACTCAATTTTTCATTAAAAAACTAACAATTAAATTGTATACATTTTTTTTCATAATTATATATATTTTTGTTTATATTTGTATACGTTTTTTAAGTGGGTGCACAGTATAACGTATTATTATTTAAATTTAAATTTTAATAGTTAATTAAAAAACTAACAAAAATTTGACTAGCAAATTGTATAAATTCTTAATCATTATACATAATATATTTCATGAGTTCATATTAGGTGCACTCGGGTGTAAGGGTGCATCCATATGTATAACTTTTTATTCTATTTTGTATACATATTTTTTTAACTTGTATACATGTTTCTTAATAATTGTACACTTTTTTCATAATAAGTTTTTCATTAAAAAGATCCAATATATGTGTATAACTTTTTATTCAATAGTGTATACATATTTTTAATAATTGTATATTTTTTACACTTAATTTTTCATTAAAAAAATTAACAATTAAACTGTATACATTTTTGTTCATAATTGTATATGTTTTTATTTATATTTGTATATATTTTTTAAAGTTGGTGCACCCTATCTTAAGGTGTACCCGGATGCACAGTATAATTTCATTATTGGGCTTATTTAATAAAGTATGGTAGTTTCTAAATTTTTTTTAACAAAAGCAGAATCGCCACTTGTAGGTGGCGCTTTTGTGAGATTCTGCTTTAGGCCGCTCCTCATCAAATCAAACTTATCTATTTTTTATATTTAAAATGATTTTTAAGTGTTTATATATAAATAATAATTTAATATATTATTTAAATTATAAATAATCTTATAATGTGTGATATATAATCTTATCGCGTTTCTATTTTAATCCCTCGCAATTTCAACTTCACATATTATAAAAAGAAAATATTACTTAACTTATAATATGCATTCTCAAATCATATTTTAATTTCAAAATTTGAATTCTTTTTAACATATAAAACATATTTTAATTTCAAATTTGTTACTCTTACCTAACATATATTATCATACACTAAAATACTTTAAAAGTCAATAAAGTAAAATAACTTTTCTCAAATAACGTGTAATACTAAACGTGAGTCTGATTGCGAGAAGGTAGTATGTTTTTATCTCCAATACCAATCCACAAACCCAAGTATAATAATCTCTTCGTTAGTTGGTAAGAGAGACATTTACTTTTTGCACGTAATTAAAAAGTATTACTCCCTTCATTCCGTTTCAATGTTTATATTTGTTTTTTGTACGTTGATTAAGGAGTAATATTTTAATAGATAGTGGGTGGAAATATATAATATTTAATGTAAAGTTGGTAGGTGTATTAGTGTTAGATGTGGGGACCATGGTGATATATTAATTGTTTTAGGTGGGTCCCATATTTTAAAAAAGAAAACGTAAACATTGAAATGAGATGCCCAAAATAAAAATATGTAAACATTAAAATGAGACGGAGGGAGTATTATTTAATTTGTAGTGGATGCATGGTCAATATATATATATATATATATATATATATATATATATATATATATATATATATATATATATATATATATATATATATATATATATATATATATATATATATATATATATATATATATATATAATTGGCCATATATTTTAATTGTATTAATGAGTGTATGTGTCTCATATGTCTATAAAGGAAAATTAGACTTTTTAAAGCAGATGTACAAAATGACAAAATGTGTATCTCGTCGGCTGACGGAGGAAGTAATATATTAAAGTAATTTGACTTAAAAATGTATAATAATTTTGAAATTAAAATGTGCTGTAATGTTATTACTTAAATACCCCGCCATCTTGCTAATGTTGTTATATTTACTATTTACATAAAAATTAAGAAATATAATATTCCAATGTGTAGTGAATTGAGTGATATAATATTTCAATGTGTGGTGGTGGGTAGTTGTATTAATGTTGGAAAAAAAAATATTATATCACACATTTTAGATTATTTATAATATAAATATATATTAAATATTTATTTATATATAAAAACTAAAAAATGATTTTAAATATAAAAAATAAACACATTTGATTAGACAGGGAGAACTAAAACAGTTAAAAAAAGCAGAAATCGTGCATAGGCGCCACTCCTAGTGGCGCTTCTGCTTATTTCGTTAATTAATCATGTAAGTGCTATATTTTATTAAATAAAAATGAAAACTACAATAATTAATTAAATAACTCTCATTATTGGGTAGGTCTTGCGTGAGATCGTCTCACGTGAGACAACTTTTTATATTTTAAAATGGTTGTCAATTTTGCTATAAATGTTGTTACTTTCGCTATAAAATGTTATCACTTTTTATTTATACTTTAAATTATTCATGAAATAACATTATCATTTTTCATTAATTTATTATCACTTTTCTTTAAACATGTTATCACTGATTGTCTCACGCAAAGGCTTACGTAAGACGGTCTCATACAAGTCTTTGACTTTATTATTAAGTGTATATGAATTGACCGTGAATTCAATTACACATGATGTTTTGTTGAGAAATGGAGTATTATATTATTAAATTCCCACCCTCGATTTCGTTTATGAACATGTTTGATAAGATGTTTGTGAATAGGTAATTCCCGTAAGCATTTTTAATATGTTCATGAACAACAAACAAATATTTTATATATAAATACTTGTATAATTTCGTTTATGTATATGATAAACAAACAAACTAAAACTCTAAAATAGCTAATTATTAATCCAACTACTAATAATTGAAGAAACCTAAAAATTTGACACTCTCTTGTGAGACGAGTAATTTTGTGAGATGGATGGACCTATCACTAAAGTATGCTTGTTGTATAGATAAAATATGCTTATTTACAGTTAAGGTATGTCAATAAAAAATTAAATTATAACACATTAAAATCATACTTTAATGCAGAATCTAACATAATTTAAAAAATATATTTTAACAACATTAAACATACTTTATCTAAATAATAGACATACTTTAACACGTCTCACCTAAGTAATGTCTCAAAAGAGAATTTGTCATATTTTTAAGGATAAGTTTTAAAAATATTCAATTTTTTGAATAAATTACTTTTGACTCTGATTGTTAATTATATTAAAATAAGTAACTAATCGACCGTAATTATTAATACTAGTAATGCCCCCGTGCGATGTACGGGAAAAATAAATAATTTTATTGTGAATAAATAAAAAATTACTTAATCAATCTTAATAAAATTTCAAAGTTAATATAATGTATTGTATGAGAAATAAGTTATGTGTAGTGATCGAAAGTGATGTTTTAAAAGATAGTTTTTTTTGTAAGATAGTGTTTATGAGATGAGTTGTAACATGAGTCAACTAATTATTAAAGTATAGAGTACTAAAAAATGTATCAAATTAATAAAAAGTAATAATGTTATTTTATAAATGAAACATTTTATAGCGAAAGTGATAACTATTTTAGAAAGTATGAAACGGTCTTACATAAAACTTACCCAATCATAAAATGGTCTCAATGGCATGCCCTAACCTTTAAATATTTAAGAATAAATAAATCAACTAAATTTTTTTTTGAGTGAGACTCTTGTGCCCCTGAATATTGTGCCTCTATGCAATTTAAACTCTAACAATACATAGAATTAAATAGAATATAGAGGGGGAGGATTGTGTTCACATGGGGGCACAGTGTGTCCTGAGAGCGCAGGAAATTTTGCCAATATTTTAATTTGGATAATAATACACTTATTTTTTTTATAAATATAATATTTAATAAGAAAATTTAATTAAAAATTCTTTAAAATATAAAAAATTATTTGGGTATCTATTATAAATTATACTAAGTATTTCTTCCGTCTCGGGCAAAGAGATGCATTTATTGTACCTTTTATGAGAGCTTTATGTAGTCAAAAGTAGCTGTTTGACCGGGACAGAGGGAGTAATATAGATGTCAAATAGTTGAAAAAAAAATTATTTGATATAAATTTTGTATAAAACAGATTTAAAATAAAAAAGTTACATTCATTAAAAAAAAGTTTGGATAAATTTTTAAAATAAGAAAAAAAAATGTTTGGATTGACTATTAGGAGTAATAAGTTATTATTGTCATAAACATAAATAAGTGTTTTTTTTTTCTCTCTTTTTGATTCATATTATTAATATACACCTTTCAATAAAACCGAAACTATACTTTTTTTTCTTGATACTCCATACTACTACACTATTTTACACAAACATCCATTAATAAACCTTTTTTTCTTCAAAATTTTAATACATATTATTATTAAAAAAATATATATTACATCAGATTGGTTGTACCTCCTATAAACGGAAATTATATTTTTCTCCAAGAAAAATATCATAATCGGTCTTATAAATATAATTGATTCTATCTTTAGACATTTTTTTCTTCAATTTTTAATTTCAATCATTTTTTTTTATTTTAGTCTTTTTTTGTCGTTTCTTCAAATTTTGGTTCTTTTTTATCTACTTTTGATTAAAATTTTGTATATTTTTTAAATATTTTTTAACATAAAAGAATCATTTTTTTTATAAAATAAATTAAATTTGAGAAAAAGAACTAAAATTTGAAATTAAAAAAAAAACCAAAATTAAAAAGGTACTTAAAAGACCAATTATTATATTTTCTCCTCCTATCCCTCCCTCTAAATTTCATTCATTTTTATCGTAAGTTATACTATAGATTATAGACTAATTTTTATTTTTATTTTCATCTTTATTTAAAAGCAGCAATTTTATTTATTTTGTAATCATCATCTTCTTCAATTTTACCCATATTTCTTCAAAAGCAATAATTTTATTTATTTTGCCATCATCCTCTTCTTCAATCATATTTCTTCAAAAGCAACAATTTTATTTATTTTGCAATCATCCTCTTCATCAATTTTACCTGAGGTAAAATTATTTTTATTTTTATTTTCATATTTGTTCAAAAGCAATAATTTTTTTATTTTGTAATCATGACTCTTTTATAATCATAGGATATATGTCTCTTCTCATTTTATATACAAAATCTACTTCTATATAGTTTTAGACAAAATTTATATATTTTCTAGAACAAATTACAATCCAATATTCATTTAAGTTTAAGATATTCACTAATTTTAGATGAGTTAATATGTCTTATCATTATTATTTTTTCACGTAACATTTTCTTTTTTCATCTATATAAAACATCAATATTTTTTTGTCACATATTTATTCGATTTCCACGTAGAATTTTCTTTCTTTTTTTTTTTCTATATGCCAAATTTATATTTTTAGATTTTTGGGTTAATAGATTCACCCATAAAAACCTATACCAAATCTATATATTTTTATTTTTGGGTGAAATATATTAACCCATAAAAATCTATAAATTTTGTATGTAACTATTATTGTAAATCTTTAGTTCCGCTTATACAATTTGCAAATTTTGGTATAAGTCTATTATCAACAATTATAGATGATTAGTTTCCTATATTACTCTCATCGTCTATCTTTTTCTTTGTCTTTTAATTTTTCTTTTTCTTGTTTGAGTTTTTTTTTTTTTCACGAAAATTACAAAGGTAAGTTTTCCTTTAGTTCTCGATATTACTCTTATCGTCTATCTTTTTCTTTGTTTTTTAAGTTTTCTTTTTTTTTCACGAAAATTACAAAGGAAGGTCATAGATCCACTGCAAGCTACAAAGGGAAGCGGTAATAGAAGAACGCAAGCTGCAGGTGTTAACACCGCCGTTCCTACCGGAATTGTTAACACCACCGTCCATTGCAGATACATTTTAGCAGTGTCCATTCCGTTTATTTATGTTTGTTCTCTTCACTAAAGCCGGTCATTATTTATGTTTGTTCTCTTCACTAAAGCCGGTCATGTAAATATAGGCAAATTTTAAATCTTTTTTAGAAGATTCACTTGGATAAATACAATAAAAATAATATTTTCTAAAGATTTTAATTTTAATTTTTCTTTTTTTTCCTTAGTTTTTGGCAGCATCTTCCCCTTAGTTTTTGGCAGCATCTTCCTTTAAAGACACTATTCTACTTTTATTAATATATAGATAGATATAGTGGTTATTGTTAACTCGATCGTAATTTCGTAATGTAGGACTAAATATTGAAATAGCAACAAAAGAAAGAATCAATCTATAATAACCAGTTGATCATAACTCTCCCCAGAAATTGCAGCTTCCATAACCGACTTCGGATCCATTGCAGCAATTCCACCCTTTTCCAAGAACAGAGTCAACGGATTCTTCGAGTAAACGCTCACCAGCGCCACCCCCGGCTGGTTCGCCAGCACCGGCGTAAAATATGAACTACACTTGTTCAATTTCCAAAACACCATTTCCGGCATGCAATCTCCATACCCATTCTCCTTGAACTTCTTCTCTATCGCCATGTAATCTGTCTTGCGGCCGCTTTTGGAACCCCTGTACTCATCGTCCCCGAATCCCATGCTGGAAAACACGAATACCCTTTTCACCATCTCCTCCGCCTTGACCTTCCCCTGCACCGCCACTCTCAACAGTGCGTCGAACACCTTATGCAGATCCTTGCCTCTCTTTTCTTTGTAGCTCTTCTTATCTCTCCTTTCTCTGCCCACTCTTCTCATCAACTGGATTTTTGCCCTCAAGCTGGCCCCCTTCACAATTTGCAGCGTTGGTCCCTTCTTCGCCATCTCAGCCACCATGCTCTTCCACTGGAGCTCCGACACCGGTTCCTGAACCTTCACCCCCCGGATTATGTCGTGAGGCAGCAACGCCGAAGAATCTATTTTTGCTTCGCCGGAGTTGACTCTCGCCAGGTACTCCTCGAATCTCTCCTTGTCATGCTTCAAGAATTTCCACTTGTAGATTTTCATGGCGTCGGACGACACCCTCTCGTACGGAATCGATCCCCATTCAATGGATGCAATACAAACCTCCGGCAATTGCAGAGCTTTACGCAGCGGCACAAGCACCTGCTTCCTCAATCGATCCCTCACGCGATTAAGTGTAGTATGCTTCCTCCACGCCTTGGTACTCTGGATATTCCTTCAAGGGGAACACCTTTCTGGCTATGGTTTCACACAGCAGAGTGGATCTGTCGATACTGGAGTCCAGCGACGGGCACCACTTCGCGGCGGAGCTGATTCTCGACGAATCGCCGGAATTCAACAGCTTCATATCCGATCTCAATTTCTGGGCGAACAAATGGGAAACAGACTCGTGGAACAGCTTGAAATTAGGATCGCTGTTGAACTTCACCCTTTTCGCCTTTTTAATCCTCTCTTCTTCGCGTTCAATCGCAGACTCCTCTTTCGTAGCTTTCTTCCCAGACGTAACTTTCTGTGACGGACTATAATAGTTGTAAGAGGTTGTTGTATCCAGAATTCGGAATAGAATCTCGAGCAAATCCTTCAAGCAGCCGAACTCCGCAATAGCACCGGCGTTTGCCGCCAGGGTTTTAGGGTGGTTTCTGTACAGCCAGAAGGCGCCGACGTAGAACCCCTCTTTATCAGATTTTCCAGTGCCTCGGACTCCTCGGAGATTGCAAATGAGCTTCAGCGCCTTCAATGGATCCCGATCCCACGCGCATGTATAGGGTTCCACCCGCGAGTTCGAGTCGGGCACCACGTCGAAGAAGAAATCCAATAATCTACTGCCCGTGTGAGAAAATGCCAGGGAATAGTTCTCCGTCCTGCCTATGAACGGTTCGTACTGATCCGCTGTGTCATTGTAATTCTCCACCATGAGATCCACTAGAGGGTCACCTGAAGGTATGATTGGGGCTGAGGCGGTGGGGGTGACGGCGGCGGTGGCGATAGGGGTGGCGATTCGGTAGAGTTCAGGGGGTCCGAGTAGTGCCATGGCGGAATTAGGGATGATGTGATTTGGAGAGGAAGAGTTAGGGATGTTGCAGAGAGTGAATTGAGAGCATATGTGTATTTTAATTGGGACAACACTTTTTATGTCCTATATGACCTATGCAATATCTTTTTTGCTCTATTCTTTTTAAAATATTTAATTTGCCCTATTTTTTTGTGCATATTCCTAATTTACCCTCCTGACACATGTCATATCTTTCCTTTTTTTTGAAATCTCGTAATTATTGCCCAGCGGTTAAAAATACTACTTTTAAAGGCATTGAAATTGGCGAGAGAATCTTTGATCCCTTTTTCTCAAAATTTTTGTTATTTACTCTCTGTATCTCTCTCTCTTTTCATCGGCACTCATCCCTCCCATACTCTCTCTCTCTCTCTCAAACTCTCGATTTTTCTGTCGAACACAGCGCTCCGTCCGGGCCTCCGGCATGTAGTTCAATCCATCGTCATCTCCACGTCGAAAATTAGCAGTAGCAAATATGGATAACCAAGTATTCTGTCTTTAGGATTTTAGGGTTTTGCAGAATTACGATTTAATTTAAAGTATAGTGAATTTGGAGTTGTTACTGTAGAGTTTGAATTTGGTAACTGTTCTTGTCCCCCGAGGAAGTAGAGACACTGTATGAATTTGCCGTGTCCGACGAATTTTAAGTTTACATGTTCGACGATAATTGTTTGAGTACAATTGGAAATTTCATTGTAATTTGTAGTGTAATTGAACTTGTCGGCATATTTTTCTAATCTTTTTGAGCTTGTCCGCCAATTTTTCTAGCTAGTTGAACATGTCCGCCTATAATTATATGTAAAGTGACATTGTCCGTCAATATTTGTAGTACAATATAGCATGTCCGCCAATTTTTTGGCCCTGTTTGAGCTTGTCCGCCAATTTTTTGGCCCTGTTTGAGCTTGTCCGCCGATTTTCTGAGTTTTTTGAGCCTGTCCGTCGAGTTTCTGACCATTAGTTAGCATTATTTTGCCATCATTTCTGCATAAAATAGCTTGTCCGCCATTTTTGTGTCTTTACTGTGCTTGTCCGCCGATTTATCTAGCGTAGTTGAACTTGTCCGCCGATAATTGTATGTAAAGTGACCTTGTCCGTCAATATTTGTAGTACAATATAGCATGTCCGCCAATTTTTTTGCTCTGTTTGAGCTTGTCCGCCGATTTTATGAGTTTTTTGAGCATGTCCGCCAAGTTTCTGACCATTAGTTAACATTATTTTACCATTATTTCTGCATAAAATAGCTTGTCCGCCGTTTTTGTGCCTTTACTGTGCTTGTCCGCCGATTTTTCTAGTGTAGTTGAACTTGTCCGCCGATAATTGTATGTAAAGTGACCTTGTTCGTCAATATTTGTAGTACAATATAGCATTATTATCATGTGAGGTGTATATTTAATTGGGGAGACTCTCTTGTGAGACGAAGTTTTTGTGAGACGGTTGTGATTAAAGTATGCTTATCATATATAGGTAAAGTATGCTTATTTGTATTTAAAGTATGTCAATAATGAATCATATTATAACATCCTAAAATCATATTTTAATTCATCATCCATCATACTTTACAAAACATATTTTAACAATAATTAAACATACTTTATTTATATAATAGGCATACTTTAACACATTTCACAAATGATCTCACATAAATAGCGTCTCACAAGAGACTTTGTCTTTCTAAAAAGAGGAATTAGTTATGCATATATGATTAATATAACTCTCTCCATTTTATATTTTATAACTTTTATGGTATTCATATTTTTTTAATATATTAATATTTCAAAATAATGTTAGTGTGAGAGATTCCGAGTTAAAAATCCAAACTTAAGTTAAATGAGCAATGCAGAAAATGTAGATTTGGAGTTGAAAATAAATAAATAAATAATAATAAAGGATATACAATCCAATACTATAATTACTGTTCAACAAACTGTGGCCCATCATGCATTTTCTGAGCCCAATTTTATTAATTGAGAATAGGATCGAAAGGCAAGCAGCAAGGTTGTGGCCAACATCATTAGGTCAATGTCCAGCACCCATCTCATTTTATTGCAGGCCCAATTTTCTGTAACTTCAGATAATTAAATTTGAGGGGCCCATGGAATTTGATATCAAGCAGAGTGGCCCATTAAGGAAGAATTCCTAGAGGAGTCCAATTTTTTTGACAAATAGCCCAATGAAATTGTAATTCTTGATCTTGATGCAAAAGGTAGAGCGGTTAAACGAAACGAGCCGCTCGAGAGCTCAGCTCGACTCGGCTCGTGACTACTCGAGCTCGAGTTCAAGCTCGTCAAATGCTCGTTATGTTATCGAGCCGAGCTCGACTCGACTCGATGATGAGCGTTTTCTCAACACACAAAATTAATCCTCAAGTATGAAGGATATCAATTATAGTTTTGATAGGCAACCAAGTGATTATCGAGCCCAAGAGACTGATTATTATTAATTTAATTATGATCTAATTCACTAAGACTATTATGGCAATTTATTTGTGATGATTTAAGTAGTTAATAAACGAGTAATGAAAATAACAATTAAAATAAACAACCAGTAGATATAATACAACTGTGATCAAGTGAGAAATTAGGAAGTTCTTCGGGTCATCCAATTATACTTATTACTTTCCCTTTCATGTGTTGATGTCCGACTCTACCTTATGCTTTATGAACGCATCACTTAACCATGCAAGTTCACTCTATAGACACAAGTAAACAAGCGTATGACACGTATGAATATCCTTGGAGCAAGAGATATAATTCACCCCCCTTTCTAGGTACTATCAGTATCAATTATTTCCCGTGCACTTATTACTCTAACCCGACATGATAAAGGTACTATGAAGTTATACTTTTTATCCTACTTATTAACCCGAATATTATTCAATTAACAAGTATTCATATAAGATAGTTCTAATAAGACTTTGGAGTCCACTCTCTTAGAATTATAACATGTAATTCTGCTCAGCAGTAAAAGCACTCAATCAATAACCAAGATACGTATTCAGACTCTACGTAATAGTTAATGATGCACAAAACGACTGTGAGTATGGATTTAAGAAGCGAAATCTTATATAAAGTAAACCACAAGTAGTGTCGTACGGAGTTTAGACATGAAAAGTAAATTAACTCATAAAACCTTCATAACCCTAGAACTACTGAATCGATTCTAGCCCATGATTATCATTGATCTAGGAACAATCATGGTGGTTGGTAGGATCTTACCCATAGTCTTGAAAATTACAAGATAAATTAAGAAGCAAAGCAAACCTTAGATGTGGGTGCCGTCGCGACTCTCTCCGTCTTGAATCTTCACTTGATTCGACAGACGAACCTCTCTCATAGCTCCTTCGGATGGCGGTAGGGTTTCGTTGGTGAATGGATGATGAAGTGGTGACCTTCCATTGTTCTCCTGCGAAGCTCTTCTTTTATACTTGTAAAATCTCCTTACGGGCCTTGGATGAGCTTCTTGAGTGAATATACGCAATGAATGTGTAAAAATACAAATATGGTAAGTTCCAGCGCCTCAGTTCGACCAATAGGTCAGGTCGAATCATCCTCAGCTGGTCGAATCCCAAGTCGAATCGACTTGTAAATTGGTTGCACGTTCCGGATTTGACCAGAATCCTGGTCGAATCACATACTCTCTGGTCAAACTGCAGCTGCTTCTCTTCAGGCTTCTGGTTCGACTACGGTTCGACCAAATAGCTTGGTCGAACCATAATATTGTGGTCGAACTGCACTCCCGGCGCTTCTTCTCAATAGGTTCGACCACAGGTGCTGGTCGAACCATCTCCTTCTTGGTCGAACCAAGCACCTGCTTGGTCAAATCGAGCCTTTGAATCTCCTTTTCCCGAATCCGATCACTTCTAACTCGTTTTCATTCGAAAATCCTCTCAAATAGCCTTGAAGACACCTGATTCGTGACTTTCCAAAATATATATCGATTCATATAAAATTACAACCATCTAACACACTATTATAACATGAATCCGGGTTCGAAACACGTGAATTTATACACCCATCACTCGATAAAGCTTGATAATAATAATATTAAAATAAATATTATATAATAATAATTATATATATTAATATATTAATTATTAAATATAATATTAAATATATTAATTAAAATCCGGCTCGATTAGGCTCGAAAGCTCGTAAAGGCTTGAAAGCTCGACTCATTTTTCTTAAATGAGCCAAGCTCAAGCTCGAGCTCAGATGAGTAATTTTCGAGTCGAGCTCGAGCTCGCTTGTAAGCTCATTATTAAATCGAGCGAGCTAGAGCTCGACTCGATAACTACTCGAGTCGAGCTCGAGTATACACTACTCAAGTTCGCTTGACTCATTTAATAGGCCTAGCAAAAGGTGGTATTCCCACACCAAGTGCCCCTATACCCCGACCTGATAGAGTAGTGGAGAGGTAAATTATGGTAACTCAATTGATCATTAGGGGCTAGACCAATACCCACTGCACACAAGGAGCCCCTCATTTTGAGAGGTTGCTCTTATATTATTCTTAATCAATTTGCCAAAACGTTTTGTCTTTGCAATGTTTCTGGAGCAACACTTATGTGATATCACTTCACGTGAGATCATTTAAACTTCTTTCTCTTTGTGTCAAATATATTATCACTTTGCATTTAAAATGTTATCACCTTTTATATATACTACAAATTGTTCATGAAATAATATTAATGCATAACTATTATTTTTCATTAATTCAAGTATTATTTTTGTTAAAATATTACTAGTTCTTATTCATCTTAATAAAGACTTCCCATACGCAATCACAAACAAGTGTTTGCCCACTCTCTCCATCCAGAACAAACGTAACCGTTTGCTTTTTATGCGTAGATTAAGGAAAATTATTATTAAATGTGTAGTGGGTAATTGGAGTGTGTACTTTTACTTAAATACTCTTACTTTAAAATATATTTCTAAGTTGATTAATCACTCAAAAAAGTGATTAACCATAATCAGTACAAACCTCAAATCCCACATTACACTTTACTGGTGGGGCCACAAAACAGTTGATGGAAATTTTGTGTGATACACTACAATAAATAAATAAAAACCTGAATACATGTTAAAGTAACATTACATGTCCAAAAATAAAAATTAAAAGTACATATGTTAGGTTTAAATTACATTTTCAATTCCCTCCAATATGTTAATCAAAATTTCCCTCCACATCAATTTCTAATTCCCTCCAACACATGTTTTATTTTCCTCCTAAATTACGCCATAAATACATTAACACCTGCAAAAAAAAATATAATAAGTTTCTTCCAACCAACCAAATGAGAAAAAAAAAATCTAAGTACCAATGAGCTTAATGCTATTGCTCAATTCATGTTGGTAGGTTCGTCAAATGGCAAAACTTCACATGGTCGAATAAGCCACTTCTACATTTGGTATATCAAGAAAAATTGTTAGAAGTATATGGGCAAGAGCAAAGCAACAAATGGCTGCAGGTATGACTATTCATGTAGTGAATAAAAAAACACAAAGAGAGCATCCAATAAGCAAGAAGTATGATAAGGAGAAGTTGGAAAGCATTGAGTTGAAGAAAAGAGGAACCTATAAAAGCATAGCAAAAGAAATGAAGGTCTTTAAGAGTCTAGTTGGTGATTGGGTTAAAAAAGGGCTGATGAGAGCACATACTAATGTAGCATTGTCAGCTGTGTCCGAGAAGAACAAGATAAGTAGGATGGAATTCTGTCTAGATGCATTAGAGGTGATTAGAAAGGACAAAATTATCAAGTTTAAAAGCATTGCACAGACTGTACATATAGATGAGAAGTGGTTCTTTCTCACAAGAGCATCAGAGAGATACTACTTAACTACAAAGGAAACTGAACCATACAGAGCGTGTCAAAGCAAAATTTTCATTATAAAAGTTATGTTTCTATGTGCAGTGGCCAGACCTGCTTATGATCCTAATGGTGAGTGCATATTTGATGAAAAAATAAGTATTTTTCCATTCATTGAAAAAGTTCCAACACAAAGGAATTCGAAAAATAGAGAGGCAGGTACAATTGAAACAAAGACAATGTTGTCTGTCACAAGCACTGTGACAAAAAATTTATTGATAAATCAGGTAATTTCATTTAAAGTTGTATATATTTATTTAAGTGTGTGTAACTCTCAGATTGTGTTCATCATTGAATTGTTAAACCTGAAATCAATCTCCTGAATAAGAATTATTGTAAAAATCCTTATTGGTGACATTGATTTCAGGTGTTACTAGCTATTAAATTAAAATGGCCAGTTGGAGCTAGTAAGGAAATATTTATTCAACAAGATAACGCAAGGCCTCATATAAAGGACACTGATCCAGAATGGATAGAGGCTGCAAGCTCAGATGGATTCAAATTCCATCTAGTCTTTCAACCCCCTCAAAGTCCAGAGACTAATGTTTTGGATTTGGGTTGGTTTAAGGCTTTGCAGTCATTACAAGTGCAGACTGCAGCAGAAACAGTGGATGATTTGTTAGACGTAGTGAACAAATCATATGAAGATTTGAGTCACACCAAGCTCAATGCAGTTTTCCTAAGTCTACAAGGTTGGTTAAGAGAAATCCTAGCTTTTAAGGGATCAAATAATTACAAGACACCTCACATGGGAAAGGAAGCATTACTAAGAGTTGAAAATCTTCCAACTGATCTAGAGGTGGATCATGGTTTGATAGAGGAAAGTATTGATTATCTTATCCAGAAGAATGAAATGGCTGGCTTGGAAGAGCTCATTGAAAGTTTAGAGGGATTAGAATGAGCTGATTTGGTTGTGTTTTGGTTGGGTTTTGGGTATCTTGCATCTAGATTTGTCTAATGGATAGGTGATGGGGTTTTTGTGCACATATTAGTATGCATATGTGTAATGACTAGTTATGATATGTTTTGTGGCTGGAAAGTCATTGTTTACCCCCTGAAACAACTATTTTTATGAGTTGTTTAAGTAGTAAACATTGATCTATATGACTGAAATGTTTGTGTCTTTTTTGATATATTTACAGATTACACAAATATCACTCTCAGAACACTATCATCATTGAGTGTATGTGAATGTGTCTCCTAAGTGCATAATTGGTGACATAACAATGTATGCAGTATTCACAATCATGCATGATGACAAATTCAATAAAATTGGTGACCTAACAATGTATGCAGTCTCTATAATCATGCATGATGACAAATTCAACATGCTCATACAATTCTAGCCAACAAATACATGATCATTTAATCATAGCACCAACAAAAGTTCATGATAATAGATTCAGCAATGACAGAACCATGAATCACAGAACCAACATACACAGATGGATGAAGTTTCAACCCACATAAACATCATCATTCAATCACAGCATCAAAGATTATATACAATCACAGTACCAACAATCAAACAACCAGGAATCACCTGTTCATCATTCATATGAATATCAAACACAGGTAATCCACCATTTCATAAACTGAACTTATTCAGTTTCACTCTCAGAGAACTCTCATCATAGAGTGTTTCTTACTTTGTCTCCTAAATGCATAATTGGTGACGAACAATGTATCATGTCTCCATAATTATGCATGGTGACAAAGTTAATATGCTCATTCTATTTCAACCCATATAAACATAAAAATCCAATCACAGGATCAGTGTTCAGATAACCATCAATCACAGTACCAACAATCACACAACCAGAAATCATCTATTCATCATTCATATGAACATCAAACACGAGTAATCCACTATTTTCTTAAACTGAATGTATTCAGTTTCACTCTCAAAGAACTCTCATCATTGAGTGTATCTAAATTTGTCTCCTAAATACATAATTGGTGACAAACGATGTATGTTGTCTCTATAATTATGCATGGTGACAAATCACATCATGCTCATACTATTTTAACCCACATAAACATCATCACATCAGTTTATGAATACCTAATCCCACATATGAGCAACTAATAGATTAGGGTTTATACCTCAGAGTATTCCATCAGTTTCAAGGCCTTAAGACACAAGATCTTTAGCATCTGAATATGGAACCTACGTTCCGACATAAACGTCTTGCTGAACTAGGAAGCAGACTTTGTCTCCAGAATGGGGTCGCTCATCGACTCATCATCGGAGTCGAGCACCACCATTCCGTCGAATTTAGGATCAAACAGCAACTGCTCCTCATAATCAGGCACAACAAGCCCAACATATATCTCAGCCGATTCTGAGACAACAGATTCATTTATATCTGAATCGGAAGGGGCCAAGTACGCAAGGAGCCCAGTAGATCTACATGAATTAGGGTCGGAAGACCTCAAAAAAGATGGGAGAATAGTAGATCTACAAGCCACATACTCAGATAATGATGAGAACTCAGGGATTTGGCCGGAAATCGCTTCTGATGGTGTATCGACCGACGAGAACACCATGGAAACAGACTTCGAATCGGCCACTGATTCCATATCTTTCTCAAGATAAGGAAAGAAAATACTTTGCAGAAGGTAAAACGCAGAGAATTATCGATGAGGAGAGGAATTACAGTGGAAAAGATGATTGAAAGTTCATCGATGAAGGAGGAATTGATAGGAGAGAGGAACCATCGCTGAAGAACACACGATGAGAGAGAGAGTACATCGAACAAAACGGCGCAAATAAAAATTAGGGTTTCCAAACCCTTATTATTTTTTAATTTAATGTGTGATTATTGATTGTGATAATGGGTAATAATCAGTGTTTAAGTTAGATTAGTAAGTTGTTTATAGATTAAACACTGATGACATTAATGTAAATAACCTGATTTAAAGGGGTTCTCATTTTGTATCGGTGGGACCCATGTCTTCCTTAAATGTAAATGGATACCTTTGGATCGAAAGCCAAAAACGATAAAACGGTTACCTTTGCAGCGGACAGATGGAGTATTAATTTTGGATTATTATACTTCCTTAGTTTTTTTTTCTAGCTCATGTTTTACTTTGATATCTAAACTACTCGGATCTTCCCTACTGATACACAAGCCATTAAATCTTTAAAAAATTTCATCTATAACTAGAATATGAAAAGGTATTCTATTTGAAATCTCTATTTTGATTATAATACCTCGTCAAAATCAAAATCTATACAATAATTTTTCTAATAAAAAATGAAATTTTGATTTGGTGACATGAGAAAAATTCAACACTAAAAGATCACATGACCTTTATTGCAACTGCAACCTGTGATCGAAGAGACATAACAATGGTTGTCGTGGAAAAATTCAATGTTCCAGTTCAACTTTTCATATTCCATTACATATTAAAAAATAAATATATATTAAATTCATAAAATACATGACACCTGGCTCATCTTTTTAATTATACAATATTAGGCAGAGAAAGTAGATAAAAATAATAATTGAAATGATTTAAATATGTAGTATATATAGAATAGAAGCGTGGTAGCCTAATTTATGAGGCGGTTGACTGACGCTACCAACCTTGCTGCACAATCGTTATTCTGTTTACATTCTTAAATTTAAAAAAAAAAAAAGAAGTTAATTTCATTACTATGTATGAATCAAGGGCGGATGCAGTATGGTTAGGATTTTTTTCTTTTTTTTATTTTAAACCTTGTGTTTATTTATCTTTCATTTTATCTAGTACTTAAATTATTAATTAATTGCAACATAAATTTATATTCAACTCATTATTATTGTTCTAAATATGTGTTATAAATTTATGATAATAATATTTTTAATTGCTTTTTTTTAAAAAAAAATTAGACAGTGTCAATAGTAATTATAATTTTTCCAATTATATTTATTTATTATAGGATTTTCAATATTAAAAATAAAATTTATAATTATATGTGAGTGAGGCTCTTGTGCTCCGGGGACATTGTGCCCCTTTACAATTTCCGTGCCCCTTTGCATTTTAAACCCCTAGCAATACATAGGATTAAATAAAATATGAAGGGAGAAGGTTGTGTTCCTATGAGGGCACGGTGCCATTATATGTCATACCCCCAAATCTTATTTCCTGGATCCGCCCCTGCTATGAATTAGGGATGCTTCATTTTATTCTTGTTCTGTTGTTCAAATACATTGTTTTCATTCAAAACATTATCTTTTTTAGTATTAATTGTATGGAATTCGTTGTTCATTTTTATTTTCAGAAAATATTACTTGCTTTAAATGATTTGGAATCTATATTGTACTTCATTTTCGTATTTTATCTAACCTCATTGTGCACAGTTGAATATTGAGAGGCAAAAAAAAGTGACGGTAATAATTTCATTAATACAAAGTTTCTTATGAGACGGGTGTGAGATGGGTCGACCCATCACTAAAGTATACTTATTTAATAGATAAAATATATTTAATGGTTGTTAAAATTTATTTTCTAAAGTATGTTTGATTATGCACTAAAGTATGATATTAGTGTGTTATAATATGATTTTTAATTAACATACTTTAACTACAAATAAACATAATTTATTTTATATATACTTTAGTGGGTCGACTTATCTCACACCCGTCTCACAAGAGAGTGTCTCTTTTATTAATTATTATATGTGATTTGAAGACTGTGGAGAGTTATAAATAATTTGGTATTTAATGGAGCAAAGTTTTTGCTCATAAAATTATGAGGATAATAAGATTAGATTTTAGAGTTTATTTTATGTAAATAAGATAAGCTATGTTTTCTAGTATTTATTTTGTAATTAACTAGCTCATCCAAAAATGGTAATAAGATGTTAATAGTTGCAGAATTATATAACTTGTAATTTTATGACATCTTTTTACATTGTGTGAATTATAATTATAAAATAAATAAATAAATAAGTTTACGCTCACTACTTTTATTCATTTAATAAAATGGTTCCCATTCCAAATAAAGAAATATTAGTACAAAATCCATCATGCTTTTATTTTAAAGTTATCGTTCACTTCTAATTCATGTACTTTACTTTATACTATACCATACCATACTATCCGCAGTGCAATCTCTAGATCCATCCATGTTACTTGTTACTCATCTCAAATTAATAATCTATCATACATAAAATTCATCCTATTTAAAGAAAATCAATCATCTATCATACCATTCAAAATAGTGAATCGATTCCATTGATAACTTTTTATAGAGACGTTACATTGAATTTTTTACATTTTATTTTTTTTTCTCGTTTTCATGTTAAACGATCGTGACTATTTAAAAATTTTATTTAATAAACTAATAAATTTTTAAAAAAAAATTGAGAAAAAGAAAAGAAAAGTAATTGGAGAGGTACAAATATAGAGAAAAGCAGGTTTGACGCATTATTAGGGAAACGGCCCACGCTTGGTTAAAGCGGAAAAGCCACGGACTAAAATCCAATTACCTTTAGCTGCGTCTCCACATGGACCATTCCATTTATTTATTTTTACAAAAAAGTAAACAATTGAAAATGAAACTATATAACAAAATTTTATATTATCAAGAATTTAATTTAATAAATGAATGTTGATTGACAGAGCATTCGTCTTTTCTAAACTATTCTCAGTAGAAAAGAAAATTGATAAGATGGTCCAGGAAGGTCAAACCCTTTAGTTTAAAACAAAAAAAAAGCAAAGACTTGTGTGATTAACGTGAGACGGTTAGTAAGTGATAATTTTTATAAAGGAAAGTGATAATAAATTAATGAAAAAGTGAAAATAATATTTTATGAACAATTATAGTATAAATAAAAAGTAATAATATTTTATAGCAAAAGTGATAACGTTTTATAGCGAAAGTGATAGTGATAATTATTTTAAAAAATGATAAATGGTCTCACGTGAAATGGTTTCACACAAGACCTACCCAACAAAAAATGATCTCACGTTAAGTCTCACGTGATAAATGGTCTCATGATAAATGGGTTAACGGTCTCACACAAGACCTACCCAACAAAAAATACATAGTGTAGTTTGGGTGGTATGTTTGTACAACTGGTTTCAATGTTTTTTTTTAATTATAAATAAAAAGACAACTATACTAAGAATTAATATATTATATATAAATCGTAAAAGTAAATCGCAAACCATAAATCTAGATATTATGTGTACTACGGGATATGAATTTAAATATATGCAGCAAGTTTTTTTTTTCATTTCATAACAAATTGTTATATTTTAATTTATGTGATTTTTAATAAATGTTTTTTTACTGTATCAATAATTTGCATTTAAAAATCATGTAAGTTTCACTATGCAATTTCATACTCCCTCCGTCCCCCGATAAGTTGGTTTTTCCTTTGTGACACGTGGATTAAGAAATATTATTATTTAATGTATAGTTGGTAGTTGTATTAGTGGGAGTGTGGACCCCGTATTTTATTTATATTAGTAGGTGTGTATGATCTCATGTGTGTGAAAAAGGAAAATGGACTCTTTGGATGGGACACCCAAAATGGAAAAAAAGACCCTCTTTAAAGGGGACAAAGAGAGTATTAAAAATAAAATTCACATTAATTTTTAATCAATAACAAATTGTATTAGTTTTAGTTTATTAACATAGATTATTTGTTTATTCATTTTTTCTCATTTTAAAAGAATGTTTACTTAAGGAATTAATTGTAATATTACATGTGACTAAGTTAAATCACAAATTCTCTTGTGAGACGTTACTTACACGAGACGCTTTGTGAGACGTGTTAAAGTATGTCTATAATTTAAAATAAGTATGTTTAATATTTGTTAAAGTATGTTTTTTAGAGTATACTACATTATGCATTAAAGTATGATTTTAGCGTGTTATAATATAATTTATTATTGATATATTTTAACTACAAATTAGCATATTTTATCTATACAATAAGCATACTATAGTGATGAGTTAACCCGTCTCACAAGAAAGTTTCTCAAGTTAAATTATACAACGGATAAGATTAGAGCTAAACAAATTATCAAAAAAATACTAATTTGCACCACTCCTAATTAATACTCCCTCCGTCTCATAACAAGGAGTGCATTTTGCCATTTTCGTCTGTCTCAATGCAATAGGTATATTTCCCTTTTAAGCAAATGAGACCCGCAAAAAATAATTAATATATCTCCATGGAACACATACATCATACTAATATACCTATCAACTATACATTAAAATATTATTTCTCTCGCCTCAACTATCTATTAAATATTATATCACTTAATCTACGTGCAAAAAAAAACGCACCTCTTATGCAGAGATGAAGGGGGTATAGGGTAACCTTTTCAAGAGAATTTTAAGATAATTATGCAAGAAATTAAATAACAAGTAAACTAAATAAAATAAAGATCACAAGTAATTACATGTGCTTCAAGAGACAAAAACAAAAATAGTTTTAGGACATGATCTAGTCTTCACAAATTGAAAACAAACGATTTAGATTTTGCAGAAGTTTATAAAAGTAATCATATAAATATATTAAGCTACTAAGTCAAGCAAACTTAGTGTATATAAAAATTAAAATCAAATTAAAAATCTTAAGATCTCATGAGAAAGTTACCCCATTCTTTTTCATGATACTAACGATGTTAACACGTTTCCTTAAAAAATACTTAAACTCTAACATGCATTTTCAATAGGTACTACAAGAATTAATATTAGATTTTTAATCTAATTATCTAAAAATAATAAAATATTCGTAAAAGCCAATAAAGTTGATAAATAATATAATTTTTTTAAACAACGTAGAACAGTAAACATGACGGGTGGTGTGGTATGAAATGAGTAATATTAATTGATGAAATAGAATGTTAAAAAGTGGATATATTTGGGATTAATAGAGTTTGTAATCATATATGAAACGATTTTAAAATTTTGGGTAAAATCAAGTCTCAAAACCAAAAAACAAACATACAGTTAAATGTTTAATAACTATAAGCTTAAAAATAATCGACTATTGATTCAGAATAATAAAAGACAAATATTTGAATGAATCAAATTCACACATATAATTTGATTTACCGATTATTCTTCAATATATAAAAAAAATTAAAGATAAATTGCTACTCTTTCCGTCCCATAAAACCTTTTATATTTTCCTCATTTGTTTGTCCCACAAAACATTTCACACTCAAAAAAGGAAATATCACTTTATCTAACAACCTCAAAAGTTCCTTTAATTTCAAATTTGTAACTCATTTTTCACACACATATCATTACTTTATTTTTATTACCTGAAAATACCACAATACCCTCCAAAGTCAATAAAATTGGTCAAAAAATACACATTTTCTTAAATAACGTGGAACAGTAAACGTGAAAAGTATTATGGGACGGAGGGAGTATTACTCTTTTGCATAAAAATATTACTTCTCAAAATTTTGTATCTTAATTTACCTATTACTTTTTAATATATAAAAAATTTATTCTTTATATAAATAAACTATTACTCCCTCCGTACATCCTCAATCTATTCATTTATTTTTTACGCGTGAATTAAAGAGTATTATTATTTAATGTATAATGTGTAGTTGTATTAGTGGAGTGTGTATGTTCCATATTTTAATTGTATTAGTGGATGAGTTGATCCATGTGTCTAAAAGCGGAAATACATAGATTAAGAGTGGATGGCCCAAAATGGTAAAATGGATAGATTGACAGTGGACGAAGGGAGTATTTTTCAAAATAATTATAGTATAAATAAAAAGTAATAATATTTTATAACGAAAGTGATAACGTTTTATAGTGAAAGTGATAATTATTTTAAAAATAATAAATGATCTCACGTGAGACGCAAGACCTACCCAACAAAAAATGGTCTCACGTAAGATTTCACGTGATAAATAGTCTCATGATAAATGGGCTAACGGTCTCACACAAGACCTCCCAACAAAAAATACATAGTGTAGTTTGGGTGGAATGTTTGTACAATTGGTTTCAATGTTTTTTTTAATTATAAATAAAAAGACAACTATACTAAGAATTAATATATTATATATAAATCGCAAAAGTAAATCGCAAACCATAAATCTAGATATTATGTGTACTACGGGATATGAATTCAAATATATGCAGCAAGTTTTTTTTTTCATTTCATAACAAATTGTTATATTTTAATTTATGTGATTTTTAATAAATGTTTTTTTTACTGTATCAATAATTTGCATTTAAAAATCATGTAAGTTTCACTATGCAATTTCATACTTCCTCCGCCCCTCAGTAAGATAGATCTTGTCCTTTGTGACACGTGATTAAGAAATATTATTATTTAATGTATGTCACTCGTCGATTCTTAACCTCTTCTTAATCGCTAATTAATGTGGCTATAATGTGATGTAGAAGGATTAATATATGCTGAGCTAACATAAAAAGAGATAATTGATCCTTAGGCATTTTTGTGCCTTTTCTTAAGGGGTGAAGGGTTGGATATATTACTATGGGGGATTCCCATATTTATATTGGATAATCTGACGTCATCCGTACCTGGGTAAGTTGTCAGATTATCGCGTACAGTGCGAGCATTTAATGTGTTTAGCCTCATGTGACTATTTTAGGATTTGATCTAGGATATCCCCTATGTAAATATCTCGAAAGATATCGGTGTATCTGGGCAATTGGATCAAGTGGCCTTAGTCGGGCGGTCACTCCTCGCGGGTTATGGGGGAAGAAGTGGGCTCTTAATGGGCCATAGGGCTGTTCATGCCCAATACATGAACATGAGTGAAGCCCAATCTCAAAAGGTGTACCACATTAGCCCCCAGGTTTCGTCGTCACTGACGCTTTATGAGACGTGTTAAAGTATGTCTATAATTTAAAATAAGTATGTTTAATGGTTGTTAAAGTATGTTTTTAGAGTATCCTACATTATGCATTAAAGTATGATTTTAACGTGTTATAATATAATTTTTTATTAACATATTTTAACTACAAATTAGCATAATTTATCTATAAAATAAGCATACTATAGTGATGGGTCGGCCCGTCTCACAAGAGAGTTTCTCAAGTTAAATTATACGACGCATAAGATTAGAGCTAAACAAATTATCAAAAAATACTAATTTGCACCACTCCTAATTAATACTCCCTCCTTCTCATAACAAAGAGTGCATTTTGCCATTTTCGTCTATCTCAATGCAAGAGGTATATTTCCCTTTTAAGCAAATGGGACCCTCAAAAAATAATTAATATATCTCCATGGAACACATACACCGTACTAATATACCTACCAACTATACATTAAAATATTATTTCTCTCACCTCAATTATCCTCAACTACCATTTAAATATTATATCACTTAATCTACGTGAAAAAAAATGCACCTCTTATGCAAGGACGAAGGGAGTATAGGGTAACCTTTTCAAGAGAATTTTAAGATAATTATGCAAGAAATTAAATAACAAGTAAACTAAATAAAATAAAGATCACAAGTAATTACATGTATTCCAAGAGACAAACACAAAATAGTTTTAGGACAATCTAGTCTTAACAAATTGAATTGACTCTTTGAACAAACGATTTAGATTTTGCAGAAGTTTATAAAAGTAATCATATAAATATATTAAGCTACTAAGTCAAGCAAATGTATATAAAAATTAAAATCAAATTAAAAATCCTAAGATCTCATGAGAAAGTTACCCCATTTTTTTTCATGATACTAACGATGTTAACACGTTTCCTTAAAAAAATACTTGTACTCTAACATGCATTTTCAATAGGTACTACAAGAATTAATATTAGATTTTTTAATCTAATTATCTAAAAATAATAAAATATTTGTAAAGCCAATAAAGTTGATAAATAACATAATTTTTTTAAATAACATAGAACAGTAAACATGACAGGTGGTGTGGTACGAAATGAGTAATATTAATTGATGAAATAGAATGTTAAAAAGTGGATATATTTGGGATTAATAGAGTTTGTAATTATATATGAAACGATTTTAAAATTTTGGGTAAAATCAAGTCTCAAAACCAAAAACAAACATACAGTTAAATATTTAATAACTATAAGCTTAAAAATAATAGACTATTGATTCAGAATAATAAAAGACAAATACTTGTGTGAATCAAATTCACACATGTAATCTGATTTACCGATTACTCTTCAATATAAAAAAAATTAAAGATAAACTGCTACTCCCTTCGTCCCATAAAACCTTTCATATTTTCCTCATTTGTTTGTCCAACAAAACATTTCACACCCCAAAAAAGAAAATATCACTTTATCTAACAACCTCAAAAGTTCCTTTAATTTCAAATTTGTCACTCATTTTTCACACACATATCATTACTTTATTTTTATTACCTGAAAATACCACAATACCCTCCAAAGTCAATAAAGTTGGACAAAAAGTACACATTTTCTTAAATAACGTGGAACAGTAAACGTGAAAAGTATTATGGGACGGAGGGAATATTACTCTTTTGCATAAAAATATTACTTCTCAAAATTTTGTATCTTAATTTACCTATTACTTTTTAATATATAAAAAATTTATTCTTTATATAAATAAACTATTACTCCCTACGTCCATCCTCAATCTATTCGTTTGTTATTCGTTTGTATTAGTGGAGTGTGTAGGTCCCATATTTTAATTGTATTAGTGGATGAGTTGGTCCATGTGTCTAAAAGCGGAAATAGATAGATTAAGAGTGAACGGCCCAAAATGGATAAATTGACAGTGGACGAATGGAATATTTTTCAAAATAAAAAATACTACCTCCGTCTTGTCCTTATGGTTACGTTTGCTTTTTGTATGGGGATTAATGAATATAGTATTTTAATATGTATTTAAGTGAGAGAAATGATAATTTAATGTAAAGTGTGTAGGTGTATTAGTGGGATGTGTGGGCCCATGAAGAGAGAAGTAATTAATTGGTGTGGATACCATATGCTAAAAAGGAAAATTTAACTATTAGGATGAGACGCCCAAAATGAAAATATAACCATTAGGATGTGACTTAATTGGAGATGGAGCTTCTAAAACCGCTTTCCTGGGGATAAGAGAAAGCCCAATTAGAAAGGGAAGAGTATAACTCATCAATTATTGAGTCAAACCATTGATCGATTAAAATTTCATGAATAAGAATAAGTGACCACACATACTATTCAATTCCTAGGCAAATACTATTGTACACCAGTTTTTAAGGTGTAATTGGGTCATCCAAACCCATGACCCATATTATATATACTAATTTAGCTCATATGGATAATTTCAATCCTAATTCAACGCTGCTCTCTTCCCTACCATTTATTCTCTCTCTCCTCCAGCAAACGTCGCTGCTTCTCTCTCTCACTCCCAATGCAGCGCTGCTCGCCTACAATCTACTCTCTTTCTCACCGACGCTACTCTCTTCCCTACCATCTATCCAACGATGTTCTCTCTCTACCATCTATTCTCTTTTCCAATCGTCTCAAGCTGGTGAATTTTGTGTAGTTTCGATCTGAAATTTTGTGATTCTACAGACTCCGTGTCGACTACTCCAATTCCTATTTTGTAGATATGAAAGGATGCGTCGCACTCTTGTTGGTTGTATGAAGGATGGAGATTCGGAAGATTTCATTATTTGATTATGGTGTCCTGAATCCATCTACGATTAGATTCAATTCTCATTGTTAGGGACAATTCTGCTCTTCCCCTCCTCACTCTCCTTTGAAAATTGTAATTGCGATTTAATTCTCTTAATGTTCTGGTGATTTTGAGTTCTTATTTAATGCTAATTGATCAATTTAAATTAGAGATTGGCTTTTAAATTGTTACAATTTTTGTTGGAGCTTTGGTTTTTGTTGGAGGCTTGGTTTGAAATTTAGATATCAATTGTATGGTGGAAATGTATTCAGGTATCTGGAGAAACAAAGATGAAGCCTTATTGTGGATGTATTCAATTACAGAATCTGGAGAAACAAATATAAGTGTAACCTGTTTAATAAATTGATGTATATGTTATATAAAATTAATGTATTATTTTTTACTGTTCAATGTATTTATTAATTTTGTATGTAAGTATATAAACATTTTCGAGTTCTTTTAGTGTATATGTTATTTAAAATAAATGTATAACATTTTATTCTTTAATGTATTTATTAATTTTGGATATAAATTTATTAAATATATTTTAGTTCTTTATTAGTGATTGTCATTGTATAAGTTTTAATTAATTAGTGTATATATTATATAAAATAAATGTATTTATTAATTAATATGTACGACACATTTTAATAACTAATTGTATAAGTTTCATTTCGTTAATGTGATAGAAATCTCGTGATGGATAGAAATCAAAAGATCATATCCACTACAATTAATAAATAAATAAAAATTTACTAACAAAAGGTATACATTTTTATTCATTGGTATATATATTTTTATTTATAAATGTATAAATTTCTGAAGGTGGTGCAAATGATAATTTGCCTAAAAATAAATATAACAAACAACACACACTCTTGACTTAAAATGTATACACTCACTTATTAAGAGTAATACACTTTCTTATAAAATGGATAGTTAATTTCTGAAAGAAGTAACAGAGAAACATTAGCCATCAATGAAAGAGCAGCCAAACTTGTACAGTGAAACATCAGTCATTAATAAAAGAAAAAATTAATGATTCAATGAAATACCAAATTCAATTTGAGATTGAAACTATAGTCTACAAGTCGAAGAATAAATTACATTATACTAAATTAACATCATTTAATTGGTAAATTGAGGTTGAATCTATAAATTGAATAATCAAATTTCATAAATAAATTGAAAAAATATCAATAGGAAGAGTGCCGACGAGGAGAGAGATTCCAAAATGTGGTGGTGCTCCATATCTTAGGAAGAAACGAAAGGAAGCACTAGAGCGAAGGTGCTTCACCTCTGAGGGGAGCAGCGAAGGAGCAATAAATATATATCTCTGCATCTAATCTGACGACGAAGAACAGATCTGGTAACATGGATAGAGAACAAGTGATGCAGATGATGAGCAGATCTATAACGTGATTTTCTACGCATCTAACTTCGATTATACCGTGAGATTGAAGAGGATGATGGAATGCGGTGAGAGAAACCTAGAGAGAGAAAGAAGAGAATGTGGTGGGAGAAACCTAGAAAGAGAAAGATGTCGTGAGAAGTGAATCACATAATGATGTAAATTTCCTTATATATGACCTATTTTATAATATGGATCATGTTTTTAATGTACATCAATTACACATTAGATCAACTCTCAATTCCTAAATGACCTATCACACAAATATATTTATTTATCAGATAATAGGTTTTCACTTTTCAATACTTCTAGACTACGATTGCTTAAAGCTCATGAAAAAAACTCGATGTTGATAAACAAACTGATCCAGGGCTCAATTAAGTATTCATTCATCTCGTCTTAATAGTTACGCTTCATTTATATTAAAAAAAATATTATAAAAGAAGCGTAACTATTAAAACGGAATATAAGCAGTATATATCATGGAGTAAAATTTTTACAGCAATACTTGTACAACACCTAAGGCATAATTTTCTAAAACCGCTAAAAACAGATCGAACTACAGTGCATTGCATCGCACTTAATGATATTTATATTAAATCGCAGTTAATTTTATTAAAGAAAACTGCACCGCTTAAATGATGTAAGTTTAAATTTTATCTTAAATTGCACCGCACTGCACCTCCTTATATTATTTAAATTATAAATCTATTTAATTATATACATGTATACATATATTTATCATTGAAAAGTAAAATATATATATATATATATATATATATATATATATATATATATATATATATATATATATATATATATATATATATATATATATATATATAAAAGGTTAAATATATTTGAGTGTGAAATAATTTTAATATAAATTGCTTTATGAATTATAATACTCCATTTGAGTTGTTTATGGAGTTTGAAATATGATTTAATACCTCCAAAAATTTTCTTATTTAATTTTATGACAACATTTTTTTTTTCTAAGGACGAAGAACATACCCTTTAAATTGACAATGTACATTTTTTTCATATATATTTATATCTATTGTATTGTTATATAATAATTTTAGTGTGCTATATTTTAAACCGTCAAACAGAAGAAAAACCATCTAAAATCGTATGATAAATTTTACTTAATAAACCGAAGTTAAAATTAGTCGTTAAATCGAACCACATATAGCAATGCAATTCAAATTTTATTAAATAACCGCGAAATTGCACCGTGACCTCCCTAATGAGACCGTCTCAAAAATCATTTTACTTTTCTAATGAGTTATTACTTTCACCTATCAAATACTATATTTTAGGGTGCACGGGTGTATTATAAGGTTGTTTAAACTAAAGTGTAGTGGGTAATTTTTATTTTTTATTTAATTATTTTATTTTATTTTATAGTAAATTAAAATTTAATCCAACAATTAGGATTTTTCAGATACACTTTATAATTTATTACAGATTTATAGTTCTCGTTACTACAAACTTTTCTATTTTCGTCCATCTCCATCTCATCTTCATACCCTTTAAAAGGAAACAATATGTCGATAACAAACCCACTAACATTATAAGACATTTTAATTGTAATCAACACCTTTCACATATAACATACTTTAAAGTTTACTCCCTCCATCCCGTTCGAAAGTTTACATTTGTTTTATACACGGGGATTAAAAAATATAATATTTAAATATGTAGTGGGGTGAGAAAATATAATATTTTAATGTATAGTCGTAGTTGTATTAGTACTGTATGTGGGTCCACAGAAATATAATTGTTTTGTGTGGTTTGGATCACATTAATTATAAAATAAAATATTATACCTTGTGATGAGACTCCCAAAATGAAAATGTGTAAACGCTATGGTGGGATGTATTTAGTATTTTAATAAAATAAATAAGTTCAAACTACTAAATCAAAAATTAATTTTTCTTAATATAAAAGTTGAGCATGAGTTACAGATAAAAAAGAGAAAATTTCTTATTTGTCTTAACATAACTCATTCGTTGAGATTGTCTTACCCAAATGTAAAGTTTAATTTGGGTTTAAAAACTTAGATTTACATTTAAAAAATTTCATTAAATCTCCACACCTATCATCTCTTTTAACCTTGACTAACTTCCTACTATACATTATTTCTTCTCTCAGCTTAAAGTGTAAAAAAATTATACTACTAAAACCCAAAATGAACATGGAATAATACTATTGATTAATTTATTAAATCATTTTAAATTCAAATCAAACATTCCAATATTAGCCTATTTTAAAGTATTTTAGTACTCCATCCATATATTGAGGTCGCCTATTTTAAAGGTATTTTTTTTTCTTTTCAGTAAAAATACCTCATACAGCACAATCATCACTGCTATAACTACTCAACTTATTTAAAATTATACCACCCTCTTGAAAAATCAAATTGATCATATACGCAAGGGGATGGAGTACTTAGATTTTATGTATTTTGAGGATGGATATTTTGCCTTAGTCATCTACTCACCTAACTTATGGCAACAATTTTAATTAACCAAAATTGATATTTTACAATTCATGAAATTGATCAAAACTGATAAGACCCGAACCAACCAAAACACGCCAATTACAGAATGTAAATCATCAATTTTTACTTAAAACCACCAAATACTGGGTTATAAGGTAACGTGTCCTCCTCGTTCAATTTGGTAATTATATTACTACATGTTATGTTCATGAACCTTATTAATTATATATGAAAAATGTTTTTATTTAATTATATTTTTATCATCTGGTTTGACAAGTTATAATTCATGAAGCTTATTCTTAAAATATCAACTATTTTTTTCTTGACACCATTTCATATAAAATAAATAAGAAGCAATACTTTTCCAATAGAAAAAAAAAAACCCTAATATTCAAGCACTGTTAAAATGTGATTCTCAATGGAAAGGAAGTGATAATCTCATATCACAATGAAATAATTTTAAGTAACCACCCAATGCTTGATGCAAAATCTACTGACCATGTAACTTTGTTAAAAAAAATCCATCATCTCATAGTAAAATCATTTAATTTATTTAATTAATTGTCAATTTTTTTATTAGAAAAAAATACTCATTTTATCAATCAAACATCATTTAAAAAATAACCATTATCATCTCTTATTCATCTCGGAATAAATTATGTGAAATAAACACCCCCTTTTACCTTACAACAAAATTTGGGTAACAGAGACCAACTTAAACAAACAATTATTTACATACACTCCACATATAGCATATAATATACATTCTACCTCCATCTCACAAAATCATTCATACTTTCGATAAACCCTTCGCATCTCAAAATAGAAAACATTACTCCCTCCGCCCCGTCCAAAAAAGAGAAATAATTAATTTATGTGTTTCTCATATGCTAAAAAGGGAAATGTAACCGTTAGGATGAAACGCCCAAAATGAAAATATATAACCATTAGGATGGGACAGAGGGCATACGTTATTTAACAAGATCAATATTTACTTTAATTTCAAATTTACCACTTTTTTTTACAAAAGTACCATCACTATATATTTCTTTTTATTACCTAAAAATACTAAAATATCACCAAAGTTGATCAAAAGGAGCACCTAAGAGCATTTATTTATATATAGTTCTCTCTCTTAAACTCAAATAAAAGTCGTTAGTCAACAAAACCACAATTTACACAAGTTATCAGTAGAAGCATCACATGAAGTCACTTCTTTTTCTAGGCATGTCGTGAAGATAAGATGTAATAAGAGATAATCAACAATGAAAGTAGACTTGCAACTTCATTATGAAGTTACTTCCACTATGACCATAGAACCTTAAAATAGAGAAAGAAACAAGAAAAGAAAACCCATAATAGTAACACTTCAACTGAAAAAAAGAAAAAATTGATCTTTATATCACACACACCCCAAAAATAACTTCATGTTCAAAGATAATGTCACTCAATACTAACACAGCAAACTGCAGAATATCAGCTGCCAAGAAACACAAAACAAACTACTAATATACCAGTACAAATCCATCATACCCATTATCAACTTCAGGATCGAGTCTTCTGAGCATTGAGGATCGGAGGTTCAATCACAATGCGCAACCTAGTAAGAATGTGTAATAGTATGCATAACAAAAATGAAAGACAATTTATAACCAGATCCACTGAGAATACTTTCAGTTCCGAGGCAAATATACATAAAGCAGTAACCGGCATTTACAGAATAGGGAAGGTTCTAGATTTTGATTGAAGAAAAAGATAATAAGTAAAAAAAAACATATTCTTCATCCTACTATCTCCATCAGCCAAGAAGAAAGAGAATTCGCAGTAAAACGAAAGAAATAAACCAGGAAAAGAAGGCAGCCATTTCTTTCCCCAGGTCATAGCAGTTAGTAAACGAGGTTCTGCACGAGCTTCTTATATTACAACCAAGAAGGTGGTGAGTACATAGGTCACACTGGTTAAGGACAAAAGGAGAGATATGGTGTATAGTCAGCAAACACGAAATCACAACTTTCATCTTAGAACGCAGATGGAAATGCACAATCAAGTACGACAATTAGCACACGTGGTAACGAACAACATTCCTTACGTAGAAAATAACACGAATACGACAAATCCACAAGAAACAAAAGTTTACATAAAGGACTACTTTTCAATTTATTACGATCCCAAAAGCAGGAAAGAATCAATGTCGTTCAACACGTGGTGACTAACACCAGTAAAATTAGATTACATCGACAAAAACGATAATAGATTAACAAGCAAATCATTAATGCAATCAAAAAACATAAGGTAACCTATTAAAGGCACAATGGTGATCATGCTAAATCGCAAAACATCATTAACTCAGCCCACGTCAAAATTCCGGATAATACGAAAACACAATCCGACCACCTTCATCAAGCAATGCCAAATATTGAACGTTTCACGACCGAACCATGGCCTAGCAATATCACTAGCTATATGAAAATGCAGACATAAATCAAGGAACAATATAAAAGACCTAGCCAAATAACCTTCATCTCAAACTAATACCCTAATCAAATTCAATTAATGAAATGTAGGAAAACATAGCAACACACAAAAAAAAAAAAAAAACTCAATGTATCAAAGACCTAAAATAAGTTGGAAAACAGAAGAAAATTGCTTACCTACTGACTTCAATATACTGAAATATGGACTAAATTTGCAGACTTCGCATAGACGAGCAAGAACATCATCAAATGGTCAGACAAATTAAAGTACACATTTTAAATATCAATCATAATATCCTCTATTATCAATAACATTAGGGATTTTAAATATAAAAAGGTAAATTCTCTCCATACAACATACACTCATAGAATAGAAGACTCTTGAGTTATCATGATATCACCTCAGTCTTCACCCATGTCAATGAGCAATCATCTCTGATTCCTTCATCTTTTTTTTTTTTATCAATTATCCCGCATATTAAAGGTAGAAAAAAAAAGAAAAAGAAAATTGAGTAATTAACCAGATGAGTGGAGTTCTTCCAATGATTAGTACATGATATATCACCAGATGAGAGCAACTCAGAGCCGGAGAGCGGTGCAAGCGAGCTCGTCCAAGTCGCCGGTGGCGTTCCCTGGCGGCGGCATGTTAAGATCGAAAGGCATGAGTTTTTTACAAGAGGATGAGGCGATGTCGCACTCAGCATCATCAATTACAGACGACGATGAATCACAGTCGCTGCGACATTCATCTGGAACAACAGGCAGCGAGCGCGGTTGCCTCCTCTGCTGCTGCACCGGCTGCGGCGGCAGCTGCCTGGGTCCACTGAACGACTCGACGGTGCTACTCATGCCGCTAGAGGTCGGCCTCAGCTGCGCAGCTGTGTATTGATTGTATCGGCAATCCACGAAAGGATCGTGAGAATTATTGTTGACTTGTAGTTGATTAGGGTTTTGAGGGTTGAAATCGGGGAAACCGGCGCCGTTTTGGGGCAAGGGGAAGTTAGTTTTAGCCTTTGGGCCGCGGAGAGAGCGGGCGGCGGCGTCGTAGGCGCGAGCGGCGTCCTCCGCCGAGTCAAAGGTGCCAAGCCAGACACGTGCCTTCTTCCAAGGGTCTCTGATCTCGGCCGCATACCTTCCCCACGGCCTCTTTCTGACACCTCGGAATCTGATCTCCTTAGATCCTCCCGATCCGTCAGCTTCTGCAGCATAAACGTCGGGCGCCGCCGCCGCCGCCTGCTTAGCCGCTGCTCTGCCTCTCCGCATGGCTGAATACAGAAATGGAGTTGAAATTGGTTCTCAGAAGACTAGAAACGACCTGGGAGAGCTAGTAGGGCAAATTGAAGAGGCGGAGAAAGCATGTGAAGGGAGGAAGAATCATCTCCACATAGATGAGATTGTAATATAAATAATTATCTCCCTCTCTCTCCTCCCTTCTCTCTCTACTGTGTTGTGGTCTGAAGAGGTTGGGAGACGAGAGTTAATTTATTTACCTTTTTTTTAATATTTATTTATAATTTAATATCTTGATATTTTAAAAGAAAATAAATCGTTTTATATTGAATTCCTATCTTCTCACATGCCCCCGCAAACCAACCATCTACACTCACACGTTCCACCTATTTTCCATTACTTTAATTTTCTCTTTGGACAATAAGTTTAATCTTCGTTTTGTTTTACATTATATTATTAGTTTTTAATTAAATAATTATCGAAAATATTATCACATTAAAAATGTTTTGTAATTTATGCATGAAATAATTTATTTGAATGATTATAATTTTCATTAATTATAGATAAACTTTTACTATAATGTTATTTCCATAATTTCCATTGTACTTTTTTTTCTTCCAAAATTAATTGTATTATTAAAAAAGTATTCAACTCATTAAAATTATTTGGTGGGTTAATAAAATATTGAAAATGTTATAAATAAAGAATGAACATGTGAATTACTTTTATGGATTGTTGTAACTCATTTCTCCTCAAATTCTAATCCTTTGATTTCCTTACTTTAACTAACGAATTTAGAAGAAAATTAAATTCGTTTAAATATAATTCATATAAACTCTCTTATTTTTAGTAATTTTTTTAAGCCCATAAGTATTATTATTAATTAAAAGTGAGCCATAATATTCTAACAATACTAGTAATTCCTCGTCTATCCTTAATCTAATCCATTTTACTATTTTTGGTCGTTCACTCTTAATTTATCAATTTTTTTAGACATATGGAACTCACATCTTCTACTAATACAAATAAAATATGAACGCACACTCTCCACTAATACAACTACCCACTACATTTAAAATAATAATCCTTAATACACTAGGAAAAAAATAAATGAATGCATTGATGTTAGACTGAGGGAGTACAATACTACTAATATGCCATCAACTATATTTATATATTAATCTAAGGCAACAATTTTGTACAATTTATTTCATTTAAAAGTTCAAAATAACCCTCATTTTTTTATATGATTAAGTCAAAAAATTATTTTTCTTTAACTATATGTAACTAAGTTCATACAAATATAACCCAAATGAAAAGACTATTACCTTTTTATTCATCTTCAAAATGAGTTACGTCACACAAAAATATTCGTCTCCTCTCGTACAACACCTATGAATTACTCTGTATTCTCTAGCATGGAATTTAAGAAAATTAACTTTTTGTTAGTGCGATATAAAAAAGAGAGGGGGTATTTTCGATAATTTGGTAGAATAAAGTGTGATATAGTTGACTTTAACTAAATTGTGTGTAAAAAGAATGTGACATTTTTGTAATATTGTAGTATTGTAAGGTTATTGATATTGTATATTGTTTCCATTTTTAAGAGGTAAAAGTATTCTTGAAACAAACTAAAATGAAAAGTACGAATGTATTATTGGGACGGAGGGAGTTCTAAATAACACGACTTTATGTTTAACAATTTATTGCGTACTAAACAAATACAAAAGAATAGTGCGAATTATTTTCATCAATCTAATATCAACATGCTAGGGGTTGCATGGTCTATTCGATTATGGAACTAAATTTATATATAAAAATTAATTTATTCAAACTTAAAGTTGTATATGGTCAAAATTGAATTAAAAAAATACTTAATTAAATAGTAATCAAACCGAAATTATCAATTGTAAATAAATTTATTGAAATTCATTTTTGATAAGTATTTTAGTTACCTTCTTTTGAGTGGTAACTAATGTGACTCACCCCTTTTTGCTCCCTCTCTAGAAAGCTTTTTAGCACCTTTTCTAAAGCTAGTTTATGGCTTGTGGCGGCATTAAGGAGAGGGGAGGGAATCAAGTTCAAGAGAGAAGGAAAAATAAAAATTAGAGATGGTAGCTCGTTTTTATAAATCCTTTAAATTAAAATTTTCTCTATATTATTTTTTACTTCAATTTGTGTTAATTTTGCAATAAATACATTTTTTTTTTGTTATAGTTGGTTTGTTTATTTAATATATTTATGAATAACATCAATTATTATAAATGAAATGTTCTTTTAATATCTACGAACAAAAATATTTATATTTTCATGACCAAGTTATCTTATGTGTATATGAAAACGTTCACGAGCCTTAACAAATGGTCCAAATTCGAGTTTGAGTTTTTTTTTTCTCGACGAGTTTGATTATTCCTTAATAAATAACACTCAAATTTAGTAGTATTCGACTCGACTCAATTCAATTGCATCCTACAAAGGAGTAAAAGTAATGCTCGAGAAACAACTTGCAAATCGAGTCACATTTGTTTCCATTTTTTGTTGCGTTAGAAAATTATTTGAATTGTCTATATTTGTTTTAGATTTTTTATAGAGTATGTTATAATTGTGTTATGTTAAATCAGTAATAATGTAAAGATATATGTTTTTTTTTGTTTACACCTAGATTAAAGGTTATATTAATATTTTAATGTGTAATGGGTTGTGAGATATAATATTTCAATGTATAGTGAGTAGTTGTATTTGTATTGTGTGTGAGCTCATGTGGTAATATTAATTGTTTCGTGTGACTCCCTCCGTCCCGAATTAATGTTTATTTTTTGCATGTAGATTAAGAGATTAATATTTTAATATAGAGAGAAATAATATTCAATATGAATTGAGTAGTTGTATTAGTGATGTATATCTTACATGAAATAATTAATTATTTTGTGTGGGTCCAACTTGACAAAAAAGGAAATATAAATTTTAACTTGAGACAAACTAAATAGGAAAACATAGACTTTAACACGTAACGGAGAGAGTATAATGTTATAATATGTAGTGAGGTGAGAGAAATAATATTTAATGTGAAGTGGGTAGCTGTATTAGTATTGTGTGTGGGCCCTATATGAAATAATCAATTGTTTTGTGTACGGCCAACTTGATAAAAATAAGTAAATGTAAATCTTAACTTGGAACAAACCAAAATGAAAAACGTAAACCTTAATGCGAGACGGAGGAGGTATAGAGTAATGTATAATACTTTGTATTGGAACGAACCAAAATGACAGAATGTATACATTTGGGACAAAGAGAAAGGTTGGTGGATATGTGTTGGCAAGTTTGAGAGATGGGAGGGGTGATTGGTTTGAAGAGAATATTAAGAGGGTGGTAATAGGAAAGGGGACACAAGTTTTTTGGTTAGATAAATGGTGTTGTGAGTTTGAGTATTAAAATCAAAATTCCTAGATTATAGGAGTTGAATATTGGGAGGAATAAGTATGTAAAAAAAATGGGTGGATAGGTGGGGGAATTGGGTCTGGAATTGTGAATGGAGAACGTGTTGAATGAGATAACTTGTTTGAATTACTTGACAGGTATAGAATTAAAGTCGGTGCAGACGAAGTGGGAGTTGAACTAAAAAAAAAGGATACAAGCATGTCAAATATTAGAAGGTAGGAAGACAGAGGCAGAAGCTTAAACGTGGAAGCATACAAAATAATCTGGAATAATAACGCGTGCCTAAATACCAAGGTTATGGCATGGAGGCTCATCAAAGGAAGGATGACGACAACGATCGAGTTGCGGAAAAGAGGGAGTCTACCATCAAATGGAGACACAACATGGTCGTTATGTAAGAAAAGCGATGAGTCACTCTCTCACTTGTTTTGCGAGTACAAATACTTAACAGAATTGTGGTTAGAAACTCTCAAGTGAATAAAGGTGCAGACATCATTAAGCAATAACATCCAAGTGAACTTAATGCGCATTATTTAGTAATTTATTTCAAGAAAGGGAGAGGAACAAATTAGCAATTTATATATGGTTATAAACGGTGTGTTTATTTGGAAAAGTAAAAACAATATAGTATTTAAAGATGTATGCTGAAATCTTATATAGACAAAATAAAATCTAAAGTATAAAGTTAGTGGATATGGAAAAGAAACAAAAAAAAGACTGAATCTGAATATAAGGTACTCCGATGGGTTGGAGACCCTAGCAATTGCATACTAAAAAATGGCTTAGTTATGGTTTATATGTTATCCCTTATGTAATAAGAGGTAGTATAAATATGCTATTTTTCTATTTTGTACTATTTTATTTAGGTAAATCTCATATGAAAACAAAATATTCCTTTCTCAAAAAAAGAAAAATAAAAAATTACCTCACTTAATGTACATAAAAAACAAACATAAACATTTATTGGGTAAGAGGAAGTACATAGTATTTCTTTTCAATTTTTATTTTTCAGTTTTGTCCCCCTAAATTGTCAATAATTAAAGGTAATTATGTTGAGTGTTTTTTTATTTCATTAGGATTATTCACAATTTAGTGACACATATAATTGTTTACCCCCACAAAGAAATATTATTATTATAATCTAAATCTCAAAAATACAAATCAATTTAAAAAATGACATATGTTCTTTCCATGCACACATAACATAATTTATAATATTTTATTTATTACTAAAAAGTATGACATTACCCTTAAAAATCAATAAATTATTAAAAAAATAATTTTTTCTTAATATTTGTGGTACAGAATGGAGGGATTATAAGATAATTTACACGGATCAAAAAATAATTATCTAAATCTAGCTCCATGAAAAAGTAAATATAAACCATTTAGTTGATAAGAGTGTGATAGAGTCGGTCCAAGATGGGCCCAAGTTATAGAAGCCCAGCAAATGCCTCATTTACTGTTCGAGTCCAAAAGGGCCCATTATGAGATTTACCACGCGAATGCCGAAAGAAGGAAGACATACTCGAAGGACGACCTCCCAAGCAAGGTATACTTGGGATGCTCGGAAAATCGAGTGCAGGGGCGGATGCAGTATAGGTATAAGGGGTACAGCTGTACCCCAAAATAAAAAGTAATATCTATATATATAGTATGTAGTTACAATTTGTACTCCAATAGCTTAGTGGATAGAGCTCTCTTAGCTTAACTTGTTAAGGGTTCGATTCTCACATCTTCTTTCCTCACCATCCTCTTCTTTTTTATATTATTGTATCAATAATTTATTTTATATTTTTCATTTCTATATATGCCCACTTTTGGAAATTGTCTCACCATTACACTTTGTCAATCTCGATATCCATTTTTCTTCTTAATATTTATATTATTTATTTATTTATATTTTTTATTTATTTAATATTAATTATTTATCAAACATATGTACTTTTAATGTTATATACTCCACCTTCTTTCTTTTTTTCTTTTTTTTTTCATTTTAAACCTTGTGTTTTTTTTTATCTTTCATTTTATCTAGTACTTAAATTATTAATTAATTGCAACATAAATTTATATTCAACTCATTATTATTGTTCTAAATATGTGTTATAAATTTATGATAATAATATTTTTAATTGCTTTTTTTTAAAAAAAAAATTAGACAGTGTCAATAGTAATTATAATTTTTCCAATTATATTTATTTATTATAGGTTTTTTAATATTAAAAATAAAATTTATAATTATATGTGAGTGAGACTCTTGTGCTCCGGGGACATTGTGCCCCTCTACAATTTCCGTGCCCATTTGCATTTTAAACCCCTAGCAATACATAGGGTTAAATAAAATATGAAGGGGGAAAGTTGTGTTCCCAATGGGGCACGGTGTGTCCTCAAGAACATACAAGTTTTTGTCATTATATGTCGTACTCCCAAATCTTATTTTCTGGATCCGCCCATGATCGAGTGATTGTATAGGAGTTGTGCAAGGTTTACCCGTCCTGCCTCTTAATGCGGTCTGATGAAGACTTTCATTGTAAGTTTGAAAATTGTAGCCTTAGAATCAGCATCCCAAATTTTTTTATTATATATTTATATATATATATTTAGTTATATATTTTAAACTTGATATATGAATATTAACATTGAATAACTCAGTTGGTATTTTGTCTTTGCTTATTCGCCTATCTTCACGGGTATTATTTAACTTTTTTTAAATAGGGTGTGGCTTGCATACGCCCGGGCGCACGAGAATATATTTCGTACGCCTTTAGAAATTTAGTATTATGGGTAAGAGTACATTGTTTTGGTCTAAAGGGTATATATACACTTTAATTAATAAAAGGTGCACCATTTTGTTCTAAAAGATATACACTTTTCATTAATATTTTTTTTCTTTAGAAAATAAAGGGTACACATTTTTATACTAAAGGGTATACAATTTAACACAAAATTCTAAAAGTACACGGATGGTTGTTCATGCGCCCAGATACACACAATAATTTTATTTAGAAAATAAAGGGTACACATCTATATACTAAATGGTATACAATTTAACGCAAAATTTTAAAGGCGCACGGAATGTGGTCCGTGCGCCCGGGTGCACAGGAGTTTTTGTCTTTTTTAAATATAAAATCTCGCTAATCTGTTTTAACTTTTTTAATATTTTTCTTATATAAATTATTAATTTGTCTAATTTGCTTGCTAATTAATCTTGCTAATCTGTTTCAAACAAATTAGCTATTAATTTGCGGGATAAATAAGTATATTAATTAATATTACATATATGGCTAAAATTACGTGTTTTCAAAGACACTGTGCCTTTAAATTCTACATTTTTTGAAAAGTTTATCACTTAGTATTAAATGGTTTACCCTTTAATATAAGAAGGGACACTGTGCTCCCAAATTTCACATTTTTCGAAATGTTCCTTTAGTATTAAATTTCACACCTTTAATATAAGAACGTGTATCGATTATTTTTTGAAAACAAAAATAATCTTTTTAATCAAACATTTACAATATTCATATTTTAGCCAATTTTTCTTTAAAAAAATCATACCTTTAGTGTATTCCTTTTCAAAAAAAATGTTACATTTGCACACCTTGTGCACTCGAGCACACAAGAGACTAACTCTACATATATTTAATAATATATTTATATTCATATTACGATTTTATTATCACTTTATACATTATAAAAAAAATAAAAGGTTCCAATTTTTTTTGCATCTGGCCCCTCAAACTAATAGGTCGGCCCTGCTCCTTATAGACCAGTCACCAAGGAGCATAACTTACTCCATCATGGCGGCCTCGAAGAGCATAACTTATAATTATATGTGCATTAATTGCATCGAGAAAAATGTCTAAATTCTCATATCATTAGTTATATATATATATATAAGTAAATAGCATTAACTTGTAAATGAAGGAGGATCTTTTCCTCCAATTCTCAAAACACCTGAAAAAATGCGCTCATGCATTAAATTCCAATAATTTGGGAAGAATTATGTTGCCTTAAAGCATTTAGTGTCTTCTCTTTGTTATGTTAGTTTGTTCATGTTTAAACAGCAACACTAAGTATTAGCTATCGACAAAGAGCATTATGTTTTATTGATCGATTTGTTTTTTGGCAAACAATATTAGGTATTTATGAACAAAAAGGACCCCATCAAAATGAGGTAGTGTTCGATCGTGTCCAGACCCAAGTTTGTCAAACACGTTTATTTATTTTGACGTCTTGGGCAGGGATAGCAACATGCGCAATTAAAGTAATGTGTCTCACCAACGCTAATTACAACATAATATAATAATAATAGTAATCTGTCACATGTTAAATGAATAACATATTTGCAGTGAAAAAATCTCAAAATTTCCCTTTAAAGTTAATATTATTATCCTTTTAGAGAATATATTTTATTATATTATATGTTTCAATCATTTAACGATTAACACTAAAATTTAATAGGAGATTCGAACCATTGTTGAACACTTTAATTTTCATCATTTTCACTTCTTATCACCGAAAGTTAAAATAATTGTGTTCCCCCATATTCTTTACTTATAAAAAGAAGAAAAAAAAATCATATTTAATACTTTATCAATTTATTATAAATTTTAATGTTATGTTTAGATTGAGTCATTTCAAATTTAATGAATTTGAAAATGAATAGATTTTAAATTGCATGTTCATTTGAATTACGTTATTTGAGATTATAGATTTATGAAATGATTTTTAAATCCATAATTCAATAATTATTTTTAATAAAATTTTATTTATGATAAATAAAAATAATGAAATTTTCTTATATTAAATATTAAAATCTAAATTCTATAAAATAGTTGTGGTGGTAATTTTATATATCTATACACAACGAAAGGATTTCAAATGATATGGTTTGAGTAAGTATTTGAAATCCATCCAAAACAATTAAAAAAAACATCAAAATTAAATTCATGATTTGAAATCCATTCATTTAAAATCTTGGATTTATAAATCAGTGAATTTAATGATAAATCCAAACATGAAGGAAGATTAAAAAATTCAAATATGAAGGAAGGATTTAAAAATCTCTCCTCAAATCCTCTCATCCAAACACATGTTTGAGTAAGGATTTGAAAATTCATTCAAAACAATTAAAAAAATATCAAAATTAAATCCATGATTTGAAATTCACTCATTTGAAATCTTAAATTTATAAATCTGTATATTTAATAATGGATCTAAACATGAATGAATGATTTATAAATCTCTCGTCAAATCATTAAATCCAAAAACAATCTAAAATTGGAGTATTACTTTTATTAATCTAGTGAAAATTATTAATAGGATGGAGTGTGTGTATATATACTCCCCCGTCCGGCTCTAAGGTATCAATTTGTTTTTTGCACGTGAATTAAAGAGTATTATTATTATATGTAAAGTTGGTAGTTTTGTTAGAGAAAAGTAATGGGTCATATTGTGTACTTTTTTACTAAATAGGAAAATTAATACCTTTGAAGCGGATGCAAAAAATAGTAAAATTGATACCTTAGAAGCGGACGGATGAAGTATAATATTTCGGGTAAAATTCAAAGGCCAAGTACATGTAGAAGTTGGATGGATTAAGATTCTCTGTAATTATTTAATCAATTATCCCACATGCAGCTAGGATAACTATATTGAGTTAAAATGACGTACTACAATTAGCGTGATGAAATGACACAGTAATCGAAATTACTTGATTCAGAAAGGTAGAATCATCCATTTCAGGTGGAATCGAGATTACATTCTTAATTATTTTGTTTTCAAAGCAAAATAATTGAGAATGTAAGAATAGTCTGTGGTAATACTTTTAGTAGCTATGATTGCTCCTGTAAATCTAGAATCAATGGCAATGGCAGCAAGAGTGGTGGAGGTTGCGTTGTTGTGAGCGTGTGATTTCAAATCTATTTCAATTTTTGGATGAGTAAGGTAACACATTTTTTAAGATATGTTTAGTAATATATTTCTGTATTTAAATTATATCAATTATAAATATTTTAATTTAAATTAATATAGGGTATATTCAATAATTTTGATTTTGAGAATAAATAAACTTAAAAAACAATGTAGACTAGATACAAGCATGCCCCCAAGGCTAGAAGGCATACACTAAGCAATATAATTTGACAATAAAAATCCTATAAAGGCAATGCTAAATGTCCATAATATAGACATCCATATACTATTGAAAAGGTAAGTTTACTAATTTATTCTTTATTAAAAAAACTCTAAACCCTAACTTTTAAAATTATAAATTCTAAATCATTATAATACCCTAAACCACAGGGCTAAATATCGCTTAAACGAATTGCTACGTAATTTTTATAAAATTTTGAAATATGTCCAGAATATGGACAGAAATCTTTACCCTAAAAACAATACTTCATAACGGCCCAAAGAGGTATGTGTATGGATTTTGATTCAAAATCGTGGAATCCGTAAAATAAGTAACTCGAACTATACCAGTCCAACATAGTTTCAATTTGATTTTGAAACCAACGGTTTCTAGTTCTTTTTTTAAAGCTTAAATTGTGTTTTTTTTATAAAAAAAAATAATAGAGACAAAAAAAACCGATGGTTGGAAACCAGAACCGAATTAGATTACATATGGTTCCAATTAATTAGTGCATATCTACCCCAAATGTAAATATTATACTATGTTTATATCACATTGAGTGAGTGTTTGGGTTCATTAAAATTATTAAGGGACTAATAAAGCTTTAAATATCATAAACAAGGAATGAATTTGAAAATTCCATTAGTTCTTTATTACTTTCATGGAATATTGTAATCTACACCCCTTCTTAGATTGTAATACACCAAGCCTCTTAATTTTAATTAAGGAACTGAGAAGAAAATTAAGTTCATTTCTATGCAATTAATAAGTAAAACTCCTTCATTTTAAATACTCCCCGTCCCAGAGATATTAATACATTTTTTTTGTCACGGAGATTAAAAAGTATAATAATTTAATGTAAAGTAAAGTATAATAATTTAATATAAAGTAAAGTGAGAAAAATAATATTTAATGTGTAGTGGGTAGTTGTATTAGTGGTGAGTGTGATGTGTGTGTGAGCCCATATAAATAAATAAATTATTTTTGTGTGGATCTCATGTTCTTAAAAATGAAATATGTCAATTTTTGTGGGATAACCAAAAAAAAAAATGTATCAATATCTTTAGGACGGAGTGAGTAAAATTTTAAGGATCATAGAATATTATGAAGCTATCTTGTGCAAAACCGGAGTGAATAAAATTTTAAGGATCATGAAATATTATTAAGCTATCTTGTACAAAACCGTCTCATGATGATATCATTTTACATTTTTGCAATTAATTATCACTTTTTATAAAAAATATTATCGTTTATCGTTCAAAATATTATCAAATTTTATTTGTACTATAAATTATTCATTAAATAATTCAATGCACCATTATCACTTTTCATCATTCAAATATCACTTTTTAATTAAAATCATATCATTCTATAAAATGGACTCACCTTTTTATTACAAAATTGAAATCCCTCATTAGATATAAATAACAAATGAATATATGGTACATGCAGATGTGTTAACAAACCCCAAATTTGTAAAATTAAGCACCACCATCCATATAAATTAGAAAACAAAAGAATTGGCCATGATGACTTGATATCCATCCATCAAAAACTAACACAAAATCAGGAAATTGATGTATTCACACAGATCTTGTCCATAACCCAAGTTACGTCTCTTAATTACAATTGAATTGAATTCGTATTGTAGGAAGTCAATCTCCCAGAATCCGGATTACCAACTCAAATAATGAATGAAAACCTACTCCATTTATTTCTCTTTGATACACAAAAGCCTCCTTAATAACACATCCAACAATCATACAATTCGAATTCTGTCATAATACCACTATCATAAGAGCTTGGAGGTACCAACAGGCCTACAAACAAGGCACTATATTGGCACATCCTAAGCATATTCAATAAACCCTAATATATTACTTTCAACCAAACAAGAGTCGTTGTAAAAGAAAGGGCAACGAGAAAACAAAGGAGAATGTACACATTTTACTCTTGGGTAGCCGTGAGCAATGGAGTGAATGCGTTCTATTCTGTACGAACTTCCAACATTTGAAACCAGCGGCAGGCAATAAGGTGGTGGAAGTGAATGATGGTTTGACTGATTTCTATTCTGTACAAGCTTCCAACATTTGAAACCAGTAGCAGGCAATAGGTGGTCGGAAGAAACCAACAATGAATCAGCCAAAAGCTCTGGCTGGAAAATGTAGACCGCCTATGAGCATTAAATCCCCTCAAGATTTCTCACACCTCCATGATATTACATTATTTCCAATCTTCCAGTAACTGCAAGAAGCTATCTTCTGTACTAGAAAAAGGCAAACACAACTAACATCAAACAAATTAGATTTAAGGGCTTCTTTGTTCTTACATGGTTCATCGCCGAAGCAGGAAGAATCAAACATGTACATCTCATGCTATTGTCAATTACAGCCAGTAAATTCATATTACACAATTCAATTTTGTAGGAATAAAGCTTATCAACAAGAAATCAGAATCGAATAAGTTAATAAATAAGTGAAATAATCCCAACATATTAAGCAATTCGGAAGAAAAGAATTAGTAAAAGAACACATTAGGAGCATGATCTATCAGCAATCAGTGTTTACTAATGTATGGAATAAGTTCAGATAAATATTCAGGACACAACATAATTCATCAAAATATGCCAATATAATAGTGTGATATCAAACAAGCTATCTAAAGAACAGATATGCAGATACATATCAGAGAATAGTGCTAATAACCTAGAAAAGTTTTCTTAAATGTTTTATGACAGCATTATACATCTACAGATTACAGTCTTCATTTGAGCAAATATAAACAAAGCCCCAAGAACAGATCACAATTTCCAATCCACTCACTGCAATTTTGATGTTCTAAAAATTTTGACTAAAAGAACAGAATAAACATTTGTCCCCAAACCAAAGAACATCGCCTTTATAGATAAGAAATGAGAAAGCACATTTAAATATCGATCTTAATATCATTCTATTATCCATAACATTAGAGATTATAAATACAAAAAAAAAAAAGGTAAATTCTCTCCAAACAACAACATACAATCGTAGAAGACAAGACTTAGTTTTTACGACGCCCTCAGTCTTCACCCATCTCTATGAGCTTTCTTCTTTCTTTTCTTTTTTCTTTTTTTTCATTTTTATGGAAAAAAAAATTAAGTGAAAAAAAAAGAAGAAAATTTGAATAATTAACCAAATGGGTGAATTCCTTCCAATGATATTTAAATTATTAATCATCAGAGAAGAACTCAGAGTCGCAGAGCCGTGCAGGCAAGTTCGTCCAAGTCATTGCCGGCGTCAGCCGGCGGAGGCATGTTAAGATCGAAAGGCATGAACTTTTTACAAGATGATGATGCGATGTCGCACTCAGCATCTTCAACCACGGACGATGATGAATCACAGTCGCTGTGACAATCATCGGGAGCCACCGGCGGCGACCGCGGATGCCTTCTCTGCTGCAGCACCACCGGCTGCGGCGGAGGCAGCTGCCGCGGCCCGCTGAATGACTCCACGGTGCTGCTCATCCCGCTGGTGGTCGGTCTTTGCTGCGCAATTATATGTTGGTCCTGGGGGAAATACCGGCAATCCATGAACGGATCGTGGGAAATATTGTTGGCGTGGTGTTGATTAGGGTTTTGAGGGTTGAAATCGGGGAAAACGGCGCCGTTCGTGGGGGAGGGGAAGTTAGTTTTGGCCTTGGAGCCGCGGAGGGAGCGCGCTGCCGCGTCGTATGCGCGAGCGGCATCCTCCGCCGAGTCAAAGGTGCCGAGCCAGACACGTGTTTTCTTCCAGGGGTCTCTGATCTCGGCGGCGTATCTTCCCCACGGCCTTTTCCTCACCCCGCGGAATCTGATCTCCTTAGATCCTCCCGATCCAATAGCTTCTACGCCGTGGAAGGCGGCCACCGCCACCTGCTTTGCAGCTGCTCTGCCCCTCCGCATGGCTCAAATTAATAGGTGAACCACCGAAAAAAAATCGAAAAAAATAATAAAATGAAAGGGAAATCTCTCCTCAGAGGATGAGAATCGATTTTTAGAGAGAGAAAAAAGAAGAGAGATGAAAGAGCGGAGAAGAGAACATATGTACAGAGAACGAAACAACGCCACAGAGAGAGATGGGATGAGATTGTGATAATAATTTTCCTCTTTTTCTCTCTCTACTGTGTGTTGTGTGTGAAAAGGAGGGGGGTTGGCAGGCGAGCGCTATTTTTTATTTTTGATTTTTTGGTGCTTTCTATTTTTCCTCCATTTATAAATATACTAATCTTGCCATTATGTGTGTAATTAAATACTACATTATTATTATTATTATTATTATTAAATTAATAAAAACCGAGAGGGGGTGGGTGGGTATTGGGGGATAGGGGGCAAGTGGTAGGCTGGTAGGGGGTGGTATTGCTTTATCGATTTCTCTACCTTCTCACACGCCCCCACAAACCAACCAACTGCTCTCTTGGATTCATAGATTTTGCCCTCCTTTACTTTTTTTTACCTTTAAATTCTTTTTTTCCTATTTTATTTGTTAGCATTAATATTATTTACCTACTAGGTCTAGAAGACATGAGAAATAAATAAAAAATAATAATAATAAATCGAAATAAGCTAAGCAAATCAAAACCGAAGAAATCGAAACCGGCCAAAATAGAATTGAAATAAGTAATATTATTATTACATTTCAACTCATCATTTTATGGAATTGAATTGATGGTTCCTCTATTTCTTTTTTTAAAGAAAACTCTAATAACTAAGGCTTTACAAAATATCAAAAATATGCGGTTTTAAATTGGAACTAAAACTAACTGTCAACGATTCGATTTTGGCTTCTCATTTCCGAAACCCAACCTCCAATAGAAAACGACAATTCTAAATCCTAAACAACAATAGACTCCGGAAGCCCGTGCAAATGAAATACCTATTGAAAAAATAATTATGTGGCATCAATTGCATCTGTGTTCATTTTACGAAGGATAAAGTGATGCATCCTGCAAAAACGATCAACAACCACAAAAATAGAATCAAATTCACGCTTCATACGAGGTAATCTCAAAACAAAATTCATACTAATGGCTGCCCACGTACATGCATGAAAAGGTACGAGAAGAGGACAATATAACCCATCATTAGAATTCATACCTTTAGAAACTTGACAAACTCGATAACAAAAAACAAAACGGGCTAAATCACGTATTGCACATGGCCAAAAGAAGCACCTTAGAAATAGCTCAACGGAATAATTCCTACCAACATCCAAGGCCATCAAAACTCAACAATTAATTTTGTCGCATGTTATAGTCAAGAAGATAGAGTGGTATCATGTCTCAACGGCATGACTGGAATGAATGATTGGTCTCTAGATACTAACTGATACAGCGCGCATATTGAATGAATAGAGAACACTTTCTATCATGACATCATATTAAAAGATCACATCATCTAAAAGTTTAAGCTGAAAGTAGTTTAATACTTAATTAAGTCACTATAACAAATTCAATCAGAATACTAGGAAGATATGATAATTAGGATTTACGTAAAAATTGTGTTAAAAACTTCTCCTCCAATATACTTTCAGACAACGTATAATGATAAAAAAGAAAAAGAGAACATAAAGAAAAGTCCAACAAGCTGGGTCCAATTATTGTTCACACCTCCGATTTTACTAAACATACCCCATAAATTTATAAGAAAAATTATCCTTATATGTTAATACATAAATAACCTTATTAATTATTAACTATTCCCTCCATTCCATAATACTTTTCATATTTATTGTTCCACGTTGTTTAAGAAAAGTTGTACTTTTGACCAACTTTATTGACTTTGGAGGATATTGTAGTATTTTTAGGTAATAAAAAAATATAAAGTAATGAGATGTGTGTGAAAAAAGAGTGGCAAAATTGAAATTAAAGTAACTTTTGAGGTTGTTAGATAAACTGATGTTTTCTTTTTTTGGGTGTGAAAGATTTTAAGGAACAAACAAATGAGAAAAGTGTGAAAATTATTATGGGACGCAACGGATCGGATTTCATGTGCTACTTTCGTACATCATCTCCTGTGCCACCACTCGGATTGTCGCCATGTAGGAGGTGAGAGAAAATAAATTAACTCCCCATGTAACGCTGTTAAAAATCAGTTTTATATTCTTATTGAGCCACTTGATAGCGTTAAATAAAAATATTAATTTTTTTCTCTCACCTCCTAATTGGCGACAATCCAAGCGGTGACACAGGAGATGATGTACGAAAGTGACACAGAAAATCCGAGTCGGGGACGGAAGGAGTATTATTTATTTAATCTTTCTCCCAATTTCTATACGTACTCCGGTGAGATTTCTATATGTACCCCAATCTTATAGAACTATAATCATGAATTATAAACCCTATAATTTTTCATCATTTTTCACATAGTAATGTAATGGAAAGAGCAATAATCATGAATAATTAATGAGAATAGTGATGATCAGGAATGGACAATAATCATGGAGGAGGAGAATCATCATGCTGGGGACATTAAGATTAGTATTTATTTGTGAAATTAAATTATATAATGTTTAGTTCGTAGTTTTTTTAAGTTCAATCCGTAGTTTTCTTAAGTTAGTCGAGCACAATATTTACCTTGAAACTCTTAAAATTCAATATGTTCGGACGGTGTAACTGAACATGTTGAACTGTTCAGATGATATGACCGAACAAGTTGAACTGTTCAGCTGCTGTGATCGAACGGCATAGAAACCAAAATTTACACATGATTAAATTCCAAACTTTAAACCAAAAGAAACCCTAAAATTTGTGGCAAATGCAAAATGAAAAATGGAAATGACAAAGACAAAATGGTACTTACTTGACATGTTCAACGAAGCCCTGACATGGGTAGAAAGGTGTTCGACGTTTTTCTTCTCCTTCTCTTCTCGTTGGAGTCACGACCTCAGCTTTAGGAATGAGCAGCATTTATTTTTCTTTTTTCTAGAATTATTTAGTTTTAAAATGTTTGAGTTTAATTAATTATAAAGGTGAAAGAATCTAAAATTATGTATAATTAGTAATTTATATATATTTTATCTTTTATTTTTAATGGAGTACATTTAGAATTTGAGATGCGTTTAGTAAAATGATGGGTTGTGAATAGCCGCCCCCATATTCAAATTTACAATAAATGAAAAAAAAATATATATATATATATATATATATATATATATATATATATATATATTATTTACTGAAATAGGGAATGAAATTATATGGTCATTAACTTCTCATTTGAAATGATAATTAATTTGAGATTTGTCTCGTGAAAGAATTTAACTTTCGTGAAATAAAATAATCTTTATTTTTTATTTTTTATTTTATAGTATAAAATAGGGCTTGAAACATGTTGATCATCATTTTAGGTATTCATTTTAAAATATTTTGAATTTGTAAAAATTTTCAGATGAGTTAGTTAGGGTTGTAATCGAGCTATATCTTATTGGACCTGCGTTTAGCTTATTAGATTTTTTTCATCTCAAACTCAAATTCAAATTGTATATGATAAATCTCAATACGTACATTTGAAAAATATTAAGCTTTCAAATAATTTTAGTTAGACACAATTAAATTTCATTAACTACTATCTCGAGTTCGGATTAGAAAAAGTTTGTTAACAATCAAAAATTAGCTTAGCTCTAGTTTGGCTCCAGAAATTAATTAACAAGTAAAATAACTTCGCACCAAAATAATTTGTTAGCTAATAGAATCTAAAATGTGTGTGAATTTTTTAATGAACATGTTAGCGATACTGTTCGTGAATATATTTATGAGGCCTATAACATGCATGTTTGTGAATTTTAAAGTCGAATTAATGTATTTCAATTTGAATTCCGCTAGATCACTCTTTTGAGCTCATAATTGAGCCTGAATACATTAAGTTTATACAAAGAATTTGAATGAATATTTATTAAATCAATACCAAGATATAAGTTCTGGTTTAACTATAATATATCTCTACCTAAACGTAAAAATAAACTTCTAGTAAGCCTTGTAGTTTATATAATTGTACTAGTAAAAAATTCGTATCATATATCATAAATTACGTCAAGTATACAACACAAAATTTGGACATAGAAAGTGGTACTGTATTTTTATTTATTTATTTATTTTTTGGTATTACATAATTGGATAAGTTAAATCCAAAGTTTAAAGTTGGGTTCTAACATCTTATTAGTCATGTGATCTTCTATGACTTGGCGACTTGGATATTATTCAATATCCATAACTCGGATACTTTCTTTTTTTCTTATTAATCATCGAGATTTTTTAGTTTATTGCTCTCCGATTTAAAATACTTCACAATATTTCATTTGATTCGTCCCTAAAAATTTATAAACCTCAAAAGTGGAAATAATACGCAAATACATGCACATATTAATATTATGGGGGAAGAGGGAGTAATATTTATTCAATAAATAAAGTATAATAATCCCTCAATAGATGTTCACATATATTTTTTGTGGGGTTTGAATGTCTTATAATATTTTAGTGTGACATTTCTTATATTATTTCATTGGATGAGTGATATACGTAGAAGATATGATAGAAATTATACCCTAAGTTAATAGGTAAACTTTTGAGGCAACATATTAGATTTCTCAATCTTGCCACATTTTATCTTTAAAAAGATAACTCAAGAAATGTTGCACTAAAGTGTTCCTTTAACATCAGGTGCTATTTTTTTGTACATAAATTTGAAAAGGTTGTCCTTAAAGTGTAAATGATAAATAATTTAATTAATTAAATGAATAATATATATAAAGTTGTTAAATTAAATGTAAAAAAAAAAGATATATAGCAATTTTGTAGTATTTTAATGGTGTAAGTATTGTGGGAATTATTATTTTTAAAATTGCTTAAATTTCTAAAATGAAGGAAAATAGAAGAGTAAAGTAGAAAAAAAAAGTATGTAATTAGAAGTTTATTATGATAGAATAATTGAATAATAAAATATAATAGTAGTCCATATGGTTGTGTGTATGAATGTTAGGCAATGAAACCTGTGTGATCCTGAAGAAGCTGCGAGCAAACGGTGCTCATCCAACAAGCCATGTGACACTTTTGCTTCCTCCAATTTTAGTATTTCTTTTCTATTTTTGTATTTCACATTTTCTTTTTAATTTAAATGTGTATCCTTATCCAAATTCCACTTTGGCATGCAATTTCTTTTGTAGTCAATAAGTTTATTATTATTATTATTATTATTATTATTATTATTATTAATTGCATAACATCACGAATATCATAATTGTGCGTTTCTTGTATTTTCGGTAGAATTTTCATAGTTAGTGTAGATTTTTAACAAGTGGATAATATAACTTTATTTAATAATAAATAAATGATATAGTAAGTTATGTGTAATGGGTTGACAATGTCATTTTAGAAATGTTATTTCTTTTAAAATTTTTACCATTTTGAGGTGTAAAAAATATAATGAGTAAAAAAAATGAGAATGTTTGAAATGTGTAAATGGATAAAGGGGTATTCAATAATATTTTAGTAATGTTCAGTATCAACATATAGTACTTAGTCATTAAAAACAAATCGAGACTTTATAACTTGATAGATCATGGGGCCTCTGGGTTGTAAAAGATTTAGAGTTCTTTAATAAAGATTTATTGGGTAAATGGGCATGGAAGTTTTTGAGAAAGAGAAAAAAAAAAGCTTGTGAGTAAGAGTGGTGGAGTAGAAATATGGATCAAGGGATATGTTGGGGATGCTTCTTTTAGTGGAGAGAGAGGTAGCTTATGGTTAGGGTAGTGGAGGGACGTGATGAGGCTTTGTTTTGGGAAGGGGGTATTTGGTTAAAAATACTTCTTTTATTCCACAAAAATTTGCATACTTCTTCAGGTACGAATATTAAGAAAAGTGATAACTTTTAGAGATATTATTATAATTTTTGATAATGAATAAATGACAAAGTATGTTAGGTGTGTTAAGTAATGGTGGTTTTTTTGTAAATAAAGTGTATGAGGAAGGGTGATTGTATTTGACTTTTTACTTTTTAAAAATGTGCAAACTTTTGTGGGATAATCCAAAATGGAAAGTGTGTCATCTGAATTGGGACGGATGAAGTAGATTACTAAGGATGTTGGGTGATGGAAGGGACACAAACTTTTGGATTGATGATTGGACGGGAGAAGACACTTTGAAGCTAAAATTTTCACGTCTCTTTCAACTTTGTATTAATAAGAATAGTTGGGTTGGAGATATGGGGAAGTAGGAAGGAGATAGGTGGAGGTGGAGTTGGGATTGGGATTGGATAAGAAATCTTTTTGATTGGGAACTTGATAGTTTTAATTTGTTATTATCTATTCTTAATAGATTTACTTCGTGGCAAGGAGTTGCAGACTCATGAGATGACTAAGAATTTCTAAGTATTGCTATAATACAAGGACTGCTTATTTAATCCTTATGCAACTCATTGAAATGACAGCGACTGATGAAGATATGATGCACAGATTCAAACTTATTTAGAAGACTCTTCCACCGTTAAAAGTAACAGCTCACGCATGGAGAGTCCTCTGGAATAGGCTACCAACAAGAACTAATTTGCTTAGAAAAAATTTGTTTCATTCGATGAAAGATTCAAAATGTGAATTTTGTGGGATACATCTTGAAACTAAAACACATGTTCTCTTCAAGTGCTTAATATCACATGAGGTATGAATGACTTGCTTTAAGTGGTTGAGAATTTATACTGTACTTCATTCTCATATCTTATCTAACCTCATGCACAAAGTCGAATTTTAAGAGGCAAAATAGAGAAGAAAGTGGCGGTAACAATTTGGGTGTGTGGTTGGAGACTGTGGAGAGGTAGATATTATTTGATATTTAATAGTCTGGAGTTCTCTGTTGATAAAATTGTTGAAATTATTAAGGCAAGACTTTGGAGTGGGTTTTATGTAAATAAGATACGATACTCTAATTTTTCATTTTGTGGTTGACTGACAAATCCCAAAATGGTACACTAGGATGTTAATCGTTGTAAACTTGTATAACTTGTAATTTTTGGGTATTTTTTGTACCCTATGTGAATGACAGTTTTTTTACTGATATAAAAAAATCGAGACTTTAGAGTCAAATGGATAATAAGTTTTTTGCGAAATTTGATCATTTATATTGAAGAATAGACAGCTTCTACTTTTATCAAAGACTTTATAATTTTTTATTTTGAACCAATGAAAATATATCGTCTATATTTTTCTTAATTTTAAATATTGAGTATTGTATGAAAATATCTCCTTTTTTTATTAACAAATTAGTATGCTTTTATATTGCGTCAATTAGTATTATTCAATGTCCACATATAAATTATAATCAACATAATTTTGAGTTAGTCTCCTGTAAATCATGTTTACGGTGTAAATTGTGATTCATTTTAATTTAAATCCTAGCAATACATATAATATAATAGAATTGAAAGGGGAGCATATAATTTACACCGTGAATCCACTTTACACAAATATTTGGCCATAATTTTATATCTTGTCCATACAAAAATTATCTAGCTCTACCCTTTCTCACTTCACTACCAATAAAAGTGTGGTTGGATACTTTGTTTACTTCATTTGATTTTAGAGGAATAAAAAACTTGATGGCTTGGGAGAAGACTCCCCTTCTCTCATTCACACAGCAATGCATTAATTATGTATGTTTATGGAATTTCAAAGTGCTCAGTTTTGGCCGCAATCAGTCACTTCTAAACCCAACTTGGACTCCAAATTCTTCTTTTTTTTTTTTTTTTAAGCTTTCTGGGTTTTCTTATATGAGGCTATCTCTTAACATATCTTTTGTATTGGTTGTTGAGTCATGATTGTTTGTGGTTCATAACAACGCAAATAATAATCCATGGCCTTACCATGAAATTTGTTTGTATTTAAAATTAGGAGATACCTAAATTTCTTGAGGGCTCGTTTGATAGGTGAAACAAGATAACGAAGTATATATAAGAAATGAGATTTAAATGAAGATAAATATACATAATATGAAAAGTGGAAATTATTTGATATGATGTATTAAAACTAACGTATAAATGTTTTGATATGCTTGGTAGAAGATAAAAGAAATAAGATAAATGTTAAAATTACTTTTATAACCTTGTATTTTTAATTTCAAATTTAAGTAGAAAATTTCCAAAAAAAATATCAATTCACATCCCTGTACTAGTTAGAAAGTCTCCATGAGAATGAGGATGAGAATATTGAAAAATTTACAGCATATCTTAAATTAAAAATGATTCAAAATTTATTAAGAAATATAAATCGTTCCAAATCAATACAAGAAAGAAAAAAGGAAAAAAATTAACAAGAGATCATAGAAATCATTCCAAATCAATACAGGAAATTTACCAAAAATAAATAAATAAACAAGAGATGGAATAAAATCAATTGCATAGCTAAATTGGGTAACAACCCAAATAAATTCACGATGGGCATTGCAGTTTGGGTAGATTACCCATCGACTTTTGCAGTTTGGGCAGATTACCCATTGACTTGGGCGACTTCCCCGCTAAATTAATTATGCAGATTCGGAAGGAGCAGCTTTGATTCTTTTGAAAAGTAGGGAATGAATATGCGAGGAAGATGAAGAATATGGATTCTGCAGATTTGGAAGCAATGGCGGACTGACACTGGGTCCGGGGGCACTGTACCCCCTTGAGAAATTACAACTTATTAGTATATATATATGTAGTAATTTGTTTTTAGTATATTGCTTTGTCCTAAGCATCACATCTATCCTACCATAGTACCATGAGATATGAGGTTCAAATCCCATTGCCCAAACCTTTTTTTGTTTTTCCTTTAATAATTCATTCTTTTTTTCTTTGTTTCTTTTCCATGCAATTCTTTTTTTCCTCTCTCTTTCCTTTTTTTTTTCCCCTATATTTTACTTAATTCCAATAATATTTATAGTTTTATGTTTTAAGTATAAAGTTTTCTCATTTCTATATATTCTTTTATTAAATTGTTAATTTTATTTTTAATAATGATTTTTTAAATACTTATTCAATTTATGTATATATTAAAAATATTTCTTCCTTCATATAATTAATTACATGCCCTTAAACTGTTTATATCTTGTTATTTTTTAGATTTAATTTTTTGTTTTAGGGTTTATAATATTTAAGTGTATAATTATTATTAAAATTAATAAGTAAATATGGTTTATGTATACCGTGATTTTTTTAGGAGACGAACTTTATGACACTTCTAAAAAATCGGGCCCCTTATTCAAAATTCCTGCGTCCGCCACTGTTTGGAAGGATTGCTTTAATTCTTTGAGAGATCTGATGGGCAATCAGATGATGAATCTGGTGCTGATTGTTCCTCGTCTTCTCCAGACATTTTGATTCTTAATTTCTCCGCTTGGCTCTGAAACAGTGAAGAAACTGAGCACAAAAGTCAACATTTATGATTTTCCTAGGTATTGAAGAAGATGAAGGTCGAAGGGGTTTTCTGTAATTTGGCTCTCTTATCTTGATTCACTGTTTAACACATAATCCTAATACCACGGTTCTTGCCATATAAATAATGTGAAGAGATACAGTGCATTTTAACGGGCCATGGCTTTTTTACCGAGTCCCTTGATAATAATTTATGGGCAACCAAACAATGTAAAAGGCATATCGTTCACATGAAAAGGCCATATTAATGTCTACCAAACGAGGCCTGAGAGTACATGTGTTAAATTAAATGAGATGTTTCGACTAATAACTACTCAAGCTCGAGTTTGAGCTCGTACAACCATTAATAATAATAATAATAATAATTAATAATTAATAATTAATATGATTCAATTATAATATTACTATATTTATATAATAATTTTTAAATTTAATAATAAACATAATAATATTAATTAAAAATAGGCTTGATAATGCTAAACAATTCGATCCCATTTGCTTAATGACTGAGTCGTACTTGGCTTTAGACTCCTCATTTATTCGAGTCGAGCTCGACTTGATAAATACTTAAATCAAATTCAAATATGTACTACTCAAACTCGCTATACTTTTTAACAACACTGTATGAGAGTGATCTATTGCAAATTCTATGAGTCTTTCTCAATGCTCTAACCGGATGATGTTGTGATTTTTGCCAGCAAATCTATTAGGTTAATAATTGTATAATTTTTTTACATTCAATTTTTATTAAAAAAACTAATGAAAAATTCACAAAGTGTAAAAAATTTTATTTATTAGTGTATGACATACTATTTTTATTAATAAGTCTATGAGTTATTGGATGTTAAGGATCTCGTGGGCAACTTTTTTTTTTTTTTTCACATCTACTTTGAATTAGCCGTTCAGATAATAATACTAGTTAATAGTACACCAGCTTGCTTGCTTTAACATTTTTTTAATTTTGGATTAATCGAAAAAAAAAACTTTTATTGCAAATAAATCATAGCTTTTGAGAAATTGCAAAAAAAACCTCAACCTTTAAGTTTCGTGCAAAACGCACATAACGGGCAGGAGAGGGTTGCCCGACATCCTACGTGGCGTTGACCTTTGCCACGTCAGATTTAAGTTTATTGCAGAAAAACCCAACATTTACTTAAATTGCGATTTAATCCAAATCTTTTAGATTTTGGCAAAAAAGACTATCAAATTTTTTTTTATTTTAAATTGCACCAATTATATTTTATATTTAAAATTTAAATTCTAAGAAATTATTAAATTAAATAATAAATTTATTTTAGTTTTTAAAATATTTTATACATTATAAAATTTTTATAATTTATATAATCAAAGTATTCTTGAACATGTCTTAAGATTTTTTCGTAATTTTATGTTATATTAAAATGACAAGATATATATATATATATATATATATATATATATATATATATATATATATATATATATATATATATATATTTAGATGACAAAAAAATTATACAAAAATAATTTATAATTCATGTAGGCTTAATTTATAAACTCATTGTTTTATACGGACAAATAATAGTAGTATTAGTTAAGTTTTAATTTATACAAACCAAATTTTCATTTACTTCCTCCGTTCATTTCAATCTTTACATATTTTTATTTTTGGCGTCTCATTTCAATCTTTACGTTTTTTTTTTGGCATATGGTGCACCTAAAACAATTAATATATTACCATGGGATCCATATACAATAATAACACACTTACCCACTTGCATTAAATATTATATCTTTAAACTCATTATCCATTAAAATATTATATTCCTTAATCAAAGTGAAAAAAAACGCATAAATAAACGTAAACACTAAATGTAAGTTTTAAATATTTACATAACAATTTTTGAGAATATAATTTTAATATAAAATATAATTTTTTTATTAGATATGTGCAATATAAAAAAATAAAAAATCTGATGATTTTTTTTTTTGCCAAAATCTCAAATGTTATGATTTATTTGCAATAGAAGTAAATGTTAATATTTTTTTACAATAAACTCAAAGCTGATGTGACAAAGATCAATGCCACGTCAGACATCGGACAACTCTATCTTGCCTGTTGGGTGCGTTTTGCACAAAAGTTAAAAGTCGAGATTTTTTTTGCAATTTCTCAAAGGTTGAGATTTATTTGCAATAAAAGTAAATGTTGAGTTTTTTTTTTATCAATTAACCCTTTAATTTTTCATTATACTTTGTGAATTTCCTCTCGTCAATCCGTACTGTTTCCAGCCCCATTATACTACTCCCTCTGACCACTTTAAAAGTAATCGTTTGCTTTTTGCAAGTGGATTAAAGAGTATTATTATTATTATATGTAAAGTGAGTAGTTGTACAATGTGTATCTCATTGCATGCACGTATTTGTTTACTAATTTTTAAATTTAACTTACACTTGCTCTGTAAATAAACATAAACGATGTATTTATATTTTATTTATTATTTAAAAATATAAATTATCTTCAAAGCCAAAAAAGAAAAAAACGAGTTTATATTTCTTAAACTCCAAAGAATGACAATTATGAAAAGGATAGCGTGACATCATTTTTTATTTTCTTAATTAATTATTATTTTTTGAACGTGTGCTTCTCACGCTCAAATTTTCCCGGAGACATTTAGAAATTTCCGGCAAAATAAGAAAAAAAAAAGGATGAAAATGATTGAAATCAGACACTATAATATCTAAATTTCAAATTTAGCAAACTTGAGGATTGATTTTGAATTACGCCAAAACATAAAGAATCAATTTTGAAAATTTTCCAGGCGCGTGAAGGCCAATTTCGAAATTTATCGCCGCGTGCATCTCATGCTTTATTTTTCTGCGACGTTTAATAATTTCCGTTAAAAAAAACCAAAAGTGAACAAAAAAAATTAAAATCAAACACTGCAAAATGAAGGTTGAGATTTTACCAAACTTAGGTGCTGAAGTAGGATTTCGCCAGTAACAAACTAAAAGTTTATATTGTGTGAACTTAGTCTTATTGTGCATTAGAACTAATATACTATATAAAATGAAAATACTATTTTTTTTATATTGTGTGAACTTAGTCTTATTGTGCATCAAATTAATATACTCTATAGAATGAAAGAAGTACTCTCCGTCCCTGGCAAAGGTCTATATTTGTTTTTTGTACGTGGATTATAAATATTATTATTTTATATATCGTGTGTAATTGTATTAGTAGTGAGTAGTGAGCCATATATGAGCCCTTTTACTAAAAGAGAAAAAATAAGGACATTTGAATAGAACACCCAATATAATAAAATGTGAACTTTTCGATGAGATGGAGGTAGTATTAATTTTTTGTATTGTGTGAACTTAGTCTAATTTTGCATAGAATTAATATACTCTATATAAAATGAAAGAAGGTATTATTTTTTAAAATATGATAAATTATTATTCTTTTAAATGGTAAATTTGTGTATTTAAACTCATGAACTCTATACCAAGTATTTTTTTTTAATGATAAACTATTATTTTTTAAATGTCAAATTTATTTGTTTCAATTAAAGTATAAACTTCACGATATTACATAATTTGAACATGATCTAATACTTACTCTGGTCGGTCACAATGTGTCCATTTTACCATTTTAAATAATCACTCCAGAGTATCCATTTTATTTTTTTTTGTAAAAGGATCTCACACATAACACTTAAATACAACTATCCACCATATATACATATACTTATCAATTTACATGCAAAAGTAAACGAATATCTTCTATTTGGTATGAGTAGTGCATTGTTCATAAGATTATTTTAAAGAAGAAAATTTGGTGCACATAATTTTACTCAGGATGACACTATTACCATATGAGATTTTGCTTAGGGTATTCGAATTGAAGATAATAAATACTCTATTCATCCCATAAAACGCTTCGTTTTATTATTACATGTTGTTTAAGAAAAGTTGTTATTTTTTATTAATTTTATTGACTTTAGATGATATTATAGTATTTTTAAGTAATTAAAAAGTATAAAGTAATGGTATGTGTGTGAAAAATTAAGGAGTGAAAATTTTGAAATTAAAGTAACTTAAGAAATTGTTAGATAAAATGATTTTTTTTTGTGAAGAGTTTTGTGGAACAAATAAATAAGAAAAATGAGAAAAGTTAGGTGTGATAGAGGGAATATGTGAAATTTAAATAATTACTCACAACCCATTTTTAAACCCTATGACATTTACTGCATTAAAAAAAAGGAAAGAAAGACAATTTTACGTTGCACACCCCCACACTACACCTAAAACTAACATCAAAATAGGAAAGTCAAATAATTGATGTAAAGTGAATAATTTTACACTACATTCTTTCTCAAAATCATATTTTGTATTTTAGGGTTTGTGGGTTAGTGAAATTATATAATTTATTAACAAATTATTGATGGATTAATAAAATTATAAACGAGTAATTTGAGTTTAATAGATTGTTGGAAGATAACTGTACGTAGTTTGGGGTTGAAAATCGGAACTTTAAGATTTTAAAATTGGTCCAGCAAAAAATTGCTAAATTTTGGCAAGAAGTTGCCAAAAATTTGTAAAGAATTCGATAGGGAGTGCCGAAATTTTGTCAAAAATTCAGTAAGAATTGGTCGAAAATTTCCTGATACTCTCAATGGCCTAGCCACAAATTATTAAAGTAGAAAATAATCTAATGGTGTATCCATTTAAAAATGCTTTCCTAATTTTTAAATTCAGATATATAAGACTATAATATATGAGTTAATCTCTTATAAACGAGTTTACATCACAAACTATTGTAAACTCTGTGCTTCTCCTTAATTTAAATACTACAATCAATACATATGGTATATAAAATTAGAAAGAGGCCACATGATTTATACCGTGAACTCGATTTACACTGAAAATATAACATTTAAAATAGAATAAGAAATAATGAATTATTTACCGCTGTAAAACTTTCTTTGCTTTCTTAATTTATTTGTTTCACGACCCTTTTTAGTTTTTATATCCTTAAAATAAATAATGCGTACATTTATTCAATAACTTAAAAAAAAAAACCTTTTTAATATACATTTGTTACTTCTACTAACATGCACAATTTACTTTACTATTAATTTATTATTAAAATATAGTATTTCAAAATACTCTTAAAAAGTTAATAGAATTGATCAATAAAATATTATTTTTTAAAAATTATAAAATTGTAAACATGAAGCAAATCATAGAACATTAAGTTTTGCAAATAAAACGTTGGAGCATGCATGACCACAAAAATTTATTATATAAATCATCTCATATTTTTTTACTTTATCCTAGGTTTTAAAATAGTTAGGAAATTCATTTTCTTTTCAAAGTTTTCAATTTTGCTCCGATTTCTTTCCAAAAGAAATTTTTTTACCAATTCGTCTCACAACTTTGTAAAAACATCGATTCAATCTCATCTCATGAAATTAGAAAAATTAAATATTTTTAAATAAAAATAACCATTTTAATGAGAATTTAAATATTTTGAAATTATTTCAAAGAAATTAATTTGAGGCTATTTTAAATAAAATAAGTTTGTTTTTTCATTTTTAACTCCATGGTCACCAAAAACAAAATACTCCTTAGTTACACTTTTTTGTCAATCATAATGCATAAATGTTGTCCAATAGTAGTATCATTTAAAAAGTACAAACTTCTTATTAATTAACAAATTTTAACCACAGTGCGTTTTATACTATAAATAAATGTGGATTAAACAATTCCCACTAATTTATAAATTTATAGTTTTTTTATTTAATGTGGCATTAATGGTGGTGGTGTATTGGATGTGAGTTTACTCGCATAAACTGGCAGAAAATAGTTGTGGTAGAGTTTTGTGGTACCAATATTAATGTCCTGCTTTTAATTTTCTTACGACTTTTGAATTTTGTTCTTACGACTTTTGAATTTTGTTATGAATATATCTACCAAATTAGATCAAGTAACAACAATTTGAATTATATATAATGATGAATGATAAATGTAAAAAAAAAAAACATACAAGATCGTGAGGATGAAAATTTTAAGCAGAAACTAGTGGAGTTTGGATTACTTTGGTACAATCGAGAATTATTTTTTTAAAAATAATAAGAATTATCCATTAATACATGGTGGCTAATAAATTCTTTAAACTAGAAACCCTCCCATAAATGTACATAATATATATATATATATATATATATATATATATATATATATATATATATATATAGTAAAGAAGAGTTTATTTTTGATGAGGTGTCATCGTGAGAATTAATCTCAATTATTTTAATTTTTAATTTAATTTAAATTAAAAATCTAAAATATTTTAATTTTTAATTAAAATTTAATGTAGATAAATATATATTATTTTAAAATAAGGATATGATATTATCAAATTAAATTTGATCTACACACATAATTTATTCAACACGACGAATAAAAGATTCATCAAATTCTAAAAAAGATATCTTTTATTTATTATTATTTATAAATTTGAAATTTGAAATTTTTATTTTTATTTTTAGTTTTGTTTTTAGTTGTTAGTATGAAATTTTATATTTCTTTAGTAATAACTTTTTTTTCGTTATTTTTTGTTTATTTATTTTTATATTTTTAAAAATATATTTTCACCAACACTAAAATTTAATAATTCATATATAAGTTTTTGTATTTTAAGACCTTTGTGATATTTTTTTGTTTTTATTGATCAATTTTTGCTGTTCTTTATATTTTTTAACTTCTCTTATGATTAACTTTTATTTTTATTAATTTTTTTATTTTCAATTTTGTAGTTTTGTTTTTAATTTTTTATTAGTAAGTATTTTTTGATCTTTTAATTTTTTAAGTTAATATATATTTTTTCATGGTTAATTTTATCTTTTTAATTAAATTTTTTATGATTTCTCTTTAGAATTTTTTCTATTTTTAATTTTTTTTGTTTTAATTCGATTATTTATTTTTTTATTAGTAATTTTTTATTTTTTGATTTTTTGCGTTATTATTATTTAAATTTTTTACTGATATATATATATATATATATATATATATATATATATATATATATATATATATATATATATATATATATATATATATATATGTGATACCCGAGCTTCTCACTACTCATGTGCCAATATAATTTAAATTTTGTTATGTGCATTTTATAATTATGTGATAATTATGTGACAATTATGTGATAATAATGTGACAATTATGTGACAATTGTTTCTATATTTTATTTATCTTTACATTTTATTTTAGACATTCATGATAAAAATAGTGACAATATGTGCATAAATATTTACGTGCATTAATTTGGATAATATATATATATATATATATATATATATATATATATATATATATATATATATATATATATATATATATATAGTGTGTGTACATGTGCGGTGTAGGAATGATGAGAGAAAGTAGAGAAAAGAGGGGGTATACGTAGTTTTCCCTTGACCATTTAGTCAAAAAGAAACTTAATCATTAATAATTTTATAATAAATAATATATACATATCATTAATAGTAAGTTGGGGTGGGGTTTGGTGACTTTCACATGCTTCTTATATCTATATAAGGGTGTCGTGGAAAGAGAGTTACCCAATTTTGGGCAATCAATTGAAGAAGCAGCCGAGAGAAAAAAAAAGAGAGAGAGAGAAGAAAGGGAGAGAGAGAAGAGAAAGAGAAGAGGGAGCGCGCCGAAACGTGCGTATCAGAGCGAATTAGTTACAGTTCTTTACGGGGTTTATATTACTGTCGGAATTCAGGTAAGTAGAAGTCCAACTACAATGCATAAACATGTTGTTTGTGAATTATTTGTAATTAATATGTGATAATTATGTCATGGATTATTTGTAATTAGTTTAATTACGATATGAATTATTTGAGATTAATTTGTTATACAAGTTGTGGATTTATGTGATTTGGAGAAAGTAGGGTTCGTATTTAACAATAGTATGTGTAAATTATTTGTGATAATTTTGTGATACAAGTTGTGGATCCATGTGATTGGAAATATTATTATTCTATATATATCTGTGTGATTGGAAACTGTTGCAAATATATTTATATGGTTTGAGAAAATATTGGTTATAAGGATCTGTGGGATCCAGGATGAAGTTGTTATTTCAGAAGTGGATTTGTATGAATTGAAACTAAGTTGTTATTTTATGGTGATTAAATGTTAATATTGATATTGTAAATGGTTTATGATGCACATTTAATTGTTTTGGGTGCATACCATGCATAAATATGAAAAGTATTTTCCTCAAAATTAATAAGATATTAATGGTGTGTGCGGCCACTATACATGCATCTATGTCAGGGTTCGAAAAAATCGTTCCCGATATTTTTATTAGGGGTTCGGAAAAATCGTCCCCACCACTTTGCCAGAGTTCGGAAAAATCATTCCCGACACTTTATTAGGGGTTCGAAAAAATTGTCCCCATTGAGCTCATTTGGGGTGCATATCATAAGTGTGTCGTGGGGATCCCGCAACGTGAACAGTTTTCAAAATAAAAGAGATCAATTAGAAAAAAATTAGGAAATAGGCGATAGAGAACTAAATGCATTTTCATGCACGAACATGCATGATTTCTACTTACTGAGATTTTTATCTCACTAGTTTATGCATTGTAGGTGAGCCTGTTGATGATTGAGTTTGTGATGTGACTGTGCAAGCTGTGGAGCTCCTTCAAGGTTTTGAGCGGATGTACATAGATGACGACCTGTTGGGAAAGGCCGTAGATGATGACCTGTTGGTTATAAGCATATTATGTGAAAAAAAAAATATGCAGTTTTTTTTTATAACGATGATGTTTATGTTAAATTATATTTGAATTATAAGTTGTGTAAGGTGGGTCGTGTCAGAGTGGTATCAGAGCAAGGTTTGGGTCCTGCAGACTGTCTATGTACATGAACTCATTCTTTGGGAGCGCAGCTTTGCAAGTAAGTGTTATTTTCCTTCTGTGTTGTTATGTGTCCTATAAATTATATTGGTCATGGGGTGCAGGAAGCGTAATTATTAGACAATATGGTAAGGGATACAAGTGAAAGTTCTGAAGGGGATAGGACTGCTGAGCAAGCAGCACCTCCTGAAGGGAATAATCGTGATGCGGTGATTACTCGACTAATGGAACTGGTTGAGCGCCAGTCCCAACAGATACAACAACTGATTCAGTAGAGAGATATGGGTAGACAACCAGAGGTAATACAAACCAAGATAGATGTCAAGTAGAACGTGTGGAAATGGTTTGTGAGAGGTTTCGAAAGTTGAGCCCTCCAATATTTGAGGACGCAGCAGACCCCACAGATGCAGAGGATTGGTTACGCACGGTGGAAAACATGTTTCAATACAGTAGAATTCCAGATGGGGATAGAGTGCTATGTGCTTCTTTCATGTTACGAGGAAGTGCAGGCCACTGGTGGGATACGATTAAAAGTATCGAGGATGTCACGACTATGACATGAGAAAGGTTCAAGGAGCTTTTCAGAAATAAGTACTTTACCGCACCAGTGAGAGCCATGAAGATAAACGAGTTCATACAGTTGAGGCAAGGTGGCATGTCAGTCACAGATTATTTTCGTAAGTTTGAGCAGTTGTCGAGGTTTGCTGAACATATGGTGAGTACGGAGGCACTGAAAGTGGAGAGATTTGTGGAAGGCTTAAGGTCTGAACTTTACAGAGATGTGAGTATGGCGGGACTGCATGGAGCAACATACTCACAAGTTGCAGAAAGGGCTCAAATTGCTGAGCAAGGACAGAGACGAGGAGAACCCAACAAGCGTCCTAAATTTGATCAGGGTAAAGTGCCACCGGCGCCGCCACTACCTATATGTCCTAATTGTCTTAGATCACATGGTAGGGAGTGTCAAATTCCTCCGAGAACGTGTTACACATGCGAGGAGAAAGGACATGTGACTACTACTTGTCCTAAGAAAGGGAAACAGGCACAGCAGGGAAGAGCTCCAGCTAGGGTGTATACTTTGACACGAGAGGAGGCAGACGCGAATCCCTCAGTTGTCACTGGTAAGTTCTCTATTTTTGGCACTTCTACATATGTGCTATTTGATTCTGGAGCAACACATTCATTTGTATCCACTGAATATGTGAAAAAGTTGGGTGGAACACCTAACTTGATAGAAGCTAATTATGAGGTGATGATACCTTCTGGTGAGTCAAAGCAAACTAATCAACTTTTTCGAGGTTGTGTTATTCCTATTGAAGGAAGAAGGCTCCTCGCTAATTTGATTGTGTTAAGTATGAATGATTATGATATCATATTGGGCATGGATTGGCTGTCAAAATACGGTGCTACAATAGATTGTCAGAAGAAGAGTATCATTTTCAGCCAGTGAAAGGGGAACCGTTCACTTTTGTTGGAATTAAGAAAAGCTTTAGATTTCCGATGATATCAGCAGCAAAAGCACAGCGGTTGTTGGAAAGTGGTTGTGAGGGGTATTTGGTGAGTGTAATGAATGTTGAGGGATAGCAATGTCCGGTTCTTGATAATGTACCAGTAGTTCGGGAATATCTGGAGGTATTTCCAGATGATCTTCCAGGTTTGCCACCAGACCGAGAAATAGAGTTTGTTATTAAGTTACAACCAGGAACTGCTCCTATATCAAAAGCGCCATACAGAATGACACCAGCTGAACTGAAGGAATTGAAGATACAGTTACAAGAGTTGCTAGACAAAGGATTCATCCAACCTAGTTTCTCTCCTTGGGGAGCACCAGTTCTGTTTGTTCGAAAGAAGGATGGCACATTGAGGATGTGCATTGATTATCGGGATCTCAACAAAGTTACGGTGAAGAATAAATATCCATTGCCTCGCATTGATGATCTGTTTGATCAGTTACAGGGTGCAGCTATCTTTTCGAAGATTGATTTGCGGTCGGGGTATCATCAGTTGAAGATAAAGAAGGAGGATATTCCAAAGACTGCATTCAGTACAAGGAACGGGCACTATGAGTTCTTAGTGATGCCGTTTGGATTAACAAATGCTCCTGCAGCATTTATGGATTTGATGAATAGAGTATTTTAGGAATTTCTCGATAAATTTGTGATTGTGTTTATCGATGATATTCTAATTTACTCTAAGAATAAGGAAGATCATGCACTGCACTTGAGAAGGGTGTTAGAGATTCTGAAGGAGAGGCAGTTGTATGCGAAGTTCAAGAAGTGTGAATTTTGGTTAGACCGAGTTGTTTTCTTGGGACACGTGGTATCGGGAGAAAGAATTTCAGTGGATCCAGATAAAGTTAAAGCAATCCATGATTGGCCACAACCCTCAAATCCCACTGAGGTTCGTAGCTTTCTTGGATTGGCGGGATATTATCGAAGGTTTGTTGAAGGATTTTCTAAGATTGCTTCACCATTAACACAGTTGACCAGGAAGAATGTGAAGTTCACATGGACGGAGGAATGTGAACAAAGTTTCTAAGAATTGAAGAGACGATTGACATCAGCACCTATCTTAACTATTCCTACGGAGACAGGAAACTTCAATGTTTACAGTGATGCTTCAAAGAATGGTCTTGGGTGTGTATTGATGCAGAATGGGAAAGTGATAGCGTATGCATCCAGACAGTTAAGGGAGTATGAGAAGAATTATCCAACTCATGATTTAGAGTTAGCTGCAGTGGTGTTTGCACTCAAGATATGGAGGCATTATCTGTATGGGGAACGTTGTGAAATCTATACTGATCATAAGAGTTTGAAGTACTTTTTCACTCAGAAAGAGTTGAATATGAGGCAAAGAAGATGGTTGGAATTGGTGAAGGATTACGACTTTATTATCAATTATCATCCAGGAAAAGCCAATGTGGTTGCTGATGCATTGAGCCGAAAGGCAATACAGAGTGTAGTTGCTATGACCGTAAATCAGAAACCAGAGTTGCTTGATTTACAAAGGATGGGTGTGGAGATCATTCAGGAAGGATCGTTGGAAGCAATGATGGCAGCTCTGACACTCCGACCAACTTTGATGGATAAGATTCGACAGAGCCAACAGGAGGATAAGTTGTTTGACAAAATAAAGAATGATATCGGCTCTGGAAAGTCTTCTGACTTCCAATTAGGAGATGATGGCGTGATTCGTTATGGAGGTCGATTATGTCTACCTGAAGTGAATGACATTCGAAAAGAAGTGATGGCAGAAGCTCATTCAACACCCTACTCTGTACATCCAGGAGCTACTAAGATGTATAGAGATTTGAAGGCACATTATTGGTGGCCAGGGATGAAGAGAGATGTTGCTCGATATGTGGAGCAATGTTTGACTTGTCAGCAAGTCAAAGCCGAGCATCAGAGACCAGCAGGAACTTTGCAGCCTTTATTTATTCCAGAATGGAAGTGGGAGAATATCACGATGGATTTTGTTATCGGGCTACCGAAGACAGTGAAAGGTCACGATGCCATTTGGGTTATTGTGGATCGATTGACTAAGGCAGCTCATTTTCTTCCTATTAGCTCTACGTATTCCATGGATCGTTATGTCCAACTATATATACAAGAGATTGTCAGACTCCATGGAGTACCACTTACCATTGTGTCAGACAGAGATACGAGATTCTTGTCTGCTTTCTGGAAGAGTTAACATAAGGCGTTGGGGACACAGTTATCTTTCAGCACAGCATTCCATCCACAGACAGATGGTCAATCAGAGCGTACAATACAAATCTTGGAGGATATGCTCAGAGCGTGTGTGTTGAATTTTCAAGGTCAGTGGAGTAAATTTTTGCCTTTGATAGAGTTCTCGTACAATAATAGTTATCAGTCTACTATCGGGATGGCTCCATATGAAGCATTGTATGGGAGGAAGTGTAGATCTCCAGTTCATTGGGATGAAGTTGGAGAGAGGAAAATTTTTGGTCCAGATTTGATTCGTAAAATGTCAGAAGCTGTTACCCGTATACGAGAGAAGATGAAAGTTGCTCAAGATCGGCAAAAGAGTTATGCAGACAAACGGATGAGAGAATTGGAATTTGAAGTGGGTGATCAGGTATTTCTGAAAGTATCTCCAATGAAGGGGATAAGGCGGTTTGAAAGGAAAGCGAAACTCAGTCCAAGATATGTTGGTCCGTTCACTATCATTGAGAGAGTTGGCAATGTTGCCTATAAATTGGAGTTACCAGCATCGATGTCTAGAGTACATGACGTGTTTCATGTATCTGTGTTGAGGAAGTATGTTCTAAATCCATCTCATGTTCTCAGGCAGGAACCAGTTGAGTTGAAAGAAGATTTGAGTTATGAGGAGGTACCAGTTGAGATCTTGTGGCGAGAAGTGAAGAAGCTCAGAAATAAAGAAATACCATTAGTAAAAGTATTATGGAGGAACCAGTTAGTTGAGGAAGCCACTTGGGAAAGAGAGGATGAGATGATGACTAAATACCCAGACCTCTTCAGGTAAGTAAATTTCGAGGACGAAATTTTTATAAGGTGGGAAGGATGTGATACCCGAGCTTCTCACTACTCATGTGCCAATATAATTTAAATTTTTGTTATGTGCATTTTATAATTATGTGATAATTATGTGGCAATTATGTGATAATAATGTGACAATTATGTGACAATTGTTTCTATATTTTATTTATCTTTATATTTTATTTTAGACATTCATGATAAAAATAGTGACAATATGTGCATAAATATTTACGTGCATTAATTTGGATAACATATATATATATATATATGGTGTGTGTATGTGTGCAGTGTAGAAATGATGAGAGAAAGTAGAGAAAAGAGGGGGTACACGTAGTTTTCCCTTGCTCATTTAGTCAAAAAGAAACTTAATCATTAATAATTTTATAATAAATAATATATACATATCATTAATAGTAAGTTGGGGTGGGGTTTGGTGACTTTCACATGCCTCTTATATCTATATAAGGGTGTCGTGGAAAGAGAGTTACCCAATTTTGGGCAATCAATTGGAGAAGCAGCCGAGAGAAAAAAGAGAGAGAGAGAGAAGAAAGGGAGAGAGAGAAGAGAAAGAGACTAGGGAGCGCGCCGGAACGTGCGTGTCGGAGCGAATTAGTTAGAGTTCTTTACGGGGTTTATATTACTGTCGGAATCCAGGTAAGTAGAAGTCCAACTACAATGCATAAACATGTTGTTTGTGAATTATTTGTAATTAATATGTGATAATTATGTCATGGATTATTTATAATTAGTTTAATTACGATATGAATTATTTGAGATTAATTTGTTATACAAGTTGTGGATTTATGTGATTTGGAGAAAGTAGGGTTCGTATTTAACAATAGTATGTGTAAATTATTTGTGATAATTTTGTGATACAAGTTATGGATCCATGTGATTGGAAATATTATTATCCTATATAAATCTGTGTGATTGGAAACTGTTGCAAATATATTTATATGGTTTGAGAAAATATTGGTTATAAGGATCCAGGATGAAGTTGTTATTTCAGAAACGGATTTGTATGAATTGAAATTAAGTTGTTGTTTTATGGTGATTAAATGTTGATATTGATATTGTAAATGGTTTATGATGCACATTTAATTGTTTTGGGTGCATACCATGCATAAACATGAAAAATATTTTCCTCAAAATTAATAAGATATTAATGGTGTGTGCGGCCACTATATATGCATCTCTGTCAGGGTTCGGAAAAATCGTTCCCGACATTTTTATTAGGGGTTCGGAAAAATCGTCCCCACCACTTTGCCAGAGTTCAGAAAAATCATTCCTGACACTTTATTAGGGGTTCGAAAAAATCGTCCCCATTGAGCTCATTTGGGGTGCATATCATAAGTGTGTCGTGGGGATCCCGCAACATGAACAGTTTTCAAAATAAAAGAGATCAATTAGAAAAAAATTAGGAAATAGGTGATAGAGAACTAAATACATTTTCATGCACGAATATGCATGATTTCTACTTACTGAGATTTTTATCTCACTAGTGAGCCTGTTGATGATTGAGTTTGTGATGTGACTGTGCAAGCTGTGGAGCTCCTTCAATGTTTTGAGCGGATGTATATAGATGACGACCTGTTGGGCTAGGCCGTAGATGATGACCTGTTGGTTATAAGCATATTATGTGAAAAAAAAATATGCAGTTTTTTTTTTTATAACGATGATGTTTATGTTAAATAATATTTGAATTATAAGTTGTGTAAGGTGGGTCGTGTCAATATATATATATATATATATATATATATATATATATATATATATATATATATATATATATATATATATATATATATATATATATATATATGATGATGATGAAAACACACAATTAGCACAAATTATATATTAATAATCGATCATTTATAAAAATTCGCATGCAATAGAAATTAATAAAACGGATTTTTGTGAATGACTCAAACAATTAAATCATAAATAGAAATAAAAAATCTTAATTATCTAAATAAAACTTTTCTAATAACTCATAACAGTTCCTTTTCATATTTAAAAAAAAAAGCTTTTGTGCTAAGATTGGAAAAAATCCAAAAATGCCAAAAATAACTAAAAAAATTCTTCATTCAATATTTAAATGATACTATTTTTTAAAAATTCTAATTGAGTTAATTTTTTACTTGACTCGACTTTGATTCGATTATGATTTGATAATGTAAAAAAGTCACAATTGAATAAGTATGTATCTTGTCAAGTAAAAAAAGTTGACTTAGTAATAACATTTTCAAAAATTAATATCATATCAATATTGAATCAAAATTTTTTTTGTCATTTTGAGCATTTTTTATTTTTTTAAAAACTTGTAACGATTGTGACAAGAATTTGTAAAACCTGAAAAAATAGAGTCAAAATCACCCAAAACTTTTCATGTCTCTGGATCACAGTAATTTTCATGTTCCTAGATCACATTAGACTAGTGTCACTACTCATCCATAATAGATGCAAAAACTAAGTACATTGAAAACATTCATAAATAAACTAAAATGAAAGATATTAAATAGACCTCTAATTTGGTGCATCATGTGATTTTTTTTAAATGTCCATGTTCAAATCTTAAATAATTTTATATATTTATCAATATTAAATTTTAATTTACATTATATATTAATTAATAACAATTTTAATTTGATAATATCCCTATTCAAATTTTAAAATAAATAAATAAATATATATTTATGTACAATAATTTTGAATTAATAATAAAAATAGTTGATAGAGTATAATAATATCGAAACAACCATCCTAATATAAATAACGCCATACAGCGTATATACAAAAGATATTAGATAAAATTACTTTTTATATTATATTTTCAAAAATAACCATTTACTACTTTTTATACAATCACTCATTTTTAAAAGAGGAAGAGATCAGAAGATATATTTTACTTAAAAGAGAAATTCTTACTATTAAAAGAGTATGAGATCAGAAGATATATTTTAAGTAAAGGAGGTTAGCAGGAATAAATAAATAATTGAAAAAAAGGTCAAGGTAGATAAATCAATTTATTATATTTAATATTCAAACGTTAGAAGGGAGGGAAGTGACAATTTATATTTAGTATTCAAACGTCAGGAGGAGGGAAGTGCCAAATAACAACATTCAAGAAGCGCCAAATAACAACATGAAGCCACTGCTGAGGTATTCTAATATATCCACTCACAGATCTTTCCATCTTTGAAGTAACCTCAAATTTGTTGCAATGATCAGGCATAGGCTAACACCCCTCCACAATAATGTTCCATCTATATTTCTCACTCACAGATTTTTCCATGTTTAAAGTAATCTCAAATTTGCGCATTATGCATGTTCCATATTTCTACTAATCTATGATTTTTTGATTCTAAATTTAACCTCAAATCGTAACCTCCAAGCTACCTCCAAGTTGCGTGAGTGAGTGCTCCATAAATAACAACATGAATGCAATTAGTATAACCCTTGAGTGCATAGTGCAGGGGATGGTTCGCATACCCCTCCATTCCAATTGCTATGAGACTGCACCAAATCCTCAACTATTCAATATGACGAAATTCACAAACATTCTTTATTATCGAGTTCACGCTTTCATCAAGGAACCAGTAATAATTTCTCCTCTTAAAAGAACACAAGATTATTTAGAAAAACACAAAGTAATAATTTTAATTTGATAATATACTTATTCAAATTTTAAAATAAATATATGTAAATAAATAAATAAATATATATATATATATATATATATATATATATATATATATATATATATATATATATATATATATATATATATACATTAAATTTTAATCAATAGTCAAAATAATTGAGAATAATTCTGTAGGGTGGTAATTATATATACAACCACACACTAGAATTTTTTTTAAAAATATTTTATTTTATTTTATTGCATTCATATTCGAATTTCAAAATAAATAAATTATCTTTATATTATTTTATTACATTCATATTCAAATCTTAAAATAAATCCATATACTTATCTGCATTAAAGTTTAATTAATAATAATATAATAATTTTAGTATGATAATATCCATATTCAAATCAAACTAAATACATATATAGGAAAGTTGAATATATTCTTTTATACTTATAAATAAAATATTATTTTATTTAATCACATTTATATATATTCAAAATTTTAAATAAATTCATATACTTATCTACATTAAATTTTAATTTATAATAATTTTTATTTGATAATATCATATTCAAATATAATATATATTTAATATACTAAAGGAGAGTTTAATTTTGATGAGGTGTTATCACCAAAATTAATCTCAATTATTTTAATTTTTAATTAAAATTTAATATGGATAAATACATATATTATTTTAAGATTTGAATATGATATTATGAAATCAATATTAATTACCACTCATTTAAAAAATAATATAGATAAATACATGTATTTACTTTAAAATTTTGAATATTTATCCACTCTCCATCTATAAATAAGATTCTTTATTCATTCGTTTTACACACATAATTTATTCATGACGAACAAAACCTTTCTTCAAATTCTAAAAGAGGTATCTATTTTTTTTAATTATTATTATTGATTTTTTTTGTTAATTTATATTTTTTAAATTTTTATTTATTTATTTATGGTTTTAGTTTTGTTTGTTTTTAATTGTTACTATGCAATTTATAATCTTTTGATTTTTCTACCTAATTAACTTTTTTAATGATTAATTTTACAACATTTTTAAATGATTTTTTTAATGATTTCACTTTTGATTATATTTTATTTATTGTTTTTTATATATTATTTATTTATTTCTTTAAGTTCAGGTTTTTTACTGTTTTATTTTTTGGTTTTAATTCTATTTTTTTAATTATTTGTATGTATGTATTTTTTTTTCCATTATTAGTTTTTTTCTTGGTTTTACAAATTTATTTAATTAATTTTTCCGTTTCTTTTACATTTTTTAAATTTTCTTTTGATTATCTTTTGTTTCTATTTAAACTTTTTTTTTTTTAATTTTTGGATTTTTTTCTTGTGATTTGTTTGTGTAAAAAATAATAATCTACTTTCCACATATAAATAAAACTCTTCATTCATTCATTATACACCCATAAAAAATAAAAGTTTTTTCAAGTTCTCCTCAAATTCTGAAGAGTGATATCCATTATTTATTATTATGGGTAAATATCAATTTTGGTCATTTTAGTCAACTTTTGGTCATTTTTTCAAATTTTAATCATTTTTTGTTTACTTTTGGTCCAAAATTTATTCATTTAGAACCAATTTTGGATATTTTTAATATAGAAGGACTAAATTTGGACAACAAATATGGTTAAATTGAAAAAATGACTAAATTTGAACTAAAAAGACTAAAATTAGACAAAAAATGACCAATATTGAGAATTGTAAATGATAAATGACTAAAATTGAAATTGATCATACTTAGGACCAATTGTGATATTTATTATTATTATTATTTATTTTAATTTCTATTGATTATTTCAATTCTTTACTATTTTTCAAGTTTTCTTTTAATTAATTTTTTAATTATGTTTTTCATTTAAAAATTTTTATTATATTTTAATCTTTTGATTTCTTTAGATTATTAATTTTTTTTATGGTTAATATTATAATTTTTTAAATTAATTTTTTTAATTTCATCGAATTGAAAATTATATTTTGAGCGTATATTAAACTTGAATTATATATATTTTAAAATTATAATTTTACAACCCGTGTAATACACGGGATCCATACTAATATATATATATATATATATATATATATATATATATATATATATATATATATATATATATATATATATATATATATATATATATATATATATATATAACAAAATTGAATATATTTTTTTTTTACTTCTAAATAAGATTTTATTTTCTTTGATTATATACACTTTCAAATTTTAAAGTAAATTTATGTTACTATTTACCTTAACTAATAATAATTTTAAAGGCATCCCAAGGGACACCGTGTCATCAACCCTCCCCCTTCATATTCTATTTAACCCTATGTATTGTTAGATATTTAAATTGAGTTTGGGGACATGGGGCACGATATCCCGGGCACAAGATAAAACTAAAACTACTATTTTAGTATATTAAAGACACGATATTACTACTCTTTTAGTATATTAAAGATGAGTTAGTCTTATATAAATCAAGTTTACATATATATTCTATTTTTAAGAAATTATTCTTTGATACATAAAAATTATTCTTTGAAGAATAATACTAATTTTTATACAGAAGGATACTAATTCATGATTCTAAAGAGTAATTTTTCATGTAATAAAGAGTATTGATAAATTAGAGTGTACAATAACTTGAAAAGTAATTTTTTAATTTAGAAGAGTAATAATTTATGTCTTTAAAGAGTAATTATTCATGTATTAAAGAGTAATGGATAAAAACATGGTAATAGATAAAGAACAATCATTCATGTGGAGTACTAAAAAGTAAATTTCATATACTCTTTCTGTCTCGCGTTAACGTTGACGTTTACTTTTTGCACGAAGATTAAGAGATATAATATTTTAATGTGCAGTTAGGTGAGAGAAATAATATTTAATGTAAAGTACTCCCTTCGTCCAGGACAAAGAGGACCTGTAGCTCGTCCGATGTGATCCCTCACTAATGATGGATTAATATGGCTGTTTAGGAATAGTTAAGGAATTATCTGTACTGAGCTAACATAATATGTGGAAGAGAGAGAGTTGCTCCTAGACAGTTATATGCCTTTTTTAGGGGGTGAATGTTTTGTTGTTATTATCACTGGTTATTCCCGTATTTATATTGTATAACCTAACGTCATCCGTATTCGGATAAATCGTTAGGTCACTTCACAATATATGTGTACAGTGCGGGCATTAAATACATTAGTCTCATATGACTATTTTTAGGATTTGATGTAGGATATCCCCTACGCAGATATCTTAGGGGATATCTGCGCAGCTTCGTAGCTAGGGGGAGCAAGTGGCCAAGTCGTCCTCTCCGGGGAAGTGAAATGGACGCAGCTCACATCTCCTGTATTATCACGGATTATTCCCGTATTTATATTATATAACATAACGTCATTCGTATTCGGATAAATCGTTAGATTACTTCACAATATCTTGGGACCAGGTTTATGCCTTTATTGGGCTTTTAGGGATGCGGCCCAATTGCTGTTTCAGGGAGGTGAGGGCCCAATATCCTGGGCCCTACTACATTAGCCCCCAGGTTTCGTCATCATGAGCGCGTGGCAGGTGGAGGCAAAACCTTCTCAATTAGAACGTGTGTCCCAATTTTTGAATTTTAAACCCTCGAAATGACGTTTTGATGCCCAGAGATTTTTGAGGCGACACTTCAAGACCTAGGGTTGCCTTTCCGATGTACCTTTTCATCATTAGGAGTGTTATGCATTAACTGCTCTCCTGTCAGCGGTGGCATTGATTGGGGAGACGTATTATAAAAGGGCGCCTCCTCCTACTGTAGTTTTCATATTTCTCTTGCTATTTTAGCTTCGATTCGTTACCCTTTATCAATTCTCCTTCTCCAGTTATCAAACTCTCTTCATGAACCCAGACGATCAATCCGTAGGCCAGTCGGACCCGAAGTGGGCGGCAAGTGGCAGAGAGAGGGTGTCGGAATCCCTAGAGAGAGCCTTTCGGGATCTGCAAGACGAGACTAAAGTATCTTCGTCGTTGTGGAGATTTCTGGCGGCATCTCGCTCCCTCCCTTCTTCATTTGTGACGGCGGAGGATGTACCAGATCCGGAGAACATCCTGGACCATATTGCTTCGCATGATGGGGCCCACAATAGGATGTGGGCCCACTTTCAGGATAGCTCGATTCCTTCTTCTCAATTTGAAGAATTGTCTTCAAAATATGTGGCGCCAGGGGTGGAATTCATCAAACCGGTCAAAAATGAAAGAATAAGCAAGCCGACTCAAGGGCTGGTGGCGATGAATGTTCATATGTTGAAGCTAGGGTTTCCGTCTGCCCATTCATCTTTGTTTAGCAGAACTCATCGACTTTTAGAATTTGGCGCCGCATCAGCTATCTCCAAATGCCTGGGCCACACTAATTGATTTTATTCTCCTGTTCTATAAGAAGGAGTATCAATATTTATTCCCTAAGGAAATTGATTATCTATGTCGTCCTTCTGAGAGAAGTTTACATAGGGGCTTTTATCGAGTCAACCCTTCTCGTGGGATAACACTCTCGGGAAAGTCCACTTCCATAAAGAACTGAAAAGAATGGTGGTGCTGGGTGGGAGGCGCATGGAAACCAGCTCAGATTAGGGTTCCCTCCGCCTTTCAACTTATTCGTTCTCGTAGAGGTACGTACGTTTATACTTTCATTTGACTCCATTTGTCTAAGAGGTGCAGTGACCGTGCTTTTAATCTTCATCTACAGATAGGGACACTCGCCCAGGACCTCCACTTTCTAAAGAGTTCTTGGAGCTAGTAGGCATTATCAGTAAAATGAGTGCCCAAGAAGAGAAGCACCGACATCATTACCGACAAGCTCTTGAAGAAGTATGGACTCATGGTAGATCCAAAAGCGCCGGTTCCCTCATTGGTGGTGACCGTGGCAGCTCATGTCGGTTCAAGTTCGAAGCCTCAGGGGATCTCTCTTGCTGACTCAGGCATTCTTGTTGATATAACAACTATTCAAGTAGAGTCATCCGTCCTCTCGGGTCCAGAGGTGGTGAGACCTAACAACTTAGTAGAGATAGTTGAAGTGGACGAGGCCTCTCCCGAGGATCTAAGCCCCCAGGCTCCTCAAGAAGGCGTAATCGTGTTGAACTCAGAGACTGGTGCCCGCACTGGCGAGGGGGCCACTCGGCAATGTATGGATCATGAGGCTCCAGTCATTATGCAACAGAAGGGATTCGACGACATGATGATTACTTCGGAAGGAGAGTATGAGGAGGATTTTTTGCTTCCTGAATCCGGTTGCTCTTCTTCAGTTCATTTGTTCGGTACAATGACGTTCTGGGGATTCTAGTGGAGTCGTCTTGACCAATCAGCTTCCACTACGCGGTGATCCTTCTGATCCCCCAAGTAAAAGAGCTAGATTCGAAAGCTTTGGTCTCTTTACCGTGGTGTCGCTTCTGGGGTCCATCCGACCAAGACCCCTTATTTGGGTTTCAAGGTCGGCGTTTCTCCATCTGATGTTCGCACACTTCCGCCAGTAATTCGCAACCTTTATGGGTCGGATGTTTATAATTTTTCTCAGTCGGATCTGCAGCCTATATGCAGAGGGCTATGGAAGCGATTCTGGTGAGCTTCACTTAGGAAGAGAGTGATGCCATGAAGTCTTTGAATTCTGATGATTTGCTTCATGCAGGGACTGGGTATCAGTCACGGGCTCTGAGTTATATGAGCCAGACATCAGTTGTTTTAGCTCGTAGGAGTCAGGACATAGCTCAGTCGGCTGCTCTAAGCTGTTAACTTGAGGAGGATTTTGCTAAGGTGAGGTGAGAAATGGAGGAGGCTGAACAGAGGCATTCGGGCGACCTTGCGGCGATGTGTGAAGAGTCGGCCCGACAGTGTAAGACATTGGATGAGGCTTTGGACACTGTTACAAGGGAGTTAAAGCTGGCGGAAGAGAAGCTACCTTCTTAATAAGCGAAATTGAAGGTTGCTCAAGAGGGCGTAAGGAGTCGGAAGAGAAAGTCGAGCGTCTTACTCAAGAATTGGGAGAGGCTAACAGGTGGCTTTCCGAGTGCCAGAGGGAATTAGAGGTGAAGGTAGCCGAAGCGAATGCTGCCACCGCCAGATATCAGGCTGACTTTCGGCGCAGATAAATTCCGAGAGGCAGGTGGCTGGCATAGTCAGATTTACATTACATTATTTTTTTAAAAATAGTAATGAATAGAAATAGAATTATTGCTATATAGTTAATTAAGAAATATTATACCTTGGATAATCATGAGTAAAAAATAATACTCAATTTATATATTATTTATAATATTACGTATATTTAAAAATATATATAGCAATTATTTAAAATATTTTAATAATTTTTTAATTAATTATATAATGTTCAAATCATGTAAAGAAAAAAAGAATAAATTGATATTTTTTATATATAATTGATTTTCATTTAAACAAACAGTAAAATTAAAGATTTATTACTAAAAATTACATACTTTGAATATAATTGTACTTAAATACAACGAAAAAAAATGAAATACTAACAACTATATAAATAAATATACAGCAAAGAGACAAAATTTTCAAAAATTTTTTAAAAAATAATATATATATATATATATGTGTGTGTGTAAACTTTTTACATGAATGTCACATTATCAAAAGTCAAAAGTTTTAATTTATTGTAAATTTTTTACATTGATGAAAGAAATTGTCTTGCTTTTAAAAAAAATATCCCTAATTAATGTTGAATCATTATATAACACAGATTATTTAATTATAAAAAATTAAATAATAATTAAATAATCCCGCGTTGTACGTGAGTTTCATACTATTAATAATAATAATAATAAAAAATAAATAATTTTTATTATTAAATTAAAGTGAAAATTTATTAATGTAAAATAACAGTTTGGATGGAGCGCCGCTAATGTTGTGAAATCGAATTATTAATCTTAATTAACTAAACCAAACAAGGACCTTGTTTTTCATTATTATTATTTTTTTATTTTGTGTTAATAAATAGAATATGATCCGTCTCACATAAGAAGATCCGTGAGACTATCTTACCCAAGATCTACCCACTAAAAAAAATTAGTAACACAATAATTTGCACGGTGAAAAATCCTTTCAAAAACTCTATTCAAATTCAAATTTTAAACATAAGATTATTTTATTTAATCAAAACTCCAATAATATCTCTGTTATTAATAAGACTCATTAGTATTTGAATGAAGTATGATGATGTGACAAATTTTGCACTTAAATTCATTCTATCTCATCCGTCTTTACTAAGTCAGCGTACGTATCACGCAGCGTATTTTTCTATGCCTGACGTTCCATCTCCAAAACACGTCGGATTTACTGCACACTTCAACTCACACTTTGGACCGTAAGATCACATATCCTATCATCACAACCGTCCCTTTTGTTTACCCTTTAATATATATTTCTCTGTATATAAAAATGTTGTCTTCCAAAATTCGGAACAGAGAGAGAGAGGGAGTCAGTGTGTGTTGTTCAGTTGGACGCAAAATCGACGCTGTAGCGATTAATCGGCGGCCGGATTGTAGATGTCGACGGTGGAGGATGAAAAGAAGCCAGCAGATGCCGCAGGCCACATTAATCTGAAGGTTAAAGGCCAGGTATCTAACCCTTATTCCGAAGATTCGTTGTCGATCTTCTGTTTTTCGATATTGGTTGTTTTCATGTTTCTGGTTTTCGATGGTTTTCCGAAAGCAATTTTAGGAGTGCTAGGTTACTGGAGTGATTGAATTGATGCTGGTTTCACGTCTAGGGTTTCGCTCAATCTTTGGGTTTTTGTTTTCCTTTTTTTATTCTTACATGAGAAATTTGTTTCTAAATGGTAGGACTGTAATTGATGACACTTCCTAGATACGTAAGTGGTTTTGTACTGAAATTGGGACTGTAAATTTTCATTTGTTCGTGGATTTTTATTGTGTATGGGTGTTAAGATTTTGCTGGTTCAAAAACTTAACTTGAATTTTCTTTCTTTTTACCCTGAACTGGAATATTTCTTGATTTATTGGTAACACATTATCTTTCTGTATGTTTGGTTTGCGTAGGTGGTTCTTTATCTTCAAGTCCTTTTGTTTTTTTTTTTTGTATAAAAACATATTTTTTTTTGGGAATCCATGACCAACTCATTGGTGTCATGCTTAGATGTGTATATTGATTGTCAAGAATCAGTAGCTAACGATTGTATTCATTCATGATTTTTTTAAAAAAAAATTTGCCTTAAAAGTAAAATTTAAAATCTTTTCAATGTTTGGAATCAAGTAGTATTATTAATTGAGTGCTTGCTGTAGGATGGAAATGAAGTTTTTTTCAGGATTAAGCGAAGCACTCAATTGAAGAAGCTCATGAATGCTTACTGTGACCGGCAATCAGTGGATTTCAACTCAATTGCTTTTCTGTTTGATGGTCGTCGCCTCCGGGGAGAGCAGACTCCAGATGAGGTTTTCCTTTTTCTCTCATTCACACGAGAGCAGACTAGCTGGACTTCTTATTGTTTTTTCAGTATACTCTTTAACGTTCAAAGGAGTGCCGATTTTAATCTGTTGTTGTTGTGTTACACAGCTTGAAATGGAGGATGGTGATGAGATTGATGCAATGCTGCACCAGACTGGAGGGGCAGCAGCCTATTAGCTTGGTTGGAGACATCTAGTCATATTGTAATTTATGTCTGCTAGACTTCTTCGACACTGGTGCGTGTGAAAACCCATTATCACTAGCTAATTAGATTTTGAAAAAAATTATTATAGTCTGAACGGGCTTAACTTTTAATCATTTAAACTCCTTTTTGCTTTGCGTTTGCTGCTATGGTATAGTCGAAATGTTTTTATGTATGCTACAATGCCAATCGGCTTCTAGTGGTGTTTAATCTGGTTCACTGTGCTGATCTGCTGCTACCTTTTCTACCCATATAAGGGTGATGATGATGCCATATATTTATTCACTCTCTAGACTATGAAAACAAAAGATTACAATATGTAGAATTGAATGTTCTTTAGATTATGAAAGAGATGTGTTAAATCTAATGGTGCAGAATTGGTAGCTCAACTTAATCCAGTGGTTGAGATTCTCTCAATGGTGCCCAACCCTAACTGCTTCAGTGGGGTTTACATCTACGGATGTCAAATAATTTGATGTGGTTTGCATATAATTTGAAATGTGTGGGTATTTGTTATTTAATTAATATACTCTTTATATTTGTTTTTGTATCTTAATACATAAAGTAGTGGAATTTGTTTTGTTTGCATCAAGCATGCCATTTCAATTCTGAGTTTAAATATGAAACTAAACCGTGACAACTAATTAAAATGACTATCTCGTGTTTCCAGGTACACAGAGTATATAGGGTATAACAATTTGTTTTGAAGGTTATTAAAACGGTCTCTTTACTATAAATCTAAATTTTATTATCATATAATAGTTCAACTCAATACCAACCAGATAAAATAGTGCTAATAAAAAAGTCGTGCGTATAATATTCTATGCTAAAAGGTGCAGTATAAAATTAAATTTTAACAGAACTAGTTCTATGTGCTCAGTTACATGTAAGATTTTACTTATATATTTATAGGAGAGTTCACAAAAATATATAATAAGTTATGGTAAATTATTAAAAACCCCCTCGAGTTTGTCCAAATTATCAAATAAATTTCGTGATTTGAAAAATTATAAATTACCTTCTTTAATTTATTTTTTATTTGAACATTAATAAAAATACACTTTTTCTTAAAATAAAGAAAGATGGAAATAACATAAGACCCATATATTTAACATTGTATTTTTAAATTTTACTATTTTTTTAAAAAAATTTTTTTTAAATGGGGTAATTGATAAATTTTCAAACCACGGGGTTTATTTGATAATTTGGACAAATCTCGAGGGGAGTTGGTAATTTATCCAATAAATTAAAGATATGCAAGTGACAATATTATTTTTAATTGGCTATTACTTTTTATTAAAAATATAAACAAAATTATTTGTAGATTCTTACATGCTAATTTGACAAGTTAAAATATAGTATACTATATTACTTAAAAACCTAAAAACAAATATATATTATCATTATTCATTTGATTTTTAAAATCCAGATTTTCAAATCTACATTTTCAAACTCCACATTAAAAAAAAGACACTCTCTTGTGAGACGGGTTATTTGTGAGACGGTTTGTGAGACGTGTTAAAATATGCACATTATTTAGATAAAGTATGTTTAATAGTTGTTAAATTATGTTTTCTAAAATACGTTGAATTATGCATTAAAGTATGATCACAAATCGTCTCACGTAAATATTATCTTACAAAAGAATTTGTCAAAAAAAAAAATATAGTCGTACTCTTTATAGTTACAAATATTTGTTTATTTTCTTTTATATTGTAATCTTAAATATCATTTGTAAAATTTAAAATATTTTTACTAAAACTTTAAATTAAATCAAAGACCAATTAAATAAAGATATGGAACATCAATCGAATGTATAGACAACATCCACTTATCTAGACTTTTTTTTCCCAAAAACGATAGATATTTTATAATAAACTCAATGAATTTACAGAGGCATAGTCAATTGACTACGGGATCCTCTTGGTCACAGGAGTAAGCCAAGTATGATAGTTTGAGCACCATTCCTGTGTGGAAGAGCTCGAAATTGCCAAATTGGCAAGTTTACAACAAGAAATCAACCTATCTCTAGGAACACAGTTAAATTGACAAGAATTGAAGAAATTACAAAGAAGTTTGATATCATTTGCAATTATTGAATTCCTTTTATCAAAGCTTCGAGAAACTTCCAAGCAATCTCTTCATCATCACAGATAATATAGATGTCCCTCCAATTATGATTGAAAGCAAAAAGTTGAGCGTATCGAATGGCTTGAAGAGAAATTTCAACTGGATTCAGAGAAAAGATCCCTAGAAACTGCCCACGCACCAACAATATGATCATTAGCATTTTGAGCAATGCCACCAAAGCCCACTGATTCATCCTGAAAGAAGATAGCACTGGTGAAGATAATGACACACCCTGCTTCAATATTCCAGAATACTTCATCACAAAGATGGAAAGGGGAAGAAGATGGAGACATAAAACTGTTTTCCCAACTTGTATCATCTTCATGCCAATCCTTCAAAGGTTTTTCAATAATGTCTTGTTCCAAAATCCTTTTAGAGTTAAAAATCCAAAGATTTCTAGCTTTCCAAAGCCACCAAAGAATATAGACTGTAATTTGTATACGATCTGTGTTGATTTGATTTTTTCCAGCCGAACAAATTTCAGTCCACCAAGAAGAAAAAGTAGAAAAGTCAGAATTACCGAACTATTGAACTGGTGATAACTTCCACACAACTTTTGCAAAGCTACAATTAAGAACAATGATCAATGTTTTCCATAGCTTTTCCACAAGTATTAAAAATTTGGTCAACTACAACACCCTTAGCTGCCAGATTACTCTTAGTAGGAAGAATTCCTTGACAACATCTCCAAAGAAAAAACTTCAACTTTTCCTTAATTTTCAGAGTCCATGTTCTTCTCCACATTTTGAGCTTTGCAATTCTGTTTGAGCTCGATTCAGCTGATTCAAGTAAACAAGCCTTTTCTCTAACAAGATTCTCATAAGCAGATTGCACAGAGTACTCCCCACTCTTTGTAAAAATCCAAACTAGACAATCTCTACCCCTTTGAGCATGAATGGGAATTTGGATAATGGCTTTAGAAATTTCAGGGCTAAAGCTTTCAGATATCAGTCCTGCATTCCATGAATGGTCTCTAACATTTAGCAATTGGCTAACCCATTGGAGGTTATCATTATTGACATACTCCGCATTAATTCGAAAATTTTGGGAATTCGGAATCCATGGAGAATCCCGAATTCTGATTGATCTTCCATCTGAAACCTCATACCTGATGCCTTTTTTAAGAACATAGCAAGCTTTCATCCAAGATTTCCATAGCCAAGATGCATTACCTTTCGGTTCATGGTTGAATAGATTGCTCCTTGGAAAGTACTTTGCTTTAAGAACTTTGCTAATGAGAAGATTGGGTTTTGTGATTACCCTCCAAAGTTGCATTGCTAAGAGAGCATCATTGAAAATTTTGATGTCATGAAATCCAAGGCCCCCAATGTCTCTAGGTAGAGTGATTTTCTTCCAAGATCTCCAGCAAATCTTCTTCTCCTCATTTGCTTTGCTATTCCACCAAAATCTCGAAGCCTCCTGACAAATTGCTTTACAGATACCACAGTAAGTTTAAAGCAAGACATAACGTAGACTGGTAGTGCATCAATGATTGCTTTAATAAGAGCACTTCTTCCAGCAAGACTAAGAAAGTTATTACTCCAACTACCAATCCTGTTCTTAACCCTCTCCACAATAAAATTGAAAACTTCACCTTTTGATCGACCAATAACCATAGGAAGCCCCAAGTATTTAGTATTCAAATGTTCCTTAATTCCAAGGAGGGTATTACAAATCTGATTTTTTACAGCACTAGAGGTATTTTTACTGAAGAAAACAGAAGATTTCTCAAGATTAACAAACTGACCTGAAGCAACACAATAAGAATCTAGATTTTTTTTTATGATACTTGCTTTCTCAGCACTAGCTTCACAAAAGAGAATAGAATCATCAGCGAAAAAAGATGAGAAATGACCGGACCATTCCTACATATTCTAAGGCCATGATAAAAATTCTCTAGAGAAGCTCTTTTAATAAGATTAGAGAGAGCTTCTGAGATCAAAATGAAAATATAAGGAGAAATAGGATCTCCTTGCCTAATTCCCCTCGAAGGGGTTAAAAACCCACAAGCTATACCATTTACATTAAAAGAAAAAGAAGAAGAAGATACACAAGTCATGATCCACTCAACAAACTTCACTGCAAAACCCATCTTTCTAAGAACCATACGGACAAAGTTCCATTCCACCCTATCATAAGCTTTAGCCATATCCAACTCAATTCCCATGAAATATTTTTTTCCCACTCTACGATTTTTCAAAAAATGCAAGCATTCATGAACAATCGCCACATTATCTACAATCTGCCTGCCCGGAACAAAAGCTGCTTGGTTTTCACTAACACAAAATTGAAGCATCGGCTTAAGTCTGAAAGAAATAATTTTAAAAATTATCTTGTACACAACATTACAGTGACTAATAGGCATATAGTGGGAAATAGAAGTAGGATTTTTGACCTTTGGGATCAAGGTGATGAGTGTGTGGTTCAGGCCCTTGAGCATTTTCCCATGAACAAAAAAATTTTAACAGCTGCACAAATGTCAGAGAGATGATATGCCATAAATGCTGGAAAAAGAGAGGACTCATACCATCCGGTCAGAGGCTTTAATTGGTTTCATGTCAAAGAGCGCCTCTTTAATCTCCATGTCTTCTACCTGTTTGGTCAGCTCCTTATTCATTGCACAAGTGATTGAACTTGAAATCAAACCAATCATTTTACAATTTCAATTTCGATTATGAACCATCAATTTTTTTCTTTTTTAGGTTTTTTTAAGCCTAATAAATTGTATAGATATGCGATTTGAACTGAAACAGTCATTTCAAATCAGACTTGTCGAGTCTTGTACAATGTCATCTGATTGTTGACCTTCAACAATCACTTGATCTAAACCTTAGATTTTGAATTTAAAAAAAAAATGCTGATTTGGTAGAATTTCTAGTTCCGGTTCCTCATAGTGCGAATCGTAATTGAATCAGAATATTACTAATTTTATTTTATTTTCGCCGGTTCCAATTCAAGTTCGAACTTCTGATTCCAATTTTTTGTAAATGTTTTGATCAATCATAAAAGAGAAGCTCAAATATAAAGTAAAAAAATACAAGTAAATCCCAATAGTAGGAACCCTCAAATACTAAAAAACACTGTAACTTTGAAGACAACATATCTTCAACAAACATAATTCAAAACAATTATAGCAAGAGGAGGAAACACCATAAAGAAGAGGGCACAAGAAAGAAAAATGCGTGAGAGTGCAGACTGAAAATGAAGAAAAATGCGTGAGAGTGCAGACTGAAAATGAAGTGGAATCTTCTACAACCCTCAAATTCAAGGTTGCTATCCTTCTCCATCTCAAAGAAACAGCTAAAAACCCATATAGGGTACATCTACATTTACAACTGTTTTAACCCAAAGTTAAGGACAAAGTTTTAACCAACATTCACTTTGGGAGTGAATATGATTGCAATTCTAGGAGTTTGAGATTTCTCAATTTATCAAGGGAGGTCAGACTTCAGTTGAAAGCATGATTTTAAATATTTAGTGTAGTAGATTTGAGATCAAGAGATAAGGGATAATGGGTTATAGTAGGCAATATAGTGTTTGAACACATAATTATAACTATAGTGTATTCCTTTTTTTTAAAGAAGAAAGAGAGCACGAGAAGTACACCACCTTCAAAATTTTATAATCCTTGTATTGTTGCTTTTATATTTTCAATTGTATTCATCATTTGCATACTTGTAAAAATTGTACTCTCTTTCGGTGTCCGTTTGCTTTTTGCACGTGAATTAAGGATTATTGTTATTATATGTAAAGTGTGTAATTGTATTAGAGGGAAGTGGTGAACCATATTGTGTACTTTTTTAATAAATAGGGGAAATTGATACATTTAAACCGGACACCAAAACTAGTAAAATTGACACCTTAGAAGTGGATGGAGGAAGTATAATATTTTACAAGATTTTTGTTATACGCACAGTCTAACACAGAAAAAACATTGTGATGCATACAGATCTGTTAAACGAGTCGAGCGAGATCGAGTATCACATACTCAAGCTTGACTCGAGTAGTTATCGAGCCGAGTTTGAGCTCGGCTCAATTAGAAAATGAGCTTATACACGAGCTCGATCTGAACTTATCGAGCCTTCTTGAGCACTTATTTAATTAATTTATTATTATATTAATAATAATTAATGTAATATAATTAAATAATATTTATTATTATTATTATTATTATTATTATTGTCGAGCCTTATCGAGTCGAGCTCGACTCGTTAATGAAATAAACATAAGATGAGCTCGAATAAGTACGAACCGAGTCCGACTCGAGCCATAACGAGTCTCCGAGCTCTCTGGAGCTACTCCTTTCGTTTAACAACACTATGCATACCTATAATTATCAACCATATACTGAAGTATAGAGTGGAGTGAGTTCTAAAGTGTTTACACCATAACTAACTACCTAACAAACTCAAGAATAATTGTTACTTTTTTCTATTGCAGAAAGATGTGCAATATAAGAAAAAATAACTTTTAACTCATTTTAGTGAATAATATAATTTTTACTAACTTTTTATTATGTATGTCTAATAAAGAGGGATATTTATGAAATTAAAGTTTATTTTTGAAGTTTTTGAATTTGGGGTGTGACTCTATTTAGGTAATGAACATTATTTTGGAACAAACAAAATGTGCCCATTGGCCATTGAGATGGAGAGACTGTTTCTATTGCATTTTTCTCGTAGATAATTGAACTTTGCTTGTTTGAATATATCAACTAATATACTATGAGTGCATAACATGATTATAATGAGTATAATATTAATAATGCACATTTATAATTCATTCTAAATATTAAAAAAAAAAAAAACTTCGATATTTTCCTGATTTTTATCTCACAAAAACACACACACAAACTTGTATATCTGAAAAAGGAAAAAGAGAAAGAATAACTTTGGCCTTTAATGTTTAAATATTTATCTTCCCTTCCTAAATTCACTTTAAACACATGAAACATACAAAATTTGGTAAATATCAATCCCATTTAGATGTACATTAATGATATGACAATTTGAGTCATATTAGATATCAAATCTCCAATACATTTATCATGACATACATGTATGGAGTTCAAGTACAAAATAGAATAATAAAATAAAATCTCTAAAATGGCAATACCAAAGATCTTCCTAACTAATTAACTTAACAAGAGAAAGAGAATCTAATGCTTAACATCATCCTTCAATTCACGTGCCACAAATTAAATCTTACATGAGAAGGTGTCAATCAAACATTAGAGAGAAGAACAATGGGAGAAAAGAAAGGCCACCAATTCAACTCTTCACCTCATTCCAAGTACAATTTTGTGTGCAACTTTCCAACATACCCTAAATACATTGTTTGTGGTGTTTTAGTATTAGCAGTTTTAGTATTTCCCACACTTTCATCTTCTTTCGATTACGGAGATGCCCTCTCGAAAAGCCTCCTCTACTTCGAGGCGCAACGTTCTGGACGCCTCCCTCACAACCAGAGAGTGGTGTGGCGCCACCACTCTGGCATGACTGACGGCTTGGAACAAAGGGTTTGTTGATTCTCTCCCTTTAGTAATAAAAGAGATCCTCGATTCCATTTCAGTATTTCATATCACACATTATAACATTATGTGACAGGAATATTATGGCAATATATATAGGTCGATTTGGTAGGTGGATACTACGATGCTGGTGATAACGTCCAGTTTGGCTTGCCAATGGCTTACACCATAACTTTGCTCTCATGGACTGTAATTGAATTCCACGACGAAATATCTGCATCTGGTGAACTAAATCACGCGCTCGAATCCATCAAATGGGGAACGGATTATTTCATCAAAGCACACACTCAAACTCATGTTCTTTGGGCTCAGGTAAACCTTTCTTCACCATACACACACCTACATGTGTGTGTACATACATCAACAACAACAACCAAATATGTATTTCACCATGTGTAACATGATATGATCATATCAGGTAGGTAATGGTGACACCGATCACCTGTGCTGGCAGCGGCCAGACCAGAGGACATGACGACGTCCCGGCAAGCATACAAGGTGGACGAGGAGAAACCGGGACAGAAGTGGTAGCAAAGACTGCTGCTGCAATGGCTGCGGCCTCGATTGTATTTAGGAACACAGAGCCACATTACTCCGACCTTCTGTTGGAGCATGCAGAGCAGGTAATTGATTAAAGATCCATTCATTGCATTCTTTTTCCTTTTTTTCTAAAGCTAATTAGAAGTTAATAAATGATGTATATTGCCATTGGTGGCAGTTGTTTGAGTTTGGAGATAGATCCAGAGGGAAATACGATGAGGTTATTGAAGGAGTGAAGGAATACTATTTGTCGACGAGTGGATACAATGATGAGTTGTTGTGGGCTGCTATCTGGCTATATAAAGCCACCCACAATGCAAGAAGTAGCTATTACTATTTTGATTATGTTATAAGAAATGGGGAGTCCTTTGGTGGGACAACTTGGGCCATTACAGAATTCAGTTGGGATGTCAAGTATGCTGGTGTCCAAATTCTTGCTGCCATGGTATGCTAATTCAAATAAATAAATTTTATAAAAAAGTAGCATACTTGCAAGTTTTGAACATGAACCCAATAACCTAGTGCAAATCTTGTAGGAGCCAATGGAAGGGAAAACAAAAGAAGAGAAGCAAACCCTCCAAGAATGCAGATCAAAGGCAGAATACTACCTTTGTGCTTGCTTGAACATGAACAACTCCACCAACGTCAAGCGCACCCGAGGAGGCCTCCTCTACACGCGTCGTTGGAACAACATGCAGTACGTTGCAGGCGCATTGCTGTTGCTCGAAACCTACTCCAAACACCTCCGCACCACCGAACAAATGCTTCATTGCCATACTGGATCTGTGGAGCCTGGTGAAGCATCCTCTGTCAAGTCACAAATCTACTACATTTTGGGATCAAATCCGATGGGGGCGAGCTACTTGGTGGGATTTGGACCTAGACACCTGCAGAGGGTGCACCATAGAGGAGCATCTGCAACATCATATAAAGATGACAAAGATTTTGTAGGGTGCATGCAGAGCTACCATAGGTGGTTGAAACACAACGGGTCGAACCCGAATGTTCTTGTGGGGGCCCTGGTTGGAGGACCCGGTTTAAAGGATCAATTCAGAGACAGTAGATACAATTTTGCCCAAACAGAGGCATGTACATATAACACAGCGCCATTGGTTGGGATTTTTGCAAAATTACGCTAGAAAAGAGCAGCTCGAATTCCACTGTTTCACCTGATCTATCACTGGTTTCATCCATATAAAAACATCTTGAATCCATACCAATCTGAGGGATTTTTGTATACTCACAAGTAATGAATATAGAGAAAAACGACAAATAATGAATGTATTATAATACAAGCTACAGAACCACTTCTATATGGAGTTTATTTGCTTTTTTTCTTGCAAATATCAGATGGGATGAAGATGATTTTAGTGCATGGATTCAAAAGTATTTGTTGAGTATTTTCATACAAGTTAACAAAGAGTGCTACAAGTTTTTTTTATTGAGGACTAATTACATTTACATCTAAACATATACTTAAAATCAATCAATTTCTCAATGGAGTGGGTGGTGTGGGGGTTGGGGGTGGGGAGGTGTCCTGTCAAATTTAAACTCTACCAGTTCACAGTCATCTCAAGTGTTCGCTCAAAAGATTACCACTTAAATCAACACCCAAGCTTATAGACTAATTATGCAGAAAGACTATCTCACAAGTTAAATCAGAAAACTAAAGCAAAAAAGAACAGCAACAAAAGAGAGACAGGCATCAAAGTTACGAGAACAAGCCAAGTTAATGGTCTCAATAATTATAGAAACTTGGCAGTTACTTTACTCGCCGCCGGTGTTGAAATATTGTTGAGAGCGGCATGAATTCCGACCCCTCCTCCCACGTCGGCGAGTACACAAGTATTAGCACCTAATCACTCGTGAACAATTGTTAAACGAAATAATCCTGACATCTAAATCAGGAGACTCAAGATCATCTGGGAAGTCACTCATCATGGATAAAGTTACAGTAAAAGTGATGTCAAACTCATGCAAAATGTCAGATATTTCAGACCAAGGTGTTTTGTCGGTAGAAGGCCTGTTTAAAAAAAGGTAGCCCCTTCCTTCAGGAAGAGAACCTTTATACAGGAAAGCATATGTATGCTTCAGTTCTCCAGTAACAAATTAAAGACCTTGTCACTCGAATCAAGAATGATTCTAGTGTATTACCGCATATTGGTGCATTAAAAGAGATGAATTTGGAGTACGTCAAACAGGGATTCATCACTGATCAAGAAAGATCACTTGAAGAACTCTTCGGTGATGATGATGAAAATTCTTGCAGATTTGATGCATGCTTGAATGTAATGGCCAAAAGAGTTGCTATTGTTTTTTCTTCATTGAAGAAATTTCCTTCTGTGTGCAGCCAAGGGAATCGATGGCACCACACAGTTTGGAATAACATCACGACATCTATTTCTGACTTCCCACAAACAGAAACATGTGAATTATAATATTGGACAGATCAGTTGATCAGATTGCTCCAATCATTCATGAATGGACTTATGATGCTGTGTCATGATCTGCTGAATCTGGATGGAAATAAGTTACAAGCAAATCAGGTGGCCACCCAGAAAAAGAGGAAGTTGTTTTGGAAGATCATGATCCTGTTTGGCTTGAGATCCAGCACTCTCACATAGCAGAGGCTAGTGAAAGATTGCATGACAAGATGAAAAGTTTGGCTGCGAAAAATAAAGCTGCACAACTACAACAAAGTGATGGTAATGAGCTTTCAACTAGAAATCTTTCGAAATCAGTTCAAGCTTTGCCACAGTATAGTGAGCAGATGGAGCGATTCTCGCTTCATGTTGAGATTGCTGACAAACTTAACAAAATTATCAGACATTTGGGTCTCCAAGAGGTTGGACAACTTGTTTGGTGACAAAGCATTTAAATTCATGCAGTTAGCAAGACTAACAGATGGGGACATGAAAGCTGTGAAAAATATGAGACTGAATGAGGGATCTGATTCAAGAAAGGCTTCAACAGAGACTTTCTCACGGAAATTTGTTTCAGATAAGGGGCAGTCTGCTATAAGAAAGGATCGAACAGGAGCGGAACAGACATGGACACTGTTTAGAAATTATTCATTATAGAGGAATTAATTGAGAAATTGATCAAAGCCGAAAGATGAATAACATTGGATGTAGAATCCAAACCCTTCAACTAAATGGGAGGCTGCATCAGTTAGAGTCGGTAAATCTATAGTTCAGCATTCAACTAGATCAAGACAAACTCCAACATGGACCAGATCTTGCTCCTACACTGATGGATGCCCAAGTGATGCGTCCATGAGAATGTGCCCAGTGGTTCCAAGAAGATGGGACCGCAAATTTTCATTTTCATGATTGGTGGGGCAACAAGATCCAAGCTAAGAGTATGCCATAAACAAACAGAGAAGTTAGGAAGGAAGGTTGTCCTAGTTATGACTAATATTGATGATCCCCACCAATACATTACGAAACTAAAGCTCTTGTCAAAAAAGTTTTAACTTAGGACAAATCTGCATTGTCTTTGTGGTTGATTATGGTTATGCTCTGACACCCAAACAGAACATGTTAGTCATCTTATATGTGCAAGGATACACATCCAACAGATTATCAACCATCTGGGGATGTTTTCTGTTAGTCTTGGGTAAAAACGAATTGGTTCCATAAATCCATATCATTTTATAATTAAATTATACTCCTACTTCTTTTGGCATTTAATAAAATGGTCTCAATATGAGAAAATCAACATTCAAATGTTTGAAACTATATACTCCAATTTCTTTCCGCAAGCAAATATAAGGTTTTTAACAGGAATAGCTAGGAGAAGTTGAAAGGGTACAACTTTTGGCATATGCTCCAAGGATCTGATCTTTGCACTTGAGGGCCACCTTCCATCAAATTTGGGATGCAAATGGTTATTCAATGGATGGACTGCAACAAAAGGAAAGTTATGAAATAACAATATTCGTTGGTGATTTGATATAAAAAATTTGTTGTAACAATAAAGTTGGGGAACTAGGATTTATCCAACTTCCTCAGTTCCCATGCTCCTAGTATTATAACCAAACTGGTATTCTCATGATGATGAGAAGCCAAATTCATATCTTACCCAAAGCAGGCAATAAAAAATATACCTTCTGTCCTTCTTTCTTATGAGAAAAGTAGCACCAGAGTCAACTTCGACTCCTTTAAAGAATTGTTAAAAACTCTGCTGAATCAGAACAACTGATTGTAAAGGAAAGTTTATGCTTTTGGTGGAAGCAAGTGCTAATTATAGAACATCTAGAACTATCAAAGTTATTTCCTCTAACTCACTCTAGCAAGGTATAACACCATTTCAGTTAGTTAGCAACATCAAATGACACAAGAATTACACATGTTCATGAAACTTTAAGTGGAAATACAGCTCCCAGAATTGATGCCATTAAGATTTAATCTCAAAATCCAAAAGTAAAAGCTTCATAACCAAAGAGGGTTTTTTTTTTTTTAATCTCTATCAACAAGTAATTAATTGAATTAAACTAAAGAAACAACACGGCTTACCAGTGACAGATTTCATAATTTAAGTCGAAGACTCAGTTGTTGGAGAAGGGTGATGATTCACGACTAACGGAGGGCGTAGAGCTCGGTGATTAGCTTCTTTCTGCTTCCGAGCATTGTACATTTCTTCAGTTTCAACCACAACCAATCTTTTCACCTGAATCAATAAAAATCAAAACCAATAACAAACTATCAATAGTGACAATAAAAATTGATGAACATAACATGCAATATCATAATCACAACACAAATAACTACACCAAAACATATCACAACAATAACAAAAGAAAGATTTTTTTTTAAACCTGCTGAATCATTCCACAAATAGAAGGATTATTCCACCTCATGACAGTACGATTACACTTAGTAAGGCGCAGCGCTTCCAGCGTGCGGCGGTGGAGCCTTCGAGTACCAGGAATGCCCCTCACCAGCGTTATGTACAACTTAGGGCTCCATGCAACTGGAACATTAGCTTTGAATGCGTTGAACGCGCTCATTTTTTACTGATTTCTTACTCTTCCTTTCTCCTTCCTTTCTCTAGAAATGGCAGATTGAAATTTGAAAAGAGCTACGAACAAAGCTGCGAGAAAGATGGATTGGAGGGTTTACGCAACGACGTCGTTGGATCCAAAGGAGTCTGTAAGAACTCTAAAATCTAAATCGTTTTTAATTTTGGGCCGTGTGCAATCGGCCATATGAAATAAATTTGCCTTTCCGAAAGCCCATTAAAGAATTTATCAGTTTGCATATAATAAATGATATTAGGTTAGGGGTGATTTTTTTAAGAAATAATTTTAGAGATATTATAGTATTTTTTAATAAATAAATAAATGATAAAATAGATTAAAGGCTTTTTTTTATAAGTAATAAAATGTATGAAAGATAGTGATTGTTATAACTTTTGCTTTTTTAGGAGATGCAAACTTTTGTTAGCTGATACAAAATAAAAAAGTGTGCAAACTATTAAAAGATAGGGTATTATTTAAAAGAATACCATGAGAAATTCTAAAACACACTAATTTTTTTTAACAAAATACTATAGTTTTTTTAATATAAATTTATTTTGTTGCGAAAAAATAATGAGCCCTACCTAAGTCTATAAATTATATATTTATAAAATCAACAAATATCAAGCATTAATCAGTATTACAATACAAGAATTTTTCTCTTTTTTTTCCCAAAGAGTAGGTATAAATAACATCATCAACAAGTAATTTGCAACTTATTTAACTGAGTATGAATTGTGTGGTATGGTTAATTGGTTATACTGTGGAATCTTCTTAACAGTAAAAAAATTAAAAAGATAATTATATTTTAAAAATTAGATCAAAGAAGTTTTTTTAAAATTTTAGAGGAATTATAACTGTGAAATTACGACGAGGCTTATAGAGCAAGTCCAACGGTGATGCTTATAAGTGTGTTTGTGCAGAAATGATGGCGCAGTGCTGGATAATGGGATGCATCATAGTGTGAGTTGCATTTTTTTCAATTAAAATGCGTAGTTGCGATATTTGATTTTTTAATTATAATTAACTTAAGAATATAATTTACTTTAATTTGACAATAATTTTTTGGTAAAATAAAATCTATTATTTATTTAAGTTTACAAAACATTTATTTATTTTAATTATAAAACATCGCATCGCATAATTATTAAAAGATAAAACTTGTGTGTTCCCAATACGTCCAAATCTGACAACTTCAGAAAGTTGTACATTTTAATATTAAATGTCTCATCCTTTAATATAAAAATATTATACCTCTAATTAAAAAAAAAAAATCTTATTTCATTCCTATATCTTTTAACTCTTTCATCGAAGAAATAATACCCGATTTAAAGTGCAAACCTTTAAACGTCAGACGCACAAGGAACAAAAAAAAAAAAATTACTCCATTAAATACATTGGTCATAGGGTGATACTACTCTAAGTAGACCATTAAGTAATGGGATAGCTAGATTGCTCAAGAATAAGTGAATAATGTGCTTAGACTTAACAAATAGTTTCAAAATCAAAGCTGATTTCTTTGTAAAAATGGGAAATAGTTTCCACAGATTCATGAAAAAATGCATATTCTACCAATCAAAACCACCAGTGATTCTGCCTCACCAACCAAGAAGTAAGAGCTTCAAGAGAGCCATGCGAATATAGAGGCCGTTCTTCGCTTGTCGAAAATAGGCAGCCCGTGGATCAGCATCTACTCCGACGGTTATCTGAAATCACTCCCAAGGAAAAAACTCATAATTCAAGATACAGATCAAGAGAGACACACAAACACAGAAGATAAGACTACCTCATCAAGTCTTGGTAGAGGATGCATTACAACTGCATGCTTCTGCATAACATCCAACACATCCTGATCCACGATGTACTTCCCTCGAGCTTCTTCATATAAATCAATTCTCTCGCCAAATCTTTCTCGCTGAATGCGTGTTTGATACACCACATCACATTTAGATGCTACCTCCATTAAATCCCCACTCTCTTCCCATATAACTCCTTTAGATCTCAAATGATCTTTTATGTCATCCTGTTAGGAGAAATGAAAATAACTCCACATGTTCTCACAAAACTAATCCCATTTCTAATCATTATATTTGTCAAGAAAAGCTATCTTTACCCGAAAAAAAAAATGAATAATTTGGAAGAAATTAATGTTTTATAAGAAATTTTAAACCCATTATATAGACGACTCCAATATATGATCTTACCTTCATTTTTACTACTTCCGGTGAGACGAAGTAGATTTTGACATCCTTGTACTGGGAGAGTAAATAGGCAAGTGAGCGGACTGTTCGTCCATACGCAAGATCACCAACAAGTCCAACCTTGATGCCATCAAGTTTCCCAATCTCTCTTTGGATTGTGTACACATCCAGGAGGGCCTTTTATAGCCAGAGTGGAGAAAACAAATTAAAATAAATATAATACTTTATATCCAGAAACAGTATTAATACCATAGAAGAGGTATCTATTTCATCTGATATACTAATATAATCCATGATAAAAAATGGTTTCACAGCTTAAGTTTTCAGGCCACGCATCAAAATAGCCAGTGAAGAGAAATCAAAACGCCAACTATAATGAGTTAAAGAAAAGAGATTATACTGTAGTTATTGTATGAGTGAGTGGGTTGAATATGAGTAATTTTCTTTCTAATTTCAGCATAAAGAAATCAATATATTATCTTTATATATTATTTAAATTTATTGTTCAATGGAGGTACTTCACCGTTGCAGCTGTTTAATTTGATGAGTGAGTTCCCCTCATGATGAACATAGTAAACTTTACACTATAGTTTAACCCTTTTTAACAAGTCAGTGCTAAGTCCAACTTTCAAACCTCGGGCGATGGCTGTAAAGCAAGAAAGTGATGTGTACAATATTGTAGCAGCAAATTAGTATCATCAACATATCCATAACAAAAAACACAACCTACTAAAAGAAGTTTCATTAGCTACATAAACGCATAAACATATTCATCACATCTAATAAACGCTAGAGTATTCCTCCCAAGATATGAGCATTAAACTAAAGAAAGTCTGATAGGTGGGAGTCATAAGGAAAGCGTAAATCTATAACAAGATCAAGTAGTAAGTGACCATGTTGATTAAATAATTACAAAAATGAAATACACCAGACCTGAGTTGGATGCTGACCAGGGCCATCTCCAGCATTAATAATCGGAATATTGGCTGTTGCTGCTGCCCTTCTGGCAGCACCACTTTCAAAATGCCTCATCACTATGATGTCTGAGTACCCTTCAACTGTTCTTATGGTGTCTGAAGACAGAAGCAATAAAATCAGAACTAATGCATCATCGCACTGACTAAAAATACTAAAACAGACCAACTAACTACCTTCAAGAGTCTCTCCTTTTGCCGCTGATGAGAACTCTCGTGCATTTTCTGTAGTCAAAACTTCTCCACCCAAACGTTTCATAGCAGACTCAAATGAAAGCCTAGTTCTGGTAGAGGGTTCATAAAACAGTGTTGCCATCAAATACCCCTTGAGAAATTGGCTTCCAGCTGAGTTCTTCTCAATCTTCTCCATCTCCAGTGCCACATCAAATATGGCACTGAGTGTATCTCTGTCAAATTGCTGAGCTTCAATGACATCTTCAAGTTGAAATTTACTTCCCAGAGAAAAGGAAGGTCTAGTGTCAACCTCCATTGCTTTGGAATCGACTCTACCGTTGAGAGATGAACTTCGTTGCCTCCATTTAATTGTTTTCTCATTTGTGGATACCCATAAACGTTGTGTTTTCTTAGATGCAAATAAGGACATAGAATAGTTCATTTGTTCAGAACTACCCTTCCGATAATTGCAAATAAATTCAGGATGGCTCTTTGATATGTTCAGATAAACAGTACTTCCATTTGAGGTCCATGCAGAAAATTTGGAAGCACATGCCATTATAACCAAACAACCTGGCCATAATACAGAACTAAATCAGGATAAACATTTTCAATCAGTTAAGGAAAATTGCAAGGCACTGCGCTGTTCATCTCCATGAAGGAACCTTTTGATATCAGTTCTCATTAACAAAAAGAAAAAACCATTCTCATTAACAAAAAAAAAAAAAAAACAGCATTTGGTAGCAATCTGAGGCAAGTTGAAAATTCATAACCATTTGTTATAGATGGACCTCATCTATAGTCAATCACTGCTCTGTAAACTATTTTTGCATGAAGACTGACCCCACTGAGCTGAACAGCTAAGGAAATGAAGTATTAACTAAATGTCCATTCTTCAGACCTCAGCATCCCAACCAGGCCCATGATTCAAAGCTTATATGGAAATGTCCCCAGAAGACAATAATAGGGGTTCAACCAAAGATGTTGAAGTGAATAAATCTAAGACAATCCATGACTAAGGTATAATAACTATATCTACCAGCTCTCTAAAAAGTGATGGCCATCTACTGTTCCAAACGGCGTGTCAGATCATCTGTTGCAACAATGATTAAGTATCTGAGATTTAGAGAGCCATTAGCCAATTGTCTGCCTAGTTAGTAGGCCAATAATGCTAATAATCCTTTACATTAAAATAGAGATTAGCATAAAAGCAGCATCTTTACTCCAAGGATTTGGATATTTCCTGTCCCCACATAAAATATTTACATCACTTAGTTAAATCACTGAGAAGAAAGACATAACTCGGCCTCGGTTCAGCAACACTAGTGCACATTGGAATACACACAAAACACCTCAGATCACCCTTCAATTTTATGTTTACTCAGTGGAGTATTAAATCCTTGCAACCAAATTTGCTCCACAAAATTACTCACAAATAAACTGACTATAATATCAACACAATTAAAATTCATCCCCATAAGAGGACCAAGCATTATATTGTATCTATTAAGAAATGCAATAGCACTGAGGCATTCAGACAGAGGTAACACCAGCACCCTAAACAACATAATCTCCTTATTTTGCTTTGCCCAAAATTAAGAGAATTTATTCACAGTTATCAAAAGTTTGAAAAATCGAAAAATTGCAAGGATAATTGAAAGCGGAAAAGCGCGAATTCAAACGTTACAACAGATAATCTCAAATGTGAATGAGTAAAGCAGGAAACTTACCTAATTGTGAGTGTAAGCTGAATTACTGATACAGTTTATGAGTTGAAAATAACTATAATGGAGATATTTCGACTAATTATTGTTCAGAATGCCAAATGAAAATATAAGGCATTTTATAATATTTGAGGCGGAGAGCGGCAAAAATAGGTTTTGGCGGCTCCATGTCCAAGGCAGCAAAAGTAAGTTGGGTATGTTACATGATATTTTTGTAAATAAAATATTTGGAAAAAAGTTAGTTGTTTCAATTTTTTTTTATCATTTTAGAGTGAGACTCTTGTGTACCGGGAACACTGTACCCCCTTACAATTTCTGTGCCCCTTTGCAATTTAAACACCTAGCAATACATATGTTTAAATAAATATATGAAGGGGAGAGTTGTGTTTCCATGGGGACACGGTGTGTCCCGGGGGCGCAGAGACTTTTGCCATCATTTTAAACATGCACTCCCAACGTCTCATAGAGACTTTTGCCATCATTTTAAACATGCACTCCCAACGTCTCATTTCAAATACTCCACTTTTCATTTTGGATTGTCTCACAAAGATCTGCATATTCTTAAAGAGCAAAAAATCATATACAATCACTCTTCCTCGTATACCCTCTAAAAGTTATCATTTTTCTTAATATATCTGTGCATAAAGTGGGGTGTAAATATTTATGGAACGGGAACGGAGTGAGTTAGAATTTTTATGGGACTGAATGGAAATAAAATAAAATATAAACATAAATACTCTCACTGTCCCACTCAAAGAGTCTCTTTTTGTTATTTTGGGCGTCTTATCCAAAGAATTCTCTTTTTTTACACACATACTAATACAATTAAAATATAGGGCCTACATTCGCACTAATACAACTACCCACTACATATTAAATAATAATACTCCTTAATTTACTTGCAAAAAGCAAAAAACAACCCTTGGCCGGGACGAAGGGAGTAGATTTTGTGAGCCTTCTCGATGTTATTGTGTCTTTACTAAAAAATGTGAGGCATAAGTATTACGGAATATATTTTAATAATCAATAGACTTTTAAGCCCAAAAGGTGTGTCTGAGATAGCTTGGCATAGCCCAAAACAAGGCCCTAAAATTGGTTGAGACGCCCAGTTCAAAGGCAGCTCTGAACCCAACACAAAGCCCAAAGAGTGCAGCCCAAACACGCAAAGATGAACGTATGCTCTTTTAGTTCTCACTTCATCGCTTCCCTCGCCGACGTCTGACATCGACTACCGGTTGCCCTGAAGAACGGTGAGAACCCCTTTTTGAATGTCTCTTATTCTTTACGTAATTCATTCTAAGGAATTTGAAAATATCCTGCAATTTTATAGTTAAAGAAGAACTATCCTCTCAAATGAGCATGGAATTTGTTGAAAATTAACGCTTTTTGTCAAATTATTTTTAACCTAAATCTTATTGGGAGATGAAAAGAATTTGCTAATTTTTAGAAATTGGATGAAGCCGAATCTGGGAATTTGTTTGTGTAGAAAAGAGTGGATTCGGGTGGAAATGTTTCGATTCATCAATTAAACCATGATTTCCTTTTGAACTTTGTGTTCTAGTTTGTTCATAATATGCCTGTTGACGACTTTACTAGTTGGTAATTAGCTTCTACGTGTTTGATGATATGCCATAAAGAATTTAGTCTCAGCTGAAATAATTATTTGCTGTTAAGACACTAGACCACCGTCATATATGAAGCTCTCAAACTCTTCTTGACTTTTAATTCATTTGTGTTTCAATTATTATTTTTGTGTTCTTTAGAGTAAGATGAAGAAAGGGATTCATCCTCAGTTACAATGGATATCCTATGTGACTCAAACTGGTCAGTTGGTCCCGGCGATGATGACCAAGATCAACCAGGTTGGTAAAGTTTATCATATCCGAGAAAAGAAGCAGATGACTGAAAGGCTTGGCCAGATTGCAAAGTTTAAGCAAAAATATGGAGTTAAGGAAGCAGAACCAGATGAGGAAAATAAATGAAATGATTGAAGTGCTATTTTCATGGTAGAGATATCTGCTCTCTGTTTTGGGTTTTTGCCACAGTGATTTGGTGTTTTGATATATTAAAGTCAGATTGTAACTGAGTCACTCTCATTGTTCTTGATTTTCTAGCAATGATCAAGATAGTCTTTGGCATATCTTATAATTCTCATATTTGAAGTTAGAAAACTGTCTCTATAACCCAGTTTGATGATCTTAATAGTTCATATACAATCCCACCCAACAGTGGTGCTCTCTTTCTTAAGTTGGGCGTACTATAGAGGGGTTTACTCTGAAATAGTTATGTATCAGAAGCAACTAAAATTCTTCATCTCCTTAGGTTTTTATGGAACTTGAATCCAGTGAAAAATAATTGTCCTTCCTATTTCTAATTGTGGCTTTTTCCTAGAACTTTCCATTATACAAATTGCTGAGGTTTGTTGACAATATTTGTGTGTACGTTTATTTTCAGAGCCATTTTTTATAGATTGTTCTTGAAAAATGAGTTTTAGTAGTGAGGTTTGGAAATACTAATACAGAATGGATTGTCTGTGGATATTTTAATGAAAATATCTATTATGTTAGTTAAAAATAATGTTTTACTTGTGTCAATTTGCTGTAATTGGTGTAAAAATTTTACCTATAGATGCATTGTTAGTGATATTTTATCTGTTATAGCGCCCTGAGGTAAAATCATTTAAGCAGTATAATAAATGATTGAATATTGGAGAATTAATATCTATACAGTATGAATGTGAACACCTATTTGCTCGATGGAAAGAAATGAGACCATATTGTATTTCTTGCTTCTTTGTTACAGCAGCGGAAAGGAAAATTTTGACATTTGTGCATTTATTTTCTTTCTTGCTGTTAGCTGACATTTGAGGATTCCTGCAGCTATGTTTGTTTCAATATTGAAAGAACAAAAACAAAAGTTTAGGAGCCAATTTTTTATTCGCGCAGTGCAGGTACAAAGTTTCTATGATCGTTTGCTGGTGGCTTGGTAGTTGCTTGGACATTTAATGTCGTTTTTTATGCGTATGTGGGACAACTATTCTTGTTTACACGAACAATTACCATATTCACATCTTTTCAGCTTATAAATTATTTTAAATTTCTATTGTTGGACTTGAATGGCTTGATTTTTCGAGTAGAAGATGCAAAACATGTACCAGTTACATGACATTAGTATCCTGATCTCCGAGTCTTCTCTTTTCTAGAATCATATTGGTTTCCTGTCAAAAGTTATGTCCACTCTTAGAAATATCTCATTGTCATAACCATAGGTGGTAGTGGTAGTGGTAGTGGTAGTGGAGTTAGAAAATTCTCTTAATTCTAGTAGTTGTTTGCCCTAAAATATGTTGTCCTTGCCTTTTCGATTATGAAAGGGTGCATGTCCAGGAACACCCATATTCTGAGCCAGAGCTGGAAAAAAAAATGAACAATTGGACAGGTGAATGAAGCAACACCACTAAGATGGATATGGGGACCAAATTCACTCTCATGGCCTTATCTGAGCTTCTCTTTTGTCAGTATGAGTATGAAATATACCAATCTGGTTTCGTTTTCGGTTCAGAGTGACAGCATGGGCATGAAATACGTGTATCAGGTTTCGTTTTCCAAGTGAATTTTGAAATCCGGATAAATAAGTATGTGGTATGTGTTTGCTGAATTCTTGTCGAATCAATGTATAAGAAGAACTTGATGAAATATTAGTTGGCAACATATGGTAGATTTTTGTAGCGGGTTTTGAAATTCCAAAGTAGTGGATTATTTCAAGAATCCACACATTATCTTACAATTGATCATGTTGATTTGTAGGAGATTAACTAAGAATTGATTTTACTGGTGGGTGAACTTAAGAGTGTCCAATCGTTTCTAGTGACTCGGTCATAGAACTGTTAAATTAAATGAGTAGCTGGACGATGCTTCAGTTCGGGCTCGTCTTATTCTCGTTGAGTTAACGAACCGAGCTCGATTCATTAAGACTCAATAATAATAATAATATTTAATTATAATCATATGTAGTAAAATATGGAGATAAATATAAAAAATATTAATTATTATTATGCCCGATAAAGTTCTATAAGGTTTGAAAACTTGATTTATTTTTCTCTAGTCGAGTCAAACTTGTTTATAATCTCATTTCCTTACTATACGAGTTCGAATTTATGGTGCTTGGATTTACTCTGACTTGTTTAACACCCCTCAGCCCTACACGTTATTCAACTCTTTGCTTCAAAGGTTGACAAGTACGTTGACCTTAATAATTGTCCGAAAAAAATCATTTATCTTGAATGTTAATCAAACTAGTGATTCTAATGGGCCTTTTAGATTAATCCGCCTAAACAGATAGGTTTGAACGAGTTACTTAAGTAGATTTATTACAAATTTAAGAATAATTTTGTGGTGCACTTGGGTTTTAGATTAATTATAATTTTAAGAATAATTCTGTGCTTATAGATTAATCGGGCCTAAACAGACAGGTTTGAACGAGTGACTTAAGTAGGTTTATTACAAATTTAAGGGTAATTCTGCGGTGCATCAAGAGTTTAATATTTTAAATTAGGGTATAATAGTAATTACTACATATTTTAAAAAGTCAGCTACTTATAAAATTCAAGAATGAAGATTAATTATTAAAAAATTTAGTTGTTTAGATTTTACAGGTGGACTTGGTAAGACACCAAATTTAAATATAAGTAAACTTTCATTGAATACTCTTCCAGCAGAAAATATAATAAATTTCAAACTTAATATATATTTAATACAAGTAAACTTAGTACATAAATTAGATCTAGTTAGCAATTATATTCACAAAATTTATAATAATTCTATATTTCAAGTTGTATAAAAATTCATTAGAAAGAAAAACAGTCCCCAAACTTATACTTAATTATTGATTCTTTATACGAATTAAAAAAAATCTCTTGTGAAATGTTGATTATATGAAACAAATTCTAAGATAAAAATATGATTATTATTATATTGTAAAGTTTGAAATATAATAAATTTTAAATTTTAATATATCAATCGACTTGCTAAACAAATATGATTATTATATTGTAAAGTTTGAAGCATAATAAATTTCAAATTTTAATGTATCAATCGACTTGCTAAACGTAGTATGATTCTTGAGCAAGTCTTCATAATTTTTTCACGATTAGTTATAGCTTTTCATTTATCCTAAAAAAATAAAAATTAGTTCTATTTCTTTATCAATTAAATATTAATTTTTATTTAAAATATAATCCTTTCGTCTAACACTAATTTTGCCTTAATTCACTGCATGAACTATATCATTTTCAAGAAGAAAAAAAATCCAGTTCACTTACACTTAAGATTTCATTTTGTTATTAATAAAAGTAAAGTAATAATCATACTTGTATCTAGTATACATGAAATGGTGTACCTCACCATTAGGGGCCCCCACTGCCCCTGCCCTGGGGATTGGTGGAGGAGGTAAATCGCAGGATGTGCCTCAAGTGGCTTATAGAGAGGGCTCACTGTTAAACTTGTGCTTGCAAGGGGCCAAATCCATGTCAAAGGCAGGAACCCCCACCCTGCAGCAACCAAGCTCAGCTGGAAGGCCTTTCCACCCTCCCCTCTACCACTTGAGCTATGCCCTGGCGCATGTATCTAGTATACATGTTAAATCACAATGATGTATCAACTAAGCCAAGACGTTAGTGGTAAAGTACTTTGCCAGACAAAAACTATAGGCATGAACCAAGAGACCAAACACAAAACTACTACTTGGCAAATTATCCACAGACCATCTCAATGCACCATAGCGGGTTGGAAGCCCCCTTTGAGGGATTCGCCTTTCTCGTGAGGCCGAGGAGTGGCGTCCGAGTCCACCACCGTGCTGGGAGCGGCAGCTTCCTCCTCGACCTCACAACAAATGGCTTCAAATATCATCTCCTTCACTTCTTCGAGCCTCTCTTCCGAAAGAGAGACCTCGGCCAGAAGCCTCCAAGCGTTTTGCTCGGAGGCTTCTTCGTAGTCCACCTTCCGTTTTAGCACCATATGTCCACTGATTTCCCACACAGCTGGATTGACTTGTGTGTCGAGAAGCTCGGAGCTCACTTCTCCGAGCGCTTGCTTCTCGGCATAGCACTGTTTTTCCACACCAAACAAACAGTTGGTTAGATACTAATTAACTCAAGCAGAAACAAACATATGTATACATGTAAAAACAGATGACAAAAGTGTGTTTTATCTTCACCTGAGGGAAGAGGAACACTTGTTTGCCAGAATCAGCAATAAGGACATTGAAAGGAATGTTGTTCTCTTGGAGGCAAATACATGAGTCGGAGACGATGGTGGACAAGTCTTCGAGGGTGTTTCCACCCTCGAAAACGAGACCCCTCACCGGATAGTTAACAAGATCAGAGATCTCAACACCATTGCTTGTGGTGGTTATCTTCTTGGAAGGAGCCTTTTCGACAGGGAATGGCATGGCTAGGTAGTAAGCCTGAAAGTGAAGATGATTGATTGTGGCAAAAGCACCCAAGCTATTGTAACCCAATCGGAAGAAGGGATCCCCTGCTTCAACAGCCATGTACAGAGCCAGTAAGAAGCTCTGACGATCGATTCTCTGTGGCAGTCGTTCGAGAATCCGAGGAATGAGCAGTACATGTCCATACTCAATAGGACTAACCTGCGTAAAAGCATAAACAGCACAATCAGTGATCAAACTAGTGAGAAATTTGGAACGAAAGATGACTTACATTGATGGCAACAACACTAGGAGATTTATCCACGTCAATAGGAGCATTGGAGGAGAAGTGGGGTTGGTCGTCCTCAGTGGGTTCAAGTTGGAAAAGGACCTCTTCTTGGCCTACTTTGGTGAAGTTGAACTTGCTCTCATCGAAGGGCTGCAGTACCTTGTCAACTCGGAACTCAGTTGGCCTCTTCTTGAGATGCCTACCTTCATTCAGCTGTGCAATGAATCCATACTCCCCAGAAATCACCTATATATATAGAGAGAGAGTTCAGAGTTGAGATTAGTGTTATTCATTGCTACATACATGATGTGAATATGATTTTCTAAAGAAAGAAGAAGAGTATTAATGTTACCTTGGTTTCACAAGCAGTGACATCATAGCGAAAGAGTCCTCTCTGCATACGATCCTCCCACTATCATCAACAAATCAGACATGATATGATATTGTTTTAATAAAATTATATTTATTGATTAAAAGAAAAAATACCTCTCCAAGAAGAAGGGAATCCAGGAAATCAACATGATTTTCTTTCTTTTCGGTGCCAACAGAATCCTCATCACGAACAACAACATTCGTGATCTTCTTAAAAGCATACAAAGGGAGTTTTGCCCCTAAATCCAACAACAAATTCCAGTAAATTCAAAGAAACGTATAATCCCAATTAATTGAAATTGATCATGTTAGAGTGTACCTGGGAGGCAGCAGGATCTGAGGCAATTGCGGCCGCAGCCAATTGCATGGCGAGCGGCGTCGTCAGAATCTTCCTTCTGGTAATTGGAAACAACAGTAGGAACCCTCTTAATCCTGAGGGTCATCATCTCTGAATCTATCTTCTCTTGTTTAAATTAATTAAATAAATAATAAAAAGAGAGTAGAGTGGGGTTGGCCGCCGCCGGCGAGGAAAAGGAGGTCGGAGGGAGTGCCGCCTTCAGAGGGTAATGCGCCACGTCCGCCGTGCGGCGAAGGGTTGTTGGTGTGGGTGTCGGTCACACAACCCTTGCGTCGTACTGTTCGGACATGGATAGGATCTACTCTTGATAAAGCCGTGATTGTTGACTCACAGCCGCTTTTGATCGGGAGAAGAACGACCAAGAATTGCAGTGGCAGTGAATGAAGGCAGGATGGTGTTTAAATACAGAGTGGAGGAAAGACTGAAAGAGAGAAGAAAGATGTGGCTGTGATCTGCGGGCCTTTATTCCCAACGCTTCCAATTCATACACACTCCACGTCCACCGGCTTTTAGTGGTTAAGGAATTATTCTAATTTCATTAAATAATCGTGTGTAATGAAACTAATGATACGCTAATTAACACACACACACACACAAAACTCTACCACCCGTCTCCCCAAGTCGACCCAACCTTCTATCCACCGTATTCTATTTAAATTTATGTATTAATAAGAGAATTTAAATTACAAAAAGAACACGATGTCCTCGGGTTCATAAGAGACTCATTCAATACTAATGCTCCCTCCATCCGGTGCGTGTACGTAATTTTTGTGCGTGAAATTTAAAAAACAATTCTTTTTCTATGTATAAAGTTAAGAAAGAAAAAGCTTTTAAAAAAGTACAAAAAAAAATATATTTAAAAAATTAATTTAAAGAAAATTTTATATTAAGTTGAGGGAAAGTGTGAAAAAGTTAATCTTTAATAATAACAATAATATTGAATTATGATTAGTGTAATCAGTAAAAATAAATTTATTATTTTATCTCTCTTTTTTTTATAAAAAATAAATAAATATTTGTATTTAAGTTTTATTTATTTTTAGAGTCAATTTGTTTATATGTTGCTGTTATGAACATGGCTGTAAGATTGGGAGAAAGGATAAGAAGGCTATGAAGCTTCTAGAGTTTAAACTAGTTAGTGGAAAAATCAAAATCAAATAGGAAGTTTACAATAGATTGTCCAGAAATGGTTTCGTCAAAATAAAGAGATGGAAAATCTATCAAGCAATGTAATAGGCCAGCCCGTCAATTTATTACTTTAGTATGTTATGTTATACTTCCTCACTCCACAATTCTAGCATTATAATTTTGAGTGTATTTTGCCCTTCGTCTCCTTTTAGATGACACACTTTTCAATTTGGGTTATTTCACAAAAGTTTGCACATTCCAAAAAAACAAAAAGTAAAAAACAACTACCCTTTCCCATACACTTTATTTACAAAAAAATCATCTCTACATAACATATTTTATCATTTATTTATTACATAAAAATATCATTATACCCCAAAAAGTTATCACTTTTTTAATCTCCGTGCCGGAAAGGGGGCGCAAACCACAAGGAGTAAGGTTTATATTTTTTTTAGTTAGTGTAGGTGGTACATTTAAAATTTTATAATATTTATATAATTCACTATTGATTTAAATTAAAATTAAGAATATAAAAGTATCAATTAAATTTACATACCCCTCTGTCCGGTTCTAAGGTATTAATTTGTTTTTTACACGTGGACAATTCTAAGGTCTTTATTTGCTTTTTGCACGTAAATTAAGGAGTATTATTATTATAGGTAAAGTGAGTAGTTGTATTAGAGGGAAGTGATGGGTAATATTATTTACTTTTTTTACTAAATAAAGGAAATTAATATATTTAAAGCGCACGCCAGAAATAGTGAAATGAATATGAATACCTTATAATTGAACAGGAAATACTATTTATTAAAATACTATCGCAAAATAAGTTGAAGGAAGAGTATTTTTCTTGCATGTAATGTTACTGTATATAAGACCAAATGAGTACAATAATTAATAAAGGAAAATACAATTTCTTACTAAATAAGGTTGAAAATACAAATTGCAAATCCTTACAAGTGATGTTTATTTTGAGTTTTATGGGTTTCAAAACTTATTGAGGTTTGTTTTAAATTTTTAATAAGATAAGATATGATTTAACTTTATATTAAAGATTCTTAATTTAGATAAAATAAAAAAAAATAAGATGAGTGAAGAGAGATAAAAAATTGAAATAGAAATAGTATTAATTAAGAAGATAGAATATATGAAAATGAGTGGATTGAGGATTATAAGATGAGTGAGGATTGAGGATTATAAGATGAGTGAGGGTTGCGTGCATGCGCGTGAACTTTTAGAATTTAGTATTATGGATAAGAGTACATTATTTTGTTTTAAAGGGTATATATTTTAATTAATAAGAGTACACTATTTTGTTTTAAAGAGTATACAATTTTCATTATATTTTTTATTTTTCTTCAAAAAATAAAGGGTACACATCTTTATACTAAAGGGTATACAATTTAACACAAAATTCTAAAGGCACAAGGAGTGTGCTTCCGTGCGCCGGGGCGCACACAAATTTTTGTCTTGTAAAATAAAAGGGTACACATCTTTATACTAAAAGATATATAATTTAACATAAAATTTTAAAGGCACACGAAATATGCTCCGTGTGCTCGGACACACATAAACTTTTGCCTTATAAAATTTGTAGGTATATATATGAGATAGATTTTAAAATTTAAGGGAGTGATTTTGAAAATAAAAAACAAACCTCAAGAATTTAGTAACTCTTATATTATATGTCTAAAATTATAGTTACAATTGATAAGTGTATATTTAAACTCTCTTTCACACAAATCAATTTTAAATAAACAAGGAAAATAAGAAGTAATTTATCATTGTCAAACACATAAAAATATTTTAGATAGAATATCCCAACATTCAAAATGTGAAAATTAGTTTTTTTTATAAATATACACGTGCTTGAATTAATTTTAAATTTTAATAAATTGATAAAATGTAATTATCCAATTAAAATATTTTAGAAGCAATTTATAAAACATTTAAAAAGTGATAAGAAAAAACTACTAATAAAAACAATAAAAAAAATCGGTGAACCATGTTTTAAACAATACTAATCTTTAGAGATATAAATTATATTTTTTCAAATAAAAAAGTATTCTTCAAGTTATTGTAAATCTTAATTTATTAATTACTCTTTAATACATGAAAAATTACTCTTTTGAGTGATGAACTATTACTCTTTTGAATAAAAAATAATACTCTTTAAAGAATAATTTTTTATATATTAAAAAATAATTCTAAAAAATAAAATTTATATGTGAAGCTATTCACACCAACTCACTAAAAAATTTAAACAAAACTTGCTCTATTCTTGTTAGTGATCCCATTTTTTATTTAAATTTTTTTGGGACATTAGAAAAGAAATATAAAAATATACTTCCTCTATTGAATTTACCTTATGATTATGATTTTTTTTTCTATTTATTTTTTTCTTTTTCTTTTTCTTTTTCTTATGGAGGAAGTATTAGGTTGTGTGAACAATGATAACGTGACTATCACGTCGGATCTCACAACGAATCACCTCGTTATCTACTGTCCCTACAATCCCAAATGAAACTCAAATAAAACCTTTGACCATTTGGTTCCATTTTTCTCAAATACTTACCAACCTCACGTAATAAATTTCAAATTTTTATTTTCGTTTGTAATATACTCCCTCCATCCCATGCGTTGCTTTTTCTTTTAACGTAAATTAAAGAGTATTACTAATGTGTAGTATGTAGTTATATTAGTGAGAGTGAATACCCCATATTTTAATTGTATTAGTAGGTGTGTGTGAGTCTCATACATATAAAAAATGAAAGAGGACTCTTTGGATGAAACGTCCAAAATAAAAAAAAAATTATTTGAGTGGGGACGGAAAGAGTAATAAATGTAGTAGTTTTGTTCTATGTGATACAATCTCAAATTATTATATGCTTTCGATAATTAATTATTACTCCCTTCATCACGTAAGTAAATTCAAACATTTTATTTTTATCTGTCTCATAAATACATTCACACCTCAAAATAAGGAAAACACATAAATCAATAATCCACAAGACACTTTAATCTCAAAATTTTCACCCCTTTACAACTCACATAACTTACTTTATAATTTACTCCCTCTGTCTCCTTGATATGTATCTATTTTGCCATTTTTATTTGTCTCATTACAAAGTATTCATTTCCTTTTTATATTGATGTGACCCACACATGATCACACACTCAACACTAATACAATTATCCATTACACATTAAAATATTATTTCTCTCACCTCACTATACATTAAATTATTATTATACTCCTTAATCCGCATGCAAAAAATAAACGGTTATGTTTCAAGGGGACGAAGCAAACAGTTACGTTTTAAGGGGACGGATGAAGTATTTATTACTTAAAATTACCAAACTACCCCTAAAAAAGCAAAAAATAAATTTTTCTTAAACTCCATAACTACAGTAACATGAACTTCTCTTTGAGACGGAGAAAGTAATATTTATTAAAAATATTACTATCACTTTTTATTTATATCATAAATTATTAATGAAATAGTTCACCGTATCATTAAAATTTTTAGTCAATTAATTATCACTTTTTATTAAAATATTATCATTTTTTATCCATCTAACAGAAAACATTCCGTGAGATGGTCTCACACAACTTTTTACCATAGTAAATTCCATCATCCAAAGTTGAAAATATCATATCTATTTTTTAAACTTCAAAAACACTTTAATTTCAAAAACATAATTTTCACATAATACGCATAACATACTTACTCCAATTTAGTTGTTATTAATACCCCATATTACCCCTTAAAATTCAATAAAATTAATAAAAAAGTACTGGGTCCTTCCCAAGATTAGATTAATCTTTATTATTATATGTTGTTTAAGAAAAAAATATTTTATTAATTAACTTTATTAATTTTTAAGGTAATATAATATTTTTAGATAATAAATAATGTATAAAGTATATTGAGTGTGTTAAAAAGTGTTGACAATTTTAAAATTACAGTGCACTTTTGAAATTTTAAATTGAGCTATTATTTCCTTCTTTAAAATGAGAATTTTGTTGTAGGAGAGACAAATGAGGAAATAGTGAATCTTATTGTAGAACAGAAAGAGTAATTTTTTATAAACGAACATTGTGAACTGGATTCACATAAATCATGTTTTCAAATAATACTCTTTAGTTTATGAAAAAAATTATTTTTTCTGAGATATCAATTATTACTCTTTTAAATAAAAAAAATTAATTTTTAAACTATTGTAAACTCTCATTTATTAATTACTTTTTAGTATATAAAAATTACTCTTTAAATAGATGAACAATTACTCTATTAAATAAAAAAATATTATTACTTTATAAAAAATAATTTTTATATATGATGAGTGATATTTTCACCTAAATTTTAGTGTCTTTTTATGTGTGTTTTCATATAATTTTATCCGTATTTATATGCTATTTGGTGGAGTTATGTATTTTTATGGAATTGAGTGTGAATGAACTTAATCATATGTAAAACAGGTGAAATCGGAACAAAAATGGAGAATGGAGACAGAAGAAGGAAGAAGAAAATAAGGCAGCAAGAACACGGCTAGCAGTTTCAAGTACACGAGCTGTGTCGTGCTACATGAGTCGTATACTGCAAACGGGCCTGTAAGAGATGGCCGTGCGACGACATCAGAACGCACAACACGACCATCCCTTGGCCGTGTTGCAGCACACGAGTCGTGTTGCTGCAGGATCATAAACATATCAGAACCCTTCTAGAAGCTTCCCAAGGGGTATAAATACCCAATACTTCAATATTTGATCAGAATTTTTGAAGGGTTTCACTCCTACACCTAGATCACACACAATTTCCTCCATTTTACACCATCATCTTCATCCATTCTTCATCCATCCATCCACATTTGATCTCTTCCATCAAATCCACCATCCAAGTGATCAAGGAAGCAAGAGAGAGTGAAGATTGCAAGAAGAAGAATGAGATCTCCATTGAAGGACTTCAAAAGGGGAACCTAATTCTAATTTTGTGATTCTTTATAGTTTGATCATGGTTTGTAAGGATTTTAATGTCTATGTTGAATTTCTTGTGACTATGAGAGGTTAATCTCCTTTGTGAGATTAGCTCCATAATTGGTGTTGGATAATTTAGTTTTTTATACAATTTGATTTTAATCTTGAATGGGCTTTGTGTATTTCTATCATTGATTATTCATTGCTTGATTTATATGATGATATGTGTGATTAATTGTCATGGGCATGTGATTAGATTGAGAAATCAATTATGTGTTTAGGATAGTTTATTGAATCATTTCATCATACACTTCATGTGCATTAATTTAGAATGAGATAGAAATATCTTTCTAGATTTGGAACCCTTTGATGGAACATTTGATTAACTTAATCGAGAGATTGGTTGAATAAGTGAGGAGACCAAAACCATTAGTGAATTCATAGTACCATAAAAATGAATATTGCCTATGATTTAGTACCTCATTAGGGAACTCGTAGAGTAATTAGTACCTAGTGGGAGGTGTTTGTTTTGGTCATGATCCTATGTGTTTTTGGGAGCCTTATTGAGGGCCTACATCATATGCATCTCGAGAGAGAGTTTATGTGGAATTAGTGATCGATCATATTCCTTGTCCATGAGAGATAAAAATTAATTGCATGATTACTTTATTATTTATGTCATGATTGTTGTTAATCTTGTCCTTGCATCATTTGGAACTCATCATTTATCTTTGCTTTTATCTTATTTCTTGCATTAGTTTAAGTGCGTTCATTTGCACGCTTATCTTCCATCCCATTCCGTCATCCTTATAAAATCACGATAAACTTGAGATCGCTTAAACTCTAGTACCTTCCACCCTGTAGTTCGATAAATTCTTTAATTGGTCATCCCGACTATTAATGACCAATCAATATACTAAAAAAATTATTTTAAAATAATATAATTGGCAAAAACTTGTGTGCGCCGGGGCGCACGGGAGCACATTCCTTGCGCCTTTAGAATTTTGTGTTAAATTGTGTACCCTTTAGTATAAAGATGTGTACCATGACAAAAACTTGTGTGTGCCCGGCACGCGGGAACACATTCCGTGCGCCTTTGAAATTTTGTGTTAAATTGTTTACCCTTTAATATAAATATGTGTACCCTTTATTTTCTGAAAAAAAATTAAAAATTATTAATAAAGTGTATACCATTTAGAACAAAATGATGTACCTTTATTAATTAAAGTATATACCCTTTAGACCAAAGCAATGTACCCTTACCCATAATACTAAATTCTAAAGGCTCACGGAATGTGTTCCAGAGTGCCCGGACGCACACAAGCCTCACTCAACATAATTTACATCAAACTCATATTTTTTATCAACTTCTTAGTCTGCAATTATGGTGAAATATAAACTCTTTGAATATACTACTCTCTCCAACTTATTTCAATGTTTACGATTTACTTTTTGTACATTGATTAAAAATATAATATTTTAATAGATATTGAGTTGATAGATATAATAATATTTAATATATGGTGGGTAGGTGTATTAGTATTGGATGTGAGTCTCATGGTGATATATTAATTGTGTTAGGTAAGTTTCATATTTCAAAAGGGAAAATGTAAATATTGGAATCCACCTCTAAAATAAATAAAAATATATAAAGATATAAATGGTATAGGATATATTTTTAAAACAAACACCACTAGTAGTTAATAAAAATATATAAAGATATAAATGGGATAGGATATATTTTTTAAAACAAACACCACTATTAGTATCTTATTTGCTTTGGAAAATTTTGTTCTAATTTTTCTTTCTCTTGTAGGCGCATACCTTGAGAAGGAAGAAGAAGGAGAACAAGCAAAAAAAATATGAGTTCCATGGATATTCTTCGTGATTTGGTGAATAGAAGTGTTCATTCCGCTATGAAAACACAAGAAAATTTTCAAGGATTTCAAATTCCAAATTGTGAGTCTAATTTGCAACTGGAGATTTGAGTACAAGATATGCAATTCCAACAACAAAGTTATGAGAATTTTAGAGTCCCTCATCAAATACATTAACAAGTATACCCTCAAGGTGTGGAAGATGATTTTCAAGAAAATTTTTCTATAGATCAAGAAGGAAATCAACCACAACTATGGGGAAATTTTCAAGACTCCAACACCTCTTATTCCACCCAAAATGACCATATAGTGATGCTTGGAGAAAAGTTGTTTGAAATGGTTATGAATCGCTTAGAAGGGGGGGAAGTCTAATCAAGTGTGGATTGATAGAATTGAAAACTTGTGTGAAACGATGATGAATACAATGGTAGCATTCAATGCTAAGTTGAATTCATTGGAGCACCAAGTAAGTCAAATCGTGTCCACTGTGGAGAGACTTCAAGAAGAGAATAACAAGCCTTCTACCTTCGGAACAAAGAGTGAATGCATGGTCATTAAGGTTAGAAAAGAGGATAGTTTGGGGGTTGATGAGGTGATGAAGGAGAAGAGAGAAAGAGTTCCTAAGTGGGTGAAAGCTAATGAGTTGAAAGAAGAGTTGAAGGGGGAATTCGATAGATTTGTTGAGTCTCTTGAAGAGATGGTAGAGAAAGTCAAGATTCAAAATCAAGAAGAGATTCATGCCCTTATGGAAGAAAAGAAGCCTCCGGAAACTAAGATCATGAATGCTACTCCCCACAAGTCAAAACCTCTCATTCTATTAAAATTTCAAATTCTCTTAAGAACTTCCATGATTTTATTGATAAAAATTTATTTGGTGATTGTAGGAAAAAGGTTGCAAGAGGGCACCAACACTTGTCAATGTCCGAATTCTTACCGGGGGATGTGGTTGAAGTTTAAAATGCATATAAAGACCCATGGAAAAAGTGAAACAAGTGGAAAGGGTCATTCTTTGTGAAAAACGCCTTCGGAGAACAATTGCTTGAGTTATTTAACAAGAAGAGAAACATTCTAGTGGTGGAACGTGAGAGCACAAGGCACTACTTCAAGAAGAAACTTATGACGGTGCCTAAGGACTATTCAAGACCACCATGAGCTAAATACTATCGTCCGGCTTGAAGACGTTAAACTTAGACGTAAAAAAAATCCTGTTCTGGCACCAACATGACTCGTGTGCTGCAGCACGAGTCGAGTCATGTCAGGGTTTATCGATCAACCTTTACTTAAGACGGTACACGAGTCGTATGCTGACGCACGGCCAATGAGTGGCCGTGTTGGATGAATAGATGTCCCCGCACAGCTTTCCCTTACAGGCCCGTGTTGTCTACACGGGCCGTGTGCTGCGACACGACTCGTGCGCCTGACACGGGCAGCCGTGTTGCTGCTACCCTGTTTCTTCTTCTTCGTTTCATCTTCAGTCTCCGTTTTTGCTCCTTTTTCACCTAGTTTACATATGATTTAGTTCATTCACACTTAATTCCATAAAAACACATAACTCCACCAAAAAGCACATGAACACAGATAAAAATACACGAAAACATACGTAAAAAAACACTAAAATCTAGGTGAAAATATCACTCATCACACCCCCAAACTTAAAGTGTTGTGCGTCCCCGAACAATAAAAATGATAAACCAAGGGGTGAGATTTCACCTAGGAAAAGACTAAACGAACATAAGTAATAACACATCGATAGCAATAAGAATTACAATTTATGCTAAGTTATCCTTCAACATTAAACTCATAACATGAAAAATTAATAAGTTCAATCTAAAGAGAATAAAAGTGTAATATAGTCCTTTTTTAGTCCAAGGCTCACATAGGTTATTAATGTCACTCAACACTCTTTAAAGTAGGATAAATCATCACTCATTAATCGATTGGCTCGACTCGCTATAAGCTTGCTCGTGGACTACATTCACAAACCATCAAAGTTTTCATTAGTAATCGAAAATGTCTTTAATTAAAGATGTAATGATAGGCTCTTTGGTATGGTAAGGAGAATTTAGGTAAGAGTGACTCATCATGTGTAAGTAATCGAAGAGGTAGCTACTTTCTTCCATTCCTTAATAATTTCTTTCTTCCTTTCTTTTCTTTAATGATCACAAGCACTAATCATCAACTTTCCTTGAATTGAGCTTCTTTTAATGCATGCTTCCTTCTTTGGATTTTTATTTTCTTGAGCATCTTGTTGTTGCTTTGCTCATTTTTCTTGTTTTGAGGTTGCATGTTCACTCTTGCTTTTGCTCTTTTCATCCTTTTTTCTTACTTGTTTACCATTTACTTTCTTCGTTTTGCTTTCTCATCAAACCTTTCTAACTACCATCTCCTCAATTACTCACACAAAAGAGTAAATATATAAGGCTCATGTGGGTAATCAAGACTTGTAATGTGCTAAATTCACAATAAAATAGCTTTAAGGCTCAAAGTGGTTGATTAGGGATGATGTTCATGGTAGGAAAATATTTGGCAATGACTATAGATGACAAGGATGGCCTTAGATCATTTTACTAATCTCCACAAATCGGGCTCGTTCCTATAGTCCTTGAGCAAGTTCTAGCTTATCAAAACTCAATTGATCCACTCATGAAGAAAAATACCATGTATGCACGGTTGAGGCTCAAACGCTCACAAGCTTGTGCTCGGACCTTAAGGACTTATTACACCACATTCATCTTAAAATTGAACAATTTAAATAAGACATGTCACAATTCGAAAGTGTAGAGATTCTTAATCATAACTTGTCATCACTTATCACAACAACATGTCATCACTCATATTCAAAAATGACTCACGACATCCCTAAACAAACCACCAAACATACCGAGACAAAAATAAGAAAACACACAAAACATAAAATAAAGACTCAACAAACAAGCAAAAAAACAAAAACACATAACATGCAAGAATAAAAATCGCCAACATTAACAATAAAGCACACATTCTATATCATCCATGACAATTAAGCTCACAATCATCCCAACCTTTGATTGAAAAGTAAACTTCCCAAAAACATAACACATAAAGTAGCATGTTAATCCATTCAATCCAAATCAAAATCAATTAGAAGTGATAAGGTGTAGAGTACTCCCTCAATAGGCATTTGGTAAGGAAAGTGTTCGCTCCAAGCTCCATTCGTGCTTCCAATACCCTTTATTCATACTCAAAAACTCATACAACACCATTAGCTCAACAATTGCATTAAAAATATGGACTATCATGCACTTCAACACAACCAATCATACCAAAATTCAATCTGATTCATGAGAAAATTTTTAAAATTGACCCAATTTTACAAGAAGACCTCTCATCGTTAATATATCATAATATCAAGCATACTCAAATGGTGAGTCACACCACACACTCTCCCCCCCACCAAACTTAAGTCGAACTAAGAGGTGAGAATTAAGTTTGCAAAAAGTGGTGGGACTTACCTTTATAGTTTCATCAATTATCTTCTTGTAGAGAAGCATACGCATCCACACGACTCAAGCTATGTCTCGAGTTAAGTTTGCAACAAGTGGTGATATATCTACTCAAATCCATGGAGCACTTCTCCTTCCTTCAACATGTATTTTTCTCACGAGCATACTCCACCTACAAGACCAAAATAAATAATAAAATAATCAAAACATAAAAAGAATGGGTTGCCTCCCATTTAGCGCTAAGTTTAACATCTTCAAGCCGGACGGAATTTCATGATCATTTGACCAAAGGATGGTCCATCTCATTTTCTCCTCGCATCCTCACTTTGAACATTTGTTTTGCCTTCTTCTTGTCAACAAGCTCCACTTCACCATTCTTGCTCACGAGCATCAAATCATCATCAAGGAGTGATTCTAGTGGACTTCCTCTTTCTCCTTTGTCAAGCTCCCAATCAAGTTCCGATGCTTTCATCCTATTACCATTATAAGAAGATAAGTTAGAATTTGACATTGTCATATAATCATGAAGAAATGAGTTTAAGTTGTCAAAGAGAATAGAGTCATGATCTATTAGATCATCCGGAGGCTTCAAATGAGACATGGCTCCGTTGTCCTTCTTGCACATGAATATGACACTTTTTTCCTTTTGAGCTCAAAGACAACTCTTCTCTTCCAACATCAATTCTTGCTCTTACCGTGACTAAAAATGGCCTTCCCAAAATGAGTGACACTCGAGGGTCCGCCTTCACTTCTGACACCATGAAGTCGACCGGGAAAGCTAGCCCTTTCACCTTCACCTCCACGTCTTCAACAATTCCTAGAGGCTTCACAACCACTCCATTTACAACTTCAAGACGGATAGTTATAGGCTTAAGCTCTCCGATTTCAAAGTTTTTGAACGTGACATGAGACATCACGTAGACGCTTGCCCCCAAGTCACACAATGCATCAAGGGTGCCTTTTCCTTCAAAATCACATGGGATTATGAACTTCCCCGAATCACCAACCTTCGTAGGCCCCCAATTTTGCATCGCTTCACTTGTTTCGGATGACTCTTCTTTCTTTTTCTCCTCATATTTCTTCTTAAGAATCTTCACATATTCCTCAAACTCCTTTTTCTTCTCCTCATTTATAAACATTTCTGGATAGGGAATAGGGAATGAAGTGATCGGAATACTCCAATAGTCACATTTATACTCCTCTTCTTTGGCCTTCTCCTCCACTTTCTTTTCCTCTTGCACCCTTTTCGACTTAGGAATCCATTTAGGCTCCTTCTCTTCTTTCTTACTTCTTTCATTTCTCCAACAACCTTGCTTTCCACCAACCCTTCTTCAACCTTTCTTTCCTCTTCTGTTTCAACAAATAAACATTGAGCTTTCGGATTCACTTTGGTTGTGGCTGGAAACTTTTCTTTTTGTTGAGCACTCAAAGAACTTGCAATTTGTCCAACATTGTACTCCAAAGCTTTGAGACTATTTTTATTCGCTTCTTCTGCCTATTTCAATGCTTCATCTCGAGCTTTGTTTGATGCGATCAATTGCTCAAGTACCTCATCAATCGATGTTCTTCCCTCATTGTTTGGTGCCTTGGCTCCAGGTTGATATCCCGGAGGATACGCAACCACATTGCTCGGATTAGAGTAGGAGAAGTTCACTTGCCTTTGTTGTTGTGGGTATGAACTTCTACTACTTTGACCATTGAAACCTCCTTGCCTTGGTTGATAGTTCCCTTGACTTTGGTTGAAATTACCTTGGTAATTGTTTTGATAATTCCCTTGGTAATTTCTTCCTTGTATGTATGACACATCCTCCACATGTGGCATAGAGTTGACCCATTATTCTCCACTCACAATATTCGGAGGTAGCACACCTTGATCGACTTGTAGCCCCTCAACTATAATAACTACTTGGCTCACACTTTGATTTAAACTCATTTACCTCAATATTTCTGCCTCTATCACCTCAACACTTGGCGTTTGTGGCTCAACATTCACACTTTTGACATTAAATTGTTGCCCTTGATCAAAATTCTCAAAACTATAGCATCCACTTACTCGCTCTGATGGCCATTGATACACATTTGTAGCAATCTCATCAAATATCCTTATGGCCCTCTCCGGATTTACACCAAGTACGGATCTACCCGACGAAGCATCCACAAGCACTCTTTGCCCATTCACAAGTCTTTGATAGAAAAATCCAACTTGTTGATTCTCCGGGAATCCATATTGTGGATACTTGCGTAGCATATCCTTGAACCTTTCTCACGCTTCATAAAAACTCTCTTGAGGCATTTGCTTGAATTGAGTGATCAAGCTCTTCATTTGAAGCATTTTGGAAGGTGGAAAGTATTTGTTCGAAAATATTTGTGCTAGCTCGTCCCACGTGTTGCACGTACTGGGAGTAATGGTAGATAGCCATGTTCGAGCACGATCCCTCAATGAAAACGGAAACAACCTCATCTTGATACAATCCTCACTCACCTCATTTATCTTCACGGTGTTGGCAATCTCCACAAATTGAGCTAGATGAGCATTAGGATCTTCATTCGGGGTTCACTAAACTGTTACTTTCTCACCATAGAAATCAAGCCCGCTTTAATTTCAAAATTGTTGGCGTTGATTGGTAGAGCCATCATGTGTGGCACGACCCTCGGTATAAAGAAATTCCGAATCACCCTTTGATAAATTCCATGTTGCACCAGATGTGGTGGTGGTGGCACATAAGCTTGTGGATATCCATGTTGAAGTAAAGCTTGTTGCACCATTTGTTGAAGCAAAGCTTGGTTGTTGGAAGCTCCATGATTTTGATAGACATGTTGAGGAGGGTTGGCATTAAATTGAGGTGCGTTGACTTGCACATTTTGTTCGCCTTCCTCATCATGCTCTATCTCCACATGATTATCTCCTTGAAAATTCTCCATTAACTCACTATTTTTGGTTTTGTTCTCATTTCTTCTCTTTCTCAATGTATGCTCAATCTCCTAATCAATAGGTTTTACTTGTTTCTCCTTTGATCTTGTTTGCATACACCTTCAAAGCAAAAGAAGTTAGAACAAGGTTTTCAAAGCAAATACAAGTAAACAAACAAAATTAAAAAAATGTCTCTATTAAGATTACTTAAAACGATCTTTCTTCAAGCTACTAGCAACCATTGTCTCCCCGGCAACGGCGCCATTTAATTAGCCATAACTTGTAGTCGGGTTGACCAATTCAAGAATTTATCGAACCACGGGAAGGTCAATGTTAGAGCTTAAGCGAGATCACGTTTATCGCAATTTTATAGAGACGAATCATCAATGAGTAGTTTGATCAAACAAGAAATTAAATCAATCAAAGCAAGCAATGATTAGCAAACAAGATAGATGGATGAAAAGTGATTTTCCAAAATAAGTAAAAGTGAGATTAACAACAATTAAGAAGTGGAAATCCTAGGATAAATGCATTGAATTCACATGAATCATGGATTGAATACTAAGGGCCAACACTAAGATAACCTAAACTCCCTCTCAAGATGGATAGAATATGGTTCTAAACATAGCTCAATGAGTTGGTTCTCACTCAAACAATTTCAACTATGTACTAAACTTGAAATGAGAGTCTCTTCACACGATTAATCAACCTCTCGATCAAACCAATCATATATTATATCAAAGGGTTCTAAACTCTAAATGATTTCTCAATCTCTTTATAATTTATAATGCACATGAAGTGTTTGATGAAATGATTCACTCAATTATCCTAAGCACATAATTGATTTCTCAATCTAATCACATATTTAGAACAACTAAACACACAAATCATCAATACAAATCAAGCAATTAATAATCAATGATAGAAAATCATAGATCCAATCAACATATGAATTCAAATACACAAATCCCAAAATTATCTAACAACTCTCATGTTGCTAATCTCACAAGGGAGATTAGCCTACCTATTCATAAAGAAATTAACATAGACAATTAAATCCTTATAAATCATGATAAAACTATGAGGTTTAATACAAAGATTGAATGGAAACTCTCTTGATCTATCTTCAATGGTGATCTCATTCCCTTCTTTGAACTTTCCTCTCTTCCTTAATCCTTTTCCTTCACTTGGATGTAGAAATTGATGATGGGATGATAGTAGATCTAAAGGATGAAGAATGGATGAAGATGATGGTGTAGAATGGAAGAAATGGTGTGTGAGGTGTGTGCAGGGCTGTGAATTTCGGATTCTCTCCCCTTAAAATGTTGAATGAATTCATATATATACCCCTTGGAGACCTTCTAGAAGATGTGTAAAAAAAATCCTGTTCTGGCAGCAACATGACTAGTGTGCTGCAGCACGAGTCGAGTCGAGTCGTGTCAGGGTTTATCGGTCAACCTTTACTCAAGACGGCACACGAGTCGTGTGCTGATGCACGGCCAATGGGTGGCCGTATTGGATGAATAGATGTCCTCGCACGGCTTTCCCTTATAGGCCCGTGTTGTCTACATGGGTTGTGTGTGCGCCTGACACGGGCAGCCGTGTTGCTGCTACCCTGTTTCTTCTTATTCGTTCTTCTGTCCCCGTTTTTGCTCCTTTTTCACCTGATTTACATTTGATTTAATTTATTCACACTCAATTCCATAAAAACACATAACTCCACCAAAAAGCACATGAACACAGATAAAAATACACGAAAACATATATAAAAAAGCACTAAAATCTAGGTGAAAATATCACTCATCACTAGATGGGAGGCAACCCATCATTATCTTTATTACTTTATTTAGTGCTTTAAATAAGGATTGTGGATTTGATATTGTTTTGTAATTTTTAGCATGTAGGTTGATTGTGCTCGTGAAGAGAATGCGTGTTGAAGATACGAAGGGTGCTTGATTTGAAGTGTATAGGTACGTCACACCACTTTTTGCAAACTTAACTCGAAACTCTTGTTTCAATTTAAGTTTGGGGGGATATGGCGTGGTGTGACATATTTTGTCTTGAAGGCATATACATTTTGTATTTTTGGAGCAATTTTAAAAATTTTCTCATGAGTATTGGTTGTATTTTGGTATGATTGGTTGTGTTGAAGTACATGATAGTCCATATTTTTAATGATATTGTTGAGCTAATATTTTTGATGAGTTGTTGAGCATGAATGAAGTGTAGTGGAAGCACGAATTGAGTCCGGAGATCAAGTCGAGATTCATTGTGCATTCAATCCGGAAGCTAGTGCCAACCATTTCCACTACCAAATGCCTATTGAGGGAGTTCACTCTATACTCTACCACTTCTAGTTGCTTGACATGAATGTTGATTTAGATTGATATGATTAACATGTTGCTTCATGTGTTATGTTTTTGGGAGGTTTAATTTTCAATCAAGATGAGGATGTTGTGAGCTTACTTGATCATGGATGATATAGAATGTATGCTTTATTGTTAATGATGATGATTTTTATTTTTGCATGTTATGTGTTTTTGGTTGATTCTTGTTTGTTGTGTCTTTATTTTATGTTTGGGGTGTATTTTTATTCTTGTTTAGGAATGTTTTGGTGGATTATTTTTGGGATGTTGTGAGTCATTTTTGAATGTGAGTGATGACATGTTGTTGATAAATGATGACAAGTTATGATTAAGAATTTCTACACTTTCAAATTGTGACATGTTCTATTTAACTTGTTCAATTTTGAGATGAATGAGGTGTAATAAGTCCTTAAGGTTCGAGCACAATCTTGTGAGGACTTGAGCCTCAATCGTGCATACATAGTTTTCTTCATGAGTGGATTGGTTGTGTTTGATAAGCTAGAACTTGCTCAAGGACTATAGGAACGAGCCCAATTAGTGGAGATTAGTGAAATGATCTAAGGTCATCCTTGTTATTTATAGTCATTGCCATAAATTTTCCTACCATGAACATCATCCCTAGTCAATCACTTTGAGTCTTTAAGCCTATTTATTGTTATATAAGCACATTACAAGCCTTAATTACCACGTGAGCCTTATATATTTACCCTTTTGTGTGAGGGGTTGAGGAGATGGTGACTAGAAATGTTTGATGAGATAACTAAAGAAGAAAAGAAATGGTAAACAAGCAAGAAAATGGATGCAAAGAGCACGAGCACGAATGTACATGCAACCTTAAAACAAGAAAATAAGCAAAACAACAACAATATGCTCAAGTACTTAAAAGTCCAAAGAAGGAAGCATGAATCAAAAGAATCTCAAAAATCCAAAAAAAGTTGATAATTAGTGTTTGTGAATATTAAAGACAATAAAGGAAGAAAGAAAAGTAGAGAAGTTGGAGAAATTGGCCATCTCTTCGATTACTCGCACTTGTTTAATCACTAATATCCATATTCTACCTACCCTATCAAAGAGTCTATCATTACATCCTAATTAAAGACCTTTTTGATCATTAATTGAAACTTTGGTGGTTTGTGAATATAGTCCACTAGCAAGTTTATAGCGAGTCGAGCCAATCAATTGATGAGTGTTGTTTTACCTTACTTTATAGAGTGTTAAATGAAATTTATGACATATGTGAGGCTTGGACTAAAAGGGGACTACATTACACTTTTGTTCTCTTTTGATTGAACTTGTTAATATTTGCATGTTATGGTTTTATTGATGTAGGATGCCTTAGCATAGTTTGTAATTCTTATTGCTATTGATGTGTTATTATTTATGTTCATTTAGTCTTTTCCTAGGTGAAAATCACTCCTCTTGGTTTATAATTTTCGTTGATCGAGAACGAACAATACTTTAAGTTTGGGGGTGTGATGAGTGATATTTTCACCTAAATTTTAGTGTCATTTTATGTGTATTTTCATATATTTTTATCCGTATTTATGTGTTATTTGGTGGAGTTATGTGTTTTTATGAAATTGAGTGTGAATGAACTTAATCGTATATAAAACAGGTAAAATCGGAGTGAAAATGGAGAAGGGAGACAGAAGAAGAAAGAAGAAAATAGGACAGCAAGAACATGGCCAGCCGTTTCAAGTACACGAGCCGTGTCGTGCTACAAGAGTCGTGTACTGTAAACAGGTCTGTAAGAGATGGCCGTGCGACGATATCAGAACGCACAACACGACCATCCCTTGGCCGTGTTGCAGCACACGAGTCGTGTTGCTGCATGATCAGAAACATATCAGAACCCTTCTAGAAGCTTCCCAAGGGGTATAAATACCCAATACTTTACTATTTGATCAGAATTTTTGAAGGGTTTCACTCCTACACCTAGATCACACACCATTTCCTCCATTTTACACCATCATCTTCATCCATTCTTCATCCATCCATCCACATTTGATCCACTCCATCAAATCCACCATCCAAGCGATCAAGGAAGTAAGAGAGAGTGAAGATTGCAAGAAGAAGAAGGAGATCTCCATTGAAGAACTTCAAAGGGGGAATCTAATTCTAATTTTGTGACTTTCTTTATAGTTTGATCATGGTTTGTAAGGATTTTAATGTCTATGTTGAATTTCTTGTGACTATGAGAGACTAATTTCCTTTGTGAGATTAGCTTCATGATTGGTGTTGGATAATTTAGTTTTTTATGCAATTTGATTTTAATTTTGAATGTGCTTTGTGTATTTCTATCATTGATTGTTCATTGCTTGATTTATATGATTATATGCGTGATTAATTGTCATGGGCATGTGATTAGATTGAGAAATCAATTATGTTTTTAGGATAGTTCATTGAATCATTTCATCATACACTTCATGTGCATTAATTTAGATGAGATAGAGATATCCTTCTAGATTTGAAACTTTTTGATGGAACATTTGATTAGCTTAATCGAGAGATTGTTGATTAGGTGAGGAGACCAAAACCATTAGTAAATTCATAGTACCTTAAAAGGGAATATTGTCTATGATTTAGTACCTCATTAGGGAACTCGTAGAGTATTTAGTACCTGGTGGGAGGTGTTTGCTTTGGTAACGATCCTATGTGCTTTTGGGAGCCTTATTGAGGGCCTATATCCTATCCATCTCGAGAGAGAGTTTAGGTGGAATTAGTGATCACTCCTATTCCTTGTCCATGAGAGATTAGAATTAATTGCATGATTACTTTATTGTCTATGTCATGATTGTTGTTAATCTCATCATTGCATCATTTGGAACCCATAATTTATCTTTGCTTTTATCTTATTTCTTCATTAGTTTAAGTGCGTTCATTTGCACGCTTATCTTCCATCTCATTCCGCCGTCCTTATAAAATCACAATAAACTTGAGATCGCTTAAACTCTAGTACCTTCCTCCTTGTGGTTCGATAAATTCTTTAATTGGTCATCCCGACTATTAACGACCAATCAATATACTAAAAAAAATTATTTTAAAATAACATAATTGACAAAAACTTGTGTGCGCCTTTTAGAATTTTGTGTTAAATTGTGTACCCTTTAGTATAAAGATGTGTACTATGACAAAAACTTGTGTGTGCCCGGGTGCACGGGAACACAGTCCGTGCGCCTTTGAAATTTTGTGTTAAATTGTATACCCTTTAGTATAAATATGTGTACCCTTTATTTTCTGAAGAAAAATAAAAAAATTATTAATAAAGTGTATACCATTTAGAACAAAATGGTGTACCTTTATTAATTAAAGTATATACAATTTAGACCAAAGCAATGTACCCTTACCCATAAGACTAAATTCTAAAGGCGCACGATGTTCCGTGTGCCCGGACGTACAAAAGCCTCACTCAACATAATTTACATCAAACTCATATTTTTCATCAACTTCTTAGCCTGCAATTATGGTGAAATATAAACTCTTTAAATATACTACTCTCTCCGACTTATTTCAATGTTTACGATTTACTTTTTGTATATTGATTAAGAATATAATATTTTAATGGATATTGAGTTGAAAGATATAATAATATTTAATATATGATGGTAGGTGTATTAATATTGAATGTGAGTCTCATGTTGATATATTAATTGTGTTAGGTAAGTTTCATATTTTAAAAGAGAAAACGTAAAGATTGAAATCCACATCTAAAATAAATAAAAATATATAAAGATATAAAAGGGATAGGATATATTTTTAAAACAAACACCACTAGTAGTTAATAAGTATGTCGCGAATTTTAAATTTAATTAGTATTTATCACTTGCCCAAATCTTAAATTAATGAATCAATTCTTTAATTTCGATTGATTATGTCCTAAATACGTCTACTTGAAACCCATAATTTTAGTAGTAATTTGGATTTGTAAGAACAAATTTCACACTGTACATGTAATATCAGATTGTATATGTAGTAAAAAAAATTTAATGGAAAATGTAAGTAATTTATGGAGGTTATTAATGGAGTTAATAGGTCAATCCCTCACCAGCCAATACAAACGTAGTGATTAATTAATCCCTCCACCGCGTCAAACAACCTTCTCCCACTCGTCGCCCGCCTCCGCCCGACCCTCACTCTCCTCCTCCCCCAAATTCCGATCGCCGCCTGCTCCTCCGTGGCGGCCGCCGCAATCGACACGTTTGATTTCGCGTCTCGCGACTAAATCTTCCTCCATTTGTTGTATTTGTGAGAAAGAAATCTGATCCAGCGGGGGAATGGCGGACGCTGATGCTGTGGAGGCTCTCCGTTCTTCGATTGCACCTTCGAATCTCGCTCTTGTCTCCGCCTTGCTCGCCTGTGCTATCGCCCAATTTCTAAAGCCTTTCACTACTTGGTACTTGTTTCTGTCCCTTTTTTTTTTCCTTCTGATTTAGGAATTTTTATATTTCTATCTATTTCTGGCATTACCTACTCGATTAGGTTAATTTATTAACTGATAGTAATATTTTTACTGCTTGGCACTGCTGATTCAGTTGGTCTTTGTTTAGGCATTTTTACATGCATAATATCAATAATGTGATGATTATTTAATATCTACCTGTTTTTTTTTTTAATATGTATCTTTGAAATTCCATTCTGTTAGATTCAACATTCAAACACTTACTAGAAAAGTGTTTTTTAATATTCTTTAGTTTTTATACTTAGATGATTTATGGTGTGTTGAAGCAGCATACATGGGCATCGTTTTTTTTTGTTTTTACCAGTCCATTCTCAGATGACTCATGACTTAGGGCGATTTAATTTTCACAAAAATAGCTGTTTATAGATGAGAAATCTTGAAAAAACTAATATATGGCTGGTGTTTGTTAGTTGCTCTTGCACATGCAGGTATTAAATTTTCTTTTCTTCTCCTTTTATAGTTTAGGGAGCAGAATCTATTCTTCTGGTTTTCACGCTTGAGGGGCCCCCTGTAGTCACACGCTTATACTTGATCTCTTTGTTATGAAAAGTAAATTTATATTTTGGACATCAATTTTTCTTAAACCACCTTATGAAGTATTGATTAAGTGGAATCATAAGTTGCAAACCAAGTTAAATATGCTGAAATCTGCTATGAAAATAAAAATACGTTTAACTTCCTCAGGGGGGTGTCTTGGGTTTATAATGGGTGCTGAAAAATGGTTTTAAGCGAAAGAGTGTGCATCTATCTCTCTTTAAGAAAAATGTGTATTTCAATGCTTTGTTCAAGACAATGCCCTTAAGAAACATGTTCAATGGCATGGAGTGATCTTTTTATGGGGGGTACATATGAATGTTGATTCTGGATCCTTAGTTGGATATTGATTTAATTTAGATTGACATCTAATTTTACGTTTTGCATACATGTTTGAGAATCCATGTCAAAATCGAGTTTTCTGGTTTGCATTTTGTGTCCTAAAATATGATCTATTCAATGTGTTTTTTGTGATCTCTCACTTTATAATGTTATTTAATCAATCCTGGAAACCTGCATTAGATGGAGTATTTCTAGTTTATTTGTCTACCTATTTCTTGCTTGATCTTTCAATATGTTCATTTAGACATGCAGGTTAAAGGATAATAAATGGGATTCTAAAAAGATACTCAGCTCAGGTGGTATGCCATCATCACATTCAGCAACTGTAACAGCTCTTGCAACTGCAATTGGCTTGGTAGATGGAGTGGGTGGGTCATCTTTCGCCATTGCAGTGGTCTTGGCATGTGTTGTATGTACTTTCTAAACCAGGTTTTCTTCATCCTTTTAGCGTTGCGTGCATGTTTATCAAGTTGTAACATTCTCATCAAACATGGTACTACTTCTGTTGATGTACCTTATCATAAAGCACAAGTATTTTATATGAATTAATTTAAGAGAGAGAAAAAAGACACTTTAGTTAATTATGATGAATGATCTTTTTATTCAACGACCATAAGTATTTTCACTTTACTTGAACACAAGTTTCTTAAAGTTGTTGACTACAACTCTCTTGTTTGTATATTTGGTTGATACAATGCGTCTATATATATTTAATTTCATGTATACTAGGCTGTACTCCTATGACTCAATATATGTTGCATCATGAAGTGCATAAACTCTGACCATAGTAAATCATATTAGGGCAAAGTTCAGCAACATTTTTAAAATTACATTTCCTTGCTAACAATTCTGATATATCACCAGGTCATGTATGATGCTACTGGCATCAGACTTCATGCTGGTCGCCAAGCTGAGGTTAGATTTATTATGACAATAAACATGGGCTTTCTTTGGTCATATTAATGCTCACTTAAACAAGGGGCATATTGGCACATGGCCTTTCTGCAGTATTTAACAACACCTTGTTTTTACTACAGTTATTGAATCAAATTGTATGTGAATTGCCTCCTGAGCATCCTGTTGCAAATGTCAGGCCTCTTCGGGATACACTAGGTCACACTCCACTGCAGGTATGGTATTCACGCATAAGTAAAAGTTCTGGTCCACTCTAAGTTCTACCCATTCATAAATTTATACCGAAGGGCTCCAATGGATGAATGTAAAAAGGCTCCTAGCAATAGGAGCATTGTTCGTCCTAATTCAACCCTGTCTGAGTCCTCTCTACGCGTCGCCCCCATAAAGTGTCAATAAACCGTAGAAGATTTGGCCCTTTATCCTCAATTCCTAGCCTCAAAGCCAAGATTCATAACAAAATTATTCTCAACTCCATTTTACCCAAACTTGTCCACTGATTCCAGGTAGCTGCGGGTGCTTTGCTGGGATGCTTCGTTGCATTCGTCTTAAGGATGTCAACTTGAATGTTTTTATCTAGCTGCAGATACACAGTGATTGCTTACAGTTTTGGGAAGAAATGGAAAAGAATTGTTGAAAACCTGGAGGAAATGGCAATGAAGGTTAGATTTGTGTAGACGGTGGGATTCACAATTGAAGGTGACCCTGCTGTCCATTGTGTAAAGTGTGTACATGTCTCGTTTCAGCTTCTTTTCGGTAAATTGTTGTTGCATGTTCTGTTTCCCAACCGTGTAATTCATACGGGTTTAGTATATTTTCTACACACACTTGCAATTGTTGAGTTAAAAAAATCTTGTAATAAAATTCTTGTTATAGGATTGAAAGATTGTCAGACAAGGATATATCATATATGGTTTCCATGTCATTTAAAAGGTCATGCTAGTACAAGAGTTTATCAATCTAGCTGCCATTATTTGGCATTCAGAGTTTGTTTCATCGTCATGCGTTATTTTGATGGCCATGCTTTAATTGTGTACTTGTATGTTTTTACTATAAAGTCTTTTGAAATGACAATATTTATAAATATTCACATTGTAATAGTATTACATGTCTAAATTTATGGTGTACCCCACCATTAGGGGCCACCACCGCCCCTGCCCTGGGGATTGGTGGAGAAGGTAAATCGCAGGATGTGCCTCAAGTGTGATGTGTATTGTATATTGGTAGAAAACACTTTTCATAGGCTACGACCTAATGTTCCCTGATGTCTCAAAGATGGAAAAAGAATAAGTTGAAGATATTTATTTACACGGGGGATTGTGGCATTTAAAATTCTAAAGATATTTTTTACTACACTGTTACTGTATTCCTCAATTTTACTTATGTTTATTACTCCATGATTTAACTCTATTCTGGTCTCTTTCCAAACCACTTATCAACAAGTAATATTATCTCAACATAGATCACCATAACATATGTTTAATGTGAGTTAACTCTATTCCAACCTGTTACCAAATCACATATCAAAAATTAATAGTATGTGCATATGTTATTGTACTAATTAACATAGTCTATTATTATTACTTTTAAAATTAGATTCTAGGAATTGAGTTGAATTCCATAGTACAACATTTTGAATTGGGGAAGAGGAAGGATCATTCTTTCAAGTTGGTTCATAGTAGTTGTTTTATATTTGTATAGATAATTTTCAGCCATTTTTTATTGACCATGTCCTCTTTCCATTTAATCTTGTCTTGGGGCGTCTTTGGCAATAAAATGCTCGCCGGATCATTTTTGACCTTCCCTTCATGGGGCATACTCCGGTGCGTACACAGAAGAAGAAATCGCAATGCATCTTGCTCAATGGGACTAGCTTGGAGAGTAAAATGAAGGACTACAACTTATGGAAGGGAGCAAGGAGAGGAGCCCCTAGGACCAAAGCTTGCTTTAAACTTTCATTCTCTTTGTCCAAGTCTCATGGTCCAACCACTTCTTCTTTCTGATTCTTAGAATCACAAGTTTTCTTTAATTCACCGAGAGCCTGTTAATTAATATGTGTGATAAATCCTCCTTATTAATGGGTTGTAAAGATAATTATACCATTAAATATTTTAAACTATAAGAATAAACGTTAAATCTACATAGAATATAAACTACTAGGGTGTAGGATGAACTTGATGCAAGGAATACTTTTTCTTTTATTATCATCCAGTAATTTTAACTTGGATCCTTTTGAAGGTCTTTTTATCTTTGATGGTATCTTATGACACTTGTGACTCATACAGCTACAGTAGTTTAATATTTCCGAACTCACCTTAGCCAAGAAATTTTAATAAAAAATATTTTTTTTAACTTATTTATATGATAATTTATTACATTTAAATGATCGATAAGTACTGTAAAATCTCAATCTTTTCACTTATAGTTGATATTTTTCTTTAGGGTATAAATTTTGTTTGTATCATGTCTTATTCATCCAACAATTTGCAATAAAAGTAAGTACTAAAATGTAACAGACGGATCGATTTGAAAGATGATACAATTTTGATATTAGAATGTGTTTTTTGAGTTATTAAATAAGTGAATTTCTTTCATAGAGGTATACACTTAAATCGAGATTTGAGTAAAATGGAAAGTGTGAACCTGGGTGATAGTACGTTTTTATATCGTTAAATTTGCTAAATCCATTTTCGAATTAACTCTTATTGAGAGTACTGGTCGTCCCTATTTATTTGCTCACCCATCCTTCACAAAATATTTGTTTGTTTTTATCTTCCTCTATTTCATTAAGTTTATAGTTACGTTAGATATAGACTAAATTTTTTTTTTAAATTATTTTTAAGGGTAGTTTGATATTTTTAAGTAATATATGTATAAATGTATGACAATTTTGAAATTAACTTGTATTATTAAATTATTGGATTGTGTTCATTTTCTTTATTTAGATTGTGAACTTATATTTTAAACGAATAGAAATACTACTAAATATGAATTTGTTTATAGAAAAAACAGAGAGTACAACATTTAATATAGTGTGGGTATGTGAGTGTTGGATGTTATTTTACTCATCTGCAACTATTTATTTAATTTAAATAAAAAGAATGACCTATTGTGTAATTTTGAGTATTTTTTAGGGGTTTTGTTACGAGATATGGAACCATATTTATAAAATAAATAAAGAAAAATTTTGTAATTAGACGATCAAAATAACAAAATTAATAAATTCAACATTACAGGGAGTATATATTTTTTATTTCTTAATAAAATCCAGTTTTGATTGAAAATAATAATAAAATACTTCATAAATGTGAATGTGTATGAGAGTGTTGGGTGGAAATTTGGCAGCAGAGTTTCCCCACCACTCCTTCAGCTTACCAATTTCAGGTGATACAAACTCAAATCTTTAAATCAAATTAAACCACAACATTCTAATTTAATGAAGTTTTGTGTCGTAACCACCAAATGAAATTATTGGGTGAGAATTAATATGACTTTAGCTGATCATTATTCACATTAGGATCGCTTATTCGTATCCCTAAAAACTAAACTTATCTCAGCAATATTTATATTAAATATTTTTAAGACATAATTATCTATACAACAATCAAATAGAATCATAATTCATCTATTTTATTTGTTCATTTTCAACAAGCGAACAGAATTAGAATTCATCCATCTATTCGATTTTAACAACCGAACAGAACCAGAATAGCAGCCCCTTATCATTTTGAAGGTACGTTTATATTACTATTAAAATATTATCATTAAAGTATTCAATGTTTATACCAAAAAGAAACTTTTAAGTTTTATATTACATAAAAATAATATTATTATTATTACCTTCTTTTTTGTGGTAACTTTCTTGTAAGATGATTATACATGAGATGTATCGGTTTATTATAAAAGTGTAATTATGATATATAAAAATTATTGTTGGATTTAGTCTTTACATAAGGTGGGTATAACCCGTCTTTAACCAATGTTTTTTAATATTTTGTTTGTCGAAAATGGAAATTAATTGCATAATCGAAAACTATGTTTTGAGTAGATGAATTTAATTTATAAGTTTGTTCAAATCCTATTTCAGGTGAATAAGTAATTAATGGAGTACATGAATTTGCATTTAATTACAAGGAAAATAAATGAAGAGTAAAGAGGAATTGTAGGAACCAAGGTCTAGTTCATGTCGGTTCGGCTCGGTCTGGTCCGATTCATCGGATTTGGTTGGGTCGGTCCGTGGGCTATTAGTCCAGCCATGGTTTGAACCAGTGAGTGCGTTGGCTGTTAAGATAGCTAACAAAGTTTGAATTCAAATTCAAATTAAAAAGGAGTAATCGGGAGCCTCAGATGAAGTATTAAATAAAAGAAAAAAAAAGCACAATCCAACAGCCCAAATTAAACTCAAAAGTTTGAATTCAAATTTAAATTGAAGTTTTAAATAAAAAGGCACGATCCAACAATTCAGATTAAATCAAAGCATCTATTCTTTAAAGGACACCACTTCTCTACACATATTATAAATAGCTCCCAAGGACTCATTTCACCCCATTCCACACCTGCATCATAAAGTAGGATATCACATTCTAGACTAGAAATTTTAGAAATATCCAACCAAGTTTGGAAATTCTAAAATATTCGTTCACTCACCGATAATTTTGGATTTGCAGTGCTACAAGTTTGAAATTCAAAATCGTTGTATCTTGAAGGTGATTGTTATACTCCGTAAGTATCTGAGTAAGGAGAAATTTTGTCTTAAGGAGAAAGAGTGTAATTCTTGACTCAACTTAACAAAATTCAATTTAAGCCATTTTAAATACTACATCAAAATACCCGTCAATTGTAAGCCGAAATTTAAATATTTAAAGATGGCTACTACTGTACGTGCTACGGTTAGTACTGAACATGTTCACGTCGAGAGACCTCTAAATTCGACGAAATAGAATTTAAGCGTTGGCAACAAAAGATGTTCTATTTAACAACACTCAACCTCAACTACTACTGCACTTGTTACGGTTCCTACTGAACATGTTCACGTCGAGAGACCTCTAAATTCGACGAAATAGAATTTAAGCATTGACAACAATAGATGTTCTACTTAACAACAATCAACCTCAACCGTTTTCTAACGGAATTCGCTCCAACTGTTGAAGAAGATGAATTTGACGAGCAAAAGAAAATTATTGTTCATGACTTTATGTGTCGTAACTCCATTCTAAAACAGGTTAGATCACTCTCTTTATAATATCTATACAGAAATTAAAAGTTCTAAAGAATTATAGGAGTCACTTGAAAAGAAGTAAAAAACGAATGACGCTGGAATGAAGAAATTCATCATCGGACGATTTCTCGAGTACAAAATGGTGGACTCCAAGACTGTTTTGGATCAAGTTAGACAACTACAACTGATCCTACGTACATGACATCCATGCTGAGTGTAAGAGATTAAGTGAATCTTTCAAGTTCCTGCTGTAATTGAAAAGCTACTGCCTCTGTGGAAAGATTTTAAGAACTATCTCAAGCACAAAAGAAAGAAATGGGGCTTGAGGACTTGATCGTTTGACTAAGGATCGAAAAAGACAATGCAAAGTCCAAATCAAGTCTAGCAAAGAAGCAAAAGTCAACTTGGCTGATTTTTCGGTGCAAACAGAAAAAGTAAGCTGAGTGACAAAAGCTAAAGCCTAAAGCAAATAAAATTTAAGGCAACTGCTACAACTGTGACTAGCCCGGACACATGGCAAAAAACTGTCGTCAGCCAAGGAAAGAAAACAATAACCGAGCCAACCTATCGGAAGAAAAAATCAGTATTCGCCAACCTGTTTGAATTAAGTCTAGTCGTCTCGTATTTAAGTTCACAATTATTGTAAATACAGAGTTCAATAAAAATACTTTTTTCTTTACTTTTACGAGTAGTTTAGTATTATTAGATAATAAATAAATTAATAGAGTGAGTTATATGAGTTTAAAAATCGGTGGCAATTTTGAAATTAAAGGGTATTGCAGGATTATCAGATTGTGTACTAATTTCTTATTTGGGAGTATGAACTTGTTTATGGTATGGATAAAAGTAGTCCTTTGCTAAATTTGCAATTTAGATCATTTAGTCTCTGATTTTAATTTTTTTTGTCTAGTTTTTGTCCATCATTTGTCAAAAACTACTAAATATCGCCGGGAATTTGAGCGTGAAATGCACGCTCCGAGAGAATATTAAAATTGATCTTTAATATTTGGCGTAATCTAAATTCAATCTTCAAATTTACTAAATTATCATTCAGTGTAAAGTAGCATCTGGAAAATCACTATAAATAACTGTTGTTTGTTGATTTATCCGATTATGCCCTGGTCATCTTTTCAATCTTTGAGTGAATAAGTTAGGATTGGGATTGGGAGAAGATAAAAATCATTGGTGTGTATTTATTGAAATACAATTTAATATATAAAATAGACAAAGTCTCTTGTGAGACGCTACTTATGTGAGATCGTTTGTGAGACGTGTTAAAGTATGTCTATTATATAGATAAAGTGTGTTTAATGGTTGTTAAAGCATGTTTTGTAAAGTATGATGGATGATAAATTAAAGTATAATTTTAGGATATTATAATATGATTCATTATTGACATACTATAACTGCAAATAAGCATATTTTACCTATATGATAAACATACTTTAATAATGGGTCAACCCGTCTCACAATCGTCTCACAAAATATCTGTCTTACAAGAAAGTCTCTCTATAAAATATTATATGTGTAATATGTATTTAATGAGTCAAAGATAATTTAAATTTTTTAAAATATTTATTTTAAATATATAATAATAGAGTGTATATATTTAATAAAAATAGGATAGGTTTTGCGTGAGATCGTCTCACGTGAGATCATTTTTCACTTTTTAAAATAATTATTACTTTCGCTATAAATCATTATCACTTTGTTATAAAATGTTATCACTTTTTATTTAAACTATAAATTATTCATGAACTAACATTATCATTTTTCATTGATTTATTATCACTTTCCTATATAAAAATTATCACTTTCTAACCGTCTCACGTAAGCCATTACGTGAGACGGTCTCATACAAGTTTTTGCCATAAAAATAATGTTGTTTATTTAAAATGATATTTATAAATAAAGAAGTAAGTTGAGCCAAATAATATTGAATTAATAAAGTAGGCAACTTAATTAATATAAATACTACTAATTAGTGAATTAACATCAAAAGTGCCTAACTACTTATCATTGCCGTGTACTCAGACTGTTGAGATTCAACTGAATGAAGACAACATTAACAGCCAATATTGCCACAAATTTTCGATCGTACGTGTGATTAATATGATGGGATGACATTTCAATTGGAAAATTAAAACTCAATGACTTATTTTAACAATAAATATTGGTTGGATAGAGAAATAATAATACCAATCATGATACTGATTTAAGTATGCTATATTAGGTTGATTCCAATGTAAAATTTGTTCATATAAATAATATTTTAAATTTGATCATCCTAATTTTACCATATGTATTCATATTTAATCTCTTTATAATAATGCATGTTTTCTCAATTATCTATTTTGTCATTTTAATTATCTCATCATATAATATACTCCCTCGGTCTCACTCAAATGGTAGTTTTTGCTTTTTGCAAGTGGATTAAAGAGTATGGAGTATTATTTAATGTGTAGTGGGTAGTTGTATTAGTAGGAGTGATGCCCCATGTTTAAATTATATTAGTGGTGTGTATGTGTCCCACGTGTGTAAAAAAGAAAAAGAACTTTTTGGGTGAGACACTCAAAATAGAAAAAAATGAACCCTTTGAATGAGACGGAATGAGTAAATTTATTTTTTTAGGGATATATGGCTCACCCATATATTATTAATACAACTATTCATTACAAATTAAATAATAATATAAATTAATCAAGTAAAGTGAATATAATTAGAGAACATTGGGAGAGTAACATAAACATGTTAATATATAGGTGCATAATCACAAGAATTTTCGTGTGACTTTGTATATCACTGATTTCATGCGCAGTTAATTGGAGTATATAATTGACATGTAAATAAGAAAATAAAATGCAACCGACTTCATATTTTTCTTTCATTCTCCCCTTTTTTTTATTTATCATTTACCAAATGAAGTAACGTGAAAAATATTATACTAAAATTACATAGAAAATTCACATCGGTTTATAATATGAAAGTTTTGTATGTTAATATCTGTAGTCCTCCTAATATGCATGGCAATGAGACAGGCCAAGCCCGACCCATCCCATCAGACTTTGAACCCACCCACCATGCCTTCGACCCTATGGGTCCATTAGATTATATATTCTACCTTCCACACCTCACAATTAAAAATGATAACTTTACTTATAGAGTAACAACAAACATAAATAACCAAACCAACATACTCTCTCCCGTTATACACCACCCTTCCCACTTTCTTTATTCGTCCGTTCCACATTATCCTTTATATTTTAAAAAAGGAAACATCACTTTATCCAACAATCTCAAAAGTTACTTTTATTTCAAATTTGTCACTCATTTTTCACATACAAACCATTATTTTATACTCCATCCGTCCCAAATTCATATTCACATTTACTGTAGATACGGAGTTTAAGAAAAATCACTTTTTAACTTAATTTTGGGAGTAATATGGTATTTTTAAGTAATAAATAAATGATAAAGTATGATATGTGTGTTAAAAATGTGATGACAAATTTGAAATTAAAGGATGTTAGAAGGATATTAGTTAGTTCTTTTTACTTTTATGGAAGTGTGAAGTTGAATTTGGGACGGACTAAAATGGAAAGTGTGAAGTTGAAGTTGGGACGGAAATTTTATTACCTAAAAATAATACAATACTCTCAAAAGTCAACAAATTTGATCAAAAAATGTAACTTTTCTTAAATAACGTGGTACAGTAAACGGAAAACATGGTGTGAGACGGGGGAAGTATCAAATATCAATACCAACACTTCAAAAACTTACTATCTTTTTTAACCAATTAGTATGTTATCCTCACCCTCCAAATTAAAATAATTATTATTACCCCACCCAACCACCCAGTTGTCGGCTGCCGCCCCACCGTCATTGATTGCCACCACCCTGACGTCGTCGGGTGCTGTATCATCACCACCGTCGGTCGCTATATCAATATCGAAATCGATACGGGATCTGTACCGACATTAAAATTGATATTCATATCAATATCGGAACCGACATTCCGTACCGATATCCAAACCTACACCGGAATCGATATAGGGATACATTAGATATATATTAGGGTTTGAATAGTAGGGACAAAAGTGTCCAAAAAAATACAAATGGGTAGAATTGATATAAGTTTTAAAAAAAGTACTCCCTCCGTCCCCTTCAAAGGATTTTTTTTTTACATTTTGGGCATTCCACTCAAATAGTATTCTTTTTTTTTTATAGATATGATAATCACACACACACCAACTAATACAATTAAAATATGAGGTCCACACACCACCTAATATAACTCCTCACAACACATTAAATAATAATACTCCTTAATATACGTACAAAAGCAAAAACACCCTTGGATTGAGTATTGATATTGATATTAGAGTATTAAATTTTGTTTATTTTACAAATTCTCCTTGAAAGTATTTTAGTTTTAAATTTATCTGAGAAGGAATTCACAACGGTGGACAATCAGAATTTTTTTATAAATAAATTGCCCAAATTTTAAGAGGATATTTAAAAATGTTCAAAATAACAAAAAAGGCCTTGACTCGATATTGACACGATATTAATGATTGATATTGAGTTGAGTATATCGAGTTATTTTTATACATTTTTGAAAACCCTCGAGTCAACCTATTTAACTTGACTTGATATTTTTTTTTTTTCGAAAATAAGTATGTATCGAGTCTAAGTAAAAAAAAGTTAACTTGATAATGTAATTTTTGAAAAACAATTATAAGACAACTCAATAATGTAATTTTTTCAAAAAATTATAAGATGACTCGATGTATTTGACTCAATACTTTTTATTAATATCGTGACAAATAGATGACTCGATAATCTTTAGATAATAAATAAAGTGTAAATAATATTATTTGTGTTAGTATAGGATTAAAAATTTGAGATTAAAGTAGAGTGAGGCTTGTGCATCCGGGCGCACGGGAACACATCCGTGCGCCTTTAGAATTTAGTATTATGGATAAGGGTACATTGTTTTGCTCTAAAGGGTATACACTTTAATTAATAAAGGTACACAATTTTGTTTTAAAGAGTATACACTTTATTAATATTTTTTATTTTTCTTCAAAAAATAAAGGGTACACATATTTATACTAAAGGGTATACAATTTGACACAAAATTTCAAAGGCGCACAGAATATGTTCCTGTGTGATTCCCATGCGCCCGAGCACACACAAGTTTTTATCATGGTACACATCTTTATACCAAAGGGTACACAATTTAACACAAAATTCTAAAGGCGCACAGAATGTGCTCCCATACGCCCGGGCGCACACAAATTTTTGCCTAAAAGTAAATTAAATTTTGAGGTTATTAGATAGAGTTGTGTTTCTTTCCTTAGAGTGTGAAGTGTGAAGGGTTATTATGAGACGAAAAAATGAAGAAAGTATGATATTTTATTTATTTATTTATTTATTATTATTATTATTAATTATTACTCTCTCCGTCTCATAGTTATGTTCACATTACTGTAGATACGGAGTTTAAGAAAATTTGTTTTTTGACCAACTTTATTGACTTTTTAGGGGATATTGTGGTATTTTTAGATAACAATAAATTATAAAGTAAATTATGTGTGTTAGGTGAGAGTGATATTTTTGAAATTAAGATAACTTTTAAGGTTGTTGGTTAATGTGAATTTTTCTTTTTTGGGTGGTGAACATAAGTGTGGGACAGACGAAAACTAAAAGTGTGAATATAAGTGTGGGACGGAGGGAGTATTATTATTATTTTATAGTAAGAGTATTACTCCCTCCTTCTCATAAAATTTTCACACTTTTTTCGTTTGTTTGTCCCACAAAACTTTTCACACCTAAAAAAAGGAATATCACTTTATCTAACCACCTCAAAAGTTATTTTATGTTCATATTTATCTTCACACATATATCATTATTTTATTTTATTTTTTACGTAAAAATACTACAATACCCTCTAAAGTTAATAAAGTTGATAAAAAAGTACAACTTTTCTTAAACAACGTGAAACAATAAACTTGGAAAGTATTATGGAGTATTATTCAAAGCTACTCCTTTTCCCAAAATGATTTGAGTGGGTCTAAAATCACTCCTAAACTGGGTTTTAACCCGCCCCGAATGAGGCGGGTTTGGTGCGGATCCGAATTTAAGTTGGGAGCATGGCCATCCCAGACTTCCTAAAGACAATTGGTCTTCCACAAAAGGCGAAACTTGAGCAAACACTGTTTATATAAATGCAAACACTCCCTTCAAACCCCCATAATTCCAATATTTAATTTCTCACCAATATCCAACATTTAACCAGCTCCAATGTCACACCAGATGGAAAAGTACTTGCAGAGTTGGAAGCTCCTTCCAGTGGCTCTTCTTCTGATCATAACACCTCTTCTCTCATCATCTCTCAGATTTAAGTACCTCTACTTCATTGTTAACATTCTCATCATTTCACTGGGAGCTGAAGCTGGCCTTCTCTCATTCTTCCTTCAATCTCAACACAACAAAAAACCAACTCCTTCTTCTCAAATTCTCACCCCACAAAAACCTCTTGAGGTCTCCTCTGTCAAGGAAGATGTTTCTCCTGTCTTGAAACCGGTCGAGAAGTGCTCGACTGCAACGGAGAAAGCTCTGAGCATCTTCTTCATTGGAGATCAGAGTAGTGATCATGCACAAGAGTTGATGGAAGATAATAATGATGAAGATCAACAAGTTGGTGATCAAGAATTGTTCCAGAAAGCAGAGGTGTTCATTGGGAATTTCTACAAGCAACTCAAGTTGCAGAGACAACATTCTTGGAACAAACTACATTTTTCTCAGAAAGCTTTTTAATCAGTCGATCAATCACACTTCAGATATTTTTCCATCCAAACTAATTAGTAGTACATAATGCTTCATAAACTATGGTTAATAACTTAATGATCATGTTCATGTTCGTATCATACTTTGTATTAGAAGCTGAATGATTGCAAAGAAAGATTTCATTTTGGATTAGTTGGAACTCATTGTAGAAGCCCACAAGAACACTTTAGCTTTGCATTCTGAAAAAGAATCAAACTTTTTCATTCTCACTTTTCCATAAAGTTCATGGCCATATGGCCAATCTTGTGATATTATTGCACACTTGATGCCAAAATTATGTGTGTCCCCCCACACCCCACCAATCCATTAGTGTAAAGCTTATCTTCTTCAAAACAAACTGCAATCACAATCATTAACGCTTCTGCTTTAGTTATGTGTCCATTTTCATTCTCTGTGATTAGGAAACCTTGCTTATTGCATGTTTATCTGGTTGAGTAAATATTAATTTTAGTTCCTTTCAATTTTATTCCAATAACTTTTTTTTATTCCTATTCGTGTCAGTTTTAGATATTTTTAAATAAAAAGACTAAAATTGACATTTAAAAAAAAAAATTAAAATGCGACAGAATAATTGGATTCTGAAAAAATAACATGACTTGAATTGATAGCATTAAGTCCATTCTGCTTGGATTAAAACTGTATCATTATTCTGTGTAAACAGCCCTTTTAGGTTAGTGATAAAGCTAGGAATATTCATGCAATATTGTGGGCAAATATTTTATCCTTGTGATGGAATGTAATGTCCTTTCTCTTTATATGATCTTTTAATCTTACTCTCAGAAGGTGAAAGCCCTTTGTCTCCTTTTATCATGTGCCCATGGAGGTTTTGGATTATGAAAGAGAGAGAGACGTTTCCCCTTTTGTCTTTTGGTTAAAACTTAAAAGAATTGGTATTTCATCTCTATACTACTCTTACATGATCGCATCCTCCATCTCATATTAGTATAGTATGTTCTATCCAGTTTCCTGATGATTTTATTAATCGAATGTTAAAACAAGAATTGAATGTAATAGGTATTACACTACTCTAGACATGCTGTTTTCGAGTAAGTTGTTTTAATGGAGTATCTTATATGAAAAAAGTGAGTATTTTGTACATCAAAGAAATGGAAAAATATTGCACTAGACATTGTTTTCGTGACTCCAAATTGGTCTAAACTATTCAAATCTCCTAATATATTTTGGTATTGCTAAACTATTCGAATCTTCTAATATATTTTGGTGTTACATCTCTCTTTGCGAAACGTTTAATGAGTATCACTTAGGTAAGAAACAACATCTATACCCTAAAGGAAAATATCAATCTTTTCTCTAAAGGTTGAGAAATTTTTTAACATATACTCCCTCCGTCCGGATTCAAGAGTGTCATTTGCTTTTTGGCACGGAGATTAAGGAGAATTGTTATTTAATGTGTAGTGGGTAGTTATATTAGTGGAGGTGTTGATTCCATTTTTTAGTTGTATTAGTGGGTGTGTGGATAAAAAAGGAAATGAGACCCTTGAGGCGGACGCTCAAAATGAAAAAATGATATTTATTTCTTCCCATTTGTCAACAAATAGTTAAACACTGAACACTCATCTTTCATTCCATTCTCACGTACATTTGCTCACCCCAATTAATGGTAAAACCATCATATTATTTAAGGTGTAACAGGAGATTAAATTTTTAACCTTTTCAGGTGTCGGAATTCACCACCTAAGTCAATGATTACAAAGTCCAATATGTGCAGAATTGCATGCTCAACACAAAAATTACAGACAGGGGAATCAGTTCAACTAATTGCTGCAATTCTAATTTCTATCGTCTTTCTCCTTTATAAAACAGTCACTCAAAAGTATTAATTGAATGCTATATATAATCTAGGCTCCTATACTGAAGTGGGCATTCTGCCACAGCCTAATTTACCATCATATGATCAAATCCACCGCCTGGTTGCATGCCCACCCGAGGCGCTTGCACATTGTGAAGCAATTGCTGCAACCACCTTCTCGTTGTTGGGTCTTCCTGCAACGGTTAATTGTCATGAAGATACCGCGCAATCAAAATAATATAACATGGGGTAGATTAGATCTCACCTTACCAAACTTACTTTCCTAAAAACAGTGAGAATTGCAGTAAAAAGTAAAAAAGAATTAAAGCTGTCAATCCAATTTATTCTCTACCTTTTAACCATTATTAGTTTTGTTTTAAATTTCGTCAAACCCTGGGGCTTTGTTTGGTAACTTGATCATATATAATTTACTCTTAACACATATTGCCAATAGATAATTGCCACTTACTCGAAGACAACTACTGAATGTTGCATCTCTTAGCATGTCGGGCAGACAACTCCGCAGGGCATCGCAAGCTCTGTATAGAAAAGGTTATTAATTACATCTAATGGCATATAGTGTACTAATAAAGACAATGAATCTGCGCATGTGATTGAACCAACCTCGGATTATCAGACAAACGGAGGTAGCATCTGATTATGTGTTTTAACAGCCGTGAAGAAGGCTGTTCAGCAAGTGCAGCAACCATGTTCCCGAGCACCCTGCCCACAGCGAAAAACCGCTCAGCTGTGGTGCATATGTACTCCAAGCCCACATCATCAAGCAAAATCTTCTGCACAATGAATGTTGCCACCTGCCAAAGAGAAACCAGTATACTCAAAAAGACTCATAACACTGAAAGAGCTACAGAAAGTGTCAGAAACCGCAATCTTCAAGAATAAAAACTACTTCATATATATTATTAAGTGCTCATTTAGACACAGCCAACAGTTAATACAGAATTGATATGCTATAATAAAGTTTCAAATATCACTATCAATGAACATATCAGAACTTCAAATTTATGAAGATATCAATGATCCAAATTATATGGAAATATTGATTGAGATAATAATAGGAGACCACAAATTATTGAAACTTCATGAACACAAGTAAATGATCTTCTGGTGCAACATGGAAGGATCTCATGTAAAAATACCATGCATTAGCCTTTTGCTATTACACACAACTTAACAAAAGTTGCAGAACCTCCTATATGAATAACTGAATGGAAGTGGTTGTTTTAGTCGGTTTAAAAGAAAAAAGAGCTCCATAAACACTAATAAGAATTAAGCAGAAGAAGCCTTCACGATCTCGAATTAATAGCCACCGGAAAACAATTTACCAACAAGGCTAATTATAACGGCATGACATATATAATATATTTATAATATAATTATAATTAGGAAAGCGCCAAACATCCAGAATATATGGACATCCATTTCTAATAAAATATTAATAATATTTACATTTACCAATAAACCTTTTAATAGAACCCTAAATCCCTAACACCATAAACCCTAATTTCCAAAGTTAATTAATCCCAATTATATTTTTAATATATTAATATAAATATTTTTTATTTAATCAGGATGTCCACATGCATCTTTACCGTTATAATTATCATTCATACCTACAAATAATGTAATTATCTTTAATTTATTCATTTATTTATTTATTATATTTCTAAAATTTAAATTTTTATTCCTTCCTAATACTTCTCAACTTGCAACCTCATAATCCCTAAAATATTGGAACTACTTTCCGTTATTTCTCCTCAACGTTTATTTGAAAACTTCTGCATAACTCAACGATTTCCTAGCATAAGTCTAACTCTTCCCCTCTCAAGAAACCGATGGGAGGAGATAGAAGAATTTAGGGTTTGATAACCGATATTTTCATCATTCACTTTTAATTATCAGTTTGGTAACTTTCCTTTGGATTATGTTCTTATCTTTCGTTTTAAAAACACCATATTGCACTTGTTCTCTATCTTTTCACAGTTTAGAATGACATTCTGAGTAGATGCGCTGTGGTCTAGTTGATCTACAAAATATTTATTACTCTGCACTGATTTCTGCTATAGGTAGAATTATTAATCCTTAATCATTGTTTAATTCTAAATTTTTATCTATTAAATTAAATTATTTATTTTCTTTTCCCTCTCTTCTCCTATTTCCCCAATACTGATAACAAATCTTCTCTATTCAAAGATGCAAAATTCATAATCTTCTCAGATATGCATAGTAACATTGATTTTATAATTTCCCTCAATTTACTTATAAATAATTGTTTCTTCTTGTGTTACAAATTGCCATTTGCCATGGGGTCTATACACATCGCAGTGTGTATTTTGGTTGCAAATTATTCTAAAAAAATTTATTTATTTATTTTAATGGTAAACATCAATTATTTTCAATCGTTTATTTACTTATTAATCAGATTTTCACATGCATTATACATTTATACTAAATCCTTTTCATCCAAATTATTAAACAGAGACCTGTTTGAACCAAGACCAAAGGGATTTGAGTAATCTGCCTTCTCATCGTTTGAGTGTATAAATAATTAAATTTCTTGTGCATCTTCGAAAATATGGGTTCATTTTTCCTAAGCCAGACCACTTTTATTTTTTAAGAGTGACAAATATTCTATCTTACAACCAGTTTTGCTAATCCTCATTACTTCTGCGGAATAATTTTAGTATTGGATATTGAATTCTTATGAATAGGATCCTTTCCACCTTCTCTCATTGTCTTTAGATGATGATCATTAAATCCTATGCTAATTTACACCATCTACTATCATTAGATTATCTACCACATGCACATATATTAGCAATAGTAGGTAATGCGGTTCATATTAGCCCTAAGAGACGTTTTGATATTAGTTCTATTCTAAGATTATTTATTTCTTATTTTATTTATCGTACTATAGGCAATGAGGAGTTCGTGAGTTAGAGGTTTATATGGCAGCTGCATCAATAATTTTGGATTACGATCAAATCAAATTATTTTTCAAGGACCAAGGTAAGGAATCCTTACTAGACTTTATTAATTGCAACTGTGATATCTTTAAGTTCATGCACGTACATTACGTCTCCTAACTTTATAAACGAGGATAGGTCTCCTGACTTTTATAAACGAGGCATTTATAATTTTTATAATTGAGAAATCAGTTATCCAATACATTTCCATTTGTTTAGGTCTCCTGACCTTTATAAACGAGGCCTTTATCATTTGTATAATTGAGAACCGGTTATCCAATTCATTTACATTTGCATGATTTATGTTACTTTTTTTTTAACCATGATTTATCTTACTTAATTGGTGTTGCATGTGGTGTTTGATTCTGACAAGTATGTTTAGCACATTTTAATTCCATTAAGACTTTTATTACTATTTTTAAATTTGTAAGATGTTTTGAACCTATGCATTTATTTCAGTATTTACTTTTGGATTTTATTAGCACTAATTAAATTGGATCTTTTGTCTTGTTAAATTTTAAGTTGTTTAAAAAATTTTTTTTTTAGCTTCCTTTGAAAATATTTTAATAAAATGAGTTGCTTTAAATAAGTAAAATTTTAGGATGCGACACTATTTCGATTATATTAATAAGCTTCCAAAGGTTTCCACTACTTCCATCTCTAAAATAAGGTTAACCAGATATCATTAAAGGTAAATCACAAAAACGAACTACGAGAAACTTACTGTCTTAGACAATTCACTTCCCATCTCCATTGTGCGCAAGCACAAGGGAATGATCTCCGTAGACAGAAGGAAACTGATAACTTCAGTGTCATCAACCTGGAAACCGAAGGAAAACACACAAGCCATGTAACGTTCTATCACTGGATATAGAAGAAAAGGGAACACCCTCAAAATGAAAGGAGCAGGAGAGAACTCAGAACTCTAAGAATTTTGCAGGAAAGTGCCATAAAATATTGGTGTTACTGCACCCATACGAGATAAATAATTGATACCAGACAAAGGAAAAAAATCATGGATAATGTACATGCAAGTATAGAGAGAGAGAGAAGGTGAGCTTATCATTTGATCAAGCACAGATTTAACCATACATTTTGTCAATAATACCACATTTTATAGAGTACATTTATTCTTTCTATTTTGACATTGAAAGGGATGTGACCAATTTCTGGTTATGCAACAATTCCAATTAGTTCTAATTATACACGAAACTGGAAAATAAATCGGGTAAAGAGAGTACCTTAACCAAAGCACCTATGACACCTAAACTTGTGAGCCGGAGATACTCAAAGGGCCTTGATTTGCTGGTTGTATTAAGGAAAGGATACAAGTACAGAGGAATATGAGCTGCAGCACAGAAACATCAGGTCATAAATGAAACATAGAGGCTACAAGCAGAGACCTTAAAAAAGTAACAGATTCCACTTTAATAAGAAATCATACAAACTTTGGGTTAAAGTTGATATTAAAAAAAAAAGTTAAAAAGTTAATAATCTTTAAGTGACAATTAACAAGATGATCTATATACAAACATTGGAAGATATATTTCCATACAACAAAAGAAAATTACCATTGAGGAACAACATTCTTGTATCTGGATGTGAAGCCACACACTGCAACAAAAATGAAAAGCATATGACTCCAAGACAATGAGGAATGTGCATTTCTTCACAACGGAAAATAAAATTGCCCATCCTAAACTTTCCTTTTTAGAAAAGGGTCAAATTCATTAATTGTAGGCAAGTAATAGGATCCATAGGTATTCAGATAGGCACAAGAGCAACTAAAATTATCAAATTTGCACAGCAGACAATATTGGAGTAACTCCTTATTGCAACACTACCGATTCAAAATATCACAAGTATATACAAACTCAAACCCAGTCCCAGAGGTGTAAAGAAAATGTGCATCAGTGCTTGGACTCCATGCTAAATATGACTGCAGCATAAATAACCCAATAATTAGCAAATATCACAAAATCACAAACAATGTCATCATATTATCTTTTCTTCGTAAAGGAAAATTACACATGGATGAATCATCATTATCTTGATCTGTTATATATGAGAACAGGTCATGTATTCATTTTAGATTAGCTCATTAATCCTACAAAATTGATACCATTCGCACCTCCCACATATACGTTATAGAAAAATCTGGTGGGATGACAAAGGCCAAAGCTGCATGAATTCTTGTCCGCCGAAGAATTTTTCTTTAGCCTAAACGAACTGACTTAACTTTTTATTTAATCTAGCTTGTTTGAAAAGTAATGAATGATAAGCTATTTATATGTAAAATGGTACTAAGAAATTTTTAGGGAATTTTTCATAATTAAAGGAATAAATAGGGGGGGGGGGGGGGGGGGGGAGGTGGTGTTGGGTTGGGGGGTGCTGATGTTGAACAACCCTACAGATGATGATGTGACAAGGGGAGGATTCTATCCTCCTGGGCTAAGTCAATATGAAAACAGGGAACTAGTAATAAATTTAGCCTAAAAGGTACATATGCGCGGACAAAAATGGCAAAGCAATTTTAGCTTCGTGCTCTCTAGCTTAGTGGGACCCACAGTGCTAACTTTTACCCAACAATCTCTAAGTAGCCAACCCCAATGCCTTATTTCCTAAAGATGCAAAATATTTTTAAACAGAAAGAGTATTCATGAGAATGAAGAATGACCTCATTCTTCAAAAGCTTAAGTTGTAAGAGAGAGGAAAATTCAGAGTTATGCCTTTAGCACACCCCCTTGACACGCAAGGGACAACTCATTTTCAAACAGACACAATTTGATAAATGGACTGAGTTTTAATGATAAGACCTATGTTTCAGTAAATATTTTTTGATATTTTCAAAGGAAAGAAAACATAACAGTTTTTTTTTTCTATGACAAGAAAAACACACATAATGATTTGAAAAAAGATGATTCATATATTGATATTGATGTTGAATAAAGAGAGACGGAAAAAAGGAAGAGAGATCGTAAGTTTTACCTGGACAAACAATAGGATTAAAGACAAGACCACATTACTTTTCTAACTCCAAAACCTAGCAATATCCAAGTATCCATATTGGGAGACCAAAGTTGCACGTGTAAAATTACATAACCTAAATATTCTCCTTGAGGACTTTAAACACTCCAATACCCATACTCAACACATGCCCAAACAGAGTCTAAATGGTTAAATCCTCTAAAATACAAAAGGTCAGTCAACTTTCACACCATCTTTTAGCTAAAATTTAATTTTTTCAAGTTCCAACTTCAGCAAAATCTGGATGATTCATCACTACTTTAGGGATTAAATATCTTATTTATTGTACAATTACAATATTTCATTAATTACAATTCGATGTCCGCGAAGAATCCAACCAAGACCTAAGCCTAGAACTAACTCTAAAATAAATTGAAACAACGATTATAATAAATTTTGGTTTTTCCTTTCTGATATCTATATATTATATCTACAATTTTAAGGTTGAATTAGTCAGGTTTTTCCTCTTCAACAAGGATTATAATAATTTAGATTTTCCTCTTCAACAAGGATTATAATAATTTAGGTTTTCCCTTTATCTTTCATTTTCCTCAAAATTGAGTTCCCTAGACAAAGTGTGTGAGTTCAAGCTCATTGTAAGTCATTATGATAGTTTAAGGCACACCGGATGTAACCTTAGCTAGAATTTAAAATTCATTTGCAGTCCAGGAAATCTAGAAATCAACAAAAATTTTCACGCATGAAATGAAAATGAACTGTTGGCTCAATTAACAAGTGATTGGGGTTTTGACCTAAACACAAAGGACACAAGAATATGACCTTTTGCATTTGACTAACTTAGGGTGTTAAACTCGAACTCGGCTTAATTACTGATTTCTCAGAACTCGAGCTTGACTTAATGAGAAATTCCGTAAACTCCAGACGACAACATATATAACAAAATAAATAGTTTAACTTGATACTTACAAAGCCCTAAACTTGACACGACGCAAACATTCTTTTGGAAATAATTGGTAAGAATAAAATGGAAAAACTACACAAAATTACTATTCATCAGAATTTCAAAATCCACTCCAAACCCAAAACAACATCCCCTAAGGTATTCATATATATTAAATGCAAAGTATTACTAGACATCAGGTGAGGGTATGCCAGCCACAAATTATTCTTCGAAGAAACTATCCAGACATCAATTCACGGTTTGCCACATCAACTGTTATTCGAAAGGTAAACCTCAGCAACTCTGGCTCTTGTAAGTTTCCTAACACTGTCCAACATTGTGTGTTGATGTTTGGGTATATTTCTGGTACTCTAGATGACAAGGACCTTTTAACCTTACAATTGTAGATATACATAGATATCTACTGAATAGTTTCATATTAGGAAGAGAAAACCTGTAGCCAAATAAAAAATTACCAAACTACTCTGCATATAGGCGACAATAAGAAAATCTAAGATCAGATTATACCTGAAGGAGAGCAAGTGCATTGCACACTCTGTTTGATTGTGCAGGAGTCAAATTTGGCGGTGATAACACTGGGTAGATGGAAACTATTTCCTGCAAGTAATAAGAAGGAAAAAACTTTTGACAAACACACGTGCAACTCCAGGAAATAAAAACCACTTCCCAAAATGTTGCAAAAGAAAGCAATCCTCGAAGAAAAAGGTTTTCGTAAGAAATAAAGATCTCAATAAAATATCCATTCCAATAAATATTTCCATCAGAAAACTTAAAAAAGATATCAGCATTGAGTGTTTAGCATTAATTTTGCACTATATCCAGGATCCTGGCACAAGGAAACTGGATCAAGAATAAGAGTGTTATCAGAACAGATACTGGTAAACCTGTACAATAAAGAGATTCAAACAACCGATAATTCCAAGGATGTAAATTTGTCCAAGATAACTGGAGTTCATTCTTAGATCATGATTGAAGCATTGAACAAGTGAAGCATTAAAAGACCGTTAAACAAAGAATATATTTCAAAATAAAGATGTTAAGTCAATAATCTTCAGATTGACGAGATCAAGAGCACAAATAATGTTATAAGCAAACCTGCAAAAGAGCAGCAACAGTGCCAAAGGAATTCCAAAGTAATGGAGCCAAATCTTGGAATATTTCTCTTTTCTACAAGGGCGGAAGACAATGCATAAGATCAATATTGAGTACAAATGAACCATGAACCACTGAGTAATGAATAAGACAATGTACCAATGAACCATTAGCTGATTAAAATAGAGAATGAACAATATTGATTTCATTAAGGAATGAGAAAAGTGAGAATTTCAGAAAGGAAAAAACTTCAATACAAATGAAACATTTGAGTGACGGAACAGGCATTTCAGCTGAGGCATGCAGTAGTACACTAGAAAGCAATAATATCTCCCAGAATTCACACAAAAGTCGCAACCTGTTTTTCTTGTTGGTTCACACACACACATGCAATAAGTCTAAATTGCATCTTTACATGTCCCCACTCAATTATTCCTTATTACCGTCAGCAAATTTATGCAATTATTAATTTGAGATCGTAGAAGAAACGCAAAGGAAGATGACAGTGAAATCGAAACTTTTGGAAATCCAAAAAATAAAAAACCTTGGAAGCAAAATCCGTACGTGAAAAAAAGAAAAAAGCAACAGGACGAGTATGAATTCCAGAAAGTAAGCGTAAATGAAACTCAGAACATGCATCAGTAATCGATAGCAGAAACGCAAAAGAAAAACCTTAGAGAGTTCGAGGAGTGCATTCTCTCGGAGATCTGGATTACAAAGATCGAGAACGAGCTGCTCCGCCGATTGCAACCTCCGGTCCTTGTTGGCGGCGGAGCTGGTGCCGGCCTCGAACGGGGCTGCTTTCAAGTTCAGCGATGGTGGTAGATTGGCCATTCTCCTCACTCTCTCACCAATTCAATCTCTCTCTCTATGAGAACAGAACGGGGGTTTTTGGTTATGAGATTGAGGAAGGTATAGAGGGGTGGGAAGGCGGGCAACACGTGCGGCGCATGCGCGTCGATGGTGGACACCTGTACAGGGATGTGGCATTCGGTTGTGGCCACCGCAAACAGATTCAGGAATCAATTCGCAACTAAAATTACACCTCTGATTTGTATCCCAAATGCCCGCCTTCCACCGCTGTGGCTCGCCACGCGCTGCCGCTGCAAATCACGCCCTTTGCCTGACCCGCCCCATTTCCACCTATCTTCGGGCCATCCGTATTCTACATATACTTATTGTGTTTATACGTATACACATACGTGGAGTGGAGTTTTAGTAATTCTATACACACAATCTATGATCTATTGAGCTCGTCTTCTTAGTTCCCACCTTGACTATAAATTAAAAAAATAATTAGAAAGTTAATAGAGCAAGTGTTTTGTTGAAAATATATAGTATATATAAAAAAAAAAGTTCTCCAAAAGAGAAAGTAGAGAACATAAATAATTAAGTTTAATTGGTAAATTTCTCGTTTCGGTGTCGTTTTTCACCTTATTCACATGTAAATTTTGATTCAAGTAATTTTTACATCTACACAATCCTCTTTAGTCCTTATGCATCTCTTCACACAATATGCACCGAACAGATTTTTTATTTTAATGATTTTTGCATTGTCGCAACCCTCTTCTCCTCATGCATCTTCTTATGGGAATAATTATTGACAAATCATTTCCATAACTTCTCAAAATTTTTCTTTAATAAAGTCTTACAATCTGCATCTACTTCTCAAAAGAAGTCTGAGTGGAGACGTCATCTTGTTGAAAATGACCGTAGTTGTGAGGATTTGAATATGACATACAGATTGATCTGGTGTAATATTATTCCTAATAAAATCACCATCCACTCTTGGAAAGTTTTGAAAGAAAAACTAGCTACAAACGACTTGTTGCACCCAGTGGTGGCCCTGAGGAAGGGAGAGAAGGGCGACCGTTCTTGGTCCCAAAAATATAGGGCCCAAAATTTATATATTAATACTTTGATAAAATTATATTTTAATAAAATACATTTTTATATTAGGTCATTAGAGTTTTAATAAAATTTGGCCCGTCAATCTATTGTACTTGAAAAGGGGCCCTATATTTAGATATTAAAAAGCATTAACCTAATTGTGAGAAAGAAAAACAAAAAAGATTATAACATTTATCACAAAGAATATTATTAGATAAATTTTTTCAAAGAATTTGAAAGATTAGAAAGGTATAGTGCTTTAGCAAATAAAGGATATAATGATTAAAACATCTTAGTGAGAAACTTAACATGTATAAAAATATATGAAACATATCACTAATATGAATAGTTTGATTGATTTAAAAATTAGATTAAAAAGAACCATAAATAAAGATTTACAAGAACAAATTTCCAAAGAAAAATTACATTGGATTCAATTTCTTTTTGAGAATAATTGCTGTAATAAAATGTCTTGCTATAAATAAATTTTTGGCTTTTTATGGAAGAAAAGAAAGTGTTAATGAAGAAAATAATGAAAACTTTTTAGTTAATAAATATGTAGAAAGCAACGACGGCCTATCATTTTTGTTCGCCCCGGGCCCAAAAATGTCAGGACCGGCACTGGTTGCAGCGTAAAATTATCTTTCTTCCAAATAATAATTTTCTGAGTTGTGTTTTCTGTGGTGAATGCATCAAATCTTTGATACATATATTGTTTGAATATCAATTTGTCCATAATATGTGGATGGAAATTAATAAGATGGTTGGGACATTGTTTTGTTGTGCTTTGACCCTTTGACTCATCTTCTATATTTTGGTGTCTTTTCTATGGTAGAAGAAGGATAGTTATGACAATATGTATTTTGGAGTGTATAGTTTGCCTTATTTGAAAATTAAGAAATTCTAAAATTTCAATAATAAAGAGTTTTCATAAACAAAGTAGTTGATGAATCGAAGTAGAGAATTTGAAGTAGGCTCGCGATGAAAAAGAAGTGTCATATAGTGTATTTGTTTTAAGAATAGAAATCCTAGAATTTATAACTAAACGATAATTTATTAATTTTCTTTTATATTTTGTTTTAGGTATTCCTCATACCTTAGAAATAAATATATTATCTTTTCTATAAAAAAATGAATGAACTTAATTTATATATATTATAAATACATTCAAATATATTTTTCAAAGTTATTTAATAATTTTATTTATATTATAGCATATAATAATGATTTGATGGATCTCATAAAATAAGTTTTCTATATTTAAATGATGTCTTTTCTTTTTTTTTTTCTTTGGGCCCGGCTATTAACACCTCCGGTTTTGCTATATACACCCCGATAGCTAAATACACTTCAAATTAATTATTTTAATCTAATTTTCCACTTTATACACCCCATAAAATATAATTTTACCCTTCTTACTAAATATCCTTTTTGGATCCTTAATCCCCCCATTTTTACTTCATACAACACGTACGTATCATTTCTCACTTCTTAAATATTTCAAGAGAAGAATTATACTCCTTTCGTTCCGGAAAACTTTTCACGTTTACTGTTCCACATTGTTTAAGAAAAGTTGTACTTTTTGACCAACTTTATTGACTTTGGAGGGTATTGTAGTATTTTTAGGTAATAAAAAAGTATAAAGTAATGATATGTGTGTGAAAAATGAGTGACAAATTTGAAATTAAAGTAACTTTAGAGGTTGTTGGATAAAGTGGTGTTTCCTTTTTTTGGGTATGAAAAGTTTTGTGGGACAAACAAATGAGGAAAGTGGGAAAAATTATGGGACGGAGGGAGTATATATGTATTTTAATTTAGGATTAATTGCATTAAAATACATGACATTTTTCTCAATTTTCAATTAAATCATGAACTTATTTTTTTATAAAAAAATATGTATGATCTTTCTATCATTTCTTAATTTAATCACGAAATTTTTTTTAATCAATTAAATACACAATTTTTATATTTTCTCAATTTAATTATAAATATTTTTTGAAAAAATATATGATTTGAAAATTGTAGAATTTAATCACAAATTATTTACTAAAAAAATATAACTACCTTAATTAATAAAAATCAAGATACATTAAATATTTAGAATATAATATAAAAAATTAACATAATATAAATATTAAAAAATTATACGACAATTCATAAAAATTCATTGTGGTTTAAAATTAAAACAACTCTATTATAATAATTATTTTAATTTTGAAATTAATAATTCTACATCGCAACACAGTGTAGTTTAAATAAATTCATAATAATTAAAATTATAATAAATTCTAAAAAAATAAAAAAATTGAACACATTATAAGTTTAACTTTTAATTTGTTTCATATAATTGAATTGTGTAACGCCTTGCTAAAACAAATTTAGTGATTTTTTTTATTTTTTTATTTATAACATATAATTTATGCATTGTAGTATTTTAAATATTCTTTATTTAATGAGTCTTAATTTTTATTAATTAAAATAGCTATATATTTTATTCATAAAAATTTGTGATTAATTAAATTGTAAAACATTAAATTAAAGATCATGTATTTAGAAAGAAAGTTTATGATTAAATTTAAAAAAAAAAAAGTTATGTATTTAATTGATAAAAAAAATTTGTGATTAAATTGAGAAAGGTGAGAAGATCATATATTTTTTTATAAAAAAGATAGTTCGTAATTAAATTAAGAGAATAGTACAAGTTCATGTATTTTAATGCAATTAATCATTTAATTTATTATTATATATATGTAAAGTTAAGCTTATTTATTTGTTTAAAAATAACTTAATCTATATTATTATTGAGACGAGTATAATGAAATTGAGGGTGTTAATAGCCAACCTTTTCTCTTTGTTTCATTTATTTATTTATTGGCGTTGGACTCTAACAAAATGATGGGCGGCCCCGCCGTAATTTTGAATTTTTTCCTTAAACTCAATATGAAATGATAATTCAATTTTGCATTTAAAAATTCAAAATATATTTAAATCTTAATAATAAGATTTGGGAATACATCACCACCAACCCTTTTTCTCTTCTAGTGGCCTCAAATATGAAACCATAAAATCAGATAGATTCTTTTACATAGGAATTATGTCACCACATACATGCTATACACACGGAGCTTTTTACCAAGCTGTCAGCTCTACTCCAGTCCAAGCCCACATATGGAAGGAAAGTCATCACCAAAATGGCATTTCCCTCATCGGAAAAAGTTGTGCAGTTCAGAGTAAACTATTCTGCCTCTTGCCTTGTTAGCCTTCATAAACACAACAGCATTTAGCATATACAGCGGAGCACTTGATAATGTGGTAGTTCCATACACTGTACATATCTTCGTATTTCAAAACCCATGAAGCATTGCATAGGCTCAGAATGCTTTAGTTTCTGGACTTCTCTTATTGCAGTTCAAATATCAGGATTCAAACCCAAGAAGCTAGAGAATGATCAATGATAAGTTTGTGTTCATTGCCAAAGAGAACATAGTGTAGGTAGGTGTAAATGAATTGCTGATACACCTGATCCGATGGGATTTTTCTGATTCATGCTGACTGAGTTAACAGGATACGTACGACACACTGGAGTTATACTCTTAGAATCCGAGTTAACTTATAGACCTGTGAGAAAGAAAATGGATGGATTATCATGACCATTTTATGCTTGGGAAATCCCCAAAGTTAATCTCATGTAGTAGATAGTATTTATGCTCACGTGCATCCTTCACAGAGAGAAGAAGTTAAATTGCTTAATATTCGACGAGATCTAACCTGAGCAGTTCTACTTGGGAGTCGTATCTCTAAGCAATACCTGGAACCATCAGTTCTGCAATCCAAGCAATAGAAATTAACAGATACAAAAATAGTGTAGTGTGCAGTAGACAATGCTGCCCATGGTGTAGAGAGCTGATGATAGACTATTTTGAAAGCACTTGAAATATTAAATCAAGCATGTGCTAGTTTTCATCATTTCAATATATAAAACTAAAAGGTATGTGTAAAGGTCACACTAAAAGGATGAGATTTGTTAGGGTAATAAACAATATACATCTTTACATTACATGAGCTGAAAAAGAATTATATTTAGCTAGAAGAAATGCATGCAATAGAAGCATTAATGCATTATGCCACAATTTATGCAAATCAAAAGAGAGTTTTCCAGGAAAAGACACACAGGCTGACTGGCATATGAAGAACTTCACAGATGGTGAGTCCAAAGGTAAGGGTCAAAATGGAGAATGCCCAAGAACTACTAATAGTGGAACACCTCTAAACTCTAAATTGCTTCAAGTAATTGACTATTTGTTCCTTACCAGGACATGGTTCATACATTAACATATATTTTCCAAGGAAAAAGACACTGTTGCAATATATTCTTTTCTAACGTGATTGAATTTGACATTACAACATTATTGAGATCAATAGATCAGTTTGATTTTGTACATATAAGCTAAACAGTAAAATTTAGACAACAGGTTATAACACCAGATCCTTGACCGCCATAAATCTTAAATTTAGAGGAGAACTGAGGAAGAAAAAGAAATAAAATAAAATAAAATAAAAAGGAGAAAGATATATAACACCAGATCTCACCTTCTGTTAATAGTTTTTTGAGCATATTGATCCTGAACAATTAATCCTTGACCGCCATAAATCTCTTCATCAGTATTCAGCACAATCTGTCAGTTATTTAGGGATTAGAATGATCCAAAGAACAAAGTCTCAAAGAAAATCTAACATGAGATTAAAACATAGTTAAGCATTCAGCGATAGAATGAAGGCCATTAACATCTTATCCCTAACTGGCAGGGCCCCAACTCCTTAGTCCAAGGACGAGAAATGTGTAACAACTAAAAGAGTATATTTTGTATATTCATGTCAAACATTGAAGGCAACATAATCAATATAGTTCTGGATGCACTATATAGATTTTGTTGGCACAATGGAGGCTCATAAAAAACTTTCCAACTTATGAACCCATTTTAGATATTGTGCTACAACATGTCATTTGAATAGGCAAATCCAGATAATGTTTCCAATGCTGGCATTCTGGCAATATTACCCAATCAAGTAACTTGTCTAGAATAATATGCCTTTGATCTTAAAGGAAAAGAAGAACAAGAGCTCATGATATGTAGCATATTTTGGCATTCTATTGACACGGGGAAGATTTTGTATACTGATCCCCTTGCTTGCAGCTCCAAACAATGACTACCATGAGAAACGTTATGGTGGCACTTAGAGACAATGCATTTTTCAAAAGAAAAATAGTTTGGCAGACATGGAAAACAATATAAAAGTTAATATATATGCATAATGCATATGTACAACCATATAAAAATAGAACTATGAATGATGGATCAGGATGCAAAGGACACACTATAATTTAATAACAACTCCATAGATGTCAAAACCAGCTTTCACTGAGATTCAAGACTACAGATTAGGAACAATCTCATAATAGCTCAGCATCACTTACTTGATACTCTCCAGCTTCTTCAACACCTAAACTATACCTTTCATATGAATTCGTGGGATGAAAGTTGAAAACAAATAGAAAGGGGCCTCTTAAGTAAGATATCACCTGGTACAAGGCAGTGAACTTGTTGGTTTTGTGATTATTTGCTGAAAGAGTCAACCATAGGTATATGAACAAAGTTTACCCTACCATTGAAGTATCATTGACATGGTGAATATTGGGAAGCCCTCTTGGACCTCTTAAAAGTAGTCTTTCATCTACATCCAGTTTCATCATGTCCTGAAGGAACGTATCTTAACGTCATGACATCTGAATTTCTTGAAAACTCATATCTAAGAAATACCACATGATTGGGTGTTGAATGACACTATGAAATGCAATTTAGAGATCCAGAGAGGATATAAATAGTATAGTATGAACTGCAACTGCATTATTGATTATCTATAATAATTGACTTCCGAATCACCTTATCAAAAGCAAATAGTTTACTGTGAATTCCATCCTCCAGAAGCTCCCAGCAGCGGTTAGCAAGTGAATAAGAAAACTTATTGCTCGACATTGGGAACTCAACCCTCTGGAACAAGAGAACTCTTAATATATGTAAAGTGCATCATTGCACATAACAGACAATGTAGTTCACCTTTGGATGGCCAAATTCATTGCCCATAAAATTGAGGTATGCTCGACCACCAATCGTGAATGTAATCAATCTGATCATCTGTAAGATAGGAAAGACACAGAAAAATTGTCCATGTCCATTCAAGTACTTAAATGCAACATAATGACTGAAAATAAACAAGGACCAGAGAACTGAAAGAAGAGCATCCACCATTTAGACAATGATTTGCACATGAGATCACAAACTCTGCTAAAAAGGAACAACTATTTCTCAAAATAATACCTTTCTAAAATGGTTTTACCTAGACCCAAATACTAAGAGCAAACGGAGAATGTACAGTATACAGGTTTCCAAGGTGAGCCAAGAGTTTTAAAAAAAAAATTGGAAATAATCTCTGTGCATGTATAAAAAATATGAGGGTGAATTAACTCTGATTACCTTATGCAGTGAGCAACCCCTGAGCAAGGTCTCTCCTGTGTTAGCAGAACCAAAGAGTATTTCTGCATATGACCGCCCCCCTGAAATGGACTGTCAAGCAAGAAAAATATATCACACTATAATTTCCAACTACAGATATAGTAACTAGTTGACTATAATTATCATAGATTAGAATATTAGATCACCTGGTTGTGATTTTCAGCATACAAAAGCATCTTATCAGCAGTGGATCTGTTTCCAACCAATGTGCTCACAAGCTAGAAAAGATCAAAATAAAAGAGAGTTTATAGCAAACCATGTAGCAACTTACAAGGTACATAGAACTTTTATTTTGTAAGCAAACAACCTTACTCATGCTCCATTCATGATCAGGAACATTCTCAAGGAATGACAACCACAACTCTGATGCAGAGAGATTAACATAAAAATCAAATCCCAAACCACCTTGGGAAGCTGGTTCGCAGAGTCCAGGATAAAGAGTGATCTGAGAAATAAATCCAACAAATCACTTATAAAGGAAATGATGTGCTTTAAGTCTTTTAGTTCATACGAAAAGAAACAGCTCTAAACATTAACACACATGTATATATGTAGACAGAGAGACTACATCACGTAAAATGTGGTTATTAATCTTGTCACTAAAGTTAAAACATCATGACAGAATTCATCAAAGCCTCTGCAAGTAAAAAAAGCATATTTTGAATAATTTATTTTTGTAACAAAAAAAGTGGTCACGTCCTGGGAAAGCAAATGATATTTAGGCTCCCAGACAAAAAAGTTATTTAAAAAAAAAAAACTATAACTCATAAATATGGCACTCCCTCCTTTTCCAGGATAGCAACAGACTTATAATTTCAACATGTCCACTAAACTATATTTATGATTGTACTACCACGGCTCCAAGGTCACTTTAGCATCACCTCTTTTTAATCCCAGCACAAAAAGACTAGCAATGAAATATGAGCTATATCATAGCACAACAGACAACATCATAAAATATATTTTCAAGTCTTCTACAACCTTAGGTAAACCAAACCTCACAAAAACTTGCAATCAAGTGTTGACATTAGAAATGAATTCCAACCTAGACAGACAACGCCAATGTGCCTAAATTAGTTTAAAAGATAACGCCTCTTGGTATCAAAAGAGCCAAGTACAAAGCCATTATATCATCAATGCACCAATTGATACTAAGTGTACCAAAATTTGTTAAACATTAATAGAAATAACACGAGCAGCAGCACTATAACGTGTAATCATACATTCTGATCCTAAAACATAGAAATTTACCCAGAAACTCTTGTACAGTACATAAGAATGAGAAGATAAGTTTACATAAAAAATCAATCCAGAGATTAAGATGTAAGAAAGCATAAGAGTCTTACATCTTCAGCAATCGTAATTACATTAGGATGAAGAACATGCAACATCTCATTTGCAAAAACTAGATACAGTAATGCCTCCATGTCAACATATTGATTACAGTACCTGAAACAGAAAAGGATTAAGTGCACCTAAGAAAAAGCAAACAGTTGATACAAGCACGACAAAGTTCTGTTATTTTAAACAGGGGCAAACTCATTCAAAATATAATATGAAATCAGATAATGGACACGTTATGATTGGAGTGACTTGAGGATGAAACGTAGCTGTGCACACACTCACAGCGTGGGCTAAAGGGTGGTTGCAGTAAAAGAAATTGGAATACCAACATCAGGCAGACCATGAGGAGAATGTGCAATCAAATAAAATATTGGTATGTATATATTTTGCAAGATGCAAGCATGAAATTTATTTTAAAACATCATCATTAACTGGTATGATTTGAAATGCTACCATGCTTATAGGTATTTAGAAGCCTTACTCCTCAATATCTCCGGTGAAAGTAGCAAATCCGTTGTGTGTATACATCATTGATGAAAGAGAATGAAAGTAGAAGCCATCAATCTGGTATTCCACCATCCACCTGATATATAATTATTGAAAACAAAGGGATACAATTAAATTTCAAATTTTAAAAGATATTAAATAAAAATGGCCTTCAATGTTACAGCATCACATATAAGGCAAAAACTTTAAATTTTATGAATCAAGAAGATAAGGGTCATGAAACACATAAGAAGTCTCAAAGTATCAAAAGGACTAAAGGGCTATAAGATTACCAATTTAAATTTGAAAGAAGGAAATGCAACACTTCATGATCTCCATATTTGAACATGCGGGTGCCCCAAAATTTGTGGTGGCCTCTTTTACCTTGAAAAACAGAATATTTAGAAAACAGATAGGCATCCAAATTCAGAAACTATAGTAATATTAAAAAATAGGTTTCCTGAACACTGGGAAACTTTATACAATTGATTTTACAAGCATCACATGTTCACTATGATGTGTTTTTTTCTATTTAGTCTTTTCAGCAAATTAATTTATAGCAACCTTCATTGAGAATTATTGATTCAAAGCCTTTTTCACCACCTTTATAGCAGCATTACTTCTGTTCCTTATTATATTTTTTAGCCCTCTTTTTGACGAATGATAGGTGATAACAAGGACAGTATGTGATGCATGCATTATAAAATTAAGTATACTAGGAAGGATAGAAATTGTGTGGTAAACAATCCACTTCAACCTGGAAGAGAGGAAACTGCAGTAGACGACAGCCAAGAAATTAACGTCAAGAAGCATCTCCAAAAGCTAAAAAAATCAAGAGAAGTGAAAAGTCCCAAGATTGCAGAAGGTGGGAAAAGAAGGATCCTCAGAAATCAAGAAGACTTTTGGGGAACTAGAGAAGCCTAAAATCATTTTCTTGAAATCTCAAGGTTACTAGATCGCTTGACATACTTCTGGAGGCATTTTATATCCTCCACCCAATTAATAAAATACTCTTTGCTGATAGATCTCTAATATAAGTGGCAGGCTGCAGGTGTAGAATAGTCGCCCAGATCTCTTAGTAAAAAAAATGTAATTCATGGACCCCAATTCTCTATAATTGAGCTCTTTGAAATAGTTAAGTTGATAGGTGAACTATAATTTTCTTTTATAACCACCCCTCAATATGTATATCAAGGTCAGAATAAGAGTCCACTTGTAGGGAGTAAAATGGACTACATTCCATTATGTTGAGTCCAATTGACTTCATCCATTCTTCAACACTCTTTGATTTTATTTCACCCTTTTTCTTCATTATATCTTCATGGATGTGTATCACATATTTATGCTTTACCATCTCATCTCAGACCAAAATCATTGCCTCGTCCATTAAACCCTCTACTACCATGCCAGAGAATATTGGACTTTAAGACTATATAGGATGTGTACAGGTTTCTCAATCAAAAGGGAATCCAAATTAATGTACTACTGTGCAACTTGAAGACAATAAAAATACTGAGAATGAGATACGATACAGGTTAAGACCTTCACCTTCATATTGATATCATGAAAGTTGAAACACATAAGACATTGCACTAAACACCTTTACTCACCAATTTTTGGGTTATCTACAAAAAGTACACCATGCATCTTATAGGAGCTCTCTGATTAGTCTATATGTTAGTATTTAGGTTTTCAAAAACATAGCGAGATCTAAATTTGCATTTTCAAAACCCGGCTTCCAAAACCTATTGAAAACTACATTCTAAAAACTCGTAACATCCCAAAACTTCGGATCTGATTTGAATTACAAAAATACTGGGATAAAAATACAGTTTTGCTCACAACTATTAGGCAAGATGTAAGCACTTGAGAGGAACATACCATCTGCTCTGAGAAGAATACACGGCATAAAAGTGGATATTTAGTTGGAATACAAGCCAGACAATTCATTGGAGATAAATACACAGTTTGCTCATGCTGTTAATTACCTAGAGGCCTTTGCTCATGTATCAAAGAATAAACATAGTGCCTATATCTAATATAAGAGAGTGGTAATGAAATGAATCCCTGAGAACTTCAAAAAGAAAGAAGGAAAAGATCAGTTTGGAAAAAGTTTACCAGAATGAAAGTAGCAATCATTTGATCCATCAAAATATGATAACCCAACCATTTCGTCAGCTGCAGCATAAGAATGGACAATGTCTAAAAAGACAAGCAGGCCAAGTCCTGCACATGATCCAGTTGTATAAACCAATTCCAGAAATGGAGATTCATCTTTTTCTTATGTATAAGAATCAGAAATTTAATTCCTTAAATAAAAAAATGAGTACAGAGGGATGAGTAAATTCATATATTGCCTCAATTAATAGCATCAATTTTTAATAGCTTAAAACTTTGGAAAATTTTTATCTTAAAAGGGCAACTTTCATTATACTTGGTCGTCAGAAGCCATAAAAAAATTCCTGAAACATACCATGTGCCTCATCCACCAACCGCTTGAAGTCTTCAGGTGTACCAAAGCGGCTGCTAACAGCAAAGAAATTTGTCACCTGCAGAAGATAGAAATGAATAAAAAATGTCATTAAAGTTTCAAAAGACAAGGCTAGAGAAAGATAAATAATACAGAAGACATTTTTGTTGAGCTTTAAAATATCAAATGATATGCTTTTAAAAATAAAAGACAGTATCAGAATACAGCCAAACACAAGTTCTTGTGTTCTAATCTCATTGAACCACATTTTTATCAGAAAATTGGGTTTACATTCAAGGCATCAAGAGAACTTATTCATCCGCGCATGGATCTCAAGATAACTTTAAGTTCTTAAAATGGTGATCCATTCATTATAAATATATAAACTTGCAGCTATTTATTATGGTAAATAAATGCTTAGAGATGCTTATTTCAATAGAAACTCATGTGAGACGTCTCACACACTAATTTTAATCCATGCAACGGGAAAGAAGTGAAAATTAAAGTAACTTTTTATCTTTCAAGCGTCAGTTATATCCCACCGCACAGAAATAATCCAGGAAATGGTTTCAGACAAGATTTGCCCCATTCTAAATGGTGCGAATCAACATATTACTTATGTAATGATCATGACATCTAAAAGATAAAGCTAACAGGGATGTTCATTATATTCATATTTAATTTGATATAAGGCACGTTGCTTAGCCTAGCTCTAACGATGTATTGAACAACCACCTCACCTACAAGTTCAATACTCCCTGCAAGATTATCTTCACATTTTCTGTTTCCATCCATCCCACAAAAACTTGCACCACCCAAAAATGAAAATATAACACCAATCATTTAACCTCAAAATACATCTTAATTTTAAAACTTTAACCTACACGTAACACACATAACATACTTTATAATTTATTTATTACCAAAAAGACTTCATTACCCTCCAAAAGTCAATTAAGTAAGTCAAAAGGCAACTTTCTTAGACTATATCTACAGTATTGGAGCAACTATACCAGGACGGGTTGAGTATGATATAAGGCACATTTCTCAAGCTTTGCACATTTGATAACTCAACATCTTTGTCAATGGACATAAGCTTTACTATACTCTGCTAGCTCCAATTTTCTCTCTCAGACTCACTTTGTTTCTCAGAGAAGTCCAACAAGGTCTCAGATTTAGTGTAAGAGATATCTCATTCTAATTCATCAACTAGAGATGTTGTGGTCAATGCTAACAACAATCATCAGATAAGTAGGGGGGAGGTTGTGTATTTTGAATTCTGTCTTGTTCTTGTACTGCAGCAATCCTTTAAAATGTCACTTACTCTGTAGCCAACAGTGTAATAGTCCTTGTGCTCAAGGACTCCAATCAACTGAATCGCATTGTATCCAGCTTCCTTTGCATGAATTAATACCTAGATTGATAATAGTTAATTGGCACAGCAGTTATTACCAGTAATCAGCAGTTGAAAGGAAGTGCAATGTTATGGAGGATAAGCAAACTTAGAGAGAGAGAAAACAAGAGAACTACATTCTTGGTGAACTCATTGAAGGTAGCAACTCTAGGCTCCGGCCCACTTATCCCAACATGACATTCATATATGCGCAAAGATTTTGGTTTTGGTGGATGCTTATGTATCCATTTGTAGTCACTTTCAGGACTTGGCTCCCAATGGACCGCAAAAGATTGATTGCCATCTTCTTCTGCACATATATAATCAGAGTTCAGATATGCAATATGGGAAAAGTAAAGAAAAGTAGCAAGAGACATATATAATTCTCAATTCATATGAAAGGCAGACGAATACCATAAAATGAATCAAAAGCATGGTTTACCAATTTTTTAATGTTGCTGCCATCATAGGGAAAAGAAAGTTGTGAGTATATATTTTATGGTCGTAAGTGCAGTTATGAGTGCTGCGAATGGCGACAATTTACAAGATCATATATGTTTCCATTCAACAACAAGAGAGAAGCCAAATAGCACACAATCATAACATAATTACTAAAGCCAGATTATGAAATCACCATGCATATTGCATTCTACAAGATTCAGCCATTCAGGATACAATAAGGTGGAAAATGCGCTCATATAAATCTGATTCTTGATGAATATATGTGAAGTGAGATTTAGCATCCAGTTAATGTCACAAACATCCTCTCTCACATAACACCCAAGAGACGCAATTCATTTATGATAAATAGAGTGGTGAAGAGAGGTTCAATTATGTTTAACTTTGGAAGTGTTCAGGTGAAGTAAACTATTGATCTATTATTTATAATGATCCCAACCAATCCTCACTAATACATGAATAGAGCTTCAGAACCCTGGAACGAATTTGGTTATGAAATTTTATAATACTCCAGTTGTATTAATTATTTAAAAAGAGAGCACGGCATGCTCTTGCAGAAGTAGCATTCATAGTCAACCTAAGATTTTATATCACTTGTTTCAAATATATCATTGCTCAAATACGAAGTCAAACTGTGCACGCATAAAAATAAGCATGTGCAAGATAGGCTACATGCTGTTTTAAATAACAAAAGAAAATAAACAAGTATTTCTGAGCAAAAGCAGGACCAGTTAATGAGTAACAAGAAAACACTCGGAAACCTGGAATAACAAAAGTTGCCCAAGCAGGAACTCGCTCTATAGGTCCAGCTGGAGTGTTGAAGTACACCCTGTACTTTCTTCCATGGGGGATCCCAGGTATATACTTTTTCGACCATGCTTTCCTTCCTTTCCGAGTTTCCAACCAGTAAGCAATAGGAGGCTTCTTGGCTTTGAATTTCTCTTTCCAGGCAGGATCAGTTACAATGTCGAACTCATCATGGTCTTTTCCATCGTCAATTACATCACAAGGCGGCAAGTTGCTTGGTGGATCATCTTTATGCTTCTCTTTCCAGGCCTTATATCTTGTCTCTGGATCTGGTATCTCTTCCAGTTCTTCCTCTGTTTGCGGCCCATTAGGTCCAAATATTTGCTCATACAATTTAGCTGCAAGCTCATAGCGTGATTTTATAAAGCGGTCTTCACCAGGTTCCCAGTACTCATCATTTGCTTTCTTGAATACTTCTTCTACTGTAACACCACTGTCACCTTTATCATAATCATCTACGTAATTATACTGTTGAAAGTACACTTGATCCGGTTCTTCTCCATCCCTCAATTTATCTTCAAGAATTATAAACCAGTATCCATAATCATCGTGACCCAAAAACCCCTCCCTTGCAGAATTTTCCATTGGTGACCAACCATTGAAATCGCCTACCAGAGAACAATATCGAGCACCTGAATCCAAATAGTTCAGCAAATTCAATCATTAAAAAATAGCATTTTAGCTGAAGCAATATCATTGATATTACTATAGTTCAATTTTCTTGCAACAACACAAATTCAATCAGTCGAGACATACTAGCTAATAGTGTAATAGGTCTGACCAAAAAGGAAAAGGAAAGTTTTTTGTCAAACCTGGAGCCCAATCCATGAAATCCACTCGATGCTGCACATTACGATGCATTCCCAGAATCTCAAACCTTAGAAATATCAAAGACAATAATGAATGCAAACCAATAAAAGTTTTATTAATAAGGTCGAGTAGTAAATCGAGTATTCACAGGTATATCTTTATTATCAAAATCTAGAATTAATAAATAAAAAATGGCTTATGATCTCAAGAGCATTAATAAACACCTTTAGCATATCACCTATCATCAATCCAAGAAACTATCAATGACGATAAAAAATTAAAAAAAAAAAAAATACAGACTCGATTTCAAACAAGGAAACACTGACCCTGAAGCCAGCTCCTTGAGATCAAAATGCCGCTTGAAAAGTTCATCTTTTAAATCCTTCAAGGCTTTGTACCTGTCACAATCACATCGGAAACTAACTTAAATAAACCAAATTCCACCGTCATTCATAAAATAGTGAGCTGCCAAGCATCAAAATCCAGTCCTCCTCAAAGACTAAAGCGCGTAAATAACTAAAACTGCACACATCACACTTATTCAGATAGTAATCACCAAAAATCATAAAATTACCTTTCACGAAGAAACAGTGCGAAGGCTTTATTGGTGATACCGTGTTTAGAGAGGAACCCCACAGGGTCGATGCCATCTTTTTTATCAGCATCGATCGGTTGGGTTTTCTTGCGCGGCCTCTGAGGTTTCTGGCGCTTCTGCTCTTGCGGTTGCAATGGCGACTCGTCGGCGGCGAAGCATTTGCCCCTGTAATTTCTTCTTATAGTGGTGGGTGGGGAGAAAACTCCGCCGCCGCAGGCGAAGTTTCTCCTTGGCGTGGAAAAATTTAGCGGGGAAAAGGAGAATTGAGGTGTGTATGTGAGATTAATCATGGCGCGAGGGTGAAAGCAGTGAGTTGCAGAGTGGGGTTTGGAGATAAGAGAACGCGGGAAGGTGAAAAACAACTGAGGTTTAGCGAGCAAAACCTCTACCAGGGTTGCACTGCCCGCTGATATTGCAAGAATTATTAGTTTTATTTATTTATTTAATTTGAAACTTTAAAAGGCTATTCTACCAAACTTAAAAGCAAACATGATTTAACATTTATTAAATCATCTTAAACTCAAAATCATATCTACTCACGTTTACTGTAAGATTTACACCTTCCATCCTATTTAAGGTTTCTTTTTTATTAGCATGGATCCACACAAACATACTAATTAAATAATATATAGAGTACACGCTCCCACCACTAATATAAGGTATATAATTATCTACTACATATTAAAGAATAATATTTTTTAATTTATATTTTTTAATAAGTATTAGATATATATTTAATTCAAATTTTAGATAATTACATAACGTCATGCCTAAATTGATTAGTTTTACATATTTTTTACTCTGCGGGTTCATCTCTCTCGACCAATTCAGGTTCAAGGGATCATGAATGTTTGGAATCCATATTATGCAAGGAGATATTGTTTTTGCCAATTCGAACTAAAGGGTGAAGAAATCATACTTTCATACAATATCTTAATTGAATTATATGTAATGATCAACAAATTAAGTTGAATTTCACTTTAATTCGAATTAAGAATTGAGGATTCATCATTCGAAGGAAAGTAGACTATTCAAGAATTGCACATTTCAAAGTCGCTTTCTTCAGACTCAACAATAAAGTCATCTGCAACTATAACTACCCAAGGAAATGTAAATGGGACTCTCCAAAGGGAATGACCAAGGATTAATTGATATTTAAAAAAATAAATAATCTTACCCAAATGAATAGTTTATCTATCAAAGTGTAAATATTTGTCATAACTTTTCTTGTTTATTTGTGGATTTCCAAAATTTTCAATTTATGTTAGAAGCTAGCATAATCAATGTGTATATAGATTAAGTTAAAGGTTATTAGTGCACTCAAATGACATAAATTATTAGATTAAGTTATTGAATTAAGGAGTATGTATATTTTATACTAAAAAAAATGTCTGCTGTATTTTAACTTAATTATACTCTCTCCATGTTGTCATAGTTTGTTGAATGTGCGAAGATTAAAGAATTATTCATAGTATTTTAACTCTAGAGGTAGTAATATATTTTAATGTATAATGGATAGTTGTATTAGACTATTAGTAATGTGTGTGAGCTCCATAAAAATAAGATTAAAGAATCATTCTAGTATTTTAACTCTAGTGGTAGTAATATATTTTAATATATAATGGATAGTTGTATTAGTAATGTGTGTGAGTTTCATAAAAATAAACTTCATCCGTCCCAAACTCGTGTCTTACTTTCCATTTTATCCGTCCCAAACTAATTGTCTTACTCCAAAAAAGGAATTTTTTTCTCCCTAAAATACCCTTGTCATATCCAATATTTTCTAAAAGCCCAACCCAATTAAAATCACATTAACCTTAATTAAAACATCAAATTAAACACACACACACACACACACTACTTACACGTAATCTATCCCACTAACACACATACACAAACCCTAATCCCTCTATCCCCCTCTCACATCTCTCAGTCGTTCTTTCCTCTCATCTCTCTCGTTCTTGAGAGAAAATCCTAGCAACTTCTCTCTGTAAATTAATTATCTGTCCCTTTCTCACATCTCTCAGCCGCCTCTCTTTGTATATTTGACATGGATGAGTCATGGATGGCGTCGGGTAAGGGTTATTCCACACCCAATGATTCCGACCATCACGTCCAGGAGTTCTTGGGGGTAGAAACGACCTCCGACGTCTTGATTTCGCCCGATGGAACCCTTGACGGAGTTTATCCGGCACTGATGGTTCCTGATTCCCTCGACTCAACCTTCGACGCAATGGATCCACCGTTCATGGCACCTGATTCACTCGATTCAACCATCGACACAATGGATTCGGCGTTGATGGTACCTGATTCGCTCGATTCAATGGTCGATGGTGTGGATCCATACTTGATGGTTCCTGATTCCCTATATTTCACCCTCGATACAGTTGTTCTTTGCTCTCTCTCTCAAGAAATCGATCTGGTGGGTCCTGATACGGTGGATCCAGCCATTGCTCTGCCGGAAGAAATAAGCGATAGCTTCCGAGACTTCATGTGAGAGATGATATGTCACTGCTTCCCGGCGTGTAGGTAGACCATTTACTCTTTCTTGATATGACCCTGTGAGGTCTTGCATGCGATGGGGGATTCGTTTGGCTTTGTTGAGCTTGATTCGTGGCCCTGTGAGGCTTTGTTTGTGATAGCTCTGTGAGGCTTTATTTGTGGCTTCTGGTTTATTAAGCTTGATTCGTTGCCTTGTGAGGCTTTGTTTGTGATAGCACTGTGAGGTTTTATTTGTGGCTTCTGATTTATTGAGCTCGATTCGTTGCCCTGTGAGGCTTTGTTTGTGATAGCCCTGTGAGGTTTTATTTGTGGCTTCTGATTTTTATTGAACTTGATTATGTGGCTTTCAGGTTTCTGTTGAGCTTGATTATGTGAATTATGTGGCTTATAGGACTCTGTTGAGCTTGATATTGTGACTGTTGTGCATATTTGGTCTCTGTTGTGCATATTTGGTCTCTGTTGTGCTTGAGTTATAGCCCTATGACGAAATTTTTTCGAAGGCATGTGAATATGTTGGTTGATTGTTAGTGTATTGACTCTATCTTGATGCATATCTTAGTCACCAACAGGTTTTTAAACCTGTTTAGGAGACTTTGAACATATTGTATAGTGAACTTAGTGTCACCATCATATCTAAGTCACCAACAGGGTTTTTAAACATGTTTAGGAGACTTTGAACATGTTATATAATGAACTTAGAGTCACCAGCACATTTAAGCCACCAACAGGTTTTTAAACCTGTTTAGGAGGCTTTGAACATGTTGTGTACTGATCTTAGAGTCACCACAAGGTTTAAAGGCCTTGTTAGGAGATTCAATTACCCTATGATGATATTTTTCTGAGGGTAATACAAGAAGCAAAAATTTCATTATGCAACATGTATGTTTACAACTTAAACAATTTCAAAACAATAAAAGATATCCTGATATCTATTGTTTAAGCTGTAAACATCAAAAAGCATTACTCACATCTCAATATCCCAGGCTATTCATAAGCTCTGATATGTCATATTCTGGCTTATAGAAATGGCCTTCCTCGATTAATTTATTGATACATCCCTTCACCAAATCTTCTTTAATCTCTAATAATATAGGCAGTGCACCCTCTTTGATTAACTTTACTTTTACAATGTGAGACATTTTGTAGTTAATTCCTCCATCCACTTTCATAATCTCAAATGAGGTAAGATTGCAAACTTAAAAGCACATTGTTCAATGTTAGAGCTGTCATATCTTCATAAGCCTTCATAACATTTTTCACCAATTCTTCAACATTATAGCTTGATGTCTTAAACTGTAGGGATTGGATGGCTCTGAAAAAGCCCAAGTCATTAATGTTAGTGTCCGGTGTGCGTGGGTGTTGGCAAACAAGTCTAATGTTAAACCCATCAGATCTTGCAGCCTCCCAAACTCCAAGTCACTATCTTTTATGTGGGGCTTTGTATTATCCTGTTCTATCCAAATCTCCTTCCCCAAACATTGTGGCCATTTTGCCTTGATTACTGGTATAATCTGTGAATTAAAGAAATATTGCATGTAACAGTTGCCCTTTTGGTAAAACAAAAGTAAGGTGACTACATACATACAATATATAGGATGATGATCTTATTTTTAAAGTCTGACTATTACCTGATTCACTATGCAATCTTTGATCACGTCTTTGTTGATACAGTCAATAGGATTGGTTACTAAAGTTCCTCTTACTCTATTCTTTGAGTTTCTCTTTGCTGGCTTTATTGTTGTGAATGGAAAAGTTCCAATTTTCCCATCAAATATGACATGTCCTTCACTATCAAATAATGGTCTTGACACCGCACACATATACATGATTTTTTGGATGAAATTTTTGGAGTTACAGGTTCTATATGGTTCTTCCTCATCAGGAACCATGTAATACCTCTCACAAACTTTAGTAAGAAAGAACCATTTCTCATCTATGTGCACTACATTATGCATTTCCTTGAACTTAAGCTTTTGAGCATACCTGTCATAGTAGATGGCATCCAAATAGTAATTTAGCATTCGAAGCTTATTCTCCGGAGTTTGCTCAGGCTTGATTGCGTTTGTATGTGCCCTAAGAGCACCACCTTTAACCCATCTTCCCACTGTTGATTTGCTCACACTTAAAACTTTGGATAGATATTTGAATATTGATCTACTTTGAAATGAAATACTATTCACTGCATTAACATCAAAATGGACCCTTTTTGAAATTGATACACCCGCCTTCTTGGATCGAAGGTGTATTGGTTTTCCTTCCTCCATTTGTTGCTTTGCAACAGCCCAAATACGTCTTATGGTCTTTGTAGAAACAGAGAATGTTTCAGCTGCTTCTTTTGCTTTCCACGATCAATCTTGCCATCTATGGTGTGCCTTATCAAAAACTGTGCTATTAAATTTTTTTTCTATGGAAAGGTAAGAACTTGTGGTAGTTGTCATTACTGCGTGTGTATTAATGACCATTAAACTCCCTGATACTTGTATTTAATCTTGATGAAATAGAGAGAAACTAAAAGGAGTTTGGGCAGTTGGAGGGAAAAGTGATGGCAGACATGCTGAAAAAACTGATTGGTACCAACTTGTGGACACTTTGGAGGGAATTCTATTGATGTGACACAAATTTTTGGAGGGAAGCACCAAGGATGATTCTCAAAATTTGAGGTGTAATATGTATTTTTGGATAACTACTCCATCCAACTCCATTGTGTAATAGTGTAGGTATTTATTTTGATTATTGTATGTTAACATATTGATCCACATGTTATATTTGTAATTTTTAAGAATTATATGTACTTCTCAACAGTGGACTTATGTTTATTAAAAAAAAATTGGAATTTTTATATATTTATTGGGTAATTTTTTAATTAACACTAATGATGTAATTAATCCAAAAAAATGCCCAATTGATTTGGACATTTTTACCCTCAAAGAGTACCATTGAAAAGTAAAAAAAGTAACATTTCTTAAACATAGTATCTACAGTGTCGCGCACAATAAGTTTGGAATGGAGGGAGTATTTATTTTTTCTTGTTGTTCCCATATATATATATATATATATATATATATATTATTTTTATTTTTTATTTTTTTTTGAAGTACTAGAACACTTATATTAAAAATGTGTAAATATTATTATTGTGGTAAGGAGTGAATAAATCATGATATGGAAGGTGTAAATTAATCTTACTACATGAGATAACAATGATATGAAGAACCAAAGGAATAAAAGGCGGAAATACTGTCTTAAGATTCAATTTTATTTTTATTTAAGCTCTTAAGACAAAAAAAAAAAAAAAACATATACTATTAAAGTTTGTTCACAAACACACCCAAAAATCCCCACACAAACATAATTAAAACCTGAATATAGATATTTCATTATTTCTCTTTTTTCTTTGGGTAGAAGAAAGCAATATCAATCATCTAAATCTGCAACAGCCATATATAAAGTTTGAGAAATTTCATCCCTCTGCTTTACTTTGAGCCTTGTTCATATTGCTCGATTGGAGCTCCATCTTACGTAATGCTAGATCGTTCCCAATCTGCTCCATTTTGCACCTTCGCATTGCCCGATTGGAACCCCGCCTTACCGTATTTTTCCCTAAGAAACTTAATCCAGCTAAAGAGTTCAAGTGCAATGATCAGTGTCCCCAAAAAAATAAGAATTGCGGTATAACCCCATTTCCAGACATGATCAGGTTCAAAAATACGTATGCCAATAAAAATGTTGATTCCAATCAAGACGAGCAATGAGTAACCCAGAAAATGGTGATACATATTCCAGTAAACTCTGTTTTCACCCTCTTCATCTCTCACCCTAAATACCAATGCCAACATCTGAAATCCATAAATGCCCAACAAATCAATCACCATGCTTTAATAGCAAATAAAATACTATTAATAGTTAATAGAAAGAAAAAGAAAAAAATTTAAAAATGTTCATTCAGGCTGCAAACATTAATTTGTTTTGTTCAGGGAGTTTAAGAAAAATGCATATCATGATCTATAATATTGATTATTAAGAAAGTGATGATTTTAGGGGTATAATGATATTTTTTTGTAATAAATAAATGATAAAGTATGTTAGGTTGAGATGATTTTTTTGTAAATAAAGTATATGGGAAAGGGTGATTGTTTTTTACTTTTTGTTTTTTTTGAAATGTGCAAACTTTTGTGGGACAGCCCAGAACGGAAAGTGTGTCATCTGAAAGGAGACCGAGGGAGTACTATGTATTATGAGGTTACTATATATGTTGAGTATTTTATAAGGACAGACAAAAAGTAGTATAATTTGTTCACAAATTTGGATGAATGAATGGACTATGGAGTATTCTATTATGAAATTTAGCAAACAAAAGATTAATTTTGAATATAAATTGTGTTATGGGTATTATATCCTCATGCCTAATGGGCCGAAAGCCCAACAAGTTGAGACACTACGAGGAAGAGCCCCAACTACAAAGAGTTAGGCCCAAGCCCAAAAGACACACTTCGGGGAATTGAAGAACCAAGAATATGACTAAGAGATGATCCCATTATCAAGGGCTGGAGAAGCCCAAGAAGATAAGACAAGAAAATGACCAAAGAGCAGAAAGCCCACTGAAGGGATAGAGGGCCGAGACCCCTCGACAGAACACCCCGGCTCCGAAGCCGAGGAAGACATCCAAGAGCTCAGACGAACAATGAAGCCTCGGAAGCCGACCCTTCTGACGACTGAGAGGAATATCAGAACTGTGGGGAAAAGTACAGACACGATTGTGAGAACGGCTAGTAGCGACAGGCTAGAAGACAAGGATAACGTTAAGAAGGGATGTCTTGGACAGCGCTCTCACACTAGAGGACAACACACTACAGACACGCCCCTCTTCATCTTCCAATAGGAAGCATGCAAAGGACAAAGAAAGACCTGCTGCACTCTGTGAGGCACCAAGTGGCACTCTGCACAGGAGCTACTGAAAGTCGCCGATGAAACCACGACCTCCATTTATGGTTGCTTGTCTTCATTCAGGTGGCACCACGGAATTGGACAATCGTTAGGGTCTTATTGGTAATATAAATAGCTTCTCTCACAAGAGAGAAGCAGGTTAGTGATCCTCACTTTAGACATTACACTTGTAATTGGAGGGGTTTATGAGTGTTGCTTTAAGGGAGAGTAATAAAAATCGGTTAAGGCTTTTTGGTTGGATCTCTTATCTCTCACATATTTACTTGTTTGTTTATGTTTGATTATGATCGTTCTTAGCTCAGTTATATTACAAATTTTTATCCTCTAATTATAGATTAACTAGCCAAGAACACGCATCAACAAATTGCATCACAAAATAATTAATTTTTTTTAGGAACTTCATAATCAAAATGCAGACAAACCATTAAAATTAAACAATATTCGTAATTTTAGTTACGAACATAATATTAGGCAAAAACTTTAATGTTACATAAAACTTGTACTCTTTTTGAATGACAAATATTTTGTATCATACGTATTGTTCTCAAAACGGGATTAACTTTGACAAATATTTATATAATGCGTAATGTTTTCAAAACGGGATTAACTTTTTGGATCTTGGATGTTCTATTATACTCGTTATATCTCCTGTTATATGCGTTAGATAAGTGACACATGTGTGAGAAATAAAATCTAAAAAATTGCATATAGGGTTTAAGCTTTCCTTTTATGGTATATGTTTTATTATATCATACGTATCAATCATCTAATCATGCGCAACAGGAGATATAACATCAAAATGTAACGCTAGAAAATAACTGAAATTTTTGTACTCCGACTTCATACAAACGTCTCCATATATCTTGAATATTTGCCCAATTTGGAAATTATGATTTGATAGGATAGTCAAGCATGCAACATTAAATGGAAACTAACCACATCAGATCTTCTGTGCTATTTTGGTGCATCATCTTCTATGTCACACGTTATGTGATTGACACGTAAGATGAGGAAACAAATCCAACCATTGCCCCTAGGATATTAGGATATAGTTTCTCTCTCCTACGAGTCGTCAATCTAACGGTGTGACACATGGTGTACCAAATGGCACAGAGAATTCGAGCCGGAAACTAACTATATAGGAATTAATGAGATATATAGGTACCTGTAGGGTTGTGAAAGCAAAAATGATGATGGCAAAAATGTGATGGGTGCGATAGAAATAGTTTGTGGAGGATGAGCCAAGCCAGAGTCCGAGGGCCCACCCGGTTGACCCGATTAGGTATCCAATAGTTTGGCAGATCCGGTGAAAGTTGTACCAGGGTTTCCATGTACAGGGGTATGTGCGGGAGTATCTTGCAACCATCACACCCACGGGTAGAAGCGTTCCCCATCCCACTATGTTCAGTATTCCATGCACCTGCAGTACACAACTCCAAGTCTTTAACTAATTCCACAATGCTCAGTATTGCAAGATAGACACTAATTTTAATTGAAAAGAAAAAATACAAACTTTACTTATTGCAAATTAATCTTCACTTCTGAAAAGTTACAAAAAAAGATCTTGAACTTTAAACATTGGTGCAAAATACATCCAACGGACCTTCAACTGCCTCTTGGGTATAAATTGCACAAATCTTAAGGTCCAGATCTTTTTTTTCTAGTATTTCACAAAAGTTAAAGATTAATTTTCATGACGAGAAAAGTTAGTGATTTAATTTGCAATTTAACCTTTATTTATTTATAAAAAATAGCATAATATTAACAATAATCAAAATTTTCTTAATTCACATGCCTAGTAAACACAAATAAAATAGGCAGACTGTGAGACCAAGGGGCGGAGCTAGACCAATTTTGTAGAGAGCTAAAATTTTTTTTTACTAGCATCGATACGGTTAATACACAGTATGAGAATTTCTTTTACTAGTTTTATTGATTTTTTAAGAATAACACTATTTTTTTTAATACTAGCACCGATAAGTATGAGAATTTTTTAATAGCTTTATTGATTTTTTAAGAATAATATAGTCTTTCTAAATAATAAAGTGTAAAGTACCTAACATGTATTAGGTGTGACTATTATTTTCAAAATTAAAATGTATTTTAAGGTGTGATATTATTTTTTAAGTGGTGCAAGTTATGTGACGAATATGATGATAATTGTGGGAGGATGAGAGTATAAAATAGTGAAATATAAAAACATAACTTGCTATAAAAATATTTTTAGAGATATTTTCATACATTTTTCAATGTCTATAATTAAGAAAAGAAGTGCAGACAATAATTTTCATTAATTCAACATGAGAAATTACATAACTTAAAATGGCAGGTGTTTCTTTATTAATGTGTAAGGTTTGATTAATTGTGCAAGAATAATTAGAAGAATGTTTGAGGAATTAAAATTATTATTAGAAAAACAAATTCATCATTATAAACTAAAATACTATATAAATATACTAAGGGAAATACTAAGAGTGACAAATTGTGCAAGAATAATGAGAAGAATGTTTGAGGGATTAAAATTATTATTAAAAAACTAGTTAATCATTATTATTAACTAAAATACTATGTATATATAGTAGGGAAAATTTTCAGAGCCCCACCACTCCAAGAGGATACGCCCCTAGTGAGACCGTTTCAAGTAAGCCTTTATATGAGATGAATAAAAAATGATTTTTCTTATAAAATATTATCACTTTTTATTCATTCATTAAAATAATTCACTACATTATTACTATCATTTTTCATAGACTACATGAGACGGTCTCACGCAAAAGTTGGGCGACGGGTAATATTTTTTGCGGCATTGGATGTCCTGTTACATTTTGGTGTTACATCTCCTGTTACACGTGTTAGATGAATGACACGTGTGCGGAGAGATTAATCTCAACCTTTCCCCTCAGGGTTGATTGTTAGGGTATAGATTAGTCTATTCTACGTGTCAATCATCCAACTGTTTGTAATAGGAGGTGTAACACCAAATGTAACAGAAGATCCGAACCGATTTTTTGCTATAGTGACTAAAAAGAATGAAAAATCTATATACTCCATCCGTCCTACTCAAAGGGTTCCTTTTTACCATTTTGGTCGTTCTACCCAAATGGTCTCATTTCCTTTTTTTACACACATGAGACTCACACACCCCCTCTAATACAATTAACATATGAGACTCATACTCCCACTAATACAACTATCCACTACACATTAAATAATAATACTCTTTAATTCACGTGCCAAAAAGAAAAACAACCTTTGGATGGGACGGAGGAGCATGCTTTATTAAACGGATGGATATATGCACAACATTTAGTAATTAAGATTAAGGGGTGTTTGCTATAAATAATTAATTTTAGAGTAATTAAAACATACTAGTACTCTACTACTCCATATATTTTTTTATTTGCATGAAAAAATAAATAATAATAATAAAACTTACTGTTCTGAGGTTGCGACGATGTTGAGCAGTATAACTAGTGATACTTCCCGAAACCAAATTCAAAGTTTCAGCACTATTAAAATGATCCAGCGATCTCTGATGCATTTCGGGATGATTTCCGCTCGTCGCCTCTCCGATCTGCCACACCACGTTCGCCGCCCTACTGTTGAACTCACCGGAAACGACTACGCTGGCCGTGATCACGTAGTACTCCATCTCCGCCCAATATTCCATCTTAAATCGGGTCACGTTCAGCCCGATATCTCTGTACGGCGACAGCTGGCACCCGCGCTTGGTAGCTTCGGTGATGTTGTACTGGTGCCATTCCAGCGAGTAGTTCCGGTGCTTGATTCCGATCAGCGCTCTAGTTCCGATCATGTGTGGTCCGATCGGGTTCAGGCCCCAGGCTAGCCATCCCGTGTCGGATCGGATCTTTGCTCCGAAGGCGATGTCCAGTCTTCGGGTCGGGCTGTGGAATGCCCACCCGAAATCGGCTCCCAGGGTTTTCTTCCTGCAATTAATTTGTGAGGTAGTGAATTTGCTTTGAATCTTTATGTAAAATTCAGGAGAGCAAGAGCATAGCTGTGCGTGGGCGAGGGAGAAGAGAGAGAAGGAGAGGAAGATGAGGAGAGAGAAAGTAGGCATGGTTTGAGTTTGAGTTGATTGATGATGATTTGATGAATGGGTGCATGGTGTTTAAGTAAGAGTTGTGGAATTAGTGACAGCTTTAATGAGTTGATTACAAGCTATGTATATTCCTTCTTCTTTTGCTCTTGCTATTTTATACTCCATAGCCTTCTTCCAAAAGGTATTCTTCTTACAATATTAAGGTTACTATTTATATAATAGTATATTACTTCCATCCAGTCATAATATTCTCTTATTCAACACTAGTATTTCATTAAATACTCTAATTAATACTCATTAAATAATAACACAACACAAGTGGCTATAGTTACGCTGTTGTAATTTGAGCATTTGAGAATAAACCATCCCATTTGTCTCATAATTACGCATTATATTTTTTATATTTCATTTCAATATGTATATTTTTCATTTTTAAGTACATGATATCCACAAAAAAAAAAATATATATATATATATATATATATATATATATATATATATATATATATATATATATATATATCCACAACACCAACACAACTCTGTAAATTAAAATATTATAAATTTTAATTCACTAAAATCTATATTCTCAATTTCCGTGCAAAAAACAAATTCTCATTAGAGACGAAAAGAGTGTAGGATTACTCAATTTGGAAGAGTTTATATATAATAGTAATATAGTTTTTTTTTTAACGTAAGAGTAATTTTTGATCGTATTATAAAATAAACCTACAACCATAATAACAATCTGATTACACCGAGGAACCGATTCCATACATATATTTTCATTTTCACAAACACTCATATAAATTCGATTTACATAGTTTAGTATATGAACTCGATTTTTTCTCACCCTTAATAATTTTGTGTCCCCTCCTTGGGGTCCCCTTTCAATTTTATTATACGCTATGAATTGTTGAGAGTTTAAATTAAAAGAAGGCTACAAGATTTACACTTAAATCCGATTTCCAAGAATCCAACTCTTTGCTTTTATTATTTCTAAGTTTCGCTAGCGTTACTTTTTGGGCGAAGCTTAATTTGAATGCATGAACTTATATATGGACTATTTTGAATTAATAAAATTACATTTTAATCATTAAACAAACACTAGAATTATATTTTTTTATTGAAAGAAAGATCTAAGTAATAAATAAATTATAGTATAAAGAAAAATATGTTGAGGTGGTCCACGAGGAAAATAAAAGGAGGAAAGAATGTTTTGTAAGTTTAGGATTAAAAAAAGGTGAAAATTACAAATCAAGCAATGAATCGTTTTTATTTATTCCTTCATGAGTTGGTACGTCATTTCTATGGCATGAAACACGAGCTACTAAACTGTAGCTGGCAGCAGGTCCAAAAACAGGGAGGATAAGTGGCACGAAATTTGACATTCACCCTGATTCAAAACCGTTTATTTCGGAACCGGTTCGTGAACAATTATGATTCGATTTTGGAACCGTCGATTCTATTTTTTTGTGTCTACACGGAATGGTGCCTACAATTGTCTATAATTTGATGAAATAGGCTTTCCAATCGAATATAATATGTATAGTTATATCTTTTCGAAAGAAAAAAAAACACTTTAAAATATAGAGTTTTATTCTTCAAAAAGAATTTAGTTAGACGAAAGTGTTTTGTATTTGTGTGGAATGGTTAGTGAGATGTGTTAAAATATGATTATTATATAGATAAAATATGTTTATTGATGGTTAAAGTGTAATTTCTAAAGTATATAATTTTTGGAAGTTATTTTATTACTCACTTTTCATATATTTTAATTATCAATAAATATATTTTATCTATGTAATAAGTGTACTTTAATAATAAATTAATCTATCTCACAATTTGTCTTACAACCATCTCTTATATATCCGTCTTACAAGGGAGAGAGCGTCCCTTTTAATTAATAAATAAATAAAATAAAAATGAAACAGAAGCACAACAATTTTGCCATGCATTTGCTCTAAACAAATTTATGGTAATTTAATAAGTATTTTACTTATTATGGGTTAGTTTATTATTCTGATCTTCTTTCTCTTACGTTGTTCATCCGATTAAACTAGTTGGAGTATATATAAACAAGTAAGAAGATTTGGTGGAGGTAAACCTGCTCTAATTCTACCCTAAGCTTTATGTTATGAATTATGATATTTTTAGGTTTAAGATTTAAACTTTATGCTGGATAAACCTGCACAAAGGTTACGGATGCTATTTCGTGTTCTCAAGTTCAAAATATAGTACTCTAGTAAAATTTAATTGACGAGGGAAAAAAGATTGTAATAGACGGAGAAAAGAAGAAAAAACATGAGGATAACTTATTTACTAATGAATTTTCTGTTAGTTTTAGTATACATTCGTTAAGAAATATATACACTATAAAATAAAAATTAACAAACATATAGGTGCACGATGCGTAAAATATCAACTCTCTTTTTTTAATAGATAAGTTTTGTGTTGATTTTAAAAAATGTCACTCAATATATATATACTCCCTCCGTCCCGACGAAGAGGGTCATTTGCTTTTTTGCACGTAGATTAAGGAGTATTATTATTTAATGTATAGTGAGTAGTTGTATTAGTGGGAGTGTGGGTCCCATATTTTAATTGTATTAGAGAGGATGCGTGGGTCCCATGTGTGTAAAAAAGGAAATGAGACTCTTTGGGTGGGACGACTAAAATGGAAAAATGACCCTCTTAGCCTGGGACGGAGGGAGTGTGTATATATATATTGGAAAAATGTTACTTTTTGGCTTTTTTGTCCCTCTTTATTATTATATAATTAATGCATAGTCACACATATTGTCGCATACATTGTTATACATATGTTAGTAAATAAAATATATGAATTGTCGTACATGTAGTTGCGTGTAGGGTCGCATATATAGCCGCGTGTATGATTGCAGTGTAGTCGCAGATAAGTCTCAGGCTAGGCTTAATTATGTCCAAAATTTTTAAAAAGGGGCATTTTTCCAAAAGTTTTATAATGAATGTCATTTTTTCAAAATAAATAAACTAATAAAAATGTCATTTTTGCTTAGGGGCCGACTATTCGTATTCCCGAAATAACTAAATATACACCATTTACTAAATACACCCCAATGTACTTTAATATTAAATCATAAAGTAATCCCATGAAATCTTATGAGTTTTCTTCATGATAATGATTTTAACTCATATATAGATTAATCAATATTCTATATCCAACGAATTATAGAGAACACAGTCATTTTTCCTCAATAAATTTTTAGTTGTAAGAAATTAAGTGGTAAAATTAATTAAGACATAGAGTTTATAAATTAGGGTTCTTAAATTAGGGCTTAATATATGAGGTAAGTTAAGAAATATTATACATTACGATGAATGAAATGAGCATCGTGATAAAGAAAATGAGCACTAGGATAAAGGAATCATGCATCATGATGAAGGAAATGAGCATCATGATAAAGGAAATGAGCATCATGATGAAGGAAATGAGCATCATGATAGGAATTATACAACATGATGAAAGAATTATGCATCATGATAAAGGAAACGAGCATAATGATAAAGGAACTATGCATCATGAGGAAGGAAATGAGCATCATGATAAAGGAAATGAGTATCATGATGAAGGAAATGAATATCATGATGAAGGAATTATGCATCATGATGAAGGAAATGCGCATCATGATTATGCATCATGATGAAAGAAATACGCATCATGATAAAGGAAATGAGTATCGTGATAAAGAAAATGAGCATCATGATAAAGGAAATAAGCATCATGATGAATGAAATACGCATCATGATAAAGGAATTATGCATCATAATGAAGGAAATGAACATCGTGATGGAGGAATTATGCATCATGATGAAGAAAATTAGCATCATGATAAAGGAATTATGCATCATGATGAAGGAAATACACATCACGATAAAGGAAATAAGCATCATGATGAAGGAAATGAACATTATGATAAAGGAATTATGCATCACGATGAAGGAAATTAGCATCATGATAAAGGAAATGAGCATCATGATGAAGGAATCAAGCCTCATGATGAAGGAAATTAGTATCATGATAAAAGAATTATGCATCATGATGAAGGAAATGTGCATCATGATAAAGGAAATGAGCATAATGATAAAAAAAAATTATGCATCATGATGAAGGAAATGAGCAAGATGATGAAGGAAATGAGCATCATGATAAAGGAATTATACATCATGATGAAGGAAATTAGCATCCTGATAAAGGAAATGAGTATTATGATAAAGGAATCATGCATCATGATGAAGGATGCATCATGATGAAGGAAATGAGCATCATGATAAATGAATTATGCATCATGAAGAAGGAAAAAAACATCATGTTCAAGGAAATGAACACCATGATGAAGGAAATGAGGATCATGATAAAGGAATTATGTATCATGATGAAGGAAATGAGCATCATGATAAAGGAAATGAGTATCACGATGAAGGAAATGTGCATCATGATAATGGAATTATGCATCATGATTAATGAAATGAGCATCATGATAAAGGAAATGAGCATCATGATAAAGAATCATGCATCATAATGAAGGAAATGAACATCATGATAAAGGAATTATGCAGCATGATGAAGGAAATGAGCATCATGATAAGGGAATTATGCATAATGATGAAGAAAATTAGCATAATGATAAAGGAATTATGTATCATGAGGAAGTAAATGAACATCATGATAAAGGAAATGAGCATCACGATGGAGGAATTATGCATCATGATGGTGGATATGAACATCATGATGATGGAATTATGCATTATGATGAAGGAAATGAGCATCGTGATGAAGGAAATGAACATCATGATAAAGGAATTATGCATCATGATGAAAGAATGAATATCATGATATAGGAAATGAGCATCATGATGAATGAAATAAGCATCGTGATAAAGGAATTATGCATCATAATAAAGGAAATTATGAGCATATGATAGAGGAATCATGCATCATGATGAAGGAAATTAGCCTCATGATGAAGGAAATGAGCACTATGATAAAGGAACTATGCATCATGATAAAGGAAATACGCATCATGATAAAGGAAATGAACATTATGATAAAGGAAATGAGCATCATGATAAAGGAATTATGTATCACGATGAAGGAAATTAGCACCATGATGAAGGAAATGAGCATCATGATGAAGGAATTATGCCTCATGAAGAAGGAAATGAGCATTGCTTGTTAACAATTTTGCGTGTGTCCCCAAGTGTAGAGAATCAATTATAGTTCCACGTGTGACCAAGTAAAAATAATATTATACTCAAGGGATAATTATAGATATATTATTTAATCTAATTATGACTATTCTAATTTAAGGCAAATATGGTGGTTTATAAAGAGAACTATCTAAATTAACTATGTAGAAAATAATTACTAAAAATAATAATATAACAATTAATTAAATAAGGAAAGTATTCAAGAGAGAAGACAGACAACACTAGGAAATCCAGTTAAGTTGGTCAAATCAAATCACTAGACAATTAGTTAGAATCTCTGCATTCTTATGAAAGCAATCACTAAATTATGTTAAATCCCTTTTATAAAGTAAACTTAACACATAATTCTGGTTTAAACTCTCAGATGCAGAAGAGTAATCCCTACTCCCTTTTTAGGTACTTCATGAAAAATTCCATTAAAGGCTAGTGTACTAGACTTCCCTTTATAGGTACTTAAGAATTAAACCTCAATTCCCACCTAATAATCTAAGAAACCAAATCCTCTAGAATGGTAATTAATAAATATATTAGGTGTCCAGTATTAATTATTCTAATGAATAAATGTTATATGGTTGGATTCCCTTTACCCATAACAGGTTGACAAATATAATTCTTATATAACACATGCAATAAACATAAGCATACAAAAGGCATTGACATACACATGAATAAGGACAGATCATATAAGACAAAATATAAGTCTCAAATCAAAGCATTAATAAAGGAATAAGTATGCTGCAGATATCCAACCTTAAGTCTAGATCATCAATTCAAAACAACTTAACCTTCAAACCTAGTGCTATCCAAGAAGTACTAGCCCATTGTTACAGGCAACACACATGGTTAGGTATGAAAGCATATTCAAAATTAAGAAAGAAAGAATAAAAATAACCCTTAGAATGGTGCGATCCTCCGTTCTCTCCTATGTGATTCTGAATCTTCTTGTTCTCCTTCTCAAGTAAGCAATACTGACGAACTCTTCGGGATGGGTGGATGAGATGATGAATTATGTAAGAGTATGAACAGTTAGGGTTTGGAACACCCCAAGGACTTCTTTTATAGTTGAAAACTGATCCTTCATGAATTCTGACTCAAAAGTGGGCTTTTTCACGTTAAAAATACGAACGAGTCGAGAAAATGATGAAAACATGAAATTGGACCACGCTGGAAACTGGCACAAGTCGTGCCAACTATCGCACAAGTCGTGTGAGCTCTCAGCGTGTAGATTCCTCGGCAGCTCTCGACAGCACGACGCGTGCATCTCGGCAGCACCCGACGCTCGTGCTCGGCAGCACTCGGCGGCATGTGCGGGCTCCTCTCAGCAGTGCTTGCGGCACGACCTCCTTGTACTGGCCGACACGAGTCGTGCCGGTGCCTCCTTCACCTGACGTCGTTCCGACTTCATTTCCGACTTCTGTTTTTGCTCTTTTCACCTCATTTTCCACCTAAAAATACGAAATAACACCTCACGTGCATTTGAAATATAAATTTATATAATTCTACCACAAGACGCTCAAATACGAATATAAATCCCACACAACGGTGCTAAATTAAACTCTAAAATACGCAGATTTTCATACTAATCAAACCCCCAAACTTAAGATGTTGTTCTTCCCCGAACAACGAAAAAGAACAAAGAAGAAGAAAGTTAGTGTGTAAATCTAAGGGAAAACAAGGAATATGACAACTAAGCTAATCACAAGACAATCGTCATCAACTCCGGTCATGTACTCTCATTACATGCAATAATTCATTCATAGCATACAAGTTAAGACAATTACTACCAATTAAAATGCTCTATCAACTTATTCTCACGGGAAGTATATCACTCTCACTCAAGTGTAAAAGATGTACACTTATGTGATATGGAGTTTAAGCTCAAATTCAATTCAAGTGCATGCATAACCATAAGCTTGCCAAACTTCTCAAACTCTCCACCACTAAAAGTATGATTCGATAATGGGATCAAAAAGGACTTTACTAGGATGTAATGTTGGCTCTTTAGTAAGGGTAGAAAATATATGGATAAATGACTCAAAACTCGGATCAATCAAATAGCGACCAATCTTGATCTTCATTCTTCTTACTCACTTCAATTCAAGCACTTCATCCTCCTTTTCTCTTCAATTTTTCTCTTCCATGCACAACATGAACACTCTTTCCTTCCTTTTTTTTCTTCTCTTGAGGTACCAGTTTTGGGCACTACCTCACGCATCCTCCATAGGGTACCAGTTTCGGGCACTACCCTAGGGTGTTTGTTTCAATAGAGTAGTAGATTAAGCACTACTCCATGATTTTATTTAGATACATTCTCAAGATCAATCACTTTCTCAATACCAATTTCACTCCTTCCCAAGCTATTCATTGTACTTTTCAATATTTGGTAATCATGAAACGTTTAACTTATATCATACTATTGACCAACTAATATCTGTGCATGGTGAGGTTATCCCATATAGGACCGCCGTCCTCGTGAAAATATGTTTAATACACTGTAACATTTATTACATATGACAGAACATAGTAAATTTTCATGTAGTTTCATGTCATACACATTGCAAACATCAAATTTATCTCATAAGATTTAAATGCAATAATATAATTCATCACATAAGATTTAAATGCAATAATGTAAATCCCACATTCGATCCAACAAAAACAGAGTTTAAAATAAATCTCTGTCTTCACTCACAGAAAGCCTATATCATAAATATTATTCCATCAATATAATATCACTAAATATATGTAATTTGATAATTGAGAAAAGGTTTCAAAAGATGTCTTACCCCACATAACCTATGAAAACAATCAATTCACATCATATCGGATGAGTAAGCGAAGAAAAATATCTAATAGAATTTACATATTTTGTGAGGAAGGGAAAGAATTGTAGAACTATATATTTAGAATAGATCACGGAACTAAAAAGAATAAACTGCGATATGAAATTCTGAGAATGTGATACGAAAACTATATCATAAAACCAAAATGGAGAAACTTTGAGAAAACTACAGAAAGAACTAACTTGAGAAAACTGCTAAAAGAATGACGTGAAGAGAGAAAATGATCGGAGACAATAATAACTGACTCTGAAATCGTTTATAAAGAAATTGGATTTGACGGATAAAAGAATACCGCTTCTGACTACTTTCCAAAATACAATAACAATAATTAAATAATAATATATCTATATCTCTTATCTAAAATTTAAAATTTAAAATAATAAATACATATTGATATATTAACAATAGAATTTGCAGGGTATTACATGTTGGGTTGACATTTTTTATACTAAGCGTACAAAAATTGCGTTTTTTTTTTACAAATTCAGTGTCTTTTTACTTTTAAACAAAATTTAAGGACCTCTAAATAATTACATAAACTTTATGAACAAAATCCATTTCCTATCCCTAATCTCATATCCGCCAAGTATTCTACAAGCCCAAATTTTATACTTTTCCAGTCAATATTCTCTTTCATTTTTTTTCTTTCTAATCTCGATCTAATTGAAACTGCTTTTGGAACAATGCTTCACCGTCTTCGTGGCTATGAAAACGCCCAAATTTTATACTTCTCCAGTCAATCTTATCTTTCATTTTTTTTCTTTCTAATCTCTATCTAATTGAAACTGCATTTGGAACAATGCTTCACCGTCTTCGTGGCTACTAAAGCCATCATCCTTTTTTGCCGGTGTTCTTCACATTTGGAGCGACCACAAAATTAGGGTGATTCTCCTGGGCAATTCTATGATGGTTGGGAATCCTTCTGCAAAGATAATGATATTGTTAGTGGAGATTTCATTTAGTTTTCCTACACTCGCGCTAGACAACTGTTCTTTCATGTTTATGACAAAACCGACCTAATGAAGGGTAATTAGCTTTCTTCTTTTCTTTATTATACTTTCTTTTTGTACAATTGTAAAAATTAACTTTTAATTTTTTATTAAATGCCCAGGATCTTACCCTGATTGCAATTAGTTAAATAACAGATGCTTTATATCAAACTTTGAAAACATCCTGGTACATAATTTGAAGTAGGAGTTTTTGTTGCTTCTTACTACTGTATTTTGCCTAATTGCTTATAATTCATTTTTAATTATGTTGAACATTGTTGTATATATTAAATTTCTTCATATATATATTAGTGGACGCTAATAGAAATCTATATTTCTTTTATATATTTTAGATGTCATTGGAAAACTTGCTGGAATAGTTTCGAAAATATGGTGTCTGTTGGCGGAAAGCCCACCAAAGATGATGGAGTTTAATCTTCACGATTTTAAGTAAATTTTAATAAATTGTTCTTTTTATATATTTTAGGGAAAATAGATTTTTTTATCCGTTAATTTTTATTCATTTTGAAATTAGTCCATTAACTTTTTAAATTTTGAAATTAGTCCGTTAATTTTATAACAATTTTGAAATTAGTTCATTAATTTCATAAAATTCAACATTTTGGTCTTTTGACGTGCTATGGCAGGTCATTTGAATATTTTCACCCCAATTAATCTATATCATATTTTTATTTAACCAATTTTATCTCACTTTTCATTTTTCACTTCTGTATACCAAACAAACAATATTAATCTCATTACTAAAGTGGAACAAATTTGACTAAATATTGATACTTCCTCCGTCCGCTCGAAAGAGGGTCTTTTTTCCATTTTGGTCGTCCGTTCCAAAGAGGGTCACTTCCTTTTTTACATACATGAGATCCACACACACCCACTAATACAATTAAAATATGGGATCCACACTCCCACTAATACAACTACCCACTACACATTAAATAACAATACTTCTTAATCAACGTGCACAAAAGCAAAATGCCCTCTTTCGGGCGGACGGAGAGAGTATAATATAAATTCTTAGTGGAGGCTATTTTTTTTAAAGTAGTATATATATATATATATATTACATATTTTTTATTTTTATTTTTTAGAATAATCTACTAATAACCTGTTGAAACTGACGATTTTGTTGAACTTGGTAAACATAATGAACGATTTTCAAAATTTTCAAATATAATGGACGATTTTCAAAATTTTGCAAATATAATGGACAATTTTCAAAAAATGAAAAACTTATGGACTAAATTCAAAATTGGGCAAAGTTAACGGACAAAAAAATCTATTTTCCCTATATTTTAAATTTGAATCTCTACCATTAGTTATAATAATTTTCTAATGTGTTTTTATTAAATTTTTTTAATTATATAGGGGGAACTCTTTAAAGGTGACAATATGGGATCTGAAATGGATGGATATTTTTTAGTTATAATGGATCTGAATTGCATCAAAAGAATTCTGCTGAGGCAGAAATCATAATTGCTCAGATGTTCAAACTTAAAGTCTATGACAGTATTTCTTTATTTACAACTTACTTTAAATTTCAATAAGTCTTTGATATATTTTAAGTCCTTATTATTATTAAATTATTGTGTAAACTTTGGATTACTTCCCTTTTCAGATAAAGTTTCAATTTTAAACACATTTCACTCATCAAATCTGATTCATTCTCAAGAGGTCTATGAAATTAAAGAATACAAGAAGAGGTATATATGTCATCTTTTATCTTGCATATGTACCGAGTAATATTTTCTGATAATAACTTTACTTTTAATATAGATTTGGACCAAGAGGACTTGAAAATCTTCCATCCAAACTAATTCGTTGTCCACTTTTACTAGTTTCGAAGATGATCTCCAGTTTGGTGTTACCAATTTAACAATGGTTCTTGAACTTCACAATAATCCAAAGGTACATCATAATGCAAAATGTTTAATCGTCATTTAACAATTTTGTAAATAATCTCATTTAAATATTTTTTTGATTATGCTTATTTTTTAATTATATGAATATCAATACTTATTCTGAATTACTTATATTGCTAGGTTGGTAATTATTGGTTTTATGGAAAGATTATGAACATTGATATGTCAGAGGGATGGTGGTATTTAGCATGCAAGAAATGCATGAAAGCTTTGTCTAAGAGAGATGATCGCTACTGGTACTATGGATGCGAAATTAGTAGTGTGTTTGGGCTTATCAGGTTGGCATTTATTTTGTTTTATTCGGTGTTTATTTTTTAAAGAATTTAAAAATTGTAAGTGTTATCATTTACATTTTTAATTCGTGTGTTAAAGGTATAGATTGAAGGTAGTGGTAAAGGACAGAACAGACCATGAGTTTTTTACTCTTTGGGACTCCGTCAGCAGAGAACTATTCAAAAAGAGCGCTGCAGATATGTGTGAAAAGAATTATGACGTATGTTTCTTTTTCCTAGATTAATTTTTATAATTTATTCCTAAATTATAATTTATAAATCTTATATTTATAGCCTACTAACATACCCTTTTTTTAAGGACGCCGATCCTGCAAATCACGAAGAATTTAGAGATTTTCTTAGTAAAGAAATGATGTTTAAGGTGGCAATGAAGTTTTTTGATTTTTTAAGCGCTGGATCATCAGGAACTCCAGATCCTAAAGTCTAATTGAATATTGTGAAAATTTGCACCGAAGAAGACATTATATCAAAGTATTCTGTTAACATGAAACAAAACGAGGTATGATGTTTCCTTAAAAATAATTTATGACATAATCCTTACATATGATAGAGCATAAAATATTTTTATCTTTTAATAAAAATTTTCTCAAAAAATTATAGACATCCGAAATGCTCGATAGAATAATTTTGGAGGACAGCCCCAAGATTTCGAAGGTATGTTACATAATTTTCCTCTCGAAAATTAGTTTATTTAGTTTCCTTTTCAAATCAATTCTAAAAATAACTTTCACTTCATCTGTCAACCAACATTGCAGTCTGTAAATGATTTCGTAACTTTCATTCATCTACATATAACACTCCTTTGAACTCCAGCATTAATTTCATAATGATATTTAAAATAATTCCTTCAATTTTTTTAAAGGTCGATTCAACAAACGATGAGTCTGAATCACCATTGAAAGTTGATCGTTCATTTCCAGACTGCGAGGTTGTTGAACAGTTGTCCACCAAAAGAAAATTATTTGATGAAGATCTTTCCACAAGTGTGTCGTCTAAGAAACTTGCAGTCAGAAAGATAAAGTTGGAGAAAGATTGATTCATATTTATGCAGTAGTAATCAATAAATGAACTACATCTTCAATAATTTGCATGAAAAATTTCTCTTAATTTTTCAAAACATTATTCCCTGAAGTTTGATGAATTTTGTTTAGTTGTTTGGAATATTCAAATCATTTGTGTTTTCAATACTGAATATTACTTCAGATTGTGAAGTGTTTTTATTAATTATTTTGTTTTAGTCGTAAATGCATTCAATTGCATTAGTTTTTTTTTTCAAACTAATATTCTTCAAAAACTTTCATTAATTTTGGAATAAATTATTCTTCAAAAATATAATGGCCAATTTTCGAATGTAATTGCAGATATTTAAAAGTATGTTCACATACGTGTGTATATATATATATATATATATATATATATATATATATATATATATATATATTTTTTTTTTTTTTTTTTTTTTTTTTTTTTTGCAACAGAACTAAAAAACTTCTTAAAAATATAGGAAAATGAAAATAAATTAGAAATTACATCAAATTGATTTTATTAGTTTTATCTGACATTAGTTTATAATCCTTAATACAACAAATTAAAATTTTTTAATGAAATTTGATTAATTATTTTTTGTTTTTGTGTCTACTTTATAATCTATAACAAATCTAATAAGTCTAATAAAACTACTTTAAGATAATTAGAAACAATTATCTTTTTATTTTTAAGTACAATTTTCAAAGTCATATTCAAAATTTATTATTTTACATATACATTTCCATATATATGTCAATCAATATATGTATCGCATAGATCTATCAAAAAAAATATTCTATCATTTATATAACAGATTCGATCAAACATGCTGATCACAATAATGTTGGCAAATTCCATTAATCACTAGAAAAATTCATTCAATTAACTTATAAAATTTTCTACTTCCTTTTTTTGTATAAGTACAGCACATCATCTACATTGATTTAGAAATTTCACAAACATTATTATTCTATCATATATATAATTTTTTTGATCAAACGTACAAATCACATTAATGTTGATATATTCAATCAATCTCTAGAAATTAATTATTCAATCAACACATTAAATTCCATACATTCTTTAATTATAAATATTATAGCATATCTTCTACATTGTTTTAAAGAGTGATCAATTCATTAGTGTAGAACATTTATGCACATTATAGAGAATAGTATGAAGAAAATCCAATGATCTACAACAATTGGGGGCAAATGTAAACTGAATCATTCAAATGATAGAGGTTAGTTTTGTGAAGTTCTTTTATATAATTCATCATACTCTGTATAATAATATTCGTTTAACAGTTTTTTAAATTTGTAGTTTACAATGAAGATATTTCTTCTACGAGATCGACTAAATTTGTTTTTGGAAGTTCAGTTAACTACGACAGCTCTTCACTGGATGAAGTTTCTATAACAACTTTATCTGGTAATTTAAATATTTATTTTTATAAAATTTTTAATGTAATTTATTTGAAATGTCCAATCCTGGTGTTCCAAAATAAAGTAGACAGAATTATCATTTATTGGGTAACCTTCTACCGCCAGACAGTAAACCCCCAAAGTTTTCACAACTTTACATTTATGATGTGAAGAATGAAGTTATCAATCAAATGAAGTATGTTAGGTTAGTATTCAGTCATTTACACTTTTATATTTTTATACAATTTTTTTACATAAAAGTAAATTATTATATCCCATTTTTCGTTTAAATATTGAAAATTTATTAATTTTATTTATATATAACTACATTCTTAATCTAAAAGCTTTTCATGTGAATTCTATACTTCAGAATAAAACAAAAGATAAATGCTATCCATGGAGAAATTGTAGCGGATTTGAGAACCATGTTTAATACTTATAATGTGTTTGCTAAGAACTTTCGGATGGTGGGACAAAAATTGAACGATGGAAATGATGATGTTAGGCTGGTCCTCAAAGGTAGAAGAGGAACTGATGGAAGAACATACAATACTCCTACTGTATCCGAAGTGGCAGCTTTATTTATTGGTGATTTTGAACAGGATATAGGAAACAGAGATATAATTGTTGAATCAAAGAGTGAATTACTAAAGAGAATTAATAAATTAAATGCAGCATATTTAGGCCTACAATACCCTTTGTTGTTTCCTTATGAGGAGGATGGATACCGGGAGAACGTTCTATTAAATGGTTATGTTGACGGCGTTTCCAATGGAAGAAAGAATGCTAGTATGAGGAAATTCTTTGCATTTTGTTTACAAAATAGAGACAATGAGTTCTCTACAATCTTGAAGTCTAGGAGATTGTTCCAACAGTTTATTGTAGATGGATACTCTATGATTGAAGCTGGAAGACTGAAGTTTATAAGACTGAACCAAAAGAAATTACGAAGCCACATGTATAAGGGTCTTCAAGATGCTGTTTTGCATTGAGAATAAGACTCCAGGAAAATAGGTAGAAGAGTTATTCTTCCACCTACTTTCACAGGCAAACTAAGATATATGGTCCAAAACTACCAGGATGCAATGGCCATATGTAGATGGACCAGATATCCAAACATTTTCATCACATTTACCTATAACCCAAAGTGGTCAGAGATTGAAATATTTGTTCAATCTAAAGGATTAAAAGCCGATGATCGCCCTGATATCATAGCTAGAGTATTCAAGATTAAGTTGGATGCACTTATTGAGGATCTAAGAATAAACAAAATTTTTAGAAAAGTAAATGCATGTATCTTATGATTATAACCAAATGCCTTTTTTGAATTTCTATGGTTACGAAATGTACTCTTTATGATTGTTAATTTTTTTATTGAATTAATTTTTCTTTTTATAATAGTATATACAGTTGAATTTCAGAAAAGAGGACTTCCACATGCACACAATCTTCTTTTCTTACAAGATAAAAGGAAAGACTCAACTGGGAATGAAATCGATAGAATAATCTCAGCTTAAATTTCAGATGGAGAAGCAGATACCAAATATTTTTCTGCTGTGAGGGACTTCATGATTCATGGATCATGTGGAGAGATAAACAAGTCCGCACCGTGTATGTCAGAGAACAAAGTCTGCACTAAGTACTTTCTAAAAAAATATTGTGATTCCACATTGATAGATTCCGATGGATACCCAATATATAGGAGAAGAGAAGATAGGAGAACTGTTTCCAAGAAAGGTGTGTTATTGGACAATCAATACGTTGTTCCACACAACTGCGAACTTTTATTGAAATTTAGCGCCCACATAAATATTGAGTAGTGCAATCAGTCAAGATCGATTAAGTGCCTCTTCAAGTACGTGAACAAGGGTTTGGACAAGATTTTAACCACTTTCACAAGATCTTTAGAAGGAGACATGATGGAAACCGTGGATGAAATAGATATGTATTACGACTGTCGTTACATTTCTCCATGTGAGCCGGCATGAATGACTTTTGGATTTGAGATTCAGTATAGATATCCACCTATTGAGAGACTAGCTTTTCATCTGGAAAATGAACAATCTGTGATATACAATGATTTAGAATCACTTGATTCAATCATGACCAAACCTTCAGTTAAGGAGAGCATGTTCTTGGGATGGTTTGAAGCAAATAAGATATATCCAAAAGCCAGGGAATTGACATACGCTGAATTCCCTCAGAAATTTGTTTGGAAGAAGGACTTGAAAACATGAACCAAGTGCACTAGAGGTCTTTCCGTTAGTAGAATTTTCTATGTCCCTCCAGGGGCTGGAGATTCTTATTATCTAAGGATTCTATTGAATGTTGTCCGAGGTCCAACATATTATTATGATTTTCTGAAGTATGAAGGAGAGGATCACAAAAAATTTAGGGAAGCATGCTATGCATGCTATGCACGTGGACTTCTTGAAGATGACAAAGAGTACATAGATGCTATTCACTAAACTGCTTCTTGGGGAACTTCACCATTGCTCCGGAACATGTTTGTTAATCTTTTTATTTCAGGAACAATGAGCAAACCTGAAGATGTTTGGAAAGCATGCTGGAAAGACATGTCTGAGGATATTTTACATAATCAGAGGAAGAGATTAAGATTCAAAGGTGATGTACAGCAGAATCGAGCTATTTTATCTTTGGTTGTTTTAAAATTTCTTTTACTAATCATCAAAATATTTCTTTTCCAGAATTGTTCATGACTAAAGATGAAATTAAGAATGGTTTTCTGTGTGAGATAGTTCATGTATTGAAAGTTTTCAACAAGAGCCTTAAGGACTTTGAAGGGATGCATGTACCAAAAGATGAGGAAATCGACAAGCATCATAACAGACTGATATCAACTGAATTGATATACAACAAAGCTAATCAGAGAAAACAAGTTGATGAGATGTTGGAGAGATTGAATTCAGATCAGAAGCATGTTTATGATAGCGTGATGAATAATTTGGCATCTAAATCTGGTGGACTTTATTTTATTTACGGATATGGTGGAACTGGGAAAACTAGTCTGTGGAAAGTGATATCAGCAATTGTTAGAACATGAGGAGACATTATCTTGAATGTTGCTTCCAGCGGTATCACATCCTTACTTTTACCAGGGACGCACCGCTCATTCGAGATTTTGTATTCCACTTTCGGCATCCGAGGATTCAACGTGTAACATAAAATAAGGAAGTGATCTAGCTCAGCTACTCTTAATCTGCAAACTGATCATCTGGGATGAAGCACCAATGGTGAATAGATGATGCATAGAGGCCTTGGATAAAACCATGAGTGATATAATGCAGCTACAGAATGAAGACAATTTGATGAAACCATTCGGTGGAAAAACAGTTGTGTTTGGTAGAGATTTCAGGCAGGTCCTTCCAGTAATTCAAAAGGGAAAGCGACAAGACGTGGTTAGGGAAACCATGAATTCTTCCTACTTATGGGACGAATACAAAGTTATGAGACTCACACAGAACATGCGCCTTCTGTCAATGAAGAATTCGTCTGATGTTGATGAATTAAGGAATTTTACCGAATGGATATCAGGTATAGGTGATGGAACTTTAGGCTGCCATTGTGATAATGGTACAGTGGTTACTATATCGAGAGACCTATTGCTTGATTCTAATGAAGATCCTATCAAAGAAATAGTCGATGCAATATATCCAAATTTCTTGACATCGGTGGATGATCCCAATTATCTCCAGCAACGTGCGATACTTGCCCCTACACTCGAATCTGTTGACTCAATAAATGAGTACATGATTTTTTTGAACAGAAGAGAATCCAAGATTTATCTTAGTTCAAACTCTGCATCAAAATCAAACTCCAACGTTGATATATTGGCTGATGTCCACACGCCAGAGTTCCTCAATACAATTAAATGTTCGGGATTACCTAATCATGAACTCATTTTGAAGGTTGGAATACCAGTAATGCTTCTAAGAAATTTAGATCACCATTACAAAGCTTGGAGAAAGAGATTTTCAAGCTAAAGTCCTTACAGGTAACAGTGCAGGTCAACATGTTCTAATTCCAAGATTAACGTTGACACCTTCAGACTCTAGAATTCCTTTTAGGTTCCAAATGAGACAATTCCCAGTGATAGTCTCTTACGCAATGACAATAAATAAAAGTCAGGAACAGTCATTGAACCACGTTGGAATCTACCTTAAAAGACCAATTTTTGGTCATGGTCAGTTGTACGTTGCGGTATCTAGAGTTACCAATCGTAAAAGTTTGAAAATAATGCTTTGATATAAGAAAGATGTTGACAGTAGTACCTGTAAGAATGTTATTTTTAAAGAAGTTTTTAGAAATTTATGACTTTCTATTTTAAACAACACAACTTTATGAAATTTTTGTTCATCTATTTTCTTGGGCAATATTGCTTCATCTCCATTAGCCATTTCTGTTAAGAATTTCATTAACTCAAGATTAATAACGTTTTTTTAACTTTTTGAAGGAATCTGTCGATTTTGTAAATATTATCTTCACTTTGTAATCAGTCTGACTAAATATTTGTTGCTGCTCCAATTATTTGAACTTTAGAATTGCATAATTTGATTTATGAAATATTGGCAGAGGGCTGAGAGATATGTTGAAGCTTATCCGGCTAATGATGATTGAGTGATTGAGGGTAATATTAATGTGAATTGACTTCTTTTATAGTAACTCAAGCGTATGAATGTGGTAGTACATTAATGGGGATTAGTCCCAAATTTTAGAAGCTTTGAAAATCTTTAATTTCTCCACTCCAAAGTTTGCATCATCCTCTCATCAAGTATGTTATTTATTCTTATGGATTTTTATGCTTGGTGGTTGTTTTGTTTTGTCATTTCATCATATCAGTATTCCAATAATTCTGCAAACATTAAGGCATTTATTTTTTAAAAACATTTATTTTTAAATGTAATTAATGTATCTAAAATCTAATTGATTATGAAATTAGGTTAACTCATCGATGAAATCAAATTTGTGGGAGGTAGAATAGAAGATTTTTCAATTTGGAGGAATGGGTACATCGTATGGAGAGAAGAAGAAAGTGGTGGTGGTCAGCGGTGGATTCCCCGGCTACTTAATTGCCAAACTCATAAAAAAAAATTCATTGATTCGAAGAAGTACTTTGAAATCTTGTGGGCAAGCTTGAGAATAAAGGTTGATTAAATGAATTTTATTCATCATGAGATCCATGAATCACTAGATCAAGAATTATAAAAGGCTATTTGTAATGTTATTTGATCTCATTAACAGAGAAATTGACTTATCTATTTTTCCTTGTTAACACTATGACGGAAAGATTGCCGGAATTGGGGAAATTTGGAGTTGAATATAGGGTGTGTATTTAATAATTTAAGGGTAATTTAGACTTTTCAAAAATATATTTTTTAATTAAATAAAAATAGGGTGTGTATTCAATAGGAGGAGGTGTACATTTAAGATTAGTCTTTTTTCTAATCTGCATCATCCAATTAAACATAATGTAAGAGAAACCCAATTTGGAGATGAATATATGGTGTGTATTTAATAATTTAAGGATAATTTAGACTTTTCAAATATATATTTTTTAATTAAATTAAATAAAAATAGGGTGTGTATTCATTACGAGGAGGTGTGCATTTAAGATTAGCCTTTTTTCTAATCTGCATCATCCAATTAAGTATAATGTAAGAAAAATAGAATACACGCGATGTATTTATTATTTATATTTTAATTAAATAAAGAAATTTTGATATCGGATGACATGTCAATTTGTTATTGGTGGGATGACGGTTAAAAAATTTCACAAAATTGAAAGACTAAGAACGGAAGAGGATCTTGTTGAGAGGTAGACGCTTGCGTATGATGAGCCATCAATACAACACGTGAAAGATAGAGGTTTGATGATCAACATACAAGATCAAAGACTATGATCTAGTGTTGTTGTAAGAATGGGCCGTCAAGATTAATGGGTTTGGATATTGAGAATAGCTTACTATGCAAGTTAACTTGCTTTACAAGTTAAAGAGCCTATATAAGACAAGATATGACAGTACATATAGCATCCATATATTCACATAAGATTAGGGTTTATATGAGATCTAAGTTTATTCTTCATTATCGTTGTAATTTTCGTCAATAAGATATCCTCCCTTAAGAGTGGACGTGGGCAATTTGCCGAACCACTATAAACCACTATAAACTATTATTGTTGTGAAATATTTTATATGAACATTACTCCTTATATCATTAGAATAGGAAGAGGGCTTACTTACAATTGTACCATTTCTCTTCTCTATATAAAGAGTGAGAATATCAGTGTTTTATATACATTCATTTCGTTAATGAAATCTCTCTCCTTACTTCCCTATTCTTCTCTTCTTCTTTATTATTCTCTTATTGTTCTTATCAAATAGTTTACAACACGTTATCAGCACGCTCTCACCAACCGAGTCACCAATTGAAGGGAGCCCTAGAAACGATTCCAAAGTTACCAATTGAAAGTGAGTCATAGAAAAGAATCGTGTCTTTTCTATAAAGGTAATATTAAAATCTTAAATATTTGTAATAAAAAAATTCGATCTAAATTTTATAATTATTTTTATCATTAAATTTTAATTTAGATCGTGAAGGGTCTATATCATGCCTTTGAATTCATTGAAATCATATCGTCAAAGTCAAAGATTTAACTTCTTTTATATTAATTAACTAGATATTATTCATCCGTGCGTTGCACGGAAAAAATTAAGATATATTATAATTATATACTTTTAGGTTGTGTTTGAATTGAGTTATTTTAAATCCAATAGATTTGAAAATGAGTTGATTTTAAATTCCTTGAATTTTAAATCAATTCATTTGAATTCCACTATTTGAATAAATTATGGATTTTTGAAAGGATTTCAAATTAATAATTCAAAAAATATTTTTAAAATAGAATTTTATATATGAAATAAAAATAATAAAATTTTATTACATTAAATATTAAAATCTAAAATTTTATTAAAAATAATTTTTTGTGGAGGAAACTCTACCATCCAACCTACCCCTAGCCACCCCCCAAAAGAATTTTTTTAATAAAATTTTAGATTTTAATATTTAAATAATAAAAGTATTACCACAACCCTACCCCTTACCCATCCCCAAACCCCCCGCCACCCCATTCCACTCACGCTCATAATAAAAGAAGAATGATACCTCAAATGGAATGATTGAACCTGAAAATAAGATCAAATAAAAGTATAAAAGATAAAATAAAGATAATAAAAAATAAAAGAAGAAGAATGATACCTCAAAATGATTGAACCTGCACATTAGATCAAATTAAAGTAAAATATAAAAGATAAAACAAATTAAAGTAGATTAGAAATAGTATGAAAGTGAAATAGGGAGGAAAAAAAGAAGAAAATAAAGAGTAAGAATTTGATTAGGTAATGAAATGAAAAGGTTTATATAGGATAATTTGAAAGAATAAACGATCGTGATTGAAAGCAATCAACAACGTAGGAAAAATTGTGAAAAATTACCAAAGATAGCGTTGAAAGATTTGGTATTATGAAAATTAGTATATTAATTGACAATTAGTAGAATATATGCCAATAATATTTTTCATATTTATCAAATTTATATTGTTGGTTAATAAATAAATAAATAATTTATTATTAGGATAAATAGAATCTATGATTGAGATCAAAAGTAATAGACGATTAAGATTAAAATTGAAGATAAAAATAGAAATTATATATATATATATATATATATATATATATATATATATATATATATATATATATATATATATATATATATATATATATATATATATTAAGCATATTAAAAATTAGTCAAATATGCCAAAAATATATCTTATGTTTACCAAATTTATATTGTAAAATAAAAAAGTAAAATTTAAATAATAAAATTCATTATTAGTATAATTAAATTTTATGATCGAAATCAAAGCATTATTTGGACGGTCAAGATTAAAATTGAATTATTTCTAAATAGAGTAAAATTGAAAAAAAATTGAAAACAAAAGTAGAAGTTTAAGTTTGCTTTTATATATGTATAGATAGATGATTGAACCTTTAAATTTAAGGAAAATGATTGAACTTAAATTATAAATAATATGAAGGTAGAATATGTAAAAGAGATGAAAAAGAAGAAGTATTAGAGGAAAAAAATAAGATAACAAAAAATTAAAAAGTATAATGATACCTTTAGGAGAATGATTGAACCTGCAAATAAAATCAAATAAAAATATAAAATACAAAATAAATTAGAGTTGATTATAAATAATATGAAAGTAGAATCTGTAAAAGAGAAGAAAAAGAAAAACATCAGAGAGGGAGAGAAAAAAAAAGAGAAAGTAAGAACTTGATTAGGTTGAAAATATTTATATATAATGATTTTAATGAATGAACGACTGTGATTGAAAACAGATATTTATAGAGACGATTCTATTAAAAATACAATTGATGCTATATTAATTGAAATTAAGCACATATTGATTAAAAATTAATTAAATTTATGATTGATTGAAATCAAAGGAAAATCATATATCCTATGTATATTAATTAATTATATATATGAATATTGATTGATATATTAATTTAAATTAAGTATATATTGAATAAAAATTAGTTAAATTATAATATATGAATATTGATTGATATATTAATTTAAATTAAGTATATATTGATTAAAAATTAGTTAAATATGTCAAAAATATTTCTTATATTTACCAAATTTATATTGTTAAATAAAAAAGTAAAATTTAAAAAAGTAAAAATTTAAATAACAAAATCCATTATTATTAGTATAATTAGATTAGATTTTATTATTGAAATCAAAACATTAATTGGAAGGTCAAGATTAAAATTGAATTATTTCTAAATAGAGTAAAATTGAAAAATAATTGAAAACAAAAATAGAAGTTTAAGTTTGCTTTTATATATGTATAAATTATATTTTTATAAATTTGGTTAGAATTGAAATAGTTAAATTTTAATTATACATATTTAAATAAATTTGATTAATTCAAATAAATATCTTGTTCCACTTATAGCTATAATATATATTTTTATATATAAACTTAAATGATGTATGATTAAGAAGTATTATGATTTTGATGAACATATTATTTTTGATTTCTTTTGGTATACTACTAAAAAAAATCTTGCATTTATTTTCAGTACATCTTGATTAATTTTGATAAAAATTTAGTAATGCTTGCTTATATCATACCTCGATTGATTGGAATCATGTTTGGCAAATTTTAATTAGTAATTTGTCAAAATCAATGTCATATACTTTTTCATATATTTTCCATATTAATTTTAATCTGTATACATGAATGTCAATGTTTGTTTGATCTCGATGATGTATCAACATAAGATTACAAATAAATGTATTACATTTGCTTTCTTTTTGATAGTTAAATTAAATCATGATATGCTCATACTTTTAGTACACTAGTTTAATTTAATATTTGATGACGGCTCTATTAGTTATGGGGATTGGAACCATTAATAATTTGTTCAATTTATTTTCGTGATTGAACATGTGCAAGTAATATAAATTTTAATTATTTAAAACTTGCCTATTTAATTGGTTGGAGTCTTTGGAATATGATTTTTAATTCATTCATGAAATTATGTATTTAATACAAGATTCACCTCTTGATTTTATTTTATTTTAACAAATATGGTAAGATGTATTTTTTATATATTTTCCAAGTAGAAGAAAATCTTATAAATATTTATTCACTAGATTTACACATACGTAAATTTTTAGCATGCACTTATTCTTAAATAATTGTGTTTCATTGAAAATGTCTGACATCACTAAAAGTGAATAAGTCGAGCTGGCCTTTGATGTCAACAAGTATTTAATTTAGCTTTAGACGTTGAAATTCATCTCTTGTGGATTAAGTGAACCTAATTATTATTTCAAAAGGTGAATGTACTCATGTCTAGAAGGTTTAAATACTAATATTTCTTCGTCATCATCTGAACCAAGACCTTAAAGAAAAATAAAGTATTTAAAAAAAATAAAAAAATTTGTTATCTTATGGCAATCCCTGAAGGAACGCTTTAGTAAACATAAGGTTTGCTCAGTATGACTATTTGGATCTAAGATTTCAAAACTATAAATCCTAGCAGAATACAACTCCACTTTATATCGTATTGTCTAAACTCTGTAAGCAGTACATTACAAAATTTGAATAGATTGATAAAACCCTTTCCGCCTTCCATGCTAGAAAACTCATACTCCAGAAGCAATTTAGAGTAAAAAAAATTATACTAAGTATTCCGAGCTTATTTCTTCACTATTGATTGAAGAAAAACATAATTAATGGTAAATAAAAATTATAATACTAGATTAGTCAGTTCAAAATTTGTGCCTGAAGCATATGGTATATTCCAAAATAATTGTATTAATTATATTTGGCATGGAAGGATAGAAAAAGAATAAGAAAAAGTTATAGTAGAAGAGTAAATTCATATTGGCCTCCTCGTAGTGGTCGGGAAAATTTAAATTGATCTTATTAAGGGTCTTGTCCAAATAGTTGACTCACAATATAATAAAGGTCGTAGTTAAAGATTTAGACAAGCACTCCAACAGAGGTAGTAGAAGTAAATTTATTATAGATAGTGATGTGAGGGTCATTGTGATGGCGTTTGAATCTTTTGGTTAACGTGAACCGTTAGGGTTCAATGCAATTCTACAGTAGCGGAAGTATAAGAGTAGAATCATATTACCTTTCACCAAGGCTGATGTAGAGGTTGAACAGCAAGAACAAACGACCTTCCGATCTTCTGTTGTATTCCTAAGCCTCATCTTGACGTTGTGTGGGCAACGATCTACAAGACGAACTCAATCTGCAGGCAATCTGTCTTTCACGTGTTTAGGCGTGTAGAATAGAATACCGGACTGCTGAGATTGGCTATTTATGGGCTACAACAGGGACCAAGAGGAGAAATTAGGGTTTGGGCCTTCCATTGGGCTTAAGCGTCCAAATTTATCCTAAAACTTATACTTAAGTCCAATAATAATAAATTAGTCCACTAAAGAAGTATTATTGCACTGTCACCCTAATCCCAAATTACGTTATGAGTCCTTCTTATTATGAGCCCTTTAATCTCCCGGTGTTTAAGATTCAATGCCCATTAATTAATTAAGTTACTAACAACTCCATTAATTAATATATTTACCGAGAGTAGTACCACTCAACCTTATTATCATGCCGGAATAAATCCACCTGCAGGGTTTACATGATAATCATTATGAGCTCCTCAAGGGGACATCATCAACCAATTCTGTTAGGACACAGATTCCTTCTACAATCAACAGCACACTATAGTGACAGCACCATCTCCCAACTCGCCTAGCATATTGATTTAACTATTAAATCTCACTCATTGATGAATCAAAGAAATAAATATTGGCTTACGTGTCGAGATTATTGTATAGGGATTAAGAGTACGAACATCCATGATAACTGAGATCTAGTTCTATTATATAGTCAGTATAAACCGAACGATCTCACGGAGGTCCTGCTCAATTCACACAAAGTGCACTAGTGTAATTTTATAGTCAAGACAGACTAATACCAAATCAAACTACAATCATACCAATAGATAGTCTCCGTCTATCTCGGTTGTGAATATATGTTTATACTTTATAAGGAGCCGATAATATGATCATCCGTGTGACGCCGCATACCACATTATCTACAGCATAAAGTAAATGGACTTTTGCAACAATATAATTGCAATTCAAATATTGTCAAAACATTGTTCATAAAAAAGCTAGACTTTTAGTATACAATCCAACATATTGATCTCTTATATATGGCACACCAAATCGCTTGGTTGTGGAATATCAAAATGTGAAAAAAAAGGGTATTTGTGGAATAAAAATAGTGTAAATAAAAATATTTATTTGCTTGAAGCAAATAAAAATATTAACCTAGACACTGATGAGAACTTGAGACTTAATCACAAAGATTATTATACAAGTATGATTTAGATTTTTAAAATTTTTTAATGCTAGACCATTTATTTAAATTCCTTTACATATTTTTTTTTTACATATCTACAAGAATATTTGTTTAAGATTTCTTTTCTAAGAAATTATTATATGGTGGTTCTTGTGCTTATTTTGTTAATATATATGTTGTTAGATTGATTATATTTTTTAAATGATTTTGTTTAAATTATACATATTTTGTAAGTTGATATCTAGAATTGATATGTATATTGCAGTGATATTGATATTTGAAATTCAACATTTTTAAAATTTGACATGAGTAATTGAGTTATTTTAGGCAAACAAATGAGTCAGATAATTTAAATTCTTTTAATCATAAGATATGCAATGAAACTTATGAAGTTGTGAAAATTTTTATGGTATGATATTTACATAATAATTAATGTTAGATTTATTCTCTTAATACGTTCAAGAGATTCAAGGAGAAAATTTGATCATTAATTTTTTCTTCATATCATGACCAAAATATTTTTAGTGATGTATCCACTAAATAAATATATTTTTATTCAAAGTGCACTAATACAAATTAAATTAATATGAAGGGCTCAAATATTGAATATTTGAGTTAGTCAATTGGAATGAATATCAACTTATTATATTAAAAAGTGAAACATCCAATATTTTATATTCACACTCAGTGAATATTTTATTATAAAATTCCAACAATTAATAGTTGGGGAACTTGGAGTAACTTAACACAAATTTGGCTCCTGCATATCATAATTATACGCTGCTCAATCATGGCTAGAAGCCTTTAACATTTCCCATCTGCAAATTTTGAACTATGCAATTAATATTTTATATATCACCATTATAGTGTACTTCAATGGGCATTCTAATGATAATTATCCATCAATTTTTATAAAGCCCAAAATAGGGGATCAATATATATTTTAGTACGCTAACTGCACATTTAATGAAGATCATTTCACGGTATTAGGGGAAGATTTAAGCCCAATAATTATGTGAATGTTAGAAATTCTATTATTTTGCACTAGATTTACTGAACCAGAAGTTCAAAAGATTATTAATTTGCCATGGCAACTAAATTGTCATACTATCATGAAGAAGTGACAAAGTCCCTTATATCTATCTATAATAATAAATGCACCACTGGAAGTAGAGTTCCCCTGTGACATCATACTTTAAATAATTATTTATCAACGCTAGAAGAGTGAAAGGATTTATGATTTGAAAATTAAATATCCAAAGAAATTAATTTTAAGAATAAATAGTCACTTCCACAAATATATGAAGAGTTTGTTTTGTTAACGAAAACTATCTTCAATAGATTTGTCCATAAGACAAATACCCAGTAAATTCGCACGTGCATCAAAATAACTAAAATACTGGGTATGCGAAACAGCTAGATCCAAACGTATTGGGAAATAACGATGATCTAGTTACATAAATATAAAAATATTGAAATCATTATAAAAGTTGGGAGAAGAATATGAATTGAAATAAAGTTGTCGACAACACATTGCCTCTTTGATTATTTTTACTGTCTTAAATAACAATCTGGATCCAAAACTTATATTCGATATCAAAGTGCCAGAAGCACGAAAATTTGGTAAGATAGTATAAAACATTGAGGTTGAGCTAAACTCACTAAATATTTATTTGAATGTTCTCTGATGTGAAATAAATATTTGTTCCAGATGGATATATGAATGATAAAGTGGTGATCAGTTATAACTCAAAGGGTTCTTGCAGAGGCCCGATTTATAAACGATACATACTCTCCCATTATACATTATGTTTCGCTACTTACTTTATATGACAGTTTCAATATATTTAGATATGCAGTAAATACACAACATTATATGATTTACATGAAAATCCACGAAGGATTAAATCTTTTCAATTTGGATGAGAATAAAATATCACAACATATAACTACAATATTGGTCATTGCAAGACCTTGAAATAGTTAATATGGATATGCTACATTTTAATTTGTTATTTCTTCATGAAGAAGAATGAAAATTGTGTGTATATGAATGATTTAAGATTGAAATGTATAAGAAATTTACATAAGTTAACTCATGTCAAGATGACGGATTTTTCGAAATGAAAAAACTTGGATAAACTAAAGAGTTGTCTCAACCTGCAGTTGAGAATATTTTAAATTTGAAATGTCAGTTAATTAATTTGATGATTGTTTTAGCTCAATTTCGATAAATCTTTCTAAGTCGTATGCCAATTGTCGTTTTTATCCCTTGAAGTGGAAAACGAATGTCTATATACTTGAAGTATATAATGAGGATATTTTGGGCTATAAGTCCCTCCATTTAGTGCTTTTAAAGCACACGTTTCTCATATTTGTATCAGGTCTGATATGCACTTATGATGGACTTGCTAGCAAAATTTTATAACTCTCGGATAAAGAGAAGTTACATGAAATTAGACTTATCCTCAAGTATCTCGTAGATACAAAATATATTGGTTTCTCATAAAGAAACCAACGTGACATTGATATATTAATTTGAATATTAATTAAATTATCTCAATAATGTTAAAGTTTCAAACTGGTGTAATAAGATTATCGATATAATAAAGTTATAGCCCATGGGGCATGATGAAAGACGAATTTTCCCAGTCTATTATAAGGCAATAAATTATCTGTTGCATGGATGAACAATTAATATATTATGCGAGACATGGAAATTTTATTTTATATGCTCCAAAAGAGCAGTGAGTATTACAGATAGCATTTGCTCATGTAGAAATTTAAATTATTTATCATTGTTTTGTATACTCTCAAATTATATTTAGTATGTGCTTGTAGTATTATATTATGTATACCCAGAAGATTGTCGTTTTCAGGGGGAGTAATAATTTCAAGTAAATTTTGAAATTTCGATCTTGAAGATCTGCAGTTATATTTTAAAATACCGCTGTTTTCAGGGAGAGCAATAATTTCTAAACAATCCAGAAAATTAGATCATGATGACCAATAGTTGTACTCTTGTTTTCCTTAACTAAGTTTTTCCCATTGAGTTTTTTTAGTCTATGGTTTTTAATGAGGCAATTAAAGCAATATATGAAAATTGTAAAACTTGTACTATTTTTCCCTTAACTAAGTTTTTTCCGTAAGGAGTTTTTTTAGTTGAAGGTTTTTAATGAGACATGCAAGTTAAATGTCTTGGGGGAGAAACAACTTTTAAATAATCCTGAATATTGGGTCATGAAGACCAAACTGTACTATTTTTCTTTAACTAAGTTTTTTCCTACAATGTTTCCTTAGTTGAAAGTTTTTTAATGAGACAGCTATTATGAAATATTAAAATGATAAGATATGTACTTTTTTATCGACTAGTTTTTCCCAAAAGGTTTTCTAGTGAGGTTTTTAACGAGACATGCATATGACGTCGTAACATACAAAGAGGGAGTGTTGTGAAATATTTTATATGGACATTGCTCCTTATATCATTAGAATAGGAAAAGAGTTTATTTACAATTGTATAATTTCTCTTCTCTATATAAAGAGTGAGAATATCAGTGTTTTATATACATTCATACCGTTAATGAAATCTCTCTCCTTACTTTCTTATTCTTCTCTTCTTCTTTATTATTCTCTTATTGTTCTTATCAAATAGTTTACAACAATTATGAAATATTTTATATATTTAATTAATGTTATAAATTTTATTTAATCAAATTTATTAAATATTTATTTTTAAATTAATAGAATTTATATTATACTTCCTCTGTCCCAACTTAAGAGTCTCATTTGCTTTTGGGCACGTGGATTAAGGAGTATTATTATTTAATGTGTAGTGGGTAGTTGTATTAGTGGGTGTGGGGCCCCCATGTTTTAATTGTATTAGTGGGTGTGAGTGAGTTCCATGTGTCCAAAAAAGGAAATGAGACTCTTTAGGTGGGACGACGAAAATGGTAAAATGACCCTCTTAGCCTGGGACGGAGGGAGTATTTATTTAAACAATAAAAAATATATTAACTAAATTAATATTAAATGGGTACGAGTATCCATGTGTATTGATAAACAGGTATGAGATGGGTACATGTATTATAATAAAATTTCTAAACGAAACGAATACAGATACGAATAATTGTTGAGTGAGGCTCCTGTGCACCCGGCGCACACGAAGCACATTCCGTGCGCCTTTGCAATTTTCGTGCCAATTTACAATTTAAACCTACAACAATACATAAATTTAAATAGAATACAGAGGGGGAGAATTGTATTTACATGGGAACACGGAGCATGCGCAGGAGCTTTTGCCATAGTTGTTTTGTAATCATATATACGGTACGTGTACCAAAATAAACTACTCTACTTTCCTACCCGTTTTACGGACGGATGAAATACTCATAAACGTGTTATGTGTAAAACTGAAAAAAGATAAATATAAATAAAATCCTAGTGATTATTGCTTCTAAAATTCCCTCTTTTCTAGGGTTTCGAAAGATATTATCCCGACGTATTTGAGTTCATATTTTGATTTGCGATATCAGAAAGCGGTTATGGATCTGGTAGTGGTGGGACGCCATTCCTTGCTATTCGATGACGATCCCATGGCGGCGTTTGTCAACTCCACCGACGCCCTTGTCGAGTGGCACTCCCTTCAAATTGATCGTTACGATGTTCGCCATCTCCTCTCTGCTCCTCCTCCGTCGCGGCGCCGCAGTCACAACTTTGAATCTAAATCCCCTGATGAATTTTTCATCGATCAAGAGCGATATCTTGATCTTCCTCCGGATTCCGACCAACCAGGTATTGCATCAATATTCTCTTAGTTGCGTTTGTTCAATCCGGGAATTTTAAATGTTTGATGTTGACATTTGCTGTTAGTCTGTCAAAGTATTATCAAAATTTCTTGCTATACTGTGAAAGGTGCTTGGAAACATTTGAAACTGAATAAAAATGAGCCAGCTTTTAACTGTTTGAGATTCCTCCAGCTGACAGGAAAATCAAATTAATCCAAACAGTTTTGTAAATTGTAAGAAATAGAGGATATATTAATTTTTCAACATATATTTAGCTCAATTTTCTTGTGATAACTGGAAAATTAGGTTCCAGCTTTAATTGACTCTCTTCTCTCGAGAATGCCTTCAGATCTCAATTTAGTATCTGGGATTTTAAAATAATCAAGACAAGTCAATTGGTTGCTCCGCTAGTCCATTCCATAGAACTGGTGCAATATCTGTTATCTAGCAATTTTGCTGCTGTAATCCTTTTCTGAAAGAGGGGGATGAATGGTTTAATAGTTTTTAGTTTTTGCTGCTATCATACTTTCTTTGCCATATGCTTTGAAATTTGCAGGATGGATTTCCTATGACACTTCTTCCAGTTACAAGTAAGACTTCCAGAATTTCAGAAAGTTCTCTTTTTTAGTTTTTCATGTTTATCTCTAATGATTCTGTAAGTTGTAGTATTCTTTATAGTTTATAACACATCATCTAAGCATCATATTTAAATTTTCTTGTATCCAGAGGTTGAAGATGATGAAAAACCATCCGCACAGGACAGTTATAATTCAGTTGCCTTCTCTTATGGGAATACTAATGATTTTGCTGATCAGAAGGATACTGATGGTGTGATCGAATCCACTGGATATCTCCCTCCCTTTGCAGTTCCTGGTGCCAATTCTCAAAGCTTGGTAAGCCTTTTCTCTTGAATCATAGGTTCTTGTGCTTTCTTAGACGATGTTTGTTTTTTTACTTGCTGATTATATTTTCCCAGTACTGCCCATTATAATTGTCAAGGTTCTGTATATCATCTGAGGCTCACCATGTCAGATTTACAGATGCTTGGAGCAGGGATGGACCACTTTTCATCTAAGGTTGCCGTACACGGGCACCTTCTGTCCCTTTGATGTCATGGCAAAGGGCTGTGCAGGTGGGATTAGGAAATTAAAAATTTCCTTCGAGGACTGCTAGTTTACTAATTCTGATGACAAATATTGTGTCACTCATCTAATAGAGCTCTTCCTTTGGTCTGTTCTTGTAATGTTGGGTTACAGATATTTTCAGGTTCATGTGATGCCCATCACCACTTAGATTTTTAAATGCTCTGTTAAATTTATGGCTCTGATCTGCTTTTTGAGGTCTTTGTTACTTATCACTTCTAACAAAATTTTCCTTCCTGTCGCTTCTGCCCCACTTTTGCAGCCTCCTACAGAAAAGGTACATCAGATAATAGCAAGGACTGCGTTGTTTGTCAGCAAACATGGTGGCCAGTCAGAGATCATTCTGCGGGTAAAACAAGGGGATAACCCAACTTTTGGGTTTCTGATGCCAGATCATCATCTTCATGCATACTTTAGATATCTTGTCGAACACCCCGAGCTGTTGCATACTGAACTTGATGAAACATCTCACGGCGAGAGAAGAATAGCTGGTAGCGAGCATGGTAATTCACATAATGCTGGGGGAGCATTGTCCTTACTTGGCTCTGTATATGGGTCTGGGGAGGATGAGGATGGTGATGCTGCTGCCAATCCTACTCTTGCTCATGATATGGAGAAGGTCGAATCCGTGGAAGTTGCTGTGAAGGATGAGCCTACATCCAGGAAGCATATCCTGTCTAACAAAGAGAGTATTCCTGCTGTGAAGAACTCTTCGATCACAGTTTTGAAACCTAAGGTTCTTAAAAGCAGTAAGAAGGATGGTAGTTCTACTTTGTGTTCTGCGATGGAAGATAAATCAAAGAATGATGTGATTGGAGCAACTTCAAAACCACCTATTATAGAGCCTCCACTGGAATTTAAAAGATTGATAGATAAGCTTGTTGAATTTGTAATGAGAAATGGGAGACAGTTTGAGGCTACTCTACTTGAGCAAGATAGTAAGCATGAGAGATTTCCTTTCCTTCTTCCATCCAATCAGTATCATCCCTACTACTTAAAAGCACTTCAAGGTGCTAAAGAGGTATGATATCACTTTTTCTTAAATTTTTCATCGTTATCCACTGAAGCACATGAACTGACAGAAATGGTGTACGAGGTTGCCTCATTCTTCCATTATTTCAGCCATCTGCATTATATTCTAATTTATTTCAAATTTGATCGTAGCTAATCATGGTTCTGGTAGTTATATTGTATATAACTCATAAGATGTGGGTTTACTCTTTGATAGACCAGAGAATGTCTGCAGTCTAACTATAAAGAAGATATCAGGGTAGTTTCCGAGTCATCTCAGAAATGTTTTGAAGCTTGGCTTAATTGTATTATAATCATAGACATTGTCAAGTGGTTGTTAGCTGTATGTGGTAATTGGATCAGATAAAGCAAGCTTGTAGCACTTAAAACCTTGCACAATTAACAATGTCTTTGTGTGCTTGTTTTTCTTTCCAGTCAATCTTGAATGAGCTCAATTGATCCTGAATAGATCGAATCATGTGCATGTGTTGCACTGTTACTTCCAGAGATTCTAGAAAGCAATGAAATCAAGTGTGGTGTTCTTGTAATATTGATAAGCGTTCATTCCTTGTTTACTTGGTTTTTCATTTCTTGTTATTTATATTGTTATGCAGTCAAAAGTTAATGGCAAGAGTTATTCTGGAAGGGATGATCTAGGACGGCCTGGGATAAACAAGAAAGCTTCTGCTGTCAGGGGAAATGATCTTTCATACACTTCTGATCTTGGTGATGTGCCTTTTGAATCTGACAGAAAAGAAAAGTTCAAGATGGTTATTGGAAAATCAAAGAAAGAAGAACATGAGGCCGAAAAAGGAACTCAGGAAAGTGGAGTAACTGTTGATGCTGCAGCAGCAGTTGCCATACTTCAAGCTGCCATGCGGGGAATCAAGAACTCTGATTCTAATAATAATCTCAATAAATGTCCAAGTGGGAATGCTTCTCTTGGATCCGTTGGAGGAGATGATTCTTCAGTTGCAAACCTATCGGAAGAGCAAAGGCGGAAAGTGGAGAGGCTGAAAAGGGCCAAGATGTTTGTAGCAATGTTGAAAAGTGGAGCTGTCCCCACTAAAGCTGGGACATCTAGGGGCTCATCGCTTGAGCCTCAAGAAACTGGAGGGTTGAGGTCTGGGGGTGAGCTTAATCAAAACAACCTAGAAAGAGAAGGAAGCTTACCACCTGCAATTGTGAACAAGCCCGTTGCCACCGGATCTTTAGTTGAGAAGCAAACTGAGCAACCCTCAGCGACAGGTTTCTCAGGCGAGAAGCAAACTGAGCGACTCTTGAAAAGAAAGTATCGCTTGAAAAATGGAGGATGTGGAGATGATAGTGATAGAGAGGATCGTGAAGAGGATCACTCCAGAAGATCCAGGAGAGATGATGGTAATGACAAAAGAAGGTTCCAATCTCATTCTTCAGAGAAGAATGGAGGGGAAAGTTTTCAAGAGGGCAGGGGCCGTGACCGCTGTAGATCTACCCAAGAGGATGATGGGGTTGAAGGTGGACGCAAGGGAGAAAGAGACAAAAAACACAAAAGAACTCACAGATCAAGATCCAGGAGACAGAAGGAAGACGATGGCCATGGAAATGCAGTTGAAAAGGAGCGTAAACACCGTAGAAGGCACAGGTCTCCTTCTTCGGAGGAAAGTGAGAACGAAGAAGAAAGCAATATATTAGATAGGGAGCACAAGCGTCACCATGGGGATCATGATTATGAAGAGGAAAGAGATAAGAAGCACCGTGAAAGCCACTCAAGGAGGCACAGTTCAAGATCCAGGAGACATGAAGCGGATCATGAAATTGAAAATGCAGTAGAAAAGGAGGATAAGAGCTATAGGAAAAGACATTCGTCTCATTCTTCCTACGATGATGAAAAGAATGAAGTTGAAAGTAGTGAAAACGATGATGATCTTCGTGAAGACAAGGATCATAAACGATCTAGGAAGAATAGCCGTTCTCATGATAGCTCAAGGAGGAGCAAAAAGCATCGTTCGCATCGGTCTTCACATCACAGCAGGGACAAGCAACGTCACAAGAAAACACATTCTTCTAGAGACGAGGAATCTCGGCACCGCCACAAGCATGATAGCTCTTCGGCTGATGAGCCCCAGCAGCATGCTGCCTTGGAGCAATCCGAAAGAGAAGGCTGTGGCGAATTGGAAGAGGGAGAGATCAGCTCTAAAGTGTCGGAAGAGACGAATGTCGATGGAATGAGTTCCCAGCAGAGGGCCCCATCTCAACCCTCTGATGACACTGAAATTCCAGGTGATTTAAGGGCCAAAATCCGTGCGATGTTGATGGCAACTCGATCGTAGTTGTATTAAATGAATCAAAGTTTTGTTATATCAATAGAAATTGTTTTCCTGTTTCAAAAGTATGGAATTTATTGGAAGAGTGGTGTTTTCTTGACTGAGAATTCTTTGAAGTTGGTCGAACTCAACTAACGAATGTGTTGGTTAATTAGTTTAATGAATAAACAATCGAGCATGTGAACCAAACAGATATGTTCATTAACAAATATTCCAACATGTTCACAAAAGAGACTAATTTAAAATCTAATGCTTAACACTTTGTTTGATATGTTACTAGTACTCCATTAATATAATTGTATGAATCAAATTTATTTATATTATAAACAACTCGAAACATCATCAATCTGTCTAATGTGTTCAATCAGCTTTAAAATCCTTGCAATTAGGTCAATTCACCATAATTAAATCTGGAATAAAATATATATATCATACAATTTACATATAAGTATCTCTGTCATATAATGTCGGTCTTGAGATTTGAATTTGAGAACAGTTATTGTTGAACCGGTTGCAGCAATAAATATATATATATATAAATATATTATAAATAAAATTATTCTTTAGAAATTAACTTTAAATTCTATGGTAAATCATTAACAAAGGATAAAATAAATTATGAATCAAAATAATAAAATACACCATGAACTAAATATTAAATTGTACTCCGTAAAATAGGATATGAGGTACAAAAGTAAATGACAAGAGTTCCAGAAGTAGTGTTTGCTATTAAAGCTTATACAAGATGGATGGACCATAATAATCTTTTTTGTGTAACAAAGGGTAATTTGTAGCACAACAGTGGATCAGTGATTAGGGTTTGAGTGCTTAACTTTAAACAAAGGTTTTGCTCAACTTCAGTATGATCAGCTCAGGGGCGGAGCTAGATAAATGTTTTAGGGGGCTAAAAAAAAAATTATCGTGATCATCATTTACAATACCTACATCCGCCCATTAAGATACTATTTTCCTTTTGTGCGTGGATTAAAGAATACTATTATTTAATATGTAGTGGACAATTGTATTAGTAGTATGTGTAGATCTTACATTTCTATAAAAACAGAAATGGTACCCTTAGTGGACAATTGTATTAGTAGTATGTGTAGATCTTACATTTCTATAAAAAACAGAGATAGTACCCTTTGAAGTTGACACCCAAAATTGTCAAATGATACATTTGGAGTGAACGAAGGGACTACAAAATACTAATTAATTTGTAATATAAAACATATGAGTATATAATTTGCTATCAAAAAGAAATTAAAGATATTATCTTATAATCCTTGATTTCTAAAATTAAGGAAAGTGTAGATATACAATGCTTTCCTTGATTCAAAATAAGAAATTATAGAATCCTTAATAAGTAATAAATGTAGAATTTTTTTTTTTGATTTAAACATTTTGCAAGGAACTCATCATCAATTTTGTTTCGTAACTTTACTATTATTATTTTTTATTTTAATGAATTAATAAATGTTCTCTACTATTGATACTAAAATAATATTACTACTTATATTTAAAAATAATATTGAATACTCTTATGTAATACCCTCTCCGTCTCATTAAAGCTTTCATATTTCCTCATTTGTTTTGCCAAATACACTTTTCACATCCCAAAATAAAAAATAAAAAATCAATACAAATAACCTTTCAATACACTTTATTATTCTAAAAATGGTTCCACCACTTAACATACATAACTTATTTTATCTTTTATTTAATACTTAAAAACACTTGTACACTACACACTAAAATAAATTAATTAAACGACAGGCGAAATCATGCATTTTAATGTAGCAATCAAGTCGGAAAAGAACGTAGACATTCAGCTTCAACATGTTGAAAGCTGCAAAAGAAATTCTCTCGTATGACCAGAATTCATCTTTTAACAAGAATATGCAATTAACCACTTTATATAAATTTTGATCAAGAAAGATACTTTCAAACATGGCATGTGTGTATACAGTGTCTATAGATGTATATATCACAAAGGGGAGGGACATTAACGACTCAACTTGTCATCCAAGAAATATTATATACATGATTGAGTTAAAAATTGGAGCAGATTAGTGAGAAAAAGGGAATTCTGATGCATGCGTGTGAAAGAAAGTATAATCTATGTTATGGAAAAAGGGAATTCTCCGTCCCTTTCTCTCTCTCTCTCGCCGGCGACGGACTTTTCAGTGTGGCGAGGGAGAGATGAGAAAGGGAGACAGAGGGCTTCCATCTCACGTCTTCTCTTGCATGCATTCATCAACCTATAGTAATGACTCTCTCTATTTATAACCAATACTTGCTATTAAATATGGTATTACTTGGAGACTAAGATTTTTAATTATCTTATCTTATCTAATCTATAATTAATATTACTATTTTACCAGCTCATTACTTGCCTCACAACCCATTATCTAATCTTTAACCGGATCAAATAAGAGACCAACTCTATTTTATAATGGATCAAATAATAGTAATGAAATTGTTTTAAAATAATATTTTTTTAATTATAAAATAAATTATTTTATAATAACTGTTCAATATTCAAAGTAAATTTTTATATTAAAACATACCTCATAAATAATTATATTAAAATATAAATATCCTTATGAAAATAATATAATTAAAACTTTGTGGTACATTCAATTGCAAATAATACATGGTTTGTTCGATTAAGGTATTCAAACAATTTAGAATACGTAAAATATGGGTCACTTACTAGGAGGTACATAAAATAATGCATAATTGCTGTAAGCTACATGATTCAACGTACTATAACTCATAACTACACAATTATGATTGTGATACCATAAATACCCCTATGTATTTGCACAATTTGGTTTTGCACAATTTTGCTTTTGCACATTTTGTTTGCACATTTTAAATTCCGGCAGCAGGTAGCGGCAGTCAACGGCCGGTCAACGGTCCATTGATTATTATATAGACAAGTATAGATTAAAATATTGTAAGACATGTTGGTCCATTGATTATTATATAGTAAGTAAAAGGGTGGGGAATGGTTTTATGGGGAAATGGTTTAAAGAGGCTATTAGTAGAAGGGTGGGGAATGGTTCGGAAATTGATTTTTGGGGGAAGATTGGTCAGGGAAAGGTAGTTTGAAGTATAATATCCAAGATTGTTTCAAAATTGCATTAAGAAAAATGAGAAGATTAATGAGATGGGAGAGTAGGTTGGGGAGGAGCGGAAATGGGGTTGAGAATGGAGAAGACCTCTTAGGAGTTTTGAAACTAACGATTTTGATTCTTTGTTGTTCAATATAAACAGGTACATGTTATCAAAAAAAACAAAAGATACATGGAGATGGAATTGTTGTTCAATATAAACAGATATATGTTATCAAAGAAAACAAAAGATACATGGAGATGGAACTCAAGCAACAAAGAGACCTACATTGTCAAAGAAGTATATAAAATTTTGTGAAGTAGGAAAATATCTAGAGAACAAGAAGATGGAGAGGTGTATAATAATATATGGAAAATGCTGCAATCCCAAAAGTACAGCTCATGGTTTGGAAAACAATTCATGGAAGACTCGCCACAAGGGTTAATCTGAGAAGGAGAAATTGTCTACCTTTGAATGTTGATGTCATGTGCCCATTGTATAAAATTAGCGAGGAAACAGACGAACATTTGTTACTCCATTGCAGTTGGAGCTCAAATTTTTGGTCTGAATGTCTCAAATGGATGGGGGTAAGTACTCCTCTACATGAATCGATCAAAAGTAACTTGTTGTTTGGAGGTCTGTTTCAGTTAAAAATTGGTTAGTATATTGCTTTATGGGTTTGGATGTGTGGTGTATGGTTAATCTGGAGAATGAGGAATGATATTGTGTTTGAAGATGGAAAATGAGATGTTATGAAAATTTTTAATGACATGAAATGTAGGGTTTGAAGTTGGATTAGGAGAAGGAAGAAGACATCTTATAGCAACATGAATTTTCAATCTTAGTGGAAAGGAGGGTAGGAGAAAGGTAGTTTGGAGCAAAACGTTTACACTTTAACTACAAATTGACAATAGGTATAGTAAATGGACAAGGATATGTTTTGAAAAGAGATTAGATGTATCTCGATGGTGATAGTGACTATGAGTGTTTTGATAATTTCTTCTTTCTTGTAACCATTACATGACTCTTGTATTGGGGTATATCTCATTAGCCCATTATATAAATAAGGGCAAAGGTTCACATTGGCCCTCCATCTTATACCACCGGATCTAGTAAGCCCCAGAACTTTTATTTTCTTCATTTAAACCCTTATGTCATTGAATTGGATCAAAGAAGCCCTTCTTCTTTTTTAAATAAAACAATGAAACCCACATGGTAAAAATTGATGCAACGGTGTTAGAGTTGTCAAACTGTCATCCACGATTTCCATTAGCTTCCCTTCTCTTAGTTTCCCAACAATGATTATTGGGAAGAATTAGAACTTCCATCAGCTATTAATTCAAAGCTAAGTAGCAGTTATGCATGATCTGCAATAGTGTGCAGGTAGGACAGGGCTTTGGCTACATCCAGTGCAATTCTGCATCTCAATTCCCATAACAGGCAGCCGCCGCCGCCCCTCAAATTGGGGAAAATCCATTTGTCGAGAGATCTGTTGTGGAGGAACTGATACACGATAAAGCGAGGCCCGACAATGCAATGCAAGTCGCAACTTCGGATTTGAAGACCTTCTCGCCCCTCTCTTCTCCGATGTCGATCCGCTTCACCCGGAGTGCCGTCGCTCAGTATTACTTTGTAGACGGCGCCGGATCCTCCACGGCCTAAGAGAGATCGGAATCCGTCGATGGCTTTCTCCAGTTCGCGGTGGCAAAACTTGGTGGGGACTCCGGGGACCTTGCATAAAAAACTGTATTCAATCCGAAGCTCGCGGCCTTGCGAATCAATCTACCTCTCCAGTTGCTTCCGACGGCTGCTGTAACGGATTCGAGAACCATGATGACGGCAAAAATGGCGGTGAAAGAAATCTGAAGGAGTAGGAAAGGGAAAGAAATTGGGTTTCAACTCTCACATATCTAACGCCGTTGTATATGCTTTTAACGGAAGGGTTTCATTGTTTTATTTATTAAAGAAGGAGGGCTTCTTTGATCTAATTTGATGACATAAAGGGTTTAAATGAAAAAAATAAAAGATCAGGGGCTTACTTGATCCGATAATATAAGATGGAGGGGCTATGTGAACCTTTGCCCTATTAATAATACTACTAAGTTTTGTTGTCCAAAAAAAAAAGTAAGTAAAATATATTATTAGTAGTTAAAGTATTTTTACATCTTAAAATTATAATTTAATTTATCATTCATCATACTTAAATAAAAAAAAAAACTTTGTATATAATTACGCATGAATTCTTGTGCGTGGAAATTAAGAATTTTTTTTAATGTAAAAAGATGTGTAAAATTATTAGAATATGTATAAAAAGGGATATTTTACATAATTTAACGGAAATAGTGTGTAAAATTGTTGGAATATAGGTAAAAAAGTGAATAGTATATATTTTTTAATTTCTGACAACGTGCATAAATGTTGAGTGAAGGGAGTGTACACTAATGTGCCTCACTATAGATAATTTTGACAATATATATTTTTAATACTAATAAAATTGAAATTCTATGAAGAGAGGTATATTGTACTCCAACTCATTTCTTGATGACGTAACAAACAAAGAAAAAGATAAAACAAAGTTTCAAACTTATTTTCTAATTAAAGAAAAAAATTATTAGTAAGAATAGTAACAGGAGTAAAAGACAGTATGAATTACATCTTTCAATTCCCAAAATTGATTACATTAAAATTCAATAAATTGATCAAGAGAGTAGAAAATTAAAAGTCCAAATAACTGTAGTTATTAAGACCCATTCAAATTTAGGTTATTACAGACTATAGGTTTGCTTCTCCCCATCTCTTGTAAACCTATCCCAACTCTCTAGAAGAGTGCATTTACACTCGTGCTCTTAGAAATCTCAGTTTTCTTCAAATAATTTGTTGTTTACCCAACAAACTTGAATACTCAAGTCTTTATTTTCTGTGCTTCACACTTTACTTTCTGTGTAGCCTTGTGGCTGATCGGCTATTCCACAATCTTCATAAAGTGCAAAAAATGAAACATTCCTTGTGATTTGATAACACGTTAGAAGAAAACAAATAGAACCATCTCAATTTGTCATGAACATATTGCCCAGTACATGAGAATTAGTAGGAAGATAGTAGCATGTTCAATATGCATATACGGGTGCAGCACCTGTGAACCCTCCTCCTTTAACCGGGCTTGGGACCGGCTGTGCTTCACAGGCGGAGTTAAACAAGTTGTACATTCACCACATAAAAATAATTAAATGACAGGCAAAAGCATGCATTTTACAACTAACAATGAAGCACACACTGAGAGTACAGACATCTTAAGAAATAAACCTATAATATCAGAATCTATCTATTCTCTATCTGGGTTTATTTAGTTCTAAATTCTGTAAAAGTTTAGACCACATCACTTCTTAAATAACCTTTGATTTGTTAAACCACAGCATAAACATGCAAGACAATAGAGAATCAATCAATCTCGTGAAGGAAAACACTTCATGGTAGCAAAGAAAGAGTCCAACACTAGCATTGTCATAATCCAAATTGGGGAAGGAAACCAGTAGTAACACCAACATCAAAGACAGTTCCGCTATCTCATCCATACACACAGGTATTTCACTATCCACTTCTCGAGTATACACACAAAGATTTGTCGCATAAAGATGACTTCAGAAGCTGACAATCACAGAGAAGGCAACAATTGAGACTCCGATGCAAACTAGTTGATCTTCAATATTGACTACCAACCACCAGCCAAAATCTGGGTAACTAAATGTACCAGATAGACAAAATGCAGTATAAATTCAACTGATAGATTGAATTAGCAATCCCATTCACATGTACACCAAAAGGTCTTGATATTATTGCATTTCAAAGCACTACTCAGAAATAATGACCATGTCTAAATGCACCACAAGCGACTCTTAAAAACCTCCATATGCTCACAGTTGTATCACGAGACGTTAAGATGTCATCCTTATCAATAAATATCCTCTCTAATCAAATGATTCATCTGTGATAAATATCCCAATTCCAAATGCATATTTAGTCTCAACTGTCAAGCTGTTCACCAAACAAAATGTCACCAGGAAAGGAAATAAGGAATCAAGTGTATAAAAAAAAAAAAAAAAAAACCCTCTTGTAATCAGTATCAGAACAGAAGGAAGAGTAGACTGATATACTCATGGAAACTGAACCCATAAGAAGAAAATAACTGGCGACCCCAGGAATTCCTCAATCACCTCAGAGTGTCCATCAAAGCAGAGAAACATAGTCCGATGAGATGTATAGGTTCAACATATACGAATTGAAGTTGTATTGAAACAATGTACATTCCAGAGTTAATCACTTCACTGAAAATAATAGACAATCACTAACATTTAGTTCAAAACATCTCCACGGTCCAGCATTCTTGCAAACTTAGAGACAAAATCTTCAAAGAAGAGCGAGATACTAAGGATTGAACAAAATGAAACTGGTGAAAAAATCTGACAATCCAATCGCATGAAAACCGAGGACACAATACCCCTGTATGCCCACAGAAGAACATTCTGTACAAGTAGAAGTTTCACATTAACCAACACAAAATTAGGCCACCTTTAAATCACAACTGCAACAATGTAGCATCTTCAAAATAAGATCAACTGATATAACCAAAAGGACGCCAGGAAATAATGTGAACCCGCACAACTCTCCTAAAAGAAAAAGTATCAACCCAGATGCATGTATCATCATGTCGGAGCACATTTTTCAGAAAATTGACAGAAAAAAATGAAATATTTGAGTGCAAATAAGGTATCATTAAAAAGTTATAGCAAAGAGACAAGAATACATTACCATCATTGGACTCAAAGTACACAGCAGTCATTTATACCTCGGAAGAAGACAGGCTTATAGCTTAAAGCACCACAAAAACCATTAATAACTAGTGAAGGCCTTGATTTCCATGAAAATCCAGAGTTAAAGCAAATGGAACAGATGAAGAGTGATTACAGGTATTCAAAAAACAGGAGACGGAGAGTGATGACATGGACTGAAGAAAATGGCAAACACAACCTGGATACTCGTTATATGCACTTTTCCTTCCTAGCCTACACATGACATATCCAAGCAAGCAGTTGAACGTTCCGATTAAATATTTCCCTCGCAGATTGAGTTCTATGCACGAATAGGCAATAAAAAGGAAACAACTGGTCAATCAACAAATAACAATCCTGTGAACCAATCCTGTGAACTTAAGGCTGAAACAAATATTATTGAAACCAAAACCAACTGTTTTGTAGTCATGAGAGCCTCTCAGAATCAGCATGATCATGCGAGGATCAATATCTTCTTTCAGGAAAATGCAGATTTTATTCCTACCTGGTAGAGTTAGCAGAATGGGTTTTCAAGCTGTATAAGGCCATACCATGAAAAAATAAGATATTATAATTTCCTCCCTAAACCACAAAATTCACAGTTTTCTGCTGTCCTGTAGTTTCATCGTTTCGTCTTATTTAGAGTTTGATTGAATAAAAAGAACCAGGATATATAGAACATGTCGGATTCTTCTAGTAATGCAATAAAGGTGAAGCAAACTATCTATTGTAGCCGTGTGTACCTCTCTGGCTCTCTCTGAAATGCCCAATAATCTGCAACCTCAGGAGAAGGAGATTAATTAGCTTCTGAAGGTTATACTCCTATTCCTACTGTGCAAGGACCAATCTTCATACTAGAAAATTAGTTTATTTTTTTTTTAAATCCAGTATAGTCAATAGAATGGAGTTTGAGCTGGCGAGGCATTGCAACATGAAAGAAAGCATTGCAATGTAACAACTTGACAATAAGTAAAATTTCATTCACAACTTGATGACCATCAATCTCTTTAGAATAATACTGAACTGATATATCATAGAATACCACACAAAATAAGGTGAACTAGCACAACTCTCCTGAAAGAAAAAAGTACCCAAATAGATGCATGGCTATCATCATTCTTGGTGCACAATTCTCTACAAATTGAAATATTATACATACTTAACGACAAATAACATACACAATAAATCAACAGATGGATGAAGAAGGTAAAGCCTACAGCAAGAAAATATCTAACCAGAATCACCTTGACGCAAAATCAGCAACATGCTTTTTTTACCTCACACGGAACCACCACCATAACCATCGATAACCAAGATAAGCCTTATGAAAAACAAAAGGTAACCGAGAAAAGCCTTATGAAAACCAAGAGGTAAAACAAAACATCAGATGTACAGGAATTACATGGCAGCAAAAAACAGAGCTGAGGAAAATGGCAAATGCAACAATGAGAATTTTCACTATGAACTTATCCCAACCATAGTAATTCCCATTATGAACTTATCCCTGAATGTCAATACATATCCAAGTAGTGCAACACTTTTGATGAAATCTTCCCTTGCAGATCAAGTCCTATGAACACAGAAATATAAAAGAAGCGCAGCTTAGGAAGACCAAACGGGTAAGTATCTCCAGAAAATTAAAGATTAAGATAGAACATTATTGTTGAGACCAAACCAAATATTCTTCTAGGCTTCTAGCGATGAAAACCAACTGGCACCTATCTCAAAAACAACTTCACAGTTAGGGGACAGCAGCATTGCAACATCACACTTCCTAGCAGATCAAAAACTATGAACATGCCAATATAAAGAAACAGAAAGCAGCAGCTTGAAGAGGCCATATAAGTAACTAAAATAGAACATTGCTAAGACTGAACCACAGATTCTTCTAGCGATGAAAAACAGCTTGAACCCCTCTTCCAGAACCAACTTCACATTAAGGGCACAACACAGGTTTACTTACCAAGCCAGGATCACACCCTTTCCCAGATAAATATTGGTTCTATTATACAAAGTACGGTCAAAAGAACAGTGTTTCAAGCTTTATAAGATATGATGAATAAATTAACTAAGCCATGAAATTCGCAGATATTTACCTATCCCTTAGTATATTAGTTGAATTTTGTTGTATGCTAGAACCAGGATATATTGGTATTCTTCTAGAGATGTAATGAAGGTGATGCAAAAGACTTCCAGACTCTGCAACCGCCACAACCTAAACATACCAAAGGGAATTTGGAGACACAACAATATGCTTGGTGCTGGGAAATGAGAACTTAAAGCTTTCAGCGGACAGGAAACCAGAGCAAACCCAAATTTCAGAATCACAATGCAGAAGAGGAAGCAAAACAGACTGCATAGAACTATCTTTATCTGCCCAACTCCTTCGCTAAAAAAAGGATAGCATGTAACTGGCACAGATACAAGAACAGAAGCAGGCAAAATAATAATAACAATGATAATAAGAATGATCATATTTCAAATCAATTACAAGCAAAATAAGAAAATAAGCTAAAGTGGTTTTGTTGGGAATTAAAATCAAGAGTTAGATGAGAAGAGAAAAAAGATGGCAAAGAATACACAAATATTAATACTTGATGTACAAATATAATGGTGGTATCCAAAATTAATGTGATTATTTTCATGCAACACTCAGAAAACCAGGTAGAGCATCAGAATGGTAATTATTATGTACGAGAAAATAGATGTTTCCCAGCAAAGAATAATATGAACGAGAAGTAAATGCAGAGTGTTGACATGGACTGAAGAAAATGGCAAACACAACCTGGATACTCGTTTATGCACTTCTCCTTGCTAGCCTACACATATGACATCCAAGCAAGCAGTTGAACATTGCAACGAAATATTTCTCTTGCAGATTGAGTTCAATGTACGAAAAGGCAATAAAAAGGGAACAGCTGATCAATCAACAAATAACAATCTCCCGTGAACTTAAAAGGCTGAAACATATATTATTGAAACCAGAATTAACTGTTTTGTAGTCATGAGTGCCTCTCTGAATCAGCATAATCATGTGAGGATCATTATCTTCTTTTAGGAAAATGCAGATTTTATTCCGACCTGGTAGAGTAAGCCGAATGGGTTTTAAAGCTGTATAAGGCCATGAAAAAATGAAACTCACAGTTTTCTGCTGTCCTGTAGTTTCATCGTTTCGTCTTATTGAAGGAGGCCTTTAGAGTTTGAGTGAATAAAAAGAACCAGGATATATAGAAAATGTCGGATTCTTCTAGTAATGCAATAAAGGTGAAGCAAACTATCTATTGTAGCCATTTGTACCTCTCTCTGAAATGCCCAACAATCTGCAACCTCAGGAGAAGGAGATTAATTAGCTTCTGAAGGTTATACTCCTATTCCTAATGTGCAAGGACCAATCTTTCTTGATACAAAATTTGTTTTTTTTTAATCCAGTAGAGTCAATAGATTGGAGTTTGAGCTGGCAAGGCATTGCAACATGAAAGAAAGCATTGCAATGTAACAACTTGACAATAAGTAAATATTTCATTCATAACTTGACGCCCATCAATCTCTTCAGAATAAGACTCAACTGATATATCATAGAATACCACGAAACAAGGTGAACTAGCAAAACTCTCCTGAAAGAAAAAGTATCCAAATAGATGCATGGCTATCATCATTCTTGGTGCACATTTATTGACAAATTATACATACTTAATGACAAATTACACTAGAAATCAACAAATGGATGAAGACGGTTCAGTGTTCAGCAAGAAAATATCTAACCAGAATCATTTGGACGCAAAATCAGCACCATAATAATCAATTCGATAACCAAGAAAAGCCTTATGAAAAACAAAAGGTAACCGAGAAAAGCCTTATGAAAACCAAGAGGTAAAACAATACATCAGATGTACAGATATTACATGGCAGCAAAAAACAGAGCTGAGGTAAATAGCAAATGCAGCAGAGGAAATTTTCACTATGAACTTATCTCAACCATAGGAATTCCCATTATGAACTTATCACCGAATGCCGACACATATCCAAGTAGTGCAAAACTTTTGATGAAATCTTCCCTTGCAGATCAAGTTCTATGAACACAGAAATATAAAAGAAGCGCAGCTTAAGAAGACCAAACGAGTAAATATCTCCACCGAATTAAAGACTAAGACATAAATTATTGTTGAGACCAAACCACATATTCTTCTAGCGATGAAAACCAGCTGGCACCTCTCTCAAGAACAACTTCACAGTCAGGGGACAGCAGCATTGCAACACTTTTGAAGAAATCTTCCCTTGCAGATAGAGTTCTATGAACACACCAATATAAAAGAAACAGAAAGCAGCAGCTTGAGAAGGCCATATAAGTAACTAAAATAGAACATTGTTAAGACCAAACCACAGATTCTTCTAGCGATGAAAAACAGCTTGAGCCCCTCTTCCAGAACCAACTTCACATTAAGGGCACAACACAGGTTTACCTTCCAAGCCAGGATCACACCTTTCCCAGAATAATATAGGTTCTATTATACTATGTAAGGCCAAAAGAACAGTGTTTCAAGCTTTATGAGATATGATGAATAAATTAACTAAGCCATGAAATTCGCAGATTTTTACCTATCCATTAGTATATTAGTCTAGTCTTATTGGAGGAGGCCTTCGAATTTTGTTGTATGTTGGAACAGGGTATATTGGTATTCTTCTATGTAATGAAGTTGATGCAAAAGACTTCCAAACTCAGCAACCGCCAACATACCAAAGAGGAATTTGGAAACACAACAATATTCTTGGTGCTGGGAAATGAGAACTTAAAGCATACAGCAGACAGGAAACCAGAGCAAACCCCAAATTCTAGAATCACGAGGCAGAAGAGGAAGCAAAACAGACTGCGTAGAACTAACTTTATCTGCCCAACTCCCTGGCTAAAAAAAGATAACACGTAACCAGGCAGAGATACAAGAACAGAAAACAGGCAAAAAAAAGGAAAAAAAGAGAAAGAATGATCATATTTCAAAATCAATTACAAGCAAAACGAAGAAAAAAAGTTGAAAGGTTTTGTTGGGAATTAAAATCAACAATTAGATAAGAGAAAACAGATGGCAAAGAATATGCAAATATTAATGCTTGATGGACAAATATAATGGCAGTAACCAAAATTATTGTGCTGATTTTCATATAAAACTCAGAATACCAGGTAGAGCATCAGAATGGTAATTTACGTCAAAGCAAAGAATAATATGAACAAGAAACAGCTCAGCTTATACAAAAGGCGGTAGAAATAACCAATGCTAGTAAAGCAAGCTCCCAAGTTCCATGAAAATCCAGACGTCAAGCAATATATCTGAATGCAAAGATTCACCTCGCGATAAGGTTATGATATCATTCCAAATTTTCCGGAGTCATTGATAAAGCTTCTCTTCAAAACATGATCATATGTACAAGTTCCAATTTATATGACCCTATCGATAACGTGCAGATCTTTGAAGACAATTCAAGCTCAACCTAAAAATCTTTGAAGACAACTCATTGGAAGATCAATTTAAATCTCAAACGATTTAAAGATCAATATGAATCTCAAAATCTTAAAGATCAATTCAATCAATCTCTCAAAAATGTTATTGCATACTCTTGTAGAATCTCTGAAGATAAATCCGTACATAAAAATTCAAAATCTTTGAAGATCAATTCAATCAATCTCAAAAAATTATTGTAGACCCTTCTAGAACCTTTGAAGATCAATCAGAATCTTAAAATCTTTGAAGATGAATTCAATCAATCTCAAAAAAGTTACTGTAGACTCTTCTACCACCGGATCATAAACGAAGGCAATAAAGAAAACGCGTCAAAACTCTCAATAAGATAAAACATCAATCATCTTCAAACAAATTCAGCTTCATGATCTTAATCTAGTCTTCAATCTTCAATTCAATCTCTTCAATTATTTTAAATATGAATACGAATTTTCAGATCCGCAAAGAATCATCTCAAAATTATATTATTCCAACCGAGAAGAAATAATGAAGGCATCCCTATCAGAAAATTGCAGCACTCAGTCTTCAACCAATCGTCATTACGAATCCGAAGAAAAGAATAACCAGATAATCCAATTACAGAAAAATCACGAAAACGATCCATTAACGGTGGTTAAAAAGATGAGCGATTAAGAAATTAAATTAAAGCAAGTAATGGGAGAATTCACAAATTAGCACAAAAGAAATCAATAAAGACGAAGCATGTGTAGTAGGCAATCCAAAACGATTAAATAAAAAGTGATTGAAACGTGTGGTTGAGGGGATTATATAGGTGTCTGGTGACGAAATTAACGGATAAGATTAACTTAATCGTACGGTGAGAAATAATTCTTATACTTGTCGGTAACGCAAGAGATTTCCTGACCAGATACAAATGGCTAAATAAATAAAGAAAAAAAAAATCGCATGAATTTCACGTGTTCGTTAGAAAGTAGGAAGAACTAACAAGTTTACTTTTCAGATTTTTTTAATATTTAAAATAGGGATTTTGTTAGTCCGGTAGAATTTTCATTTTTTCCTTTTTAGATCTTTTAGAAAAGATATTAACATTTTTAGACTTTAACATTTTTTCTTTTTAAATTTGTATGGGCACACTCCGTGTGTAGTATATTTTATAATGGCAAAAACTTTTGTGTCCCAGGACACACTGTGTCTTCATGTAAACATAAGAGTTTTAGCATTAAAACTCTGATGTCTCGAGGGTACAAGAACCTCACTTTTTATAAAAAAAAAATTATTACTACTATTTTTTTAAATATTATCACTTTCATTTATACTTATAAATTATTCATGAAATATATACTGTTATTACTTTTCGTTAATTTAATATCATTTTTTATTATAAATAGTACTCCCTCCATCCCGTACTTAAGTTCACCACACTATAGATACGGAGTTTAAGAAAAGTTATTTTTTGACAAACTTTATTGACTTTTTAGGGGTATTGTGGTATTTTTAGGTAATAAATAAATTATAAAGGATGTTATGTGTGTTAGGTGAGAGTGATATTTTTGAAATTAAAATAACTTTTGAGGTTGTTGGTTGATGTGAAGTTTTCTTTTTTGGGTGGTGTACATAAGTGTGGGACGGACAAAATGGAAAGTGTGAATATAAATATGGAACAGAGGAAGTATCACTTTTTATCCGTCTCATATAAATCATTCAGTGGAATGGTGATAAATAGATACGATATCAAATACTACTTATTTGTCGTTTTTATTTATGTTTCCTTATCATTTTTATTTATGTTTCTTTAGACTAGGAAGATAGTTTCCCAAGTAATATTAGTATTTGACCCGTCCAAACCCAAATGGGTAGGGATATCTTTAAATGAGTTTAGGATGGGTTTGTAAAATAAAAAAAAATAGGGTTTGGGGTTTTACATTTCGAGCTACCCGTACTCGTATATATAAGCATTCGTATAAGGTATCGATACCCACATAGTATCTATCCTTTTTAATACATACTCCCTCAGTCCTGCGTTAGAGTTTACATTTTCTATTTTGGTTTGTTCCAGACGGAGGGGTATATAGATTATAAATTGCATTTTTCTTAAAAAATATGTTCCTTCACCATTGTCTACTCCAAAAATTTTAAATTTTAATGAGGGCTTTTGTGACTTGTGACGATTTTATGATCATCGCAAATAATTTGTGACGGTTCCATCACAATTGCGACGATTTTTATGATGAGCATTTTTGCTGACAGCTTTTTGGGACCAGACCTTTGTATATATATATAAATTATATTTTTCCTACAAAAAATATGTTTCTTACCCATAGTCCACTACAAAAATGTTAAATTTTAGTGAGGGCTTTTGCGACTGCATGATTAGTTTTGTGAATGATTTGAGACCATCACAATTGCGATGATTTTTATGATGAGTATTTTTATTGATAGTTTTTTTGACGGTTTTTTGCGATCGAGCTTTGAGATGGTTTGAAGCCTTCATGAAGAAAAAAAATCAAAACAAAGGAAGCTAGATTCAAATCCTTGCTAACCTAGCGACTGGCTAACCAGCGAACCATTTGATTAGTGACTAACCATGATATATATTTTACTGGTATCCCTTTATTCAAGTGACTTTTAATTTCATTTAATTTTGCACCCTCACAAAAAAAATCCAAAACAAAGGAACAATGGCGGATGCAGGAATTCGACTTAGGGGAGCCCAATTAGTAAAGAAAATATTATACAAAAAATAAAATAAAATTACAGTTAAGAGAGAACATTCACCGTGGAAGATGATGTTTCATGGACAGTTGTAGTCTTCTTATAATATCGTTCCATACCTATTAAAAAAAATTACATTACAAATTAAATATAAAAAATTTTGAATAGAAATGAACCCTAATTCTCCCTTTAAAATCATTCCACTTAAATAAAATTTCCCTCAACAAAAATAAATTATTCTAAACTCTTCTACTAAAATAAAACCCTAATTTTTAAATATAATAATATTACATTTCACATAAAAAGAGCATAACAAATTTAATTTAATAAAATATACAATAATAAATTTAAATAAAATCTCAAACCCTAAATAAATTATTCTAAAATCTTTCTACTCACTAATATTTAATTTAATAAATTAAATTAAAATACATTAGAGAGATAGAGGAAGTTGAGAAAGAACAGAGGTGAAAAACACAGTTGAAAGGGGAATAATGATGTGGTCGACGTTGTTAGCAATGTGTGGGGTTGGGAACTTGAGATTTATATATTTTATTTTTATTTTATTTATAAAATTACTATTATACCCCTAAATTTTTTAGAAATTTCAAGTGCCCTGTGCCCTTGGCACCCCTTATGTCCGCCCCAGCAAAGGAAGTTAGATTCAAACCCTTGCCAACCTAGCAGCTGGCTAACCATCGAACCATTTTAACTTAACTAACCATGATCTATATTTTACTAGTATACCCTTTATTCAAGTGCCTTTTAATTTCATTTAATTCTGACGTCAAATTAGATTTGAACTCCCAAGTCCCACCTATAAGAAAGTGAAGGTTTCATGTGTGGACTATTGACTAGCTGATGATTTTAACATATATTAAAATAACTGTCCATTTTTACTTGGCATCCCACTTCAATAATTACATTTTTTAGTAAATTAGATCCATAAAAAATAATTAATAAATTATTAATACAACTATCCAATTTACTTTAAAATATTTAATATTCTTCGTGCAAAAAAAACAAACGTAACATTTACTTCGAGACGGAAGGGGTATATATATATATATTATACATTATATTATATTATATATTATATTATCTTAAGTATATTATAACAGAAACTTTTCTGACTGACATGTAGTCTTCGTAGCGCTCCAATGTGACGTGTAATTTTCTTAATTTTTTTGGATTTTTAATACTTTTTTTAATATTTTCCTTATTTACTTTTAATTAACTTTCTTATTTAATATTTTCTTTTTTAAATAATGTGTTATTAGATTATATAACATGAGTTATTTAATTATAAAAATACTCCATCCGTCCGGTTCTAAGGTATATGCTTGCATTTTTCACGTAGATTAAGTAGTATTATTATATGTAAAGTGGGTAGTTGTATTAGAGGGAAGTGATGGACTACATTATGTATTTTTTTACTAATAAATAGGAAAAATAGATACCTTTGAATCAGACGTAAAAAATAGTAAAATTGACACCTTAGAAACGAATGGAAAGAGTAAGAATAATAATTAAAGACTATGAGTAGTATACCACCGTTTTTTTTTTATATAAAATTTATGACCGGCCCCCAATTCGTTACTGTTGTGTGACTTGTGTTGTGTGATTTACCATTTTTTATTATTTATTTTTTGTTTTGTTTTTTTTAATTTAAGGTATATTTCACTCCTAGGGTTTAGGATTTATGGTATAATTATAATTTTACCCTTATAGTTTAGAGTATAATTTATCCCTAGGGTTTAGGGTATAATTGTAAATTTTTCCTTGTGATTTATGGTATAATTTATCCCTAAGATTTAGGGTATAATTGTAATATTACCTTTGTGATTTAGGGTATAATTTCACCCCTAAGGTTTAGGGCTTAGGGTAAAATTGTAATTTTACCCTTGTGGTTTAGGGTATAATTTATCCCTAAGGTTTAGGGTTTAGGTTATAATTATAATTTTACCTTTGTGGTTTAAGGTATAATTTATTTCTAGGGTTTAGGGTATAATAGTCATTTAAATATAATAAATTTAAAAAAAATAAAAAAAAACATTAATGAAAGAGCAGTAATTAATTAAGAATGGTGGGGACAGCCAACCCCACACATAAGTCGCCCACAACAGCTAACAAACCTTGTTCCCGACCCCACACTTAAGCCGTCATCACCAGTTTCGCAGGGTGAAAAACGTTGCTTCTAATCCTTAATTCAATTTCATCTTCCATCGTTCCCCGCCTACGTCAAATAGTCCCAGCCGTCATTCTGGAAACTACACCGTCCATTTTCCTCTTTCACGGCACCCCCTCTATTCTCATTTTTCTTGTAACTTCAGTTGTTTACCATAGCCAATCGCCTCACCACCGCCGGCTCATCTCCATCCCAGTGGTTTTTTTATTTCTCCAATCTCTACTCCTTGTAGCATCTCGTCTCATTTTCAACCTGACGTGCTAAAACGCTCAATAATCTCACAAAACACTCAAGAACACACTCACATGAAATAATAAATTTGAATAAAAATGTAAAGCTTGCACAAAGATGTATAGTGGTTCGGTTATGAATAACCTACATCCACTTTGGAGAGAAGAAACTTTATTATCACTCAATGCTTACAACCAAGAAGAGACTGATCTCAATCAACTACCTAGAAGTACAAAACGAAGCTCACAAACTGTCAAACTCAAAGTATGAAAAACTGATGGGATCAAACTATTTTGAGCCCTTATATCTAGCTAACCGCTCAACCTATTGATCCCCTTGAACCTCTATTAGATAGCCCTCACTTAGTAGTTGAGATGCAGCCACCTAGCCGGTCACAAGTAACTAGATAAACTACCCAAAAAACTGCTCCAACATCGGTTGCTCACCCTTGCACCAATTTGACAGTTTTTATCAGTTGTGTTGTTTGAGTTGTTGTAACAACTTCAACTGCTTCCAACTTGCATGAAACACATTATGAACATTACTGAGCCTCTAATGAACGTCATCCACGTGTGTAATACCCCATGCATGCATCTATTGTTATCAATCTCCACCTTAGATGTATGCATGTTCAACTTGATCCCTTCTCCCCATTTTGCTGCCTTTAAGGAGCAGCAACCTTTATGTCTTCATGCATACCAACTAAAGTCTTGCACATCTCAAATTTTGCTGCTAGCAATGCTTTAGTAAGACCATCAGCTGGATTCACAGCTGTATCAATCTTACTTACATCAACAAATTCACTTTCCACCATATCTCTTACAAAGTATAGCTTAACATCAATATGTTTGGTCATTTCATGATACCCTTGATGCTTAGCTAAGTGTATTGCACTTTGATTGTCACAATACACTACTACAATATCATGAAATTCTCCCAACTCTTTCAACAAACCAACAAGCCATACTCCTTCTTTAATTGCTTCAGTTAATGCAATGAACTCAACTTATGTAGTTGATAATGCCACTACAGACTGATGACTTGCTTTCCCACTCACTGATGTGCCATACATATTGAATAGATACCATGTAAGTGATTTTCTGGAATCCAAGTTTGCTGCAAAATTAGCTTCAACATATCCAATGACAACTTCTGATTTTGCTTCCCTTTTCTGAAATTTTAACCCAGCTTGCTCAGTTCCTTTGACATATCTCAATGCCCATTTGACTGCCTCCCAATGCTGCTTCCCTGGACAACATAAGAATCTACTGATTAAGCTCATCACATAGGCAAGATCTGGCCTAGAACAGACCTTAACATACATGAGGCTGCCTACTGAGCTTGCATATGGGATCCTGCTTATTTCAGCTATCTCTCTATCTGACTTAGCTCTATTAAGTAGTGACAGACTTAATCCTTGCTTGGCAAGTGTTGTAACAGGCTTGCACTCATCCATATTATACCTTTTAAGTACTTTAACAAGATAAGATTGATGTTTAAACACAAGTGTACTAGCTGATCTGTCTCTACTTATTTCCATACCTAATATCACCTTAACTTCTCCTAGATCCTTCATTTTAAACTCAGATTTAAGTACTTCCTTCACTGCATCAATGCCTTAAATGCTCTTACAAGCAATCAAGATATCATTTACATAGAGAAGTATGTATGTGTAACAGTTGTTCTCTTCATTGATGTATACACAACTATTATAGAGACTTCTCTGAAATCCATTAGCAACTATATACTCATCAAATCTCAAGTACCACTGTCTTGGACTTTGTTTCAATCCATATAGTGATTTGAGTAACAAACAAGCCTTTGTATCAGCCTTTTCAACTGTAACACCCTCTGGTATCTTCATGTAGATTTTTTTCTTCCAACTTCCCATGTAAAAATGCAATAGTTACATCCATCTGATGAAGCTCAAGATCATATTGAGCTACTAGTGCTAGTAACACTCTGATTGAACAGTGTTTAACCACAGGTGAGAAGATTTCATTAAAATCTACTCATTCCTTCTGTGAAAAAACCCTAGCTACTAGCCTAACTTTGTATCTTACTCCACTTTCAGTTGCAAGTGCTGGTTTCCTTTTGAATATCCACTTGCATCCAACTAACTTCTGAGATTTTGGCTTGTCAACTATTTTTCATGTCCCATTCTTGTTCAGAGACAATAGTGTTGGCAATCGATCGTTTGGCTCAGCGTGATCCGTTAGGAATTCATGTAAACAATAACAGCGGAAGCAATGATTAAAGTTTATCTTTTTTCAGGGTTGATGTAGAGGATGAATAGTTGCAGAGAACTACCTCTTGATCTTCTGTTGTATGACCCAAGTCCAATCCTGATGTTGTATGGGCAACAATCTTCAGGATTTCTCAATCTGCTTCTCTCCCTTCTTTACGTCAAAAGAGGTGCAGGCTTAGGGTTCCAGGATGCTGAGATGACTTATATATTAGGCTACAGTAGGGACCAGGAGGAGAAATTGGGTTGGGCCTCCATTGGGCTTAAGTATCCAAGCTTAGCCCAAAGCTTATACTTAAGTCCAATAATAATAATATAGTCCACTAAAATATTATTACTGCACTGTCTTTCCAATCCCAAAATTAAGTTTTGGGCTCCTTCTTATTATGAGCTTGACAGTCTCCTATGTTTAAGATATATACAATGCCCATTAATTAATTAAGTTACTGACAACTCCATTAATTAATATCTCATCCGAAAGTAGTACCACTCAACCTTATTATCATGCCGGAATTAATCCACTTGCAAGATTTACATGATAAACTTTATGAGCTCCTCAAGGGGACATCATCAACCTATATCAGACATGAATTTCTTCTACAATCAACAGCACACCATAGAGACAATATTGTTTTCCAACTCACCGAGTTTGTTGATTTAATACATGTAAATCTCATCCATTGATGAATCAAAGAAATATATACTACCTTACGTGTTGAGGTTATTGTATAGGGATTAAGAGCACGAACATCCATAATAACTAAGATCAAGTTCTGCTATATAGACAGTACAAGTCGAACGATCTCAAGCGACCCTGCTCAATACACACAAGGTGCACTAATGTGATTCTATAGTCAAGACAAACTAACACCAAATCACACTACAACCATCCCGATAGATAGTCCTCATCTATCTCGGTTGTGAGTATCTGTTTATACTTTATAAGGAACCCGATAATATCATCTTCCACGTGTTGTCACACAACATATTATCTACAATAGAAAGTAAATGGACTTTTGCACAAACATATAAATAAATAATTTATAATATGCAAAACGTTTGATCATATGATTCTCATTTCAAATAAAATTGTTAAAACATTGTTCAATACAAAAGTTAGGATTTTAGTGTACAATATAACAAACAGTTCTTCTTCCATGGCTATGAGCCACTTATTACTGTCTTGACTAGCCAATGTTTCAGTATAGTTTCTAGGTTCATAAGCTTCAACTTCAATTATTGTATATAGTACAAATGACACTATATCAGCTTGTACATACCTTGCAGGTGGCACTATAGTTCTTTTCTGTCAATCCCTTGCAAGTTGATAAGTATTTGATTGTTCTTAACCCTTGATACTTCATCTGTACACCTGTCAGTGGAGTTATCTTCACTTTCACCTACTCTGATCATGTCTTGAGACTCCACCTCAAGCTCAGATTGTTTGCTCGATTATCCTTGATCAGTGGCATTTTGTTTTCAATAAAAACAACATCCCTACTTACCGTGAGTCTGTTCTCATCATAACACCATAGTTTATAACCTTTTACTCCCTTAGGATAACCTATCATAACACATTTAAGTGCTCTTGGTTCCAGCTTATCCTGTTTCACACGAGCATAAGCTTGACAACATATAATTCTAAGATGTGAGTAACTAGGGACCTTACCAGATCAAATTTCTTCTGGAGTTTTGAAATTCTGAGCTGTACCAGGACATAAATTGATTAGATAAGCTGCAGTTGCAGCTAATTCTCCCCAAAATATTTTGCTTAAGCATGTACTGCTCAACATGCATCTGATTCTTTGCAAAAGTGTCTGATTCATCCTCTCTGCAATGCCATTTTGTTGAGGTGTTCTAGGGACAGTCTTATGTCTCTTAATCCCCTTTTCTTTGCAATATGAATTGAATTCATCAGATACAAATTTCAATCCATTGTCTATCCTTAAGTACTTCAAACTACTTCCTGTGCTATTCTCAATTTATGTCAGTCAATTCTTGAATGTAGAGAATGCTTCATCTTTAGTTTTCAGAACATAAACCCATAGCTTTCTTGAATAATCTTCAATGATGGTCATGATGTATCTTCCTCCACCTCTGGTTATTATCTTTGAAGGTCCCCAGAGATCAGAATGAACATAGTCCATTCTTGTTTTGGTTGTATGTTCTGATTCACCAAACTTAAGTCTCTTGAAATTACCACGAATGCAATGTTCACAATGTCTGATCTTATCATTTGTACTGAACTTGATCAGTTGTTGTTTAGCCAATTCTTGCATCCCCCTTTCACTAACATGGCCCAGCCTACCATGCCATAGCTTGGCATCATCCTGCTTATCAGTGTTGTGTATCTGTCCAACAACAACACTTCCATCTAAGAAATACAAATCAGATCTCCTAGTTCCCTTCATGATTATATTATCACCCTTAGTCACTGTGAGAACTCCCATTTTTAGATTTGAATCATATCCTTGAGAATCAAGCATCCCAAGAGAGATGATGTTTCTTTTTAATCCAGGAACATACCTAACATTCCTAAGAAGGCTCTGAACTCCATCAAACATGAGTAATCTGATGGATCACATTCACTTAATTTTACAAGATTGATCATTACCTAATAGCACTGATCCCTCTTCCTGATGCTTCAATTCTTCAAACCAATAGTTCATGGGTGTCATGTGGAAGGTACACCCTGAATCCAATACCCACTCAGCAGATACATCTGATGATGTGATGGACAGTGCTTCAATACCTTCCACACCAGCATTATTTTGTAATTCTCCAACCTGATTTACTTGATTTTTCTGATTTCCAGCAGGTGCATCAACTTTCTTGGACTTGCTAGCTTTCCATTTTATACATTGTTTCTTGAAGTGACCTGGTTCATGACAATAGTAACACTTATTTCCAGTTGACTGTCAGGTTGCATTCTTCTTTTGATCAGCATTGCCTTCTTTGTTCCCTTTCTTGTTTTGGTTTCCTTTCTTGGCAAAGAGTCCTTCTGCACCTGAATTTTCATTGTTGTCAGCTCCCTCCTCCAGATTTTTTTATCTAAGTGCATCTTCTAGCAGCACAACATTATTTCCTCCATTGAGAAGAGCATCCTTGAAATGCCTTTGTGATCTTGGCAGTGCAGACAACAGCATAATGGCCTTATCCTCACTAGTCAGCTTGAAATCCACACTTTCTAGATCATATGTGATCTTGCAGAACTCGTCAACTTGATCCATCAGAGGTTTTTCATCAGTCATCTTGAAGGTATGAAGCCTTTGCCTCAAATATAATTTATTTGCAGATGTTTTAACCATAAATAGAGCTTCCTGTTTATTCCATACACCAACAGCAGTTGTTTCCTTTGATACTTCTTTAAGTACTTTATTACTTAGACACAAGATTATTGTAGAATATGCTTTTTTAGAGTACCTGATCATCCACAGGACCTCTTACACCACCTGCTGCAGCCTGAGGATCTCTGAGTATTTCAATCTTCAATGGTGGAGGTGGTCTCAATGCATCCATCAAACCTTGCTGCATAACGACAACTTTCATCTTCAACTTCTGGAGTTTTGAAATTCAGAGCTGTACCAGGACATAAGTTTATTAGATAAGCTGCAGTTGCAGCTAATTCTCCCCAAAATATTTTGCTTAAGCCTGTATTGCTCAACATGCATCTGATTTTTTGCAAAAGTGTCTGCTTCATCCTCTCTGCAATGCCATTTTGTTGAGGAGTTCCAGGAACAATCTTGTGTCTCTTAATCCCCTTTTCTTTGCAATATGAATTGAATTCATCAGATACAAATTCCAATCTATTGTCTATCCTTAAGTACTTCAAACTACTTCCTGTGCTATTCTCAGTTTATGTCAGTTAATTCTTAAATGTAGAGAATGCTTCATCTTTAGTTTTCAGAACATAAACCCATAGCTTTCTTGAATAATCTTCAATGATGGTCATGATGTATCTTCCTCCACCTCTGGTTATTGTCTTTGAAGGTCCCCATAGATCAGAATGAACATAGTCCATTCTTGTTTTGGTTGTATGTTCTGATTCACCAAACTTAAGTCTCTTGAAATTACCACGAATGCAATGCTCACATTGTCTGACCTTATCATTTGTACTGAACTTGATCAGTTGTTGTTTAGCCAATTCTTGCATCCCCCTTTCACTAACATGGCCCAGCCTACCATGCCATAGCTTGGCATCATCCTGCTTATCAGTGTTGTGTATCTATCCAACAACAACACTTCTATCCAAAAAATACAAATCAGATCTCCTAGTTCCCTTCATGACTATATTATCACCCTTAGTCACTGTGAGAACTCCCATTTTTAGATTTGATTCACATCCTTGAGAATCAAGCATCCCAAGAGAGATGAGGTTTCTTTTTAATCCAGGAACATACCTAACATTCCTAAGAAGGCTCTGAACTCCATCAAACATGAGTAATCTGATGGATCCCATTCACTTAATTTTACAAGATTGATCATTACCTAATAGCACTAATCCATCTTCCTGATGCTTCAATTCTTCAAAGCAATGGTTCATGGGTGTCATCTGGAAGGTACACCCTGAATCCAATACCCACTCAGCAGATACATCTGATGATGTGATGGACAGTGCTTCAATACTTTCCACACCAGCATTATTTTGTAATTCTCCAACCTGATTTACTTGATTTTTCTGATTTCCAGCAGGTGCATCAACTTTCTTGGACTTGCTAGCTTTCCATTTTATACATTATTTCTTGAAGTGACCTGGTTCATGACAATAGTAACACTTCTTTCCAGTTGACTGTCCGGTTGCATTCTTCTTTTGATCAGCATTGCCTTCTTTGTTCCCTTTCTTGTTTTGGTTTCCTTTCTTAGCAAAGTGTCCTTCTGCACCTGACTTTTCATTGTTGTCAGCTCCCTCCTCCAGATTTTTTGATCTAAGTGCATCTTCTAGCAGCACAACATCATTTCCTCCATTGAGAAGAGCATCCTTGAAATGCCTTTGTGATCTTGGCAGTGCAGACAACAACATGATGGCCTTATCCTCACTAGTCAGCTTGAAATCCACACTTTCTAGATCTTCTGTGATCTTGCAGAACTCGTCAACTTGATCCATCAGAGGTTTTTCATCAGTCATCTTGAAGGTATGAAGCCTTTGCCTCAAATATAATTTATTTGCAGATGTTTTAACCATAAATAGAGCTTCCAATTTATTCCATACACCAACAGTAGTTGTTTTCTTTGATACTTCTCTAAGTACTTTATCACTTAGACACAAGATTATTGTAGAATATGCTTTTTTAGAGTACCTGATCATCCACAGGACCTCTTACACCACCTGCTGCAGCCTGAGGATCTCTGAGTATTTCAATCTTCAATGGTGGAGGTGGTCTCAATGCATCCATCAAACCTTGCTGCATAAGGACAACTTTCATCTTCAACTTCCACATGTTGTAATCTGATTTCTCTATGAGTTTTTCAATATCAAATCTTGTAGTGTTCATCTTGAATGCTTGCTGTGTGTTTGTTTCCCACAGACTGCGCCAATTGACGTGCTAAAATGCTCAATAATCTCACAAAACACTCAAGAACACACTCATATGAAATAATAAACTTGAATGAAAATGTAAAGCTTGCACAAAGATGTATAGTGGTTCGATTATGAATAACCTACATCCACTTTAGGGAGAAGAAATTTTATTATCACTCAATGCTTACAACCAAGAAGAGACTGATCTCAATCAGCTAACTAGAAGTACAAACGAAGCTCACAAACTGTCAAACTCAAAGTATGAAAAACTGATGGGATCAAGCTACTTTGAGCCTTATATCTAGCTAACCCCTCAATCTATTGATCCGGTTAGATAACCCTCACTTAGTAGTTGAGATGCAGCCACCTAGTCGATCACAAGTAACTAGATAAACTACCCAAAAAACTGCTCCAAAGTCGTCTGCTCACCCTTGCACTAATTTGACAGTTTTTTTTAGTTGTGTTGTTTGAGTTGTTGTAACAACTTCAATTGCTTCCAGCTTGCATGCAACACATTATGAACATTACTGAGCCTCCAATGAACGTCATCCACGTGTGTAATACCCTGTGCATGCATATATTGTTATCACAATCAAAGTATCAGGTAATCAATCGTAATTTTTAAAAAGTAATAGATTTTTTGTTTTGCTGTGAAATTCCACTACGTGTTAACGTTTTACTTTTCTTAATTCTGCTGTGGAACAAGAAATTGAAAACAACAACTCTTAATGCTTTCGAAGTTATTGCCCCTTACCTGTTTGATGAATTGTCTGTGATAAATTAGATAAACAATTTTAGATAAAGATTACTTGCTCGACAGTTGACTCTGGCATTCAAGATTCCTTAAAATTATGGGGGTGGTAGGTTGGGAAAAGGGTATATTTGAATCTGAAGTAGCAGGCAGACCTCTAAGCTATTGATTTCATTTGGTAGGATACCTAATCTTAAAACACTGAAAATCAGCCATATTTGAGGGCTTTTCATAATACTGTCACTCACAAGTACTGTCGTATAATTATTGCAATAAAATGAAAATCCAAGACATCGTTGTAGCCATACAACATCACATATCAATATAATCACCTAAAATTAAATGAAATTCGCCCAAGTTGAAGTTCATAATATAGAAGTTAGACTTGATAACTATGTCTAGAGCTAATTCCCAAAAGCTAACTAATAAAAAAGTGAAGATGCCTGGATTACATATGTACATTAATATCTGCATTGCGTGATGATAATATAAGTTGCAGAACTAACTACTCCTACATATAATGTGATACAGTGTATCCACAGATACTTAACAGAGTTGAATTACTCTTACTGCCTACCTATCTCAACATTACCTAAAATCTTAAAATCTCCATATATTCATTTCCTCCCTTTAGAAGCCATGCTATCGACTTCAAGCCATTGATGCTAATTGATACATCTCTGAAAAACTAACCGTAATTGAAGTTGAAACTTGAGCAATAGTAATTGAGTGAACTCAATATTTACTTTTCACAAGCAATAGTCGGTGCTGTTTTCAATTGTATTATTTTGCACTACAACAAAAACTTAATCAAAATTGTTTGATTCTATGATCTTTTTGTATTATCCTGAATCCCTAGATTGATATTATCACCATATTAGGGTTCGATTGTTGATTGATTAATTTTCTGTTACGGTTACTTGTTAGAGCAGTTTTAATTTTAGCTATTTGTCACATACTGTATTACTGATCTCTTCAATTATCCACCATGTATGTCGTTCCATTACCATGATCTGCACCTCCTATCCTGTGTTTCGCACCTATCATATTATTGATCGACTGTTTTCTATTTTGATTTTATTAATTTAAACTTTGAAACTGAATGTACATGTTTCTTGCCTTAGCTTGCATCGCAAACACTACTAAAAAAATGGGGTTATGCCAACGGAAACTTAGGTTCAGAAAAACATCTAATACTATATGCAAGTAAATTGTATCTAATTAATTCGCTTGATACTAAATAGCTCACCATCAGTTGATATCTTAACGATACTATTACATTTAGTATCAATATATAATTGATACAGCGTTATTTTATTATAAGATATTTATGTATGATGCCATAAGTTAAGTCCTTTGATATCAAAAACTATTGATGCTACTTTTTGGTATCGATGACTATTGATGCGAAAGACTAATGTGAATCTATTTTTTTATGTCCACTGATATAAATGGAAATTAAAAAATAAAAAGAAAGATAAGGGAAAGAAAGGAAAATCCCTAAAACGTTATTCCCACCGTGAGCACATCATTTCCCGCCGGCGTAGCGATTCTTTCATGGGGTTGCTCATCCAGCGAATTGAATACTCAATTCTCTCTCTCGATTGCATATCCAGGGAATTGAAGTTGCGATTATCTCGGCAGTGCGATCTTTCTCTTGTCTCTCTTCTCTTACCCTCTTTCATTAGGATTTGGGGGAAAAAATAGTGAATTTACTGCTATTCACATTGATTGATATGATAATATACTATTGGTGTTTATTCGGTTCTAAAATACGAAGTGAAGTCCAACATGATGCATTCAATCAATTTTAGAGGAAGGCGGCGAAGATCGATCAGAGCAATGCCGTGGTTCAGCGTGTGGCCTCTGCTAGAATTGAGATACAATTGCGTATATTTTTCACTCCCAAATGGTGTCGCTTGTTCGCAGCCAGCTATTGCTCACCATTTTAAGATAGCCGTATTGCAGGTTGAAGGTCGATTGCTTGGTATCACAGATTGAGCTGGGCCTGCTTGCATGAATTTTAATGAATGAGCTGCATCCTTGGCTGTAACTGTGAGTGTATTGGTCTCTTCAGTCAGGCTGTTCTCTTTTTATTCGGTTTGAGAACATTAGTGTTGAATCTCTCCTGCCTTCTGTATTGTTTGATGTTTGATAAGGTAGTTCTATTGAGGTTGTCGTTTATGGTAATCTTTCTCTAGCTTCTTGAAGATGGCAACTTGTAACTTTTACTTTAATGATCTACTAGGTTTTTTCAAATTCTTTCTCACTTAGTTATGATATATATAGATGCTCTTCCATGATATAATATTTTCTCTATTTTCAAATTTATCCTCATGTTTGCCTCACTTTGACCAAAAGATGCACATAAATATCCCATTTTGAGTATTTTTACTTGTGGAGTATTTTAATTGATGTGGCAGCCATGCTGAATTAGTTGTGTCCTTCTTCAGGATTACAAACAATAGAGACCTTCACAGGAGCTTGTTGCCAAGGATTTGCATGGAATTAATGAGTTGAAACTCCGACATGTCCTCAGAGGTATAGTTTTAATCTTAGAGTTATTCATTTTATAAACTACTCTTTTGAAATATTGCATTAATTATTGAACCTCTTGTCAGAACTGCTGGATTCTAATTTCTCTCCATTGTTTCAGAGGTGGTGATGGAGAACTCAGGCTGGGAATTGGCAGAGCTGAGGAGGTTAAGTGTTGCTGCAATACTACCCTCAAATTCTCTACAGTTTGATTCTAGCAGCGTTGCTACAATTGTGAATGCCATATCTGTGCGCAATTCCTTTGATATTTATTATAATCATCCAAGGTAGATTATTACTGTGCAGACATGGTTCCTAGAATAAAACTAGCTAGACTTTACATCGTATCTTGAGAAGCTGGACTTAGAAATTCTTATCTAGATTCAATTATATGGAATTCTCACTTTAGGGCTCTATATGGCACATTATTTTAAGATATTCCAGTCATAATTCTTATCTAGATACACACACATCTTTATCAACCACTTGTTCTGATTTCTGAAGTTGCTGCCAATTTTGCACGACTCCATTTGCTTCTGCAAGAAAATTATATTTGCTGAGACCACCTCACATAAATACAACTTTTATTTAACCAATTTCAGTTGTATATTCTGCAGTTAACTGGGAAAACAGTAGAAATGAAAGTAGTTGCAGATATGCATCAATGGAAAGCTGAGATGGCTAAGCATTCTGATGCTTTTATTGCATTATTATTACCAGGTCACTCTCGCTCTCTCATATCACTAAATAAATGGAGTGAAGTACAACTTATCCCAATACAAAGGCTTTGATTCTTTCATCATGTCTATGCCAAATTGGCTTAATAACTATTTCTCTGCACTGACTCTTCTCTGCAGTGTTTATAATTCTTATATAGTCCACTGGAAAGAATATAGCCGTAAAATATTCTCAATTTTACTAGACACCCAAGTATGTTTTGAAAAAAAAAGGTGATTTATGTAGCATATGCGTAACATGCAGTCACTCAGTATTCAAGTTAATCCCAACCCCTGAAAGAGAAACATGTAGTTGTTGCAGAGGATAAGTTAAAAGAGAATTAAATAGTGGGTAATAGTAACATTAACAGTAACATCATTGAGTTTTACTCTGTTTTTTCAGGTGAAAAAAGCTATAGAAGGTGTTAGGGTTGAGACCAGTTATCAGATAATTAAATAGTTAGTATTTATGTCATACTAAAGTGAATTGTACTGAACTACTCTACTTAATCTTTTCTGTTAAAAATGGCGAGATGAGCTGTTGCCTTATATCTTTACTCGATTCATTACCCTTTTACAACATAATAGGGACTCTTAGCATCAAGAATGACGAGAGAATGTGCAGTCGCACTTCAAATGTGCATGGAATTATACAATCTTTGGTACGTGTATGTTAAAGAATAGCCATTTGTGGATATTAAGATATTATTTCATGTGTTAAAGAGGCTATTTTTTGTCAGGTGCATTGCATATAGGTACCGTTCTTAGGATGAAATAGTTGTAATAACTCGAACAAGGTTGTAGAAGTGCTCATGATCAACTCACCTAGTGGACCTGGACTTTTGTTTCTGAAGGTATGTATAATGCATCTTGATTTCTTGAAGTATTGTTCTTTTCCTTCTCGAACTCAGTATCTAAGGCATTTCTTATTTTCTCTGTCCTTTATTTCATGTGACTGTACACATAGTGGCATGCACCTTCTCTTTTCTTCAAAATCGGTGCTCAGGGATCTAGTAAACCCCTACAATGGTACAAACATCTCCTATTTCCTTTTTTTTTTAATCAAAGATTGAATATCTTCTCAGGAACTCTAATCTTCATCCGCTGAAATCTTAGGGACCAACCTGGAACACAATAAATGTTGTGTTCTTATGCTGGGTGTGTCTCGCTACTATTCTGGGATTAACCTTCTCCTTCTGCAACTCTTCTTTGATTTTTCATATCGCATTCCTTCTTTTCATCGCTGCAACCCTTTTCCTGCTTCTTACCAAGTATCACTATCTCAACCCATTCTTCTATCTCTCTTTTTTGTGATCACATATATGAATTTTGCATTGTTTATAGATGATGATTGGTCCTGAATTGTTTGAATTATCACTCCCTCATATACTTATTCAGCATAATTGGCTCTAATGGAAAGTGTGAATTTTTGCTACAGATTATGTAAATCTTGAGAAATTGTAGCTCGACTGTAGATTATGTTCTTAATTCTTAGGGATGTACATAACCCCTTTGTTTGGTGATTGATCATAAACAGTTGATAGCCTTGTGGAATGTGAAATCTCTGGCACTAGGCTATAATTGCTTCACTTTTCAGTTATATTTCGAATGCACAGGACATCTAAAGGTTATCAATAAAGTGCTATTGTCTTAATCACTTGTTTTCCAATGAAAATTTTTGAGTCATTTACTTAGTAATATCAACTTTTCAGCAAGAAATTAAGCACATAATACAGAACAAGCTTCATAGAAATGCTGGCCCTGAAGATTAAGTTTCCACTGAAGCAATGCTTGCGAGGATTACAAAGAAACCTGGAGAATATAGTGAAGCTTTTGTTGAGCAGTTCAAGATATTTCATCGAGAGCTTAAAGATTTTTTTAATGATGGAAGGTAATCTATATTGAACGTACACCTCCCCTCTTTCGAAATAGTTAATTATTTGCTGCTGGTTTTAACTATTTCTTGCACGTTCTTAAAACAAAATTTTACACTGAAGTGTAGCATGATTTTGACATAAATTTTCTACCTTACAAGCTCCTACAGCGTTTTGGTTGACCAAGATTTGATTGTTGCTGTGTCTTACTGTCTTTTAAATTTATGTTTCTGTGAAGTAAATAGTAATTATCAATAGATGTACAAACCTGCATAATACTGACAACATATTGTGCACACGTAGAAGATTTCTTGAATCTATTTTTGATCCTGTGAATTATTAATAGTTATTTTTTGATTTGCGTCTCTTTTTAATGGAGGATCCTCTATTTTGTTGCAATTTTGGTTCTGTGGGCTGTTTCTTGTTCGAGAATTGGGACATTGTGTGGATTATTTACCTTTTGCTTGCTTCTGGATGCTGAAATTGGTCCATCTATGTTGATACCTTTGTTTTGTTTGATATCAAGTATTGGATGAAGTGGAAGGCTGATTAAGCCCTAGGTCTATTATTAGCATTGTTAATTTTTGGGAATTTCATGTAGAATAGAGTTTACCTGGTGTCATAAAATTATTTAGTTACATTTGGCTTGTTCATGTTGTTATGATTTTTTGTTGATTTGAGATAAGTTAGATGCTGATGATAGTTTAGCATATTATTTACTTACTCTTTAATCTTTGCTCTCTCAGTTTCAATTAATTACATATATGTTTTAAACGTGGGAGGTGTGTTTACATCAACTGTAATGTTGTATGTTCTTTTATAAGTTGGGGAGGCATTTGAGGTTAATTAAATTTGCACTCTTGAACTTTAATATAATATAATTATTGATTCTCCAGTTCTTTATTTATAGTGTTAATGTAGGAGCCTCCTCTATGCTCTCGTCCGTCGACGAGTGATGACTTGAACTGCGACATACTACACTTGAAAATGGTTGGAATGAAGATAACTATGACGATTGATGAGATAAGTGTGGAATCCTCTTCGATACTAGATTTGGTTCAAATCCTGCTTAGAAGAACAGTGGCTAACTCTAGGGAGTAGGAATAGCTATTATATTATTTCAGTCATTCTATCTACTATTATCTCTTATTTGTTGATGAATACTTATATAAATACAATGTATAAATGATCTTTTATTAATTGTATTTGTAATTTTAAATATTTTAAAGGTATTTATTAGATTCATTTATAAATTGCATGAATTAGGTTTTGAAATAGAAACCAGGATTTCTTTCGGATAGAATAGAGCTTTGGTATCAGAACTATGGATACCAATAAGATTCTATAGTATTTTCAGTTTAAGCGATGTTAATGCTTAGTTATTAGTATCGCTTACTTTTGATACAAATTTTGATACTATAGTAAGTTCGATACTAAAGATTATACTTTTGGTGGCAAATAATTTTTTTCTAATACTATGTCTTTAGCAACGCCTATATAAGAATCGGGACAGTAACGGAGGAAATTATTGATACCGAAGATTAATAGAGTCCATTATTTAGCTTTTTGTATCAAAAATTTCGTATACTAAAAGCCTTTTTTTAGTAGTGAAATTTTCATATTAATGATCGACTGTTTTCTATTTTGATTTTATTAATTTAAACTTTAGAACTGAATGTACATGTCTCTTGCCTTAGCTTGTGCATGTAAAAAATGTTATGATTTGTTTTCGTGTAGTATAGATGCTAATTGCGGCTTACATGTACATTGCCCAATTGTTATTGTCATACCTCATTTTTAGTAAAAATTTTGTCTATATACCGGTGTCCGTGCCCGATGCGTGTATTTGAAAAGTACAATAGAAGCAATTTTATTGGTTGGTGATTTGTTTCATCTCTTAAGGAGGAGGAAGGGTTAGGATATTTTCTAATAGAATAAACAGGAAGTAGTACTCTATTCTAACTCACTCTGGTTTATTGGTTAGAAATGTTATTAGCATAACCTTAAAAAAAATCTGTATGAAGCTAACTGTTGCCAACCAAAATCCCCTGTTTTACAACCGTATTTCACTCCATGTTTCATAACTTGTTTTCCATAAAAATAATATACCCTAGTTAATGACCATTAAACCCTTGGGCCATGTAGTTGTATTTTAGTCCTTAATTAATACATCTGACAAACATCTAATAAATGGAACATGAGATGAAACATGGGAGTGGAATATGTGATCCAAGTTGAACTGTTGCACCCTTTTTGTTGGTTTATTCTATATTTTCTTCTTCTTTCTTCTTTTTTATTGTATCTTAATAAGGGAAATTAGAAATCTAAGTGGCTAAGTCAACACCAATAGAACTATAAACTTACTGATGAACCCAAATTCTTCAGAACTCCTCCAAAAATGAAAACGCCAATAGATTGTAAAGAAACGCTAATAGATTTCGTACTATAAACTTCCGTGAATAATGTCCACTTTTTACTTGTTTTGTGATAGAAAAATGTTAATGGCCACTGGAATTAATAATATTTTCATATTCTGAATTTTTTTTTGAAGTACCATTTCATAACAGAACAATGTATATGAGCATGTGTTTTGACATTGAGCATTTAATCAGTTCAACATAATCACCAAATCCAATGTTTAATTATTGTATTTTATTTCCTTGTTATATATTTGGTTTTTCTCACCCACTTTTTTAAAATTTCTCTATTGGTATTCATTTTAAAGTTCACAAAGGCCTACCAATATTTACTCCATTACTATTAAAAATTATTACGAAAAATATAATAATAAGAAAAAATAATAAAAATAGCCTTATTTTAAATGATCATAAATAGAGTACTAATTATTCATATGAAAAATAACCCAAAAAGCTGGGATAAACACCTTATGGAAGTAAGGTGCCATAATAATATATATATATATATATATATATATATATTTTGATATAAAAGATTTAGAATCGCTGGAAACCTTCTCGTGTTTGGAATCTGAAGTATAAATTCGTGTGATATTCAATTCTGTACTCTAGGTTAAATTTTAAAATTTGCTTATGATTTCTCCTCACTGTTTGTAGTTCTTCCTCCTCTACTCACGCAGTTGCAATTTCATGTTTGCATTAAAATTCCCCAAATTCTGCAAAAGTTTCTACTCATCTTGCTCAGTTGCCGATTCAGAATCAATTTGCGTTAATAACTACATTTACTCTTTCCTCTCAAAGAATATCTTAGACTCCAAGATCCTCCTCCCTACCCACGCCTTCATAATAACAACTGGTAATTCTCACAATAAATTCATAGCGTCAAAGCTGATTGCATCTTATGCCTCACTAAACCAGCCCCATTATTCAACCAAACTCTTTGATTCCCTCGATTTCAGAGACCATTTCCTTTGGAACTCCATCATCAAAGCCCATTTTTCTAATGGCAATCATGAGCAAGCTGTTGAGTTCTTCTCCAAGATGCAGATTTCCTGCACTTTGCCTACTCAGTTCACCATTCCAATGGTTGTCTCGGCCTGTGCCGAACTCCGGTTGCTTTCTTTTGGCATGATCATTCATGGGTTGGTCTCAAAAGTGAATATTTTCTGTGGAAATTCTGCAGCTGGGGCCTCATTCGTGTATATGTATTCCAAATGTGGCGTTGTGGAGTATGCTTCTAATGTGTTTGATGAAATTCCTGTTAAAGATGTGGTTGTGTGGACTGCACTAGTGATAGGTTTTGTACAGAATGGTGAGAGTGACAAAGGTTTGCAGTATCTTTGTAGGATGCACAGAGTTGGTAGCGATGGTGAGAGGCTGAATTTTCGGACATTAGAAGGGGGGTTTCAAGCTTGTGGAGATTTGTGTGCTTTGATAGAAGGTAGGTGCTTGCACGCTCTGGCATTGAAATATGGAATTGTATGCTCAAATATAATTCAATCCGCCATTTTGTCAATGTATTCCAAGTGCGGAAGTCTAGTGGAATATATCCAGATGGCATGGTGATTAGCTGTTTGATTTCTGGTTTTGCTAATTTTATCAGAGTCTCTGAAGGGAAGGCATTCCATGGTTATATCTTAAAGAGAAATTATGTTTCTGATGATATTGTTCATACTTCATTAATTTCGATGTATTCTAGATTTGGCCTCTTGTCTCTTGCAGAAAAGATCTTTACTAGATGTCGTAACCATGTAAAAGAGTCTTGGAACTTTATGTTAACTGGGTACGAGAAAGCAGGTTTAGAGATTAAATGCATAATGTTGTTCAGAGAAATGAAACATCTAGGAATTACATCTGATTCGAACAGCTTGATATCTGTGATTTCTTCATGCTCTGGATTGGGAGCAATCATTTTGGTCGATCTATACATTGCTATGTGATAAAAAATTTCATGTCTGAGAAGGTCTCAATTTCTAATTCACTTATAAATATGTATGGGAAGTGCAGGAAGCTGATTGAAGCGGAGAGATTATTTCATTATACACGACAGGATATCACCACTTGGAATACTCTTATTTCGTCTTACACAGAAAATGGACATTGTTTCAATGCTATTGTACTTTTTGATGAAATGATTTCGAAAGGCTTGAAACCAAATGCGGCAACACTAGTAGTTTTGTTGTCTTCATGTGCTCAGATTGCATCCATGGAAAAAGGAAGAATAATGCATAATTACATCAAAGAACAGGGACTCTGTTCTGAAGTTTCTATTGCCACTGCATTGGTTGATATGTATGCAAAATGTGGAGAAGTAGATACGGCGAAGGAAATCTTTGACTCAATAAATGAAAAGGATGTTGTATCTTGGAATGTGATGATTTCTTGTTATGGGATGCATGGACATGCGAGATTAGCAATTGAGATGTTCCAACAGATGGAAGAATATGATGTAAGACCGAATGACCTCACATTTCTTGCAGTACTCTCAGCTTGTGCTCACGCTGGATTGGTTAATGAGGGCAAGTCTCTATTCCATAAAATGAAGGAATATTCTGTTATACCCAACGTAAAACACTATTCTTGTATGGTAGATCTTTATGGACGATCAGGTTGTTTGAATGAGGCTGAAGCTCTCGTTTCATCTATGCCTTTCTCCCCTGATGGAGGCATATGGGGTTCTTTGCTAACTGCTTGCAAAATGCACAATAATGTTGAGATGGGTATGAAGATAGCTAAGCAAGCAATTGAAGCTGATCCAGAAAATGATGGATATTATATATTAATCTCAGACTTTTATAGCTCTATGAACAAGTGGGAAGATGTGGAGCAGGTGAGAGAGATGATGAAGGATAGAGGGGTAACAAAAGCGGCCGGCTGGAGTGCTGTATAATTCAGCAGTCGTCCGGGTTGAGTTAAACTCGTTCAGTCTTTCTCTCCTGCGTTTTCTTGCTACAGGGAAACGTAAAACTATTCTGCCATAGGATGGGATTTAGTTCAGGTATTATTTCCATCCTTAAATCTTTTTTTTTTTTATTGTGTGCGCGCGTTTGGTGTTTCTGACATAGATATCCAAATGTTCTTGTTAAATTTATAGGTTCAATTTCAAATGTGGTGTATCTTTAATCTTGAATCCTGATAAGAGACAACATCCAAGGCAACACATTTGAAAAAGGGTTGTGGCAGGCGAAAATGAAATTCAAGTGTGGCAGCAAGTATGGAAGCATCCACGCCCACACTAAGTAAGTAAATTATCTATTTCTCATTAGCATTTGACTTAGTTTTGATAATTCACTTTCTGTTTATTATTTAATATAAGAGTGTTGGATTGACTCTTTTGCAGTGGACTAGATCCAATTTTTTAATTGATATTTCATCTGGTTTATATTTGAATACATCCATGTCATAATTATTTAGAGATTGTAAGATTAAAACAAGAATCAGTTTGGAGATCTCATTTGGACAGTTATACTTATTCAGATGTACATCTGGGGGAGTTGAATAGTAGCAACAGCTTCAACGGTCTAACATGCTCCAAGAAGTACACTGGAAATTGGTATATTATAAAATTACGGGAAATGGTATGTTATGATGTGAGGAATCGGATTCCTCCCAATGTTTGAGGAATGTTTGGTCCCCCTCACTATTGAGATTTCATTCCTGCACCTCGCACCAAGCACTCACCTTTCATTCCATTTTCATATCTTAGCTGCCAGAGTTTCCAACCAAACACCCCTGAATCTTTAGCTGCGCTAGTCCCCATATTTTAGACTTCCATTCACCACCAGCATCAGGTGAGCTTCCTTGGCTACACGCAACAATTTCTGGCCACTGAACCAGTTGCCACTGCAGCCTTAACCCTTTTGCTCAGACCATGAACCAGTCCTTCCACAGCTTTCTCGATAAAACTTGTTTCTTTTAAGGATAGTCAAATTCCAGGAAGAGAAAGTAAAACGAATAGAACATCAAATTTATTGCAATAAAATACAAGAATGAATGCTATGACTAAGTATATTATCGAAAATGTTAATTCATAGTTTGAAATAAATCCTACTCTTTTCACTAGTTGCATTTAGTTCAATTCCAATTTTTATGCATATGTTGTGAAATTTTCAATAGTGGTAAAGAAATTGAAAGTTAGGAAGCTCAATTATTTCAGCTGTTAATTCCTTTATGCTTTTCTCGCTGCTTTATAGTCTTAGTTTTGTGGTTTGCTCTGTTGCTGCTTGGTATAGTCTATGCTTTGCTGATGTTGAAGGTTGTAACTTGGATTGGATGTAGGATCAATGCGAGATTTTCCTCATGTAGGAAAGTACTTATATTCTTTAATTGGACTGAGGTTCTTGTGCAGTGGAAGACTTAAATTTATTCCTAAACAACTGATCACATACATATTTACACTTGAAAATTATTTTTTAGGGGCAACAGTGTCCACTTGCCCTATAGATCCACCATTGTTGTGTGGTAGAAGAGATGTATACATATACAAGCCAAAATGTTCTTCTCTTAGATTTTCTTCCTTTTGTTTCTCTCCAAGATTTACTCGGAATACCTGTCAAAGAGTCTCCTCAGCCTATATATCTAATATTGAAGGCCTCTCATTTACATTATTCAGACTGGCCGGTCAATTCCTAATATCAAAGATTTGAGCAATGTTCTAAAGACCGTCGACTGTGGCCTAGGCAGTAGGCATGGTTAACTTGCACAAAGTAGGGGCACCGAAGGGAAATCTAGATCCTGGTGTTTAGAGTGCTGGATTTGAGTTGTATAAATATGTGAATAACTTGAGTAACAGAGTTACCTTTTAAAGAATCAGCTGTGTTATTGTGTCTAGACTGGAATTTTTTATGCAGAAAAATTGTACTGCCCCTTTCTGACATGTTGATACCTACTCCAAAATGTTCGCATTTCTTGATAGGATTCTTTGTCATTAATTCCACTCTTAGTTTTCTTGCTGCACATTAGTTGTGCTCAAATAGCCTTGACAAACTGAAGTAGTTTTTCTGATGTAATCTGGCTGTGAGTAGGAGATTATTGTTATTATGTTCTGCATTTTGCTAAACAGGGCTTGTTGGCTACATAGCTTGTTGTAGCAATGGTAAATATATACTACATTGGCCATTTTCAACTGCTGAGAAGTTAATCATTGCTGACCTAGCTGTAGTTGGCCATTTGTAATCAAACAAGTGGAATTTGTCATTTCTGGGGGTGCTTCACTCAAGGTGGGGTTTAATTTAAACCTGCAAGAATGAAGAAATTTCGAGAAAAAATAATTTTTGCAATTTGTGTTTTTTTTTTTTTTGCTACCACAAGAAGTCCCTAGAGCATATGTTTTTATAACCGGTTCTAGTGTCTATAAAAATTCTTTTGCAGCTTTTTTTTTTTTTTTTGTTTAAGATCATGTTTTCTGAAGAACTTTATTTTGACTACAAGTATGTGTAAAATGGCTTTTGCGACCATAATTTATCATTTGTTTACTGATTTTTGTGGTTCACTGTTGCATGCATGATAGAATATTATATATAATAAATATCTTCTTGTATGTGTAAGACCTCACCTCATCAGTGCCTTGGTAATTCTATTCCATATGAGTTATGGAGCCCAAAAAAGGTAGTGCCTATGTTGAACGATTTTCACCACAAATTTTCTCAATAATTTGTACCACTCAACACCACTCCATGTAGCATAGATTCCCCATTCAGCAATTGCCTCTTTTCTTATCTTATTACAAGTTGAAAAAGTCATTTAAAACTTAGCCTTATCTACTTAAAGCATTTTGTGGTCTAAATAGTTTCTTAACTCTTTCATTTGGCCAGATTCAATTAACCTCTTTTTTTTTTTTTTAACTGCAATTGACATAGTTGGAAGGTACTACTTTTACCTTTGAAAATTTTACCTTTCATGAACCATTAAGTATGAACATGTATTGACTCGTCAACCTTTGTGGTGTTAGTTCCTGCAGCAGTGGGAATTGAACTGGTTTTTATCTGCCACTTTCTTTGAGATATAATCTAAGTGTTTCTCAGCCTTTTTTGCTTTTTCAGCACAAAGTTCTGATAAATTGATAAACATGCTGTGTCAGCCTGCAGACAAGATAGAGCATTATATCCTTTCACTGTAAAAAATGCAACTTGTGGAACAATAAGTGACACCTGAATAGTTTGTGATAAAGGTTGTCCTTTGGAGAGAATAACACTATTACATGAGTTCAAGCAATTATTATTAACACTCACAGCTGAAGCAGGGTAGAGTAAATTAATCTCTTATTCACCAAATATCCAAACTGTTGAATATCTAAAACTGTAGTTATTAGTTAAAACTATATGCAGAGCCTGTCCACTCCTGGTCAACCGAAACGAAGCATAGAAACGAACAACAGGTTGCAGAAGAGATTAGCATAGAATTCTTGGTCTGATTCAACAATAGAAAAAGATGAAAGGACCAACGTTGAATTTTTATATACTTTGACATCAATTCCCTGAAAGTGATTTATCTGTCTCACCCTTTTTTGCTGCATAGAAGTTTAATTTTTGCATTACCACTGCTTGTGGGACTTGGGTAAATGACCAGACTTGCATTTCATTCATATGAATACTGCTGGGCTCGAGCTCGTGCCTTTGTACATGTAGAGAAAGCTATCTATTTGCTCGGCATATCATTGAGTTGGTAGCAATTTTGATGATGATTGTGCTTCACATGGCGTTTCTCACATGGTATACAACTGAAGATTTGGGACACCTTTTATACATGAGCAGCTTCTCTAAGTTGATTAAGACAGTGACTAGTTGTACAAGCAAAGCCATTTGTGTCAACAAGTATATATCATTATTGTTCCAACTAGAATTACATGAGCCCATTTGTAGGTTCTTACATTGTGATTTACAGGTGTTGATCAGTTCCTTTCTTCCCTCATTAGATACCTAAACAGGTACTTAGGCGACAAGCCGATCAAAGACAGGAAGCTGAATTATAAAGTCACGACGAGTTAAACAGGTTTGCTTCATCCTTAAGTCGAGCATGCATGATCAGAGTCATTTGTGTACAAGAACCGAAAGGGAAAGAATCCATCAGCTCACTCATACTTTTTCATCCAGGATATAAATATTTGGTTTCTTGATTCCTACATTTGGTTATGGATCCCAGCTTTGATCACTTTTCCATATTTCATAATCACTAATCAACTATGTGCTTTTGATGATTGGCTTTTGCTTCAGAATGGGGACTACACATTCCAAATCTGAATCTTTATAGCCATTGCTTTAAGCATAATCTCAGTAGATTCCATATTCTTCTGCAATGCAATGGTTGAGTTGAGAATACTAGGGCGGTTGCGTTTCTTCTTTTGCAGTACAGAATCTGCTTTTTGTGAATTCCACTTGTTAATCACTTTTCATGGAACAACTCACTGATTAGTTTTCATTATTTTGATTTTGATTGCAGGAAACCGAATATACCAACACCCCCGCGGTGTTAGAGCTTTACGCCATGTTGTTATCACCGGATTGAGATCAAATCAGTAGAAATACTGGTTCGAGTTGAACCCGAAAAATGAAAATCATATATTTTTACTTATATTTTATGATCATACTAGTTACCGTTTATAGAAAAATACTTGTGTAATTATTAAAATAATTGAACGAAGTTGAAAATTCAATTTAAAAGAAAATTATAATTAAGCGAAGAAATTCATAATTTATGCTTACATATTTATGGTATGCCACTCAATATTATCATTCATAATTATATTCGAAGTATGAACATTAAATTTAAAAATAATCAAAAAATAAAAGTAAAAAATCTAGAATTTTCTTTTTTTAAAAAAAATGTAATCTTTTCATCCCATTTAAAGAGTGTCTTTTTTAAATTTTGGGCGTCCCACTCAAAATGTTCACTTTCCTTTTTTATACACATGAGATTCATGCACCCCCTCTAATACAATAAAAAAACAAAAGCAAAAGGGTCTCTTTTAAAGAGACGGAGGGAGTATAAGAGTTTAGAACAATTACAACTAATTTATATTCAATGAATTTTAAAAACATATGTATAATAAATTTTTTAACAATTATAACTGCAGATATTAATCCCTAAGCCAAATGTTGGAGCACACCAAGTGACAAAATATGAAGGGGAGATTATCCAGTAAACCCAAATATACCTTTAATATTCATAAATTTTAAGAATAAATATTAAATTCAGGAATATAATAAGATATAAATTATTAAAGTTTATATAATTAAATGAACTCATTTCATCAGGAAGATATTAAATTAGTGGAGAAATGAGATGTGAGTCATTAACTTCAAATTTGAGGCAGTAAAAGTGGTCCACTATCTTTGCGGCATGATAAATACTGCTTTGAAATTAACTTTGCTTCATTATTAGGCCTTCATGCTTTGGTCTCACAATAATAACCTAATTCACTACTCAACTTTTACTTTTAAGTATTTATTTATTCCTTTATTATTATTATTATTATTATTATTTTAATATCATAACTATTGTCAACCCAATTAATACTAAAATATGGAGCTCACAATTGTGTACCCTACGTTACGTTTCATCTTTTATTTCTATATTAAATTGTAAATTTTATTTAAAATGAAAATACATGTTAAAATTATTTGTATTGAATTAGAAATGACATTTATTGCCAGTCATAAAATAAAAATAAATTAGTGGTTTTGTAACGTGTTTTAATAAAATTTAGTACTAACATATTTATATACTTGCATGATCATGTAAGCTACTAAGCATTTTACTTGGCTTGCACCACAACTACCTATGAATGGTTAATGAAATACCTCACTATAACCCTGTCACTTTTTTTATAACTTTTAATTAAAATATCACTCCTTTTGTTTCATAATAACCCTATCACTTTTGTTATCTTTTAATTAAAATATCACTCCTTTTGTTTCATAAACAAATTCACGTTCACTATTTTTATTCATCATGTAAACAAATTCATACATATAAAATCTAAATAAGAAAATAACACACAATCATAACACACTTTAATATCAAAATCGACATCACTTTACAAGTAACATAACTTATTTTATAATTTACTCCATCCGTCCCACATTTACTTGCACCGTTACTATACATACGAAATTTAAGAAAAATTACTTTTTGACAAATTTTATTGATTTTTGGAGGGTAATGTAAGTATTTTTAGTTAGTAAATAAATTATAAAGTATGTTATGAGGATGGTAAAATTGTAATTAAGGTATACTTTTAAGGTTAAAAATTAATGTGACATTTCATTTTTTAGGTGGTGCACTTTAATATGGGACAGACAAAAACGAAAAGTGTGAAATTTAATGTGGGATTGAGGGAGTATTTATCATCTAAAAAATACTAATCAACCCTAAAAGCAAGTCAAAAAACAACTTTTCTAACTCCATATCTACAGTAACTATGAACTTTTTATGAAACGAAACGAGTATCGCATCTTATCTGTCTCGCAAAAGTCTTCCCGTGAGACAGCCTCATACAATTATTTGTCAAAATTTAAAAATATCTGCAGTCTATGATAACCCTCAATTTAATACACAAATAAAATAAATAATCTTGGTGGCACACATTGGAGGTCTAGATTAGTTGTTTGTCGTACAGCACATTATTGATTGTTATGTGTTGTTTCTTTCACAACTTAACAAACTAATAACATTCTCACAAACAACAAAATTAGCATGACTCCCATAATTGGTGGTGTATTGTGATCGTATATTATTATATTATGTGTTGTATATAGTATGTAGTAATTAAGTAAGCATGTTAAATACGCCAAACAATCTTTACAACTATCCAACTAACTACTATACTATATATTTAATACTCATTGTCATCTTCTACTTATACCTTTCTTTCATAACTGCATGCACTTTGCTTCACTCCAAAATCCTTGTCCTTGTGGAATTAACACCTTTTGGGTTTATCCGTTGGGAATTTTCTTTTAGTAACGATAAATTTCGTTACTAGAGTTCTTTTTGTTGGAATCGGTATTTATTAGAGGATAGATCAAGACTACATTTGACCAATATTTTGGTAATGGAGTATTTCGTTTGTTGAAAATGAAAAAGAATTGTATATTTGGAAATTACGTTTTAAATAAATAAATAAATTTAATTTATAAAATTTGCTCAAAACTAATTACGAGTAATTAATATATAAAGTTTGCAACTGCAATAACAAAAAAATGGAAGAAGAATCAAAATGTCTTCTAATGCACGTACGGCTAGATTGGTATGACTGAATGGAATAACATGGGAATAACATGAACTTATAAATGGAATAGTAATAGAAATGAAATGATTAAAAATTATTTTTATCATGATTTGTATGGTTCAGGAATAACTCAAGTAATAGAATTTGTATTCCTTAATAATTTCAATTTCATTAATGGTATTTTTATAATATTACATTTATATTTAATTTATTTAAAATATTAAATTAAAATTTTAATGAAGATTTTATATATTTTATAATTATAGAAAAATATTAAATTATAAATAAAATAAAATATTAATATTTTTAAAATATAAATACTAAAATAAAATTTAAAATACGAAAAAAAATTATATATATTAAAAAATATTAAACTATGTATAAAAAATTATATTTATATTACATGTATATATTCAATTTAATTAATAATATTAATTTTTTTATATATAATTTACAAATTTTTATTTTGAATAAATATTAAAATAATTATATACATTTATATTTAAAAATTTCAAGAATTTAATTTAATTTAATATTTTTTACCGATTTGAATATATAAAAATATTTAATTTTTTTATTTAGATTTTAAATGATTTATTATTTTATTTTTATTAAATAATTTAATATAAATAATTTTAATAAATATTACATGTTAAGTAGAAAAATAGTAACAAATTTATAATTATATAAATAAATGTTGTATAAATTAAATATTATTTATAATTATAATTATATATATGTCTGTGTGTGTGGTGGGGGAAACGAAGAAATGGAATGGGCAATACCATGGAGAGGGAGGAATACTCATTCTTATATATAAGGGAATACACATTCCTTAATTGGAATCGTGATTCCTATTACTTAAAACATAACAATCGAAGGAATGTGAATAGAATTAGGAATGACGATTCAATTCCTACCTCATTCCATCGTACCAATCACGCCCTTACGGTTGCAGTTAGAAATTCGATTCATATCTTTTAACTTAAAAAAATATTCCCTTACATGCATTTTATTGTGCATTTTAACGCGCAAAAATAAAAATAGCAATAAAAAATCACACAATATTTGTCATTTATCAAATTTATCATTTCTTTCTTTCATTCTCTATTTTTTTTTTAAATTTATATATTTTACAATTGACATTGATAATTACTTATTCCAACTTCTGTTTAATCTTATATTCTATCTTTTAATGGATGATGTAATAATAAAGTCTTAAATTAATGTCATATGTCTTAGGAGTTTTTTTTTTCATTTATCTGGGAATCAAATTACTCACCTTAATAAGGAGCTTAGTGGTCAGATAAGCTAACCCACCTAGTTATATGTCTTAGGAGTTTAATAATCATTTGTAGTATTATATAACTTTTTTATATTAAATACTTCCCCCGTCCCACCTAAAGGGTCTCTTTTTCCATTTTGGGGGCCCCACCCAAAGAATCCCCTTTTTTTTTATATACATGGGACTCATCCACACATATCTACTAATATAATTAAAATATGGGGTTCACACTCCCACTAATACAACTACCCACTACACATTAAATAATAATACTCCTTAATCCACGTGCAAAAAACAAATACTACCCTTTGAGTGAGACGGAGTAGGGAGTATTAATGAAACACGAATTATGAAATTAAAAAAATCCAATTCCCGCACAATTTAGCTCTCCATTGAATTTGTCATTTACTCTCTTTTTTTTTTCTTTTCTTACCCATAAGGGGGTCAGTCAATTGAAATATATCATAAAAGTTATTTCCTCCCATTTAGAACGGTAGTGTGCATCATTATGTATAGATTATTAAGATTTTTTTGGCTGAATTTATGATTCACATCTCAAATTAATTTCGTCCGTTTTTTTTTTCATGTTTCAAAAGTTGAATATCAAACAAATCTCAAAATATCTATACTACTCCCTCTGTTCCACCGAAAAATGGCCGTTTACTTTTTGTGTGTAGATTAAGGGGTATTATTATTTTGTGTGTAGTGAATAATTGTATTAGTATTGAGTGATGGTCATATGAGGGGCCATTTTAAAAGTAAAAAATAATAACCTTTGAGTGGTACACCCAATATAATAAAATGGAGACCTTTCGATGGGACGGAGAGAATATTATTTAATTAAATATACTAAGCAAAACATTTATTGTGAGATTGTGCAACGAAAAGAGTTCCATAAAACAGATATGAATTGATAATATTTTTGAGAGAGTCTTCTGAGAACCGGTTCTGCATCATGCTTTTGCAAATGTGTAAAAATTATTCTTTAAATTAAAAATTACAATATATTAAAATTTAAAAAATAACACTCCCTCTGTCCCCTTGAAAGGTATTTGTTTACTTTTTTCACGTGGATTAAGAAGTATAATAATTTAATGTATAGTAAGGTGAGAGAAATAATATTTTAATGTTTAGTGGGTAGTTGTATTTGTGTTGAGTGTGGGGCCATGTGTAGTGGTTGTGGGTCACATTAATTAAAAAAGGGAAATGGATACTTTATAATGGGACGAACCAAAATAAAAAATTAGATACGTATCAAGGGGACGGAGGGAGTATTTTATTTCATTAATAATAGTGATACTTTATCTATTTAAAGAAAAATTTTCATATAATAAAGTATACTAATCATGGAGCTATTTTTAATTAAAAATAATAATAATAATAATAATTCATCTATTTAAAAAATAATTTTTCATAGTATATTAAAGAAATGAATTGATATCCTGTGCATTCGGTGTACATTTGCATCCATATATGCATATCTTTTGATTCAATATTATATATACATGTTTCTTACTAATTGTGTAGTTTTTTTACATTCAAATTTTCATTAAAAAACTTAAAAATTCGCTAACAAAGCGTATACATAAGTGTACAAATTTTTTAAAGTGGATGCATGGTGCACAAGGTAATTAGACTAAAGAAATTAAGATGCATGTGTGAATCTGATTTACACAAATATTTGCTAAATATTTTAATAAAATATAACCAGATGAAAAATGATATTTGTACAGTAAAATATTTTATTAAAAATTCGTAGAATAAATAAAAAAATGTTTATCTTTTTAATGAAAAATTATTGCTATCTTTAATTGAAAAAAGAGAGTAATTATTTAAAAATTTTAAAACATAAAACTAGAAATATTCTTTTCGTCATTGATAAGATATTCATTTTGTCATTTAAATAGTTTATTCTAGAATTACAAATTTTCTCTTTCGGGTAGTAGTTCTCCATATATGTTTTACCGCTCACCGTTAATATCACTATTATTTTTATAAAATAATAATATTTCTTAATTCTCACTCAATAATAATATAACTATCACTTTTTATAAAATAATAATACTCTCTCAATCTCATACTTATGGTTACACTTTTCATTTTCATTCGACACACACTTATTTTCACCCCAAAAAAAAAAATTTTTACATTAACTAATAACCTCAAAAGTTATAGGGAACAAAATTTTAATAGTCACTTTTCACTAAATACAATTTTTAATAGCCACATATCTTATATGTAATTTTTACTAGCCACTATTTGTTGGACTCCCCAAATTACCCCCATAACTGTCAGATAAAAGGGCGATAATAATGGAGCCATAATCATGTCAGTTTTGACTGCAGTAAATGGGGTGGGTGTACCACATTTAAAATTTTTAAAATTTAAAATTTGAATGGGAATGTGGGGCACCATTAAATGGGGGTTGGTGGGGCATCATTAACATCATTTTCTCTCTTATTTCGTCCAAACTTCTCTATCTTTCTCTCTCATATTCGTCCAACATACTCTCTCTTCTTCTCTCCTTATCATCCCAAAGCACAACCTCATCTTCGTCCAACATCCACCCATTTGCAGTCCTCCTTTCTCACCCTGTCTTCTCCATTTGTGGTCCCCATTATCCATCGGCCGGAACAGGTTGAAATGATGAATTTTTGGGTATGAATAAAAGCAGTTTTATTTGTTTTTATAAAATGTGAGTTATTTTTTTATAATGTTTCCTACAATTTGTGGTTTTGTTTATGGTGCAAATTTATATGTGTAAAATGGGAGTTAATTGTGTATAATGTTTCCTACAATTTGTGGTTTGGAAAAGTAATGTGTAGTATGTAACTTAATTGTGTATACATCATTTTAGAATGTAGTATCGCAGTGGGCGTGTTTATTTTTTTTGAATATGTGGAAAAGATTGTTGGCCGAATAGAGCATTTGTGGTAGGCCGAATAGAACATGTATAGGACGAATAGAACAAAGTGTAGGAATAATGTGGTAGTACAGACCTTGACCGAATAAAGCATCTGTGATAGGCCGAAAAGAACAACAGTATAGACCGAATAGAACAAGTGTAGGCCGAATACAACAAAGTACAGTGGCATAATTTGATAGCACTTACCTTGGCCGAATAGAGCATCTTAGAAGGCCGAATAGAAGAAAAACCTAGGCCGAATAGAATAAAAACCTTGGACGAATAGAACAAATTAAGGCTTTCACAAATGTACGTTGGCCGAATAGAACAATTGTAGTCTGCCGAATAGAACAACATTGTAGGCCGAACAAAATAATAATGTAGGCCGAATAGAACACTTGATTCAGTGTAGGCCGAATAGAAGGAACTGCAGGCCGAATAGAACAAATGATTCAGTGTGACAATATTTATTCAGTTGATGCAATAAGTTTAATGTTACTTGATTTTTTTAATTATGACTTTTTTTAATTAAGTAAGCTGGTTGAATTGATGCAGAGTAGATAGATATGATGTATGTTACAAATTATTTAGCCTAAAAATGTTATTTGTGCAGAGTGAATGGAAGCGTCCAACTATGCAGAGGCAGAACTATAGTATACATAATTACTGCAAACCGGGGTTGTTATGAGATTAATCAGTAAAAAGTTAACAGAGATTGGGGGTAATGCCGAACAGATGTTTAGGAGTTCAGTTTTTGGTCATTATTGGGGTCTTCACGAAGATTGGAACGCGCGCGCTAATCTCCACGGTCTCATGACACGTGAGATTATACGTAGCGGGGGTGATTTAACTGCTAGATATTTTTAGGTTGGGAACGAGTGCCTTAAATTTAGTAGGGTAGAGTTCATGCGTATTATGGGACTCTACTTCTGGGACCGAGTGGGGTTTGATCCGAACATGTCATATAATATCCAGGTTGGTGGGGTTTACGATATCTATTATGGGCAGGGCCCAAGACCATTAGAAAGTGAGATTGCCCATACTTTTCAAGGTACAAAATTTGTTGATCTTAGCCCCAAGAATGCGGTTAAGATTGATAAGGTACTGTTGGTCTACTATTTTCTCCTTGGATCGGACGTTACCAAGGTGAGTGTAGACAATTGGGTTTAGGTGCTAGTGGAGGACGATCGCAGATGGGGTTTATTCTCTTGGGGCCAGGTCAGTTACATGACTCTACTCCACTTCATAGACAACATTTTGACCGAACTTCCTCCAGGAGCAAACCCCAGCAAGTACAGATACCACTTTTACGGGTGCACATTTGCGCTCCTGGTACGCGTTGTAGTAGATCACTTAAAATTATAGTGTATTACCAGTTTTAGCAATAATAAAAATCTAACAATATATGTTTACTTGTGACAGGTTTAGGCGTATGAGTGTATAACTGCCCTTGTTGCACCATATGGCGATGTCCCACACGATAGGGCGAATAAACGGTCACTTTGCTTGCGATGGGTTTTTCGTACAGTAAAGAGGGTTGATAGGTAGCTGTTTTCTTGGGTATGAAATCTAACTTATTATGAATCTTAATTATTATGAACCATTAAATAATCAGTGATATTGTACCTAAATGTTTTGCTTTTTTGAATCAGAATCTTGAAGTGGTGGATTTTTCTGGGGAGATCGCCCATGAGAACACGAGGATTATTGGATTGGCATAGAGGATGATCCTTTGGATGGTTTAATCATGAGGCTGTACACCAAGGCATTTTCTAACCCGAAACGAAAGGTCGTTCGACAGACTACTTTCTCATATTTGGACCAGCAGACCTCGGGGGACGCCTACGATCCCTGGAATCAGCAGTGCTATACCCGTGTGCCTGATGAGGATCGGTGGCAGGGCCAGCGCACGTCGGATCCTTCAGCTTGGGAGTCTATTTGGGATCGTAATACTTACCGACCAGCCTATACTCCTAGCCCTGACCAAGATGTTCATGATTCAGGGGAGACGTGGTTCGAGGAGCCCAGTAGAGGAGGATGATAGGAAGCATCACTTTGACACTGATGAGCCCCGAGTGTTTAGTGGGAGTGGGAAGGGTGACCACCACGGATATGATCAAAATTTTATGGAGAGGGTGTTCCGTAAGCTGGATCAGCAAGATGAGTTCTTAAGTGACCTGGCATGTCAAATGGTGTATGAGCATCAAACCCAGCATTACTTTCGACATGTACTTACGCAGGAGTTCAGACGCCTTAAAGCTGATATTTCATGGAACATGTCTGAGCATGAGCCATCTAGGTCCAGGTCAGGGATTAGATCTCTCCCTCGTAGTGTGATGGATCCTTGGAGTCCCATGGCTCCGACACCGGGTGTCGCTCAAGGTGGTTTGATGCATCCTACCCGAGTCAGACACCCAAGTGCAGCGTTACAGTTACCATTCACAACGACTGAACGGGAGCGCTAGTGGCAAATGCACCATCGATTCAAGACAAGCAACGATTTGTAAGTGCTAATCTACTCTTTAAAACGTTTTCAAAGATTAGTTTAAATATATGTGCTTGTTGTTAAATAATTCTTGAATTCAAGGTTGACGTTGTACTTGGGTATGGAATAGGCAGCCATTTTTTCACAGGGATCGAGGACCCCAGTAGTTGGTTTGACGATTAGGTGATTGAGAGAGTGTTCACTTGTATACTTAATATGTAAATATGTTCATTACTTTATATTACTCCGTAATAAATTTGAATATGTTTCAGCACCTGGATGCATACCTCCGCTTATTCTCAAAGCGACCGGCAGCCATAGGCGTACACGTCCATCCGGATGTTGGCAACTACTGCATTCTAGACATGCAATTCTCTGTAAGTAACAAATATATCCTCAATTTATGAAATAATTTTCCATGTACTCTTGAATCTGATCTTATATAATAAATTTCCTCAAATGTCCGAGTTAAATCTGTATGGAATGAGCACACAAGGCAGTACAAAGATGATAGAACGACATTTGCCACAATCTGTGATGACTGTTGACAGATCTTCGTGAGTACGCAGCAGAGAGATTGCCCGTTTGGAGGGGGTCGAGGCCATGGCCAGAGTGTGACGTGATATTTTAGCTTAACCCTTGTTTTAATCAAATAATTATATCTCATAATTTATACAAGTGTTTTACATCTAATGTATGCATTCTTGTGAATTCTATGACAGATAATGTTCATAGTCTATACGACTGCGCACTACTACACATGTGTTCTCATTACGAAGAATATATCCTTCTATTTTGACTCGTTCTGACATAGATGAGATACCGAGCCCGACATGAGGGAGCATCGGCTGTTGGAGACTCTTCCATTTAGACATGTCATTCCAACTTTGTTGCACGAGATTCATACCCAAGAAGTTCCGCCCCATTTGTATCTGAGTCCAGCTCGCATAGAGTTATGTTACAGATAAGAGGACGACTGCAGTTGCGGCCCTGCGTCTCTCAGGACCATTGACGGGTTATTAACGAGAAACTTTAACTGGAGTGCCCCCGATTACATGACGCGTTACCGGAAGCAAATTGTTTTCTAAATCTTTCACGCTGGCACTATTATTTCCACTTCATGATGTACATATATCTGTAGTGACAAAATTTATTTTTCTTTTGTTTGTTCACTAACAAAATGGATGACATTTTGTAGATTTAATTAAAAAAACATGTTGCTGGGAATTGATATTTACTCGCTCAATTAGTACAATTTATACGCTAAAACAATCTAAGTCCGGAATGATATATTGATAAAATATCCCCCTTACAGTCTACTGGTTGAATTGAGAAGGACATCATAGACGAGTATGTCCAATTTCACCACAAATGCCAGATTTTTTCTGTTTACGTAAATGGGGATTAGGGGCAGCTGTCGAAGGAGGATGTGGACCACTTTTCGAAGATGAAGCTCCGGTACAGTTTACTTGATTGTGACCTGGTTGTCGACATCACGAGCAAATATGTTCTTTGTGACGTCTCCTAGATGACTCCATACCTGACCTTATCCGAGACTGTCTTGGTCGACCGGCCTGCTTGTATGATAGCGGGGGGTTCACATATTGTGACTTGACTCTATCAGGTGTGCCTACTGAGTGTAGTGTCGAACAGGCATCATTGGACCGGCCCACATCCCTAATACACTGGTTTTATGGAAAACGGTAGACATGAAGCTACTGACTGGCAACCTGCAAGTACTGAAAAACCTAGCCATATAAGAATCACAGTCTCCGACAATGAATACAAATAAATAAGACTTATTAGTATGCACTCGAGTGCCTTCATTGCATGAATACATGGAACAAGTTTTTTCTGGGACATCTCACATGTGCAGCTACTGTCGTTCAAATCCACAGTGAATAGCTGATCAACATCCCTAATTGCATACTTCAATGAGTCTCGATATGGGTAGATTTTTGGCAGCACAAGAAAGTTCCACTAGCTCATCATGGACATGCTTGTAGAGAATGGTACTCTCTTACTCAGCTTGAGTTCGACGTTCGTAAAACCACCTTTCGGTGATTGTGCGGGCAATCTCTAACAATGTGCATACAGGTAGCGTGCGTACCCAGAGTATGACATTGTTATACGATTCAACTGATGTAGAGTTCATAAACTTGTACCATTTCACAGGACAATTGACCCTTGACCATTTCTCATATTCCCACGACCCAACTAATTCCATTATCTGCTGCGACGACCGGGCACCTCTCAATGGTTCATGTAGTTGAAAATAACAAGTATGGAAAGAGGAACAATAGTACAAAATCCATTGTAAGAATGACATTAAAAATGTGAAATTACGACGAAGTGGATGTTGGAAGACTAACCTTTCAAAATCTCTCGATAGGTATGCATCCATCACACTCTGAAATCTATACAAAACGTTCTTTCCATAACAAGCCAACATGTTCTTTAAATGATAACCACACAGACAGTGATATGCATCAGGATAGACAGTAGAAATAGCTTGTACGATACTGCGATGACCGTCTGACATTATCAACAGATCTCATGGACATCCGTATGCCTCTCGAAGCCTTTCTAAAAACCATGTCCACGACATGTTGTTCTCAATGTCGCCAATACCTAAGGTGAGTGGAAAAATCTAATTGTTTGGATCATTCGTAACTGCGACGAACACAATTCCGTTGTGTTTTCCCTTCATATAAGTCCCGTCTATGACAATGACTGGACGACCAAACTCTAGAAATTCCCGCCTAGATGCTCCAAGTGCATAAAATGAAAACCTGAATTGATCCTCTTCATCAACGGAGATACAGGTGTGCATATCGAGATTTGCTAACTCCAATTGATACATGTACGCAGGGAGCATATGAAATGAGCCGTCGTGATCCCCGTACGTGTGTCCAACAGCCAGGTGTTTCGCCTTCAACGCCACAATGTAGCTAATGTCGAACCCGAAATCCTTCAAAATCTCTGATCTCATCCCCTGGGGTCGGAGCCCAGTAATCTTATCAAATTGCCTAGCAGCAAAATATTGACCGATTACTTTGGATGACACCTGAGTAGGAGTGGGCCTGTCTGGATCATTTAAACAACATGTTCGAGGAATTTAACCACTCCCCACAGCCCATAGCTCATTCTTGCGTGCATCACAAATCGACATCCTGTTTTACCCTTTAGCTTACATTCCATGTTTTATCTGGTCGAGCTAGATCTTTCAACAACGGTCTCTACTCCGTTCCGCAAGTTCACATTCCTACAACTTTCTGCAACTTCTCTTTCGTATCAAATATACTTTTCTCGTGAAGAACGCCAGACGCATCAAAGTCAGGGATAGTCATATGATCTTCTCTGTCAGCTTCATCCGGAATACCTATGAACGTAAAAGGTGCATCAGTTTCAGGTAGAAATTTACTTTAGTTCTATTCAAAATAAACATAGTTTTCATACCTGGAATCAACCAAGGACGGGTGGTGGGCAGTATACTTTGAAAATCTTGTGGCTGTATTTCAGGACGGGGCAAGTCGCGACTAATCAGTTCAAGAAAGCTAGGGTCGCCTCTCTAACGTATGTCATCACAGACTTCTTCATACAATTGGATTATTCTCTCCTCAGCACCATCATCACTTTCGCTAGAAGACTGATTACAATCCTACTGTATATCATCTTCGTTGTTTTCATCATCTTCTTCGACAGTCCTATTCCCGGGCTCAACATCATCATTATAAGCATGTACATCATCCTCACCCTCACCAGCGTTCTCATCAGCTTCAGCATCTAGAGATTTCCTAAAACCAAACGGCTGCATCTCTGAGGCCGGACTATACTCCACATTCAAATCAAAATCAGGCCTAGCACTAGACTGTGCCCTCGTACATAGATCATTGCTCGGACCAGCACTTCTGTCATTATAACCCAATCCTAAATCCAAACTATTCCTTGAACCTTGTGCAGGAGGTTGAACGAATGCATTGCCAGCGACAGGAACAAGTGTCACGTACACCATTCCTACATCAATACAGTTGAAAAGTTCTGCCACACGTGCATCATTCTTTATCTTATATTTATGCATACGGCCATTGTACTCGACCAGAGAATGAACTTCATAACCCCAATAATCCAAATCAGCATGTACTATGTTATGAATTTCTAATAGCAAACTAGTATAATATAGATTGTCATCCCTCAAGTATAACCAGCGAACATGTCCACCTTTGTATAGTAACTCATCCCAATATCCACCCCAACTCATCCAAGCTTGTTTAAAGCTCATCTGCACATTTTTTCAAGAAAATATAAATGACGACAACATTAAAACATTAGAAAATTAGTTACAAGTATTCTATTCGGCCAATATATTACTCTATTCAGCCTACGAATTATTGTATTCGGCCCACCCACTGTTTCACTATTCGGTCTACCTTGAGATGCCTTCAAAAATCTCATTATGTTTTTCTTCTATTCGGCCTACCAATATTGTTCTATTCGGCCTACAAGTTTTTTGAAAAATGAGTATTAAATGTGAAAATTTTACTTCTTGTATTCGGCCTACGTTTCTTGTATTCGGCCTACGTTTCTTGTTCTATTCAGCCTACTTATTTTTTTAAAATAGGATATAATTTGTTGGCTTATTCGGCCAACGTTTCTGATATTCGGCCTATAAAGTTGTTCTATTCGGCCTACAAATCATGTTCTATTCGTCCTACTAGTTTCTTATTTAAATATATGAAAAAATTTAATGTGGATACGTTTTATACTCCACTTATTCTATTCGGCATACTATTATTTCTATTATAAAACGTTGAATGAATAAAATACACTCATGAGGCATGTAAAAATGATCAAATTAATGCATTCATAGCTGTTAAAACAAGTTTAAAACATATCTTGTATATTGTTCCCCAAATACTCACACCTCTAAAAAACTAAAAAAAAATAGTTGCTCCCCGAATGCTCAAACCTCGAAACAAACTAGAAAAATAAAATGAATATATGTGTATGATGCAAAACAATGGTTGAACCACCATTATATATATACCTCATTTTTTGTAGTCATATAAGGGAGCACATGCATACATAGTTGTACTTTGACACTTTTTTCAGAAATAGAGAGGAATCGGATTCCTCTACTGTACTTTTGGTCAAAAAAGTGAGGAATCTGATTCCTCAAACATGTGAACAGTGGGTCCCTCTCAAGGGTATTTGGTCAATTCCATTGAAAATGACTAGAATAAATTGTATATAACACATGTGGCCACTTAAAATTACTTTTAAATAATAGTGACTATTTTTTGTCATTTTCACAAAGTTATATTAATTTCAAAAGTATTACCCTCATCTAACACACATAACATACTTTATAATTCATTTATTACTTAAAAATACATAATATCCTTCTCAAAAGTCAATAAAATTGATCAAAAAATAACTTTTCTTAAATTCATATCTACAGTATCGACGAATATAAATTCGGGATGGTGAGAGTACTCATTAATCCTCCGTAAAATAACTAACCTATGCTTTGCTGATGAACGGAGGTATTGTAAAGAAGGGTGGGGTCCAGAAAAGAAGGCGCCGCAATGAGTAGAAAGGGCATCATCAGGGGTGGCGCGGCTGGTTGGTGATTGCGTATTTAGCGATGAAGATGAGATGATCCATACCGGCACGTCCTCACGTGACCTCACGTGGATGCCTTTTTTCACGCCCAACTCACTCGCCGCCCTCAGGCGGCCTATTCCATCCCAACCTCTCTCCGCCCGCCACGTGCCCCCTCCCCTTCTCTCTCATCCTTCACTAATTTTTTTTAATGTTTTTTTATTTTACTAGGTGTGCATAATGCAATGTATGTTATTCAACATTACAACAATTTATAATTTAAGACATTATGAACGTATTTATACCCAATCGGACTTTACATCACTCGCATGGTATAGTCTCGTGAAATTGCTTTTTTTCGTCGATGTTAAAGAAATTTTGTTTTTATTTATAATTTTGGTAATTTTCTTTTATAATAAATTAATTATATAATATATATCGTAGGAATTTTAGGGGGTTGGACTAACTATAAGAACTTAAAGATGTTTTAATGTGAAATTATCTAAAACCTCATGTGGATCCGTTCATATAAAGTGTATAACTTTAATTTAATATGAGAGTTCTTGCTAGTGGATGAGCATTAAGTACTTAAAATGCTTGTGGGGTAAATCCATGCACAGTACAAAATTATAATTTAAAATATGGGTCCACACCAGCGTAGGGATAACAATTTGGCTCGGCCTGTACTCGACCCGCCCTGCCCCGTCCTATTTGGGACGGGTCCGCCCCACCCCGTGCACGGGCCAGGTTGGGTCTGGGTCTTAGCCTTGCCTCGGCCCGTATTAAAATATTAAAATTTTTTATTTAAAATATTTATTATATTTATATAATAATTTATTGATATATATTAAATATTATACATACATTTTTAAAAGAAATCATGTATGGTAATTATACGTAACTATTACAAAATACTTTATTAAAATATTATGTATATCATTAAATATATAATGTAATAAAAATTATAAAAATGAAAATAAAGTTTAATTATTTAATTTAAAATTTAAATTTAATCCATTTTATTTTAATTTATAATTTTCTATTTGAATGTATTATAATTTATCAAAAAATGATTTTAAAAAAATGGGGCAGGGCGGGGCACGAGTCCTCAATAGCCAACCCGCAGCGAGGCACGGGACGGGAGGGGGGATTGTAGTGCGGGGTGGGGTGGGCCACCCAGTTACCCGGCCCGGCCCGCCCCGGCCCATTGCCATCCTACATCAGCGGATGATGGATTCTAATTTTTATCAAATTAGTCGGTCTACGACTCTGATATATAAAAAAATTTGAAAGTATGTTATAGGAGTATGAGTTATATGAGATAATAAAATTGAAATTAGAGTGAATAGTAAAATTATTTTATAGGTCATTTCTTGTGATGGTGTATAAAGATAAGTTGGGAATGTGTGAAGATAGAAAATGTGAAGGTGAGTTGATGTAAGTGAAAAAAATTCCATATCATTGTTTCTATAGTTAATATTTTTCTTTTAAGGGAATAATTTTTTTCCTTTGGTTAGCAGGAAAAATTTTTAGTATGTAGTGAGTTGGAGATATAATATTTTAATATTTAGTTGGTAGTTGTATTAATCGTGTGTATAGATCCATATGAATATATTAATTCTTTTTTGTGTGAGTCTTATATACTTATAAAATGGAAAAGTGTCAATTTTTGTATAATAATTCAAAAAGGAAAGTATGTCTTTTCTTTTTTTTTTACAGAAGATAGTTTTTTTTTTAATTTTGTATATAATTAATCTGCAATCCCTCCTACAACTAAATCTGGAATCTCATACATATGCGATACCTCACTTGAGTACATGCAATTATGCATGCGATCTCATATATTACTTTTTCATGTGGTGTCTCCTATATCTATACTATAGCTCTATATGTGATTTCATACACAATTTTTTCTGTTCAACCTTACATGCGACTACATGAATGGCCATACAAATGCTTTGTTTACTAAAATGTGCAACGCTGCACATGATTATACATGCGATCATGTATTAATTAAATAAAGAGGAATAAAAAAAAATCAAAATGTGACACTTAAAACAAAAGTTTGTCGGGTGACAATTTCAAAATCTATTTGCTAGAACTATTATTTAGTGCATTTTTCACATGTTAAAACTTGTTTGCCTCCGACAATACTATGTCCTCAAATCTCACTTTTTTTTAAAGTTGTACAATTTATTATTAAATATTATATAATTTAATATAAGAACGTGTACTATTTATTTTTTAAAAAAAATTAATTTCTTTAATCAAGTAATTATATTATTCATATTTCAGCCTATTTTTTATTAAAAAATTATACATTTATTAATTAAAATCTATATTATTTAGAACATAATGTTATCCACAAGAGCCTAATATTTTTCATAATTTATCAAGATAATAATGCGGAGAGATAAAACTTTCATAGTAGTGACGTTTCTACTCCTTAGTTCTTGCTCTATATAGGCTGAAAAATCTAAGAATGCACTATATGGCATTCTTATTTATTCCGTTTTTATTAATAGGGAATGCTAATTTATGTAGAATTCTCAAATGCTAATATGACATTTTTATTTATTTATTATTACTCCCTCCGTCTGGGTATTTTACCTGTTTGTACGGACACGGAGATTAAGACGTTTTATTTTTTTAATATATAATGTAGGAAAAAATAGGGATAAATTAGTAATTTAAAAAGAAAAAGTAAATAAAGTTGTTGTGAATGATGAATAAAGTGTAAATAAATAATTAAAGTTGTTGGGATTATAAAAAATATGTAATAAAATATTATGTATTTTTACCATAAATGAAATGAGTAAAAATACGTGGAAGTTGGGACACCCAAAATAAAAAGTGGGTAAAAATACATGGAATGAGTGAGTATTTTTTTTAATGATTTGATGACGCCTGGAGTTGGTGATTTTTCTTTTTCTTTATTGTGGAATATCTATTTCATGCTGTGATAGGACTGAAATCTATTGTACCAACTTTAAATTCAAATCTTTTTAATCTTCAAAACCCAAATTAAATATTATGTCTAAAAATTCTTTTATACATAATATATATATATATATATATATATATATATATATATATATATATATATTGCGTATTGACATTTGGCAGAATGGGATGCCACCGACTCAAAACTCACGCCATATTAACATAATCATTTACCCCTCATATTATTCACGACATATATACTTTATCATAGGAGAAATTAATCATTTTAAAAAAATACTTTATCATAGGAGAATATATCATAATTTCATTTTATTATTTATTTCATAAAAAATAAATTAAGAAGTAGACGGCCGTCACTCGAAGGTAAACGAATAGCTATAGAAAGATTCTGTGCATAATGACAAGAAAAAAACACCCACCAATAAGAAACCGCCCTTCACCCCCCACCCCCACCCCCACCCCCACCCCCTTATAAATACTCTTCCCACCCTCGTAATTTTTATTATTTTCATCCAACATTTAAAAAACAAAAAAAAAATCTTCTCTGTTTTCATGGCTTGGAGGAGAGGTCCGACGATCGGCCGTGGCTCCACCGCCGCGGTGTCCCTCGCCACCACCTCCTCCGGCGACGTCTTCGCCGTTAAGTCCACTGATATTTCTGTTAATTCAACTGTGTTGCAGAGGGAAGAATCTGTGATTTCTCAGCTCTTCTCTCCTTTCGTAGTCAAGTATTTGGGCTCTGAAATCACCTCCGACGGCGGTAAACCGGTGTTCAATCTGTTCATGGAGTATCTTGCCGGCGGCACACTTTCCGACCAGATCAAGAAACGGGGGAACTCGCTAGACGGAAGCGCGATTCGGAAACACGCGCATGATTTGGCGATGGGGTTGGATTACCTCCACCGGAGAGGAGTGGTTCACTGCGACATCAAGGGGCGGAACATTCTGGTCGGCGAAGACGGGTTGAAGATCGCCGATTTCGGGTGCGCCAAATGGGTCGGGTCAGACGCTTCCGCGTTCGCCGGCACGCCGGCTTACATGGCACCGGAGGTTGCGCGCGGCGAGGAGCAGGGTTTTCCGGCGGATGTCTGGGCTTTGGGTTGTGTGGTGGTGGAAATGGCCACAGGAAGTCATCCTTGGCCGGAAATGAAGGACCCTGCTTCCACCTTGTACAGAATTGCGTTCTCCGGCGACGTACCGGAGCCTCCCAGCTGGTTTTCAGACGAGGCGAAGGATTTTATCGCCAAGTGTTTGATGAAAGACCCCACAGAACGGTGGACGGCGGCGGAGCTTCTGCAACACCCATTTTTCAGCTCCGTGAGTGATCAGAGCTGCCGGGAAATCAGGGGGAGATCTCCGACGAGTGTGACGGATCAAGGATTCTGGGATGAATTCGAGGTGTCGGATGTTTCAGAGAATCCGACTGAAATTGGTTCGGCGGCGGATTATCCGGCGAGAAGGATCACGGCTTTGATCGGAGATGCTTCTCCGGCGGGGTTTGATTCCACGGCTGAGGAAGATTGGTTGATTGTGAGGGGAATCGAAATTGAAGAATGTGCAGAAGATTTGATTCAAACAGAGGATGTAATAATGGAAGAAGAAATTCAAACTTCAGTTTCAATGGAGGATTCTCTGTTGGGTTATTCAAATTCAGAAATTACTACTTCAAATTCTGAAAGTGTAAATAATTTTCTTTATTCACTATTATTAATTTCCAAAATTATGTTATTAATGAAATTATTTCTTCATCTGCATCATACTTTTCAAATTTTTAATTTCAATTTCTTTTTAAATAATAAATATCAACTCAACATTATACAAAGTGAAATCTCTCCTGATTTTTTCCATTGCACCATGGTTGAAGGAGTATATTCTATTGAAAACGAAAATTCGTAAAAAAAGTTCATCTTTTTAGAAAATAATGAATACTATTCTTTTCAATTATTTTATTCATTAATTAATTTAGTGATGTTACAAGTATATACTCTGGTATTTAATGAGATATTATTTTAGAGCTGAATAAATAACATGGAGTAAGTATAAATTTTGTAGGCTAGGGATGGATTTGCTCCTTGTGTTAATTGGAGTACAGTACCTCTGGCAACTTACAAGGTATCCATTTCAATATTTTTGGTGTCAGCTTCAAATGTATAAATTTTCTCTATTTAGTAAAGAAAGTATACAATATGACTCACCACTTCTCTCTAATACAACTACTCACTTTAGTTATAAAAATAATACTCCTTAATCCACGTGCAAAAAGCAAATAAAGATCTTAGAATTGTCAACGTGCAAACAGCAAACGGTTACCTTGTAAGTGGCCAGAGGGAGTATACTCTAATAATGGCAAAAACTTGTGTGCACCCGGGTGCACGGACCACATGCGCCTTTAGAATTTTGTGTTAAATTGGAGTATACCCTTTAGTATAAATATGTGTACCCTTTATTTTTAAAGAAAAATAAAAAATATTAATGAAAAGTGAATACCCCTTCAACAAAATGGTGTACCCTTATTAATTAAAGTGTATACCCTTTAGAACAAAATAATATACTCTTACCCATAATACTAAATTCTAAAGGCGCACGGTGTGGCCTGAGTTACAAGAGTCTCACTCTATAATAATAACCAAATATATAGTGTTGGGTTATTTTTCTTTCTTTCTGAAATACGACGTATAATTATAAAAATATTATTTAATATTTAAAATTGTATAATAAATAAATCCAAACTCTTACTTTTTCCACCACATAATAAATTTTACACTTTTTATTTTTATTCGTTCCATAATAAATTTCACCACCTACAAAATAAGCATTTCAATCTCTAAATTTAAAGGTGCATCTTAATTCAAACTTAGTACTCTCATCTAATTCAAATAACATATTTTATAATTTATTTATTACCTAAAAAAATTAAATTATCCTTAAAAAATAATATAGTTAGTAAAAAATAGATTTTCTTAAACTTTATATCTAAAATACGGTATAGCCGTACAAAGTATCATGAGACGAATGTAGTATATTATAATTATTATTGATACTTTCGAATTTTTATTTGTAGAAAACAATTTAAAGTTTTATTATTATGAATCTATAGCAATTTGTAAAAAATAATAATGAATTAAGTGTAAGCTTATGTTCCAATTCATAATCTGGTATAGAAACTAACGCATGGTGTGCACAAACTATACCCCTTCTCCCCTTCCTTTTGATCTTATTGGAGATGTCACATTAAAATGATACAAAAAATCTTGTATCGTTCCTTATTTGATAATATTTCTTTACTTTATTTATCGTAATTAACTTTATCTCATTATTGGAGATGCCACATTAAAATGATACAAGAAATCTTGTGTGGTTCCTTATTTGACTATATTTATTTACTTTATTTATCGTAATTAACTTTACCTCATCATTAAATGTGTTACTATTCATTATATAAAGGCATGGAGGAAATGTGTAATTAATACGTTGATTTGTTGAATGAATGTGGAAGAATAAAAAGGAAGTGGGATCAAAATTTTCTATTATTGCATTAATGTGGCATAAATCCTGGTCAAGTGTCATAACTAGTCGCATAACATTTATTCTGCAATTAGACAACTATATGACTTTTACACAAATAAAGGACATATTTAATTACTTCATATAACTATTTACTGTTTTAAATACGTACCTTTAATTTGAAACTCAACGAGCAGTATTAAATAAGAGTTGAATTTTTCAGTCTTATATAATAATGACAAATTATTTCATATACTTGGGGTATTTGCAAAGAAGTGATATTTTTTTATTATTTTTACTTTATTATATTCTTAATTTTATCATTTAATTTAGAGTTTATTATATTATGTTTTTAATAACTTTATTCATGTTCAATTCATTTAAAAGTAAATGATTCAGTACAAATGTATGAATATACTACATATTACCTATTTTGTATTGTGTTTTAAAGTTTATTCTTTATTCTTGTAACTTATTACATTGTCATAGTTTTAGTGTTTTTTTTAAAAGTCATTTTTTTTAAAATTAAATGGATCAACTCACAAACCAAAACGTAAACGGATCAACTATATGAGCCTATGATCCATGTAACAAGTTCAATACAAAATATTTTATTATGTGAGACGAGGTGGTCTAATATTAAAGTTTGACTATTTTATAAATAAAATATATTTATTTACAGTTAATTAGAGTGTATTTTTTCAAATATGATAAATAATATATTAAAATATAATTATAAATTATTATAATATAATTCATTAATAATATACTTTAATTATTAATAATTATATTTTATTTATATAATAAAAATACTTTAATAATAAATTAACTCACCTCACAATTCCTCTTATAAATATCTGTCCAATAAGAGACTGATTATAATTAGTACAAATATACTAGTTTTTCTTTTCACTAAGCTCCAAAATATACTCATTTTCTTAATTCATGGAGTAAAGATCAACCATTAGGGTGTGAATTGCAATCCGGATTAATAAATGTGTGAATTTTAGTACTCCCTCCGTCCCACACTTATGTTCACACTTTCCATTTTCTTCCGTCCCACACTTATCTTCGCCACACAGAAAGTAAACTTCATATTAACCAACAACCTCAAAAATTATCCTAATTTAAAAAATATCACTCTCACCTAACACACATAACATAATTTATAATTTATTTATTACCTAAAAATACCACAATACCCCTAAAAAGTTAATAAAATTGATCAAAAAATAATTTTTCTTAAACTTCTTATTTATAGTTTCGGCGAACTTAACTATGGAATGGAGGGACTATGTGAAAAATCGAAAAGAGTCTTGAGTGATAAAAGTGTGTGAACACGGAAGACTACAAGTATCAAACAGAATTATGTGTGAAAGAGATAGAAGTCAACGATTATAAAAATAGGGGGAAAAGCGTTGAAAAGATAAAAGTCAACAGAGGGGCTGACCGACTACTTACTAGGTTAGGACATAGGGGAGTGGGTGTCCATCTTTAATTTGTTGGGAAGGAAACGCCCCTACCACAACTTGGTTTTTACCCACTTTCGGTACCAATTATTCAACTTAAGCCATGACATGATTGTGGGCCCCGTTTTCATACAAATCAAAATAATGGAGTCAGTATGGTGAACATGTATTGAATTTGAGCATTTATGCATATGAATTTAATTTAAAAAAATTAAGAATTTTGAAGTTATAAAAATTTAATTGAAAATTAAATTTCAAGGGGAAAAAAATAATTTCGACTTTTTTTTTTGTTAACTTTTCATCAGTACTTTAGTTTTTTTTCCTTTGTAGTAGATGAATTATATATTCTCTTCAGCTCGAGTAGATGCTTATATTTGCCTTTTCATTTAAATTAATAGATATTTCTGAAATATATTAATTTGTTTAATTGTAGTGACCCTAATGGATATTTATATTAATGATGTGTGTTAATTATTTTGTGTGGTTTTAATTGACAAAAAATGAAATGTAAACTTTAATTTGGAAAAAATTAAAATGAAAAATGTAACATTAATACTTGTTTAAACCGGGTTCACGGTGTAAACCTTGTGATCCCCCTTTTCATTTCTGTATATATTCTATGCATTGTTAGAGTGTTTAAATTAAGGGGGATCATAGGGTTTATAAGAATTTATTATATAAACCTGATTTACAAGAAACTATCTCAAGATGTAAATCTTTGATTGGATGAAGTAAGTACTTAATTACATATGATAGGTGGGACCATAATTTTGAAATGGTGTACCACACCAATGAATGATGTAAATTGGAGGACGTGCTCAAGTGGCTTATAGAGATAATTCACTATTTAATTGTGATTACAAGGAGTTAAATACACTTTCAATCCCATAACTTTTGCCAAATTCAATTATCATCCAAAATTACTTAAAATTTTTAATTTAGTCCCATAACTATCTCAAAATATTAAATTTCATCTCAAAACTAATTTTTCGTGGCAAATTGTCTTATAAACCCTGAATTTTTTTTTAAAACCTTACCAAAAAAATCAATAGCCGATTGAATTTATTATTCTTATTACACAAAAATATTCTTGTGTGTACCATTTGAGTAAATAATTTTAAATTTGTGTAATTAGATTGATCGTATTCAATTTTGACACGATAGAAAAAAAATCACTTAATATATGTATTGCATTATATGAAAAAAATATTATTGAAAATTATAAAATGATCATGATGTTTTTAAGCGTTCATATTATACTTTTACCTATATTATACTTATATTTCACAGATATAACGTAATACTCTTAGTTAAATACATGATACTTTTGGTATATTAATTGTATGATATTTAGATGATATAAAATATGTGGTAATTTTAATCGTCATGATTTCTTTACTCAAACTTTGTAATACTTTATTCACCCAATTGAATATTCTTTAAATTATATAGTGTGATAACTTTTTCCATCTAATTAATTTTGATTTGAATCAACCTAGTAGTAATAGTAAGGTTTCTAGAATATTATATATATAATGTGAAAAATATTAATATTATGTGAGATCGTATTCCAATAAAATCATTTTACGTTTTCATAATTAGTTATTACATTTTATTTAAAATGTTGTCACTTTTCATTTATATTATAAATTATTTACAAAATAGTTCATAACACCGTTATCAATTTCCATTAATTAGATATCACTTTTAATTATAAAAATGATTACTTTTTATATATTTTTCGAAAATCATTTAGTAAGACATCCACTTTGCACTATTTATCACACAATCTATTGCATTATTAACGGCATCATAATTAACCCAGAGTCATAACTTCGGGCAATCATAGAAGAAATGAACAAAGAAAAGAAAGAGTTAAATGTGATATACATATTAGGTTGTTGATACAAATTAGGTACTTGATTTGAGATTAACTTAGAAGTAAATTACTTGTGTCCACGAGATACTCGTTATTAGGGAAAGTATGGACCACCAAAAGTCGACACGTGTTGGATGTGACAATAACCTTCTTATTAGAAATTAAGCTTAATTCACACCATGAAAGCACTTATGGAAAAAGTAAAATATAATTAATTCTTATCTACAATATTAGAATCTTTTATTTTACATGATTTGATTCAAACTACTTATTAGTGTAAATCTGGATGCAGCATCCTTATCTATTAGGAGCTTCGAGTATAATTAATTGACTTAAATAACCACAAGTGGATGAGATACCCCTCCTTTCCACTAAAAAAGTCTTTTTTTTTTTTTTTTCTATTTTGGGCGTCCCACCCAAAGAGTTCACCTTCATTTTTTTACATATGTGGGACCCACACACACCCACTAATATAATTAAAATATGGGACACACTCCTTCTAATACAACTATCCACTACACATTAAATAATAATACTCCTTAATTCACGTGTCAAAAAGCAACCACCCTTAGGTTGTGTTTGGATGGAAGGATTTGAGGAGTGATTTATAAATCCTTCCTTCAAATCCCTCCATCATGTTTGGATAACACTTGAAATCAATTAATTTATAAATCCAGGATTTTAAATCAATGGATTTCAAATCAATGGATTTGATTTTAAATTTTTTTAGTTGTTTTTTAATGAATCTCAAATCCTCACTAAAACCGTGTCATTTGAAATCCTTTCGTTATTGTGTAACTGATACTATATTAATATATATAAATAATATTTAAAACTAATAAATTAATTAAAAAATATATAATATTATATTTTTTTATGTTTTAAACTCTACCACCCAGCCCACCCAAACCCCCCACCTCGGCCATCCACCCCACATCCACCACTACCCCAAAAAAAATTTTTTTATAAAATTTTAGATTTTTAATATTTGAATAATAAAAATATTATCACCCTGCCCTACCCCCCTACCCACCCCCACCCCACCAACACCATCCCCACCCCAATTTTTTTATTAAATTTTAAATTTTAATATTTAAATAAATAATAAAAAATATTATCACCCAACCTATCCCCTACCCAACCCCACCCCCCAAATTTTTTTTTATAAAATTCTAGATTTTAATATTTAAAAATAAAAATATTACCACTCAACCCAACCCACCCCGTCCACCACCCCCACCCCACCCCACCAAAAAAAAATTTAATAAAATTTTAGATTTTATTTTTTAAATATTAAAATATAATTTTTTTTAAAAAAAATTAGTGGGTGGAGGGTGAGAGTGGGGGTGGGGTGGGTGGATGGATATGGTGGTAGGATTGGGTGGTAATATTTTTATTATTTAAATATTAAAATCTAAAATTTTATATAAAAAAAATTTTTGGATGGGGTGGTGTTGGGCGGGGGTGGGTAGGGGTAGAGTTGGGTGGTAATATTTTTTATTATTCAAATATTAAAAATCTAAAATTTTATAAAAAAATTTTGGGGTGGGGTGGTGGAAGAGGGGTGGGTAGGGGGTAGATTGGGTGGTAGAGTTCCCTTAAAAAATTTAATTAAATTTTAAATTTTAATATTTAATATAATAAAATTTTATTTTTTTATATATTCTATTTTAAAAATAATTTTTGAATTATGGATTTGAAATTCTTTCAAAGATCCATAATTTATCCAAATAGTGGAATTCAAATGAATAGATTTAAAATCCAAAAAATTTAAAATTCACTCATTTTTAAATTCATTAAATTTGAATTGACTAAATCAAAACGCAGCTTTAGTGTGGGACGGAGGGTGTATGATACAAGAGATGTGGATAGTATAAAAATGTCTATTATGCATGAAATTTAAATTTTGATTTTTTTATCTCTTGCCACCGGGCTCCATAATACTCGAAGGGTTAACTTCACCCGCCATATGATCCTTAAAACAAAGAGCTCGAGACGAATTCCCCAAATTGTCGAACTTTATCAAATCCCTTAAATTCGGCGCCGGGTATTACAACATCAGTCTCGTCCCATCCGAACAGGTCAACTCTCGCGAATGCCGAGGGGCCTCACACCTTATCATCCAACCCACGCCTACTCCCCACCGAGACGACCCAAGCCACGCCTATTCACCCAGTGGGAATTACCCCTCAAGATCGATTCCATAATATAGCCACTAGCGTAGAAAATTATTCACAACCTCATTCTCTCATTAATTATAAGGATGTCTGTCAGAGCATTAAATGTCATGACATCTAATTTGAAATATAATGGCTCCCACCGCCCCTGCCCTGAGGATTAGTGGAGGAGGTAAATCGCAGGATGTGCCTCAAGTGGTTTATAGGGAAGATGTGTCTCAAGTGGCTTATAGGGAGGGCTCACTGTTAAATTTGTGCTTGCAAAGGGCCAAAATTTATGCCAAAGGCAGAATTCGAACCCCCATCCTGCAGCAACCAAGCTCAGCTGGAAGATCTTTCCACCCTCCCCTCTACCACTTGAGCTATGCCCTGGGGGCTTAATTTGAAATATATTTAATACCATAAGATATACTCTCTTCGTTTCATTTCAAATTGTACTACTTCTTTGTAAAATACTTGTAAAATACAAAGGAGGTGTAATCATTAATGGCTCCCAAGCTAGCATTAATTGCGGTCCACTCATAAATAGAATTTAATATGAAAAGAGAAGGACAAGAAAAGAAGTTCTACTAGCTCCATATACGCAATAAAAAAGCGGAGAATTGAACACAATTGTGAGGAGTTCTCTTGTTCCTTGCCGTTTATCTCATTCGATTATTTATGTTTATTTTTCTGATTCACTCTAATATAGCCACATAATCTTTATAATTCATCTCTAATAAAAAAATTGATCATCAACAAGCGTATTTGAAATACCCGAACTTTGATAATTGGCAAATGGCCACAAATTAACACTACAAGGACTAATTGTTGGTTGGGTGTCAACCAAACTCCCACATCGGTTAGAAGTGGGGATGAAAATATGTTTATAAATGAGGGATGAACTCTCCCTAGTATGAGGCATTTTGGGTGTGATACCTAGAATGGTAAAACCGTGCTGCCCAATGGGCGACCCAAAACAGACAATATCATCCTAGTGGATTGAGTGAGCTTGACTATAATAGGGGTCCACATAGACCTGACTATACTAGGGGCCAGGATAAACCTAACAAGTGGTATTAGAGTCAGGCCCCAAACTTAACCTGCCCGGCCCGGGATTGGTTTCGGACCTCAAACTGGATGGTCAGCCCCAGACTTAACCTGCACGGCCCGGGATTGGTGGGATGTCTGCCCGGCTCGGGATTGGTGGGATGTTCAGACCTCAAACTGGATGGTCTAGTTGCGGGACTTTGTTTGAGGGGAAAATATTGGATGTGTGTCAACCAAAGTCCTACATCGGTTAGAAGTGGGGATGATAATGAATTTATAAATAAGAGATGAACTCTCCCTAGCATGAGGTCTTTTGGATGTGTCGGTGGATGACGATGAGTTTATAAATGAGGGATGAACTCTCCCTAGCATGAGGTCTTTTGGATGTGATACACAGAGTGGTAAAATCATGCGGACTTGAGGGCGACTCAAAGCAGACAATATCATGTTAGTGGATTGAGTGAGCCTGACTATACTAAGGGCCCACATCGACTTGACTATACTAGGGGCCGGATAAACCTAACACTAAGTATAGTTGTTGATGGTCAGTTTTTTTTTTTAATTATTTATGTAATGATTAAGATTATGTACATGTGATTATTTGAATGTTAATTTTGGAATAAACATAAAATAAAATACGCATCTTTCCTTAATTTGCCCATACACAGGCATTGGCGGGTAAGTGTAGGGTAGGGGGCCCATTATTGGGCAAAAATTAATAATTGTTGCTTGTTCAATTTTTAAACGTTAGCTAATTGAAAAAAGTTTGACAGTTTTGCATAAATTAATTAGATGCTACCCACTTTAAATATTTTTTTTAAATGCCAAATTGTTAATAACTTTTTTACTTATCTTCATTACATTACGTAATTAATACACGCAATCGCATGTAAAATGTCTACAGAGTTACATACATAGTTACAACCGTAGTTGAAGGTATTTGCATGTGAAGGTCGCAGACATAATTACATTGCAGTTGCAGGAGAGTTCGTAAATTATGGATAATTATGTTCAATTTTTTAGAAAAGTGGCAATGGTAAAAAAAATTGTGGGTCATTTTTTATGAGTTAATTAAATATAATTAGATGTGACAAGAATTTTTAATTGATACAAATAAAAACAAAATAAAAGTGGAGCGAGAAGATGAAGGCATATAAATATAAATATAATAAAATAGGGTGCGGTGCGAATCCTACGTATGCATGCACCTTTGAATGGGATTCATAACCACAGAAACACGCTTTTTCCAAATTAATTCCACTTACTTCATTCATGACGTCATCTCATTCCTTCACCGGATATGTTTTTGGATCTTCTATTTTTGTCCATTTTATGTTTAGTTAAATCAACCCCTTTAATTTTAATTCAGGAAATTATATTTCTCATTTTACAAGGAATATATTTTTCGAAGAGAAACTCTCTTGTGAGACGGGTCAATCCATCATTAAAGTATGTCTATTGTAAAGATAAAGTATGCTTATTTGTAGTTAAAGTATGTTAATAATAAATTATATTATAACGCACTGAAATCATACTTTAATGCATAATTCAGCATACTTTAGAAAACATACTTTAACAAACATTAAACATATTTTATCTAAAAATAGACATACTTTAACACGTCTTACAAACCGTCTCACATAAATAGCGTCTCACAAGAGAATTTGTCATTTTCGAAAACAAGGCATACTATTTTAGTATAAACTGTATCACAATATATCAATTTTCATAATTAGTTATCATTTAAAAAAAAATATTATCACTTTTTATTTATAGTCCGCAATACTGTTACCACTTTTCATCTATTAGATACTACTACCCATGAAAATCGTACATATCTTTGCATTAAAAATATTACTTTCTTGATGTTTAAAAGTAAAAATAATAGGAGTATTAATTTTTCATAGAAATAAAATGTATAGAAGTAATAAGAGAATTTTTTTAACACACACAAACTAATTTATTTTTTTTAAAAAAAAATTAACTAGCACCGTCTAAAAGAAAATTTAATTTGTCATCTTACTAAATATGAAATTTTGTTTCAAGTCTATACCTCTAATTTTTATTTTAGAAAAAAAAACTTATCTGTTTTATAAAGAGTATATTTATTCCGTAATGACATTGAGGTAAAAGTGCTGACCCGGTCCACTTGCACCGTTGGACTGCTAGCACGCTTTGTCTTCCATTTTCCACTAATAATATACTCATTTTTATTCAAACTTAATTAACATGTTTTATATGGATAATTGCATATAATAATTAGATTAAGGAGATGTTTGGTTGAACTTATTATACTCCTAATTCACACTCTTTTATGTAAGTTTTTACAAGATTGGGCGTAATCACTCCAATTAATTTTATTTTTTCAGTTTTTATATTATCATCCTACTTCTAACTAAAAATTTCTTATTTTATAAAAGTTATCTTTTCAGATTAGTCTCTTGTATAAAGTGCATTACGTATAACATCCTGTTTTAAAGAGTATAAATTATAATTAATAACACTATAATTTTTTTATTGAAAAGATATATTGAAATATGAATAGTATATAAAAGTTTGATTAAAAAAATTAAAAAAATTCAAAAAAATAAGTGTATAGTACATTATTATACTAAAGGATACAACTTTAAAATTATAAAATTTTGGGGCACGATGCCAGGGCAAAAGAACTAATTTAATTTGAACATTACGTGACCCAAGTTATCTATTACCCTAATATCTACCGGTAGTATCGATTAAATCATTTTTTTATTAATTATTGCTTTATTTCTACTGTGAACGTGTATATCTCCTAATTTTTGCTGTCAACATGTACATCTCTATTTGTTTAGTATACTTTTTTATTCTAATTTACATGATCTAAATAATAGAAATAAAATTAGTTTAAAATAATATTTTTATATTAAATTAATTTTGATTTTTTTCATTATTTTAAATAAAAATTTCATACGGATATGTCTGATTTAGAAAATATAACATAAATATTTTAATTTAAGGTTTAAAATTAGTCTTTATTTTCTAAAATTTAATTTTTAAATTATTTTTTTTTTCATTTTAAGATTTATAATAAATTTATTTTCTTATTTCAAATTATAAAAAAATATTATAAAATTTTAAACCAAATCATAGTATTGAATATATTTAAATCCGGGTGTACTGTAAACTCACTTTTAAAAACTTATATATTTATAAATAAAAATGTATACATAAAAATGTATACACTATTTAATAAAAGACAAAGATTTATGTGAGACCGTCTCACGTGAGGGTTTACGTAGGACAGCCAGAAAGTGATAATTTTTACATAAAAAAGTGATAATATCATTTCATGAACAATTAATAGTATAAATAAAAAGTGATAACATTTTATATCGAAAGTGATAATATTTTATAACGAAAGTGATAACTATTTTAAAAGGCGGTCTCATACAAGACCTAACCTTAATAAAAATCTATACATTAGTTTATTTATTTTAATTTCTTTTAATTTCGTTTAGGAAAATTACTAATCAAAAGGTAAATTATTCTCATTCACTTAAAAGTAAAAAATATACTTCAATTATAAAAATAAATGATATAAATATGTTTAATTTAAATTATGTTTTTAGGCTAATACTACTATGCATTTAGGTGCACCCCACAATACAGTGCATCCACTTTCAGATCGTATACAATTATGAACAAAAATATATATATAATTATGAACAAAAATATATACAATTTATTTGTTATATTTTTAATGAAAAATTGAGTGTAAAAAATATACAACTATTAAAAAACATATATACACTATTGAATAAAAAGTTATACGCATATGTATGCAAGTTATTTTAGTAAAAATTGAGCGTGTAAAAGGTATATAATTATTAAGAAACATGTATACAAAATATAATAAAAAGTTATACATATATGAGTGCACCCTTACACCCAGGTGCACCGAATATCAATTCATGTTTTTATTTTAATATTTTAATATATTAATATACTAAATGAGAGTTTAATTTTGATGAGGTGTCGCCACCATAATTAATTTCAATTATTTAAATTTTTAATAAAAATTTAATGTAAATAAATACATATATTATTTTAAGATTTGAATATGATATTGTCAAATCAAAGTTAATTAAAAATTAATATAGATAAATACATATATTTACTTTAAGATTTAGAATTTATCCCTCCTACAGCTATAAATAAATCTCTTTATTCATTTATTATGCACCTAATTTAATTATGGGTCACTTAGTAGGAGGTACACAAAAAAATGCATTATTGCTATAAACTACATGACTCAAAGCACTATTACTCATAACTACACAATTATGATTGTGATACCATAAATACCCCTATGTATTTGCACAATTGTTCTGCACAATTTGATTCTGCACAATTTGGTTTTGCACAATTTTATTTTTGCACATTTTGTTTGCACATTTTAAATTCCGGCAGCAGACGGCGGCGGTCAACGGTCGATCAACGCTGGTCAACGGTCGATCAACGCCGATCAACGCCAGTCAAGGGTCGATCAACGGCCGGTCAACGCCGGTGGGTAGATGAGGGGCAAGGTTGTTGGTTTAAAAGTGTATGGAGTATAAGGTTATATTTGATATTTTACTTTAATATTTTGTATGTGAGAGTAATTATTTAAATTCCATGTATCTAATAGTAACTATGCTTAAAAGTGTATATCTGAGAGTAATAAACCTTTTAATTATCATGACAAGCAAAAGATTTATTCAAATTCTAAGGATACTATGTAATTTTATATTTTTTATCGTAATTAACTTTTTTTATGGTTAATTTTATTTATTTTTTTATGATTTTACTTATGATTATATTTTTCTTACGGTTTCTTTTATATTTTTAAATTAATTTTGTTAATTTTTTTTATTTCATCCAATGAATTAATTTTTTATTAATAAACTTTATCATAAATTTTTTTCTTCAATCATTAAATAAGCATATTTAATTTTTTATTGATTTAATTATGGAACAACAATTATAGCAAAATTTGAAAAATCAATTCAATATTTTTTTAAAAAATAATTTTAGTAAATCAATTTAATAATGGAATTAAGCTTTTATAAATGAAATTAAATTCAGATATGAGTCTATATAAATTGAATTTTACTCTTCAATATAAACTTATATATATAAGATTATAGTTAAAAATAAATAGTTATATTAAACTTGAATTATTATTATTTTTAAATTGTTGAATAAATTGTTATATTAGACTTAAATTATATTTTTTTATATGGTAACTTTACAACATGTGTAATACTTGAAATTCATACTAGTTTAATATATTAAAGGAGATTTTTATTTTGATAAGGTCTAAAATTATTCTCAATTATTTAAATTATTAATTAATTTCTAACATAGATAAATACATATATTAATTTTAAGATTTGAATATGAAAGAAATAAAATTAAAATAAATTATTAATTTTTATAATATTGTAAACGAATATCGTCTTCAAAATTATTGTAAATTATTTTAATTGTTAATTAATTTTTAACGTCAATAAATACATATATTAATAATTTAATAAAAAAATTATTACATGTATTGTGTTATTTAAGTTTTTTTAGTTTACATTTTAAAAGTAATTTTAAATTAAAAATATCGTTTTTTTTTAATATGAAAAATATTCTTAAAAATTATTTATTGAATTAATTAATACAAATTACTTTAATTAGTTTGATTATATATCATGTAACCCACCCCACCCTCGTAATAAAAGAAAGGGATAATGACTTGCTACCTAGATAGATAATTAATTTTTTAAATATATTTTCTTCATCTAATTTTAATACTTCAATCCAACGGTGATTACATACTGGGTCATATATTGCCCAGGTTACTTAAGAATCTCCCCCAATTTTATTATTCCACGTTAATTAGTAACTAGATTAATTTCATATCTTTAGTTAATAATTAAATAATACAATACTATGTTATGTGCATTAATTATGAATAACAATCTTGAGATTGAAGTTTATATTTGAGGTTTCAAATTAATGAGATGTTATATAAATTTTGAACAATTTGATGCATGCGAAAAAAAATAAGGAAAGAGTACATGATGGTAGTAGAATGATAGAATAGTTTTTAATTTTTTAATCAAGATTTTCAATTAAATAATTATATATATTACCCCTCATGATGTCTGTTTGACGCCTAGTATTTATAGTTTATCATGCACAAAAATTTAAATAATACTCCATAGAAGAATTTACTCGAATTTTACTCCTCTTGAAGAAAGTATATAAATGATAGCACAATAATTTAGTGTTCCATGACATACAACCATAGCTGGGGAGAGGATAAAATTTAAAGGACAATAGGGTTTGCAATGTTGGGGTAATGTAGGGTTTATTGAGTACATTAATAAGTGGTGGCTATTGAAGCAGATGGTGCAACAATATTACATATTTCCACACTTAAATCCTTTTTTTTTTAATTTTTTATTACAAAATTTAATAATTATTACATTCATCATCATGTTCCTAATCATGTTTCCAAAAGTAACTAATTAACTGCCACAATCATCACCCTAGACAACAAATACCAAAAATAATCAATCATACATGTTTTCATTTTCTTTTCCATGCATTTTTTTGTCTCTATACGTGTTGATTTATGGGGTGTTTAAACCTTTTTAATTAAGATAATTATAATTATGACTTTCCCTGAATTTCAGATTACCCAATGGAAATTGTTGTTTTTTGAGCACAAACAAATCCTACTTTAGCTTCATGATATGTTTTTGATAATGAATGCTCGTCAATTGCAAAGAAAATTCTAGATGATTTGAACTTGAGAAAATTATAATTTAATTCATATCATTGGACTTTTATTGAGAAATCGCTTAATCTTTCGAAGTCTGATTTGCAGTAGAAATCTTATTTTGGCTTGGATTTAGAACTCTAAAATGTTGGTTCGAGGCCACAATGTCGTGTTTCGAATGAAATTGTGCATCTTTAAAACTTTTAGAGTCAAATTTCATAGATATGAAAAGACATTGTTGCTTCACGAAGAATACTCAAATAATTTAACTTGAAACATCTACTAAATAAGTTAAGCATTCAATAGTATATTGATCTTGTAATAGACTCCATTTATATGAGTCCAATAGTTGCGGTCCAACATACTCAATCCGACCACATTGGATGGCCTAGGGATGTAAACGAACAGAACGTGCGGCGAACAGCTCATGACTCGACTCGTTAAGAGTTCATTTGTGTTCAATAAATTAAGCTCGTTATGTAAAAACGAATAGAGTTTGAGCATTGCATAGCTCGTTTGTTAAAGCTCGTGAACAAGCTCGTTTAGTGTTCGCTTATATATATATATATATATAATTTATTATTATTCTTTATAATATAATATAATATTTAAAATATTGAAAACATTTATACATGTTAAATTTCATTATTTTTATGAAATAATAAAAAATATTATATATTTTTATTGGTAATTGATGAACATTTTGTTATTTTAGGATAAGAGTGTTTGTTTCTCACATAACGAAATTATATAGGTGTTCACAAACAAAAATTTCATGAATACGTTATCAAACATGTTCACGAACATGTTCACAAACAAAACGAGCTTTCACTAATGAGCTCAAGCTCGTTTAATGTACTAAGGAAAATGAGTAAATTACCCTTATATTACATCTCATATAAATAGCATTAATATGCTTGTAAAGGATTTTTTTCCCCTTCTAAAAACATGAAGAAAAATAGTTCTTCCCCTAAAATCATTGTTAGGAAAAAATCTCTTGCATTAACTGACATCTAGTCCATGTCTCATTTATATTATATTGGCTGAGTTCATTTAATAACAGCCACATTAATTACCAACTTCCATCCAAAAACTTACTATTTATAAATCTCAAGCTGACCTTCGTTCTAGATCAATTTTCTTTAAAAAAAACCTGAAGAATGATTTAAATCAATTTGAAGAATTATTAAAAAAAACTCTCAAGTCTTTTTCATCTTTTCAGAGAATGATATTTTGTGTGATTGGAATGAATATCTATTTAAGTCGTTTTCTTTAATTGGGCAATTGGTTTGATCATTTTTTTAATTGATTAAATCTTGTATGGTGAGTTGGGTTTTGACGATTTGATTTGGACTCACCTCACTTGGAACAAATTTGTCTGAATTGACTTGTTTTTATCGCTAAAGTTTATTTGAGTCTGTTTAAATTGGATGGACTAAAGTACTACTCCATATTTTATTGATTTTTTTTATTATTATTATGAGAATTACTCCATATTGATGAAAAATAATATGGTATTATAACTAGTTTTTTGGAAAAAAAAATGATGATAGTGATACCATTACGAGAGAAAATAATTGCCTCTCATGGAATCATGTGTTCATTCCATTACTTAATTTAAATCCGTCACACAACAGAAGGATTTTTTATTTTTTATTTTTTATTTTTAAATTGATGGCCCAATTAATCTAGTACACACTTGGTTTAATAAAATCTTGCACTTTATAATTTATTTTGAAGTATGTTTACTGAGGGGAAAGTATACTGAAAACGCACGCTAGTGCAAACTGCAAATACAATATGAGATTATAATGAATTCATGTTTATTATTAATATGATATATATATATATATATATATATATATATATATATATATATATATATATATAAAAGTTTATATTTGACCAATTGACACCAAAGTATATTCTATTATTTTGATCGAACACAATCAATAAAATTGAATAATGTTTTGTATGTATCTTGATTATCCTAAATTTTACTTTAGGGTTTAACATTTGTTTTTACAATTCAATGCTATTTTTTATAATAAAGTAATTTCATTAATTATTGTAGTGCATGATATCTTATTACTAATTTGTAACATTTTATCTCTTGATTCATAGAATCATGTGGTACATGAGTAAATCGAGTTTACGGTGTAAATTCTATAGTCTCCTAATAATTCTATTATACCCTATGTTTAGTTAGGATATTTAAATTAAGGGAACACAAAGTTGATTCAGAGGGGACTAACTCATTATTTTATCCCTACTAAGGTTTAGTGCTTTTTATTATTAGGCTGATATATAATACTTAATGGTTCGTGGTTTATTTTAGTAGTACAAAATATGTAATTAATCATGGTGGACTTTGATATGTATTACTAGCAAAGATGGCCCTAAAAGTATAACAGAAATGGGAAGTAGAATGGACAAGAAGTAAGTTGCATTGCCTAAAGAACAAAAGTAAAGAAAAGGGAGACATGAATGTTTGGAAAGACAGTAATAATATAGAGAGATATGGTTGTAGGAGAAAGAGAGGATGTTAAAGGCGTGCATTCTGCAACTTCTCACGCTTTCTTTACAATTCCAGCCATTAGAAACCCGACATATGACCAACATCACCCTGCCTTTTTTTCAGACCAATCAAATTTGCCCCCTTTGTTCCCCCACCCCCACCCCCACCCCATCTACCCTCGTGTCCTGTTTTTGCTCTGCTTTCTCTCTCATCCTCTATTCATCAACTCATTTCTCACTCTTCTTAGCTATAAAACAGTGGCACTTCCACAGGGTGCATTCACGTTCATTTCTGTCTATTTTATTTCTAACATTCATTATATTTAGAATTTGATGTTATTTGGGTATAAATATATCCAAACGTATAATTATCTTTTTAGATGAGGGATTATGTAAGCTCGATTTCAAGGAGACAAACATCTAATCTTGAACGTTCTGTTACACTTGGTGTTACATCTCCTTTTACACGCGTTAGATGAATGATAATTGTGTACGGGGAAGAAATCACGATCATTACCCCCTTAGGATTTAAGCTTTCCTTTTAGAGGAATGTTTTATTTTATCATACGTGTCAATCATCAAATACTTTGCAAATGGTTGAAATATTAGCTTTGTGTTTCAACATAATTACTTTATTTTGGGGAGTAAATGAATTTGTTGAATTCAATATCCCTCTCACTGTTTAAATGGCATGATTTATGTTTTAGGTTAGATTTATGTAAATTAATTAATGAATAGAATCAATTTTGTTTAGGGTGGAGGATCTTACATATCCTATTTAATTTTAAAAGTTCAATTTTGTTTTTTTTTTTTTTGAAAATACCTAATTAATTTCTACCAAATAAAACTTAGGTGCACTAGTTATAAGAATCTAATATCTGCACAACTAAATTCATGATTCGACGTTGGAACAATATTTACTCGAATATAAAGCATTGATAATACGATTATAAAATGTTAAAAAATATACCTCAAGTTCGGGTTGGGCTAAGTTGGACCTAGGCGATGTTTTATTGGGTTGGTCAGATTTGTTATGAATTTAAAATCCATTTGAAGTTTTTGAATATCAGAAGCTCATGACATAAAAAATAATTCAAATTTTTATATCACGTGTTTTTAATTTTGGGCTCCAATTAATTTAGGGTTGTGAAAAGTAGAGAATAGTTGGGCTCAGAGAGGTCTTCGCGTAAGTGATACTGACGGCCCAATAAGTAGAGTTGTAAACCCAATGTGTGAAGGCCTGGCCCAGTCGCCAACAATTTGCAATTTGTTTTTGAGGGGAAATCAGCACACACAATAAATAAAAATTAATTAAAATTGAAAGGGGAAGTTAGCCCAGGTGAGAAAACAATGAAATCAATTTAGATACACAAGTGCTGCACCATATTCTACATTATAAGTCGACTTGCAACAATTTTTAAATACTCAATATACATTATTATTATTATGTTGTATCAAACTAATTTCCAATAACAATCAAATATAATGCTATTTAGAGTGGCTGATCATACTGAAGTTGAGCAAAACCTTTGTTTAAAGTTAAGCACTCAAACCCTAATCACCGCTCCAGTGTTGTGATACTAATTAGCATTTGTTTGATAAAAAAGATTATTATGGTCCATCCATCTTGTATAAACTTTAATGAGTTAAAGCACAATAAGTAATGCAAAATTCAATTTCTATTCCAAAAAAAATAAATGGTTCAATTTTATTTTATAACTCACAAATTTGTTCAATTTTTTTTTATCAATTTTGTCGAAAAGCCTCAAATTGAAGACTCGCATGCAGCGCACGTGGAACCTTTCGGTAAAATTAGCATTTTCCGGCAAAAAATTGTCAAAAATTGAACAAATCGTTAATTATGGGACAAAATTGAACTATTTATATTTTTTGGGATAGAAGTCAAATTTTATCGGCAAAAAAGGTGAGTTAATTAGGCCGAAATTATGTGTGTTGAATATTTTTCATTATTACTCGGGTATGAAAATTTTATTGGGTGAGACCATATGAAAATAATAATGTGATTTAGAGAGTAATAATAAATAAATGGAAGCATTATAAAATAACAATAAAAACAACAATATTAAAACACAGTAATTTTATCACATTTATAACCATATCTAAATAATTTCTCCAATGGAAATTGGAAAGCATGCACTTCACATTCATCAAACTCAAAATAAAAACACACACACTTTAACTTTTTTCTTTTAAACATTACACACACTTCACACTTGAACATGATCTTATACATTTGTATATAATCCAAATGAACATATTATTTAGATATGGATTTTAATTTGTTCATTCAAGGGCGCCACCCTATTCCACCACCAGCTCCTCCGCCATATCCACCACCCAAACCACCTCCATAACCGCCGCCTCCTCCGAGACCTCCACCAAGGCCGCCGAGACCCCCACCGGCACCACCTCCGAATCCACCACCAAGTCCGCCAAGTCCTCCGCCTCCACCTGCACCTCCTCCGAACCCACCACCAAGACCGCCAAGGCCGCCCCCAGCACCACCGCCAAATCCAGAGCCTCCGCCTAGTCCTCCGCCACCTCCGAAGCCGCCGCCGCCGCCTAATCCGAAAAGCTTCTCATCCTTGAAGGTGTCCTCCGAGCCGGCAAGCTGCCTGGCAGTGGTGGTGAAAGCGAGGAGAGAGAGGAGGAGGAGAGAGAGAAGAAACTTAGTAGGCATGATTTGATATGATATTAATTAGATTGATGAATGAGTTTATGATGAGAGATTTGGGAGTCAACATGGAGATTATATAAGAGTTGATCGGATCATTAATTGCTTCATCTTCTCATCCGTATACAACATACTTGTAATCTTAATAAATGCTTCTAATTATTAAATAAATATAACTATACTTCATAATCAGAACGCCGTGAAGAAACACACAGATCATCCAAAATCACATCTAATTATACCATTCAAGAATTTCAACACACCTACAGGGATACAAACAACCATACTTCCATATACTCCCGTCATGTTACAACGTACCCCCTCCGTCCGCTCGAAAGAGGTCTTTTTTCCATTTTGGTCATCCATTCCAAAGAGGGTCATTTCCTTTTTTATACACATGGGACCCAAACACACCCATTAATACAACTAAAATATGGGGTTCATACTCTCACTAATACAACTATCCACTACATATTAAATAATAATACTAACGTGTACAAAAGTAAAATGTCTTCTTTCGGGCGGACGGAGGGAGTATTATTTTGGTCATGTCTCAATGTAAAATACTATTTCTTTCATAACACCTTTTACACCCTTAAAAATAAAACAATTATTTTATCCATAACCTCAAAATAAACTTAAATTTCAAATTAATAGTATCCTCAAAAATCAACAAAATCGATTAAAAATAACAATTTTTCTTAAATAACGTAAAACAGTATTTTTGAACAATTTTATCCCTAGATTCGTTATAACTGTAATAGAAAATTTATCCATCACAGTCAATAAGTTTTTTTAGTGATAGCTAACCATAACACATTAGAATATTGTGTATTTTATAACTCATTATATATTAAAATATTATATTACTATAATATAAATTCGTGAAAGAAACTAAAGATACGGATAAGGGAGTATATAATTCAAGACTATTGTGAAGAAAGAATGGGTCAATTTATTTGACTTATAATGCAGAATTAATTTCTATTCATGTGCAAAAATATTGCTCGAACTAATTTGAAAAAGACTCGTATGGGCCATGAATCCTGCAAATTTGGCTAGTTTTTTTTTTTCTTAATATTATATGCATGCATGTTGTACGAAAATGTTGTGCACCTAGTGTTACTTTTTATCTTGTAGTTTTATGACTCATCTTGTAAGTATATAATTTACATAAATTGTTTAGAGTTTTATGATTAATTAATAGATCATAAGTAAATGAATTTAATCGGTACGTATAAAAATACGATATTATTATTCTATCCATATAGTATATGGCTTATCTGTTAATACATTCTTCTTTTACCCTTGAGTGCATGAAATTACAATATGCAACTCATTTTTTATTCATCATCCAACATATTTATAGAGCTTGTTGACATATCTGTGTTTAATTAAACGTACTTGGAAAAACTTATAAGATCAATTATAATTCTTGATCCACCTTTTCCACGAAATTATTCAAAGAAAATGCCTTTTGCACGAAATTATTCAATAAAAATGTGTTTTAAGTAAAGAAAAATGGATACTAATTATAAAGTGAAAACAATAGTTTTACAAAAAAAATATTCAATAGATGCCACCTTAACGTGAGATGATTACATTTTTTGAATTTTTTAAATACTACATTACCCCAAAGATAGATTAATGTAGGGATTCAATTTTTTTCTATTAATTCGGAACTTAAAATAATAAAACCACTCAAAATAATCCAATAATAATTACATTATTTTTTAAGATAATATTTTATCTATATTTCTTATAATTAGTTATATTTTTAATAAAATGTTATTATTATTTTCCATTTATGCATTCATTTATACTATGAATTAATTATAAAATAATTTATTTAAATAATTATCACTTTCATCCATTAGTTATCTTTTTTTGTTATTATTAAAATATTATCACTTTTATCTATTACACGAAACTTATTCCTTAATGTTTGGCCTAAGATAATATACTTAAAAAGGGGAAAAAACCATTAGAACAGTTTTCAAATGTACTCCCTCCGTCCCACAAAAGATTACACCTTCAATTCCTGCATGGAGATTAAGGAAGTGATAACTTTTAGGGGTATAATGATATTTTTCTGTAATAAATAAATAATAAATTATGTTAGGTAGAGATGACTTTTTTTTTTTAAATAAAGTGTATGAGGAAAGGTGGTTGTTTTTTGCTTTTTGTTTTTTATGTGCAAACTTTTGTGCAACAACCCAAAATGGAAAGTGTGTCATCTGAAATGAGACATAAGGAGTATAAATCAATTTCAAGCTTCAAAATTATTATTTTAAATCTTTAAAAAGTAGTACTCTCTTCGGTCAATTAGAAGGTATCCATTTATTTTTTTGCATATGGATTAATGAGTGTTACTTAATTAATATATACTAAGTTTTTATAATAGAGTGATGTAGTAGGACATGTGTGTGGCCCTTTTACCAATAAAAAGAGAAAGGAGGAATAAATATCTTAAAATTACTAATCCAAAATGGTAAAATTAATACTTTGTGGCTGGACGAAAAGTTTTTTTTTTTTTTAATTATCTGAATTGCATCTCATGAAACCGTTTATAAATCTTTTCTATAATTCTCAAATCTAATTTTAAGAACAAGTTGTTCAAGTGTTTAATTAGCAAGTGGTTCTAATAGATTGTGGAGGATGTACCAAGTTTAATTAGGTGGGATACAATTCAAATACAAAGGCATCACTAATAAATTTAGTAATTCTACTTTTGTTTCAATTGTGTTATTTTATATGATATTTTATTAAAATGTTATAATGAAAAAATTATTACTATTAAACTTAAGTATGTTTATCAACATTGAAGTTTTTTACCATTATGACATTGAAGAGAGTTAAAATAAGCGTGTTTTAGTATCCAATTTAACACGTTTTTTTTGGGAATTGTTGTTATATATTAGCACAAATGTCTTATATTCAATATATTTGAGAAAAATGTGCGTTTGAGGTATTTTATTGTGTTTTAGATGGAAAAATGATCAAAAGAACAGAGTTGGAGAAAATGTGCAACTTGTGCAAGAACGCTGAAAAACGCACGTCCAATTTGTGTAATTTTTCTGTATTTTTGTGGAGCTCTAAAGTTGAAGTGTGATACACCGTTGGAAATCTACAAAAGAGTGGGTCGTTTTAGCGTAAGAAACACCCCAATCGAATTCCAAAAGAGAAAGTTATGATTAAAATGGTGACGCCGCGCAAGCTGTTCCTATTCAGCACGACTGTGTCACTTTGCATGACTTGTTACACCTTCAAATATTAGGTTTTTGTGAATCCTTTATATGGATAGAAAGCCAAGAAAGAGAGGATCACGTGAGCGCAAGAATCACTCAAATCGAAGTTTGGATGTGAAAGTTATACGCGAAACGGTGAGACTGTCAAGATGGTTCGACCTCACTGATCTGGTTCGACCACTGGTTCGCGTCGAACCAGGAACCTGAAAGTTTGTTACAGAGTGGTTCGACCTCCCTGATCTGATTCGACCAAGCCCAAAGGCCGAACCAGCATGCGGAACAGCTCCAAATCCGTATTTTTACACCCCAGTGCGTGTATTTTCTTATTTTCTAAGAAAAACATATCCAAGGTCCATAAGGAGAGCTTATAAGTATAAAAGGGGATGTAGATCACACCAAGGAAGGACGACAACACAATTATCCTACACCCCACAAGGGGGGTCACCCCCAACCATCATCCACATCATTTCCTCCATTCATCCATCACTGTAAAGATTCGTCTGTAGAATCAGGAGGAGAACCAAGAAGATGATTCAAGATGGAGAAGGACGCGACGACTCCCGCATCTAGGGTTTTATTCGTTTCCTAATTTATCTTGTATTTTCCAGACATATGGGTAAGATTTATCCAACCCCCATAATTGTTCTTCGCAATATCATGGCCTAGAACCGTTTTGGTAGATTTAGGGTTTTGAAGTTTTATGAATTAATTAAACTCTCTTGTGTTTCCTCCGTACAACACTACTTGTGGATTGATTTTATATCATGATTGATCACCCACTTTGCATACATCTTCTCACTTCAATAATCTCTCTCCCACATCAAATATCACTCTTTTATACTCCCTCCGTCCCAACTTCAACTTCACACTTTCCGTTTTGGTCCGTCCCAAATTCAACTTCACACTTCCATAAAAGGAAAAAGCAACAAACTAATATTCCTCTAACATATTTTAATTTCAAATTTGCTATCACCTTTTTAACACACATAACATACTTTATCATTTATTTATTACCCAAAAATATCATACTACCCTCAAAAGTAAGTCAAAAGTGACTTTTCTTAAACTCTGTATCTACAGTAACGTGAACTTGAATTTGGGACGAAGGGAGTATATATTATCACTCGATTCTCACACATTAATTTGACATAAAATTAATCTACCCTAAAAAATTCAAAAGAAACATAAATTATCAATATTCAATTATCCACACACATTATTTATCATATATAAGCTTTATTAACTAACACACTAATCATATGAATCAACCGCACCCTTAAAGTTTTGGGACTTACTTGGCTAACCTTGGCTCATAGGTGTCCCAAATCATCCACAATCATCAGATCAAAATCTCTTCAATTTCAACCCTTAGATTACATAATAGTTATAAATAATTTTCTGGCTACCTATTTAGCAGGTTCTACATTGGAAGTTGAGAGAATATTATCTTTCTCTTCCCTCTCCAACTAATCATCAATTATCTTTTTATTTTTATTTTTGTTTAAATGTACTTTTCAACAAAAATATTCAAATACTTATAATTCTTTTATTATAAATATATTATTAATAAAAATATATTAAATTATTCATCTTTTTAAAATCTTTAATTTGATATCCATGTTGATAATATAATGTATTTAAAATTAAAATAAAAAATTTATTTCATTAATACATTAGAAAGAATAATATGAATAATTTATTAGAATTCATTTTTATGTCCCTCATTTTTTATTTAATTGTTTTTTCTCAACAATTTCATCACTTATTTTTCTTCAACAATTTTATAAATTCTCTTTCTTATACAGTGTGACATGTTCCAATTATTGCGCATTTTGATTAATATTTTAATAATAAAAATTAAATATTGAAATTAATTTGAATGTTACGAGAGTTTATCCTATAATTTTTTATTTAATAGTAGTGATGTTTTTTAATAATTGTATAGTTTTTTACATTTATTTTTCATTAAAAAAATTATCAGAAATTTAGCTAAAAAAGTATATATATTTTTATTCGTTAATATATATATTTTTATTCATAAGTTTATATATTTAAGAAAGTAGGTGCACGATGCACCCAAGTGCACTGGACAATTAACAAAAATTTACATATATAATGCACGTGGGGTGCACCTAATTTCAATTATAAATATTAATATTACTTATAATTATGAATATATATATATATATATATCAATATTTTACACAATTTTAAAAGTGAGTTTCATGTAAATCTGGTTTACATGTAAACCATATTTTTTAAAATTATTTTTTAGTATATAAAAAATTACTTTGAAAAGTAATAATTTTTATACCATCTGTTAAAAAAAATTTATACATAAAAGTAATAATTCATTCCTCTAAAAGTAGTTTTTCATATACTAAAAATTAATCGATAAATCAAGACTTACAAGAAAATTTGAAAAGTAATTTTTTAATCTAAAAGAATAACAATTTATGTGTCTAACTGTTTAAGTAGTAATTTTTATATACTAAAGAGTAACGGGGTTTACACATTAACGCATGTAAACTCAATTTATATAAGTATTTGTGTAATTTTAAATAATATTGGAGTAAAAATTAAATAATATACCTTATTATATATTTTGTAAATACACTGCCTTAAATATTAAATATTATTTGTTTCACTACTTTATTTTAATAGATTACTAATATTACGATAAAATTTTGGATAAAATTGTATAACACAGTGAAACGGATATATCTGAATCCATTTAGAAAATTTAATTAGAATAAGTTAACATGCTAATGCCAAATAATTAAGGCATAATTCAATTATTATTACTTTCCTTTTAAGTTTTTTTAACTTTTTAAGTAATTCACTAATTTGTTATATTTATTATTATAAATAAACATTTTTTTTCTTTTTATATTTAATTTATTAATTTTATAATGAGTTGGTTTCATGTGTCTTAGGTGCAAAAAATATAAAAGGTATAACATTTAATACTAAATGATATAAGAGTAACTTTAAAAAAAACATTGAATTTAGGAGCACAATAAATTTTAGCCTTTTATAATTTCATATGTTATTAGTTAAATTATTTTAAATCTTTATAAAAAATTCATATGATAGTTAAAGAATGAACAAAATATTTAATATTTATTTTTTTATATTTTAATATCTCAATATTGGTATTTAATAAATAATAATTTTTTATTATATGTTAGTAAAAATTGTTCGCAAGATTTACTTAAACTATAGTGTTTTAATAATAAACAGAAATATTCTTTACATTTAAAAAAATTATTTCCAAATTTAATAAATTTTCAAGATATAAGTAAATTTTTTTATTAATAGCATTGTAGGTTTATTATATAGAAAGAACGGATAATAATTAATGTGGAGAGAAAGCATTAGGATATACAAAGAAAAAAAATTTCAGTGTTAAAAAGTAAAGGTGCATAGGATAGAAGTGAATGATGCATAGGAGAAAGTGCATACAGTAGAAATAAATAGTGCATAGGAGAAGATACATGTGAACCCTATAAAACTTGCTACCTTCTTTTACATGGGTCATGTGTGAGCCCAGATCAGCTAAGAATCACCCTTAATTTTTAGTATTGTCCTCTTATTTTTCACATAAGCAATCGTGATGAATTCTAACACCTTAATCCTCGTTTAGCCCAACTTGTTGCATGGATGGCCCATCATCGTTGAATGTCTTTTCTAATTAGTTGGAGCATGATTTTTATCATTAATAGAAATTAATTATGGATTAAAAGTCAACTCTCTTCACACGTCTAATCATGAATACAATATACTCCCTCTCGCTAGATAACGCTTCCGGGCGTTTATTGTTACACATTACTCCCTCCATCTCATCCTTATAGTGACACTTCCTTTACAAATGAAACGTAACTATAAGGATGGAAAAGGAAGTCCTTATAGTTACGCTTCCTTTGTAAAGAAAGCGTAACTATAAGGATGAGACGGAGAGAGTATTTAATAAAAATTGTTATTTTCAATTAATTTTATTGACTTTAAAAAGAATTATAATATTTTTGAGCAATTAAAAAAATTATAAAGTAACAATATTTGTATAAAACAAGAGCGATAAATTTGAAATTAAAGTAAGTTGTGATGTTAATTATTAAATAAAGTGATTTCTTTTTTTAGTGTAAAGAATGTTGTGGAAGAAATTAATAAAAAGAGTGTGAAGGGTTTTTTTTGGGAATAAGAGAGCATAAAAAATAAACAGTCCAATATTAATTTATGGGCAAACATTTATATGAGATCATCACACAACAATTTTTTTTGTAAAAATGAAAAAATAATAATAATATTTTAATAAAAAATAATACTCCCTCCGTCCCGGGTATTTTTACCCGTTTGTACGGGCACGGAGATTAAGACATTTTATTCTTTTTAATATATAATGTAAGAGAAAGTATGGATAAATTAGTAATTTAAAAAGAAAAGGTGAATAAAGTTATTGGGAATGATGAATAAAGTGTAAAAAAAGTAATTAAAGTTGTTGTGATTGTAAAAAGTAGGTAATAAAATATTATGTATTTTTGCCAAAAATGGAATGAGTAAAAATACGTGGGACACCCCAAAATGAAAAGTGGGTAAAAATACGTGGGACGGAGGGAGTACTTGTTTTTTTGTAAAATGAAAAAATAATAATAATATTTTAATAAAAAATAATACTTGAATTAATGAAAAGAGAAAGTAGCATAATGAATTATTTCATAAACGAAAAATGCATTTTTAATGAAAATGAGTAATATCTTAGATAAAAATTGATAAATAATTATTTAATAAAATATAAAACGTATGATCTGACACAATTGTTACCAAAATTGTTTAATTAATAAAGTGGATCAAAAATATTCAATTCTACACCGAACCAAAATGACAATGTGGGCTGGTGGGTGGTGGGCGGGCGGTAATTTTTTTTTTTTTTTTTAACTTTTTGAGGGGAATGCAATTTAATCCTTCCTTGTTTAACTGGATTTCTAGTACCCTATATGCTTCACAATTGGATAACGTTATAATTCTACACTAATATTTCATCATTTTCCAAATTAGAGGAGGATCAATAAATAGCTCAAACAAATATTTCATTTCCAATGGGACTAAAGCAATATACAATTGCACCATGTTTATACAATTGTCCAGTCATTTTCAACCGAACCCGATGGTTTCTCCTTCTCCGTTGAAGATGGAGATGGAATGGGCTTCGGAGGCTTCTTCGAAAATATTGAGAATGGTTGCTTCTCAGGGTTCTCCTCAGAATTCGGTGATGCCTTTGCAGACTTGTTTTTTCCACTGAAGATCAAACTGAGTTTCTTGAAACGATTTTTCATTTCACCTGCAGCTGTGGATTCTTCTGGCTGAACGGAGATGTTTATTGCTTCGTCTTGATTGAGTAGGATTGTCTCCACTGTTTCATAAACCTGCAACGGTTATGCAAACTTTCATTTATATACGGAAAAGGTACTTAGGAAAATGTTGTAGAGGTTGCAGTTGGATTGAAGAATTTAGGGATATATATGAAATCAAGAAATAACAAATCCATTGATGTCATATGGATGAAATATTTGTAGACTGGACTACAAATACATAACACTCGGGAGCATAATAACATACCTGGCATATATCATCAAGTTTCTCGACCCAAGTGTTGTTTTGACAAGTAAAAACGACGTATTTCTTACAATCGTTGAATAGATTAGACAAATTTGAATTTTCAGAGAGGGTTGCCTCAGCAATTACAAGCCCTGAACCCAACTGAAATACAGAAAAAGAGATGTCAAATATCGGAATTAGACAAATACAGTGTTCCCCAGATGAGGCTGATGAGCTATATAGCCTATAGGGCACGTATAACATTGTCATATGTCTTTTCTTTTTTTTCCTGATTCAAGTTTTTATATTGAACCGAAGAATTATTGCAAGAGCAACAAAAATCGAACACAATCCTATTTTATGAACGCTTTGACATAGTCTAAAAACAACACTAATACTAAGAAATCAGAAATCAGAGGATTACTTACAATAGAAATGAAGAGCTGCTTGAAAAGCTCATATGGCTGGATATTCTCCAGAAAGTCCAGAATACCTTCACTACACAACAGTGTTGCATTATAATTGTTGTTTAACAATGAATAAAAAGTCAATAATATGATAAACACTTATTTAAGCTAGCTTACACAGCAAGATCTTCATCATAAAGAGGAGATTGTTTGACAGCTGGTACAGGTTTTGATGTTTCCCACAGTTCACGCCATAGATTGCCTAGCCATCAGCCGAGAAGTTATTTAGCAGAAAATACTTTAATGTTCGCCATTTGGAGAGATAAATAAGCTATATGATTATATTATTATTAGTAAAATCAAACAAGTCCTACATGACACAATTGAGAACCTCAAAGTGACATGAATGGGGTCTTTTCTAAATCAAGAAACTTCTCGTGTGCAAATTTATACCAGTTACAACAAGAGTAACAAAGGTGAGAAATTGATTGCTGAACTCGGGATGATGTTTCATATACCATTTTATTGGTTTGACATTAATAAAGAAAGATATCAGTAACCATTATCAAGTAGGAAACACACGATTCCATAAAAAGAAATCAGATCTTTCATTTGGTATACTATTACGAACCCCCATTTTCAGCAGAAAAATAGATGTTTAATCACTAATAGGAGGAATACTGCTGATAAAACTCCATCCAAGTTTCATTACCCTTCTAGAACATTTTCTGTACCTGGGCCACCTTACACTCATTCCCAATGTTCTAATGTCTTTCAAACATACAAGTTCCTCGTCTTCACATAAAAAGGGGAATCTCAGTTTTGTAACCGATTCTGATCATTTATGATTTTATCTCATTCCCATGAAGTTAGATAAAACGTTAGTAGAAGAAGTAATTGGTAACTCTTTAGAAAGCTCAAAGACATCTTCAACAAACTCAAAGTATCATTGTGTCCAATCCAATTTTGAATAAGTGGTGATTAGATTAAATGATTCATAAGTGGTGATTACATTAAATGATTCTTGATACTAAAACTTTTGCCCATCAAGCTAATTGCTTAACCAAGCATATAAAAGATTACCTTCTTTTTGCATACGCACACTAAGTTGACCTTTGACGGAAGATGAATCACCACCCTCAGAGGTATCATACAAATCACCACTAGTGTCATCTTCCATCCAATCAGGAGGAGAGTGCCATCTTACAAAATCTTCTAAAATGCAACCTGGATTTGCTGCCTGACAAGAATAGCAAAGTGATTTAGTTATCAAACAATGTCTCATTGTTTTATCCTTCCTCAGATCAGAAAGTCCTACGCATTGGGGGGTGGGGGATGGAGTTAATAATCTTAGAAACTTACCTTGAAGGCCTGCATGTCAGAAAGCAGTTGTGAGCATCCAGCCCCAACACTGGGAAAAAGGGAGGTAGCTTAGTCAGAAAATTCCTTAAAAAATAGCAGATACCAAACAACCTGAATCTAATTTAATATAAACATTGAACCCTCTTTTATTGGGAAGGGACTAGGGACTATTCACGAACCACACCAGAAATCAAGAAGACAATGTTAGCTAAACTAGCAGGAGAACATGGAATGAAGACCAGAGTCCACGAAATTAGTAAGCCACATTGACAATAAGAGTATACACCAAAAGAAAATGCTGTAAGCTGCGTGAATATATTAAACTTTAAAAAAATAAATAAATAAAAATCATTCATGAACTGATAGGTTGCTCAGTCTCTGCTTTAAAAAAATCAAAGTTTTCAAACCAAATTTAGCAGTCTCAAAGTAAATGTTGAATATTTTAAACTAAGACTGCAGCTGAAGCCCATTTCTGAAAAGGAAGATATTCATTGTTTAAAAAAAAAAGGAAATAACAGCTAGTTATCAGTTCAATTACCAAACCAAACTGAGTTCCTAAAACCAAACAAAACAAAGTTTTGAATTGAATCAAACCAAAATTTATTAAAATTGAACTACAAAAAATATGTTTTAGTCAGTTAACCATTTTAAGTAAACATTTTTCTTTATATTAAAGTATGAACTCGAGAAGAGATGGACATCATGTGCTCATTTATAAAAGGGAAAAATCAAAAGCAAAAAAAAAAAAAATGATTTCCAAGCCATCAAATAAAAAAGGAATTACTTCAAATCAAATAAGTCATTAAAATAAAACAATAAAACAAGTTGCACTGCCTGATTTGTCAAACAACATTGAGTTAACAAAAATATAAGTTGCAAGTAACAATTTTAATTAAGTCAATTTTCCAGTTCTCATATTATTCAAAAACAAGCTGAATTTTTTTAGTTTCTCAAAATCATTAACAGAATAAAAACAAGAATCAAATTTGATCTAGTTTGTTCAAATTTATCCGACTAGCGAGCCCCACTAGTATAGATGTATTATGCATGCCATCTATACATGTATGTGTGAGTCTATGTATAATTGCAAAGGTTAAATAACTTCTTCTGAATTAGTAAGTTATAAAATGTTCAACAATTGTTATACAGTTGAAAACACCATACTTGTAAGAACTTAGAGAGAAGATATATAAAATTTAAACCAACCTTCCTGTTCTAAGTACAAACTCCTCCGTCTCCTTGATAAGGTCTTCAGTTAACAAAGGTGGTTCCTACACATATAAACATAAGAAGGTAAGCACATTAGAAATGATCTAGATATAATATTTCCATCTTCGGATCTATGTTTGAGCTACCTGCATCACAGGTGAATATATAGGTTCACCAGTTTCAAGCATTGTCAAGTGCTCACATTCTTTATCAGCCCCTAATCGAAGAACAATTTCCCCAGACTTAGTTCTAGCATAAAGACGAGGATCAAGATGACAATTGCTATCAGAAGCTGTAGAATCCACGACATTTGAACTTGCTTGAGATGTAACAGACTCTAGTGATTCAACGGCAGCAGTATGGCGACTTTTTCTGGAGATGCAACAGTTGATGACCTGTAACTGCTGATATAACAGACATGAGTTGAGGTCAGGCATATCTCCAGGAGGAATACCAGGAATATATTGCCCTTCATACCAAAGTCTTCTGAACTGCACGGGAAATTATTTGAGTGAATAAATCATAAGCTGATAGATATATCAGAGAAGCCATAAGCAAAGAAGATTTTAACAAATCATAAAGCCAAGAACATGTACAGACGGTGATTCAACAAACTACAATTGGATCATTTTAACTGAATTCATTTATTTGACTATTAAAGCATACTCTGAGTTATCTTGTATTCCTTTATCTCATACTTCGCATTCCCAAATTCTTTATTTATTTTTTGATCTAGCAGTTTAGAACAGGAATTAAGAAAATAAGATCAACTTCCTCCTTAAACACCTTCTTAGAATAGTAATATGGTTTTGTATACTTAAAAGTGTCACCAACTATGAGAGATATAAATAGGTTATAGAATGATAAAATCATTCAGCCATGAAGAGGCTCTGATATGAAGTTGCTGACTTCAGTAAATTAATTCTACTCCATAAAACTCATATGGTATGTTTCCAAAACTGTTATGATACCTTCTGAATCAAAAGCTAGTTTGTAGAACATAAGGGCCATCTTACTGTCTTTTGGTCCAACTATAGTCCATTGTGCTAAATAAAATTCCATTTACGCTAGACTACAACCTTAACAACAAAATAGAGGTCCAAACATCAAAGTTGGCCAGTCAACTCGAAGAAAGAAATATCCAAATTATCTAACGGTGCAAACACGATTACCTTAAAGACCAGGCAATAAAGCATATTTTGTGTATGCATACCATCAGAAGTAGTATAATATTACTTAAATTTGTTTATCTAGGAGGCAGAATTATTTTTTTCCCTGCATAATATGTTTTTCAACTTGCTAACACCAAAGAGCCATTGGCTGTCTACAATTGAAAAGGAAAGAGTTCAGAATATGGCACATCATTCCTGAAGGTACCTAGATTAACTCAACATTTACATACAAAAAGTTGAACTTGGTGCAGGGATTTATCATTCCCACATAAGTTAGAAGGCATGTGAACCATTAACTTAATCAGTATGATTTAGACAAAGCAGTTCTTAAATATCTTAGAAGCTAAAACTACCAATGAAAAACTAAAGTATAGGTCATATGAGCTAAAAGAAAGTGGACAATGTTATGTGCATTCAAATATAATTCAATCATTATCCCACTTACTTCAGCAACAACTCTAGACCAAAATGATGCCATTTTCCGCAGGGTTTTTAAGGAACCAATCGCTTCAGAGAGCTTAACTACAAAACTATCAACAGGAGCACCGTGGATATCCTTAACTAAAGATGAGGCGTTTATCTGTGCTTCCAGTCCAGAAACAGTCCGCCCTGTAAAATGTCCTTCTGCGAGTACCTTGCAGAAATTATACCAAAAGTGAAAATCAACATAAGATAATGAACTTGAACATTATCTCCAAAAAAAAATCCTTCACTATTGTCAGAGAGAGAGCTTTTGCAGGGTTACCAAATAATCTACCTGGATTTAGCAACGAATTCATCACAGCCATAACCTTTTCATCAGCACCAAATTCATTGACCAACTTATCCTCCTTTTCACGTAGCATAATAGACTTCATAACTGAAATGCTTAAGCTAGCCTTCTCCCTGATGGGAGAAGAGCCCTTAGAAGACACAAAGAGATCATTCATAGAGGTGTGGTTGAATCCACTCCTGAGAGGGAAAAAACAATGGAGCTCAGACCATATGAAGAGTTAAAGATATGGAGCACACAAGAAGATTGAAGGGCATCAATACATATTATGTAAATTCAAAATTGATGAACCTAGTAATCAGCATAATGATATAATCAAAAAATTAATACCAGTGAATTATCCTAAACGGTTTCATTGATAACGTAAATTTTCAGTAATCAATTTCAAATAAATTTTTAAGAGTAGTATAAGACGGTAGTACTATATAAGGAGTTAACCAATGGGTTAGGGTTGTGGGTATCATAAACTATGTGAGGAGAAGACCATCACAACAAAATATTGGATTTGCAGTTTGCACGACCTCTGCCCTAATTCAAAAGTATACCAAGTTGAGTCATTTCTGTTTCTTGCTGAAAATTGTAGCAAAAATTGGTCAACTGAAGCTTTTGTTAAGAACGCATTAAACAAACCTATAATGTCATGAAAAAGATGCTCCTGTTACTTGCTAATTAAAATTCTTACTCAATTGCTACGGCCAACTGTTTCAGAATAGCTGATGAAGGAATGATATCTGCATTTTTTGCCTTTGAACCCTCCTTTAATGCTCCGTCGTCTGAAACCTGTACTTATAAGATAACAGGAACATTAAAAATGTAAAAAATAGAAACTCAATAATTCAAATAAATTGAAGGTTTTTAAAAAAAATAAATAATAATAATAATAATAATTAAATCATACAAAATCGTTTAGATGTGAATATCCATGGGTAGAAATTACATTACTTCAACCATGACTAAAAGTAATACATCCTCTGATGCTGATTCTGTAATCTAAAGCTTTCAAAGCCAACAAAATCACAAGTACCAACATACCTTACCTCTCAATTATTATCATTCAAATGATATATAGCATACAAGACAGCTTGAAAAGCAGGAACAAACAAAAAATTTCATTTATTATTTGTGATTATAATAATAGGTGCCAAAAAAATGTTAGAACTAGGCAAAATAAAACACATTTCAATCCCGTGTTGTAGCCCATTGGGACAAATAGATTACAAACATTCTCATGCATAATAGAGAGCTAGCAAGAATTAACAGCTTAAATTCTCAAAATTAGACTTACATTTGACTGAGGTACTCCTCTGACGTCCATGAAATATAAATTTTCATCAAAAATTGCATATGCCATTGTTGAATTTTCTGGCTTACTAGAATCATCAGCCCCCTTTTTTCCAATACTAATGTTCCTTAATCTCTCATGCCAGTCTTGCTTGCTCTTTAATGGCTTTGGCCGTACTCTTTTATTCTTTGTTTCTTGATTATTCTGCATCCCAAGATATAAATGAATTCCCTCCAAATAACAAGGAGACTAATTATTCAAGTGTTAGTCAAAGAAATCTTCGAGTATTAGTCAAAGCAATTCTTCAAGTGTTAGTCAAAGTAACCATCAACCAGAAATGACAAATATTCATATATCATCTTTACCCAACTACATTACAGATGCATGTTATCTACAGCGATGTTTTGATGATATAAATTCAAGTTTCTCGAAAGAAACAAATGAACGGAAAAACTCAAAAGAAATAAAAACAAATAAAAATTTCAGAAAAAATTGAAACAAACGTCAGAATCCCAATTCACGCATTCGAATTGACATCGAACTCAAGCTTTCAAATCCAGTTCACATCGCCTCGTTTTTCAATTCATCTAAACAGAGAGCCTTCGTTACAATAAAGAAGGCATCTTTTCATCAGTTCCCACGGCGGTCAAACAATGTCCACAATCGCGATTTCAGAATCCATTCACGAATCTAATAGAAAAGGCTCAAAATTACCGGTGATTCATCCGCATGCTTAGGAGACTCCGGCGTCGATGCGCCCGGCGATTGTTTATCCAAATCTTCAGATTCGAATAAAATCAAATCAAATATAAGAACAAATAAACGGATAATCATAAAGAATCCTAAAAATAGAAAACGAAATTAGATATCAATCGCATAAAAGTAGACGAATGTTTGAGGAGGAAATGGATTACCTCGATTGGTGATAGAATCAGATTTTTTCATGTCTGTGAAGACTTTCTCCGCTTTAGCAGCGGCAGAATTGATGGCTGTCCGAGCTCTAGACACGAAGGATGCCTCCATTTTCAGCGTATGGTGAGATACTACGCCGTATCACGAAATTGACGCCATATCTAAGCAGTGGAGCAGAGATGTAGAACGAAGGAGGAAATCAAGGAACCAAGAAGGTGCTGACTGAACTACAAAACGCTTCCCACTTTCAAAACTGGTTTTTATTTTCTTTATTATTCTTTTTTAGTCCATTTATTGCGCGTTATATCAATCGCATTTAATTTAAATTAATTAATGATTAAAAAAAAGAGAAGAAGAGGAAAACGGAGTAAATTCTGACTTACAATTTCATACATTAAATTTAAGAGTCGATTGTCGTGCACTGATGTATCGGTGATAATCTTAACCGTTAGATTATATTTTAATTTGATCACAATCAAATAAAATAAAATACTTAATTTTTCTTTTAAAAAAAAACTACACACTCCCCTATTTTTAACTCACTAACTGTAGGTGCACCGATGTACCGAGTACACCGCAGAATAACTCCAAATTTAATTAATTTTTAAAATTAAAACCAATCATAAATAAATTATAAGAATGAAATAGTATTAAATGGGTGGTATTAATTAATGTATGGTTTTTTTTTTTCAAATAGTATTCCTAATTAATAAGTAAATTTTGGTTAAAATTCTCTCATGTAAAAACTCTATTAATTCGGCATACTCCCTTCATCCCAACACAGTTTCACATTTTCTCATTTGTCCGTCCCACCACAGTTTTCACACCCTAAAAATAGAAAAAAAAAACCACAAGAAAAATAACCTTACATGACCCCTTATTTTCAAAAATGTCATTCAATCTTTACACCTTTAAAACACTAATTATATACCTAAATATATTTAAATTAACATAAACACATAAAACCATCACTGAACATTCATCCTCCAGCCCTCCTCTCTCAACTCTAACCCCTAATCTAACACACGAACACCCTCTCCCTATCTCATTCATTTAGAAATTTAAATCTCAATCCAAGTTGCATCACTGCTGAAGAACCAAGCAATTTCTCCTCCAGCCCTCCTCTGTCAACTAAGCCCTAATCTAACACACACACCGTCCTCCTCCTCTCTCTCTCATTCATTTAGATCTCAATCCAAGTTGCGTTGAATCTTTGTCCTCCATCGATACATCTGATCAATCTATCAGCATTCGACACCGAGTTCCGCGTCACAATCTCCTCCTCCGCCGCTCGCAAATGCAGTGTTGCCGCTGAGAAATGGGTCTTTCTTCATGTGAGGAATGAGCATTTCTTCCTTATTGTGATAATGTAGACCATGCATAAGAATGTTGCATGCATACTGCAGAAAACATGTATGTGTGTGTTTGGTGGAAGTTAGAAGTGTGCCACATGGATGTTGATCATTGGTTGATTAAGTAATTGAAGGATAGTGAGTGAAGACCATTAGATCAAGTCTTGGAACTAGATGATCAGTGGAAACGCAGCAGCAAGAAGCATCAATTGGTTGAGGGTGGAAATATCAGTTAGTTGCAACTGATTCATCAGTTGGTTGCAACTGATTATTATGCATGCGTTTGATTGGTTGTAGAGGTGTCTAGACGTTGAACACACTTCCATATATAAGTTGAAGAACTGTCAGCTGAGAATCATGATCATCAACACATCTTCTTCACTTATTAGTTAGAAACAAGCTTAAGAATTAGGGTTTTTCAGGTGTGCTTGTATCTTGTAATCATCATCTTCATCATTTAGTGAATTCTTCTCTCAAGAAAGTGGATGTAGGCTTATGTCGAACCACTATACATCTTTGTGTTGATCTCTTTCATTTCATTATTCATTTTGTTAATCAATTCGTGTGTGAAACGTGAGGGATCAAACATACAAGTGAGTACAAGTTCTTGAGTGTTCTTCATCAAGCATTTGTTCAAGTTTCACAAGAAGTGGCGCCGTCTGTGGGAAAGATAAGAAGCTGCCACAATATCAGATCAGAAAGGAAGAATCATGGTTACAACCAAGTTTGATATGGAGAAGTTTACAGAGAAAATTGATTTCAGTTTGTGGAGGATGAAGATGGAGGCTGTACTGATCCAACAAGGCCTTGCTGATGCAATTAAACCACTTCCAGATCAAGCAGCTGCTGTGAATGTTGGTGCATTAGCTGCAGATCAAGAGCAACAATTAAAGGCAAGAAGTGCCATCATTCTGTGCTTAGGTGATAAAGCTTTAAGGGAAGTTTCAAAGGAAGCATCTGCAAGGGATATGTGGAAGAAGTTTGCTGATCTTTACATGGTGAAGACATTGGCAAACCGGCTGTACACCAAACAGAAACTCTACTCCTTCAAAGTATCAGAAGATAAGTCCATTCTAGGCCAACTAGATGATTTCAATAAGATCATAGATGACTTAGAGAACATTGATATAGCACTGTCAAGTGAAGATAAGGCTGTCATATTAATGTCAGCACTTCCTAAGACCTTTGAAGGGTTGAGAGATACATTATTGTATGGAAATGTTGAATCAATCTCTCTGGAGCAAGTGATTCTAGCAATCAAAGCAAAGGTGCTCCACAAGACTTCAGATAATGCAGTTGCAGGAGAAGGTCTTGTTGCCAACAAACAAAATAAGTGGAACAAGAATGACAAGAAGTCTGGTGCTGATAAGAAGAAATATGAAAGAGGTAATCAAGGTACATCAGCAGATGAAGAAAACAATAACTGCTTCCACTGCAACAAGCCTGGTCATTTCAAGAAGCAATGTCATAAGTGGAAAGTAATGGTGGCCAGAAAGATTGCTGAAAAGGGAGAAAATCAAAGAATCCATGCCAATCAGGTGACTGAAAATAGAGGTAACAAGGATCAAGATTATATTGAAGATTTGGTTGTTGTTCCTGGTCAAGTGTCAGACCAGTGGGTGTTAGATTCAATTTGTACTTTTCATATGACTTCAGTTAAGGATTGGTTTACTGATTTAAAACCATATCATGGGGGATCAGTCTTATTAGGTAATGATCAAGCCATCAAGATTAAGGGTATTTGTTATGTCAAATTCAGAATGTTTGATGGATCCATTAAGTACTATGTGAAGAAAGGTGTACTCACCATCAGAAAAGACAAGTCAGTAGTAATGAAAGGAGTTAAGAGTTCTTATCTTTATTTTCTTGAAGGATCAGTTGTCTCTGGACAGTTTAACACCTCCCAAGATCAAGAAGATGTTCAGTTGTGGCATGGAAGACTAGCTCATGTAAGTGAAAGAAGGTTACAAGAGCTAGCAAAACAGAAGCTATTAGATATAAGTTCAACTTGTAAGATGGATCAATGTGAAAATTGTATTCTAAGCAATGCAAAGACGTTGAAATTTGGTTCAGGAGAACATACCTCATTAGAGAAGCTTCAGTATGTTCATACAGATCTATGGGGACCTTCAAGAAATCAAACTATTGGAGGTGGAAGATATTTTATATCCTTCATAGATGACTACTCTAGGAAGCTATGGGTTAAGATTCTTAAAACAAAGGATCAAGCATTCACTTCATTTAAGGAATGGCTTGCTGAGGTGGAGAATCAGACAGGAAAGAAGTTGAAATGCTTAAGATCAGATAATGGGCTTGAGTTTGTTTCAGAAGAGTTCAATGCTTTCTGCAGAGAAAAGGGAATTAAGAGGCACAAGACTACACCTGGAACTCCACAACAAAATGGTGTTGCAGAAAGGATGAATCAGACATTGTTAGAAAGAGTAAGATGCATGTTGAGTAGTGGAGGATTTACCAAAGGGTTTTGGGGTGAACTTGTGACTACAGCAGCCTATCTGATCAACTTATGTCCATCAGCAGCTTTGAAATTCAAACCACCTGAAGAAGTGTGGTCTGGAAAGACACCTAGTTATACTCATCTGAGAGTAATAGGATGTCAGGCTTACTCTCATGTGAAGCAAGATAAGTTGGAACCTAGAGCAGTAAGATGTGTGATGGTAGGATACCCCAAAAAAGTAAAAGGATACAGATTGTGGTGTTATGAAACTAACAAGTTTATTGCTAGTAGAGATGTCACATTCAGTGAAAGAAAGATGTCATTGGTTGAAAGAAATTCTGTAGTATCAATTACTACAGACTTTGATGAGCCTCAGGTGGAGCAAGCAAGAAAGGAAACTCAGCAGTGTAATCAAGAAGACAACAGTGCTGATCAAAATAAGCAAGATAGCTCTCCTACCTCATCCAGCTCAAGGTGTGATCTAAGTTCTTATCAACTTGTAAGGGATAGGCTAAGGAGACAGATTAAAGCTCCAGTAAGATACATGGAAGCTGATATAGTATCATATGCACTGTATGTTGCATCTGATATAGAAAACTATGAGCTAAGAACATATGATGAAGCTATATCAGGAAATGACAATAACAAGTTGATAATTGCTATGGAAGAAGAGTTGCTATCACTACATAAGAATAAAACTTGGCAGATTGTTGACAGACCAAAGAACAAGAAGTTAGTAAGCTGTAAATGGATTTACAAGAAGAAGCATGTTACAAGCAAAGAAGGAGGTGTTAGGTACAAAGCAAGGCTTGTAGCAAGAGGTTTCTCTCAGAAAGAAGGTGTTGATTATAATGAAATATTTTCACCAGTTGTCAAACGCTGTTCTATCAGAATCTTACTGGCATTAGTAACTCAGTTTGATCTTGAGTTATATCAGATGGATGTCACTACATCATTTTTGCATGGAAATCTTGAAGAGGATATCTACATGAGGATTCCTGATGGTGTAAGTATTGAAGGGGATGAAAGCAAAGCTTGCTTACTGCTGAAATCTTTGTATGGTCTGAAACAAAGTCCAAGACAGTGGTATTTGAAGTTTGATGATTACATTACATCAAATGGTTTCAGCAGAAGTCTACATGACAGTTGTGTTTATATCAGGAACAGAGAAGGGTGTTATACATACTTGCTTTTGTATGTAGATGATATCCTTATAGCTTGTAAGGATCAAGCTGGTATAGATGAAGTAAATGAGATACTTAAACAGGAATTTGATATGAAGGACCTAGGGGAAGCAAAGATGATTCTTAAAATGCAGATTGAGAGAAATAGATCAGTTGGTGTGCTGAAGTTATTCCAAGAATCTTACTTAAACAAGGTATTAAAGAGATACAATATGAATCTCAGCAAAACTGTAACTACACCAGCAAAGCAGGGAGTGAATCTGTCATTACTCCAAGCTCCTCAGACAGATCAAGAGAAGGTTGAAATAAGCAACATTCCCTATGCTAGTGTTGTTGGCAGTTTGATGTATGCAATGGTATGTTGCAGGCCAGATTTAGCTTATGTGATGAGTATGATTAGCAGGTTTATGAGTAATCCAGGTTTGCTACATTGGAGTTCAGTGAAGTGGGCTCTCAGGTATGTTAAAGGAACCATCACAGCAGGCTTGAAGTTTCAGAAGAAGGCAACATGGGACAAGGCAATAGTTGGATATGTTGATGCTGATTATGCAGCAAATCTTAACACAAGAAAGTCTCTTACTGGTTATGTGTTCAATTTGTTTGGAACTGCAGTAAGTTGGAAAGCAACTCATCAACATATAGTGGTCTTATCAACTACGGAGGCAGAATTTGTTGCACTTACAGAAGCAATCAAATAGGGAGTATGGCTGACAGGTATCTTGAGTGAGTTTGGGGTTGAACAAGAGTCAGTTGAAGTGCATTGTGATAATCAGAGTGTAGTGCATCTCTCCAAGCATCAAGGATACCATGAAAGGACCAAGCACATTGATGTAAGGTTATATTTTATAAGAGACATGATAGATAAGGGGGTAGTGAGTGTCAAGAAGATCAAGACAGATGACAACCCTGCAGACATGTTTACAAAAGCCTTACCAGCTCAAAAGTATGAGCTGTGTAAGCACTTGATTCAGTTGAATTAAGTAAGGTAGGAAAGGTTGCTGCTCCTTATAAAAGCAGCAAGGTGGAGAAGATGAAGCTAACATGAAGATGCAAGGTCTAAGGTGGAGAATTGTGATAATGTAGATCATGCATAAGAATGCTGCATGCATACTGCAGAAAGCATGTATGTGTGTGTTTGGTGGAAGTTAGAAGTGTGCCACATGGAGGTTGATCATTGGTTGATTAAGTAATTGAAGGATAGTGAGTGAAGACCATTAGATCAAGTCTTGGAACTAGATGATCAGTGGAAACGCAGCAGCAAGAAGCATCAATTGATTGAGGGTGGAAATATCAGTTAGTTGCAACTGATTCATCAGTTGGTTGCAACTGATTATTATGCATGTGTTTGATTGGTTGTAGAGGTGTCTAGACGTTGAACACACTTCCATATATAAGTTGAAGAACTGTCAGCTGAGAATCATGATCATCAACACATCTTCTTCACTTATTAGTTAGAAACAAGCTTAAGAATTAGGGTTTTTCAGGTGTGCTTGTATCTTGTAATCATCATCTTCATCATTTAGTGAATTCTTCTCTCAAGAAAGTGGATGTAGGCTTATGTCGAACCACTATACATCTTTGTGTTGATCTCTTTCATTTCATTATTCATTTTGTTAATCAATTCGTGTGTGAAACGTGAGGGATCAAACATACAAGTGAGTGCAAGTTCTTGAGTGTTCTTCATCAAGCATTTGTTCAAGTTTCACAAGACTTATTGTAGTTGATCAAGTGGGAGCTGAAATCAAGATTAAGATTCGCAAACTAGTTAAAAAATTTCTCTCTCTCTAGGAAAAAGGTGCTCTCGATCTCACCCTTCTTTCAAGAATCGGAATGGATGAATGGATTTTCTAGCTTTCTTCTAGTTTTCTCACTTATTGGTGATGGGTATTCTTTTCTTGACCTGGTCTTCTTGAAATAAAAAATATCGATTTTTCATTGTAGAGTAAAAAAAGTAATAAGTGTGATTTTGTTCTTTTTCCAGCTGGTGCACGTTTTAAGAATATAGCATATCTCTATATGGATTTGTGTAGAGTAATTTGGGGATTGTGGTACTGGGATTGAGCCCCAGATTTTCGTCATCTTGATTTTGGTGTTGAAATGGATTAACTTTAATGATGAATTAATCCAATTGCAAGTTTACCCTTAGAATGTCAGTTTGAAAAGTCAAATAAATTGACGGAGGGAGTGGTTCAGATCTTCTATTATTTAATTTTTTTTTTAAATTATCATTGTCAGCCGTATAATGAAACTGTCAATGATTCTATTAAATAACTATCATTCTTCCAAATTCCAATAAAATATATTTTCCAAAAAAAAATGCATCATTTCATGAGATGTGCTAAACAAGTAATTAATAATGCCTTCAAATTGAAATAAAAACTTCTAATTTAATTAATTTGACGTAGGCTTGGTAAATTCAAAGTTTCAACATACCAAATAAAATAAAAAAAAAATCCTGGTCAAGATTTTCATTTGAGTTCAAGATATACATCAAAATTCAAATAAAAATTAGGGGATAAGTAGGGTGACCCAATTGTCATCCATTATTGGTTGGATAAGAAAGAGTACACAAAACATAGGACAAACTGCAAATAAAAATTTAAAAATCACTAAATTTTGACATCTTTATATACATTGATAAATTATATTTTATACAATAAATATGTGATTTAAAATTTTTTAAAAAAAATAAATTATAAAATTTACATTATGATACCCCATTATAATTATTTATAGTTCTTCATTCATAAGACTCTCTGTCTTTGATATTTTAATTAATATAGTGAAAACAAAATTCAAGTAGTATAATTATTTTTAAAGTGAATAAAAGGTAATATGATTGAAGGAAAAAAAAATATAACCAAAATGTTTTGATCAATAAAATAAGTAATATTGGACCTAGAGGGAAGGCACAAAAAGAAAATTAAATTAAAAAAAAATGAGAAATTTAAAAAATATTATTTAAATATTTCTTGTGAAATGATTTTCAAATTGCGGGGATAGCTCAGTTGGGAGAGCGTCAGACTGAAGATCTGAAGGTCACGTGTTCGATCCACGTTCACCGCATCAAATTATTTTTATTTAATTTATTTTGGCTTTTTTTTCTTTTTTTTTCCTTTTTGCCAATTTTTTTATTAATTTTATTTTTGCTTTTAGTTTATTTTGTCTTTTATTTATTTTTTGCCGCATGTTTTATTTATTAATTTTATTTTCTTTTTTATTTATTTATTTTTGCTATTTATTGCCATGTTGCTATTTATTGCCATGGAGTAACATTCATTTCAACCAATTCCAAACACCATAATTTGAACGACACAGTCCTCACTGTAAGATTGAATTCTTATGAATACACTTCAACTCGTATACAAACACAAATGATCCTTCACCAACTCTCTGAATCTATCCTCCATGCTCCCCACAAATTGCAAACGACTACACAGCACCAAAACTTGGTACCCTCTCAAATGTTCCACCATTTCTGGACCTCGGTCGTAATCCTGCTCGCCACACCAAAATCGGATATTAGACTGAAGTTTCATGTTGTTATTGAATACCAAGATCACACCTTTCTTTCCTACTCACCTTTTCAGTTATGACAAGGATCGGTGAAGCATCACATTTGGATTCAAGTGCTTCGAGTCTTTTTCGTACCATCTCCAAATCCTAGGGTTGTATAAAACATTGAACTAAATCAATTTAGTCTTTAGAAAAACATGGCAAGCCCAACACTCTCAACATGAGGCCAAAGCATATAAGGGTAAAGAGAAATGAATAATGAAAATGTGCATCTTTGGCATTGATATCAACATCTGATACATATAAGAGATTACAATCTTTCATAGAGCCACCGAGTATTTAACTATGCAGAATAGATGTAATACTCCAAAATTGCTTCCCATCTTATTTTTATGGACACCCAGTCGAGAAGTGTAAAACTTGAGTAATTAGGGTGATGGGGAAAATAAAAGGGGACACATACCTGCAATTGAAATACATGGTTGTCACTGAAGTCTACACGATCCACATAAGATGGAGCCATCTGCAAATAGTTTCAAAAATATACCTATTAGATGAAATCGACACAGATTTTGTGTCCAAAGATCAGATCAAGATCCAAGCGTAGACGTGAAAAGGTTATTTATACTCCAATACATATGAAATAGAGAGCACTACCTTCTCAATACTCCTAACAAAGGAATCAGCAAACCCAATGCCTGAAAGGCATAACACAGCCATATTTTTTACAGCACTCAGTGAGACTTTACAAGATACATCTTGACATGAGACAAAGTGTATAGGAGCCATAACAGTGAAGAAGATTGGAACTGACTTGTTGACTTTATGAATTGTTGATATTATGGCATCGATATCCTTTTCCTGTACCTACAAGACATAGGTACATTACATGCATCTCTGAGCCAGTAGAAATGTTAGGAATACACAGTCATCAGAGAAAGAGAAAGGAAGATAGCGAGCCTTTCAATACCAAATCCGCATGATGGATGACTACAATATCAGCTCGGCTAAGTGCAGTCAAAGGTTCCCTTAATGGTCCAAGTGGAATTAACTGATGATTCCCCCACGGCATCATTGCATTCACCATCACTATCTCCAAATCACGCCACACACTCAAATGCTTCCTTCCAAATGTTTATAGTTCACACAAGATAAGCACAAATCCAACCTAGTTCATATACTTCATTTATATGAAATTTCTAAGAGAGCTAAATTAAAGCAAATGCAAGCATGGCAAATTCACTAGATTCCCCAGTACATCCCGATAAAGTAAAAAATAATACCACAAAAGCTTAATTTTATAAAGGTTATCATGATAAGAGGGTGAGATATCAGTTACCAGCCTACATGATCCTAGAACAGATGAATCATAAAGCAACTTCAACTTATTAATCGAGATACAAGATATTTGTTAGAATCAAGAAATTTGTTAGAAGCACGCTAGACACTCTGAGAAGAAATAAGTATTACCTGCATCCCATCATCTAGGATAGCAACCCCAATACGATCGATGTTCGATTGCTTTACAGTTATGTCATGAGAAAATAGTATCTGAAAACCAGTGTGAGAAGATGAGAAACCATACTGTTCTAGAAATCTAGCAGCAGTCGCTGCTCGATTTGCCCCAATGCCAATTTTGGCAGATGTTCCCTGCAGTTGCCTCTGAAGCATTCTAGCTTCATCAGCACCACCATAACCCTGAAAACAAGACCAGTATTCAAATCTATGCATTCAAAATGAAATATCAAATAACTTAAATAATAAATCAACCAGAATTATGATCCAGTATGATCAAAAAAGCATCCTTCCCAACTGTTACACTAGATATTTCATTTCTATTAAATCAAGCATCCCGCCATAATTGCTTTTACATATATGATGAACAATAATTTAATTGCAAAAATCTAAAAAAAAAAAAAAAAGCAAAAGACTTAAAATTAAATACCCTAGTGAGAATGAGAGGTGAAATTCCATCATCAGCAAACGCACGAGCAAGGAACTCCACCATTGGAGTTTTCCCATTGCCTCCCCAAGTCAAATTACCCACAGCAATCACCGGAACTGGAAACCTTGATTAATTAATTTAATTAATTTATGAAAACAAGAATGCCATTAAAATAGAGAAAATCTCATAGTATAGGTTTTAGCCTTCTATAAAATTGTTCCAGAATTGAATTCAAAGTGTTGATTCAACATTCAACATTACCTGTGTTGGTGTAGGATATTGAAGCGGTAGAGTTGGTGGCGGAGGCGGAGAGCGAGGGAGTAGAGAGAGGAAGCAAGAGAGAGAAAGGGTATGAGGGAGAGGTGGGAAGGTGAGAGAGTGGAGAGCCAGAGAGGAGGCCGCGTGTAAGCTATTACTTTCACTGCCCTTCTCACACTCTCCATTAAAGACCACCTCTACCCGATTATCACACAGATAATACCGAAATTCTAATTTGGTTTGTGGAAATAAATACTCCCTCGTTTCCGAGGAAATGTCTCATTTGCTTTTGAGTTTGAGTGAAAGCTATTGTGTCCACCCTTGCAATTTTCATGCCTCTTTTTAATTTAAACTCTTAACAATATATAAGTTTAAATAGAATATAGAAGTGGAGAATTGTGTTCACATGGGGATACGGAGTATCCTTCTGTATCCCCTGGGGTGCAGGAACTTTTGCCTTTGAGTTTTGAGTGAGCTTTTGTGCACTCGGGGATATTGTGTCTCTTTGTCCCCAAACTCAATTTAAACATCTAGCAATACATAGGATTAAATAGAATATGTAGGGTGAGGGTTGGGGACACGGTGTCCCTTGGGGCGCAAGAACTTTTGTCTTTACTTTTTGCACTCGAATTAAGAAGTATTATTATTTTAGGTGTGGTAGGTAGTTGTATTAGTAGTAAATGGTGGCTATATGTGGGGTCATTTTACTAGAAGGGGAAAAAGATGACATTTGAATGAGACGTCTAATATAATAAAATTGACATCTTTCGGTGGACGGAGGGAATACACAAACACTCGTATGAATCGATTTAACATAGTTTAGTATGTGAATTTAGATTTCTTGGATCCCCTTTCAATTCTATTATATCTTACGTATGGTTAGGAATTAAATTAAAGAGGAAACATACGGTTTACACCGTAAACCTGATTCATAGAAAACTAACTCAATAAACAAGGGCAAAGGATAGACTATCTCTCATCTTTTATCATTTGATCAAATATATAGTTTGGATGGGTATTAATATTATAATAAAAAAATTAAACGGGACGGGCACGGATATGAGTAGTTGATACTTTCTCTGTCTCTTGATACGTATCTATTTTGTCATTTTGGTCCATCTAATTACAAAGCATCAATTTCTTTTCTAAACTGATGTGACCTAAATATTATTATACTCAACACATTGGTCACATACTAAAACTGATATAATTATTGACACACTCAAAACTAAAGAGTATAATTATATGTCAATAGGCAAAATTAATTAAAACTCAATTGTCAAAAATAAATGCCAACATTTTTTTTATTCCTTTTTTTTAACAAATGGTACTTACATGGATCAAAATATTCTTGAGGGGATTTAAGGAGCAAATCACCACCACCAGACTGCTGCAACCATCGTCGGACTGCATGTCGGATTTCCGCCGAAACGTTGCCACCACAACCTCAAAATTTAGGTGGAATTAGTGATTGCCTTTAATCTTTAGCCCAAAATGCATATAAATACACCCCAAAATACATATAAATTTAATGCATTTATCCTAGAATTTCCATACTAGTTTCACTTTTACTTAACTTGGTTCATCAATCAATTTTAATTTAATTTTACTGTTTAATTTTACTTGCCTGTTTAATTGTTATTCACTTGTTTAGAATTTTAATTTCTTATTCAACCACGATCCAATTATGACTTGTCTGTATAAAATTACAATAAACGCGAGATCACTTAGACTCTAGCTCGTTTCTCCCGTAGATTGATATAAAAATTAGTCACTCGTGGCTATATGCGACAAGAATACACTTGCTCTTTGTACACGTAAGAATTTATCTATCAATTTTTTTGCGCTGTTGCTGGGGAATTTAGTTGTATTTGTGACTTTGAATTTTGTTGAGTGTTAAGATAAGGACTTTTTTTTTGCTTTGATTTGTTTTTCATTTTTTGATTATGTTTGTAGGGACAAAAGCGTGGTTGAAACCTACATTGCAATCTACACGGAATTCGTACTGACAACCGTGTCTACATCGGAACCTTCATCCGTACCTACATCGGAATTGACACGAGTTTCGTACTGATATCTGTAACTACATCGGAACCGACACACACACCTACACACTCACCCACAGTGACACATTAGGTATTATATAAGTTTATTAGTAGGGATACTAAAGTAAAAAAGTGGCAGTTATTTGTTTTTAGTAAAGATATTGAAATGTAAAATTTGAATGTTTTTCAATCATCTCTATAATTATTCACTACACATTAAAATATTATAGACATATGTTGTGTGAACTCGATTATCCACTATACATTAAAGTATTATAGTCAAACACTTGTGTGAACCGAGTTCACACATGAATCTGTTTTCAACTATTACTCTTTAGTACTCCCGCCGTCCTACCCAAAGAGGGCCTTTTGTTCTTTGCGCGTAGATTAATGAGTATTATTATTTAATGTGTAGTGGGTAGTTGTATTAATGAGAGTGTGAGCCTCATATTTTAATTGTATTAGTGAGTGTGTGTGTGTCTCATGTGTGTAAAAAATGAAATGAGACTATTTGGGTGAGACGACCAAAATGAAAAAATACCATCTTTGAAGGGGTTAGGGGGGAGTACATGAAAAATTACTTTTTAGTAATATAAATTATTACTTTTCTATTTGAAAAATTACTCTTCAAATTATTATAAACCATGATTTATCGATTACTCTTTAATACATAAAAAATTACTTTTTAGAGAGATGAACTATTACTTTTTTGAAGAAAATATATAACCATTCAAAGAGTATTTTTTTATATATTAAAGAGTAATTTAGCAAAAACAAGATTCCGGGTGAATCTTATTCACACTAGATTCACCCAATATGGGGTATTCTACCGTTATCATCTCCATATACCTAGTGCATCAGAGAGTTTATTAGGTAAAAGTTAAGGTGCATGGAGTAATTAATTTATTTTTACTTTAACTATATTATTGAGTGATGAAATTGAATAAAAATTTAATTTAATGATTCAAACTATTAAGTGTAGTTTTGACTCATAAAATTGACTGGAAATAAATATATTTGAGTACTGCCCTTTTCTTTTTTTTTTCAGCAGGGAATCACTTTTATAAAGAACTATTTCGCTCATCCTTTTTTAAAGAAAATCTTCAAATAATTGATGACAAAGTGCAAACATCTCACCTTTAATTATTATTGAATTCTAAATTTCTTAAATATTGAAAACTCTATTCTAAAGCCATTAATTTTGAAACCAAACAAAACTTAAGAGCTAATCCATCGTCAGTATCAGATCGACTGACAAATAGAGACTCATCAATTTTATAGTTGCATCACAATCAATATACTATTTGTCCCTTTAAACAGGGTTTTTTTTATTTTGACCTCTTGAGTGAGAAGACATAAATAAAAAATATAATTCTTTAAAGAGGACGAGGATATACCAATCTTTTTTTTTTTTTTTTTTTTTTTAATTTGGTGCAACCGGATCTATTTATTAAAAGTACGCTTCATATATTCTAATATGGGTCAAACCCATTTGTCAGCGTAATCTCCTTCTTCAATCATCGTTCTTAAACAAAGTGGGATCTCCCTCCTCTTATCAGATCCAAATAGAGAGAGCGACGCCGTCGCTGAGGTCAATGCCACCCACCACCAAAAATCAAATGCTACCGTCGATTCGCAGCTGTTGTAGATCTATTCTTTTGCAGAAGTCGCGAACCCGCCGCCACCGGTTTCATCCTAGTCGAGACCGCTATGGTCGCTGTGTTCCCCCATCCGCCGGATAGAGCCATCTTCCGCCTTAAGCCTACTGAAAAATGCCCGCCACCTCGCCGCTATCGACTGAAAATGGTGGAATCCCAACTAATAGAAGAGTAGAGGGAAGGTTTGTGTAGAGAGATGGACATCGATAATCAATAAAGTGAAAAAAACAAAGAGAAAATTGATAGAAAGGGAATGATCTCCTCCATATGATGGCAATCGGATCTGCAGCTGGAGTCCAGTCAAGGAAATCTCCGTATGGTTCAAGAAGCAACAGCCAAGGTCCCATTCGTTGTCGTTCCCCATTTAATTCTCCAATGGATATTGTTACATTGGGTTGAAATTTGCAAATTTCTATTGCACCTATTAACAATCCACCATTCACGTTAACTAATGGATAGAAAGGGGAAGAGGGTGTGTGTAATTATGTGTGTAAGGGAGAGAGAGAAAGTGGGTGCGTGTAATGTGTGCGAGGAAGAGAGAAAGAGATTGTATGTGTAATGCATTTTAAGAATGGAAATCCCTCTTCATCTATTGTAGCAATGAGAATTGCGTGTTACTACCCCCACACAAACTTGTGTTCACTTGGGTTCCATTTGAGATGTGTAGTAGGGCCCATGATATTGGGCCCTCACCTCCCTGAAATAGCAGTTGGGCCGCAAGCCCTAAAGCCCAATAAAGGCATAGACCTGGCCTAAAGACCCCCAATTACAGGAGCGGTGAGGCGCGTCTATTTCACTCCCTTGGGTAAGACGACTTGGCCACTTGTTCCTCCTAGCTACGAAGCTACGCAGATATCCCCTAAGATATCTTCGTAGGGGATATTCTATATCAAATTCTAAAAATAATCACCTGAGGCTAATGTATTTAATACCCTCACTGTACACATATATTGTGAGGTGACCTAACGATTTATTCGGATACGTGTGACGTCAGGTCATACAATATAAATATGGGAGTAATCCATGACAATAAAAACAACAAACATTCACCCCCAGAAAAGATACACAACTCCCTGGGAGCAATCATCTCTCTTACATATTATGTTATATTAGTACAGATAATTCCCTAACTACTCACAAACAGCAACATTAATCCATTATTAGTAAGAATCAAATCTGACTATCTACAAGATGTTAAATTTGCTTGGGTTCCATTTAAAAAGAAAAGAAAGCTTGGAGAATCGGGTAAAAATAGCAGGGGCAGTTACTACCCATATTTTCTTGCTCTCCCGCCATAGCTTGCTCTTCAGACTCTCCTTCTCTGCAACTTCTTTTGTGTTCCTAAGCAAGTTGTCAGTAATCTCGCCCTCCATATCGCAACAGCTTGCAATATGGATGGAGATTCAACAAGATGCTCTCTTTTCATCAATAGAGTGATGTCTGTCTGTGATTCTTACACACATTGGGAGCTGCGATAAAGCATCGAAACTCAGACCCACCAGATCAGATTCGCGCATACACTTCTCATAATTTATACGTAAACTTGTTGCAATTATTAATCTTATATTCATAAAAGTTAGTAATGAATTTTCTGTGATTTACAAAGATGATGAAATAACTACGTTTTCTAATTAATGCATATCTCAAAATATATTGGAATCATTTTTTTTTTCTAGACAAACCATGTATGTACAAGAGAGGATTCATTGTATAAGGGAATATTAATGGTAAAGAGATGTATGAAGATAGCATGAAGTTAGTAATTGGGAGAATTAGTTGATGGAATGAGCAGAATAAGAATGCAGCAGAAGAATAATTAGATTACTTTATAGAAAAATTAAATTGCATGTAATTTGTAAGTTAATTAATAAATTACTCTATACAAATAATTAGATTATTCTTTATAATTAATTGGATCACTATTTCATTTGAGACTGTAATTTCTGAAATGAAATCATGTAGTATGTGAATAATTTAATTAAATGCAATCTGTAAGTTGATAGATTACTCTATAGAAATAATTAGATTACTTTTTAAAATTAATTAGATTACTCTTTTGAATAAATATTGTTACTCTTTGAATTAATATTTTGATATTTTAAACTGAAGCCATGTTTTACTCTAAAAAAATAATTAGATTATTCTTTGAAATTAATTCGATTACTCTTTCCAATAATAAATAGGGTTACTCTTTGATTTAATACTTTGATTTTTCAAAATGAAGAATAGATTACTCTAAAGAAATAATTAGGTTACTCTTTAAAATTAATTCGATTACTCTTTGGAATAAATAGAGTGCTCTTTAATTTAATTTAATACTTTGATTTCTTTAGAATGAAGTCATGTTGATAGATTACTCTATAGAAATAATTAGGTTACTCTTTGAAATAAATAGGGTCACATTTATATTTTAAAACGAAGAACTATCCGATTACAAGTAGTACTACTCATCATAATATATAGTCTTCAGAAAATCACCATCAATTGGCCATTTTAACCGAAGTGAAAGAAACAGAATAAATTCCAATTTTAGGCAAGATACACAGCTGCAAATTTTGTTGGGTTTAAGTTGTACTTTACATGAATTAGCTAGAGATTGATCTCATTAAAACATTTGTTACTGCGAGAACGCAAAGAAGGTAATGCTAAACCTGGCAACCAACAAATGTGTTTATCTCCGGTTAAAATATGTGAATCTACAAGTCAAATAGTGAAACACAATGAGCTCTAGACATGCATTTACAAATCAAATGCTTTAACTCTAATCTCATACAAGCCTATATCAAAGTACATTCGAAAATAAATATTTTTTATTCTTCTTAGTTCTTAAAATAAATGTTGCAATCCATGTACTCTTCGCAAATAAGACTAAGGAATCAACCAAAGTATAATAAATCATAATTAGTAACCATAGAAATGAACACATTGAAATTCTCAATTTCAAGAAAAAACCTAAATCCGTATTAGAAACAAAGTTGGGTAGATATCTAAATGACGAGCATAAGGCGAGGCCCGGCAAGGAGTGTTTGGCGAGGTCTCGGGGGTGGCTCGCCACAAAATTGGGTTGTGACCTCATACCCACTAATGGAGATCGACGGCGCCATAGATGGTTTCAACCCCTGCCAAATCATCAAATCTCAAATCCATCTGCAATTCTTCATCTACAAAAATCTTAAATCCAATTCATCTTTCCATTATTCCTTTTGCAAACTCAATTTCTTCGTAATCAATGGCGGAAACTCACATCGTCAAGACCCCACATACGAAGAGCACCACTGAAAATTGAACAGATCTCGCGGAGCTCCAGCCATTTTCTCCTCCACAAGCTCTAGCAGCGAGAAGAGAATCTCTTCGGGTGGAGAATGTCCAGAAAAGAATCGAAGGACATGAGGAGATATATTTCAGCTCTGAATGAAGAAACGAGGAAGAGTGAGAGAGGGAAGATGAGCGAGAAATCATGTATTAAAAAAATAGGGGAAATGATCCGATTGAACCTATCGACCCGCGAGATTTTATTAATGCTATGATGTGGGATCCGGTTCCACAAAAATTTGGTAAGACTAGTCCTACCCGAGTCTCTCTCAATTTTTTTTAAGGTTTAATTATTTTTAATATATTTTTATATTTAATTATTCTGTGTCATTCAAGATTTATTTTAATTTTTTTTTTAAATAAGAATTAGGTTTTTAACATCCTAATCTAATACTAGATCTTTTACTAAGACTTTTGATTATTGCAGCACAGCGTACATCATTATATCTTATCTGATTTAATATATCTTCAGTAATACTCTTTGAGCATTAAATAAGAGTCTATTAATTAATTAAATATATAAATAAATGTAGCTGGTTGACTATATATTTGGAACATTTTTTTTCAAATTCAGATGATACACTTTTTATTTTGTGTTGTTTCACAAAAATTTACACATTCCTAAAAAAAAAGGTCAAACACAATCACCATTTCCCATACACTTTATTTATAAAAAAAATCACCATTACCTAACACACCAAACCTACTTTATCATTTATTTATTACAAAAAAAATACTAAAATATCCTTAAAAATTATCACTTTTCTTAATCTCCGTGCCGGGAGATGCATGCAAACTTTTGTACGATGGAGGGAGTATATAAAAAAATGGGGGAATATATTTTATATACTTCCTCCGTCCAATTTCAATCTTTACATATTTCTAATTTGAGCGTTCTAATTTTCAAAAGGGTTACTTCACATTAAAATATTATATTTCTTAATTTACGTGCAAAAATTAAACGTAAAGTTTAAAACGGGACAAAAATAATATACTCTGTTAAGGGCAAAGACTTGTAAGGTCTCACATAATACGAACATAAAGTGATAATTTTTATAATAAACTTAATTAACGAAAAGTAATAATGTTATTTTATGAACAATTTATTATATAATAAAAAGTAATAACATTTTATAGCGAAAGTGGTAACGTTTTATAGCAAAAATATAATTATTTTTAAATATATACTCCCTCCATCCCAACTTTAACTTCACACTTTCTGTTTTGGTTCGTCTCAAATTCAATCTCACACTTCCATAAAAGAAAAAAACAACTAATTAATATCTCTCTAACATCTTTAATTTTAAATTTGTCATCATTTTTTTAACACACATAACATACTTTATCATTTATTTATTACTCAAAAATACCATACTATCCCAAAAAGTAAATCAAAAAGTGATTTTTCTTAAATTTCGTATCTATAGTAAACATGAAGTTGAATTTGAAACGAAGGGAGTAAAATATATCATGTGAGACTATCTCATGCAAAAATTGTTCCTCTTTAATTTACCAACTTATACTACATTATTTTTTCTTTGTTGTATTAAAAAGAAAACATTTCTTAATTTGCAAATGGTTATAAATATCGGGAGTACCGAGTAGGAGAATTCAAAATTGGGGAATTGAGCTTGTACTCAAAGTGTAAATAGCACAGAGAAACGGACAGCAGTTTAGTTTGGGAATTCAATGATGTGGTCCCCAGTGAGCAGAGGCTGACAAATCCGAGAAAGCGAACGCGCGAGTGAGGGACACGGCAGGGCAATGACTAGTTGACAAAATTATCTACGGGGATATAGGACATATTAATGCAATCACGGGCAGCGGGCAGAACCTAACGGCCGTCAACATCCTCCACTCACGCCGTCTCCCTCTCTCCACGTATCTCCGAACCTCCCCGGTTCGGGTCCAGACTCGGACCACCAGAAATTTGAAAATTTCGCAAAAGCTAATGGCAAAAGCACACCGCCACCCAAATTATAGTGGAATAAAGGAGGAGAGAGAATGAAAGTGAGGTAGGAAATATTTTTTTAGAAATAGAGAGAGAAAGGGTGGGTTGATTGTCTTTTTCTCTAGAGAGAGAAACACAGTAGAGAGAGAGCCCCAGAATCTGGCAAAAAGATGGGGCCGATCGTCAAGAGGAAGAAGAAGGGGAGGCCGGCGAGGGCAGATCCCGGTGCCAGGGACCTCCCGTCGGCGGAGCGTGACCTCCGGAGAAGCCTCCGTCGCCGGAATGTGAAGTACGTCTTCGACCTCGACGATTACTTCGACGAGGACGAGGTGTTCGCCGACGACGAGGACCAGCGACGGAGAGAGAAGAAGCTGAAGCTGCTACTGAAGCTCCAGGGCGGCGCCGATCCCGAGTCAACTGATCTCCACGCGCCTGCCAGCTCGGCGTCCTCGTCGGACGATGGTGGGAAGCCGTCGAAGAAGCGGAAAATCGACGAAGAAATGGACGATGATGTGGATGACGATAATGAGGAAGACAATTATAACTATGAGGACGATGAAGAGGTGATTGATTATCAGCTTATGATTGATTCGATCTGGAAGTGGAAAGGGGGGAAATTAAGTAGACCTAAAATGGAGTGAAGTGGATTTAGCTATAGATGCATTTATTTATACTAATCAAGAATGAGGTTAAAATGGTCCAGCTCAGCTTTAGCTGAAGCTTCAAATTGGCCCTCACCTCTGTTGTATAGAATGGATAGATAGTTTATGTATAGGTGAGTGAATGAGTGTGTGGTTGGGGGGAGGGGGTAGTGTGGGGTGGGTTGGGAGAATGTTGTGTTGATGTATGTATGTATATGTAACGGTCGGGGTCAACTGTCAAAAAACTACCCCCCACGGAATCTGATCAATCTCTGTCTCCCCCCTTTCTCTCTCTCTCTCACTCTCCAGTGAGAGAGTCACAGGGAGGGAGACATGTATGTATTGTACGCACACTCACGTTCCCACTTACGCACGCATGTTTGTTATCTGACTCTGGTGCGCCGTCTTTTAAGATGTGTGCATGGGAGAGAGAGAGAGAGAGAGAGGCGACGTTTCTGAGTGCATTTATTAGTTTATTAATTGGTGCCTTTTTTAATTCGTTCACAGGTTAGAGATACAAAGCCAGAATCCAAAGCTGATGACTCTCCACCAGGTTTGCTTTCCTTTTCTTATCCCAACCTTAATTTGCTCTTAAATTCTCTGAATTTGTGATGAGATTTTGGTTGCTCTGGTGCAGGGACGCCGCCGTGTGGGCCGCCGATGCCGGAGAAGAAGATTCTGGAGTTAATTCTGGATAAACTTCAGAGGTAAGTGGTGGTGGTTGATTCTGTGTGAGTGCACTCCTTCTCTTCATCTTCATAATGGTGCTGGCTCTGATTTTGTTAAACAGGAAAGACATTTATGGTGTTTATGCAGAACCTGTTGATCCAGAGGAGGTAAGTGTGGAGAGTTTGGATTCGTGTTATGATGATTTGAGTTGTATGTGAATGAGGTGATTTGATTTGATTTGCTGTTGTGTAGCTTCCGGATTACCACGATGTGATCGAGCATCCAATGGATTTTGCCACTGTGAGGAACAAGTTAAGAAATGATTCATATCCAACCTTTGAACATTTTGAGGTTAGAGTTCATCCATGGTAGTTTTTTTTATGGTGTTGAAAAAAAAAGGTTTCTTTGATGTACTTGCTATTATGTTTTCAACTTCTATTGTGATGTGGGCTTTGAGGATGTATTCTTGCTCATAATAGCATTTGTCTGAACTCTTTTGGTGTTCATGATTTCAATTGCAAAATATGGTTAAGCAGGGCAAGAGACTTGTTTGCATACTTCCACTTCCTTATTAATTATCTGCCGTATTATAAGTTTAACTAATGCTCTGCTACTAATTGTGAGATATTAATTCATCACATGATTTTGGAACTCTGCGTCTGAAGCAAAAGGTTGATTCGATCCCATATTTTCTCTACATGTGAAGTTTAGAAATTCTTGTGTTTACTGATCTGTTAATATATTTTGCTTTTGCTCTTGTTTCCGAGTTTCGTCTCTCAGTATTCGGTTTTTTGGTCTTGCCTTGACTTCATCTCTGACTTGAATTAGCAGTAGTGCAATACCTCAATTGTGTGATTTTTCTGGTTCTTTACAAATGTGCAAACAAAAGCAGTGTTCTAAATATGGTTCTTCATAGGTTCTGTGAATTATTGTAGGGTGCTTTAGTTATGTTTAGTATTATATTTTCTTCATTCACCTTTATAGCTTCAATTAGCTATTAATACTCTTCTTACCATCCTTTTGTTTTCTGTGATTTAACAAAAAAATAAAATTAAAAATGCAGAGTGATGTCTTCCTCATTTGCTCAAATGCAATGAAATACAATGCACCAGATACCATATATTACAAACAGGTAAAAATGCTTTCACCCTTGATACTCTCTTTTAAACTATAGTTTCTCTTGGATAACTGTTAAACAATTTCTATTCATTTACGAAAGGCGCGCACCATCCAAGAGTTGGCAAGAAAGAAATTTCAAAAATTAAGGCTGAAAGCTGAACAAACGGAGAAAGAGATCAAACCCGAGCAGAAAACAAGGTCCGGCTCCCTTCCAAAAAAGCCAATCAGAAGGTGTGGGAGCCGGACACTGCAGGAACCTGTTGGCTCCGATTTTTCATCCGGAGCCACTCTTGCCACAGTGGGAGATTTCCATAATGTTCCCAGTACACTCCAAGCTGTTGGGTCTGAGAAAATGGGTGGTGCAGATGGGCTTGTTGAGGGAAGTTCTTTCTTGAACGATTACTGTTTTGATAGGGTCGAAGAATCCCTGCCAGGTAGCATTCTGATAAAACAATCATCTTGATCTGATGATGTCTTTTCTGACTGCTCGTTATTGTCTTGTAGGAAAGGGTCCACTGTCTCGATTTGGTAGGAGATCATTTGTGCGAGATGAAAACCGTCGTGCAACATATAACATTTCTTTGGCTCTTCCTGTGGCCAGCTCAGAGTCTATATTCTCAACCTTTGATTGCGAAACCAAGCAGCTTGTTCCTGTAAGAATCTCTGGGGTTTGTGTCTTAGGATTCATCATGGGGCATTATTTTTCTCTGAGTTGTATTTCAATGCTGTTATTCAGGTAGGACTTTATTCTGATCATTCATACGCCCGGAGTCTAGCTCGATTCGCTGCAACTCTTGGATCCGCTGCCTGGAAGGTTGCGTCTAAGAGGATCGAACAAGCACTACCTCAAGGATTCGGGTTCGGTCAGGGTTGGGTTGGTGAGTATGAACCACTCCCAACTCCTGTACTAATGGTAGAAAATTGCTGTGTTAAAGAACCTCCGTTTTTAACAAAAGCAAAGCCTGTTGCTAATCCTAAGAAGTTTGAGAAGACCCCAACAGTCCTGGATTCTTACAAGGATGATAGCCCAGGTAACGAGCCATTCCTGGGACAAAAGTTGCCGTTTCTTTGTCCCCCCGGAATCAGACCACCTTCTGCTTCTGTCGTCGCCACACAGCCGATCAGAGGGAACATTTCAGAGATGAACATGAACCCATCCTACTTTTTGTCCTCCAGGATCAAACCTAGTAGCCCTCGTAGTAATCTCGGTTATCATCATCAAAATCTTCAATCCAGGGCTGTGCATGAGTCTGAAAAGAGGGCTGTAAAGCAGGTGGAATTGAATAGTCCTCCATCGTCGAATAATGTTGCATCTGATTCTTTTGGCAAAAGACAGTTTCGGAAGAGTTCAGAAATGGAAGCCTCCAGGCCGATGGACTACTCGCCAAAGAACACAAACTTCCCACGAACTGGATCGTTTAAAAGGCCCGATCATAGCGATGGGGTTGCTATGGTAGGAATGCCTAATGGAAAAGTCATGGGTAATAGAGTGGATAGTGACACTACAATGCCTAGTTTGTCTTCTGATTCAGCAAAACCAGCCGGGTATGTCGAACAGGGTCAAGGTCTCAATGACCCTGTCCAGATGATGAGAAAGATGTCTGAAAACACTCATAATCAACAAAACCCCTCGAGGCAATCGCCAGCCAATGTTTCTCAAGTCATGCCTCCATCGCCATCCTTGAACAGCAATGGATGGAATGGGAATGATCCGAACAATGCTGCTGCTGCTGCTGCGCGAGCATGGATGTCTGTAGGGGCGGGAGGGCTGAGACCTGAAAATGCAGCAAATCCGAACAAGAGCCAAATGTACGGTGATCCAGTGTACAATTCGCCTCGGCAACAGTTTCGAGGAGAGTTCCCTCATGGAGCTCCTCTCCATGCTTTCGTACCACAAGGGCCAATACCTATGTTAGTAGGCAATCAAGTACAGTTTCAGAACCAGCGAATGGTGTTCCCAGGCCAGCTGGCGACCGCTGATTTGTCGAGGTTCCAGCTGCAGCCAAATTGGCGGCCACAAATGCATTCGAGACAAAAACAGGAATCACTACCTCCAGACTTAAACATAGGCTTCCAAACATCCGGCTCCCCCGGACGGCCCTCTTCCGGTGTGCTGGTCGATTCCCAGCAGCCCGATTTGGCTCTACAGCTCTAACAAGGGTTTGTAGGAGCCTACCCTACTTGGGACCGATGTATGTGGCTTTCTTACAGAACTCGCATTGTTCTGTGTAGTTAGTTTTAGAGTAGGGAGTAGGATAGGAAATGGTGGAGTTGCAGAGGGAGGATTTGAAGGGAAATAATGTAGTGTTTGTAGATTGTGATAGGCAGTGCATGGTGGGTAGGTGAAGGGGATGGATGACAGATGAGATGAATACTCGTTTCTATTATTAGTTGGTTCGTTTACGACATGCCTAGCTTCTCATTCCAATATACGTACAATATGTGTGGTGATGTTGGAGTAAGGACACACCATTTTGTCTGTAACTTCAGTTTTGGTGAGATTATGAGAGAGAGTTTACTTTCATGGGTTTTGTGATCTCAAGTGGCTTACAGAAAAAACTACTGTTTGGCTGCGCTTGTAAATGACTTATAAAGAAGACTTACTATCTGTGAGGTGACCAAATTCATAGAGAAGTTTCACTGTTTGATTGCGCTTGCAAGTGACTTATAAAGAAGAATCACTGTTTGCTTGCAAGTGGTCATATTCATAGTGACTTATAGGGAAGACTCATTGTTTGATTGCGTACAAGTGACCAAATTCATATCAAAAGTATAAATCAAATACACACCTTGCAGCTGTCAGATCAATTAGAAGGTAGTTCCACTCTTCCATCTACCACTTGAGCTATGCCATGAGGGAATGTTCTACTTGCTCGTTTTCCTCAGGTGTCCCTCATTAACCATTTGTAGGCTGCTTGGATGGAAGTGAACTCCCTTTTTCATCCTATCCATGAGCTGATATCCTTCAGGAACGAAAGGACACAAGAACAAAAAATGCCTCTTGGATTCAGTTCTGCCCGCACAAACCACGTTGGTTGTCCTTAAGTTCCAAATTTTATCTTTCGTAAGAAGTCGTCCACGAGCTAGTAGCCACAATTTGATGCTATGTTTTGGTGGGATGCATTTATGCTAGATCCGAGAGTAGATGTCCCGTTGTTCGATAGTGAATTTAGGAATTTTTTTGTTGTTGGAAATCTTGTTATTGGATGAGGATATTCTACAAGACTGATCAACATATATCAACTTAATTAAATATTACTTTACCAGCTTAAACTCTTAGATGAGATGATTATTTTAACATGACATCAAAACAAGCCTAATGAAAATCAGATGAGATAGATGACATGGTCACTTTAACATGGTATCAGAGCAAATGTTTTTATGGTTCGAATCCCACCGCTACATATTTATCAAATTTAACTTCATGTTCTATTACAAGGAAAACACTTGTTTGAATGAGTTCTCCTAGTTAGTTGCAGTTTACGTTATATATTACTCCTATAATTTAATAGAGAAGAGATTCATTATTTCACGTTATGTTTCATCCTGGTGTTCCATATCCCTACACTTTTGACACATCAATCTTTCTCCTTTTCGCACATTTAAAAAATATGATGTCAAAAAAGTAGAGGTGTGGAACATCAAAATAATGAAACACACTTGAAATAGTGGATCTGATCTCCTTTTGATATTGTTATCATTTTTTTTTTCTAAAGGGTTTTCTTTTTATTGGACTAACAAATACTCCATCCGTCTCCTATTTGCTTTTGGGCACATGAATTAAGGAATATTATTATTTAATATGTAGTGGGTAGTTGTATTAGTTGGTGTGTGGGCCTCATGTTTTAATTGTATTAATGGGTGTGGGTGCGTCCCATATGTCCAAAAAAGGAAATTGGATCATTTGGATGAGACAATCAAAATGGTAAAATAGGACTCTTACCTAGGGACGGAGGGAGTAAGAAAAATGTAAAGGATTTTATGAAATGGAGAAAGTACAACAAATGGTGTTAATCTATGTTTTGGGATTTAAGAGTAGGTTTTAGTTTTATGTCAAATTAATGTGCAGTATAACTATCTTTATAATTTTTAAATATACTTCATTCGTCCCGCACCAAATGTCTCTTTTTTCTATTTTGGTCGTCCCACCCAAAGGGTTCTCTTTCCTTTTTTATACACATGGGTCCCACACTCACCTACTAATACAATTAAAATATGGGGTCCACTCTCTCACTAATACAACTACCCACCACACATTAAATAATAATACTCCTTAATCTAAGTACAAAAAAGCAAAATGCACCGGAAGGGAGTAAGACTTTGTTATAATTAGTAATTAGTAATCCAAATAGAATTAACATGTTACTCGTTTAGGACTTATATCTTGGTGGATCACACACAACCTCAACCACAATGGAATGGGCAATGACAGAGTTACTACTCAACCCTAAGACCATGGCTACTGCAAAGAACGAGGTAACAAGTGTGATTGGAGACAAGAAGCAAGTTGAGGAATCAGACATACCCAAACTCCCATACTTGCAAGCTGTGATCAAGGAAACCTTTCGACTCCATCCGGCCGTGCCACTGTTAGTTCCTCGCAGGGCAGGATACGAGGCAGCAATCAACGGGTACACAATACCAAAAGACACTCATATACTCCTCAACTTCTGGGCTATCGGCCGAGATCCAACTTCATTTGAGCCCGAGAGATTCTTGAACAGCAAAGTTGAGTTCAAGGGTCAAGATTTCGGGCTAATTCCTTTCGGATCGGGGAGAAGAATATGCCCAGGATTGATGTTGGCTGATCGAATGGTGCATCTTACTGTGGCTTCTTTGATTCACAACTTTGATTGGAAACTTCCACCTGGGGAAGATGTGGACACAGCTTAGAAGTTTGGGATGGTTTCCCTCATGGCCATTCCAATATGCAAAAACTCTTAATTAATCATTCACTCCACATTATCATATACTACACTCTTGTCATCTTATTTTATATCACCATAATATATGTTCAAATATCACATATTATCATTAATGACAAATTCTGTTGTGGGACGGCTGATTATTGTATGGAGAAACTATGTTTAATGATTATTAAAGTATGTTTTCTAAAGCATGATGAATTATGCATTAAAATATGATTTTAGTGTGTTATAATATGATTTATTATTAACATACTTTAATTACAAATAAACATACTTTATCTATACTATGAACATACTTTAATGATTGATTGACCCATCTCACAAATAATCTGTCTCACAAAAGAGTATATCATCATTAATTTATTTGAAGAATTGTGATTGTATAATTTAAGGACTGCACGTTAACTGTATTATTTTGTTATATCTCTTTCATCTTCTTTCTATATATATTACTAATCAGTAATTAATTATAATTAACTACTTTCTCCGTCTCACAAAATTTTTATTTTCGTCTATCTCCTTGAAAGTTTTCACCTTCTTAATAAGGTAAAATCTCAAATAAGTAATCTTTCTCATACACTTTATTTAAATTTAAAAAAAAAAAACCATTATATCTAACATACTTAATTTATTTTATCATTTATTTAAATAAATTCCATAATATCCTAAAAAGTTATATCTTTTTAACTTAAGTCAAAAGTGAAAATTTTCTAGGACAGGAGTACAAAATTAACCATTTACAATCTTAATACATACTTCATCCGTCTCACCCAAACTGCACAATTTTACTATAATAGGCGTCCCATCCAAATTGCTCCGTTTCCATTTAAGGCAAGTGAGGGCCCAACAATTGACAAAAATACCCCTTCAAAATATAATTAATTACAGCCATGCCATCCCTTTATTAAAACAATTTAAAAGCATAATACACATTATTTTGTTTAATGAATTCATTAAAGCTCTTAATCATCCCATTAACTTAACAAAATAAACATCAAAACCCCCAAAATGATTATGACCCTGTGTGGTGGGCGAACAAGAACAGTTAACCCTAATACCCTCTTTCTCTATTCCTGAACCTGTTCTCTGTTCCTTCTAGCCACAAGAAATAATGAATCCCTTGGTTAAGGTAGAATCTTTTCCATGGTGGCGGCGGAGGCCGATGAATTATGAGAAGGGATGTTTGCTGACCTTTCCGATTCAGTTCCTTTGGGGATGTCTGATGTTGGTAGATCTATGGGATCTTCAGTGTACAAGGGAGTATCCGACCCAGATCTGTATGGATCTGCGGTGGAAAAATTGGGTGACCCCTCCTAGTCCATGGTAGTGGCCGATTCCGTTACTGGTGACGTGATATCCGACTCCGATGAAGACACGGTGAACGCCTGTGTGACCAGTCGGCCGGTGATTCGACGATTTTGTCCCAAATTTCTGAGAGAACACAGGCTAGTGATTTGGATGCTACAGGTTTTGTGTCCTGAAGCCCTACTCTACCGAAATACTCTGAGGTATAATGGCTTATCTCTGTTTTCATCATATGTGCTGTTGGGTTATGCTATCATGTGATGAAATGCTGATTTGGATTGAGTTTCAGTAAGGGTTTAGGGTATAAAGTGTCACCATGTATGATTTTTTGGAGATTGCGATATTTATTGGCATGTCATCAATTGTGCATTAGGAGACACAAACACTCGATGATGAGAATACATTCTGAGAGTGACTATTGTAGGTATAAAAGTGTCACCATGCATGATTTTTTGGAGAATGCAATATTTATTTTCATGTCATCAATTGTGCATTATGAGACACAAACACTCGATGATGAGAATACATTCTGAGAGTGACTATTGTAGTTAGAAATAAGGCTTCAATTGGTTCTATATTTTGATGCAAAGTGGTTATGTTTGACGGTGTTAGGTTGTGATGTATAGATCAGTTTACAATATGGTTATTGAATGCATGTAATTTTTGTATTCTCGTTCGATATGGGATTAGTGTATGCATTGACTTATTTTCTTGAATGTTAATGGTTCTTGATTACTTTTTGAATGCTGGATGAAAGGTTATTAAATGATTATGGTGACTGGTTTTAGTGTTAAGGGTATTGAATGATGATGCAGTTGTTTGGCTTTGGTTCTAGTTAATGAACATGTTTATTGAATGTTGCTATTTGAATGGTTTTTGACATGCTGCTTGATTTTGATCTTTGAATGATGATGATGGTTATTGAATGCTTGAATGGTTATTGAAGGTTACTTGCAATTTTTTTGTTTAAACAAGACTGAAATTTAAAATTGATAACTAGCATTAACTAGGAGAAACAAAACATGTCATGGTTGAATGTTTACTACTTAAACAAACTCTTAAGATGAGTTTTGTTTTAGTAGTAAGCAATCAAGTTTACATCATCAAAATAGCCCTAAATTCCAACTATTCCAGCCTGCAAAATGCTTTACCTTGAACTGCCTACCCTTCAAAATGTTTTAGCTTCCAAAAAGTTTTAGGCTGCAAAATATGAGTATACTGCAAATTGATTTAGCTCCCAAATCAATCAAACTAGACCTTCCAAAGCCTCAATAAGTTCTTCCAGGCCATCTGTTTCATTCTCTTGTATACGATACTCAAGAGATGATTGAACCAACTCATTTTCCACTACCAAATCAGTTGGAAGTTGACCTGATCTAAGTAATGTTTTCTTACCCATGTGAGGGGTATTGTAATCATTTGATCCCTTGCAGACTAGAATTTCCCTTAAGCAACCTTGTAGGGCTAAGAAAACTGAATTGAGTTTAATGTGGCACAACTCTTCAAATGATTTGTTCACTGCTTCTAATAAATCCTCAACTTTGTTAGCTGCTTTTTTAAATTATAGAGATTGCAAGGCTCTAAACCAACCCAAATCATTTATATTTGTGTCTGGACTTTTAGGAGGCTGGAACACTAGATGGAAATTGAATCCGTCTGTGGTTGCTGCCTCCCTCCACTCTTGATCATTATCTCCAATATGTGGTGGTGCATTATCTTGTTGAATGTATATGTCTTTACTTGCTCCTCTTGGCTATTTTGATTTTATTGCTGGTATGACATGTTTTGGGTGTGAGTAATAACAGTTTACTTGTTAGCTCTTATGTTTAATCAATTTTCAACTCAATGATGAATTCATTCTGAGAGTAAAACAACCATAGATGTTATAAACAATGTACAATGGTAATACCTAATGGATCAAGAGGTTTTTGTCAGTGTCTTTGTTACTGACATCATTGGTTTGGTTACGATTGTACCTGCTTCTCTATTTTTTCTTTTCCTCTTAGCTGGTACTTATTCTGTAAAGGGAAAAATACATATTTTCCCATCAAATGTGTAGTTCCCATTAGAATCATAAGCTGGTCTTACCACTGCACATAGGAACATCACCTTCCCAATGAAATTTTTACTTTCACATGTCCTATGTGGTTCTGTTTCATCACTTAGGAGGTAGTATCTCTCTGTTGATCTGGTAAGATTGAACCATTTTTCATCTATGTGAACTATTTGTGACATGCTCTTAAATTTGATCAATTTCTAGACACTGTCAACTTCCAAGGCTTTAAGGCTGAACTTAATCCTGCTTATCCTATGTTGATGTGTGAGAAATGGTTTTATAGCACTAGTATGAGCTCTAATAAGCCCTTGTTTTACCCACCTACCCAATGTACTCTTAGATGTGTCCATTTCTGTGGCTAAATCCCTAATGGTTCCCCTATTCTTAAACTTAATATTTTTCATTTTCTCTGTATCAAACATCTTGCTAATATTTTCATGTGGTCTCAGTGATTTTTTATTGGCTAATGAAATTGGATTACCTGATTTCAGTTGCTCCATTGCTCTTTTCCATATCCTTCTAACTATTGCTCTGTGAACACCAAATGTAGAAGTGGCTAAAGTGATCCTGCCATGAGCTGCTTTGTCATTTGTTGACCCCTCCAACAGGAATTAAGCAATGATATTGAGCTCATTGCTAGTTAGGTTATTTCTCTCATTTTGTTGTTTTGTAAAGTTCAATTTTGATACCCTAGTAAATGTATTTATAGTGTAATTTAGGAGGGAATTAGCTGCTGTAATTGGAGGGAAATGTGGGGATGAGGTGATGACAAGACCTTATTATTTTGGTTGGAGGAGGGAATTAAAATTTTCCTTTTGGAGGGAAATCCAAAATGTAATTTCAATTATGGTGTGAATGGAGTATATGTACTGTAATGCCAATATTATTATAATCATGGTGTAGTCTGTTACTATTCATAAACTTCCATTTATTTTACTGTTTTATTAATAAATTTTGCAATCAGGTTTTGACTTATTAATACAGGTTTTGGGTTTTATCCATAAAGTTTAATGCAGGTTTATTGTGTATAGGATAAAATAATCCACTTAAGTACAGGGGTAAAAATGTCAAAGTACCACTTCCAACTACCCAATACATTAAATAATAATATTTCTTAATCTACGCGTAAAAAGTAAACGGTGCAATTTGCTTGGGATGGAGGAAGTAAATTTGTAAAGTAGTTTTCTTAAATAAATTTCTTAAAAAACATATGTGTTATTATGTTGTTAATTGTTGACTTTAATTTTATGAGGACGGCTATTCGCACCCTCGAAATTACTAAACGTACCCCAAAAATATTTAATAAGACATAATTATCCTTATAAATTTATATCTGTTCGATTGCAACAATCGAACAGAACAAAGAATGTTTGGTTGTAACAACCGAACAATCATCTATGTTATCTGTTTGAATAAAAAATTCATATATGTTATTTGTTCGGTTGCTGAAACCGAACAGAGCAAGATTTGTATTTTTTTTAATTCATATCAACATTACCGAATAGATAAAATAAATAAGTTTCATGACATCATCAAACTTTAAACAAATATTGTGATTCATCTTTCAGTGAAAGTAAACAAGTTTCTGCTGATTAAATTCACCAATACTACTACCACTTTCGTTGATAGAATCAACAAAAACTTATTTACTTTCACTGTAAGAAGAATTACCATCTTTGTTTAAAGATTGATGTCCGTGAAACTCATCTGTGTTTTTTTATCTTACCAGAAATGTTGATATGAATTAAAAAAAATTATAAAATAATGTTGATATGAATTTAAAAAAATTAAAAATCTTGTTCTGTTCGGTTGCTGCAACCGAACAGATATATGAATTCTTTGTTTTGTTCGATTGTTGCAACCAAACACATATAACATATATGAATTCTTTATTATGTTCGGTTGCAACAACCGAACAGATAACTTAGATGAATTCTTTGTTTTGTTCGATTGTTGCAACCGAACAGATAAGATAGATAATTGTTTGGTTGTTACAACCGAACATATATAAGTTTTATAAGAACAATTATGTCTTATTAAATATTTTTGGAGTACGATAAGTAATTTTATTGGTGCAAATAGCTGGCTCCTAATTTTATATGTTCTTACAATACAGTCTAAAGTCAATAAAGTTTGTCAAAAAGTATAATTTTTCTTAAACAACATTGAACATAAATGCGAAGTGTTTTATGGGATTGAGGGAGTATAAAATTTTGTAAATATCAAAACTTAAAACTTGTAAAGTTAAAATAACTAAAATTAATACCACAATTAAAAAAATTAAATTAAATTCCATCAAAATTATGGAATTATAATTATACGTATAATAATTCCTTGTGTAAAATTCGTATGTGGTTTAAGGCGGAAAATATTGAGAGTTAAGTTTGACCAAAACGTAATCCCCACGACCCAAGTCCCAACCAGTTCATCTTCTCTCTCTTCTCCTCTCAGCAAATGCAATGATTTCCCCTTAAAATTTTCACCACCTGACACGTCGAAATTCAATCTCCATTAGCGTTCATCCGCCCAGAATTGATGGACCACATTGCATATAAATACAAAACCCCAAATTCCCAGGGCTTTTGAATCTTCCTCCGCAATTCTGAGAACGACGTCGTCTGTACCGCCAACGACGACAATGGCGGGATCAGAAGGCGGCGTGGAGGCGGTGGCGTATAAGAAAGGGGCGTGGAGCAAGGAGGAGGATGAGAAGCTGAGGAAAGCGGTGGAGGAGCAGGGGATTAGAAATTGGGTCAAAATTGAGAAAACATCGGGTTTAGGGAGGCCGGCGAAGAATTGCAGGTTGAGATGGTTGAATTATTTGAGGCCGAATTTGAAGAAGCATCCATTTTCAGAAGAGGAGGAGCAATTGATACTTGATTTGCATGCCACATATGGAAACAGCTGGGCTCGAATTGCCTCCAAGGTACACACATTCAAACACCTCTCTATCTCATGTTTTTCATGATCAACACCTATGGGGGTATAATAGGCTTATTGAATTTCTGGAATCATGTTTTATCAACTGCACATTTACTACTGATTGCAAAATCAAAAGGTTTTACGATTATACTGTGCTTCTGTTCTACATTCTGTGAAGACTAATTGACTTGAGTCAATTCAGTTTATATGTTCTCACCTTGTAGAAATGAAATTTTCAGACGACTTCTTGAGCTGAGTTTTTTATTTATTTTTCCCAATAGAAAATGAAGTGGACCATATTTAGAATTCTCAAAAAGGTAAATTTATCTTTTGCATTATGATTGAACCACAATAGAATTGGTATGGTTTCTTGATTGGCGTAGACAACCAAAATAGTACTCCCTTCTTCCTATTAAATGGTTACAAGTTTACTCTTCTACATTTGTTTAAAAAAATTGTTGTTCTTGATCAACTTTGTTAATTTTTAAGGTGTATTTTAGTATTTTTAGATAATAAAAAAATACTTTAAAGTAATGGGATATGCGTGAAAAAATTATACAATATATATTGGATAAAGTAATATGAGTATTTTGTTTTTTGGAGTGTTAAAGGATTTTGTGGAATAAACAAATGAGACTGGATTTGCGTCATTGAGGGAGAGGAGTATTATTCAAATTATATCTACCACTTTTTTATTTTTTTCTCTCATCTAGAAAAATAATTAGTGGAGTACTATTAAGTACTGGAATTACATTGATGGGTTGGACTTAATTACTTTTTCTCAAGTTACACTGGACTTCACTTAAGTGATCAGTATCATATACAGTCCAACAGGTCTATAGTTATGTTTGGACCTTTGTTCGAGTGTTGGGCCCTTCACAACCCAATAGAGCTCATATCTCAGCCCAGAACTTTCTGTTGTTAATGGAGCAAGAATATAGAATTAACTGGTATTCATATTGTTTCAAAATATAAGAATGGCAATAAGAATTTAGCTTTTAGCAGAAAAATAAATTTTAATATACGTAATTCTAATGATTTGGTAGGTTTAAAAGGACTGAACCCACTAAAAGTGTGGATCCAAATAATCTGACCCGACCCGAATTAGCGCCATAGATGGCCATCAGTTCATTGTAGCAATGATATTGGGAGCAAGAAATTTTCCCAGTTTCATGCTACTTTTTGTAATGTGTAACAAATTACAAGTTAGTTTGATCTCTCATGTTTCATCCCTTGATATTTAAACTATTCATCTCCCTCCCTCTCTCTCTCTCTCTCTCTCTCTCTCTCTCTCTCTCTCTCTCTCTCTCTCTCTCATGTTTGTTTGTGTTGCAAAGTGAATAACATATGGAGGGTGCATCATGTATGCTTATGCAGTTACCAGGGAGATCTGATAATGAGATCAAGAATTTCTGGCATAAGAGAGCCAAGAAATGCAAGAGAGAGAAACTCCCAATCCACCCCACAACAACATTATCTCAAGAGAATGTGCAAAAGCAAAGCCACACAAATGCTATGAATGACAACCATTCCACCATTGATGAATCCAGTAATCATGATCATCACACATCTCCTCAATTTCAACCATCCACTCCAAATATAGTAACCATTGCATCTGATGCACTCTCCATCCATTCACCTCAATCTATGATTTCTACACCACAGCCTCAGTTTCTCTCCTCACCAACCACTCTCTTCACATCATCCCCTCATCAACTAACTCCCTCTAACCACTTACCACATCAAACCACTCTATATCCCAACACCCCAACTTCTCAAATTCACAACTCATTTTTATCATCATCTCCACATCAAACCACTCAAACCAACCTTAACACCCCAGATCATCTCCAACCCTCTTCCTTGTTCCAAGGTGGAGATGCGTTTACTTTCCTCAGAAAACCTACGATTCTTTCTTCCCCCTTGAGGAGTTTCTTGAGAGCGAGTCAATCATCTCCAACTCCAGGGGCTCATTGCATACCGGGTTCACCTCATTTAGATTCTTCTCAGCAAATACAATGGTCATCGGCCATGGAGTCGCCGAGATCACCTCTGAAACTCAAGTTATCACCCGGGTTTCCTCCTCAGTATACCGTGCAGATGAGCACTGAAACGCCGGATTCCTCAGTGGGTTCGAGGTCTGGATTCCTTCTAAATTCACCAACCACACCTCCACTTTCTCCTCTCAAATTGCGGTTGGCCGTGCCTGTGCCTTCAGAGTCTAGTTTCCAATCAAATTTATTAACTCCAGAATCTGGAGTCCAGTTGAATCGTGTTCCCCCTTCCTGTCCACAGCTGGATCCATCCCAACCAATGACAGTTGACACTGATCATACTGTTTCTCTGGATTCATCTCTCGCTGTTAAAGGAGAGCCCTCTTCAATCCAAAATCCTCCACCAGAGACTTCAGGGATGAATAGCTGCAGGAAGGATGTAGAAAGTGAGAGCGATTTGGAGATGTTGGATGAACTTAGAAAAGCTCAAGCAAGGGTTCGATTCCTAAAGAGAAGGTTGAAACAAAGTTCAAGAAAACAGAATCTAAGCAATGAATGTCCAGAAGAGACTGATTTATCAAGAAGAGAGGTTCCACCGGACGAAAACTCAAGTCAAAGCACAATAAAAGATTGTGCTTTATCCCGGACAAGCTCAGGATCAGAAGATCTCACTGGTGGCAACTTGGTCAATGCGCCACCGAAAAACTCAAGGAAAAGAGACATGGCAAAAAGAAATATAAGACGAAAAGGAGTTGCAGATGGCATCTCTAGTCCCGAAGGTTTACAAGTTAAGAAAGTCAGGAAAGGACATAAGGAGAATTTGGACAGTGGAATGTCTTTGCAGGGAAGCATAGAGTTGGAAAAGACAACACGAACCGAAAGTTCAGGATCAAAATTTTCATCAGAGAAAAATTTGCAGCAAGAAGATTCAATGAGTGGATTCTTAAAGAGGATAAACTCAAAGAATTTGCATGAACCAACGCATTCAATGGAATTGCTAGACAGCCCACACATTGCTTCACAATCGAGGGATGATACCCGAACCTTGCAGGATATTGCAGATAAATGCTCTAACGTGTGCCCTTCAGTGGAAGGGTTCCTCAATGAGAGCTCCTCCACACTTTTGCAGGATGGTTACTTCAATGGAGATTTCTTCGGTCAAACATCTCTGATCGAAAACCCTGTTATGGATGCATTTGGACCAGTATACAGCCAAAGTAGTGCCACTCTAGTAAAACCTGGAGATGAGAGTGGCCAATTGGCAAGCTATCTTCAGCCGGATGTTGGTTTTAGCTTCAGACGAGAGCGTACAGATGACTCTCACAGAGGGTTTTCTGGACATGGTTTGATTGATTGTTGCCAACCAGATTTGTTGATGCACCAAAATACAGCATCAACTGATCTGCTAGATTTGGGTTTTCTGGGATGCGAACAATTCTTCCTCCAAAACTCCGGTGGGCCTTCATCAGAATCACGACCCGCCTACATGCAGCACCAGTACCATACAGATGATCTTCTCAATTCCAATCATCAAACGTTTAAGCAACTGATGGAACAAGAACCATTGGGAGCTACACAGTTCTGTCTCCGACCAAATGGCTGTGGAAATTCATCTGATGCGTCAAAAATACATGATCCGGCATTTCTACAGCATCAAATCCCTGAAACCAGCCTGTTAGATTCAAGACACCTCATGGGTTTCGAAAATGAAATGGAGCGCTTATTGGCCGATGATTTATGGACGCAAGGTCAAGTGGTTTCCAATGATCAGACATTTTCAGCAAACCGATTGGACACAGTTATGGAATCTATGATGAATTGGAACAATGAATCATCATCTGGCTACACAGGTGGGTATCTCTAGAAGACCATCATCCTAAGTTCAAGGTGACAACCTACATCAAACCTGGTATCCTATAACATTAACCAGCGTAGTTTTGCCCCGAAAAAGCAAGAGCAAGAAAACACGAACGACATACACAAAGAATCAATAGTTCTGCTCGTCTTTTTCCATCCGACGAGCTGCTTTTGATACGAGCACTGTCTGACTTGTCATCTAAATCAGTCGCTATAAACTGATGCAGTTTATGTCTGATCCTTACAAGGTGATACCAACTAATAGAATTCAATTGATGACTCATGGCAAAGATGATGATTCAAGCTGGACATATTTGTAATTTAAATTTTAAAAATTGTATGGTACATGTTTCAATACCACAGCTTCTGTACAACTACATCAAGAATCAACTGATGTTGTCAATACATTATTTTTTTTTAATATATTTCAACAATATCCCAATAGCAGAGTATCAACTTCAAACAAATGATCTGATTCTAACTTGACGGAGTATGGGTGCAACTTATATATTATAAGAATGTAAATAACTGCAAATATATAATAGGGAATCTGAAACATTTATAAATATTTAAAAGTAAACGTAGAATTAACATCTTCCAATTAAAATAAGTTTAACATTAGACGATCTTTCTTGAGATGCATAGAACGATAGAATTATTAACCAGAATTTACAAGGTGGACTATTCACATATAGCTCAACTGGTTGCCCATCTTAGAACGATCCAAAAGTATTTTCTCCACTGTAAGTCATGTACAGGAAACCATCCTCGTCTTTGTTTTCCTCATAGATCGCGGACATCATAGCAGCTGCATAATGCATCAAGAAATACTTTATACATGGAACACGCAAACATATATTCATAAAGTGAAAATCTGAAAGCTAATACGCACCAGTTGGGGGGAGAATGTTTTTGACAAAGATAAAGATCGCTTTCTCAGCACTCAGCTTAATTCTTTTGCGGACAACATAGACAAATTGCCCAACAGTCAGATCAGCAGGAACTAGGTATCTGCATTTTTTACACCAAATAACATTACAAGACTATAAGAAGCAGTTTGAGGAATACAAGCAACAGTAAATTTCAAAAAAAAAAAAAAACTTAACTATTGCTTACTTTTCTTCTCCAGTAACCATATCAATTCATTTAAAAAATTTTAAAGGTTCTCTTTTTTGGAAAATTATTGACTAATCCTCCCATTTAACTGAATCAAGAAAACTTCACAAGAAAAAATTCATCATGGCAAGCACAAGGGTTCCAACAACACAACATGGAGGGAGGGACTAGTGAAGGAAGAAACTGAATATAACTAACTTTTTCTTGTCAATGTCAGGGATGTCGCTTCTTTCCGCCTTCTCAACAATAACCTACACAACAGGAGAATAAATTATCACCAAAGATTGTCAAGGGGGCAAAAAATTAAGAATGGAAGAGGCATAAACACAGCCCATATTTGAACATTGACTGCTTAAGTACCGGAATTCTGTCAGGGTACTTCTCCCTGATACGAGCAGCTTCAGCCTGTCGCCTCTCTGCAGTTCGTCAAGGCATTACATAGATCAAAACCAAACTCAACAAACTGATATAAATTTCAAGAATCTTCAAGGAATGTTGCATCAAAGGCAGGCTTGAACACAAATTCGATCACATAACTTAGCTTCATCTATATTACAGGATCAATAACAAATTAACAGCAAGCCAGAATGTAAATTATAACTGATAAGGAGTAAATTGCATTGATTGCAAGGGTTACAATCAATGGAATAATTATCATAGTGTAAAAAAGAAAGTCAAGGTATGATCATCCTTAGACGACACTTATCCTGTTCACCACGAATTTAATCCAAGGTGATTTCTGTATCTTAAAAGAGTAAAACAACGATTCATAAGGCAATTATCCGATTCCCATCATACCAACATAATGAAACCCACAAAAACACGCGCGACGAATGAAAAACCCAGATCTAGAAAACCCTAAAGTCCAAATTGAATAATTGAAATCAAACAATCGCAAAAACATAGAATTCAACACTAACACATAAATTCGACCGATCGAGTAAAAGGGATGGAAGGAAAAACGAAATTTAAATCAATCAATGATGCGATCATACCCAGGGGGTGTTCCAACTTGAAGGAGCTCTTGGCCATGACGTCCGGGAGAAATCAATCCGATCTGCCTAACAAAAAAAAGGGAGGATTAGGGCACAATTCGTATCGTAGCCCTAAAGGAGTGTGGATTGACCAATTGAAAGTGAATGAATAGGCGATAATGATAAGCGAGAAGAACCTAGGAAATATATAGAAGAGGAAGAGTGTGGGCAACAAATACTTGTTTTATGTCTCCCTTTGATTTTATCCATATAGTGGGGAACAAGCAACCCGGCCCGGCCCGGCCCATCTTCAGGTCCCCAATTTAAATATCATTACTTGATGATTTATTTATTTATGTTTTTTTTAAGAGTGAGTCTCTTGTGCGTTCGGTCATACATCCGTGTCTCTTTGCAATTTAAATGCCCCTTTACAATTTAAACTCTCTAGCAATACATATATTTAAATATAATAGGGAGGGAAAGATTATGTTCACATGGGGACACGGACCGTGTCCCCGTATTCCCTGGGCGCAGGAGCTTTTGTCTTTTTTTAAAATTAGATTTGAATTATTTTGGTAAATTATATTGTGGACAACGTTGATTTGTGAGTCCACATCTAATTGATACTGGGTTGAGGAAAAATACCGAAATTTTGGTATGCCGCCTTTACCATATCGAAAAATATCGATTTTACCAAAATTTAGGTATGATACCGTATTGAAAATTTTGATACGATGAAGGTATATAAATTATCAATACCGCGATATCGTAAAATATTAAAATTTTGGGTAATATGATAGGTATACCATACTACATTATATATGCAATTATAATTATTATTTATATATTATAATTTTTAATTAAATTATATATATAAACTATTTAATTAAAAAATTAAATCTAAAATCCTACTGTATATTTCATAATTATAAATGAGTGATATAGTTTATTGGCTTTCATGATATCTTGTACTTTTTTTAATTACGCAGTTATATAAAATATGAAAATTTAAAAGTGTTGATTTTAATATAAGTTTCATATGGTTCTTATGTATATCTCTTGGGTACTATTTATTTAATGACAAACACTTGTGTAAATCGGGTTTACATACATTAATTATGTGTACCCTATTACTCTTTAGTACATAAAAAATTACTCTTTAGCACATAAATTGTTACAAATTACTCTTCAAATTCTCGTAAATCTTGATTTATCGATTACATTTTATTACATGAAAAGTTACTCTTTAGAGACATGAATTATTAATCTTCTGTATAAAAATTATTACTCTTCAAAGAGTAATTTTTTATATATTAAAGAATAATTTTAAAAATTAGGGTTTACATTTAAACCCGATTTACATAAGACTCACTCTTATTTAATTTGGTCATTCGTGGATTGTCGTATATTTTTCTTATTATGAATTTGTTATCTATTAGAATTTGTTTTATAACAATCTTTCACTTTTTTAGTATAGTTTTTAATTAGATTTATTGAATTTTAGGTACATAACGACATAACAAACAATCTAATAGGATGTTATATACGATATTTTAGGTATGATACGGTATACCAAAATATCGGTAAGCAAAAGGTATACTATTTTTTATACCGAAATATTAGTATATCGAAAGTTTAGGTAAGATAACAATATAATTTTTTATATACCGAAAATTTCGGTACGATATTTTGTATAACTAAAAATCTCCGGTATGCCATACAGCCCACCCCTACATATACTTAGGGATGACAATGAGACGGGTAGTTTTGGATATCGTCAGCTTAAATTTTGGTTAGGAGTAGTTGTAAATGGGTTTGAGACGAGATTTAATAATTAATTGCAGTTAATATACTAAAATAAATAAATTATATCATAATAAATTTATATAAAAGATATTCATACATTATTTAAAAAAATATATATATAATAAGAAAATTAATTTAAAATAAATAAGTAAAATATAAAAAAATTAAAATGAAAAAAATGAAAAAAATTAAAATCATTTTGGAGAGCTTTGGAGACGATAGATAGTCAGAAAAAATTTTTTGTTATAATATATTTAAGATATGTAATGGGTTGAAATATAAAATATTTTACTCACTCTAGTAATTTTGTAATAAAATATATATTTTTATTAAAAAATTTCCAATTAAAAAGATAGTATAATTAATTTGATTTCCCGCGTTACACGGACATTGTGCTAGAAACATACGAAATCCGAGATATAATATATGGTTTGGATCTTTAATACATTCTGTTGTTACATTTTTTTTATTAAAAATTAATGATATATTTGCTTTAGAAATTTACTCATAAATACATATTTTTATTTTGTTTTACCCATAATACTCATATCTATCTGAATATCAGTGTGCATACCCATATCTATTTGAATATCAGTGTGTATCGTTAAGAGAGAATAAAAAAAAACCCGATTAAGTAATTGCACTAATGTACATCGATGTGATTCTTGTGAGAGAAATAAATTCATAAGAGAGAAACAAAGAATAAACTATTAAAATCGCAAAGAGTACACGCTGGTGTCACCAATGTGCAATCTGATCAAAAGAAAGAACATGCCATTAAATTCCGATGTATACCAGTGTGCAATCTGACCAGATGAATGAACATGCTATTAAATTCCCCAAAATAAGAAACTCATTAAACTTTCACTTTACTGTACATTAGTGTGCAATTCGGAAATCCCCCCAAAATAAGAAAGTCATTAAACCTTCACTTTACTGTACATTAGTGCAATTCGGAGAGAAAAATATAAAAAAAAATTAAATCACGATTGAAGAGTGAATGCTGATGTATATCATTGTGCAATCTGACCAGACGAAATAACACGCCAACAAATTCCCCCAAAATAAGAAACCTATTAAACTGTCATTTTACTGTACATTAGCGTGCAATTCAGAAGAGTGAGAAATAGAAGATAGGTTAGTTCCTGAAATTTCTCCTTAATGCGCGATCGATGAGTACAATGAGTAATGCTGGAAAATAAATTAGGTCTTCTGTATCTATCAGTAATTATATTTAATTAATGTATTTATTAATAATTAAACTATACAAACTCGTATCTATGAGTAATAATCCCAAATAAAATATATTCCCTAAAAGAAAAATATCAATTCTAAAGGGAATAATTGAGATTTTCCTATTGCACTTGTGTCATGTAACATGTGTAAATATAATACCAATTCTAAAGGGAATAATTGAGATTTTCATATTGCACTTGTGTCATGTAACATGTGTAAATATAATACCAAAATATAATAGGATACTGGATGCTCAATAATATAACATTAATCTATAAAACAATATTGATACATGTTGAATGCCGATTGTCATTCAATTAAAGAGTGGAATATGAGATGAAATATCAAACTGAGACCTTCTGTTATATAATAATACTCCTTCCGTCCCATGTATTTTTACCCACTTTTCATATTGAGGCGTCTCACGTATTTTTACCCATTTCATTAATGATAAAAATACACTATACATCTCACCTACTTTTTATACTTTATTCATCATTTCCAACAACTTTATTTATTTTTTTTACACTTTATTTATCATTTCCAACAACTTTATTTACTTTTTCTCTCAAAATTATAAATTTATCCTTACTGTTTCTTACATTATATATTAAAAAATAACACTTCTTAATTTTTGTGCCCTTACAAATGGGTAAAAATACCTGAGACGGAGTGAGTATTAAGATTAATATATTTTCAAATTAATTTGATATAAGCCAAACTTCATGCTAAGCCCATATCCCGATTCTTTGGGCTATCCTCAACTGGTCCAATAAACACATTGTCTAACTATCTCACCAGCCCACTACATATGTTTACAATTATTAATATATAGTACAATATTACTAGTAGTATAGTACTATTATTTTCTCATTCATACATATGACAACTGGGTGTATGATACTACAACCTAACTTAAAAGGCAGCCGTGCCCCAATATGCTAAAAAGAATACATTAGTAACAATAGGGAAAAATAATCAATACTACAAACCAAATATCAATACAACACTCCAAAATATATTTTCTTTTATAACCAATTAGCATGTAAAATAACCTTTTTACCCCTATTCCAAAATTAAAATAATTTTTATTACACACACCAACCACACAGATGTCGCCCACCGTTGCCGGCCTCCGCCGACCACCATGGCTGGTCGCTAACCGTCGCAGCCCCACTGCCACCGCACAACCACCACCGCCAGTCTCCGCATCAATATGGTAACTAACACGGATCTGTACCGACATCGGAACCGACACGGGTTCGTACTAACATCCAAATATATACTGAAACTAATGTCGGTATGGACCCGTATCAGTTACATACACCGAAATCGACATAGGGACACATTGAGTATTAGAGTTTGAATAGTAAGGGGTCCAAAAAAGTATAAAAATTTTAAAAAGATATTCCCTCCATCTCATTGAAACGTACACACTTCATTTGTAATTACGCGATTTCTTTTTAAATTACAAAGGAAGGTTTCAATGGGATAGAAGGAGTATGAAACTAAAAAAAATATTGGTATTGATATTGAATATTGAATTTTGCTTATTTTACCAATTCTCACAATATATTATATCATGACACAGATGTCTTGTCATATTTTGATATGATATCTTTTATTATATGTGTTAAATAAGTAATTTGTATGTAGGAGGAAAATCTCAATCTTTTTTCTGAATTTTTTTTTAAATATAGATTTTATTTTATCCTACGTTGTTATATCATGACACAGATGTCTTGTCATGTTTTGATATTGTATCTTTTATTATACTCCCTCCATTCCGTCCTAATAGTTACACTTCTTTTGTAAATTACAAAAGAAGTGTAACTTTTAGAATGAGATTGATGAAGTATATAACTAAATTACAAAAGAAGTGTAACTATTAGAATGTGATAGATGAAGTATATGTTAGATAAATAACTTGTACGTAGGAGAAAAATCTAAATCTTTTTTCTAATTTTTTTTTAAGTATAGATTTTATTTTATCCCACGTGTCATTCATCCAACTATTTACAAGAATTGTAACAAAAATTTAATTAAATGAATCACATGCATAGCTCTCTAGCAAAAGACACTCTTATGCAACTTAATGCAAGAAACTTGAATTTCCTCTCAAGATCTCACACACTAACTATCTTATGATCACTCACTCAATCACTCACGTATTGAATTGTAATGCAATGAAATCAAAACAAACGAGAGACGAAGATTATAGTGGTTCGGCGTAAGCCTACATCCACTCTTAAAAGGAGTATGATCACTAGTAAACGAATACAGGTTTCAAAGAAGATGATGAACTGATGATCTACAGAACCTAACTTGTTGTAGATTGTAAACTGCTTATATGAAGATGAATTGTGTTGATCTAGTACTTAGACTTCTTTTATATCATCTTATGCCTTCTGATCAGCAATCCCAAGTGCTTCTATCAGCTGGAAGAGTTTGTTATAACTAACTAACAGTCCAACTAACTTAGCAGCTCAAAGAAGGACCCAGGATTTACAGTTAGGGGGCCCAAATTAATAAAGAGAAACATTTGTGTGAGATCGTTTTTATGTTTTTTTTAAATAATTATCAATTTTTATGAAAATTTCCATAAAAAAGTAAACTAAATAAAAATGAGAAAAAATTTATGTATTTTAAAATTAAATAAACATAAGAAAAAGAAGAAAATACAAAGAAATATACTAAATAAAAAGTAAGAAGAGAATAAAACATAAAAGTAATTATAAATATAAGAAATATGAATAAACTACAGACAAAAAATAAACATAAATAAATTTATAAATATAAATATAAGAACATCAAATAAGCTAAAGAGAAAAAATAATTATAAACAAAAGAAACCAGGGAGAAATTAGCAAAAGAGGAGAGAAATAAAATAGAAAAAAAAAGAGAATAAAACATAAAAGTAATTATAAATATAAGAAATATAAATAAACTACAGAAAAAAAATAAATTTATAAATATAAATATAAGAACATCAAATAAGCTAAAGAGAAAAAACAGTTATAAACAAAAGAAACCATAAACTAGACAAGAAAAAGGAGAAATTAGCAAAAATGGAGAGAAATAAAATAGAAAAAAAAAGAGTACAAAACATAAAAGTAATTATAAATATAAGAAATACTCCCTCCGTCTCCTTGATACTTATCTATTTTTCTATTTTGGTCCATCATATTACAAAGTATTCATTTCCCTTTTTGAGTTGATGCATTATCCTAATGTATACTATATATATATATGTAGTAATTAATTTCAAAATTTCAGGGGGCAGTGCCCCTTGGCCCTACAGAGGTCCGTCTCTGAGACACAATATAGCTCCACGAGTAATTAGAATTCAGATTTGCGTCTTGTGTAAAGTATTAAACATCATTCTTCTATATTTTATTAACGAGGAAAATTTTTTCGTTAATCTGTGTTGAAAATAATTTTTTTAAGTATGCAAAGGAAAAAAAATTGGAATTAAAATAAAAAGTATTTGGACCTTTATACTGCATATTCTATTGGACAAAATACGTTAATTCCTCAGTTCTTCATGTTGGCGTTTTTAAAAAATTGTTATAAGCACATATTATTCCTATATGGTATGTTTCTTTATATTACATTACAGGTAGTAGACACCTCAAAGAGATTGATTGAGTGACATAAGGAAAGAAATCAATAATATTGAAGAATCATGCAACAATTGAATCCGATAATGGAGGAAGATAATGCTGCTGGAATGATTGATTTAATTAGGGAAAAACTCCTGCCGGGGATACGAAGAATACTCCTTGTCCCCATGAACACAACGCTCCCTCAATCCTATTTAAATCTATGTATTGCTAAAGTCCTAAATTGCAAAGGGGCATGAAAATTGCAAAGACTCACAGGAATGTGTTCCGTGCGTCCCGGTGCACAAGAACCTCACTCATTTAATTAAGGGAAGATTTTAATTAAGGGAAGATTGGAGAAGATTGCTAGGAGTTATTTTGGAAAAGATTTGGTGGAGGTGTACGCTCCACAAATATAAACAGAAGTGAGGAATGAAGATGATTTCACGTCTTGTGAGAATATGCAGAAGCTTATGTTTTCTAGTTTCATTATCTTTCGTTAATTTGATTATTTTGTTGAAGTCTCTTCATTTTAGAAGAACGGTGTGTTTATGATTCAATAGAGGTTGTTGTGTCAATGATTAATAGAGATTCTTGATCTCAAGTCCTAGGGATAAGCCAAAACTAGAGTAAGTTTTAAACGTGACATGTATAATAGGATTGTCAAGTTATTATCAAGAGCGTGTTGTAAGATTAATGAATAGTTTTGAAGGAGTAACGAAGTCTTCCCGTTTCAATTATGTGATGTTCTATTATAAGTTATTTTCGTATTTGTGTGTAGAACATAGGATTTAAGAATTCCACTTCACACACTCAGATTGGCCAAATTTAGAATTTAGCAAAAATTTGGGACTGCGTTGCACCAACTCTATGTTTGTTTACAATTTTAAAGTTCAGATTTTAATTTCGAAAATTTAGTCTAGTTTCGGTTTGGATTTTTAAAAATCAAACTTTATAAATTACACCTATTCGTATATCTATTTCTATAAATATAATCATTATAATTAATATTATTATCTCTTAAATAATGAAATAAATTCATGAATGAAATGAAGATGAGAAAGAATGATAAAAAATAATTATTCATATGATTGGTATGGATTAGAAATGACTCAAGTAATAAAAGATACATTTCAATATTTGATTCAAATTTTACTATTTGTATTTTATTTAAATTTCAAATTAATTTAAATCTCAATAAAAAAATTATACTATTTAAAAATTTTGAAATTTAAAATAATATAAGAATATATAATGTTAAAATATAAATAAATAACTATAGGTAATTTAAAATATTATTTACATAAATAATATTAAATTTTATATTTAATATTACATATCTATATTCAATTTAAATTTGTATAAAACTTTTTATATATATTTTAATAATTTTTATTTAGAATAAAGATTTAATTAATCATATAATATAATTTTTGGTATTTTAAATAATTTAAATTTATTTTTTAATAATTATTTTTATTATAATGAGTATTAAAACATATAATTTTTTTTATTATATTTTGAATAATTTAATTAATATATTTTATATAATTTAATAGGAAAATTATATGTTAAATGAAAAAAATATTTATTTATTTTTTATTTTCGTATTTATACAAAAAGAGACGGATATAAATAAATATAAATTATTTATAATTATTAATGTATTGGATGCAATACATAAAAAAAATAAAAAATAAAATTGATTCCATAATATATGGAAATAGGTAAACCCATAGGGTTGGGTGAGGAGGAATGGTGGTGATTCTCTAAGACAATGTTTGATTGCAGTTCAATAATCCAGGACTAGATTTATTAAACCTTAACTCCATTCTAGTTGAGGTTTAAAGGACTGATTTATTAAATCTCACCTATTATATAGGTTTAGACATGTACAAAAGTCAAAGTGAGATAAAATTATTTAATTAATGCATTGGGTTTGGTGGACTCTCATTCCTCTTCAATATCTACAAACTCTCTTTCCACAAGCCACTGCATTTATTTCTTTATCTAATGGGTTATCCTTCACTCAACAGTCTAATCCAAAAAATTCAACCCATCCTTCACTCAACAATCTAATCCAAATAAATTCACAATTGAATGGCTGAAATGTGGGTCTCGCTGCTACAATTTTTTTTTTCAAACTCAGATTAGATCGGGTAGATATTCTCAGGAAAAAAATTTGTTGCTTTGAAGCTGCTTTCATGGTTGTTGCATCCAGTACAGTCATCCACAATATATGTAGGCACATCGGAGAACACATGAAGTCAGATCCCCTTGGTGGTGCGAGCACGAGACGGCTATCGAAACTGTTTTGTGGAGTGAAAATTCAGCGTTCCACCGCTGCGCAAAAATTGACTCTGAAGTTGAAAACAACTGCAGAGTCAGTGGGTTCCAACTAGGGATGACAACAGTAGGGTACCCGCTTATTTTGGGGTATCCGCACCCGTATCCGATTAAAAAAAACTATCTGTATCCGTATCCGTCCCATTTAAAAAAACTATTAGGGTACCCGTACCCGTCTCATTCCCATTTATCAATACCCGTGGGTACTCGTATCCATTTAATATTCATTTATTTTATATATATTTATATTTTTTTATTGTCTAAATAAATATAATATTAAAAATTACATTATTATTAATTAAATATAAATTAAATATAATATAAATTCTATTATTTTAAATAAATATGATTGAATAAAACTTACAATTATTAATTAAATATATAAAATATCTTATAATATATAAATTATATAATATATATTAAATTATATATATATATATATATATATATATATATATATATATATATATATATATATATATATATATATATATATATATATATATATATATAATCGGGGTACCCGCGGGTTTTGAGGCATTACCCGTACCCATCCCAAACCCTAATGGTATTTCTCACAACTACCCATACCCGTCCCAAACCCGTTTACAATTATCCGTACCCTACCCATTAGGGTTCGAGTAGACCGGGTATCCGGAAATACCCTTCCCATTGCCATACCTAGTTCCAACGAAACGCCGGCCTTCAAAAAGCCCAATCCAGTTCAGTCTGTTGCGCCGACCAAGGTAGGTGCATGAGTGTATTTGATTGTACAAGTATTACGAGATTCATTATATTACCAATTAATTATTTAGATGCATTGTGTTTTTTTGGTTGTATGGATGATTTGAAAATGTGAATTATTACTTGAATCTACTTGTATTGATTATAAATTATGTTGGGTCTATCCAATTGCATAACTTGGTCAATTTATTATTTGCCTTGGTTTTATGTCGTCGTGATTTTTAGTAAACCCAACACCATCCACCTTTCAAAGAGATTGAACCATATCAATTACATTCGGAACCTCTGGAGGCCGCCAAAACCCACAGAACTATCAACTGATGCACTTATATGCATTTTAGATGTCAAATAGAGGGAGAAGCGAGAGGGGATCATGGAGACGAGATAATGAGGCACAATTTATTTCATTGTGTCATCGTAAGTTTCTTAATGGGCAACTCCTAACCACGACCTTCACTCCGAAGGTGTGAGAGCTGATTCATGATAGGTTGAACGACACGATCACGTCTGGTGATGTATACAATGTGACTCAACTTAAGAACAAGTAAAAAAGTATGAAGCGGGCTTGAAAGTTGTTGCATAGTCTTCATTTTAATCGGGGGATGAGTTTAGGTTGGGATGATGAGAGGGGAACAGTGGTCGGTACGGATGAACAGATGGAGAGCATTTATGCTGTAAAGGCCTATTTCCCATTACCTCAGTTAAACTTCTTACATACCATGACATGTTCATTTTTCATGGTAACTTGACATTATTCACACGATTTTACACCCCCACTCCGAGGCCCCATTCGAAGGTCCATCCCAATCCCATTACAATTTTACACACTCGTTCACCTCTCAGGACGGGAATACATCATTCGGGCATAAGCGTATCACTGCCCAGCAATTGGAGTTGACGGAAGCCATGTGAGAGGTGAGCAGTTACGCCAGTGTTAAGAATGCAAAATTTTTAAAAGACGAAGAGGAGATCAAGCATTGTGTAGGCTTAGTGGATGCCATGGATTTGCCTCCATGGTTAAAAGTGAAGGCCGCCAAAGAGATGTTAGTATCGACAACACGTACCATGTTCCTTCGATTGGATTATAACACCCGTCGTGAATGGATTTTATCTTTGGGGGCGATGTGATTTTATTCAAAGCTTTTTTTTTCCAATTATGTATGTTAATCCATTCCAATAGTAGGTAGGCAATTTTTACTTTGTATCTAATAATATGTTTAATTTAAAGTTTATGTCTTATGTTCACAATCTTAAATATAGAATCTTGTTATATTTTGGAGTAAGTAAATGATTTACTAAAGAAATCAATTTTTTTTCAGTTATAATGTCGCACGTGGAGGGTCATGTTGCTCTACCATACCCCAATATCATCAATTCTGGAGGAGGTTCAAGTGATGACAATGCGTCTGGTGATGAAAGTTCGGATGATGATTTCATTTTCAAGTCAGCGATTGTTATTGCAAATCGGAGTTTCCCAATGCAAGAACGGATTCCACAGAACACTTCAAGGCTCTTAGGCAACAATTGGGTTGGTGAACTTTTAACAGGAGCAGACACGATTTTATAATGCCATTCGAATGACTAAGCCATGTTTCCGTGCTCTTGTTGATGAGTTAGTTGGGCGTGGCCTATTGCGCCAAATTGAAAGGGCTAGGGTATCAATTGTTGAAAAAAGTGTTTATCTTTTTTAGGATCGTATGTATGCATGACAGGCAACGGGATACACGGGAATAATTCCAACACTCGTTACAAACTGTAAATACGAGTATAAGGGAAGTCATTAATGCCTTAGTCAGCCTAGCACCAATATTTCTGAAACCACTAAACACGAATCAGACTCCTCCTCAAGTGCTCGACAATTTAGATTTCTATCCTTACTTTGAGGTAACAACTTATCAAATTAATTATAATACTCAATGTGGATCTATTTATGGAGGATTCTTGGTTGTAGGGGGCTGTTGGAGCAGTGGACGGCACATTGATTCCCGCGTGAGTACGGCGTGACAGGCAGAATGCGTACAGATCACGCAAGGCAAGTATATCTCAGAATGTGCTTACAATATGCGACTTCAACATGATGTTCACTTACGTGTGTTGGCGCTTGGATCATTTGGTTAAAGTAACACGTTAGGGATCCATACGTTTTTAATATCAGCGGAAGTAATAAATCATAGAAACGATTACCGTTCACAGGGTATGTAGAAGATGAAAGATTCTCGCTGACAGACTGTGCAGTCCCACGAGAATGGCCATAACTTCCTCGTATGATGTCGGAATTGAATGATCTTTATGCTCAGACGATTCTCTCTTCAACGGCTTTCCGTCAGTATATTGATCATCGAATTCTGAGCACTGTACGATTTTATATAAATTTTGCAAGGTGGCGGACAGCAGCAGCAAACTACCTTCTGATCTTCTGCTGTATGTCACAAGTCCGATCTCGACGTCGTGTGGGCGACGATCTACGAGACCTCCTCAATCTGCTCTCAACCCTCATCACATTTGAATAATGAATAAGATTAGGGTTTCAGATAAGTTGAGGTGACTTATATACATGGGCTGCTGCAGGGACCAGGAGGAGAAATTGGGTTGGGCCTCCATTGGGCTTAAGTATCCAAACTTAGCCCAAAACTTATACTTAAGTCCAATAATAATAATATATTCCACTAAAATATTATTACTGCACTGCCTTTCCAATCCCAAAATTACGTTTTGGGCTCCTTCTTATTATGAGCCCGTTAGTCTCCCCATGTTTAAGATATACAATGTCCATTAATTAATTTAAGTTACTGACAACTCAATTAATTAATATCTCATCCAAGAGTAGTACCACTCAACCTCATTATCATGCCAGAATAAATTCCACCTGCAGGGTTTACATGATAATCCTTATGAGCTCCTCAAGGGGACATCATCAACCTATGACGGACACAGATTCCTTCTACAATCAACAGCACACCATAGAGATAGCATTACTTCCCAACTCACCGAGTTTGTTGATTTAATTATATGTAAATCTCACTCATTGATGAATCAAAGAAATACATACTGCCCTACGTGTCGAGGTTATTGTATAGGGATTAAGAGCACGAACTTTCATAATAACTGAGATCAAGTTATCCTATAAGTCAGTATAAGTCGAACGATCTCAAGCGGTCCTGCTCAATACACACAAGTGCACTAATGTGATTCTATAGCCAAGACAAGCTAATACTAAACCACACTACAACCATCCCAATAGAGAGTCCCCGTCTATCTCGGTTGTGAACATCTGTTTATACTTTATAAGGAAACCGATAATATGATCTTCCGCGTGTTGTCGCACAACATATTATCTACAGTATAAAGTAAGTGGACTATTGCATCGTGCATATAAATAAATTATAAGACGCAATCATTTGATCATATGATTCTCAGTTTAAATAAATTGTTATAAGATTGTTCATACAAAAAGCTAGACTTTTAGTATACAATCCAACAATCTCCCACTTATACTAAAAGACTATGATGTCATGTCTTCCGCCATACATCTGATTCCCACTCCTACTACACGACCATCAAAAGCTTTCGCTTTAAGGTCCTTGTAAATGGATTTACTAGGTTATCATCCAATGCAATCTAGGCGACAACAACCTTCCCCTCATCATATAATTTCTCGTAACAGGTGGTACTCGCGCTCCATGTGTTTAATTGTCTTATGGACTCGTGATTCCTTCAAGTTTGCAACTGCACCAATATCATTAATTTAAATTGTGATAATCTTGGGCAAACTTAGAAATACTTCAAAGTCCATCATGAAGTTTCTAGAGTCATATAGATAATTTGGCTGCCTTATAGGCTCCAATTTATCATCTTTCCATGATGGAGTCCGGAGTTCGAAATATATTTCTATATAACACTCCTCCATATTATGGCTCTACTTCTTAAAATTAAACACATAACCTTGAGGTGGATTTACTGTCATCCCTATCTGATTTGAAAAATTCGAATCTACGTAACTCATAAGAAGCAGCGAATCTGTCCGGTAAGCCTACATATAATTTCTAGTCCTTTTCAGGTACATAAATATATGTCTTACAACAGTTTAACATTCTTATTTCGAGTTACCTTGATACTCACTGTCTATGCAATTGACAATACAATTATCCATTCTCATGCATAGCATTCCTTTGATTAAGCTTCCTTATTCGCTGAAGCATAAGGAACCGCTTTCATTACCTTTATCTCTTTTTGTGTCTCAAGACACATTCTCTTAGATAAATTCACATACTAAATGAGTAAGGATCGTATCATTTTGCTAAACTTGAGCTAAGCCTAACATCCTTTTTTGTGATCCGTATTACCGTGATCAAAAGGATATTTTTACTTTTCTTAAGTCCTTCATTTCATACTGCTTTATTAATCATACCCATACGCCTGACAATACTCTTTCATTGTCTCCAATAAGCAATATATCATCTACGTATAGTACAAAAATACCACCACATTTCCATCACTCTTTTCAATACACAAGACATATCCGAGCATTGATAAAATTCATATCACTGGATTTCTTCATCAAAATGGATGTTCTATAATTTTGAAGCTTGCTTTAGTCCATTGATGGACACTTTTAAGTTTAATATCAAAATGTTCTTAGCTCTTTGCAATGAATCACTCTGGTTGCTTAACATAGATGTTTTCCTCAAGACTTCCATTCAGGAAAATTGTCTTGACATCTATTTGCTATCCCTCATATTCCATATGAGTAGCAACAGGTAAAATAGTCCTGATCGACTTAGGCATAGCTACCGGCAAACAGGTTATCTCATAATCGATTGAGCATCAGTCGGCTATGCGAGATGCCATAGCCAATGCGATGTGGGAAAATGCATATGCATGACATCGAGGTTTTTTCTGTTGGAATGATAATATATTGCATGGATATTTTTACTTCTTTCATACTTTATTTTTTCGATGATTCCCCCGAATTCAATTTAGTGCATCTTAGTGAAAGCATGTCGATATAGCAATTCTCATGATAATTGAAAAAATTCAAAAATGAACTTCATGATATGTTTTTTCAAAATTTTCAATATTCCAGTGTGATTAGAAATTTAAGAATAATATTTAAAAGCATTTCATAATTTAACTAGAGGACATAATTTGTCAAATAAAATTAAAATATTGAAATAGAGTGGTCAACAAGTAGATATTGAATACATAATTTGATGATGACATCATCCACTCTAACATTTATACTTTCTCACTTATTTTCCACATTTAATTTTTTATTCTTTGATTTGACATAAAGTTTAAATCTACCATACTTTAAACTCAAAACAAACATACATATTAGATTTAATAAACTCAAGTTTAAAAGTCCAAATTTATTAAACCTACTTAAACTCAAATCAAACACCACCTAATATATAAAAAATACACATTTCTTATAGAATGAGTATTCCCATTAATAAGAATGTCAAATATTAGAATGAGAATCAAAATTGGAATCAAATTAAGAATACTCATTTCATTCTAATGTAATTTCATCCTACCAATCATGCTGTGACTCTCTTACACATTAATTTGATATAAAGTTAAATTATATAACCTGTATAAAAATTCAAAATAAACATATATTATCATTATTTATTAGGTTTTCAAAATCCATATTTTCAAACCTCAAACATAGCTAAGAAACTGTAATTTTAATTAACCTAAAATCATTTTTCTAATAATTTTTAATACACTTGTATAATGGATTAAAGCTTGGATAATAAATTAATGAATTGGTTTCTTGTGTCCCCGAAGCACAAGGTACGTAAATAACATTTTGTTTTAAATATACTTTAATTAATAAGAATATATTTTTTCACTGAAAATATTAACTAAAATATAAATAGTATAAATGTTTGATTAAAAATTTAATTTTTTAAGGAAATATAGGTACGTACACTTCTTATTCTAAAATGAATATTATTTAATACTCAAGGGTATAACTTAAAAAAAATGGAATTTTGGGGCACGGTACACCAGGAGAACGCAAGTTTTAGCCTAAATTAATTCTCCGTAATTAATCTTTTTTTTATTGAGATATATAGGGTGTATGAAATATATAATTTGATCTTATGAATATACTTTGTGTATTTAATAATGAGTTGGTCTTTTGTGTCTTCAAGTACACAAAGTGTGTAAGTGTACAACATTTTGTTTTAAAGAATATACATTTTAATTAATAAGGGTACAATATTTTGTTTTAAAAGATATACTCTCATTAATTTTTTTTAATTTTTTCAGGAAATAAATGATAAACGTTCTTATTACAAATAGTATACTACTACTATTTAATACTCCCTCCATCCCACAATAAGGAGTGCATTTTACTATTTTCGTCCGTCCCAACACAAGCGGTGCATTTCCCTTTTTAGTAAAAGGGACTCACACAAATTAACTTTTTCTCTCTCCATAACCCCACACTTCACACTAATACACCTACTCACTATACATTAAAATATTATTTATCTCACCTCAATTATCCTGAACTACCTATTAAATATTATATCATTTAATTTACGTGCAAAAAAGTTCTGCCACTCTTATGGTGGGACGGAGGGAGTATCTAAGATTATTTGGGCACACGAACACATAAATTTTAGCCTTTTAATAAATTACAGATAACTCAAAATTTTTAAAAATATAGTATATTTTAATTATATAATAATATGAAAAGTGTAATAATAATCAAATAAAAAGAGGTGTGAAATTTAAACTTTCCTAAATTAAAACATCAAAGTTTGCAGTCCAAATGTTATCGTCACTGGCTAATCTATCAAGTCACCGAATCCATCAGCAAATAACATCTTTTTGTAGTCAATAAAAGTTGCACCTTCACATGCTCAACAGCTGTGAAACTCTTTAATTTTTTTCCCTCTTACTATTGTTATAAATAAATTATATATATATATATATATATATATATATATATATATATATATATATATATATATATATATATATATATATATTGTTCATTGTATGTCATAAAAAAACATGGCAAAGACTTGTCACGTCCTTATGTGAATATTTTTTATGTTATGAATAAGGTATTATAATATTTTAATAAAAAGTATACTCGAATCAATAAAATTTGATAATAATTCAGTAAATTATTTTATAAATAAAAAAGAGTAACATTGGAGAATGCATGGTAATAATATATAATATTACCTTTAAAGAGCGATTGTTCAAAGAAACATATCATTAATATTTAATTAAATATTTTTAATGTTACTTTATAGTATGAATGTATATACTATAGTTTTATATAATCATTTTATAATAGATAATATTAGAAATATTTTTTTCTGTACAATGCACACGGGAACATTAGTAAATTCTGCAAACAAAATAATTATACTCCTACTTTAATTTTCTTCCATGTAACAAGTAACGATTCAGCTCCCGTGGAGTATACTATAAAAAGTATGTGATCCGGAATTTTAGGGTTTGAAATTTGGGGAAGCCATGTTCGGTGAGATCAGCTCCAGCTACACAATTTTATTAATTTGTAATTATTTATTATTTTTTTTAAAAAAATATTACTCATTCCATCACAAAAATGACATTCTTTTTAATATAATCTAATCAAAATCAATTACTCATATACCATACACTTTATTGTATTCAATTATCTAAAATACTTTATCTTTCTTACTTAAGTAGGACAAAAAGTTACATTTTCTTAAACTACGCACCCCCAAATACGCACATATTTTATTTTCTTGGAACGGAAGAGTATCACTATACTTTAATAATTTACCGCATCATTATCACTTTTCATTTAAAGTTTTATCACTTTGCATCACTTTTCATTAAAAGTTTTATCACTTTTCTCACGAAAATAGTTCTGTAAGATGATCACACAGTACCTTGAAATTTATGTAGTTTATCGAAAACAAAACATGATTTTCAAAGCAAAAAACACAGCAGGGAACAAGACGAATTTTAGCTCTAATCTTTGCTAATAATGGTGGAAAAACCATACAGATAATAACAAATTTCACTATAGAACTCAATACGGAATAGTGCCTGTATGCATGTGTAGTACTAGGTTATCAATAAATACACAACATTCAAGGCAATGTGTAAGAATCCCAACATTCAATAGCATGGCTTTGTGGGCCGGGTCGGGTCACATATAGATAGATACACATAGCAGTGGCATACAACCTGAGAGTATAGTAGGTGGGGTGTACAAACCATATACTATAACAAAAGTAACACTAAATAGAGTAGCAGAATATAATTAGACATATATAGATAGATAGGTAGCAGTTGAATTATGATGATGATTGGACTAAAGAAGGGCAGGAGAGATATCCATGGGGAAAGGGTTACCCAAAACATTGTCCATGTAATTGAAGTGTGGGTGTGTAGCATCCATCACCACAAACTGCATGTCCTCTGACGGCTTCCAGTGTCGTTTCCGTTGATTAATGAACCAGTTGTTTATTTGCTTCTGGTCCAGCCCCGTTGATTCCGCCAGAGCAAGCTTCTGCGACTCCTGATCGTTCATTTGTACATTAACTATCGTTAGCCATTGTAACCAAACTCGACTAGTTGTCGAAGATGCATATATACGTACCGAGGGATAAGGCCATTTGTAATGCCTGCTCCACCAATCCAGGAGCTGTTGCCTGGCTTCCTTAGGCAGCTTCCCTTTCTTTCTTTTCTTCATGAATTCCTGTTTCAGGCTTCCCAAGTATCCGCTGTACTTCCGTAAGAGCTGGCCTTTTAGCTCCCTGTCTTCCGCTTGAGGGTCGACAATAAAACTAGTGTTGTTCGCGTCTACGTCTACCTCCACCTCTTCGTCTGATGAACCGTTTCTCTCCATTACGTCCATACACGCACTTGCATTCACACCTAACATCACACAATCATCATATGTTACTTCAATAAGCATTTCATTAGCCACCCCATATCTTTATCAAAGATCATCTCCATAAAGATTTACATAACTATCAAATGAGAACCTAATGGGGGATTTACTTCTATTGGTTGTGATATTTTCTAATGGGACTCAAACTTGAATACTATATAAACTGATCATTATTTAGAGTAAAGATACTCATGAACTATATAGTAGGAATAAGTTCAACATGATGCTATTGACGACAATCTTTTACTCAAAAATCTTTTCGTTATGTACTTCTAGATTGAACTTTGGCGAACGATTGTGATCCAACACAATGTGGTAAAGTATAAATCATTCTTGAAGGAGATTTCTCAGTCGGTCACAAGTATATAAAGTGGAGAAATGAAGGTTTAGTGACCATATACATGAATGTATACATAGCAAATGTCAATCTTTAGCTCTATATTCTAAATGATGGATGCAATTCAAAGGAACTCAGAAAGAACATATATTATCAAGCAAACATGATCATATACAAACTCATAAAACAATTAGATGAATAAACGAACTCTCCTTAAAGTGACGAAAAAGACTGAATTAAGTTACAAAGTTAGACAGCCCTACAAAATTTTGTTGTTTGTCCACGAAAATTAGAGCACAAATTGGTGAGACTAGGACTTCTTCAGCATGTCGAAGACCGTTTCTAAACAAGAAACTCCACATAGGCAAAAACTTGCTCAAGACCATTGCATGAAACCATTAATCCATGAGAAGGGTATTTATTGTTTTTACATCTTTAGGGCAATATTATTCTTTAATAGGGTAGATTATAAAAATGTGTCTCTTCTCACACAAGATTTATGGCTGCATAAATGATCTAAATCTAATAATGAAAATTTATTAACACAACAAACAAGATATCATTAGAGCCCAACTTCTTGATATGTGTAAATCATAGTCAACCCTAAGGTTAGATTATAAAAATTTCTCACTTTTTTGAGTATTTAGTTAAGATTAAAGTAATGAATGCAAGTGAAAGCTTATAACTAAATTTGAACACAAGAAGAAGAAAGACAGCAATATTTGTTGACATCAATGATAAAAGGTTCACTCTACCATCGTTTTCTCAACTTTAAAAACACATGTACCAAGGGTTACTATCAGACTGGTATAAATAGTGCAGCTGGATCAAAACGGACAACCTAGGTTGAATCTTAAAAAAAGATTATACATATCTTGTAATGATGATTCACGAGGTTGCATAGTGAATTAAAGAAATGAAAACATGCAAACTAAAGAATCCCAGATGGTACTTTCAGGCAACTAAAAAACAAATGTACAAAGGTGGAAGAAAGAGAAAGGGCATTAAACAATGGCGGAACTGCATCTGGAAACACACACCCACACACACTATTTCACACAAAAAAAAAACCACTATTTTTTCTCGGAAACATGCACATGCAGCAGATGTGTGTTCTATTCATCTAACCAAATCAACAAGTAATCCATTTCCAACATGTAACAAGACACTATTAACCACCCTCCATTCTTGCTCTTCTTCTTGTTCTATAAATTAATCACACACAAACAAACACACACAAAGAGAGAGAGAGAGAGAGAGAGAGAGAGAGAGAGAGAGATGGGGGGGTTAAAAGAGTCACCAGAGGGGGAAAGAGTGAGGGCTTTAAACTGAGACTCAATTCTTGAAAGAAAAAGCATGGCTTCTTTGAAGGGTTTGGAGAGTTCTTGATGATACTTTGTCAGCATTTCGCAGTAGGCTTCCATGAACTGATCCAACGCCGGATCTTGCCCCACGCAGCTCCTCCCCATCCAGGCGGCGGCGGCGGCGGAGGCGCAAGCCTCCTCCAGTTTAGCCACCACTTCAGGCGGCGCTCCTATCTGTGTAGATACACCCACAAACAAACACTATGATCTATATGCAGAAATTAATCATCAGAGTGAATCTAGGTAGGAATAGTGTATTATTACCTTTTGACAACTAGCGTAAGCAGAGAGGAGGCGATGGTAGTGAGGATGAGCCATGATCTTAGCCCTCACAGAGCAGCTTCCACCTTCATCATTACTACTCTCCATGAAATAATAACCAGTGCTAGTACTACTATTCTTGCACTGGTTCTGTTCTTGTTCTGCTTCCATCTGCATCATGGATGAGCCACCGCCGTCGCCGTGTGGGAGGGGGAGAAACAGGGAGGAATTCCCATTGGTGGGAATTTGAGGCATCATTAAAATAGGGCAAAACCCATTATTGTTATCTCCAAACCCCATCATACAAGAATTGTTCCTGGAGCCACCACCACCCTCCATTTCTCTCTCTATTCTATTCTTGAAATTACACTTTTTTGTGTTGTCTGTGGTGGTGGTGTGGTAGTAGTAGTAGTACTGAATTGTTTTAGTTTTCTCTCTCTTGTTGTACACACGCATAAGCAAAGTGTATTTATCTGTTTAAGAATGCAACCTAGGCAGGAGGCTCCCGAGTTTTATGCTTACTTGTTCAGCCTTTTTACAGAAAATCCTAAATAGTTGTAGTTATGTAGTCAGGTTACATAATCAATGAATCAACAACACAATCAAACAACTCTTCTTTTGCCCAAAGGACTCACTCCTCTGCACAGCTAAACCAACCCCTGCTCTGCCCCCTCATCTTTTGCCGTTGGAAATGGGGTCGCCTTTATCTCCATTCCAATACTCTCTATCTCTCTCTCTCTCATCTCGCCAACAAAGAAAGTAACTGGGTTTTTGCAGGAGGGTTTTGTGTAAAGATTGGATTTTTAGAAAGATGGGAGGAGAGAGGGTGTGTTTTTGCAGGAGGGTTTAGTGTAAAGATTGGATTTTTAGGATCTTTTAGGGTCAGATATTTAGTAGGAGAAAGATTAATTAGTGAAGGGAGTGTTGCCTTCCCAATGAAAACTCTCTCTCTTCTCTTGCAGTGGCACTGCCATTACTGGCAATCTAGAGAGAGAGGGGAAAGGGTAGGCCAAAGAAAAGAAAAAGAGGGATGAACGATCAAATCGAGGTGAGGTTTAGTGAAGTGTTGTATGTGGTGTGGTGTGGTGTGGTGGTGTTTGGAATGGTAATGCCCAATGTTACTGCCACCCACTGCTATACATCTATTTGTCCACTCATTTATTATTCACATACCAATACTCTTTCTTCTTCCCCCCAATTATATGCTCCTCCCCTATTTATTACTAGTGTTATTTTAGACGTCATATCTCTTCTCCCTATATTGAATTCATTAACATAAAATTTGGAGTATTATTACCAAAACAAAAACATAGTCCTCCCTCCTTCCCTCTAGGGGTACTCATGGTGAATTTTGCGGTTTTTTCTCGAAAATTCAAGTATTGCTATAGGCGATCGATTGTTAAAATAATTAAATGTGCGATTTTAAGTGGTTTCAGTCGGTTATTTTGCGGTTTACTGGTTTTAAATTAGTGTAAAAATTAGTTTTAGTTTATATAATATAACATTTCAATATCGTAATGTAAATTGAATGAGTATAAATAAAATGAAGAAATAATAAGAATATACTTATCATGAATTATGGAAGAGTAGATTAAATATTAAAAAAGCTATAATATATGTCATAGTACTATATAAATTTAAAAACTTAGATTAAAAAAATCATGTCTAAATATATGAGTTAATGTATTGTACGAGATTAAATATTAAAAAGTTACAATATATGACATAGTACTATATAAATTTAAAACTTAGGCTAAAAAAATCATATCAAAACATACTACATTTATGAATTTAGTATATTTATGAATAAAAACATACTACATTTATGAATAAAAATATATACACTTTATAAACGAATTTTCTGTTAGTTTTTTCAAATAAAATTTTGAATTTAACAAGTGTATTAGTGGTGTGTTTAGGTCCCATTAAAATATATTAATTGTTTTATATGTATCTCATATACTTTAAAAAAAATACACTCTTTATATTGAAACGGGTGAAAATGGCAAAATATACTCTTTCACATGAGACACTTCTATGTAAAAGATTAGGAAAATAGCTCTAAACCTTTTATAAACGGTAGCTGTTTTGATACTTGACTTTTGAGGATCAGTGCATAGTAATAATATACACACCAAGATTCATCACAAGAGTTTGCACGAAAATTATACTATAATATACTACCTCCGGCAGGTACTCGTTTCACTATTCCTAACATCTGCTTCAAAGGTATTAATTTCATCTATTTAGTAAAGAAAGTAAACAATATGACTCACCATTTCCCTCTAATACAACTACCCACTTTACCTATAATAATAATACTCCTTAATCCACGTGCAAAAAGCAATTAAAGACCTTAGAATTGTCCATCTGCAAGCAGCAAAAGTACCTTTCAAGTGGCCGGAAGGAGTAGAATTTTAATACGTAGTGTGATTGAGAAATATAATATTTTTATGCATTATGAGAAGTTATATTAATGTCGTGTGTGGTTTTTATATAAAAATATTATATTAATTGTTTTGTGTGGATCTTATCTAAAAAAATACTATATAAATCTTGGGCGAAATGCTTTAATTAGTAAAATATAACTCTTGTAGTGGGACGAATAGAGCATTTCTTTTGAATTTTTGGCAAGATGAATTTTAAATTTATATCAAGTTAATATGTAAAGAATGTGTGATAATATATATGTACTTAAAATTGTATTCCATTAATTTATGAGAGAGGAGAGAATTTGAAAAAATGAATATCAATTAAAAAGAAAAAATATATAAAAGGGAAAATATATTTTTTCATCCGTTAACTTTGTCCAATTTTGAATTTAGTCCATAAGTTTTTCATTTTTTGAAAATCGTCCATTATATTTGAAATTTTTGAAAATGGTCCATCATGTTTATCAAGTTCAACAAAATCGTCCGTTTCAACAGGTCATTAGCAGGTTATTCTAAAAGATAAAAATAAAAAATATGTAATATATATATATATATATATATATATATACTATTTTACAAAAAAATAGCCCCCACTAAGAATTTATATTACACTCCTTCCGTCCGTTCGAAAGAGGGCATTTTGCTTTTGTGCACGTTAATTAAGAAGTATTGTTATTTAATATATAGTGGGTAGTTGTATTAGTGGGAGTGTGGACCCCATATTTTAATTGTATTAGTGGGTGTGTGTGGATCCCATCTGTGTAAAAAATGAAGTGACCCTCTTTGAAACGGACGACCAAAATGGAAAAAAGACCCTCTTTCGAGCGGATGGAGGAAGTATCAATATTTAGTTAAATTTGCTCCACTTTAGTATTGAGATTAATATTATTTGTTTGGTATACGGAAGTGAAAAATGAAAAGTGAGATAAAATTGGATAAATAAAAATATGATATAAATTAATTTGAGTAAAAATATTCAAATGACCTGCTATAGCAGGTCAAAGGACCAAAATGTTGAATTTTATGAAGTTAATGGACTAATTTCAAAATTGTTATAAAATTAACGGACTAATTTCAAAATTGAAAAAGTTAATGGACTAATTTCAAAATGAGTGAAAGTTAACGGACGAAAATATCTATTTTCCCTGTATAAAAAGTGAGCGGATTCGAAGTTAATACTTACAATATGCTTTTGGATACCTAAAATCGAATTTCAAAATAAAAATCAAAAAGCACAAGTGATTAGAGGAACTCATCTTTTGTTTGGAAACGTATCGCATTTATACATGAAAAATATTAATCTCATGCATTTTGGAGTAATAATTATATTTTCTTCTTAAAATCAATGGAGTAAAGTTTTAGTCTATTATAAGTCGTATCGGATTTTTAGCGTCATTTTCGTAAGTTATTTTCTGTGCCACGTGTTATATAATTGGAAATAAATTCAACCTCCTATGATTTAAATTTTCATTTTTAAGGTATTGTTTTCCTCCCACTCTTACCTGTTGTAGGAGATGGTGCAGAAAATCTAATCCGATTGTAAACATAATAGTAACATGAACAAAAGATAATATTTCGAATCTTGTTCCATATAAAATAGATTTTATAAAAACTTTATTAGATATAGATAGATTTATTTTATTTATTGTATCATATACTAATTGCTAAGGTGTGCTCCATATTGGATCATTTGATGGGTTATGAAGAAAGTTAATTTTGTAATGATTATATTTAATACTCCTAAGGTGCTTAATATTTTGATAGAAAAGATGATTAGATTAATGTTTGGAATAGGTTTTGTTACTTTTTGGATGAGGGGACGTTTATCATTTTAGGGTTTCTCTAAGCATTTTTCATGACCAAAAGCAGTCGGCATGCACTAATAATTATTCTATCTTATTTTAATTCTTTCCAACTTTAATGGTGCTCTTTCATTCAAATTAATCTTACACTCGTCTTCCCAATAATTTAATTTCTTAAACTTTAATTTATTTTTCTTAATGGTTATTTGAGAGAGCACTGCATCTGTATAATCAATAATTGAATATTTCTTGTACAACATAACAATTGTTATCCTAAATACATTTGAATTTAATTTGAAAAAAAAAACAATAAGTATGGTGTAATACCATCTTATATATGTGAAATGATCATTTTATATATTTTAAAATAATTATCATTTTTGCTATAAAATGTGACATTTTCCCTATAAATTATTATTACATTTTATTTAAATTGCTCATGAAATATCATTATTAATTTTTATTAATTGATTATCACTTTTTATTATAAAAATTATCACTTTTTATCCGTCTTATGTGAGACGGTCTCACACAAATCTTTGCAAAAGAAAAAATGTGAAAATTAACATAAATATCTCTTCAAATATGATAAAATTCGTATAAGATAAAATTTTGAGTTGGTTTCTTATGTCACTGGATGCATAAGGTGTATAAGGGTATAACATTTTATTCTTAAACTTTACTAATTAACATGACAACAAGAAAACTGCTTAATTCCAATGGCGATAAACCGTTGGAATTCATGATTCCAAAATATATTCCGACGAAATATTTCAGTTGGAAAAGTGGCCGTTGGAATATCATTTTTCCAACAACATGTAAACGGTTTCTAAAATCCAACAATATTTTTGTGTTGGAATTTTCTTTTATCTAAAAGTGATTCAAACATTTTTTCAGCGTAATTTTTTTTTTGGAATTATCGTTGAAATTTATTCCAACGGATCTTCCAACTCCGTTGAATTTCCTAATAACTTATGTATATTAGTATATTATCTATCAACTTAATTAATGTATAATTTGTATTATAAATTGATACTATTTAATTTATTAAACTCTCATATTATGTTTTTTTAAATAATTTTTCTACTTAAAATCTCTAATGATAAATTTATTATTTGGAGATCTATTTATTTCATTTTTTAAAATAAAAATTTCAACGTCAATAATTTTTATGGGTCAATTCGAGTTAGAATTTTTTTTAAAGGATTGGAGTATTTTTATTTTTTTTTATATATATACACAATAATCAAACATCTCATGATCAAAACAATAGGGATGCCTTTTATTTTTCCGTAAAAAAAAAAAAAACAATAGGGATGCCATTTTTTTATCCATATCAGATTTTTTAAATTTTGGATTCTAAAACAAGTAGGTTCATATATATTATTCACAAGATTTTCAAACGCCCTAAATTCTAAAATCTAAATTAAAAAATAAAAATAAAAATCATGACTAAGAATTTCAAAACAAATTCATAACTAAATTTCAGAACAAACATTCCCTAGCATCATACTCCATCCCCAAATATAATTTCATCAATATGTGATGACATAGGGAATAAAAGTATTATCATTTTTAAATGTTTGGATATATTTGTGAAAACATTGAAACTTACGTAGTGATTTTTATATGTATATGCATTTAACAATAACATAAATAAATTAAAAGAACCTGTAATTTGCTAAAAATTCTCGAAACATCGAGTATAATAGTTTAAAATATATATTTGTATGTGTTGGGTTTATAGACCAATTTCATCAACAATATGTTTCTCCAATTTTAACTTTAAACAATTGAGTGTAAATATCAAATCCATTTAAAAATAAATAAAATAAAGAAAAGATTGTGAATCCTTAAAGACAAAGTACTAATTATTAAATTTTAAGAATGAGATATTTAAATTTAAATTTTTTAAATTTTAAATTCTGAATTTCTTATACTACTACTCCTACATTTTATCTTCACCAAAGAAACACTTGGAAATATCAAATACTCCATATAATTAAAAATCAATTGGAATTCCTTATTTCACAGAAGAATATTACTTTCTCGTCTCGATTTAAGGAGTACTAGTTTGTTTTCCCACGTACTAACTCTTATACTCCCTCCATTCGGATTAACATTTACGTTTTCTTTTTAATGAACATATAGAGAGATATAATATTTTAATAGATAATGGTTAGATAAATATAATATTTAATGTGTAATGAATAGTTATATTAGTATTGTGTGTGTGATCAATATGAAATAAATAATTGGTTATGTGCATCCCATGTAATAAAAAATAAAATGTAAACCTTAATTTGAAACAGTTCAAAATAAAAAATATAAACTTTAACACGAGAGAGAGGGAATACACATTAAAAAATATATTCTCTTCGTTCTATAAAAGCGTTCATCTTTCCTTAGAAAAAAATGTTCATGTGGAGAGGAAGTAATATTTAAATGAGTATTAATATTGATAGTTTTTAGTTTTGAATTTTAAATATTTTGCCCATAATTTTAATTTAAATTGATTACAAATTATAAGTTTAATACTATATTGTAGTAATAGTAAGGATTTTAATAAGTAGAGTTTCACATGCCAAAAAAAAATTGTAGTAGGAATATATATTGAAGTGGAATAATATAAAATGATAAATGTATATATTTTTTATAGTTGGATGACATATCTTTTATGAACATTTGTGATGAGTGATTCTTGTAAAAGATAAATTTAAATCAATATAAAAGTTTCAATTCTTAGAGCTCGAAATGATTTTTCCGAAATATCAATCGTTTAATTAATAGTCCAAATAATAAAAAAGATTAAAGCGGTGTTATTGAACCTGTGGCTTAAGATGTCTAAGTATAAAATTTCTAGAAAACTTGATATGATACATAGTAGGTCCAAAAAAAAAAAAAAACTCAATATTGAAGCGTGAAGGTGTCATGTGATAGGCAAACTAATTATATAATCGGATACTATATTTGTTTCGGCATAATTATTGCAGTTAACTCTTATTATATCACCATTTTAAAAATGAGTTGGTATCTTGGATTTTCAAGTATGCAGGGGTACATTATTTTGTTTTAAAGGGCATATATTTTAATTTATAAGGGTGCAATATTTTGTTTTAAAAGTATACACTTTTCATTATTATTATTTTTTTTTCAAAAAATAAAGGTTACACGTAATTATACTAAATATTATATAATTTAATATTAAAAGGTATGAGTCAAACGGCATGTCCAGAGGCACATAACATTTTTCTTCAAGAGTATTAAATTATAAAAAATAAAGAAAACCTCTTTATTAAAAAAAAAAAAGGCATTTTTACTGATATTCAACTTAAATACAAGTCAGTTGAGATAATTGACAAATTTTCAAATATCGGGATTTTTCAAGTAGATTGAATAAACTTCGGGAGGAATTGTTAACTTACCCAATAAGTTAAAAGATATAGATGAAACATTAATCATTGAAGCATTTAATTTTAATTGGTGGAAAATGTATCGTTAGAAAAGTATAGTAGGCAAATTAATTAAGTGGTTGAAACCGATTGATTGAATTAGCAAATAAAGTAATTGAGTATGAGGTAATCCCCCATAGAATAGAAAGATGAAAGGTGATAGAGATAGAAAAAGAATACTAAAAATGGAAAGTTGATATAGGAGAAAGAAATTTACTAGGGTGGTGTATAGCATAGAAACGCGATAATGGAAAAGGAAAGGTGGATGAATGGAGCAAACAATCAAGCGACTTTTGCGTCACAGGAAAATGATCAAAACACGACTATTCAATCGGTTTCGCGATTTACGGCATTCCCACTATGCATCCATCACGACAGCAAATTATCATCCCTCACTTGTCTGGTTCCAATTTACACAGCAAAAATGCCTCTTATTATATATTGTAAACCCTGTTCATTGCCAATCTATTTCTTGTTTTCACCAATTTTTTAAATTCGTCTGTCACACATTAAGTTGCAACGTTACTTACTGTAGATGCGGTGTTTGTTTATAGTATACTAATATCGGTTCGAATTCTTTGTGTCATTTTGATATATCATTTTCTATATCACACCGTTGAATGGAATACACGTAGGAGAGAAAGAGAAATTATACCCTAAAAATGAAAGATTAAACCCTACGGACAATAGTTTGATTTTTTTTCCTCTTATGTGTCAATCATATAACGCGTGGCATAGAAGATGATGTACGAACATGACGCAGAAAATTCGGTGTGTACTAATATACTCACGTCTCATCCTAATAATTACGGCCCGACCCTTTAATTTAAGGGCCCGGTGTGAAATCTTTTTAGGCCTCTTACGTTTATTTATCGTATAAATAAATGTAATAATAAAACAATAATATTAATATAAATATACAATTAAACATATTAATTAGGCATACAATAATATATTATGTCGCATGATTATACGTGATATAACTCATTAAACAAGAAAAGTATTATACGAGATATAACTCATCAAATAAAAAAAGTTCAATAATATTTATTATAAAATTTATATGAAATTTACTATGAAAATTTGATCTCCTAGTATAATAATAAATAATAATAATAATAAAAAACCAATCAGAGGATATTTAAGAGAATAGAATTAAAAGAAATAAAGTTTTATTTTATAAAACAAATTATCTGGTGTAATCTATTTAATAAATAATTGATATAAATAAATAAATAAATTAATAAATAAATATATAAAAGACTATTCCTTAATGAAAAGGAAAAGAATTAAAAAAAAAAACTAAGTTAATAAATCTAATAGATTTTTATCCTCTCTATTAATGTATATTTGATATAAGCTCATTGCAAAGAAAGAAATCTATATAATAATTGCATGTAGTAGTGTATATTTTATATCAGCTCATTGCAAGGAAATAAATCTATATAATAATTGCATACGGAGTAGTGGCAAAAATATACTCCATCAATTAAAGTTAATTAAAAGAACACAACGATGAAAAAAAATCTATACAATAATTGCATGTGTAGTAGTGGCAAAAATACACTCCATAAATTAAAATTAATTAAAAGAAAAATAATTAAAAGAACGGGGTGCTGGCAGAATAGCTTTCGGAGCCGGGATTCGATCCCGCGTGTAGCGGAAGCAAAAAGGATCAAATGCCAACTGACCTGATCAACTAAAGATTATTATTTATATTTCCACTTTAAAATATATAATTTATTAAATATATATAAATATAATTAAAAAAATCGGGGGCCCTCGTCGAGGTGGGGTCCTGTGCAGCGGTACCTCCGGCACCGCCCCAGGGCCGCCGGATGGAGGGAGTATAAAATAAGAATAGAAACTAGTAGAACATATTGGAAAAAAAAACTTTTTTTCCTCGTATGAAAATCTAAAACTTTACCCAGTTGGGATTGGGAATAAGAGAATGAAGGAGAAGAAGAAGTTCTGAAAATTATTATTATTATTATTATTATATAAATATTGATATAAGATGTCACTTTTACGACTAGTCAAGCATTCCATACGGACGTATGCAGACAAACATATATAACATGAAATTGCATACAATTGTATTTGAATTTTTTTTAAGGAGTGGGTAATTATATTAGTGTTAAGTGTGTGCTCATGTATAGTGGGTTGAATATAATAATATTATTGTGTATGTCAAATCAACTAAAAAATTAAATAAATACTTTGTATTATGACGACTAAAATGGCAAAAGGAACACTTACCAAGGGAACGGAGGGAGTAGTAGTATATAATCTCGTAAGTTACATTTTAATTTTAAGTAAGTACTCGCTCCCTCCATCCCATTAAAAGAGGTTTTTTTTTTTTGACGTCTCATTAAAAAGTCCCCTTTCTTTTTTTTTTATGCACATGAGTCTCACACTTACCCACTAATACAATTAAAATATGGGGTCACACTTCCAATAATACAACCACCAACTATACATTAAATAATAATATTCCATCCGTCTACCTTTAAGGGTGTCATTTGCTTTTTGCACGTGTATTAAGGAATAGGAAGAATTTCATAGGAAGACCTAATTTTTAGTTTAGGTCTCAAATTAAGACCTGATTTTATAAGTGTTTCAAATTAAGGTCTAAATTTAGATATTTTTCTCAAATTAAGGAGTATTATTATTTAATGTGTAGTGGGTAGTTGTATTAGTGGAAGTGTGAGTCTCATTTTTTAATTGTATTAATAGGTGTTTGTGGGTCTATATGTATAAAAAATGAAATGAGACTCTTGGGGGCGGACGCCCAAAATGAAAAAATAATTTCATTGAAACCGGACGGAGTGTGTACTCCTTAATCCACGTGAAAAAAGCAAAAACCTCTTTTTGTGTGGAACGTAAAGAATATAAAATTGTCATTTATTTTTCAATTTTCACATACAATACACTTTATAATTTATTTATTATAAAAAATTCTAAATTATTCCAAAAACAAATAAACAATAAATGTAAACACGAGTTAGAATTGAAGCAAACTCCTTCCATCCACCCCAAATGCATTCACTTAACCAAATGAACGCGATCACCAAAGTTATTCATACTATTTCTTTGCTGAAAAAGAAGATTCACATGTACAATTAATATTCTAAAAAGTTTTACAAAAGAATTACTCCTACAACTTATACCATCTTTTTATTTTAAATTAGTAATAATAAATTTATAAAAGTACACAATATAATTATGAGTGAGGCTTGTATGCGCCCGGGCGCACGGGAACACATTTCGTGCGCCTTTAGAAATTTAGTATTATGAGTAAGGGTACATTGCTTTGATCTAAAGAGTACACTTTAATTAATAAAAGGTACACCATTTTGTTCTAAATGGTATACACTTTTCATTAATATTTTTTTTCTGTAGAAAATAAAGGGTACACATTTTTATATTAAAGGGTATACAATTTAACACAAAATTCTAAAGGCGCACGGAGTGTTGTTCATGCGCCCAGATACACACAATAATTTTCTTTAGAAAATAAAGGGTACACATCTATATACTAAAGGGTATACAATTTAACACAAAATTCTAAAGATGCACAAAATGTGATCCGTGCACCCGGGTGCACAGGAGTTTTTGCCTATAACTATTCATTACAAATAAAATAATACTACTAACACTGTTAAATCTACATGAAAAAAAAACAAATGCATATTAAAAACAAGGGACAAAAACACTATTGTCCTTTGTCATTATTAGAAAATTAAAAATGTCATGCTTATCTTTTAAAAAATCAAATCCGCCAACTTTTAATTAACTTATAAACAAAAAAGGCCCTAATTTGTCCTACAATTTTTTGATTAAAGATTTGACAATCTATCAATTTATGTCCAAAAAAATAGAATAGAATAAAATAAAATAGCAAAGACAGGAATAGAAAAAAAATCATAAGAAACAAAATAAAAAGACAGAATATAACAAAATCATAAAGTCAGAAATAGAAAAAAGTGAAAAAAAAACCGAATATAATAAAAATACAAAATTCGAATTGAACAAAAATAACGAATAGAATAGAAAACACAGTCCGAACAAAAATTACAAAGTTCGAATAGAACAAATCACAAAGACTGAATAAAATAAAAAAAAATTAAAAAAATTGGACTGACATTTTCAAAGGGGTATTATAATATATTTATATGAAAAAAGTAGACAGATTTAATTATTTTTAGTTAGAGTGGACATTTCTGATTTTTTTAATTCAAATTGGGCAGTTGATAATTCTCTTAAAAGAACTACAAATACTTCCTCCATACTTTTAAAAGGTACTCCTTTCATCCCACTAATTACTATACAATTTTTTTTATTTGTCCCAATATTTATGCACACTTTTTAAAATGGAAAACAATATATTACAATATTACTTACCTTTAACACACATCCCAATAACTTTGCACATATTTTTCATTAAATTAACTAAAATACTATTTTTTATACACATTCTAATAACTTTACATATATTTATATATAAAAAAATACATCCCAACGACTTTGCACATATTTTCATTAAATTAACTAAAATACTCTTTTTTTATACACATTCTAATAACTTTACATATATTTATATACTCATAAAAAATTAAAATTAATAGTTAGTTCACCAAGTATTCATACACCATTATTCTACACGCCTCCTTATAACTCTCTTCTATTCGTTCTCAATATGAATCGAACCCGAGTCACTTACTTATATGAGGAGCCCGGTGGCCAAATGGGCTAACCCACCCGATTAAGAGTCTCATGCCTAATAACAAACTCCAATAAATTATTCACAATTACACAATATGTCATCTCTTGAATTCAAAAGATTATAGCAAATTTATAAAAATAACTTTTTAAATCTACCAAGTAAATAAAAATATTATACTCTTTCATCTACATTAAAAATAAACGAATTAATATTGAGAGAGGAATTAGAAAGTATTTTTCATTTTCCCATTAATAAATTCACAAAGTTTTTACCATAAAAATAAAATGTTGGACAATAGGAGGGAGCAATTATTTACCTGAAATTTTTGAAGAGAACTTTTATTTAAAGCTGATGATTTGTGGGGCACTCTGTGTGTCCCTTCTGTCTTTTCATATATATATATAAATTCATATATATTTATTAATTTATATTAATTTTATAAATTAAAAGAATATAATGATACAAATCGTAGTCCTTTCCTGTCCATGGATAGAGTCGAGGAATCTCTTTACCACTTTTCCGATGACAAGTGAATAGATATGAATCAACATTTACTCCTATTTTTCTGTCTGCAAATATTCTGATAAATACTGTATACATTTATATATGCTCTCATCATTCTAAATAAATTCTAAGTACATTACATATTTATTTCTCTATAGGTATTCTTATTTCATTACTTCATTATCAATTAATGTTGTCAGATTTTAATTCAAGAACAATCCAACAACACCTCAGAGTTGCTAGTTTTCTCAACTTAGAAATGGAGTAATTTTTAGCAGTTTTTAAAATTATTACTCTTTTCGTTCCGGACAGCGCTTCATTGTTCATGTGGGTATGACGTTAAAAAAAAAATTATTAACTTTATTTACTTTTACTGTTGATGATATTTTTAAATAATAAATAAATGAAAAACAAGTTATGTGAATTAGATGATAGTTACATTTTATAAAATATGACATAGTGAAGTATATTAGAGTATTTATTTTGAAATTTTTACTATTTTTAAAGGGTTAATAGTGTGGTGGAATAAATAAATAAATAGAGAGAAGAGCTTGTTGTGATAGACGAAATACTCCCTCCGTTCGTCTGAAAGAGGCGCGTTTTTTTTACATAAATTAAGAAATATAATATTTAATAATTTAATGTGAATATTAAATAAGGAGAAAAATATTATTATTTTAATATATAGTATGTAGTTGTATTAATGTTTTGTGTACACCTTATGAAAATCCCACTTATCAAAAAGGATAACATATTTTTTATATTGAGACGAATTAAATAACAAAATGCATCCCAAAAAGAACCGTTTTAGTGTGAGTAGATCATCTCATTGTAATGTACTGTTTGCATAAATTTCAAAGTTAGCCGTAATTTAAAAGGGAAAAAAAAAATCTCATTGTAGTGAATGAATGTAGTTGTATTTAGTAAATTTTTTTTCCAGATTAATAAAAGTAAGAAATGTAGTTGTATGTCTTTTCTGCTGAGTTAAATGTTTCCTGAAAGTAGGTTATCATCTCTTGTCAAAGTCCTTTCACCAAATTTCAACTTTGCAAACGGCTTACTCAATATAATTATTGTCTAAGCAACTCTAATTAAGAGTAGTATTCACATTTTACTGACTTAAAAAAAAAATAAATAATAATAATAATAATTGTGTAGAACTATAGTGAGTATTTCATAATAAGATTTTCTATAGAAACAAATATCACCCTAGATAAGATGAGTCATTACTAGTCAATTAGTTAATTTTACGGTGGAGCATTTTATTAAAAAAAAATATGGATACTTTTGAGATGGGCAGTACAAAATAATAAAATAGATTTTTAAATTAATCGGAGGTAGTATAAATTTAAAAATTAAAGTGCTCATAATTAATTATGTGAACCCGCTGTGGCGTATATTTTGGGGTATTTAATTGTGTCTCTCATGTTTATTCTGAATGATTAAATATTTTGGGCGAAATTATATTAAGCGAAGGTATTGTGTGATACCTTCAACATTACTAATTTCACGAAATATTGGAGAAAATTAATTTCGCCATGTAAGGGAATGAGATGTTTGTGACACATTGGTGTGATATCTTCTGTAACACATGCTTATGGAATGACACGTGTCAGGGTGGAGAAATCCAATCCCTTGCTTCAAGGGTTGACTAGTTGACTTAGTGTATAGTTTCCATTCTCTCTCTTACGTGTCACTCATCCAACAAAATGACACAAGAGATGTCACACCAAAGTGACACAAAAGATCCAAATCCGATTAAACACATTTACAACTTACAAGAAGAAAAATACGACTATATAATTTGAATTAATATAAAAATTTTATGGTAAAAATTAATTAAATTATAAATACAAGTTGAAATATAATTATACCCTAAAGATTAACGATAAAATGTATAAAATACTACCTCAGGCCATTTACAAGGTATCCATTTCACTATTCTTGACGTCCGCTTCAAATGTATCAATTTCCTCTATTTAGTAAAGAAAGTAAACAATATGACGCATCACTTCTCTCTAATACAACTACCCACTTTACCTATAATAATAATACTCCTTAATCCACGTGCAAAAAGTCAATAAAGACCTTAGAATGATCCACGTGCAAATAGGAAACGTTTACCTTGTAAGTGGCCAGAGGGAGTACTTTTTAATAATAGAATGGAGTAATGAATACTCCTATTAATAAATTATTACTCCCCACATCCCATGATTATTATTACACTTACTAAAAATGGCGTATCATAATTAATGTTACATTTCAATTTTTGGATGATGTGACCAACACAAAACTATTAAATATCTCCATGGGGCCCACAATACTCCACTAATACAACTACTCACATTACATTATAATATTATTTCTCTCACCTCACAGCATACTAAAATACAATACTCCTTAAGGTGGGACGGAAGGAGTATATATATATATATATATATATAGTCTTTTTTAAGTATAATTATAAAGTTATTGTTATTGTACAAATAAAAAGCAAAACTATTAATCCGTTGTAAATCCGTTAAAAATTTATCCATTTGCGAAAATAAAATTTTATTTTATTTTAATAAAATTTGTGTGTTTAGGGCGTACCGTGCGCCCAAATCCGATCGTCTAAAAAATTGTAACTTTTAATATTAAATGTCGTACTCTTTAATATAAAAACTTGTGTCCTTTATTTTTTGAAAAAATAGTATATTTTTCATACTCGAACATTAATAGCATTCATATTTCAATACTCTTTCACTGAAAACGAATTAAAATATATACTATTTAAAACAAAATTCTTATACTTTTGAATGTCTTATGAGCTCTGAGCGCACAAGAAATCAACTCGGGAATGATCATAAAAGAGGAGAAAAGAGGAGAAGGATAGAGAGAGGGTATTTGATGTATTTGTGTGATTGCGTTTGAACGTTTAAATTTTAAGACAACATTAGAGACTTTTATACAAGATGACTTTAGAGACAGTTAAAAACTGTTTTTAATTATATCAACCGTAGTTATAACCACATCGTAATGGTTTTTCAATAAAAAAACTAAAATGAAGTAGATTTTATTTATCTTTTAAGTTTTAAAGGGTAAATCTTGGGTAAGACTGTCTCACATGAGATCATTGTATACTTTGATATAGCTTTCGATATAAATTATTATTACTTTTCATTTATACTATACATTATTTTATGAAATAATATTATCACTTTTTATTAATTGATTATCAATTTTCATTATAAAAGCTATCACTTTTTATCCGTCCCTTACCTGGAATGATTTCAGACAAGTCTACGCCAATTTTAAATAATTTAAATTTAAAATATCGATATGGCTAATCAGCCGTTTTTAAGGTTCGCTGTGAATACATGCATCCTACTTTAGTCAGAAGCAAAACAAAATCTAGTTTACCATATTTTGTGAGTTTTGGGTCATTTTATTTGATGGATTTATTTTTTAATCTTTGGGTAAATCTCATACCCAAACAAATGAAATTTTCTTTTTTTTAAAAAAAAAGAGCAATACAAAGATTAGAAAGTTTCATTAGCATCTTACTTGAGACAAATTTTACTCTCTTTAATATCCGTCTTTAATCTAGGATTTTTATACTCCCTCCGTCCCTTTATAATGTACGCGTTTACTTTTTGCACTTTGATTAAGGAGTACAATATTTTAATGTGTAGTGAGGTGAGAGAAATTATATATTAATGTAAGGTGGGTAGAAGATGTATTAGTATGACATGTGGGCCAATAGAGAGATAAGTAATTAATATGTGTGAATCCTCTTTACCAAAAAGGAAAATACACACTTTGTATTGGGACGGACCAAAATGGAAAAATGCGTACGTTTCAAAAGGACGGAGGGAGTACTAAAGATGGTATGCAAATATGGTGTCAAGAATTGTTATGAATTTTCATCCTAATATATCATCTCCTATATACTAGTTCCTCCATCCTACAAATATTTGCACTCTATTTTATGTACGGATATTAAGAAAAGTGAAACTTTTAGGGGTATTATAATATTTTTGGTAATAAATAAATAATAAATTATGTTAGATGTGTTAGGTAGAAGTGATATTTTTATTAAATAAAGTGTATGGAAAAATGGTGATTGTGTTTTTTTTTCTTTTTTTAAAAAGTGTAAATTTTTGTGGACAATCCAAAATAAAAAGTGTGCCATATAAATTGGAATGGAGGGAGTAATACTAATTTTTAATAGATGATATAACAAAAAAATACCCCTAAATAAGAAAATATAGACCCTATGATTTATAGGTAATAATTAAATTTTATCAATCATTTGATATAAGAGATAACGAGATCTCATGGACCCTGTGCCATCATTTATTTGAAGTTGTGAGAACTGAGAACATTAATAATAGTAGTACTAGTTTTTTACTCCCACCGCCTAATGGAAAGATACGCGCTTCTTTTGTAATTTACAAAAAAAGCGCGTACATTTTAGTTGGATGAATGTAGTATTTTCTTTCTATAAATCTCTCTTAAATTTTAGTAGCAGATTAGAATTTACTCCCACTCTACATCACAAAACCCTAAATTAGAAATTTAAAGGATTTTTTTTAGACATATGTCATCACTACTAATAGTTGTAGAACCCACAAAATTCATTAATAAAGGGAGATTTTTTTTATACAAATTTTAAGGTTAAAAATAAATGTCAATACTTTTGTTTAAAAATTATTAATTTTATCAAATAGTCACTTTTTGGATTATATTACCCATTAACCCTAAAATCCTAAAGCACCCCACCTAGCTGCCACCGCCGGCCACCAGTCCCCGACTACCGATCACCGGAGGCTGGCCATCGCCACCGGCCGCAACCACTGCCACCCTAAATCCTAATTGGAATGAGGGATCCAAAAAAATTGGAATGAGAGGCAATAGAGTTAAAAAAAATGTCTATTAGTTAATAAAGATAATTAAGTTAGATGTTTGTTGGTATTAATTTTTCTCTCTTCATGTTGATTATTTTTAGATATTGACACTTAATACAACTATCAAGTACCTACTACTCCCTTCGTCCCATTTCAGATGACACACTTTTCTATTTTGAGTTGTCCCACAAAAGTTTGCACATCCTTAAAAAAGCAAAAAAGTCAAACACAATCACCCTCCTCCATACACTTTATTTACAAAAAAACCACCATTACCTAACACACCTAATATATTTTATTATTTATTTATCACCAAAAAATATCATAATAACCCTAAAAGTTATACTTTTCTTAATTTCCGGTAGAGGGAGTACACATCTTTAAAATATATAAATAATGTACTCCATTTCAGGTAGTTACGTTTGCTTTTTACATGGAGATTAAAGAATATAATATTTTAATGTATATTGAGGTGTGAGACATAATATTTTAAATTATTTTATATGTGTTTCGTATACGTAAAATAAAAATATAACCATTAAAATGAAACGAAAAAAAATATAATCAATAGGATTGCACAGGAATAGTAAGATAGAGGGAGTAGAAAATTGTAAAAAGTGCATAGTGCAATTATCAAACTCTAATGAAGAGAATAATATAATAACTCTGAATAGGAGAACCAAAACCAAGATATTTTTGTCTACTAGTAAATAGGGTAACTGAGCAAACAAGATATTATTCTTTTATTTTTAAGATTTTTATATTTTATTAATTATTTTAATTTGTAAACAGAAAATTGAAGGGTGGCATGGGACTTGGAACAAGTTGGATAAATGCCAAACTTATCTAATAAGAATTTAGTAGTGGTACCCCTATGTAGGGCTGGCTGTCGATGGGATAAGCTTACAAACAAAATAAAAGAAATCTCCTACTTTTCCAACTTTCATTTTGTGTATGGCTTATTGTTTTACCCATGAGAGGGAACCACACTCTAGTAAATTATTCTTTTTACATGACAAGACTCCTATCTTTTTTTGTTTTTTAATTTTAAATTCTAAAATGTTTTCCATGTAACTTTACGGTTAATGTCAAGAACTCCATTGATATGATTGAATGTTTTTGAAATTTGGTGAATGGACATCAGACTCTCCACCCAAATACAAAGTTTAAAATATTAATATATTGATGAGAGTTGAAAATAAGCGAGTTTTAATGTTCAATTTAATACCTTTTTGATGAGAATTATTGTCATATATTAGCACAAATGTCTTATATTTGATATATGTGATAAAAATCTGCGTTTGAGGTGTTTTATTGTATTTTAGGTGAAAAAGGATCAAAAGTGCAAAGTTGAAGAAAATGTACAACTTGTGTAAGAATGCTGAAAAACGCACGTCCAACTTGTGTAATTTTTCTGTGTTCGTGTGGAGCTCTGAACTTGAAGTATGATACAATGCTGGAAAGCCACATAAGAGAGGGTCGTTTTGACAAAAGAAACACCTCAATCGGAGTCCAAAGGAGAAAGTTATGATTGAAATGGTGACGTCGCGCAAACTGTTTCTATTCAGCACGACTGTTCCACTTTACATAACTTGTTACATCTTCAAATGTTAGACTTTTGGTAAAATCTTGAGCGCAAGAATCATTAAAATTGGAGTTTGGACGAGAAAGTTATGCTCAAAATCGTGAAGTCGCGCAGCTGCCAGCGAGAATTTCCAAAAATTACCTATTTCTTGGAGAACAATTAATCTCTTTATCACAAAATCCTCATGATTCACTAATATATTTTATTTTCTTATTTAATTTCCTTCTCTCTCTCACACACACACACACACACACACACACACACACACACACACACATATATATATATATATATATATATATATATATATATATATATATATATATATATATATATATATTCATGTGAGGAGGTAGAACAACACAATCATCCTACACCCTAGGGGGATCACTCTCAACCATCATCCACATCATTTCCTCCATCCATCCATCACTGTGAAGATTCATTTGTGGATCCAAGAAGGAGAATTAAGAGGATTTAAAGAGACAGAAGAAGGAAGGAAGGAAGAAGATCACTACACCAAGGGTTTACTTAATTCTTTTCTTCTATTTTCTAATTTTCCAGACTATGGTTAAGATCTATCCAACTCCTATGATTGTTCTTCGAAACATCATGGGTTAGAACCTTTTTGGTAGATATAGGGTTTTGAAGGTTTTATGAATTAATTAAACTCTCTTGTGTGTTCTCCGTACAACACTACTTGTGGATTGATTTTATATATGATTATGCTTTCTTAATTCATATTCATGGTCATTTTTTGCATTTTCAATTGGTATATAGAGTCTGAATATATATCTTGGTTGTAGATTGAGTGCGTTCATCGTTGAACAAGATTTCATGTTATGATTCTAAGTGAGGGGACTCCGAAGTTTCATTAGAACTGTCATATATGAATATTTATTAATTGAATTGAATTCGGGTTAATAAGCATGATAAAGAGGGTAATTTTATAGTACCTATAAAGGGAGATCATATCGGGTTAGATTCCAGACGTGGAAAATAATTGATACTGATAGTAAAAAAGAAAAGAAAAAAAAGAAAGGGGGTGAAATTATATCTCTTACTCCAAGGTTATTAACATGTATTACACACATATTTACTCGTGTATATAGAGTAGATTTGCATGATTTAGTGATGCGTCCATAGTCCACAAGACAGATTTGACCTGCACTTGAGAGATAAGTTAAGTAGTAAAACTAGATTTTCCTAGAAGTACATATTCTCCATTCATGAGACACTTTTGTATTCTTCCAGTGTTATTTATTTTACTTGTTATTTTAATTAATTGTTTAGTAGTTGATAATCAAACCTCGAACTTAATTGTCTATCGTCTTAATTAATTTGGTAATACTCCGTCCTTTTGGTTCGATATTTTACTTGGTCGCTTGCTTAAGTTACAACTGATATCTTTAATACTTGGGGATTAATTTTACGTGCAAAGAAAACACGCATCAAGTTTTTGGCGCCGTTGCTATGGACGGCTGTTATTATTGATTTTTTATTTATTTATAGTTGATTAAGACTTTTATTTGTGATTATTAATTTCTATCTAACCTTAAATTTTTCTGAGGTACTTGTGCACTAGGAAAAGGAGAGAAAAAAAAAAGGAAGAAGTAACACACATAGCTAAACATGATCGAAGCAAGACAGAATCCGGATAATGTTGTCATACGTGAAATTTTCACGGACTATGAGATTGACAACATGGGGTTGATATGAGCAAGGGGAAGATGATGATTTTGAGATACATCCAGCTCTTATTAACATGGTAGAGAAGAATTCATTTTCTGGAGGTTGTTTTAAAGATCCATATCAGCATCTTAAAAGATTCATTGGTTATGCAAACACTCAAAAGGGTGCTGGAGCTAATGATAATGCTAGGCGGATCGCCCTATTCAAGTTCTCTTTGATTGATAGGGCAGAACATTGGTATGAAACTCTTGATGCCACAGATTGCACTACATGGGACCAACTGCAGCACAAGTTCTTAGAGAGATATATATGCCACCCTCAAAGATCTTCAGAATGAAGCAAGAGATCACCCAATTTATTATGAATCAGGGTGAGAACTTTCATGAGGTGTGGGACAGGTTCAAAGATAAACTCAGGCGGTGCCCGCAGCATGGGATACCTAAGGCCGAGTACATAAGTATCTTCTACTATGGATTGGATTGTGAGTCACGTGTTCTTATTGATGCATCATCAGGAGGAGCGCTGTTACCTAAGACAACACTTGAAGCAGAAAAGTTATTTGAAGACATCTCTATGAATTCACGTAACTGGCCTACGAAAAGAGTAAGAGGATTTTATGTAGTTGGTAAGGTTGCTCAAGTTGAACATCAAGTGGTGAAGCCAAATAGGGATGATGAGATCGTCTCTAGTCTAGCTAACATCAACAAGCTACTAGAATCCCAGCAGAGGCAGATTACAGAGTTGACACAAAGGGGGTCTAGTCTGCAATAGCAAGAAGTAAAGGCTAGTATTGAATATACATTCAATCGATACATGGCTAGGAATGATGCAAGAGTGGATCGTCTTGAGGCTACTATCTAAGCAGATGAAAAAGCTTAGCTTGTTGATGGGGCAGATGGTCGGGAACGTAAATCAATTGATGCAGACGTTGGAGAAAGGAAAGTTCTCATCTAAAGGCATAATGAACCTGAAAGAGTGCGAAGCCATCACGTTGAGGTCCGAAACGCAGTATGAAAGACTGATGATGCCATCAGCAGATTCTGGAGCTTCAGGAAGCCAGTTCGACCATGGTTCGACAAAGTTTTTTGGTCGAACCACCTCAAACATGTCGAACCAAGCACCTGAGAACATCACGAAGGTCTCCGATGGCCAGTTCGACCATGGTTCGACCAATTTTCTTGGTCGAACCACCTCTAACAAGTCGAACCAGACACCTGAGAACGTTTTAAAGATCACCGATGGCCGGTTCGACCTTGGTTCGATCAAGGTCTTTGTTGAACCAGCTTCTAAAGGGGTCAAATGGAAACTCACGGAAGAGAGGATCATTTTCGCGCAAGAATCACCTCAATCGGAGATCGGATGTGAAAGTTTTGCTCGAAACCGTGAGACTGCGCAGTCAAGCCCAAGAGAGCCGTTCAATCAGCCGTTTGAGTCAAGCAGTAAAGATGCCCATGGAGACTCAATCATGTAAAAGCATAAATGTGATTTTTAACTTATTTAATCTTGATTTTAATAGGACAGATAATTCAGAATTTGAGTGGAAGATTGACAAGAAGGTGTCTAGACAGCCATGAGAGGAAGGTAATTCCTAGGATCATATTTTTGTGACCAAGAAAGGTGAGGTGCAGAGTGTATACAAGAAGAGAGAAAGAAAGTACTTGAAGGCGAGGATACGAGAAGACCGTCCTCTGATCCAGCAGTTCAAAAAATGGTATTCCGTCGTGACTCTCCGACGTTAAATATGATTGCTTGTTGGGGACTTGTCCCTTTCGTTTTACTTCTTTATTATTTCTTTCGTGTGAGTGAGGATTTATTATATTTGAGGTGCTCATGTTTCGGCAATTATATCTCTTTTCAAACTTAGTTTCGACTTACATTTTTACTAAGTATGGGGGGATGTGATGTACTTACCTCATCTTATGGCACTAATGGTATAATTTTTCCTTTCTTTGGTTGTTTGTTTGTTATGGGGTTGATTTTTTGTAGCATATTAATATTTTAATTGGTGTTGATATGTCAATTTTTTGCAACTTACCTATTATTTAGTGTGCCATGTTTGTATTTTCTAGCGTTAATGGTCGAGTTTTTAATTTGTCATTTAGATTTTTTTGTGTCTCCTATTTTATTGATGAATCATGTGATGATGAGGTATGCTTGAGTTTTGATGATAAAAAAGGTAAACTGAGGCTTTGACCTGACCGAGTTGAACAACTCGAGGAGCTCGTGCATACTTTTTGAAGAAAAATCAGGTGCCATCGTGTCCTTATTCTATTTTTTATGTGTGCTTTTAATTCATGGAGTGGAATGATTGAGTTATTTGGTTTTGATTTTGGTGATCCAAATGTGAGCTTATATTGTTTAAATTTTTCCTAAAATTCATATGCTCTTGAAATTGATGAAGGAAGTGTAATTGAATTATATTGTGGTATGAAATTCTACGTGTACTTGTGGGATATTGCTTACCATGAAAAGTGCTTTGTTACTTATTAAAAACCATGTGAGATTTTGAGCCTTATTTATATACATAATCACATGATATTTCTTTTCTGGTGAGTATCATTCTTTTGTGTGTATTCTAAAACTTGCCTCTTGTCTTACTTGAGACTACATGTGTGTTAGATGATGATGTTGGATTGTATACTAAAAGTCTAACTTTAATATGAACAATGCTTTAACAATTTATTTAAAATGAGAATCAATGATCAAATGATTGCGTCTTATAATTTATTTATGTGTCCGATGCAATAGTCCACTTATTTTATACTGTAGAGAATATATTGTGCGATAATACGCGGAAGATCATATTATCGATTTTCTTATAAAGTATAAACATATGCTCACAATCGAGATAGACAGAGACTCTTTATCGGGATGATTGTAGTGTGATTTGATATTAGTTTGTCTTGACTGTAGAATTACATTAGTGCACTTTGTGTGTATTGAGCAAGACTGCTTGAGATCGTTCGACTTATACTGACTATATAGGAGAACTTGATCTCAGTTATTATGGATGTTCATGCTCTTAATCCCTATACAATAACCTCGACATGTAAGACAATGTGTATTCCTTTGATTCATCAATGAGTGAGATTTACATGTAATTAAATAAACAAACTCGGTGAGTTGGGAAATAGTGTTGTCTCTATGGTTTGCTGTTGATTGTAGAAGGAATATGTGTCCTATTAAATAGGTTGATGATGTCCCTTTGAGGAGCTCATAAGGATTATCATGTAAACCCTGCTGGTGGATTTATTCCGGCATGATAATGAGGTTGAGTGGTACTACTCGGATGAGATATTAATTAATGGAATTGTCAATAACTTAATTAATTTGGACATTGTATATTTTAAACACGGTGAGACTAACGAACTCATAATAAGAAAGAGCCCATAACGTAATTATGAGATTAGAACGGTAGTGCAGTAATAATATTTTAGTGGTATATATTATTAGAGGGCGGCTATTTATACCCGCGAAACTACTCAACGCACCCCATTTATATTAAATACTAAAATATCTTTAAATGATAAGACATAACTACCCCTTCAAATTATATATTAAAATTAATTAAAAATAAAGTTTTGTTTTAATGAGAAGACACCGTCTAGTCAAAGATTCATCTGAATTGGACCGATTGGTTGACATTTTCTGAATCAATTGAAGCATTTCAACATCTCGTTACATGTGAATTCAGAAGCTATGAAATTCGCTTAAACCACTTATCATTTTTCACCATCGCCAATGATTACGTATGGGTTTGCTTAGCGGAATCCAGCAAGGAAGTCAGCGAGTGGGAGTACTTCGCCTTCAAAATGGATGCACGGCAGCGTACGAATCCACTAGGTTCGGCGGCATATTTCGGCAACGGTATAGGTTTGGAGTCAACAAAAGCAACGCATAATCAACGGAAAGCAGATGATAGATTTCTGACCGCCGTCGAGTTGATCGAAGAACTGGACAGACGTGGAGAAATGGAGATGAGTTCATTTTCTTTGAGCCTTTGACAATTTTTTTTCTTTTTTCTTTTAGAAAAATGAAGATAAAGTGAAGAGGGTATAATGGTCTTTATTGGAGTGTATTTAGTAATGTTTATATATGTATTAATAAAATATTGGGGTATATTAAATAAATGGGGTATGCCTAGTAATTTTGGGGGTGCAAATAGCCGCCCACATATTATTATTATTGGCTTTAAGTATAAGCTTTGAGCTAAGCTTGGATACTTAAGCCCAATGGAGACCCAACTCTAATTTCTCCTCCTGGTCCCTGCTGTAGTCCATATATAAGTCATCTCAATTATCCGAAAACCTTAACTGAATCTCGCCTAACATTGTGAGGAGAATGAGGGAACAACAGATTGAGAAGATCTCGAAGATCGTTGACCACACGACGTCGATATTGGACTTGAGAATATAAAAGAAGATTGGAAGGTTATTTATTGCTGCTGTTTGTCAACTTCCACGATTTTTTTAAAATTGTGTGGAACTCCAAACTGGACGTGTGATATACCTTTGAAAATTCACTGAAGAGAGGATCGTTTTGGCGCGTAGATCACTCAAATCGGAGATCAGATGATGGACTTATGCCCAAAACGGTGAGGCTGCGCAGGCTGCCGGCGAGAATCTCTCTTCTTCAACATACTATGATGAAAGGTAATACGTTTCTATGTTTTTTTGCTTCTACTGAATATAGAATCGTATGGAAGCCTAACGGTTCACGTTAACCAAACGATCGAATGCCAACAGATAGGAGATGATTTTAGGCTATTTTTGAATTTATAAGTCTGTTGTCAAATAATTTCCTACCGAATGATGTTTATCCATAGTTAGCCCCGTTGAACCTAAAAACCTCATTCTTTGGCAACCTACGTGAAATAACCACTTTGAGATTCTGAATATTTTTAGCCTTGATTCTATCATGACGATAATTAATGGCTTTTCAAAGTGTTGATGAAATTTTATAACAGTTTGGGAGTGAATGAAATTGGTGTTGAAACAGTGATTGAGCTTGAAATGCATCTAAGAAAAATCATGAAGTAGTGCTTAAATCTAGTACTCTATTGAATTAGGGTAGTATTTAAATCTAGTACCCTATGGAGGATGCACGAGGTAGTGCCCGAAACTGGTACCTCGAGAGAAAAAAAGAGAGAAGGAAAAAAGAAAAGAAAGAGAAGGAAAAAATTATTGTGCTTGAAAAGAAAAAAAAAGTAAAAGAGTTGAGGAGGATGTTGTGCTTAATTGAAGTGAGTAGAAAAAACTAAAGATCATGATGGATCGCGACTTGATTGATCTGAGTTTTGAGTCACTTATCCATATATTTCCTACCTTAACCAAAGAGCCAACATTACATCCAAAAGAAAAGTTATTTTTTTATCCCATTGTCTAATCATACTTTTAGTGGTGGAGAGATTGAGATTTTTGGCAAATTTATGGTTATGCATGCACTTGAATTAAATTTGAGCGTACCTTAACCCATGAGTGTATATATTTTACGCTTGAGTGCGAGTGATATATACTTCCCGTGAAAATATGTCAATGGAGCATTTGAATTGGTGATAATGGTCTTATATTGTATGCTATGAATTGATTATTAATTGATTATTACATGTAATGAGATTTGCATGATCTAAGTTGAGGACAAATGTATTTTGAAGGGGGTATTGGTCATGGTCATTGTTTCCCCGCTAATGTTCTTAATCTCTTTCTCTTTATTTTTATATATCAGTATCTTAAATTTATGGATATATAGATGGAAATATCGAATATCTATATTGATATCGATAAAAATTTTAAAAATTATTGAAACTAAAAAAAATTGAAAATTAATTATGTAAAATTTTAAAATATATTATAACTAATTTTAATATATAAATACAATTCAAAATCTCAATAAAACTCATAATACTATATCATAAAGTAAATAAATAACAATATACTCTATCCGTCCATCGATAATGTATTTATTTACTTTTTGCATGTTGATTAAGGAGTAAATAAATAAATATATACTCCCTCCGTCCATCGATAAAGTACCAATTTGTTTTTTGCGCGTGGATTAAGGAATATTATATATATATATATATATATATAAAGTGAGTAGTTGTATTAGTAGTGAGTGGTTGATATGTGTGGGGGCCCTTTTGCTAAAAAGGAAAAATTAATACCTTTAAAATAGACGATCGAAATGACAAAATAGATAGCTTATCAGCAAAAGCAGGGAGTATTTAAATAATCCCAAGTCATACAATAATTATTAGTATATATATATATATATATATATATATATATATATATATATATATATATATATATATATTCCATCTATTAGCAATGATCTCATTTTGTTGATTTGAGCGTCCATCTCAGAGAGTTTTATTTTAAATATATGTGACTCACACACAACACTAAAACAACTAAAATATGAGATTCAAACACTCCACTAAACCAACAATCAATTACACATTAAATAGTAGGTATTGTTAAATACACACCATTTTTTATAGAATATACACCTTTTATTGAATACACGCCCCCTTTAAATTTGTATTTCTTCATTTTATTGTATGCACACCCCTTAAAATTTCAATACTACCCTTTTAGAATTAAAATTATACACCCTATTAAAATCTCTAATTTAATATTGCTAAAATAGTTTAAGATTTCCGATATCATCCATGGCGTTCATGAATCACTCTCTCATCTTCTCACTCTCTCTCTTTCTCTTCTCTCTATCATCGCAAAACTGTAGAGAAATCATAACTGTAGAGAAGAAATATATTAGAACAACAAATAATTTTTATTTAGAAACCCGTCAATACAGGTTGAATCTCATTGCTTTTGACATTATCTTGGCTCTGCTTTTGACTCAATACGTTTAACTGGCCTATTATCTCAATTGAAAAATAAAAATGATTGTTCAAATACTGGTATTTTATTCTAAGGATATTACAGAAAATATGCTTTGTGCAAATAAAGATTCCAATACTTGTGTGTTTTATACATTTTTATTTTTTTAATCAGTTTTTTCTGAATCACTGGATACTGAATTCCTTGTTGATATGATAATTTTATAGAATACCAAATGAGCAAAATAGAAGAAGAAATCTTTAATTATTCGCTATCAATTCTTCAAACCCCCAACTTTGAAATTTGTATACCAACTCCACATCAGTCAAAGAATTGCAATCTTTTTTTTTAAATTATACTGTTCAACATTAGCAACATTAAATCAGACTAAAACCCTAATATACGATAAATTTGAGAACTAAGCTATTACGCCAACAAATTTAATAAGAGATGTTCAATGAGCAAATGTATTTGGAAAATAGAAGTCCTATTAATTTAGTGAGGGTGTACTAATTTTGTCACGCCCCGACCCCAGACAGAGCGCGACAACCGCCACGTTATCCATAAATTTCACAGAATGGGTGCACTCCACTCCACAAAGTTTATAGAAAACGTAAGGCTTGCTATCAAGTACCTGTAGAACTGAACAACTGATAACAACGGGTACAACCCGAGGACATCATCTCATAAAGTATCAACAAGGATTTACAAAGGTACAAAATTCAACGGTGTAACTTAGTTTAAAGAAAATATACATGAACGATATAACATCGCGAAGATACAAAAAGAACATCAAGGGGTCACCAAATATAAACTATACAATCTCGCCAATGAATCCGTCAATTTACATAAAAGAGAAAGTACCCAAAACACGGATTGGATGATGAGCAAACGATAGGCAAACCTCCAACCAAAACAATATCAACAGCCTGAAAAGGAAAGAATGATGGGGGGTGAGCAAAACCACTAGCTCAGTGAGGTGATAAGCCGGTCACCCCGACCCTTATACGAAAATAAAAATAAAACAATAATTATTCTCACTCAGTGTACATATTAATGAAAATAAAAATCTTAGTGCACATTTATGAATAACACAATTAGTTCAAACAACATGTTATCACATAAAAGACGCGTGGGTAGTCAATATCCTCCTCGAACTGAGCTCTCCGTCGAGAGACAGTCCAAGCCCGTCACCGTTACTCTAGATAAAATGCACATTAATATTCTTTATCAATACGCCAAGTGCTAAAGTTCACAATTCAATATCGACATGAATACTTGAAATGATCAAACATATAAACATATATGACATGCATGTCCCACACCGGTGACGTTGACTGAGCCTATAATAGACTGATCCATCTAACGATCACCCTCCAAAGTATCAGTATTTGGCAAATGGATAGGTGCCCCGTTAGATCTAACTCACCCAGGTTTGCCAATCACGGGCAACTTGGTTGTCACTCTAACTCACCCGAACCGCGACAATTCGGGCTACTTAATCAATGTCGCTCCAACTCACCCGAACCGTGACCAATTCGGGCTACTTAACCTTGGTACCAGGCATACATATGCATGTGCATCATAAGATGAATAACGACTCAAGTTAGAGTCTTAATTGGCACACAAGAATAACCAGAAATCAATAAAACTCATAAAATGGCTAACATGACTCTAACCAGAGCAATCGAGCCAATCAGGCTCTTTACCACATAACATAATACCAAATAATTTTCTTATCAATTAACTAAAACTAAAATAAATGCACATTTATCGAGGGTCCACACTTCCCACAAGAGAAGGCGTTCCCGAATTATCAACTCACAAGGAAGTGATTAACTCTCTCCGGAATCTGAAGTCGGTCCCTTGCCCTTCGTCGATGGTTCTTTACCTAGAAAGGAGATGAGCAATTAAAGACAAATTAAATATAACTAACTATTAGCGTTAACATCCCTTTCATTGCTAAAAACAAATCCTAATCGAGTTCGAACGAGTCGATATTAAATAAAAATGGCATGTAACTCTTTAACATCAGTTCCCAATCCCATATAATCGTTTCAATACATTAACTAAACGAAACGATAAAAAAAAATAAGTTTGAATTCGACATAAAAATTCTGAAATTTCCAGCTAGCGGCAGTTTACGAGAAAAATCATAACTAATTGTAGAATAATCGGATTGAGGCGTTTCAAGTGGCTACGGAAAGCTAACGAGTTCAGCTACGTACAGAAATTAAGTTTGCAAAGTTTCGATGGCAATAGCTATGTCAAAATCAGTTCGAACAGTCTGCAAATTACCCACATACCAAAAAGAAAAACCCCACAAAATTACAAAATCATGGAAGAAGGAAGCTTAATTCACACACCACTTACCTCAAAACAACTTAAAAATCACCTAGGATGAGGGTTGTAAGGGAGAATTTGATCAACAAGGGTTTCTCCTCTTCCTCTCTTCTTTCCCCTCTTTTGCTTCTCTTCTCCCGTTCTTCTCTCTCTTTTTTTTTTAACTTTAGCCTTAATAATTATATATCAGGCCATTTAAGTGGGCTGAAACTTTGGGCCACAAAATAAATAAATAAATAAATTTGGGCTTTCTAAAAAAAATATAGTTGGGCTTAATTGGGCTGGCCTTTTGGGCCATAAAAATAAATAATTAGGTTTTGGGCTTTCTAACAAAATCTAGTTGGGCTAAGATAGGGCTGGCCTTTTAGGCCATAAAATAAATAAATAGGTTTTGGGCTTTCTAAAAAAAAATCTAGTTGAACTAAGATATTATAAAGTATCCCCTCCTCCAAAAAGTTTCGTCCTCGAAACATAAACGTACCTAGAGATGAAAAGAGATTTGGATGGTGTTGACGCATGACTGACTCTGGTTCCCATGTTTCTTCTTCAATTTGATCACTTCTCCATAGAATTCTCACCATAGGAATGGATTTGTTACGAAGCATTTTCTCTCGGCGATCTACAATTTGAACAGGTTGTACTTCGTACGATAGATTTTCCTTTAATACAACTGGGGGATCTTTGAGCACGTGCGAAGGATCTGGTTCATATTTTCTAAGCATAGAGACATGGAAGACATCGTGAATCTTCGACAATTCCGATGGTAGCTCAAGTCGATACGCGACACGACCAATCCTTTGCACGATCGTAAACGGGCCAATATACCTTGGACTCAACTTTCCTCGACGGCGGAATCGCAACACGCCCTTCCATGGAGAAACTTTCAGAAAAACTTTGTCTCCTTCATTAAACTCCAAATCGCGCCTCCTATTATCTGCGTAACTTTTCTGTCGATCTTGCGCTGCCTTAAGTCTGTCTCGAATAAGTTGTATTTTTGCCTTCGCATCTTCGATAAGCTCTACTTGTTCGATTTGTCTCTCGCCAACCTCATCCCAAAAGAGTGGTGTTCGACACTTTCGGCCATACAGAGCTTCGTACGGGGGCATTCCAATGCTTGAATGATAACTGTTGTTATAAGCGAACTCCACCAAAGTTACGTACTTATCCCAGCTACCTCCCAAATTCAACACCACTGCACGTAACATGTCTTCTAGTGTCTGTATAGTTCTCTCTGACTGTCCATCAGTCTGTGGATGAAACGAGGTACTGAATAGTAATTTTGTACCTAGCGCTTTCTGCAGACTAGGCCAAAAACGGGAAGTGAATCTTGGATCACGGTCAGATATGATTGACACTGGTACACCGTGCAATCTCACGATCTCATCGACATATAACTTGGCAAGTTTCTCTAAAGATTCGTTGGTATGCACTAGAAAGAAATGTGCCGATATCGTCAGACGATCGACAATGACCCAAATTGAGTCATGAACCTTTTGGGTTCGAGGTAAACCAGAAACAAAATCCATTGTGACGTTTTCCCATTTCCACTCAGGAATAGGTAGTGGTTGAAGCATGCCGGCTGGTTTTTGGTGTTCCGCTTTAATCTGTTGGCAAGATAAGCACTTTGATACAAATTCAGTAGTGTCCCGTTTCATACCTGGCCACCAATAATGCTCCCGAAGTGTTCTATACATTTTGGTACTACCAGGATGCATAGCATAGGCTGAAGAATGGGCTTCCTCAAGAATAGCTCTACGAACATCAAGTTCTGATGGAACACAAACACGATTTTTAAAAGTAAGAAGTCCATCATCCCGAATTTGATATTCTGTTTCTTTTCCTTGATTTAGCTTCGCCATCTTCTGTTGTAAATAAACATCGTGTGATTGTCTTTCTCGAATTTTCTCGAACAAGGTAGGTCTAACCTCGAATTTGGCTATTAAGGCAGAATCATTAGACTTTTCACAATCGAGCGAAATGTGTAAAGATTTAAATTGCTCCAACATAGGAAGATAAAAAGATTGAATTGAAGCAAGTGAGGTAGAAGACTTTCTACTCAGAGCATCTGCAACAACGTTCGCCTTGCCAGGATGATAATCAATGACTAAGTCATAGTCACTAATCAACTCCATCCATCGCCTTTGCCTGAGGTTGAGCTCCTTTTGCGTGGTGATATACTTTAAGCTCTTGTGATCAGTGAAAACCCGACAAGTTGCACCATACAGATAGTGCCTCTATATCTTCAATGCAAAGACGATTGCAGCCAACTCTAAATCATGTGTAGGATAATTTTCTTCGTTCTTCTTCAATTGCCTTGAAGCGTAGGCAATAACCTTTCCTTCTTGCATGAGAACGCATCCTAATCCTTGTCTCGAGGCATCGCTATAAATGGTAAATTCTCCAATCGCTGGGTCTGGCAAAGCAAGAATAGGAGCTGAAACGAGTCGTCTTTTCAATTCTTGAAATGCTTCCTCGCATTCTTCACTCCATTCAAATTTTACCCCTTTCCGAGTCAATTTAGTCAAAGATGAAGCCAATAACGAAAAGTCTTTGACAAACCGTCGATAATATCCAGCTAATCCCAGAAAACTACGAATCTCTGTCACGTTCTTTGGATGCTCCCAATCTAGTATAGCTTGAATCTTCACTGGATCGACGTAGATTCCTTCTTTAGAAATGTGATGACCCAAAAAGCTTACCTCGCGAAGCCAAAATTCACACTTCGAGAATTTAGCATAAAGCTGATTTTCTCTGAGAATGTTCAGAGCAATTCTTAGATGATGAGAATGCTCGTCGTCCGATTTAGAATAAATAAGAATGTCATCAATGAAGATGATGACAAACTTATCTAAGTACGGCCGAAAGACCCGATTCATAAGATCCATAAAAGCTGCAGGAGCATTTGTGAGTCCAAAAGGCATAACACAAAATTCAAAATGACCGTATCTGGTTCGAAAAGCAGACTTAGGGATATCAGATTCCCTAATCTTGAGTTGGTGATAACCGGATCGCAAATCAATTTTTGAGAACACAGTTGCTCCTTGCAATTGATCAAACAGATCATCGATTCTTGGAAGAGGATATTTGTTCTTGATAGTCACCTTGTTCAATTGACGGTAGTCGACACATAGACGAAGTGATCCATCTTACTTCTTGACAAAAAGAACTGGAGCACCCCATGGAGATGTGCTAGGTCGTATGAAACCCTTCTCCAATAATTCCCCAAGTTGTGTCTGGAGTTCCTTAAGCTCAGCAGGCGACATTCGATATGGAGTAATCGATATAGGTGTGATTCCAGGAAGTACGTCAATGGAAAAATCAATCTCTCGATTCGGAGGTTGTCCTGGTAAGTCTTCGGGAAAGACATCAGGAAATTCATTCACGATTGGGATGTCATCTAGTTTAGTTTCAGAAAGAGAAGTATCGATGACAAATGCCAAGAATGCCTCACAACCCTTACGCATTAATTTATGCGCAGTCAACATTGAAATAAAAGAGAGGGATCTCGTTTGAAGTTTACCCTCAAAAACAAGTTCTGAGAATCCTGGTCTACGAAAAATAACAAGCTTCTCGTGGCAATCGAGAATTGCATGATGAGAAGAAAGCCAATCCATGCCAAGAATAACATCAAGATCAATCAAAGGCAATGGTATCAATTCAGCCTCTAAAATGACATCTTTGATCTTTAATGGACAACCAAGGAATACTGAATCACGAATTAGACGCTCTCCAAGAGGGGTATGAACGATGATTCCAGGTGACAAATGAGAGATAGGATAATCTAAGATCGCAGTAAGATCATCTCGGATATAAGACCTATCAGAACCTGGGTCAAATAAAGCGTAGACCTGATGGTCTCCCACAAACACATGGCCTAAAGAAGCAATATTAGGTGAGATTGTGATTTAAAAAATTTGAAAAGATAGAATTTCTTACGAATGTTTTATTCGTAATCAAGTGGCATAACAAGGTGGGGTTAGATTTAGCATGTGAAAATACTCAAATTATAAATTACCTGTCGCAACCTTCGGATCTGAGCGAGCCTCTTCTTGGGAAATATGAAATACTCTAGTTTGCTTCCTTCCTTGTATAGGTGATTGAGTACTAGGGCCGCTTGAGGCATCGGGCACTCTGGTAACTGCAGATCGAGTATCTCTGGGTGTAGAATATGTTAGTTTACCACGAAGCTGACCAGAACCCTGACTGCTCGTTCCCATAAGTTGAGGACAAGAACTTCGCATATGCCCCGGCTGTCGACACTGAAAACATACTTGAGGAGCCTTACAGGGGCCGTCATGATATTTTAGGCAATTCTGGCACTTGCGATTTTCACCAACCGATCCCGAGACATTGCTCCCGCCTCTACTAAACTGCTCCCGAGGTTGAGGAAAACTAATAGATGCCGAACTTGGTGCGCCACGGGAAGATCCCACACCCCTATACACCTTCGATGCATTTCCTGGAAATGCGCTCCCTTGCCTTTTCTTTTGAGATCGTTCTGCAAGCTTATGTCTCGCCTGAACTAAACCTTCTACCCTCAGGGCTTCTTCTACGAGATCGTCAAGACTCTCGTACTTGTCTCCGGACTTGATGCGATCTCGAATATTTAAATTAAGACCATCTTCAAATCTCTTGCATAAGTCTCTCGTCGTATATGACTCAGGAGCGAATTCTCGCAATTCCAGAAATTTGCTTTCGTACTCAACGACCGACATAATGCCTTGAAAGAGGTTGAAGAACTCCTTTCTCTTCTGATCCTTGATGTACTGAGAGATGTATCGATCTTTGAATCGTTCCACAAAGATAGCCCACGTAATAGTAACCGAAGATGTCTCTTTTAGATTCTGCCACCATCGTCGTGCATCTGGGCCTAACAGCTTGGTCGCAATGACCACACGATAACATTCTTCAATCATCAAGGTGTCAAAGGTCTCTGTAATCTCCTTTAACCATGCCCCCGCTTTAGAAGCATCTCTTGCACCGTCAAATTTCGAAGTCCCCATGTTTTCAACTGCTTTCACCAAATCAGGTATAAAAAGTGCACCTCGAGAAGCAGAACTTCCTAAAGCCATTTCTGGAGTAAAAACTGGTACATTAGATGTAGGTCGAATCGATTCATTAGCACGAAGAACCTCTTCAGTGACAGTCGTAGTTGTATGAGCCGTTGTAGGTGGTGGAACACCATGTATTCGAATGTGATCATAATACAATTGGTACTGCTCGGGTGTCATCATGTGCTCAACCCGCAACTGGGCCCGTGGTTGCTCTACCTGGGAAACTGGCACCCTATGATCAGAATTGATAGGGTCCATAACCGTCGGAGGAATGACATGACCAGAATAAACATGTCCTCGAGGTCCACGAGGAACAGAAGAGAGTAGAGGACTCGGAGGATCACGAGGAGCGTGTCCTCGACCTCGACCTCGACCTCGACCTCGACCTCGAACTGGAGGTGCCATAATGACTGAAAGGAAGAAAGGAAAGAAAATGCAAGGTCAACGTCAAGGCAATACGATACCTTAGGATGACATAGAAACAAAGTTGGACTCATTGGCTTGACACAAAAAGAATGAGAATCATAAAACCAGGCTCTGATACCAAGAAAGTTGTCACGCCCCGACCCCAGACAGAGCGCGACAACCGCCACGTTATCCATAAATTTCACAGAATGGGTGCACTCCACTCCACAAAGTTTATAGAAAACGTAAGGCTTGCTATCAAGTACCTGTAGAACTGAACAACTGATAACAACGGGTACAACCCGAGGACATCATCTCATAAAGTATCAACAAGGATTTACAAAGGTACAAAATTCAACGGTGTAACTTAGTTTAAAGAAAATATACATGAACGATATAACATCGCGAAGATACAAAAAGAACATCAAGGGGTCACCAAATATAAACTATACAATCTCGCCAATGAATCCGTCAATTTACATAAAAGAGAAAGTACCCAAAACACGGATTGGATGATGAGCAAACGATAGGCAAACCTCCAACCAAAACAATATCAACAGCCTGAAAAGGAAAGAATGATGGGGGGTGAGCAAAACCACTAGCTCAGTGAGGTGATAAGCCGGTCACCCCGACCCTTATACGAAAATAAAAATAAAACAATAATTATTCTCACTCAGTGTACATATTAATGAAAATAAAAATCTTAGTGCACATTTATGAATAACACAATTAGTTCAAACAACATGTTATCACATAAAAGACGCGTGGGTAGTCAATATCCTCCTCGAACTGAGCTCTCCGTCGAGAGACAGTCCAAGCCCGTCACCGTTACTCTAGATAAAATGCACATTAATATTCTTTATCAATACGCCAAGTGCTAAAGTTCACAATTCAATATCGACATGAATACTTGAAATGATCAAACATATAAACATATATGACATGCATGTCCCACACCGGTGACGTTGACTGAGCCTATAATAGACTGATCCATCTAACGATCACCCTCCAAAGTATCAGTATTTGGCAAATGGATAGGTGCCCCGTTAGATCTAACTCACCCAGGTTTGCCAATCACGGGCAACTTGGTTGTCACTCTAACTCACCCGAACCGCGACAATTCGGGCTACTTAATCAATGTCGCTCCAACTCACCCGAACCGTGACCAATTCGGGCTACTTAACCTTGGTACCAGGCATACATATGCATGTGCATCATAAGATGAATAACGACTCAAGTTAGAGTCTTAATTGGCACACAAGAATAACCAGAAATCAATAAAACTCATAAAATGGCTAACATGACTCTAACCAGAGCAATCGAGCCAATCAGGCTCTTTACCACATAACATAATACCAAATAATTTTCTTATCAATTAACTAAAACTAAAATAAATGCACATTTATCGAGGGTCCACACTTCCCACAAGAGAAGGCGTTCCCGAATTATCAACTCACAAGGAAGTGATTAACTCTCTCCGGAATCTGAAGTCGGTCCCTTGCCCTTCGTCGATGGTTCTTTACCTAGAAAGGAGATGAGCAATTAAAGACAAATTAAATATAACTAACTATTAGCGTTAACATCCCTTTTCATTGCTAAAAACAAATCCTAATCGAGTTCGAACGAGTCGATATTAAATAAAAATGGCATGTAACTCTTTAACATCAGTTCCCAATCCCATATAATCGTTTCAATACATTAACTAAATAAAACGATAAAAAAAAATAAGTTTGAATTCGACATAAAAATTCTGAAATTTCCAGCTAGCGGCAGTTTACGAGAAAAATCATAACTAATTGTAGAATAATCGGATTGAGGCGTTTCAAGTGGCTACGGAAAGCTAACGAGTTCAGCTACGTACAGAAATTAAGTTTGCAAAGTTTCGATGGCAATAGCTATGTCAAAATCAGTTCGAACAGTCTGCAAATTACCCACATACCAAAAAGAAAAACCCCACAAAATTACAAAATCATGGAAGAAGGAAGCTTAATTCACACACCACTTACCTCAAAACAACTTAAAAATCACCTAGGATGAGGGTTGTAAGGGAGAATTTGATCAACAAGGGTTTCTCCTCTTCCTCTCTTCTTTCCCCTCTTTTGCTTCTCTTCTCCCGTTCTTCTCTCTTTTTTTTTTTTAACTTTAGCCTTAATAATTATATATCAGGCCATTTAAGTGGGCTGAAACTTTGGGCCACAAAATAAATAAATAAATAAATTTGGGCTTTCTAAAAAAAATATAGTTGGGCTTAATTGGGCTGGCCTTTTGGGCCATAAAAATAAATAATTAGGTTTTGGGCTTTCTAACAAAATCTAGTTGGGCTAAGATAGGGCTGGCCTTTTAGGCCATAAAATAAATAAATAGGTTTTGGGCTTTCTAAAAAAAAATCTAGTTGAACTAAGATATTATAAATTTAGTCAGAGATTTTCAATAAGGAAGATTGAGTTGGAAAATAGAGATGTCAAAATATATGGAATATTTAATTGGGGGTTGTATTTAATAAATTAAGGGTATTTTAGACTTCTTAAAAATATATATTTTAATTATAAATTAATAGGGTGTGTATTCAATAAATAGGGGTGTGTATTTAAACAAACCCTAAATAATAATACTCATTAATCCACGTGCAAAAAACAAATGTCACCATTGCAAGTGGACAGAGGGAGTACTAGAATGATGATCTATGAGACTCAATGTAAAACATATCATGTCATTTTGATCTAAATAATATTGATATCAACTCATTAAATTAGAGAAGTAACACTCAATTAATGAAAACTAAAATGTAATAATGGAACACTGAACTATTTCATAAATAATTCATAGTTTAAATAAAAAGCGATAATATTTTAATGAAAAGTGAAACTTCTAGCATCTTTAATAAAATGGATAACTATTTAGAAAATTGTTAAATAGAAATACTGTAAGACAACTGAGTTGCTTCATGCATTGCATGTAGAGGGGAAAAAAAGTCTAAAACAAGCCGGTAGAGAGAAAGTACATTTCAAAGTGCCTTGACATATTATGATTATTTCATTAAAAACTTAAGTTAATAGTTTAATCAAATCACTATTAGAAAGTGAAAGTGTAGGGCAGCAAACATGCATTTTGGTTTTCATCATGTATTCCATGTCACTATGAATGGAGAAAAGTTATGCCAAAATACCACATTCTTAGATTTCTCTTTTGATCACCCACAAAATTTTAGCTCAATTGTATACGTACGTACCTACATAAATCTTGTCAAATTTATATACTACTAATCGAATTACGTCCTTACATGTATCGAAAATTTATGATTTCACACACGAAAAAATTATATATATATATATATATATATATATATATTGTATCGAAATTCAAATATGTTTAATAATTCGGAGTGATAGGTCAAAATTTTGTTAAATTGTCGGCATATTTATTCTTCGTTTAATACATTGATTGGAAAAATTCGATCAGAAACATAAGAATGAATTTGATCGTTAGACGAGAATTTGATTTTTTCTCTTTGAAATTACTTCACTCTAAAGTCGTTTAAGGTTTCATGACAATCATCTGTTAAATAAAACGACCCACATAATTTTGTGATAACAGCATTTACATCACAAAAAATAGCATATCGTAAAATATATTTTGAGCTCAGTTTAAAATTAAGACGACCAATGAATACACAAGAAATTGATTAGGAATACTCGTGTTCTAAGTTGTATGCTTAGAAGTCTTCTTATACTTATATTCAATTGTGAAAATGAAGAATTTATAGTTTATAGTTTCAAGAAATCTCTTCGTGAATGAATTCATGATAGTTAATCCATTTATCTTTTCATGAAGAGATCATAATTTATACTCTCTCCATCCGCATGAAAGAGGGTCTTTCACTCTTGTGCACGTTGATTAAGGAGTATTATTATTTAATATGTAGTGGGTAGTTGTATTAATTAGTGGGAGTGTGGACCCCATATTTTAGTTGTATTAGTGGATGTGTGTGAGTCCCATGTGTGTAAAAAATGAAATGACCCTCTTTGGAGCGGACGATCAAAATGGAAAAAAGACCCTTTTTCGAGCGGATGGAGGGAGTATAACAAAATACACCTTAATCAAATTATCTAATAGACATAATTTCAAGACGACTTTTACATTCTGTCTTAAATTTTCAAGATAGTTTGACACTTTAGATTTGATTCCTATATATCTTGATTGTGTTAGGGATTAGGAATGAAGTGATGAGTAGTGGGTTTATGCATCCACATGCACTAACACTAAGACTAATGCTTTTGGCAAATTTTAAAGGTTGAGAAATGACTTAAGACTACCCTTCACAAATGACACAACATTAGTATTACGTAGCTAGGTTTATCTTAAGATATAAAGAGGGATGGGCACAAATACGATTAGTGACGTTGTTAGGCAACTTAATCCCTTTTTATTGATTGATGGAAACAATAACCACAATTCTTTAGAGGAAAAAGGTGACGGTATCCCAATTTGTTTTAAGTGTTTCTTTTTTAATCATATATTTAAGGGGATGTATTAAAATGATCAATTTTAAAAAAATAGAATAGACTCGATTTTTAATTAGTTAATTTTTTTTTTGATTGTACATATGAATTTGTGACTCAATTATACATATATATATATATAAGTATAGGTTATAACTTTTAAAAAGATCCAAGAATAATTTCGTCATTTTAGAAGTTTTGATTATTAAATCATAATTCCTCAATTCTTTATGATGGATATAAGGATGGTAATGGAGTAGAACAAGGAGAGTGGATCCTCTCCTGTTATGGGAGTAAATTTACTCTCAATGTAACATACTACAGAGCATGCTACAGTGAAAGAAACTGCAGTCAATTTACGGGAGAGGATCCACCTATGTAGAACAAGATAACTACTTAGATACCCAGGCCTATCCCGTCACGAATTAGGAATTGAAGACCCATGCTTGCTCTAATCTGTACAGGGCGGATACGCCCGCATTGCCCAATTTTCTCTCTCTTTTCAATTTAGTTTTATTTTTATAAATTGTAATAAATTCAAATACAAATTTTTTAATTACAATAAAATGAAGTAAATTTGATTCTTACATTTTTTTTAATTATAGTTATAACATTGTGTATTTTATGATAAATATAATATTTTAATAATGTATTTTATAATAGTTATGCATTGTTATATATTTATTTTATTTAAAATTAATTACTGAATTGCATGTATAATACTATACTCCCTTCATCTCGTGTTAAGATTTAGGGTTTATTTTTTTATTTTATTTGTCTCAAATTAAGGTTTAAATTTCTTTTTTTTATCAAGTTGTGTTTGTGCCCACAAAATAATTAATTATTCCATGTAGGGCTCACACACAATACAAATAGAATTACATATTTTACATTAATTAAATATTATTTCTCTCACCTCACTACACATTAAAATATTATATCTCTTAATCTACATGCAAAAAGCAAACGTCAATGTTAACTCGGGACGAAGGGAGTATATATTAGTAATAAAATACATTATTTAGTACTCCCTCCATATCAATGTATTCATTTATTTTTTGCACGTGGATTAAGCAATATTGTTATTTTATGTGTAGTTGTATTAGTGGAGAGTGTGAGTCTTATATTTTTTTGTATTAGTGGAGGGTATGAGTCTCATATGTCTAAAAAGGGAATATGATAGATTAAGGGTGGACAACCCAAAATAATAAAATAGATAGATTAATGATGAATGAAGGGAGTTAATAAAACATGGAGTACTAATAAATTAAGGGGTTGCTTGGTTGGGAATAATAATAGGGGTTAATGGGAATAGATGAATATTAATTCACATTGTTGATGCTTAGTGATATCCATTACAATTTAACAATAGTACGTATTCAAAAATTTATACAATGACGTCATCTTTTATCACAAAAATTTATGCCCACATATTGTGTAATTGAATGGATCATACTCCTATTTTATTTTCAATTCAAAAGAACATGACTAATTTTTATTCTAAATTTATAAGAACAAGTATAGAACAATAGGCGAAAAATATGTTGATTTAAATGTATATCAATCAATTACGTTACAATTTGTATGAAAGGATAAAGTACTAAAGATAGTATAAAGAAAGGGTAGAAGAGGAATGATATTACACCAGAAATACAAAATAAAAGAAGTAAAAGCAAAATATCTTCTAACAACTTCAATTTTCAAGAGAGGTGAAGTCAATTAGAATAAAATTCTTTTCGCAAGAGGAAACACATCCCGATACTGTTCCGGTCTAGGAAGCAAATGTTTTGAGCATACATATGCTAGTTTGTTGGTGGTGTATTGGAATGTATGTTGAATGACTCTATTTATAGATGTACCATTCTACTCAGTCATAATGGCGGCGAGCGTTGATTGCGGTGGATTAATTACTGAATGGCATGAATTTCTCTAATTCAGCAATGGAGGAGTTTTGTCCCTCATCCAAGTTCAACGAACGTGCTTGTAAAGAGAGTTCAAGCTTTACAGATCATACAATTTGATTGGGTTCGTGTCCAAGTATGAAAGGATTCCTTTTCCTCATTCATATATATTTACTGAGTATTAATCCACATTAGTTCCATATAACCTCTCTAGGGTTCGGGCCCAATCCCAGTTAAAATGTAATTTAATACGATTATTATAAAGCAAACTAGGATATGTAAATTTTGTATATTAGTAATATATTATTAGTTCGCAATTTATAGTGATAATGACTATAAAATATCAACAAATATATAATAGTATATTATATTATGTATAAATATTAAAATTTTTAGGTTGTTCCAGTAATTAGTTGTACTAATACTAAATTTGTGTATAATTGGTATCCTCAAGTCTCACTCTATAAATTATAGTGTATTCTATTCGTCCAGCAATTACGTTTATTTATTTATTTTAAATTACAAAATACAAATAACGTGGGTCTAAATTTGAAGAACATGGAGAGTCTTTCATTTGTCCATAAAAATAGTCTCGCTCACTTATCACACAATTAGAATAAATCCTATGTTTTTTATTGGAATGGTAATAATTTACAAGATAAATATGTTAAGTGAGAAAATTAGCTTATATAGGAAAATAATAATAATAATAAAAAGGTTAGTGGAACCTAGGGAGTGTTTTTGTATTGAAACTTGAAAATATCATTTTATAGTTCTATTTACAAATCATAATAACATTTTCATAAAGAAATACATATTCTTGTTTCCAATCTCATGCAATAAAAATTTTACCAACATAAATAGTAAGTCTTTTAATTATTTTCTAAAGTAAGAGTATTGGTATACATCAGGGTTGGGTTTCAATTGGGCCTAATTGCATGTGCCCATTTGCATAAAGTAAAAAAGACCACTAAGCCCTCTGGCTGTCTCGTTGAACCTCATCTTTACATGGAAGAGAAGGGGGGTCAAATCTGGAAAAGAGTCTGAAAGCAGAGATAACAGCTAAAACCAAGAAACAAGAAACAGAAACAATATGGAGGGCCATTGCTATTTTCAATCTAGAGCAGAAATAGGCATAAGAAGCACATGCTTCACTCCATGAAACCAACTGATCACCATTGTACACTAAGTACACAAACTCTATCATGGCTGCCATTGATGTCACCATTAGGTATGCCAAAACCTGCACGAGTACGTAGGTTAGATCCTTCGCCATGCTTTCATTTAGTACACACGATGATTTGAAAAAACTCAGGACTTTTGTGCAGTTACAATTTATGATGAACGGGTTAGTTTGGACATAGCTCAAGGCGAGAGCAAAAGTGTGTCGCGATTGAGCGATGGTATATGAGGTTCGATTCCTGTCTATGATATAAACGAACTCCCTAGATCCTGCTCATTTAGATACAACTAGTAATCTTTCTCATTGACAAAGAATTTCTAACATTATTTCTTCCAGTCTAGGGGACAGTTGAACTTAGTAGATGATGATGAACCCAACTATAAAATAAAATCAAGACAATTTTGATTTGAATGAATATAGGGGTTATTCAAGTTATGTTAAAGAACAATGTATATGTTCATTATACTTTTATTTTATGAGGAATCTTTTATTATATGTTTAATTATTCACCCATCCATCCATCCATCCATCCGATTAAGGATGACCATTCTCATTCTACTTGATTTTTGCATTGTGGAGTATATTCCAATATATACTACATAAGATTTTCCATGTTATTTTTATTTATTATCACTAATTATCACCGACTTGCTTATGACATTTTTCTAAAACTATTCTATTCAATCATTGCCCTACTAACTATTTACAAGAATTTTAATTATAATATACAATCAAGATTAAAAAATTGAATAGAAAATAAAGCTTCATCAATCTCTACAAACATCTGATAAAAATAAAAGACAAATTTTAATATACACTGTGCTGGCTCATCCACTCACAACTTTGTCACACTCGCATCCCATTAATCCACCCTAAATGATGCAATACTATAAAAAAAAAATCTCTCTTGTATCAAATTCTACTGGCATATAATGTGCTCCCTCTCTATATATTTTTATTATTCATTATAAACATTCACTTTTCTTTCAATATGCTTAGAGAAGAAAAAAGAATCTCTCTTGAAAAATTGGGTATCAAATACTATAAGATGACAAAAAGGCTAAGTTTGGTTTATTATAATATAAGTTTTTTTCTAATTAGATTGGGATTGATTTATTATAATAGAAGTTTTTTAATTAGATGGGGGAATTGGAGATTGGATTTTCTATTTCATACTTTTTATTTATTGGTATTTCATGACATAAAAAAAAATTATATCCTACAAATAATAATTAAAATACAAGATAAAACGAAGTTCATGTCGTGAAATTAGGGGATAATGAAGTTTCTCATTAATACTTTCCCAATCAAATAGGACATAATTGGATGATGTAAATGGCTCCCAATAAATTCAAGATTCAGGGGGTTGGGTAGGTGTTAATTACATAAACATAAAAATGTACACAACATCATCTCGTGATCAAATAAATTCAATTTAACAGTCGTTTTAACGTAAAATAGACTGATAATGGGCTGTCACACCCTAACAACTCTGATGATATGTATACTCTGCATTTAATATGCCACAAAAATTTACTTCACTTCATTAAAACTCCACTATTTAACATCATGAACAATACTGTACTATCACAAACAAATCTTGGAAAAAAAAACTCCTAAATTTTTTAATTTGAAAAAAAAAAGAAAAAGAAAAAAAAGTGACAACTTTGTTTAAAAAGGGATCCTCTGTAAAGTATAAAGTCACTAAAATCCAAATAAACTCAGAATATTTGATTTTCTTTAAACAAATCATGTGACTTACTATTTTCTTAACATTATTTTAAACAAAACAACAGAAAATAGAAAAGGGAGAAAGCAAACCTGATCAGTAAGGAAGAAAAGCCATGGTTTGGTGAATAAACATTTGAGATAAGAAGAGACAGCAGCAAATAGTGCATATCCAGCAGAGACAGCAGTGATACAAACCATATACCTGCAAATTCCCATCACAGAAGTTATAGAAGAAGATGGGGGAGAGAGAGAAAGATGAGAGAGAAGCATTTGATACTTGAGGCCTATGAAATCATTGAACTCCAATTTGCCATAATCAGTGTTATCCTGTTTGTTGGTGACAGCAATCCATATGGATGCAACACTGAAAGGGATGAGAAATAATCTGAGTGAGAAATCCAGCAGTTTGAGGTCTGAAACATCACCACCAACACAACCTCCCATTTTGTGTTTGCAGCTGATTCAGCTCAAATATTGGCCCTTTATTCAAGAAGAGGAGAGAGAAAGAGGACAAGTAGTAGGGGAATGGGATAGAATGGTGGAGAGAGAGGGCCACAAGTGGAGAATCATGGGATGTCTATTTGATTTTGGGTTTTTTGGTGGGGCTTCATCCCCATCAATTTTTTATTATTAACACTCTTGTATTCCTTCCTTTTATTTACTTTTTTTTTTAAGGAAAATTAAAAAATATATATTCCCTCCGTCTCCTTTTAGATGACACACTTTTCATTTTGAGTTATCCCACAAAAGTTTGCACATTCCAAAAAAATCAAAAAGTAAAAAACAATCACACTTCCTCATATACTTTATTTAAAAAAAATCATCTATACCTAACATATTTTATTATTTATTTATTATAAAAATATTATTAGTATATAGTATATCAATTAATACAAATTTTAGGGTAATTCTTAGTTAACCTGGGCTCACCAGGTTAACCCAAATTGGGTTTCATTACTTATTTATAAAATGTATTTTATTTTTATATTTTATTCTTTTACTTCATTAATTTCTTTAACTTTCATAATTATTATCCATATGGACACGTGTTGTGTAATTTTTTCCATTAATAAAAAAAAATATGTGAACTTTATTTTTTATTTTAGTGTACTTTTTTTATTTCTATTTTAGCGTAATTTTTTATATTTTATTTTTGTTTAAGATAGTTTTAGTTATGGTATTGAATTTATAATTATTAAATAAATAAAAGATTATTACGCGATAAATGTGGAGATTTGAGTAATTTTTTATTTTTATTTTTGCTTCAATATATTTAAAAGACAAAATATTACTTAGTATCTAAATTCAATTTATATATATTTATTAAAAAGATGAATATATATATATATATATATATATATATATATATATATATATATATATATATATATATCATTATTCTTTAAAAATATATCATTATCAAAAATTTAATGATAATCTGCGTGACTGTTTTGATAATCTGAAATTTATCAGATAGACTGTTTTGACTGTTTTAAAAATATATCATTATAAAAAATTTAATGATAATTTGCGTAATTATGTGAGACGGGTTATGAGGGATCGACCGTTGTTAAAATATACTCATTATATAGGTAAAATATGTTAATTCGTAGTTAATGTATGTCTTTAAAAGCATGATGAATAATGAATTAAGTATATTTTTAAAATGTTATAGTATGATTCACTACAAACATACTCTAAGTATTAATATGCATACTTTATCTATATAACAAGCATATTTTTATTACATACTTTATATAGTATAAACAAATAAAATGTGATATTGGAGCAGTGAACTATTATAGTATAAATAAATGAAAAGTGACAATATTTTTAAAGAATAATGATAATATCTTTGGAATAAAATGTGATAATTAAAATATTTAATTATATAATTAATTATCATTATCAAAATCAGCCTAATATGTATCCCACTTATATTTAAAATATTTAATTTAATGGCTAAGATTGAAATACTAAAATTTAATGGTTGAGATTATCTTGGGTCATAGTGAATCATGAGTCAGCTAAGTAAAGCTCCAAATTTTAATATGTAATGAATAATTATATTAGTACAATCACATAGTATGATATATCCTGCCTTTGACATAGATTTGGCTCCTTGCAATCACAAGTTTAACAGTGAGCCCTCGCTATAATCCACTTGAGGCATATCCTCCGATTTACCTTCTCCACCAGTCCCTAGAGCAGGGGCGGTGGGGCCTGGTGGGGTACACCATGTATTCAATTTTAAAGATTTATTAGGATTTAAGAAATCCCTCTGTAATTCATAGTTATGTAGATTCAATGTTTGAAAGATATTGTTTAATTACTAACCTCTACAGATAGTTTGGTAATTTAAATAATAAATATTATTAAAAAAAATTTAAAGTGTATTATTTCCTCTGTCCCATTGAAATGTTTCCATTTCATTCAAAGATCCTCAATTTCTTTTTTTAGTAAAAGGGTCTCACATATGACCCACCACTTACCATTAATACAATTACACACTACACATAAAATAATAATACTTCTTAATCCAACGGTTCAGATCTCCTGTTATATTTTGGTGGTACATCTTCTGTTACAAACCGTTGGATAATTGACACGTAGGATAATCTATTATATACCCTAACAATCAACTCTAAGGGGAAATGTTGAAATTTTCCTCTCCGCATATGTGTCACTCATCTAACGCGTGTAACAGGAGATGTAACACCAAACTGTAACAGGACATCCAAGATCCTTAATCCACGTACAAAAAGTAAATGATGACTTTCACCGAAACAGAGGAAGTATGAGATTATTATTGAATTTTGTATTATCTTTCTAATTAAGATGTGAACTTGTTTATAAACGAATAAAAATAATATGTGTGAAAAATTTATTTATGAGAAAAAAATTACTCCCTCCGTCATGTAGATTAAGAGATACTCTCTCCGTCCCATTCAAAGAGGGTCTTTTTTTTATTTTGGCGTTCCACCCAAAGTGTCTTTTTTTATTTTTTACACACATGAGACTCATACACACCTATTAATACAATTAAAATTTGGGGTCACACTCTCACTAATACAACTACCCACTATATATTAAATTATAATACTTTTTAATCAACATGCAAAATGTAAAAGTCTCTTTGGGCGGAACAGAGGGAGTATAATATTTTAATGTGTAATGAAGTGAGAGAAATAATATTTAATATAAAGTGGGTAGTAGTATTAGTGTTGTGTGTGGACCCTACATAAATTAATTACTCCCTCCGTCCTAAAGATATTGACACACTTTTCTTTTTGAGTTGTCCTACAGAAATTGACACATTTCATTTTTAAAAATATGGACCCACACACACATCACAGTCACTACTAATACAATTACCGATTACACATTAAAATATTATATCTTCAACCTACAACACATTAAATTATTATACTCCATAATTTCAGTGCCCAAAAAAATTGTGTCAATATCTCCGGGACGAAGGGAGTAATTGTTTTGTGTGAGTCAAACTTGACAAAAAAGAAAATGTAAACCATAATTTGGAACAAATCAAAATGGAAAATTGTCCCAAAACAAAATGAAAAATTAACCTTAACGTGGGATTGAGGGACTATAGTAGAAAGGGATATGAAAACGAAAAATTAAATGTACAAAATGGAAAATTGTCCCAAACCAAAATGAAAAAATTAAACCTTAAAGTGAGACCGAGGGATTATAGTAGAAAGGGATATGAGAACAAAAAATTAAAGATATTGGTTTTTGGGAACCATTCTTCCATAAAAATTGTAATTTCAGGAAAATAACTTGCATTTTATTTTATTTTAAAGATAATATGTTGTCGGCCTAACAATTATATGACATTATATTTTAATTTTCATGATTAAAAGATAAATTAGATTCGAAAATTTCAATGTGATAGTATATATGTTTTTGGTATGAAGGGTTAAGTGAGACAAAAAAAAAGTGACGAAAGTGTGAATCGTTTCATGGTCCTTTCATCCATACTAAATGTATCAACTTATTTTTGCACGTAAATTAATAAGTATTATTATATAATATATATAATGAGTAGATGTATAAGTGAAGCATGTAATTTCAAATTTTAATTGTATTAGTGATGCGTTGGGTCTCACATACCTAAAATTGCAAATTGGATATGGGGACACTATGAGTTAAATTTATTTTTTTATCCCATACAATAAGTTATTTTGTTCTATGTATCGAAAAAGATAAATATTTTAAATTTAAATTTATAACTATCTACATTGCCCAATTAGAATCCCAAAATTATTGAAAACCCCCCAAATTTATCAAACACGTGTTATGCATGTGTATGATTCTGACAAAAATTCAAAATCTCAGCCAAAATGGGATTAAAATCAAAAAAATTTTGATAGTTAATATACTCTATCCGTCACAAGCTAAGATGATCATTTTTCCATTTTGGTCGTCTCATCCAAAGAGTCCCATTTTATTTTTTAGACATATGAGAGCCACACACCCCCTCTAATACAATTAAAATATGGACCCACATTCCCACTAATACAACTACTCATTACACATTAAATAATAATATTCTTTAATCTACGTGCAAAAAAACAAATGACCCTCTTAAGCCGGGACGGAGGGAGTATTTGTTTGGCTAATTATAGTATGCATCCGGATGCACCCTAAAATAGGGTGCACTCATATACAAATATAAACATAAACATATACAATTAAGAGCAAAAATGTATACTATTTAATTATTATGTTTTTTAATGAAAAATTGAGTGTAAAAAATATACAATTATTAAAAAACATATATACACTATTGAATTAAAAGTTATACACATATGATGCTTGTTTTTTTAATGAAAAACTTAGTGTGAAAAAATATACAATTATTACGAAACATATATACAAAATAGAATAACATGTATACAAGATATAATAAAAAATTATACACATGTGGGTGAAACCTTGCACCCGGGTGCACCCAATATACACTTTATTTATTTTGAAATGGAAAATAAAATCCTATATAAAAATGAGGATAATTCTGGAATGCATCCGGTACACCTCATTATTTATAGGTATATAATGAGAGTAGTGGGTGGTTTATTTAGCAGTTGTGATTAAACTAAAATTTAATCTAACGATTAAAATCGTTCAAGTGTATCGGTGCAACCAAATTGTAATCTAAAAATGAATGTAATTCTAATGGACAATGTTAAATGTCCAGAATATGTACATCCATATTAGCCTAAAAGTGTATATTTACCATTATGCCCTTTCACATACTCCCTCCGTCTCGAAAAAGTTTGCGCCCCCCTTTCCGGCACGGATATTAAGAAAGTGATAACTTTTAGGGGTATAATGATATTTTTTTGTAATAAATAAATAATAAAGTATGTTAGGTAGAGATGATTTTTTTGTAAATAAGGTGTATGGGGAAGGGTGATTGTTTTTTACTTTTTGCTTTTTTTGGAAGGTGCAAACTTTTGTGGGACAACCCAAAATGAAAAGTGTGTCATCTGAAAGGAGATGGAGGGAGTAGAAGTGTTATATCCTAAAATTCTAAACCCTAAACCCTAAAACTATACTCCCTAAATTTTTATACCCTAAACCACATAACTAATTATATTTAAATTACGTAAAAATTAATTTTTTAAAAAATTCTGGATGGAAAATCATCTTTACCGAATTCTAATTTCTTTATATAATAATTATAATGGGTTCGATTCATAGTATCATTCATGTACATGTACAATGAGAGATTTCTGAAAATGATAAATGTTATTCAGACTTCAGTTCAAGATGATACATATCAAAAGATCAAAACTCAATCAAAAGCAAAGCCTTAACAGATGGGCTAATAAAACACCATCAAAATAGCATATCTAATCTTACACCTCTAGCATGATATTATTAACTAACTTCGACGTAGATAAACATATTGAATAACCTTAAAAAATGGAGAGAGAGAGAACTAAATCAAACGAAACTTTATGCGTGCTTCCATAAATTTATTCTTTTAACTCAATCCATGATAAGATTGTCAACTTAATTAAAAAACTTTTGGCAATTTAAACATCAGTGGGTATTAATAATGTGACATGATGAGTAAGGAAAAAGAAAAAAAGTTGTATATTAAATTTAAAAAAAATGATGAGTAATTGTGTTGTATGGAGGACAGATGTAGACATACACGGCGGTTTGGAACCGCCAGTTTCGGTTTGGGAAAATATGGAATTGGAACCGAACCGAGGGTAGGCCGGTTTCGGTTCGGAACCGCCAATTCCGGTTTTCATATTTTTTTTTTAGCCTTAAAACGTAAAAAAAAAGAAAAAATTGAAAAAATCGCCGGTTTAGAACTAGAACCGCCGGTTCCAATTTCACAAAATGAAGAACCGAAATCGAACCGGAATATAATGGAGTGGGATTTTAATTGGATGGAGTAATTGTGGAAGGGGTTTGGTATGAAAAGGGTGCAATTGCAGATCCAACGGCTCACGTCTCATGCGGTAGGTGACCACTATTTGGATGTTGACACACCATCTTCTCAAATAATAAGAATAAGGAGTTTTTTTTTTTTTTTTAACCATTGACCTAAAAAGGTAAACTAACTATCCATTCCAAACTTAAATTTTTTTCTCTATCAATTAAAGCATTAAATATTATCAATTAAATCATTAAATATATTCCTATGTTCATAAAATAGTTTTTTTTAATGATTTGTTCTATTTGGACTTTGTGATTTTTGTTTTATTTGGATTTTGTGTTTTCTGTTCTTTTCGGATTTTTTCTTTTAATTCTAATTAAACTTTGTATTTTTATTCCATTCAGGCTTTGTGATTTTTTGTTTTATTCGGGTTATGTGATTTTATTCTATTCGATCTTTTTTATTTTTTTCTATTTCTGACTTTATGATTTTGTTCTATTCGATCTTTTTGATATACATATGACTCTCAATTCTTAATGAATATATTAGACCCTTCATCTTATAATTTTTTTTGACAAAATGTTCTATGCAATATTGTTAGCAAATTTTCCTATGCATCAGTTTGTTTATTTGCTTATAGTTTTTCTAACAAAATTTTCCATACATGCTCGATAGAAATCGAGCACAACCGCTCAATGGCGAGCAAAACTGGTACTTGCTCTCGATTCTCATCGAAGCTGATCTGTTCGATACCGAGCGTCGATTCTAGAAAACAAGAAATTCAACATGGCGCCTGATCGGCCTGAAATTCACCTAAAATTTTGGGTTTAATTGCATGAATTTACTTGGATTTATGTGGCTTTAATTTAATAATTAAGCATGATTTTTATGGAAGATACAATTAATTGCTTAATTACTTGGAAAATGTATTTTTGTGATTTTTTTGTTGCAAAAATGGGTGATTTTGAGGTGAAAACTGATTCTACAAGTAAAGAGGAAGATGTGTGAGAAAACGAAACTCAATTTGGAATTAAAACGAGTAAGAACGAGCCAAAACTAAAAAGTTGCGCATGTGCTGTCACAAAAATTCGAGCGAATTTTTGTGACTGATTCTGCCAGCGAGTTTTTAAATCTTAATTTTCCTATTTTGTTCATTGAACCAAATTATCCCACATTAAATTATTATCCTAACACTCCTCACACTCTACTATTATAAATTCCCTCGTATATGAAAGCTATCAACACAGTTTCTCCATTCATGTATATTCAGTATATTCATTATATTATAATTGGGGGAGCTTTTAAGTAAGATCTTCATTAGTTGAAATGGAGGGATCCATTTATTTAAATATTTTATTAGATTTGAATTTTTAGGCTTTCCAAGGTAGAGACAACAAAGAGATGATGATCTTTATTAATTTAAAACTTGATTACGTGAAATCTAATCCTACTTATTACTCATTTCGTCCAGCCGAAAGGTCTCATTTTACTATATTGGGCGTCTCATTCAAATGTTCTCATTTTCTCATTTCAGTAAAAAGGATCCACCACTACTAATCATATCCCTCTAATATAACCACCCAATACACATAAAATAATATTACTCCTTAATCCACATGCAAAAAGCAAACGGTCACCTTTGCCGGGACGGAGGGAGTATCTTTCTATTTTCTATGTTTTGGTGGTAAATTGATAGCATGATTATTGATTAAATTATAAAAATCTATTAATTGAATTTCGGCTTTGATTAGGTTTCATTTATGTAATTCACATGCTTGTAATATGGGTTATATACCTTTGGTATTAGTGCATTGTAATTAAGTTGTGTATTGTGTATTCGTATGTCTTGTCATTACTTTACCCTTAGTTGTTTTGCATGATTATCATATATGAGTTTCTTCCATTTATCACATGAGTGTTTAATATAAGAGGAGCATGTACAAGGAATCCTTATGTTTAGAACAACGTAAATGAACAATAGGGAGATCACTCAGGCCGGAGTATTAAACTAGTGAAGGGAACCCATCATACAAACATAGTACCTTGAAGGGAATAGTGAGTAGGATCGATCATATGAGTTGTTTCGGGATTGTCACAACATTCCACATCCTATTCACCATGGTAGTGGGGTAGGTGTAAATTGTGGTCGGCCTTACCATGATTAGCTTAAAATGGGAAATAATTAAAGCTGTTAGATAATTGATTATTTGATTGCATCATGAATTGAAAATCCAAAAACATTGTAATTAGATTTATTTTTCCATGCATTTTTTTATTTTTAAACCTCCTATTTGAGCGTCTCTAACTAACCATGATACTATACCTAAAGACCACGAATCCTAAATTATCATGGTTGATAATTTAATTTAGTCGCCCGTTCATACACGACAAAAGTACACTTAATCTTTATTTCACATAAGGAAAATTGCACGCCCCTTTGTCCTTGAGATTTACACCTCACCTTGTGTTTTTTAACATAATAGATTCAACACGAAAATGTAATACTTCCACTAGGTAGTCATTTTTTATTGAGAAATTGTGAGAAATGCTACTTTTAATAGTTGATTTTGGAAAAATGTTACCGGACACAATTTTTTTTGAAAAGAATCCACTTTTTGAATTTTTGCCCCTCTTCATTATATAATTAATATATGATCACACATTAAGTTGCATTCAGTGGTTGCACGTATGTTAATAAATAAAACATGTGAATTGTCACACATCTAGTCGCGTGTTACGTGTAAGGTCACACATACAGTCATATATAGTGTCGCTTTTAGGGTTGTAGGCGTAATCACAGAAGAGATCGCAGATTAAGATTAATTATGTCCAAAATTTTTAAAAAATGGCATTTTCCCAAAAAAGTTATAATGAGTAACATTTTTCCAAAATAAATTATTCCATCTGTCCACTTCTAAGGTGTCCATTTTACTACTTTTGGCGTACATTTCAAAGGTATCAATTTTTCCTATTTAGTAAAAAAGTATACAATATGGTCCACCACTTCCCTCTAATACAACTACACACTTTATATATAATAATAATATTTTTTAATCCAAGTGCAAAAAGCAAACGGACACGGATGGAGTATTAAAAATGACATTTTTGTTGATACATCTTTTTTATTATCTAAGGAACATAAAAAATTCACGACTAAAATATAATATCCACCAGGTTACAATGTTTTCTTGGACTTAAAATAAAAACAAAAGACTTGCATGATATTGTATCAGGAAATAACTTTTAATGAATAAAAAATAATAATATTTTAATTAAAAATAATACTTAATTGATGAAAAGTGATAATTGTAGAGTTATTTCATGAACAATTTATGACAAAAACTTGTGTGCCCCGAGGACACTGTGTGTTCACATGGGGACACGGTGTGTCCCTGGGCACAAGAGTCTCACTCACAATTTATAATCAAAATAAGAAAGAGAAATTGTGAAAAATGCAACATTAATAGTTAATTTTGAAAAAATGACACCCAACATAAATTTTTTGGAGAAATGTCACTTTTTGCCCCTCTTCAATACATAATTAATACATAATCACACGTATAATCACACATATACTCACGTGCAATGATCGCATATATGTTAGTGAATATAACATGTGAATGATCGCACATATGTCGCAAAAGAGGTGATTAGGGTTAATTATATCCCAAATTTTTAAAAAATGGCATTTTTCCGAAAAAAAAATTATAATGGATGTCATTTTTCTAAAATGAACTATTAAAAATAACATTTTTTATGAGGCAAAACTTTGTTTGCTCGGAACACACCGACCCCCCATTAAAACACAATAATTTAATAGTAGTTTTTGACATTAATTAATATTTTATTCTTATGTTCCTATGAGGGCACGGTGTGTCTCGACAACACATGAGACCAACTCTTTTTTTGATACCCGAAATAAAAAGTGAAACATTTTTAACAAAAGTGATTGATATTCTTAATAAAAAATGTGATAACTAATTAAAAAAAGTATAAAATAATCTCACTATCCAAAACTAAATAAATTTAAAAATAGTAAAAAGGAAGAAATATGGTTCACAATTTGCTCCTAATTCCTCCCAAGTAGAGTTGCTGCAATGATACATCGCCTCGTCTAAAATGGGAACGACACCTATTGCAGTCAACTCTCTCTCTGTCTCTCTCTCTCTAAATTACATGTATATACTACAGATGCATGATGATCACATGTTCAATTCTAATATATGGAACAATAGAGCACTGTGATCTCTTGGCATTGTCCTGAGATAGGACACATCCCCCCGTCAGAAATCCGAATTCCATAGGGTGTTCTCACCTTCACCGCATCTTCGGTGAACCTCCTTAATCCTATCCGCTGAATTACAAATCCCACTGCAGCTCCAATCGAACGAAGCAACACAGATGTTTCCAGCCTGTGCTTTCCACTCACAATCTGCAATTGCACCCACCGATATTAATTTAGCAAATACGGAATGGTGATGCTGTGCTGTTCTTTCGAACTTTGTTATCTTATGTTGTAATCTTTTGTTTCTGGTTATTACTGAAGTATAGTTTAACCGGATGTTACCAGGTGGTGTTCCACAACACAATCTTCGGTCGTCTATGTGCTCCACATCCAATCCGATGAACCATGATCCCAGCGACACGTCCTCATTCGTGTACTTGTGCAGTACATGTCTGACAAACGAAGTTATGTAGTGATAAGTTTGTGTCGAAACACATGAGAAGAACAAGAAACGAGTACACTTAAGTACCAATAACTTACTGGTTAATTGTGATGTAAGTAGCTAAGTCCTTAGAAATAGCATATATTTGCCCTGTTGCATGACGAAAATATCTGTTTCCTTGCTCGCCAAATTTCCAATACTCAGGTTCATAATATCTCACTCCCCTGTCAGTAGAACGCCAAATATATTTCAAGGAAAGTGACCAGCACAAATACCAATCTTGGAGAAAGAACTCAAGCAAAATACAATCTCCTAAATATTTTTATACAAGGAACTCTACAAAAGGAGCGCTTACTTTTGAGCAAGGACAGGACCAGATTTCATGCACCCGATATACACCCTGGGTTTTGAACGATGCCTTGCTAGAGTCGCCCCCAGTGTCGCTGCAGATTTATTACAAACATCACTAGGTGCTCTTAAGAAGAATGTTTTACAGTCCACAATTGTACAAGCATATATTACCACCTGTCGCTCCCACCCTCTTCATTTTTAGTGGGAGTGGTTAGAAAAATTAGTTAGTAATAAAAAATATGTAGGGATATTTAATTTAACTTCGCAATGGCTTCATAATTCCCAAACTCAACCTCGCAAGCTTTTGCAGAAACAGAAAAACTTGGGAACATTACAAGTATGTTTTTAACAAAATAACAAGAGGATCATTCCTTCTGACTACAAGAGAATTATCAAGCACTGAATAATAACCATACTAAACATTTTGGAAATTGATGAAACAGATATTTCCATTACCCCAGGGGGTCTCTCAGTTTTATACGTGTCCAGAACTTCAGTTCAGAAACCAAAATATAACAAATTGAAATAAAAATGAATAGTATATGAAATATATAAGATGCTTACCAATGTTAACATGTACATCATCGTCAACTTTTACATAAAAATCAGCATCCCAAAGAGCAACAGCAGTGGTAAAATAGGTCTTTGTCTTGGCTGATAGTTCAAGGTAACCCTCAACATGCTCCTGGACAGTGTACCAGCAAGTGAGATAACATTGTACTATTTGATGGTTTTGAAATGAGCTATCTTCTCTATGGTACTAGAAGAAATAAAGTACAAAGAGAAACAGAAAGCACATACCAGTCTTAAAAAATCTCCATGCTTCGCATCTTCTGCTTCAATGGCTCGATCAAGAATGCCACCTGACGTTGCACTGGTCAAAAGAGAAACAAAGAGAAAAGCGGGTAATAAATTAGAAATTATTCCATTTAAGTTGCATGCACATGAAGTATACTACTCCCTCCATCCCAAATATATAGCCCACTCTATTTTGCACACAGATCAAAGAAATTTTGATGAGAAGAAATTTAGTATATAAACTTCAGTCAATGCCCAAATAAAATGAGTATAGTGTTTAAAATAATGATTAAATGTAAAAAACATATACATTTGCAAATGAAAGTGAAAAATCAAATAATTTAAAATTTGGGAATCAGAGTATATGTATGGAAAGATAATAGCAAGAGATATAATTGGGATGGAGGGAATAAATTTAAAGAGATCTAAACTAGAGTTATTGTCTTGATAATATAATAATGCTTTAGACCCAAATTTCTAGAGCCTGCTATATATGGAAGGAAAAAAAAAACAGAAACATGGGAATAAGGATTTAAGAACAAGTTCTAACCATATTTTCAAAAGATTGAATTGATAAAATTAATCAACTGATGGGGAAAATTTTATATTATGTCTCAAAATGGTAAAATTACTAAATTCTCAGACATGTTCTTCAAACCTGTGACCAATCACAAATCGCATGATAATACCCTTCTCTTCCTCAAGTTTCTTGCGTTTATCACCTGAGTTTCACAAAGAACAAAAATAACATCATACATCCAACCTAATAAAAGTAGTTTGGGAGAAATGTATCAAGATAAAGATATACAATCACAGAGCACCTTGTAGCAACCACGTAGCACGCAGGGAATCTCTTCTCTTCCGACTGCTAAAAGCAGTGTTAATGCCTACTACCATCAAATATTTTCTTTTTTTGATCAATTCAGGAATCTTCAAGTCTTCATTTAAGGGGGGGCCTCCAAGTAAGGAATCCTGGACTTGCCTCGCTGCAGCTAATTCCATCTCCAAATCTGAAATTGTTTTATCCAGGGTCCTGCACATCGTTCGTGACCATGATGGATGCAATTTGTCACTTATAATAATATCAGATACATCCTAGAATTGGGAAGCTCACTGTGCAGCATGATGCGTCTTTGAAAGTTCCCGTAGTACATCTCTGGAATTACCTTTTACATCCTTCAGATAAAATGAAAAATAACTCTATTAACCATAACTTAGTTTTCTTATCCACATCATGGAAAAGCTACTAAATGGCGCTAAGTTTCATTTATAATGACTATTAGATTGATCGTGCAAGTACTCACAGCTTTTGGATCACGATCATCAGAAACTAACTTAAGCTTTTGGCTTGCCTCCCCAGTTGACCATGATATGTCTTTAGCTTCGGGCACAGCCCACATTCTGTAAAAGATAAGAACTCAAATAAATTATATTTGCATTTTATGAAGCAAAAAGAACCAATTGAGCAAAACGATGAGAGAAAATTAAAAATTCGTGTTGGCGCAAATGATACTTACATGCACTATCAAAAGACAAAATCCGGAAGCTGATCTTATTATAAATGAGAGGTATTCAACCTAAGTAAGCCGAAGTGCATCTTTATTAGTAGATAGATACCTCATACTATACCTCAACTCTTATTGCACTTTATTCTCCGATAGAATTTATTTAAGAGAGACATGAACATGCATGCGTTCATAGAGTCGCTAAAGTGAGAATGTTTAGTTCTGCTCATTCAGAAATTCTAAACAGAAGAGTGTGGATCTTGTTAAGGTGTAAAGAGCAAAAAAGGTCAGTTAATTTCCCCACATTTGGGATACTACACTACAGAAAGCTATGTGAAGAGGCTCCAGGTTTAAGATATAAGTCGTTCATGCTCAAAGTTAAATCATAAATTGGCTTTTCAAAATTTGACAATACTGAATTGTGACATTATTCTGTCTTGAGTTTATGAGGAAAGAGATAGTTTTAAATTTGTGTTCAAACCAAGCTACCAAAAAGGCCTGAAAACATGCATCTAATTACCTAAGTTAGCTCATAATCTCACAATTTCAGTTTACCACATGATCATCATTGCACATATGAATCATTTGAATTTCCACAATGATCTCATACATTTCCATGGACTACAAATCCATAAAGTATGCTTAATGCTATCTTTCCATAAAAACAAATCCATAAAGTATGATTAAAGCCATCTTTGCATTAAAGAAAAACTACAAAAGTCTACTATCATAGCCATCAATAATCAACAATATAAAGGTATGGTCCCTTAATCTTCATCCATAAAATGGTAAGTCTCATAAAACTTACATGATTAAAACCTAAATTCATTAGAAAAATCATAGACCAACCTGTCGGTGAAGACCATCCCAGCACAAAAGCAAAAAATGCAGAGAAGAATAGTGAGTTTTCTAGAAACACCACTTTTGGAAGATTGCTCCACTCCTCTGCTCTTCATAACCATTATGCTCTTTTCCACTAAATATTAACTTAAGCACAAATTCATCTCCAGTATGAAGATCCCAGCTACCAAAATCAAGAAAAACAGATCTAAATAAAAGCTCTATAATTTCACAGGGCACCCACCAAATTGAAGTTCAAACCCCCCAATTCAACAAAAACGAAGATTATAGAGAAGATTCCACAGCACCATTAGGCACTAGATATCAGCAGAAAGGAAAACCCTCCAATCAGTTACTCTCAAGTCAATGGGATTTCAAGAAATGCGATGACTTCTTCCAGAGTCGTAGGTCAATCAAAATAAGCTAATTCGACCTTCGTGTTGTTCAAATTTAATGGTTACTTCAGTGAGAATTGAATCTGAAATCGACAAAAAGGGGAAATGAGGAACAGAGCAAAGGTACGGTTAATGTGGCGATGGATTTGGAAGTCTGAACTGCCCATGAACACATGACACCACAACTTCCATGTGGCAGAGTTGACATGTCGGTGGACTGATCGCAGCCGTTGATTTCTATGTAGACTAAATTTGTTGCCAAAATATTTTTCGGATCGAATATTAAGTCAGGAGTCATATCACATCTAACTTTTTCCATGTTGAAAAAATGATCCTAAAGATAAAACCCTTTAAACACAGAATTCCAACTAGCTGCCGGTTTAGGTTTGCAATCGTCGTGGACATAAGAATCGAAACCGAATTGATTATAAGAGGATCCACATCGATGGTATATATTTTAGTTTAAATGGATTTTTGAATTAAACTATTTAATGTGATTATGAGTTTAAATTAAAACACCACAGTTCAATCCAATAAACCAAATTTATTTACAAATTCAACTTATGGTGTGCGTGAGGGACATCACACAACTTCCAATGGAAAGTGCACTATACGTTTATAGAAAGAAGGTGGAGTTGTAGACAGTGGTGAGTCACTGACAAAATTGATTTATTATCAATTCATCAATTTATTAAATGTAGATTTTTTTAAGTTGTTTTCCAAAAATAATTTATTGAAAATACTTATACTATATTTTTATTCTGTTGTTTGATTTAAGTATTCTTATAATTTTTCTAGAATTTTTATAAACATACTTATACTATATTTTTTTTTCAATAAAATTAAATTTTTATGAAGTAATTTTACATTTAATTTCTTAATATTTATTGTATACCTATTTTTAACAAATTAAAATAACTTAATTGAGTTATTATCAAAATATTTTAAAGATAATTGTTTATGTATTATTATTATTTTATTCTATCTTATTTCTTAACCATAAATCCTTAAAAGCTTTTTTCTGTAGGACTTATAATTAATATGTATTATCACTAATATATTTTTATTGTTACATTAATATTATTATTTAAATTTACATATAATGGAAAGAATTGATCCAAACACATTCAGTGATGACATTTAATCTCTGTCAGAAAAAATGTTATATAGCCGTTGAGCCAACGGTAATTTTTTAGAAAAAATTCTATAAATATGAGGTAAGAAATTTATTTTAAATACATATATACCACAACATTCTATTTCTTCCATCACAAAAAATTTCTACTCTATCATTTTTCTTATTATTCTTCTTGATTTAAAGTCTACTCACATGGATAAAAATAATAGTGGGTTTTTTAGAATTTTTTTTGGATTCTCAAAATATATCCGATGAATCATTTTTTTCTCCAAGTTCACAAGTTCCACAAAATTTTCTATTCAATCAATCTACTCAATTTCCATCCTTAACTCCAGAAACACAATTTTATAACAATCTTACTCAAGTAGAGATAGAAGAGCATGGTGAAGGCGGTGCTAGTAGTAAAACACATTTGGCAACTTCGTGCTAATTTAGTTCAACACATTTGGCAACGCTTTGGTAACAATTAATAATTTTTTATTTTCTCGTACTATGCATAGTCCTAATTATTATACTCATTTACTTTTTTGTATTATGCATTGTCTTAAATATCTTCTCCTACAGTGATGTTCAAAGCATATTGAAAATCCCAATTCGAAGAACCTCGTCACCTGATCAGTTAACATGGAAGTACGCCAAGAATAGAATTTACTCTGTCAAATCGGGTTACTATACAAATTTGGATCCACCTAGTCAAGTTAGTGGAGATAGAAAAACATGGGAGTGGGCATGGAAAGTTGATATCACCCCAAAAATCCAGGTTTTTCTATGGCGTTGCTTAAAAGGGATTTTACTAGTAAGCATTAATCTCATCAGTAGGTTCACAGACGTCGATCCGATGTGTCGTCGATGCAATGGTGATATTGAAATGGAAGAACATGCTTTAAGAGACTGCCTGTGGGTTCGAAAGTTGTGGAAGATATCCTATTTGAAGCTTGACATGGACAACACCCCAAACCCTGAACCACTACCACCCCTTGCAAATTGGATAATGTCTACAACTGAAGGAAAACCCAAAAGGTTTCAACAGGAATTTGCTACACTCCTTTGGAGTGCATGGTTTGCTAGGAACCAATTCTACTTCCAGAAAAAAGAAATGGAGCGGATCATGTAGCTTTGGCCTCTCATTGCCATGTCCAGGATTATTTGAAGGCATGGTGTTCTTTTACTAAAGGCCCGACACCAACTGATCCAAGAGCGGATAGATGGAAACCACCCGAGTGTGAGTTCATTAAAATTAACACGGATGCCTCAATCAGATTGGGGGTAGGCACTAGCTTGGGAGGTGTAGCAAGAGAGCACAACGATAAAGTAATTTGGTCTTTCATTGAGTTGAGAGATCCGGGTTACACTGCTGAGATGGGAGAGCCATTAGCAGCATTGAGAGGAATAGAGATTGCAAGGGAGCAAAATCACAGAAATGTTATGATTGAAACTAATTCTCAAATTCTTTATAATGCACTGACAAACCACAAACCTGATCTTTCATATTTTAGAGTTGTGGTTGAAGACATCCTCTCTCTTCGCCCATTTTATAATCAAGTTCACTTCAACTGGGTTCGGCGGGAAGTTAATACCCTAGCACATAGTATAGCGGCTACTGCTTTTTCTTTCAATGGTCTTTTACTTGCTTTTTATTACTCCTTATCATACTCATGTGTAAACACCGATGTTCTTTGATTAATAGAAATTTATATTTCTGTCAAAAAATATTATTGTACTCATTTATTTTTAATGTTTGAACACATTTTAATTAAATTACTGTTCCTCTCTCTCTCTCTCTCTCTATATATATATATATATATATATATATATATATATATATATATATATTTATTTATTTTAAGTTTATATAATATAAATATATAATTTATTTAAAATAAATTAAATTAGGTGTAATCATAATTCATGTAATATATATTAAATGAATATATAAGAGTATTATATTTAGTTATATTATGTAGTATAAAAAGTGAAATAGTGGGTCACATGAATAAATAGTTTAAATTGAAAAATGAATGTGGGTGTTAGTTGAGTTTAATGGGGAAATGTGTAAAAGTGAATTGAGTGGATATTTGAGTTTAAACTGAATAACGGATGCGGATGCTCTAAGTAGTTTTGGTTCTGGTTCGAAATCTCGCCCATTGTTGGTTCTTCTTTTATAAGTTTGATTCCATGCCTTTTCAAAAAAAAATCTTGGATTTCGATTCCATGAAATATAAATAACCGAACCGAAATATATTCTGATTCCTATTTGAACCATCATTTCCCAATTTTGTGGTGCATCTCTAATTCCAATCAATTTTTTTTTAAAAAAAGACAAAAATTAGTATGGATCAAGTATCATGATGAAATTAGGGTTACTCATCTTTATACTACTAAATGAGAGTTTTAGCTAATCCAATGTGTCAATCTCTCATCATTCTAAGTTTTACGTGGCACCTCCTCAAGATTTCAATGCTGATTTGTCAATTTTTTTTAGCTTTCTCCAAATTTTCAACGCTGAGTTGCAAGTTTTTCAATGTTGCTTCTCTCCTCTTATTATTATATTATTATTATTATGGGTCTTTTTCTTTAACGTAAAAACTCTCAGCAATATTGATTTCTCCTTCTTATTCTCTTACCCAGTTACCCTGCTCCTTCCTCTTCTCTCCACAATCCATCTACCCCACGCCTCTTCCACTTCTCTACATGATATTCAGAAAATTATCAGAAATTACATCGGACATCGCTTCTCCTATCTTTCGACTAAGTCGTGATCTACAACTGAAATTTGTATAATTTCTACGATGATGTAGGACCTGGGTCTGCAGTAGAGATGTTGTACGTTGTTAATCTGTTCAAGATTTTGATAATATTTGTTCAAGTGGCTTTTATCTTGAAATAATAGAGTTTATTAAGATTATTCGATTAGCTCATTCATTTTTCTACTTTTGTTTTCAGTGTTGGGGAGGTTTCATCCCCTCTCTATCCATGATGTATTAAATTTTCAGGTATTTTTTCTCTCTTTTTTCCTTTTGTTATTATAATGTCTTATTAAAATTGCAAAAATGAAAAGAAAATATAAGTAGGAGATTATGTTAGTGCTCTTCGGTTTGCCAACACACAGCAAGTTGATGAGTTTTCTTAAGTATTAATGTATTACATACCTTATTTTACTGTTTTCACTTTTGCAACAGGTATAACAATGGTGTTTTCTCTTTGTAATTAGGTACCATAATCAGTTTTAATTGTATAAAATTTTGTAATTGAACTTTATTTTCCTAACAATAATCAGTTTCATTTACTTGAATAAAACAAATGTCATACAAATTAATATTCTATAAGTTTCAGGTGTGCATCTTCTATTTGGTTTTTCAATCCCTTAACACAGTTGGTATTGTTCTCTTTCATTAAAGTTTAATCAGTTTAAAGTGTTTTTATTTCATAAATCTAATCGTAAGAGATTTTCATCCTAAGGCTTTGTTAGGATTTTAGTTTTCTTATGCAATGTTTTCTTATTGAGGATAATATGGATTTATCATTTATATATTCAGTGTTTTGTTCTTTTTGGTCTATAGAAAGCAGAAGATTAGGATTTTGGGGTCCATGGGAATCCAATTATCAGTTCATAACTCACCAAGGGATTGCTTATTTTCTGAATTTTATACTTTGTAATTGTCACTCCATTTTAATATGATTTCAGTTTATTTAATTAGAAATTTAAATGTGTTGGATCTGTTTCAAGCATTTTGTTATGATGTTGTTGGAGGGCAATATGATTTAGCTCTTTTGGAGACTATGAATATGCATTGCAGTTTGTAGGATAGGGGAGAAGTTGGAAACTGATATTGCATATGTTTTAGATGATTAGAATGAAGTCTAGAATAAATTGTCGGCAGTATAATTTTTTGGCGTTAGAAGACTATGTCTAGGATTTCCTGGATTCTTATTTTGGCATGTAATTTATACTATAATATTTAAGGTGAGCAAAAGTTTTACTCAAACAATGTGATTTATTTGTGGATTTTATGATTTGGTCTTCAAATCTCATGTAAGAGTATGATGTCTCATTACAATTTTAGAGTGTTGGAAATTTTTGTCAATTGTGAGGGTTGCCTCTTTTGTAAGAAAGCAGTTCATATGAATGAGAATTTCAAGTAATTCTTCCTTTTCTAATGTGTAGGGGATTCATTTTACAAAGATAGTACGATTTTGGATTTTTTTCTATCTTTGTTGTACTGCATACATTAACATATTCATGGCATTTCTAGCATGCAGGGATCATCAGGGCAGTATATACGTGCTACACTCCCATACATTAGGACTGAAATTCGTATAATTATTATTTTCCGTGCACTAAACTTTGTAGCGGATAAAGATATTCTAGAACATATCTGCTATGATTTCAAGGAGACACAGATGATGGAGTTGCTGAGGCCTTCCTTGGAAGAGGCATTTGTCATTCAAAATCAACAGGTATATAGTAGCATGATTTTTGTTTTGCAACAATACATTATGTTTTTGTAGTTAAATGCTGAGATTTGTATAAATGTCAGAGAAGTTTTCACTTAACTTTGTTTCATTTTTGTAAGCTCGAAGCATGTTTTGGCCGGTGGCACTTGGCTATATTGGCAAGAGAGGCTCCACAGTTGGTGTAACTAAAGAGAAAAGAATAAAGTATGCAGTGCATAGATTTATATCTGCCATTTTAACTAAACTATATTGTGTATGTTAGAAATAGTTCCTTATCTTCTATCAGCTATACTAAAGAAATCCTTCAACATGAGATGCTTCCACATATTAGTACTGAGGAGAGCTCTGAAGCTAAAAAAGCTTATTATTTTGGGTAAGTTTAAGCACTAAAGATTGCTTATCTCTATAGTCCGCAACTAAAAGGGTATCCATTTTTCGTGCAGCTATGTCATCCATAGGCTCTTACTTTGTGCACTTGGTCGAAGGGCAGAAGATGATGGAGATCATTATGCAAATAAGAGGATTGACCTTGCTGGTCCCTTATTAGGCGGCTTATTTCAAATGGTTCTTACTTGAATTTTGATTCTGGACATTATTGCATTGGTTGAGTGAAGTTGGTGTCATAATCTCCTTCCATTTTGCTGCAGTTATTCAGAAAACTAACCAGAGATGTCAAATCCTATGTTCAAAAGGTCTTTTTTCTATCATTTATATTTAGGCTTTGAGTTTTCTAATATTTTAAAATCAAGGAATTTATGGTGACTAAAGCAGAGTGTGGATAGTTGGAATGATGTAAATTTGCAGTTTGCAATTAAAGTCAAAACTATCACAAGTGGGCTTAAATATTCTCTTGCTATTGGGAACTGGGGGCAGGCAAACACAGCTGGAACAAGAGCAGGAGTTTCTCAGGTCAGATTTTGTTTCAGGATCTGATTTAATTCCAAGTGTTTTTTGTTTACCATCGTCGTATGTATATTCCGTGCAACAATTTGCTCAATCGTTTGACGTATTCATCAATGCTTTCCCATTTGCGGAGACTGAACTCTCCTATTGGAAAAGGTGTGGCTCTCTTTAACCCTTTTTAAGGATAAGCTTGTGTATTGAGGCAAACAAAGAAATTTTTTTGAGCATCCATCAGAAATAAGGATTGAAGAAGACATAGTGGTGATCAATTAACAGATAAGGAAATTGCATAGAAAATTTTCACTTGCTGAAACAGTCAAACAAAAATGAAGATATGGAGAAATCATCACTCTACGAACTAGAGTTTAAGATATTGAAGGAAGCATTGTAAATATTTAGATATGTGTTGTCTCTTTTATTTCTCTGCAAATATATAATAAAATATATATATTTAAACAACATATTAGATATATTGTAATGAGACAAGTGACATTTATAATATGATATTTGTAGGGGTGTTTAAAGATGTCGATTATTTTAATACGTAGAAATAAGACTCCATGAAGATTCTTTGATTTCATTCATCCCACATACCACTTAAGAGTTGAAATACCACACAAATTAAATAACTTAAAATACATTTTAATTTGAAAACCATTCTGACATAATACATATATACTCCCTCCAAAAATACATTTTAATTTGAAAATGTAATTCTCACATAAAACATATAATATACTCCTCCATGCCGGATTTATCTGCACCGACACTGTAAATACGTAATTTAAGAAAAGTTATTTTTTGATTAACTTTATTGATTTTTTAAGGGTATTGTAGTATATTTAGGTAATAAATAAACGAGAGTTGGGAGACTTTGCCCATTTGGATTTACGAAAAAAAAATTATGCCATAAATTTAGTGATAAAAGTTATAGTGCCTAATCTTACACAGATATCCTAGACACGGTTTATGAATAGATAAAAATAAATGACTCGATTTTATATATTTTTATGACTCGATTCGGTTAAAGTTTTAAATTGAGTTATCAATTGAGTCAAGAGTATTTGTTCTTTTAGGACATTTTAAAACTTATAACTAAAAATGTGGCAAACAAAGTTTTTGTAATATTCATATGAGTACAGTAAAATTTTGCCCATAAATAAAACATAAAGTATATTATGTATGTTAGGTGTGAGTAGTATTTTTTAAACTATTATGACTTTTTGAGGTTATGGATTGATGTGGTGTTCCCTTATTTTGTGATGAAAATAAGTGTAGTACGAACGAAAACAGAAAGTGTGAAGATAAGCGTGGGATGAAAGAGTAATATATATTTTAGTTATTACCTAAAAGTATTTAATGTAATAAACCCAAAAAAATAAATGAAATTAGCTATAAAATATTTTTTCTTAAATTTATGAAAGAATCATTTGAGTCTCTAATTGATTATTAACTTAACCCTAAACCCTAAACTCTCATTGGTTTTATATTGAAAAAATGTACATTATTTAATAAAAATAATCTTAATAACAACTTAGTTTTGTTATTAAATTTACTTTTTAATAAATAAATACTCAATAATCTCGCGTAGCATGCGGGTTACATACTAGTTAAACAATAAATTTGAGTTTAATATTGGAAACAATTAGAGAAATAAATCAAGAGCATCTCTCCCGACGTGGTGATAGCGACACATTTTTCTCTCTTTCTTTCAACTATCATCGGTGATAAACAATGTAATTTTACTTTTCAATATCCAATTGTCATTATTTTGGTTTTAATCTCCATAATAATAATAATATTAATAATAAATTAAATCACAATTATAAAATGAAATAAAAAGGTAGGTTGACCCGCAATTCATCATGAATGGATTGGGCCTAGCATATTTAGCCAGTAACCCATAGTGAACCTGCCCGCCTAAATTTGCTAAAATGTGGGTTGCGGCAGATTATAGGCCCATCCGCCCCACCAGGGACGGTGCCACGTTGGTGGCAAGGGGGGCGTTGGCCCCCTTCAACTTTTGCTATTTTTTACTATATATGTGTTAATTATTAAAAAAAAAGTTTGATGACTTAATGGAATGTGTGCTCATGCCTCGTTTGGGTGGTGACAACCCTTATTTTATGCTCCGTCTGTCCCACTACAAAGTACTCATTTCCTTTTCTGGATTGATGTGATCACACATGACCCCACACTCAACACTAATACAACTACCCACTACACTTCAAAATATTATTTCTCTCACCTCAAAATACATTAAATTATTACACTCCTTAATCCAAGTGCAAAAAACAAACGGCTACGTTTCAAGGGGACAGAGGGAGTATTTTAAAACATATTTACATTTATATTTTTACTTAATTATATTTATATTTTTCCATCACATGTATAATTATTCTTTTTTCACCTTTCATTTTCCAATTTGGCTTCTCAAACCTCATTTTTTATTTTATTTTGGATCTATTTTATTTCATTTTTTACATTTTTCTTAATCTACTTTTATTATTTCTTAGAGTAGTATTATTATTGTTTGTCGAGAGGAATGAGATGTCTTTTCTATTAATATTATTATGTAATAGGCCCCCCGGATAAAAATCCTGGCACCGTCACTGCACCCCACCAGTTCGTTTTGACAACTCTACTTGTGAATGGAGATAGTTTGAGTGCTACAAGACCGGTTCAGATTCCATGTGCTCTTTGGTTTAACATCGAGGAGAAACTATACACTAAAAAAAATCCTAAATCCTAGAGGCAGACAATAGTTTGATTTTTTTCTCTTATGTGTTAATCATATAACGAGTGACACAAAAAATTATATACGAAAAACAAGCCTAGAAGAGAAAAGCTCAACATTGTACCCCACATGAACAAAATCAAACTCATACTATAGCAATAATGAAAGTCTAAAGATAAAGCTTCGTTTCTTTTCAACTGTGAGCACCTTATATGACAACATATAGTCTTAAAATGTTTAATTTCAGTTAATCTCCCTCTCCCTTCATGGGTTTCTTCATATGCATAGAAGCCAAATATATACCTCAGCAGCATTGAAGAAAAGGTTAAGCCAATTATTAACATGCCATTGGTCTAATCTGCATCCTCATCCAGTTTCTAAAATTCCTCAACTTTCTCCAATGCACGGTCAAACAGTCGAGCCTAAACAAATGCGAACTACAATAAGGGAATAGATTGTTAGTTCTAATAGAAACCAGAAAGGAAGAAGGGCAGTGCAAAGCATATGATCAGATCTATATGAGGGACATATAATCTTATCTTTCACAAATGTTATTTGTCCACATTAAAGACGCTCGATTGATCCCACCACAAGGAAAATATATAACGGGCAGAAGTAGAAAACATAGATTCTATATTATGTGCATCTGCAGCAGCAACCATCTCAAATATGTTACACGCATCATAAAAGGACTCAAATTTTGCATACAGATCTTCTCTGTTTTGTGGAAGATAACTCCATGTTTATGGACCATAAAAAATAATTGATCTGTAATTGTAAGTTGTAAAATTATAGCGAATAAAATGATCAGCCAAACGGTCTTCATAAGAACTATGTTCATGACTTCATTCCAATACTAGCATCAACTTGAAGTATAATTGAACATAATTTTTCCATATTATGCTAGGCCCCATGGTTACAAGAGACATTGCTTCAACAAACAACACAGAAGTAAAGGGCATTAGACCATGATCAAATATACATAAAGAACCAAAGTGAATGAAGAGATGCACAAGTGTAGTGCCATTATAATGCATAAAAGGCAAGAATGTCGAATCAATTATGAGAAAATTCGAACAGAGGAGAGGCACACTACTAATAGTTGGAGAAATCAAACCAATAGGACTACATAAGAGCCTCTGCTCCTGCAACAATCTCTAATATTTCACTTGTGATCTTTGCTTGCCTTTGGCGATTATAAGCAACCGAAAGAGACCTCTTCAACTCCACTGCATTGTCCGTTGCATTGCTCATCGCGTTCATTCTAGACGCGAGCTCACTGGCGTACGACTCCTGCAGAGCCCTCAGTATTTGGCTATTCAAATACAGTGGCATCAATGCATCAAGAATATGCGCAGGGTCTTGCTCAAACTGATAATTAGGCGATAATCCCGCCTTTCTACCACCCATCATATGATCCCTCTCAACAATCAACTTCCCCCCTTTGGTAGTCAATCTGAACAACTCATCTCCACCAGCATCAACACTCTTCCCATTCACATCACAAGCTACTCCCTTGGATGACAGTGGAAGCAAAGTGTGGATCACTGGATCAGATTTAATCAATGACACAAACTTAGTATACAGAAGCTCAACTTTATCCACTTCTTCACTCAAGAAGAGTGAAAACACATCATCTGCAATCACTTAAGCTTCTTTCGAAGTGGGAAAGCTCTCCCCTTCAATGAATCTATCCACACTCACACCACCCCTCCTCTGAAAATACGAATTCCCCTTCTTGCCTACACTAATCAAGGTGTAATCAAGTCCAAGAACGCCCAATTCCGACATCCTGGATTCTGCCATTTTCAATACTGCGTTGTTGAAACCCCCACAAAGCCCTCTGTCGCCAGTGATGACTACAAGGGCCACTCTCTTGACGGGCCTAACGGCCGTTAACGGAATTTCTACATCTTCCAATTGACACTGCTCATTGATGTCGAGCAATACGTCGACTAGGGATTCGGCAAACGGCCGCCCATTAACGACGGCTTCTTGGGCCCTCCGCACCTTCGCCGCCGCCACTAGTTTCATGGCCTCGGTGACTTTCTGCGTGTTCTTCACGGTTTCCATTCTTTCTCGAAGCTCACGGAGCCCATTGTGAATAAACGGGAAAGAGGGATTCCGAGAAACATCTGATCTTGAGGATGATGGAATTTCGAGGATAGGAAATGGGGTGAGCTGAGATTGGAAAGATATTGAATTGAAGTGGCGTAGAGAGGGATTTGGGATGATTCCTGTTAACAAACTTAAGCAAGACATTGCATCTGCCCTGTTTTTCTCTTTGCAAATTCTCTTGAATACTATGGTATGCTCCAAGTTTGTGCCATGGAAGAAACGGCGTCGTAACTCGTTTCCGGGGTTTTACCGCCGGCGACGGTGGGTGTCCGTTTGAAATTCGACGGAATCTTTGACGGAGTCGGAGTGTTTCAGGTTTCGTCAACCTAGAAACCCACCGTCCAACAACCTCGCCAAAGATCGGTCGTACACCGAAAATTGCAGGGTATTTTAAAAAATATTTTTTGAGTATATAATAAAAAAAAATCATAAGTTTGCAAAGTTTGGTCTAGAAATCCCAAAAAGAAAGAGTCCAAGACTCCAATTAATCAATCAAGATAGATGCCCTAGGTATAGCTCAAGTGGTTGAGGGACGGTGGAAAGACCTTCCAACTGAGCTTGATTGCTGAAGGGTGGGGTCCTACGATTTACCTTCTCCACCAATCCCCAGGGACAATAGGAGCCCTAATGGTGGAGGTACACCAAGATAGACAAAATATGGGGACTTGAAATGACCCACTTAAAATACAGCCCAAACATCATGATAATCTTTGGGCCAATTTATCCAATCCATATCCATATTCAGACAGAAAATGCGGCAAGAAGCAGAAGTACACTCGTAGTTCATACTTCATATTGAAGGGGAATGAAGTTTGAATGGAAAATAACTATTGGAGAAGATGAAGGAAACAGTAAGCTGCAACATGAATATACGGGAAACTGATTTATTTTCAAATCCTCAGCTACCAATTTTTTTTTCCTTTTATCATTTCTTCTATCTCACTAATTGTATCCTTTATTCATCAACTTATTTCTATAGCTAAACCATAACAATTACTTTAGTATGGAATAAACAAATTCTATTACTATTTGAGGTTGTGGTCTTGAATACTTTATAGATTTTGAGTGACAAGTTCTAGCAAAGTTCCTAAAAAAAAAAAAAAAACTATGACCTACCATATAGAAAGATTAGGATAACAACTTAAAGAGTGAGGACCACAATAAATAATATCCTAATAAATTTGTACTAAAAGAAATATCCATCATCTACTTGTCACAATCTTAGAATGCAAATCTGATTTCCTATTATGGTTGAGTCAAACCATGGTGCCATAGTTAACGGAGTATAAGTTTAAACATCATATACGAGCCTTCATTCTTTCGTCTTCGATTTATTAGGAGTGTAATCGAGTCGAGTAGGACTGAGGTTTGGTCTTTTTGAGTCTCGTTTGTTAAGATATAATTAATTTTTTTATAAAAAGAAATTTTGAGTTCGAACTAACACAGAGACTATTTATTAAGATTGATTATTCGTTTGTTAAGATATAATTAATTTTTTTATAAAAAGAAATTTTGAGTTCGTACTAACACAGAGACTATTTGTTAAGATTGGTTATTCGTTCAAACGTGTTTGTGAATGCTTCTTCATGAACATATAAATATTTCATTTGTAAACAATAAAAAAAACATTTAGTTCATGAACACATTCATAAATATCAAACAATCAAACAAATCAATAATAAAAAGTACTAATAAAATTAAAAATAATACATACTGCTATTAATTAATCTAAATAAATCGTGTATTTATGTATATTAATATAAAATATTTATTTTAACAATAAAGAGCCTAGCTCTTGATTAATCAAACGCACAAATAAACGTTACTGTTCATTTAACTAATGAAATGCAAACACTTGCCTCTTCGCCGAATGCTACGTTTGTTCACACTTTACACCCTTAGATTTATCCGTTATTCTTCCTAATCTAAGATTATTTTTATTTTTGAAACCCCAAATTCAATCTGGCTTTTCTCAGTTCTTCATACAGTAGTCTTTAATCCATTTACCATTGATCTATACATAGCCGAGGGTTTTCGATTTTGAAATCGAGTATAGGCGTTATGTCAAAGCTGTGGGCGAGATTTGCAGGGTTATTCAGCAATAGAACGTCGGTGGGAATCGACAAAGTAGGCAATAGGTATTTCGCTAGAATTGAAGAAATCGACGGCGTCAGTTAGTGCCCATTGTCTCTACTCTTTTTGTGTTTATCTAGTACCCAATCTTCTTTTTAATATTGATTTGATTTGATTTTTGCTTGTATCAGAGAAGGAGAAAAGATGGGTAGTGTTTAAAGGAGAGCAGGATCCGACTTCCATTCCGGGTATGTTATGCATTCTCTAATTTGAGCACTTGAGTTCATCTGCATTCTTTTGATATTCCGTGGCAGATATGTCTTTTGATTCTATATTGCATACATATTGTTTCTGAATTTGTTGGTGTGTCATATTGGCACATCTTTCTTTTGCATCTTTGTAATGCTTCAATAGTTATGTTGTAGTTGAATGGATATGTTGGCTAAATGGACAGAGGAAAAGAGCTCCTACACCAGAGGTACAGAAAATGTCCTCTTAGCATTTCTTCAGTATAGTTTTTGGTCACCCATTACCGGTAATATTTAGAACTATAGATTGAGTATTTAGGAAGAGGTTGGATTCAATCATTCTGGATACGTATCCTTTATTAAAGCCTTTCTAGGTAGCGCAGAATTCTTTGGCATATAGGCTTAATTTGGGGGAAGCTCAAAGTTTTGTTTTTACAATTACTTGAATTCCGCTCCCCAATCTGTATGATGTATATAGTTGGGTAAAGTGTATTAGTTTTCATGGTGGGTGAATCCGGATAGCGTCACTTTTGGCTGAAAATATCTACTAATTGGGTCCTGATCTCTTTCTTGTTCACATTGTTTACTGTCTTTCTTTCGCTTATTTATTTTTGGATTTAATATCAACAAATTTGGGTTTCAAGATCTTAAATTATTGGACCATTTATTTCGTAGAAATAGAGGTAAAAGTAGAGTGTAGCAACTACTGTCTTGTCTTTTTTTTTTGTTTATTAAACTATCTTTTATGCATTAGACATGAGCAGAGCTCTGAATTTTAATTTTCTTGCTTCATATTTCCAGTATTTGTGCCCCAAAGATGGATTTTGAGATAGAGAAGTTTAAAAAAGTTGGTTTGCTTTACAGGAAATGGCTGAGCTAGAAGCAAGAAGAGAACATGTTAAACTGCAAGTTGCTTGTGAGTTTACTTGTATCTATGCGATTGCCTTTTTTTTTTTTTCTCAATTGGATTCCTCCTACTTGTGTGCCCGATGAATAACCACTAACCAGGTCTCTAATGTTCTAGCGATCATAAATGGTGTGTCTGTTATTTGGGCTTAAGTGGGTTTTATGGTATCTTACCTTTGATTTTATTTTCTTCAATTTGAAAATCTGGACACTGAAACTTGTTTTAGGATACGAGTAATATTTTACTGGCATGTCACATCATTACTGGACAAATATGTGTTTTTTGTTAGAAAGTAATAGGAAAAGCAAGTTCTTGTTCCCAAAAAAGAAGTGGTTAATACTTGTAGGTATGACTTATAAGGTTGGGTTGTATTGGGTTTCAAAATACAGGGTTTTGAAACAAGTTCTGATAATTCCTCATCCAGGAAATCTTGAAACAAGCGTACCTCAAATTATTATATTTCAAAGGCCAACTTGAGCTATGTCTGTTCAAATGTCCCATCACATCATACTTGCACTGCCCATGATTTTACCTTCTGTATCCTGCTGACATCACAATGATCAGCGTGCTACAAGCTATATGTGATATGACTTTCTTAGATTTATCATTTATTTACTAGCATATGACTCATTTATTGAAGCTATTTGGTTCAATACCAATATTGCCAAGTATTCAGTAAACACCACAGGAGTTGTTGATCATTGTCCCCGTTTAGTCCCTAATTTTTTGTATTTGGTATCAGTTCTCAAGAAGGAAGAAGAAGAAAAGAAAGCCAGGGAAGGCAAAGCCTCAAAAATTGGTTAGTTGTCCACCTGTGTTTTACTAAGTTTAACCAAGAAAATAAGAAAAGCTGTTTCTACTTCCTAGTTGTATGATTTTTGTTCATGAAGTTTTGCTGATTTATATAGGTAAAGATGTTGGCCCTGACTTGAAAAGTTTTGTTCAACAGTTTCCTGCTGATTCAGAAGGTACAAATTGATTCTACTTCTAATTAGTTGATGTCATTCCAAATTTTAACTAGCTTTTATGGCACATCAAATGCAGCTAGTTTTAACGTATTCGACTTTTACATATAAAGGATAGCATTATGACATGAAATTGTATAATTAGAAGCCGCATAGTAAATATTGCCATGCGGGGCATTTAATTTTAAAATTGGCTGCATAAATACGCATAAGAAATCTGATTCATTTGCGTAAATTATATCACTTTCCATATGTTAATCATGTTTGTGCTTGGCTAGTATTTTGCTCAATGGTTTTCCATTTGCCGGGTTTGCTGGTTTTGTTGTGATTGTTAGTGCTAGTTCAGGAATTTTGAAAGTGATTGACTAATATATATCACTGTCATAAAAGTAAATACAACTAGTGGACTTTTCCACCTGAGTTCATTCATTGTAATCTAGCTATGGGCTTTTTATGTACCGAGAATTTTCGTTTTTCCCATATGTGCGTTGTTAGTTTTTTTTCTTCCGTGTGATTTCTCACACTGGTTTTGCATAAGTAGGTTTTAACGAGGCCAACTAGGCTTTTCTGTTTACACTGTCTGCTCTTGCTTCCTTTTTGGTCCTTGGAACAAGACATGGTTTTCTTGCTGTTTGTCTTTGGTTAAGATTGAGTTTTCAGTTGTTTATATAAGTGAATATTATCTTTAGATTTTCTTATGTACAAAGGTGTCGTTTTTTCTGCTACATATATAATGTACTCTTGTAATTATTTCTTTGAAAGTTAATGAGATTGAAGGAGCACCTAACTCCGTGAATGTCACAAGGTTAGTATATTTTGTTAACTAAAAGTTCCATTTATTCTTCCTTATATATAAACTGATTATGGAATCAACTATGTGATTAATGCAGCAATAAGGCGTCAAAGGAATCTGAGGAACAGGAAGAAGCTCTGGAACATGTCAGAAGACAGCCTGAGTAAGTTCTTTTGCTTTCGTCAACCTTGAACTCGTGTAAGGTGCAAAGTGTTTCTTTAACTATTAATTAAAATATTCAACGTTATGACCTAGATTCTGATTAAATAGCTCTTTAGTCCATGGTTGAATTCTTGATTACCAATGTTGAAATAATTGTGTCAAATGTGGTACTTATGGTATGCTTAAACATCTGTTTGGATGGTTTTTTAAGTACTGGATTTGATTAATTTGGGTTTCAGGTCTTCGGATCCGACTGGATCAGGTGAATCCTTCCGACCAGGGACATGGCAACCACCAACTTGAGTCAGATTCAAGGGCAAAAACTTGTGAACATGGCGTGGGTGATGATTTTGGAATTTGTCCATCTGAGAATCTAATGATTATATTCGGGCCTGATTTTGGCAGAAAATTGATTTGATTTCTAACACAATCCGATTCATAAGAACTGTCGTCAGTTACTGGAAAGTGATTCACATGTACAAGTTTTAGAAGCTTGGTGCGCACTAGAATGCATGTTGTGAAGCAGCAAACTAGTATGTTATTTACATGGGGAACATGTAAGAGGATTTGTCTCATAAAATAAGATTCATGATTACTTTATGTCAATATAAGAATAAAAAAAATAACAGATAAGTAATATTTTATATAAAAATATACTAATTTTTGATATACCTATAGCATAATTTTTAATTTTTGGTATAAAATTAGGATTGGAGGTGACCCAATATTTGTATGATATCATTTCACAATAGGGCTAATTTAAGAATATTGTAGTCTACAATTTCTTTTAATCAAATATAGCAGTTTTGGGAGGGTGTAATTTTGTAAGTGGAGTCGCCACTTAGGACTGGCGACTCTCCTATTGTTCCCGAATTCCACAAGCTAAGTCACCTGTTAACAATGACTTCAAAAAATAATAATAAAGTAATACTAAAATAATTAAATTAATATAAATATAAATATAATACTATAATATTTAAATAATTTAATACTCTATTCGTCCCACTAAAATATATGCGTTTTGTCATTTTGGTTCGTCTAAATACAAAGTGAGCATTTCTTTTTCTTTTTTTCTTTTGGTAAAAGGGTTTCACACATTAATTATTTCTCTCTCTATGATCCCATACATCATACTAATACACATATCCACTTTACATTAAAATATTATTTCTCTCATTACTACACATTAAAATATTGGCAAAGACTATGAGACCGTTTCACGTAAGCTCTTACGTGAGACGGATATAAAATGATAGTATCATTATCACTTTCGCTATAAAATGTTCTCAATTTTTTTTATTTATAATATAAATTATTCATGAAAAAATTCACTGCACTATTATTTTTTTTATTGAGTATCATTTTTCATTAATGATGTAAGACTTACCATAAAATATTATATTCATTAATCTAAATACCAAACCAAAAGCAAATGCTCACCTTTCTAACGTGCCAAAAACAAATGCCCACCTTTCAATGAGACGAATATAGTAGTTTAAACTTTAAATATAATTTCCCTAATATAACGTCCATTCCAAAAGGTGGATATATTTTTTTTTCACGTAAATTAAAAGATATAATATTTTAATGTGTAATAAGATGAGATAAATAATATTTTAATGTAAAATAAATATGTGGATTGGTGTGACGTGTGGGCTCATATGGAAATAAATAATTAATTTGTGTGAGTTCCTTTTACAAAAAATAAAAATAAAAATGCACACTTGGTATTTGGACGAACCAAAATGGCAAAACGCACTTTTAGTGGGACAAATAGAGTATTAAATTATTTAAATATTATAATAATATATTCTTAGCTCGTGGAATTTGAGAACAGTAGGGAGTCGCCCCCTACTAACGGCTTTTTCACTTATAAATTAAACCCTCACAAAACTGATATACTTGATTGAAAGAAATTTTGAACGACAATATTCTATTAAATTAGCCTCACAATAGCTTGTTGTGAGACGATAAAAAGTAACGACATATATTAACATAAAAACGAATAGATAAAAAGTGATAATATTTAATTATTTCAAAAAAAATAATAATAAAAAGTGATAATATTTTATAGGGTAGTGGTAATAATATTATTATTTTTTATCTCATACAAATATTTGCCAAATATGAATTTCATTTTGCTTTTAAAAATTCAAATATGAGTTTTAATTGCACGTGAATATATATGTGATATGTGTAACTTAATTTCAACCACAATAAAATTTCAAATCTTACTTTAAATTAAAGTGTTCGTATTCAAGTAGTTTCCATATGCAATTAGGAATTGTTGTTGCAAGATTTTAATAATTTGCAAAATCAATAATTAAGCTATTAAAGATTATAGGAATAATTCAAGACAAGGTTTTGGCAAATTTACTGAATTAACTTCGCACAAGCCAATCATAAGCTTATAATCAAATTAATAAAATCATGCATTATATTTATTTAAAAAAATCCAAATAAATCTTGTGCATATCTGCTTAATTAATACTAATTTTTTTTTCTTTTTCTTTACAGTGTACCTTACATATTAATGCATATTCTCATGCGATGATTTTGGAATAATTAACTTGAACTCTTAATTATAAGTTGTATCTTTAATTCTCTCTATATAAATAACTACACACTGAAATTTTCTAAAAATACAACAGTTCCATGAAAATAATTCCAACCTAGAAAATGAAAGTCGTATTCTTCCTTGTAATTTTCACAATTATATCCAACGTTGTCCTACCATCTCAATCTTGCTTTATTACAGAGAGTTATAGAATTCATGTGCTAAACACACTCTCAAAAAGGAAAGTTGAATGTGCACTGTAAATCTGGGGATGATGATCTTGGTCATCATGAGCTCAATCTAACTCAAGAATATTTCTCTAAATTCTGCGAAAATGTCATATACTTTATGGGCAATGATTGGATTTAATTCTCTTCTTACGAGTCAATCACTTAAGCATATGATGATGACACACGAAAATGGTACAAAAAATCTGATATGCAAAGAAATATCCGTGAACCTAGTGCACCGTGAACCCAGTACACATCATATTTTATTTTTTAATCTTTGTGCATACAATAAATTTAACTCTTTCAAAGGAAGGAAAGGGTAGTCTATATAATAAATAAATTGGAGGCGGCCAAAGTCAAGAAAGTACGTTTCCCTACCCTCTCCATAGAAAGAAGGGGTGAAGTGTTGTATAAATACTACTCCACAAGACCATGAATTTGGTACCAAATAAGCGCATCCAACAACCTTGTAAAAGAAATCTATCATCATCATGTGGTGGTTCGATTTGAGATATGTTGGTGTTCTAATAATCAATATGATGAAATCACAAGTGGCCAAGCCATGGGAGTGGGATCCATTCCACGTGGCGACTCATGATCCCACGTGGATCAAATTGTGGCTGCTCGCACTACTCCTCTTCATCTTCTCCTTCGTCTCCATTCAAATCCCATCCCGACGCATGAACACCGTACGGACCAACAACTTCTCCCCATCTCTTGCACTCTCTTACATGGCCTCAATCTTCACCCCACAGCTTCTCTTTTGGTATCTTTATCCCATCATTCTCTCCTCCTTTATGTGTTCCCATTGCGTGATTAATGCCTTCTGGAGTTTCGTTTCCTGGATACAAGCTGTGCTATCCACTCTACCAAACTTCAACTTATTTGTAACTGCCGACCATGTCAATGTGGATGAAAATATGGAAGAGGGTGGACACCAGGTTTTAGATTAACTATAATTATAATAAATAAATAAATAAATAATTGGGATGTTAATTCATGGTTTTGTTATTAATTTGGTATTTCCAAGTTTGAAGATTGTTAATTTCTAATAGCCGTACGTTGAAGAAATAATAGTGTACTATGTACGTATTACTATCTCTCTTTTAAGGTTGCTTTTGTCCTTAATTATTGTAAGATAAGCGACTCGGATGTTTCGCACGTGTACTAAATCCGATTTGAATGGGTATCAAAATAACTTATGTGATTTTCCCTGCATGCATGAGTTCATAATGGCACCGAATGTTACGTGACATATTGGTGTGTGCTTATGGAATGACACGTGTCAGTGTGGACAAATCCAATCTCTTGCCCTAAGAGTTGACTGGTTGACTTAGGGTATAGTTTCTCTTCTCTCTCTATGTCATAAGAGATGTAACACCAAAGTGCGACAGAAAATCCAGACCCGTTCATAATAAGGAGTAGCAAAAATTTTAAAAGTTACTTATTCCAACTCAAAAAAATATTTATAATATATATATATATATATATATATATATATATATATATATATATATATATATATATATATATATATATATATATATATATATATATATTAAAGTTACTTGTTCCCACTCCAAATATTTTAAACTTGTTTATATATTAAAATATTCCTGAAAAATAGAGTAGGTTATAAAATTACAAAAAAACTTAACTATGATTTAATAGGGTACAAATTTAACTTATGCACTCTAAGTTCTTTTTTGTAACAAACTTTATTAGTTTTAGTTCGATAATGCTTGTGTGTTTTTTAATGATATTTTTATATTCAACTACGTAAATCATTAATTTTGCACTAAAATGGCAGCATTTTTATATAAAAAAAATATAAAGGGAACTAGAGATTAGCTGTCATATATTTTTGTAATTTAGTAATCCTCTCATAACAACTTTCACAATTTTCTCATTTATTTGTCCTACAATAAATTTCACACTCCTAAAAAACGATCACTCTATCCAACAACCTCAAAAGTTACTTAACTAAAAATATTAAAATACTCTCAAAAGTCAATAAAGTTTATAAAAAAAGTAATTTTTCTTCAACAACATGGAAGAGTAAATGTGATTTAGTCTATCGTAAGAGAGTGTAGGAACTGGCTCACAAGATTACAACATCCCATAATTAGAAGGAGAATTTATACTCATCGAGAATTCGCCATCAAGGACCTTTGGTTCTTATTAGTCATGGCTCACCTTTTCAAGATCCAACTTTATATTGTTGTCGGTGCTCTTCAATATTTGACCATCACTCGTCTCGATTTATCTTATGCTATGAACCTTGTGAGCCAGTTCCTCCACTCTCCTACATGTTAGGATAAATACACGAATAATTAAACAACAAAGTATTCGTTTATGCAGCGGAATGATCAATTATCATTCTCTTATGTGAATCTAGTAGGAAATGATACTAAGAATATAATGAACAATAAAGCAAACAATCACCAAAGCATAATATGAGCAATTTAACGTGGAAAACCTCCTCAATATGAGGATTAAAAACCACGGGATCGAAGTCTACCAAAAACTTCACTATATGTAAAGTCCAAGATTTATAAGCTGCCCCAACGAATGTTCTACCACAAACATATCAAGACAATCCATACTTGATAACATCAAGAAGATTAGAAAGATCTTACCCAACAATACTAACTGTAGTTCAATATTCACAACTCTAGGAACCTCAGAACCCAATCTTCACCGTCTAAAATAAACCTCTATGAGTCCTACACATTCTGTCAAAATTACAGCTCGATCAAACGGTTGGTTTGTGAGAAAAGACTATTTTCCCTCTACTGCGCAGAACTAAATCGCCCTAAAAACATGACTTCTATTTTCGGTCTATTCCCGTCAACACAGAGCTCCAAACACGATCTCCACCATTCAGAATGTAGTTCGACAAGCGCTGAATGGGCTGACAAAGTTTTAGCTCGATCCAACAATTGAAAATAAATTTGGATATGACCTCTTGAAAATTTATGCGCTCTTGTACACTCTCAAAACGTGAATAATGTTTTTGCCCTTTTTTTTTCTTTTATCTTCCTTCAATAACTTTTAGGGCAAGATAACATCAAGTATCGAGCCTACTTGGGCTTTACAATCTTATTGGTTATTGGACTCATCCACATATTTGGAAACCTAACCCAACACTAAAAAAGACTAAATCAAATACTAAATTACAAGATATATGAAAATATATGATAGCTAATCTCTAATTTCCTTAATAAAAAATTAAAACAAAAAACAAACATAATAATGTAAGAATACCGCGATAAGGAATAGTAACACTAATATGCATGAAAAGTAAAAATACTCTCTGTCCTACAAAAGGATTTCCCTTTACTGTTCTACGTCGTTTAAAAAAAGTTTTTTTTAACAAACTAATTTGTTAAGTTTTGAGTGTATTTTAATATTTATAAAATGTAAAGTAATGTTATGTAGTATGTTAGGTAGGAATAACAAATTTGAAATTAAAGTAACTTTTGAGGTTATCGAATAAATACATTGTTTTCTTTTTTGGGTGTGAATGTTTATGTGGGATGAGCGAATGAAGAAAGTGTGAACTCTTTTGTGGCACAGAAGGAGTAATTATTCAATTAAATTATTTTATACTCCATCCATCTCAATTCAAATGACACACTTTCTATTTTGGATTGTTCCACAAAAATTTGCACCTTTCTAAAAAAACAAAAAGTCAAACACAATCACTATTTCTCATACACTTTATTTAAAAAAAATCACACATACCTAATTCATCTAATATATTTTATCATTTATTTATTACCCAAAAAAATACTATAATACCCCTAAAAATTATCACTTTCTTAATATCTGTAACGGAGGGAGGGGTGGTGGAACGAAGAGAGTAAACGATTTATAAGATAGAATAAGAATTATATTTTCATTCCCTCCGTCCTGCGTTAATGTTTACGTTTATTTTTTATATGTATATTAAGAGATACTTCATCAGTCCGGATTCAAGAGCGTCATTTGCTTTTGGAGACGGAGATTAAGGAGTATTGTTATTTAATGTGTAGTGGGTAGTTGTATTAGTGGAGGTGTGGACCCCACTTTTTAGTTGTATTAGTGGGTGTATGTGGATAAAAAAGGAAATGAGACCCTTGGGGGCGGACGCCCAAAATGAAAAAATGATATCCTTGAAAGCGGGAGGGAATATTTCTTTTTCCAGCCACAATGTATTAATTTTATCATTTTGAGCTGTCAATTCGAGTGTATCTATTTTCCTTTTCTTTTTTATAAAAGAGTCTCACATGACCAACCACATACATCTAATACAACTACTCAATACAAATAAAAGTAATAATACACATTAATCCACGTACCAAAAAATTACCCTCTAATTAGCTGGAAGGAGTATAATATTTTAATGTACTTCATAATGAGTTAAGAAATACTTATAATAGTATTAGTGATTTGAAGTGAATTATACTCCCTTTGTCCCCTTTAAAGAGGATATTTTTTTCATTTTGGGCGTTTCACCCAAAGAGTTCCCTTTCCTTTTTACACACATGAGACCAACACACACCTACTAATACAATTTAAGATATGAGACCCACATTCCCACTAATACAACTATTAACTACACATTAAATAATAATACTCCTTAATCCACGTGCCAAAAAACAAAAGGCCCTTTTAGTGAGGGACGAATGGAGTAATATTTTAAAAAAATAATTAAAATTAATTGTTTTATGTACATCTACTTGTTATAAAAATAAATGTAAACGTAAAACCAAAATAACAAAAGATAAACCTTCTTATGGAGGGAATAATATTTTTAATAAAATAATAATATAATTAAAAAAATAATAAAATTTGAAACGACAATGGGATCCATCATTTATGTATGTCACTCGCTTTATTTCTTTCTTGGAAATGACTCGAACTCGTTCAGGAAAAAAACTATGACGGCTCAAAAGTTGATCAACCTTTTGGAGGTTTGCTGAGTCACTAAAATTAGACCTACCTTTTCTTTATGCTGCATTCCTCCCTCTCCCTCTTTCTTAATAAAGTTTTCACAAAGTCCAGGGTACACTCCTTTGTTTACTCATTGAAGTTTACGCTTGTTTTTTTCCTTTAAAAATTAAAGAATATACTCCCTCCGTTCATATCTAAGGTATTCATTTGCTTTTTGAATGTAGATTAAGGAGTATTATTATTATATGTAAATTGAGTAGTTGTATTAGATGGAAGTGGTGTGCCATATTGTATACTTTTTTACTAAATAAGGGAAATGAATACCTTTGAAGCGGACGTAAAAAATAGTATTCCCACCGTCCCTCTGAAAGGTCATCATTTTACTATATTGGACGTCTCATCCAAATGTCACCATTTCCCACTTTTAGTAAAATCGTACAACATGTGGTCCACCACTTACTACTAATACAACTATCCACTACACATAAAATAATAATACTCCTTAATCTACACATAAAAAGCAACCGGTGACGTTTGGGCGGGACAGAGGGAGTAAAATGGATACCTTAGAAGCGGACGTAGGGAGTAATATTTTGATATGCAGTAATATTTAATGTAAAATGTGTAGTTGTATTAGTATTGTGCGTGGATCCTATGAAAATATATTACTACTTGTTTTGTGCGGGTTTCATCTACCAAAAATAGAAATATAAATATTGTAATGGAATGCTCAAATTGAAAATATGTAAAGATTGAAATGAGATAGATGAGTATATAATTTTCGATTTAAGTTGATTTAATAAATAATTAATAGTGCTGGTAAGATATAGATAAATTTATGTCAAATTAAATACTTCCTCAGTTTTGTTTAAGAAAAAATATTATTTTTATTAATTTTTTTGAATTTGGAGAGTATTATAGTATTTTTATATAATAAAAAAGTAGTGTAAATAATGATGTGTGTGTTATCTAAGAGTGATAAATTTGAAATTTAAGTAAATTTTAAAGTTGAGAATAAATGAGTTATTTTCTTTCTTTTTTTAAGTGTGAAGGGTGTTATGGAAAATACAAATATAAGAAGTGTGATGAGTTTTTCTGAATGGAGGGAGTATTAATTGAGAGAAAAAATAAAATATGATATAAAAAATAAGAAAATATATTAACCGACGAGAAATGATATATAATAAGAGTGGGGAAAGGTTAATAGAATTTGTAGATTTACACTACGAGAGATGTAACACTACAAAAAAATTATTTTTTAATAATGGAATTTATCAATGGAATTCAATCCGTTGGTAATTATCAACGGATTGACAACAAAAATGACATTTTTTTAGCAATAGAATGTCAACGGATTTATTCTCTATTTTATCAACGAAATTCATACCATTGGTAATTACCAACGGATTAGCAAAGGAATCATTATTATAAAGGGTAAATTACCAAAACTCTCTCGAGGTTTGTCCAAACTACCAAATAAACCCCGTGGTTTGAAAAATTACCAATCACCCCTTTAACTTGTTTTTTTATTTGAACATTAATAAAAATACATTTTTTATTAAAATAAAAAAAGGATGAAAATGACATCAAGACCCATATATTTAATATTGTATTTTTTAATTTCACTATTTTTTAAAAAATATTTTTTAAAGGGGATAATTGATAATTTTTCAAACCACGGGGTTTATTTGGTAATTTGGACAAACCTCGAGGGGATTTTGGTAATTTACCCTATTAATAAATTATCAACGGATTACCAAAGAAATTATTTACCAGCAAAATTGAATTTTCATTACTAAAAATTTACCAACCATCACTTTACCAACAGAAATTTATCAACGGGTTCCGTTGCTAATCCGTTGGTAAACCAATTTAATAATGAAATTAATGCTTTTATCAATAGAATATTATGTTGGTAAAAAACAGTTTTTTAGTGTAATAAAGTTTTATTAATAAAGCTTTATTAAAATCAACAAGCCTAAATAAAGACTGTCTTTTTATATATATATATATATATATATATATATATATATATATATATATATATATATATATATATATATATATATATATATATATATATATATCAATTTATTGATTATAAGGATAAAATAGTGTTTATAATAATTGGTAAATGATAAAGTAGAGGTAATAGTTACATGAGACTCTCTCGTACAAGATGTTTTTAAGTTTTGTGGGGCGCCTGAGGTGGGCGAATCACCTTTTTGTACAATGTTTTTAAGTTTTATATTCAATAACACTCAATCATTTATTCTCTCTGTCCGTTCGAAAGAGGATCTTTTTTTCATTTTGATCGTCTGTTTCAAAGAGGGTCATTTCCTTTTTACACACATGAGACCCACACACACCCACTAATACAACTAAAATATGGGGTCCACACTCCCATTAATACAACTATCCACTACACATTAAATAACAATACTCCTTAATCAACGTAAATAAAAGCAAAATGTCATCTTTCGGACGAACGGAGGGAGTATTAGTTAAGGTATTATAATTTTTTTATTAAAAATATTAACTTTTTATTCGTTTCTTAAAAGTTAGAATATGCCACGATGTGATTATCTTAATTATGTTATGCATGATAAGGGTTTTTCTTATAAACAAAGTATACTAAAAGAAGTAATATGCATGTTGGATAAGAGTTTTACTTTAGAAACAAAGTACTCCGTTATTTATATTAAAACTTTTACTATCTTTTACGTTTGAAGGGTGTGATATGATAAATTAATGAAAAAACATGAATATTCTAATATGGCAGATGGAATATATATTGTTATCAAGAAAGAAAATTACGTATTCTCATATTTGTTTATTTAAATTATTTCTTTATTCAGTAGATTAACTATAACTAGCTCAGGGTGGACACGGCGGCGCTATACATTTATACACATGACTAAGTAATTAGGCTATGATCAGTGAATGAAACGAATTGAAATAAAATTATGAGAAGATTAATGAATTTTGATTTTCCTATGAAATTGGGTTTGATCAATTGAGGAATTTGAAGAGGGATCTACAAATCTTTTCTTAACATTTTTTCTATCATATTTGGATGGTGAATTAAATTAACGAACGTACGTGTTCATGATGATTTTAAATGAATTGATTTCAAATTCTAAATTTAGATTTTATTGATTATTATGAAATAATTTGGGTACTTACTAGGTACATTAAAAATTCTTTTATTACTATGAGATACAAACATACAAAAATATTACTAATAATTACAAAAATATATAGTGATATTCCAATATTACCCTTACAATGTGCTTTGCATGAAAATTCGTGTGCAGCATGAAAATTCGTGTGCAGCAAAAGTGTGTGCAGTAAAAAAAGTATGTGAAACAATAAAAGTGTATATCCGGCGGAGGTTCGGCGGTGGGTGGGTGAGGGGTTTAGGGTTTTTGGTTTAAAAGTGTATGAGTTTAGGGTTATATTTGATATTTTACTTTAATATTTTGTATGTGAGAATAATTTTTTAAATCAATGTATCTCACAGTAATTATGGGTACAAAGTGTATACCTAAGAGTAATTTTTTCAATAATTTTCAAATCTTTAATCAAACTTTCTGATAAAAAAATTATAAATAAATGAATTTGAAAATCTTAATGTGAACATTTTTTTAAAATTATTTTTAGTAAAATTATAAATTTAATGTTTAATATAATAAAATTTTATTATTGTTTATTTATAATAAATAAAATTTTAAATTAATTGTTGAAGTATGAATTAACTATTCTTTCATAAATTAATATATAAGACACCCAAACAATGTGATTAAAAAAATTAATTTAACATTTGTGAAATTCAAAATTTATTTATCTTAAAATTCATTAAATTTCAAATAATTAAATCCAAATACAAAATTAAAAGTTTTGGAATGAAAATAAGAGAAATGGGCAATAAACTAAAAATTAGGTCATATTTTTCCTTATACAATAAGAGAATTTTCTTTTATCTTAGTTTTAAGAAAAAAGGGTTAAAATAGGAAAATTATAATTTTTTTTTGACTAGGTTGTTGATTCAATTAAAATAAATGAATTGATTGCATAGGTTTACAACTCAATTGTACTTGTATATATTTATAGCTGGATTGTACATATTATGATTCACTTATATATTTTTATGACTAGATTAATACTTTTAAATTGAATCACAAAAGTTAAATCAAGATTATTTTTGTTATTTGGGCATTTTAACATTTATCACTAAAAATAAAACATTAAAAAAATTGTTAAATGTATATAAAAATTTAACCCATAATAATCCTTATATTTTTTGTTTTGTAAAAGTAACTTTCTTTTATTCTTTTGCACGCAAAATTAAAATAAAAAAAAATTGTTTTTGTTCGATACTCCCATTACATAACAAGGTATACATTGCTTTTTACATACGATATTAATTAATGAGTATAATATTTTAATTTATAATGGGTTAAAAAAAACACATTCTCCGTCCAAATAAATTGTTCACTCTAAACTCATTAATATGGTTGTCTCATTACATTTTTCACCCTCTAAAAATAATAAAAGTTTCAAAACAAATAATCTCTCAACAAATTATATTTTCAAAAATATCACTATCATCTAACACAGAGTATAATTTAATTTATCATTTATTTATTATTTGAAAAGATAACTTTATCCTAAAAAGTAAAAAATATCACTCTCATCTAATACAAAGTATATGTGTTAGCATAATGTTCGTTCAACTTATGGCATTAGAGCCATAAATATAGCATGATCACCTTAATTAAATTAATTATTTAAAGTTATCTCATCTGGTCCTGTCCTGACCTAAATCACTTTACTCTTTTTATCTTATATCATAACGTTTAAACTTTAAAGTCACTTGACTCCATTTTTATTGACCTAATTCCATTTATCTATAATTCTTTTTTGTTTTTACTTCTAATCTACCTTGGTTCCTGACGTGCTCACTGTTCGTAGTTAAAATGTTAATGTGTGTTTATGACTTCAAAATATTCGGTTAAACCTTTACGTATAATAAATAAAGTATTGCATTATATGGTTTACCTGTATTTGTATGTTACCATCATTGAAATGCATTTCGTAAAAGTATCACAATATATAAATAATAAAGGGTGACACTTAGTTTTAATTAATAATTAAAATAATTAAGATTAGCTCTAACGACGAGATCTCATCAAAATTAAAAGAGTGTATATTGGGTGTACTCGGGTGCAAGGGTGCACTCATATGTATATGACTTTTTATTCTATTTTGTATACATATTATTTTATTTTGTATACGCGTTTTGTAATAATTGTATATTTTTTTCACACTAAGTTTTTCATTAAAAAAACTAACATCCATATGTGTATAATTTTTTATTCAATAGTGTATACATATTTTTTAATAATTGTATATCTTTTACACTCAATTTTTCATTAAAAAAATTAACAATTAAATTGTATACATTATTGCTCATAATTGTATATGTTTTTGGTTATATTTGTATATGGGTGCACCCTATCTTAAAGTGCACCCGAGTGCACACTATAATTAGCCAAATTTAGATCTCTCATTTAGTATATTATAGAATATATATATAAAATCAAATAAATATATTTTTAATTAATATTTTATTCTTAATTTTTATAATAAAATTTAATTTATTACCTAATAATTAAGATTCGTCAATTAAAAAAATAAAATACATTAAATAAGGAAATTAATTGAAAGTAAATAAAGAAAATATAAAAAAAATTAAAAAGACAAAAACTTGTGTGAGACCGTCTCATGTAAGCATTTATGACATTATCACTTTAACTATAAAATGTTATCATTTTTATTTATAATATAAATTATTCATGAAATGGTTTATTTCATCATTATCACTTTTCATTGATTGAGTATCCCTTTTAGTTTATGATGTTAGCACTTTTTATCCGTCTCACATAAGGGTTTACATGATACGGTCTTACACAAGACTCGGTTCGGATCTCCTGTTACATTTGGTGTTACATCTCCTGTTATAAACCGTTGATGATTGACACGTAGGATAGACTAATCTATATCCTAACAATCAACCCTAAGGGAAAATGTTGAGATTTTCCTCTCCGCATACGTGTCACTCATTTAACACGTGTAACAAGAGATGCAATATCAAAATATAACAGAACATCCAACGCCCACAAAACTTGTCCATTTAAAAATAAAAAAATTGAGAAAACTATATGTCATTTTGAAGCAATCTGAAGACGATACATAAACGAGAAAAAACTCTGTAATATATATATATATATATATATATATATATATATATATATATAAAGCCCACTCAAGAGGCCCATTTCAATGAAGCCACGTTCTAGCTATTCTGCCCGGCCCATCATAGAATCCACACCACATTCCGCAAGTAGATGACCCAACGCACACCCTATTTTATTTTTGACCTTTTTTTTTAATTACATGTTTAGTGATATTAATCAAGGCAGAAACTTGTGTTCACCCAGTATATTTGTTTTAAATTGTATACATTTTAGTATAAAAATGTGTACCCTTTATTTTTTGAAGAAAAATAAAAAAATATTAATGAAAAATGTATACTCTTTAGAACAAAATGTTGTACCTTCTTAATTAAAGTGTATACTCTTTAAAACAAAATAATGTACCATTATCCATAATATTAAATTCTAAAGGCGCATAGTGTGCACCGGGCGCACGCAACCCTCACTCATTAATCAATGTGGGATTAAAGATGAGATAGAAAAAAAAATTAATGAGCAGAGAATATATATTAATTGAGAAGATAAAATATACTCCTTCCGTCCTATTTAAGTCTACGCCCCATCCCGACATGGAAATTAAAATAAGTGATAAATTTTAGAAATATAATGATATATTTTTTTTTGTAATAAGTAGTAAATGATAAACTTTGTTAGGTGTGTGATGTATGTGTGATTTTTTTTTTGTAAATAAAGCGTACGAGAAATATTGATTGTGTTTGACTTTTTGTTTTTTTAGGTAGGTATAAACTTTTTGATACAACAAAAAATGAAAAGAGTATTATTTGAAAGGAGACGGAGGGAATATAAAAGTGTATTAATATGCTTGAAAAAAAGTACACGTCAGAGGATTAATTTGTCGATTTTTGTAAAATTGATGGACCAATTTCAAATTTAGAAAAAGTTAAATGAAAAAAAAGTTGTAATCACCCCAAATTAAATACACAATTGACTTTTTATTCCAAAATAAATATTCCCTGCGTCCCGGGTATTTTTACCCAAGCACGAAAATTAAGACGTGTTATTTTTTAATAAATAATGTAAGAAAAAGTATGGATAAATTAGTAATTTAAAAAGAAAAAGTAAATAAAGTTGTTTGGAATGATAAATAAAATGTAAAAGAGTAATTAAAGTTGTTGTGATTGTAAAAAGTATGTAATAAAATATTATGTATTTTTACCATGGAATGACTAAAAATACGTGGGACACTGGAAATTGGATAAAAATACGTGAGACAGAGGGAGTAAAAAAAATACACAGTTGACTTATTATAGACTACTCCCTCCGTCCGGATTCAAGGGTGTCATTTGCTTTTGGGCACGGAGATTAAGGAGTATTGTTATTTAATGTGTAGTGAGTAGTTGTATTAGTGGAAGTGTGAGTCTCATTTTTTAATTGTATTAGTAAGTATGTGGTGATAAAAAAGGAAATGAAATCGTTAGGGGTGGACGCTGAAAATGAAAAAATAATACCCTAACGGACGGAGGTACATTTGAGTAGCATCCAAGTAATAGATCACATTCACATAGCCCATAGGAGTCGCATTTTGGTATCCAAGTAAGAGATCGCATTCACATAGCCCATAGGAGTCGCATTTTGGTGCGTGTAAATAAGTGGGAAGAGAGAGATGATGAGTGTGAGATTAGGATGTCGAGGTTGTATGATAATTGGGAGAAGTTGGTCGGGGCTGTTCTTGAGAGGGAAGAGCTTAGGTATTTGGCACTATGTGAAAGCTTCAGCAGCTCCACCTCTACTTGTTTCACCTTTGATTCTTCCCTCGGTAAATTTTACTCTTATTATTTTCCCTCTTCTGGGTTTAATTCTTTTCGCTTGGAGGTTGTTGGACTTTTTCTCTGTAATATTTTTAATAATACGATGCTTATTGTCATTTGTCACTGTTCTGCTTTAATGAAGAATGCCAAAAGCAGTTTTTTTTTTTTGGCATCTGAACTTGTTTAACCAAATCAAACTATTGTTCGTTCACATATTTAATTTTGATTGAATTGACGTTTGACAATGTAATAGACCTAACTTACGTAAGGATAAAGGATAAGGGGGGTAAAATAGAAATATTAAATCTTCATACATTTGAGGTGATCGATTTAAATATGAATGATTTGGCGAAAAAAAAAAGGGTAATATTATTACACCCGGAAGTAGGCTGCATCTGGGTGTACGGAGACTTTGCCATGTTCAGAATATAATGAAATTTAGGATGATGTTTTCCAAACAATTAGCATGGGCTAGACCCTCTGGCTGACTGGTAAGAAATTGCTGACTAATACTATTTGGGTTCTTAATGTCAATTTTATTAGTTAGATTCAACTCAGCAGAGTCATTTTTATGTTGTTAAAGTTACACTCTTGACTAGATGGAAATGACTTATGCTGTCAATAACACATTCATATTCATCATAGCTTTGTAGCATCAGGATCTCAAGGAGTTAACTATTTAGCATGGATAAAATGGTATAATTATCTCCAATTGAAGTTTGCTTTAATGTATAACTAGAGCATAATGTCCACTATTACTTACTCATGTTTGCAGTTGGCTGTCTTATCTAATTAATCTTGTATTGATAACTCATTAGCAATGCACTTTTCCTAGCTAGCAGCCCCAGCAATTCCTTTTATGATGATGGGAATATCAGATATGAAGAAATAATAAAAGCAATTAGAAAGTATCGCCCCGTTGAGCAAGGAGGAGTAGGTGTAGTTTGTAAAGGATGGATTGATGAGAAAACTCTAACTGCTTCAAAGCCCGGAATTGGAACCGCTGTTGCAGTCAAATGGAATTACCGTGGTTTTCAAAAGCATCGGGAGTGGCTAGTATGTTATTCTTTTTAAAACCATCATTTGCGTCTTGCCTAATTTATCTGTGGGATCTTCTTACATGCCATATAACTTTTGTAGAAGGACATGAAGTATTTGACCCAACTTCAGCATCCAAACCTGGTTAAAGTTATTGGGTATTGCTTGGAGAAAGACAACATGATAACGGTATTTGAGTTCATGCACAAAGGAAGCTTGGACTGTCACTTGTTTCGTGGTAACTTTTGTGGTCTCTATATCCTTTCGAAAGATTTACATATCTGAGAGCACATGAAACTGATCATCGAAAACCAATTATTCTTACAGCTTGTTGATCTTCCTGTTTTTCTTTTCGCTTTTGAATAACTGTGATTACATATGATGATCAGACCACACACTTAACATGCATACTCAAAAAAGATACTAACTTTCTGATCAGGGTTCCTCTACTTGGGCCTTGGTTTACTTGCATATTTGTTGTCTCTTCGTCTCGTGGTACCTTCTGCTTCATGCCCTTTATTCACCAGGAGAGCTCTGTTTCATAGGTCAATCAATATCATGGGAGACGAGAATCAAAGTGGCTACGGATGCTGCTAGGGGACTATCCTACTTGCATGAGATGGAAATACCAATCGTATACAGAGATATTAAAGCTGCTAACATTCTTTTGGATGGCCAGGTATGTTATGCGAAGACTGCAATCTGTATTCTTGATTTCGTGTATTTTCTTTACTAGCTGTTAACAAAGAGAAAAACCTAGCAAAGACAATTTCTTCGACATTTGTAAATTTATTTGTTTCAATGCATAGGATTTTAATGCCAAGTTGAGTAGCTTTGGTCTTGCAAGAGATCATGTCAGTACTGGTGACATGACTGGTATGCCGTCTAAATTTGTGGGTACATACGGTTACGCTGCACCTGAGTATCTCACAACAGGTAATTAAACGTCATAATGATCTCAAATTTCAGATTTCTGAACTCCAAGAACCATACGTTTACTAGTCTTGTCATAATTTTGAAGTATTGTGGAACAGGTTGCTTGACAACACAATGCAATGTGTATAGCTTTGGGGTTGTTCTGCTAGAACTGTTATTCGGGCTTCAAGTTCTTGACATGAATCGGCCCAGAAACGAGCAAAATCTAGTGGAATGGGCAATGCCATTTTTGCGAGACAAACGAAAGCTGCTGCAGATTATGGACATCCGATTAACATCCTATCCTTGTGATGGAGCGTACGAAGTTGCAAAGCTAGCATCGCGTTGCCTGAACTCGGATCAGAATGCAAGGCCAAGGATGCATGAGGTTCTAGCTGCTCTACAACACCTCTCATCTCCACACGCTATGTAACTGACAGAAACAGTCCAGCTTGTTGCTACCCCCTTTGTACAATATTGTCTGTGAGATGCAAAAATTATACTACTTGATTAAGTTTATCAAGAAATTCTCTATAATTTTTGAAAAATTTTCTAATTTTAAGGTGCAAACACTTCTAGCAGAAAGTTTCTCATTTATTGTGCAACTCTTTTTCCATGTAAATAACTTCGAAAGTCTGTGAGGGTGAAGTCTAAATCATACTCACCCTTCCCAAAGTATTAAGGGTTTGCATTTTCTATTTTAGTTTATATGAAGTTAAGGTTTAAATTTTAGATTTTTATCAAGTAGACACACAAAATAATTAACTATACACAACATTAATACAATTACATATTACACTAAATATTATATCTCTCAATCCATTACATATTGTATACGAGGAGCATGTTCCACAATGTCAAATCAATTATCACAAAGTTTAATTGTTTTTTGTACTTATTACTTTTATTATTAATAAAATTCTAAATTTTATAATTCATAATATATCCCAATTTTTTTTTTTTTTTTTTGAAATGAGTTCATTTTGAAATTTAAGGAAATTAATTATAAATTCATTGAATTTGTTTAAGTTAATTGGATAAATGAACCCATCCAAACGCACCCTAATAATTTTTTGTGCTCAGATGGACACCCTAATAATTTCCTATTTCAGATGGGGCCTATTGGGCTTGTTTTCATTATAGTCCAACCCATTTAGTAATGGATCTTTAATTTTTCCTGCTCAATCCACTGGTAGTCCACATACACATACGTTTCTTCCCCTCCCTCTCCCCATATTAGTCGTTTCTATCACATCTTGCTGTCTTTTGTGTGCTGTAGGTGCATTCGAATTGAGCGCTGTTTCCGGGAGAAAGAGAGAGTATGAATGCATTGATGTGAGTCTGAAGATCAGTATTGTTTTTGGATTGTATTGTTTTTGTCTTACTGATCAAGTTAATCGGTGATATACGATCCGCCATCTCCTCACTCTCTAGCTCCGTCTGAAGATCTATTCCATATTACAATTGTTGTTGATGTAGTCTTTGTTATTAACTATAATTGTGTCTCCATTTCAATTGAAAGTGAGAGCAATCAATTTGGTTGATAGGTTACAACACTCAGATTCGAGGTGAAGGTGAAGTGAGAATCCTACATTATCAGAGCACTTTTTTTTGGGAAAACAAAGGATGGGCCTTCTCAGTATAATTCGTAAGATTAAGCGCAAAGAGAAGGAGATGCGCATTCTCATGGTGTAATGACCTCTAAAGCTCTTTTTTCTTTTCGTTTTCATTTCTTCCAATTATGAAAATGTAGGGTTTCAGCATTTTAATGCAGTAGTTCATTTACTTATCTTGTTTTCTGGTAAAGGGGCCTTGATAATTCAGGAAAGACGACGATAGTGATGAAGATCAATGGTGAAGATACCAGTGTAATCAGCCCCACGCTTGGATTCAACATAAAAACCATGGCATATGACAAGTGTGCTCTCTTTCCATCTACCTTTTGTTTTAATAACTTAATAAATATCATACTTATTAGGGAGGGGTATACTGGAGATGGTGAACATTTTGTTCTTGAAGTAAAGTGATTGTGAATGACTGTGGCTTTTTTGGTAGATACACTTTGAATATATGGGATGTTGGAGGGCAGAAAACCATAAGGTCATATTGGAGGAACTATTTCGAGCAAACTGATGGGTTAGTATGGGTGGTGGATAGTTCAGATCTCAGGAGGTTGGAAGATTGCAAGTATGAGTTGGATAATCTTCTCAAAGAAGAGGTGCATTCTCTCTTTCCCATATTTCTCTGTACTTGAATATGATTTTTGTATGACTCATTTTTTTTTTTTTCAAATTGAGATGACATGGTAGATAACTAGTTATTGCACCTGAATCTGGTGAATTATTGAGGAAAATGAGGTACTACTATCCGGACTGGTGTACCTGACTCTCATCACATTTCAATATAGAAATCTCTACCAGTTATCAATACTCAGTTGATAACAACCGTAGGTAGTCCTCTTGTTATCTATGTTAGATAATCACTTCTTTTCCCTTTAGTGAAGTTAATCCAAGATTTATATTATGCTGATATTTAATGTTGTACGTCTTATAAGACAGTGGCAGCGAAGTAGTATACATATAGGAAGCTTTTGGATGTCATTTACATGATGAAGCTAGCAAAAAAAAATTTGGTCGTTTGTTTTGTTTTCATTATTGAGTTATGTGTTGTGTGCCCGATACTTAATTTTTCTACTGAAGTGGGAATCTAAAGTTTCCACATATTTTTCTTCACTAGAATTCACATATGTTGCCCTTTATGATACGAGAATTATCAACTATGTTTGTGCTCCTCAGAGCTACATCACTAATTGGTAACTAAAGATGCACATTGACAGCAGTTTCCAGACACGGCACATGTAAATTTTAGAGTGGGTGCATAGTGCATACTACTGTAAGTATTGACATCTCTATGAAAAAATGGCAATACGTGGAAAAATGTGAACCAAATTCTCCTTTCTAGATTAGTCTTTGTTAAAAGAAGTCTATGTGGGTTACACCTATTACCGAATATTGAACTCTGAATACATTCAATCTTTATCTATTTACTGGTACTAAAAATATCTGTTTACAAAGAGGATCTCATCGATTATCTTGGGTTTTATTATTTTGCAGAGACTATCTGGGTCTTCATTGTTGATTTTTGCTAATAAACAGGACATACAAGGTTCACTATCACCCGATGAGATAGCTAAGGTTAGGGTTCTGTGACCATATATTTAGATAAATACCCATGATACACACTATGTGATCACTAGTCCATTTATCTTTTGAGTATTTATTCCTATGTGATTAGTTATTTTCTGGTTTTGCTATAATTGGGTGTATTTTTGCAACTTGTTCTCTTTCTTTGGCACAAGTGTGCTCTTTTATGTGTCGCACCCTTCTGGAAATGTTATCCTTTACAAGCTATATCGCATGTCATTCTGTGCAATCCAAAATTAAACTTTGATTGAGGCCACTGTACTTTAGGAGGGTTCACCGACTCCAACCCAAAACTTCAAATTTAGTTCTTTAAATATATAGTTTTGGATGTAATGCCACCATTATCAAGTGGCTGTTTGGAGTGCATGTTTTTAGATGAATTATCACCATTTACCATTTTTCTGAGAAGGGTTGGTTGACTTTGGATATGTAAAAAGACCATGTTGTTGATTCAGGTGCTTAACTTGGAATCAATGGATAATAGCAGACATTGGAAAATTGTGGGATGCAGCGCCTACACAGGGGAGGGATTGCTTCAAGGGTTTGATTGGTTGGTTCAAGATATTGCTTCTAGGATTTACATGCTTGGCTAGCTATGAGGAGAGAAAGAGAGAGAATCTGTAATTTTATGATTTGATTTTGTGTATGTGCAAATACCGATTGTTTCAATTGAAATTAATTAAGCAAAGGATCCTTACAAAATTAAAGTTTATATGCAAAGATTTGTGTGAGATTGTTTTCATAATAAAAAGTGATAATACTAAAAAATGATATTCAATTAATGAAAAATAATAATATCATTTCATGAAATTGATAATTAATTTAAAATGTGTAAAATGGTGTAAAGAAGAAGCAGCCAGAATGATTGATTAATAATTTAACCATTTACAATTAATAACAATCATAAATTATACTAGTAATTACTAATTTATAATACCAAATTACTGATTCTCTTTGGGTCTTAGTAGCCATTATAATGAAAGAAAAAGTGCATTATATCCATGTGTATGAAATTAAGGTTGGTAAAATAACAGGTGGCAGGTTGGCGAGATGGAAGAGGCATTGAAGTGCATCGAGATCTAGATGGTACGTACCGGAAAAGGGATGAAGCATTCAGACACGACAAAATTAACACAATGTCCAAGTTAGTACAAAGACTCTCTCTCCTGTTCTTCCTCCAAACTCCTGAAGACATGCACAAAGGTACGTCAAATCTCTCTCTCAATATCACTTAATTAATCCGGTGATAATAAAATGAAGAATCAATATTTAACGTTGAAGATTACATGAGCAATGCGACGACGTCGAAACCTACGTACACACAAATCCTGGTAGCCTCTTCGATCGGATTAATAATAGCGGCGGCGATGCATTACCGGTTGAAAAAGATTCGAGATCAGAGGATTATTCCGAGGATCAAAGTTTCCGACACCGGCCAGGTTCTCCACATCGAGAAATTCTCACATTATGTAGGTAATTTCATTTTCTTCATCCTCCGACCGATTCGATATCTCTCAATTGTGCGTAAAGTGTGTGAGAGAGACGGATGTGATTTTATATTTTGACTGTGCAGCTCGACAGATGGGATTCAAAGACAGAAGAGAATGTCCGCATCTTTGCAAGCTGGCTTCGGAGTATATAAGAAAATCAGAAGGATGTGAAGAAGAGATGTATTCTTTTTTCGCGAACGAACCTGATGTGGATTCACTCTTCATTAAACTCGTCGAAGAGTTTGAGAGATGCATTCTCAGCTACTTCGCCTTTCACTGGAAAGACACTTCCTATATGCTCACTCAGGCATCCTTCTAACTAATTTTCATTATTACTCCCTCCGTTTCATTTATAAGTCTTCATTTGTTTTTTGTACGGGGATTAAGGAGTATTATTATTTTATGTGTAGTGGATAGTTAGTTGTATTAGTAGTGAGTGGTGAATTCATACCTTTTAGTAAAAGGGGAGAATGAGATATCTAATCTAATATAGTAAAATTAGGACTTTTGATAGGACAGAGGGAGTACTATATGTAAATGTAATTCCAGTGTGATTAATAATTTGATGATGAATATGATCAGGTGTTGGGTTCTGAAGAGCCCAAAAAGAAGCTCAAGCACATTGTGATGGCAGCAACCAGGTTAGCACTATATACTAGCTAGTTACATTTTGGTATGTATTTACGTATTTTTGTGCGAGGAGTTTAAGAAAATTTTCTTTTTTTATGTATAAAGAGAGCAGAGGTTTGAGAGGGTGTCGAAGAATCTAAAGGTAGCAAGAGTGTTCAATACACTAGTGGAGGAGATGAAAGCCATAGGGCTGGTGTCGTTGGACGATTCGCAGTGCACCAATGTGATGATTCCGATGGCTCATGCCGACAGAAGCCCCGTCCTCCTCCTCATGGGCGGAGGCATGGGCGCCGGCAAGAGTACAGTCCTCAAGGACATCCTCAAAGAGTACGTATACTTTCATAACACATGATCTTAACCTAGTTGAGTTGCATGTGGTTGAGCTCATGTTGTTGATAAAAACAGACCATTCTGGGCTGGAGCCTCTGCAAATGCTGTAGTCATAGAGGCGGACGCCTTCAAAGAGTCCGACGTCATCTATAAAGCCCTTAGCTCTAAAGGCCACCATGACATGCTTCAAACTGCTGAACTGGTATGAGGTTACAGGGAAAACTGCAATTTCAGGACAGTAACTCAGGGAATTTGCAATTTTAGGACACTATGTTTTTGGATTGTCAATTATAGGACATTATGGACTAATGGAGTATAATTATTTGTGATCTATATAGGTGCACCAATCATCTACAGATGCAGCATCATCACTGCTGGTGACAGCACTGAACGAAGGAAGAGATGTGATCATGGATGGCACCTTGTCATGGCTGCCATTCGTGGTGCAGACTATAACAATGGCCAGGAATGTCCACCGACGACGCTACCGCATGGGAGCCGGCTACAGAGTCGGTCTAAACGGACAAGTTACGGAGAACTACTGGGAACAGTTCGATGAAGAACAAGAACAGGACGAAATCAAGAAGAGAAGACCCTACAGAATCGAGCTCGTTGGCGTCGTCTGCGACGCCTATTTAGCCGTCATTAGAGGCATAAGGTACGCATATATTTACCACACCAAATGTCTATACCACTAGTTATATGTTTGACTAAATTTATTGTTTATAGGATTTAGTTTCTCCTTGTTACTAGGCATTACCAATCCAACTGTGTGACACAGGAGATAATAATTGAGTCGTTTTTTTGGCACAGGAGGGCTATAATATGTCGTCGAGCAGTGAGGGTGAATTCTCAGCTGAAATCTCACAAGAGATTTGCAGAAGCTTTCAAAGCATACTGCCAATTGGTAGACAATGCAAGACTCTACTGCACCAATGCACTGGAAGGCCCTCCAAAGGTACGTCTGTCGTCATTTTCATGTATCATCTTCCGTGTCACTTGTTATATGATTGACGCATGTGTCGTTGGTCTTGTGATTAGTTGATAGGGTGGAAAGACAAAGACAAGACACTGTTGGTGGATCCAGATGAAATAAAATGCTTGGAAGTGGTGGGGAGGTTGAATGATAGAGCCAACTCCATATTCGAGCTGTACAAGGGTTATCATCCTGCTTTCGAAGCTGGCTCCGTCTGGAACGACATCGTTTTGTCACCCTCGAGGTTCAACATTCAGAAAGAACTCAAATACTCCATTCAGAAAGTGGAAACTATGAGATCTACAGAAGAAGATCAGTGATATCATATCAACCTTCTCATCATACATACATACACTTTTACAATTTGATAAATTGTAATGCATTGGAGATATTAAATAAAGCATATTCATATATAAACAAAGGGGCACTCTTTGGTTAGTATATTTCATACAAGTAGATCCATTATTAAAATAAGAGTATTCCACTACCAAAAAACAAAAAAAAAATTAGCATTCAAATTTAATAATGTAATTCAATCCGTTGGTAATTACTAATAAATTAACAATAAAAATGATATTTTTATTTTAGCAACAGAATACCAACAAATTTATTCTTTGTTTTACCAACAGAATTCAATCTGTTGGTAATTACCAACAGATTACCAAAGGAATTATTACATAAATTACCAACAGAATTATTACCAACGGAATTATTTACCAACGGAATTGGTTTTTTGTTGCTAAAAATTTTACCAACCACCACTTTACCAACAAAATTTTATCAATGGATTCCATTACTAATCCGTTGGTAAGCCAATTTAACAATGAGATTAAAGTTTTTACCAACAGAATATTTCGTTGGTAAAAAATAGTTTTTTTGTCGTGTTGGTTATATAAATCTAATAAGTGATACATATATTAAAATAAGATTTTATAATGTTAAAGTATTTCACTATCCAATAATCATACTAGAATTAATTATACTATAAAACCATATTAAATTTTGGGGTTATTATGTAGTGCATCGGTGCACTTGATAGTTTATAGGGTAAAAATATGGCGTGGTGGGGTAGTTTTTTAATTTATTTTAAATTATTTTATTTTATTGAGTGGTAAATATTAAATACAAATACGATCTAACTGTTAAGATCATTTAGGTGCACCGATGCATTCGGTGCACTGCAGTTAAACTCTAAATTTTGATACATTATTTATCGTAAAATAAATCATAGTTCAACTACCTAATTATTATACTTAACCTATATACTAGTACTAGTTTAATAATGGATGGAGTCGTCGAGTCGTTGCAAAAGATATAATAATTTTTCTTGTACTAAAAATAAAAATAATTTTTGTAAAATAATTAGAATCCGTGTTGAACCGATTAGACAAACTCACCGATTCATGGTAGAGAGACTCATACTCCTTAATAAGTTGATACTTTAGTTGTGAACTTGTGATGCATATATCAATTAAATGGAGTATATATGCGTATTAGTTCTAATTAATATATTAGTACCATTTTTTTAAGATTTTAAACAGTCTATTAATTGTGCTAAATTGCTAATGATTATTCTCTGTAATTCATAGTTCCGTGGAAATTATCGATGTGATTGATTTGCCAGTGAAATAAGTCTATTTGTCACCGTGTTGTGGGTGAGATTTGTTTACGTATTCTCTTTTAATGTTTATGTTTATTTTTTTTACATTTATTAAGAAGTATAATATTTTATAGATAGTGGGTGAAAAAATATAATATTTAATGTAAAATGGGTAGGTGTATTAGTATTGGATGATATATTAATTATTTTAGGTGGGTCCCATATTCCAAAAAAGAAAACATAAACAGTGAAATGAGACTCGCAAAATAAAAACATAAACATTAAAATGAGATGGAGGGAGTAGGTATTATTTATGTGGAGATAAGTAAGTAATATGAATTGATGAAGTTGTTTGATAGAATATAATAAAATTAAGGTAATATTTTTAATAGGTAATATAATTTAGGGTTAATTACGTTAAAAGTCCCGACCTTTTCGCTGATTGCGAATTAGTTCAAACTTTTCAATATTTACAAATAAGTACTCGACCTTAAGTCATTTTTTCAAATCGAGCCACGGGGCAGCTGAAGGCCTGCCCGGTGCTGATGTGTCATTTGTATGGTATATTTTAAAATGCCACCTCACGCCACCTGTTCAAAAAAACATTTAAAAAAATTATATTTTTTTAACCTATATTCTCTTCCACACACACATTTTCTCTCTCTTAAACTTTCTCCCTTTCTTCTTTATTTGACTCCATGTGTACCATCACCATGGTCGAAGCCTGCAGCAGCCAAAGCTATCCAACATCAATTTCAAAATCACGAGGTGCTTCTGCTTCATCATCATCACGAGATCATGCCATATAAATGTCCGTCACTTCACGGTCACCTCCGCCGCAGACCTCCATGGCCACCGCCGCTTTCTGCACGCCTAACAACCCAATTCATCGTCCCGCCGATTACTCACAACCACCGCAACCACAACCCTGTTCTTTCTCTCTTCTCGAATTCTTCGTCATTGCTTGGCTCTGTGATCTCTCCTTGCCTCCCTTCATTCATCGCAAGCATTAGAGGAGGCGACGATCTTGTGGCTATGGAGGTGAATCCATGGCTGCACTCTAATTCTCTCCCCCACCCCAAACTAGGACAGACAGATGATGCACTCCGCCTCCACCTCCACCTTTATCTCCTCCGATTAAATCAACGACAGAATTTTTGTCGTCATCTCCGCCTCAACGGCCGCCTTCCAGCCCAGCCTCTTCGTTGCGCCGGCGTATGCAATTTAGGCGTATGATGTACCGAATTGCGGCGTTGAAAGCCAGAGCGCAAATTAGGGCACAGATTAGAACGATGACAGGTGTTGTCTTTGAACTCTTTGGAGCTGGAGTACGACCACCCTGGGTATTACTGAAGGTTGCAGTTTGCAGATGTTGCGGCGGAGCCTCCAGTTTGGAGGTGGCGAGCGGCGGAGATGGGTTTACGATTGACCTCCGCCATGACCACCGCTGCCTCTGCTTGGAGAGTGAGTATTTTCCTCATGTTAATGATTTGGAGAGCTACTGGGCAATGGGGCCGGCTTCGCACGGTGGTGGCTGTCGACGGTGTTTAAAGCATAGGGTGGAATTCACGTTGGTCAAATTGAAAAATTGCAGGGGTGGAGTCCCCATTGTGGTCAAGAACAGTGACACGTCAGCACCGGTAGGCCTTCAGCTGCCCGGTGGCTTGATTTGAAAAAAGAACTTAAAGTCGAGTACTTATTTGTAAATATTGAAAAGTTTGGACTAATTCGCAATCGGTGAAAAGGTCGGGACTTTTAACGTAATTAACCCTATAATTTATGAACAAATGTGTAAATTTACTTTCATGTCCTCACCATCCTTCCTGTAAATTAATAAGCCATAGAAAAGTCATCTTCATCTTCGTTCTTTCCCACATTTCTATGCCCAATTAATTTTGAAAACTATTGAATCTCAAAATCTTCCTATGAAACGAGAAGATTTCAAATATAATCGTAAAATCCAAATTACATAATTTAACAATTACATAGCATCTCGCATCTGTTCACGAAATCCAAACTGGTTGAACAACCCCCTTTTTATCTTTTCAAAATTAAGATTAAGATGAATATATAAATTGGAGATAAAAAAATTGATAAATTCTCGTGTGAGACATTATATATGTGAGACGTGTTAAAGTATGTTTATTATATAGATAAAATATATTTAATGATTGTTAAAGTATGTTTTTTAAAATATAATAAATGATAAATTAAAGTATGATTTTAGGGTGCTATAATATAATTAATTATTGACATACTTTAACTATAAATAAACATACTTTACCTAAGCATACTTTAATAATGGGTCAACCCGTTTCACAAAAAACCGGTCTTACAAGAGGGTTTCTCAAAAAAATTACTACCTAATTAAGAATAAAAAAAGAAGAATCAAATTAACAAAGGTGCTCTAAAGCTGAATAACGAAGCTCTGTGGGACTCAATAATGGCAGCTGAGGAATCGGTTGTTTCTTGGATGGAAGACAACATACTGTTGGTGCATCTAGTTTTGTATGACAGCACACGGATGGAATGTAGCAACATCGACGATAAGAAGCAAAACTTGATGAAAGATTCAAGAATAAATTGGAGAGATAGTAAAGTGAGGGTATTTCTCGTCACACTGTTTCGTAAATATAGTTAATACTACGCTGAAGGTCCGATTATTAATGTTAAAAGACAACAGTAGTTTTAGTGCCTTTAGCGACGACCTCCCAATATTAATAATGTGCTCTACCAAATGAAATATTAGACATACCCTTATTACCATCTACCAAACGAGGCGTTAGCAGGAAAGCTAGCTAATTAATGTTAGTATGAAAGGCAGTGCTTAAGATTATGGAAAAAAAATTGTGTGTGAATAATTTAGTTACTGGCATGTGAGTATGCTTTAGACTTTTTTTAAAAATTTTATTTTATTTAATTTTTATTTTTTTTGGGCATAGATGTACTTGTTGTTTAACATATATTGTTTTCACTTCCTGGTAGACTACACGTGTGTTTCATGAATAAAAATAATTTTCTCCATCTTGAGCAACATGTGTGAGGTCATTTTATATATAAACCCATTTTGTTTAAAATATTTATAATAAAAAGTAATATCAAAGAATAAAAAGAATTATTTATCTAATAATAATATTTTATTATTTTGAATAAAATTAATAAAATAATTATACTAAAAGAATATTCCTTGCAGTCTCACACATCATAGTACGTAGTTCTAAGCCTGCTTGGAATGAAAATAAAGTATACTTTAAAATTAAAATAATTTTATAATTTCAAGTACAGAATTGATAATTTCATGTTAATCAAAGTTTCTTGGGTTATTTTCAATCACTCTGAGAGAGTATATATACTATCAAAACTGTGTGTGTGTGACAAATCAGCGTGGCGAAAGGCGGTCCGGATCCGGATGTGTCTGGATGTTTCGTTACTCGTTAGCGGGTCCCACACAGGATATATATATATCCCAAATTCTAGTGCGTTGAATCTACGCGTACCTGACCCTGACCACCCAACTGGACTCAATTCCTATCCGTAGGATTGGAGGGCCCACATTAACCACGGTCAGATGAAAAGTTTAACCCTAGTTCCCTTGTGTGGCCACGAATATGAAAGTTGAAACCCCCCCCCCCCCCCCCCCTCTATAAATTCTCCTCAACTCTGATAAATTCTTTCATAATATCGTTACATTCTTCTTAAGTTCTCTTCAGAGGTACGTTTCTCGACGTAAACGTTGATCTTCTTCTCCAACAAACGTACATATCTTGTTTAATTGGTTGATTTTTCTTTTAATTAGTATTGATTTTTTATGATCGATGAATGAATTTCATCCGGTGTTCGTTTATGGTCGGTGCGATTTTGAATTGCGTATTGTTTGATCGTCAACTCCTTTAATTGAGAATTAGGGTTAACTATAATTTGGGGATTTTTAATCGGCGATCGCTCTAATTCGATTGTGCGTATGCAGGTTTTAGTGTGTCGGAATCAAGGCGATCTCGAACAAGTTTGATGGTTGAACTGGACGTAGAAATTCCATCAGCTTTCGATCCATTCGCAGAGGCCAAGGACTCAGGTGCCCCGGGGGCAAAGGAGTATGTTCATATCCGCATACAGCAAAGGAATGGAAAGAAAAGTTTGACGACGGTGCAGGGGCTGAAGAAGGAATTCAGCTACGAGAAGATTTTGAAAGATCTGAAGAAGGATTTCTGCTGCAACGGGAACGTAGTTCAGGACAAAGAGCTGGGGAAGGTGATTCAGCTGCAGGGCGATCAGCGTAAGAATGTTTCTCAGTTTCTTGTCAACGCTGGTCTCGTGAAGAAGGACCAGATCAAGATTCATGGTTTTTAGTCCTCTTCTGCTATCCTTACGAAGGAACCTTTTAATATAGTATTTGTGATCTGACTTTTTTTATTATTTTTTTTTAAGTTTGATTTTCTCTTGTTTGTTTTTGTTTGAACTTTGAATGACCCATTCCAATGGGATCGATGGTGAATTATGATTGTGTGGTGTGTTTTAATAATATTAATGTTGTTTTTCATCATCTGTCTTCCCTAATTGTTGTTCATTGATTGTGTTTAATCGAATACTTCTTGTCATTAATTAATTGTGTTTAGAATCTTTGTTCACTTTTGGTTCTATAATGAAATTAACACTTTTTTTAACAAACTCACATTCTGTTCCAGATTTTGTAATATTAGCACCTACGATTCTTCTTATATTGCACACCGCTTTTTTTTTCTTTTTCGATCCAACATTTATTCACAATTCTAAAAATTGAAAAAATGCGTCCAATGTTTATTTTTTACACGTATATCAACTATTTTACACATTTTCTTCGTTAAATTAAAATACTCACATTTAAACCACTTTTCTTGGTAGAGGTCCCCTTTTCTCAGTAGAGGTACGGTGTTTTGGATTATAACAATATTGTCTTAATAGAGGTATTTTGTGTTTGGATTATAACAATATTGTCTTAATAGAGGTATTTTGTGTTGGGTTATAAAAATATTAGAGACAAAATCACTATAAAAAAAAAATTACCCACTTTTATGAGTGTGTATCCAAAATATTCTTGATTCAATTGTTTTCTTTTATATGATAAAAGAGAAAGTAATAATTATTTTTTAAAAATGGATGAGTAGGCAAAAAAATTGACTAGACCAAAGAAAATGATCATCAGGCTGAATCCACAAAAAATTAAAAAATTGGATCAAATAGAGATTTATAAGTTTCTATAAAAAAACAAAAATATATGGATTGAATAAAAAGAAAAAAAAGTGTAATATAATAGTATAAAATTTATGTCATCAACAATAGATAAGGGTATTTTTGGAATGAATAATACGAAATTGATTAAAAAAATATAATTTTTTTTGAGTGTGTAGATTAAATATACTTTCTCCGTCCCATAGTTATATAAATTATCACGGTAATACGGTAAATTATAAAGTATAGTATATGTGTTAGGTGGAAGTGATATTTTTTAAGTTAAAATAATTATTGAGATTGTAAGTTGATATGAAGTTTTTTTTCTTGGATAGTGAAAATAAACGTATGAAGAATGAAAGTGTGAAATAAGTATAGAAGAGAGTAAAAAATATGTTTGAAAATTGTTACTTTTAACACATTCTCACAAAATATTAACACTCGCATTACTAGCTCACATAATATTAACACTCTCCACTGCTATAAAATTGTCACTTATATTTACTTTTCTTAATAAAGGTATTTTGTTTTGAGTCTACGTAATCTATATCTATTCTCGATTATCATTTGGTGTATATAATATTTATCGTGGGGTTTATGGGTATACTTGTATGAAAAGATATTAATTGATACCTAAATTTATTAGGTCTATCTTTTAAAATTTAGGTATAGATTTTAAAATCTAAATAACTGTATGTATGCAACTATCCTTATGATTCTTTAAACATTATTGAGTGTTGTATGTATGAAACTATGTTTGTGATTCTTTACCCATTAATTATTCACATTTGCGTGATTCTGCATCCATTGATTGTATCATGGAAGTTTCAAAGGGGCATCCTATATGTATTCCAATAAGGAGCATTTTTTTAATGAACAGATGCGCATTCTACATTCTACATTTCTACATGCATTCATAATTGTTACTCCCCCGGTCGTCCCCCGAAATACTTCACGTATTGTTGTGTGTGAAGTTTAAGAAAAAATTATTATTTTATGTATAAAGTTGGAAAGAGAAGAAGTATTTTTTAATGAAAATTGTGTGTAAAGTTATTGAAATTTGTGAAAAAATGAGTATTATGTTGGGATGTGTGTAAAAAGTAGGTATTGTTATAGTGTATATTCTTATCATTTTTAGTAAAAGTAAAGTGTGAAATACTTTGTGGGAAGAATGAAAAAGGAAAGTGTGAAATACTTTGCTGGTACGGAGGGAGTATATGTTTATTTTCAGTTTACCTGATTTTGAAAATAGTAAAAAATAGTTGTTTATCGCTTATAAATTTGAATTTTACTGCTATTTGTAATTGGACGGCACTATTGCCACTCGAAAAATTGCTTAAGACACCAAATTATTTAAATAAATTAGTATGAAAAGACTATAATACCCCAAGTCTAAATTCACACCCCAAAATCAAAAAATTAAAAAAAAAATCCTAAAATTAAAAAGACAATTATCAGCTGTTAATTCTCATCACCGGCATCAATTTATTTAATTGCTTTGAGGAATTGAAGTGGAAGGCCGTAAGATTATCAAATAATATCGCGACGTCTAATTCCGCCACCGCTAACTGTAATAAAAGAGATGACGAAGATCAATCCACAATGTTTTCGTGAGGAAGTTGCAATTCAACTAACAATTGTGAATTATGATTTCATGGATTTAAACGACAAAAGAAGAAGAACCATATATGATGCTGCAAATTAATAATTTTCTTAAATTTGAGAAATTATTTTCTCAACCATAAAGGAAACTGGTTGCTGCTTTTATATTTCCAGAAAATGTTAATACGATTTGATTTCATTCTACTTATTTTCTTCACTTTCTTGAGATCGTTGTTTTGCGTGCATTAATGGAGTTTAATACGTGAGAATTCAAGTGCATTTGGGTGTGAATAGCAATTAAAATTTTGAATTTGAAAGTTTAATTTTGAATAGAGGTTATCATAGTCTTTTCGTATATATATTTTTTTAATAGTCGGGTGCCTTCAACGATTTTTCGGGTGTCAATAGTGTTACCCTTTGTAATTTTGTATCTTATCAAATTATAAGGTCGGATTTCAAATTCACTATTATAGTAGTATTTTATAATGCTTACTCCATGATAATAACCCATTTTAAATACTATTTTTTTTAATTAAAACATAAAATCTCTTTCATAGTAGTATTTGTTATATTCAGTCTTAATTTTCAAATATTACCAAATGGAGTAGTATAATATATTATTACGACACCATCCATTTTTCAAAAATTACATCCTATCATTACTCTATGCATCAAACATATTTTAAAATCAAAATCAACATTTACTATTTAAGAATTACAAAATTAATAGTAAAAAAATCAACCTAAATTCAATTCAAACGTTGGAACCCTGTTCCATATGCTGGTAGTAGGTTATCTTCAATTTTCATATTAAAATTAACTTTTTTTTATTATTTTTTTTTTTTGAAAAAAAGGCATTCAAAATAACATAATAAAGCATTAATTATTAAAATATATAATTATGTATATAAATATACACGTACATATATACATTATAGCTAGGTATACAAAGATAAGGCAGAGTGGTTAAAGAAACTTCTGCATTTTACTCACAATGAGAAGAACTTATGTAAACCTAGTGACATACCTACAATTAGCCCATCTGAATCTCAATCCAGTTGAATACAGGCCAGAGCCCATTATGTGAAATAATCTTATTGTTTGCTTTCCATTTTCTATGTTTCACAAAAATTTTCACCTCCTAAAAATTATGCACAAGTTAAAACAACTAACATCTCAGTAACTTTATTTCTATTTTCACCGAGCACATTATATAATTTATTTATTACCCAAAACACAAAATTATTACTTATTAATAAAATTAAATAAATAATTCAGATAGAGAGAGCATTAAAATTGATAACTTGCTACTGGTGGGATGCCATTATATTTATAGTTATACCAACAGTTAGTTACAGATTTTATTCAAGATAGTACTCTAACAAACAAACATAAAAGAGAAAAATATCAAAGTGGGCCCCTGACAAAACAACATCACTTGCAAGTTGCAGCCCTTCTTTGTTCACCTAATTAGTAATTTCATCATGTCTAGCTCCTTCTTGCATTTTCCAAGAACATGGATTTGTTCAATTTTCATTTTAGATGTCATTAAACATCTTTCCTGCATGTTGGGCAGCTCCCTTGCTGGGCCAGCCATTCATCAATGCAACCAAGGTGGAATATATGGTTACAGCTTGGAAGCAACCTAATTGATTCTCCTTCCTCCAAATCCTAACCATCAAATACATCAACTTAATTACAATTTGTAAATGAATTTAGAGGTATTCTACATGCAATATTCTAAAACCAGCTCTTTGCCCTGGGCATGCCTACTGTTTAGGCGAGGCAATGGATCGATTTGAAAAATGCTTAGGACCATGTGATGGACCTAAGCACTCTGTAACCTAAGCAGAGTGTTTCTAAACACACAGGTCTAAATTCAATCCAAGTGATGGACCATGTGCTCACTTGGCTATATACTATGAAAAGGAAGGGACTTGGGGTAGGTGTGGAGCCATCACCACTTAAATTTTAAAATTTTTTTAAATTATAGTATGTAATAATTTTCACTAATTTTTACTTAAGTGTTCATCCCTATTGCCCTGTTGATTTGTAACATTATACTAGTATAGTTATAATGTGAAAATTCTCAGCCTAATGCATGTTAAATAAATTTGGATTTGTCCCCAAGTATGAATCCTATGCTTTCATTATGTTCTACTCCAAGTTTCATTTCACTTATGCTAGCAAGTGTAAAGTGTGACTTCAATGTCATACGCATGTAAGGTGAAAATGAAACATGAGAGTGAAACACGATTTAAAAAAAAAAAAGGATCTCATGTATGTATGACCTTCTATATTTTGGCATTGCTGTTTATTCATAATTTTACCTGTAAGCAAATTGTGCAACTACTACAGAAACATGATGGGGTAGTCTCAGAGTTATAAGACTCATAAACTGGCAACTCTTTGATTGCATCTTGAGACAATCCCATGAAAGTATTGATGTCAAAGATGTCAGAGAAGTCCCACAAACTCGTCTCCGTAGCGCTAACCTGCAAGTACTTCTCACTTGAGATACATACAATCAACGAGCTGAAATCGGGAAGTTGATAGATTTGGGAGGTAAGAAGTAATCACAACATTACCTGCCATTGATAAGCTTTGAGCACAGCAGGACTCACCCACTCCATAAATATCTTGCCATTTACCAGACTATGTATTAGAGCAACCTGATAACAACTCTCTTGTTCAGATCATTTTAAGAAATGATAGCTTTCTTTAATCAGACAATTATTCAGATTGTACTAGTATTTCCAGTGTGATAATCCAGGCAATGGATGAAGCATCTCCCTTTTCCTAATGTAGAGTAAAGAAATAATGGCTTTGCTAAAACAAAAGCAAACAAGGTCATGAATGCAAGTGAATGAATCCATTTAAGTATCCACATGCAAGGATGAATATGGGGGTGGTGGTGGGTGGAATATGACTGGAAGTGTTATATTTGTCATGGCCATACATATTCAAAAGAGACAAGTGATGAATACAGGTTGTGCTTTAATCTTGACAATGACAAAGAATTGAATATGGCGTGCTATCCTATTTCATTTACATGTAAAGTCTGTCACACAGATACAAATCAACTAATGTGCATTAACACCACTACTACTTCAGTGTGAAACGGCACCGTTCAGCATAAGAAAATCATTGTCCATGTACATCACACTTGATCCTCTATTGTGCGTGAAACACAACATCAATTTTCGTATGTGAAACTCACTCAGAAAAATCATCAGAGGTAACTACTGACTCAGTTAAGTTACAAGCTACCTTACTTTTCTTTGTTTAACTTCACACACATTGTTTAACTTCACACACATACACTCACAATTCACCTTGGAAAATGGCTCTCCATTGGCTATGAGGTCCATCAATTGGATACCGGTGATGGCACCCGCAACTGCTCCAACTCCGAACCCACGTGACAGGCCAGTTTCAGTGGTCTGCCCTTTAATAGCGCCAGTAAAAGCTCCTACTGCAGCTCCACCTGCCCAAAATCACAGTGAAACATAACAAAAATGACAAAAAAAATGAGGTGTATTAAACCAGTAACTGAGGTTTATCAGTTAAGTGGGCAAGGTGGTCAAACTTGAAAGGGATCAGAAATATCTATCAGAAGGAGATTTAAGTCCAAATGTACAGGGGAACTTCATCAAACAGGTAATCTGCATATATATTGTGCTAGAATACTCTACACCATTTTCATGACGAAAGCGGAATACTAATTAAAACATCAATTCTGGTTGTATGATTACTAGAGAAATTATCAAATGAAACATTACATAACAAAATCACCACTAAGGAAAAATGGAAGCAGAATATACCTCTCATCCTCTGTTCTTCTTCCCCGTTTAATCCCTCATCAATGTTCGACACAAACACTCAAATAGATATACAAATCAAAAACAGTTCCCGATTTTTTCATCATAATTTGGTTTTGGGAAGGAGGAAGAACAGGATTGAGTAGCTTGTACAGAAAGAAAAGCAAATCTGGAAGCTAACGAAAGAAACAATGCATTGTGAATCTAGAAACAGAGATGAGCGAACTGACCCAAAGCAAAAATGCAGGTGAGTAGAGCGACCCCAAATTTCTTCATCAACCTGAAGAAAACCACAGATTGAGAAGCGCGCAGTCCAATGGTTATCCAAGAGTGCATGTTGGAGATCCAGGTATTCATTATTGGGCAACAAATCACCATTTTAGGAAGCATTTAAAAGGAAATTTTACGGTTTATGTACGTATGATATAGTGAAGCAGAAGGAGCATATATCATGAATTGTTGAGATACATTTGAAGTTGTGAAAAACGACGAGCATTTATAAGGGAGAGAGAAGATGGTCTGATCAGAGAGAAAGATAAGATGCTGTGAGAGAGAGAGAAAGAGAGAGAGGCATTAAAGTTGGTTTCGAAGCTCAAAAGTGTAGTGTCAGGAATGGCTTTGTTACGGTGGAAACTTCTTCCAGCTGAGCTTGGTTGCTGAAGGGTGGAGGTTCGAATTTTACCTTTGGTATGGATTTGGTCCCTTGCAATCACAAGTTTAACAGTGAATTCTCCCTATAAGCCACTTGAGGCAAATCCTGCGATTTACCACCTCCACCAATCTCCAGGGCAGTGGCGGTGAGGCCCCTAATGGTGGGTACACCATTTTCAGGAATGGCTTCACACGTGCTACTGCAAGCATGTGAAGTTAAACTTAACCTTGCCCTTTAATTTTATGAGGGACTCTATTCTTCAACCTAAGATCCATATATTCTTAAGATAATAGTAATGATATAATTGGAGGAATTACTAGTAAATTTTTCAATATTTATCAAATAAATTGTGTATTTGGTAATTTATTTTATCCCATGTCACTTTCACATTTATATCTCACATTATTTAAGATTAATGAAAATTAAGTAATATAATATTTTAATATATAGTGAGGTAAGAAAAATAATATTTAAACGTTTCACAAGATTAGATTTTGTGTCAAATAAATATTCTTTTAGAGTATCAAGTTAGTGTCCACTTAAAGTTTGTATGGAGTCAAGTCAAAAAAGTTGACTTAATAATATTTTTTTTAAGTTTAGAAAAAAAAAATGACTTGACATATTCGAGAGATTTTATTAATATCTTATCAGAATTGAATTAAGAGTTTTTTCATCATTTCGATCATTTTTAAACATTTTTTTTTAAATGTGAGCAAAAATGAATTTTTTTAAATCCTGCAGGCACTGTACATTTCACCTACATTTTATGGTTAACAGCAAAATGACTGAATGATAATTTCTTGGACTTGGTAGAAATTGTGAGGTGATTGGTAAAATTCCCCATAAACAAGTGTTTCAAAAGTGAAATTAATTTCAGGAGATGAAACACATTGTTTGTCATAATATAAAATTTCAATTAATAAACATAGCTGCATGATATGATGACCCCACTAGTTAAAAAGAGTCTAAACCAACAGATTTGATTCAAGCTATTGATCTTGTCGAGTCATAAATTATAACAACTTCAAAGTCTAAGAAAAACTATGGGCTTCTTGTAGGTGTAATTTTCATCATATATTTTCTTTGTACGAATGTTGAATTTAATAATAGAAAAAATAATAAATTCTTGTCAATATTAATGTGGCTCAACATATGAAATTAATGTGGATGGCTTTTTGTAATTCATTCATTAATTAATTGATATTGACCATCTGCTTGGTAGACAGAATCGAATTATGAAGAAAGAACTCCAAATTTCTCACACCTTTTATATTTAATTTAATTAAAGAATTAATTTTCTTAATATCTTTTCATAAAAAATATATATCTTTATTAATTAAAATAATGCATTTTATTACAATATAATAATATATTATAGATTAATTACTAATAGGTACACATTTTGTACTCCTAATTACTAATAGATACATTGATTTAAAATAATTATTATTTAATACAAAATATTAAAGTAAAATATCAATTATAACCCTAAACTCATGCACTTTTAAACCACAAACTCTAACCCCTCACCCACCGCCGGACCGCTGGCGGCCGGTCGGGGGAAAACTGACGCCGCCGCCACTGCCGAAAAACTGCCGCCGCCGGAAAATTCGTACTGGCGGCGGCCGGTCGTCGGAAAATTCCGTACTGCCGGCGGCCGGTCGCACGGGAAAATTCTGTATCGCCGCCGCCGGAGCTTCGCCAGACCACCACACTTTTTTGCTGCACACACTTTTTTTTACTACACATACTTTTGTTACTGCACACACTTTGCTGCACACGAACTCTTGCTGCACACAACATTTATGTGCAGCACATTTGTAGGGGTAATATTGTAATATCACTATATATTTTTGTAGTTAGTAGTAATACTTTTGTATGTTTGTATCTCATAGTAATTAAGGGTTTTTTTGTGTATCTAGTAGTAATCATCCCAGTGCACATTAGTTAAGAAAACAAGTGAGTTTAATTTCTTTTCCTCATTTCACAATTAAAAATAAACTAAAATCCTAATATATTCAGTATAAATTTTAAAAAATATTATAAACCTCCAATAACTCAATTCAATTTAGTCTTTTACTATTAGATTGAATAGAATTAATTTTATACGCCTGAGATTTTCTGAATTGTGCATTGTGACATGAACACGCTGAAGCTGAATCTCCGTTTATAGCCTATATTTATTTTCCTATTGGGCTTAATTCTTGATTAAGGCCCATCTCCAACCTAATCTAGAAGGCCCAATACGGTGAAATCGAGACACTACACTATTGACTTCTGAGAAGGCGAGTGTGTACTGAGACTACGACTATAAGGAGAGGTTTGGTAGCCTGACCAAACCTCAACGAAGAAAGAGGAGTGAGAAAGAGCAATGGCGTGGTCTGCCGCCGCCAAGAGCTTCCATATGCCGGCAATCGATGTAGGCGCTATCCGCTCTCGGGCGCCTTTCGCCATCGGCATCGGCTGCGTCTCCTTAGCCGGCGCTAATCTCCGACGCTCAGCTCGATCGCCGGCCTTCGCTTCCTTAGGCCTTTCCACTGATGCTACTTCAGGTGAGCACCTCGCCGCCGGTAGTGATACTTTCACACTTTTTCATGACGCAAGTTAATTCCTACTCTATTCTATAGTAATTCGGTGTCTGCGAAGTCAGGAAATATCTCGTTTTTTATTGCTCTTTTTTCTGTTCTATGTTGCATTGTGGAGTAGTACCTTGTGCACAGGGAGGTTGTACCTTTGTTCGGATTTCCTGCTAACTTTTCGCCCTGCTTCATTCAATTTTCACGTCCGATGTATATCTTATAAGTTTTGCTTTTAAAAAAAATGCTGATTTGCGCCTTTTTTTTGTCGCACCAAACTTTATACAATTATACTTTACCAGTTACTATTTCATAAACTTTTGTAATGTTATCAAATGGAGTATTTTGTTAAAAAAATATTGATTGTTTTAAAAATAAAATTTTAGATTGTTTATGAATAATACCAACATAATAATTTTATGGATAAACAAGTGTAGTATTATGTGAAAATTGAAATATTATTCTTATAACCTGGGGCTGTTGCTTGTTAGTTGCTAGTTGAATACCATCATTTAGGTTTCTCATTGATACTGATATCGCTCGATTGGATTATGTGTCCAACTTGTTCATTTTTTCGTTTACCTATTATTCCAAAGCTTCATCTTTGAATGAGGAAATTTTAGTCGGTTCCATTTGCTAAAAAATCTACTTTGTTTTAGACCAAGTTTTCTGCATTATTCATACTACAGTATATGCATTATTCTTACGGTGGTTGCAATGTGCCATTGAACGTAGGTCTAAAGGAAGCTGTTCATACGGATAAAGCTCCTGCGGCATTGGGGCCGTATTCTCAAGCCATTAAGGCAAATAACATGCTTTTTATGTCTGGTGTTCTTGGAATTATTCCAGAGGTTTGTGACTTAGGAAGCTAATAACATGATGGAAGATATTCTCTTTGAAATGAAATTCCTGTATATCATCAAACATGTTGGTTACTTTTTTTTTTTCGCTGTCTTGGTTGCAGACTGGGAAGTTTGTCTCGGATAGTGTTGAAGATCAAACTGAGCAGGTATGCTATTAGAACCCTGACTGTTTTTCTTCTTGCAAAAATTTGTTTTCAGAACATTAAAGCAGGAAGCTTAAAACTTTATTTTCTGTTTAAGGAAACCCCATCAACATAAGTAACATATTGGGAAGGTGATTTACATACATGTAGATGGATAGGAAGAAGATCACAACCGAGACTATTTGCAGTTATAACAGTTTTCCTGTTTTCTGATTATGTTGTTTGATTCAATGTTGAAAATGGTTGTGTTTAAAGCAGTGTGCTAATCAGTTAATTCTTTGAGTAAGTTATTATTATAGTGTCATGGACATTCGTTTTATCTGGCTTGTCCTGGTCAAGTTGTCGATGTATGTGATTATAAGATTCTCTTAGCATCCAAGGAATGCAGGCTTAGTCATCTTAGGTATTTTAAGATGTTTTCTGAATGAGGTCACATTAATTAAATGCCGTATGGTTCTATCACCTGTTTTCTTTATTGCGGAAGAGAATACATGTACTGATCACCAGTGTACTTGTAGATCATATTCATATCTAGTTTTTTTTTTGTAAGTTTGAAGCTTGTTAATACATTTGAGGTCATCGTGAGTGGTTACTAGGTGCTTAAGAATATGGGAGAGATACTTAAAGCAGGTGGCGCCAGCTATGCCTCTGTTGTCAAGACAACAATCATGTTTGTGATCCTCTTTCTCTCACTCTTCCTCTCTCTCACACACCTCTCACATACGCCTCCTACGTTTTCTCTCTTAAACAAGATCTTCAATCTCCTGACTGATATAAGTTTTTTTTTTTTTTATCTAGGTTGGCTGATCTGAAAGACTTCAAGAAAGTCAATGAAATTTATGCTAAATGTGAGTATTTTATTTTCAAGTCAGCATTAGACATGTTATCTTAAGGTTTGACTGCACAAATGCATCTATATAGTTACAGATTTGGTCACACTTGCTAAGTTTTCATTGTCCTGATTTTATGTCCATAAGCAGCATAAAACAATTAAGAAATAGCACCCCAGGTTCGCCTTTTGTCATGTCCCAATATTGTGAATTTGAAACCCAACACACTCATTTCTTCTTTTGGACATTAGTTATATCTTAATGTAGAGATAAACCTAGAATTAGCTGGTCTCATGTCCATTACATCTTGGCTATATTACGCAGATTTCCCAGCGCCCGCACCAGCACGTTCGACTTACCAGGTTGCAGCACTGCCATTGGACGCAAGGATTGAAATTGAATGCATCGCTGCATTACAATAGCATCCCACAGACTAAGGTTTTAATAACTTGGGTGGCATTATGTTGGGTAAATAAATTGAGATTCTTAGACTATTTTCATTCATCAATAGAATGATACCATTGTTGGTGTCATTCCTATTTTTAGGTGAATTAACTCTTATCCGATGACATGACAAAACTAAAAAAATGACTCGATATTGTCACATTGCAAGATCAACTTTGGTTTAATCGAAATTGTCAAATTATGCCGAGTTATCGCAATCATAAATTCAATTTTTTGTCTCACAAAGGCTTGCAAATAACTTCAAAGATTCATATGCATTATCAAATTGAGCATTTGTTATATATTCATACTATCCTACAAAATCCTTCACATTTTCATCATTTGTTTGTTCCACAAAACCCTTTATATCCAAAGAAAGAAGATATTATTTTATCCAATAATTTTAAAAGTTATTGTAATTTCAAATTTATCACTCCATTCTCACACATATTATTACTTATACTTTTAGGTTGTGTTTGGATGAAATGATTTGAGGAGAGATTTCAAATCCCTCCATCATGTTTGGATAACATTTAAATCAATGGATTTATAAATTCAAGATTTTAAATCAATGGATTTGATTTTAAATTTTTTAGTTGTTATTTTAATGAATTTCAAATCCTCACTGAAATCATGTCATTTGAAATCCTTCAGTTGTTGTGTAATTGATATATTAATATATAAAAATAATATATAAAATTAAAAAATATTTAATATTAAAAATATTTTTTTTATGTTTTAAATTTTAGATTTTAATATTTAATATAATAAATTTTTATTATTTTTATTTATTATATATAAAATTTTATTTTAAAAAAATAATTTTTGAATTATGAATTTGAAATCCTTTTAAAGATTCATAATTTATCCAAACAGTTGAATTCAAATAAATTGATTTAAAATTCAAGGAATTTAAAATACTCAATCTAAACAGTCTTATATTACCTAAAAATACATATAATGTCTTCTAAAGTCAACAAAATTGATAAAAAAAGTATAAATTTTCTTGAACAACATGGAACGTGAAGTGTTTAATGGGACGGCAGTTGGTAAAGGAATGGAAAAGCATTAAAATGATTAATTCCTCACTTTTGATGTTTCATTCCTTTTCTCCACTAATGCAAAGCTTATAATCTAGTTACATGCCCATTCCTTGTGCTAAAAATTATTTAACCAAACATCCCCCATGTTGAAGAAATTCATTACTTGAAAATAGATAAGGACCAAGTCATAAAATAATGTGGCAAGGTTCTTCGAACATTACGTGTCTATACAAATTGTTTTGTTATAGGAGTGAGTTTCTAGTGCACTGTGCATTCTTTGTATCTTTCTTTTCCCCCATGACATTTGAGATTCAAGCATGTTTTTTTATTCCATTTAGAGGTAGTTTCTGAATCAATTATGGTGTAACTTCTCATTTACCGAATTGTTGGGTAGATGAAACGTAGAAAAGGGGAAAAATCACTCTAAAAAGAGAATATCAAACATAGGAGCAATGATTGAATTCTGTTCACCTTACATGTCAATCACACAATTAGTGGGATGAAGGATGATACACAAAAATGATATAGATGTTTCAAAATTATGGGCACAAGGAAAATTATGTATTTCAACCCAAAAGACATGAATATGCATGGTTTTGTGAAAAGTAAATGCTTTATAATAGAATTTTTCCTTGAAGAATAAGAGTACTACTTTTGACGGACATACTAAAATAAAAGTGAGGCTACATTTTTGATTGAGATGAGGGGTTTTTTATTTTTTATTTTTTATTATCAATAAATACCAAGTGATATCGTACGATGCGAATAACAACAGAAGCAACGAGATCTTAAGCTTAAAAAACCGATACATCCATTTCAATGTTTCCATGTGTATCAAGTAGTTTATCCTGGATAAAAAACATTACATACCAACTTACAAAATAGTAACATTTGCAAAATCGACGCTAATCCATCCCAACAATCTGGCATAGCTCATGATGACTGCACCCGGCTTCCTACGGTGGATCCGACGACGCCCTGACCAAGCTTCCTAAGCACGTGGGGAGTCGAGCACCACGATTACACCGGATGGCTATCCGGTGTGTGTTCTTATGATATTTACCATGATCTCTGGTGATTCCACAAGTAACATAGCTTATTACATCTTCTGCTTCAGTACCTGCCTCAACTGGATCTTTTGGCTTTCCATCCTTGCTTCCAGCAATCTGGCCTTCAAGCTGTTCTTCTGAGCGCTGCGTGGCCACTCGATGCATCCTTTCATTGCACGGTTGATGTGTGCATTTCCAGTGTCGGGTGAGCTCCATTGACCTGAGAGATCATGGGGACTTAGGCCGCCTTTAGCTGAGCCACGATCTGGTGACATGAGAGCCCCATTAGAGAGTCGACCGTTGGAGAGCCTTCCGTTCTTGACATCAACGGATATGATCTTGTAATTGTCACCATTGCTAGGGCATGATCTCCACAGCTTGGATATGGAAGACGCCTTTTTCAATTGCCTCATCCTCATGGAATCGACTTCACCTATCTCCATGATGGGCGTTTCGTCCCCTCTGACTTTCTCCCATTCTGTTCCGGTTCTTGAAACATTGCTGACACCAAAGTTTTTGTTGATGGAAGGATCACTACCATCTGGCGAATAACTCGAGCCTTGATCCTCCGGATGGCTCACCGTCTCCCATTCACTAGCATCCTCTTCTAGCTCGCCACTTTGATTCATATACACATTGGAATGCACATGAGCAGTATCTTTACTAAGCATTTTCACTTCAGGACTCACAGTATGAATCTTAGAGGCATGGCTTGCAGGACTGTACCCGTTGCACGGTTCAACCTCTCGTTCATGGGCTTCGCCAAAATTGACATCTTCGAAGACAGAGAAGATATCATCAGAAGTTGGGGGCTCATAAGTCAATTCCCTCACATCCTGAATGTTCACAGAAGCAGCCACTTTCCTTAGAATCTCAGCTTTCTTAATCTCCTCCGAATCTGATGATGAGCTTCGAGAACTAAGGTAAGACTCAAGGTCCGCTACTAGCCTGTTCATCTGTGAGTACTTCTCTTCAAGCATTACTTTAGCATCAACTAACTTCATTTGGACTCGTTCTTCACGCCAAACCTCGGCCATCTGCAGCATTTTCCTCTCCTCGTCTACTTCCTCCTGTAACTTCATCGACTCTCTCTTTAACGCCTCCACTTCAGCCTTGTCTTCTCCAATCTCTTTAGCTAGTTCATCACACACCTCCTCAATCAGTTCCCTGGCCTTCCTTTCCTTTTCGTATTCCTGTAGGTAACGCTTGGCCGATAATTTGGCATCAGCCAACTCATTTACCAGCTTAGAATTGACGATATCCATCCTTTGCCGGTTTTTCTTCTCCCTGCTCAGTTCCGTTTTCATATCCTCAATAATTGCACGGACTTTTTCATGCTCTCTGCTTTTCCATGTAACCCTCTCCTCACTAAGTTTACGCAAGAACTGTTCTAATTTCTTTTTTGAAGATCTTCGATCAGCTTCAAGTTCATTGATTCTGGATCTAGCCTCATCAAGCTCCGTCTCGAGGGCAGATATGACTTTAGCAGTATCCGTAGGCTTTGATTTGCCAAATATCCGCTTCACTTCATCCGATATTTTCCAACCATCAGGATCCCACTTTGTCGCCCCCTCCATCGCATAGTTGGGAAATTGAGAAGATGGTTCAAACTGCAAGGTATTAGGGGTTAATCCAGCAAAATATTAGCATATACTGAAAGAATGCGAGAAAAAAGAAACCACAACCAGAACACGAAAAAGAACTTCCCTTCGTGGAATAAAAAAGGCACAAGGATACAATAACTCACAGTTACAACACATTGAAACACTTCATTGCTTAACAACATGCGTACAACAAACAATCTCAAAACAGATCTTGTGATAGCGTCTTGATCAGCTTAGAGACCACAACTTCACAATCCAATCTCAAAGGAAATCAAGCAACTCATGTGAATAAACAACACCAAGAAATATTACCTTGTAGAGAAGCCTGTTTTTCGGACCAGACACCGAATGCGGGCTGTGCACTGAACCCTTGGCGGGTGAGCCGTGCACTCTGTCAACATGATGGAAATGAACGGAGGCTCCAAATTGGTGACCTTCAGGATGCTGTTAAGAATCAAAGAACAAAATGCAGTATGAAATATAATCCCTAGAAATCCAATATCAGCTTTAGTAGCCTCTAAAACTACAGCAGATGATCTAGAACAGCATCAAAATCATGAAAGCTTCTATGTTAACTGCTTTAGTTACTTTAGTATGAATTCATACAAAAGGGGACCAAACTCTCAGAAGCATCAAATCGATAAATAAGAATGCAATAACAAGAATGAGATAATTGCAAACATCAATCTAGATTTCAAGATAAGATCAACAACTCAATTAATTCAGCACTAGAGCTAAATAAACATTAAATGATTATTAGTACAATGTGTGAGAAGAACACTACCTGAAGCCCTACTCTCTGGCCAATGTCAGTTTGAAACTCCGGCAGACGGAGGCGCCACAAGCCGGCGGCTAGCTTCCTAGCTGAAACAACCGTCATAACTCTCCGGGATTTTTTCCGGCCAACTTCACCGGACGATTTCTCCTCCTCCTCCATCAAATTATTCTTGTCATTGCCCTCATCGAACTTCCATCTGAGCAGAGGGGTCTCCGGCCGGCTGCTCCGTTTCGCATATGGGGCTCCAGATTCCCTTTTTAACCGGACACCAGCGCCTAAAGCCTTGGCTTTCCGGCGCGGCGGCTTGCGTGGAAAACTAGGCTTGTCGGGAAGATCTGACGGCGGCGGATGTTGGGGAGGAGGCTGGGTTTCCCGTTCAATGGTTCTTTCTACTGTAATCTTCATTTTCGCCGCTGCATAAGCTCCGCCATTACGCAGTCACACAGAAGTGTGAAACCCTGAGCGATGAGTGAGATTATTGGGGCAAATGGGTCGGGTATCGGGAAATGGCGGAGCTTCGATCTCCACTAGAGAGCTGAGGATGGAATAGAGGGAGGTATGGTGGGGGTGGTTGAGTGGGTTAGTACAGTCAACGGCTTCTATTACTGCATCAAAAATCAAACATTGGATTGTGAAAAGAGGAGGGGACGACGTCGTATGTATCAGGACGGTGACGTTTTATTGGTTTAAGGATGCCCACCCTCGTGTTTCAAATTAGGCTTGAAAACAATTCTGTTGAGGGACAGGACAGGACAGCACAGCACACCCCCCTGGTCCCATCTTGGATTATTTAACATGTTAACCCAAGTAATTAGCAAATCCAATTAAAATACTAATTAATTTTTTAATGCAGCTGAGCTGATAAAGTTGGATCCTTCCTCAGCTAGCCAGAATATATTAAATTGAATTAGTTGTACCTTAAAAATTAAGGTTAAACACAAAAAATAAAATTAATGTAGTATTCTATGAATAAAAGTACTTGAACTGTAAGTCCATAAAATGTTGTGGTGCGCCAATTCAGTTTTAGGAATAAATAAATTTATGAGTCAAATTATGTGCACTTATTGTACAAGTGCATTGGACAATTATAATTGTTAGATCAAATTTTAAATTAATTTCAATTATTAAATGAAATGAAATAAAATATCTTTGCTACTATTCTATTTATTTATTTAAACTTATAAAACTAGGTGAATTGTTGCATAGATGTATTCTAGAATTATTCTAACCATAGCGAATATTATATAGAGTATTAATTAGGAGTATAAGATTTTGTGCACATTGGTAGAGAAATATTAGAGAATCAGTCAAGTTTCAATGAGACACAACAATTCCTGCCAATACATCATATGATTATTTTTTCTTTTATTTATAATTATTATACTCCCTCAATCCCACGTATTTTTACCCACTTTTCATTTTGTATTTTTACCCATTTCATTTTTGGCAAAAATACATAATATTTTATTACCTACTTTTTACAATCTCAATAAATTTAATTACTTTTTTACACTTTATTCATTATTCTCAATAACTTTATTCACTTTTTCTTTTTAAATTACTAATTTATCTCTACTTTTTCTTACATTATATATTAAAAAAATAAAACGTCTTAATCTCTGTGCCCGTACAAACGGATAAAAATACCCGGGACAGAGGGAGCACTTTAATTTGTAATTAGTTGTAGCTCATTATTAGAAATATTTATAATAATGTAGTTACCATATCAATACATATTTATGTAATTTTAAATACAGTGCAAATGGAAGGTAGAATTAATTATACTTTCCATTTCTATTATTCACATGTATTAGTATAATCTCTATAAAATCCAATTGAGTATATTGATCCTAGTTCTCTCATCCAAATATTACTTTCCCATTTCAATCACCTTAAACATGACCTCTACCAATTAAGATTCATCTTCCTCAATATCCTTGATTCAAATCAATGCATCTAGACACCTCCCACTGCGTCTAACCTTGACAAATTATTCATCATGGAAACTTCAATTTATATCTCTCTTCTATGGTCTAAATCTCTTAAAATTTCTTGATGGCTCAAACAAGTCACCATACCTACAACTAAAGATAATACTCCCAATCCATAGTTCATCCAATGAAAAAGACAAGATTAATTAATCCTACATGCGTTGTTGGCCTCTCTTACCAAATCTGTCATCCCATTAATCGCTTTTGCAAAATACTCTCACGATGCTTGGATGATCGTATATTTTCTAAACGCTCCAAGTCATACATCATTCATCGCAAAGATAAACTATCATCCATCACCCGTGGAACCCAGACGAACGTTCTTCAATTTCTGGTTACATTATCTACTTAGAAAAATGTCCTATCTCTTGGTCCTCTAAAAAGAAACGTACAATTGCAAGATCATCGACAGAGGTGGAATATCGAGCACTTGCCACATGTTCAACGGAGGTACTTTGGTTGTCTAATCGTCTCTCTGAACTCCGAATACCCTTAACTCCATCACCCACATTAATTGCGACAACTTAGGTGCCACTTATCTCTCCGTTAACCCTATCTTCCACTCTTACATGAAACACACTCTCGCATGAAACACATTGCAATCGATTATCACTTTGTTCGTAATCATGTTTCCTCTAGTGGTTTTTGAGTCTCTTATATTTCTACACATGACCAACATGCTAACATTTTAACTAAACCTCTCTCTACTTCAAAATTTTCCTTGTTTCAATCCAAGATTGGAGTATCCAATGGATCCTCCATGTTGTGAGGGCCTGTTAGAGAATATTAGAGAATCCCTCAAAATTCCAAAGGAAACGCCACAATTCCTGCCAATACATCATATGGTTGATTTTTTTATTTATTTGTAATAATATACTTTAATTTGTAATTAATTGTAGCTCATTATTAGGAATATTTGTAATAATGTAGTTACCATATATGTACATATCTCTATCCATTTCTATTCTTCACACACAAACCTTTTTAAAATTTTTATATGTATAAATGATTTAACTCAATCCTCCGCTTGAAAACTTTGTATTTTATTATTTTGGTGTTAATTTAAAATGCTTATGATCCCTTTTTTTCTAAGGTCCCACCCATGATCCTACACAAACTGATACAAGCTACCATTAAGATAAAGTAATAAGGTAAATCTTTCCGTCTACAAATTTAAATTCGTGCACACACATTTATTTATTTATTTTTGATCGGGTAAAATTTATCATTTTATTATTCTTAGATATGAGAAATACCACAACATCAAGGTAATACAACAATTCACACTCACATTTAAAATTTATACATTAATGAATTACTATATATACGAATTTTATATACTTTATTAATGAATTTTTAGCAAAATTTCTATCATTTTCTATTGAAAAACTAAATATAAAAAAGTTATACATTTATTAAGTAACTAACATATAGCATATACTATTAAATAAAACATAATACACAAATTAGTGCATGCGTTTATCGGGTGCACTTGATATTAACTCAAGTAATAGTATTTCGTAATTTACACATTAAAAAAATTGTAAATCTTTCAAATGGACAAAATGAGTAGATAAAAGTACTGCATCTTGGAAAAATATAGTACTCAATATAGTAAATTAATATCTTAATAATGTAGTAATATTTTTGTTTGTATAAAGTAATAGTCTTACCTATATAAACATAGGAATACCATAGGCATACTTTCAATTGAATTAGACTCCCACGTATTCAACTCAATTTCATACTTTATATTTTAATTGGTCCCCTATTCTTCTTTACTTTTTATGAAAGAAAACAACAGAAAAATTAATAACCTTATAAGTTGGGGATGGAGTGAGTAGGATCATACTCTCGATGTCTCAATTGCATGTATTTGTTTGTATGGAAATTAAATGATATGATATTTTAATAATTGTAAATTTTAATTTTTGTGAACCTCGTTTACTTAAAATAAACGTATATCTTATTATGTGCTAACAAAAATGATAAAATGTATATTTATAAAACAAACACTTATATTTTAGAGTTGGACGGAGGAAATAATTTTAATTATTTAATATTGATAATTTAGAAAAGCTATGAAAATCTTACTTCCTATATCCAAAAAGTTTACCATTGGCTTTTAACGATAAATTAAGAAAAATAGTATAATTTTTAAAAAAATTATAAATATTAGTAAAAATTACTCATAGGTACACATTTTGTACCCTTAATTACTAATATAAGATACATTGATTTAAAAAATTACTCTTACATACAAAATATCAAAGTAAAATACAAAAATATAATCCTAATTTCATACACTTTTAAACCACAAATCCTAAACCCTCACCCACCGCCGCCGTCACTGGTAGCCGGATCGCAGGCCGGCCGCCGCTTGTCGTCGGACTATTGCCGCCGCCGGACCGTCGGTCGGCCTTTGGAAAGTCGCCGGACCGTCACTGTTGCCACCGGAGCTCGGCCAAACCATCGCACGACCACCACACTTTTTTGCTGCACACACTTTTTTTTACTGCACACACTTTTGCTGCACACAAACATTTATGTGCAGCACATGTGCAAGGGTAATATTAGAATATCACTATATATTTGTGTAGTTAGTATTAATACTTTTGTATATTTGTATCTCATAATAATTAAGAATTTTTTAATGTATCTAGTAGTAATTCTCCCTAAATATTATACTCCCACCGTCCCGGGTATTTTTACCCGTTTGTACCGGCAGGAATATTAAGATGTTTTATTTTTTTAATATATAATGTTAGAGAAAATATGGATAAATTAGTAATTTAAAAAAAAAGTGAATAAAGTTATTGAAAATAATGAATAAAGTGTAAAAAAGTAATTAAAGTTGTTGGGATTGCAATAAGTAGGTAATAAAATATTATGTATTTTTGCCAAAAATGAAATGAACAAAAATACGTGAAATATCCAAAAATGGAAAATTGATAAAAATACGTGTGACGGAGTGAGTAATATTTTTTTAGTAAATAAATGAAAAATATGTTATATTTGTTAGGTACTATATTTTTTTATTTCTTTATAAATAAAGTGTATGAAAAATACTTATTAATTATTTTGACTTTTTTTATTTTTATTTTTTTTTAAAGGAATGTAACTTTTTTTACCTGAAGAACAAAAAATAGTGAAGATAAAACTTTTGTGTGACGAGGAGTATTATGTGTACACACAGAGTGTCAACTCAATATTAATTAGCAATCACAATTATTCTTTATATGATTCTTAAATAACTTTGGCAGTAGAAATTTTTCAAGAGTTCAATAGTAGTACATGAAATTAAAGAATAAGTGATCAATTGCTTTGGAACTTGCATAAATCTGAAAAATCCTGCTTGAAATCTTCATTTATTATCATCCAATAATTGTTAGGAATCTGCTCCAGTCAATAGAAAACAATTTAAATGCCATCATCAAATAATTCAATATTACTACATTAAAAGTGGCAATGATACTACTCTTTCCCCATCACCAAATTTTACTTTTAAATTTATCATCATTAGGATCAATTTCCAAATTTTATTAAGGGCTATTATTGGTTTTGAAATATGACTATCCGGGAAATAAATATATTTCATGTATCTTCCTTAACTATTTAATTGTTCATCAAGAGCATTAGGGCATCTCCAATAGTTCGTTCTATTTTAGCGCAGATTTCACATTAATTTAGTGCAGAATTACAATACAACTCCAGTAGGTTGAACTATATTTTCGCACTATATGAAATATTCTTAGAATATTCCATTTTATATTAAATTTTAAATTAATATTTATATGATTTTTTCATTTAATAAATTATATATTATAATTAAACTAATTTAGGATTTAATAAATTCAATAAACTATATACTTGAAAGAGGAAAATAGAATTTTACTGATAGATTTGGAAACCATTGCAGATCCCTGTTGACATGAATAATTTCAAAAAGTACAAGAGAAAATCTTGCAAGAAAAAAATGAACAAGTTCATCCACAAGTGCTTTTAACATGTTTGGTGGATTTTTTCAAGATTATAGAGGATTATGAAGTAATCTTGGTGATTATTAGAAGTAATATATATCTATGTTTTAGGATTTTAATATTTCATGTAATTTAGTGTGCTTTTATGATTTTAAGTATTTTGTAATATCAATGTTTTAGGATTTTAATCATATGATTTTAAGTATTTTGTAATTTATATTTTTAAGTATTGTATGCAATGTTTTTATTTTAGTTAATTAATATTGTAATTTAATATAAATTATAATTTAGATAAATAAATTAAAATTAAAATTTCATAATTTCTAAAAATACAATAATTAATATATATTAATTTTATAATATTAAAAAACTAAATAAAAAATGCAATAAAACAAAAATTAAATAAATAAAAAATAATAAAATTACCGTAAATATTAAAAGAGAGAGGATCAGTTTTATTAAAAGAGATGGGATCAGTTACATATATGCAAAATTAAAAGAGAGGGGTTCAGTTTTATTAATTTAAAATATTAAATAAAAAAGTGGATAAATAGATTATATTATTAAATATACATAAACAGTGGATAACGCTAAGTTATTTTCTGCGCCAGATGTGGCGCGGTTCTGTAGCGATCTTCAGAATAGCGAGGTGTCCAGCGCAGTGCTGGAGATCAAATTTTGATCTAGAATGGTGATATGAAGCACTGCGAGATGCTCTAAATACTATCAAATGTGATTTGAAGTGCTTTAAATGCTCAAGACGGAAATATGAAAATTGCCCTCATGAGAAAAATCCCATATTTTTCAATATACAACGAAGTGGATTTGGTTTTATCACCTTCTCAAACACCATTAAGAAAAAAAAATCCTACATTTTAACTTCGAGAACACTTCGGAAGGAATTCTTTTGTCACCTGCTATTTATGATCATAAAACACATATTTATATTAGATTTCTCTTGTTTACAATAATATAGCCAAATCAAACTTATATATCATGTATATTTAAATAACTTATTATGGGATGAAATGAGTATTGGGTTAATTATGTGTTTAAATAGATCAAATGTTTTAAGAATTGGCTACGAAATACACAATATTTACACTCCATTCATCTTATAATTTATACACGTTGATATTGGCGCAAGTATTAATATGTTTTTAAAAAAACGCAAACAAATAAATAAATTTCATAATATACTCATATTTAATAGTGATATAATCTCTAGTATAATAATTTAATACTCCTTCATCCGCTCGAAAGAGGGTATTTTGCTTTTATGCACGTTGATTAAGGAATATTGTTATTTAATGTGTAGTGAATAGTTGTATTAGTGGGAGTGTGAGTCTCATATTTTAATTGTATTAGTGGGTGTGTGTGGCTCTCATGTGTATAAAAAAGAAAATGACCCTCTTTGAGGCGGACGACCAAAATGAAAAAAAGACTCTCCTTCGAGCGGACATATGAAGTATTGACTATTTTTTGTAATTTAATAAGGATATATTAGTAAATATCTTGATACATAAGAAAATGTGAATTATATTATTAAAACATCTCAAAAAGAAAAACATTTATAAATAAATTGAATGAAGTGATTTCTAAGAAAATGTGAACCTCTAATTAATTACTTAAATAATACTATATAGGAGTACAAAGTAAATCATCAAATATATATGTTATGAAAACTTGAATACTTTTGCTCTTGTACGATAATAATATAAAAATCATACAAGAAAAAATAGAATTTGGAGGAAAATAAAATATACGTGCACACACGTGTAAGGGTGCATGGCATGTGGGACTGCCAATTTCAGATACTATTATTATATTATTGAAATACTAAAATAAGAATCCAATGCTAGAATTATACTACTTATAATTTAAGAACCAATAATTATTTGTTAATGTTGTTCCCAACAAAAAGAAGGAACTCAAATATTAATAGAGCAGAAAGTAGAGTAGAGTAGAGTAGAGCCCATCATAAACACGACTTCTTAAAATGTCGTAGCAATCATAGCAACTTTGTAAAACAACGACACTTATTGGTTTATTCCAAGCCATTATTTTGCATTCATTCAAAAAAATTTTAACTACACTTTTATTAAGGATGTAATTTTTTACTCGTGTCAAAGATTTGTGTTACGTAATCTCACGGAATGAATTTCGTAAAACAAATGAAAAATAATAATTTTTATAATGAAAAATAATAATATAAATTATTCCATAATTATTTTAGTATAAATAAAAAATAATAACACTTCTAAAAGAAAATAATAATATTTTTAATAAAAAATACTACTAATATTAAGAAACGGTAAAATAATCAATCATGATGAAACTGAAAAGTAGGAGTATGCTCTTTTATCTCTAGAACTGTTTTACAAGATAATCTCTTGAGTCAAATGAAATTGAAACTTTAATAAAGCGTAGTAACAAAATTGTATATTGACTGTTTAATTACATGAAATTTAAGGATGTATTAGGATGCAAATAGTAAAATTATCTCAATTTTCCACATTTAAATAAGTTGTTATTTTGGCATTTCTTCCGATGACTAAGTTAATTTTGGACCACTTATTTGGGGAAGTGACATTTGATATAATTCTTCCCATTTTAAAATAATTCATGTATAATATTTTTTCATGGCCGCAGCCTGTATTCAAATCATTAGTTTATTATAATTCAAAATATATGCAATAATCTTATAAAAATTAATTTTTGAAAAACACCAATAATGGGCAATATTAAGTATTATATAATTATTATTCTCAAATTTCACTTTAAATCCCCATTGTTTTTATATGATTTAGTGCATATTAATATATAATGAAAACATTGAATATTAATCGTTGTAAATAAGGGTAATAATGGAAAGAAAAAGAACATGATATGTATTTATCAATAATTATATATATTAGATTAATGTATTCATGAGTAATTAAACTATATATACATATGCATACCTCTCCGGAATAATATATATATATATATATATATATAAATATAAAGCATCAAGCCTTTTGAAATGGAGTGAGTAATAATGAGTGTTTTTATAGTGAGAAACTGGGATAATACATGATTACACAATTGGATTAGTACTTTATTATTTTCATTAAACATATTTATCATTTTTGTGGTTGATTTTTACGCCACAACTAACTAAACAATATTTGAATGGATGCATAAGTTAACCCCTTCCAATCATTTACGTTTACCGCCATGAAGGGATACGAATAGTCACCATCAAACATGCAATGACACAAAATATTTCAGATTAAAATCATTATTAATGTTGGAATTATAATATTTAGAAGAAAAAAAGATCGACATTTTTCCAGACTTATACTTGTGATAACGTCGTTCTTATGAAGTGTGTGATTTGTCACATAAATATAAACCAAAACATATTACAGTTGATCTACGAAGATTTACTTGGTTCCAACGAGTGAAAGACTTACGGCAATAGAAACAAGATATAGAATAGTATTTTAGTTCATGTATGGTTTTGCTTGGTGCGGTTAGGAATAGAGAAGAAAAAAAAAATAGTTATAATATATTAATATTCATTAGAAGTGTAATTCTTAGAATAGATGTTCTATGCATTAACATGTTTGTGGTATTAAGGAACATCAAAGAATTGAAACGGGAAGACCTCGCCATTTCCTCAAAACTATTCATTAGATTTACGAACACGTTTTTATTAATTACTTAACATTCTTTATCTTAACTCTAACTTTTAGCTTATCCCTAGGATTTGTATTTCAAGGATACCTCTTGAAACTATCACAAAAACAATAGAAAAAAGAGAACTAAACTTTGAGATAACTCACTCTCACTCAAAAATGCAAAACCTCAGTCAAGCAATAAGAGAATATGCTTAAGGCTAAATAGTCAGATCACTTACTTGCAAGTCATGAAATTTCTTAGGTCAAACTTTCATAAAACAACAAGTATTAATCATGCAAATCCTTTCTATACTGATCTTCAATCACACAATCAATCATAGTAGGAAGATCTTCCATGTAATGCATTCCCTTCCTTCAGCAAACAATTAAATCTTTTTCTTGCATCTACTTCTATTAATTAGCTTGACCGGATATTCTTCCACATGTTTTAACCTGCAATACTTAGAAACAAAATAATAGGGCAAAATATGTGATCATGACATTTACTAATCTCAACAAGAATATAAGTTTAACTCATTTAAGAATTGAGAGTATTTTGGAAACAAAGTGTTTTTTTTTTTTTATGAAAGCAATAATTTTGGAAACAAAGTTATAAAAATAATATAAAATAAAATAGTTAGTTTAAAATTGGCTGAAATGCTAAGACTATTTTTGAACGTTGAGTTGATTGATTAGCCTCTAGCTTTCAAATTGAAGGGATTTTTTTTAATAATACAATTTATCACACCTAATGAATCTATAAAAGAGCTTTTTCTAATTAATATTAAAAATCTTCTATCAATTTAATACAACTAAAATCTAGTAGTATTGTTTTTGGTCAAACTAGAGTTACTAGACTACACACTCACCCCACAGGCCAATGACCATTTTGCCCCTTAAAATTGGTTGAGAACAAGTTAAACATATGATGTAATAATTTTTTTTTTGCTACAATTGTATGAGGTAATTTTGTTGGTTTATAGATACATCAATTAATCACTATTACAATAATTGGGTAAAAATGTAGAAGAGAGATTCTAAATTGAGAAACACAAAAACAAAGAAAGTAGAAGCAGAGGATCTTCTATCTCTTCTTACAGATCTAGGGTCTTGATCTTGGATCTTGAACGTCTTGAGGGATGAACGAAGTCGAGTCGAGCAGAACTCTTCCCGCAAGAAGAAACACGTCCTGGTAGTGCTCCGGTCTTGGCGGATCTTCCCCAAAGTTGAAACGACTTCTCATTTCTGGCGAAGCAGCACCTCTATCGCAGGAACTCTGGCGAACTAAGAAGAATGGAGAACTAGATTGCTACTAGATGCAAATGCTTTTTGAATGCAGATGCTTTGTGTTTTGGTGTGTTAAGAATGAATGCAAAAGACCCAATTTATAGGTGCCAAGAACCACTCCACATATGGTAGGATTTGCACAGATCTGTGTTCACATACCCAGATCTGCATTCACACACAAAGATCTGTGTTCACACACAGAACTGTTGACCAGATACAATGTATCATATCTGTTGGAGAGGATCCCAGAATATCTCTCAAAATATGAGACTGATTTCAAAATATCTCTCCACATGTGAGACTGATTTCACAATATCTCTCCACAAGTGAGACTGATTTCACTCACTTTAATTATTATTTAATTGGTGACTAATTTATTAATTAATCTTTACTAACCAATTAAATTCCCCAACAATCCCCCACATGAGTGGAATCCGACGCCTATATAATGCAGACACACAATCCAATCCTCATGAAACATTGATGTATCCAGATAAGTATCTTGGGATTTTGAACCTTTCATAGTCCAACACTATCAAGTATATCGGTGGCTTAGTAGATATGATGTCTTTGAACTACTCCTCCTTAGTGCATACTTAAACAATAGTGCGAACGCATCAATATCACGCATTCTCCTTGTTCTCACATTTTGATCTGTTTCGGTCATGGACCGCTTTGGATTCATAAGTGTTTTACTTTGAAGCGGCCACTCACTTCACACTTACATAGGTGATCTCCTATCTTGAGTACCCTGTTATACTCAACCAACCATTACTCAATTTTTAGGAATCGTTAAACATCAAAAGACGTAACCTCACCACAATACGGGTTCTATACTTGGTAGAATTGCTCTACTAAGGAATGATAGGTACCAAGTTTCACTTGAACTTCTACAGTTTCGTTGTCCCTTTGAACAAAGTTCTTGGGATCTCCAGTCATCATGGTTGGGTTTCCACTGTTTTGGCTCATTACTTTGTGGATTTTAGCCACATTCCTTAGTAATTTATTCATTTGATCTCGATTAACTGCTTTTGTAAGCGGATCCACTATGTTGTCTTTTGACTTCACGTAGTCAATTGACATTACACCACTCGAGATCAATTATCTCACCGTGTTGTATCGCCTACGGATATGTCTTGACTTTCTGTTGTACATATCATTAAGAGCTCTTCCAATTGTGACTTGACTGTCACAATGTACCATCACCGTAGGGATCAGTTTGTTCCAACATGGAATGTCTTCAAGGAAATTACGAAGCCATTCTGCTTCTTCTCCGACTTTATCTAGAGCTATGAACTCAGATTCTATTGTGGAACGGGCTATACATGTCTATTTTGTAGACCTCTAAGACACTGCTCCGCCTCCGATAGTGAATGCATATCCACTCGTGGAGAACGAGTCTTTTATATAAGATATCCAGTTGGCATCACTATACCCTTCAAGAACTACTGGATACTTAGAGTAGTGTAGCCCCACATCAAGAGTGTATTTCAGGTATCTCAACATTCTCCTTAATGTTTTCCAGTGCTTATTACTTGGATTACTCGTGTATCTACTCAATTTGTTAGCTGAACACGCTATGTCAGGAAGCGTACAATTGGTTATATACATTATGTTCCCTATAACCCTTGCATACTCAGATTGAGCCACTGGTTCACCGTTATTCTTACTAATATGTACACTCTGATCCATGGGTGTCATATCTGGTGAATCATCGAATGCATTGAATTTCTTCAACACTTTCTCAATGTAATGAGATTGTGACAATGCAATTCCATCAGATGTTCTTTGAATTTTGATTCCAAGTATCACATTTGCTATACCCATGTCCTTCATGTCAAAGTTTCGATTCAACATCCGTTTAGTGTCCATAATTATATCATTAATGCTTCCTATGATAAGCATATCATCTACATAGAGGCAGACAATGACAAAACCCTTGGGTGTATTTTTCACATACACGCATTTGTCACACTCGTTGATTCGAAAACCATTTGACATCATTATGTTGTCAAGCTTCACATGCCATTGTTTTGGAGCTTGTTTAAGTCCATACAATGATCGCACGAGTTTGCATACCTTTTTTTCATTACCAGGTGCTATAAAACCTTCTGGTTGATCCATGTATATTTCTTCCTCTAATTCACCATTTAAGCAGGCCGTTTTTATATCCATCTGATGTATTTCTAGATTGTGCAGCTATAAACACACGAATAGACGTAATTCGTGTTACTGGTGAGTAAGTATCGAAGAAATCATACCCTTTCTTTTGTCTAAAGCCTTTAGCCACCAACCGAGCTTTATATTTGTCTATTGACCCATCAGCTTTGTATTTTATTTTAAGGATCCATTTGCATCCTAAGGTCTTACAATCCTTTGGTAAATCTACCAACTCCCATGTATGATTTTGCATAATGGAATCAATCTCGCTATCTATAGATTCTTTCCAGAATGGTGCATATGGACGAGATAGAGCTTCAGATACGGGTTTGAGCTCATCTTCAACAGCGTAGGTGAAGAAGTTTTGACCAAAGTCCTTTTCTACTCTAACTCTCTTACTACGTCTTGGTTCTACACTTTCTTGTGTAGATTGAACCGCAGTAGCATCTACAAGTGGTCTCTTATAAGATGTCACATGTTTATTTCCTTTGCTAGGAAATATATCTTCAAAGAATATTGCATTCCTTGATTCTATCATTGTGCCTTTAGTCATGTCAGGTACTTCGATTTATAAATCAGAAATTTGTAAGCACTACTGTTAAGTGCGTACCCTACAAATATACAATCAATCGTTTTAGGTCCGATTCTTACTTGTTTAAGTAGATGCACTTCAGCCTTAGCCAAACACCCCCATACTTTGAGGTATTTGTATGACGGTTTACGCCCCTTCTACATTTCATAAGGAGTTTGATCCTTAGATTTGTGTGGAATCTTGTTCAGAATGTGGTTAGCTGATAAGATAGCTTCCCCCCACATATTCTGAGGCAACCCTGAACTGATTAACATTGCGTTCATCATTTTATTCAGAGTTCTATTCTTGCGCTATTCAACCCCATTTGATTGAGGTGAATAAGGAGTAGTTGTTTGATGTATGCTGCCAGATTCGGCATATATTAGTTCAAACGATGCTACGTATTCGCCACCTCTATCACTCCGAACTGCTTTAATTCAAGAGTTAAGTTGATTTTCAACTTCATTCTTGTAGCGTTCGAATGCTTCTAAATCTTCATCTTTACTTCTCAAGAGATAAACATAACAGAATCTTGTTCAGTCGTCAATAAAAGTAATGAAATACTTTTCCCCCCTCTAGTTTGTACAAGTTTTAAATCACCCGTATCAGTGTGGATCAACTCTAGAGGTTTAGTGCTCCTTTCTGTTGTTAAAAATGGTTGCTTTGTCATTCTTGTACACATACTTCACATTTATTTGAAGTCTCAACATTTGCTACTTTAAGCAAATCAAGATTATTTAATCTTTTGATTGATTTAAGATTTACATGTCCCAATCTTGAATGCCATATAGAGGAGCACTCAACGATATAAGCAGAAGTAGAAGCAGTTTTATTGATAACTTTCTAGCCTTCACGGCTTACAACCATTGCATTGAACTTAAAGAACCCATTATCTAGATAGTCATGGCCCAAGAATTGGCTAAATTTGCTAAGCACTAGTTTATCAGACTCAAATAAAAGCTTGAATTAATGACTAACTAGCAAGGAGCCTGAGATCAGGTTTTTACAGATATTTGGAACATGCAGCACATCCTTCAACTTCAATTCTTTTCCAGAGGTGAGCTTCAGAGTTACGCTCTCAACAACGGCTACTTCAGATGAAGCATGGTTTCCCATGTAGTTTTCTCCCTTCAACGGGTGCATAAGTGGAGAAAGCATTTTTCTCCGAGTAGACATGGCAGGTGGCGCCAGTGTCCACGAACCACTCATTTGGATTTGCCACCAAGTTGGCTTCAAAAACCACAGCAGTCATGTCGCGATCAGTTAGGTCCAGTTCAACCACATTAGCATTTTGGTTGCCTTTGTTCTTCTTTGGTAGGCGACAGTCTTTTGCCTTGTGGTTAGGCTTACCACAGTTGAAGCAATCCCCACTGAACTTGGGCTTTTGCACAGGCTTCTTGCCCTTGTCGTAGGACATCTTCCTCTTTTTGAAGGGTCCCGCACGATGTTCAGTTAAGTTTGTCTTTACCTCAATTGAGGATTGGTCAAACTTCCCATCCATATTCATGTTGTGCTCTTCGATTCTCAATTTGATAATTAAGTCTTCTAGAGACATCTTCTTTCGCTTGTGTTTGAGATAACATTTGAGGTCCTTCCATATTGGAGGCAGCTTCTCAATCACAGAGCCGACAATGAATGCTTCTGGAAGCATCATCCCTTCGGAGAGGATTTAGTGAACTATCAATTGGAACTAATGCACTTGTTCAACCACAAATTTAGAATCCACCATCATGAACTCCAAGTATTTGGCTATCGTGTACTTCTTCGTACCAGCATCTTCCACCTTGTACTTTTTCTCCAAAGAATCCAACAGTTCTTTGGATGTCTTTGTGTTTAGATACATGTTGTACAGTGCATCACTAAGTCCACTGAGGATATAGTTCTTGCACAAGTAATCAGCTGAGGTCCACTGATCAAGAGCTATACGCTTTTGTGTATCAGTCTAATTCTTATTCACCACTAGTGCAGACTTCTTTAAGAAGTTCACCAGATTCAGCGTGGTGAGGTAGAAAAACATCTTTTACTGTCATCTCTTGAAGTTTGCACCCCCCAAACTTCTCGGGCTTCTCCGCTGGAGCCGGAACCATGAATGGTCTCGACATCCCCATTGGAGGATACATCCTTTGGGATTCAGACCCAACAGGATTAACAGTTACTCCTTGGGAATTAGTCCCAATAGAGTCTCTATTGACATTGGAGGTTTCAGCCAGTTATGGGATTTATGCTTCATCAATATCCATATCAGTTGTCATGGTGATTGATAGGCGCAGAGGCTATATGTTTCTTTTTGCGATTGTTGGTTTATAGATACACCAATCAATCACTATTATAATAATCGGGTAGAAATGTAGAAGGGAGATTCTAAATTGAGAAACACAAAAACAAAGATAGTAGAAGCAGAAGATCTTCTATCTCTACTTACAGATCTAGGGTCTTGATCTTGGATCTTGAACGTCTTGAGGGATGGACGAAGTCGAGTCGAACAGAACTCTTCCCGTAAGAAGAAACACACCCCAATAGTGCTCCAGTCTTGGCGGATCTTCCCCAAAGATAAAACGACTTCTCATTTCCGGCGAAACAGCAACATTATCGCAGGAACTCCTGCGAACTAAGGAGAATGGAGAACTAGATTGCTACTAGATGCAAATGCTTTTTGAATGCAGATGCTTTGTGTTTTGGTGTGTTAAGAATGAATGCAAAAGACCCAATTTATAGGTGCCAAGAACCACTCCACATATGGTAGGATTTGCACAGATCTGTGTTCACATACCCAGATCTGCATTCACACACAAAGATCTGTGTTCACACACATAACTGTTGACCAGATACAATGTATCATATCTGTTGGAGAGGATCCCAGAATATCTCTCAAAATATGAGACTGATTTCAAAATATCTCTCCACATGTGAGACTGATTTCACAATATCTCTCCACAAGTGAGACTGATTTCACTCACTTTAATTATTATTTAATTGGTGACTAATTTATTAATTAATCTTTACTAACCAATTAAATTCCCCAATAAATTTTTTATATTATTGACGTAAATCGAACTCTATCCTCTTACTATTTTGTCATTATCTCAAAATTTAAGGATTTAAAATTTTTAATACAAACACACTTATTAAACTGAGGTTTAAGTTTATTAAATATGAATTTATTGTTAAAAAACAACTTAATAAGTACTAGTATACTTTTCTTAATTGGTGTACCCCACCATTAGGGGCCCCACCGCCCCTGCCATGGGAATTGGTAGAGGAGGTAAATCGCAGGATGTGCCTCAAGTGGCTTATAGAGAGGGCTCACTGTTAAACTTGTGCTTGCAAGGGGCCAAATCCATGCCAAAGGCAGGATTCGAACCCCCACCCTGCAGCAACCAAGCTCAGTTGGAAGGTCTTTCCACCCTCCCCTCTACCACTTGTAGCTATAATGTGGAAACAAAAATGTTATGTAATTTGAGTACAAAGTGTATTAGTTTATTTGTAAAATATTTTTATTGTGAAATTTATTAATTAAAAAAAAAATGGGGCTTCATTTGTTTATTTTGCCACGGGCCTAAGGGTGGGCTCCTGGTTGTGGATTAGAAAAGAATAGAAGATTGTGAGTAATATTGAACATATTTTGCCATGTTTTCACAATACTCCATTTTTTAGCTCATTAATTTATTCTCTAGATGGGCTGAAGTTTGATTTTTGGTTTACTAATGAAGTGTGAATATTCTAATGCGAGATCATAGGAAAGATCATATTCATTTGTGAAGCTCCTCATTAGTCAAATTGGATTATACATATATTTCTGAATTAATAAAATCCAATTAAAATTTTATTGAAATTTGGCAACTTTTTTGAAAAATCTAGAAAATGTAGTTTCTAGGCTATATTTATTAATTTTATTATTCTATCATCAGTGTACCAGCAATAATGTACATGTTATTTTGATTCACGTGTGGATGAATTTAATGGTTTGATGTAATTTAAACCTAAAAATTTGCACTATGAGTGATGCAGCGTGAGCGTATTAAAAGATAATAATAAGTAGAACAAATTCTATAATCCGTTAATTCTTAATGAATACCGAAAAATAGACTTTTCAAATACATTGATTCATTCTTATGAATACCGTAAAGAGATCAAAGAGAACAACTCTTATTTCATTAATAAAATTCAACAACCTGATACAATAATAAGATCACCTATTTATAGGTGATAACAAAATCTATTATATTAATGATAAACTTATATAAAGGAAATAAATCAAAACATTAATACTAATTATTCTAAAATTAAATGAAACAAATCAAAATTAAATCATATCAATACTAATTAATCTATACTATAATTATCTGCATCATTCTCCTCCTCTTGAAAAGGATTCGCCCTCGAATCCAGTCTTGCGTAATAGCGATCCTAAAGGTTTGGGTTCGAAGACGTGCAGAAATGTCTTTAAATTCTTGTAGCCAAATAGTTTCAACATATATGGATTCATCTCCAAAAATACCATAAGATTTAACAACATAAGCCATTTCATTATCAATCTCAACAAATTGACCAAAAATCAAAGTATAATTTTGACTTTGACATTCCACCTCAAAAACACCATCCACTTCCCACGAACGATACTCAATCTCCTTATTGGAAAATTGTGTATCATCATTACCACAATTTATAATGTCCACCGAATCAATATACTCATCAAAATTTGGAAATTCATACCACAAATCTTCGTCAGAATATTTATCAAAAATTGGTGGTCCATCGTATACAGGATCGGACACCAACAAGTTATTTTGTTGGTAGATCTGCGTAGCATCATCTTCATACGATGACTGATCATTATAAAAAGGTATCATAAACCACTTGAAATCTCGAATCCAACATCGAGAATTTGGCTCTGATACCAACTGATGCAGCGAGAGCGTATTAAAAGATAATAATACGTAGAACAAATTCTATAATCCGTTGATTCTTAAAGAATATCGATTTGAAATCTCGAATCCAACATCGAGAATTTGACTCTGATACCAACTGATGCAGCGAGAGCGTATTAAAAGATAATAATACGCAAAACAAATTCTATAATCCGTTGATTATTAAAGAATATCGAAAAATAGACTTCTCAAATACGTTGATTCATTCTTATGAATACTGTAAAGAGGTCAAAGAGAACAACTCTTATTTCATTAATAAAATTCAACTCCCTGATACAATAATAAGATCACCTATTTATAGGTGATAACAAAATCTATTACATTAATGATAAACTTATATAAAGGAAATAAATCAAAACACTAATACTAATTATTCTAAAATTAAATGAAACAAATCAAAATCAAATCATATTAATACTTATTAATCTATACTATAATTATCTGCATCAATGAGTCAACTTGATTATGAGTTTAATGCTTAAAAATTATTGATCATTTAAAACTCTTTAAGTGTTAAATTGACTATAAAGCTTGAATCCTGCTTTCCATACTTAATTAATTCCTGTTGGAAATTTTCTTGTACTAATTTTTATGGTATAGCGAACAATTGCGTGAAAACTCTTTAATTTAGAGTATTGAAAGAGTTACAAGAGCAAAAAGTAGAAATATACCAACCTCAAAAGAGGCTAAAAGAGCCATTCAAGGCTTCAAAGACAGGAATGAAAAGGGCGATCTTGAATGTTTTGTTACACTTGGTGTTATATCTAATGTTAAATGCATTAGATGAGTGACACGTGTGCGAGGAAGAAAATTTAAATCATTCCTCCTATGGTTTAAACTTTCCTTTTGGGGTAATATATTTTATTATATTATATGTGTCAATCATCCAACAGTGCGCAACAGGAGATGTAAAACTGAAATGTAACGGAAGAACTGAACTGGAAAAGGGCTCCATCTAATTAAGCTTTGCTCTACTCTACACCATCTATTTTGGAGTTTCCAAGGGTGAAGTTTCCAATTCAAACTTTATAGCCTAAATTATGAATTTATGATGGTAGTTTATTTCACAAAACTGACTAAAGCATATATTCCATTTTGAGGAAAGCATAATAATTAATAATATTAGGTAAATTATCAATAGCCCCTCAAGGTTTGTTCAAAATATCAAATAAATCATGTGGTTCGAAAAACTACCATTAACCCCTTTTGACTTGTATTTGATTTGAAGTTGACAAAACTAAATGCCATTTTTTAAAAAAATAAAGAGAGATTAAAATAACATCAATACAAACGGACTCTCTCGTCTCCTCAAACTCGTTGCACACGAGCTTCAGTGCTTGAACTACTTCTCCCATGAAGGGACGATGAGAGACCTCTGGTTGGACACACATTGATGCTATTGCTGCAACTTTGGCCAAGCTATCTAATGGTGCACTGGATTTTAATGATGGATCGATTATAGCTTATGGCGCCGTCCCTTGGGAATTTAGAAGCTGCAATCCAATAAGATGAACACCACAAGGTTCGATGTTGATAAGCTTACAGAGAAATCAGACTTCAACCTCTGGAAGTTGAAGATGAGGGCAGTCTTGATGCAGCAAGGTCTGATGGATGCGTTGAAGCCACCTCCACCGATATAGGCAGAGATAATCAAAGATCCTCAAGCTGCAATGGGTGGAGTAAGGGGTCCAGTTGACGATCAGGTATAACAGAAAGCATATTCCACTATCATTCTATGACTAGGTGATAAAGTATTGAGGGAAGTGTCTAAGGAAATAACTGTCATTGGAGTATGGAACAAACTGGAATCCTTGTTCATGGCAAAATCAACTACAAATAGGCTACATTTGAGGCAAAGACTTCATGCCTTCAAGATGACTGATGAAAGGCCTCTGATAGATCAAGATGATGAATTCGTCAAGATAGTAGATGATATTGATAATGTAGATTTCAAGATAACTAATGAAGACAAGACAGTTATGCTCCTGTCAGCCTTGCCAAGATCACAAAGGCATTTCAAGGATGCTCTTCTTTAAGGAGGGAAGGATGTTGTTCAACTTGAAGATGTTATGTCAGCTCTTAGGTCCAAAGATTTAGAAATAGGAGCTAACAACGTTACAAATTCAGGTGGAGAAGGGTTGTTTGCAAAGGGAGGTCGAAATCAGAACAATAAAGGTAATAAAAGGAGAGCTACTAATCACAAGAAGAGGAATTCTAGTTCAAATAAACAAGATGATGGAGATAGTGATTCTCAGGGTGATTCAGAGGTTAGAAAGTGTTATTACTGTCATGAACCGGGCCATTTCAAGAAGGGTTGTGCAAAGTTGAAGGCATCCAAGGCAAGGAAGACCAATAATTCCAATAATGATCACAAGAACCAGGCAAATCAAGTCACGAATAGGAAAGAAGTTGCTGAGAATTGTGATGCATCTGGGTATATCTATACTGAGGTATTGTCGGCTGCGTCATTTAGAAACTCAAACGAATGGATTCTAGATTCGGGGAGTACTTATCATGTGACATCAAGGAGGGATTGGTTCTGTGAGTTCGAGAAAAATAATAGATCGGTTCATCTCGGAAACGATCATACTTGCAGCATAAAAGGTAAAGGATTAGTGCTGATCGAGTTATCTGATGGTGCAGTCAAGTTATCAAACGTGAGGTATGTTTTAGAGCTTAGGAGAAATCTGATTTCTCTTGGAACACTTGAGTCCTTTGGTTGCGAATTTAAATCTCAAGATGGAGTTCTTACCATTTCGAAGAATGGAAGAGTAATACTTCAAGGTTTAAGGAGGAATGACTTGTATTTTCTTAATGGTAGGACAGTGAAGGGGCTGCAAGATTGGATGAAGGAAAGCTCACTCGATGTTGGCAACATTTCAAAGCTTGAAATAAGTGACAATCCTATGGAAGATAAACAGACTGCTCAAGCTTAAGGTGAAGCATGATAATGAAGTAAGAAAGGTTATTCAGATTGAGGAGCTTACATTATTTGATCATGAACTAGCGCTTGAGGTGGAGGCTCTTCATGTTGAAAGTTGTAAAAAGGACATCAAATTTAAGTGTAGAAGGATGTGTGCTACTGTCAAAGCATGTGTAATGAAGCTGAGGAAAAGTACTTGCAACAAAAGGAAGGTAGGAAGCTCCAGCAAAGTTGAGTCCATTGCTACGTTTAAGCCATGCTTGAACTTAGTGAGAGTTTGTTGAATTTTTCAAGGCTGGAAGGGATTGTTGTTCCCTTAAAGAACAGTGGACAAGGTTGCTAATCCTTGACATTAAAATCAGAAAGAATGATGTGTAAGATTGCTGTTTCATAGAGAACAGTATGGGAGAGCAAGTGGTTTGGTTTATTGAATACAAGTCTTTAGGTGGAGATTGTAGAGTGTATGATGAAATCCTTGATCCAAATAAAGTCAAGTGCATGACAGATTTGGATTATACAATGGGTATGGGAGTGCTGACGTGTAATATGGATGCATGAAGCTTAGAAAAGCTGTTACAACAGATGCAAACCGTTTGAATAAGCAAAAGACATGCATGTGTGAGGTGTGCTGTCTTGGAGTCTTCTAGAATGTTAGGTGGAGCCCTTTTGAGGTGGTTATTAATCGGTTGCACTCTATTAACCGTCAGGCAATAGGATGGGAATCAAATACGGTTATCAAGAAAAGTTTTAGCAGCTAACTAGTCTATAAAAGCAACTCTAGCAGATCAGTTTTAGAAGTCAAGCATTCTGTATCTTTTTGAAGAATAATTCACCATCAGAATAGTTGGTTTTCTTCTCCATTGTAAAACTTGGTTAATAAAAGAGCTCTTGTTTCTCCCCGTGGATGTAAGTTCCTTCTAGAATCGAACCACGTAAACATCATCTTCTTTTCATTTGTTTTAGACTCAAAGTTACACACACGAATTCAACAAACAGAGTGTGAGTGAAGGCATTTGTGAGTGTTGCTCGATTCTGGAAACTTAATCCTGACAATTTAAGTGAAGGCATTTGTAAGTGTTGCTCGATTCTGGAAACTTAATCCTGACAGCTTCTATACCTTTTCTTGCAGCAAGACTCGACCACAAATCATATGGTCAAGGAATATATAACATAGAATCCCACAGTCATCGCTGTTACACTGCTGCGGGGGGGGTGAGCTTATTTCTGGGCCCGATTGGAAGGAGATAGGAAACCTAACAATGCGAATATCATAGTCGCAAGTGTCATTGCGAAGATTTGAACACCAGTTCCCACATAAACACAAAGCAATCCATAGTTTATAGGTGCTCTGAAAACATCTCCATGAACAAGCTTCCATCCAGTTTCTTCTTGAGCTTCTTCGTGGGTCTTTAATTGATGGGTAACTGGTATTTTTATCGATGTTGAAATCAAATACAAGTCAAAGGACGTTATTGGTAGTTTTTTAAACCATATGATTTATTTAGTAATTTGGACAAATCTTTGAGAGGCTATTGAACCATAATATTGTTATACTTAAATAATAAAGAGTCTCGTATGAAATTATCTCATGAAAACTCATTTTAGGAATGTATAAAAAATTACTATATTTTATTATTATTGTTATTATTATTATTACTTTATTATCAAAATCATATATTCTATTTATTTATAATAAGTGATGAAAAGTATAGAACCATTTCCAGGGGCGGAGCTAGACCAATTTTGTAGGGGGGGCTAAATTTTATTTTTACTTCTATCGATACAGTTAATACATACTATGAGTATTTTTTTTACTAGCTTCATTGATTTTTTAAGAAAAACGCTAATTTTTTTTATACAAGCCCTGATAAATATGAGAATTTTTTAGTAGTTTTATTGACTTTTTAAGAATAACTTAGTCTTTTTAAATAGTAAAGTGTAAAGTATATAACATGTATTAGGTGGGAGTATTATTTTTAAAATTAAAATGTATTTTAAGGTGTGATATTATTTTTTAAGTGGTACAAGTTATTATGTGGCGAATATGATGATAATTGTGGGAGGATGTGAATATAAGATAGTGCAATATAAAAACATAACTTGCTATAAAAATATTTTTAGAGATATTTTGATACATTTTTCAATGTCTATAACTAAAAAAATAAGTGGAGACAATAATTTTCATTGATTCAATATGAAAAATTAATTGTGTAAGAATAATTAGGAAAATGTGTAATAAGGCTTGATTAATGTGGTAGGTGTTTCTTTATTGATGTGTAATAAGGTTTGATTAATTGTGCAAGAATAAATAGAAGAATGTTCGAGGAATTAAAATTATTATTAGAAAAATTAATTAATCATTATTAATTAAAATACTATATATGCACACGAAAAATACTAAGTGTTTGATTAATTGTGCAAAAATAATTAGAAGAGTGTTTGAGGAATTAAAATTATTATTATTAAAAAAATCTAATTAATCATTATTATTAATTAAAAATACTATGTATATATAGAGGAAAAATTCAGGTTTGGGGGCTAAATCCCCTCACCCTCCAACGAGGGGACGCCCCTGACCATTTCATAAATAATTTTATAAGTTACCAAGTGAGATTAATAAAAAAAAATTGTTTTTCAATTCAATTCTTGTAAAATAGGCAAATTATAATTCAAGATCAGAATTATTACTTGAAAGCATGCAAATTCAGAAATTAAGCCATAGAATTGATGAAATAGGAAATACTATGTGGCAAATTTAAATCATGAATTAATAATTTTATTTTTCAAATCCTAGAAAAAATAATTTGAATTCAAAATTGATAGTAATTTAATTTTTCAGTCTTAGATTGAAAATATTCCATACCCATCTTTAATAGAAAGTATCAATGTATTTAATAAAATTGATACACATTACATAGAATCATGAAAAACCTCAATCAATTTTTTGCCATTCTTTTTAAATGTATTATTGTTAAGATCACAACGTATCAACAAACGAGTATACATATAAAAGTTAGTAGGAGCTCTACCAAAATAGTTACATATTTTTATTTTTTTGGTAAATAAATCACACAAAACAAATATTATTTTAGATTTGGTATCTTATATCTTTGGATGTACAAGATGTACAGGGTATATCATTTTTTATTTTAAAGGATATATGGAATACATTTTAATTAATGAGGATATAATTTTTTTTTATTAAAAAGATCAATTGAAATATAAATAATATAAATATTAAAAAATAAATAAATGATATATGTTCTTATACTAAATGATAGTATACTATTTAATATTAAAGAATATACATTTAGAAAAATGTGAAATTTGGGGACACGATGTCTTGGGACAGACAAGTTTTAGTCATTAATTTATCTTCATGGGTCTATATACAATATTAATACAATTACATATATACATTAAAAAATTATATCCAACAACTCACCACATATTAAAATATTATATTTTTTAATTTTCGTGAAAACAGTAAACATAACTCTTACGACGGAACGGATGTAGTATTATTTTGCAGTATGCAATGATATTAGTAGTATGAAAATAAAATAAAAAAAATCTAAAATAAAATATTACTAGTATATTACTATACCATATATTACAAAAAAATTCAATTACTGTAGATGAATAGTAAATCTAGTTCAAATTAAAAATTCCTTTTATGTACGCGTCCTATTTTAAACAATAAAATATGATGATAAATTTCGGGTTGTAAGTTTTTAGACTATATACGCAAAACGTTAGTCAAAATTAAAAAAAAAAAAAAAACTAATATACACATATTATAATTTCTACTTACACGTGTAGAGATGCAAGGCGACTATTTGTAACAAAAACAACCAGTATTTGGATTTTTAAATACTAAATAAATTGTAACAATAATAATAATATAGTAACTTTTTTCTTCATTTATTTAAAAACCAAAATTAATGTTGCTACATACGAAAAAAGAAATTACTAGTTTCATGAACGACTTCTCATTATATGTTATTATTATAAATTTCCCCCTGTTATTACCCTAAAAATCTTATTTGAATTTAATAATTATTTCCCTCTCTAATTCTGCTCTCTGCAGTCACAGTATCTAGGGTTTTACTAGACGGAAATTCATCCCGAGCTCTACATAGAGGTATAGTTTCATTTAAATTTATGGTTATCTTGTTTTGGGTTTGCTGAATTTTGCTTGAATTTTGTTCTCTTCTGTTTTCTGTAGACTATTTCGTTTCATACATGTGTTGGAGCGTGTTTAATTCCTCTATTTATGTTTTGCTGTTGTTTGGTATATTTTCTGGCTTTTATTTGAATGACGATTGATGTTGATTTGTTGCATAAAAATAAACTCTCTTTTTTTTTTCTTATTTTATAAATAATTTAAATCAGTGAGGATTTCACTTTTGTGCACTTTAGGATTTTGTTCTGTATGTTTTGTGTGGAAACTTTTTATTCTCTTTATTTATTGTGTTTCCCTTGAGCATGCTATGCTTATTTATGTGCACAATTCAGGGAAAATTACTAGCACCAATGTGATGCTCTCTCATGGTGAATGAGACTTTTTTGTGCTCATTTCTTCTAAGTTTTACTATTAGCCAATAAGGGTTTTCAGCAAGTTATATTAAGGTTAATGCTTCCTTTATAGAAATCGTTAGGCGTCAATAGAGCTGGAATTGCTGTTGCAGTGAGTTAGGAGGGTCCTCTCTTCGTGGCACGACTTTCAGTGCATACTGATATTGAATTTCCCTCATTAGGTCTTTCACTGCTCTATTGGTTGTTTATTTGCAGTCCTTATTGTTTATTCACTAAGTGTATCTATCTGGTGAGCCTGCCCAAATTGCCAATATCGGATTAAGATTGTATGCATTATACATTGTAATCAATTAGACTATAATCAGATTGTCATGGAAGTGTATGCTTGCTTTATTAATTACTATGTGTAGATAACACGGGGATAGAGCTTTGACGAATGCATTATTGTGAGATTTGTGTAAATCTGATTGGATTGTATGCGATCTAAATTAATTTACGGTAAGGTTGTTGGTGAACTTACATGCAGCGTTTATTCCTTTTCAAACGGTGCTGAGATAGAAGCTGTTATGGATCACTTTCTGATGGCTCTATAAAATCTGATTGTGTAATCTAAATAAGATTTCAGTTAGATTATCATGAAAATATGAGCGTAGATTACCTTTTTGCAAATTATGCAGATGAAGAAGATGTAACAGATGCACGTTCTGAGGTCTGCATTATTATGTTTTAAATAAAATGATATATTTGTTTCATCTTCTACAATCTACACTTAGTAATATGGTTTTAAATATATTAACTGACAATATTTGATGGAGCAATTATTTATTCTTCTTCTTATTTTCTTAACTATGTTGGTTGTATTTTTCATGTTATGATGTTACTTCACTGTCTTGTACTTGAAATGTGCATTCTATGTAGTGCAAATGTAAATTTTTTTTCGTCATATTAATAGTTAAAAAAAAAAAGAACATTAGAAATTGAAATTGATTACTATGTAAATATCACATTACGTTGATACTTTCGAAGAACGGTCAAAGGTAAACTTATATTTGAGCATGCTTGTCACGTGGAGTTAGTTGTAGTAGATGTAATTTCTATTTATTTCGTTCAAATCTGTCATAATAGAGATTGCCTTTTAAAGTTTTTAATTCCCTATTGGCTGCTTTACAGAAGAGGAAACAGTTTTTAACAAAATATCTGTGTTCCCATTTGGCTTGAAAAGGGGGTTGATCGTAAGGTCCTTATTTTCACCTCTACATCAGTGCCCTCAGCCCTCTACAAGAATCATTACTTATGTTCTTTTCTTGTGAGTGAAACGTTAATTTTTTTCATTAGAGTTCCCATGTCTTTCACTTAAGTAAAAACGCTTTATCTTTCACAATATAGAGTCGAATTCTCTGTCAATATCTGTGCAGCTCAAAGGTATACAATACCAATCCCCTCTTCTTTTATGGATATCTGTTTTATCCCTCTAGCGTGTGTGGGCATCCTAAGTTTTGTCCGCTAGTTATTTTCGTGGTGTCATACATTTCTAAATTATTTTCCTCTACTCTATTTTTCTTTTCTCTAACTTGCCTGCTTTTAATGGTGCAAAAAAATTGTAGTTATACCCTTGATTTATCTTCACTTTTAGATTCTGTCTTCTTCCTCGTATCTTGATTCTTTAAGCTTCATAGAAATGAGTTATGCTATTACAAGGGTAATTCCTTACAGCTTTTGCTAGATTGAGTTGATTTGGGCTTTTTAAGATTTAGTTTCCAGAGTAATCTCTGGCCATTTCACCAATAACTCTAAAAATAGCATGAATTTTTGGAAAGTAACTTGAAAAAGTACATTGAATAAAGATACTCGATTTAATATATTAGACATTGTTGTGCCCATTCAGATAATTCTAAAGTAATTTAGTTTTCTACAAGATTTCTTCCAATCTTTATTATAGTGATATCCTACAGCGACCAAGAAATATAACATTGTGGATCTTCTATCTTGTTATAGTTAGTTGTTGTTTATCTTTCCAGGGTCGGTCTTCTTAAATGTTTCTTTTGACCATTGATGAACTATAACTAATTAACAATTGAGGTATGCTTTAAATATGCAGACTTGATACAGCACGTTTTACCTAGTGCCACAAACAAACTTGTCCTATCGTGAAATATGATTGGAACATGAATGTGGCTCTGTTTTGCTACTATATTTACTTGAGTTACTTGTAGCAACTTTAATCATGTGTAGAAGTGATATTTTAATTTGCTGATAAAAACTTGAAAATTCTGGTATTTGGTGGTATGCATTATTTTTTAATGTGAAAATTTTGCTTGAAGGTGAAATTATCAATATGAAATCTTCATTAATTAGTGTTTTCTATAAACTGTTTACCAACACAGTTGTGATGAATTAAAAGTGGTGAATCACTTTGTTTTCTCTGTACCTTGATCCTTTATCCACCCAACTTACAGGAAGTTGCAAATTGATATTTTAATAATGTTGTTCTTCTGTGTTCCTGGATTCACAGTTCAGCAATAAGATAAACTATTCATTGCTATCAATCTTCCTTGATAACAAGGCATCAGCATCAGATATGTGCTTGTTCGATTCCTAGAGATGCAATTTTCTCTTTCAATGTAGTTACTTCTGATTTATCTGTTCCCGTGGGACCTTGCCATCATTTTAAGTTACTGTATTATGCGTTTTGCTGTTTTTGTTTTTGCTCCATATCATTAGCATCCCGTTGGTTTCAGTCATTTATAAAAGAATGCACTGATTCTATTAATATCTTGTATTACCTATTGGATATAGTTCAACAGCTCTGTTATTTCAGGATTTTCAACTACATGAGACTTGGTTAGGAAGTTAAGTAGATTTGATCATTATTTCACAAGATGAATCAATATAATCAAGGTGAGAGCTCTGGTGGCCTCTCTATCCATCCATTGAAGCGTAAGCGCGGTCGTCCTCGTAAAGATCCAAGCTTAAAGAAGACGCAAGCTGCTCGTGTACCACCTGGTTTTGAAGGAGTGAAAGAACTTCCCCAAAGAGTTAATAGAACAGAAGGAGTTGACATTATGGTAGGTCAGGCAGTAACTGGTGTTGTTGAGGCTACATTTGACGCCGGTTACTTGCTTACAGTTCGAATTGGCAACTCCACTATGAGTTTGAGGGGCGTTGTTTTTAAGCCAGGACATTTCGTTCCTGTTACAGCAGAAAATGATGTCGCCCCTCATCTTCAGATGATCCGAAGAAACGATGTCCATGACCCTGCTGGAAATCAAGGTTGGTCTCGTAGCCAGAAATTCGCTATTCAGGCTGGAGCTCTGGTGCCCTCGAAACACAAACATAGAACTCCACAAGCGGCTCCTACAGTTCCCCAAGTGGGTGCTAGAGGCACTATGGTTCCTGTTTTGCTTCAACCCGTCAATCTTCAGAACGGATTGCCAACGTCCAACTCCAACCAAGTTCCTAAGGACTCATCCCCAACTGCTCATATGATGGCTTTTGGAGACAAAGATGTGCATATGGTCGAACCGTTAGCTATGTTGCCCCCAGATCGTTCTGTACCGGTTAACCAAATAATTTTTGGCGCGCAAAGTAATCAGGCCCCGCACGGAACTAAGCAGACTGAGAGTGGACCAATTAGTCAAGTTACCGTAGAGGTTGGAGAAGGCAGAAAGACTAATCAGATTGAATCTACTGAAGTTGACAATCCGGGCTCTTCCGACACATCAGAGACTCAAACTGACAGTGGTAAGGAAGTATCCAAGTCTTCACCTGAAGATTCAGGTGTTGTGTCAAAACAAGAAACTGGAACCGTTTCATCCGAGTCTGTGAAGAGTGCTTCACTGACAAAACCTTTCTTCAACTTTGGAACTGGAAGGATGACCGAGCTTCTACAGGTAATAAAAACAAACTTTCCAATATTTACAGACATACAATGTCTTGGAATACAAATGTCAATATCTACTTCATGACTATGATGCATGGTTGTTAGGCTGTACAGGAGAATATGAAAGAGAACCATGTGCAACCACCTTCTCGTTCGAATGATGAGGTCCTTGCAGCGAGGTTGATAGAAACGGTTCCAAAGAGCGAAGCGAATGCTCCATGATCGAAATAATTTATGTGTACATCTATGCTACTGATCTCCTCGCTTGTATATCATATTTGTATGTGGCATGTCCTGTAGCCAAGAATTGTGAGGAAATTTAGAGGGATGAACTGTAGGGGGAATATCTATTTTCTTTAGTTACATAGATAGACACAACACTTATTGGAGACTTTCTCATGACAATGTTTAATCTTTTATCAGGCCAATTATCTATTTCGATCTGTCCTCATTCTTTATAGAAATATTTTCAATACAGGACCTGAAAGATAGTCAAACTATCAATAAGGAATCTGAAAGATTTTTGCTATCAATTCAGGACCCGAAAGATATGAAACTATCAATACAGAACTTGAAACCATGAAATTTTAATGTATGTTTATCAATTCAGGACTCGAAATTATATGATTTTAGGTCCTGTATTGATATTTTTATATCTTTCGAGTCCTGAATTGAAAGAAAAAATCTTTCGGGTGCCTAATTGATAGGTTACGTAATAACTTTTTTTTTTGTCAAATTGAACATTTTAACAAATACTCTTAGAAATATTGCACATTACTTCTACAGTGGGTTAAATATACCCTATGGATTTTAACATATTTTTTTTAATATACCCCATATTTAGTGATTATTGCTAAAATGCTTTAAATGACTTAAACACCCTCGACTCAATTTAAAAGTTTTAATCGAGTTATAAAAATATACAATCGAATAGATTAGTATGTTTTGTGTGTGGTAATGATTTTGGATGAGTTTACTACCGGACATAGCAAAATAAATTGATTAGGGTTAGTGCAAGTGTAAATTAAAGGTTGGGTATAATAAAATTTTCAATATATATATATATATATATATATATAGAGGGTGATCTTGTGTGATCCCGGGTCACGGGTGACCCCCTCACATGAGGAGGTTCGCCCCTCACATGAGGAGGTGCGCAACATGGGGTATGCACCCCCTAATGAGGTGGTCACATAAGTGGCCCTCATTTTTTAAAAAATTTTAATACCTTTAAGTGTGTTTACTTTCAAGGTTGGGCCCGAAGGATAAACCCGGACCCTTGTCGGCCAGTGTTATTTGCACTGTAGCAGAGATTTATTAAACACCCGAGGGTTACGCAGGTGAAAATCCTTCTCTGCCCCCTCTTTCATCCTCACAGCAACGAATCATCCAAAACTAGGGTTCTTCGTATTTGCCTGGATAAATTCTCTCTCATCGATTTCAAAGAAACATGGAAGAATTCCTTTCACCACGGAATGGTTCAATATCGCCGGCGACGTGACTGGCACCATTTGGTTTACCATGCAACCCATGACGAGGAGTCGCCCAACCGTTACCAACTCAAAATTAAAACTATCGTCATTGGCGCCGCCTTGGTTCCGATAGAAGAAATATCTCTTTTTACAAATCCCTTCGCGTGCACACTCTCTTCGACTTCAACCTTTCACGAGCGGCAGTTGTGGAATAACCTCCCACTTGATGGTGTATCAACAATTACAGCAAGATCTCAAACAAAATCAGAGTGAGAAAAACCAGTGGCCCAATTTCTTGCTTTCTTCGGGCCTTCTTATACTTCTCATGCTTGCGGTCTGGTCTGACTTTTTCAAAGGAATACTTTTATAAAGGGTAAATTAGTAAAAGGAATACATTTCTAACCTGTAAAGTAAATGAGTTTGTGGGTTACGGAAATAAGGGGTTAACCTCAACCAAGGGATAAATAAACACTGGTGTTATGCTCTATTAAGTATGACCAAACCCACATTTAGTTCTCTAACTTTAAAAATTTTTTATTTTAGTCATTTCCAATTTTAATCATATTTATTCAATTTTGATCCACTTAATCCAATTTTAGTCCAATTTCAAAAAAAAAAAAAAATTGACATCCCACTGGAGATGATCGATTGGGACAATTCCGGCAGAACTCAACTTGGAAGATTCCACGTGGCATAACAGATCAGCATTTTAATACCAATCAATCCTTTGAACTGCCACTTCAGCAAGCCTTTGTTCCAACTCGAAACTGAAAAGTGAAAGCCCTGCCCACGATTATTCCATCTTGCACGATTTTGTCAACTTTCTCAATTAGGTCTCAGTCACTCCGATTTTGGTCACAGTTTAGGGTTGACGAGCGGACAACTAAATTGATGAGGTAGTAGTAGTCGTCGTCTACCAACAGAGATTTTTTTGGCAGCACTGTTCGAGCAGCCGTTGGATTGCGATGGCAGCGGCACTCTTGACAGCAAACTTGGCAGCGACAAAACTCTGGTGCGCGTGGCGGCCAGAACGTGGTTCTCCGGCGGACAAGGCAATGCAGCGGCGACTCGGAACTACGGGAGGCGGTGGCGATAGATCTGACCGGACATAGCTTTGTGCGTGGTTTTTTTGGTTTCCGACAGCGATGAACGGCAAGCGGATCTCGGTGGAATGCGAAGGCCACAGACTCAACGGCAGTCAGAATGCGTCCCTCCAACACGGTAGCAACGAGCGACGGCAGCGGTAGCGTGGCGGCGATGGACTGGCGGTCTCGACGGACGGTGGTCACTGGCGGTGGGTTCACGTTTCCGGCGTCGGCCCTGCGATGGGCAGCGATGGTGGTGAACATGGTGGCAAGGAACGCTTAGAAGGGAAGATCTGTATAGGACAATTCGCCGACAATGGAACGGGACTTCTCGTTTCTTAAGCAAGTGGGAATCTGGCAGTCATATAAGTGATTTTTATGCCACGTGGGATTGGGTGCTCTACCCCGATCAATTTCCGGTAGATTGTGAACATTTTCTCAGGGAAGTGCACTATAATTGGGCATAATGGATAAAATTGATTTAAAAGGACTAAAATTGGACAAAAATGACTAAAATAAAAAATTTCCAAAGTTAGAAGACTAAATGTGAGTTTGGTCATACTTAATGGACCATTTGTGATAATTTCTCGTGTTAGTTATCCTTAGCCATTAAAGTAAACGGCGCGTTTAGAGCGCATTTACTTATTCAGGTGAGTTTAGATATCCGTGTTATTTAATAGTTAAAATGCTAAAATTTAGTTTACTTTATAGGTTAAAGTAAACTCTCTTTTATGTTTATTTTTTAGTTTAATTATAAGAATTTACATAATTACTCTTATCTTTTATTTTATTATTCTTTTATAATTTTAATATTTTTCTCATTAATTAAACGTGTCCTCTCCTTCTAAACACCAAACTTCTCTTCTCTCACCTAGACCCGTTATGATGAAAAAGTGGAGGACAAATATGTCATTTAAACCCCTTATCCCACATGGTCAGAATAAACCACCTAACTTTTTTGGATTGTTTAAACTCCAAAATAAGTGAACAGTTATTTTTAGACTAACTAACCAAGGCCGATGTGATAACCCATCAAAATTAACTAAATAAGTAAACAGAAATTAATTATGTTTAACCAACCTAAACATATGCTTAAACTGAAGAAGTAAACGTGCTCTTAACACACCGTTGAGTTAGGGTTATTCTTCCTTAACAATGAAAGTAAACGACGCGTTAGTATTGTTCAGGAGATAGTAGCACCCTCCTAATTTCAAATATGGTACCAAGTCAATATTTTATTAAAATAAAATTAAAATATTTCAAGTTTAGTAAGATTCCTAAATATATACTCCATTTTGAAGCATACAAAATAAAATAAAATTAAGTTATACGATTTTTTAATTAAAACATGACATAATTATGAAGGGCATTCTTGGCCTACTAATTCATAAAGAACTCATAAACCCTACGAATTCTTGGCCTAAAGAACTCATAAACCCTCTTCCTCCTCAATATCACTAAACCCTACGAATTAATCGCCGGAAAATATGGGAAGACCTAAGCCCAAGAAATTCAAATCACAGAATCGCCTGTCGGAAATTCAAGAAATCGAGCTCCTCGAATCATGGATAGCTTCTGGGAATCCCGATTCTGGTTCAAACCTGATGTCCCTTTCTCCGCCGCCGTCGAATTCCCCCATCGGTAGACTTTCGGACGGATCATTTTCTCCATACGCCGGGGCCGACAAGTTTATCCAATTGCCTTTTTCGAAGAAAACAAAGGATGGGTTAAAGCTGTCGAAATATTCGACTATGACTGATATTCAGAGGGCCTCTCTCCCGCATTCTCTCTGCGGCAGAGACATACTTGGAGCTGCTAAAATGGGTTCCGGGAAAACTTTAGCTTTTGTTATTCCGGTTAGTTCTCGCCGTTTTATTGTTCTTAATGAAGTGATGTTTGTTTCGGTGCCTTTTTGTTTATGCATCTGTATTGTTTAGTTGATTATGTTTAGGATTGTTATTTGTTCTGTTAGCTGTGAAACTTATGAAAATTGAGTATGACTAAATGGTGCCACGTATTTACGTGAGTATTAGCAAGTGATATTCAAAGAAATATCACTGAATTCAAGATTCCATTCCCATGGCTAGGCATCAATAATTAAAACTCAACATTATGGACTTGTGATGATGTATTTTGGACGTTTGATTATGTTCTTTTGAGGAACAGAATGAACTTTTATGGTTGGATGAACTATGTATGCTGTGTTTTTCTTGTAGTGGTAGTGTCATGCGGGAAACGTTCTTACTGATTCATTCAACGTGTATTAAGGCACTCCATAGACTTTCAATTCTCATTCCCTTATTCACTGGTAGTACTTAGTTGGTGCCCATGAACTGAGGTTAAGAGGGCCTACATCGCAACATAAATTCTGGCTCAATGCGTATTAGCCCAAGCGGATAATGAATATAAATGTGACTTAATCTATCTCTGATACCCTTCTCTACGAATGATTATATTAGGTGATATTCCTTCATGAGCACCTATACTTGGTGATATTTTTCTTAAGTTTACTTTTATTTTTTGTAATGTTTTTCTACTTTGTTATTCAGGTTATAGAGAAGTTATATAGATCTAGGTGGGGCCAGAGGATGGGGTTGGATGCATTATCATGTCTCCCACAAGGGAATTAGCTGGCCAACTTTTTGAAGTACTGAAATCTGTTGGGAGGTACCATGACCTTAGTGCTGGCCTTTTGATTGGTGGTCGCAAAGATGTTGACACGGAGAAAGAGCGCGTAAATGAGTTGAACATTTTAGTCTGCACTCCAGGACGGCTTCTTCAGCACATGGATGAGACTCCAAATTTTGAATGTTCACAACTTCAGGTCGTTTTTTACTTTTTATTCATCTTGTTCATCGAATTCTCGCTTGGGAGAACCCAGCCATTATGGTATTCAACCTTGTTTGTGTTGGTGTTGGGTGTGCTATATTTTTCTGTTTGTGCTTCCTCCATGTTAGATGCTTGTAGTTAGAAGAAAATTCTCCATTTATTTCTCTCATTCCTTTTGGGCTTGTGCTGTTGTGAAGTAGATTTAAATATCTCATTCATGACTTCAATAGCATGCATGTATATACATCACATTCTGTTATTTTTGTTCTCACTTTGGTACTGTATACTATGCATATTATTGCTTATATATTTAGTTTGGTTAGGAAAGGATTGTATGACGAATTGAAAACACTGAAAATTTGTTATCATGGAACAATATCCTAATTTTGACGTTCCGATCATTGGTTCGATGTTTCTGTTCTTGTTCATTTGTGAAATTGATGTCAAAATCATCATGACAATATCTCACCTGGGTTTTTCTGGCCAGCAAACAGGTTTTAGTTCTTGATGAGGCAGATCGTATTCTTGATGTGGGATTTAAGAAAGAGTTGAATGCTATAATATCTCAATTACCTAAACAAAGACAAACCTTACTGTTCTCAGCCACTCAGACGAAATCTGTTCAAGATCTTGCTAGACTCAGTTTGAAAGACCCAGAGTATATCAGTGTGCATGAGGAATCTGCAACTGCTACTCCAAACCTTTTGGAGCAGACAGCGATGGTTGTTCCTCTTGATCAAAAGCTAGATATATTGTGGAGTTTTATAAAGGCGCATCTTAACTCAAGAATGTTGGTGTTTCTTACGAGCTGCAAGCAGGTAATATTTTTTACTACTCACTGATATGGAAATCTCATAGTGTGGGGTAATCATTTAAAATTTTGATATTTCCATCCAATCTGCAATCTTATGTTGACTTTATTTGGTGATGTTTGTTTTGGTTTCAAGTGGTTTTTGTAAAGGGTTTCAAGATCTAGTTGATTTTGAAATCCTGATATCTTGAAACCCTGATGAATGTTAACGGTGTTGGTTATGGTATGATAGTATCTAACATTATGTCAAATGTCAAATCAATTTGTAAGGAGAGGGTATTACTATATTTTGTTTGTGGTGTTTGCAGTAATGGGTTTTTAAAAATCAGATGTGAGAATCTCAAAGTATAATGATCTTAGGATTTCAAAAACCTAAAACCAATTTTAAAAACCAATATCATTTGTGCTCTTATGGTTCCTGCTCATCAGAGGTCATTGACTTCGTTCTCATGGGGATATGCCATGTATTTCTCTACTTATATGTGGTTATCTGCTGCATCTATGTATATTTAGACTAGTGCTTTATGTCATTGTCATCTCTCTTAGGTGGACTAGTGAAATTTGAGTGCCTGAATTTCTTTACTCTGAAGATATGGGTGCATAGTAGAGTACATTTTGTATACTAGTACTTGCATCAGTGGTCCATCTTATAGGTAATTGAAGTTCTCCCTTATAACTTATTTACATTCACATTTCTGTTCTTCAAAATTTTAATCTTTTCTTGTGGTGGTTGTCTTTTTCACCTTTTCCCTTCTGTAAACATATGATTCAGACAACTTTGCTTATGTTGAAATTGTGCTTTAACTGCAGGTAAAATTTGCTTATGAAGCATTCAAGAAACTGCGTCCAGGGATTCCACTTAAATGCCTCCATGGGAGGATGAAACAGGATACCCGTATGGTGATATACGCACAGTTTTGTGAGGAGAAGCGATCAGTCCTTTTCTCAACTGATGTTGCAGCAAGAGGACTTGATTTTAACAAAACTGTAGATTGGGTTGTCCAGGTTTGTTCCCTTTGTATCCCCTAAATTAAACACTCTAGTCTGACCAGCAAATTTGGATGTACAAGTTTTGTGTAATAAAGTGCATCTCCGGAACTAAAAACCATATATTTGATAAATCATGCTCACTTCCAGGTAGATTGCCCTGAAGATGTTGCTTCTTACATACACAGAGTGGGGCGAACCGCTCGATACCTTTCTGGTGGGAGATCTGTTTTATTCATTGCACCCTCGGAGATAAAGATGCTCGACAAATTGCAGGAGAAAAAATACCTGTTCGAATTATCAAGGTCAGTCACCTTCTCTAACGTACCACTTTAATTTACGTCTTGACATAACAGCTGATCGGCTAAAAGTTATTGGGGTATTATTGGGTTCCTTTGTATTTATTATAGTTTATGATATTATAGACGTATCAATTCTTTGCAGGCAAATACGAAAAGATTGCAACCTGTTTCTGGTTTGTTGTCATCTTTGTTAGTGAAGTACCCCAATCTACAGCTGTTGGATCAGAGCGCCTTTATTACGTATTTGAAGTCTGTCCACAAACAGCGTGACAAGGAGGTTTTTGATGTCACTAAACTTCCAATTGATGAAGTTGGTGCATCACTTGGGCTTCCTATGACCCCCAAGGTCCGTTTTGCTAAACAGAAAGGCAAGGGCAAAAAAGTGTCCGAAGGACTGTCCCTAGTTTCAGAATCTGATGCCAATGTGAATTTGTAATACCCCGTAAGTTTCACCTGCGATTTTTTCTGCCATGGCCCAAATCTTTGAAGCCCACATCCAAACTCAGCCCATTCATTATTATCAGCCGTGAGTTTAATTAAAACAAACAAGTTTTCTTACTCTCCAAGAAAAAAATTGTGATCTTCATAAAGGAGATATCGTTTCCCCTTATCAACCTATATCTTAGGAAAGTTTGTTAAATTCTATGAAGAGATGCGATCAGCCGTGTGGTTATAATTCTAATTTTTCCTTATTCTCCACACACACTGGCTTCACTTCACGTATTCTACGAACGGAGAGAGAGGTAAGTTCTCACTCTTTTCTTCCTCTTTTCTTTTCTCTTCCTTTTCTTTCTTCTTCCTGTGTTTATCGTGAAACCAGAAAAACGTGTTTCCTTCTTTTTTTTCTTCTTCAAACTATAAACCCTAGTCCTAAAGTTCTTAGTCTGCAACGTCTACGATATTCTGCAGATTTGTTTCTTTTCGATAAGTTGATTGGTTGTGTAACGATCGATCATGACTTAATAGGTTTTGAAGGAAGCACGATCGAGACGTTTGATAATTGAAACCTAGACTTCCCACGGTAGAAAGGTGGGGATTCTTCCATACTTATATGTGTTAGATGATTACGTATGTGCCAATTGAATTAAACTTGTATTTGTTGTCACTTATGAGTTGATGATCATACTTGAATGTTATGAAATATTATATGGCATGGGTATGGGCTGCATAAGTGCCATACTATAGCACGGGTATGGGCTGTAATGGTGCCATACTATAGCATGGGTAAGGGCTGTGAAGGAGTGCCTTACTAACGAATCGCGATATCGTAAAGTTACACGGATAAGGGCCGAAAGGTGCCTTATTATGACATGATAAGTTTGTATTGTAAGTGAATTTCAATTCTCGTATATGGATTGTTTGATGTATATAAGCATGTTTAGATCTTCACTGAGCGTGTGGTTGCTCACCCCGATAAATATCCTTATCGCAGGTTGAGCGTGGCAAAGCGTACGAGCGGAGGTTGCGGGCAAGAGGAGACTAAATAAAGATTTCCAATAGTTTTCAGTTTGCTGCGTGATTTCAGACTTAATTTTGGAAAATTTGGTTGAATATGATCTAGGATAATTTACTGGTTAAATTTCTGTTTTATTACAGAGTATTGTGAAGTATGATAACTTACCACTTGAGTTTTCGTTCATGACAGAGTGTTGGGGTTATTGCGATTGAGGTTGTTTGAATAAATTAGATTTGGTATCATGTTTAAAAGGGTGGCAGGTGCTATTCGTATAAATTTGTGTGAGTACTTAGTTGATTGCATGTTGTGGTTTATTGATTTGTGGACAAAAGGGGCGAGCTATCAAGTTAGTGAGTGAAATTATGGTGGCTGTGCATGGAAGAACCAAATTACGACTTTGCTGCTTAGGTTTACTTCCTAAATGTTTGGTCACCTGCTTGCTTGCATTTATGGGTTGGGTTGCTGATTGACTTGTACCTTGAAGTACAAGCACATGAGTCAATAATTAAATCACTTCATGGTTTAGAAAAAAAATTTCCGGCAGTATGGGCAGTATAGTGAGGTGGTCAGCTGCTTGCTTAGGAGTTGCAAGTTAGATTTTATACTTACAGTCCTTACCTATGAATTTGCAGAAAAAATTAATACTTATTGTCCTCTTTGAAATTTTGCAGAATTAGGAGTTGCAAGTTAGATTTTATACTTACTGTCCTTTTTAAAAAAAATTTGCAGAAGATCCTATACTTACTGTCCTCTTTGGAATTTGCAGAAAAGAACCCATACTTATTGTCCTCATTGAAGTTTTGCAGAGTTGAATTTGTACTTACTGTCCTACCCTTAGATTTTGCAGAAAGTAGGAATGAAACTTACAGGTTCTTGCAAAGTTTCTGCAGAATGTTGCAAATGATTCTGCACAAACCTTGGTCTATTTAATAAGTCCTGTATGTTTGCAGGACATGGTTTCTTTTTGGAACTTTCAGCCCTTTTATTTTTTAAACTTTTGCTAAATACTTTAATTGATATTCTAAAGTAGAAATTTGCAGAACTTAAAGGATTAATCCCACATCTAGACCCTTTGCTTATAAAATTATTTTGCTAAAGCTTGTAGAATGCTTGTGGGACAAACAACTCATTTGCTAACTCTTTCTTTGCTAGATAATTTTTGTTATTTGCTGAAATTTATAGGACCATTTCTACTTCCTCCTTGTTTGCAAAATTTTCCGACATGTTAAATTAAAAATTTTAAACATGCCCCATTTAATATTCTAATTCAAAATGCAACTTCGAATTTTCCTTGATAAAATTTGGGGCGTGACAGAATCCATCTGAGCTCTTAAGAGGAAGCGTCGATGCTGGCGAGCCTGAGAAATCAATACTGGAACTGGGTGATGATATCCTTTTGGAGAAGGATTCCCAGCTCATGGAAGAAAATGCAGGTGATATCGAAGATAATGTGTATGTTATCATCTATTCTAGTTTATATTCACAAGTCTTACTTCCACAACTTATTAGGCTTGCAATTCTTGCTTTCTTTGCATATTTTTTACTCTTTGAAACCTTCAATGTTTGAGCTGTTAATTAAGTTATGTTCAATTTAATGTTGACTTTGCTTATTGTAGCAGTTTAGTGCTTGATGTTCCATATTCTGATTTCATTTTTTTTTAATGGCTCATTTAGGCCTGTTACCAGGGTTTTAAAGAAAAAGAAGTTGAAGATCAATTTGCATAGACCCGTGGGCACTAGGGTTGTGTTTGATGATGAAGGAAACACCTTACCACCACTTGCAAAACTATCCGATACCAAGTCTGGGTCGGATTCTGCTAGGCTGGACAAGGACAAAAGTAAGTCACTATGCTATTTGTAGAGTTCTAGGTTCTGTTCTTTAGTAGTTATATTTCATGTCACTCTAAGAATCGAAGTATTAGGAGGCCGTAAATGCTGTTTTTTTTTTTTTGGTTTAATATATGTTGTTTCAAATTATGAGTTATGTAGGATGTCTGATACTCTCAGTTCGTAAAGATTGAGTTCCTTCGATTCTTTGCCGAATACAGAGGTTTTCTCAGATATGGAAAATGCAATTTTAAGCTAATATACAATATCTCTTTGTGAATCTTATCCTGTCCATGGATACCTTCTTTACGCGTTTAGGGGATTTCTTGCATGGAGTTAGGAGTGTACTTTTTAATTACTGTAGTTTTTCTTAAATAGGAGTATAAATTCGTAAATCCAGTGTTATTTTATGAAAATTCATGCCAAAATCAACTTACTATAAATAGAAATGTAAAAATTAAAAAAATAAAAATAACATATGCCAAATGGTTGGTAGTGTGCATATATCACTAAGAAATCAAATATATTCAATTGAGGCCTTTACTTCTTTCATGGTGTAAGAAAATTCTGTCCATGATTAAAAAACTCATATATAATCAATGGGTCTCCCTATCCAAATCCAAAAATTGAAGTTTCCTTTTTGCTTGTTTGACAAATCTAAGACTAGACTTTCATGCATACAATAATACAAAATATTAACTGCAGTCGACTATATGTAATGTTTCTTAAACTTATGTATCTTTCAGTATATTGATAATAAACACAGAAATACTTATACTTTAGTGCTAAGAATTTTCCTACTTGTTCAACTGTGTGTACCGTTCTCTAAATTTAAAGTCTGAAGGACTAGCCTTTCACATATACAAACACGAAGCACCCTAAAGTTTGATAGGTCTTTCTTATATACAAATGTAGTTCTTAATCTGATCAGCCAGTTTCTTGACTGAGTTTTCACAATAAGAATTCAAAGTTAGAAGTTTTTCACCGAATATTTATAGAATTCATAGGGTGATTGACCTTTCACACATCCAAAAGAAAGTTTCTTCGCTCTTAAGATTTTGCAACAGCTAGTGACGTGTTTAACATACGCTCATAAACCGAGTATACCACATAAATCTAACAACTATGTTTATCACTTTCTCGTAACTTGTTTCTTTTTTGATTAGTAATCATTCCCAGTAATCGCTACCCTAGGAAATCATAACGATCCTCAATTTAATAACAAAAGCTTTTAATTATTACCATTTGGAGTAAATAAATACACCACACACCCATCTCACAAGAATTAGCTCACTTTCTTAAACCCTCCACATGCCCTTTCTCATTACTCTTCTTTTCTCACTGCCTACTTCTATCATCTTCTAAAACCTTTATTATTCGATCTCACATATAGTGTTTGTGTGTTAATTCCGCTTGACATTAATTGTGGAGAACGATGAAGATTGAATGCGACGTGTGTGGGGAAGCGGAGGCCAACGCCGCCGAGGCAGCCCTGTGTTGGTGTTGCAACCAGAGAGTACACGCTGCACCTAGTATGGGTCTGTATGTGCATGTTTATGTGATGGTTTTGGGTTTTGCACCATATACCATTTTTGGCTACATTTTTCCAACCCCACCTCACCCCACCCCCACCATATGGTTTTTTTTTTTAATTAAAAGATTTAAAAATAGATACTTATGCAAGAGAAAAAACAGAGACAGACACTAAGATGAACTTATAGATGCACTTCGAGGCACCAAAAATTAAATCTACAACAAAACTGCTCAACACACATGCCAAGTTCACTTAAAGCAGGACAAAGAGCTTCTGTAATATGCAACTGAACTTTGAGGCCTAGTGGACTATTTTGCTCTGTCCTTTGAATTGTAATCTAAAAGTTTTGTGAAATTCGATAGACCATAAATATAAATTGAACAACCCATAATCAACACACTAAGATGTTATTCTAATAGTAGGTAATCAACTGAAATTCTTAAGTGTATACATAGGCCTCTTCAGAGATCCTTCAACTAATTGCTCTCCGCCAAAGAATACTCGCTTTGCACCATCTTCATCTTTTCAACTGGAACTTCTTGAAATCTGGAAAAGTATGCAAACACTCATGTTTCTGTGGATAAGAGAACAGGGAATCACACACCATTTCCCAAACTATAAATATAACCAAAGAATAATTTTCAACAAGTCAGGAACAAACACAATAGCTTTGAGGCAACTTCTGATGTGCAGATCAAAACAAACAACTCTAAATATTGAAGGTAAGAGAAATTCTGTACTTTGAACGCATATATGAACTTCTTGTCACTTGAAAAGTCCCTTGCTTCCTTCAGGTTAACAACCTGCTGAGAGCATTTAATGCTTAATTAGGAACCTGTTCTTCATACACATACATTAATCAAAAAATTAAGATTTTAGAGGATAACCTCTCAGTTTCCATTTGTGGTACAAAGTAGAAGGTTGCAGATTGTGATGGAAGCCATAGGTGATTCCCTGTAGGATTGGAAATCGTCATAGAAATTCAAGGAATCAAAAAAATATATACAGAGAGAAAATCACTGAAAAGGGTGTCAAATACATCATTGGACAACTTTCTAGGGTTTCTACTATAAACTTTCTATGTTTTCACACTTTAGCAGTCAGAAAATCAAAGTGGCATTTTTTGTTATTACAAAGAGACATTTTTAGTAATTACAAAGCTTAGATAAACTTTGTGATATGTTTGTTCATATCTAGCACCTTGCATTGTATGATCACATTCAGCAATTTAAGAAGAACCTTAATAAATTAATTACCTGCAATTGATGTCTTCCCTGACTTACTATAAAAAAATGATATCTATGATAATAAATATCTGATCTATTTGATAGTATCATGCTTATTAGCTGTTTCAGAAATGTGTGTACACAATGCATGAAAGCTCTTTCCAAGCAAATAATGCCTATTTATTATAAAAAGGCCTACAGCAGACACAATAGACATTAGATACAGTAATAATATGAGATTGCAGTTTTCAATCGATATCATGAAAGATGGTTTGTTAGAATGTTACAGATGATAAATGGAATAACAGATGGCATGTATGGTAAGGATCATCTGTTCAATACAATTATGAATGATCTATCACAAGCATAAACCTATATCAAAGAAGTTGATTTCCTATCTAAATTAGGAAAGCAAATACCCTTGTGACAAAAGCATGATTGATAACAACTTTGAACTTTGTTCCGGTGAAATTTTGCTATGCATAGACAGACAGATTAGTTCACCAATTACAAATGAGGCAAGAGTTACCAGGTTGCTCCCCCTCTGCCTCGAGCTCCACCATCGCCATGAGTTTCAAGTAAGAAATTTACAGTCTGAACTTATATTGTCATCCCATCCGCAATCTGATACAAACAGACAAAACATATGGCTATCAAATTCATTATGCAGGCCAACATTGTTGAAGTTTTAATCATGGTTTTCATGCTTTAAAAGAATAAAGAATTCTACTACTCATGACAATGATACGCAAAGTGTGCAATCATACAATAGGGGACTAACCTTGTCAGAAAATTCATATCCACACTACCCTTTCCAGCACTTACTAATGTTGAAGCATGCTGAAAGATAGTTATATGAACAGTGAATACAAGTCTTAAAGTAAGAAAAATTGAAAAAACAAACGATTTAACAGAAACACGCATACCTGCTTGAGTTATTGGATGCATCAACATCATCATTTTCCTCCAAGACTAAGTCAATTTGCACCACAATTGGTTCAACTTGTACATATTTCACTGCAGGAAGCTTAAGAATCAAATAAATCATAGTGTTCACTTAAAGAAGCTGCATCCGCCAACAGACAAATATAACCAACCCCAATCCGAGAATCACAGAATCTCGACTGGAATCCCAAATTAAACTGAATTAAAAGAGAGGTTAAAATTAGTGACAAATGACAATAATCTCACTTTGATGGTGATGACATTGCGGTAATCCTTGTCTCCATTTGTATCTACGACAAAATTGACCCAATTTAGTAAATGAAACAAAACAAATCTAAAAACACACACATAAACAAAATGCATCTCAAACAAAATTGGAAAGCACAAACGCATACTCACATTAGAAATCTGCAGGCAGCGTCCCTGTAACTTGAATTGATCTCTGATGAATGATTCAACCAATATTTCAATGTACACTCGAAAGCTCTAGACAAGATGGATCTCATTTGTGTTAAATCTTGAGATGAAAACCGGCCAGAAAAATCAGAACGCGTGGGCGGAAATGTGAAGTGGCTGTGGTTTAGGGTTTTACCATTTGTTTGGCAGTGATTTACGATACGATGATTGATTGGGGGTAAAAGGGCATTGATGAAGAGTGTCGCATTGTGATTAAATGTAAAAAGAAAAGCAGAACATAAATATAACACATACTAATTCATAAACGTAAAATGAGAAGCAAAAAAAAGACTGAAGAAACGGAAATAGTAAACTGTACGAGTTTTATTATTAGTGCGTACTATTAATCATGTTCACGAGTTAAAAAAAAAATCATGTTCATGTACAAAAATGAAAATTACATTGAAGCCAAAATGAGGACTGCAACGATGAGAAGACAGCAGCAGGCCAGCGACAAACGGCGGGCCATTCGGCGTGCGTCTGCCTCCCGGCTGTAACGGCCTTGAACTTCCTCCGGCGGCCTCCGATTTCGAACCCTGAAATCTCTGACGACGCTTCTTCCATGCTGCCCATAGAAGGCCATTCGGTCCCTGCGTGGTGGTGGAGGGAGTTCAATTAAAACATCGTCAGGACTTGGCTGAATGAAGTGAGAGAAGCGACGCCGGCGAAGAGAGAGAGAGAGAGGAGGAAAACAGGGAAGAGGGGTGGCATTTTATTTAACAGGGGAGCAGTGCTCTGCTCAGCTGCATGAGAATTAAAGAAACGGTTTGTTAGGTGGTTTCCAATTCTTCTCCAACTGCCATCCTCTGTTCATCCCTTCTGCCACTTTCCCAAGGTTCAGCCTTTCAGGTTTCACCTGCTTTGCTACCCCTACTTATTTAACCCATCTCTAAATAATTCCTAAAATATGCTCTTATTTCTTGCTTTATCCTACCAGTGGAGAAATCAAATCTCCCCAAGAATTTATATATAGTTTTTCTCTTATGTCTTATAAAACTGTTAAAATAAATGAGCGTTCGATAATTCGACTCAATAAGACTCGAGTTCTAGTTCATCTAAATATTCGTTTATTATGTCTTATAAAACTGTTAAAATAAACAGTCGCTCGATAGCTCGATTCAATAAGACTCGAGTTCTAGCTTCGTTCATTATCAAGTCGAGCTCGACAATAATTATAATATTAATAATAAATATTATATAATGATAATATACATATTAATATAATAATTATTAAATATATTAAGTAAAATCCGATTCGATTAGACTCGAAAGTTCGACTTTTTTTACTTAATGAGTCGAGTTGAGCTTGAGCTCGACTGAGTAATTTTTCAGTTGAGCTCGAGCTTGCTCGTGGGCTCGTTATTAAATCGAGCCGAGATCGATTCGATAACTATTCGAGTCGAATTCAAGTATGCACTACTTGAAGTCACTCAATTAATTTTCTACATATCACTCATATAATAAAATGATAAAAGAAATATCATACCAAGCATCATCTAAGATCCAACTCAAGAAATGACAACGAAGATTCGAACCGTAAATCAATAAAGTTGACTTCCTTTTGGATTTCAAGGATATAATAGTACCAGTGATTTAAATAAATTTAACAATTCGTGCAATGTTTGTTTAATTCTTTTTTTTTTTTTAAATCAGATGTATATATTTACAACTCTTATTAACCACTAATCTAACCATCTTTTATATATTTGTTTATATATTTGCTCTCTCAATCAATATGCATTCTTTCTATATATCCTCTCTCTCTCCTCTTGCATCCATTATTACACTTTTATACATATATTCATATACATCTCTTACACGTTAATTTAATATAAAAAGTTAAAATTTATCCTATTAAAATCTCAAAACACAAACATGGTTTTTAAAATTCAATAAATCGAAAGCAAATATAGCGATAAATAAACAAGGCAAGTCTCTTGTAAAACTATGCATTTATGAGATAGTTTGTGAAACTTATTATTAAAGTATGATTGTTATACTTATTGATATTTAAAGTATATTTTCTAAATTGTGATAAATGATGTATTAAAATATGATTGTAGGGTGTTATAATATAATTCACATAAACATACTTTAATGATACTAAATATATTTTACCGATATAACAAGCACACTTTAATAATAGATCGATTTATCTCACATCTCATATATATATATATATATATATATATATATATATATATATATATATATATATATATATATATATATATATATATATATATATATATATATATATATATATATATATGAGGTAAAATAGAAATAAAAAAAATACAAACGTTTGTTAACATGCGAATGTTCTATGAAATCAGAAATCGTGGTCTATACTCCTCCTAATTAATTAACATGTGATCCTCCGAAGTGATATTACAATTATACTATAATTATCTTAAATTTTAGGGATGAAATATACTATAAAGCACAAAGGTGAAATTACAATTATATGTTAAACTCTAGTTGTGAAATATACCCTAATCTACAAGAGTATAATTGCAATATACTCACTTAATCCCGTCCTTATAGTTATATTTATTTTTTGTACGGGGATTAATGAATATAGCATTTTAATGTGTATTGAGGTGAGAGAAATAATATTTTAATGTAAAGTGGGTAGGTGTATTAGTGGGATGTGTGGGTCCATGGAGAGAGAAATAATTAATTTGTGTGGGTCCCATATGCTAAAAAGGAAAATGTAACCATTAGTATGAGACGCCCAAAATGGAAATATGTAACCATTAGGATGAGACGGAGGGAGTACCTAATTAGGGATGAAATACCCTAAACCATAAGGGTAAAATTATAATTACACTATTATAATTAATTCTAAACCCTAAGGATAAATAATAAATTCTTATAATAAAATTTGACTTAACTCTAAACCACAAATGTATAATTATATATGATTATCTCTAAAATTAGTATATATATATATATATATATATTTTTAATGGAACGTGGAGGAAGACGGTCCTACCCATTGATTTGGTAGATATCATCCCATAGAAGTGATTGCCTAATACTTTAAACAATTTAGTGGTTATGTTGGAACATGGAAGGTTTTAGAGGGGGACTCCCTCCTTACGAGCGAAGAGGAACCAGACCCGATAGGTTTTGGAGGGTCTTGTCCGGTTTTAAGGTGGGATTAGGATCCGGCAGGTTGGTGTGGCGTATGGGAGAGAGGAGGCTTGCTGCGCGTATCTTCTTTGTCTATCCAGCATTTTCTTTTTCATTTTTGTTATTGCGTTGGTTGCATTTAGAACTTTTTTGTATTTTATGTGAATCTGTTTATCGATCTAATCGATCTAGATTGTTTGATATGTTACGTCGTCTCCCTTAGGGAATGTGGGATCCTCATTCATTGAGGTGTAAATTCTCCTATATAGAGTTGTTGTAACCCCTTCTGTGGGGCTCCATTCTCTTGGTGTGTTTAACCATAGAGACTCTTGTAGTCATTTGTCTTTTGTTTGAGACTACTTAAAGTATTTAAATTATATATTCCTAAAGTATGATAAATAATTATTAAAGTATGATTGTATGATCATGTTATAATATAATTTATCATAAACATACTTTAACTATACTAATAAACAAATTTTACTTATATAATAAGTATACTTTAACAATAAATCGAAATAACTTAAATAATATATCTATTTATCTCATGTACCGTTTTACAAGATACCTGTCAAATAACAATTTTTTTTTTTAAAAAAAACTCCAAATCAGAGGGTTAAATAGAAATAAAATACAAATATTTGTTAATGGAGGGAGTACTTAATTAAGGGTGAAACACTCTATAAGAGTAAATTACAATATTATTATCGATAAATAATAAACCCTGAATAAAATATGTAAAGTATTTCTTAAAAAAAAAACACACACACACACTCACAATTATAACGGAAAAGTAAACTTGAACGATTTTCCATAATGAAAGGAGGAACTCAAGGAAGTATCAATTCTTAAAATATTTAATGGAGATGAGTTGGCAAAATTCTTGATATTTGGGTTTGAATGTCTTGTAATTGCTATTCAAATTATAAAGTGCACTTTTTACAAAATAGAGAGGATTTTTAATTTTAAAGAATCAAATTTTTATTATATTCTAATAAACTCTTTATATTTTCATTTGCAATGTATATTTATAGCATATTTTCTCTTTTAATTTATTAAAAATTATTTCTCTTAAGCAAAAACACATAAAAAAGTCAATAACATTTAATGCTATTTTTAAGTTTGAAGGGTAGATTTGGCTCTTTAAATTTAGAGAGCGAAATTGGTTATTTAAATTTTAATGTTAAAATAGAGAGTGTGTTGAAGCTCAATTTTATTCAAATCCTCTTTATAATATGAATATTTTGTATTTTATATTTACCTTTTGAAGTTGCTCTAATATTTTTATATTTAAGACGTTTTTTATATTATTATGGTTTACCTTAGTCTATACATAAATCCTTATAAGCTCATATTTAAAATTTGTAGCCGTACACATATCCAAAAGGCTTTCTAAATGACAAATAATGTAAAATTTAAAGAGTCATACACATAAATATATCTTCAATAGCTTCTTTAAAACAACAATTTTTTTTTACATAATAGTTTTACCTCTTTAAATTTGAAGAGCCAAACCAATTCTTTAAAATTTAATGATTGAAAATTTCACCACTTTAATTTCTTGATATTTTCAATTGATTATTTATTATTTAATATTTATAATGCATAATGGTTCTTTCACTTTGATGTTATACTTTAAAAATATGGGGAAAAAATAAATGTAATAAATAAGTATTAGGAAAAGAAAAAAATATAAAGAAGTTGTTGGAGATGAATAAAAATACATCACTCTAAATTTTTAAAAAAAATTATATTACCCAAAATTCTCTTCAAATTATACATAATCTTTTGGAGATGCTAAGAGATCTAAATTTTGATAGGTCATTAAAAATAAAGAGAGTAATGAAATGAAGAAAATACAATGTAGATTATAATCTAGCTATATTGTATATTCTTCATCCCATTACTCTCTTTATTTTTAATCCCTATCAAAATAAGGGTGCTTTTAATTCTAATTTTTTTAGATGATTCTTTATGTAAATTCAATACTTGAGGATGTTAAATACCTTTTACTTCAATACTTGAGGATGTTAAATACCTTTTACTTAAATGTATGATGGCTTCAGAGATGTGGGAGATGGTCTACCAGTGGTTTGGTTCAATGCATGTTTTTGAAAATTGTGTGTGATAATTTCTTGTCACATACTATAAAATATTAATGAAATAGTATTATCACTTTTTATTAATCAGATATTAATGAATATTTTCTTTTTTTAGATGAGACCCTCATAAAACAATTAATATATTTTTATGGGGCTCACACACAATTGATACAATATTTTTTTCTGGTGAAAGACTTTCTACCATTATTTAACATAAACGGGGAATCAGAAAATTGTCTGGAAGCGTGGGACAGAGGGAGCCGGGGGAAGCTGCATGCAACTGGTAAGGCCTCGTAGCAATGGTGGGGGTTCGGAAGCAAAGAACATCGCCAGTCTTGTGTAAGCAGTTTGACCTCTGCAGCGAAGGAACAATCGAGTTGTGCATCAATCCATCAAAAAGAACTATTTATTCTACATTAAAATTTTATATCACTCAATCTACTGCGTATAAACTGCAATATTCTTTGATCTCTGTCAATAAATGTAAGAGAAAATATTACAATTGATCGTACAAGTATGACTAATTTCAATTTTAGTTTGTATTTTTTATTTGCAATTCTCAATTTTGGTCATCTTTTGTTTATTTAGTCTTTTTTTTTCAAATTCATTAATTTTCTCAAATTTATTCTTTTTATTTTTTGCCAAAATTAGTTCTTCATGTTCAAAAATGTCCAAAATTGATTAAAAAAATGTACAATACTTAGATCAAAAGTGGAAAAAAAATCAACTAAAAAAAATAGCCAAAATTAGACAAAAATAACTAAAATTGAACGGGAAAAGACCAAAATTAAGAATAGAAAAAAAAATCTAATTAAAGATAGAAATCGCAGATACCTACTGTGATTTTTTCCCCAAATATAACTAGATCTACGGGGCAGGGGAGTATAGTATTTGCTAGGGGTGGGCAAAAAATTTTTAAAACCGCAAAAACAGATCGAGCCGCACTGTGTTGCACCGCATAAAGTGATTTTTTTATCTAAATTATGATTTATTTTTTTGGGAAAAATCGCACCGCTTAAATGGTGCAATTTTGATTTTTATGTAAAATTACACCGCACCGCACCGCACTCTATTATATAATTATAAATATATTTAATATATATATATATATATATATATATATATATATATATATATATATGTATGTATATGTATTATTGAAAGAGTAAAAAATTTTATAAAGATTAAATATTTTGGATTGCAAAATAATTTTAGTACAAGTTACTTTATATTATGAATATTTATTTCAATTGTTTATGAAATTCTAACGATGATTTCATATATTTATGATCTTATTATCTAATTCGATAAATGTTCTAATATTTTATTTCTAAGGGTGAAGAAACACTTTAAATTAATCGCATATTTATTTATTTATGTATCCAAATGTATTATATTGTTAGGTTAAGTATGTTACTAATTAATAAACCGTTAAACCTCCAAACCGTAACAAAACCGCATAGAAAATTTTACTTAACAAACCACAATTTAAAATTAATTGACAAACCGTACCGCACATAGCAATGCAATTTAAATTTTGACAAAATAACTGCAAAACCGCACCGTGCACACCCCTAGTGTTTGCCTAATTGGGGTGCGGTTTCATCATTTGAGCCATGTTCATTTTTCATACTCCCTCCATCCACCTTAATCGATCCTATTTTATTATTTTGAATATTCACTCTAATTTTTTTTTTTTATAAAGCCTCATTTAGAATACATCTGCTAATGCAATTACCACACATAAAATACCTTTTGTATGGAGGAATGGAGTATTTATTATTTTGTGATTACGTTTATTTTTGAAGTTTTTTCACTATAGGACACGAAAATTAAGTTAAATATCAATTAGGGATGTGAAAGATTTTTTTATCAATTCAAAACCCGAATGATATAATATTATCCATTTAGGACCTAAAATCATGAAATCAATAAAAATTTAATAACGTAATTGAATTGCCATTAATTAATATGTTATTTTAATAATAATAATAATAAATTATAAAATATTATGTTAAAAAATAATTTTTTATATGAAATTTTAATGTGATTATTACTCCTATTTTATTTTAATTAATTTTATTGTTTTTTTGATTTCAGGTTTATATTGATAGTTTTATATCAGTACTGAATTGATAAAAAAAATAGTTTGAATTCCTAATTAATAGTTAACACATCTTTCAGTTATTATATTGAAAAAACCTCTTTTTTTTAGGAATATTTTCTTTTTTATAGATTTTTTTTTTTACTTTCTTCACACTAAAAAATAATGTTTTTCGGACTGATTTATATTTTTTAAATATCAATAAATTACCAACAAAATTTATACTATTTGTTATTTTTAATGAAATGACATTGAGTTTATAATATTTTTAATAACATAATTAATTTTAATTATTATTTATATAATTTAGAGTCACTAGTGCACTGTGGATGATTTTTACTATTAAATTAATTTTTAAGATAATCATTTTTAAAAGAACTACCCCATTCCTATTTTAAACTTATAAACATTGGGTGGGTGCACCATAATCAAATAGTGGATATTAATTAAACTTAATCTTACACAGTTACACTTAAGATCGGCTAAATATCCGAGCACTTTAGATTTTTAATTTGGATAAACACATGGAAAAATTTTCTCACTATTCAAAAAAATCAAAAAAAAAAAAAAAAAGCGTGAAAGTAGGAGTAGATATATGTGGAAGTTAGAGATATATATTACTTTTTAATTATAAAAATTATAAATGTATTTATTAATAATATTTTGAGAAATTCTCTTGTGAGACATTATTTACGTGAGACGTTTTAAAATATGTTTATTATTTAGATAAAGTATGTTTAATGATGATTAAAGTATATATTTTTTAAAATATGCTGGATTATAAATTAATGTATGATTTTAGTGTATTATAATTTATTTTATTAATGACATACTTTAATTGCAAATAAACATATTTTATTTATACAATAAGCATACTATAGTGATGGGTCGACCTTTCCCACATCCATGTTGTGATGTACGACAATATTCCGGTGCCAACTGATCTTCCCTGGGAGGTGGTGTGCGATGATTCTTTCTCCCAACCAGAGTTTTCAATTTCTGAAATACCTCTCAGGTGTCCATCCGACCGCCAACTCTATTGGCTCTTCAAGGAGAAATATTCCGGGTGCTGCTGCGGATCCTCATGTGAATGGCTTTTAATCGCCGGCGGAGCACCGACATGTACTTGTGGAATCTCTTGTCGGGGGCCACCCATGGTCTACTCCAACCTACCCCCGTATGAGATGATCGGTGGTGGTTGTGGCCATGTTCCTATTGCTAGATTTACGAGAACTCAGACGAGAGGATTTGAGGTAAGGCGGGTGGAGGGAGATCGACTGGAGCTAACAACAGGACAGCTTCTTCAGCACATGATGAGACTCCAAATTTTTGAATGTTCTCAAATTCAGGTCTTTTATCACTTTTGATCCATCCATGCCTGATTCACATAGACTGCAATTACCACTTTAGAGGTAATCAACTCTAATATCTCAATTACCTAAACAATTACTCATCTAACAAAATCACACAAGTAATATTAAAGTATCATGCACAAAACATCATACCCATAAATTTATACCGTTGACTTCCTTTTAGATTTCAAGAATACTATGATACTAATATATAATTTGAATTATTTTAGAAGTGATAATATTTTTAATGAAAAATGATAATTAATAAGGGTGTGGTGAATTATTTTATGAACAATTTATAATATTAATTAAAAGTAATAACATTTTGAAATACTCTCTTATGAGACATGTTATTTATGAGATGAGTCAACTCATCATTAAAGTATAAGTATGCTTATTGTATAGATAAAATATGATTATTTGTAATTAAAGTATGTTAATAATAAATTATATTGGGGTAGGTATTGCGTGAGACCGTCTCACGTATTTTTCATTTTTTAAAATAGTTATCACTTCCTCTATAAAATGTTATCACTTTCACTATAAAATGTTATCACTTTTTATTTATGCTATAAATTGTTCACGAAAGAGCATTATCACTTTTTATTAACTTATCATCACTTTCCTTCATAATAGTTATCACTTTCACAAGTCTTTGCCATTATATTATAATACACTAAAATCATACTTTAATGCATAATCAAGTCTACTCTAAAAAACATACTTTAACAATCATTAAACATATTTTATCTATACAATAAATATACTTTAGTAATGGGTCGACTCGTTTCACACATGTGATAATGATGGTGTATCAATGGGCTTGGTTCAAAGCATGTTTAACACCTTATTTTATCCCTTTAATTAGGCTTTGTTTAGTATATGAATTATGATAATGATATTATATATTGCGATTAATACATGGAGGGGGAAATCAATTAAATAAACATGAGTGTATATTGGGTGCACCCGGGTGCTAATGTCCACCCATATGTGTATGACTTTTATTCTATTTTGTATACATATTATTCTATTTTGTATACGTCTTTTATAATAATTATATTTTTTTTTCACACTAAATTTTTCATTAAAAAAACTAACATCCATATGTGTATAACTTTTTATTCAATAGTGTATACATGTTTTTTTAATAATTGTATATTTTTACACTCAATTTTTCATTAAAAAAACTAACAATTAAATTGTATGCATTATTGCTCATAATTGTATATATTTTTGATTATATAGGGTGCACCCGGATGTACTATAATTAGCCAATAAACATACGTATTTCCTTGTCCTTTTAGGCTTTGGTTTATGTCATAAAATTAATACTATTATAGATAGGTAGATTAGAAAGTGTAAAACACTATTTAGAAAGTGTAAAAATGGATTGTTTGATTAAGGCCGGAATGAAGTGGTTATTTGAGCAAGGCACGGCGGTGGAGGAGGAGGAGGGTTCGGTTTGGGACGGGGTTCCGGACGATGCAACCTCTGGAGAAGGCTTTTTGTGATAATTGATGTGTGATCACCACCAATTAGTGATGAGAGAAACTTGTGTTATATACAATTGAGTACAGTAGTTGGTTCAAGAAAGTCAAGATCACAATAGTTGTTTCCGTAAATTGTGGAAACCAAATCAAGAAAGTCAAGATTACAATACAAAAAAGATATTTGGTGATATGGTCAAATATTTCCCTTAATACCCCCGTCAAGCGTGGGATGCAAGCAAACGCAAAGCTTGAAACGTAAAAATTCAAATGGTGGACGAGGATGACTTTTGGTGAATATGTCAGCTAGCTGTAGATGAGACAGAACAAACTGAGTATGTAATTTTCCTGAGGAAACAAACTCTCGAACAAAATGATAATCAATGTCAATGTGTTTGGCACGCTTGTGAGCAATAGGATTCTGACTAAGGAAAATAACACTCTTATTGTCACATAAGAGTGAACGACATCGTGCAGGCAAGTGATGAAGCTCTCGTAATAAATTCGTGAGCCAAATAATCTCTGAAGCATCGTTAGCTAACGCTCTGTACTCGGCTTTACAACTCGAGCGAGCCACTATGGGTTGCTTCTTTGCACTCCAGGAGACAAGATTTCCAAATAAAAAGATGAAGTAGCCATATGTCGAGCGACGCGTCTCTATACATCGAGCCCAATCGGCATTAGAATAATCCACAATAGAGTTCTCAGGACGCTGAGTGAAGGCTAAACCATAATGAATGGTACCCTTCACATAATGAAGTATACGCTTCACAGCTGAATAATGAGCTTCAGTGGAGAGTAGAGAAACTGACTGACAGAATTGATGGCGTAGGATAAATCAGGTTGAGTGATAGTTAAATACTGCAAAAGCTCCCACCAAAGAGCGGTAAAACATTGGATCGTGGAATGACGGACCAAAGCTCAACAAAGACTCGCCAGCTGCAAGAGGAATAGAAGCAGGCTTGCTATCCAACAAATTTGCACGCTCTAAAATATCATGAGCATATTTGGCCTGACCAACAAACAGTCCATCCGCGGTGTACGAAATTTCGAGTCCCAAGAAGTAACTCAACTTACCAAGATCCTTGATGGCGAACTCAAAATGAGTACGAGTGATGAATCGTTGCATCATACCCTCATCATTGCCTGTAATGATAATGCCATCAACATAAAGGAGGAGATAAAGGACAGAAGAGCCCTGAATTAGACAAAAAAGAGAAGAATCAGACCGAGTTTATCGAAATCCTAAAGATAGCAGATACGAGCTGAATCTCTGAAACCAGGCCAAAGGTGTTTGTCGAAGACCATAAAGTGTCTTCTTAAGACGACATACATGAGAAGAATAACGAGGATCAGCAAAATCAGGTAGTTGAGCCATATATAGAGGTTTGGTGAGCAAACCATTCAAAAACGCATTCTTCACATCCAACTGATGAAGAGACCACTTATGATGAACTAAAAGGGCTAGTATCGTACGAACAGTAGCAGCCTTGACGACCGGACTAAATGTGTGATGAAAATCAGCTCCAGGAACTTGAGTGAAACTCTGAGCAACAAGACGAGCTTTGTGACGCTCGATGGAACCGTCTGAGCGATATTTGGTACGAAATACCCACTTAGAGCCGACAATATTAGTGTTGGGAGGTGGAGGAACTAACTCCCATATCTGATTAGTCTTTAGGGCATCAATTTTCTCTTGCATCGCACAAAGCCAATGAGGAATTTTGGAGGCAAACTTAAAACCTCAAGGCTCAGAAGCAGCAACAAGATCAGACAACAAGGCAGTTGTAGTGATATCAACATGATACTTAGGCTTGAAAATACCAGCCCGTGCTCGAGTAATCATCGGATGTATAGGCGCTGGCAGAGTAGGAGACTGAGCATCCACTGGAGTAGGTGGTCCTGGTGAAGGTGGTTCAGGTGCATCAATTTCAAGGGGGGCCGATTTAATAGGAGCCGAAAAATCAACAGATACATCCGGGTCATCATGGAGACGACACGGAGCATGTCCTGAAGGTTAATCCTGAGTAGGTGCATCGGAGTTCGATAATTTAGATGGCAAGCTAAGATCCAAAAAGCTTGATATAGGAAGGGCAGACGATGAAGTAGAAGTGTGACCTGAAAAAGGGAACACTTGTTCGTCAAATTAAACATGACGAGTTACATAAATTTTAGCAGAAGTAGGATCAAAATATCGAAAACCCTTATAAATGGTGCTGTAACCCAGAAAAATGCATGGATGACTGCGAAGTGATAGCTTATTAGTGGTAGAATCCCTTAGAAAGGGAAAAACCCGACAACCAAAGGGTTTGAAAATAGAATAGTTCGGAACAGAATGAAATAATAACTCATATAGAGATTTGTTGCCCAGGACAGATGATAGAAGCCGATTAATGACATAGACTGCAGTAGCAAATGCTTCAAACCACAAAGATGCAGGGGCAGAAGCTTGAAACAACATAGAGAGACCAGTTTCAGTAATATGCCGGTGTTTGCATTCAACCCTACCATTTTGCTGCTGAGTATATGGGCAGGATAGACGATGCAAAATTCCATGATGAGTCATAAACTCATTAACACGTCTATTCACAAAATCAGTACCACAATCAGATTGAAAGATCTTCACTGATCGAGAGAATTGTGTACACACAAAGATATGAAATCGAACCAACATGTCATAAAATTTTGACTTTGCACGCAAGGGATAAAGCCAAGAGAATCGAGAGAAATCATCCACAAAAACTGCATAATAACGATAACCAGCAGAAGAATTAATAGGTGCAGGTCTCCATAAATCACAATACACCAAATCAAGCACAAAAGAAGCTTGTTTTCATTCAAAGCGAATAACAATTTTTTGCTCTTAGCCAATTGGCAAGATGCACAAACAATAGGATCCGATAATAAAGACGTAACAGATAAATGTCCCAATTTATTAAGCAGTGAAATAACACCAAAAGAGACATGTCCTAGGCGCAAGTGCCATAAATTAAAACTAGCTTTAACATCTTTGGAATGTAAAGCAGCAACCAAAGCCGATCTTCCTTTCTCTAGTATATAAAGCCCGTTCTTACACCTTCCCCGAGCCAGAGTTTCATTTGTCACTCGATTCTGAATGACAAAATATTTGTCAGAAAATACAACGTCAACATCGTGATCCGATGTCAACTTACTAATGGACAAGAGATTTTTAGTAATATGCGGTACCACCAAAACATCCAATAAATTGATATTAGGAGAAATACGACTACATCCAGTATGAGAAATTGAAAGAGAATTACCATTGCCAATAATAATCGATCCATTACCAGTATAGGGTTCAATTGAATTCAGATGAGCAGGCTGAGAGGTCATATGAGCCGATGCACCAGAATCAACAAACCAATCAGGAGTTGTATTTGTCTCAGATACATTACAAGCAGCTCTAAAAAGCTTGAGCAAGATTAGCCGAGGAAGATGAAAATGGCGGATTGGAGTGTGCTTGATTTTGCAACTGCAAAAAAAGGGGACACTTGTCCGCAATAGTGCTCCCCCCTACAAATTTGACAACGTGGTATGTATGGACGACGACCCCCACCCCCACCCCCACGGATGTGAGGAGATTGATCATCGCCGTAGTGATGGAGGAGGGAGTTACAACAGCAGCGGGAGGTATGTGGTGTGTGCAAGGACATGTATGGAAAGCGTGTCGTGTGAAGGAGAAGGTATGGGGATGGGGATGGGGATGGATTGAAGATGGGGTAGAAGAAAGAGTGGTTAGAAAAAGGAATGATAGACGTTGATTTAGGCGGGTACTGCAGTGGATGAGGAGGAGATCATGATTCATGGATGAAGGTGATAGAAAGAGCTGAGATAAAGGAACACCTGGTGCAATGCTCCATCTCGTTTCTGCCATCCTCGACATGATCTATTACTTTTACGCACGACTATCGACCTCTTAAACCATATTTACCATATTTACTTCTCAACTGTTGATTCTTGGGGCAGCACAATTGTTGGTCAAGATTTAGAAGAAGATGAAGGGCCAAGCAGGTCCCACCACGTACGTGAGTCTTCGATATCCAACAAAATACCATCCAAACATATTCTCTCACTAATCTGCACTCGGATTACAATCCTTCAATGTGGATGGTTCATGCCTAAACTCTTCCATATATAATTAGCCTTACCCTTTTCTTTTTCTAATTAATTTCTTGTTATTTCATTTTATAACTATATATTCGTTTTATTTTTTATTCCACAAATTAAATGATTATCACATGTCATAATTAATGCTTAAAATTAAACACATGAGCCAAGGGTAATTTAATGATTATTTATAAGATAGTAGCTTTTTATATTGTGTAAAACACCTACCTAATGTGGAATACATAATTCTAACTTACTCTACATCCATATCTCATTTTATTTTAGTATTTTATTGCATCTGTTGAATTTTGAGGCTGATTATCCACCTTCCAATTACTATTGATCTGATTCAACATGTTCTCAACAATTTTATTAACAAAATATATATAGAGACACTTTCTTGTTAGACGAGTTATTTGTGAGACGGGTCCATCCATTATTAAAATATGTTTATTATATAGATAAAGTATATTTATTTATCGTTAAAGTATGTCAATAATAAATATAATAATAACATACTAAAATCATTTTTTAATGCATAATTCAGCATACTTTAGAAAACATACTTTAACAATCATTAAACATACTTTATCTAAATAATAGACATACTTTAACACGTCTCACAAATCATCTCACGTAATTAACGTCTTACGAAAGAATTTGTCATATATATATATATATATATATATATATATATATATATATATATATATATATATATATATATATATATATATATTAAGTAATATCATCCCACAAAATCATGATTTTTATACATGACAATTTAAAAAAAAATAAATTAATGCATGACTGAAAACTGAAAAGTATGGCTGAAAAAACTGACTTAACCTAGCAACAGAAAGTCATCGACGTGCACTTTCTCCGCCTAGCGACAGACCTTGTCCTTTTCCCTTTCCTCCTTTCCTAAACCTATTTCAGTTGGTAATTTGCTATTCTTGATCGGAAAGACTAAACTTGCAAGTTATGTTCTTTTTTTAAATCTATCGTACAAGAAAAAATATTCTAAATTAATTATTTTTAGAGAAATGAATTATTATTATTATTCTAAATGAAAAATATTATTATTTGATTTTTTTATTTTTTTGTTGAGATGATTAATATTTTTTATTTAAAAAAGTAATAGTTATTTACTCCAAATTTATTTAGTATCGAGTCAAAAAATATACTCTCTTCATCCCATTTCAGATGAAACACTTTCCATTATGGATTGTCTCACACACTTTCCATTATGGATTGTCTCACAAAAGTTTGTACATTCCTAAAAAGGCAAAAAGTCAAATACAATTACCATTTCCCATACACTTTACTTAAAAAAACCACCTTTCTAATATACTTCATCATTTATTTATTACAAAAAATACTATAATACCCCTAAAAATTACTCTCTCCGACCCAAAGAGAAATTCATAGTTACTTTAGATACGGAGTTTAAGAAAAAGTTTACTTTTAGGGGTAGATTGATATTTTTAGGTAATAAATAAATTATAAAGTAAGTTATGTGAGTTGTAAATGAGTGACAATTTTAAAATTAAAGTGTGTTGTAATGTTATTAATTTATGTGTATTTCATTATTTGGGGATATGAACTTGTTTATGGGACGGACAAAAATAGAAAGTATGAATTTGTTTATGAGACGGAGGAAGTATTAATTTTCTTAATCTCTGTGCCGGAGGAGAGGTGCAAACTGGAACGAAGGGAGTATAAGTCAAGTAAAATAATTTAACTTAGATAGTATTTTTTTCAAAATTTTAAAAGATAACTCCATATACTCCTTTCGTTCCATCTCAAATATCTTTACATATTTCTATTTTGATGTTTCATTTCAATCTTCATGATTCTCTTTTTGGCATTTGGGATCTAACTAAGAAATTAAGGATAGGTCTTGCGTGAGACCATTTTACATTTTTTAAAATAGTTACCACTTTCGTTATAAAATGTTACTCTCTCCGTCTCAGAAATACATTCGCGTATTCTCTGGCATGGAATTTAAGAAAAGTAACTTTTTGTTAGTGTGATGTAAGAAAGAGAGTGTGTATTTTGGGTAATTGGGTAGAATAAAGTGTATGATATAGTTGACTTTGGTTAGATTGTGTGTAAAAAAGAGGTGACATTTTTGTAATATTGTAATATTGTAAGGTTATTGATATTGTGCATTGTTTTAATTTTTAGAGAGCGAAAGTATTCTTGGGAGGACCATAATGGAAAGTGTGAATATATTCTTGAGATGGAGGGAGTATCACTTTTCATTTATAGTATAAATTTTTTTAGGGAGAATTTTATCTCACTCCTTAAAGTAAAAGTTTTTAATAGATTTATTATTTTGAGGGAATTTATTGGCGTGTTATTTCCTCTGGCCAGATTGCACACTGGTGTACATCAGCGTGTACTCTTCAATGACAATTTTAATAGTTTATTCTTTGTTTCTCTCTCACGAATTTATTTCTCTCACAAGGATGCACACCATGTACATTAGTACAATTACTTAATTGGGCCTTTTCTATTCTCTCTTAACGATGCACACTGACACTCTTCAATCGCGATTTAATATTTTCTATTTCTCTCCTCGAATTGCACTCTAATGTACAGTAAAGTGAAAGTTTAATGAATTTCTTATTTTGGGGGAATTTAATGGTGTGTTCTTTCCTCTGACCAGATTGCACACTGGTGTACATCTGCGTGTACTCTTCAATGACGATTTTAATAGTTTATTCTTTGTTTCTCTCTCACGAATTTATTTCTCTCACAAGGATGCACATCATGTACATTAATACAATTACTTAATTGGGCTTTTTCTATTATCTCTTAACGATGTATACTGATGTTTATATGGATATGAGTATTATGGGTAAAATAAAATAAGTTTTTGTATGTATGAGTAATTTTCTAAAGTGAATGTATCGTTTAGTAATACTTAAAAATGTTTGTACCTACTAATTACTAACTTTTTTTAGTTTAGTTATTAAAACATATGAAATTTATTGAAACTTTAATCAATTTAAAATCTAAATAAAATATTCACTTCGTCCCGGGAAAAGGTCCTCATTTACTTTTTTCGCGTATATTAAGGAGTATTATAATTTTATGTGTAGCAGGTAATTATATTAGTAGTGAGTGGTGGACCATATATGGGGTCACTTTACTAAAAGGAGAAAATATAGACCTTTGAATAAGACACTCAATATAGTAAAATTGGATCTTTCGGTGGGACGGAAAGAGTAATAAATATGAGATTTAAATCAAATTATTTTCTACTACTTAATCTATCAATACCAATCATAATAATAACTATTTTTAATCATTTTTTTTCATATCTATTTCATTTATTAGTTCATTTTATTTCAATATAATTTCATTCCATTATACTAATTTTTATAAAAATAGAAAATAGTTAGGTACAAAAGAAAATAATTTTTATAAAAAGTTAGGTACAAAAGAATTTTTATATTTTCTATTCTATATAGGGTGGTCATCAAATCCCTCTTAAATCAATTCTGATTGTCCAAAGCCCCACGATCACCATAATCGATTACAGTAACCACACTTCACCTCGAATCAGAATCAAACAATTTGCAGCATTTCTTCAACTTTTCTTAATCTGGAATTTCAGTTAACCGACTGCACTCTATAAATTTGTAAAACCCCAGCATTCAAAATCAAATCCCCAATTCCTTCCTTGATCAAGATTCTACACCCACAATAATCCCCCTTCTCTCTCCATCGATTTCTTGAGCCATGATCAGCAAAACCCATCACGTATTGTTGCTGTTCTTGGCAATTTTCACAGTTTCTGATCTGCACGCAACTGGGGTACAAGCCTTTAAAGCACCCTTTCATCCCAGGGACGTTCTGCCATTGCTTCCACGGCAAGCATCGTGGCCGATCCTGAACGCTGTCAACAACGCCGCTGACCTATTGCCGTCGTTTGTGGGGGCTGCCACTGCTTCTAACAGTTCCGTTTTACAGTGGAAAGGAGCTTGCTTTTACAACAGTAGTGCTTGGTTGGAGTTTCATAACAATAGTGGAACTGAATTTGGGGGTGGTACACTTCATATTAAGGTGATTCGATGTCGTTTTATTGTTTTATGATTGTTATTTTCTCTTTTTTCGGATTCTGGACTAGTGTTTTTGGAGATTGGGGGATTTTGGGTTTTTTTTTGGGGGGGATAATTTTGCGTTAGATTGTGCTTTTCAGAAATTAATTTTGACTGCTACAATTTGAGAGAATTGATTGCTAATTTGTTTCTTCCGTGGAGAGGATTAATAATTTCTTTAGGATCATTCTTATATAGGGATATATATTTGTTAACTTTATCATGGTAGAATGGAATCTTTGGCAAGTAATTTCCGTTGAAATATTTGACCTGAAATCTTGTAAATCTTGCAAGGTAGGCATTGTTATTGCTGTGGTAAAGTACGAAATGAAACCGCAGTGAGTTATGCATTTGAAAATGAATGTTATCTATACTATAAGCTTCTTAATTCATTCTCTTGTGTACTATATGTCGCCATATTCAGATTAGCAATGCTCATAGCTGGACATGCATGGACCTTTATTTGTTTGCAACTCCATTCCGGGTTACATGGGATTATTACTTGTTGTCTCGAGAGCATACAGTTGAATTCAAAGAATGGGAGTCCGAGGCTGAACTTGAATATGTAAGTTGAATGTCATAAACCAGATTTAGTTTCAAGCGAGACATTTCATATTAAATCTAACTGAATCCCCACGACTCTTAGGTAAAAAATAGGGGGGTCTCTGTTTTTCTGATGCAAGCAGGAATGCTAGGAACTCTTCAGGCTCTCTGGGAGGTGTTCCCTTTGTTTACGAATACGGGATGGGGTGAAAAGTCTAACATAGCATTTCTTAAAAAACACATGGGTGCTTCCTTTGAAGAACGCCCTCAACCATGGGTCACAAATGTTACTGTTGAGGAAATCCAATCGGGGGATTTTCTCGCATTATCAAAAATACGAGGGCGATGGGGTGGTTTTGAGACTCTAGAAAAGTGGGTGACTGGGGCTTATGCTGGTCATTCAGCTGTTTGCTTAAGGGACTCAGAAGGAAAGCTATGGGTTGCAGAATCAGGACATGAAGATGAAAAGGTGATGGTTTAAATCATCTCATAAATATTTTCTGTTAATCGTAAGAGTATCTATTTGTTCCCTCCTACTATTTTGATGTTATCTGTTTGGCTTGGCTCTTATGATGACCTGCTATTTTCGTATATATCTGCTAAAATCTTTTAGACTTTTTTAAATCTGTGATATGTCTGCATCTTATTTGTCAAATTCATTTCTGTGTTGCATTGATATTGTAAGGCTGTCAATAAGCTTAAATACCTAATAAGAGATATGCATGGCCTGTGGCTACTGTGATATGATAACTAACGATGTTCTGGGATCTGATTCAGACTACTTGAAGCGCATAAAAGAAAGAAATAAATAAAGGAAGGCGAAAATTAGCTGATTCTCGCGTTTATATTTATTAAATTTTATTCCATTTTGCATCCCTAATATTATAAATATATAACAAGTTTAAACTCAACTACAGCACAAATCTGTGGTTCGTTCTATGGGATAACTACACCTAAGACACACAATAGCACGTTCATTTTATCCTTCATACTATGCATATTTATCGTTCAGGTTCTTAAACTGCTGTTTTACAGGGAGAAGACATTATTGCTGTCTTACCATGGGATGAGTGGTGGGAATTTGAGCTGCAAAAGGATGACTCCAATCCACATATAGCATTGCTACCTTTGCATCCTGAGGTTCGAGCCAAGTTCAATGAAACTGCTGCCTGGGAATATGCAAAAAGCATGTCAGGAAGTCCTTATGGTTATCATAATTTGATATTTAGTTGGATTGACACAATTAGTGGAAACTATCCATCACCTCTGGATGCTCACCTGGTACTTCATCTTTTGTCCTTTTAAAGTTCTTGTTCATGCTAATACTGACATCTCTTTCGTTTTTCTGTTCTCTTTAATATTGCTCCACCATGTTCATTGTATTTTGTTCATATTAATTTTATTCCTATTGCACTGAAAATTTGCATTTTGTGATGCCATTACATTGTATCTGTATTCATAATCTTAGAAGAACCTTAATTGGAGCAAGATGAACAATAAGTTCAATGTATATTTTCAACTTTTTTGAAGCTGGTGATTTTGTTATATTCCTTGAGAGAATTGATTACTGAAATAAACTACGTCTATATATTGCAAAAGCTTTTATCTTTAATCTTTTAAGAGTAGTCTCTCAGCTGAATTCTTGGCTAGGATATCTGTGTATTTGTGCATTTATTTAGGATAATGAAAACATAATGTGCCTGAACCCTTGGTTGTGGAATCTCTCACTCTATTGGTCTTATTTTTATCTGTCAATAGAAAAGATGGCTCTCATGTCCACTTTTTCTTTTCCCCCTGGTTGTGGTTTTCCTCTTCCAATTAGATTTAAGGGTGGTGAGAAACTATGAGCATCAATAATGTCAGAATATCCATGTAGGAGATGATGTTAGTACAAAATAACTCCTGATATGTAGATGACTCCTCTCTTGTTAATGAGTAGTGCTAGGGTGGAACTGGTTTTATGGTGCACCCTTCCGGAAAAGGTTATCCTTTAGAATATCAAGAGTTACTCTATAAAACAAGGGTTACTCTACTCGATAGAGTTCATACACAATAGTAATACTACTTTTGTACAAAAGAGTAACCTTCCCTTATACAAAAGAGTAGCCCTGTATTGAACTAAAGAGTAACCCTGGTGGCACGGTGCAACCAGTTCCATGCTAGCGTTTGCCCTTATTAATTATGGGATGAGATAAATCTAGGGTTTGTTATAATTCGTAACAATATCTGATGCAGCCAGTTTACCAGTTCGCTGTCTTTATCCTGTAAATTCTCATCCTGCAATTGTCCGATACTTGTGTCTCCCCGTCATCCACTCTAATTTATCAGCAATTTTTAGGTTGCTTCAGTTATGACAGTTTGGACTCAGATGAAGCCTGCGTATGCTGGAAACATGTGGAATGAAGCGTTGAACAAGCGACTTGGAACTCAGGTATCAATCTCATTAATCTAATGCTGAATTTTTTTTGAAATGGTTATATAGTGGTTGCTTGGATAATCCAAAGCATGTTCTTTGAGAAAATATGGATAAAGAAGTTATAATTTATTGTAAAAGCAAGAAAATGAAGTAGAAAACCCAGATTAGATACTCATTTATATTAAAAGTAATTTCCATTAATTGAATGCTTAAATGGTAGCTTACAAGCTACAACGGTTACCCAAACTATGACATAATTGGATTAGATTGTTTAGAATTGAGCATCCACAAGTTAGAATATGCTGCTTGAAACATGAGAATAATCTAGGATTACCAAGTTAATCTAGGATTCTTTTGTTTGGATTTTAATCGAACAATATATTAAAAACATGGTAAGGGACAGTTGACTCGCTGTTAAATAAGCATCTTTTTCACTTGCACCACTATAACCACAATAGAAGATGCTTAATAACATGATATACATTCTCCCCTGCAGAATTATAGTCTTTCAGAAGTTCTAGTCGAAGTGGAGAAGCGTGGATCATCCTTTGCTGAATTGTTGGCCATTCCCGAGCAAGATGATTGGGTTTATGCTGATGGGAGATCAACATCATGCGTTGCTTTCGTCTTTGAACTGTACAAGGAAGCAGGATTGTTTGGTAAACTTGCAGACTCTATTCAGGTCACAGAGTTCACAGTAAGTACCACCTCTCTAGTTTCTCTCTCGAATATTTGAAAATTTGATGAATAAAAGAAATTCTGATGCTTCTCCACGTTTGAATTTTCTTCTAATGAATTGTTGTCAACATTTTTCAGATAAAGGATGCATATTCACTCAAGTTCTTTGAAAACAATTCAAGCCGTCTGCCCACATGGTGCAATGATGGGCAGACAGCCAAACTCCCCTTCTGTCAAATACGAGGAATGTATCGGATGGAGTTACCTGGATATAATACAATGGATCCTTATCCTCACATGAATGAAAGATGTCCTTCTTTGCCACCAAAATATTACAGATCAGTAGACTGCTAATGCCTTATTAACTTAGTTTTAGGTTGTTTACCATCTTCTGTATACTAGTTGTACATAAATTTAAAAGAGATCCTAAAAATGAATGTGGTTCAGAATTCCTTCAGTAGGCTCTCTTGTCTTTCTTTCTCATCAAGATAGGCATCATCTACCACCATTTTTTTTAAAGCAATACCATCACCAATGCTTCACCAATATGTAAATTCTACGTGTACAAATTTTCTTGTGTGTTATGCGTATTTACAGCAGCTAAACCTGCATCACTAGGTGAAAATGTGACATCGAAAAACCTTCCATTACGTCTGTTATTTCAGACGAAGATAAAGAAATACTAGAGATCATTTGCTGACTAATAGTAATGGGATTCACATGCAGAAAATGAAATGTAATATGATTTGGTAAACATGGGTTTTGAGATAAAGTTGAAACAATATGATTAACAGTGATTAGAAAACTACAAGCTTGGTTAGAATGTGAGATACATATAAGAACACTGATCTCCTGATCCCAGCATGGAAGTGTCCAAGAAGAAATGTCTTCCATTTGTATCCATTACTCGGTCTTTGGGGGTATATGGTTCCCACCAGTTGCAATCTTGTATAGATAAAACACAGCCATGATGACACTGCAGATAATAGGTAAAGATCTCAGTATATTTTCAAAATCGTGCAATCAGTCGCAAATCTTGTAGACATCTCAATAAACACACACACAGCAGTCTCTAAGAAAGAGACTTGAGCAATATCCTATGGAATCAATGAGCCAAAAGTAGATATGCTTAGAAATGGTTACCGAGTTACAGTCTTAATGAAGAAATATGAAATTCTAATTTGGACATTGAGAGGATATCTAGAGAGGCTTATCCTAGGAGTTTTGATGACTAATAGCTACAGTATTTGAGATGCTGTTTTTGCCCCTCTTTAAAAGTAGATTGATAATAATTTTCTTACTTTTCGCTAAAGAGAACAACTTGTTGAATTATTCTTTTCCTAATGTCAGAAACATTAAAAAGAGATGTTTCATAAATTTATTAAACCAAGATTCGTATGACAGATTCATGCAATTCCTACCCTCATTTGTTTTAAACACCTATCATTTTTAGTCTTTCTCCCAGTTCACTTATTTCATTCATTGCTTTCCCATTCATCTAATAAGCACAATAGCAATAAGGATACACATGACAAAAGAAAGTAGTTATTCGAACTTGCTCAAAGAAAAGGGGTAGCACCAAGAAACATATATTGAAAAAATAACTCACAAAATAAAATTGTACTAATGGAAAACCGATGATGTTTCTGTTATCATACACAACTATTTCTGTCATGGTTACACTTTAAAATATTGTACAATACATCGTGTCATTTATTAAAACACAAAGATGTAACTTTCACACGATCACTTATATTCTTTATCTCAACAGCAGAAGATAATGGAAAGAGATAATGAAAAAGTAATAAGAAATGTATGCAGGGGGCAACTGAGGAGAGAATAACTGTGGAGAGAGAGGAGTGGGTGGTCATCTGAGGGGGATGATATAGAAAATTGACAGGCAAGGTAAGATAATTGACACAGTTTGGATTCTTTGGATAAACTAAGAACTGATGAAATTTTAAGAGCCCAATATTAAAACTCATAGGTTTTCTGTGTAAGTGACAAGATGTCAAGAATTAACATTTGCAATTATAGATCAGTGAATATTTCGGAATTGTAAACTTAAGATCTATCACATGCATTACAACTAGATGAATGAAATGATTATTTGTTAAGTTTATAACTGTTTTCCTAGATCTTTGTATTCCAAGGTGAAAGAATGATTGGTTAGGTTCTTTTAGGTGATGATATAAATTTTATTTTTAAATTTTGGAAGGACTGGCAAGAGTAGGAAGAACAATGACTCTGATATACCCAACACTGAATGGTGAATGTTTACAAGTGACCTACAATACCAAACAGCCAGAATAACTCATCGTAATCGAAAATTTCAGCAATTTATGCCAAGAGGAATAATCTTTTCATAAAAACATGTCAGTTATAGAAAACTCTCACCCAAGTAAGATAAAATGATATCATTTGAAAAGCAAAAACATACATCCATTTAAAAGTTTATCACGGAGTTTGATCAAAGAAGACCAGATGCAACAGCATGTTTCATATTTTAAGTACCTGATCCCAGCAACAATACCCGCTGGCATTATTTTCCCAGTTTGCAAGTATCGCTGACCCATGATAAATGATAGTATGGCAGCAATAGCTGTAAAAGGAAATGCCAGATAGTAATCTAGTCGTTCAGAATAAAATAAAGTCAAGCATGTATTTTTGGCATGTAAACTTCTTGGTTAACCATGCTCAAGTTGGAGATATTGAAGCCTCAGAATTTAATTTAATAGAATATGCCACAATTACAGAAGTAGATTTTTTGCAAAAAGAAATATAAATTCTACAGCATTGAGGTTCAGAACTTAGTAAAACACAACCAGCATTCACAGATGATAACACACTTCAACCATTGCCCAAACTGAAAATTCAAGACAAACAAATGAAGCATGGATCATTAAGAGATCGTCAATAATAAATCTCAAAACATATTATAAATCAAAATGGCATATGCAAAATTTGTAAAGTTATATCAAGGCTAATCTATGGAGTGCTTCTAGCAGAAACCCTTTATAATAATTTCACAGCCTGCATACTGGCAAGCAAATATATGAATTTATCAAAAAGCAAATTTTAAGATCAAATTACTGAAATCAATAATTATAAATCCACATCTTCCAGAAGAATTCTTGGCGCCCTTAATTGACATCGAAGACGCTATGGAAGAAAAGAAAAAAATTTTGTTTTCCCAAGATACATCGACATAACATTTTCCAGCTTGGTTGAGTACTTCATTTTCATACCGAAAGTCACACAAATGATAAGTTCAGTCTTAAGATACATAATCATCTTCCTATACAGACTAACTGCATTCTGTCAAATACTGCACCTGGCAGAGCATGATCTATAAGAAAGAAAAAAAAGTACAGCCATCTTAATTTGATCACTATCCAAAATAACAGATGCAAAGTCGCAATATATCAGTTAATGGTAAAAGCATATTAAAATATGATCCTATATTTTTTAAGTATTATACAACCAATAGTAATTGAGTTGCCCATTTAAAAAAAAAATATATAAAGATTTTCAGATCATGACAGAAAATTCATTGATCCTGGAATGTAACCCTTAAACACAACAGAATTTTTTAACGCCCTTCTAATTCATACAGTAAACAAATGGGAGATCTTGGTCTCACCACAAAAAATTTTCACAGTTTCCTATTGTCAACAATGCTAACTTTCAAGAATATGTAAGACACAAGAATTTAAGTTATAGATCCAAATTCTAGAAAGAACACAATCAAATTTAAATAAATAAATGAACCACAAAACCAAGAACACTAATTATCATCAAGAACCAATCAAAGCGATACTGCTATTCACATTGATACCCACGATTCAGCAATAAAATGAGAGGCACACATACCCGTTTCAAGGATCAAGGCGAAGTAAGAGTTTTGGCGTTTATGGAAAGCTTGTAGGCTGAGATAACCGGCGAGGAGAAGCAGCAATCCGGCGCCGGCGCCTCCACCCAGTGAAGCCGTGCTGCCTCTCTTGGCGTACCCGATTACGCCACCGCAAATCAGGAGCAGCCCATATGGGATCGTGAAGCAAAAATCATGCATTTCTGACGCTGGGTCGTTGAATTGAAACTTGGATTAGTTTCTTATCAGCGATTAATTAAGCGAAAAGTGTGAGGGTTTTCGGCACCTCTGGAACTGAAAAATTCAACGGGTGTGTGGTTCAGTTGATCAAATGTTGGAGGTAATCATAGTTGACTGTTAATTAATTAAATAAATAATAATCGCGTAGTTAGTGGCCATTGATAGATCGCCCCTTCCCCTTTTTTGGATAAATCATTTCGTTGAAATTAAAGTGACTGTAAGGTAGATTAAAACTGAATTAACAACTGTTTTCATATTTTGCGTTCACAAAATTATGATTTTAGGTATTTGAAAAGGAATGTTTTCTAGTTAAAAACAAAACTATAAACTTGTCGCACATTTATTTATTTTTTTTTGAAAATTCAGAATAGATTAATATAAAAGAGTACAAGAAGTACTCAAAATCAGTTACATCACATATGGTTATCTAAGAATTTTAAGACTACAAATAATAGGAAAATTACACCAATCATGTAAGGCTGCACCAAAGAACGAAGAATAGTAAACTTATGAGATGGGTTGACCTTATTAAAATACGATTACTATTGTATAAAAGAAATAAGATTATGGGTAGTCAAAATGTGTCATTTACCATATCTTGTACTCTCTCCGTCCCGGGTATTTTTACCCATTTATATGGGAACTCAGATTAAGACGTGTTATTTTTTTAATATATAAAGTAAGAAAAAGTAGGGATAATTTAGTATTTTAAAAGGGAAAAGTAAATAAAGTTGTTGGAAATGATGAATAAAGTGTAAAAAAGTAATTAAAGTTGTTGGGATTGTAAAAAGTAGGCAATAAAATATTATGTATTTTTATCATTAATGGAATGAGTAAAAATACGTAGGACAGCCCAAAATGGAAAGTGAGTAAAAATACATGGAACAGAGAGAGTAATACTAATTACAAATACGCTGCTATAAATAACTTTTTAAAAGTATGAGGTGTCGCGACGTGGTTAATTATCGTATAGTATACTCCCTCCATCACACCCAAAGAGTTCATTTTTGTCATTTTGGTCGTCCTACCCAAAGGGTCCCTTTCATTTTTTACACATATGAGACCCACACACCATCTCTAATACAATTAAAATATGGGGTCCACATTCCCACTAATACAACTACCCACTGATTAGCCATTTTGTAGTAGGGATAACCAACTAAAATAATTTATCGAACCACAGGGAGGTTGGCGCTAGAAATTAAGCGATATCACACTTATCATAATTTTATAGAGACTAATCATCGAGTGGAATTGTTGAACAAGTATTGAAACGACACAAATCAAGTAAACAGAGTATGATCAACAATTAAAATGAAATAATGTAAAGTTGTTTTCCAAATTAAGCAAAAGTGGGATTAACAACAATCAAGTAGTGGGAAATCTTAGGATACATGCATTAAACTCATATGAATCAAGGGTATGGATTAATGGCCAACTCTAAATTCACCTAAGCTCTTTCTCAAGATTAATAGGATATTAATCTCAATTAGTACAAAGGTTGGTTCTCATTCAAACAATTTCAATTAGGTACTAAGCTTGAAATAAGAATCCCTTCACAATTAATCAATCTCTCGATCAAGCCATCTGTATGTCCTATCAAAGGGTTCTAAACTCTAAATGATTTCTCAATCTCTTTACAATTTATAGTGCACATGAAGTGTTTGATGAAATGATTCACTCAAATGTCCTAATCACATAATTGATTTCTCAATCTAATCATATATTTAGAGCATCTAAACACACAAATCATCAAAAACATCAAGATCTAAGCATCAATTATAGGAAATCAAGTAACTCAATCATCATATGAATTTAATTACATAGATCCCAAAATTTAACCACCAACTTTCATGTTGCTAATCCCACAAGGGAGATTAGCCTACAATCTTCATAAGATCCTTAACATAGACATTAAAAACCTTACAAATCATGGTAAACTAGAGGATTAACACAAAATTGGGATTAAAACTCCCTTGGATTGACTCCAATTGAATCTCCTTTCTTCCTTTGGTGATCACCCACTCTTCCTTACTTCTTCACTTGATTTGGATGGTAGAATTTATAGAGAGATGATGTAGAATCAAAGTATGGATGAAAGAGAAGAAAAATATGGTGTAAAATTAAAGGATTGGTGTGTGAGGTGTGTGAGCAGCTGAAATTTTGTGTCCCTTTCTTCAAAGGTTGAATGGATGGGTATTTATACTAATTGGGGCCTTCTAGAAGAAATCTAATTTTTTTTACTGATCAGGCACCTACACGACTCGTGTGCTGCAACACGAGTCGTGTGATGCAACACGACCAAGGGATGATCGTGTTGTGCGTTCTGATGTCGTCGCACGGCCGTCTCTTACAGGCCCGTTTGCAGTACATGACTCGTGTACTTGAAACGACTGGCCGTGTTCTTGCTGCCATGTTTTCTCCTTCCTTCTTTTGTCTCCTTTCTCCATTTTCGCTCCGATTTCACCTGTTTTACATATGATTAAGTTCATTCACACTCAATTCCATAAAACACATAACTCCACCAAATAACACATAAATACGGATAAAAATATACGAAAAAACACATAAAAAGACACTAAAATCTATGTGAAAATATCACTCATCACACTCCCAAACTTAAAGTGTTGTTCGTCCCCGAACAACGAAAATGATAAACCAAGTGGAGTGATTTTCACCTAGAAAAAGACTAGATGAATACAAGTAATAACACATCAATAGCAATAAGAATTACAAACTATGCTAAGGCATCCTACATCAATAAAACCATTACATGCAAATATTAACAAGTTCAATCAAAAGAGAATAAAGTGTAATATAGTCCCTCTTTGTCCAAGCCTCACATAGGTTATCCATTTCACTCAACACTCTTTCAAGTAAGGTAACAACACTCATCAATCGATTGACTCGACTCGCTATAAACTTGCTCGTGGACTACATTCACAAACCACCAAAGTTTCAATTAATGATCTAAAAGGTCTTTAATTAAGGATGTAATGACAGACTCTTTAGTAGGGTAGGAAGAATATGGATAATAGTGACTAATCAAGTGTAAGTAATTGAAGAGATGACAATTTCTCCAACTTCTCCACTTTTCTTTCTTCCTTTCTTGTCTTTAATGTTCACAAGCACTAATCATCAACTTTCCTTGGATTGAACTACTTTCAATGCATGTTTCCTTCTTCGAACTTTTAAGTACTTGAGCATATTATTATTGCTTTGCTCATTTTCTTGTTTTGAGGTTGCATGTTCATTCTTGTTTTTGCTCTTTTCATCATTTTTCTTACTTGTTTACCATTTTCTTTCTTCGTTTTGCTTTCTCATCAAACCTTTCTAGCTACCATCTCCTTAATCATCCACACTAAGGTATGTATATAAGGCTTAAGTGGGTAATCATGACTTGTAATATGTTAAAATCACAAGAAATAGGCTTAACGGCTCAAAGTGGTTAACTAAGGATGATGTTTATGGTAGGGAAATATATGACAATAACTTTTAATAACAAAGATGACCTTAGATCATGTCATTAACCTCTACTAATCGGGTTCATTCCTATAGTCCTTGAGCAAGTTCTAACTTATCAAATACAACCAATCCACTCATGAAGGAAAAATACCATCTATGCACGGTTATGGCTCAAATATTCACAAGGTTATGCTTAGACTTTAAGGAACTTATTACACCACATTCATCTCAAATTTGAACAAGTTAATTAAAACATGTAACAATTTGAAAGTGTAGAGATTCTTAATCATATCCTGTCATCACTCATTACCACAACATATCATCACTTGTTGTTCAAAAAAATGACTCACAACCTTCCTAAACAAACCACCAACACATTCCCTAAACAAGAATAAAAATGCCAATAAACACAAGACAAACAAAGGACCAAAAGTACAAGAATAAAACACCATATGAAGAAATAAAGCATAGAATTTTTCCCATCCATAATCAATACAAATAACCATAAATCTCAATCCTTAATTAAAAATGAAACTAAAGTACGAAATTAAACATCCCAAAACAAAACAATCAAAAGTATTAAATTCAACACAATTCAAATTCAACTAAAATGAATGGGCTAATGAAGTGACGAGCACTAAAATACTCCCTTCAATTCTCCGGAGGGGGTGGCTGGGGCCCAAGGATTGTAAGCATGAGGTGACGCTGGGAACTGGAAATTAAACATCATCGTAAGCATCTCCTTCATGTTGTTTGAATGAATACGCGTCTGCTCATCGTTGTAATCCCTTCGGCGTTGCCCCTCTTGGATCTCCCTCAATGTCACACCATGTCTTTGTTGCTTCTCCTGAGCTCTCTAATCTGGTCTACATGTGACTGCTGAGTGTTCCTTATACCTTGAACTTCGTCTTCCATGAAATTCCATCTTGCCACTCCGGGCCCCATGTATTGCTGCTGCTGCTGAAATTCATCATCTTGGAATTCTCCTTCTTGCTCAAAAATCGGGGGTTCTGGTGTTTGCTCCTCGAACTCAACATGATGAGATTGCTCATCCTCGTCTCCTATCTCCATATTGGCTGGCTCGGCTCTTAGCACTCGATCTTCTTCTACCCTCATTTGCTGGAGCATTGCCTCCACTCCTTCTTTATTTTATCTATAAAATGCTCTTACCACTGCGGAGTTGTTGGGGCTCGCCATAGCCAAATTCTGGACCTTTCGTGGACCTCGCACTGTGGTGAGTTTCGGAGCTGGTAGAGGGAATGGAGCTCCCTTCTCTTGCTTCAAATAGTACACATTTTCTATAACTGATAGGAACTCCATCCTAACAAACTGTGTGTATGTGAGCCCTTCACTCACCATTCGATGTTGCATACCTCTCACATCAATCCCTAGTCTCTGAGCAATCATCGTAACCAAACCCTCAATCATAATTCCTCGAGTGTTTTCTGTTTTGGTTACCCTCTTTACATGTTGAATAAAGTGAGCCGCAATGTTGACTCTGAATTCTTTATAGAGGCTAAACATAATGTACAACTGCTTCTCGCTGACAGCTCCGCTCTCAAACCTACCCAAAATGGTATTTGATGCTATCTTCTCAAGATACCTCATCACTGGGTTTCTAACTGTACCTTTTGAGGAGCTAGGTATGTACTCCGGAGGCTCAGTCCCATCTTCTACTAACCTTCTCCACCATGTTTGCTGATTGAAACCCCCTCCAGGTAAGAAGTTCTGATGGCCACTCATGACTGGACACCCAAAAAATCTGTTCAACTCATTTATAGGAACCTTCTCCTACATGACATTGTTCAGCTGAAATATGATCGCTAAGGAAAAACTGCTCCTATCTTTGTGAACTTGCAACGTGCTTATGAACTCTGCTGTGAGATGAAGATAGGTGGGAGGCCTCTTGGCGAAAAATTCTTCCATGTCTACCCTTCTGAATAAAGCCCTCAGATCAGTCTCAATCCCAAGACCCTCCATAGTAGCCTGATCTTGAAATCTCATTTGCGTAATCTTGGTCACTATGTATTGCCACCTTAGTGCATACTTCTCCCACTCCGAGAATTCCACTCCAAAATTTTGAGGGTGTATTTCATCTATCATTAACTGAGTATCAATGTTTAATAATTCCGTGTCCGTCTCAACAATGATGAAGTCTTCATTATGTTTCCTCGTTCTTCTTTCAGCCATCTACAATGTTCAACATGTTTCAAGTTAAATTCATTTTCAACTCTTAGGAAAAACATCTCATAATATGTAGAATCAACACTTGTTATTCAACTAAGTGTAATTCTAGCCTACATCAACACATACAATAACATTCCTCTAAGGATGATTATATTTAAAACCAAGCAATATTTTAACAGTTCATTCAATTGTAATTCAAACAATTCCAACCTCCCAATCCTTCCATTCTTTCATCAAATCATCATATTTTCCTTTCTACGTGCACAATATAAATCAACAATGCTTCATACTTGCAATAGGGTCTCAATCTAACTCAAAACTTCACTCAAGCATTTCATCGAACACTTAGCATGCATGTATTTCACAATCACCATTTGCATTTAATTTCAATCTCATTCATGCTCAAATCCTCAATACCTAAGCTAATATAGACTAATAAAAATTCATGAAATCATCATCAATCAATTCATAGCACAATTTGCATCAAATTTCATTGATTTCCAATAATCCCCAAATTCAAATTTTCCATGAACCCTCATTCCTTAACAATGCTACACAATTCAACAATTAAACAAATTAATTCATGTTTCACAATCATGGACATGCTTCAAACATGCTATCATTCAAAGCCCATACACGAATTCACACATTCAAACATTCAATTGAAGACTAGGGTTCAAATTGACATACCTCTTTCTTGGAATCAAATGGAAGATTGGATATTAAAACTTTGGGAATCACTTACTCTCACCATTATTGGATGTTATTTGAAGGTTTGTGGAGTTTGGAAGAGAGATTTTCGAGTAAGAGGGTTGAAGATGAAGAAGGAGAATGAGCCATTTTGAAGAGGCTAGCCCGTCTTTTAATCTGCCTCAGAACGTGACACGGCTCGTGTTGCTCACACAGCCCGTGTATCTACACTCAACACGAGTCGTGTGGCGTAAAACGGTCAGGGAGTGGCAGTGTTAAACTTTCTGATGTCGTCACATGGTCATTTGTTACAGGCCCATGTTGACGACATGACCCGTGCTTCGTGATAGGACACGACCCGTGTTGCGCAAAACGGCTTGTGCCTGCCCGTGTTACTTCGTCTGATGTCAGTACATGGCCACTTGTTATAGGGTCGTGTACTGCACACGGCTCGTGTACTGTTTGACCTGTTTTCTCCAATTTTTGACTTCAAATCTTGTTTTTCATACTTCCAATACTCCCTATTCATACTCACAACTTAAAAACAACATTAACTCAACATTAGGTATCAAAACATGGATTATCATCTACTTTCACACAACCAAACGGACCAAAATCACACCGAACTCATAAAAAAAATTTCAAATTAGCTCTAAAACACAAAAAGTTCATGCTTCCAATAAAATACATGTCACACCATGCCATATCCCCTCAAACTTAAATTGAAACAAGAGTTTTGAGATAAGTTTGCAAAAATTGGTGAGACATACCTACACACTTAACATGAAGCCCTTTTCGTATCTTCAAAACGCATTCTTCTCACACGCACAATCCACCTACAAAACCAAAAATGCAACATAAGAAAAAGAAATATGTACAATCCTAAACTACTAAAATGATACGAGCCTTCAAGAAGTGAAGGTATCCACATATACCAACTCCCTTTGAAAGGGATAATGGTAATGTTTCACCCTATAACCATTAACCACAAAAGCATTCCCATCCGATCCTTCAAGCTTCAAAGATCCATCTTCTCTAACCTCAATCACCAAATACGGTCTGGTCCATTTCGAACGAAGTTTTTCGGGGAATAGTTTAAGTCTTGAATTGAATAAAAGAACGTTATCCCCCGGAATGAACTCCTTCGTTTTAATCCTCTCATCATGCTATCTTTTAAGTTTTTCTTTCAAAATCCTCGATCTTGAGTAAGCTTCATCTCTAAATTCCTCTAGTTCAACCAATTGGAGATACTTTTTCTTTTCGGCTCCTTTCTCATCAAAGTTCAATTTTCGAAAGGCCCATAGTGCCTTATGCTCCAACCCCACTGGCAAGTGACATGCTTTTCCATACACAAGCTTATATGGTGAAAATTCAAGAGCGGTCTTATAAGCCGTTCGATAAGCCCATAGAGCATCGTCAAGCTTTGAAGACCAATCTTTTCGATCACCATTGACCGTCTTTTCAAGAACAAGCTTTACTTGCCTATTTGACACTTCCGCCAAGCCATTGGTTTGAGGATGGTAAGGTGTTGAAACCTTGTCCTTAATTCCATATCCCACCAAAAGCTTCTCAATGATCTTATTAATGAAGTGAAATTCCCCATCACCAATCATCACTCTTGGTACTCCAAATCTAGCAAAGATGTTCTTTCTCAAGAAGGCTTTCACCACTAGAGCATCATTTGTCCTTGTCGGGATTGCTTCTACCCATTTGAAAACATAATCCACTGCAAGCAAAATGTACAAGTACCCATTGAATGACGAAAATGGTCCCATGAATTCCATTCCCCATACGTCAAACACTTCAACCTCAAAAATATTCCTCATGAGCATCTCATCACGTTGCCCTATACTTTCAATTCTTTGGCACCTATCACATCCCTTGATGTACTCCTTGCAATCTTTGAACAAAGTTGGCCAAAACAACTCCGATTGAAGAATTTTTGCTCCCGTCTTTTGAAATTCAAAGTGTCCTCCACAAGGTGAACTATGGCACATCTCCATGACACTCAATTTCTCATCCTCCGGGATACACCTCCGTATGATTCCATTCGGACAATTCTTGAACAAAAGAGGATCATCCCATAAATATTCCTTGACATCATGATAGAATTTCTTCCTTTGAGACTCGGTAAGATGATCCGGCTTTAGACCACAAGCTAAATAATTCACAAAATTCGCATACCACGGCCTCCCGGTCTCGCACAAAGTATACATCCTTTGAAAATCAACTTGAAGGATCTCTTCATCCGGGAATATATCCTTAATGAACTCCATGGTTCCCTCTTTATCAATATTTTCCAAACGTGACAAGTGGTCGGCTATGACATTTTTGACCCATTTTTGTCACGTATCTCCACATCGAACTCCTGCAACAAAAGAACCCAATGAATTAGTATAGGTTTAGCATCTTTCTTACTCATCAAATATCTAATGGCGGCATGATCCGTATAAATAATGATTTTCGTGCCAACTAGGTATGGACGAAATTTTTCAAAAGCATAAACCACGGATAAAAACTTCCGTTGTGGTGTAATTCTTTTGATTGGCATTGAACGTCTTTAATGCATAGTAGATAGCTCGAAACTTCTTCTACCTCACTTGACCAAGCACCACTCCCAATGCATTGTCACTTGCATCACAATGAAGCTCAAAAGGCTTACTCAAATCGGGAGAGACGAGGATTGGAGACGAAATTAAGGCTTCCTTGAGTACCCTAAAAGTATCAAGACATTCATCATTAAATTCAAACGGAGCATCTTTTTCAAGTAATTTACACAAAGGTTTGGCTATGTTAGAAATTTTTTTATAAAACGTCGATAGAACCCGACGTGTCCAAGAAATGATCTAACCCTTTTTTATTTTTTGGTGGAGGAAGATGTTCAATGGCTACAACCTTCGCCCTATCAACTCTCAAACCTTTCTCCGATATATGATGTCTAAGTACGATACCCTCTTGAACCATAAAATGACATTTTTTTCAATTCAAGACTAGGTTCGTATCTTGACATCGCTGCAAAACCATAGAAAGATTAGCCAAGCATTTATCAAATGAAGACCCAAAGACGGAAAAGTCATCCATAAACACTTCCATCACATTTTCAATCAATCCCTCAAAGATGCCATCATGCAACATTGAAAGGTAGCGGGGGCATTGCACAATCCAAAAGGCAACTTATAAAAAGCAAACGTGTCATACAGACAAGTAAAAGTTATTTTCTCTTGATCCTCGGGAGCTATCATGATTTGGTTGTACCCCCAGTAACCATCTAGAAAATAATAATACTTGTATCCCGCCAACCTATCAAGCATTTGATCAATAAAAGGAAAAGGGAAATGATCTTTATGAGTGTTTTCATTAAGCTTCCTATAATCACAACACACTCTCCAACCCGTTTTCACCCTTGTGGCAAGCTCTTCATCAAATTCCGTTTTAACAATGGTTAATCTCCCTTTCTTAGCCACAACATGCAAAGGGCTTACATGAGGACTATCACTTGTGACATAAACAATTCTAGCATCTAACCATTTCAAAACTTATTTCCTAACAACCTCTTGCATAATGGGGTTCAAACGATGTTGAGGTTGTATGCATGTTTTACTCTCATCAATCAACCTAATGTGATGCATATAAATAGTGGGACTTATACCTTTCAAATCATCAAGACTCCACCCTATAGTACTTTTATGATCTCTAAGCACCCTTAACAATTTATCAAGCTCTAGAGGTGAAAGGGATGATGATACAATTACCGAAAAGGTTTTGTCGTCCCCCAAGTATGCATACATAAGGTGATCAGGTAATGGCTTCAATTCATCTTTTCCCTTATCAACCTTAGGCTCTTCATTCTCTATCTCCAATGGAAGACACTCTCTCTTTCCATAGTACATCATCTTGGCTTCATTTTCTTGCATTTCCCTACAAGCATTCAAATCATGTAAGCAATCATTTATATCATCATCTTCTAGACAATAGAAAGAAGAATTAGAGTTAAGAGATAAAGTAAGAGAATGACTTATGTTTGTCTCGAGAGGATCTTTAGATAAGAAGAATGACAAATTCTCTTGAACAACTTCATCAATCATTTCAATTCTTCTACATTCTTCCTTCTCATCCGGATGCCTCATAGCACTTCTTAATGAAAACGCCACTTTTTCTTCATTTACTTTCAATTTCAACTCCCCCCTTGTGCACATCAATTAAAGCTCTTCTCGTGGCCAAAAATGGACACCCCAAAATCAATGAAACATTTGCATCCTCGTCCATGTCAAGCAGTACAAAATCCACTGGAAATATGAACTTTCCAGCTTTATCTAACACATCCTCAACTACTCCTTTAGGGTAAGTCAAAGACCTATCCGGAAGTTGCAATGTAACGGACGTAGACTTTACTTCCCCTATACCAAGTTTCTTAAAGATAAACATCGGCATCAAATTGATACTAGCCCCAAGATCACAAAGAGCTTTGTGTACTTCACTTTTACCCATCTCACATGGTATCCTTTAGCTTTGGAGGCAACTTTTTTTGAATTATAGCACTACACTCCTCCGTCAAGTTGACCGTCTCATTCTTCACTAAATTCATTTTTCTTGTCATGATGTCTTTCAAAAACTTAGCATAATGAGGCATTTGTCTCAAAGCATTCCCAAAGGGTATATTGATGTGGATTTTCTTAAAAATCTCCAAAAACTTTGCAAATTTTTCATCTTGGCCCTTCTTCAAAAATTTATGTGGAAAAGGAATGGACACTTGAGTTTTTGGTATGCCCCAACTATCCTTTTCCAACTCCACTTCTTCCTCTTTTTTTTATTGCTTTGGTTCTTTGCCATTTCTTTTCAACAACTTCCGACTCAACTACATCTGTTTCATCATTTTCTTTAGCTTCAACTTTACCTTCTCCCACAAACTCTTCCTCAACCAAGTTTTCCTCATTTCTCTTCTTTTCCACCTCATCATTTTCCAAGGGCATTGAAGGTCCTTCATAATTAGTTCCACTCCTCAAGGTAATTGCCTTGCATTGTTCTTTTGGATTCACAATGGTGGTAGAAGGAAGTTTTCCTTTCTCATTCACGCTCAACGCATTGGCAATTTGCCCCACTTGATACTCCAAGGCTTTGAACCTCTTATCATTAGCTTCATCGGCCTTTCTTCTCAATTCATCTTGAGTTTGTCTTGTCTTATCTTGAACCTTATTAGACGCAATCAACTTCTCAATCAACTCTTCGGTTGTTGCTTTCCCTTCATTGTTTGGTTCTTTAGCTCCCGGATGATACCCCGAAGGATAAGCAACCGCATTACTAAGGTTTGAATAAGAGAAGTTATCTTACCTCCTTTGTTGTTGTGAGTATGAGCTTCCACTACCTTGACTATTGAAACCTCCTTGCCTTGGTGGATAGTTTTCTTGGTTGTGATTGAAATTACATTGGTAATTATTTTGATAGTTACCTTGGTAATTCTTTCCTTGCAGGTATTGCACATCTTCCATACGTGGCATTGCCATAGCCCATTGTTCCCCATTAACACTATTCGGAGGAAGAATCCCTTGCTAAATTTGCCCTTCCACCATGTTAACTCCTTGAGTCATACCTTGACTCAAACTCATTTGTCTCATTACCTCCGCCGCTATCATCTCAACACTTGGCATACTTGGTTCTACACTAGCACTCTTCACACTAAATTGTTGCCCTTGATCGAAGCTCTCAAATCCATAGCATCCACTAACTCTCTCCGATGGCCATTGGTAGACATTTGTAGCAGTCTCATAAAAAATTCTTATAGCCCTTTCCGGAGTCACTCAAAGTACGGATCCACCCGTCGAAGCATCAACAAGCACTCTTTGACCATTTACTAAGCCTTGATAGAAAAATTCAACTTGTTGATTTTCTGAGAAACCATGTTCTGGACACTTGCATAACATATCCTTAAATCGTTCCCACGCTTCATAAAAGCTCTCTTGAGGCATTTTCTTGAATTGAGTAATCAAGCTCTTCATTTGAAGCGTCTTAGAAGGCGGAAAATACTTGTTCAAGAACATTTGTGCAAGCTCATCCTATGTGTTGCACGTACCCGGGGTAATGGTAGATAACCATGTTCGAGCACGATCTCTCAATGAAAACGGAAACAACATCATCTTAATACAATCCTCGCTCATCCCATTCATCTTCATTGTATTGGCAATCTCAATAAATTGAACAAGATGAGCATTGCGATCTTCATTTGGGGTTCCACTAAATTGTTGTTCTCACACCATAGAAATCAAGTCCGCTTTAAATTCAAAGTTGTTGGTATTGATTGGTGGACCCATCATTTGTGGCAGTGCCCTTGGCATGAAGAAATCCCGGATCACCCTTGGATCTACTTGAGGCCCTCGTTGCACCGGAGGTGGTGGTGGAGGTGCATAAGCATGTTGAAAACCTTGTTGAAGCATGGCTTGTTGTACCATTTGTTGAAGCAAAGCTTGATTGTTAAGCTCTCCAAAATTTTGATGAGCTTATTGAGGAAGATTAGCATTGACTTGGGGTGCTTGTGCATTGTCTTGCACGTTCAGATGTTGTCCGCCTTCCCCATCATGCTCTATCTCCACATGATTATCACCTTGAAAATTCTCCATTAGATCACTATTTTTGGTTTTGTTCTCATTCTCCGAAAAATGTGTTCAATCTCTAAATCAATAGGTTCAACTTGTTTTCCTTTTGACCTTGTTTACATACACCTTCAAATAAGAGAAGTTAGAACAAGATTTTCACAAGCAAATATAAGCAAACAAATAAAATAAAAATGTATCTATTAAGATTACTCTAAGCGTTCCTTCGTTAAGCTACTAGCAACCGTTACCTCCCCGGCAATGGCGCCATTTGATTAGCCATTTTGTAGTAGGGATCACCAACTAAAATAATTTATCGAACCACAGGGAGGTTGGCGCTAGAGATTAAACGATATCACACTTATCATAATTTTATAGAGACTAATCATCGAGTGGAATTGTTGAACAAGTATTAAAATGACATAAATCAAGTAAACACAGTATGATCAACAATTAAAATGAAGTAATGTAAAGTTGTTTTCCAAATTAAGCAAAAGTGGGATTAACAACAATCAAGTAGTGGGAAATCTTAGGATACATGCCTTAAACTAATATGAATCAAGGGTATGGATTAATGGTCAACTCTAAATTCACCTAATCTCTTTCTCAAGATGAATATGATATTAATCTCAATTAGCACAAAGGTTGGTTCTCATTCAAACAATTCCAACTAGGTACTAAGCTTGAAATAAGAATCTCTTCACACAATTAATCAACCTCTCGATCAAACCAACCGTATGTCCTATCAAAGGGTTCTAAACTATAAAGGATTTCTCAATCTCTTTACAATTTATAGTGCACATGAAGTGTTTGATGAAATGATTCACTCAAATGTCCTAATCACATAATTGATTTCTCAATCTAATCATATATTTAGAACATCTAAACACACAAATCATCAAAAACATCACGATCTTAGCATCAATGATAGGAAATCAAGTAACCCAATCACCATATGAATTTAATTACATAGATCCCAAAATTTAACCACCAACTTTCATGTTGCTAATCCCACAAGGGAGATTAGCCTACAATCTTCATAAGATCCTTAACATAGACATTAAAAACCTTACAAATCATGGTAAACTAGAGGATTAACACAAAATTGGGATGAAAACTCCCTTGGATTGGCTCCAATTGAATCTCCTTCCTTCCTTTGGTGATCACCCACTCTTCCTTGCTTCTTCACTTGATTTGGATGGTAGAATTTATGGAGAGATGATGTAGAATCAAAGTATGGATGAAAGAGATAAAGAATATGGTGTAAAATCAAAGGATTAGTGTGTGAGGTGTGTGAGCAGCTGAAATTTCATGTCCCTCTCTTCAAAGGTTGAATGGATGGGTATTTATAATCATTGGGGCCTTCTAGAAGAAATCTTATTTTTTTTACTGATCAGGCACCTACACGACTCGTGTGCTGCAACATGGGTCGTGTGCTGCAACACGAGTCGTGTGATGCAACACGGCCAAGAGATGGCCGTGTTGTGCGTTCTGATGTCGTCGCACGGCCATCTCTTACAGGCCCGTTTGCAGTACACGGCTCGTGTAGCACGACACAACTTGTGTACTTGAAATGGCTGGCCGTGTTCTTGCAGCCCTGTTTTCTCCTTTCTTCTTTCGTCTCCCTTCTCTATTTTCGCTCTGATTTCACCTGTTTTACATATGATTAAGTTTATTCACACTCAATTCCATAAAAACACATAACTCCACCAAATAACACATAAATACGGATAAAAATATAAGAAAACACACATAAAAGGACACTAAAATCTAGATAAAAATATCACTCATCACCCACTACACATTAAATAATAATACTTCTTAATCCACGTGCCAAAAAACAAAAAATACCCTTTGGGCGGGACGGAGGGAGTATATATTATTATTATTATTATTCATGTATATCTTTAAATCATACTCCCTCCGTCCCGTTTCAAACTTTACGTTTGCTTTTTGCACGTAGATTAAGGAATGTAGTATTTTAATGTGTAGTGAGGTAAGAGAAATAATATTTTAATGTAAAGTGGGTATGTGTATTAGTGTGAAGTATGAGGTTATGGAGAGAGAAAAAGTTCATTTGTGTGGGTCCCATCTACCAAAAAAGAAAATGTAAAGGTTGAAATGAGACGCCCAAATTGAAAATATGTAAAGATTGAAATGGGACGGAGGGAGTACATATCTATAAATTAAATAACACATTTAATTATATATTTTGATTGGTTATAATAATTCATTCGAGTATTACGCGGGAATATGTACTCGTTTTAATATATTTTAAATATTAATAAATATATTTTTCTTATATAATACTCCCTCCGTCCCGAACTTATGTTAGCCGATACTGTAGATACGAAATTTAAGAAAAATTGCTTTTTGACCAACTTTATTGACTTTTTAGGGGTATTGTGGTATTTTAGGTAATAAATAAATTATAAAGTATGTTATGTGTGTTAGATGGAAGTGATATTTTTGAAATTAAGATAACTTTTAAGGTTGTTGGTTGATGTGAAGTTTTCTTTTTTGGGTGGTGAAGATAAGTGTGGGATGGACGAAAACGGAAAGTATGAACATAAGTGTGAGATTGAGGAAGTAATAAATAGGAGTACATTAATTATAATCCGACTTGTTTCACATTCCTTATTATTTAAATGCAGTCTCATTGAAGAACCGTAGATTTGAGATTCTTTATTCCTATTCCTATGTACTTGTGGGATGGAGAGATGCATGTCGATTCTTGAAAAAAATTGTTGTTTGAAGGTGTCACTAATGTTCCTCAGAATATCATCTATGCAACATGTCTACTTCTCTTCGATTATAAGTTTGCTAATGGATGGCAAAAAGACCATCTCCTAGTTTTTCGATTCTCCAACTTAAGACGCATAGCAACACTGTTTGTATATATTTTGATAGGTCATTCTCAAGACATCCTAATTTTGTATTTATGTGAAGAATGGAAATGGCTCATCTTAATTGTGTGTTTAGCACTGATTTAGTTGTTGCAGAATTTGTGGCCCACAGGCCACTAGAAGCACATAATTTACCTAAGTGTTTGATTATTGGAGATGCTTACAATGTTATTATCTGTGCTTAAGATGTCATTGAATGTCCATCAATTACTTCAACTATTTCATGTGACATTTAAGTTCTTCTCTTCTCTCCTATTACGTTTGATTTGTGTTGGACCAATCACTCTTATTATGTAATAGCCCACGAGCTTGCTTTCTTTGCTAAGAATAATTTAGTCTAAAAAACTCGTGAGAAACCCCCTAATTTCCTGTTGTCAATAATACTTGCTAATTCCAGATACTTAATAATATTGAATGTTTTCCTTACAAAATAAAGAAAAACCTACTTAACATATCAAACATATTTTATAATTTTTTATTTTTTATTTTAAAAGACCACGTTATCTTCAAAATTAATCTCCCTTAATCTTACGTGTTTTTACTCACTTTTCATTTTAAGTTGTCCCACATATTTTTACTCATTCCATTAATGGTAAAAATACATAATATTTTATTACCTATTTTTTACAATCCCAACAACTTTAATTACTTTTTACACTTTATTTATCATTCCCAACAACTTTATTTATTTTTTCTTTTTAAATTACTAATTTATCCCTACTTTTTCTTACACTATATATTAAAAAAATAAAACGTTTTAATCTTCATGCCGTACAAATGAGTAAAAATATCCGAGAGGGATGGGGTAAAATTAATTGAAAAAAAATCGTATCTACCTAATCGGTGCAATTAAACTTGGGAAGAGCATTAACTTCCTATGGCCTCAGTCATCTCTCACTTCACAGTTCACTCACTAACTCCACGGCTTATAGAAATTTTCAAAGAATTTAATGAAATCGTTCCACCGCCACCAACGCGTCTTGCAACTCTGCGATTTCTGTTTATTCCAGTTCAGATCTGCTCGCCCTAAATTTGACCAAGGTATGTTAGACCTAATTTCTGGCCTAATGTTTTTCACAATCTCTGCTTCGTTGATCAATTTTCCATCAAAATCTAAATTTCCTACATTAATTCTCGCCTTGTGTTGGCGTATGTCAATTTGGAACGCCATTCCACCTACACGCGTCCAACGTCCAACTTGGTTTGTGCTGTCCTCGTCTCTTTGTTGGCGTGTCAGTGTTCCATTTTATGCATGCCCACAGCCGAATCAATTAGAACATGTCTAGTTGTCTTTAAGCTTGTCGTCTTTATTACCGTAACAATGATTTGGTGTTTTTAATCCGATAGAAATAGGAACTTTTATGCATCTTTTGCTGCTCTTCACAACTAATGTAAGTTTCTCCTATTTTCTTGCTTTTCGAAGTGGTTTATCTTAATTCATGAGCTTCTTCTGTTGTTCTCCATAGCTAATGTGAGTTTTTTTTTTATTTCGAGGAGTGGTTTGTGTTATTTCTCGTTTCTTTTGGTTTTTGTTGATTGCATGAATCTTTTTTTTTTTTTGTCCATTAAGTGTTTGAAGAATTACTCCAAAAAGACTGACAATTTTTGTGCCTGCCCATGTCATTCTCCTCCCCAAAGACATTAACTTTGACTTTTTGTGCTAGCAACCCAATTTTCTCACTGAGCATGGAGATATCAGAATTATGGACGTATACTCTCTTTTGAAAATTGTCGGTTTTTGTTATTTTCATTTGCAAGAGACAGTAGTGGTTCTAACTCAACTGACTAAAGTTGATGTGGAGATTTGAACCCTATAAAGTATTAATAATATGGCTTAGTTGACTATAAGATAAAGTATTACATTTGTGAATTTTGCAGAGGATTGTTATTACATTTGTGAATTTTGCAGAGGAATGTAATTTGTCCGTTAGACACAGAGTTTAAGTATTAATTTTCACTAATGTTATTAACTTTTTGCCATGTAGTGTTTTTAATAATAAAGTGTAAAATATCATGTGTGTTAGGCAAAAATGTCAATTTTGATTTGAGTTTAATAAAAAAATAATTACTACATGAAAACTAGATCATGTAAATGATGCGTACAAAATGATAAATATAATATCTGGTGTTTTGCCTGATTATACGCCGACTTTCAGTGAGTTCTTATAGTGTGTGAATCCATTTGGCAAATTTGGGTTGGATTAAATTCTGTTATAAGTTTCGGTTGGGCCGACTTTCATCAATTAACCGTTAACATTGCCGGCAGTGCGAGCCAATGGCCGCTCTCAAAGAGCTGCAACGTGATCTAGAGAACAAAGCAAACGATCTCAACAAACTTCAGAGAGGTTTTTTTCTCCAATTCTTTTATTACTGTTAAACCCTAATGTGCATGGATACTCTTTCTTTTTTTTGCTGAATAAACTATTCGTTTATACATTAACAGATATATCGAAGAATCACCAAGTGAGGAGAAGTGCACCATACAACTTGGCGAAAATGAGCTTGTCCTCAAAGTATTTTTTTTGTATAACTGTGATGAGAGTGCTTCCAAAGAGTTTGTGATGAGCTCAGGCCCTTTTTTTTTTTTTGGCTTGTGTGTTTGAAGGAATTGGATTTGTTGAATGAGGATGCAAATGTTTACAAGTTGATTGGGCCAGTGCTGGTGAAACAGGATTTGGCAGAGGCTAATGCAAATGTTCGGAAGCGCATTGATTTCATCTCGGCAGAATTGTATGCTCCTCCCCATTTTCTTATGTTTAATTTAATTTGGAGAACTCTTGCATTTTTGTATGAACTTGGTGTGGTTAGATATGTGATACTAATAGTTCATGCTGAACTTTTGAAATATCATTGGTGAAATTCGTTTCAAGTCTCTTTTATGATTCTATACTCAATTCAGGATTTAGTGCAAACCAAGATGATGTTACGGAATTGGTGGCTACCGAAAGGCAAAATAATTTATAATGTGCACAAAATTCTGAATGGTTAAAGTACAATAACCACTATCTGTGATGATTGAATTACAAGAATTGGCGGAAAGGCTGATTTTTCTATTTTCATTTCAGTCATAGGAAAATGGCACTATGGTTTTAATAACAGGTCAAAGAAATCTATACAAATAGTTTTAAATTTGTGCAATGTTGGATAGATGAGTTAGTGTATTGTTGGGTTATTCACCATGTTAAGCATGGAGTTGGGAGTTATAAAATCTCTCATTCCTTGTTTTGAACTTGTAATAGTTTTTACATATGGCGGATGCATTAGCCCAAGATTTTCATATCAATGATTTGTGCTTGTCTAAGATTGAACTTCCCAATTTTGTTTGGTTGTCTGATTTATAAGTCAGTAGTAGGCTTTTAGTTGCTTCAGCTGTTTTAAGTTACCCATTTTTAAATAACTCGAATTTTTTTTAACTACATTGCGTTTCTTGAGTATTGGTATTTTTTCTTGCACAGGAAACGCTTAGATGCCTCTCTTCAAGATTTAGAAGAAAAGCAAAACAGCAAGAAAGAAGCGGTTGGTAACTCTTCAGTTTTGCTTCTTAACTAGAATTCTAGGTGTCCATATGGTATTGTTGTATGTCATTATGCTAAAAAGTTATTTGAATCACCTGCATTAGGATTGATTTGTCCTTCTCATTTCACGTGTGATAGGACTTGCTGTCTTGTTTGGAGTTGCTTATAAAATATTTTACTTATATTAAAGAGCTGCACAATTCTACTATCTCCAAATGTTTGAAAATACAGTAAATGATATCTGGGAGGAAATTCCTTTTTGTTCATTATATTTCTTAGCTTTCTTTCCCTTAATAATTTTTCTTCTCTATAGCTGAAAAGCCTTAAATTTCTCGAACTTGACAGATTTTCAAGGTGCAACAAAGAATTCAATCTCTGCAGGCTGGAAAAGCCAAAACATAGATGCCCGAGTAGAAAGATAAATGTTCTCTCTATGTTGGAATCGCAGTGTGTACCATAAAAGTTCATCGACTTACAAGGACTTTGGGACAATGTTTGCCAAATTTTATATTCATCCCCGTAATTTTGATGATCGAAGTTACAGTCTATTTATGATAGATATTACTGGCCTTTGGATGGATAGCTTACCTTTTATTGTGTACAAATGGCCTACCCTGCCTAAGTTGTATTCTTGATGTTTTGAAGTGATTCAAGAGTGGGAAGAATCGTGCTGCTTTGTTTGAAAAGAATTTAGATAATCAGTTGTACAGAATATAAGAGGCTTTTAGATGAAGTTGCTTTGTAATAAGATGATCTTCGTATCACAGCTCTTTAGGTAAGAAAGGAACACAATGGTAGCTCACAGCAGTTGTTGAATGTCTTATAACTTATAAGGAATGTAATCTGAACCATTATTCTCCTTTTTTGGTTGGAAAGGAATATATTTTTTAGAATTTTATTGTTTTTTTGTATCTATATATAAATCTTTTAAATAAATAAAGATACATGCAAACACCGATTATACTAAAAAGGTAAAGTATTCTTTTCTTGGTGGGCTTATCTACCTTCTAAAATTGATAATAAAAAGGGGTTCAATATGATAAAAAGGGGTTATTATATAGCTTGAAACTAATAAAAAAAATTAAAGTAATTTTCATAATCACACCTTGTTAATCACATGCCAAGTTTGACCTAGGTATTAGCCATATGTTTGCTTTCAACATGTTTAGCATTATGTAATTTACCTTGTTTTAAATGAGATTTAGTAAAACCAGATTACATAAAATTCCCTATCTATCCTACTCTCTCTCATTCACATAATTCTCTATAATACATTAATGTGACACAAAGTTAAAAATCACTTATACTTAAATTCTCAAAACAAACATAGATTAACACTATTAGTTGAATTTCTAAATCCACCCAATCTTAAATCTATTTTACTTGTTCTTACTTAAACCCAAAACAAAAACATACATTAATAGTTTATATTACTAAGAGGATTAAATTCCTGGTTCTGATTTATACTAGCTCACACTAAAACTAAAATACTTCTTACTTCTTGGTTCAATACCTTCTCACCAAATTATCCCAATTCCTTGAAATTTTCATATAATAAAAAGATGAAACTGGATACAATGTTTTTTACAAAGTGGTAATATTACAGAACGTGTACATACAAACAAACACATCATGCATTTTCTCTATACATAGCGTGTTACAGTTTTTGTAATACTACATTAGTATTATAACGAGGCCCCCTCATAAAATATGTCATCAAGAACTGAACACCTTCGAACTAACTTGAGGTTTCAGTCGATTTTAAGGTGTCGTGAGTATTTTTCGTAACGCACGATCCTTCTCAGCAAGGCACCCCAAACCAGATAGTGAAGTAAACCAGACTTGATCAGATCTCACCGGTTCATCATCATCGTTTCTATGCCAACTCCAAAATGCATGGGTTGCATTCACAATCTTTAACTCGCCATGGCCAAAACTTGCTTCGCGGAACACAGACCACTCGGGCTGGGGTTGTTTGTACCTGCAGATCGATTTAAGGTGAACTCTTTATGCTATGTTAAGAAGAATATCCATGTAAAGCATGAAGAAGAAATATAAATAGCATATTGAAATGGTACAGTTATGATAATTTCACAACTTAAGTGGAGAATTTCTAAAGCATAAAGCAAGAAGTCTCCATAGAAGTTGCTGCTAGCACAAATGGAAGAACTGAGAAGGGCCATCACTCTTCTTGTTTTACTAGGGAAATATAATTTAGTGCATATAAGAGCAGTGCTGCATTTGGTCACTAGCACACAGATGCATGGTCGAACAATCAAAACGAAGAAAAAATTCTTTACCAACACAGTTTCATCAGTCAGTTCCAGATAATGTTCTTTACACAAATCAGGTTATAAATCTTACAGAGGTAAACTTACTTGTGTGCTAAACCTTCTCGATTCCCACCATCGCCAATTGTTATATGGACAGCGCCACAAGGATCTAATTCACCATTGTACACACGTCTCTGCGCAATAACCAAAGTAATTAAAAGACTAAATACTCAAAATTAGAGGTAATGAAACAAGTGTCACACTGGAATCATACCGAACGCTCGTAAGCATGAACATGGCCAGCAAACACGATATCCACACCAGCAGCATGAAGTAAGGGTTCCATGGCCTCCTTCATATCGTCACCTTCACCTTGATGAGCATAGTTGCTGTTATACCATGGCACGTGAAACAGTACAAGAAGCCAGGGAGTCCGTTTACGGTCCACCTTTGAAAGATCAGCCTAAAGATCATCATTCAATGAAAAAATCAGTTACATAATGGCAGTCAAGGTGAGTTCAATAATCCATTCAAGGCATGGAAGTGGTTTTATTTCAAACATGCTGCATATATGATCAAAAGGTACTGAACTGACCTTTAGCCAACTATATTGATCAGAGTACTGATCATAATCAGTGTACGAGCCAAGCATGATAATGTGAATTCCAGCCACATCAAATGAATAATACAGGTTCGAACTAGATCCACTCTCTTCATAGGGCATCTTCCATCTAGAATTATACGATTTAAAACTGTCCTCCAAAATTGGTATGTTCTCCTTCTCATGGTTCCCTTGAGTAACCATCCATGGTCTAGCACTCGCAAGAGGCTGCACGAGCTCTCCAAACGTGTCCCACCTTCGCTGTATATAATCAGCATAAGAAAGGTCTCCAGGGAGCATGTGAACATCATATTTGCACTGGTCTATGTGGTCTAAGGTCGATTTTGTCCACTCAGTCTGACCCATGTCACCAGCCACAGCAAAAGTAATGGGAAACTGAGACGGCGGGGTTTTGAGCTGAAACTCAGGACCTTCTCCTCCACATCGATAGTAATACAAGGTGTTATCTTCCAGAGGACCAATGACTGTATTATGTATATTTCCGGAGCTATACAGAAAATAAATATAACGAGTGCTCTCTCCTTGTGAGCTAAAGCTATAGTTCTTCGGTGACGTTCCGTATTCAACAATGGAAGGTGAATGTTTATCATCAGTGACCCAAGAGATCCGCATGTGTTTATCTCCAGCTAAGGATATGTGAACCTACAAGTCCAATAGTGCAACACAATGAGCTCTAGCCATTAAAGACATGCATTTATAGTAGAACCCAAATCATGGTAAAATAAATACTCCTAAATAAAATGCTTTAATTCTAACCTCATAAAAGCCAATCAGAGTACAATTGAAAACAAACATTTATTCTTCTTAATTCTTGAAATAAATGTAGCAATCCATATACACTTCGGCAAACAAGACTAAGGAATCAGCCAAAGTAAAGTAAACCACAATTATTAACCCTAGAAATGAACCCCTGAAATTCCCAATTTCAAGAAAAAGCCTAAATCCCGATTAGAAACAAAATTGGCACAGCGATAACCAAAGAGAGTTCAAATCCCAACAGAAATCTATTGCAAAAAAATAAAAGGATAATCATAAACGCATATCTTCTTACCTGTTCTGGCTGAGAAGAAGACTTCTTCCTCCATGGAAATGAAAGCGTTTTTCTCGGCGGAGGTCTAATGTATTCAGAAGAAGCGACAACGCCTACAAGCAGCATCACCATCAAAAGAACCACTTTAAACCCCATGATCGAATAATTCTGCATCTTTCGATGTTGTAACGAATTCGTAGCGTGTGAACTGATGAAGAAATGCTGCTATGATTGCTCTACAATTATGGGCACTACTATCCTTGAATCTGGGTCATAGGGTTCATACTTGATTTGTCTTTATTTGTCGGACAAGTTCACTAATCAAATCCGTGATATTCGCGTAATAAACTTTAGCTTAATTACGCTAATACAGTGGTCTATTGATTTAGGTTTGAAGAATGTTTTTCAAAAGCGTGATAAGGCGACACGTGTCGTTCGAGGATATTCCACTTCCAACCATATAAAACCACCCTCGGATAATGATATTGATATTTTCCTGACCCAGTTACCCCTCCCACAACCATTGTTGATTATAATACTCCCTCCATTGGAACAAGTTTTTTAGTTTTTTTTTTTTCATTACACTTTTCATCCCAAAAAATAATATTCCCACCATCCCACTAAGATCTTTACTGTTACTGTAGATACGGAGTTTAAGAAAAGTTATTTTTTTTATCAATTTTATTAACTTTTAGGGATATTGTGGTATTTTTAAGTAATAAATAATAAATGATAAAGTAAGTTATGTGAGTTAGGTAGGTGTGACATTTATAAAGATATGATGTAGTGTGAGATTATTTATTTTGAGACTTTTTCTATTTTTGAGGGTGGAGAGTGTAGTGGGACAAACAAATGAGGAAAGAGTGAAGAGTTTGCTGGGATGGAGGGAATAAATTTTTAAATAAATAACATTTTAATATTATATATCTAAAAATATCACTATCATCTAACACAACTTAAAACTACAATTTTACCTTTAAAAGTTAATAAAATTAATTTAAAAAAAAACATTTTTTTTATATAATTTCATATGAGATGAAGAGAGTAAATAATATTTATCGTTCCACTGAAGTTAACATTTTTTTTTCCATTAAAGTTAACATTTTTCTTCTTTATCCCGTTAAACCATTTTCAAAATAACAAAAATTTATTATGGAGTATAAATGAACAATTCCACCCTTAAACCTCATTCACTAGTATATACTCTTCTGTCTTCAGATTGCGAGATAGTATAATTGAGAGATAGTATAATATTTTAATGAATAATTAAGTATATTTCGTTGTGTTTTTATATATTTTTTATTTTTAGTTTTTTTTCCCACTTACTTAAAAGCAATTCATTACAGAAAACAACTGGAGTAATTTTTAAGGCACATAATGTGGTCTTCCTGAAAGTTAAATATCTAGTCCCACAACATTTTTAAATTTAATATTACCATAACAAAATAAAAAATTACACTTATAATATTTCATTTTCTAAAAAAATGCCATACTTTTTTTTTAATGTCACTCTTTATAAAAACTTAATTATCCGTAAAATGCGACTACACTGCAACTCAATACAAAAAATAATTTATGTGATGCTCCATGTGATTATTCTTACAACTACATGTGGTTTTATACATAATTTATATAATTTTTTCTATACGACATGTGGTTTTATACATAATTTATATAATTTTTTCCATACGACATCATAAACTACTATATTTGTGACAATATATGTGCTTTTTTAATATGTATATATTCATTCGATGCTACATGTAATTATTTGTGCAAACTATACATAAGACTATATATTAATTACTCTATATAATGGTGAAGGTAAAAAAAAATTAAAAAGTAGCATGACTACTTGAGTCATAAAAAATGACTACTTGAGTAATAAAAATGTAGGTCCTTAAATACTGAATTCTAAATCTTCAAAAAATTTAGTCAAAAAAGCCCATAATGAAAGGTTCTTGACAATATTATGCGTGTATCAAAATATTCTTGAGTGAAACAATATGCAAGAGATATCATATCAAAAATTCAATATTTAAGCAAAATTTGAAATTTAAGAGTTTTTGAAAATGCCTAAAATTGTCATCAAATATAAAATTTTTTTGCAAGGAGATGCATAACTAATACATAACCGAATGTTGAGTCGCATACTCACTCCTCCCGCATTAACATTGACGTTTGTTTTTTACACGGAGATTAAAAAATAATATTTTAATGTATGATGAAGTGAGATAAATACTAGGAGTAATATTTAATTGAAAGTGAGTAGTTGTATTAGTATTGTATGTAAACTCTACATGAAATAATTAATTATTTTTTTGGACCCAACTTGACAAAAAAAAAAAATGTAAACCTTAATATAACCCAAAAAACTGCTTTCAGTGCCGTACAAATTTAGTAATAGAATGCTTGTTTATTACATACTACTATATAGTCACACAAAAAAATTGTAATACAATAGTTGCAAATTTAGTCACACTAGATATTACATGAAAATTGTATAAAGAGTAATAAATATATAAGTGTAGACACAAGAGAACATAGCAAACTAAAACTAATTATCCCCAAACTTTTTTAAACATAACACTTTAAGTAAAAAAATTTGATGAATGATGTTTTTTTCCGAAACATTAAAATTTAAAAGTAACATTTATACTGATGTCCCAACTTAAAGTTTAGAATTGGCGATTTTATGTTGATGAAAATTATCATTTGAAATTTGAAAATTTTAACGGTATATTGTGAAAAGATCAAGGGTCGTCCTAAAGTTAACCCGACCGTACATCAATATTAGTAATAATGGCCAATTTTTTTATAAATAATTTTAATTAATCCAACTACTGATGCTAATAAATCTAATGAAATATTCGAGACTCTAAAATTACGACACCAGTACGAATCTAACATTACAGCACAAGATATGAATGAAAAAAATGAATGATTTTGTACATTGCAAAATACAGTAATGACTGACCATTAACGCACCATTTTACATTAAAAAAACATTTTCTTCTCTATAAAATGAAAACCTCAAAGAAAACACGAATTTCAGGCTAAAGAGGTCCAAATCACAAAAGAGATTGGTCAAAAGCAAAACTAAAAAAAAAAAAAAAAAAAATCTTTTCATAGTAGAGAATGCGATCATGATGTGAACTAGTACATATTATATACTTTATGATTTCCAAAATTTGAAGTTATAAGTGCTAATTAGTCAATAACTACAGCTAACAAGAATCAGATTCGCATTTCCAAATTCATCCATTTTGCACCAACACATATCAGAATTAATCCAGATGCAATATAACTCAAAACACACAGCATAAAGCAAACTAACATAAAAGTACGTGTCCACTACCCAGGAGAAAGAAAAAAAATAAAATAAAATCACCAACTCAGTCGAGTAAGGTCGAAGAACTAGAGTTTAACGGCACCATATGTTATTAGATATATGTTTCAATCAACTCTGCAATATCATATAAGCCACGCTCAACTTGGAACAAGCTCCAATATTTTTCCCATGTTCCACATCACTGCAAAAATGAGAACGCATTTAGAAATTGAGCAAGTCTCTCGGCACCAGGTTGCACAAATGTAACATCACGCAACCAGTTTGACTATTTTTTATTTGAAATAAAAGACAATAAACCCTACAAACAAATAATTAAACCCATGGGGAGAAAGCTTAAAACTAGTTAATAAAAAGTGATACATTGTCCAGGTGCCTTACAAGATTGATAACAAATCAAAGTTTTACCATTCAGGACTTAAAAGGCGGTTGGTAATAAAACATCCAACTTTAGCCAAAAGCAAGCGAAATTTCTTTAATTGAGGAAGTGGCAATAATGTTCAAAATCTTGACATGCTAAACAAAGTTCAAGAATTATAACACAATCACTCCCATGCTTAAAAAAACTACATAATAAAGCAACTTACAAAATACCTTAAAACCACTACTAGGTTAATGAACGATATTGAGGATAAGTTATATTAAGTTAGAAAAGAAGAGCCCCATACTCATAAGAATTAAAGCATACTCATCACTGAGTAATCTATGCACATCTGTGGCTAAAATAAAGGGACCAATTATATTCAAAATCAAGAATACAATTTCAATGCCAATATTAAAGGGAGAGAAAATTTCACATCTAGCAGTCCAGTAATAAAACTACAATACAAAGGAATCAAGATGAAACAATACCTGTTGTGGCTGTTGATAGTTACCATATCCAGAATAGCCTCCATAATACATGCTGGGATCCTGAGGTGGAGCATATCCACCAGACACCTCATGCCCCTGTGAGTACCCATAGTATGGAGCACCACCCCACTGGTTCTGATCCGACTGACATACAAAGTAAAAACATCAGAAACAAAGTTCGTGTTCAATGGCAATTACGTAAAAAAGTTTAGATGCTCACAGGCTTGTTTGAAGGACTGCGTCCCCATGAGAGTCGGATGTTCTGTCCACCTAACATAGTACCATTCAAGTTTGCTAAAGCTTGCTCAGCAGATGACCTAGCTCAAATATTTACAAGAAGCTTGTAAGTTTAGAATCAAATAATGGAACTTTATATTCAACAATACATAAACAACATGAAACCTGTCAGAAAACTGAACAAATCCACAACGCTTTCCAACTGGTATTTTTACATGGACAATATCACCATATTGGGAGAAAACTTGTCTCAAATGGTCATCTGGGACATTAGGATCTAGACCACCAACAAATATCTACACAAGAAATTATGAGGATTAAGTACCATAGACTAACCAAAAGTAGTCAAAAGCAGAAAAGTTACGCACTGTAGTATTATTCGGATCACTTTCGCCCTGAGTTCCTTGATGATTTTGATAAGAAGCTGCAATAAAATATAAATATGAAATTTGAAAGCACAAAATCACATAATTTTCTCTCCAACTAAAACAACACATTTCAGGAAAGACCCCATGCCAAAGAACGTGCTCAAGTTTTTGCTTGAGATGATTCCATGGCTCTTCCAATATCAAGCTCTCCCAGCAATTGATAAAGTAAATAAAACACACAAACACAGAGATCAAGATATGCTGGAAATTAACCCGAAGGAATAATTCACCAGCAAAGACAGTAAATAAAGAAGTATGCATGGCTAAATCATTTTAAGCATAACCTTTATTTCAAAATTACCAGTTAATCAAGTGGTCTCTTCCTATACATATAATACAACATCCAATTAAACCTTGAACTCTCTGTGCAAGGTCAGATATATGTATTATAGCTCTCAATTAAATTTGATCTAAAAAGATCATTACAAATTACAATATGACTTTATATTATCTTTCCCAAATAATATTTAAGATCTTCCCTTCCCCCCTTGCAATTGGGTTAAGTTCTATGGTTACCATACAGGACGTTTCCATATTGTTAGTAAATTATAATCATTGCCAAATCTGTTTCAAAAATTATGTAAGGAGAATATAAAATGAATTACATGCAAATGATGAACCCCCAAGGTTTGCAACACAATAACAAAAATTTCACCTCGACATATACATCCAACGAACAGGTTAGCACAACGAGTAACATGAAGACACTCAAGTGGAACACAAAATTAGAGAAGCATCAATTTTCTCATATCAATTATCATTTAATATGAAACAAAAATTCAAATAGTTAAATTATGCAACATGTTGCACCCCATGAGCAATCCAATCATGCTAATGTGAAGTCAGTAAAAAACAGTATATACAAAGGTTTGACAACTCTAAATGGTCAGCCTATGCCAAACATTGAGCATTAAGTTCATCTCTGAAGAAAGAATAACAACAAAAAACAATCAACCCAACATAAACATACACACAAAGATATATGCACATGAGGCTCTGAGTTTCCACAAATAATTCCCACTGGAGAATAGCTTGTGCAAATTAGGGATAACACAATTAGTCTAAAATCACATCATTTCCTAGAATCAACAGTTATCTTATAGCCAAACAACAAATAAATTTTGCAAGGCTTCTGATACTTTTTTTTTAATCGAAAAGCACAAGGATAGTCAAAACCCTGTTCTTGAGATGACAACACTACCTCCTCCCAGTATGCTAGCCAATAAAAATAAATAAAAGGACAGTACGAGAATTTTACGCTGAGGCCATAACTTGCTGTGCAGTATAAAAAGATACGCAGCAAAAAAGGGACTACTATAAAACTAAAAGGAAAGATGACATGAATGTCGATGGCTTGAAAAAAAAAGTGGCACTAGAAGGTGATATTTGCATGAGAAACGTTATTAATTGACTGATAACTTGAGAGGACAACTTCGGAACTAAAGAAAATCTGTAGCAAATGAAATGCCACATATGAACGAGGGAAGATTATCCAAAAAACAAAGTTAACTGACCTAACAGGAGGCCATGCATTATAGGGGAATCATTTCAGCTGAAACCTGTTCCAGGCCCCCGTAAATGAGAGCCTCCCTCTTCCCTGCTTCGACACAACATGAGTTCTATAAGTTTTTTCAAGATTTATATCAATTTGTTTGTCGAGGTCTACCAAAGTACAGGAAGGAAATGACTTGACTTTATAACTGTAAGATCGTTCAAGTCTTAAAACACCATATTGAAACTTCAGAAGGACATCAAGAAGGACCTAATACTTCTCCTACACTGATAAGTAGATATGTATACAAATGCGGGACAAATAGCCTGTAAAGTCTAATAATAATAAACATAAAACAGAAATTGTTAATTTGTTTATAACAAAATGTTTTTTTCTTTTTTCTTACCGTTTAGAGATTGAGCATTCATGGGTTTTTTGTTAGCTGCAGGACCGATCCTCATGGGCCTAGTAGAACATGGAACGCCATTCATTTCAGTCATTGCACGTTGTTGCTCTCTCTCATCCCCAAACTTAACAAATCCATAACCCTTAGAACGTCCAGTGGTCCTATCTATAACAACCTTTGCACCCTTAACAGATGAGTACACATTTTTAAATGTTTCTTGCAGGAGGTAATCTGTAACATCACCAGCCAAATCTCCAACAAATATTGTGTGTTCAGGAGAGTCATCTGTTCGCTTGTCACCAGAACCTAAGGAAGCCCAGTTCAGACGGAAGGCTTGTTCAGAATTGGGCATCATTGCACCATTATATGTCTGCAAGATATTTTCAGCAGCGGCACGAGTCCTGAATTCCAGAAAGCCATAACCCTCAGATTGGCTTGTTTGCTTGTTGCGAATTACCTTTGCAGATAAAAGCTGAAAATAACAGGCACAGGGTAAAGATTTGCACAAACTTAAGAGGAAAATAAAATCTTAAAAGTTAAAATTGATTAAAATAGAATCAAGAATGGATTGTAAACCCTCCACCCTGCCACCTAAACTCCAATACCCACTACATCGTCTTGAATTACTAACAGCTTAATCAGCTGCCATCCTCACAGATTAAACGCAAAGAACATATTTTCAAACACGGTTGACGGGGAACATGAAAACCAAGAAAAGACAAGAGAAATAAAAACTAAGGTAAAAACAAAGGGCTCTCTACCCTTTCGAACGAAATCTAACAAAGAGATAAATCAAAGATTATCATAAAAACCAGATGCAGGAGCCAGAGATATATACACGATACTCCGGTAAAGAACTCACCTCTCCCGTGTGGTAGAAACATGAGGTGAGATAGTTCTCGTCCATCCAGTACTGAAGATCCCCGATCCACAGAGATCTAACCTCATCGCCCATGGCACCTCCGGGCCCCGCACCCGCGTTAGTTGGCGCCGCACCGTAATGCTGTTGCTGCTGCTGAGGCCAGAATTGAGGCGGCTGGGGCTGCGGCTGAGCCGCCTGATGCTGCGGAGGCATCATCATCCACGGCTGCGGTGCGTACGATTGTTGCTGCGGGGGCTGCTGCTGATCCATCCCCATACCCTGTGGGCCCATTCCTCCTGGTTGTTGCATCATTCTCAACCGGAGCTAAACCCTAATTTGAAACTTGGGGAAAATTGGTAACAGTAGTTCCGTAGTAACTCGAAAAGGGGTGCAGAACCCTAAATCGATAGGGTTCGATATTTTATGAAGGAATTTCGTGGGCTTTCGCTGCCTCAAATCTGTATTTAACTGAAGTCGCTATCGCGATATGCGACTTCATCCTATAGAAGTGTTCTACTTTTCTCGCGTTTTGCTCAATTTGGAAAAATATTTTTTTCCTAAAAATAGAAATAATCTCTTATATCTCCCAAGTTCAATATTTGCTAAAAATATCATCTTATATCACATAATTAAATTCAACTTTCTAATCTTCATAATTTTATTTTTATCACATTACTATAATTATATATATGATTAAAATTTTAATTCACAATATATCTTCTCAATTGTAATTTTAAAAGGTTAGTATTTTACATTTTATAATAATCTTTTTAAACTTTTTCTTTTTTAATAATATACTACACCAAAAAAATTTATCATTTTAATATATAAAAAAAAACATGATTATTCATTTAATTTGAACTTACTTAACTGTAATTTTTCAATATCTAGCTAATAACACTTCTTATATGAAAATTTGAATATGAGGATTAGTTTATAGTATCTTGATTGATTTTTAAATAAATTAATTAGTGAATATTAAAATTTTAAATTAATTTAATAAAGACAAAATCTCTTGTGAGACGAGTTGTAAGATGGGTCGATCGGTTGTTAAAATAATATTTTTATATAGATAAAGTATATTAATTTGTAGTTGAAATATGTTTTTTTAAGTATGATAATACTGGAGTAATAAATTAAAGTATGTTTTTAAAAAAGTTATGGTATGATTTACTATAAATAAACATACTTTAACTATCAATAAACATACATTATCCACATAACTATTATTTAAAGTATAATTATTATATAAATAAATAAATATGTTTAATGTTTATTAAAGTATGTTTTTAAGTATGATGAAAAAATTATTAAAATATAATTTTATAGTATTATAATATGTTTTATCATAGATATGCTTTAAATATCAATAAATATAATTTATATATAAAATAAACAATGTTTTAATAATAGATCCATCCGTCTCAAAATCTCTCTTCTAAAGAAGCACACTGGGCGGGCGCGGGCGCGGACGTGCTAATATCCATTTCACAATAAAGTTTCGTTAACTAAATTAATTTATATGGTTTGTGCTAAATTCAACCCAAACTCAGAATAATTAATGTAAATGTAAATAAATATGAGTAAAACAAACTAACCACCGTAATATTTATAAAGGATACTAAACTTTAACATAAATTAAAGTAATTTTTTTAGGTATGTTACAATGTTTTCTTTTACAGAGAAGAATTTTGTGGAACAAACAAATGATTAAAGTGTCAGTGATTTGTTTTTAAACCTTGGATAATCCGCTGGGGTTAAAACGATTAGGGCATTGATTGAATTTTGATTTTGCATAGTCTATTTGTTGTGATACATTACCGTGACATCTCCTATTCTATTTCAGTTGCTCATTGGATGAGTGATATACAAGAGAAAGGAAGAAAATTATACTCTAAATCAATGTATGAACTCTACGGGTAATGTTTTGAGTTACTCCATCCTATCACATGTCAATCTATAAAAAGATATCATAGGAAATGTCACACCATAGTGTCAAAGACATTTCATGTCCTAAATTTGTATCATATGAAATCAGAATTTGTATCAAATATTTATACTCCTAATTTCATATTTCAACCGATCTTTTCAACTCTTAAATTATTTTACGAACAATTTGTAAAATAGATTAAAATTGTTAAAAAATTTTAATAGAAAAATTACAAATTACTTTTAATAATTAAAAATAATTTTATTTAAAAGAAGGGAAAAAAATTTACAGGTCATTCCCGTTTAGCTTTCCACCTAAATTAAAATTATCGATTTATTTTTATCTATTTTTAAAACAATATACTATTACAATGTATAAATATTTATTTTTAAATATTAAAGAAAATAAAATATTTGATGTGTGAAATCGTATCTAACATAAATATTTAACAATATATAAATAGGTGGCGGACCCCACATTACCTGTAACCTGCTGCAGATTTGGGCCACCATGAACCTGGGTCAGTTAAGAACTGCCCTAAATTTAGGGGTGATTATTTGCACCCCCAAATCTACTAAACGAATCCTGAATTTTAGATATACCCCATTAAAATTAAAAATTATATATATAAATTATACATCCCATTTAAGACAACTTTACCCTTAATTAATTAAATGGGCATACTAAATAATACCCCAAATTTACTAAATATACCCCATAAATATTACAATATGTTTGCTCGGTGTAACCTAACAGAAAACTATGTTTGCTAATTATAACCGAACATATTTAAACTTTCTGCAAACAGCTATCATCTTTTTCTTCATATCACAGAATTTCATACTTCGTTTTGATACCAGAATATTAGCATAATTTAATCTAAACCCACCCAGCGGGTGAGTGGCATTAAATTAAAATCTTTGAGATTTTAAGGAATCTACTATTATTTTACAACCAAACCACAATATTCTTAATTATATACCATATGAATTTAAGAATTCGCTTATATCTACAGTATTACTACAAACAATGTCGTAAAAGGCCATAGCCTGTAGCTGGAGTCGCAACGTTTGACATGTTTGAATTTTTAACTTCTCACCAATTGCCTTTAGCAAGCCATTAACTTAATCACATCTCTCCCAATTTCAAGAATCTAAGTATCATTAATGGCAGAGGTGAACGAAGAGCAATGTTGTTTACAACAAGAGTCACCACAACACTATTCTTAGTCATGTCTTATCTTCCTCCCTTCGAGCTGTTTAAGGTGGTTCAATTTTGCAAATCGTTGAGGGATGCCATTAACACCGATATACTTCCATGGCTGAATTAAGATCATCATTGATCAGCCTCTCTTGTCGTCATCTTTTTTGATGATATTCTCATGGAAGTCAACTGCACGGTTTATAACTTCAAAAATATTTTGAAAAGATTACTAATTCCTTCTGAAATATTCCGCAACAAATGGAGGATTGAAGTTAAACAACTCTTCTTCAAGGTGCGGTGCGGGGAAATGAGAGAGGTTTTAGAGAGAAATTAAAAAGTTGGAGGAGAGAGAAGGTTCACATCAACTATTCAAAGAGAGAATATTCAATATGGGGTATGTAATATGTTTAGTAATTTTAATTTGGTATTAATATTCATTAAGGATATTTAAGTCATATTACTTAAAATAAATTTAATTAAATTAATTTTGAGATATGTTTAGTAAATTTTGGGGTGTAAATAACCGCCCAAAAAAAAATTATGAGTAAGTTATCTAGGACACCTTCGAGATGACATATGTGAGATGGTTCCATTTTATAACTTAAAAGGGGAAAATAGTAGTAATTAAAGTATGTTTATAATAAATTAAATTGTAATACTATAAAATTATACTTTAATAGGTAGTTCACCATATTTTAGAAAACATGTTTTAGTTACCAATAAACATGTTTTAACTATATAACAATTATTATACTTTAATACGCTTCACAATTGGTCTCACATAAGTAATGTATCACAAGAGACTTTGTTAAATATCTATGGGAGACTTACTTTTAGGTACAATACATATCTTATAATTACTAGGAGATACAAACTTAAATTTTAATTACTATGAGATACAAAATTGCACAATAGAATACTCATATTGCCCCCTTAATTACTAACGTGCCTTCACAAATATGAAAATTATTTATCTTTCTATTTATCATCAATCTTTAAATAGTGGGATTTGTTATCAAGGGATTTGCACAATATCCAATCTATATTTAGAATTACGTATAGGAATCTCAATTCACGATTTTATGAATAATTCTATGAATAGGAATCTCAATTCACGATTTTATGAATAATTCTATGAATAAATTTTTTTATGAATTTTGGTATATTTGTGCATTAATGATAGCATAACTAATTAAATGTTGCACAATTTGGTGTACTTTTAAGCAACCAGTATATAAATCTGCACGACACAAATATGTAGAATTTATTTCTTAAATTTCTTTAGAGAATACGTAGATTAGATGACACATATTAGTGATTGTAGTGAATTAATTTCTTAAATTTTTTTAAGATAATACGTAGATTAGATGACAAATCTTACTGATGGTAGTGAATTACGTAGTACAATCGATTACATTGTTGCACAATCCTTTAAAATGTCTGCACAATTTATTATGTCATTGCACAACTCATGTATTATTGTGCATTATCGTCGGCATCCTTCCACGCCCTCTTATCATCTTAATCCTACCTCTCCTGAAATTGAAGAAACAGCGGATCAATCAAATTTCACCATCGCCACCCAAGAAGAAAATGGAACAACTCCCTCAATAAAAGGGACTGAGGGGCTGATTTAGAGGCAATAGAAAATCGTACACAACAAGTTGTCGGAACATTGACGAACATAAAGCAATGGACACGTCTGCAGAATGCCGATGTGCCGATCAGACGAAGGCTGGTTCTTGCATTTCAGCGTATTGTTAAGACTCCTCCCTGACATCGCTATTCGAGTTTCTAGAGCTTCCACCATGTAGGTTGTGATTCTCCCTTTAGATTCTCCTTGGATCGACACCCTCTGCCTAAGCATGTTTATGAATCGTTCTGAATAGATGAAGAGAGAAGGATGATTTTATAATTACAAAAGCTGAAAAGAGAATAAGAGATATGTGTTTATCGTGCCTGCAGAAGTTAGAGAGAGAATGGAAGATAAGTGTATTTAGGCCTAAATATAGGAGAAGTGGGGTGGGAAAAAAACCATTTTAAATTTAATTAATTAATATATGAAGGTTATATTAGGTATATTATTTTAACTTTTTATATCTAAGAATAATAAATTTGAATCTTTTCACTTCACATTAATAACACTTAATACTGTGTATTTGAAAGTAATTAATCCAATATGTATTAATGAGATCCTACAAAATTTAATTTTGTATTCAATTAAAAATAATATTCACTCGACCTATACAAATTGATACATTTTCTTTTTTGGATTGTTATGTATTTTTAAATAATACTTTTCCCGTCCCACCGAAAGGTCTCAATTTTACTATATTGAGCGTCTTATTTCCTACTTTTAGTAAAAAGGCCCCACATGTGGCCCACTACTCAGCAATAACACAACTACCCACTACACATATAATAATCACTACAAAAAAGTACTCCTCCCGTCCCACATATGTTTACTCACTTTCAATTTGGGTTGTCTCACGTATTTTTACCCATTCCATTAATGGTAAAAATACATATTATTTTATTACCTACTTTTTACAATCCCAACAATTTTAATTACTTTTTTACACTTTATTCATCATTAACCAACAACTTTATTTACTTTTTCTTTTTAAATTATGAATTTATCTATACCTTTTTTAACATTATATATTAAAAAATAACGCGACTTAATGTTCATGTCCGTACAAATGGGTGAAAATACCTGAGATGGAGGGAATATTTTTTAACAACCGAATTTACCAACGGAATTCAATCCGTTGGTAATTTTCAATGGATTAGCAACAAAAATAACATTTTTGTTTTAGCAACAGAATGCCAACGGATTTATTTTCTATTTACCAATGGATTGTCAAGGGAATCATTATATAAATTATCAACATAATTATTAGCAACGGGTTACCAACAGAATTATTTACCAACATAATTGCTTTTCGTTGCTAAAAATTTACCAACGGATTCCATTGGTAAGCCAATTTAACAATAGAATTAAAGATTTTACCAACGAAATATTCTGTTTGTAAAAAATAATTTTTTATAGTGAATAATACCCCTTAATTTAAGCACAAAAAGTAAATGATCATATTTGGGCGGGACAAAGAGAGTATTTCCTTATCCTAAAATTATCTCACTATGAGGCGGTTTCATATAAGTGATTCCATTAAATTGTTTTATCATGACATAGTCTCACACAAATGTTGTCAATATTTTTCACGTAAATTAAAAAAAATGCATTTTTAATCAATTTTATTGAATTTTTTAGCGTAGTGTAATTTTTTTAGATATTAAAAAAAAAAGTTAAAAGTATATTATATGAATTGGATATTGATAAAATTTTGAAATTAAAATATATTAGTGTATAATTATGGTGTTAAGTGATTTTGTCAGTCTTTTTTTTTAAATTTTTTTAGACGTCGTGTGAAAGTAGAAATTGTACTAGGGGAGTACCTTTCCCAATGAATTCTTTTTTTTTTTTTTCTATTTACACCCAAAATTACTAATCATACCCCAAAAGAAATTAAATCATATTTTTTATAAATAATATAACAAAAATATTCTTTATTATTAAACACACCTCATTAAACACTCACCTTATCTTTCTTCTCTCCACAACCTGTTGAAACTCTTCTCTTCACGTCTCTCTTTCTCCATGCTCACTCTTTCTCCCCACAAAAGCCATTGAAATTCTACTTCTCTCCCTTTTCCTATACTAGTCAGAAGGTAAAAGAAACAGAAGATGCCTCTTCAAGATTTTGCAAGAATTTATTTTATTATCAAATGAATGTTTGTACAAGATAACAAAACTTACAATTCTAATCGTGCTTTCAACTGCTCATCTAAAAAAAAAAGAAAAGAAAAGAAAAAGAGGAATTTACCACCAAAGTTAATGCAATTCAATTTGCTTCTCGCCCTATTACTCACTTCTCAAATCAGCTTTTTGGTGAGATATATTCTTCTTCAATTCTCTTCTCATAATTAATTGTAATTAACAAAAGCTATGCAAGTTCGGCGCAAGAAAAGAAGCAGTGTTTGGTGTATGCAAATTAGGGTGTACAAGCACGGCGTCTCCGATGTCATCACTGCATCGACAAATTAGGGTTTCAATTAAGACAAAAGCTCCTGCGTTGAAGGGAAAGGCGCACGGAATGTGCTCCGTGCGCCCGGGCGCACTGAATGGCTATTTAATTTTTTTTGGAGTTTGTTTAGTAATTTCAGGAGTTTAAATAGTCATTCCCTTCCTTTTTATAGAAGTATTATTCTTTGAATGCTTAATCATACAAACGATTAATATTGCGTACTTATTCTTCGAGTAAAAGAGTAATTTTAATGTTTGTTAGGTATTATTCTTTAGTAATTATTCTTTAGTAAAATAATTATTCTTTGAATACTTAATCATACAAACAATTAATATTACGTACTTATTCTTCGACTCCATTCCTAAAAATTGTTCATTTTATTGTACACACAGATATTAAGAGGGTTTTAAATGTAAGAATTAAAAGGTTGGAGGGATATGTATAGATTTGTGGACGGGTGTAGGGATTGGTGAGTTGGATGAACAAAATATGAGAGAAGGAGTTTTGAAGGAAAGAACAAGGTTTGGAATAAAACACACTTTAATAAACTTTTGGTTGTTCCTTCTACATCAAAATATTACATGATCCACCTATTTATACTACCAAAAGGTAGATCCTCCATTATTCTAGATAATTCTGCACTAATTCCTAATTAATTAGATATTTCACTAATATGATCACATGTTTTTCTAGGTTAATCTTTCACTACATTATTCTATATCATTCTTTCTCATTCTCCTAATATCCATACATGCTAGAAATTTCTAGTCTACAACTATCTCCACCATTCGAGAACATTCATATCTTCTAAATTATTCTAGTATCCTCTCACATGCAAAATTAAGTTTACTAACCAACACTCACTCTTAAACTTGATTTTGCATTCCAAGTAAACTCCGGAGTCTTGAGAACTCTTCATACTTGAGCGGCTTCGTGAAAATGTCGGTTACTTGGTCTTGTGATTTCATGTACTCCACTTGAACTTTTCTCTTCGCAATACATTCTCTGATGTTGTGGAAGCGAGAATCTATGTGCTTACTCCGATTATAGAACACCGGATTCTTTGCCAATGCAATTGCTAATTTGTTGTCCACACAAATCCTCGAAGGTGTCTCTTAAGACCATCCGAGCTCCCGTAATAGGCTTCTAAGCCATATAGCATGGCAAACACTGGATATGGCGGCTACATACTTGGCTTCACACGTAGATAATATGACAATTGGTTGCTTCTTCGACATCCAAGTGAAAGCGGTGTCTCCCATGAAGAACACAAATCTACTTGTACTTTTTCGATCATTATTATCTATAGCCCAATCGCTATCACTATAGCCCACAAGCTCATAGTTATTAGTGTTTGAATAAAGTAGGCCATAGTCTAGCGTACCTTTGAGATATCGAAGAATTCTCTTTGCCGCCTTCAAGTGCGTTGTGGTCGGATGCTCCATAAATCTACTCACAAGCCCTGTTGCGTAGAGAATACTTGGCCTCATGCAATTTAAGTACCTTAGACTTCCAACCAAACTTTTTAAGAGCGTCGGATCCATATTTTCTCCTCCTTCATGCTTGGATAATTTACTTTCACATTCAACTGGGGTGTTGATTGCTTTCCAATTTTCCATTTTAAACTTCTTGAGGATCTCCTTCGTATAACCTTTTTGTGTGATGAAGATTCCTTCCTTAAGCTACTTAACTTCAACTCCAAGATAATATGTCATGAGCCCAATATCAGTCATCTCAAACTCTTTAGTCATAGCCTTCTTGGACTCCTCAAACATCTTTGTGTTGTTTCCTGTGAAGATAAGATCTTCCACATACAAGCACACAATTAAGACATCAACACCTTTAATTTTGACGTAAAGTGCATGTTCATGCGGGCATTTGGTGAAATTATTCTCCTCCAAATACTTGTCAATTCTGCTATTCCATGCCCTTGGTGCTTGTTTTAATCCATATAAGGCATTCTTCAATTTCAACACCTTTTCTTCTTGCCCTTTCACCTCGTAGTCTGGTGGTTGCTTGATGTAGACTTCTTTATCAAGAACACTATTCAAGAAGGTTGACTTCACGTCCATCTGATAGATTTTTCATCTATTTTGGACTACAAGAGAAAGATTAATCTGATTGTTTCTAGGCAGGCGACTGGAGTGAATACCTCGTCATAGTCAATTTCAGCTCTTTGACTATATCCTTTGGCGACAAGTCTTGCTTTGTATCTCTCTACTTCACCCTCTTCTTTACTTTATACACCCACTTAACTCCAATGGCCTTGTGATCCTTTGGCAATATTGCAAGCTCCCACGTATCATTCTTTTCAATGACCTTAATTTCCTCGTCCATTGCATCTCTCAATCTTTTGCTTTGTGTAGCCTCCTCAAAAGTTACTGGCTCACAATCAGCAAATAAGCAAAGTAATGTGAGATCTTCTAACATTTCAGTCTCTACATAGATCTCATGTAGGCTCCTCACACGTGATGCGCTTCTTTTATTTAGGAAAGATGGTGCCGAGTCTCCAACTACTCTTGCTGGTGAAGCGGATGGAGTCACTACCTCTACACCTTAAGCTATTTGCTCGATTTTCTCTTTTTCTTCAAATTTTGGAGTTGTAAAGTTGTGATCATTGATGTTGGAATTGAAATTCCAAGTACCTTCCTCGTCGAACTCCGCATCTCGACTTATCACACTTTTCTTTATAAGGGGATTATATAACTTGTAACCTTTAGAGTTAGAGTCATACCCGATGAATATGTATGGCTCACTTTTATCGTCGAGCTTTCTTCTTGTCTCATCTGCACGTTAGCATATGCTTTGCTCAAATACCCTTAGAAGAGTTATTCTGGGCTTTCTCCCACTCCATGCTTCTTGTGAAGTCTTTTCCCATATACTCTGAGTTGGAAAACGATTGGATAGGTACACCGCGCACGCTACTGCTTCTGCCCAAAATTCTTTTTGAAGATTATTTATCTTCAACATGCTGCGCGCCATCTCCACTATGATTCTATTCTTTCTCTCCGCTACTACATTTTGTTGAGGAGATCTTGGAACAGTAAGGGGCCTCTGAATCCCATTAGCTTCGCAATATGCCATGAACTCCTTGGATGTGAATTCACCACCTCGATCGGTTCACATGGATTTAATTTCTAACCCGCTCTCATTTTCAACTACAACTTTAAATTTCTTGAAGGCTTCAAATACTTCTGATTTCTGCTTCAAGAAATACACCCATGTTTTTTTTAGAATAATCATCAATGAAGAGTAAGAAATAATTGTTGTTATCAAGAGAGCTTGGTTTGATTGGCCCACACACATCGGCATGGATCAACTTCAACGGCTTCTTTGCTCGCGAGGTTGACTCATTTGGGAATGGCTTTCTAGCTTGCTTCCCGACTATACATCCTTCGCATAGTTGGTCGGGATGCTTGATAGATGGTAATCCTTTTACCATCTCCTTCTTTGATAACAACTCCAATCCTCCAAAATTTAAGTGCACAAACCGTAAGTGCCATAACCAAGACTTATCCTTAAAATAATCTATAAGGCATTTTGCCACATCATTCCGAATATTTAGTAAAAATATTATATTCTTCGACATTGGCACCTTCCCTATTAAATTATTTTCATTATCTCTTATTGAAAGGTTATAATCCTTCAAGTGAATGTCATAACCTTTCTCTAAGAGTTGTCCCAAACTTGATATATTATTTTTTATGTTGGGCACATAATAAACATTCGAGATGAAATCATGACCTCCATTTTTTAAGCAAATCAAAAAATTTCCTTTTTCTTTCACCGAAATTTTAGATTCATCACCAAAGGAGGTATTGCCACTTACTGATTCATCCAACTCCACGAACATGCTCCTTTTGCCACACATGTGGTAGCTCGCTCCCGTATCGAGATACCAAATATCATCTTGTCTTTTATTATCTCCTTTGTACGCCAGGAGCACACTTGCATTTTCTTTCTTCTTGCTCTTAACGAAGTTGACCTTCTCTTGAACTTTTTGTTTTGCTTTTCAATTCTCGGAAGCATAATGCCCAAATCTATCACAATTATAGCATTTTATAGAGGATTTATAGTACCTCGATTTTCGGTTGCTCCTTCCTCGACCAAATGCTTTTCTCTCTCCATGATTTCCATAGCCTCCTCGTCCACGTCCACGACCTCGACCTTGTCCTTAGCCATGACTTTGACCGCTACTTAGGCCTTCGTCTTTCTCCTTTGCACCCACTTGCAATTTTAATAATTGCTCCACCATATCTTGTATTTTTTTTGTTTCTCTTCATAAGCTTGTAACGACCCTATTAAGAGATCAATTGTCATCTGCTCCAAATTTTTAGTCTCCTCAATAGTCACCACAATATGCTCAAATTTGGGAGTCAACGAACGTAATATTTTCTCCATTATTCTAACATTCTCCAATTTTTCACCATTTCTTTTCATTTTATTTGAGACCTTCAATAAGAAATAATCCGAAATAGATTCGGACTCCTTCATATGTAGGGACTCAAATTCTCCTCTTAAAGTTTGAAGGCATACCTTTTTAACTTGATCGGCTCCCTTGCATGATACTTAGAGCTTGTCTCATGCTTCTTTGGTGGTTGTCGCACTCGAGATTTTCTCAAAATCATCATCTCCCAAAGCTTGATAGATGAGGTAGAGAGCCTTTTTGTCCCTCTTTCTTTAATATCTCAACTTATCCTTTAATTGTTGAGATAGTGTTACATTGATTAGCCATTTTGTAGTTGGGATGACCAATTCAACAATTTATCGAACCACAGTGAGGTAGGTACTAGTGCTTAAGCGATCTCACGTTTCTTGTAATTTTATAGAGACGAATCATCAAAGGGATGGTTGTTGAACAAGTAAATAACAATAACCAAAGTAAGAAAGTAATGATTAGCAAACAAGATAGATAAGTCAAGAGTGGTTTTTCAATTAAGTAAAAGTGAGATTAACAACAATTAAGAAATGAAAATCCTAGGATACATGCATTAATTAAATTCATATGAAGCATGGGTATAAGACTAAGGGCCAACACTAAATTCACTTATACTCCCTCTCGAGATGGACAGGATATGAATCTCAATTAGCTCAACGGATTGGTTCTCACACAAACAATTCCAACTAGGTACTAAGCTTGAAATGAGAGTCCCCTCACACGATTAATCAACCTCTTGATTAAACCAATCACATGTTCTATCAAAGGGTTCTAAATTCTAAAGGATTTCTCAATCTCTTTACAATTTATAATGCACATGAAGTATTTGATGAAATGGTTCACTCAATTATCCTAAGCACATAATTGATTTCTCAATCTAATCACATATTTAGAACAAAACTAAACACACAAAACATCATAAACCACAAGATCTCAAACATCAATAATAGAAAATCCATTTACCTAATCAACACATGAATTTAAATACACAAATCCAAAAATTATACAACAACTCTCATGTTGCTTATCTCACAAGGGAGATTAGCCTACCATATTCAAAAGGAAATCAACATAGACATTAAGATCCTTACAAAACATGATGAACAATAAGGTTTCAATACAAAAGTTGGATGAAAACTCCCTTGGATGCCTCCAATGGTGATCTTCTTCTTCCCCTTGCAATTCTCCTCTCTTCCTTGCTTCTTTTCCTCAAATGGATGATGATTTTGATGGTAGGATAAAGGTGGATGAAATGGATGGTGAATGGATGATGATGAAGGTGTGTAATGGAGGAAATGGTGTGTGAGGTGTGTGTAATTGATCCCAAATGATTCCCTCTGATTTTTACACTCAAAATGGGTATTTGTACCCCTTGGAACCTTCTAGAACACATTCTAATCGTAAAATTGACTTCGGGCCGAGTTCGGGTTAGTGCAGCGCAGTCTCACCGTTTAGCACATAACTTTCTCATACGAAATCCGATTCAGGTGATTCTTGCGCTCACGCGATCCTCACTTTCTTGATTTTCCAACCATGTATCACACGTCCAAAATACTTAAAAATTCAACTGAATTTTCTAAAATTCGGTCGAGTTTTCATGCTTTCTGTAAGAAAAACTCGACCGAGTTTTTATACAAATTTTTTTGGCTCGTCTGTGAGAGAAATTCGGTTGAATTTCTAGAAATTTGACCGAGTTTCTTCAATTTCATCTCCCTTTTTGCTCCGTTTTCACCTGTTTTTCATACGTTTAAGTTCATTCCCACATATTTCCATAAAAACACATAAACAACCAAAATACACATAAATACGGATAAAATAATACGAAAACACACATAAAAGACATTAAAATCTAGGTGAAAATATTACTCATCAGCCATCTCTCACAGAAGGATCTTATGGCTCGGATACCAATTTGTAGGAATTAAAAGATTGGAGGGATATGTATAGGTTTGTGGATTGGTGAGTTGGGTGAACAAAATGTGATAGAAAGAGTTTTGAAGGAAAGAACAAGGTTTGGAATAGAACACACTATACTAACTTTTGGTTGTGTCCTTCTACTTCAAAATGTTACATGATCCACCTATTTATACTACCAGAAGGTAGGTCCTCTATTATTCTAGATAATTCAACACTAACTCCTAATTAATCTAGATATTTCACTAATTTGATCACATATTTTTCTAGGTTGTTCTTTCACTTCATTATTCTAGATCATTCTTTTTCATTCTCCTAATATCCATACATGTTAGAAATTTCTAGTCTACAACTATCTCCACCATTCTAAAACATTCATATCTTCTCAATTATTCTAGTATCCTCTCACATGCAAAATTAAGTTTATTATCCAACATTTAAGTGTAACGTGTCATTTTAAGGTAATAAATAAAGTTATAAACTATGTTATGTGTGAAAAGAAGTTATAGACATTTTTAAAATTAATGTGTACTATTTAGGTGTTAGATTATAATAATATTTATTTTTTGGGTAAACATGTGGAACGAATAAATAAGGAAAGTGTGAACGATAAAATTACATTCATTATATTAAAAAAAGATAAGAATCATGATATATATTGTGAATATATACTATTGCTAATAAAATTGTAGAGCGCATAAATCATGATATGTATTGTGATATTACTCAAAATTCAACTGATGAAGGACGCAATAATATTGAAAAATGAGATATGCTATAGATCGAGTTGAATTAGTCGTAAAACGGTTTAAGAAGAAATTAATAAGAAAAAGAAAAGAGTGGTGAAGAGTAAGGCTAATTTTGGAAGAGTTTAGGCGTGAACCATCCATTGATTAGTGAGAGAATCTGTTTGGACCTACTCTTGTTCTAAACCAACAATTGTGCTGCCCAAAGAATCAATAGTGGAGAAGTAAATATGATTATTATGTTCATGAGTTGTCGCCATGCACTCTGCATCCCTATGTCGCTCATCTTCTCCAGTCGATCTCCCTCCACCACCCGCCGCACCTCGAATCCTCTCGTCTGAGTTCTCTTAAATTTAGCAATACGCCCACCGGAAACATAAGTGATGGCTCTACTCCAAATAGGTTTAAAAGTAATGGACGATGGCAGAAACCAACAGCAACAGCAATTCAACCGTGATGGAGCATTGCACCAGGTGTTCCTCTATTTCGACAATACCTAAATTTGCAAAAATCTTCGCCAGCAACTCATCCGGAATCCTATCCCATAACGACGACGGCCCCTCGTCCACTTCCTCTACCGCCACTTGAACAAAACAGCCGCACCCTCCTTAATCACCCCATTCATCGTCAATTTGCTAATTATATCACTAGAACTAGAATTGATTTTAAGTTTAAAAACTACAATACAATATTTACACTCTTTCTAATCTACCTATTTATAATATTAATTAATTTTATACTATAAACCAAAGCCTAAAATGATAAGGAAATACTCCACATTTTATATATTAAAACTCACAGTAATAAACGAATTAAACTAAGGGATATTTACTTTACTTTTATATTTATTATTTTAGAAACAGGTTATGAGAAAGAGGTAAGACAGTTGCAAGAATTATTGGTATCAGTTCACTTTTAATTGTGTATGTTATACTTAAAAATCTTAACAGCGAAAGAAACTTTTTTCTTTAGTATGTGTGAAAGGTTAGTCGAATTATATGTGGAAAAACTTCAAACTTTGATTAACGGTAAAAATTCAATCAAGAAACCTTCACCCAGTGTTATGAATGGCTGGTCAGACTAGGAGCTACGTTGGTGTATGTATGAGAAAGGCCCATCAATATTTGTGTATGAGATTCTAAACGTTTAAGTATTTTTATGTATATTTTCAATATATCTAAATGACTGAGAGCTTTAGTATTTTGTACATATCTAAAAGTCTAGTCTAGAAATGTCTTACATGCAAAGAGAGAGCATGAATTTTTTTGAATTTGGATGGGGATAATTTATCTTATCCAATTTGATTATGTGAGTTTTTTAATCACGGATGGAATTTTCTTAACCTTAAGGACGAAGTTGAAATGCAACAATAGGCTTAATGATGTTTATCAATTATACTAATCAACAAATTAACACTGCAACAACCACAAGGACCGCCCGCCGGGAATCCAACTTGATCACAACACCAGCAGCTACAAAACACGCACCCATCTTAATCACCTCCTTAATCAGCAAATCCATTATAAAATCTCTTATAATAAACCCCAAGTTTACAATACTATTGCACACTTTGTAATCTACGTACCTATTTGTAATATATTTTATTTTATGCTATTGATCAAAGCCTAAAAAGACAAGGAAATACGTTATGTTAATCTCCGATTATTTAGTTGATAGTGTATGGACAATTATTATTCAGATTTATCTCCACTGGGATAGTATATATCTATTACTCACAATAATATCATCATCATATTATAATTGAGGAGTTAAATTCTTTTTTGGCAAAAGCTTGTGTGCCCACGGAGCACATTTCGTATGCCTTTAAAATTTTGTGCTAAATTGTATACTCTTTGGTATAAAAATGTGTACCCTTTATTTTACAAGACAAAAACTTGTGTGCGTTCGGGCGCACGGAAGTACACTCCATGTGCCTTTAGAATTTTGTGTTAAATTGTATACCCTTTAATATAACGATGTGTACCCTTTATTTTCTGAAGAAAAATAAAAAATATAATGAAAAGTGTATACCCTTTAGAACAAAATGGTGTACCCGTATTAATTAAAGTGTATACCCTTTAGAACAATATAATATACTTTTATCTATAATACTAAATTCTAAATGGCGCACGCAAACCTCACTCTTCATTTTTTGCCCTATAACTAAGCAAAACTTTAATTTTTGCTCTAAAAAGATAAGTGGATTCAATTTCGCCCAATTTTTGCCGGAAAATACGAATGTAGCCGGAATCCGCCACGTCATGCTTCAATTTGGGGGTTTCCGGCTGGTCAATCCGACGTGACAACTTTAACTTTTTTTGAGTCAATGAATTCGCCATCATATCATACCTATTTATTTATTTTTTCATTTCCAAATCAATATAAATTAAAAATTATAAAATAAAAAAGAAAAACCAATAAAATAAATTAAAACCTGTAAAATGATTTTTTTAAAAAGAAAAAAGAAAAAAGAGGATTAATCGTGTAAATCCTCAAGTCTAGCTAAACGACCCAGTAGTGTACATGTTGAAACTTGTGGGGAGATTATTTGCAAAGATTTCATGGGCTGTGAAAGGGCAGTCGAGAAGATGGCATTTGTAAGATGGAGATATCAGACTGAGGGGCTGCGGGCAGACATCGCAAACCCAACTATCAACATCAGATATTGTTGAACATGAAGCTGCCAGCTGGATCAAATCATGGGGATGATGCTTCGTTTTCGTCTTTTCGTCTTGGGAATGAATCCTCCTCATCTGGCACTGGCAGTCGTATGAATTCTCTTTCTGTTCGCGTAGTCGTATCGTTTGGTTAGGGTTTAACAGATTTGGGGATTTAACGTGTTTAATCCTCTTTTTTCTTTTTCTTTGTTTTTTTTTAAATTCATTCTACAGATTTTAATTTATTGATTTTTCTTTTTTATTTTATAATTTCTAACGAAAAAATAATAATAAATAGATGGGATATGACATAACGAATTTATTGACTCAAAAAAGTCAAAATTGTCACATCGGATTAACCAGTCGAAAACCCCCAAATTGAAGCATGACGTGTCGGATTCCGGCGAAATTTGCATTTTTCGGCAAAAATTGGGTAAAAATTGAAATAATTCGTTAGTTATAGAGCAAAATTGAACCACTTATCTTTTTTAGGGCAAAAAACGAAGTTTTATTTAGAGCAAAAAAAATGAATTTAACTAAATAATTGAGTATTATGGTTAACACCAGTACCCTGCGCCATAACCGCTCCAATGTTACGCCATAAACCAAAGCCTAACTAAAAGTATCGGATTAGGGATAATTTTTTTTAAACAAACAAATAAAACTAATACTAATGTTATCCAACATTGATAATAATAATAATAATTATTATTATTATTATTTAATTATTTATTTATTAACATTTATATTTATATTTATATTTTTTAGAAATTATTACATTAACAAATAAAAATGAAGAGTAAATAAAAGTAATTTTTATCATACGAACAACATCTCTATACAATATATCCAAATAAATAAATAATTAATTAAAAAAAACCAATAATAAGGTTACTAAGACGTCACTCCTATTTATTCCAACTTAATTGGGTTCTACTTCTATCCAAGAACGGGGCTTCTGACCGAACAACCGCTCCACCACCACCTCCGCCGCCATGAAGAACCTACTCTTATCCAGAACTGCATTCCACAACCCACTTATAATGCAGTAATTGCTGTTAAACGGCGGCCGGTGGTGCGCCGCGTGATCAGCCCTCCTCAAGATGATTCCGGCGTCCTGAAGCGCCACCACCACCGCCGAAAGCTGCCCTTTCGGGGTGTGGGACCATGCATGAAACTGTTGACTAAAGATAACGCAACCCCCCAACACACCAAGAAACATCAGCACCACCGGCTCACCGGAAAGTATGCTGATCGGAAAGAGGACGACCGCCACAGGAGCCGCCGCTTGGTGGAGGTTGTTGGCCACCTGAGCTTTAGTGATCACCCACGGCCGCTGGTGGTGGTTGAGAAAACCCTCGATTTGGGAACCGAAGAAGGGAGTTTCGGCGCTGCCATAGTTGTCGATGGCCCAATGGTAGATTCCGGTCCCTAAATCCGCCGCCACGTAGCCAGCCAAGGCGGAGATTGTGGAGGAGAGCCACGGCTGTGAACCACCGGAAAATAGCATTAGGGACTTGGCTATGGAAAATAGCACGGCGGCGCAGCCACCGAAAAACCATGCACGGTGAGCCCAAGTAGAGATATGATGATCCCCACTTTCTTGATTTTCATGGCGCGAGGGCTTCATTAATTATGGCAAAGATTTTAATGTATTAATGGAATTTAATGAGGAATGATTTAAGGAAATTAAAATATGTCTCTAAGTAAAAAAACAAATTAAATAATTTGAGGAATGATTGAAATGGAATTTAATGAGGTCGACCCCCAATTTATAGAGGATTTCGAAGGCAGACGTAAACATCTAATAAAAGATTTGGAAGGGATTACATGTAACTTCGTTTTGAATAAAATAATGTTTGAGTAAGGATTTCCTAACAAACATTGAGGTGGCAAAGACGACGTAAAATGGAACGTTTCTCAAAATAGACGTTAGATTTAAATAAATTATCTATATATCTATGTATGGTATGTGTGCGCGTAGTATGCTTGAAAAAATAATGGTTGTGTATATAACTAGAATTCATCATGAGTATTTTATTTGATTTGGACAAATATTCCAACAATTTTATGGTATGGAGGGAATTGAGGATTTGATATATTATAAATTAAATCTTGCTAACAAAGGAAGTTGGAAATGAAAACTTCTAATCAAAATTGGTATTTTATAATGTTGTAAAAAGTGTTAAATAAGCGTATTAGCATGGTTTAGAGTTAGGCACGCGGTAGGATTAATTAGAACGGTCAGATATAATCCAGATTTCTGCATGAGAATACCATTGCATATTTGTTAGTATATGTCAATACATTTGTGTGACGCCTTTCTTACAAAATAAATTTCGTGAAATGGGGCAAAACTAATATTTTAATTAAAAGTGATATTTAATTAATGATAAGTAATTAAAATGTCTAAGCTAAATAATTTGTGGTATAAATAGAAGGGATCAACTATTTACACTCAAAATTACTAAACATACCCCCAAAAAATTTTTAATTAAAATATTCTTAATTATTAGGAAGAACATACGCCCAAATCCCAATCCTCGAATCCTATTATTGTGGGAAACCTCCACATGGATATCTTTTTTCCTCTATCGATTGTTTATGGATTTGTTAATTCTTTTGCTTTTATTTTCAGTTATAAAGTCTATTGTTGTTTAGGGAGAAGGCAATTCAATAGAACATTTTTCTTCTTATTTTACATGATGTTCGTTAAGTGATTAACACGTAAGAGTGGAATTAAATACAACCATTGCCCCTATGGTTTAAGAATTAGGGTATAGTTTTCTCTCTCCTACGTGTCGTCCATCCAACGGTTTGACACATGAGATGATATATCAAAATGGCACAGAGAATCCGACCCGGGGTATAAGGGCCTTCACAATGAGATCTTTTCGGCTTTTTTTTTTTTTTTCTAGTTTCCTTGAATATTCAATAGTCTTCCTCTCTTTAGATGTGTCCTACATATTTTTCATTGGCTACTGAATAATTTACGGTAATTTTCATGAGTGAAGAGAGAGCGACTATAAAACTTCAATCAAGAATCGGTCCTCTTGTGAAACTGTATGACAAACTGATGATATATTTTTACTTAAAAGTTAGATGAATTCTTCGTTTGAATTTGATATAGCGTTTCAAGAGTTCTTTAATATTAAATTTTGGGCAAATAAAAAGGCTGAGATCTAATATGGGGAAGAACAAGGAAAATTGAAGTTCTTATATTACGATGAATTTCAACCTTCTGCAATTTAAGAGATTGAATCTTAGAAAATAAATTTGGAGTATGTTTAGTAAAGCAATACTAATAATTAAGGATATTTAAGTAATTTTAATTAAGAATGCTGTTGGGTTCATTTAATAATTTTGGGAGAGTCCCTACATGAAGTTGGCAGTATTTTGAAAAAGTAAGTACTCCCCGTCCCATACTTATCTTCACACTTTCTGTTTTCGTCCATCCCACACTTATCTTCACCACATAAAAAAGAAAATTTCACATTAACCAACAATCTCAAAAGTTATCCTAATTTCAAAAATATCACTCCCACCTAACACACATAACATGTTTTATAATTTATTTATTACCTAAAAATACCACAATATCCCCTCAAAAGTCAATAAAGTTAGTTAAAAAGCAAATTTTCTTAAACTCCGTATCTACAGTATCGGTGCAATAAGTATGGAACGGAGGGAGTAAATATTATTAAAGCTGTAACAAATAAAAATATTTCAACACGATATAATTTCTCATAGTATGTAACAACCCATCAAAATTTTGGATCATTTTAGGGTATAAGTATAGCTAAAATTTAAGATGTTAGTGAATAGTTATTAAATTTAAATTAAATTTATTTTATTGAACGGTGAGGATTAAATGAAATTTTATTGTATCGCTGCCCCAAAAATTTCCGTCAAAATCTTAATAATAATTTTATATACTTTAATAATTAGCCTGATTTTAAAAGAAAAAGTTTATAAAGCGAGGTTGTTGATGTGGTACAGGTAAATTCATAATTTTTTAATGAATTTATTACTGACTATATATCTACAAATCAAACAGTGTCTAAGGGGGATGTTGCCACAAGTTGTCTACTTATACGAATTTGAATGCATAAATTTGAATAAATCGCTATGGCCTTGTAACTTGATTCTAACACAGTAACATCGAGTGAAACAGGTTCACGTGAATTCTTTTAATTTAAGAATTGAGTGTACAATTATATATTTAATTTAAGAAGTAAAAACTGAGATGATGAAATTAAAATCATGCACGAGAAATTAATACTAAGTTTAGATTTTTTTTTTTAAATGATTAGAGTAAAAATTAATTTATATGATCAATAAAATAAAAACCGTCACAGAAATAATTTATATCCCGGGGCGGGGAGATTGCATTGATGAATTAAATAACGAAAGAAGTAACAAAGTCTTGGTTAGACTCAAAGTGAGAATGTGAGTTGGTTTAATTAATCTTATCTGGAAATTGTCATTAATTTATTGTTTCAAAAGTCTAGGTAATTTAAATAATTAAAATAATAGAGAAAGAAACGCAACAAAATCCAACGGTTTTGTAACGCGTTTCTTGTAAGAATCTCAAAAACGACATCGCCATCAAGCTTAGATTATAATACTCCTAACTCAAATTCATATAGCTAAGTTAATATAGCTTAGTAAAACGAATAACAACTTGTTCAATGATCAAGAATCTAATCCAGCATGAGTAATCTTTTAAATAAGGAGTCCTTGCATATGTAGTGAGTGGTCTAGTTTTGTTGGGTGGGGTGTGGGAACGCATGGGATAACTGCTCCTAAATTGAATTTAACCGACATATGTTAAAAAAGGGGCAAATTATTGTATGAAAATATTACACTTAAGGAACTTTTTTTTATTTATGATTTACTTGCTCAATAAGATTGAATATTTACCTTACGGCTAAATGATTGAGTAGAATTACGAAAGTCTTTTTAGCATGAATACAACTTAGTTGCCCATGAAATAGATAAACATCATTTTTCTCTCATAATTTTGCATGTGTTCAATTTCAATTTTAAAAAAGATAAAATAACTTTATTTAGTACCAACCCGTAACAAAATGTTTCAATGTAACTCCTAGGTCGGGAATTGAAAATATCACCGGTAAATCACACATAAACCTTCATATTTGTGAATTTCCAGCAATATCATTAGGTGATGGGCCACACACGTGGCGAATTACAGCCATTAAAAATAAATTTAGATGCCACTTGTATTTTTTTTATTTGCAATTCACTAAATTCGTACAATAAATAAAATTATTATAATAAAAAAGGTGACCACCACCAAAATCGGTGTGTGTACTCACTTAGTCACACCTAAAATGGTATTTTTACTTTTTATATGTGAATTAAGAAGTAGTATTATTTAGTGTGTAGTGACTAGTGAATAGTTATATTAGTTGATATGTGTATTCTATATTTTAAATATATTAATGAGTGTTTTATATATGTGTAAAAAAAAAAGAAACTTATAAGTGAAACGTTCAAAAAGTGCGCTTAGATATTCTTTAGTATAAGGACGTGTACCCTTTATTTTCTGAAAAAATAAATAAAATAAATAAAAGTGTGTACCCTTATATTAATTAAAGTCTATATCCTTTAGAACAAAATGTTGTACTCTTATACATTTTGTACACCTGGTAACACAAGAGACCAACTCTTTATAATAACTACTCAAAAGCCTACATTGATTTACTAATCCATACATGAGGTTAGTGAATCAAACATTCACTAAATATTATTTCTCTCATCTCACTATGCAAAAAGCAAATGTACGTTAACGCGGGACGGATGGAGTATTTAATAGAAAGTATAATATGTGTAGAGAATAGTTGTATTTAGTATTGTTTGTTGACCTTTGTGGAATAATTAATTTTTTGTGTAATCTACCTATCAAAAAGAAAATGTAAACCTTAATTTGTGAAAAATAAAAATGAAAAGTGTAAATTTTAACGCGACATATGTTTCCTAATGGATATTAATTTTTTATATTCTCCGGCGATGAAAACGATGATCGGATATCAAGTATTCTCCGTCGGGTCAGCTGGCTCTGTGCACGCCTCAGGATCAAACATGGAGCCTCGCCAAAGCAGGTGATACTGAACACGTGTTCAAGTACATGATTTTCCACCGTGGGAAGCTCATGGCATCGATCGAAGAAAAGGAGGAATTAATTGAAGATATTGGGAAGAAGGAAGAAAGAGTGATTAGAAAAGACAATCCATAACCCCAATTGCTACGGGAATACCGTTTAGTTGACCCCTATTTCTTTTTGACAAATAGGCCAGCAGTCGTTGACGTTTTCCCAAAATTTTTCGCAAACCTCTCTGAGATGAAAAGTCTTTTTTGTGCAATTCCAAATGTGAAGTATCGCTCGAGAAGTAAGTAAGCTGGTCCTTATTGGTCATAAGGATAATCGTTCTTCTTAGGTCAAGACCATCGAATTTAACCACCACCTTTCCATAGAGTTTTCTTGCCAGGGTCGGTGGCTTCAACTTGTGGAGGTGATTAACATAATAATCATATCTATGGAGATTATGCAAGTGTATTTTTTGGTTCGGACAAGCCGGTTGAATCAAATCTTAGATGTCATGTTATATTTTAGTTTTATATTTTCTATTACATGTGTTAGATGAGTGACACTGTGGGAAGGAAAATCTGAGTGACACGTATGTTGAGAGGAAAATTTCAATCTTTCCCCTTTGATTGTTATAATATAGAATAGTTTATTCTACGTGTCAGTCAATCATCCAACGGTTTGTAACAGGAGATGTGACACCAAAATGTAACAGGAGATCTGAACCGGTTTAATCGGTGCCGAAGTTGATACGGAAATCACATACAACCGTTTCTGTCTTTAAAACCTATGTGACGCCGCTCATTTCATTGTTTAATGACTAGTTATACTGTGCACTAAGATAAAGTGCACCCACTTTCAAAAATGTATACAAATATAAACAAAAATATATACAATTATGAACAAAAATGTATACTACAATTTAATTGTTATTTTTTTAATGAAAATTTAAGTTTTAAAAAAATATATAATTATTAAAAAATATGTATACACTATTGAATAAAAAGCTATACACATATGGATGCTAGTTTTTTTAATGAAAAACTTAGTGTGAAAAAAGTATACCATTATTAAAAAACACGCATACAAAATAGAATAACATGTATACAAAATAGAATAAAAAGCTATACACATATGGATGCACCCTTCCACCCGGATGCACTTAATATCAACTCTTGTTTAATTGATACACATACTTCTACCATTCATTTGAAATTTACACTTTAAACCTGATACTCTTGAACTCCAACATAAATGTTTCATTCAAGGACAACTTGAGGCTGCAGAGTAATTACCTAAAAACACTATAATACCCTTTAAAGTCAATAAAGTCGATCCAAAAATGTGATTTTTCTTAAACAACGTGAAATAGTAAACATAAAGCGTCACGTAAGGAGTGTGCTATGCGCTGACCATTTTTTAATTTTAAAATTTAAATTTTGATATGTCAAATCCAACTTAAATTTAAGGTGTTTACCGTTATATCAAAGTACTCCAGCTGAGCAAATTGACCTTGGTCCAATAAATCTTTCAACCTTGATTTAAAATGGAGTCAATTCACATCTTCCTATAGGAAGAAATCACATTATTAATTGTTATGAGGATTTGAAGGGTAAATCTTCGTTCAATCGTTGAGATGTGAATTAGATAAATTAGTGGGAGTGTTTTGATCGTAAGACATGCATTAAAAGAATTATCAAGTAAACATTCAGTAAAAAGAAGTCATCCTGATTGACGGTTGAGACGTATACACTTCTAAATAAAACATATACATCAATAAATAAAATTGTATACATTTTGTCAATAAATAATTTGTTAGTTTTTTAATTAAAAAAATTGAATTTAAAAGACTATACAATATTAAAAAAAATACACTATTCAATAAAAAATTATATATATATATATATATATATATATATATATATATATATATATATATATATATATATAGGCACATTTAAATCTGGTTTCACAGTAAAATTTTCAGGTTAAGATGAATTAATAATTTAGTACAATATTTAAAAGAGTATTTATTCATCATGGTAAAGAATAATTATATTTTTAAAAAGTAAAATTTGAATATATCCCAAATATCTCATACGACACAACTTTTTAGTTGGTGTATTAATATTTTCATTCGGATTCGTCTCTTCTGTAAGAATTTCGATTAATTTCTTTCATGCATGTAAATATATATTGGTTCTTGTACAACAAGTAAAGACTAAAGAGGAATGCATATATATATTTTCCCTTGCTGTTGTTATTGTATTGCATGCTATAGACAGTTTAGGTTTTATATTTCAACTTCTGTGGACATTATAAACTGTTTCTGTTTGGGGAATTATATATATTGCTGATCCTTGGATTATATATTCTAGTTGATCTTTTGTTACTGGATGAATAAGTTCATAAATTGGATTCCCAATTTGCCCACTGAAGGTTTAAAATTGATATATGCTTAATGATCAAGAGATTTTATGTTGCTAGCTTCATATGTTCTTTGCTTAGTCTTCCTGTGGCTCACTCCATTTTGCTGATATCATGGTAATTTATTACTTGGCTAAGATAAAATGATTCAGACATACTGTATATATGTAGCTAGGTACAAATATTTCTATTTAATTGTGTACTTACAATACCCAAAGAGAATATATAATCCTTGGGTATTATAATGATATTAACCACACGTTTTATGATTAATTGGTGAAAAAGACTTGAATCAGAGCTAGGCAAAATTCAATGGGTCTAAGAGCCACCACAACATTGTTTATAATCTTTTTTAAATTGCTTACATGTAATTACATGTCCTTAAACTGTGGTTACTTACTGTCATGGGTCTTGTAGCAGATCCTAATTAATTGTCACAATTGACTTCTAACTCCCATAAGAAATTTCTTTAGAGGGTACTTGACTATTTGAACTGGTTACTTATGCGCCTTGCAACTATTTTTTAGATTCAACACTCAAATATAGTAATTTTGTGCTACATATGGGTATTGAGATCTTCATTATACTATGAGTTTTACTTTCCTATAAGTAGATTTTCATTATACCATGATTTTTACTTTCCTTTAAGTTAACAATATACATACAAATGGAGCATAATATGAGTATATAGTGAAGATAGAATTGACGTGATTTTAGATTTTACCTTTTTATTTTATTTTAAAATATTGTGTATTACTCATCTGAAATTTGATTGATTTTTTTATATATAAATTAAATAATTTATGTTATATTCATATTAAAAACATTTTTTTTATCTTTAAAATATTTCATTAGTAAAAATCTTAATATTATTGTTAAATTAGTTTACCGAAGGATTATGAACGAATTCTTTGATAAAATGGTGATCGATAAAGTTTACCAAGAAAAAACTATTTATTTTGATATCTATTACAAATAATTATGTTAGTAATTTATATATTAGTGATTTTGTTAGTATAAAATCCATTAGTAAATAGCATTCTATCCAGTAGAGTCACCCGTAAATTTTAAAATTGTAAAGCAAATTTCAATACAAACAAAATCAAAATTAAATTAAAAAAAAACAGCAAAATAAGGATTAATTGCCAGAAGATACTTGTTTTTAAGTGTAATTATTAAAAGATACATACAAAATACGTTACTACCATCAACTACAAAAGATAAGCACATTATACCAATTCTAACCTCAAATAAATAATTGCAAGGATCATGATATTTTTGTAAAGTTAATTCTTTTCAATGAATTTGGTGCACATAAAATCAAATGGTCATTTTCAATGAACATAATATCAATATACGTTTATCTAACATCTAATGACATAATATTTACGCTGCACATGAACTATGCCGCACGAAATATTTTTATTCCTCACATAATATCAACTTTCACAGCACATATTATCATTATACATCGCACATAATATAAAATTCTATAGCATTTACGCTGCATATGAAAGTTCATGCTAAACGTAACAATTTTTGCTGCACATTACAACAACTTACGCTGCACGTAATACCTTTACGCCGCACATAACATCAAATGACATAACACTAACGATGCACAGTAAATAGTCAGTTAATTTTGAATACCATGTGGACAAATTGTAACGTTTGAAATATTTAAATGAGGCACTGAAATAATACATCATGATATTATACGTTTGGTGTGCGCGAGTACAAGGACAATTCCATCATAGGGTATGAACAATGTAATGAAACTATGAATTGAATAAATAATTGTGGCAACGATGATGTGACTTGGGGTTTTGGAATTAAATTAGGTTTATAAAGCCTAATTGATTTTGACGATGTGCAGCGTAAATATGGTGAACGATTATTTAAATATCTTCTTATAATTTTTTTACATATTTTTAAGAATGTGGAGCATCATTATCATTATGTAGATAAAGAGATTTGAAATCAAGGAGAGGGAATTGGTTTGGACTATTTGCAGAGTAATTAAGGAGAGAGATTATCCTACTTACCTTATTATCTAATTTTTCTTATTTGTCTTTTAAAAGTGTAATATTGGAATAGTATTATGTAATTATGTACTTGATAATTATATTTTGTTATGTATGTATCTTATATATTATATAGGATTATAGGTTGTATCCTATTGATCTGCATCTTTGATTTTGATGCAGTGCTAATACATCGGAGAATTCTTAATTGGCTAATAACTACCCCAATAAATAAATAATACAAGACCAAAAATATAAAATTATGTACTAAGAATTATTTAATGCACGGGAGTTGCAAAAGTAATTTGGCATTTCACATAAATAACTTACAGTCCAACTAAACATTACGGATTTTATTAATCTTTTATACCCAGTCAAGAATCATCCATTCATATTAATACTCCATCTATATACAAATGATACTTATATTACTTAATATTAGATTTTTTAACATCCGACTTTCACATTGTAATATGTCTTAAAATAAGTTATAGTTTTAAATATTGTTAGTATAATATGTGTAAGTATTTAACAGCTTTATATTAATTTTTTTGAAAGCAACAGTTTTATATTAATGAAAATTTTACAATGGAAAATTTGTATCTAAAACTTTCTATCGACGTTATCTCACTCTTTATCTTTAAAAAATCTCCTCCCAATATATAAAACTAATTTGAAGCAATTCATTACTCAAGAGAAGGTGGAGTCTCTCTTCTCATTTTGCTCTTTATTTTTGTTTTTCACAAACTCATCGTTTTCATCCACTGCGAATTATTTATATTTTCCTCGTGAAATATCCTTTTTTTAAATACTTTTCAATGAAAAGGACATCATTGAGTATAGATCGTTTTTCTCTTACTTATCATGCATTTATTTCAAATGCAGTGATATAAGATCAATTTGGCTATTGAGTGTGGTTAATGAAAAAGTAATATACTATTAATTTCTATTATTAATGTTTGTTTGATCTAATTGTAATCAAATTCCTCTACCATTCTCATGATTTAATAACTATTTATCATCCTTTAATCACTTTCAATCTTATTTTGATTCACCTCATTGATAATAATCATTATCATTCTGATTGAAGAATTCGAACCCAACTGCCGTGATTGTTTGTTGTCACTTTAATAAAGATATCAAAGAATGCATGTATAACATACAAATGTAACTATCTTATGGCTCGAAATTTAGGGCCTCGTGATAGCATTCTACAAATGATTATTTATTGCATGGTAAATTATAAAATGACTGTTATGTTAAATTTACAAGAGTTAAAACCACGTATGTAGTTATGAATTATGATTATTTATTGCATGGTAAATTATAAATGACTGTTATGTTGCATTTACAAGAGTTAAAACCACGTATGTAGTTATGAATTGTGATGGCGTGGAACATCCTCTCTTACAGCTAAGTGATTGAAAAAAAAAACCCATTATCCTTAGGTTTAAACTTTTATATTTAAAATATAATTTTCCACTCTTTACTGAGTATCGTGTTAATTAAATTATTATTATAAAGTGAGTGCAGTATTAGTACCATTATCCTTAGGTCTAAACTTTTATATTTAAAATATAATTTTCCTCTGAGTATCGTGTTAATTAAATTATTACTATAAAGTGAGTGCAGTTTTAGTTATTGATCTAATTGAGTGTTTTTCTAAAAAAAAAAATTTATTACTGAGTATCCTGTTAATTAAATTATTATTATAAAGTGAGTGCAGTATTAGTACCATTATCCTTAGGTCTAAACTTTTATATTTAAAATATAATTTTCCTCTCTTTACTGAGTCTCGTGTTAATTCAATTATTACTATAAAGTGAGTGCAGTTTTAGTTATTGATCTAATTGAGTGTTTTTTAAAATAAAAAAAAATTATTACTGAAAAATAAAAAATTAATTAGACATTATATATATATATATATATATATATATATATATATATATATATATATATATATATTACATCTTTATTTCTTATTAAATTTATATATTTTTTATTATTTAATGTTATAATAATTTAAATTTTATTATTTATTTAATTTATTTTTAATTTAAATATCATAAATTTATAAATGTGATAATATGTGTGTGATATCCGAGCTTCTCACTACTCATGTGTCAATATAATTTAATTTTTGTTATGTGTATTTTATAACTATATGATAATTATGTGACAATTAAGTGATAATAATGTGGCAATTAGTTGAAAATTATTTTTACAATTTATTTATCTTTATATTTTATTTGGCACATCTATGATAAAAATAGTGATAATATGTGAATATATGTGTGCATAAATATTTACGTGCATTAATTTGGATATATGAGTAAATTATTTTATGTGAATAAATATATTATTTCTTAATTATTAAGTATCACACGTGTTCTCGTAAGAATAATAGTGGATAGAAAAATGTATATGTATGTATTATATTTTAGTTATTAAGTATTGCACGTGTATTCGTAATGAATAATAATAATAATAATAATAATAAAAGAAAAAGTTAAGTAAAAAAAAAGTTAGCTGCAATTGATGTGTTGGGTTGGCAGTAGTTGGAATGTTGCATGCATGACGGCTGGCGGCAGCCAAAATTGATTTTCATGTATAATTAAAAAAAAATTCGGCCACCTCCCTTTCCCCTTGCCTATATATATAAAAAAAAATTCGGCCACCTCCCTTTCCCCTTGCCTATATATATGGGGGTGGGGAATTTTTCACCTCACACCCCAAATCAATCGATCGAGAGAAAAAAAAAAGAATAGAGAGAGAAAAAAAAAGAGAGAGAAGGAGAGAGGAGAGAGGAGAGAAAGAGGGAAAGGAAGGAGTTCATGCCAGTGCCGGGACGGGAGATAGGAGATTAGTGATAGTTCTTCACGCGGTCTATAGTATTACTATTGTCAGAGTTCAGTTAAGTAGAAGTCCAACTACAATGCATAAACATGTTGTGTATGAATTATTTGTGATTAATATGTATGCTATTAATTATTTGTAATTAGTTTAATTACGTTATGAATTATTTGGGGTTAATTGGTGATACAAGTTGTGAATTTATGTGATTTGAAATAATATTATTGTCCTATATAGATCTATGGGATTGAAAACTGTTGAGATATATCTGTATGATTTGAGAAGATATTGGTTATAAGGATATATGTGATCCGAGATGAAGTTGTTATTCTAAAAAGGGATTGTGTGATCCAAAGTGAAGTGGTTATTTTATAAATGGATCTATGTGACTGGGGTGAAGTTATTATACTAGAAGTGGATCTGTGTGAATTGAAGTTAAGTTGTTACTTTATTGTGATTAAATGTTGATATTGATATCATAAATGGTTTATAATGCATATTTAATTGCCCTTGTTGCATACCATGCATAAACATGAAAAGTGTTTTCCTCAAAATTAATAAGATACTAATGGTGTGTGCGGCCACTATATATGCATCTCTGTCAGGGTTCGGAAAAATTGTTCCCGACACTTTATTAGGGGTTCAGAAAAATCATCCCAACACTCTGCCGGGGTTCAAAAAAATCGTTCTCGCTATTATATTCAGGTATCGGAATCGATCCGACACTAAGTGTGTCTATTAAGCTTATTTGGGGTGCATATCATAAGTGTGTCGTGGGGATCCCGCAACGTGAACAATTTTCAAAATAAAATAGATCAACTAGAAATATTAAGAAATAGGCGATAGAGAACTAAATGCATTTTCATGCACTAACATGCATGATTTCTACTTACTGAGATTTTTGTCTCACTAGTTTATGCATTGTAGGTGAGCCTGTTGATGATTGAGTTTGTGATGTGATTGTGCAAGCTGTGGAGCTCCTATAGGATTTTGAGTGGATGTACATAGATGACGACCTGTTGGGCTATACCGTGGATTTATTTTGTTTCCGCTAATATTTTGTTATGTCATATAATAAGTATTGTCACGAGTTTGTCTGGATTGAGGTGGTGTCAGAAACCAGTTACGTATGTTGAACTGGTGTGATGATTTTGGTTATAAAAATTTTATGTGGAAAAAAAATTTTATATGCAGGTTTTTCTAATGATGATGTTTATGTTAAATAGTATTTGAATTATAAGTTATGTAAGGTGGGTTGTGTCAGAGTGGTATCAGAGCACGGTTTGGGTCCTGCAGACTATCTATGTACATGAGCTCAATCCTTGGAGCACAGCCTTGCGTGTAAGTGTTATTTTCATTATGTATTGTTATGTGTCTTATAAATTATATTGGCCATGTGGTGTAGGAAGCGTAGTTAGCAGACAAAATGATAAGGGCTACATGTGAAAGTTCTGAAGGGGATAGGACTGTTGAGCAAGCAGCGCCTCCTGAAGGGAATAATCGTGATGTGGTGATTACTCGACTGATGGAACTGGTAGAGCGTCAGTCCCATCAGATACAACAACTGATTCAGCAAAGAGATATGGGTGGACAACCAGAGGGTAATGCAAATCAAGATAGACGTCAAGTAGAACGTGTGGAAATGGTTTGTGAGAGGTTTCGAAAGCTGAGCCCTCCAATATTTGAGGATACAGCAGACCCCACAGATGCAGAGGATTGGTTACGCACGGTGGAAAACATGTTTCAATACAGTAGAATTCCAGATGGAGACAGAGTGATGTGTGCTTCTTTCATGTTACGAGGAAGTGCAGGCCACTGGTGGGATACCATTAAAAGTATTGAGGACGTCACGACTATGACCTGGGAAAGGTTTAAGGAGCTTTTCAAAAACAAGTACTTTACGGCACCAGTGAGAGCCATGAAGATAAACGAGTTCACACAGTTGAGGCAGGGTGGCATGTCAGTTACAGATTACCTTCGAAAATTTGAGCAGTTGTCAAGGTTTGTCGAACACATGGTGGGTACGGAGGAATTGAAAGTGGAGAGATTTGTGGAAGACTTAAGGCCTGAACTTTACAGAGATGTGAGTATGGCGGGACTGCATGGAGCAACATACTCACAAATTGCAGAAAGAGCCCAAATTGTTGAGCAAACGGAGATGAGGATTAGACAAGTGCAGGCTATCAGACGTCAATTTCAGTAGAAACCAGTGCAGCAGTTTGGGAGAGTTGATAAGAGGTCGATGCCATTTCAGAGGCCGAAATCAAATGTTCAAGTGGAGCAAGGACAGAGACGAGGAGAACCCAACAAGCGTCCCAAATTCGATCACTGTAAGGTGCCCCCGGCTCCGCCACTACCTATATGCCCTAATTGTCTTAGATCACATGGTGGGGAGTGTCAAATTCCTCCGAGAATGTGTTGCACATGCGGGGAGAAAGGACATGTGACTACTACTTGTCCTAAGAAAGGGAAGCAGACACAGCAAGGAAGAGCTCCTGCTAGGGTGTATACTTTGATGCGAGAAGAGACAGATGCGAATCCCTCAGTTGTCACGGGTAAGTTTTCTATTTTTGGCACTTCTACATATGTGCTATTTGATTCTGGAGCAACACATTCATTTGTATCCACTGAGTATGTGAGGAAGCTGGGTGGAACACCTAACTTGATAGAAGCTAATTATGAGGTGATGATACCTTCTGGTGAATCAAAGCAAACCAATCGACTTCTTCGAGGTTGTGTTATTCCTATTGAAGGAAGACGACTCCTCGCTGATTTGATTGTGTTAAGTATGAATGATTATGATATCATATTGGGCATGGATTGGCTGTCAAAGTACGGTGCTACAATAGATTGTCAGAAGAAGAGTATCACCTTTCAGCCATTGAGGAGAGAACCATTCACTTTTGTTGGGATCAAGAAGAATTTTAGATTTCCTGTTATATATCAGCAGCAAAAGCACAACGGTTGTTGGAAAGTGGTTGTGAGGGGTATCTAGTGAGTGTAATGAATGTTGAAGGGCAGCAATGTCCAGTTCTCGGTGATGTACCAGTAGTTCGGGAATATCTGGAGGTATTTCCAGATGACCTTTCAGGTTTGCCACCAGACCGGGAAATAGAGTTTGTTATTGAGCTACAACTAGGAATGGCCCCTATATCTAAAGCGCCATACAGAATGGCACCAGGTGAACTGAAAGAATTGAATATACAGTTACAAGTTGCTAGACAAAGGATTCATCCAACCTAGTTTCTCACCTTGGGGACCACCAGTTCTGTTTGTTCGAAAGAAGGATGTCACATTGAGGATGTGCATCAATTATCTGGATCTCAACAAAGTTAAGGTGAAGAATAAATATCCATTGCCTCACATTGATGATCTGTTTGATCAGCTACAGGGTGCAGCTATCTTTTCGAAGATTGATTTTCGGTCGGGGTATCATCAGTTGAAAATAAAGAAGGAGGATATCCCAAAGACTGCATTCAGTACAAGGTACGGGCACTATGAGTTCTTAGTGATATTGTTTGGATTAACAAATGTTCCTGCAGCATTTATGGATTTGATGAATAGAGTATTTCAAGAATTCCTCGATAAGTTTGTGATTGTATTTATCGATGACATTCTGATTTACTCTAAGAATAAGGAGGATCATGCTCTACACTTGAAAAAGGTGTTAGAGATTCTGAAGGAGAGGCAGTTGTATGCGAAGTTCAAGAAGTGTGAGTTTTGGTTAGACCGAGTTATTTTCTTGGGACACGTGGTATCGGGAGAATGAATTTCAGTGGATCCAGGTAAAGTTAAAGCAATCCATGATTGGCCACAACCCTCAAATCCCACTGAGGTTCGTAGCTTTCTTGGATTGACGGGATATTATCGAAGGTTGTTGAAGGATTTTCTAAGATTGTTTCACCATTAACACAGTTGACCAGGAAGAATGTGAAGTTCACATGGACGGAGGCATGTGAACAAAGTTTCCATGAATTGAAGAGACGGTTGACATCAGCACCTATCTTAACTATTCCTACAGAGACATGAAACTTCAAGGTTTACAGTGATGCTTCAAAGAATGATCTTGGGTGTGTATTGATGCAGAATTGGAAAGTGATAGCGTATGCATCCAGACAGTTAAGAGAGTATGAGAAGAATTACCCAACTCATGATTTAGAGTTAGCTGCAGTGGTGTTTGCACTCAAGATTTGGAGACATTATTTGTATGGGGAACGTTGTGAAATTTATATTGATCATAAGAGTTTGAAGAACTTTTTCACTCAGAAAGAGTTGAATATGAGGTAAAGAAGATGGTTGGAATTGGTGAAGGATTACGATTGTGTTATCAATTATCATCCGGGAAAAGCCAATGTGGTTGTTGATGCATTGAGCCAAAAGGCAATACAGAGTGTAACTGCCATGATCATAAATCAGAAACCAGAGTTGCTTGATTTGCAAAGGATGGGTGTGGAGATCATTCAGGAAGGATCGTTGGAAGCAAGGATGGCAGCTCTGACACTTCAACCAACTTTGATGGATAAGATTCGACAGGGCCAACAGAAGGATAAGTTGTTTAACAAGATAAAGAATGATATCAGCTCTGAAAAGTCTTCTGACTTTCAATTAGGAGATGATGGCGTGATTCGTTATGGAGGTCGATTATGTCTACCTGAAGTGGATGATATTCGGAAAGAAGTGATGGCGAAAGCTCATTCAACACCGTACTCTTTACATCCAGGAGCTACTAAGATGTATAGAGATTTGAAGTCATATTATTGGTGGCCAGGGATGAAGAGAGATGCTGCTCGATATGTGGAGCAATGTTTGACTTGTCAGCAAGTCAAAGTCGAGCATCAGAGACCAGCAGGAACCTTGCAGCCTTTATTTATTCCAGAGTGGAAATGGGAGAATATCACGATGGATTTTATTATCGGGCTACCGAAGACAGTGAAAGGTCACGATGCCATTTGAGTTATCGTGGATCGATTGACTAAGCCAGCTCATTTTCTTCCTATTAGCTCTACGTATTCCATGGATCGTTATGCCCAGCTATATATACAAGAGATTGTCAGACTCCATGGAGTACCACTTATCATTGTGTCAGACAAAGATACGAGATTCTTGTCTGCTTTCTGGAAGAGTTTACATAAGGCGTTGGGGACACAATTATCTTTCAGCACAGCGCCACAACATTCTATCCACAAACAGATGGTCAATCAGAGCGTCCAATACAAATCTTGGAGGATATGCTCAGAGCGTGTGTGTTGGATTTTCATGGTCAGCGGAGTAAATTTTTGCCCTTGATAGAGTTCTCGTACAACAATAGTTATCATTCTACTATCGGGATGGCTCCATATGAAGCATTGTATGGGAGAAAGTGTAGATCTCCAGTACATTGGGATGAAGTTGGAGAAAGAAAACTTTTGGGTCCAAACTTGATTCGTGAAATGTCAGAAGCTGTTACACGTATACGAGAGAAGATGAAAATTGCTCAGGATCGACAAAAAAGTTATGCAGACAAACGGATGAGAGAATTGGAATTTGAAGTATGTGATCAGGTATTCTTGAAAGTATCTCCAATGAAGGGGATAATGCGGTTTGGAAGGAAAGGGAAACTCAGTCCAAGATATGTTGGTCCGTTCACTATCATTGAGAGAGTTGGCGTTGGAGTTACCAGCATCGATGTCTAGAGTACATGACGTGTTTCATGTGTCTGTGTTAGGAAGTATGTTCCAAATCCATCTCATGTTCTTAGACAGGAACCAGTTGAGTATGAAGATTTGAGTTATGAGGAAGTACCAGTTGAGATCTTGTGGCGAGAAGTGAAGAAGCTCAGAAATAAAGAAATACCATTAGTAAAGGTATTATGGAGGAACCAACTAGTTGAGGAGGCTACTTGGGAAAGAGAAGATGAGATGATAACTAAATATCCAGACCTCTTCAGGTAAGTAAATTTCGAGGACGAAATTTTTATAAGGTGGAGAGGATGTGATACCCGAGCTTCTCACTACTCATGTGTCAATATAATTTAATTTGTGTTATGTGCATTTTATAATTATGTGACAATTAAATGATAATAATGTGGCAATTATGTGAAAATTATTTTTATAATTTATTTATCTTTATATTTTATTTGACACATCTATGATAAAAATTGTGACAATATGTGAATATATGTGTGCATAAATATTTACGTGCATTAATTTAGATATATGAGTAAATTATTTTATGTGTATAAATATATTATTTCTTAATTATTAAGTATCACACGTGTTCTCGTAAGAATAATAGTGGATAGAAAAATGTATACATATGTATTATATCTTAGTTATTAAGTATTGCACGTATATTCGTAATGGATAATAATAATAATAATAATAATAATAATAATAATAATAATAATAAAAAGGAAAAGTTAGTAAAAAGAAAAGTTAGCTGCAATTGATGTGTTGGGTTGGCAGTAGTTGGAATGGTGCATGCATGACGGCTGGCAGCAGTCAAAATTGATTTTCATGTATAATTAAAAAAAAATTCGGCCACCTCCCTTTCCCCTTGCCTATATATATGGGGGTGGGGAATTCATCATCTCACACCCCAAATCAATCGATCGAGAGAAAAAAAAGAATAGAGATAGAGAGAGAGAGAAAAAAAAAAGAGAGAGAGAATGATAGAGGAGAGAAAGAGGGAAAGGAAGGAGTTCATGCCAGTGCCGGGACGGGAGATAGGAGATTAGTGATAGTTCTTCACGCGGTCTATAGTATTACTATTGTCGGAGTTCAGGTAAGTAGAAGTCCAACTACAATGCATAAACATGTTGTGTATGAATTATTTGTGATTAATATGTATGTCATTAATTATTTGTAATTAGTTTAATTACGTTATGAATTATTTGGGGTTAATTGGTGATACAAGTTGTGGATCTATGTGATTTGAAATAATATTATTGTCCTATATAGATCTATGGGATTGAAAATTGTTGAGATATATCTGTATGATTTGAGAAGATATTGGTTATAAGGATCTGTGTGATCCGAGATGAAGTTGTTATTCTAAAAAGGGATTGTGTGATCCAAAGTGAAGTGGTTATTTTATAAATGGATCTATGTGACTGAGGTGAAGTTATTATACTAGAATTGGATCTGTGTGAATTGAAGTTAAGTTGTTACTTTATTGTGATTAAATGTTGATATTGATATCGTAAATGGTTTATAATGCATATTTAATTGCCCTTATTGCATACCATGCATAAACATGAAAAGTGTTTTCCTCAAAATTAATAAGATATTAATGGTGTGTGCGGCCACTATATATGCATCTCTGTCAGGTTTCGAAAAAATCGTTCCCGACACTTTATTAGGGGTTCGGAAAAATTCTCCCCAATACTCTGTCAGGGTTCGAAAAAATTTATCCTCGGTATTATATTCAGGGATCGGAATCGATTCGACACTAAGTGTGTCTATTGAGCTCATTTGGGGTGCATATCATAAGTGTGTCGTGGGGATCCCGCAACGTGAGTAATTTTCAAAATAAAAGAGATCAACTAAAAAGATTAGGAAATAGGCAATAGAGAACTAAATGCATTTCCATGCATGATTTCTACTTACTGAGATTTTTGTCTCACTAATTTATGCATTGTGGGTAAGCATGTTGATAATTGAGTTTGTGATGTGATTGTGCAAGCTGTGGAGCTCCTACAGGATTTTGAGCGGATGTACATAAATGACGACCTGTTGGACTATACCGTGAATTTATTTTGTTTCCGCTAATATTTTGTTATGTCATATAATAAGTATTGTCACGAGTTTGTCTGGATTGAGGTGTTGTCAGAAACCAGTTACGTATGTTGAACTGGTGTAATGATTTTGATTATAAATATTTTATGTGGAAAAAAATTTTATATGCAGGTTTTTATAATGATGATGTTTATGTTAAATAGTATTTGAATTATAAGTTATGTAAGGTGGGTTGTGTCAATGTGATAATTTTTATAATTAAAAATGTCACTCCACTCAATTGATGAAAAGTGATATATGATATAAACTAATATTTTAAACAATTTATAGTATAAATGAAAAATAATAGCATTTTAAAATAAAAGTAAAAACATCTTTAATAAAAAGTGATAACTAATCACGAAAGAGTATTTCAGTAATAAAATAAAAATAATAATATTTTTTAAATAAAAAGTGATCAATAATCAAAGAAAAGTGATGTATTAAATATCTTACAAACAATTTACTAAAATAATAAAAGTGGTACATGATAAAGGAGATGATAACTGTTTATTTAAATTATTTTTTTGTTAACAATTCATAAGTTAAATAAAAAAAATATTACATTTTTAATATAAAGTGACGCGTCATCAATGTAATATGATGATATAACAATTCTATCTAACTAACAATTAATAATAATAATAACAATAATAATAATTAGTTGATAATATTTTTATTATAACTTATATTTAATCAATGAAAATTATAATATATATTCTTGTTTTATAAATTTTAAAATAAATTATTTTATAAATGGTTTATTATTATTAAAAATAATATGTACTTTTATTTTTTTATTTTTTTTTATAATTTGATATTACCAACCATTTATTTAATAAGCAAATATCGTTAAATTAATTAATTAACAGCAACATCAGCTATAATTATTACTAATTGACAACCAAATATGGCTCTTATTTCTTCATAATTATTTTTTACTTTAATTTAAAATATATTTAATTAAATAAATAGTCCATCTCCGTGGAACAATCTCACCTAAGTCCATCTCATATTTTATTATTCCATCAAGATTACCGCAATTAATTTTTGTTCATAGTCGAAATTATCGTTGCATTAGGTGAGGTAAAATCCAGAGCTTTAACATTCACAAATAAAATTTGTCTGAAAATACTATCACTTGAACACAAGACAAAGTTGGACAAAACTCCTTAGTTAGAAGAAACACAATTGTATCCTACAATAAAAATTGCACAAGGAATTTGAAAAGGCAGATCACACGAAAAAAATAGCAAACGCTTTTAAGAAGTGAATGCAAAAAGAAGAAGCTAATAACAGATCGATATTCAAACTCGAAGAGTATTTAGCATGTTTTCTTTCCCGGCACAAACTTGAGAAAAACCACACATTTGTAAAATTAAGATAACATGGAAGAGACCTCAAATATTATCAGTTGTGGTGAAAGAAGAGACCGATGATATGCATGGAAACCAATATCGACGTCTACCATCCTTGTGCCCATCATCAATCATAGCAAGACCTTCCTGTAATTATCCATCGGAGGATTAGAACCTCGTATACTTTGTTATGAATGAACTAGATAGAAGAAATAGCACCAATCTCTAATTACCTCTAATAAGGTTTCCAGGGCATCTGTTGCACGTCCAGAAGACCAAGAGAGTCGTCTCTGAACTTCATCAACAGTCACGAAGCCTTGACCCTGAAGAATCAGCAAGGGAAATTATCATATGAAAAGTAGCGCGAGTTTTCATACATGGTGGAATCCTCATGGCCACACGTAGGGCGGATTCCCACACCACCATCTCAATAACTTCAAGCCCAGATCAAATTCAGGCAAAACTCCATTATATTATGTTAAACTCAATAATAGAAGTTATAGGTATAGAAATAGTTACAAATTAGAAAAGGTAACTACTCCAAGAAAATTTCTAAGGAATGTAAAAGAGAAAAGTGATGCATGCGTCCAAGAAAATAAAGCTGCAACATATAGAAAAGGTCCAAAAGGAGAAACCTGAGCCAGCTCCAATATTTCATTGTGGTCTTTGTTCAGTTCTGTGGGAACAGATCTAACAAGCTTCTTTTTGCCAAGAGAAATCACCTCGAAACCATTACCAAGCACCTGTAAACAAATTTAAGTTTTTAACCACGTAAGCCACTGACAAATGCATGTAATACCATGCATAATCATTTTAGACGCTAATAGACGTTTAAAACAAAGTCAGAGGCCGTCCATAAAGTTAGAGGAAACACAACTTCAACAATTACATTGACATTAATGTCATTTAACAGTTAAGTACTAGTGCACTAGTCACTACAAAAAGTGGGTGTGGCTGAAGTCATTACCAGGAAACATCAAGTGATATCTCCCACGTCTCTATTTTAGCACGGTAAAGAACAGAACTCAGGCTATTGGGATCAGTCGTTTCATTCCCAAAAAAGCCACGCTTAGTGGGTTGAAGTGATAAGATGATTAAATTAGAATAATATTTCAGAGACACATGCCATTATTTTACAATAATAATTTATTATTGGAATTTTATGCCAAACATCCAATGACAATGATATCATATTCCTGAAATCTGAACCTTTTGGACTTTTTGATAGGAGCTTGGTGTTTCAGGAAGATGCGTTAGAGGGACTGCTGTAGAGAGGTGTTTACTTTTTTACCCCCCCCCCCCCCCCCCCCCACAATTTTTTCTTTTTCTTTTTTTTTTTTTTAGGTTTGGGATTTGGGGGTTGGGGGGGAGGGCGGAATTGCATGTCCAGGGAGGCAAGGTTGGTTAAGTTTTACAGAAAAGTTATTTGTTATTTTAAATAATCAAGATGTTGTCTGTTTAAAATTCATTGTGTTAGATTTAAGTGTAAAACAGCAATGGCATAACTTTATCATTTTAAAAACTAGGTAATAAAATGGAAAAGTGAGGTCATTGAAAAACATTTACTAAAGTTATTTGTGAGGAGTTCCAATAGCATGATGTGAAATTAAAAAAGAAAGATCATACTACCTTCAGCTTACTTATGGCACGTAGACAATCATCCTGAGAGATGGCCTCACGAGCGCCCTTCCTCCTTTGACCAAGCAGTTTACACAATTCTTCCAAGCTGATCAGACCTCCATTAATAGGTCTAGTGGCCAAGCAAATATCAACTATTTGCACCCCTGTCTAGACGAATAGATTCATTTCAGGTTAGAAGACAGAAAAAAATGCCTGTCAGTAAAGCAGGACTTGGAAATTGTAATCGATGAAAGGAAACAAATCATGCACTGCACACTAAACACTTGTCAAAATCAGACATATAATAGTGACAACAAAGAGCAGCAAATAATCAAGAGGTCTGGGACCAACCAAGTTCATAATAGAAGTCGCCAATTCCCAATAACTCCGCCCAAAAGCCTTTATTAGAGGCCAGAGGATCCACTCCAACTTTGGCACACATCTCATGAAACTGTGATCGGAAGGCTGGATTCTTGCGAATGTCATTCTGCCAAAGCCACAAGAACAATGTGAGAAGCTAATGCCAGTTAAGGAACAAAGGAATTGGAGAATGTATGATACTTTACTCAGACGAAGTAATCTCTACAGTTTGCTTGTTTATACCACGAAATTATATAAGCCAGAGATTTTTAGGACTCAAAAGATTAACTAGAATAATTAAATTTAAAATATTGAAATCTGAGAGCACAATTGTCCTTCGGTTCCTATACGATATGGAGTATTCATTTTCTTCACTGTAATTTGGATCCAACAAAGAATAAGCCGTAAAGGGAGATTGTTATGCGATAGTATTCAATCCACCTTCTAATTTTCACCTTATGTAATCCCAAAATTCAACAATAATGATAGGCTTCATTTTCATATATTTACAATTTCTAGATACAAGTCAGATGCAATAGCCATAACCGCAACCAAAAAACCTAGCTATATATTTTATCAGTTAAGCTATAACAGTTCGATTACATGGTCCCCCAACAAGCTAATACCTAATCCACCTCAAACAAACCCATGTTTACTAATTTTACAAGTGATTAAATTTAAAAAACAAATCAAAATAAAAACTTTTTTCCTTAAAGAAGCAACCAATTTCATGGTACTCCTAGGGCAGTTAGCAGACACGCCAATTAAATAAATGCTAGTTAATTCCTTGTGAAAATATCTATTGAACAATGCCACAATCTAAGAATTTAAAGTAACATACAAAAACGACAGAGAGAGATGACCTTATGTTTGCGAGCAAAGTCTTCTAGCTGAGAACGAAAAGTAGCGAGTTGCTCTTTCATGAGATCGGTGCGCAATTTCGCGACATTTTCTCCAAGTAGCCTATACTGATCCTTTAATTCACCAAAAAAAAAAAACCAAATCAGAACATAGGCAGATCACCATAAAACAGAAAACAGATGGATAGAAAGAGAAGGAAGAACCCTAGCAGCAGCGGCGTTCTGCAGGCCTCCGATTCCTGGTCTTCGCCTCATTCCAATATTCCGATACAATCCCGAATCGACGATCAACGACTTTCGACACAGACTTTACACCATCACAGTAGTGAATCTGGCCTAACAAAAGGAATTATAGTAATAAAAAATATGCAATTAATATATGAGTGAGGCTCTTGTGACCAGTGACACCACGAAGAATGCTGCTAAATCAACGGAGGAGAGTGGCCATACCAGACAAGCCGAGTGGCCGGGCTTAATAAGAAGAGGAGATGAGAAATTTTTTTGGAATTTTCTTATACTGAGCAGAGAAGAAGGGACATTTGCAGAGAGGTTAGCTTGAGGAGAACTTCTTAATTCCCTGTTATGATTTGATAATTTTAGAGAATAGTGACGAGTTATAAATTATTCATTCAGCTGCACATTTTCAGAATTTAACAATTCTTAGGTTTCACATGTTCTCTCAAGAATTAGGAATCCCATAAATTAAAACAAATGTGCACTTTGGACAATTTATCGAGCATTAAAATAGGTAAATTCTTCAAAAATCATGACAATTACTAATTATCATTTCCTCTAAATCAACTAACAATTTTCCCACTCATATCAACAATCAACTTTAACTTGTATGAATTGGTAAATCATTTGGGTTAGTTTCATAAACTTTCTTATCCTTCTTAAAGTAATTTGTAAGATAGCAGCTGGAAAAAAATCAATTTACTTGTTTGATTAACAAAGAGTACGGCCGCTCACCAGAGGTTGTCGGTTTAAAAGGGAAAGAGGTGCAGTAAACAGTGGAGAAACTCGGGGTGGTACACGCGCTAATCGAACGGCGTTCGTGGAGTGGAGACTGCTAAAATTGCAAGTATAAGGGAAAGTTAGATAAGGGAATCTTCCGTTGAAAACTTAACGTGCAAAGAAAGGATAATGAGAGAGTGGGAGAGACACTTGCACTCCCAGACAACCAGGTGGAAGCAGGAGGTTCCGCCGTTGTGACGCGTGGTGAAGGAGGAGCCAAAGAGTGGCGGGCCAAAAATTAGAGTTCCACGAACAGAAAAATTACTTCTCTACTCAGATAAGAACCCTAGAAAATCATACTCACAGACATTCAATTGTGATGCAATTTTGGCAAATCAATCAAGGGCACAAACAGACGACGATCATCTTGAAAACCCACATCAGACATAAGAAAATCAGGGAGAATAAAGACAATCATCTTGAAAACCCACATCAGAGATAAAAAAATTCAGAGAGAATAAAGAGTTTACCTGTTGGAAATGTTCAACTGCGAGGCACGAACAAACCAAGTCTGCCCTAAATTTGATTCTTTAGCGCTGGAGACGGTGAGCGAGCGGTGGAGAAGAAGAGAACGACTGCGTTGGTAAGAACACTTATACGTAGCTGTGATTATCCTGTGTACAATGGAGTCCCCGTGCCCTTTGCAATTTAACCCCTGGTCTCCCAGGGCACAAAAATTTTCAGATAAATATATATCTTTAGCTAAACAAGGTTAAATAATCAGACTGGCTCTGATATTTCATAATTTTTTGTTTTAGTGCCCACCCAAAAATAATTTAACTATCCGCCATTCTCTAGCTCCTTTTTGCCCAATTAAATAAAAAAGAAAAACCTGTCCACTCATTTTTTAAATATTCAAAATTTTGGCGTGGATGGAGGAATTTTGAATTTAACAACTAACCACTCTTTTTTTTTTTTGCCTAATTAAAAAATTAACTATCTACTCATTTCTAATTATTTAACATTATTTTATTATTTATTCATATTTGTTCATACTTTCGAAGAAAATATATAGTGCTCAATTTTGGTCGACTGAGGGAGTACTTTACAGTGTACTTATGACTTAATACGTGATTACGCATTGTGAATGGTTAATGATTAAGGAAGTGGTCACTGGTCTGTCACGTTATGGTGATGATAAATTTAAAAATATTTGTAAAAGTAATTGTTTTAACAATAAGTTCAAAATATATAATGATCGTCAAGTGATTAATGATTATGAGAAAAAGCTCTTGCTAGTTAGAGTGATCGGAAATACCTGATATTATATAGTAGTTGATACGTCATGCAGTAGAAATTGTAGAGCTCAGGTGATCATTTTTCACGTTTATTTACATAAGCCAAGTCGAGCTCAGGTGAGTCAGGTGTTTCCCAACGCATCGAGTTCGAGTTAAACAAATCGAGCTCGACCTTGATTTCTAATGGAGTTGAGTCGAGTATTACGAGCACGACAGAAGTGAAAGCAACAAAAGTCAACAAAGTAGCAGTAGTATCCAATCACTTCTTCTATCGGAAAATCACAGTATTAAAGCATCTCACCTTAATTTGTGATTTTGTCAACTAAACCATGTCAATGAATCAGTTGAAAACATTCCTCAGACGACGAAAATGTCTATAAGTTACAGCAATATCCTTTGGGAAAACTGCGAGATGGCAGTTTAGACGTTCATTTCTAATCTTTGTATCTAAAACTGTAAAACAGCTGGTCCTGACCAAAAATACAAGCCAGCTAGCTCTAATGCTATCAGTATAGGTTTTTCTACCACCTATGAAGTGTGTATTTTGATTTGAATGTTATCTCTGTTTTATGCTGACACTCCTGTAGCATCTTTCGGTATCAAAAATAAGCAGGAGATTGGGATGAAAGTGCACACAACCTGGATAAGGATGCCTATAAGAAGGTTGTCGAAATTTCCTGAGGAGATGTTGAGAATCGAAGCAAGCCAAGCGCCTCCAAATGAGCTCACAGTTGAACCAAAGTTGTTAATGGACATAAATAGAGCGAACAGGGTTCCTTCGATACCAGGTGGGCAGAGTTGCCCAGATAAGATAAGGAATGGCATAAACCTGAAATCACAAATTTCAACATGAGTGAATTGATGATTCCATTGTTTTATGTGGAATTGGCCTGGAACAATTTTATGCAAACAAAATTAAAATAACTTCGATACAAAAATTCCACACGTACTTGAACTGATTGATGCCATCTGAAAGGGCTGATCCGAAAAGAACCATGACCTTGTCAGATATTCCTAGTGAAACATGTGATCTCGACACCAGAACTCCATCCAGAAGACTCAAAATAGACAAACCAACATGAGCGCACCTGAATAAAATTTTGAGAGATCTAATTTATATGGAGCAAGATTCTGTTTTGCTGAAAAAGTTGAAGTAGAAGTCTAACAATGCACTTACATGAGAATCCTACGTAATTTCATTTTCTTCAAGTAACGATTATAGACGAGGGTTCCAAGCATGAGGCCTAACCACCCAACGACACGAGTTGTGCCCAAAAAGGATGCTTCCAATTTGAGAACTTCTGTCTGGTAATAGAACATAACTGTTGAGATGTTTGGGACAGTCACACGTGCAAGGAAAAACCAAGTCATAGGCCTACAGTCCGAAGAATGGATGAGCATCAAAACAAAATCTCAGTTTATAGCAGGAAGAGAAAAACAAAAGAATAATATAAATGAAGCCTCTATGTTAGACTACTGCAATTTCTGGAAGCAGCACACAGCATTAATACCAGTATTACCTCTCTCCCACTATACATTAATATCATGATCAAGGCCATGCTTCATATATATAGTTCGTGAAATGTTACTCTGTTGAATTCACAACAGGTAACAGTCATCATTCCACGTTCTTAGTGATATTACATTTAACATTCTACCATCTAATATATAGACAGATAACATACGTTCTTATCCATGAATCATGCCTCCAATACCAAACCCAAGAAAATTTAACCGCTCCAAGTAAATTACATAGGCAGCAGCAAAAAATCTATTAAATATCCCTCCATTCTCAAGCAAACGCAATAAACACATTCAATAAGTAATGTCACAGCAGTTACCTCAAAATGATTGGCTTTTTAAAAGCCTCAAACAAGGAGAATGTGGCTGTTTTCAAAGACTGTACCCATGTCCATGTGAATGATCGCTGATCTTTAAGAAACTGAGATTTCCTTGCAGTTTCTGGTCCTTGTTTTGAATTTTTCTGGCTCCTCTTTCGCCTTAGACTATTGTTTTTAAACTTTTCAACTAAAATACCATTCTGGCTTCTTGAAGTATCTTCATGGGAATCACTGCCATTTGTGAGGGTGCTAACATCTGAACTTGAGTAATCAGAAATTACTTTATCGCTCACAGAACTTTCCTTAACTAAACCACATGAAAACAGCTGTATGGCTGGTAAAACTGAAAAAAGTAAAAAAATTTGATCTATGCGTAAATTGTTAAGAGTGTGTCCCCCAATTAAGCTCCCCCATATTCCTCCAAAAGCCATTGCCATCCAGGATATGGACTGAAGATCACCCGCAAAAGATGCCCTGTTTAAGAGTAATTATAAAACTTAAAAATTCATTTTCGGAGAAGCTAAACAGATGACACAAACACACAGAGAGAAATGGCAGTTAGCATCAACCAAAAGTTCAAGCTTGACAATCATTCACCGATGACTGATGTCAAAAATCATACGACATATTTTATAATTGGAAATTTCACTTGTAACAATCCGTAAAGTGTCTTCATGCAATGTGATGACAATATTATTTCATCAATAAAACCAATCAATCAAGAGTTTGGAATCTGTATAGAAGACTAGTTCCAGGGTAAGAAAAGGAGATTGGATATCATCTGTAACATCTGTTTAAGATTACATATCAATCTCTTTCTACTTTTTTCTATTATATCACCTTATTGAAGTTTAATTGCAAATTTTCCATGCATAAACGTCCAAAGGTATGCACCCCTGGTCATGCTTCAACAAAATTCGCACTGTGAACTGTTACATTAATGGTAATCTAACAAAAAGAGTAATTTAGGCTTTACGATTGAGTTCAAAATTAAGTGAAGCTCATGTACTATAAATAAACCAGTAATTAGTTTCAAGACCTCATCTTTTGCAGCAACCATGTTTGACAACTATATAGATATGATTTGAAGCTTTTGAATCAAGGTCTCAAAAGTTCAGGACATAAATGAAAGTTGCAGAGGAAGGACAGAGCAGATCCTCACAGTTTGAAAACTTACTTCTCAGATCTTACAGCCTCAGCTATCATGGCATCAATCACAACATCAGCCATTGCAGATCCCAAATTTTGCAGTGTCAAAAGAATCATGAGAGGGGTTCTGGAGTTCCTTGAGTATACATTGATGCCCAAAATCAACCATGGAAAAAGGGACAGCAAAGTTGCAATTACCAAGTAAGGGATTCTTTTCCTTCCTTGAATTGGAACGCAATCTGACAAAATTCTGCAGAGCAAATCATCATAAATTTCTATAAAATGAGTAATAAACAAAGATAGAAGATTACATCCCTGACTTACATAAATGCAGTAAAATGATAAGAACCAGTGTGTTAAGTCAGACATAGCAAATGAAGATTCAATGAACATGAGAAGCACAAAATAAATCCATACCCATATAGTGGTTTGACACTCCAAGGGAAAAACACAATTGAGGTCACAAACTGGGATGCTGATGGAGATAGCTTTAGCTTGTCTTTTAGCTGATACGACACTGCAGTCCACACAAATGATCTGAAACCCTGGTTCAACAAAATCATTTTCCAAATTTAGGACCCAAAGAAAATACCTTCGATGAAATGTTGAAACCATAAGCATTTACTTAAGGGGTGTCAAATCTTCAGAAATACCAAAGATAATTAGAATTGTTGAAAATTAGATTGTCTTAATGTGAAGTAGTAAACTCCATATCCCAACTTATATTTAAAGGTAGAACTCACAATTCACTTGTAAAGTCATCTGATTAGCAACCAATATTTTCTACCAGAAAAACATATATTTAGATATTATCCTGAAAAAAAATATATGGATCTGGATTTTGCATCAGAAGCGAGAGAGATCTCAGAGACATGTTGATTATCATTTTATAAGCATCCATCAGTAAGAGAAAAAGTATAGCATGAAGGGTAAAAGCATTCACAAAAACAAGAAAAGACTAAACAGGAACAGTAGAGAAAATCATGTATAGAACTTCTTGTTAGTTAGACTAGAGACGTATACCTCAACAAACTCAATGTAATCTCCCTTGATTAATTTCCACGTATGACTAAATAACTCATGGTTGAGTGCATAATGCATATATATATCCTTTATTATAAAACAGATGTAAGATAACAATGCCAGATGCTGTCTCTTCTTTTTTTTCTCACTTTTTCTTCAGTATTTTACTTTACTCTGTCCATTAACAAAAACATAATCTATATTCCAATCACCAACAGAGTTTCGTTGGCAGCTAGCATTGTGATGCCTTAAATCTTGAACTTGTGTGGAAACCAATCAGAGCACAGATAGTAGAAAATCGTAACCAGTTCTTTTGTCAATTTTAAACGAGCTGATTGACTTAAAGGTGGATTCAGTTGGAATTTTTCTTCACAAGATCCACCAAAATGTGGAGTCTAGATAAACGAACAAATACATCATAGTCTCAGAATCTAAAAATCGATGAAAAGAACCTAAAACAAATAAAAAGCCCCTCATAACATGAATGTACACAAATTGAAGCCATAAGCTATCACCTACTCACACAAATCCAACACTCCAAACAATAATATAGCGACATCACTACATCTTTTCAAAAAACATAAAGATCACAGCATCGCATCCCTCAACTTCACATCAAACGAACAAGTGTATAATCAAAAGTCAATTGCAAAGACAAAAGAAGCGAATCAGGCGAACAAAAAGAAACTTGAAAATGGTAGTGTGGGAGAAGAACCTGGGTGAAGTAAATCAAGCAAACCAGCCATAAAAATGAGGCGCCAAATGCGATCCGCAATCGCTTGAACCACTGCATCATTTTTCCTCTTTCTGGTGGGGCGACGACGTTGAATTCACTTAGCGCCCCACCGCCGCGTCCGTCAACGATTTCACTGTTGTGGCGGCTGAGGGAAAATTTTCAGTTACATGTAGGAGTGGGAAGTTGAATTAGAGGGAGATTGCGTTGCGTATGCGTTACTTTCTTCGTTTAGATTTGAACAAATTTCAATAAATTCTCCGAAATAATCTTCTCCCTCTTCTCTCGTTCAACGGTTTTCTAGTTTGCGTTAACTCTATTCATACGCCCGGCTTATGTTTTTATTTTCTCATTTGTCGTGGATGTTACTTGTTGATTTTATTTTGGAAAATATTCCCCAATCCATGAATATTTGTTACTACATTTTTAGTAATTCACTCTACATTTTGGCAAAAATCCTGCACCTCCACGTCATGTACCCATGGAACACATGTACCCATGAAACACAATCATCTTCTCCATATTCTATTTAAACGTATTTATTGCTAGGGTCTAAATTGTAAAGGGGCACGAAAATTGCAAAGGGGTACGGGAGTCTTACTCTTTCATAGAGATCCACACAAAATATAATGCGCGTACATCACTACATTAATACAGTTACTCATCCTACATTAAAATATTATTTATCTCACCTCACAATACATTAAAATATTATATTGTATTCCTTAATTTTCGTACAAACAGTAAATATAACAACATTCATGGGACGGAGAAGTACGGGGAAGTAAAATATTACTCCCTCGTCCATCTTGAAAAAAGTGCATTTTACCATGTTAATTCGTCTCAATATAAGAGGTGCATTTTCTTAATGGGACCATACAAAAGAATTAATACTATTTTAGCATTAATATAATTACCCACTACATGGAGTATTAAAATACTTTCTCATCTAGATATTAAGAGTTGAAATAAGATGCACCAGGTATACCGATGCACCTAATTAATACTCCCTACATCCCTTTGATAAGTGTCAATTTTTTCATTTTAGTCCGTCTCATTACAAAATGTTTATTTCCTTTTTAGATTGATGTGACCCAACACAATAATATTATTATACTCAATCACTTACACATGGGCTTACACTCAACATTAATACAACTATTCACTACACAATAAAATATTATTTCTCTCACCTTATTATACTTTAAAATATTACACTCCTTAATCCACGTGCAAAAGCAAACGAACACTTATCAAGGGGACGGAGGGAGTATAATCCATTAGATTAAAAAACTAATAACCACCTTTGAATCAAAATTAAATAATAATTTTTTTTTAAAAAATAATCATACCCTTAATAATAGCCTAAATTCTTAGATGCACCGGTACACCCCATAGAATAACCCAAAAATTAAATATTATATTTTTTTAATTTATATGAAAAGAAGCAAATACCTTTTTCAAGGAGACGGAGGAAGTGATATTATCATTCATGTGAATTTGAATGTGAAAATATAGTCATGTCTCATCATAATGGTTACTTTTTTTTTCTTTTAACAAAAATTAAGGAATACTCTTGTATTTTAATGTGTAGTGTGAGTCGAAAGATAACATATTTTAAAGTAAAGATTTGAGTGAAACTGTCTCACAAAATAACTTTCGTGAGACGGTTAAGAAATAATAACATTATAATGAAAAATAATACTCAATTGATGAAAAATGGTACTCTTGTAGTAAACAATTTCAAGAATAATTTATGGTATAGATAAAAAGTGACAAAAATTTTAATATATATTTGCATGTTTATTTTAACTTATTTTTAAATATAATATAATAAATTAAATTATGAATTATGTTGAGGGATTATAAAATACTCATGATTATGATTTTTTTTCTGTTAACTATATTTTTATTTGGGAAAATGTGTTAAAAGTAATTATTTTCAAATGGATTACATTTTTCTATCAATTCAAAATTACATACATATTTTCTACGCATTTTGTACTACTCATGCTAAGAATAATTCTATCTTTGGTGATCCAAAATTTATTTATTAGACTCAATTTTTATTTTATTTTATTCAATCTATATATTTTTTGTTTTATTATTATTTTTCTCTAAAAAAATACTCAACCTAACTTTTATATATTTGTTTCAAGATTTTTTACTCTATTCGATATATATTTTTTGGATTTTTAATGATTCTATTTAGCCCATTTTTTTGTTTATTTTGCCTATATTTTATATATTCCACCCAATTTTTACTTTATTCGGCCTATATTTTTTGAATTTTTAAAATTAGTCGATGAGAATACAATGCATCTCTATTCAACTTATCTTTTTGTCTATCAAACCTGTCATTTTTGCCTATTCGGCCTAGCTATTTTCAACCTACAGCCTACTTAATCTCTTTTTAACTCATTTATGTATGTTTGACCATCTCTTTTTTTTTTTTGTAAAAAGAAAAATTACTTTTCTTTCTATAGGATAATTACATAGGGATTTTGGATAAAAACAAATAAAAGTGAGTAGAAAAAATGTGTTTCTATTTAAATATGTTTGGAAAAATGTTTAAAATAGTTTTATTTTATCCCTATTATTTTAAAATGAATTTTAAACTTTGTAAAATTATTTAAGAGATTACACATTTGAGCGATGATTCATATAACATTATAAAATATAGTTAGAAATATGTAACTTCAATAATTCGATTGAGTATTAAACCGTTGCCTCAACCGATTCGATATTCACTCCGATTATAGTTGACATTGATTTTAACAAGCCTCTACGAGCCTAATAATACAAATCGCTACAAAAAGACATGCTAAATTTAGAAGCATATTTGGGGAAAAGAAAACAGAGGGATAAAAAAGCAAAAACCTAACTGCAATATTCCCAGAAAAAGTAAAGGCTTTTTTTCTTCCAGGGCTAAGGTTTCCTATCACCTTGCCCTGAGATTCTGGATATTATGTATACACAACCTTATATCAAATAAAGCATTCATTTATAAATCAAGATTTTGCAAAGGGGGAGGTTGAGAATTGGGAAAAAGAAGGAAAAATGAGAAGCTGTTTCTCATGTTCTTGTGTTTCAGATAAATCTTCTGCAATTTTAGCCCAACAAACCATCCATGCAAAGTCTTTGAAGAAGAGCGTTCAAGAATACAAGAAAACAAGACGTCTCTCCTCTTTTGCAAATCTATCCATCAGAAGTGGTATGCATTATGCATATATACATAATACATACAGATATATACATCATATAGAGAGAGGGATTGCACGTATATATCTATTCTCATCAATTCTTGGTCATATTTTGTGTTGAATTTAATTGAAATGCCTTGGAAGGTCATGCAATCTTGAACATTGGATGATCATGTTGCCAATCTTGAAAATTTTATGTTTATTTATTTTTTTCCATATGGGGTTTTGGATTTTTGGCCAAGATTGAGGAGAACACAAACTCAAGTGGCAATTACATGTTAATTACTATGATGAATGGCAGATCAAAGCAAGATAAGGTACATATCTAATGAGATAGAGAAGCTGGGAAAAGGCAACGTAAGCGCGGAAGTTTTCGCGTACCATGAGCTTTTGGCCGCCACTCAGCACTTCAATCTCAAGAACTTGATAGGTGAAGGTGGTTTTGGGAGGGTGTACAAAGGCCACATTCTGCGAAAGAACATTGTAATTCTTCTAATCATGCATGTTCTTCTTGTTTTAAAAATGCATGCATGCATGCATGATGTATGTAATTATGGTTGTAATGTATGTTGATGATGAGCAGGATGTAGCAGTGAAGCAGCTTGACAGAAATGGCTTCCAAGGAAACACAGAGTTTCTAGTGGAAGTTCTGATCTTGAGCCTTCTTCATCACCCTAATCTTGTCAACTTGGTTGGATATTGTGCAGAAGGGAATCACAGGGTTTTGGCTTATGAGTACTTGCCAAATGGCTCCTTGGAAGATCACCTCCTTAGTATGCATCATTATATATCTTATTCATTTTCACTCATTATTAATTGCACTGATTCTGAATTAATACTCAATCCTTTTTTTTACCCCTCGTTTGGATGTTTTATTACACACGGTTTTACATACTCGTTAGATAAGTGATTCGTAAGGTAATAAAAGGAATCCAGACTTTGCTGGTTTTCCTTAACTATTTTCATTTCTCTTACGTATCACTCGCGTAACATGTAAAATATAACATCTGTGTAATATAACATTTGATCCATTTTTACCCATCTTTTGTGAAAGAATTTTTTTTTTAAAAAAAAAAAATTTGCTTTTTGGGCAGATTTTCCCTTTTGATAGGAATGAAGGGATCTAATCTACCAACAATATTGAATAGGGATATAAATGTAGTGGGATTTATTATGAAGGGTATTGATGTCATTTTGAGTTAAAAAGAGTATTTCAAATTGTAGGTGTGTAAAAAGTATAGTATTATGAATTTAATTATAAGTGAAGATGCTAACAATTGTGCTAATTATTCTTGTGTGAAGATTTAAGTCCAGATCAAAGTCCTCTTGATTGGAACACTAGGATGAAGATTGCTCGAGGGGCAGCAAGGGGGCTCGAGTACTTGCACGAAGAAGCTAACCCTCCGGTTATATATCGAGATTTCAAGGCATCCAACATACTTTTGGACGAAGATTTCAACCCGAAACTTTCAGATTTCGGGCTTGCTAAACTTGGTCCTATTGGGGACGAGTCATTTAGCTCCACGAGGGTGATGGGAACGTACGGCTATTGTGCCCCCGAGTATGCGTCTCGGGGCCAATTGAGTGCAAAGTCGGATGTCTACAGTTTTGGTGTCGTTTTTTTGGAGATAATCACCGGAAGAAGAGTCATTGACATTTCAAGACCCACTGGAGAACAAAATTTGATCACTTGGGTATGTTTCTAGCTTCACATTTATATATGATCGAAATTATAAACCTACTATCTTGATTTAGTATCCCAAAAATATGATAATTACCTATTTATGTCCTAATTAAAAGATACAACTTAATAATTAATCAAACCCAAAAAAAAAAATCAAGACAGAGTTAGCCATTTTGGGCACGGGATATCATGTGACACTTTGGTGTGACATCTCCTAATAGAATGACACGTAGCAGGTTGAATCAATCCTTACCCTAAGGGTTTATGGGTTAGGGTATAATATCTCTCATCTCTCCTACGTGTCGCTCATTTAATGGAGTGGCACAAGAAATGTCACACCAAAGTGTCACAGAAGATCCGGACCCGCCATTTTGTACAAAACTTCATTGTTAGTTGATGATAAGTACTTAATCACAATTAATGCTATCATGTCTTATATATTTGGGTGTAAAATGTAAATTACGTTTTATGGGTTACAAGGTTGCAAAATAATACACATGAGAGAGATAAAATCTAAACATATGCTCTTGACACTTATATGAGATGTTTTAAGCTAAAATATCACTTATCCAATAATATTTCACACAGAGATATAACATCAATATATACTAAGATTAAACTACTCCAAGACTCCAAATACATATGGACTTGAAATACCCAACATTAACTATCCTATTGATCTTTTGAGATACAAAATCAATAAAATTCATGTACTTTTAAAATTGTGCAACCTGCAAGATGATTATAAATCAGGAAATACCATACTATATATATATATATATATATATAATAAAGATTGGTGTGATTGTATGGATAAAAATTGGCAGGTAGAACCATTGTTCAAAGACAAGAAGAATTTCCATTTGATGGCAGATCCACTGCTTAATGGAAACTACCCAGAAAAGGCACTCTACCAAGCTCTAGCTGTTGCAGCTATGTGTCTCCAGGGAGAACCCTCCATTAGACCTGTCATCAGTGATGTTGTAACTGCACTAGACTATCTATGCGACGACATTAGCCATGTCGAATATGATGACGATGACGATGATGACGATGACTGTTGTTATGATGAGGATGAGAACAGTAATAATGATGATGATAACGACGCCGACAATGATGAGGAGGAGGAAGGTCATAATGATGATAAATGCCCCTAAGTAATCAATGTTGTTTTTTGGAGAATTTTATAACATGAAATCTGTAATATGGTAGAGAGTTTATTGTTTTGTCAAAACTAACTAATTATTTTGCAACACACTTTTTGAAATTATTAATTGAATAAATTTAATTATGCGCAAAATATTATCAACAATGAGTATTGAATTTAATATAGTTGCCCAGAATTTAAAATCCATCTAATTGATTAAATTTTAATTTGGGGGGAACTCTACAACACAAATGTAAGTATTCACATTGAATAGAATAAAAATTCAAAAATTTAAGTCGAATTCTATTTCAAAGAGATGAGCATTTAAAATTTTGCAAGAAGTATACAAATTCATCTCAATCATACTAATACAACAAACTTACTCCAGAAAGAAGATATAATTGAAGAGATCAAAAGACATCACTAAAGTTGATATGCGAGAAAATTAAAACTTGGTGAAAAAACATTATTTCTTTAAAAACTGGAGAATGAATAAGTTCTTTAGCATTTGAATACTAGAAGAAAGTTGGTGAATAAACAATACTCAGAAATTGGAGAATAAATACTAAGCTGTTAATTATAATGCACGGATGGGTATTTCTCATACCTAGATTCTTAATTATCAATAAAATCAAATCAAATAAGTGTGGGTATTTCTCATACCTAGGATGTTAATTTTCAATAAAATCAACTCCATTCCAAAAATAATAATTAAAAAAAAATGAAAACTTTACTTTTATTTTATAGTTACATTCACAATTCTTTTTAAAATAATATTATTCTCTGCTTTCAAAATAATAATACATTTCATTAAAAGATTATTATATATTTATAATCGGATAATTTTAGATTTTTTTCTTTAACTTAGTCAAATTAGTCGGAAATCAACTCGAAAGAAAACTTACACAACGCAATACCATTGTGATTAAAATTAATACCAAGAATACATATATTGATATGGGATTAAAAAATTCAAACGATAAATGAGACGTATAATTTCAAAACGAATAATTTAATCCATATGGAAATTTGAATTTTTAAGGATTGAATAGTAAAAAATTAATTCGTAAAAAAATTGTACTATATTAATGCTAACTTGAAGAATAAAGAGTATGGGTATCTCGTGAGCAATGTTCAAGAGAGAACGTCTTACAATATAAATTTTCTATTCTTTTAATTAAATTATTATTCTTAATTGAAGATGTTATAAATTTTTGATTATATTATGATTTTCCATAAAATAATTAAATTATGGTTATTATTTTCATTAACCAATAATTTACAAGATAATTTTACACAAATTTTTGCCTAACAAGATATTATCATTAAAAAAAACTATATTAAAAATTTATTTTAATCTTAAATTCACCTTTAGACATAATACTTTCCTTTATCTTCATGCATTTAATATATTTTATATTAAAAAAAGGTTAATAGCAAAAAAAATTATAAACTTTACCCTATTGCAAAGTAATCTTATTTTAAATCACAACATTAAGTATTGTTTGAAAAAAAGCTGCCATGTGATTGAGGAGATGATGAGCGATAAGGATTTATGTGAAAAATGTGCAAGAAAAAGAAGGAAATGGTGAATTAAGAAAAAGATGAAAAGAGCTCAAGCACAATGTATATGCAACTTCAATAAAAAGAAAAATGAGCAAAATAACAAAAATATGCTCAAGGAAATCAGAGCAAGAGAAGTAAGCATGCAATCAAAAGAAGCTCTTCTCAATTTTGTCCAAATGTAATGAATTTGCGAAAACTGAAAATTTTTTCAATCTGTATAATTTGCAAAATCTGGAAAATCCTTCAAAATCTTTGAAAATTGAGAAATCGTTCAAATTAAATGATTAGAAAAGAATGGTAATGCTAGGAAAGTGGCGGCGATCTAATCATCTACAGAACGAAGAAGATCATGCCATCTGATGCTACAAGAATCAGAGTGCGGGAGCTACGGTAGAAGATTTGAAGAAGGTGTTGGACAAGAGAGATAGGCTGAAGGAGGAAAGCTTGAATGCTATATCATCCATGAAAGATGACTTGAGAAAAGGTTGATTGAAGAGATGAGTGAAGTTACTAGAAAAAGAACCGTCGAAAAGTGTCAAATTTAATTTAATACGAAAAATGTTAAATAAACAACACAATAAAAGTTCAATTATACCATTAAAATTAAAATTCAACTTTAAAAATAAAATAAATAGAGGGGATTAGAACATGTACTAAACCTTCTCTTATACTTACCAATTAATTTATATAATCGATTTTTTTTTAAATTTTGGGCGTATCAAAAGAGTTTTTTTACATGTATATAGATCCAACCAACAGAATCCATATTAAAAAACGTTTCAGCTATTTAAAGCTAAAATAAGCTAATGGAAACTATCTGTCCCTCTCTCTTTGGATATGTTTTTATGTGAAATACAATAATGTATATTAAGTAATGTATATATTTATTTTCGTAAATGTATTTTTTTTACAATATATACATTAATAAGTTACAACTTATACACTTGCATATAAAATTATTTACACTTAAATATTAAAATATATACATTGGGATGTATTACATTTCATACTAAAATGTATAACATTTTATATTAATATGTATAACATAATTAAATAAATATATTAATGAAAATATTGAAAAAATAATATCAATATTGTTTAAAAAAAATACATTTATTGAAAAAAAAATAAATATATTAATGAAAATATTGAAAAAATAATATCAATATTGTTTTAAAAAAATACATTTATTGAAAAAAATATATACACTATTAAATTACAACTAATACAATTTTTATATATAAAGTTAATAATATATTTTAGAATAAAAAGGTAATACATTTATATGATTAAAGTTAATAATACATTTTAAAATAAAAAGTAATACTTTTATATGATTAAATATATACACTAGAAATTTCACACAATTTCTAACCATCATTTCTTTTCAAAAACAATTGAATAAATTGGAGAAATGAAAAACAATCAATTAATTACAACCTTTCAAACACAAGCACCTTATGTGAAAAAATGCGAAATTATAAAAAAAAAAAAGAAATTGAATCTACGAAAAAATATGAAGAATCAGATCTGGTTTCACCATTGGAAAAACAATTATATAATCGTATTGATATTGTAGATCCAAATATATTGTCCACGGTAGTGAAATAAAGCGGTTAGCGAACAAAGCAACCTCGTTGTCCTCCATAGAACAGATTAGATGTTAAAGAGAGAAAGGAAAGAGTTAAAGAGAGAGCGATTAGATAGAGAGGCTTAGAGAGAAAGAGGCGAGATCAAATTATGACCCATATGGATTGAAATTATTATTTATAGTCCGGGTCACCGAATCAAAATTGATAACCTTAACAAATTGACTACGGTAAACTTTGCATTTCCATAGAACAGATTAGATGTTAAAGAGAGAAAGGAAAGAGTTACGGAGAGAGCGATTAGATGGAGAGGCTTAGAAAGAAAGATGCGAGATCAAATTATGACCCATATGGATTGAACTTATTATTTATAGTTCGGGTCATCGGATCAAAATTGATCAACCTTAACAATTGAGTACGGTAGACTTTGTCTTTCATTTATATTATAAATTGTTTATAAAATAATATTATTACTTATTATTAATTTAATATCACTTTTTTTCAATATAAAAATTATTAATTTAATTCGGTCCCGTGAACATCGCACAGCATTGAGTACTAAAGATTTTTGGGTGCAACTAAAAAAATTTCAATTTATTTAGGTAAAGAGTAAAAGAAACAAAATATACATGTGGCAAATTGCGCACAAGGGCTAATATATTTCGTCTTCCTTCTCTCTCCAACTCCAGCTTTCTCTCTCTACAAACGCATGTGCCCTCTTCCACCACCTCCACACTCTCTGACAAACAAACGATAAACCCTGTAAAACCGTCTAATTTACAGTACCCACTTAACCACTTGAGATTATACTGTATGTAATTTTTAAAAAGGATTATCAAAACGGCAGCTTTTCGTGGTATTGTTACTAAAACAACTAGCCATAAGCTGGGTAGAGGAGTTGCAGTGGCGGCTATGGCGAAAATGGGGTTCTCTCCTCAAACCACCCCTTTCAGGCCTTCCTCTTTTTGCCCCCCCTATTTCTGGTTCTGCCGTTCTTGCACTCACTTTTACTCGTTTTCTACTTCGGCCAGAGTTTTCTGCGGGTACAGCTTCTCACTCAACTTGTTTTATGCTTTATGAGTTTGTATGGTTTCTTGATGTTCATCCTCAGTTGCTATTTCTTGTATGAACGGAGTTTGATATAAGGGTTCTGCTTAGTTGTTGTTAGCCCTGAGGGTACTTTATTTCTCTAATTGTTTTGTTGTTTTTAGGAATGTGGTTATTTGGTCTGGCTATTACTATTATGGCTGCAAGTTTGTCAATTTATATAAGTTTCGTTGTATTGATTGTGGATTGAGGCATCTAATGAATGATTTTGTTAATGTGGAAAAGTATAGTTTTGGTATGGTGTTTTGAATGTTGATTTACTATTCATTCTGCTACGCTGTTTTTCGAACACTGGCTAATATCTTTTACAGATTGGAAGATAGAGACCCCAAAAATGCGAGGAGCCTTTCGTTTAGTGGAGCTGTCACTGCTGATTTATGTCAAATAAACCAAAGATCAAGACCATTTCAGCGGAATGAAGGTAGAAGTGATTTTAGCTATCAGTGGGGACAGCCTTCTTTACATAGAGAGGTGAAAGGGAGAGGGGAAATTGGTAAAGAAATTCTGTTCGGAGTAGGACATACTGCTGAAGATTGGGGTAGAGCTACTGAAGAATGTAGGAGGAACAAGAGACTATATGCACTTGGAAATAATACGTCTGCAAATTTTGAGACAATTCCAGAAGAAGATACGACACAACTTGCCAAGCTTGGGATGACTAAGGTTGTATTATATTCTTGACATTAGAAAGCCTATAATCTTTTTTTTTCCCATACTTTCTGTTTACCTCCATATCTGACAATACCTTTTGATCATGTGAAATTTTTTTATTTTCAGTATGAAGGAGAAGGGAGTGCATTAAGCAGGAGGAAAATGGAGCATACTGGAAATGTTAGACAATATGGGCTTCATGTTTCCCAAAGTCAATTGTCTCTTGTTCAGGTTGGATCTTACATAGTTCCAAACACGAATGATGATGATAACAAGATGGTGCTGGAGACACAGTTTGTAAAGAAAGATGCTAAAATTAATGGATTGGGAATTAGGAAACATCCAGGTCCCATCACTGACCAGGATTATGTACTTGAAATTAAAGAAACTGTGTCTGATGATGGTGATAGTTTTATCGAACCTCTGAGTGAGCAAATTACTGCTCCTAAGTGTTCAGAGTTACACGAGAAGCTTAGTAAGGTCTATGACAAGGTTCTTGTGGTTGATAGCATCCCTGCAGCTAGGGAAGTAGTTCGTATGCTTACCACTCAATACAGAGATTTAATTCACGCGTGCGATACAGAAGTATGTTTTTTGGGCATATTGTGAATTGCTTATAAGATATGTTTCTCATATTTTTTAACTCTGATAGCCATTTTTTTCTTTTCTACGTGTCATTCTGATTACCATAGGTAGCAAACATTGATGTTAAAGAAGAAACACCCGTGGACCATGGGGAACTTGTATGTTTTAGTATATATTCTGGTCTAGATGCTGATTTTGGTGATGGAAAATCCTGTGTCTGGGTGGATGTACTTGATGGAGGTGGCAAGGATCTCATCAAAGAATTTGCACCATTTTTTGAAGACCCATCTATCAAGAAAGTAAATTAATTTATTTTCATTATTGGCTTAAAACTTTTTCTGCTCAGTTAGACCTCTGCAATGGATTATTTATTTAACCAACCTTACCAAACTGTCATAGCTTTTAACATCATCAGGTGCTCAAAATTTGGAAATATAATCAGAGCCTTTTTGCTTTTCTGTAGGTGTGGCATAATTATAGCTTTGATAATCACATAATAGAGAATTATGGGCTTAACCTTTCTGGTTTTTATGCTGATACAATGCACATGGCTCGATTGTGGAATTCTGCTAGGCGAACAGAGGGAGGGTATTCCTTGGAAGCGCTTACAGGCGATTCCAGAATCATGGGGGATGCTAAAAGTGGTCTTGGTAAAGAAGTGACCGGGAAAGTGTCAATGAAGAACATCTTTGGCCGAAAAAAGTTAAAGAAAGATGGATCTGATGGAAAAATAATTACCATTCCACCTGTTGAAGAGCTACAGCGAAATGAGAGGAAATTATGGATTTGTTATTCTGCTTTAGATTCTATAAGCACTTTGAGGCTGTTTGAAAGCCTTGAGAATAAACTTTTAAGAACCCCCTGGTATGTTAATGGAGTACGCAAAGGGTCTATGATGGACAACTATAAAATATATTTATGTCCATTTGGAGAGCTTCTTGTTGAAATGGAGAAAGAGGGAATGCTGGTTGATCGTTCTTACCTTGCAGAAATTGAAAAGGTTGCTAAAGCAGAGCAGCAAGTAGCTGTTGATAGATTTCGCAAGTGGGCATCAAAGTATTGCCCTGATACAAAATACATGAATGTGGGAAGTGATACACAGTTGCGCCAGTTTTTTTTCGGTGGTATCGAAAACAGGTAGTACTGATGTTCTGACTCTTTAAGTTGGTGGACCTTCTTGCAGGGTTCAGCAACACTTTAGCTTCTTCGTTTTTGTGGTATCCTTTTTGGCTTATGTAACTCGAATATACTTTCACTTTTTAGGGGTCTTGCAAAGGGTAGGGTGTGTGTTTAGAGATAATAAATTCACAGGAGCAGTTGTTAAAGTGTCAACAATTAGCACAATTTTGGCCCATGCTGTTGTAGGCAACATAGTTGTGAGCCTTAAAATTGAATCATGATATGTTTCTTTACTCCTTGCAGAGATTTTTAGAAGTCAAGCTACTATTTTTCATTGCAGCTAACACTTAAATGAAGAGATGGCTCATTCTTTTACTGTTCCTTTGCAGCACAGATCACTTCATCCATGAAACTGAAAGTCACTTTTATTTTTATCATTCTGATTGGCTATACACTTATGTTCCTTTTAATTTATTCACAGAAAGTACACAAATGAGTTTCTTCCGGTGGAAAAGGATTTTAAAGTTCCCAATGTAGATAATATAATTGAAGAAGGCAAAAAGAAACCTACAAAATTCTGTAAAATCACATTGCGTAAACCTGATGGTGTTAACATTGAGACTGATAAGTACACTGCAAGTGGTTGGCCTTCTGTTAGTGGGGATGTTTTGAAGACTCTTGCTGGGAAGGTCTCTGCTGACTTTGACTTCCTGGATGAAGAAAATGATGAAGAAATGCCAGAAGAAGTGACAGAAACTGTTTCTAAGGATAATGGAGCAACCCTAAAAGGCACTGATGTATCTGCTTATGGAACCGCTTACTCAGCATTTGGTGGTGGACATGCCGGAATTGAAGCGTGTCATGCCATTGCTGCTTTATGTGAAGTTTGTTCTATTGACTCACTGATATCCAACTTTATTCTACCCTTACAGGTTATTTTCTGCTACACTGGACACGTTATGTGTATGTGATTTGGAATATAATTCACAGGTTTTAAAGTTGTCACACTTTGGAAGGATAAGCATCCTCTTATCTTTTTTGGGGGGATTTTTAGTTATATGTTACATTAAGATTTCTGTTTCCTGAACCTTCATAAAATATTGCTTTTCTTGTTGGGACGTTCTAGAGAGCTTTGGAAACCTTATTTGCATGGATTTTGATCTTCAGTCGTTGCACATATGAATAATTGTTGCATTTATAACTAGGATAGAGATAGGGAAACTTCTAAAAATTTTATCCTCATCTTTCATTGTTTATCACAGGGAAATGACATAGCAGGCAAGAATGGGAGAATCCATTGTTCATTAAATATTAACACTGAAACTGGGCGATTGTCTGCGAGAAGACCTAATTTACAGGTTTGCCAATACCCTTTTTTCTAGTCTTATCCAAAGGCTGTATCTGTGCTTTTACCAAAATCAACTTGTAAATTGCAACTCTTGAACTGCTCAGATATTTTGGTTGTTGGTGTCTCATGTTGCTTACTATTGACTTTTATTTAGTAATTTACAAGAGATATTTTACTGTCTTGTGAATTGCTTGGTTCTTAGAGGCTTACCCTAGAGATCTATGCAAGTGTATACAAAGTGGAGAGTTTGACCCTATTTTCCGAAGTTGTAGATTGGGGAAGCAGTTATAATGTTCTTATTTGAAGAATATATAAATACCTTGTACCATGTTGTGATTTGCAAATCTTCTCATAAGAATTTCATGATAGTGAAGAGTGCCATAAGCTGTTAAGGATTACCTGAGCCTTTTCTATGAGCATGTATTATCATGTCCTAATGTTGAAGGTTTTCAGCACATTCTCTGGAAAATTAGAGTTTGTTCAATTCTAGGCAAAATCTGAGGCCGATGGATTGATATTAGACTTAAAAGGGATGTTGTAGTTTCTCCAGTATTGGTGAGTTTTTTACTCCAAGCTTGGAATTTAGAAAAGGTGATTATTAGCCAGAGCTAGGAGAAAACAAAGGAATGAAGCATCTATATCAAGACATATCGCCTAAAGAAGTATTTTAATTTATTAACAAGTGAAACTTTGCTTGAGAACTTATTAGTTCTTACATATTTGGTTTAAAAATATCCTGATCAAATAACAAGTACAAAGTTTTTATTTTTATATATTAAGCTTTCCCTTTGAACTATAATCCTTTTTGTTCTGGAATCTAGAACCAGCCAGCATTGGAGAAGGATCGTTACAAGATTCGTCAGGCATTTGTTGCAGCACCTGGAAACTCTCTAATAGTTGCTGATTACGGACAGGTAATGACTTGAATCCTCCTGACACATCTATTCTTTCTTGCTTTAGGCAAGCTTAAACAATTATGCTAGTGTATTATTTTGTTTCTGATTATATGTTTACTGAATCAGTTAGAACTTAGGATTCTTGCTCACCTGGCCAGCTGTGAGAGCATGCTGAATGCTTTTAAAGCTGGAGGAGACTTTCACTCTAGAACTGCAATGAACATGTATCCGCACATTCGGGATGCTGTTGAGCGGAAGAAAGTGCTTCTTGAGTGGCATCCTGGATCTGATGATGACAAGCCTCCAGCCCCATTGCTAAAGGTTTGCTCTTGAAAGCTTCTGTTGGAAGTGACATCATCACTTTTTTGTAGAAACAACAATCAATATCAGCAAGTAAAGATTGTGGTTTTCCTACTACATACTATTTACATTAAGAAAACTATTAATGTGGAAGCAAATTATAGGCTATTCGAGTCATGCTACAGGACTACTAAATGAGATGCATATTAGAGGAATTGGCTAAAGAACTTGACAGACCGTTTTGTATAATTCGGGAAAAACTTTGTAACTTCAGTCTCCGGTTGCTGGCAATTGGTTTTGAGGCAATACTCATGGCTCTGGTTGTGAAAAAATATGATAAAGAATTATTTGAAATATTGGTAGTTAAGTCCAACATGTGCAGGTGCTGCCTATAAGCTTATAATTTCAAAACCTTGGATTAGTCTCCTGAAGAACAGGCATTGCCACATCCATTGGGCGACAAATTTATGGCTGCACATAATTTCCCGTATCCAGTGATTGCTAAATTACTAATTATTCAGTTTATTGACCTCATTCCATGAACTTAACACTGCCATAATTCACAACTTATTATTGTACTCGAGCTTTTACTGTTACACCTGCCTTCAAAAGAATGACTTGCCTCAGATCATATGTAAACATGTCTAGCAATGTTTTGGTTTCCTACCTTGACTTTGGATCCCCTAACCAAATCAGTTCGCCTGTCCAGTATAAAATATATGGAGCCCTACAGTTTAGATAGAGAACATTATGCATTCACTAGTATATTGCTTTTCTTTCATCTTGTTGGTGGTAGATTATTGCATATTCATCAGAATAATGGTGCATATCCAAGCAATTAGTTAGCAGTTGAGATATGGTAGCATTGTAGAGCATCACGTAGTCTGTGGTCTCCTGTTAAGCTATGCAACTCACTTTGTTTGCTGATTAGCTAAAGTTTTCTATCCGTCCTTAAATTTCTGCATCTTTGGAATTGATAGCAATTTTAGACTTGGTACAACCTTTTGCAGTTTGCTTTTAATTAAGTGCTAACTAATCGAGACTTCACGCATAACTTAATTACAATTTCAGGATGCATTTGCCTCTGAAAGAAGGAAAGCAAAGATGCTTAACTTTTCCATTGCATATGGGAAAACTACCATTGGACTTGCCCGGGACTGGAAGGTATACTAGTGCAGGAGGATTTTCAATTGGCGGCAAAGGTTATATTACTGTTTGTGTGAATGCTATGTGTTATTAGGTTTCATGCGAGGAAGCTCAGGAAACAGTTGACCTCTGGTACAGTGATCGAAAAGAAGTATTAACTTGGCAGAAACAACGTAAAAAAGAAGCGCGTGAGCTTAAACATGTATACACGTTGCTAGGTCGGGCACGTCACTTCCCATCACTATCGAATGCCAGCAAAGCACATAGAAATCATATAGAACGTGCTGCAATCAATACTCCAGTGCAGGTGCCTGTTGCTCACCGTACTACTTTCTTGCAGCGTGCCATACAAATTATTGATGGGTGTTTACGTGCTAACATGTTTATACTTGACACGAACGTGGCAGGGAAGTGCTGCAGATGTTGCTATGTGTGCCATGTTGCAAATATCAAGGAGCAAACGTTTGAAAGAGTTAGGATGGAGACTTATATTACAGGTCAATTTACTTTTCTAATCTCTATTCATTTGTGAATCTATTTTAAACTAGGTATAATGACATCAACTACCCTGCCATTTAGCCTCTTTACAAATATATCCACCTTTCAGTTCTCGACTATCCTCGAAATCTTTTTTTTCACAAATCACACCTGTTGGAAGGATATATTTGAATGAATAGTACAAATTTGACCGCAACACCTCAAGAGGTATTTGCAATCGCAGCGCTGTACTTTTCTTGATCCATATGCCAAATCTTAGGGATATTATATATATTTTTAAACTGCAAAGACATCAAGAAAGATATGTAGTGAAATCACATTGAAACCTGTTGGTACATAGTGCTGACCAATACCGTTGGAACAGGTTCATGACGAAGTGATCCTAGAAGGGCCAACTGAATCAGCTGAAGAAGCGAAGGCCATAGTAGTTGATTGCATGCAAAAGCCTTTTGATGGCATAAACATTCTCAAAGTTGATCTATCTGTTGATGCCAAATGTGCTCAAAACTGGTATTCTGCTAAGTAGACTACCACTTTTACCTTCGTTACTTCGATCTAGTGCTCAACTGCTTCTGATCTCACTAATTTGGATCTTCCAACCTGAGGCTGGGTATTTTTTCGTATTTTTTTTTCGGGGGGTGTCGTGGAGTTAGTGATCCGTTCACAACCCTCCCTCCCTGTATATATCTTGTTGGAATGCCAAATTTAGGCATCAATTTTTCACGTTTAGGTTATTTTCAGTGGAAGTGCTACTCGTGTGATAGAACTGTAACATGTTCAAATTCTGTGGCATTTTGCCCTGTAGTTTTATGTAATTCCTAGTTATTCAATCAACTGCAGAGAATTCCACTGCAAAAAATTATTGTCAAAGTTGGTACCCCTTTTTGCAGGTTCTATTTCTCCTAAAGATAGGTGATTGTTTTTTTTTAATTTTCTAATTTACCAACTTATATTTACAGTTTATTTAACACTTTGCTCTCATGCTTTGGCTCTGAGGCCAAGAAATTGCACTTTAATTACTGTCCTAACATATAAGATAAATGAACAGTGTATATATATATTTCTTAATAAATGTATAATTATTTTATAGTTTTTCATTAAAAAAATTATCAGAAAATTCTCTAAAAATTTACTAAAAGTGTATAAGTTCTTATTTATTAGTGTACATATTTTTATTTATTAATGTGTAAGTTTTGAATAGGAGTGTATGAGTCTGAATTCATGCACAAAAGTGTACAGGAGAATTTGCCAAGATAAATATACAATTGAATGATTAATTAAATTAAAATCACTACAAAGTTGGAATAGTCGAATACTTAATTCCAATTTTCAACTCTGATATCTTGCTGGGTGGTGACTGCTTAGTGGTTGGCCTGTATGTTTTCATGATTAATTGAATTAATTCATTATTAATGATAACGCAATTCAGATCAATCATAGATTATTATGATTAAGATTAACCATTAATTATTTATTATTTTAAAGAATAATTTGACTATCATGAACTAAATTTTAGTGGTAATATAAGAGATGAATTCTTCATTGAATAATGTATACATTATTGAGAGCATAATTGAATATCCACTCCATTTTTTCATCCACATCATGTAAAACTTGAAAGAACTCGAGTTTGAACTAGAAGTTTAACAAGCTAGATTCGGAACCGACGGTAATCCCAGTTCCTTTATAAACCTTGTTTAAAATAAAAAAAAAGTGACAAGTTTGGAATCAGAATCGAACCGGAATATATCCGATTCTTTAGCGGATTCCGATTAAAATGTACATGTCTACAACAAGACATATTTGTACACGTTAACCTTCTGTAAAATCACTTGGCCCCACAATTCACAAAACCTAAACAATGAACAAATTCATATATAGAAGTGGGTGAGCCAAAAGAAGATAATGAAAAATTATACTCATATTATAATCCTATACAACAAGACCTCAAATGATTTTCCTTATCGACAAACAAGCTAGTAATTTCCTGCATCAATCATATTTTTGGAGTGTTAAAGCATTACAAAATCAAAACAAATGCATGATGATAAAACAAAACAATTGGGAGCACCAGAAGTTAATATAAAGAAGATAATAATAAAAAAATTTACTAGTCAGTTATTTCCCCAAATGCTGCAGATCAATCTCCCATGATGATGCCAACTGAAGCAATAGCTGGTCTGGAGCTGATCCTTCCCAGTCCTCAGGCAGGTCGAACGACGAGGATGCGTCGTGTAAATTCAGTAAAATCTCCCTTTTTACTTCCATTGGATTGCCAAAAACGTCAGGGCCATTTTCCATTACTGTATCTGCCAACTGCCATGATGAAGGAAAAATGTGATCCTAGAGATTCCAAGATTACAAATAGAAGTATAGAGTGTTTGCATTCTCCATCGAGCTACTTCACTAAAGGGATTTCTATTTAAGATTAAGAGCTGGGTTTGGGATCCCAATATCAAGACAATACGATTACAGGAAAGGCTTACCTGTTGAATCCAATACAAGCAGATGTCGAAATAGTTCTGATCCATGATCAACTGTGAGATTGCATTTACAGCTTCAGTTGCCACCTCATTTGAGAGTTGGTCAATGACAGGGCCCGATCTGTCCATGAGCTTCGCAAGCAATACATCATCCCCAGTGGACAAGACCTCAGCAAAGGCAGAATCCACATCTCCAGCGTGAAGTGCATCCATAGCATTGCTCCAAGAGGTCCAAACTGGATCCCGGTCTTGCACTGCCCCATCATCCCCTAATGCTTCGGCTGTCATCTCAGGGATAGCTACTCGAGCACCCCTACCAACTCCATTATCTTCACCAGCTACTCTTATAGCTTCCAAGGTAGCTTCATCTTTGGAAGCTTGCCACACACTCCTGGCAGAAGGACCCTCACCGAATCTAACGAGCCCCGTTCCTTTCTCCCAAGCTCTTCTGTTGCCAACCTGATCAGCCTCACTTTCCAGTTTACCTCTCCTTGAGCCCATGTGTCCATTTTTACTGTATGGATTGAAGTCCCATGAATCCGGTGGATCGGATCTCCATGATGAGACCCTAGACTTCATTCCCAAGCCAGTACCATCAAATGCAGAAAATCTCTCCCCAAAGTGAATGCGCCCATCTCCGCCTCTTCCTAACTTGCCACTAGAATAGTCGGGGAAGCCATTGTACTTGCTGAGATGGCGATTAGAAGATCCATCAAATCCAACCATAGTACCACTACCCCTCCTACCTGATGACGATATTGATAGATCTCGTGCCATGTCTTCAACAACTCTCTCAAGTCCCCGTACTCGATTTTCCAGAGTTACCATGCTATCATGAGATCCACCCATAAATTCCTAAAAAAAAGAGTTAAAAGATTAGTAAAAGGCAGACCTAGAAATCTAGCCCCTGGATACAAATAGAAGGTACACCTGCAACATATTCATGAGATGAGCTTGTTGCCTCTCCAGCTGTGACAATTGTCTTTGAATGGCTAACCAATTTCCTTTATTGTTCATGAATCCCTCAGAATGACCAGGAGTTCTGGAATAATCTGGGTATGCACCAGATGATTCTATCTGGCTGTAATCACCTTGATCACCAATATTTCCTCTCTCCATTCTTTCATAATTGGTTTTGAAGGGTACATCACCAGAATGGCAGTTGCCCCTAGTCCTCACACTTGAATCTGCATTTGATTCTGACTCTTCCTCATTTTGTGAATTTGAAGGGTTAGCACATCGACGGGGAAGAATCACTTCAACAGGCAAATCATCTGAATCTCTTGTTTCTAGTTTCTGGAAGAACTCAGGGTTCAATTCTTTTTCAGTTAACGCCGATGCCTTCTTCTTTAATATCCCAACAGCCTTGTCCAAAATATTGTTTCCCTTGCCATTTAGATTAGGATCGGTGGGAGATGATCCATTGGATGAATCCTTCATTGATTTTCCACTTTCTCCATTACCAACACTTAAAGGATTAATTTTGTCAGCCGCATCTGCAATTACAGAGGCCTAAAGTTTGATTCACAGAATGAAGCATGTGAAGAACACCGAAATAAAGGCTACTACATTGGGTATTGAAATAATAACATTAACTGAAAATACTTTGATCCAATACCTACCATTAGATGAAGCTATTTGTTCTTCAGGAGATCCATCTCCTTTCCCAGCAATTTTCTTCCAAAGCTGCAAAGCTTCATTCATACTCTCTCTAACAGGTTTTATCTGGGAATGTTGAATATCAATTTTAGTTGAAAGATTTAGCCTTATATATTTGAACAACCATTTTATAATTCCTTAACAAAGCCCACTCTTTTATTTAGAAGAAAAAATGGTCATCTGAGTTAAACAACAAACTGAATACGAATAAGGGACTGTCAAGTATTCTAAATCACATTTGACTTGATTAAGACATGAGAAGTGCAAGTGAAATAACAGTCTAACTTTTCTAAAGGAACTAAAATTGGAAAACTAAACATGGTAAATGACAAGCTATCAACCTTTACTAGTGTAGGATGGGGAAAAAGTACTTCTCTAGTCATATTTTGATGAAAGAAAGGATTCATTGAAGCACAAATTATATGGGCCATTGCATGGGACTGAGACGGTAGAAACAGAGTTTCTTTTTGCCTTTTAGAAGCATACACCAAGATATTAGCATCACAATCAAGCATCCAATGAAATATGTAATAGAAACAAAAACAGATAGACCTTTTTCTTTGCTTTCTTTTTTTTTTTGAAATTTCAACGTAGTAATCATTTAGGCAGCTTACAGACAAAAAGATGAACATATATCAAGTTATGGAATACTAATGCAAAGAATTTAAATTTTAGGTTTATATTATAATTTATAAAGAGGCTCAGAAATCATATAGGTGATTAAAATTAACAGCTTACTAGCTTATAACATTTACAGAACAATTCATATTCTTCATAAAAATAATGCTAGCCGATAAAAGAGCAAACATCAGAGAACAGAACTACACCAGTATCTTGTGCACTGAACGGCGCAATGGATTCAGATAGTGTATCCTTTTATACCTTGTCAAATCGACATGCCTCAAGCACAGTCAATGTCGAAGCAGCTCCTTCTGCTGTTATGTTGCCAGCATTCAAAGACAAGACACACAATGTGTCAGCTGCAGACTTACGTGTAGCCCAATCAGAACTGGTAAGACAATCATGAATACTCTGAAGCAATGTTTCCAAATTCTGTGGGCCAATTGCTCCTACCTGTGACAAAAGTAAGCAGAACACGTAGATCTTTATAAACTTGCAACAAAACCAAAGAGGAATAAGGATTTCCAAGCTCACTTGAAATAGGCTGCATTATATCTATTTTGTTAAAGCAATAAAACACAACTTTCTTTAGTGAACAAAAACCACATAATTCCTCAAGCCCACTTCCTAACTATGAAAGATCAAATAGGCTTTACAAATCAGTAGAATAAATAGTCTTCAACCATATTTTCATATTTGCAGTCTTACAATCCACATACCAAATATACATAGAAAAAAGTCAACAGCATCATCAAATTTAGCTCATGATTTCTATAAACTGCTTTACTATAATGTCAAAAAATGTTGATCCAGTCAACTAAGAATGTATCATCATGAAGTACTTCGTTTGGGGACGAACCTGTGACAAGCTTGATATAGCCTGCAACAACGGAGCTTTGGCCATGTAATTCGGGCTATTCAAATACTTGCACACCCTCACTGAAAGCTTCTGGAAAGTAACCAAAGGGGGGTCAGAGGCACATTCCACCATCTTAGCCAAACACAACGCAGCTCCACCCTGTGCAACCTTGTTGTTTTCACCCATCACCTCAAACAACGGCTTCAAGAACAGCGACACAACACCATCTCCTCCACTACCTCCCTTCAAGTACAATCCCGACAACGAGCCAATGGAATCACGACATGCTTCCCGGACCTGCGAATCAGAGTCCTTAAGCCTCTTCACAATGTGTGCAATGATTTTAGTGAGATGCGTAGCAGCAGCGTCGGTGTGGACAGCGCAGACCGCGGCCAGGAGTCGAACCCCCTCCTTCTTCAGAGAAGGCTTGGGGTCATTAACGGCGTCGTATAGGCAGTTGAGTAGCATCGAAATGCCATCACTCGTGAGGGACTGGATGATCTTCTCGAGGTCTTCGACGGCGATCTGGTGGGTGTCGCGGTCGGCGAGCTTCGACAGCGAAGTGAGAATCCGCTGCTTCAGTTCCACCATTGCTAAATGGGATGAAAGTGAAGATGATGAAGAAACGGTGGATGATCTAGATGGGGCAGCTTGATTCGGGGGTTTTGAGGGTTTTGTAGATCTCTGAGCACTCATCTTCGATTCTTGCACAAAAATAGTCCACTAAAAACTGAAATTAACAGCAATGTGAGTAGAATTCGAAGAAATTTGAAATTGGGGAAAGAGGGAGTGGCAGAATGTGAGGAGATTTGAGGAGAGAAAGAGTGAGAATTAAGGTCGGAGGGATAATAATGGAAGTGCATTATAGTGCAACTGAAAGCAAAATATGAACTAAGTTGGAAAGGGTAGTGAGATCTGTGTTTGGAGATGGGCCATCCATAGATGGACCTCTAATTTCTGATTTCTTTCTGTTCTCAGTGTCAACCTTCTCTAACTTTCAGATCTTTTCAAATTATTAGAATTAGGGTTGCTCTGTGATTATATTTTATCCCAAATTATTTATCATCTTACACCTAATAACTACTATAACTCATTTAATCATTTATAAAAAGTACACCTAGGCACATTTTGGGCCATTAAAATAATTTACTCCATCTATCAATAATTTATGTAGGTGTGCTTGGCATGACAATTGACAATTAAGAAGAAATATTATTATTGTAATAATTATATTTTTATATGATGTAGAATAAAATAGAAGTATTTTGAATATTTAATTTAATGAAGTGTATGTGTTGTTGGGTTTGGTGTGGGCAGATGTTTTTATTTTCTCGGCTGTGTATAATGAGTGAAAAAAAAAGTATTCATAAATTATAGTACTCAATGTATACCCTTATAAAGGCAAATAATATCGTATTAAATTAAAGATAAAGAAATAATAACTTTTAAATAAAAAGTGATACTATCTATAAAAGCAAAGAGTCGGGTCATATCGTTTTATGAAATGACTCTCGTGATACAAATAAAAAACTAAAATATGTTGAGTAAAAATGATGCATAATTAATAAAATATTATAACTGTACAATAAAGTATTTTATAAGAAATTTATAATATAAATAAAAAGTAGGATTATTTTGTGCTGCAGCGGTGCATCCCTAAATTTATAGTTTGATACAGGGAGTAGAGCCGTCAAAATGGGCTGGGCCCGTCGGGACGAACCGCACCCGCCTATATAATTGGTGGGTTGAGCCGAGTATTTCTAGTCCGCAACCCGCCTAGGCCCGCCGCTTAAGTCCGTTAAATGCGCGGGTAGAGGCGGGTTTGACCCTCTTCGCCCCGCATAAGCTCGTCACATGTCAAACTCGAGAGAAATGCCTAAAGTTTATCTTTTGTGTATTATGCTTTACAAAAGTTTACTGCTTTAAACATGTTCTTTTAATTCTTGATTTAGATTGAAAACTTGAAAAAAAATGTTGATTATGTTTATGTAATTATTTTGTTTGGGGGTAATTAATATTTGTATTTGTATTTATATTCTTGCATATTAGAAGAAAAAATTATGGAGTTTGTCGATTTGAATTAAAGTAATACTACTTGTATAATATTATAAATGCGAACTCAAGTGGTAAATATAAGTAGAGGGAATTTTCAAATGTTTGAAACTTTTTTTTTATGAAGAGAGTGGTTGGTAAGAATGCAGATTCTATAGGTATCATATTTATGTTGATATTATATCATTTTGTACCATTATTTTGATATTTCATTCTAATAATATCATCCCTAATTAAAAAGAAAAAGAGAAAAAAAATTCGCGGGTTGGCCCGCCATAGCCCGCGATCCGCCTTTGAATGGGTTGGGCCGAACATTTCTAGCCCGCAACCCGCCTAAGCCCGCCAAATTCGCGGGTTGAGGCAGGTTTTGGCCCGCCCCGCTCCGCCGACCCGTTTTGACAGCTCTAACAGGGAGAGTGGGTAGTTTTCTTTTTAAAAAAAATTAATTATTTTATTTTTTAATTGGTGGAGATTGAATAATAAATTGATCTAACAGTTACAATTATCTAGGTGCATCGGTGCACCCGGTGCACTCTAGTTGGACTCTAAAAAGTAACCTATTTTTTAAAAAATATAATAACATTCTTAAGAAAAATTAATAAATATTTTAAAAAATATACACTTTATGAAAATATAGTCTATCCTTAAAATAATGTCCATGATATTTATTAAATATTTATGTTCTTTATTTTAAAAAAAATTGAACAACTATACCTTATTTATCATTTAAAAATAAATACACCTATGTCAAAAATAACATTAATTGATGTATAATTTTTTAAAAGTTGGTTTTTGAACAATTTTAAAAAACATAACCGATATTCAAACTTTCATATGATGTTTGTATACTCCCTTTGTTCCCTTGAAAGGTATCCGTGACTTTTTACACGTGAATTAAGTAGTATAATAATTTAATGTATAGTAAGGTGAGAGAAATGAGAAAAATAATATTATAATGTGTAGTGAGTAGTTGTATTAGTGTTGAATGTGCGATCATGTGTAGTAATTGTAGGTCACATCAATCCAAAAAGGGAAATAGATATTTTGTAATGAGACAGAACAAAATGAAAAAAAAAGGGACGAGGAAGTATTGAATTGGCCGAAGAGCAATTTAAATTTTGAAATGAAAATTGTGAAGACTGCACAAAAATTATGATTGAGGGGCATAAATGTCTATTTATTTAAATAAAGATTTATTTGAAAAAAACAAAACTTTAAACACTTGTTTGTATCTTGAACTTTGAAGGTATGACATGCATGACTCTTTGCTCCAAAAATTATTAGGGAATAGAGCGTATGGAAAATATATTATTAAATGGATACTTATGAAAAGACTGTTATAAAATGCTTACTATTTTTTTTTCAAATCGAAATGGGAAGGTTTATATTAATTTGTATCAATTTTAAATCACATAATTAAAAATATTATATTTTTATTTATATTATAAATACATATTATTACTTTCTATTAATCAGATATTTAAAAAAATATATATTACTACTTCTTATCCTACGAAACTCTTAGATGGGACTGAAATCGGTGTTTGTCATTATAAAATTGTTAAAGTGTCATTCGCAATATAAAATTAAGTTGGCTCATTGGATGGGATAACTGCACATGGGATTGGGAATTTTGATATTTATGCTAATAAAATTTGATCACATCAAAGTCAAACGACTCCCTTTCATCTATATAGTATTTTTTTTTTTTACGGTATATGTATTCATAATTTAATATAAAAAAATTATGGAGTGATTATGTGGTACACACAGTGTATCGATGCATCTAGTAGTTAATAGGATAAAAGTGAAGGTGTAGTGGATAGTTTTTAAATTTATTTTTAATTATTTTATTTTATTGAGTAGTGAGAATTAAATAAAATTTGATCTAACGGATGATATTATTCAGGTGTATCGGGTGCACTGCAGTAAAACTCAAAATGTATGCCACTAATTTAAGGGCTAGTGTGTATTGCGTCCGGTTTATTGATGCACCTTGGGATATAAGAGGATAAAATATAAGGGTGTAGTGGGCATTAATTAATTTTTTTTAATTATTTTATTCTATTAATTAGTGAGAATTATCTCAAAACAAAGACAAATTCTATTATGAGACATTATATATGTGAGACGGTTTGTAAGACGTGTTATAATATGCCTGTTATGAATAAAATATATTTAATGGTTGTTAAAGTATGTTATTAAAGTATGATAAATGATGAATTAAAGTATGATTTTATAATGTTAATATGATTCATTATTGACATACTTTAATTACAAATAAATATACTTTACCTATATAATAATCATACTTTAATAATAGGTTGACCCGTCTCACAACTTTCTCACAAAAAACCAGAGAGTGTCTCTTAAATAAAAATAACATAACAGTTTAAATTATTCAGTTATTGTTATATTATTATTCAGGTTTACTTCAGTTTAATCCCTATTTTAATTGAGAAGAAAAAAGGTTGTTTTTTAAAAAAAGAAAAATAAAAAGCTCTCAAACATACATTTAGTCGCGGGCATTTGTGTGTAGATCGCGTTTATGATCGTCGTTGATCATGAACAATCACATTCATGTGGCAACCATAAACTATTTAATTGCACTTGGTTGCATAAAATGTTTAATAATACAATGTTTTATTTTGAAGTGTATATATTTTTATTAATAAAAATACTCCATTTATTGCAAATGTCCATTGAAATAGGAAGATATTCATTTTCAATCAAGAATTTTTTAGGTGAGGTTTGTTTTAGGGTTTTGTAAAGTTTGAAAATCATAAAACTATATGTTTGTTTTGGATTTTTAATGGTGTAGATTTTAACTTTATTTTAAATCAATGTGTAAATCAATGTATAAGAATGTATTAAATTATGTAAAAAAAACGAAAGGGGAAGATAAAAGAAAGAAACATTAATTAAAAAAAGAGAATGTATATAAATATATATAGATGATTTTTTTAATTTGGGGGTGGATTTTGAATTCTAAACCTAATGTCTTCAAACTGGAAATGAACATAAAAAATTAAGAGTATAATTTTTTATATTAAAATATATGATATTTAGTGCATAAAGGTTTAAACATTGAATTGACCTAGATAATTACCATTTTATAAATCGCACACAAATAATTGCCATCTTTTAAATCCATAATATCATCACACTCTTATTTAGAAAAGACTAGCTGAATATTTTTGATAAAAAAAAAAGAAGACTTTTTTAAAAATTATATGTAGTGTAAATCCACAATATTATAACTTGTACATAAAAATTGGTGGATTGCTTTTACACATTGGTTTAAGAATTGTGTTCTTTATCTATCAAATAAATGAATTCATCGTGATTCTTAAGTATCATTTCACCAATATGAATTCCAACTCGTGAACTAACTCGAAAATTAACAAAAAACTCCAAATATAAATCTCAAACTTGTTCTAGAAACTTTTTATTTCCAGATAAAGGCATTACATGTTAATTAAAATTTTATAGATTTATTCAAAACAATTTCGTTTAATTAAATATTTCAGCATAAATGATATCACAAACCAACCATTAATTTCATATATATTTGGATCCAGAGCAGCTAATGCCAAAACAAGAGCTATTTTTCAGTGTGACCTCTCATTTGTTAAATACTCCAATAATAAGTTCATTTTAGTGCACTCTCATATAACATTACAAAGATATCGATATCAATAACACATGTTGACAGTAACAAGAAAGAGTTGTATGGATCGAAGAGACGAGCAAAGAGGGAGGTTTATCAAGAATCCTGGATCGAGCAAGTAGTTAAAAAGAGCCGAACGCAATTGTCACCTCTTGATACCACCACTTCTGCATCAGTAGTCATCACCTCTCGATACCACTTCTTTGCATGTTGGACGCAGCAAAATTGTGTGTTCGAATTGAGATACGTAGCTGCCCTTCGTATCACACAGTGGAGGGTATGGCTGCCAGTGTTCAAACTCACTTAATTAAACCACTCTCTCCTTTCAATACCTAAATATAAGATTCAATAAGAACACCGAAATCATACCTGAATGATATCAGAATCACACAAATTCTTCAGTGCCATTAGATACTTCGTTTCCCCAAGCCGATCCAGATAGCGTCTGCAGAAAGCCAATGTGGAGAAATTTTTGTTGATAGTAGCCAATAGCTGTTTGGCTCTAGGCAACCGCAGCGGAATGTGACCAACATCAAATTTCTTCATGTAATGGCTGCATTCAAGGTCTTCTCTCACATATCCTTTCCCTGCATTGCCACATAATCATTCTATTTCCGCATCCCAACGTAAATGCTGAAAACAGATATTTCAGTCTAAACACTACAACACCTCACCCGTGGATCCAAAAGTCTCAATTGCATAAAATTCACCCTCTTCCATTTTGGTTTTCTCTCCTCCTTTTACTATAGGAACAGATTTTCCCGCATGGATTTGATACGGCCCAATACTATGACCATTCAAATTTCTGATACTCTTAACTGCCAAAACAACAAAGCATCAGCAAGTTGGGTTCCTCAGATACGTTAAAAGTTTGTGGATGTATTAGGAAGATAGTGCAATTTAAATAAAGCACATGATACCGTCTAGTTTTTATAATCCTTAAACTTAATCTGAAATTTCTCCAAATACAAACCAATTAAACAAAAAATAAACTAAAAGACTCTTTCTCTGAATCAGATCTCCGAAAAGAATTGGGAAGAAACAAAATATTTTTATTAAAAATCTCGTTCTAGCAGTGATACTGATAGTTGTTCCATTAATCACCAATGTAAGTTTGAAGAGACAATCTCAGTAGATTAAAACACTCTTTCTTGTTCTCATTCTCCGAACAAAATTAAATTTTATTATATCAATAAACTACCACATATCAAGCATGAGTTCAGATCACCAAAATTTGTAGTCATAGTAACCCAAATCCAAACTTGAAAGCTAATACCACATCACACATGAGAGCACAGGCACACAAATGCACACTGAGAGATGGGTGATAACTTAATGACTGCTTCTGCATTGCAATGAAGAACTTTGCTCTTTGCACTGTTCTGATATTAGTCATATTAAGATAAAATGGGGAAAAAAAGGCAAAAGCATTATTTTTTCCAGATAAACACATTATACCTTGGAACACCTTTCCATTGATTTCAACCTCGTAAGATTCCATTACCTCCTGGATTGCAGCACCAACGTCGCATAGGCGCACATCAATTCCAGCTTCCTATTTCACACATAAAAATCTCAGGAGAGAGAAAAAGAAAAAAACTTCATTTTGTATATGCATTCAGTAATGCTGTTTGCCAAAAATCAAAAAGTGAAAAAATGTCAAGTATCCACCTTGATACCCGTATTTGTAGCTTCACGTGAAGCCTCAAGCAGTGGATTAAACATGGGATTAAATGCAACACTAAATGCACAGTCCACTATATGCCCTGAAAAATAAAGTGATAGTTTTTTTTTTTTAGTCAAAACAACAAATAAAGTCAAGAATAGCATCCAGCAATCCATCTTATACAACAATTACTATGGGAGTGGATTACCATCAATGTGAGTTCCAAAGTCCAGTTTCATCACATCATCATACTGAAGCACAGTTTTATCCCCAGTGTTTGGAGTCCAATGAGCAGCTACCCTGTGATGTAAACATGCAGAAGGCAGGCATAAGAATAAGGGAAAAGTTTTTCTCAGACTTTAACATGAGATACATGAACTAAAAAATGATGACACTGATCCGAAATCAAACCATACCAATTCAATGAGCAGCCAGTAGGAAATGCAATGCCAGCATTTAAACCATTTTCTGATATTAATTTGCGAACTGTGTTCTCCAAGGTCTCACACAGATCAGTCATCAACATTCCAGGTTTCAAAATTTGCCTCATATATTTTCGAACCTGCCAAGGATTTAAGGATAAGACACAATGTAGTCTAATAATTATTAATTAATTAATACATGCTAAACTGAAGTTTTAAGGTACCTGTCTATGGACTTCTGCTGCTTGGCGAACTGAATTATATAGAGGTTTCTCCAATCGCTCAAGTTCTCTCTTTTCCTCAGATGTTGTTCTCCACAGGTTACTATTGTAACATTAATCATGAAATGACTGCATTAAATTCCTCAGGACACATACTTACACACACAAAGATATACGGCAACAAGAAAAAAATATAGTTTTAACATAGCTGATGGATAATTCTAACAAGATTTTGAGTGTATCATTCATGACAGATGAGTGGTGTTAGTCAATTGCTAGTAAATCATCATGATTCCATGGTTAAATATTCAAGCAACGTTCAGGTGGTGGTGAATGCTCCTAGTGCATATAAAAATGGAACTTTTATTTAGGCATTACAAGAAAAGATAAGAGGCACAATCTGAACAATTAAACATACAACAACACGGGTTTTAAGTTAATTGAAAATAACTATGATTTCAATGATAACTGATGGCTGAAGACAAGTTATAGTGTCAAAGGTCCCTCCATGCTTTACAAGAACTATTAAAAGCAGTCTCTAGAAATGGGGTATCTTACAGGCACATACATCTTGTTTTCTTATAGAACAGATGACACTTTAACAGAAGAGGGTTAGCATTAATATGAGGCCATCCAAGACATCATCTCCAAAGTCTTCAAGTAAAAGATAAATAGAAATTAAACTTGGGAGCAACCAATTACCTAAAATTGAATCCCTCTAACTATTGGAGTATGATATTCAAAAATCCAAATAAATTGAATGCTAAAAGACCATGTCAAAGCAAAATTGCTGATTAAGATAGATATCAGTAAAATATCTACCATAGAGCAGTGAATGTTCTTTCCTTCTTTGATAAATTGGTTGAACCCTGAATTCAATCACCAAAATATATATAAGAAGCATACAAGGTGCCACTTCCCAGAGAGGCTGGTATTCATTGTAGATTTTAAGTGCTGGGTAAAGACTTTTGTTCCTTCTTTTTTTCTTCAAGAAAGCTTCTTTTATCACATGATTGTGTTCAGATGAGTTCAGTATTATATCAATAGAAAAAGAAAGGAAGCCTTGAAAAAACAAGACATATACAAACAGGTGGTTCTGTATATCAGGTCATCTGAACTTTCATAAACCTTCAGAATAGTCAAAATGTAGAACTTTAATTTTAATTAGACATACTCATCCTTGTACTGTTGAATTTCACCCTCTGGAAACTCGCCAGCAGCAAAAAGTTCAACAACAGGAATAGATGGTGGATCAGTTTGCTGATGTGGTTCTTTTTTCTTCCTACAAATTAATAATTATCAGGATTGACAAGTAAAAAAAAAGAAAAACACTTCCATAACACACCAAGAGAAAGAACTATAAAGAATTTGTCTCACTTGCTTTTGTTTTTCTTCTTCTTCTTCTTAGCAGTTTCTAAAAATGTCAAATAATGCATCAGTTAGGAATAAATGGAGATAAGAATGAAAAACAACCAGAATAGTAGTAACATTTATAAAAGAGTTTAGAACTAGTTCCAGTGTTAAACAAGTGTAGATGTAATGAAAATTAATAAGAATATACAGCACAAGACAAGTTACACATTCCAGTGGATGAAATAAATCCACTAACTCTTTGAAAATCAAACAACATGTGAAACTAGTTGCAAAAAAGGAACTAATTGAAGTGACATCAAACAAGTACAGTATTAAGGGGGATTAAAAACATAACGAACCAATTATTCGATCCATCAAATGTTCGAATATTATACAAAGAGCACCAATTATCTCCCAGAAACTCAAAATTAAGTGCGAGGAAAAATTACCTTGGGTTCCATCCAAAGTGAGGTCGTCAACTTTATCCTCAACCTCTTCTGCTGCAATCTTACGGCTACACTCATCAATACTTCCATTGGAAGGGTTCGACACAGCTTCCTCCTCTCGAATCTCAGCACAACTCTGTTTGTCCTCCATCTCGATCACCACTGCAGAAAACGTAAATTCAATGGGCACACATACATACACAGGAATGGAACAGAATACAACACAAAAAGTTGGAGGTACGATTCGGACGAAATAGCAATTAAACAATCTTGGTGGATGGGCATAGCAGAGAAGAGAAGTAACCCAGAAGAAAATTGTCGGAAGCAGAATGGCGATTTTCACATTACGAATTGGGGGCGGCTAATGTTACTCGTTAAATGCTCTAGATTTCTGTTTCTATTTATATACCCACCGCGATTTTTGTATTTATATCTTTCAATTACTCATAGATTTCTATTTGTATTAATAATTTTGTAGGGTGAGGCTCCTTTGTATCGGACGCGCATAACACATTCGTATTTGCAATTTCTATGCTCATTTACAATTTAAACCCCTAACAATATATATATATATGTTTAAATAGAATTGAAGGGGTAAGGATTGTATTCGAATGTGACACGGAGGGATCCTCCGTGTCTCCGGGTGGACTGGAGCTTTTGCCAATTTTGTTTTGTAAATTAAATAGTGCTAAGATATTCATTTACTTTTTCATACTCTATCATTCCTATAATAATTGTCTTAGTTTTCGTCCATTCTATAATAACTGGCACACCTAAAAAATGAAAATTTCATATAATCAATAACCTCAAAAGTTATATTAATTTCAAAAATAACACTCTCATCTAATATACATGACATACTTTATAATTTATTTATTACTTAAAAATATCATGATACCCCCTAAAAAGTCAATAAAGTTAGTTAAAAAAATAACTCTTCTTAAACTTTGTGTCAACAGTAACGACGACAACAATTATGGGATGAAGGGAGTATTAATTAAGAAGTATTATTATTATATGTGTAATGAGTGATTGTATTAGAGGGATGTGTTATATGTTGGTCCTTTTTATTAAAAAATAAAAATTGATATCTTAAAGTGACCGTCCAAAATGATAAAATGGATTACCTTGTAAGTGGTGAGAGGAATTATATTTAAATTTATTATTTTTTTATATTATAATGTTTGAAAAGTTTAATACTTAAATATAAATAAATTTTGTTATGTGAATGCAATTTATTAAAAATATAGTTGAGTGTTATTTTGATATAGATCATCCAATTAACTTAGGCAACATGAAGGAGCAATTGAACTCAACATACCAAATGAGTAACCAAGGCCCAAGAAGAATTGAAGGCCCATTATCCAAAAGGGTACAATTTTGTTACATGTCAGAAGCACGGGAACGTCTCCACTCAATCTCCATTCCATTTAAATATTTGTTGTTTCTGCAAGGAAGATCAGTGAAGATAATTGTAAGGCTTTCCTAAAAATATCTCTACCCCTTCTTTGTTTTGAGCCTATGCTCGATCGAAGAGTGGTTTATATTGTAATGTGTCTATTTTGTTAATTTAAGTCGTAACATTTGGTGCTTTGTTGAGAGAGCTCATCCATGGCATAACCAGAGTTGGCCATTACCATCGTGGATTTGCAGAAACAAATGGAGATTGGGTGGCTATGTTCCTGCCATGTAACAAGCCCATTATACTTTTGGATAATGGGCCTTCAATTCTTCTTGGGCCTTTGGGTTACCCATTTGGTATGTTGAATTCGATTGCTCTTTATGGGTAGACATGCACAAAAAAATGGAACTGAAGATTTCAATCGGGGAACCGCCGGTTTTAATTGAAACCACCGATTCCGAGACCGGAAAAAATGGAACCAAAATCGGATATTTTTGGTTCAGTTCCGATTCCTCATTTCTTGTGAAAAAAACCGGCGGTTTAATATATATATATATATATATATATATATATATATATATATATATTTACATTTTTACGCTAAACTAGAAAAAAATTAAAATCGGAACCGAAAGTTCTGGTTTGAAACCGAAATCTTCCCATCTTCAGTTCGGTTCTAATCCCCTATTTTCGGGAATTAGAACCGGCAATTCCGAACCCGCGTACATGTCTATTTATGGAGCCAAGTTAATTGTATGATTGTATAATTTTTTTACTGAAATTTCAAATTCAGGACCTCCAAGTCTCTTTATAATTTAGAGGACATTTTATATGATATAAAAAGAGAGTTTGTAAAATATAGTAACTCTTTTTATATTTTATTTAGTTTGTTCTTTTCCGATGCTCATTTATTATAGTATTTGTCCTTTCTTTTATTTTTATGTTTCCTCCTAATTTATTTTATTAGATATATGAAATAATATATATTTGATGTAAATTTTAGTGTTGCAAAATAATTATATAAAACTTTTTGTCAATTTGAAGGGGTTGTTGGAAATAATTTTGGTTATATTTCTCTTTAAATTATAAATAATTTCTCTACATGAGAGGTTTTGAAGATTCTCTTATTATATAAAAAAGTTGCTATGTTAGTCAATAGTCATTCGGCTAGACATGCACCCCGGTTCGGAACCGCCGGTTCCGGTTTCGGACCGGCGGTTCCGGTACCAAGATTGGGGGAGCCGGAACCGAACTGGGGTACGAAGCTTTCAGTTCCGGAACCGACGGTTCCGATTCCGGTTCGAAACCGCAAGTTCCAGTTTTAATTTTTTTTTTGGATTTTAAGCGTAAAAAATAAAAAAAATTAAAAAACCGACCGGAACCGCCGGTTTTTTTCCCAAATATGAAGAACCGGAACCGAACCTTTCTTAGTCGGTTCCGGTTTTTTTTTTGCCAGTTCCGGAACCGGCGGTTCCGGTTCCGGTTCCAGTTAAAACCGGCGGTCCCCGATTCGAACCGCCAGTTCCGGTTCATTTGTGCATGTCTACATTGGGCAGCCTCTGATAATTTCATGATTAATAAAAATGATGATATACTTGATAAAAATATACTAAGAATTATTTAAGAAAAAAAATAAAAATAATCACATGCAAGTATAACTTAAATATATCAGAAAATATTTTAAAATGTATTATAAGTATTCTAGGATGTAGTTATGATTTTTTTTTTTCTTTTAAATATAAAGATAGTTTTTTGACGAATCTTAAAATGAAACATGAGTGATATTATGTACATTCGGTGTACGCATTGATTTGTATATTAATTTTATTTTATAGTGTATATGTATTTTTTAATAAATGTAAATAAAAAATTATTTTGGTTTTTCATTAGAAAAACCGACACAAAATTTGCTAAAAAGTCGCTAATTTATTTATTATTTTTATGAAGTAATGAATATCATTTCACTTTTTTTTTATTTTTCTTTATTACTTATTTAAAGCGTGTTTTACAAAAATGCCATTGATTCGATTATTGACTTTGTTAAAATATATGAATTAATTGTACATCATAACTCGATTAAAACTTTAATTCAAATCACCGATCAAGAATTTGGGAATTATGAATACTTAATGGAAAGGAAAGTTGCAGTTTTGTTTTAAAGATGACAAGACATGAATGAATATAAAGACATACATTTGTTGGAGGAGTAGCGTTTAAGGAGTATAGTCTTAAACATGTTGTAATTTCCAGGTGCCATCATCCATTGGATTGAAGAAACGAAGATTAGGAATTTGAGAAAGCCTCCATTTGTCCCTTTCATTTCTTTTCTCATTACCAACTCCCTCCAAGAATTCATTCTTCATATTATTGAAGCAGACCGGTTGCAGATTGGTCAAATGCTCAATCCCTTGAGGTATCCCCTTCTCCACTGTCACCCATTTCAGACATTTCAATTCATGTAGCAGCAAATCCTTGAGCTTCAGAAATCCCTGGTTTTTGAAACTCAATCCCTCCATATCAGCACCATGAATTAGAAGGTATGCCAAATTAGGTAAATCCTTGAGACTGTTGAGAGGGTCCTCCCTCAATTTGGTCCAACGTAGACAGAGGTTGGTAAGGCAGTTCAAAGACGGTATCCATTCAGGTGTTTTCTCTAGACACCCTTCTAGATCAAGTATTCTTAAAGATGGCAAAGATATTGGAGAGTAGTCCAGATCCAACTTGTCAGCTGAACGAATGTGCAACACCCGAAGATTGGTTAAGTTGGCAATGTAAGAGCAGAGCTCCTGTCCATATTCACTTCTCAACTTCACAATTCCCAACTCCCTCAACTGTGTCATCTTCCCTATCTCTTTCACCATCTCAACCTCTGCATTTACATAGTAAAGTGTCTCCAAAGACAACAAGCTATTACCTTTGTCAAAAGGAATCTTGACACCCTGGAAATGTGGTCTTGCTCTTCCTTGTGAAAACAATAAGCTGTTGAAGTTTGCGAAGCCTTAGAATTTCCACAGGCAACTCTCTCACATTACAATGGGCGAGATTTATTGTTTCTAGATTCACAAGATACTTTATGGAGCTTGGAATTACTCTGATCTTCGTATTCTTCAACCGTAGGCACTTGAGATGATATAATTTGAAAACATCACTCGGGATAGTTTCTAGTGGAGCTCCTTCCAAATCCAACACCCGACATTTTCTGATTAGCTTGTTGATCGTACCACACTCTTCCTCATTTATACTGCATGACAAAACTAGAGATCGGAGACTATCAAACTTGTTTGTCCCCATGGGCAAATTGGTAAATTTGTGAATCGCAATGCCTCGGGTTTTATTAGGCCACTGCATCTCCCCTCCATCGCATACAGTGACTTTACAGTTATGTATTCTCGAACTAGGTCGTGGATACGAAATGCCCAAACCTCTCCATCAGCAGATCTCTTTGCAACTTGAATCAGACTTCGACTCACAAGTTGATTGACATAGTCATCACCTACTTCTTCCATTGTACTATAACACAAATCCTTCTGCCGTCCAATATCGAATTATTTGCATCTTAAACAACAAGCTACTTCCTGGATAAATGCTCAGGTATAAAAAGCAGTATTTAAGATAGTAGGGCAAGTCATTGTAACTGAGAGAGAACAATTTCCCCAATCTCTTTAGATTTCCACCTTCATCCAATTCATCACCCAACCTCCTATTTATTTTTTTCCATTCTTCAATGTCGTCCTTCTTCGTGGCTAGAAGCCCACCTATCACAGCGATTGCTAGTGGCAAGCCCTCACATTTCTTTAAAATATTTTCAGCAAATTCTATTAGATATTCAGGAGGACATGAGCTTCTAGGAAATGCCTTTTTGTAGAACAACTCCCTTGATTCTTCTTCCGGTAATGGCTTCAGTTCATAAACATGATCGTCTCGTAGCAAGATGCATTGGTTATGCTGATAGAGCGCGTGGTGATGATGATGCAGCCATGAGTGCCCCTTTTGGGAAGTGCAAATTTAATAATTTCCCAAGTAGAGGTATCCCAAACATCATCAAGAACAATTATATACTTGCCTTTACGGAGGAAATAAAAAATGAAACTCCTCATGTCATCAACACTCATGCTTCCCAGCTCTTCTGGAGGGGGTGATTCCTTGAATTCGCCAACTAGTTTCTTAATAAGGCTTGCCAGCATATCCTTCACTTCTTTGTAATCCGAAACAACGATCCAAACATGTCTGTCAAAGTACTTCTTCACTGATTCATCATCGTACACCTTTTTAACTAGGGTGGTTTTACCCAATCCTCCCATTCCCACCACTGAAATCACTTCAAGTCCATCTGCCATTGACCCGATCCATTCCAAAAGCTTCCTCTTTGGCCCTTCAATTCCTACAACATCAGTGTCTTCCAAGAATAGGGCATCGCCTCTGCCATCGTACCATTCATTCTTTATTGGAACGGTAGAGCTGGACCCGTGATCAATGGCAGCATACATATCTTGGTATCTTGATAGCTTGGATTTCAGAAGCAATCTGGTGTCGGGCTTTCAAATTCTTGATAGAAGCATAAGCTTTCTTGATGTGACCACTGAACCCATTTCCATCATCACGTCCTCCAAATTGGAGCATGTATTTGTCAAGAACGTCTTCAATGTCATGGCAGATTTCGCGGAGTTGGCGAAAACATTCTTTAAGGCCAGTGTTGGTGTCTTCTTTTGCATCAGCAATTCTGAGGAACTCCCTCATCTGCGCCATCTCATTTTGGATATATTCCACTTCTCGTCCAAGCCCACCAAGTAGTTGTCTCTCCTCTCTCAGCAAAACATTAAGCTGTTCCAAAGCAAATGATACTGCACTCTCTGCCATCCTTACCTGCTCCAATATTTTTGAAACCCATGAATCTCTTTTCATTAATCATGATAGAACAACTACAAAGCTAGAATTTTAAAGGATGCATACCTTTAGTAATTTGCACGACCCCAAGATATGAAGAAAGAGTATAAACTGATCTTCAACAGATATTTTATACTGCAAACAATATTGTAAAACAGAGCCTAAAACAGTAAAATATTTGATCTGTAATTTTTTCGAATCAATTAACTGCAGTACTGCAGCTATGTAGAGCTTATTTATATACGATGTGTGTGTACATACAATCTAATTTATTTGGAAGTGAAACAATATTAAATCTTTAGACAAAGATTCAATTCTATTATAGATGAGAAAATAAAGAATGAAAGAAGACATAAATAAATTTTGAGAGTAAAACATTAAATAAATACTCGATTTAGTGTACATAGACGGCACGCATTAGCTTCTAAGTTTTAACTATATGTAAAGTTTTCAGAATCCAAATCTTTGTAAATTCTTTGTAATAAATCGAGCCAAGTTGATATAATAATAATAATACTCCCTCCGAGAAGATGACACTTTTTTTTTGGTATAGAAATTAATGATTATAATAATTTAATGTAAATAAAGTGAAAGTAAAGTGAAGTGAGAAAAATAATATTTAATGTGTATTGTATTAGAGGTGATATGTGTACCCATGAGAATAGATCAATTATTTTTATGTAGGTCCCATGTATTAAAAATGAAACATGTCAATTTTAATGGGACAAACCAAAAAGAAAATGTGTCAAATAATAATAATAATAATAATAATAAATTATGGAGCTTTTCTGATCTTATGGACATGGTGCAATAAAACATTCCTTATTAATTATTGGTATAAAACATAATTATACTCTTATACTAGAACCACAATAGTACTGTGATGCACAGACCATAAATCACTAGGATAATATGCCTAAAAATTTAATATTAAACCTTAAAAATAAATATTAGGATATATAATAAAGCATAAACCAGGTACGCGCCAATCCGATTCGGATAGAATTTTACCAGGTTCAGAACAGTTCAAACGATTTGGATATGGTCGGATTTACTTACATGTATGATGGTGCAACTAGTGCTTTCATTAACCCTGTTTTAAATAGTTTGGCTTACTAAATTCAAAAAGAAAAAAAAAAAAAAAACTGTTGCGGTTAATTAAAGTATAATAAATAGCCCTTATAATTGGTATTTATATCAATTCTTTTTAAAAAAAAATTCTTTAGCAAGGGTATAAGAGAATTGGCAAAAATAACCAAAAAGTAATTAACTAAGAATTAAGGGATATGCATACCTTAAAGTGTGGTTTATGTGCAGAAATTGCAAATCAATCTTCAAGATATAATTCTTAAGTAGCCTAGTGTAAGATAAGAAATGGAACAAAAAACTTAAGTGGAACAAGAAGTTACAATTATATGGTAATTAGTGTATTAAATTGCAACACTAACTAACAATTAAGGTTTAATAAGAGATCTGAGCAAAGATTAGATACCTTGGTATAGTTTCTGATGTTTATATGCTGCGGTTTGATTAATGAAAGGCAGATGCAGAACAAAGTGAAGTGAGTGGATCATCAATAGAAATATATTCAAGAATGGGCGATGGAGTAATAAATTTAAAGTTGAGGGAGCCAGTAATAAATAGATTATATGTACAAGAATGTCAAGAAATACTACACCAGTCTTCACGCGTGAAAATGATGGAGAGTTGACTAGAAATCAGAGCAATAACATATATTTCTAATCCTAATTATGCAAACCATTAGAGTAGATATTTTAAAAAGGAGAAAATAGAATATGTAAAACCATATTCCACTCATATCATAGAATTCTTTTCATACAAGTGTTCTCCAAAAGGAAAATGGTCAATGTATTCAATAATTTCAAAATATACTTTAATTTTAAATTTATTATTTTCACATAAGGTATATAACATAATTTTCAATTTATTTAGTCATTCCGTCCCATTAAAAAGTCACTGTTTCTTTTGTGTGCTTAAATTAAAGAGTATTATTAATATATGTGTAATGAGTAGTTGTATCAGTAATGAGTGGTGGATCATATATGAGTTCTTTTATAAAAAATGAAAATTGAGGACACCTAATATAATAAAATGAGACCGGTAAGATGGAAGAGGTATTATTTAAAAAATTCAATTATCCTATGGATTAAAATTTTTTTTAAACAATGTGGAGTAATAATGCGAAGAGTGTTCTAGATGGTAGGAGTAATATGTTTTGTAAAAGTGATATTTGATTATTGAATTATTTTTTTAAATGAAGTAATTTATTTAATTATTGTGATAAAATCTTAGATATAAAGTACTGATAACTATTTAAGAAAAAAATTAAAAATAGTCTCACCTAAAACGATATTAGGTAAGTGTTGCTCTATTTTAAATATCATAATATGTATTATAAGTATTTTAGGATAGTTATGATTTTTATTTTTATTTTCTTGTAAATATAAAGATAAAATTTTACGACTAATATCTTGAAACGAAATCTTTAATATATTAAAGGAGAGTTCAGTTTTGATGAGAGGTTATCTCCACAAAAATTTTCAATTATTTTAATTATTAATTAATATAGATAATTACATATATTTATTTTAAAATTTGAATATGAATGTGATCAAATTAAAATTGATTACTAATTCAAATTTAATGTAGATAAATAAATATTTTTACTTAAAGATTTGAATAAAGATATGATAAAATTTAATTTAAATATTTTTACTTAAAGATTTGAATAAAGATATGATAAAATTAAAATTAAAATTTATTTTAAAGCATAAAAAAATAAATTGATGAGATGTCATCTCCAAAAATTTCTCAATTATTTAATTATTAATTAATATAGATAATTACATATATTTATTTTAAGATTTAAACATGAATGTGATCAAATTAAAATTAATTACTAATTAAAATTTAATATAAATAAATATATATTTACTTAAATATTTGAATATAGAAACGATAAAATTAAAATTAAATTTTATTTAGAAAAAAATTAATTTTTCTTCACCTATAAATAAGACCCTTAATTCTTTCTTCACACATAAACTATTCTCCTAAAGTTTTGTTCAAGTTAGTATTCAATTTTTTATTTATTTTATTTTATTTATATTTAAATTTCTTTTAATTAATTTTAATATATTTCATTTTAAATTTTTTTATTCATACATATTTATTTCCTTTGAATTTCGTTATACTTGATGTCAAATTTATATTAACTATATTATTTAGTTTATTTATTTTTATTAATTTCGTTAAACACTTTGGGCAAAAATATTTGAAAACCACAAAAACCGCCCGCAATGAATTGTATCGCACCGCTATATACAATTATTTAGATAAACCACAATTTATAATTAAAGAAAAAATCGCCCGAATCGAATTGTTGTCTTTTCCAAGTGCCATCATCCATTTTATTGAAGAAACGGATCTTAGGAATTGGAGCAAGCCTCCAATTGTTTCCTTCATTTCTTTTCTCATTATCCACTCTCTCCAAGAATCCTTTCTCCATATTATTGATCTCCTGTCAAATGCACAATCCCTGGAGGTATCTCCATCAACATTTTGCAATGCTCCATACCCCGAAACTTGAAGAAGGGGCATTGACCCTTCTCCACCGTCACCCGTTTCAGGTACTTCAATTCCAACAGCCACAACTTTTTGAGCTTCGCAAATCCCTGGTTTCTGAAACTCAATTCGTCCACTTAAGCACCATGAATATGAAGGAGTGCCTCAGAATTTCCACAGGCAACTCTCTCACATTACAATCCACGAGATTTAATGTCTGCAGATTCATAAGATATTTAATGGAGCTTGGAATTACTTTGATCTTCGTATTAGACAACCGTAGGCACTTGATATGATATGATATAATTTGGGAACTTCACTCGGGAAAGTTTCTAGTGGAGCTCCCACCAAACTCAACACCTTTAAAAGCCGACATCTGTTGATTAACTTGTTTATCGTCTCACACTATGTAACACCCCAAAATTATAATATATAATTTTATTAATTTTATACTTTGATCCTTTTTCAAGTCCATAAATATTTATTTCAATAAGGAAAGTCAATAATTAATCTTTCATTGATTACTAAATATTATTTCTTTGATTACAAAATATTCTTTCATTGATTACAAAATATTCTCTTGCGTTAGTTTTTCCTCACATTGTGATATTCAATATGGTAACACTAAAAATTTAAGTACTCTCACACTGCTCTATATGTATATATATAGCAAAACTTTGTATTTGAGTCCACCCAAAATTTCAATAATGGTCGTTTGCAAAAAATAGGCTGCAAGAAGAATTCCAGTTGAGATTTACGTGTCAGTGTTCAATCCTGCGAGGTTTAAGGTGGGAATTTTCTCATTCTTATATGTGTTAAATGATTTCGTATGTGATAGTGAAATAAATTGAAAATTGTTATCACACTATGAGTTTGTGATCGTATTTGAACTTTATGAGATCATGTGATACATGGGTAAGGGCTGTAATGGTGCCTTACTATTACACGGGTAAGGACGGTAATCGTGCCTTACTAATACAAGGGTAAGGACTGTAATGGTGCCTTACTAATACACGGGTAAGGACGGTAATCGTGCCTTACTAATACACGAGTAAGGACTGTAATGGTGCCTTACTAATACACGGGTATGGGCTGTAAAAGTGTCATACTATAGTACGGGTATGAACTGTAAAAGTGCTATACTATAGCATGGATAAGGGCCGTAAAGGTGCCTTACTAACGAATCGCGATATCGTATTACATGAATAATGGGCCGAAAGGTGCCTTATTGACACGACATGATTGTATTGTATATTGACATGATAGGATTTTGTAATGTATATTGACATGATAGGATTGTATTATAAGTGATTTAATTATTGCATATGAATTATTTGACATGTATAAACATGATTTAATCTTCACTGAGCTATGGTTGCTCACTCCCTTTTTCTCCCCCTTTCAGGTTAGCGTGTACGAGTGGGGGCGCGTTGGCAAGAGGAGACTTAATAAGGATTTCAATAAATTTCAGTTTGCCTCGTACACTCAAATTCACGTTTTATTTTAATATGTTTTGAGCACGAAAACCTTGAACGGAATTACACTGTCTCACTTACACGTTGGTTGCAATTGATTGTGTACTGAAAGATTTAATTTCTAATAAATGAGTTCTGATAAGACGTGTGGGTTTGTGTGTATGCTGAGTGTTATGTGTAAATATATTAGTCTGTATAGTTTCCTAGTTTAATCAGAATGCATGTCCACTAAATACCTTTTAAAATAATAATTCTTGGTGTTGAAATTTTGTGAGTGGAAGCATACTGTTGGTTAGTGTTGAGTATAGACTATGCATGCATAAGTACATATGTAGGTGTGTGTATGACTTATATTTTTGGATGAACACATGGAAGTATGATGAATGGTTAGCAGCAAAAGTCAAGCTCAACAAGAGCTGCACAAGATGAAGAAATTAGATCAGAAGTTAAGCAAATGAACTGCTGCAGATTGTGATGAAGAAATCAAGTGTAATCAACTAAACCATTAGTTGATTACTTAGGTGATATATGTATGTGACTTATGGTTATAGGTATACACAAGGAAGAAGAGGATGATGACTAACAGCAAGGTGATGATCAAGCTATATAGAAGCAGATCAGTTAGCAAGGTTTGTGACCAACTGATCATTAGTTGTGTGGCTTGATAATACATGTGTGACAGTTTAAGTGGTGCATTGTTGCAGTTGATAAGTTGTCATTGGTTGACAGTTAATCTTGATTAGTATGCTAAGCTCAAGAAGGAAGTTTCGGTTCTGATGATGGAGAATCAACACACATAGTTAGTTATAAGAATTCAACCATAAAGTAGTTAGTTGAATTGAGAAGTTGAAGTTGAATCAGTTGGAGGCAGTTGCAACTAAAAGTGATCAATGACAGTTGAGGTGTTGCTGGTGTGTGCATATCAGTAGTGTATATATATGATCATGCACTGCATAACAGAGGGTAGAAGTCGATCATCATCAACACATAAGTTAGTGAAACAAGTTAGGGTTTTCTTAAGTGATATAGTTCTTCATCTTCATCACATTCATCACATTGTAACCATTGTTTTCATCAAGTTAGTGATTACTCTCCTTAAGAGTGGATGTAGATCAACATGATCGAACCACTATAATTCTTGTCTTCTTTCTTCAAGTTTTTCAATTCTATTTGGTTTCATAATCAATACTTATCACAAAGTTTAATAGAGCAAGCTTGAAGTCTAAGCATTGCTGTCAAGATTGTGTTGTATTGCTGTTAAATTGTGTTGGTTTCATAACAATTGGCGCCGTCTGTGGGAAAGCCAAACCAAGAAAGAAGAAGAAGAAGACTCAGTGGAGAAGAAGAAGATCAAATGGTTACCACAAAGTTTGATATTGAAAAATTCACAGAGAAGGCAGACTTCAGTCTGTGGAGGATGAAGATGGAAGCTATCTTGGTTCAACAAGGTCTGTCAGATGCTGTTAAGCCATTGCCAGAAGGTCAGATTGCAGGAGCTGGTGTTGCAGCAGATCAAGAACAACAAATCAAGGCCAGAAGTGCTCTCATTTTGTGTCTTGGTGATAAGGCTCTAAGGGAGATCTCTAAAGAATCCACTGCAAGAGGTGTTTGGAAGAAATTGGAGGAGTTGTACATGGTTAAAAGTTTGGCAAACCGTTTGTACATGAAGCAGAAGTTATACTCCTTCAAGGTATCAGAAGATAAGTCTATAATTGGTCAGTTAGATGAGTTTAACAAGATTATTGATGACTTAGAAAACATAGATGTGGCTCTGTCAACTGAAGATAAGGCAGTCATCCTCATGTCAGCACTTCCAAAGTCATTTGAAGGATTGAGAGATACTTTATTGTTTGCTAATGCTGAATCAATCACCCTTGAGCAAGTGTTGTTGGCAGTTAAGGCAAAGGTACTTCACAAGAATCCAGAACAGCAAGCAAATGCAGAAGGATTGACAGTGAGGAAACAAAACCAGTGGAATAAGAACAACAAGAATAATAAGAGTGAGGTTGATAAGAGGAAGCCTGAAAAGAATCATAGTGCACCAGCAGTTGAAGAAGAAAACAAGAATTGTTTCCACTGCAATAAACCAGGACATTATAAGAAGCAGTGTTACAAATGGAAAGCAATGGTAGCAAAGTTAATAGCTGAAAGGAGAGGAAATAAAAGGCCTCATGCAAACCAGGTAATAACTAATCATGATGCTACAGATTCTGATTTCATTGAAGCAATGTCTGTGAGTTCTAATTCAGTTTCAGAAGAGTGGGTTATGGATTCTGGATGTACTTTTCATATGACATCAAGGAAGGACTGGTTTACTGAATTGAGGTCACAAGATGAAGGAGCAGTAATGCTAGGTAATGATCATACTTGTAAGATTGTTGGAATTGGTTCTGTCAAACTTAAAATGTTTGATGGTAAAATCAGGATGTTAAACAATGTTAGATATGTGCCAAGCTTAAGGAGAAATCTAATATCTCTTGGAATGTTAGTTTCTCAAGGTTATGAGTGCCATTTGAAGGAAGATACACTTGCTGTCATAAAAGGAAAGTCAGTTGTTGTTAAAGGATTCAAGAAGTCTGATCTGTACTTCTTGGATGGTACAGTTGTGACTGGACAAAGTAATACAACTAAGGATGAGAGTAGTGTTAATGTTTGGCATGGGAGGCTTGGTCATATAAGTGAAAGAGGATTACAAGAACTTGCAAGACAGAAGTTACTTGAGATCAGCACAACCTGTAAGCTAGATCAATGTGAGGCTTGTATATTAGGAAAAGCTAAGAGGTTGAAGTTTGGTGCAGCTGAACATAATACCAAAGCTAGGTTGGAATATGTTCACTCAGATCTTTGGGGGCCTTCCAAGACTTCTACAATAGGAGGTGGGAAATACTTCATCTCATTCATTGATGATTATTCAAGAAAGGTATGGATTAAAATTCTGAAAACAAAGGATGAAGCACTATCAGTTTTCAAAGTATGGTTGACAGAAGTAGAGCTACAAACTGGAAACAAGGTCAAGTGCTTAAGAACAGACAATGGTCTTGAATTTGTGTCACATGAATTCAATAAGTTTTGTCAAGAGAAAGGTATTAAGAGGCACAAGACAGTACCAGGAACACCACAGCAAAATGGAGTGGCTGAGAGAATGAATCAAACACTTCTTGCAAGAGCTAGGTGTATGATGAGCAGTGGAGGTTTCTCAAAAGGTTTCTGGGGTGAGTTAGTTTCTACTGCAGCCTATTTGATTAATCTATCACCATGCACAGCACTCAAGTTTAAGCCACCTGAAGAAGTATGGTCTGAAAGGGTGCCAGATTACAGTCAACTGAGGATTATAGGATGTTTGGTGTATTCACATCAGAAACAAGATAAGTTAGATCCTAGAGCAGTTAAGTGTGTACTAGTTGGCTATCCTAAAGAAGTAAAAGGGTACAGACTATGGTGTTATGAGAATAACAAATTCATAGTTAGTAGAGATGTGACATTCAATGAAGGAAGAATGCCTTTGTTGGAAAGAGGGTCTGATAAATTGATAACTACTGATAAGTGTGAGTTTGAGGTGGAGCATGATGACAAAACAGGTGTACAGCATGATCAAGATCAAAGAGATGATAATGTACATGAAGAAATTGCTGCTGAAGAAAGGCCTGAATCATCTGGTTCAAATGATAGAAGAACTCTAAGTAGCTATCAGTTGGTTAGAGATAGGTTGAGAAGGCAGATCAAAATACCTATAAGGTACATAGAGGCAGACACTGTATCATATGCATTGTTTGTAGCATCAGATGTTGATGTCTATGAACCTAAGACATACTCAGAAGCAGTTTCAAGTAAAGAAAGTATGCATTGGTTGGATGCTATGGAAGAGGAGTTGCAATCATTAAAAAGAAACAATACTTGGATGATTGTTGACAGGCCTGCCAATCAGAAACTTGTAGGTTGTAAGTGGATATATAAGAAGAAACCAGTTACTAGCAAGGAAGGAGGAATTAGATTTAAAGCAAGGCTTGTAGCAAGAGGGTTTTCACAGCAAGAAGGTGTAGATTATAATGAAATCTTCTCACCAGTGGTGAAACACTGCTCCATAAGGATCCTGCTGTCATTAGTTACTCAATTAGACTTAGAATTACATCAAATGGATGTAACAACAGCTTTCTTGCATGGAAATTTAGATGAGAAGATTTATATGAAGGTTCCTGAGGGAGTTAATCTACAAGGAGCAGACTCAAAGGCTTGTCTATTACTTAAGTCACTATATGGGTTGAAGCAAAGTCCAAGACAGTGGTATCTCAGGTTTGATGAGTACATTACTTCAAATGGATTTGACAGAAGCATGTTTGATAGCTGTGTATACATAAGATGTGATAAAGGAAGCTATACTTATCTTCTTCTATATGTAGATGATATACTGATAGCTTGTAGAGATATGATAGGAATCAATTCAGTAAAGGATACATTGAGAAAGGAGTTTGACATGAAAGATCTTGGAGAGGCAAGGATGATCCTTGGAATGCAGATAGAGAGGAATAGATCAGCTGGAGTATTAAGGTTGTTTCAAGAGTCATACCTGGATAAAGTTTTAAAGAGGTACAATATGAATCTTTGTAAGAGTTCATCAGTACCAGTTAAGCAAGGAGTTAGCCTATCATCTCTTCAAGGGCCTCAAACAGACAAAGAAAGGTTTGAAATGGGTAAAATTCCTTATGCAAGTGCAGTGGGCAGTCTGATGTATGCTATGGTATGCTGTAGGCCAGACTTAGCTTTTGTGATGAGTGTGATCAGTAGATTTATGAGTAATCCTGGTCTGATTCATTGGGATGCAGTGAAGTGGGCACTGAGGTATGTTAGAGGAACTATATCAGTAGGCTTGAAGTTTCAGAAACAAGATGCTTGGGATAATGCTGTTGTTGGTTATGCTGATGCAGATTATGCAGCCAACCTTGATACAAGGAAATCAATGACAGGTTATGTGTTCAAGCTATTTGGTACAGCAATAAGTTGGAAGGCTACACATCAACACATTGTGGCTTTATCCACCACTGAAGCAGAATTTGTTGCTCTTACAGAAGCAATAAAGGAAGGTGTTTGGTTGATTGGTATTTTGAGAGAATTTGGAGTTCAGCAGAATAACATTGAGGTGTATTGTGATAATCAAAGTGCTGTACATCTCTCAAAGCATCAAGGATATCATGAGAGGACTAAACACATTGATGTGAGACTTTATTTCATAAGAGATATGATAGAAGAGAAGATAGTTGCTGTCAAAAAGGTTAAAACAACTGAAAATCCTGCTGACATGTTCACTAAGGCTTTACCTATTCAAAAGTTTGAATTGTGTAAGAGTCTTATTGGAATTCACTAAAGGAGGAAAGAAAGGTGAGCTGCAGCCTGTAAGTGCAGCAAGGTGGAGAGTAGTTTTGTCACTTGTGATGATACATGGTCTAAGGTGGAGATTTGTTGAGTATAGACCATGCATGCATAAGTACATATGTAGGTGTGTGTATGACTTATATTTTTGGATGAACACATGGAAGTATGATGAATGGTTAGCAGCAAAAGTCAAGCTCAACAAGAGCTGCACAAGATGAAGAAATTAGATCAGAAGTTAAGCAAATGAACTGCTGCAGATTGTGATGAAGAAATCAAGTGTAATCAACTAAACCATTAGTTGATTACTTAGGTGATATATGTATGTGAGTTATGGTTATAGGTATACACAAGGAAGAAGAGGATGATGACTAACAGCAAGGTGATGATCAAGCTATATAGAAGCAGATCAGTTAGCAAGGTTTGTGACCAACTGATCATTAGTTGTGTGGCTTGATAATACATGTGTGACAGTTTAAGTGGTGCATTGTTGCAGTTGATAAGTTGTCATTGGTTGACAGTTAATCTTGATTAGTATGCTAAGCTCAAGAAGGAAGTTTCGGTTCTGATGATGGAGAATCAACACACATAGTTAGTTATAAGAATTCAACCATAAAGTAGTTAGTTGAATTGAGAAGTTGAAGTTGAATCAGTTGGAGGCAAATGCAACTAAAAGTGATCAATGACAGTTGAGGTGTTGCTGGTGTGTGCATATCAGTAGTGTATATATATGATCATGCACTGCATAACAGAGGGTAGAAGTCGATCATCATCAACACATAAGTTAGTGAAACAAGTTAGGGTTTTCTTAAGTGATATAGTTCTTCATCTTCATCACATTCATCACATTGTAACCATTGTTTTCATCAAGTTAGTGATTACTCTCCTTAAGAGTGGATGTAGATCAACATGATCGAACCACTATAATTCTTGTCTTCTTTCTTCAAGTTTTTCAATTCTATTTGGTTTCATAATCAATACTTATCACAAAGTTTAATAGAGCAAGCTTGAAGTCTAAGCATTGCTGTCAAGATTGTGTTGTATTGCTGTTAAATTGTGTTGGTTTCATAACAGTTAGTAATATATATTGTGAAGTATTTCATATCTTTATTTGACTGACAGAAGTGGTTAAACAAAATTATATATGCTACTAAATTCCACCTGTTGGGTTATGATATTATGCATCTTAGGATACATGTTATGTTTGTAGGTTATGAATTTTCAAAATAAACTTATAATCCTTTTCTTTAAATGCTTATGCAACTCCTCATAATATAAATTGCAGAAACTTAAAGGAACTAATCCTTATTCAACTTCTTTTTACTTTGCATTAATTGTTTAATGTTTTGATGAAACTTATAGGACTTGCTCCTATTGTAATTTTTTTTCTTTGCATTAATACTTGTTTATTAAAAAATGGTTGGTCATGCCCTATTTAGTGCATTATTTGAGAAAATATTATGTAAAATCTTATTTATTAAAATTGGGGTGTGACACACTCCTCCTTGTTAACACTACATGTCAAAACTAGAGATCAGAGACTATCAAGCTTATTCGTTGAATGGGCAAATTGGTAAATTTGTGAATCACAACGCGTCGGACTTTATTAGGCCACTGCATCTCCCCTCCATTGCTTACAGTGATCATGTTTTGTTCCCTTGACTTTAAAGTTATATATTCTCGTACCAAGTCATGGATCCGAAATGAAAAAATCTCTCCATCATCAAATCTCTCTGCAACTTGAAAAATGGTTGGTCATGCCCTATTTCTTCCATTGTACTATCTCGTTTCCATAACACATACCCTTCTGCAATCCAATATTGAATTATTTGCAACTTATTCAGTGACTTACTTTCTGGATAAATGCTCAAGTACAAAAAGCAGTATTTGAGATAGTAGGGCAAGCCATTGTAACTGAGAGAGAACAACTTCCCCAATCTCTTGAGTTTCTCACCTTCATCCAGTTCATCACCCAAGCTCTTATTTATCTTTCTCCATTCTTCAATGTCCTCCTTCTTCGTGGCTAGAAGCCCACCTATCACAACGATTGCTAGTGGTAAGCCCTCACATTTCTTTAAAATGTTTTCAGCAAATTCTATTAGCTCAGGAGGACATGAGCTTCTAGGAAATGCCTTTTTGTAGAATAACTCCCTGGATTCTTCTCTCGATAGTGGCTTTAGTTCATAAATATGATCCTCTCTCAGCAAGATGCATTGGCAACACTGATTGAGCGCGTGGTGATGATGATGCAACCTCTCTCAGGAAGTGCAAATTTGATAATTTCCCAAGTTGAGGTATCCCAAACATCATCAAGAACAATTACGTACTTGCTTCCACGGAGGAACTAAAAAATGAAGCTCCTCATGTCATCAACACTTATGCATCCCAGATCTTCTGGAGGGGTTGATTCCTTGAATTCGCCCACCAGTTTCTTAATAAGGCTTGCCAGCATATCTTTGATATCTTTGTAGTCTGAAACAGCGATCCAAACATGTCTATCAAAACACTTCTTTATTGATTCATCATCGTAGACCTTCTTAACCAGGGTGGTTTTACCTAGTCCACCCATTCCCACTACTGAAATCACTTCAAGCCCATCAGTCATCGACCCTATCCACTCCACAAGCTTTTTCTTTCGCCATTTAATTCCTACAACGTCAGTTTCATCCAAGAATAAGGCTTCGCCTCTACCATCGTACCATTCATTTTTTGTTGGAACAGTAGAGCTGGACCCCTGATCAATGGTTGCATACATATATATTGGAATTATTTTGAAGAGGTTATGTGTCTACTGGACCTTCAAAATTCTCACACCCAAACTAATTTCTTTTCACAACCAGCTGAATGATTACTGTTACTTTCTAAAATTCATTGATCTTTTTGATGTAGTAATTCTGAAAGCACCATATCATGAATCACTGTAACCATTTCTGCACCTAAAAACCATTTTATTGTTCTCCTCGCGGCTAGAAGATGTGTTCGCTATCAACGAGGCGGTGGTGGCGGCACTGATCACCCTGTGGAGTCGATGTTGGTTTCTTGTATAAATCGTTTCGACTTTCAGGCAACCAAGTGTCAATGCGGTCAACTCACTATCACAGTCCCCCACAACTGCCGTCACCGACGTCGGCGATTCCTCCGATTAGGCACGTCGCACCGGAATGCCGAGATTCGCATTGTCATTGTCGCCAGAGTCGCTGCTATCGATAGCGGAGAGATTAGAACTCCCCAGCGCAGCCGACAGACTTGCCGGATCTCCCCGGAACGGACTGTCAAATCAGGGACCAATTCTTAGGGTCGTGGCGGCGCACAAGCTGGGTCCTTAACCCTCTCCGCCATGGGTGAACCTTATTTTAATCTCTCTGCCATTGCGGCGCATCAACAGGCGAGGAAACCAGATCGGATTTCCCAAGGAGAATGCCATTTCCGTTGAATCTTGTTTTTTTCATTCCTTTTCGTTGTTCGATTTATTTCTTTGTTTAATTCTTAACGGATGATAAGTGTTAACACGGTTGAATTGATTCAACTGAGGTTATCAAAATCTGAATTTTAATTGAATTTCTCACGAACATGAAAAGTAAATTAGATGGGTGTTTTAAGAAATTTTGGGTGTGAGTTTAAATTTAGACTCTTAGGGTTATAAATGTATTTTCACTCTATATTTTTTAGGAACTTAGGTGCCTTTAGCAATGTTTCGCATGACAATAGTGCCGCCCAATAAGAAAGACGTAATTAACATTATAAAAAATTTTATAATCGGTATATTACCTCACTCCAAACTTAACGAAATGACTAAAACTTGTGTGTCCCAAGGAACACCGTATTTTCAAATACCCTTTATAGTAAATAGTATACCTTTTAGCATAAGAACGTGTTATTTTCTTGAAAAAATAATTAATAAAAGTGTATACTCTTTAGAACAAAATATTAATGTATCCTTATTAATTAAAGTGTATACCCTTTAGAACAAGACTAATACTACTGTTCATCAGGTGCACCCACTTTCAGATCGTATACAATTATAAACAAAAACATATTATACAATTATGAACAAAATTGTATACAATTTATTTGTTAGTTTTTTTTAATGAAAATTTGAGTTAAAAAAATATACAACTATTAAAAAATATGTATACACTATTGAATAAAAAATTTATACACATATGGATGCTAGTTTTTTAATGAAAACATTTAGTGTGAAAAAAATATACAATTATTAAGAAACATATATACATTTTTAATGAAAACATTTAGTGTGAAAAAAATATACAATTATTAAGAAACATATATACAAATAGAATAATATGTATACAAAATAAAATAAAAAATTATACACATATGGGTGCACCAAAATTATACCCGAGACACAAGAGACCAACTCTAATGAAATATTTTTGTTCGCTCGGCGTCGTCGAATATATTTGAACTTTTCCAATTGGTTGGAGGCTACAACTCCAACGAACGCTTCAATCCGCCATTTTACTCGATGCCTAAAAACATATCAGAAAATATTACAGATACATGATCAGGCCTATCACAAATCATGCACACAGGTTTAAAAAAACTACCAATCAAGGACATTCATTTAGGGTAGTGCACACAGTTTGTAGCACCTTGCTTCAAAACTTTTTGTTCCCAATGTTACTTCCAGCTCTCCCATGAGGCAAGTGCCCCATGAACTTATTGTAGTTTAATTCTAAAACCATGGAGTTAAGCAGGTGATCTCCTCCGACAAATAACGCGAAACACAATGAATTCATCGAATTTGCCCACCACGTTCGGAATGCTCTTTCGAGTGAACCCGATCAAATTATGTGAGATCACCGAAGCCGGCGAGAATGGCCACACACCCAATTAAAAATATTTTTAATAAAATATTTACGAGATATGTTTAATTAAATTCGATGCGGATAGTTGTTCCATAGTTTATATTCCCTCCGTCCCCTTGAAAGGTATTCGTTTACTTTTTGCACGTGAATTAAAGAGTATAATAATTTAATGTATAGTAAGGTGAGAGAAATAATATTTTAATGTGTAGTGGGTAGTTGTATTAGTGTTAGTAGTTGTGGGTCACATCAATTCAAAAAGGAAAATGAATACTTTGAGTGTGGGGCCATATGTAGTAGTTTTGGTTTTGACGGGGGTTTTGAGAGGTAGAATTAGTGAATACCACGTTTCAATCCTGTTTTGGGTAATAGTTTTAGGGGTTTTTTATTTTTAATAGAATTAATGAAGGCAAAAACTTGTGTACGTTTGGACAAATTCTATTTGGGATAATAGTTTTAGAGATTTTTTGTTTTTAATTTACTTAAGAAGCAGGTTCGTTCTATCTTAATCATATAAGTAACTATTAGTTAGTTTTAGGGATTTTTTTGTTTTTAATTTACTTAAGAAGCATGTTCGTTCTATCTCAATCATATAGGTAACTATTAGTTTAGTTGGTTGTTATTTTTAATATACTATATTATTTAAATAAAATAAATAAATGTCAAAATTTCATAATTAAAATTAAAGTATTTATTATCTATATCAATATTTTTAATTATAAAATAAATTATAAATATTTTACATTAATCTTGATAACTTTGAAAAAAAATGGGTATGAAATTATATTATTAAAATTTTGAAATCTATCCAAACATAAAATTGAAAGGATTATATATTTATACAAATTAAAAATACAAAGCACATAATTTTACTATGCTAATAAATGAAATTATAATTTTCAAAGTCACATCAAATGCTAATAAATGAAATCATAATTTTCAAATTCACATCAAATAGGAAAAGACATCAACTATTAAGGAAAAGAGTTTGAAAGTTTTCAAATCCATCAGCTCCTGCCTTTTAAAGTTAGCCTAAGGGACAAGTTGAGTAGATTAAAAAACACAACAATACTCCTTCACAAAGCCTAATGTCGAATGAGCTATGCTTAACCTAACTTAAAAACAGCACAAAAACAAACTTTTAGTTCCTGAATGGTTAACTCCAAAGCAGAATTTTCAGGTAGTGTCTGCTGCAGTTTTTTTATCTAATGTGGGGTAAGACTCAAGAAGTCTTTCATGTTCCTCTACAAAAGGATTTTCTAAGATAATCTATTCAACTTGTTTACCTGGGCTTGTATGAATCTATATTTACTAATTAACGCATTAACAATTGTGTAAGAATTAAAGTGCATTACCAAACACAGATCATAAGAGGAAAATAAAGGATTAGCAGTTTTCAAAACAATTATCAATGTAGATTAATCTTTAAGTAAATTATGTCTTTTGTATTATTTTTTTATAAATATATAATTCTTTTTATTTTGTTTAGTTATAATTCTTTTATTATGTTTGAATAGATTTCACAAAATTTTAATAATATTTTTATACACATTTTTTCTAAAGATATCAAGATTAATGTATAATATTATGATTTATTTTAAATTTGATAATATTGATATAGATAAAAATAATGTTAAGGATTCAATTTATATAAAATATTTGAATATAATATTTTAAAATTTTTTTTTATATCATATCATTGTTAGATAGTATAAAATTATAGGATGATTTTGAAATACTGGTCCAAGCTTATAGATAATAAGTTTACGAGTTTAAACCATCTTAATCGTTATACTATATTTTAAATTAATTAAATAAAATATTTTTAAAATGGATAGGCCTTGCGTGAGATCGTCTCACGTGACACCATTTTATACTTTTTAAAACGTTATCATTTTCGCTATAAAATGTTATCACTTTTCATTTATACTGTAAATTATTTATAAAATAATATTGTCATTTTTCATTAATTTAGTATCACTTTTCATTATAAATGTTAGTCACTTTCTATCCTTCTCACACAAGTCTTTGTCTTTTAAAAAATAGTTAAATAGAATTTTGTTTTTTTAGATTGATTTACATTTCTTTATCTTATATATTTATTTTATATTTTCTAAATCAAAAGGGAAATCGTCGTCCATCAAAATTCGAGGTAAATGTTACCTTGAAAAAGGAAAGATGTGGAATTTATTTACTGTTAAATTTGAATTTTATTTTTATATATTTTTGGAAAAAAAAAGATTAAATTCTAAATTCATCATTAAGTTGGAAATTATTTTGGCAAAAACTCTTGTGTGGGGATACATTGTTTCCCCACCTCTATAAATTTCGGAGACCAACTCATTTATTTCCCGGAAATTATTTTCTCTAAATTTTTATATATTTAGTTGGAAAAACATTGCCCCACACTTTTCAGAGTTAATTGAGTTGGACCGAAACTTGAACTTTTTAACAATTCTCATAATTCATTCTGCCACAAGGCACAAACAATTTAATATTTTGGCACAGAGATCAAGAGTATAATAATTTAATGTAAAATAAAGTGAAAAAAATAAATTTATTAATATGTAGTAGGTAGTTGTATTAGTGGTGAGTGTGATTTTTGTGTGGGTTCATGTAAATAAATAAATTGTTTTTGTGGGTCTCATGTTATTAAAAAGGAAATATATCAATTTTTATGAGACAACCCAAAAAAGAAAGTATGTCAATATCTTTAGGAAGAAGGGAGTACATATTAACTAAATGATTTAAGGGGTTACTAATAATATTAGTCTGTCACAATCTATTCAAATTATTCTAAGAGGAAACAAGATGTAATACATGTTAACAAGTGATTTCAGGGATTAATAATCTATTCAGATTATTCTAAGAGGAAACGAGATGGTGATGTTGTAATTTAGAATCCACAAAGAACTATCCTCTCAAACCGTCTCAATTGAGTTCTCACACATTCTTTGTAATTCACAAAGAAGGTGGGAAAACTCTACTGGGACGGATGGAGTATTAGAATTAGTTAGGCGATGAAAGCAACTCGTCTTTTTCAACTACCAAACACAACATTAATGTAAACAAGATCTTCAAGTTTATTATAGCTAAGCTCTTTAACTTTCCTTGGAATGTCAACAGGAATTTGTCCAAGGGGAACCTATTATCGACTTCTGAAACCTCTCTGTACTTCCTTAAATGATTATACATGCCTTAAAAACACCCATATGAATCACCCTAATGATGCATTTACAATAGCAAAATCAATCCTAGTTGCTTCCACATGATCATTCAAATCTAATTTGATTTCATGTCACTCTTATTTTTTACCTATTCTTCATCATGGTGTCTTATTATTCGACATAACATATTAGATCATATCAATCGCTATACGCACCCCAAAATATTGTCATTCTTGCCTTAACAATGTTTCCACATGATCATTTCAAGAGATCTTTGTTTGAGTTATAAATTAATTGAGCAAAATATAATTGTTATAAGGGGATGGCTATTTACACATCCCCAAAATTGTTAATCATACCCCAAAAAAATTAAATTTTAATTTTTTAATTAATATGACAAAAATACCCTTATTACTAAACATACCACATTAAAAAAATTTTACTACACATGCCCCATTCAAACCCTAATGTCTTCTCTCTGCATAATAGTTAAAACTTTCCTCCTCTCATGTATGCGTCAAGGTAAAAAAGGCATATAAACCATTGTAAAGGCCGCTTTGATTTGAAGAGAGGAATTGAAGGTCGCTTGGGAAAGCACTTTCTAGAAAAAATTGAGCAATATGAATTTATTGATGTAAAAAACAGAAGAGGTACTTATGCCCTTTTTCTATATTGTATGATATCATAATCTATAAACCAAATGCTTGTATCTAATGTAGGGAAGACTGAACAGCAAAATTGAGCAACGAGTCGACAAGTGAATCTGATAAGAGGTGGGGACAACAAAAAGTGTGCTTGCTTCCCAGTCCACATCTCCCACCTCAACAGGGCTGGAGAGGAGATCTAATCCATTCGAATTAGGCTTGCTAAAATTAAGGAAAGGCGGGAGACGTATGAGATTGGGAACCTGGGTGATCAAGTGGAGATGGTGTCGAAGAAACAGGGAATGATTGAATGCAGGCGGCGGATGGCAGTGAGTTATCAGAAGGACAGAGATGTGGATGAAGATGCAGAATTTCTATTGAAACATGTAATTCTGGATAAGGAGAAAGAAGGGCTTTCTCAGGGTGCGGTACCATAGTGGGAATGGGTGGAATCGACGATGGCCAGGAAAATATACAATAACCCGGCCATCGCTGCTCGATACGAGCAGCATGTGTGGGTTGTTGTTTCGAATGAGTTTGCGGGGGAGGACATCATCAAACAGATCATGCAGCAGCACAGCTGCCCATTACTCTGGACGCTGTGCAACTGGTGGCTGTGCCAGGAAATGTGTCAAAAAATGTTGGAGGAGATGCGTGGGAAATACATGGATATGCTCAAGGAAGTGGAGACGATGAAGGAGAGACTGAGGCGCCATGAAATGTTGCAAAATATGCTTCGACAACGGTTGAAGAGAAGGACAGAGAGACGCTGTTCTTTGCCCAAGCCTATCATGAAGTCAAACTAATTGAAGCCAGAAATCTAATTTAGCAATGGCTGAGGGGGGCCTAGATGTTGCTGCTTTAAGTATATTACCAGGAAGTAATGAGGCATGGTTAAAGGTCCAAAATAACGAAATAAATGACGCACTAATTTCCAAATCCCTTAAATTCTAGAAACTAGACTACAAAATCCTAAAGCAAACATAGCCGAGTAGATGTATTCAGCAATTTCACGTAAAGGGTTGGTTTAAGGGAACACATGATTTAATGAGCTTACTACATTACAAGATTGAGGTACAATGAAACCAAAAGCAGAAAGAAGCTATTAAGTTAAGTCAGGGTACACCGTACACCTCACTCTTATCAACTAAGTAAATTATGTCAAAACAACTTGCTTGTGCAAAGATGAACGACTCTCTCCAAAAATATGAAATGATAAGCAACCATCCAGTGTTCTCAAGAAAATTTCTGGTTTAGATTAGCTCGATAAAAGATACGGATAGCTCAAACTAAAGAAAAAATCTGCTGCCCACAAGTACAATACTTAAGGGGCAAAAACAGCTATCACCTTTTCAGAATAATTTCGAAAAACATATTATATAGCAACATCAGATCAGCATGAATCAATAAAAAACTATGAAGTGCATGACATACAGGTTAAACTGATGCAAAACATTTTAAATGCAAAATGATATCTTAAGTGTAAAAAGCATAAAACGGAAACCAGATGAATTCCATTCTACATATAGAGAGATCAACTTTCATATGAAACATTACAATCACACAAGCTTCACAAGAAGCAGCTCAGAACTTTTTTATTTTCCCAATAAAAAAAAGCTCTTTCATAGACTCAAAATCTCTAAATAAAATCTATAAAATCTTCCATAGGGGGAAATATAAAAAAAAGGAGATCGAATATGTATCACAAGAACAACCTCCAGGCACTCTTGATTACCCTCCAATTCACACTTATTTAAATACAATTGTTACATGTGTGCCGCACACCATTTAACCTCAAATACTAGTACAACAGGAAGCCTATATGACAATACCAATTGCTGCACATTGAATCTATTCAATCAAAAATCCCACTTCTTGATTAGGTTCAATGTTAATCGACTAACCTCAATATTGAAATTTATCTATTGTTAAACACTAACTTAAAGCTTTCCTAATGAGAGATTCAAACAAAATGAAAAGATGTTTAGGAAGAACAAGATACACAAAGGATTAGTAATAGAGATTCAGTAAATTATCCAATAGAATTTTTTAATAAAAAAGAAATTCGAATTGGCGCTTGAAGTTAGTAGAAATGATTAAGTAATTTACTCACAATCAAAGTCTCAATATTTCCAAAAAAGGTGTGGATGGCAGGATAACCAAAAATGTTTACCACCTATTCTATCAGATGTTCAATTTCGAATTGGCCATCCTACAAAATACAAATTCAATCATAATAATTACCTCTTCTCGAAAACAAATGGAGAGGCTTAAGAACACAAACTCTCATCTTAGAAAGGCTCAACAAAGAACTCAATCCCTCTTATCAACATTTGTAATATCCACCATTCCCATACGCTCATTTTCAGGCAAAACAGACCAGTTAGGAGATTGCACTGCCCTTAGCCATCGAAAATCATCCACATTCGCCCAATTCCCAGTCTCCTCTCCAAGATTTGCCTCCATTAGATCCTTCTCCAAACCTTGATAACTCAAGCAATATGGAGCAAACTTAACCCCATTACAATCCTCAATTATGGGCCTACTCCTCACTCGCAGATAAAAGTTGCAATTTTTTGCATTATGAATCCTGATTTGGTGAGAAGCCAACACAAACACACACCCTTCAGCCCCCTCAATCAAAACTGAACCCATCACCACCCCTGCATAAATCTTGCAGTTAACCAGCTTGTCCATGAACAATGCCCTCAAACACCCCTTCAATCTGACTTCACAATCCCTCAAATTCGACAGGGTGAATTCCCCATTTCGGCCATCGGCATCACTGCCGTTAAATTCCTTCGCTAAAACCTCGTTCTCTCTGTTTCTGAACCCAGGCGCATCGCTCAAATCCCTAAACCCAAATCCCAAATTCAACTTACTCTCGGGCTCACACGCGGCGGCATTCTTTTCAGCAGGAACCATGGTTGTGGATTTCTTAGAAGGTTTATTCTTGAAAGAGAATTTCTTCTTGGGAATGACGAGGGAGGTGACGTCATCGAGGGATTGCCTGAGACTATCGACGGCATTGAGGCACGTGCGGACTTCGTAGGGCGGCAAGAAGTATGAATTCTCCGCAACGAGCTTCTCGAGGGCTGAGATTTCGAGAGAGATCGTATCCAGATCGGGCTTGTGAATCGGGTCGGTCTGCTGCCGGATTTGGGAGAGGTGGGATTCGATTGAGAGCTTGGATCGTGAGAACTGAGATAAGAAAGATTTAGTGGATTCAAAAGAGGCTGTGGAATTGTTGTCGAGTTTTTCAGATAAGCGAGAGTGGTGGCGGTTGGATAGACGCTCCAGCATTGCAGCGTGCTTGCGCTCGAGTGCGGCGGCGGAGTCGTGGGGTGGTTGCTCGTCGTTGTCCATTTTTACCGGCTCAGAGCTGCTGTTATTTCTTCTAAAAAATATTTGGAGGAAGAATTTGCGATAGGCAGGCAGCCTGTGTTCTGAAATCTCCTGATGCTCTATAGTCTATACTCTATACTGTTATTTATTTTATTTTATTTAAATTGAAATTGTCGAGAGTATTTTTATCTTAAATTTTCTTTCACTTTTTATATGGGATGAGTTTCATGTGAATCGATTTTATATAAAATAGTAATAATTTATATTTTTAATAATAATTTTTTATGTACTAATAACTTACATAAAAATAATAATTTAAATTTATAGTAATTCATTTTGAAGGGGAGGATTAATATATATGAGCAAGTTTTTTTTTTGTAACACCATCTTATGTGAGACTATTTTATGGTGACACGGTCTCACACTTTGCCAATGTATATATGAATGTAATCACTTAATTTTAAAAAAATAAAGATTGAAAGATGATAGTTAATTGTAAAAATAAAATGATTTTGAATCTTAATTCTTTTTATGTTTATCTTCTACTTTTATCTTTCTCTTGAATTTGACTGTGTCTAGAACATATACTACTATATGTTTGTATTGAATGAAAATGTACAATAGCTTCTGAAATTAAATGGAAGTGACAGCAGTTTAGAGAAGAGTGAAAAAAAAAAAACATTTACCTTGACTTAAGCTCACGAATTCTTTTAATAAAACATTGAAGAAGAGATTCCCTTGGCCCCAACTGCAAAATTATGAAAGAAAATTTTTAAGAAATTAAAACATAAACAAAAGGATTAAAAGATTGTCATTTCTGAAATTCTAACAAAAGTAAGAAAAATTATTGGAACTGATATATGTTTGTCATGTAGATAGGTGATGTAGCAATGGTAAAGAACATAATTGACACTTTTCTTAACAACCTACATTTTCATTCAGCTATGGTACCATATATTGGTTAACAACCAACATTTTCATGGTGATCCCAAATTAATAGTTCAACAATGATGATTACCAAAACCAAAATTTTCATTAATTCAGTGACGATCCTAGCGAGGAAAAAAATTCTGTTATGACTGCTCTTCTATCAATATGTTAATGCGTTTCACTGAGAGAAAAGATTCTGTTATATCTGCTTTTCTGTCAATATCAGACAACCGACAATGTGAACCTACTGAGAAAATGATTTCATTATAACTGTTCTTTTGTCGATATAAATATTAATGTGCGCACGGATATAATCTAGGGCCCCTGAGATTAAGAAAGTAATTACTTTATATATGAATTTTTTTCTGAAAGTGTCAAGTCTAGTGAAACAAGTGTGATTTAAGTGTTTGGAGAGGAGAGTTCAAACCCCCCTACCTAATGCTTCAACATTGCTCTGTCCAAATTTACTCTCTTAAATAAAAGGGAATAACACTTAGGGGGCGCCTTAAATGCACCCCGATAATATTTAAATTTAGAATTTCTTAATTATTATAACAATTATACCCTTTATTACTAATACGGTGATAACACATTCAACCATCCACCCCACTCACTGTCTCTCTCCACTCTCTCTCCCTGAACTCGATTAAATCTATCATCCTCTCTCTCTTATGAAGGTGATTTTTATTTCGAAATTTGAAACTTCACAATTATACTTAATTTGTATTGCAATTTGTTTTACTTTTCCTTAATTTGTTTTATAAACAACGATTTATATTCTCCGACGAAATCGACGGCCGGCGCTACGAGAAAGCTGCAAGCGACTTCTGGATTCTCGAGAAAGTATGGATGATTATCAATCGAATTGAAGATCTGCATCTGTTAATGAATTCCGATGATTTCCTATGCCAGAAGAATCAACTAATGATCAAAGCGGATTCCGAATCGGAGCTCTTCTGTTTCCGATCACGCCAACTCGTCGATATCACCAAATCGTTCAAGGATCTGACGCACAAGGTTTTGGCGGCTGTCGAAGTGGAGGTGGACCCCACCGGAGGGGCTAGGATACTGGACGCCACCATGAGACTGTACCGGAGGAGTTCGCTAAAATCCACCTTCTTCAGGCGATGCAGGCGGTCGAGGCGGCGGTGAAGAGATTTTACTTCAGTTACAAGCAGCTGTTGACGGTGGTTATGGGGAGCTTGGAGGCAAATGGAAACTTGGAATCTGGCGGTGGAGCCACGACGGCGCAAGGTGTAGTCCGGAACGTCGGTGGAGGAATGATTCGTGAGCCTGCGCCGGGTTGAAACGTGTTGACCCATTTTATTTATAGGTAGGTTGCAAGAGAAAGGATGAAAGTTCAAACCAGTTTTAACGGGTATTGTCAGTTAGTGTAATTAATAATAAGGGTATTTTATAATATTAATTAATTAGTAAATTTTAAATTTATATATTTTTCAGGTTCGTTTAACAAATTTGGAGGTGTGAATAGCCGTCCATCACGACTTAAATTTTAACCAAATTTCCCGCTTATTTCCCACTTCTCCCTCTTCAATCTTTAATTTTAATAATGTACATCTATTTTCTAAAATTACATCTACACCATTAATTATGTACACTTATAGAGCTGTTACACGAAACAAGCTGCTCGAGAGCTCGGCTCGGCTCGTTAAAACTCGAGCTCAGCTCGGCTCGTGACTACTCGAGCTCGCCCTTATGCTCGTTTCCAGCTCGGCTCGTTTAGGCTCGATAACAATAATAATAATTAATTAATTAATATTATTATTAATAATAAATATTATTTAATTATATTACATTAATTATTATTAAATATAATAAAAATTAATTAAATAAAGCTCAATAGGCTCGATAAAACTCGAAAAACTCGACTCGTTTTCCTTAACGAGTCGAACCGAGCTCGAGAATTACTCGTTCGAGCTCGAGCTCATATATAGATCGTTTCCTAATCGAGCTGAGCTCGAACTCGGCTTGATTACTACTCGAGCCGAGCTTGAGTATGTGATACTCGGACTCGCTCGGCTCGTTTAACAGGCCTATACTTATTAATAAAGCAACACATATAATCTATTTTCTAAAATTACATCTGCACCACTAATTATGTACACTTATTAATAAAGCAAACATATAATATAATTTTTCCAATATAAAATTATACAATTTATATTATATTTAATTAATAATTATATAATTTTACATAAATATTTAATAAATATAATTAATAAAACTTTTAACTATTAATAAAATATATACTCCCTCCGTCCCACCCAAAGAGTCTCTTTTTGTCATTTTGGGCGTTTCACCCAAAGTGTTCTCTTTCCTTTTACATACATGGGACCCACACACACCCTTTAATACAATTAAAATATTGGGCCTACACTCTCACTAATACAACTACCTACTACACACTAAATAATAATACTCCTTAATCCACGTGCCAAAAAACAAAAACTACCCTTAGTGTGGGATGGAGGGAGTACAAAATTTAAATAAAATAATTAATTTAAACAATAAAAATATATAAAACTATGTAGAGTAATTGAATATTAAACAAATTTGAGTTACCCGCGAGTATTGATAAATAGATATAAAACTGGTACAAGTATCATAATAAAATTTTCAAAACTAAATGTAATTTTTTATTATGTGAACTCATTTAAATTATCAATTTAAGTTTCTTTTCAACCCTTTAAAATAATATTAATAACACAATGTTTAATTATTCATTGTAACATAAAAAATTGTTTAATAAAATTGATCAATAAAATAAAAAATAATAAATAAGCACTTCATTACATATATCATGTCTAGGAATAATAATGAGATCGGTGTTTATGGGTACTCAATCTACCTGAACCCTATAAGATGAATACGGGTAATTTTAAATGAATTTAGGATAGGTTTAAGTAGTTAAATACAATCTCATTACCATCAGTATCCTCTATAAGCTCCCCCTTCGAACCATTTCAATTTGCAAGTGTGCTTGCAAGACATGGCACGATCTACTCGAGACGGACGTGTTCGTCCGGTCTCACCTTTCCCGATCAGTTCCGGGGCTACTGATCATGCAAGACAGGGTTTTCGAATACGAAGATGGACTCGAGTTGGAACGCCATGAGCTTCATTACAATCCAATAACCAACTTCGACCACACTGCATTCATCACTCCTCCATATGTTTACGTGGATGTACAAGGCACTATTGATGGTCTGCTCTTCTTATGGAGTACTTCTGATACTGAAGACGATGCTCTCTGGATATGCAACCCCATCACTCGTGACTATGTCGAGTTCCATTGTCCTCCAGAGTTTCTCCATCATCATCGTTCAAACAAAGTGGTCGTCACACATGGTTTCGGGTCCAGCAGAATGACCGGACAACATAAGATGGTTAGGATTTCCCAGAAATGCAGTACAGGTGATCAGACAGCAGATCAAATTAGCAGCACTGAATGTGTGGTTTACACTCTTGAGAAGTGTCTCATCCGGGGCTCCACTTGACTATGGTTTTTCGAGCTTTGGAGTGTTCTTTAATGGCAGTCTTCACTGGTTGGTGTATGATTCAGAGGAGTGCCAATGGATTTCTTGCTTTGATCTCGAAACAGAAACTTTCACCACATTGTGTTCTACTCCTAGAGGGGATCCTTTTGAGAGGCTGTTTGTATTGGGAGATTGTTTGTGCCTGTGTACACATTCTATCGAAGACATTGTTATCTGGTCGATGAAGGAATATGGAGTCGAGAAATCTTGAGTAATCGTCATGGAAAGGCCCAATTTCGGTGGTGGTTTGTGTGATGTGGTTTCTCCCCTCATAAAGTGTTTAAGGATGGTGATGTTTTGATTGCATGGGAAGACTACTTCCTGTTCTATTACTCCGACAAGACCAAAACTACTCATCAAATTGATTTGTATGAACAATACTCTACAGATAAATGTTTCTTTGCAATACCTTTCAATCCAAGTTTTCTCTCACTCGAGCTTTGCAATGGAGAATGTAAGATCTTTCTGATTTGTTCAGCACTTGGGAGAGTCTTTCTGTTGTCTGTTGATGAAGATTGTTGCTAGATTTGTCAATAAAATATTGCCAGAAATTTGTTGATGAATTAAATTGAGATTTGGAATGAAAGGATTTTAAATCATTTAAATCAAATGTAGGCTAAAATAACTTTGATGATTTGATATCCTTATCAATCCACACTGCTGCCATAAATTTTAATTCATCCTCAAACCCTATTATCCAAACACATCCTAAAGCTTCCATCTTCTCAAACAAAAAGGAGAGAAACCAAACATTTCAATCCACATTGCATTTCATAGCTTTACAAATGTGTTCAGTGAAAATTCAGAATAAGGTTAAGAACAAGATTTAACACAATCTACTACAAAATGAGCCCTGCTATGGAATAAAAGCTTGGCATCACTATATTCAGGCGCTCTAATCTCGACGTACAATTGCTAGTGCTTGCTCGCTGCATCGTGAAAAGAATATTATTCTGCAGAATTCTCGTGAAGTAGAACATATTCACGGCTGCAATAACAGTAAAACATACAAGAAAACAATGAGCAGAAGGGTAATAATAGTTATTGCTGGAAAGAGAAGTGGGACATATAGAAGAAATAAGAGCCACAAGCAACAATAAACACAGTGAAATACATGCTATAAGAGCTTATATTGAAATGTAAAAGTTAATTTCACAAATTAGTGCAAACAAACCAAACCCAAATCGCAATACAGTATGTAGTTATATTATGATTTAAGTTTAAACTAGCAGAAGACATAACATTCAATTCAGGAGTTTAGTTCTTCTCAGTCAAGTTATCTAAAATCATGAGAAAGGGGCATCGGAGTGTCAAAAGACAGAAAAAAATTAAAGGAGATCCAGAATGAGACTCGTGAGATTCATTTATACAGCTATAATACCAACTTATATCCTCATACAATATGCATATGCTAGAAAAATTCTCGCTTAAGATCTACATGGATTAAAAATGCATCAATCACACAAGCAAACCTAGTGTCATGGGGAATTTACAGTCTATGCAAATTCATTTGAAGCTTTGTTCTACTAAGAATAAAGTGCAGTCACTTGTAAAACAGTTCACTACATAAATAATGGGCTCCATTTCGTCAAGGCCCTTCCTGGATGTGTTATTAATTATCTTGTTACAGACTCAGAACGATAAGGACCAAATAATATTTATTGTTTGTAACATATTTCACAGAATAACATAAATTGTATCAATGAGGTTCATTTTGAACATCAGATGCTCTTCAGAGTTCAGTCAGAAACCCAGACAAACAAAATAATTTTATGGTTGCAGCATATTCCAAGTCCTTTCTCTATAGTGTGACTCAAGCATTGAGAAGTATTTATGTTGCATAGTTGCCCATTGGGAATGCAATTTTGAAACAGCAGATACTATAATGACATCATCCATGATTTAAAGAGAATGCCAATATGAATATATTTAAAATTTTAGAGGAAAGCATAGTAACTCATGTAGACATGAGTGCTTTTGATTTTTTCAAGCACCTAAAATTAAATTGATGATCCTATAAGTAGCCAACCTGCTATTGCCAAATTTGATTGTATCTTTTTCAAAAAGTTCATAGTATCGCTGAGCTTCGATCGGTTCATCCTGAAAAATGGGAAAATTAATACCAAGTCATATCACATATGGTGACACCAAATTCATATTTAATTCCATTATCCTGAGATACAAAGAAAACAGGAGAATAAAAATAGAAATGAAAATATATTTTGGCAATTTGCTCACATTAATATGGGTCTTATTTGTGCTTCCGAGATCCATCAAATAAGGCCTAGAACATTGAAAAGTATATAGCAGAACTTATTAATCAGTTGGATATAAAACATTGACATTGATATTTAACTGGAGTCAAATGCAGAGATTGCTATTCGCACCTCACTCGTTTTGACATAGTACCATCTGGGTTTTCCTGCTCTACTTGCCTTCAACCAACAACAGTCATAAAAATAAATATGTAGGATGTACACAAAATAAGCAAAAAAGGATGAGAAAGAAAAATAAATTTCAAATTTTAGTCTTACCGATACTGAAGAACAGCATGTTGTTTGCTGCAGGATGGGTGGTCAGTAGGGATGTCTGCAACCCTTCTCTCTCTACCAAAAAGATAGCAACTTTGACGATGCACATATAGGGGCTCTGAGTGTTAAAAAGCATAATGATCAGTTGGCATTATTGTATAGATGTACAACTTCATAAACATGGTTAGTGGTATCAAAAAATGAGCTGTTCCAATCAAGGTGAGAGGAGAAACTGGCACAAAAAAATTAAACGTTAAAACAGAAAACACATACGTCATTTTCTTTAGAATCACTTTAATCATCTGAGAGAAATTCAGAAAATTAAGGTACAATAGTGGCAAATCAAGATGGAAGCAATCGAATCAAATATGAAATAGAGTTTGATTCGACAATCAATAAAAATGAATTTAGCGACAAAATATCTAGCAAAGTTTACCATTAAGCACTTCACCAGCCTTGAAAACATACAATCGCCACCTTATATCTGGTTTCCGAGCATCAGGTGGCTCATTAAACAGCAGTGTTACACCTGATTCAAATATTAAATGCATCAGGAACAGTATCACATATTTTACATGGTCATGATGAGTTGCACGAAATGATTCTCACATGTACTTCACAAGAGAGATCAAAAGAGAGAAAAATGGAACTAACACCTTAAACAGAGTCAATACAAGTATATAACTTCGAAAATACTTATTAGTTACCAGGTTTAATACATTATCTCATCACCAGTTGCTAAAAATTTCTAGCAAGAAACATGAAACAGCTCCAATCTTCATAATCAGAAGCACATTTGGTAAGAAGAACATAAAGCTCATCTTTTATAAATAATTAGGAGAATTTATATCAGAAAATAAGCAGTGAGGAGAGCCACAAAAAACATATAAATAACAATCTGTCAAAGAAAATAAAGTAGGGTAACCAAATTATAAACTGCATCATCTATGTAAGAGCTTCATCCACAACAATATACATAGGCGCTCCAAAATTAACTCCAAGTTCATCTGTCAAAAACATACATAAGTTTGGATTCACAAGGCAGAAATGCCAGAATTAATAAAATTTTAATAGCAAAAAAATTATATTCAGCTTTTGTACACATATGCATGAGACACAGCACAGTGATATAGTACCGTATGAAGATATAATTATAGTAACAGAACACTTTGATGAGGGGTTTAGCACCTCAATAAAGCACAACTGAACACTAATAATGAGCTATAGACTATAAGCATAGTTACAAAACTTTGTGAATAGGCAGATGCACTGTTCAGATGATGATGAAGAAATAAAATACTCAATCACAATTAGGATACAGTGGAAGAATGATGCAGTTCATTAAACATTAAAGCCACAACATAAAACAAAAACTATAATGTTAGTCATGATGGAAAAAATAATAACAAGACCATGCAGCACATACAAACATATGAAAAGACTCTGAAAAGGAAGCTGATACAAAAATACAAATGCAGTTAATGTAATGAAAGTCTGTAATAAAGAAAAGAATCTCATAATCACCTCTGACCCGATTAGTTTCTGCAGCAAGTTTTCCTGACAGCTCAAATGACGGCTTTTGCTGACATGCAAAACATGCAGTGCTATATTAGGAATAATAAAGAGTTTTACAAAAAGTAATGCACATAAGGTATGGAATTTGAAGATGACAAAAATAAATGTATAAAATAAAGGCTTGACAAATAGTAACATTGGAAGGAGCTTACTTTTTCCTTTGCTTCCAAATTCTCTTCCACAGCCTTCATCTTAGCTAGTGACTCATTGTCGCCATTACTGATCAAACAAAGGATGTGAAGTGTACCTCAAAAAATAATCAAGCAGAACCTAGAGAACTTGTTTAAATGTTTAATAAATAAACCATAAACCAGAAAAAAGCTAGATTTGAACAATTAGTAATCAGATTCTAACAGGATTTTAGTTATTTTCCTTTTTTTTTTTAAAAAAAAAAAATCTCCAAATAATTAGGAACAAGTCTAACAGGAAAAATCAGGGATGCCTTAGAACCCACAAGAATGATCAAATCTAAATTTAAGGATTTCTAAGATATGACGTTAATAAGTTACTCACCGCTCCTCAGTAACTCTTGAGCTCGTCAGCTGCAGACAATCAGAGAATGATCAGATAATCTCCTAATTAAGTTTCAATCACACCCGAAACAATTTAATTAATTATTGATCAAGTAGAGGCTCTTCAGAAATATTAAGAATGAAAACTAACAAATCTCAAAAGAGTGATATTGTCCAGCTAATTAACAAAATATGCAGCAAATATCTGAATATGTAAAAAATTTGTTGTTTTTCTAAAGATGAAAAACAAGAGTTAAGACAACCAGCATTCATTACTTCCAGGCATCTCATCACTGATAGTAGCCTATGATGCCAAATGACCTTGTTATAACATTGTAGAATTTCTAATGTTACTCAGTCAGTCCCAACATAGGAATATAACAAGAATGTTGTCTTGCATCAAATTGGCAAAATAAGTATTAAGGACTGATGAGAAGTTTATTTAAATGAGAAGAAACGGAACATTGACTTACCATAAAATACCACAGAAAAAATCTTGAGATTTCACATAAAAAAATCTCATCAAATAATCAGCGTACTTTTACACCATTAACTTTGGTGCACACCACAATATACAGGTTGCATTTTACTACTTAGAAAATGGTGCGAATTCATAAATGGACAGAAGCTGCCTATACAATAGACAGTATTCTTAAATGCCAACTATAGGCATAACAAAAATTTTAGTCAACCATTCAACCTATCCACAGATGAAAGTAGTTGAGTATGATTAACACATTATTCTTTTATTATGTTTGATTTTAGACGACTGACATTCTCATAAAAGGGGACAGCACAGCATAAAACATTTATTTAAGATTATTTGATAAAGTGAACTAATTAACTATGTTAAAAAGGAAACTGGAATGAGTCAAATCACTGATATACAACCTAATTACAGTTTCAATAAAATGCATCCTTAACAATTTTTCAAGTTCATCTAGGATTATATATAAACTAAAAGCCAAGACTAGAAAAATAATAATAACAAGAAAATTGGCATTACTTATATGTCAAATGGACAGAATAGAATTGGACAAAGAAAGTATTCAAGCAGTAATTATAATCTTTGTGGTTCTCGTGCCAGATAAACTATAGCTGTTAGAGGTGCGCCTCCAACAGGGATACAAGTAAAGCACCTTATCTTAGACAGAAGCAGGCACTGTTCAGGAAGTGTGCCACTGCCACACACACAGTATAGCTGCCTTCCAAACATGTATTACATTTTTAAGATGTGTCTAGTCTACCGTAAAAGAACTTATATTACCATTCACAACCTCTTCTACCAAGAGTTTTATTGTTCTCACAAACTTGAAAAAAAAAAATCGCATCTCCATTCTTCCACAAATAATATTCCTAGATTATGAAGAAGACGATCATTATCAATAATCATCTTGATGCTCTCTATGTCATTGACTTAAATTGGAACTTTGCAGTACTGTCTTAAAGATTTAAAGTGGAACTTTGCAGTATTTTACTCATATTTACACTATGCATTCATGTTCAATTTTTGTTATTTATGAGTTGTTACGTAATATTATGTGTTTTCACCTTTAAAAGTTATTCGAAAATTGAAGCTGATTATGTACACATGTTCGATGTGTTATTGTATTATTTATTTACGAGTTATTTATGTATCATTATGTAATATTGCATGGTTTTTACTTTTATTTGGTTAGGCAATCATGTGCCAAGTGGCAAGTAGGATATACTTAATTACATAATTTGTAGAAAAAATTAGGGCAGCTGCTCAAGAGGTGCGTGCCTCAGGCTCCAACAGAGCCCATGCACCTCTTGCCTTTAACAACTATGAGAAAAACATATGTTACCAACATATATATATATATACACACACATTGTAAGAAAAAATGGACAAGGTATAAGGAGTGGATATCACCAGACACCTCATCATGTCCTCTATGGTTAGAAGCACGAGGCGATCTTGATCTTCGTTGACCCCTGTGGTTGCGATCAGAAGGAGAATGTGAGCGTTCACGCCGTGACCTAGAACCACCGTCTGCACCATCCCTTCCCATCATCCTATCTTTTCTCTCATTTGGCAAATATCTGTCTGAATCCTTCTCCTCACGTATAGACCTGTCACTCTTCCTCCCATGGTTTTTATCATGCTCCCTCCCGCTCCCTTTCTCAAAATCTGGTTCAGCCTTAGAACTTTTTAATATTTTACTGAGTGGTGAGATAGGTGGTGGGGACCTTGATTTCTCATGTTTTGGAGACCTCGCTCTGCTGGATGGTTTTTGTCTAACTGGAGAGCAAGATGGTGACTTTCTATGTTTTGGGGATTTTGTACGAGAGGGTTTCTCTCTCACTGGAGAACGAACTGCAGGGGACCTTGATCTACCTCGTTTGGGTGATCTATTACGACTTGAAACCCTGTCTGCATTTGAAATCCTTTTTCGAGCAGGAGACCTTTCCCTACGAGAGGGACTTCTCCTACGAGGTGACCCATCAGCTCTAACAGGAGATACTGATCTGTTGCGCCCCATAATGAGTATGTATCACATCAAGAAAATTTATCTGAACAAATAGAAAACGTTTCACGTGAGAAACACTCTTCAACAAAATATCTGCCCTTGAATTATGTTTCTCATATCCAACATCTATCTTTACCTACACAGACTATGACATTAAAACATCTAAAAATCAAATCAAATGTCAGGTCTAATATGCCCAATTGACACATCAGAAGGAATAAATGTCGTACTTATTGAATCCTTAGCAATTCATGCAAGGGCCAACTTCAAATTGTTTGCCAAACACTTACTGATACAATTTAATGAAAATACTAGAAAAGTAAACGTTTTTCTTTTTATAATTTAACAACATCCAAAGTTCACAAGTCAGACACAGCAATTATTTGATGAGACTATAAGCTTTATACTTATAAGGACTGAGACACTCTAATGAATGAGTTTCAATAAAAACCATGGTAGTCAAGGGCGTGGGCACATTACAGACACAGAGATACTGAAGCGTTTATTGTTGCAAAGCGCAATAAAAGCTTCACCAAAGTAAGGAGCACCATTCTAATATCATCATTATCAATTCACACTAACGAAAATTAAACACACAAAAGAAAGAGGTATGATAGAATTAGTCATTGAAGGTAAAAACTAAGCAACCCCCTAAAAAATACTAAAGCAATGCACTTAATACAGATTTCGAAACTCACATGCAAATGTAGTCAGTTTTCCGGCGGCTCCGTCAATTGAAGCAAAGTGAACAAGAAAATACAAAAAATGAAGAAAAATTCACAAGATAAGATGAGCAACTAAAGCAGAAATTAACGAGAAAACCACCAAATTTTAAAAAGAGAGAGACTACCTTCGAGCTCGCGCACAGTTCGTTGTTGATTTTTGGGGAATTCTTGCCCTAATTTTTCTCCTGATTGTAGATAGATGGGCTTTTTACTGTGGCCCAATCGATAATTTAAGAAAAGTGAGCCTAATAGAAGACATGATATAGAATTGATAAATGAATCCATGCTCAAAACGAATAAGATTTTCTGTAAAATAAATAAATAAATAAAGAAGTATAAAAAGAAACGCCTAGAAGAAAAGTTGAAGATATTGTAACACTAAATTATTGATGATATTTTCCGGAATAATAAGGTTAGACTTTCATAATGACTTGGTTTCTTGTGCGTCCAAACACTCAAAATGTTTAAATGTAAAACATTTTGTTTTAGGCAAACACTTGTATAATTCGAATTCGCATTAAGCAAACACTTGTATAATTCGGATTTACATTGTAACTCGTGGTCCCCCATTTCAATTATATTATACTCTAGTATTTTGATATAATTTAAATTAAAGAGATACCACATGATTTACATTTTAAATATGATTCACATGAAATTAACTCTTTGTTTTAAAGGGTATATACTCAATTCATATTGGTATTTTTTCTTCAATGGAAGAATAAGTTGAAATATGAATGATATTAATATTTAAATTATTTTATTTTATTTTTTAAAAAAAATTAAAGGCTATAAATTTTTATAATAAAATGTATACTAACATTTATTTAGTATTTAGTACTAAATTATTACTTCATCTGTCCCTCAAAGTATTTCACACTTTCCTTTTTTATCTGACCCTCAAAGTATTTCACATTTTACTTTTACTAAATTTGGTAAAAAATACATATAACAATACTCACTTTTTACACACATTCCAATATAATACTTACTTTTTCACATCTCCCAACAACTTTACACACCTCTCAACAACTTTACACACCTTTTTCATTAAATCAACTAAAATATATATTCTCTTTCTTACTTTATACATAAAAATACAAAATTTTTTTAAATTCTGCGCACACCAATACGTGAAATATTTGTTGGGACATAGGGAGTACAACTTTCTAAGTTGTTGGATTTGATTTAAAGCAAGTTTTATGCAAATGTAAGTATATGATTTTTTTTTTTATTTTAACTTTTCAACTTAATCAGAGCAATTGTCATACTAATAAACATATTTTTTTACTATATCCTTTATAATCTAAGTTTTAATCAAATCGGGTATGTTTATTGTCCCTTATTTGAAACACAAAATGTCTTGAACAACTTTATGTGCATCATATACAATTCCAATTTTTGCTTTTGACTAGTTACAAATTTGGGCCAGCCCAACCAAAACCTGCCCGATCTGGCCCAGATCCAACGCAAACCCACCAGCAATTTGAGATCACAAAATGATTTTCCTAGACTATTTATTTACAAATTTATACAAATCCTCAACATACCTAGGGATTTATTAGAATTTTATTAAAATTATTATTATTTATTACTAGAGTTTATTATATTCTCTTTTTATTTTTCTTATAATCAGAACTTTATTAACAATCAAACAAATACGCAATAATTTTAAATAATTAATACAGAAAATTATTGCTCGCACGGAATATATTCAAATTTTTTCTCTTTTGAACATGCAATATTACTCTTCAAAGTGATGCACAATAACTTTTTTGAATGACAAATATAGCTCATATTCAAATTCTAATTTTTCATACTTTTGTTGAGATGAATTAGTTTGTTATTAAATAAAAAAAGTGATAATTTATCAATCTAAAAACTAATACTTTCTCCGTCCACCTCTTAAAATGTTCACCTTTAATTTTGATATTGACGTTTAATGATAATATAATACTTTTAAATAATAAATAAAGTATAAAATATGTTATTTGTCAAAAAATAAATGATATTTCTTAAATTATTGTGTATTTTTTGTGAAATTGGTAAATGTATATTTCACTGGAAACGTTTACATTGTACTTACGTACATGTGATACAAGTTCTAGTACATCTATCCAACCTACTTAAGCCTTGTGAATAAATCCAAAGTAAACCAAAATACATCAACGATTCATATACAAAGATGCTATCTGGAGTTTGATCATATCTGCAATGTGATTCGGAGACATCATCCTTGTTCCAAACTGTAGAGCATTCCTCTCCATCCAAGTGTAATATGTCATGGTGGCAAAAGTGATGAAGAGAAGTCTTCTTGCTTTGTTACTTCCTCGGGTGTCCATGTGTATTTTACGGAAGGCATCTGTAACTGAGTTGATTCTTCCCCTTCTCCATCCTATCCATCTCTTCACATCATCCCAGATGTATTTGGTGTAGGGACAGTAGAAAAAGAGATGCATTGTGGATTCTCTGTCAAAGCAAAAACCACATCGTGTATCTTCTCCTGTGCACCAAATTATGTCCTTCGTGGATAGTCTTTCCTTATGTACCAACCAAAGTCTAAAGTTGTACTTCTTGACTATCCATTTATGCCAAATCTGTTTGTATACGAAACTTGAATCATGAGTGTGCCTGGTTCTCAAGAATGTATACATACGATTAGCTCTGAATGTTCCATTCTCACTACAATTCTGCATGACATTAACTACTCATTCTCCTTCTTCATCCTCTCTCTCAATCACATTTCTAGTAGCAATGATTGTTCTCCAAATATAAGAAGAATTGGCTGTGGGAGAAATAATCGCCTAATGATTAGATGTTAGGTAAATGGTGTGCACCCATTTCACCCACAATGATGAAGCTTCCCTGTGTATGTCTCACAAGGCTGCTGCTAGTAAGACTCTGTTCCATGAAAAGATATCTTTCAACCCTTGTCCTCCTACATTCTTGGGTTGAATAATGTCCTTCCAACATACCGGACTCACTTTCGTACTCCACAAAAATCTACGAATCAATGTCTCCACCTTAAGAAGAATTGAGTATTTTTTAGTTTTGAAGTATTTCATATTCTCGAATGTAAACTTAACATGTAGTATACTAACTATGTTAGAAGCGTCCCTTTCATTTCATGCATGAAAAACATGGATTTGGATCTCTCCATTTTTACCGTTTGGTGCATTTCGTCAATTTCTTGTTACATCATCTTTTGTATTAATTACTAATTTAACGACACTTTTTTTCTTTTAATTCATTTTTTTCTTTCTCATTAATTATTATTATTACAACTTTAATAATTATATCTAATAGTATTTTTTGTAAGGTTTAATATTTTTTACTTGTGAAGTTTAATATTTTTTCTTAAGATTTAGTGTTAATTTAAAAAGTATTATTGTGTTTTATGGTATATTTTATTTTTAGAGTTTAATATTTATTTTAGGGTTTAGTGTTAATCCTAAATATATAATTATAATTCACCCCTATGATTTATGGAATATTTTATGTTTAGGGTTTAATATTTATTGTTAGACTTTATTGTTAATTTTATTAGTATTAATTAATTAATTAAAGAATTAAAAAATGGATGAATATATCATATAAATTTAAGATTAATTAAAATTAAACAGTGATGTGGCAAATTATTAGGGATAATGTTTTTTTTTTAAAAGGAAATTTAAGAAATTTAAAGAGGATTATAAATATAAAATTAATTAGTGGGTGAGGTGGCTTTATAAGAATCGTAAATTTTTATAAGTGGCTCAAATTTGGAAAAATTTATGAAATTGACAGTCCTATCAAATGGAAAGGCTCTGGATCCTGAAAAACATACAAGATACACATTTCAGACCAAAGATTTCTCCAACCACCAGATATACGGAATATGAACATTAATGCAATTTTTTAGAGCATGCTGCTATTTATTTGGTCTATAATTTAAAATAGAGTTGATATTAATTTGTATATTTACATGTGAAGTTTTTTTTTTCGTAACGAGTTATATTAGTTTTAATTAATTTAATAATTGTATACTTCCTACGTCTCATTTTAATATTTATGTTTTCTTTTTGCATGAAGATTAAAAAATATACTCACTCTATCCCATAACACTTTTTATATTTAATGTTCTACGTTATTTAAAAAAAGTGACGCTTTTTGACCAACTTTATTGACATTGGAGGGTATTGTAGTATTTTTAGGTAATACAAAAGTATAAAATAATGATATGTGTGTGAAAAAGGAGTGTCAAATTTAAAATTAAAGGAAACTTTTGAGGTTGTTAGATAAAGTGATGTTTCATTTTTTAGGGTGTGCAAAGTTTTGTGGGACAAACAAATGAAGAAAGTATGAAAAGTATTATGGGACGAGGGGAGTAACATTTTAATGTATAGTAAGTAGTTGTTTTAATTAATGTTGCGAATGAGTCACATGAAGATATGGAGTATTAATTATTTTTTTTGGATCTCATCTACTTAAAATATGTATTTAAATATTGAAATAAAATGTTCAAATTGAAAATATGTAAAGATTGAAATAAGATGAGAGGAATATTTGTTTTCTAAATATATACTTTCTTTGTCCATCATCAAGGTAACCATTTTTTTTCACTCACTTTATTGTCTCTTATGTATCATAGTCTTCTTAGTTGACTTCATCCAATTATGTGGTGATTATTGAAATTTAAAATAAATGAAAATGTCACTTTAAATTTGTATTCATTAGATTAAATTGTGTTAATAAAAATGTATGATCAAAGGGGTGTGAAGTATGACATTTCATGAAAATAAAATGAAGCCAAGTTGCAATAACAATTTGTAGTGTATTCATAAACGTTTTTAATATAAAAACGCCTTTAAATCTATAAATAAACCATCTCTTCTCATAATTCCATACTAGAAAATACTTTCATGCACTTGAACCACTCAAAACAATTAACGGGATAATAAAATAAAATGAAGCCAAGTTGCAATAATAATTTGTAGTGTATTCATAAATGTCTTTGATGAGCGTTTTTATGCACTTCAATTAAATCATCAAGTTTGAAGGAATATCAATCGTAGCGGCAAGGAACCAAGCTTTATTATCGAACCCAAAAGGACAATTAACTATTTATTTTCTAATAATTACTAAACTAATTAGAATAGAGTAATCAATTTTCAAGAATTTGAATTTAATTAACTAAGATACTGAAATAATAAAAAACTCAATAAATAAAAGTAAGAAAAATATCAAGAGTAAATCAAGAGATGAACAACAGTTCTATGGTATTAGGTGTAGATTAATTAATTTGATTTCCTAAACTTCCAATTGTTTATTCATGCAGCATTAATGAAAATACACTATGTAAACCTATTAACCCACCGGATATAATCTGTTTTAAGCTAACAGTATATTCTAATTTATTTCCTAAGGTGCGTGAATATTACCAAGCCCCATTTTAGATACTAATTAACGCAAATAAAAATACCTCCGGATGACAAGTTTGACTAACAAGATATTCTTTGAAAGTACTATAAAGTTTTATTCACTTCCTACTTGAATGTCTAATCGCATTGTTCTACTAAACAATTCAAGTATCTAATTTACCAATTCATAGAATTAAAGTGTTTATAGCGAAACTACCTTAATCCCTAACAGATAGATAATATCAATCATGAACGCACATAAACTAACATAATAAACCAAGCATTATAGCGAATGACATGAATTTACTATAAAGACGTTACGAAGCAGATAAGCAAGTCTAACTAAAATAAATAAAATCAGAATGTCAACTGCATGAATTCATAATTTTAGTCTAGGTCTCCAAATCAATTTAATATAACCGTCAAACCCTAGAACTGTAAAGAGAATTAGCTCATGAGGTTACAGCAACACTCATGGCTATGTAATTCATAACACAAATCGAGACAAAGAAAAAGGAAAGATTAGAAACACGAAACACTAGTGTCAGCGTAGATTAACATTCCTTCTTCGTCTCTCCGATGGTCTGATCTCTCTCAATCTGCACTTGGAACTTCTTAAGGATGGATGAAAGATGAAATCTGATATGGATCTGATGTGTGAGGATTTCTTATGTGAAAGTCATGATTGGATCTGATGGGCTCTCCCTCTTGTGTGTTGTTTCCCCTTTTTTATATCTTGTGTTGTTTTTCAGGGCTTTTTCGCGTTGAAATTATGCCAAAACAAGTTTTGGAAGTAAAAATACATTGTTTGATCGAATATGCCATGGCTGGGCCGAAAAAAGCGCCACTTGGCACTCAACTCGAGCCGAGCTGCATATGAACATGTCGAATTGGTGTCGAGCCGCACATGGCTGAAAAGATGACGTCCCGAGAGTTTTGTAGGACCCCAACTCGACCAGGTTACCACCGAGCAGTGGGATTCTGGTCCAGCTCGCCCCGAGCAACTTGCTGAGTTGCAGACTGCATTGCGCGACCTCAATGTTTTGAGCATAACTTTCTCATACAAACTCCGATTTTAGTGATTTTTACGCCAAAACGATCCTCTTCCATGGATTTCCAACCATATATCACATGATCAATTTGGACTTCTACAAGAACATAGAAAAAATATGCAATGTGGACGTGTGTTTTTTAACATTCCTTCACACTTTCACTCTTCATTCTAACTTTGAACTTTGATCATTTTTCCATCTAAAACACAATAAAACCCCAAATACACATTTTTCTCAAATATGTGGACATGTAAGAGACTTGTGCTAATAAACGACCATAATTCTCACAATAAAGTATTAAATCGGATACTAAAACACTCTGATTTTCACTCTCCACAGTCTTACTTCTAAGGTGAATTCATAATACAGTTGGATTCGTCGTTTCTTGTGATTTGTAATGCTATTATAACAAGATGTGAGTCGTTATTTCTTAAAGATACTTGCTATCAAACCATAAACACCAGAGTGGGGCAATTTCATCTTTAAAGAGAAAGAGAATAACTTTTGTCTCAACTCAAATTCCATTTCCTATAATTTTTCTATTATTTTTTTAAGTCAACATATTATATATACCGAAATTCAAAATTATCCAACCGATGTAACATAAAAATGTAATCCGAATTGAATTTTTTCCTAGCCTAAAGTTGATTTCACTTGCCTGTCTTCTAAAATTGAAATTAAACTAAAAATTTTCCTGGCCTAAAGTTGATTTCACTTGCCTGTCTTCTAAAATTGAAACTTAAACTAAAAATTGCCATGATTTTCCATTTCTTTCCCACTGCAATTTCATTTAATAGGTTTGTTTTTGGGTTTTCAAATTTAGTTTTTTTATTTTTTAAAGCTACATTTAACGCTCTCCTTTTATATTTTACATATTCTCTTTTTAATTAATATCTTTCCTTTTCCTATTCTTCTTTCATGTATTCTCCATATAAATTAATATCCTCCTACACATTAATCTCCTTGTATATTAAAGAAGGAAAATAAGATTCTAAAAATAAATTGTGAAAATGTGAGGTGTGAAAATATAATGAGTTTGACATTTATGAAAAGTTTAAAATTGTGAGGTGTCATATTTTAGTTGGATCAAGATGTTAAAGAGGTCATGGGTTCAAGCTTTTTTGTCACATTATAATAATTTTTAGGGTTCAAGCTTAAAGGTGGTAGTTTTTTTTTTTTTTTTGCAATTTCTCAAAAGTGAGGATTAATTTGCAATATGAGTAAAATTCGTAATTTTTTTTCAGTTAACCCTAATTTTTATTGTGTAAATCTATTTAGCTTATCTATGTATGTTGGAATAACCATTGATTTACAAGTAATAAAAATACCCTCTTGATCATTATGACTCTCAAAAAAACATTATATAATGACCCTTAAATAACATTGGTATTTTTTTAAAAATTTTTAATTATCAAAAATAATTATTAGCTTATTGTAATTCATTTTATTTGTTAAATAGACTTGATATCTCAATTAAAGCTATTTCATTGTTTCAATAAAAGTTTTATAATCTATTTATATATGTACATTTTTTTTAAAAGATAAACGTAATTACTATGTAAAAATAATGTATTTAGAATGGAATTTTATTTAAAAAAATAATTATTATTACTTATTGTAATTCATTTTATTTGTTAAATAGACTTGATATCTCAATTAAAGTCTATTTCATTGTTTCAATACAAGTTTTATAATCAATTTATATATGTACATGTTTTTTTTAAAAGATAAACGTAATTACTTAAATAATGTTTTTAGAATGGAATTTTATTATAAAAAAATCTAAATTAATAAGGTATTACTTAAATGTTATGTTTGACTATTATTTTTTAAAAAAGTAACCATGAATACCGTTGTTAATTTCTAAATAAAATTCACCCCACAAATCAAGTGTTTTTTTACTTAAACATATATATTGTAAGAAATTTTAGTAACACCTTAAAAATTAGATTTATGGAGTTAAATATACATGTATAAATAGAAAATAACCTGCAATATGAAGTATTAATGTGTAAAATAAATAGATAGAATGCATATTTTTCATTCAATTAAATTTATATATTTTTGGTCAAATAAAATATTATAATTTTAATTTCTTTTTTTATTTAAAAATAATAAATAAATAACAAATATGAACACCCTCGTCGCATTCGGGCATCATACTAGTATTGATACAAAGTGAAATTCAATTTAAAATGGCTCAAAATAAGTAATTTACTTTTCAAAATTCTTAGAATTTTTTAAATCAAATTTTAAACATCTACATTAACTGAAAACAAGCATACCTTTGTATTTTGGAACCTCAATTAACATTTTCATAAATAATAATAGTACTCACCTAATCCAGAATTGAATTGTGTAGACCATAATCTATAACATAAAATCAGAAAGTAAATATTAATGCATTTTTCCATGTTTAATTAAAATGGCATTTCCACCAACCCGTAAAATCAATAATATCGTACATTGACCCCAGAAAACTACCAAAAACCAAAATCACAGAATTTCCATTTCTCACTTAACCAAACATGGCCTTGTCTGCCTCTTCCGCCACCACTGCTCGCACCTCTCAACCCCACCCCCCCTTACATATCCGTTCGACTTCCTTTCCGCCGCCAAGCTTCGTCAAAACTACGCCGTTTAGCCCCTCCAATTCCCGTTGTCCTCCAATCTCGGTCTCCAAGATGACGGCGACGGCGATTGACAAGGAGCTCGAGGCGGCGGAGGCTCAGGCTCTGCTGCGCCCTGATTCTTTTGGTCGATTCGGGAAATTTGGCGGCAAATACGTTCCCGAGACTCTAATGTATGCTCTGACGGAGCTCGAGGCTGCCTTCAAATCGCTTGCTGCGGACCATGAATTTCAGGTGTTAATTCTGTTTTTTTCCTTAAATTTTGATCGAAAAAATTGGTATTTGAGAAATTTTCGAAGCTTGATTCTTCTTTTGTTATGAACTTCAATGAGTTGTTGGAGAATCTTGTTTGATGACAAATGACATTTATGTCGAGTCTCTTGTGGAGCATTGCCTTTTGTTCAATTTCGTTTGGTGTGAACAGTAGTATTTGCAACTCTGCTGTCTGTGATTGCTTGATACGCCATTGCAACGAAATTGAGTACGTAATAGGTTCAAACACTTGCATGATGTATGCGATAAACTGTATGAGTGGTTTGGCTTTTAATTCCTTCTGCAGTTAGGTTAAACATTTTTATATGTAGAGTAAAAGGGAAGCTGAGTGACATCGGAATGGAATGTGGAAGAAATCCTGAGTTGGAATTCCCTTAATAGATGTCTTATGTTAAGATTTTGCTAATGAAAATTGAGAATACAGTAGTTATGAATTATGATGTATTATGTAATGGAAAATACACATGATGTATGTGAGTGAAAATGCTTAACCAGCAGTGACTTGATTTCCCGAGTGTTGGGGCATATCATCACTCCTGAATGAAAGGATGTTAGTTCTCGCTGGTCATTGCCAGCACGGGATAATTCAGAATGACAGTTGCATTCTTCATAAAATAAAATTTGCTGTATCATTTTCTAGTTCTTTTCATTGAATGTTTATTGGATCGATTACAGAAAGAGCTAGATGGAATATTGAGAGACTATGTTGGAAGAGAAAGCCCACTTTATTTTGCTGAACGGCTCACGGAACACTACAAAAACTCTGATGGCAAGGGACCTCACATATACCTCAAAAGGGAAGACCTTAATCATACTGGCGCCCACAAAATCAACAATGCAGTTGCCCAAGCTTTGCTTGCAAAACGCCTTGGTAAGCAGCGCATCATTGCTGAAACTGGAGCTGGTCAGCATGGTGTTGCAACAGCTACTGTTTGTGCTCGTTTTGGCTTACCATGTATTATCTACATGGGTGCTCAAGATATGGAGAGACAATCACTTAATGTCTTCAGAATGCGACTTCTTGGTGCTGAGGTTTGTTATTCTAGATCTTTAATTTTATTGTTAAATTATCCTTCTTGCATTAGATTGTTGAGGTGTGTGTGTATATACACTTTCTTTTATGTGGATTTTTGTTACGTAAAAAACTCTTTAGTACCATAGACAAGAAATGAGTGATTAAACTACATTGTTTTCAATTTTTAGAGCTTTAAAATTTTCATATTTGATCATCATCTCATTCAGTGCTTTCATGAATAATCAAGCCTGACTTTAATGCGTGTAACATCTGTAATTTTTGATAAACTTTCATAATAGTAAGCTGGTCATATAGTTCTTATCGAGTTGACTAATGAGCATCCAAAGTGTAGGTGGTATGTTAACTTGAACATTTTCTCTGTTATTTTGATCCTGCCATTGATAGCGGCCATATCCATAGACCTTATCTTTGAGTTCGACTCATTTATTCCATGAGGGACTATTACACATTTATGTTGTTCGTGTGACCCTTTCAATTAATATTATTGGAACTCCTTTTCATATAGTCATTTTCTTATGTCACATTCAGGTTAGAGCAGTTCATTCTGGGACTGCAACTCTGAAGGATGCTACATCTGAAGCTATACGAGATTGGGTCACTAATGTGGAATCCACTCATTACATACTGGGATCTGTTGCTGGCCCACATCCATATCCTATGATGGTAAGGGAATTCCATGCAGTCATTGGCAAAGAAACCAGAAAACAGGCCTTGGAAAAATGGGGTGGCACACCCGATGTGGTTGTTGCGTGTGTTGGCGGAGGTTCAAATGCAATGGGAATCTTTCATGAATTTATTGATGACAAAGATGTTAGACTGATAGGTGTTGAGGCTGCTGGTTTTGGCTTAGACAGTGGTAAACATGCTGCCACGTTGACCAAAGGAGAGGTTGGAGTTTTGCATGGAGCTATGAGTTACTTGTTGCAAGACGATGATGGCCAGATAATCGAGCCACATTCTATAAGCGCTGGGTAGAAGCAAACTCTATTCATTGTCAGAATAAGATGAAATTCAGTGCCTACATATTTATGACTAACAAATTTTCTTTTTTGTTGTAGCCTGGACTACCCTGGAGTTGGACCGGAACACAGCTTTCTGAAAGATATCGGACGGGCTGAGTATTATAGCATCACTGACGAAGAGGCTTTAGAAGGTCGGCAATGATACCTGTTATCTAATATATTTATGTTAAAGTTTGTTCTAGAGATTCGCCCTTTTATGTTAAATTTATACTGATTCTTTGATTCTTTCTGCCTTTTTCCTTCTTCAACGAATGTGCATGAACGAACTAATTACTGGTTGTTTGTTCATACTTGTTTACACAATTTCCTCATGACCTTATGTGTGTGCAGCTTTCAAGAGATTATCAAGGTTAGAGGGTATTATCCCTGCACTGGAGACGTCTCACGCATTAGCTTATCTGGAGAAGCTATGCCCAACTCTTCCAGATGGAGCTAAGGTTGTTCTCAACTGCAGTGGCAGAGGAGATAAAGATGTTCATACTGCCATTAACCATTTAAAGCTTTAAAGGTACCATCTGATATGGTTTTCTTGAACAAAGTCGAATATGCCGGGGAAATGTTGATGTTTGTTGTCTGAATGGTGTTCTTGTAACGTGAACTACATTTGTTTCTCATGGAGTCCTAAAGGGTATATAGTTGTGCATCATACTGAGAACATGTGAAGTTTTCTACCAAAATAAATGATAAGATTAGAATGTCTCCTTCAACTACAATTCATTTGGGTTTATCTCTTGTTAAATCTTGAAAGATAGTTAAATTATGTTCTTTATCTTTATTTTTACAATCTAGTAAGCATTATAAGAAATATCAAAATATAATTGTTATATTTGAAGAAATGGGATGAAGACATCATGAGCATAGATAATCACGATGAATTTCAACAACGACTTCATTAGACTCTACAAATGTAATAAAATTTCATATGTTTTGAGATTTCTTTTTTTTCCTTCTTACTTTTGGAGGAATTTTAAGAATGGCATATTATTCCAAATTTACTTCAATGATTTTTTTTTTTAAATAAAATAAAATAATTTGGGAGGTTTCTTCAGAAATGATGTTAAATTTTAATTTGAAGTTTTCTTAACTTTTTGGTTTGATTCTCAGAGCGTTTTGAGTGTCTGAGAAAAAAAAAATATTGATGTCTCTTTCATTATCAGTCAATTTATTTAAAATTTTAATATAACGTGTCAAAGTATTATCTTAATTCAATTTTATTTTTCATCATGAGTGCTGTTTTCTTTAGAATTAGATCAAATAAATTCTACTTTATCGTTTCAATATGATTAATGAGATATACTTATAGATACAACAATAGGCTTTTCTAAAGCATGAAATTTTTTATATATTTTCAGACTGAAAAGTGAAAACTATCGTAACAAACATAAAGTTAGGAGATAAAAACAAGAAATTCTAATATAGTCGCAAAACTAATGAAATTTCATTAATTAAAAATAAAAAATGAAATATATTGATATAAAATTTAAACAAAACTAGAAAATAAATTGCATCAATTTAGTGCACCATCAAAATTTAAATTATTTCAAAGTGCTAAGTGTTGTATTTTTATTTGTTAAATTAATTATAATTATTACTTTTATTTTCAATTGATGCATATTAGAAGGTTGAATTATTATTATTATTATTATTATTGTTATTTCAATTGAAATAATCTCGTGATTTATTTTACAATTAATCCAATATTAATCGATAATCACTTGTTTTTTCGCAATAATTGTTCATTAAAATATAATCTAGCAGAAGTCACTGTACTTATAATTCAATCACTATTAACAATCAAAATATTTTTGACCCTTATAACTATACCATTTTGTAAAACAAGTGTGAACATTTTTTGACCCTTATTACTATACCATTTTGTAAAACAAGTGTGAACATTTTCTTTTTGAAGATGATGTGTAAAATCAATAACAGTCCAAAAACCTTATTAGTAGGGTTGATCGGGGCTGATAATTTCGATGCTCCCTTCATTTTAATCTATATGTTTTATTTTTATTATTATTAATTTTTTTCCCCTCAAAACTATGTTTGTTTTTGATTTTTTAGTTCTAGTTTTGGGTTATATAATTCATGCATTGTTTTAGTTAGTTTTAGTAAAATGATTACATGAATTTCATATACTATTTCTTACACTGCATCACATACTACTATCTCACACAATTCACTTCATATTCTCACACATTGGTTCGGTGTGTGTGAAAATGAGTAATAAATTTAGAATTAAATGAATAAAGTGATATATATATTTTTTTTGAAATGTAAAAGGTAAAAATCTCTATGAAACATTATAAATAAGGAATGTATGAAGTGTTCTCGAAACAAATGGGGGTACAGTCTACATCCTCTTCGATCGGGTCCATTCAATTACATTAGATTTACTACAGTCTACATCCTCCAAAGGATGTATGTTAGGTGGATTGATTAAGGAATAATAGAGGACTTAAATATATATAAAAGTTATTTTTTTTAATTCCGTATAGATCCTGGAAACTCAAAATCAAGTTTTCAAATTTACAAATAAATATAGCCGAAAATTATTGAAAGATTTTTATAGAAAATTGCATAGTTTAAAATATTAGTACTATATATTAATGTACAAATAAAATAAAGCTCAAATGAATTCAATTTAAATGATAAACCCTAGATCAAACTAGAAAACAATTATTTTTAAAAAACAATTATAAAAACCAGTTGTACTCAAAGTTGTCCGAGTATATGATACACAGTCTATGATGCACAAAGTAAAAGAAAAAATGTAAAATATTTTATGGTAACCAAAATCCCAAAAAAGAAAAAAAAAAAAAAAAAAAAGCAAAAGATTTTATGGCAACTAAAGTCCAAGTTAACCCATGCACTCCACTACCAGTACCACTTAAAGTCGTCCAACATTAGATGAATCTGAAATTGAGCACTATTATCCACCAACAACGATTTAATGATTCAATCTCAACACTGAAACATTGGATTCAAAACGAATCTCTAATGAAGTTTTTAAGAAAAGTCAGATTCGAACCCTAAATTAATGGGATAAAAAAGGAAATTATTTATTTACATAATAAAAACTATAATAACCATTTAAAATATAATAATTAGAATTTCTATAATTTTCGAAAGATAATAATCATCTCATTGTCATATTTAGAAAATGGATTGCACACAATACACTCGTGCGTGTGATTTTAATACATAAAACTGTCACTTTCGAAGGGTTATTTTCTGAAAAGGGCATCTTTCTCACATAAATGAACTTAAAAAAAAAAACTTAAAGATGCAAAGATATATGTATACTATACTATATATTAATACTAGTAGATGCAAGAAAAGACACTTATTCGTGTGTGAAATCAACCCACAACCACATCTTTGTGATAATTATAGATTATTTATTTTATCCATATACAATAACAAATCCAACTCTTATCCATATATTTGCATTTCTACAAATCCACCCTTAATCCCTTATCCATATTTTTGCATTTCTCAGTTCCGGTGTAATAACGTACAAAACAAGAACCCTAGGCAACACCAACCTAATCAAAAACTATACCGAAATTTTAAAATCCAGTTTTTCTCATTATTGTACTTACTATCTACAAATAAAGCCGCTGCTGTTCCACTTCCTCTCAACTCTAAAGCCAGCATAAATCTTCATCTGTTGCATCAGTTTATGCTACTTCAATTGTACAGGATCTTGCATCCGGGCAGGCCTTCACTGCTTCGCCTGCACACGAGAAGCCGACAACATTAGGTTGATTGCGAAAACAGGAGAAGCAATTAGCATCAAGTTATCATCTTTCGTATTAGAATACAAGTTGGACGACAAAATAATGACTACAACTTTGGATGAAGATGATGAGAATGAAAGCATGTCGGAATTCTGGCTCTGGGAGATTATACACCCTCGTCAATCTGAATCCGGTTCTCACAAGTTACGACAGAATATACTGACTTGAAGATTATACACCCTCTTCTCAGTAGAAAGACACATGTAAATGTGATAATAAGAAATAACATCAAGTAAGCCTCTATTTGACTGCTTCACGTAGCTACATCTATCAAATTTCAGTCTACTGCTAAACAGTTTACAAAACCATCTCTAGCATTTTGCTGATTTCATATGTATGGGGGCTAACCCACATTTACAAGAAAAAAAGGGGGTTCTGGTAGCTCTAACCATCTCGTGGATATATAAACAGGCTAAGAATCTAAACAAAATGCAGTATGGTGCAAGTAAAGCGACTTAATTATAACCAGCAGTCCAAAATGAAAATGCACAAAGCCATTAAAGTGTAAAGATCATAAGATATGAACATAAAGATCAACTAATCAAGTAAGGGGTAAGAAAGAAAAGTCTAAATATTTACTTTCTACCATGTTCTAATGTCATTTTCTGTTTTAAGTGCAGAGTTGAGTGTACATTATAGAATACACAGAAATGCAGCATGGGATTGTATACAGTGCAATAAACACAATACAACGACAAAAGTACAATGTCGATTCAGCCATCATCATTTGTGCAAAGTCAAAGTTTTCTGGAGTGGAAACAAGTGGATTTCAAAACAGAGTTGATATCGGACAAAAACCATAAAAGGTGAGAAAGCGAAATACCTGAGAATACAAGAAAGTTCCAAGAATTGCAATTGCAGCTCCAAGAGCATTGACGGGTTGTACAGGTGTCCGGAAGATTATGATAGATGAGACAATGACAGAAATACGTTTCATTGTGTTTCCGACGCTAAATGTCAAAGGAGATATCTCATCCAGTGACATGTATGATACTTGATTGTAGAGGTGGTAAAATACACTTTGCGCCGCCATCCACCTACACACAAATACAAACCACATAAAATATAACCAAATATGATAGTAAAATACATCAGAAAATGGAATGAAATACCAATTCAAACAACTAAACCTCTAAAAATCATGCATAGTGAAGGAAATATCATAACAGCAATACAGGCAACAATACATTATATTGCTAACCACAGTTTGCATACTGAATTCCTAATCATGAATTGATTTGATGTTATTGATGATTATGTTTATGACTTATAGCCACAATACATACCATTTCAACATTGCAGAGTTCACAGAGTCTTAGATGAATTATATAAACCAAATAAAGAGTAATGAGAGTGGTAGTCTTGTGATTACCAAATAATCTGGGGTCCGATTTGAGCCGAAGCTTCTCTGAATCCTGTAACCCACAACTGTGGTCCCTCCACAGCAAATGCAAACGGGGTTAGTATCAAGAGAGAAAGCATAGATAAACAGGCATAATAGTTCATTCCGCTGACGGATTTTCCTTTCATGCCCCTCTTGGAGAATATGTTCCGGAAAACAAACGCCAAATTTGATATCATGGCCCCCATGAAACCTGATATTGACAGAAAACAACCACATGAGCCATCAGAAAGCAACATGTATTTCCAATCAAAACCCTCATAATTCAACACAATACTCAAATAACCAAAGATAAGAGCACCCACCACCCTACTTGAACAAGAAATCACATGATTCAACAGAGTTACCAATTAAAGTGAAAAACTGCAAGTTGGCTATCAATTATTAAATACAAACACCATATGTACCAAACCAAATAACCCCCCACCCCACCCCATGTTCCTGCCGGTTGTTAATTTGAAAATTACCAGTCATGTTGAAGTTGAGTTCGGTGAGAGCAGCAAGACCACATCCTCCGATGATCGGAAGCAGAGACAAGTAAACTCCCGGTGGAAAGGTCTCACCCAAGATGAATCTTGAAACAAGAACACTAAAAGCAGGTTCACCACTCTTGATTATGTGAGTGAATGAAACTGCCACCTTTGACATACTGACAGTAGCTGCTACATGCCCAATTGTATGTGCAACAGCAACCTAACATTAATAATCATCATCAATTCAAGAAATTAAGCAGAAATCAGCACCAAAACCATCCCTAAATCAGATCACAAACCCTCAAAACAACAAAACAAGATAGACAGCGACCCAGATCAGAAAATTCAGATACAAGAATACAAACAACCCCAGAAAGCAAATTCACTAAACAACAAAAAAGATGAATTGACAGAAAGCAAAAAAAACCCGGATCACGAGATTCAGCAAAAAAATAAAGCATAATCATACCGGAAAGAGGGATTTCCAGAAATCGAGATCAGTCTTTGGGGCTTCCGCAATCCTCAAAGCCCACGAAACCAACATGATGAGTGATCCAGCAGCCAACGAAAGCGTCGAAGTTAACCATGGAAAGGGATACGCATTCAACACCTTCTTATTATAAATATTGAAAATCACATTCAACCCCCACCACGTCGCGAAGTAAATTCCGATCTTAACTTTCCTCGCCGCCTCAGATCGCGCCGCCGGAGACTCCCCCACCGGCTCCGATCGGTCGGCTTCATAAGCCTTGCACGTGATCGAAGATCGCTCCTTTTCTCCCCCATTGGACAAACACTCCAATCTCGAAATGTGGAGCGGCTTAGATAGGGCAATAACGGGGCTCCGGCGGGTCAAACCCGGCCGTAAAGAACGCAAACCCGCCGGAAAGCGGGTCTGCAAAACTCTCCTGGGGTGGAGAAATTCGGAGCCATGGATTGCCAAAACTGGTTGCTTGAGAGAACAGATCATAGTAATACTAACCGAAAATCAAAAAGGGTCGACGAATATAAATACAACGAAAGTTGAGGCGAGGATTTTGATGAGGGTTTGACTGAAAACAGAGAGTAGTTGATTTCAAAGAAGGTTGGTGGTATTTATTATGGTATATTGTTGAAGCTTAGGTTTGTCCAAAGGACAACGGTGGCTCTTCTACGTCAGAAAAAGCCTGAAGAACCAACCACCATAGCCTACGCTCTACACAACTCGGATTCGCACTTTCCAATAATTCACCAATTACTGCTTTTCGATTTCGACTACCCTAATTCTCAATATTTATATCATTATATGTATTATTCCACCAAATCTTTCTTATTATAAAGTGGATGGATTTAGGGTAGTCTAATTTCGTGATTTATGCATATCATGTATCTTTGGGATCATATGTTCCATGTATCCAAATAATCAATTCAAATATTTGTATTGTTTTCTAATTTTTATTATTATGGTATATGATGATAAAGGGATATGTATGGATAGGATGACAAAATCTTATATTAGATGATTGTATATTAAATAATGATAGTTACCCAGATAAACTATGTTTTATAAAATATATATTTTTAATTATTATATAAGTAAAATATGATTTAAAATATTTTTTTTAAATATGATGAATAATTCATTTAAGTATGATTTTAGACCTCTTTAATATTTTTAGAAAAATATTATTTTTTGCCTACGTGTTAGAGATGTTAAAATTATAAACAAGCTACTCGAGAGTTTGGTTTTGCTCTTTAAGGCTCTACCTCAACTAGATTCATAACTACACGAGTTTGATTAGATTTGTGATTACGCGAGCTCGAGTTCGAGCTTGTCTTATGCTCATTTTTGTTAACGAGCCGATCTCAACTCGACTCAATAAGGCTCAATTATTTTAATAATAATAATAATTAATAATATTATTAATAAATACTATTTAATTATAATTTTATGTAATAATCATTAAATTAAATAATAATTATTAATTCTATTTAATTATAATTTTATGTAATTACTCGAGCGAGCTCGAGATCGTTCTTAGACTCGTTTCCTAATTGAGTCGAGCTCGGCTCGATAATTGCTTGAGTCGAGTACGAGTATGCACTGCTCAGGCTCGTTCGACTCGAATAATAGCTCTACATGTCGTCTCCAGAAGTCTCCTCATGAAGAAAATTTTATGTGTTAAATTATAGTTGATTTTACTTATTTAATTATTTATTACCCCTCGTCCCCTTAATACGTATTCATTTTGTCATTTCGGTCCGTTCCAATACAAATTATACATTTTCTCTTTTTGAGTTGGTGTGACACACAAGGAGCTCAACATTAATAATACAACTATCTACTACACATTAAAATATTATTTATCTCGCCTCATTACACATTAAAATATTATATGGCTTAATTTACATGAATAAAGTGAACAAATACATATTAAAGGGAGTATCTATTTATTTGATGACAATTTTGGAGTGCACCCTACTTCAATAGGATTTATAAATTTAAGGGATTTATAGTCATTCCCTTCAATCAACCAAATTATACAAAATAGAAACTCATTAGTATTCCTTACTACTATTATTACAATGTTTTTCTTTTCCATTCTAAACAAACTATACTATTACAAAATAGAAACTCATTAGTATTTCTTACTACTGTTATTACTGTGTTTTCCTTTTGCATTCTAATTCCTTACTTGAAACCAAACGCCCCCTTAGGATAGGGTTTAATAGTAATTACCAAATTTAAAAAGTTAACTTTTAAATATAATCTATTGGTGGGTATTAATTATTGTGATACGGATAAAAAGTTAACTCACGTGACACGAATAAAAAGTTAACTTACGTGAGACGGATAAAAAATGATACTCCCTACATCCCGGGTATTTTTACCTATTTGTACAGGCACGGAGATTAAGTCGTTTTATTTTTTTAATATATAATGTAAGAGAAAGTAGAGATAAATTAGTAATTTAAAAAGAAAAAGTGAATAAAGTTATTAAGAATGACGAATAAAGTATAAAAAGTAATTACAGTTGTTGGGATTGTAAAAAGTATGTAATAAAATATTATGTATTTTTGCCAAAAATTGAATGGGTAAAAATACGTGAGACACCCCCAAAATAGAAAGTGAGTAAAAATACGTGGACGGAGGGAGTAATATTATTAATGAAAAGTGATACTAATTAATTAATGAAAAATAATAGTGGTGTAGTAAATTATTTCATATACAATTTATTATAAAATAAAAAGTAATAATATTTTATAACTAAAATAGTAATATTTTATAACGAAAGTGATAACTAATTACGAAAATATAAAATAGTCACACAATGAGACGATCTCACACAAGACTTTGTCTTTTTCTTTTTTAACTTTTGATGATCCCAACATTTTGTTTTATGCTAATTATATTTCTCATTTTGAACCTAGAATGCAAATATAAATTGTTTAGGATAAAAAGTGCATTAAAAGAATACAAACACTTGAGTAAATCGGATTTACATATGTTATTACTATTTAATACATGAAAAATTACTCTTCAAACACATAAATTGTTACTATTTAAAATTAAAAATTTACTCTTTAAATTTTGTAAATCCTGATTTTTCGATTACTTTTTAGTACATGAAAAATTACTATTTGAAAACATTAATCATTACTCTTCTATATAAAATTATTACTCTTCAAAAAGTAATTTTTTATATGCTAAAAAATAATTTCAAAAAATAAGTTTGCATGTAAACCCATTTAAACCCGATTTATATGAAACACACCCTTAAAATAATTATTTAAAACTTCAAATATAATGAAATCATTAAAAATTAAGATGTATCCTATGAGACTAAAAAAGATAAAAGAATATGCTTGGAATATACTATAATGGTGCATATTTCCCCTTGATTCTAGAAATAAACCACTAATAAATCCTACTCATCAATTTATGGGGCTTATCAGCCTCTAATGTAAATAGAAGTCTATCTATTTCATAATAATAATAATAATAATAATAATAATAATAATAAAAATAGAAGTCTATCTATTTCATAATAATAATAATAATAATAATAATAATTATTATTATTATTAAAAAAATTATACTTTAACAAGTGATATATAAACTCTTGCATATTTAGCATAGGAATGATTGTAATTTATAGTATATATGGAAAATTAAAATTTCATAAGATATCCACAGAATTATTGGAAGAATAATGTGTCTTTTAAAGAAAAAAATTAAATGCTCCACGTTTAAAATGAATTTTGTTAGGCTTGAACGACCATATTTCCTATGTGAGTCTAAATGACTGTAGATGGGCCATTAATATGTTTAAAAAATTGTGTAAAGAAAATCAAATTACGCAATTTGACTTGTATAAATTTAATTAGAATATTCAAACTTCATTTGATTAATAATTTAAGCAGCTCAACTATATAATAATAGTATTAAAAAAAATAGAAATCGAACCATTCAATTCATTTGACTTGTATAAATTTAATTAGAATATTTAAACTTCATTTGATTAATAATTTAAGCAGCTCAACTATATAATAGTAGTAAAATCATACTTTAATATATAATTCAACCTACTTTAAAAAATATATTTTAATTATAAAATAAGTATACTTTAATGATGAATTCATTTGATTTGATTAATACCCAACTTATCCTTCCTGCTTTTATAGTTTATTTGTCATATACAACTTTTTACACTTAAAAAAACACCTTATTCAATAACTAAAAAAACTACTTTAATTAATTTCATATTTATCATTCATTCATTAATTTCTCATACTCATAACATTTTTTACTTTAATCTATCACTAAAAAATAGTAACAAAATACTCTTAAAAGTCAATAAAACTAATAAAAAAATAATTGCATTGAATATTAAACGTGAATGGAGTGTGAGACAGAATTATATTTTTGGTGAAAATTCATTTAAATTCCAAAGATTATGAAATTAAGATACTCTAACATTATATTATAGTCAACAAACTACATCAATTTAGTTAATTTGATTTGTAGTATAATAATATCTTCTTGAGCATTCATTTTTAATAACATGTGCAACAATGCCTATGCATGCCTTGGAATACACAACTTGTTGGCCTTATCGATTTTTAGGCGATGGAAGAAAATAATTTTATTTACTACTCGCTACTCCCTCTATTTCACTAACTGCTTCATAAACATGTTTATGTTCTACGTCATTTTTTTTTTAAAAATAATTTTTTACTAATTTTATTATCTTTAGAGTTAGTATTTTTAGGTAATAAAAAATACTCTCTCCGTCCTGGCGTAAGAAGGATTTTTGTTTTTTTGCACGTAGATTAATAAATATTATTATATAATATGTAGTGGTAGTTGTATTAATGAGAGACAAACATTGAGTCATTATGAAAAGTTGGGTCCTAGAGGCAGTGGTAGTTGTATTAGTACATGATTCATTGAGTCAGTATGAAAAGTTGGGTCCTAGAGGCAAACATTCTAAGGGTTACGTGTTCATAGGAGATGAGGATGAGAGCTTAACTGAGACAGAATCGCGTAATGCTCATTTTCTGGAAACTGAATTTCCTAGTAGAAGGGGCATCAGGGATGCCGGACCTGTTTTCGAGATGGTAGAAAACCAATACCTACAAGATCCAAGTGGGAGTAATAAGTTGATGGTGTGGATCTTGATAGATATTTGCCGATTGAGAATCAGGTTATTCTCAATGAGAGCATTTTGTCTACAGAAGACCATCATATGGTGTGCATCTTGATAGATATTTGCCGATTGAGAATCAGGTGATTCTCAATGAGAGCATTTTGTCTATAGAAGACCATCATAAGTTATCTCATCTCGAAAAGTTCTAGGAAATATGTGCACAAAAGGCATTATGACATTGAAGGACATGCCTTCTTGGTTTCACCAGAAAGTTGAGATGTTTTTCCTGCTGATGAGGAAGAGCCCAGATACGTTAAAGAAGCTTTAACTTGTTTGAAAAAGAAGAAATGGATGAAAGAGGCGATGGAGTCTATGAAGTCAAATCAAGTCTGGAGACTTGTAGATCTTCAAAAGGGATGAAAGGAAATTAAGAATAAATAGATTTTCAAAATCAAAAGAAATGCTGATGGCTCAATAGAGAGGTAGAAAGCTCGCTTGGTGGCAAAAAGGTTATACTTAACAAGGTTATGGACTACGCAGAAACTTTTTCACCTGTAGTGAGGTTTACCTTGATTCATCTACTGTTGGCTATAGTGGCTAGTATGGAATTAGAATTTCACCAACATGGATGTTAAGACCGCATTTCTCAATGGAGAATTAGAAGAAGAGATCTACATGCAACAGCCTGTATGATTTATTCTTTGAGGTTGAGAGGATAAAATTTATAGATTATAAAAGTCGTTCTATAGACTCAAACAATCCTCCAGATAGTGGTATTTGAGATTTCACACTACGGTCATCTCATAAGACCACTCTGTTTACGTTAAACGATCCAATGGTTGTTTTGTGATTCTATCCTTGTATGTGGATGACATACTAATAGCTGAAAATAACAAAGAGTGTCTTGAAACCATAAAATGATGGTTGTCTTCAAAATTCGAAATGAAAGATATGGGTGATGCAGAGTACATACTTGGTGTGAAGATCTATAGGGATCGTTCAAAGAAGTTATTGGGTTTGTCTCAAGAGACTTACATCAAGAGACTTTTATAACGATTCAAGATGGACACCTGCAAACCTATAGATACTTCTATTGTGAAAGACGAATCATTGAGTCAGCAAATGTGTCCCAAGGCTCAAGATGAGAAGAATAAAATGGCCAGAGTACCATATGCCAATGTGATTGACTGCAGATTATTCTTTCTGTTATCACTGAATAGGTATACAGATGTTGACTGGAGTGGTGATTTAGATAAACGTAAATCAACTCCTGGTTATGTCTTCTTGCTCAATGATGGAACAATCTCATGTTGTAACAAGAAACAGACTTCATCTGCAGTTCAAAAGACTATTTGGTTGAGAAGATTCATGAAACATTTGAAGGTCTCAAACACTCCAGTGAGAACTGTTTTAATTAATTGTGATAATCAGGCGGTTATTGCTTACACAAAAGACCCCAAATATCATGAAGAGACCAAACACATTGACATGAAGTTCAATTTGGTTAGAGATATTATAGATAAGAAGAAAGTGATCTTACTTACTTTTCTACTCGTTTGATGTTAGCAGATCCTTTTACTAAACCAATTCCTAGAGATGTATACATAGTACATGTAAGGGATTGAGTTTGCAAAGGATTTAAAACGATGAATTGAATATGTTTATGTAAGTTAATGGTTTAACTATATACATGTTTTATATATTATATATGATGGTTCATATATAATAGTATGTCGGCAAGTTATGATTGGCTCCCTCATACGAGCAATCGCCTCTGGCTCAGTTGGAGCGCAGAGATGAGATTACGATAATTAATATAATTGGGATAGATTTCGCCACGAATCTAATCCAACTTGTTATAAAACTAAATCGACGGAGATCTTATACGTTGGAGAGAGGATATCCACTTGAACTTTGATTTACACGATGTCTAAATTAAATGAAATACGACATACGCTTTCTTGGAAGGAAGTTAAAGACATTGTGACATGTGTTTTAGGAAAACGACATGTGCAAAGTTGACCCCAACAGGATTGAGAAAATAATCCTTATTTTCTCAAAAGTATGAGTCCTTATATATTGGTTACCCTTATGACTTTCTACTATATTCTAAGTCTTCACTCTGGTGTTGCTACTTTAGCATGCTACCAAAAGAGCTATGGTTAATAACGGCGATGCGGTACATGTCTAGGAAAGCAGCTATAGTGGGAGACTGTAGATACTTAGTAAGATGGGAAGAACATCTTAATTTAACATATACTATTGTGATTCATTGACTAGTCAATCAAGCAGGGTCTTGATTATGAATACATAGTTATTTTGCAAAAGGGTTGAATATACTCTGACAAATTCAGGGATTGAAAAAGAGATATGTCAACTTATGTTAAATGTTCAAGAGTTCTGGGGTATAACGAGCTTGTTGAGTTTCTTTGATAAACTGGTTGAGTTGCTATATATCTCTAACAAGTGTATGACGATTAAAACTCATATCTCGTGGGTCACACGATGTATTAATCTGTGTGAGAATATGATTCATGAAGAAAATAAGTCAGATGACTTTTTGACTTCATATGTGAGTGGGAGATGTAAATAATTATTAATATTATTTATTTATATTCCACATATGCAAGTGAATAAGGGAGATAGAGAAAGGGAGTTGAATAACGGCAGTCTCAACTCCCATGTTTTGGGAAAATAGACACTGCGCCATGCAGTTGTCTAAAGGGAATATATACACTGACACGTGTTACAGAACAGTGTGTGCGCAGAAACGTTCAAACGTGTTGAAGAACGCAGTACGTAAGCGAAAGCGTTTCTCTCATTTTCTCTCCTGAATCACAATGAAACACAGTTCATCATATTCCACGTTAATACAACATCGTGGAAATTGATTCACAACCCCGTGTTGTGAGATTTGATCCAGAGATCACGGTTTACACGTGAGTACCAATCGGTTCGTTCGTTCTTACTTCCGCTGAAACACAATCCTACGGTGAGAGGTAAGAGATTCCTTTCTATGCATGTGTAGGGTTCGTGTGTTTATGAACGTGATTTTTTCAACATTTCTCACTTCCATCAAACAAATAACAAATCTACCAACATTCCAAATCAAAAACAACAACAAAAAAAACAAGCCAAGAAAACATCAATATATCAACAAAGAAAATTAAAAATAAAAATCAAGAAACCATCTTCAACTCCAAACATGCATGCACATCATCACATGGCTAAAACAATTGATGAACCAACGAAACCCGCAACGATCAGTCCCATAAGATTTGTGACCATGTAAGAAGCACCGTTCTTCGGATGAGAGGACTCGTCCGACGGGGCCTCAGAGCCAGGGGACGAGTCCTCCGAGGAGGCTGGAGAAGGCGGAGATGGAGACTCTTCGCCAGCTGGAGCTGGAGACGGGGGCAGATCCGAAGGCGAGGGAGGAGGGGACGATGCAGTTTCGTTGGAGTGGTGCTGGCTTCTATCAGCCATAACAACCACTACCAACTTCTCATTTTTGTGGCAATTGTCAGCCACTCCACTTATGAAGTAGTGTGGTCCTGAATGGTCGAATTTATATTGAGTGTTGCCATCGGTGTACTTATGTAGGGGTGATTCAGTATTGCAGTTTGTGTAGTCTTCTTTGGTGACATGTAGAACAGAGTCTTGATCACCATTGTAGACAAACACTGCACCAAAAATTTAGTGTGTTAGGTATGAATGTATAGTGATTATGCTCTAATTGGGATGGAGATGGAGGCAGAAAAAATGACTCCTTTAGTACAATGCTACTTCATGTGTACATATCAAGTTACTCCCTCCATCTCGAGAAGTAGTCACATTTTTTTGGCACGGAAATTAAGGACAATAATAATATAATGTATAGTGAAGTGAGAGAAATAATATTTAATGTGTAGTGAATAGTTGTATTAGAAGTGTATGTAAGTCATATGAGTATAAATTAATTGTTTTTGAGTGGGTCCTATATACTAAAAAGAAAATTAATCAACTTTTATGAGACAAACAAAAAATGAAAGTATGTCAACTTCTGTGAGATGGATGAATAATTTTTTGGGATAGTGAGTTGATCTTCTCTCACTTCTCGAGAAGTGAGAGAAGTTGGACTCCATTTCCCAACCCCAAGAATATATCAAGTATTTTTTAAGTTGGAGTTAGTTTTCTCTAGCTTTATCATTATAATGAAAGCGAGAGAAAGTTGACTCTTTTGCCCTAAGTGGCGATTCCACTTTAGGTCTATGTTTGTCAAGTTTCAAGGGTAGAAATATCCTTTTTTTTTTTTTTTCCTCACTTCATGATCATTATGGAGTGAGAAAAAATCGACTCCTCACACCATCTTCAAGTAGCAATGCCACTTGATTGGGTTTATGTAGTCAAGTTTTCAGTGACGGAGGAAGTATTAAACTTACGCAATGTGTCGCCAATCTGAAACCGGTTTCTTTCAGCCCACTGATTGTAGATTGGTGTACTTGTATCAGAAGGAACTGTCCAGCCTTTTGAACCTCCAACCTTGAACTCAAATGCATGGCTTCTCTGGATCAGCAAACAGATGCACACAAACTCGAAAACCCGAAAAATTTCCTTGTTTGTTTGAGCCATTGATGAAGAAAATGAACTCAAACAATTGGAATAAAATGCACCAATCTGTAAAGGAGTAGTTGTAATTATTTGGTTGAAGTTGAATGGGTGAATGAAGGTATTTGTAGATGAAAAGAAGTGGTACAGAAGCTTTTAACTTCTTTATCTTATTCTCTTTGATTTCTTGGGTTCCAGTGCAAAGCATAATACAACTTTTTGGTATGATTTTTCTAAGTTTTCTGAACTATTTTAATCAACCAGTTAAGGTAACTTTATGCTTTGCTTTATAATTATCAAGAATCTTCAAGACTTGCAGTTTGAGAAATGGTATATATCCAAAGTAATCTGTTTGATTAAGTATGAGTTCTTAAGGCTGATGGGTGGCAATTGATTAATTAGGGTGCGCCTATTTACACACACTCAAATTTTTAATACACTCAACTAATTTATACTCCCTCCATATCCACAAGGACATACAAATTAAGAAAAAGATTTTTTTATGAGGTGGATCTAGTTGGGTTCATGGGTTGAACTTTACCACCAAATCAAAAAATAATTTATTATTTAATCGTTTGATTAAATTTTAAATATTTTCTCCATCTTGAACCCACATTTGCTTTTATTGCTGGCATAAATATTAATAAAATATCACTTTTGATTTACTTTTATAAATAATACTATTTTTTACAATAAATAAATGGTAAATTATGTTATATATGTATTAAAAATATACAAAAATTAAAAGGTAATGTGAGGTTATTAGTTAAAGTTATTCTTTTATGAGATTATGAATTTGAATTGCGAATTAGTCCATACTTTTGAGAATTTACAAAATAGACCCTGTTCGGTTGTTGATATGTCCTTCTCCTTGCCATGTCACACACCACATGTCACTACGTCGTTTTGGTCCTTCTTGCTGACGTGTCCCAATAGCAAAAATCGTGAGCCTCCTCATCCTCCACGCCAGAGGAGTCGAAGTTTGTGGCTGCCACATCGTCTTCCTCCTCCACCACATTCTCCTCCCTCGCTGCCTCTTGGGCGATGGCTGCTGAGGAAGGCATCGATGGGTGATCATAATTTTGCTTATGTGTTTATAGAGCAAGAATACTCTACCATTGTGTACGAGTGACCAAGAAATAAAATATCGAATCAAGGGATTAGAGTTAAACAAGATACACACGAAATACTAATTATCACCACTATTATTAAGACATAAAAACCTTTTGAGAGTTGGAATTAATAACTAATATTGCAGAAAAATAAATAACAAATAAAATAAACAAATAAAAGTCACACTCAATCATAGGTATTTCAAGAGACAGAACAAAATAATTCTAGGAAAATCTAGTTTATCATGTGAAATAAGACAAATAAACAAGTGAATCAAATCATGTATTTTATAAGAATGAACACTTAAGTATGCTAAATCACTCATAGACTAGTAAGATTTAATAGTTTTAAAGAACATAAATTCTTAGGATCAAATTAATAAGATAATTCTATATTCCCTTTCTAGGTACTAAAGAAATCCACAATCCCTTATTTGCTTTATAGGCGTTTCACATGCAAAATTCCAGTAAATGCAAAAGATCTATCATTTCTAGGTATTAAAGGAATTGGATTAGGACTTCATTACCATATTTTTCTTTAACAATGGTCATGCAAAGATAATAAGATATCCTATATTGATGGTCAAATAATTAAAGTTATATATTGGTCAATCCCCTTTATCTGTTACCAAATAACAAATATAATCATGCAACACATTCAAACTTAATCATACATCAATTAATAATAATATCATAAGAATTAAGAAATATGATCATATATAAGTCTAAAATAAAACTTCAGTAAGAAATAATTTTTCTGCAAAAATAATCATAACATGTCTAATAAAACTTCAATAAGAAATAAAATTTCTACAAAAATAATCATAACATGTCTAAAATATCAAATCAACATGATAAACCTTCAAACCCTAAAACTATCAAGATGAAATTAGCTCATGGTGTTACAAGCAACAACAATGGTAAAATTGTCCTTACCCACGAATCTATGAATCAAAAATAAGAAATTAAAGGAAGAATAAAAACCCTTCGTCTTGTGTAATTCCCCATCTTCTCTTTCCATCTTGATGATCCTCCTCAATTCTCCTTCTCAAGTAGCAAACAACGTGACACGTGAAAGGCTAGTGAAGGGTAGAGATGAGGGATGAAAACGTGTGATGGTGATCGGCTGTGGTGATTCACGGCATTCTGGTTTGCACGCGTTCTCCTCTGCCTCCTTTTTTTTTTCACCCACGGCTTCTGATGGCAAAAGACGTGTGTGTTATTGGGCTTCTCTCTCACTTATGCATGTGGTGGATCAGTTAGGCATGAGAGATAAATGGGCTTCTGCACGTGGTTTATTCCAATGATGGGCCCCATGCAATAACCAACTTACTTCAACATTATTTGTGAATTTGGGCTTGTGACGTTGATTCACTAACTACTTGGGCCCACCTTCCTTTTACTTATTGAATTGCCAGCATGAATATTGATAATTTCCAGTAGCGACGCCACTCGTCCCTCTTTCTCCAGAAAATTATTAATTGTGCCTAAAATATGCACAAAATCTGCAAATCTCAACAATATCCGTTAAATCATAGAAAATATGAAATAAGAAATAAATTCCACAAATAAGATTAAAATAATGCAATAATCATATAAAAATGTCTGTGAAAAGCTCGAATTTTTGTGCTGAACAATGGGATGAATTTACGGCGGCTTCAGGACAGGGAGAAGATAAAGGTGGAGCCCACAGTCTTGTTCTCCACCGCGTCCATGGAACTCCTACAGCCCTCTGATAGTTTGGGAGATGTGGATTGCATTGATGTGATGAAGAATTTCGAGTACGTATGAATCTGATAGCAACAAGATTTAGGACCCATCTTCTGTTTTCCAGAGTCTAAAATTTATGGAAGAAGAACAGCAGACAGCGGTGTTGGGGAATATGAGGGGTTGCACCAAACAATCCCTTTATAATATGAATACTGAAAAGTAAATATAAAAAATGAAGAAACAAGTAGAGTATTCAAATCTTATCTTTGTATCTAGACCTGGACCTGGATCTAACTCGGGATCTGGATCTTCAAACGGAATAGGCGCGGGAACTGAATCTGGATCTTGAACCGAGTCGAGATTTGATCTCTTCCCGCAAGACGTAAAACGCCCTGGTAATGCTCTGATTCTTGGCAAAACGTCCCCAAAGTAAAACAATTCTTTCTTTCCGGCGCAGCAGCTCCGCTATCGCAGGAACTCGGCGAACTAAAGAGAATTGAGAATTGGATCGTATAGACTATGGACTAGGCAAGTGTATGCAGACGTGCTTGTTTGTGGTGTGTTTGTTGTGTTGGAATGTATGCTGAATGACCTTATCTATAGGCGCACCATTCCACTCAACCATAATGACAATTGCATGATTTACTACGTATTAATTACTGATAGTGTAATTTTTTCTAATCAGCAATTATGACGAATTAATTGTTGATTGCGTAATTTACTCTAATCAACAATTATGGAGGGTTACTACGTCCAGGTTCAACGAACCTACTCCAAGTTCAACGAATCTTTACACACGTGTGATTCGTGTTCACGGTTTGATCCGATGTTTGAGGATTACCCTCCCACATATTCAACGTGGGATACTAATTTCGTATTAATTCTCATTACGCTTCATATAACCTCTCCAATAGATGAGCCAAATTACACTCACCCACTACACTCATTTAATTGGTGATTATTTAGCAATTAACCTTTACTAACCAATTAAATCTAATTAATTAAATTAATTAATTAAATTAATTCCTACAAGCGATGCTGCTCACAGAACTGCCACATGAGGAGGAGGAAGAGAAAAAAGATGATTTTAATTTTATACAGGAAAATATTGAACTTTCCACCATCTTCTTGGACTGGAGCGATCCACCATCGAAATTTGAAAGTACTTCTAAGCATCATGGGAGCACCAAAGAAGGTAAGAAACAACTTTTAAAACTGATTTTTGAGTAGGTGTAGCAGTATTAACTTCAGAAGAAATGGCTGAGAGAAAGTGGTCCTCAATCTCTCTACCATTATAATGAAGAAACTGTTCAAATTACTGGTGCGTTTCCAAACCCCAATTTCGGTTGGCATCCCAGTGATCCCAACTCTGCCTGAATGCTGCCACAGGAGTGGAGAGCTGGTGGCACCACCATCTTTTCCCTTACCATTGTACAATGGTAAGGAATAATGGTGGGATAATACATGCATAGGCAACTCAACTGGTCAAGCAATGGGACAATTTGCACAAATGACCATGGATCGAATCCCACCCGCATCGTGGGAGCGACCTCTTATTAGGGGGGCTCCTTGTGTGGTGGTTAAAGGTCTAACCTTTGTTGTTTGGTTGAGTTACCATGATTAACCTCCTTCATATGCTGTCGGGCAAGCGTGTGAGGGCGCCTGGGGTGGGCGGTTCCACCTTTTTGCACAAATAATGGTGGGATAATTTTCGTTTTCTTCACTTAACAGCCCAAAACTACGTAGTTTAGGAGATGTGGTGTGACATGGTAGGGAGAAGGACACATTAGCTACTGGGTAGGCCTCCTCCTGCCCGGTATTTGATTTGTAAAAGGGGATTAAAATTGGGTACTTTTTTCTAAATTCTCAAACGTTTAGACTAATTCGCAATCAAAGGTTGAGACTTTTTCAGCACTTAACCATTTTTAATACCACCTCTGTTCCAAAGAGAAGTTCATAGTTATTGTAGATTCGGAGTTTAAGAAAAAATTAATTTTTGCTTTACTTTTTGGGTAGTTTGATATTTTTAGGTAATAAATAAATTATGAAGTAAGTTATGTGAGTTGTACAAGTGTGGCAATTTTGAATTTAAAGTGTGTTGTTAGGTTATTGATTTGTATGTATTTCCTTATTTGGGGGGTGTGAACTTATTTATGGAAGGACAAAAAAGAAATGTGAATTTGTTTAAAGGGCGGAAGGAGTAAATTATATTCCATGTATCTGTATATTTTCAATCCAAAACCTGAAAATTAGGTAAACTATTAATTCAGGACTAGAATTTGTCAGATATTATTTCCTATTTTATCGATTTAGGGACTATATTTAGGCTCCGAATTGATAGATTTATAAATTTCAGAATCTTAATTGATTAAAAAAAATCGGACCTCGAATTGATAGTTTACCAAACTTTCAGACCATAGTTGAAAAACTGCTACTTTTAATTTAGAGTTGATATCCTGTGCACACGTACACAATATTATACTCCCTCCGTCTCTTGGTAAGAGTCCTATTTGCTTTTGGGCACGAGTATTATTATTTAATGTATAGTGGGTAGTTGTATTAGTTGGTATGTGGGCCCCATATTTTAATTGTATTAGTAGGTGTGGGTGGGTCCCATATCTCCAAAAAAGGAAATGAGATCCTTTGAGTGGGATAACCAAAATGGTAAAATGAGACTCTTACCTAGAATAGAGGGAGTATATAGGGATGGCAACGAGACGAATAATTCTGGATAACTGGTATGCCCAGATTCTAATGGGACGAGTACGGGTAGTACTTTAGTACCTGCTGATACCTGTTTAAAAAGTATATATTTTATTATATACTCCCTCCGTCCACCTGAAAGAGGGTCTTTTACTTTTGTGCACGTTGATTAATGAGTATTATTATTTAATGTGTAGTGGGTATTTGTATTAGTGGGAGTGTGGGCCCCATAATTTAATTGTATTAGTGGGTATGTGTGGGTATCATATGTGTAAAAAAGGAAAGTGAGAATATTACTTTTAGGTACAATACATATCTTATTATTACTATGAGATATAAAAGTTTGAATTTTAATTACTATAAGATACAAAGTTGCACAATGGAATACCCATATTGCACCTGTTAATTACTAATGTGCCTTCACAAAGATGGAATTTATTTATCTTTATGTTAATCATCAATCCTTTAATTTGTGGGATTTGTCATCAATCCTTCAATTAGTGGAATTTGCACAACATTCAATCTACGTTTAGATTTAAGTAGTGCAAGATTCACGATTTCTCTATGCATCATTTTTTTTATGAAGAAAAATCTTTTTTTTTATGAATTTTGGCTTTTTTGTACATTAAACTGTAGTGATACAGTCTGCATAACTAATTAAATGTTTTGCACAATTTGGTATATATTTGAACAACAGAATATAAATCTGCACAACACAAAATATATACATAGAGAATCTATTTCTTATAAATCTTTAGAGAATAAGTAGATTAGATATTGTGCAAATCCTACTAATTAAAGGATTAATGACAAATCGTAGTAATTATAATGAATTATGTACCACAATCGATTATATTGTTGCACAATCCTTTAAAATGTCTGCACAATTTATTATGTTGTTGTACAACTAGTGTATAATTGTGTATATCGTCGGCATCCTTTCACGTCCTCTCATCATTTTAACTCAACCTCCCCTGAAATTGAAGAAGTAGCAGACCAACCAAATCACCATCGTCATAAAAAGAGAATGGAAATACTCCCTCAATAAAGGGGGCTAAGAGGCTGATTCAGAGGCAATAGAAAATCGTACACAAGTTGTCAAAAAACATTGACGAACCACGACATTGGCATCCCGCATATGGTTATCAGAAATGTCGTTGACTTATATCGTTCCGATCAAGGCTCGTGGAGGGTCTTCATAGCCAGCGATGCAATTGAGTTCGAAGAACTTTCCGATGTCACAACTGCGGTTAATGCTGACTCCGAACGGGTAGGGTACATCAGGTTACCGCATTTGGTGGGGAAATCCTATTTCGTGATGGTGAGACTTTAATGATACGGTATCATCAATCTATTGTAGAGTGGTTTCTCTCACTTAACAAGTGAAGTTAAGAAGAATGAGATTTCTGTGATTTCTGCATAAATTTATGAAAGAGCTAAAAGAAAAAAGAAAAAAAATAAGATTTATGTGATTTTTGTGTAAATTTATGAAAAAATTGGGGGTGTCGTTTCTCATCACAACACTTTCTCTTATCGATTCTTTCACAGCCTAACAGTTTTACGCATAGCTCGCGAAAAAATCTGATCATAATTTGAGATGTCGTGACCAGAATGAAGTAGAGGAATAGAACACCGTGTATGATGAAGAAGATCATGACATGAAAGCGAGACGCGGGGATGATGTGCACGTCATAGTGATGAACAAATAATGAAAATCTGATCGAGAAATAAGGAAAGTTGGGTGGAGATCATAACAAACAATTGGATAATATATTTATTTCTTTTTAAAAATATTTAATTGAGATTATATTAGGTATATCACTCATAATTTTTGTATCTAGTGATATATTTGAATGGATGTATCTTACAGTAATAACATCTATTATTGTGTATCAGATACTCTCCCCATCCCGCCCAAACGTTACAGGTTGTTATTTGTGCGTAGATTAAGGAGTTATTATTTTATGTGTAATGGGTAGTATTAGTAGTGAGTGGTGGGCCATATGTGGTACCTTTTTACTAAATGAGGACATTTGGATGAGACGCCCAATATAGTAAACTGGTGACCTTTCGGTGGGACGGAGGGAGTAGTAATTTATCCAAAAGAAAAAGTCCCTCTTTGGAGCGGACGACCAAAATGGTAAAAAGACACTTTTTCTAGCGGACGGAGGGAGTATTATATAATTTATATATGTATGAGACATTATAACATATTTTATTAATAGTTATAAGTTTTATTTAATCAAATTTATTAAATATTTTTAAAATAATAAAATTTATATTATATTTATTTAATTAATAATAATTTAATTTTAATAAAATATTAATTTTAACAATAAAAAAATATAAATGTACATAAAATAATGAATATTAAACAGGTACGGGTAAACTGCAGATATTGATAAACAGGTATTGGACAGGTATGAGTATCATAATAAAGTTTTTAAACGGGACAGGTACAGACACGTGTACAGATATCCCAAAATAAGCGGGTATTCTACCCCTAAATATATGCATTAGTTTTAATTCAAAGAAAATACTTGGGTGAGACCGTCTCACGGATCTCCTTATATAAGACGGATCATCCATTAACCTAATAAACATATTTTAAAGAGCTTTGTTTGGTTATAATCAAATTATAAAAATTGAAAATTTAATTATAAAAGTAAATTAATTAGGTTATATATATATATATATATATATTGTTTTAAGTTATATTTTTTATTATTAAAATTTTTATTATTTTAAAATTTGTTATTTATTTAATTTATTTTTTATTTTAAATATTATAAATTTATAAAATGTGATAGTCAATTAATGAAAAGTGATGACAGTACTGTGAACTATTATATGAACAATTATTAATAATATAAATGAAAAGTGATAACATTTTAAAAGAAAAGTGATAAGATCTTTAATAAAAAGTTATAGCAAATGAAAAATAATGTATTTCATAATTAAAAAAAAAACAAAAAAAATGTCTGTCTAATTGAATTATTTCACGAACAAGTCATTATAATAAAAAGTGATAACATGTTTAATAAAAAGTGATACATGATAAAGAAAAAGTGATAATTGTCTTATTCAATTATTTTATGAACAATTCATAAGATGAATAAAAAGTGATAATAATTTTAATATAAAGTGATAGCTGATTAAAATAAAATGATAACGAAACAATTAAACTATCTAATGACTAATTCATAATAATTAATAATAATAATAATAATGAATAATGTATAATAATTTTTATTAAAAGTAGAAAAAAAGTTAATTTACTACAGGACGACCTAGGTGCAAGATGCGAAATTAATGCAATGAAGCGGAAATCGGATAGTCTTAATTAGTATGCCAAACTAGGCCCTTCTTTTTTTTAATTTCTTTTTTAATTTAATATAAAATATATGTATTTGGGTTAATGAATGATCCATCTCATAAATTAGGATTCGTGATACGGTCTCACCCAAGATCTACCTTTAATTCAATAGTGTATATATTTTTCTTAATAATTGTATAATTTTTTAACATTCAAATTTTCATTAAAAAACTATTCCCTCCGTTCCGACATAAGAGGAGGTGCATTTATTTTTTACACGTAGATTAAGATATATTCCCTCCATCTCATTTCAATATTTACATACTCCGTATTTCTATTTTGGGTCTCAGTTCAATATTTATGTTTCCCTTTTTGGTATATGGGACCCACCTAAAACAATTCATATATCATCATGGTACCCACATCCAAGACTAATACACATACCCACTTTACATTAAATATTACACCATCTGTCCGGTTCTAAGGTATTCATGTGTTTTTTGCACATGAATTAAAGAGTATTATTATTATATGTAAATTGGGTAGTTGTATTAGAGGGAAATAGTAGGTCATATTGTGTACTTTTTTACTAAATATGGGAAATAAATACCTTTGAAGCGGACGCCAAAAATAATAAAATGGATACCTTAGAAGCGGACTGAACGAGTATATCTTTTCACCTACTATCTATTAAAATACTATACCCCATAATCAACATGCAAAAAACAAACGTAAACATTGAAACGGGATTGAGAGAGTATAATATTTAATGGGTGGTAGAAGAATAGTTGGGGTGAGAGAAATAATATTTTTTAAATGTATAGCATTATGGTGTGTGGGTCTCATAAAGATATATTAATTATTTTGTGTGGGTCCATTTACAAAAAAAAGGAAATGCACCACTCTTGTTGGGACGGACGAAAATGAAAAAAATGCACTCCTTGTTGTGGGACGGAGGGAGTATTTCATTAAAAAATTAATTAAAAATTCACTAACAAATTGTATAATTCATAAGTGTATACTTAATGTACTCTCTCCGTCCCGCCCAAAAGTGACCATTTGCTTTTTATGCGTACATTAAAGAATATTATTATTATTTTATTTGTAGTGAGTAGTTGTATTAGTAGTGAATGGTGGGTCACATGTGGGATCTTTTTACTAAAAATAAAAAATGTGAACATTTGAATGGAACGCTCAATAAAGTAAAATGGAGACTTTCAGTGAGACGTAAGGAGTATATGTTTCTAGATATGGGCGCACGGTGCATTGGGTGCACAGAATAATTTACCTTTAATTTATTAATTATAGTGTGTTTTTAGTTAAAAGTGAGTATATATTATTTTGACAAAGTCTAAAATATGTTTAATAGTTGTTAAGTATGTTTTGTAATGTATGATGGATGATGAATTAAAATATGATTTTATGATGTTATAATATGATTTATTATTAACATACTTTACCTATATGATAAGCATACTTTAATAATAGGCTACATATATGATAAGCATACTTTAATAATAGGTTAACCCGTCTCACAACGGTCTCACAAAAAACTCGTCACACAAGAGAGTCTTTCTATTTTTTTTTTAATAAAAAGTGTCTTTAATTTATTAATTAAAGTGTATTTTTAGTTAAAAGTGAGTATATTTATTTATTTATTTAATAAAAAGTGTGATTTTTTTGTTAAGAGTGAGTATATTTTATTTTTTTATTAAAAAACGTGTGTAATTTTTATTTTTTAATAATGACCGGGCAATCGAGATTTAATCCACTCAATAATTCGACCGAATTTCCTCACCGCATCATTGAATTTCATGATCATCATTTTTTTAAATAGGTCGGCGCTATTGTCACCCGAAAAATTACTAACAGCACCCAACTTCTTAAAAGTATTATGTTGAAAATAATATTATGTCCCCACCTCTAAATTTACTATTTATATCTTTATAATTACTAATTCCACCCAACTAATTTACTAACCTAACCCACATGTACGTATTGCAACAAATAAAAAAAAATATAGACAAGAAAATTGAAAATATACATATATCGCATTCAAACTGGAAAAGAAGGGGAAGAGAGAGGAAAAAAAACTGATGCTTGTTTTTAACCATTAGATCGATAAACATTGTTGGATCAGATGAGAGTTTTATCCATTCATGAACATAAACAAAATGTTCAGGGAAATTTAATAAATAGTTCCAATTAACTATTTTTCATCATAGAATAGATTATATATAATTATTGTGAAGCATTTAAGAATTTACTGAGTTAATAAAATTAATATTAGGGTTTTGTTCTTGATCACCATAGATATTACTTTATTTTTGGATAGAATCCGATGGATGAAATTTGCATAGAGGTCAACTAAAAAATCATGTGTCTTCTCTTCCCTTTATGTTTTGGTTGTCTGCAAGTTTTTTTTTCTTCTAAGCTTTCTTATCTTGTGTGTGTTTTGTGGTATATTGTGTGTATGGAGATGTGTTTAGGGTGAGATTAGCAAATTGATTGGGTGAAGTTAGTAATAAGTTTATGGAAGTGGGGGATATATATAATAGTATTTTAACTATAATATTTTTAGAAATTTATGTGCTTTTAGTCATCTTTCGGGTGACAATAGTACAACCCTTTTAAATATACAGTAAACTTGAAAATATTACGAACACGAAAATATTACGAACAACTCTCATCATATTATTCTGTTCAAAGCTTATGTACTCAAGAGAATCCATTTTCCACCCGATTTTCACTTAATTTATTCCAAGTGTTCGTGTTAACTTCTATAAAGTTGATTTTTTTGTAATTGTATCTACCACATTTACAAAAGATAATTCCTAAAAAAAGAAACTTAGACGACAAATAGACCACAAATCACTCAAATGAAGTATCGACATCCATTAAGAACAAAAAGCTTGATCACAGAATTTGTACATATTAGAGAATCCATTTTCCACCCGATTTCCATTCAATTTACCTTTAACATCTACAAAGTTGATTCTTTGTAATTGTATCTACCACATTTACAAAAGATAATCCCTAAAAAAAACTTTGACGAGAAATAAACCACAAAACACTAAAATGAAGTATCGACATCCACCAAGAACAAAAGGGCTTACAGAATTTTTACATATTAATTGCACCACCAAGAACCGATTTCATTTCATAAATTTAAAGCAATGCAAATTTCTCGAACTGGACCATATTTCACCTTTAATAGGGTAAGGCATTTAAATCTAAACAATTAACCTATCTATTATCTTCCCTTAAATCATTAAGGCACCCAAATACTAAATACCTATCTATATACCTATCTATATAATTTTTTAGGATATGAGATCTAAGGGATCTAAGCACCTAAAGTGAATAATCTTTATACTTCATTACCTTGTTTAATTTATTTGTAACTAGTTACACTTGCGAAATTAGTGCATCCGAGATTGGAATAGTTCAATGCAATATTTCACCCTTAATCACACTAGGGTGAGGCATTTAAATCCTAAACAATTAACCTATCTATTTTCTTCTCTTAAATCATTAAGGAACCCAAATACTAAATAATTAATAATAATTATTTCTTTATTAGAATGATATTTGTGTAAATAATTAATAATAATTCTTTATTAATAATTTGGAGTGATAACTTTTCTCAATTAGTAATAATTCTTTATTAAAAATATTATCAAATATTATTAATAGTATTTTTTTAAGAACTAAGAAGGTTGGAGCACATGCAAGTTTCTCCAAATAGTAGAAGCTTTTATAGGTGCACACAAACAGTGATCAAAATGATCAATGTAATAGAAAAGAAAGAATATGTAGACTTTTCCTCATAAATATTAACTTTTCCTCATAAATATTAATTTAGGCATGTAACTGAAATATTTTAGACGATGTAAGAGACAAAACTTTCACAACAAAGATTTATGAGAACTATTTGTACATGTACTAAATGATAAATACTTGTGTGTAAATTAATTTTTAGTATAATAGAGAATTACTCTTTTATACAAGAGACAATTATTCTTCTATACAAAAGAGTAAAATTACTAAATAACTCATAAAATTTTGTTAAGTGTATATATATATTTATGAGATTTAATACATGAGTATAAAAGTTTATATATTGTTCTCCGTCCCACACTATTTGGCATCCTTATTATAGCCAGAATAACTCATAAAATTTTGTTAAGTATATATATATATATATATATATGATATTTAATACATGAGTATAAAAGTTTATATATTGTTAAGTTTATGCAAGTTTATATATTGTGCTCTTTATGTGAGATGTTAGTATAATCTATTTATGAGATGAATTAAAGTGAACTGAAGGGGTCATACTATCATTCTTCCAACACTTTGTTCAAAGACTAGGTAACAACATAAATGTAAATCAGTACCAACACATTAGTGTTAACATAATTAAACGCAAAAGACTGACCAAACAAAAGGAGGTAATGAAAGTTTCTGAAGGAACTTGATACTAAATACTAAAACCACCTTGTTTTTCCATAGATAATTCTTCAGAGCTTCAGCTTGAATCCAACAGAGAGAAAACCATCCCTGCAAACACATCACAAGAGCACTAGTGTTCAAAAAGCAAAACAAAAGTGGGATTGAAATGGTACAATTGCATAAATATTCAGAGGAAACCAACAAGTTCAATAAATAGAAGTGATTGGATGATTGCCCAATGCCAAACATACCTTTTCTTCTTAATCTCCTTTCCCTTCTCGCCCTGTCCGCCCTTTTTCTCCTCAGTTGCTGCTCCAGCCGGGCTACGAGGCAAAACGATCGTAGATATTCAGAGGAAACCAACAAGATCAATAAATAGAAGTGATTGTATGATTGCCAACTGACAAAAATACCTTGTCTTCTTAATCTCCTTTCCCTTCTTGCCCTGTCCACCCTTCTTTTCCTCAGTAGCTACTCCAGCAGGGGTATGAGGCGAGACAAGGCTCGCAACGCAAACCTCAAAGAAAAAGGGCGGCTCAAGATGCCTGGCATCAACCATGGCAAAAAACCCTCTTAAGTACGTAAGTGGCTCAGTTTCCTTCTTAAAGTTGTACCAAACAAGGCCTATTCTGTCAAAGTTCACCAGAACCTCATTTTTGCTCTCCGAAAAAGCCAATGGAGTCACCAAAGAGCAGTCAGCGACCGGCGCCTCAAACCGCAGTAATTTCATCCAAGAATCCTTCACCCCGTATTCCTTCATCACCCAAACCTCGCCACCGTATTCTTTTCCAAGAACAATCCCCGAGAGAAGCCCTCCCACCACCTCCACGGATGATATAGAACAGCCGTCAGTACTGAATTCCGGTAATGGCACCTCATAGTGATTCTCCTTCACAAGATCAAACGCCATGATCACTTCAGCCTTATGACAATGTTTCACAACTGTATGCAGAGCATCATTTGTGTAAAGCCCCCACCTTCTGTTATTGGGTAATACATATGGAAAATTCTCAACCTTTTTCCAAGAATTTGAGTTAAGACTATAAATCTTAGTCTCCAAGGGCAATGACTCATCATCTTCCTCATTACTGGCCTAGACCACCCTTACAACCTTATAGTCATTGTGCTTAGAATCATAGCCCAAAGCTAAAAGTACCTCGTCAGGGTCTGGGAACGTTGTGGGTGCAGCGGGCAACATGTCAATTTTTCTTGTAGAGGGATTCCAGAGGTAAATGATGTCGGATCCAGGCCTGATGAGAGCAAGTCCATTGCAACAGCATTCAAGAGTGTTGGAGGGAATTGGCATGTAGCCAGTGTCCAATTTTTTGAAGCTTTTTAAATCTATGCAGAAAAGATGGGCTGCACCTGAATCTACTAGAAGAGTGAGATTGGACATAGTTTTAGTGGACTGATGCAAATGCTGTTGGATGAAATTTTTGCTGTCAATCAAAGAGCACCATGATTTTGAAACACACCGAAAACGAAGCAGAGATTTCACAGGAAGACAGCTGAGGATGCGTACGATGATTTCTTGAGGTATATCACCCCTGCGAATACTTCACAATTCAGCGAGTATCAATGATCAAGAAGAAAAACATCAACTACAAAACAAGAACAGATTACCACTTCTTCAAAATGCTCTTGCGCTTTTCCTTTTCAACCGCAGCAGCAGCACTTAGAGGTGAAACAAGACTTCCAACACAAAAATGAGCCTCAATCGGCGAATCATAAGCCGTATTGTGAAAAGTAGCACTCAAACCTTTTGCTACTTTTGTATATGAAAATCTAACAGTCTCATCTTTCAAATTATGCCAATTAAGGCATAATCTACCATAGTTAAACAGAACCTCATCACCATTCTTGGAATAAGCCAAAGGACACACATAATCAGAATGACCACAGAGAGTAAAGCACATTAACTTAACCCAAGAATCCTTCACCCCATACTCCTTCATCACCCAAACCTCACCGTGCATTTCTCCAGAGATTACAGCCGTAAGACAGCCTCTCATCACCTCCACAAACGTCGCCTCAGAGCTCACACGCTTCGATTTCAATTTAGGCAAGTGCATCTCGTAGTGCTTTTCCTTACCAAGGTGAAACGCCATAATCACTTCATTCCGACCACGTTTCACAACAGTATGCAGAGCATCATTCAAATAAACACCCCATTTATTACCATGAGGCAACATATACGGCATTTTCTTCCCCCTTTTCCATGAATTCGCTTTAAGACTGTAAATCTGGGTTTCAAAAGACAACGAAGGCCCACCAGCAGAAGCTTGACATACCATCAAAATCTTATAGTCGTCGTGTTTAGAATCATACCCCAGAGCAAATCGTTGCTCAACATACTCAACCTCATACAACATGGATGCTTTCGGCTCCGGCAATTCGTAAACCTCCCTCGTAGCGGGATTCCACAGAGCAATGTTGTCATTTTCGGGTACAAGGAAAACAAGACCATTGCAGGAGCACACAACGGAGTAGGGATGGATTCGGGTTTTGCCGATGTCCATTAACGCGAAGGAATCGAGGTCTAGGCAGTAGAGTTGGTTGGTATCGACTAAAATGGTGCCATTGGAGTGGGTTTCAGAGGATTGACGGAGATGGAGTTGGATGAAATTTTTGCTGTCGATCAAACAGCACCACGACGTCGAAACGCATCGGAAACGCAGCAGAGATTTCACCGGAAGATAGGCGAGGATGTGCTTGATGATATCTGGAGGAATATCTGACATTTTGGAATTGATTAGGGTTTGGGAATTTGAGGGTTTGCTCGTCTGAGAATTCAAATGGAGTCAGCAGAGTTTCTCTTCGCCTAATTTTCCTTTTCTTAAGCAACCATTATACGCACAACTGTAATCACCTCCATAATAATAGCTTGTCATCCTCCATTTATAATCATTTTAGCATATATACCTTAATGACTAATTATACTTTGGACGATGCACCCACCGTAAAAAAACATATATAAATATAAATAAAAATATATATAATTTAATTGTTAGGTTTTTTTAATGAAAAATTGAGTGTAAAAAAATATACAATTATTAAAAAATATGTATACACTACTGAATGAATAAAAAATTATACACATATGCATGCTAGTTTTTTTTAATGAAAAACTTAGTGTGAAAAAATATACAATTATTAAGAAACATGTATATAAAATAGAATAAAAAATTATACACATATGAGAGCACCCTCTTACACCCGGGTGCACCCTTGCACCCGGGTGCACCTAATATCAACTATTATTAAATTAAATTGGATGCCACAATTAAAGGTCAATGATAAAAAGGGAATAATAACATTTTAATAAAAATAATAATAGTGTAATAAAAAAAGTAAGGAATAATAGTACAATAAACTATTCAATTAAAATAAATTAAAGTATATTCTCTCTGTGTTTCAGGAATATATTGATGTGTTTGGTGGCACAGAATTTAAAAAAAAAACTTTTGTTGTAATATTGAAAGGTTATTTGATATTATTTATTGTTTGTATATTTAAGAGGTGAAAGTATTGTGTTGGGACTGATCAGAATGAAAAGTGTGAATGTATTCTTGAACGGGATAAATAATATTATTTTTAATAGTAAAAAGTTATAATTTATTACGAAAAATCAAAATTTAAAATAATCTCACACAAGATTATCCTTAAAAATTAATATCTCTACAAATTTTATTAATGAATTGTTTAGGGTGAACAAAGTATAAAGGAATAATTTTGGTGGAATTTTTTTTTTAATTCCGTGTAATCGGATATTTTAAGAAAAATTGATCAGAAAGATTAAAATTATCTTTCCTCTTTCTCTCTCACTTCGTATCCTCATGCGGCAATCAATCAAAGAATCTCTTATCCTCCCTAAATCACTCTACAAATTTTATTAATGAGTTGTTTTGGGTAGATAAAAAGACTTTTTTCCCTTTCTCTCTCGCTTCGTATCTCTCACACTCAATCAATCAAAGAATCACTACACCCCCACAAATCACTCTCCATTAATCACAACCTCTATCTTGACTAAGAATCATTTCACCTGCCACCCACAAGGCATAACTTAAAGTGGTAGAGGAGAGGATAGAAAAACCTTCTAATTGAGCTTGGTTGCTGCAGGGTGGGGTTATAATCCTGCATTTGGCATGGATTTGGCCCCTTGCAAGCACAAGTTAAACAGACATCTCTATAAGCCACTTGAGGCATATCCTGCGATTTATCTCATCCACTAATCCCCAGAACAGGAACGGTGGGGTCCATAAGTCACTTTTTATTAATCTCTCTCTATGCATCTAGGCACATGCAAAATTTTCCATAAATTAATAATTAATATGATGTTTGTTTTGAGTTTAAATAAAAATAAGAAAGATAGATTTATAATGAGGTGGATTTAAAATAAGGTACATTTTAACTTTTTATTGAATTAATTAATTAATGTGTAAAAGCAACGGGTGATAGGCTTATAAGATAAGTGAGAATAAAATAATCCATCAATCCTGAAAAAAAATAAAAACATTTTTAAAAAAAATTATTAAAAAAAAAATCAATACACACTTCCATACTTGGTGTGTGTCTGAAAACATAATAAAATATGAGCTTTAAAATTTAAGCAGATAAGAAAAATAATGAACCGTGTTTATTAATTATAAATATTTTAATTTAATTATCTTTCAAGTACGTTTACGGAATTTAAGGTACGAATAAACGCCCTTATTCAATTAAATTTTTAATTGCCAACTTTCTAATTTCTATATTACTACTACCATTTTTGTTGTGGCTTATTCATTTGTGTAATCATATGATTGATGGAAAAAAAAATCTAATAAATTTTAAATTTAACTTTCACCTCCCTTCTGAATATCATAATATGACACAAAATACTATAGGTTAATAACACCACCACCATAATATTAGACTACTAGTTTGTGCGAAGTTATTATGTCTTTTTCTTTCCCTTATATGTGGACCCCTGCTTTCTATAGTTATCAAATTTAGTTTCTAAAATATTAACAGATTTATAATGCATTTGAATTGATCCATCGTCCAGAAAGTTGTTAAAAGTAATGAAAATCTCAAATTTCAGAAGTTTAAAGCATTTTTTATTTTTCCAATTTTATCTCAAATTTGTCTTCAACTTTTTTTTTCCCTCCTCGCTCGGATCGTTCTTTTTTTTTTAATAACATAGACAAAGTAGAATGACGATAAAATAATAATAATTAGAGATGAATTTTGAATTAAAAACAAAATTGTTTTGCTTTAGAATTGTAGAATGTTAGAATTTTGAGTCTTACTAGGTGCACCTGGTACACTGCGCACCTATAAGATTTAAACCATTAGATTTTATGCTATTTAATTTTCACCTTTAAATTTAAATTTAAATTAGTAACTAACTTTATAAACTAAGTAATTGCTATAAATCATAGGGTGCACCGACGCACTAGGTGCACTCCAAAATTACTTTAAAATTTTAGTTAGCTAAAAAAAAGGACAAAAAAATCGATTATGCTAAACGTGTCATCATAAGAGTAAAATTTTGGGCAAAAACTCTTGTGCACCAGGGCGCACAGACCACATTCCGTGCGCCTTTAGAATAATTTCTATTAAATTGTATACCCTTTAGTATACAGATGTGTATCATTTATTTTCTAAAGAAAATTATTGTTTGTATCTGGGCGCATGGACAACACTCCGTGCCCCTTTAGAATTTTGTGTTAAATTGTATACCTTTTAGTATAAAAATGTGTACCCTTTATTTTCTAAAGAAAAAAATATTAATGAAAAGTGTATACCCTTTAGAACAAAATGGTGTACCTTTTATTAATTAAAGTGTATACCCTTTAGACCAAAGTAATGTACCTTTACTCATAATACTAAATTTCTAAATGCGCACAAAACGTGTTCCCGTGCGCCTGGGCGCACGCAAGCCTCACTCAAAATTTTATACTCCCCCATCAGCCGAATAGATGGACATTTGTTTTTTATGTAGATTAATGAGTATTATTATTTAATGTGCAGTGGTTAGTTGCATTAGTGGGGTGTGGGTGGGTCCCATATATTAATTGTATTAGTGATGTGTGTGGATCCCATATGTTATGTGTTTAAAAAGATAAATATATACCTTTGATGCAGATTTCCAAAATGACAAAATTTCCACTTATTTTACGGTTAGATTGGTATAACTGAATGAAATGAACTTATGAATGGAATAGTAATGAGAATGAAATGATTAAATATTATTTTTATAATAATTGATATCGTTCAGGAATAACTCAAGTAATAAAATTTGTATTCCTTAATTAATTTTAATCTCATTAATAGTATTTTTATAATATTATATCTAAAATTTAATTTTTATAAAATAATAAATTAATTAAAATTTTAATGAAGTTTTATATATTTTAATAATTATAGAAAAATATTAAATTAAAAATAAAATAAAATATTAATATTTTAAAATATAAATAAAATTTAAAATACAAATAAAAAATTTATATATAATAAAAAATATTAAACAGTGTAAAAAAATTATATTTATATTTATATTACATGTATATATTTAATTTAATCAATAATATTAATTTTTTATATATAATTTACTAATTTTTATTTTGAATAAATATTAAAATAATTATATATATTTATATTTAAAAAATTTAAGAATTTAATTTAATTATATATTTTTTTACCGATTTAAGTATATAAAAATATTTAATTTTTTTATTTAGATTTTTAAATGTTTTAATACTTTATTTTTTATTAAATAATTTAATACAACTGATTTTAATAAATATTATTCGTAAAGTAGAAAATAGTATGTATATATAGAGAATGACTAGGTACAACCAGTCCTATGAATTAATTGGTAAAATCGGATCCTAAAGCAACAACAAATATATTCGCGGGTCTATCGTCTTCTTTTCCGAATACAAGAGAAGAAATCTCGCCGGGTTTGCTGGGTTTGGGCTTGCTGGCGGTTCTCTGTCTCCTCCTCTCTCTGTTCTTACTCCCTCCACCCCCTCGTCCGCCGCTCCGATTCTCCAGAAATCGCCGAGAAATCTCCAACATCAAATTCGAAACCAAATCTGCCGAGAAAGAAGAATCAACGATTAATGAAGAACCTACTCTGATTAAGAAATAAATTCGAAAAATTGAGGTTCAAATTGAATCAGCAGAGAATAGGAAAAGCTCGAGAAACTAGAATCGATCGTCTAGAAAATGGTGAAAATAAAAGCTTTCTATCTCAGAGTGTAGTGCCTCGCCCCCTGCCTCATCGTGCTAGCTCGCGGCGGCGGCGCCCCATCCCTCAAGAAGCTGACCCTCCAATCGCGTCTTTCTCTGCCGCCGCCACGACGAAAGGCCAGCTGTAAAACGTACCCATGCCTCCGCCCAGATCGACGCCGCCGTTGGCCGTACTCCGCTTGTTGTTTATCTTGGTGTTGTTTATCCATTTTCTCGCCTAATTTTTTTGAATCGAACTCCCCATTAGTAGGATCGTTAATTTGTTCAGCTGAGGAAAAGGAAACGTTGGGGGTGATACCCGAAATGTTTTCGACGCCCATCATAGTGGAGGCGATTATTGTTAAGTTTCCGACGGCCATCAACGACATCAACAAGGATAAGAAGAACATCGTGTTTCTTGCTGTGGAAACAGACAACCCCACATTTACACGTTGTTAGAAGGCCGAAAAATAAAGAAAGACGACAACTTGTTCCGTAAAATAGAAAAGGATGGTAATAACGCTTTGCATCTTGCTGGTGCTGTTTATCTTGGTGTTTTTTCAACTTGAAAACTTATAATGGATCTGATCCACCTCTTTTCTGGAGCTCCTAATTCAACTTTGCTATTTAAAATTGGAGAAATAAGTGTAGGATATATGTTGCATTTTTGTGCTTCTGTTACTTTGTGTTGTCTTTGGATGCAACGGTGTTTCTTGCTTAATTTATTCCGATGATTTTTTGGATAATGGTAGTGTGCTAGCACTTAGAAAGAAAACATCTTCAGGAGGTTTAGGGATTAGGGATTTAGCTGAAGCTGTGATCAAACAGGCTGAGGTAAGTCTTGGAATATTAAAGCTTTTAGTTATTTTGTTTATTGTATTACAATTACAACAATAGCAGCTATTCAAGTTTTTTTTATTATTATATTTTTTTACAATTGCTAGTGTGCTCTTATGGGTGTTTCGTGAGATTTCAGCAAATAGTGGGGATTTTTTTTTCATTTGGAAGAAATTGTAATTCTGAAATTCATAATGCATAAATTTTAATAAAGAGTAATCTTATTAATTTTAAAGAGTAACTCAATTAATGTCGAAGAGTAATCTAATTATTTCTATAAAGTGATCTATCAATTCACAATACATGATTTTTTTTAAAAAAATTAGAGTATCAAAGCATAGAGTAACCTAATTCTTTAAAAAGAGTAATATGAAAACATATAATTTAATTCTTCACAATACATGACTTCATTTTTTTGAAAATTAGAGTATCAAATCAAAGAGTAGCTTAATTATTTATAAAAAGTAACCTAATTATTTATAAAGAGTAATTCAATTTATTATAAACAGTGACCCAATTAATTAAAAAAAATTAACATTGTTCAATACGTATAACATAACATGAATAAATCAACATAAAGGGTAATCCAACAACTTGTTAATAGTAACCTAAATTATTATAAATAGTAACTCAATTAAATCTAAAGAGTAAACCTTTGTATATTAAGAGTCTCAAATCAAATAGTGGTCCAATAAATTTAAGAGTGACCTAATTAGATTACTCTATTGAATTAATTAGATTACTCTATAAAAATAATTAGATTACCCTTTGAAATAAAATTAAAACGAAAATTTATAATACTCGATTCCTAATTAAATCACTGATTCCACATGGTGTCTCCATTCATTTTGCGTAAATCAGCATACTGTGCCTCCATTCCTTATCTGAAATGGTTCTGCCGCCGACGTCACGATGACCCTTGTTGCCATACGAGAGGGCAATTAGGGCAGATCGGTTAATCCCCTGCGGTATTCCAGCGTTCCCTGGGAGAAATTCAAGGATCTCGCTGCCCTTCCTGCTCCACCTCAATTCCACGCGCCACCCACCATTATTAATTACTCTACTACCTTTACTAGTTTCGTTTTTTTTTTCAAAAGGGTTTAGGGTTGATAGGAGAAATCAAAGTCTAAAGTGATCGGATATTTGTTGTCTAGAAGGGGGTGGTGGGTTCTGAGGAGCAGCATTACAAGGAAGGGTAACCTACATATTAAAAAAAAAGTAATCTAAATTATTATAAAGAGTAACTTTAATTATTATAAAGAGTAATCCTAATAATTTACAGAAATATTAGAGTCTTTGATTAGAGTAATCTGAATTATTATAAAAAGTAAGCTAAATTATTATAAAGAGTAATCCTAATAGAAAAAAGACAATCTTGTTTGATTTTCGGTGAATCGCGGTGCCGATCTTGAAAGCGCGGAGGAGAACATGATTTCTGTGATTTCCTCCTTTCTCATCGAGAAAGAGAAACCAGATTGAGATCGAAGATTGAAAGAGAAAATTATGCAACAAATGGGTTTGACCATATTAGAGTAGATGACGTGTAATCTAATAAACAGATCCAGTTGTACCAATTTAAGAAAAAGACGGTCCTAGGAAAGTCTTCGCTATATATATATATATGAGAGAGGGGGTGGTGGTGGTGATGGGGGAATAGGGAATGGAATGGACAATATCATAGGGGGTGGGAGGAATGTCCATTCCCATGAATAAGGGAATACATATTCATTTGGAATCGTGATTCATATTGCTAAAAACATATCATCGCAGGAATGAGAATAGAATTAGGAATGACGATTCCATTCCCACTCTATTCCATCGTACCAATCATGTCCTTAGTGATGTTTGTGGATCACATGTGTTTAAAAAGAAAAATGTATATTTTTGGTGCGGACGTCCAAAATGGCAAAATGTTCATCTATCCCGCAGACGGATAGAGTAATAGTAATTGAAAAGAGTCACGTTTCTTGTGCCACCAGTTGCACAATGTGTATAAGAGTACTATATCATTTGTTTTAAAAATAAACATTTTACTTAATGAGTGTATAATTTTTTCATTAGAAATATCGATTAAAATATGAGAAGTATACATATTTAATTAAAAAAATTAAGTATATACTAATACTAAGTAATATAATATTTAATATTAAAAGATACATCTTTTAGAAATCTTCAAATTTAAGGAACACGCCATACATTGCCAATTGAAAATAAGAGAGATCTCATCTAGAAATAAATTATTATTGGAGGGGGAAAATTGTTGTTATTAGAAGATGATGTGATGTATTGTAGTAATAAAGAGAGATCTCTTCATGGAATGTATTGTAGTTGGAAATTGATATATTCACTCCTAATAAACGTATTTGTGTTAACCAATTTACGTTGTCATTTAATTTTATTGAAATTATTTTTTAATACATAAAATTAAAATGTTATAATTTTTAGAGTGATGAATTATTACATTTTAAAATAATATTAATTTTTAAATTATGATATATTGTAATTTTAATTGTATTTTTATTTAGATGAATATTTTTCATTCAAATGAATAATAAATAATTTTTGTAAATTTTTTTTTAAAAGTAATTTTATAAAATTAGGATGGATGATAAATCGAGTTCACATAATACAAACCATATTTTTGATGAATCGAGTTAACATAATGCAAGCCTTTTTTTTTTTTTTGGTAAATCGAGTTCACATAATACAAGCCATATTTTTATTATGAAAAAACAAAAGTAAGAAAGTCTTAAAAACTTTATTTTTTTTAATTACATGCATCTTATAATAGTTCACAATATCAATTACTTTTCATTATAAAAGATACTTTTTTTATCTGTCTCACGCAAATAATTTTAAAACGATCTCACACAAATTTTTGTCCTCTACTTGTTATATCGTATGTTCATAGTTAATAAGTGAGTTTGATGTGAATTGAATTAATATATAAACCCTTTTATTTAAAAACTTTAAAGACTTGCATCTTTAAATATTATAAATCCCAAGAATAAACATTAAATTTTAGTGGTAATACATGACATAAACCACTATTTAAATTCAGTTCATACTAGTATTTTGCCTTTTTCCGATTGAGAAATAATTATTTTTACATTGTGCAAAATTTGTGTGAGATCCTCTTATAGGGTCCATTTACATTTTTTATCATTTTTTATTAAATATTTTATTATTTTTTATATAAAAAAAGTAATAGATTATCACTTTTTATTTATATTATAATTTTTTTATGAAATATTTCACAGCAAAATTATCATTTTTTAATAATCTAATATCACTTATTATTATTTTTTAAAATCATTTTTCAATAAACTACTCTCCCATTTTATTCATGTCAGTCACTTTTTAGCAATGGGAGTTGAAAAGGTGGCCTCACATGACTCTTTTGTCTTATATGCTTGGCTTAAATAAAAGGATTAATTACTTTCTAGTGCAATCTATCAATTAATATTATTGTGAGATACATACGTATAAATATATTACTATCAAATACAAAAAATTATAGCAGTATACTAATATAACCTCAATCTCAACCAATCATCACTATCTTGCCAACAATATAACTACGATTTCGGCTTCCAAAGCTAACGAAAAGGAGCGGAGAAGAAAATAAAGAAGAAATCCTGCACATTTCTCTTCTCAAGAATTCACTTTCTTGGATTTTTTTCCTATAATTTTTTTTGAATTACCGAAATTTGTTCCAGTTTCTTTATGCATTTGTAATTCGATTCTGTTTTAATTTTCATTTAGGTTTGTTTAAATTTGGATAGTGAGATTTCAACATACAAAAGAATTGTTGCAAATATTCTGAATTACAAGCTTTCGGGGCTAGGATTTGGTTTAATTATGACAGTGCCGACGATAGTGCTTTACTCCAGCCTTAGCCGCGTGCACTCCGGAGTGTCTTATGATTTAGAAGTGAGTGTCTGATCAATGTCGTCATTGCCGTCGCAGAAATATATAACATCTCAGCTGCCATCTGTTGAAATTTCTGGGAAGATTTAGTCGCACAGGAAAAGAGGGTGGGGAGAGAGATTGCTAATTTTCCTTATTTTAAAATTTTTTATTTTATTATTCATTACATAATAATGAATCTGTAAATGAATTTTTTTTATTTATTAATCTATTTGTCAATATATTATGTTCATTGGATAGATTATCTTGATTGGTCTTATATTGCTTGTTATGACGTTGCATTTATTTTGCAAATCTATGATTTAAATTAATATTCTCATTGTGGATTGACTTTTAGAAGTGGGTAGAGTTTGCCTCAAAATGTTTGGATCTCATCTAACGTAACTTGCATTTTTTTTTGGATTAATTACTCTCAACTACACTACACGGAGAGTTATTACTGTCAGATACTACGATTCAAATTTATTACTATAAGATACAAAAATTATTTTCACGTCAATTAATTTATCTCGTCCCCTTTCTCTCTAACTTTTCTATTTAATAAATTATCAATTTTTTCTCACACAAAACCTGCGCAACCTGTGTCCTGTCTGCAATCCAACCTGTGTCCTGTCTGCTGTGTCCTGTCTGCAATCCAACCTGTGTCCTGTGCTGTGTCCTGTCTGCAATCCAACCTGTGTCCTGTCTGCCATTACCAAGGAGGATTGAGATTGAGATCTGCTGCCAATTTGATTGAGATTAGATTGAGATCTGCTGCAAATTTGATTGAGATTGAGATCGAGATCTGATTGAGATTGAGATCTGCTGCCAATTTGATTGAGATTGAGATCGAGATCTGCTGCCAATTTGTTGTCGCCGCGTAAGTTCCCATTACCAAGGAGGAAGTTCCCATTACCAAGGAGGATTGAGATTGAGATCTGCTGCCAATTTGATTGAGATTGAGATCGAGATCTGATTGAGATTGAGATCTGCTGCCAATTTCATTGAGATTGAGATCGAAATCTGCTGTCAATTTGTTATCGCCGCGTAAGTTTCCAACTGTACATCTCTTTGAGCGATCTCTTTCGCATGGCTAAAAGAACTATGCTCACCTAATCTGGTTCATCACACATCGTGCCATGAGATTGATTTATGAAGTTCATTTGGAATTTTTCCTCACAATGAATAATCATCCAGAATTGTGGGATTGATTTATGAAGTTCATTTGGAGTTTTTCCTCACAATGAAGAATCATCCAGAATTTTTGAAGAAGAAGCTGCTATTCTAACTGAACTTAAAAGCCACAAGAATTTCGTATACAAAAGCGTATAGTTGTTTGTAAAGATTCAAAATAATACATTAGTTGTGAAACAATGTAATGTATAGTTGTTTGTAAAAATTCAAAATAATACATTAGTTGTGAAACAATGTAACTGTTGTGCAAATTTATACCTAATTGTGCAAACACATTTAATGAATTATGCAGAAATATAAATTGTGCAAACACATTTAATGAATTATACAGAAATATACATTAATTGTGCTGGTTGGATGGTGTTATCCAACTATTTGTGTCATGTACGTAATTATAATTTTAATAAACAATAATATAATTTATAGTTATTAATTTCATATTACATTTGTTTTTTCTTATAAGAAAGTGAAATTTCATGATTGAATCGTGCAATAATGTAATTGTATAATTATATTGGGTTGTGCAATAATATATTGGGTTGTGATATAAGGAAAAAATCTGAAAAATAAAAAAAATATAAAAAAATCTGGATAATTAAAAAAACTATATTTTGAAATGTACATAAAATGTGCATATTATGATATTGGGAAAAAATTTGGAAAATAATCTGAAAAATAAAAAAAACTACATTTTGAAATGCTGTGTGATATAAGGAAAAAATCTGGAAAATAAAAAAATATAAAAAAAATCTGGATAATTAAAAAAATTATATTTTGAAATGTACATAGATTGTGCATATTCTGATATTGGAAAAAAATTTGGAAAATAATCTGGAAAATAAAAAAAGACTACATTTTGAAATGTTGCGTAAAGAGGATAAAAGGGTATATTTGGGATTGTGCCATGTAATTTGGTATCTCATAGTATTTATTTTAGGATGACGCACCTAAAAGTAATAATAGGGTATAATTTACACCTATAAGTAAGTATCTTTTTTTTTTTTTTTGCAGATATTAAGCTAACAATGTGAATAACCTATTCAATATTGTATTTTGGCTTCATTTTGTTTTCTCTCGAAAAAATGGGTCATGTTGGGCTTCCTTAAACATGGACATAAAATAGATTGTGCAAAAATGTATATTAGTTTTGTTGTAATATAACTATGTAGTGTAGATTTACAAGAAATTATTCTCTTAACTGTGTCGTGCAATATAACCATGGTGTTAGTGCAATAATATAACCGTGTCGTGCATCAAACAAATTATACTCTTAAATATTTTGTGCAACAATATAAGACGTACTATACAACAACCTAATATACTTGTAATAATTATGATGAATTCTCAGCAAATTAATTATACTCTTAAATGTGTTGTGCAATAATATAACCGTATCGTGCATCAAACTAATTATATTCGTAAATGTGTTGTGTAATATATAGGGCTGTACAACGACCTAATTATAATTATGATGAATATATTTATAAGAAATGAATTCTCATGATTGGCAATTTAATTATATCAATTTAATTATATATTTAGTAACTCTATTATTAATTTAACTGTATTATATAAATTTATACAATTATTGTGCAGATTTAATTAATATACATTTAAATATAATTATTTAATAATTCAATCCTATTAATTAGCCGACACATTATTTAATAATTTAATCATATAATTAATCTGGATTGATACATTTATTTATTCTGCAGCAAAAATTGAATTTTCATAAATATATATGTCAATTCCTAAAATATAGGTTGGATAAAGATTACACATTCCACAAATTAAGAGATTGATATATTCAATTCACGTTTGTAATTGGGGTAAGATGGGCATTTCATTTTATAATTTTGTATCTTATAATAATTAAAATTTGGGTTTGAATCTAATAGTAAATATTTACTATATTTTGTAGTTAATAGTTTTTATCCCTAAATAAAATTGGAAAAATCTCAATTGTGGGTGGATAAAATATCTCAACAAGTATTTCGATAATAAACAATTTTCAATTTTAAAATCTAAGCAAATACTACCTTCGTCACTTTTTAGATGATACACTTTTTATTTTGGGTTGTCTCACAAAAGTTTGCACATTTTTAAAAAAGTAAAAAGTCAAACGCAATCACTCTTCTCCATACACTTTATTTACAAAAAAAAAAATATTCCTACCTAACACACCTAACATATTTTATCATTTATTTATTATAAAAAAAATACTATAATACCCCTAAAAATTATCACTTTCTTAATATTTGTGCCACGAAGGGGATACAAACTTTCCTGAGATGGAGGAAGTACATAACATACTGTATATTTGTTCTTGTTAAAATTAAATGAAAATATTCTTATACTAACTTTTAATAAAATAATTTTAATTAATAATCTGTTCATAAATGATTTCACCCATTTTTCACTTTAAGAAATTTGTTATTTATTAATTTTTAATAATAAATAATAGAGTAAAACTTAGAAGAAGAAAACGAATTATGCTTGTACTTGAAAATAAAAGTTGAATGCATATTTATTAGCAACGTTTGTATATTAAAAAAGTTGTAAAAATTCAGAGTTAAAATGTTGTGATACACTGAACAATTATAACTATTAGATTAAGTTTTAATTTACTTTTAACTATTAAATAAAATAAAATAATAAAAAATAAAGTAAATAACTACCTATTAACCCTTAATTTACATCTATAAACTCTCGGTGCACCGATGCAACCGATGTACTTTATAATTACCCAGAAATGCATATGTAAGAATTTGTAAGTAATGAAAAAGTTGTATTTTTTGTTGACCTATTTTTAATTCAATTAAAAGAAAATGTTATTGAAATTAAAATAAAAATCAACCAAACCGTCGTTCAATTAAAAAACCAAACCAAAACTCAGGTTTAATAGGTTAGGTTTCGAACTTAGCACCTGAACTGTACGGAATGCTGGTTCGGAGTCGCAACCAACGGCTTGAAACCATTATCTGTAGACTGTGCAACCGCGTGTTTTTTTTCTTTAGTTTTCATCCTTAATTTTAGAGTCCATCATGTGGTACACCCGGTGCACCGGTGTATCTGGTAGTTATTGATTTTTTTGTATTTCTTTATTAGGGGGTGTGAATTTATTTTTGGAACGAACAAAAATAGAAAGTGTGAATTTTTTATGGGGTTGGGGAGTATTTAATTATTGGTGTTTGTTTCTTCTATAAATTTGTACTAATTTTGTATGCACCTGGAGGCTAATTGCAAGGTATTTCCACCTCTCTTTTTTTTATACTTGAACTATGCCCCTGAGATCTTAAACGACTTATGATAGTAAATTCATTGTGTTAGATTAGTTTAAAGATCTTTTCATTCTTCCATCAACCTTTTGAACTATATAATGGACTTATAAATTTTAGTATCTACCAACTGTGAATAAAAAACTCGTTCATCTATTATAATTCAAAATTTTGAAATGCTAATTATTTTCATAATTTATATTTGAACTAATCTAATAATTAATGGTGTTCAGCTGTTATTAAATTGAATACAAGTCAACTCAATTTCTTAATTACTCTCTCTCTCTCTCTCTCTTTCTTATTTTTGTTTTTACTAATTGCAGTTAATAACCCCTTTAGCATGGGTATCTTCATCTTTTCATATAATCAAGGGTTAAAAAAAAAACTCTTCTAATTTTGTTACAAAAGTTAGTTTCTCAACTAGGGCATTCTCGCATATTTTCATTTAAGCCACCTATATAATACTCCATTAATATTCAATTAATAGAGTTTGTACTCACCTCCAACATCAGTAATTGAGTTTCAACTATATATAATAAAAAAAAGTAGTTTAGAGGAGTAAACATCATTTAAAGTGAGATGACATATTTAATATTCGAAGTTATATCAGAACTATTAGTCATAATTATATATCCCTAATTCATTTATAACAGGGCAGCATTAAATAGATTATGAGAAAACAATCCCCTTTGGAGATTGGTTGGAGTTGGGTGAAAGCGGCTGGTAGCCGTTTGAGAAGAGGGCCCCATCAAACCCTCTAACCTTTCTGCAATTCAAAAAATATTTCTGTTGGATTTGAATTTTATTGAGAGGGATGAAAGGTGACAGTGAGACCTTTGACTTCTCTCTCCTCTCTCTCACACTTAACCACAAACACATGCACAAAACACATACACTGTCTGTAGCTTTGTTTTTATATATGCAATTCTTGAATCTCCCAAGTTTGCAATAGGGACCTCTCTTTCTATATCCAACTATTTCTTTACCATTTGGAACACTATTTCCCCCTCTCTGTCTCTCTTCTTCTCCAGTCATCTATCTCACTCCCCCCCTGTCTCTCTCTCTCTCAAAAGTCTTGTCTTTTTTGCTGGTTTTCATATACTAGAAAAGGCTGAGCTGCTGAGAAATTAAAGAGGAATTAATCTGAAGAGTGAGGAGGATGAGTGCTTCCAAGTTCATCAAATGTGTGACTGTGGGAGATGGAGCTGTAGGCAAGACCTGCATGCTCATTTGTTATACCAGCAACAAGTTTCCTACTGTTAGTCTCTCTCTCTCTCACACACACACAATTTTTTCTACTACCAAATTAGCATTGTAAATTGTAAAACCTGGGATTATTCAACATTTTTAATACTTGGGGTTTCTCATTGTCTAATTTCTTGGGTCTCTCATTCCTTAATTTTCATCTCAACCCCCACCCCACCTTCTTTTCCCCCAAGAATTGACTATTATCCTCTCATGTTATTTGTGTTATTTCTTGAATAACAGGATTATATTCCAACAGTGTTTGACAATTTTAGTGCTAATGTGGCTGTGGATGGCAACATTGTCAACCTCGGACTCTGGGATACTGCAGGTTTTAACAAATTTCCTTAATCTGCTAATTGAAACCCTTCTGTTGCCATTTGGATTAAGGGATTTGAAATTAGTCATGAATTTCAAACCCATACTCGAAAGTCAATCCTTCAATCTAAATGGGTTTGTTCAACATCCTAATTTTTAAAGATTTATTTCTGTGAATGTGAAGGCCAAGAGGATTATAGCAGATTGAGGCCACTGAGTTACAGAGGTGCTGACATATTTGTATTAGCTTTCTCTTTAATCAGTAGGGCTAGCTATGAAAATGTTCTCAAGAAGGTATACCTTAATTAGTTCATAATTCTTTTTCCATCTCTAATATACTATGAAATTGGTTCTCTATCATCATCAAACTTACCATTATACAATCTGGATTGATCCCATTTCAGTGGATGCCTGAACTTCGTCGATTCGCCCCCAATGTTCCAATTGTACTTGTTGGAACAAAGCTAGGTAAGATCTCTAGCTTCACTTGTATTGTGAAAGATGATACAATTTGTGTATTTGTGTGATACAACAACCTTACAATTGTTCCGATGTCTATCTGGTGTAGATCTTCGTGATGACAGGGGATATCTAGCTGATCATATGGGATCTAACATCATTACCACTTCCCAAGTTAGTACTATTCGTCGTTTTTTCTTTCGTCAGTGTTTAACTAGGAGGTTCTTGGTTGGGGGTAATGGGTGGGGTTAATGAGAATGGTGGTATATTGGTTCCCATTGTTGATGCTTGTTTGATTCAAGTGGGAGTCAAATTCCTCAATCATTCTCATTGATTCAATAACTTCTTCCCACCCTTCAATCACTTTCAATCCGATAAACTTCCTGAATGATACCCATGTCATTCCAATTGAAGAATTCGAACCAAGCGGCCTCTTAGTTTCTTTATTAACGAGCTGTTTGGATTTGTAGGGGGAGGAGCTGAGGAAACAGATTGGTGCAGCAGCTTATATAGAATGTAGCTCAAAGACTCAACAGGTGGGTGAATTAGATTAGGATTCTTAAGCTAGTTCATTCTGATCAAAGTCCAAGAACTTGGATAATGAGATTGATTACTTTTGGGAAGCTGATTATATTAACTTTCAATCAATTTTGCCAGAATGTGAAAGCTGTTTTCGATACTTCGATCAAGGTTGTGCTTCAACCTCCTCGGAGGAAGGAAACGGCGACCCGGAAGAAAAGGCACACCAGTGGTTGCTCAATTGTGTAAGTTGCACATTTTTCTCATTTATTCGAAATGAATATGATTAATCTTGAATAAAAGATGACGAACAAGGGTCGGGTGTGTGTAGGGGGAGAGTAGAGCGGAAATAAGTAGTGTCTGGCTCAATCTCGACTCGATTAGAATCTTCTAAAGTGGGGGGTTTTTAGGATCTGAATTCAGAACTTTCTTGAAATAATGGGAAACATAATAGTTTCAAGTGATATTATTAGAATCAAATTTGATTAATGTTGTTTGTTTTTTGAATTACAGGAGAGGAATCGTGTGTGGTGGGTGCGTTGTTTAGTATTTGCTCAAATGGAAGTGATGTGGGTTGTTGATTTAGAGAAGATGTCTAATGTAATCATCATCATGTGTGCAATGTGTATGAATATTACATAGGGAATTGTTCATTCTCTTAGCCTGTAATAACCATGTCTATTTTGTTTTAATTTTATTAATTTGTCCACTCTACTTTCTGGAAATTATGTATTATGGGATTTGATTCACTGCGGAAATGTTTGATTTAGGATCATCACCCCTAGAATTTGTCATAATTGTCAAACATACCCTTGATTATTCTGATGGCTTCTTCAAATCATCAAAACAAGTTTGTGATAATTAACTCAAGAATAAATTGCGATAATTAAAACCAAGGTAATTTTAATATGCTAGATGCTTCGTTATGTAAACTTAACTAATCAAGAGGAGCATGGATTAAAATTGATGGAGTAAAATAAAATATTAGATAACATTTTAGTTACACCATCAATTTTGCAATTTCCTTCCTCGATCAAGTATTGAAATTGAATCATGTATAGAATCTTACTCCCTCAATTCTTGAAATGAAACATATACAGAACCTTACTCCCTCCTTTATGCACATATTTTTGGACATGAAATTATTTAAAAAAAATTTTTTTTTTTGGACTGGAGATATAAATTAACTACTAGTATTTCAAGTATTTCAATGAAATAAAATGGGCCAAAAAACAAATTAGTAAATAAAGCATTGACAAGAGAGAGTGGATCTCCTCAAAACATGAAAACTTTGAAATGGTTGAACAATTCGATTAAATTCAGATAAAAATGGCATCTCAATCCAAGTAAATAACACAAATCAAATTAAAAGTAATATCACCAATACTAACTTTGGTTAGGAGTAAAATGAGTGCTGGTCTGTTTACTGTCAAGTCTTTCTGGATCTCCAAGTGAAGTCATAGAGCGTCTGATTTTTTAAATCCAAAGTCGAAACTTTAACATCTGCAATGAAATGTCGCCAACATTTGTTTGAGTAATATCTGCAGCAAATTGGGTTCTCTTCCCTCTCCATTATCATTCCACTTATCAACTGCAATCAACGACCAACATAATTAGTTCATCATTTCAAGTCTATCATTCAAGAATGTCAAATACACAAAGTCTAACAATAGAATCCAAGAATACCGAGGTTAGTTCTTCGTTGCAGGATGTTAATTGCAGACTCTTCCCATGGCATTCTTGCAACCAATTATCCACAGCTTTAAGAACACTAGTTGATGATGCAGTCAGTTCTAGCTTCAGAAAATAATCATCATCTTGAAGAACTCCTCTTGGATCTTCGAAAATCGACATATCCTGTAAACAAGAATTAGCAATGAGTGGATTATGGCAAAAAAACAAGAATTTGATTCCCTCATGCCGAAAAGTTACCATACCAGCTTCGTGTACTTAATCAATTTGAGACCATTACGCCCATCAAAACCACCATAAAAGCCTTGAAACCAAGAATTCCAATCCCCCAGAGGCTTCGTTTTCTTATAATCTAAAGAAATCTTTACTTGATTCAAACACGGAACATTCATGGAGAGAAACGGCATTGCCCTGCCTTTGTACTCTAAAGAAAGTAGTTTTGGAGCATCAACACTAACTTCAGACAAATTCAAGCACTTGACTAACACAAAGCTCTTCAATTTATCACCCCAAATCTTGATTTTCTCCAATCTGTTGCATTCATGAAGCACCATTTTCTCAAGCAGTGGACACCTATGAATCCAACCTTCAAGTGAAGAATCTGACATCTTCTTGTCTTTCAACGTTAAGTTCTTCAAATTCTCAGTATATCCCAGGTTAAATCTGCATTTTCTAGGCTGATTTGCATGATACCAGAAGCTTTCAAGGTGAATAGATGAAGCAATATCAATTTTATCCAGCAAGTCACAATCTTGTACCTCCAGCCTCCTAAGCTTAACAAGAGACGAGATTGATAAATGCTCTAAATCACAACGAACAAGTCGCAAATCCTCAAGCAAAGGGCAACTTTCTTCAACTTTCTTCGTCATAGACGGATGATAGAACCACGGATCTTTAATAGAAAATTGTCTTAAATTAGCCAACTTCATATCAGTGTGGGGGAGAAATACAGTTCCTGATAATTTCAACGAAATAATTGATGGCTCATCCCACAATAATAGTGGAAAACTAATATGTTTAGGCACATGAACATCCAGCTGCTTCACGTTTCTCTCAACGGCAGAACGTATCCAATATTCCATGAACAGATGACTATTCTCCACGGATAATCTCAACTTATGTATGGGTTCGAGAGGCTTAAGTCTCGTTGCTAGGGCTTTTTTGACGTAAGTCTCGAACCTATTCCTCTGCATACCTCGATTGTGATCTCTTCCTCCTCTGCTTTCTCGAAACCACTTCTCATCAAAATCAAATGAGTTGTACGAATTGAACATGCTTTTCCAAATACTCGACAGAAGGGAAATTCGCACCAGATCTTTAGTACTATGGAGGAACGAAAAGATGTGATGGATAATTGCTTCAGGCAACTCCGAAATCCGATCAATCTCACCGTTCCGATCAACACCACGAAAATTTCCAGAAACCTTTGGCTTCTTCCTAACTCTATGATTATTTAAATCAACTCCCTTTCGCTTCCCCAAAATCCTTTCATCGCGACAATCAACCTCCGTCTCCTCTGTAATCAAGTTGTCCCGATCACGTCGACGCATAATTCTCGATTTTTGGGTAATGCGAGGGTGACGAAGACGATTAATCCGTGAACGACATTGTAATCTGCGCAGAAATTACAATAGTTTCATCTTCAATCTCATGATGATGATTCAGGGAAGATAATAGGATTGGTTAATCTAGAGTTAAAACTCCTTTACACGCCTTTTAAAATAGGATACAGTGTGCATCTTAGGATAGGTGCATCCATATTAAAATATAAATCTAAACATATATAATTAATAGAAAAAATATATATAATTTAATTGTTAAGTTTTTTAATAAAAATTTGAGTGTAAAAAAATATACAATTATTAATAAAAATATATATAATATTGAATAAAAAATTATACACATATGATACTAGTTTTTTAATGAAAAATTTAGTGTGAAAAAATATCTTCCTATAGCCGCCATTGGCTTGACTAACCTAAAAAGTTATACACATGTGAGTGCGCCCTTGCACCTGAGTGCACCCAATGTACACTCTTTAAAAAATGGTACTAACTAAAAGGATGCGATAGATGGAATATGTAATATCCTCTAAATTAAATAAGAGATTTATAAATTCATTATTTATCTCAAATTTAAGAATCCAACCTCACTATACTGGGTACACCAGTGTACCAGATAACTTAAATTATTAGATCATAAGTATACTTAATTCTAACCACTAAATAAAATAAAATAATTAAAATTAATAAAAAAATAATCATCCACTAATTATCTCATTTACTCTATAAATTTTCAGGTCCACAAAAAATAACCCCAAATTTAAAAAAAGTTTTTGCCGAAGAATAAAAGAAAAATGTCGATTTTCATTTCCCAATTAAAACTTTGTCTAATCGAAGTATTTATCCATCACTGTCAGTAACTTTAGCAGTACAGATTTCATTTCAGTAATATAGTTAGATTTATGATATTGTTGTTATTACATGTACACTTAAAATCAGATCTTGTACAGTCAATCCCCCCCCCTTTGATAAAAAAAAAAAAAAAAAAAAAAAACTACAGCACCATCTCTACTGGAGTGTTGGCACTTGCATACAACAAAAAAATTAAAGAATAATTAATTTTACATACAAACAATGGCATCCAACCATATTTCACTCAGTACTCCACACCAATCTCTGAGATGGGATTTCCATGAAACTACCCCAACTTGTTTAGTTCAGACATCAGGTCAAGAGATAACCGATGGACGATCGCGCAGGCTCCGTTGTGTCGTCTGTCACGTGTTTTTCGCCTACAAAAACATTATTGCAAAATGGGGTGTGAGGGAAGAAAATGTAAGATCAACCACAAAACACCAGAGGATGGTGAAGTACCTTCTTTAGGTACTTCTTGTGAAGCTTCATGGCACCCGTGCAAGCTTTTCTTGCGTCGATACTGCCGGTGATATCATTCAATATCTGAAAATTTTTATGTGTGACGCCCCTTATCAGTATTGTAAACGAGCTAATAAATGGACGTGTAATAAAAGGTTATCCGAGGAAACGCTGCATGGAGCAGTTTCATGGATTGTTTCAGATGTGCACGAATGAGAGAAGTGATGAAGCTAACCTGAACAACATCGTCTAAGCCCCGGGCTTCTGTTAGCAGCTTATCGCTCTTGTCCTTTAGGACACTGGCGACAAGGAAAACTGAGATGGGGAGAGTTGCAGCTGCTCCATTCTTCATGTTTTCTCTTTCAAATTTCCCACACTGCTTCCTTGACTTGCCCTTTCCTCTTGAGGTCTCTGATCTTTCACCACCCGATTCACAGTCCTCGTACGTGTTGAATAACTCAGGGTCGTACTCTAGAGCCCACATCATCTGTCAGAAAGTTGAATCAGAAGATGGAAGAGCAAGATACAGAAAAGTGAAAAGAATTGTTAATGATTAAGATTTACAAGTTCGGTTTAGGAACAGTGCTGCATTTTTTAGAAATTATAAGAAGATATAGAGTACACAATTGTAACTTAGAACCAATCACATGGATTACAATATCAGTGTGATTCTTGGCATCTTAGGAGAGATAGAGAGAGAGTTCATGATCTTCTACTTTGCAGTCAATAGGATGACATGTTAGATGTGAAAAGTTACCTCCCAAAGGTATAATGAATCTCCAAATGAGAACTCCCTACGAAACAAAACCATAAGCATTCGGACAGCAAACAGATAATCACCACCACCTAAGGTTTCTGTAGACATTTGACAAGCTCATTTTTTTGGTGAATGAAAAAAAAAGAAAAAAAAGAGAGAGAGAGAGAGAGAGGAAGGATTAATCAACCATCTCTTAAACTGATCATTTGCAAACACCAATTGCTCAGAGTTGTTTATAACTTCATCTTGATAGAATATTAGAAGCCATTTTGCATACATTTTCAATTCAAAAGTTGAATGAAGATGGAAAAAACTTGGGTATAGATAGTACCTAAGTGCTGATGAAGTTTAGGATCAATAACTTGAGTTACTATAGCAAGATTACTAAGCTGCGACTCCACACCCACTGTTCGCTCGGTGCATCTGAAATTTCCTCGCTTTGGAGGAATTATTATAAAAGACAAATAGAGAGAGGGCTCTCATCTTACAAGTTTAAACAAAGATTTCAAATGTGGTAAATGAAGAAGTTGAAAATATTATACCAATTTCCTCATCAAACGTTCGAAGCACCAGAATGCATCAGCTTCATTCTCAAGGATAATGATCATTGGAGAGCAAAGATCACTCATTCCTGCTCAGCAGACAAACATCAGAAACAAACGTACACATAGTTACAAAGATTGAAGGAGAAACATATATTAGAGACTCACCTTGGCAATATCCCACATCTGAATCAAACCAAGAGTAGACAGAGAGGATATCCCAAAGCTTAGACAGATTTTCTTGCTTCTCAAAAAACTTCAGTGTCCGGTCAGTACGAACCACATCAAGACCTAGCGTGGATATCGTTAATCAAAAAGAAGAACGAAAAAAAGAACTCGTTTTCTATAAGATGGGAAAATGTGTATAGTTTTTTTTTTTTTTTTTTGACAGGAGAAAATGTTTATAGTTTAACTAACCTATTTGATGTAATGTAAGTTTCCAACTGATTTCTCTCTTGTCCATAGGACCATCATCATATGGCTGTTTTTGCTCATCAGCACCTATCATTGCAACACAAAACTTCACAAAATCAATAATAAGATTGATCTTATACAGATATACTCTTTGATCGGCAATGAATATTTACCATAAATTTGTTGAAGTACAATGGGATCTTGAGTTGGCTGGCCATCTTCCGAGATTATTGGTGCGGTGATGAGCTTTCCGCTTCCAATTAAAGGAAACATCTTTTTACACACTTCTTTCAAGATTTCATACTTGACTCTGAATGGTACACAGATAAAACACGTAATGGTAAATTCAGCAGGTATCACTTTGAGAAAGTAAACAACACAAGTATCAGTTGATGAATGTAATTATGGAAGTAAAGTGGTTTATGGAAAGAAAAGAACCTCCTACTCTGGCGTATCTGCTGTCTTTCCTCGCGAGAGCTCATAGGATCATAACAACCCAATAAAAATTCCCATACTTCACCTCTAATTGATGGGTGAATCCCCTACTTTTTGACAATGAAAAGGCAAAAAATTACCTTCATTATCATAGTTTTCATCAAAAGTAGTAAGTTCTCATATATTAATGGAATATCTGGCTTTCTTAGATATTCCTAGATGATACAAAAATTCAATAAAGATAACATAACCCAAATGGTAACTTCTGATCAAAAGATCTTGAGAATTTCTCATCAGAAACAGATAATTAACTGAAAGTAAAAGAAGACTCTTTTTCTCTCGTAAAAGAAGCTATATGTTATGAAGCAAAATAGGGTTCACGGTCGACGGGGGCGGGCTTGGGTCCACTTCCGTGGGCTGCGCTTATTTATTTTATATTTAATTATAATAATGTTTAGGGCTTGGTTCGTGGGCTAGGTTTAAGGCCCTTAGGGTTTGGTTTCTTTCCTTTTTGGTATTAGTGAGTAATATTATTTAAGGTGTGATTTTAGGGTTTATGTATTCTTATCAAAACATTATTGGATTAAGGAGCCTGGAGGCTATTGGGCAATCGAAGTTTTCCGTTTGATTGGGCAAGCGGTATTTACCATTTGATCTTCTTTTCTTTCCTTTCTTTCTTTTTTTTTCCATCCTAAACATTATTGGATTAAGGAGCCTGGAGGCTATTGCGCAATCGGAGTTTTCCGTTTGATTGGGCAAGCGGTATTTACCATTTGATCTTCTTTTCTTTTCTTTCTTTCTTTTTTTCCATCCTAACAATTGGTCCGACCTGCCGGATCCTGTTCCCGTCGACATGTCAATGACCCATTCCACTAGAGAGATATTCGATAAACTCGAGGCTAATCAGGCGGAGATGAAGAAGGCGATAGCTGAAATTTGGGCTAATATGAGTGAACTTTCGAAGTAGATTCTGAAACTCTCGGGATCGCAACAATCAGCTGCAGATTTGCGTCGTGAGGATGTCGCCACTACGGAGACTGAAACGGTGACTCTACCGCTGGCGATTAACTCTCAACAGCAAATATGTTCGATACTACTTCCGTCCTTCAATGGATCTGAACCTATTGGTGGTTCAAGGCTGCCTGTAGGGGGTAGCAGTGCACAAGGGTCAACCTGCAGTTTCTCTAAGCCAACTGCAGATCCCTCGGAGATGAATTCAGGGCTGCCCAGAAAAAATAAGGGGTTGTCCGGGCAGTCTATTGCTTATTCCGGATTTACTCATCTTCCACCGAGAGCCTTGGAGGACTTTAGAGCGAAAGAGTTGTGCTTTAGGGGTATGAAATCCTTTACACCTTGGCCTGACTACCCGTTCAAACAACTGAGAATGTTGTTGTTGTTGGCTGATGAGGATGAAGAGTTGAACCTCAAACAGTTTGAATATTGTGAGGTGAAGGGGAAAGAGTTAATGGATGAACAAGAAGAACTTTTTGAGTAGGGGTGTGGATTTCAAGTTTACTCTATGGCAATTACTTGATTCAATCAACCTAGAGAACAAGGTTGTTTCGAAGGAGGATGTAATTGTTATGAAGCAAAATAGGGTTCACGGTCGACGGGGGCGGGCTTGGGTCCACTTCCGTGGGCTGCTCTTATTTATTTTATATTTAATTATAATAATATTTAGGTCTTGGTTCGTGGGCTAGGTTTAAGGCCCTTAGGGTTTGGTTTCTTTCCTTTCTGGTATTAGTGAGTAATATTATTTAAGGTGTGATTAGGGTTTATGTATTCTTATCAAAACATTATTGGATTAAGGAGCCTGGAGGCTATTGGGCAAATGGAGTTTTCCGTTTGATTGGGCAAGCTGTATTTACCGTTTGATCTTCTTTCCTTTCTTTCTTTTTTTTTTCCATCCTAACAATTGGTCCGACCTGCCGGATCCTGTTCCCGTCGACATGTCAATGACCCGTTCCACTAGAGAGATATTCGATAAACTCGAGGCTAATCAGGCGGAGATGAAGAAGGCGATAGCTGGAATTTGGGCTAATATGGGTGAACTTTCGAAGGAGGTTCTGAAACTCTCGGGATCTCAAGAATCAGCTGCAGATTTGCGTCGTGAGAATGTCGCCACTACGGAGACTGAAACGGTGACTCTACCACGGGCGATTCACCCTCAACTGCAAATATGTTCCACTACGGAGACTGAAACGGTGACTCTACCGCCGGCGATTCACTCTCAACTGCAAATATGTTCGGTACAACTTCCGTCCTTCAATGGATCTGACCCTATTGGTGGTTCAAGGCTGCCTGTAGGGGGTAGCAGTGCACAAGGGTCAACCTGCAGTTCTCTAAGCCAACTGCAGATCCCTCGGAGATGAATTCAGGGCTGTCCAGGAAAAATATGGGGCTGTCTGGGCAGTCTACTGCTTATTCCGGATTTACTCATCTTCCACCGAGAGCCTTGGAGGACTTTAGAGCGAAAGAGTTGTGCTTTAGGGGTATGAAATCCTTTACACCTTGGCATGACTACCCATTCAAACAACTGAGAATGTTGTTGTTGTTGGCTGATGAGGATGAAGAGTTGAACCTCAAACTGTTTGAATATTGCGAGGTGAAGCGGAAAGAGTTAATGGATGAACAAGAAGAACTTTTTGAGTAGGGGTGTGGATTTCAAGTTTACTCTATGGCAATTATTTGATTCAATCAACCTTGAGGACAAGTTTGTTTCGAAGGAGGATGGAATTGTTATGAAGCAAAATAGGGTTCACGGTCGACGGGGGCGGGCTTGGGTCCACTTCCGTGGGCTGCTCTTATTTATTTTATATTTAATTATAATAATGTTTAGGGCTTGGTTCGTGGGCTAGGTTTAAGGCAGGGTTTGGTTTCTTTCCTTTCTGGTATTAGTGAGTAATATTATTTAAGGTGTGATTAGGGTTTATGTATTCTTATCAAAACATTATTGGATTAAGGAGCCTGGAGGCTATTGGACAAACGGAGTTTTCCGTTTGATTGGGCAAGCAGTATTTACCGTTTGATCTTCTTTCCTTTCCTTTCCTTTCTTTTTTTTTTCCATCCTAACACTATCATGCAAAGCAATAAATCCAGAATAACAAGGTAAAATCATTAAGGAAAACTGTTTATTAAAACCTTATTTAATTAACAAGTTCAAAAATATCTGATAATCAGTAGCAATAAACACTATCCAGAAAAAGCCTTACCCCTCGTTGAATTCGACCAAGTGTTTTGCCTATATCAAGATAACCTTCAGGAGTAAAAGCAGCATTCCATTTCCGGGCACTTAAGGTTTTTCCAGCCTGATTATGTAAAAGTAGTTGATCAGGATCAGAAGCAAATTATAAAATTTGGATATAAGTGAAGTAAAGGAGCAATATTTCTTATGAAATCAGATACTTGCATTCGCATGTGACTTAATAGAATAAGCTTGATAAATTCAACTAAAAACCTGATCTATATCCATGACAAGCGATATAACACTCAAACTAGCCATTTTATCTCTTGTTTGGGAATCTGTCGATTTAGTTTCACCATGTAGGCAAGAAATCCCCATAATCTCGTCACATAGTATATATTCAACAAACTGAAATGATAACTATAACAAAGAATTGAGCTATACAATGCCATAACTAGATAGCTCTGAAGATGTAATTTTACTCTAGTTTTTTACAAATTCAGATTTTTGACATACTTTTTTTCTTCCCCACAATATAAGCAGCTCAACTACTTCTGATAATCCACCACGCAGAAAACATATAATGATTATCTAATCTAGAGCTTCCAAGATTAACCCAGAAACAAGAATTTTAAACATTTATTCCTCCTAGATATTGTGAACATACTTTACATAATGTTTGCAAGGATAACATGACAAATTGATCAGCTGTGAATTAAAGGATCACCTCTGTTTTCCATTAACTTCGTAAAATGGAAAAAAATAAATTGAATGGGAGAAGCCCTCATTTTAAAGGTAATCGTTCTATTTAACTATCCATAGCAAGAATTCAAGAAAGTTTCTCAAGCATTTTCACAAATACGTAAACATCAATAAAGACCACGTTTTCTGTCAACCATTAAACCAAACCTCCCATTCTTGAAGAAACAAGAAACATATAAGAAACAGAAGAGGAACAAGATTGCATATGAGAGAGAGAGAAAGAGGGAGAGAGAGAACAAACCTTGATTCTGAACTTGCTTTCAGGAACATCAGTGCATTCAGGGCGCACCTCATAATAAGAATCAGCTGGAGTTCCAGGGTCCCTCCACATCATTTTTCCAGCCCACAATTGAACAAAAAAATACCCTTTTTTCTGAAGAAAATAATCCCAAAAATTCTGGTAAAGAAACTCGAGAATTCAGAAACCCAGATTCAATTCCTTTTTGAGGACCCTAAAAACCAAGAGAATGCGATACCTCTAAAAATATGCGAATGAAGAGAAAAATGTTATTTCTGATAAAAATTAGAGGTGGGCGATGCAGGTGAAGAAGGCGGTTCTGAAAATGTTCGACCCGACCCGCACACCCTCTCCACAGACACCGTCCGTTTTACGCGTTAGGATACGTAGATGAAGTGGTTAATATCTCTCATCGTTTTCTGGTTGAACTCCATTGATGAGTGTTATGTAGTTCGAGCGCACAACACAGGGAACGACAAAGGCGGGGGATCGACCCACTCACCATTATTCGCGGGCTATTCAAATGGTAGAGCTGGAGCGTCCGCCCCACGCGACTCACATTGCGACGACGACAATTAGTTTGTAGTAGGATATTTGGATCCATTTATCGCTCCTTACGGGTCTTTGTTTTCTGTTATTAGCATTCATCGTGAAAAAATGTATTGTTAAATACTCCCTCCCCCACTCAAAGATAATCTTTACTATTTTTCATTAATTAAGAAATATTATTATTTAATATATAGTTGATAGTTTTATTATTTAATGTGTGGTGGATAATTGTATTAATTAGAGTGTGAATTTATTTTTTAATTGTATTGATGAGTATATTTGGGTCCTATATATGCATTTTGATTGGAGAGAGTAACTTTATAATGGAGAATTGTATTAATATTATGGGTGGGTATATAGATATAGTATTAATTTATTTTGTATGTAATAAAATATACAGTATATATTCATGAAACAGAGAGATTACATTTTTTATTCTGAAGAGTATTTATTTAAATAAAGAAAGAAAAATATTTTTTTATTTTTTTATTTTGAAATGGTGGTTGATATTTTTTTTGGCAGGACTATTGTCACCCAATGTTTTATTGACGGCATCCGAAATCCTAATTTCTTTTTAATAAAAATACACTTTTACCCTTATGTTCAAATATGCATACAATATGCAGAATTGCTTAGTACACCCAATCATTCCTACGCATATTGATTGATATGCGTGTTCTTCGACTAAACGTGGATTCTTTCAAAAAATAAATTTCTAACAGAAAATGGAGAAACATTAAACCTGAAGAACACTGACATTTAACAAAAAAAATTCACACAATAAAAAAAGTTGAATAATCGTAACGCTTAAACACACAAAGAAATAAGGATTAAAAATTGTGAACTGTCCAAAATCAATCACCAAAAGCTGGTGAAGGGGAGAGGAGTAGGTGGTGTGGTCGAATTCCAGACATGTGCCTAGCACATGATTAGTTAGAAGATATTTTTCAATTGTATTGCCACTTGAAATATTTTCATAGGATTATCTTTCTCATACTGTATATTCCACATTCTGTAACTTCTCATTTTAGAACTTTGAATAATGAAAATACAATTTCTCTTTCTCTCTTCTTCTACCTTAATTGTGATGAAGATCTACTTCTTGTTCTATGATATTTTTTTATATTCTATAGAGATAGCAAAATTTTCGCATAAAAACATATAAGGCAGCATCTAACATGGCGATGGATTGAGAGAGGAGAAGAGAAAACAAAAACCCTAGATATGAATGCAGTAGCTCTGAGGGAAAATTGATTCAAATTCATTTCCGTCACGTGGTTTCAGTTGTAAATTGTATGATTAATTATTGCCGGTAGAGTTGAATTTCGTGAAAGAAAGAAACGGAAAGACAAAGGAATAGATGTTAGGTGTGTAAGACTAAAGTTGGATGTGTTAGGCTAAAGACGTAAATTTACAAAGGATTTTTTAAGAATTCGGGTGACCTCATTATAATATTGGATGACAATAGCGTCGCCCTTTTTTTTAAGTACCTAAAAAATATGTTAACTATTAATTAGAGTTTTGAAAGTTTTTTTTTTTTTAATTTCGGACTTAAAAAGATGTAAAACTATGAGAACCTAAAATAATAAAATTACGTATGGGTGATACTCTTTTATGATTTTAGATTTAGATTCTAAAATAGTAGTTTTATATCTTTCGATTAATTAGAGTTTTGAAAGTTTTTTTTTTATTTCGAACTTAAAAGATGTAAAACTATCACATGAGAACTTAAAATAATAAAATTACATGTGGGTGATTTTATGATTTTAGATTTAGATTCTAAAATTGTAGTTTTATATCTTTCAAATCCTGAATTAATAGAAAAATCTTTCAAATTCTTAATTGATAAATAATCTGTATTTCGGTCCTATATTAAAAAAAACTTCATTTAAAAAAGAAAATTAAAGATATACCCCCTCCATCTCATTTCCTAAATTGAAAAAACTTCATTTAAAAAAGAAAATTAAAGATATACCCTCACATTCTCATTTCAATGTATAAAAATTCAGGTCTTGATAAAATTCCTTATTATTAATTATATCAAAAATATTAATAAGTATTTTTAATATATAAGGTAAAAAAAAAAGTAGGGTTTATCTAAGCATAGACTCTCGCCTACGGTCATCCATACCACATTCGTTTCGTTTCTAGCCATTGATCCCATAATGATTTTGTGTGGAACTCAAGAAAATGTTACGATTAAAATGCGATATCCAAATTAAAAGTGTGTATAAATTGAAATGGGATGAGAAAGTAAATTTTGTACTAAAAATATTAAATTCAATACACAATACTATAAAAGTAATTCAGATCATATTACGCAAGACAAATTCTATTGTGAGACATTATATATGTGAGACTATTTGTGAGATGTGTTAAAGTATGCTTATTATATACATAAAATATGTTTAATGATGGTTAAAGTATGTTTTATAAAGTTAGATAAATGATGAATTAAAGTATAATTTTAGGGTGTTATAATAAGATTAATTATTGATATACTTTAACTACAAATAGACATATTTTACCTATACTTTATTAATGGGTCAATTCGTCTTACAATCGTCTCACAAAAAACCCGTTCCACAAGAAAGTTTCTCGTTACGCAAACCTAGATTCAAACTTATGCAGTACTTTGTCATAAATAAATCGTCAAAAATAAAACTCCATCAGAGTATAATTTAGTATTTACTACCTAGATTTTTCAAATAAAAATATTTTATACTGACAAATTACTCCCTCCGTTCCGCCCAAATGTTACCGGTTGCTTTTTGTGTGTAGATTAAGGAATATTATTATTTTATGTGTAGTAGATAGTTGTATTAGTAATAAGTGATTGGCCAATGTGGTACCTTTTTATTAAAAATGGGAAATGGTGACATTTGAATATGACGCTCAATATAGTAAAATGGTGACATTTCGGTGGACGAAGGGAGTAATATATTTATGATATTTATTTATATATATCTTTCAATATTTTATTAATATTATTTCAATAAAAATGTTTGTTTTAACTTTTAAAGACTTATAATGTATCTTACACTGTAAATAATGATACTAAAATAAGTGAATCTTGTTGAAAAAAATAATTAATAAACGGTAATTAATGATACTAAAATAAGTAAATCTTTTTGAAAAAAAAAATTAATAAATAAATATATTGATATAAAAATAAAAAAAATAATACTATTTCCGGCCACTTATAATGTACTCGTTTCACTATTCCTGGCGTCTGCTTCAAATATATTAATTTCATCTATTTAGTAAAGAAAATACACAAGACCCACCATTTCCCTCTAATACAACTACTCACCTTACCTATAATAATAATACTCCTTAATTCACGTGCAAAAAACAAATAAAGACCTTAGAATTGTCCACGTGCAAACAGCAAACGGTCACCTTTCAAGTGGTCGGAGAGAGTATTTTTTTTTAAATATTCATTGAATAAAATTTTATTTTTTGTTTAAAATAAATTTTAAATTAGAAAAATAAAAACAACTTTAAGAAAAAAAAATATAATAAAAAAGGAATGAAGGGTGCAACTTGAATGGAATGAGAGTAACACCACTCCAAAACTTGTAGAATGGTAATTCCCAACTTTGGTATATCAAATTACTAATGGTATAGATTAAATTAAAAATATGTGACGGTTAAAATCGTCAAGTGTGCAGTTGGACTCTATAAGCAGCACTTGTACATGGGAATGGGATACGCTCCGGACAACTTTGTCGGATTCCGACAAGTCGGTTCTTCGTTGACGTCGTACCAATCTATACCGACCACTAGTGGCACCGATGCCATGGGAATAAGTCAGACGAACACATATCAAATACGGAAAAGAGGGCCACCCCAGAAAGTATGGGCCTGACGGCAAACTGTCTAAATATTTAAATAAAAATATTTTACTAACAAATTAATATATTTATGATATTTATATTATTTCAATAAAAAAGTTTTTTTATTTTAAAGACCTATAACGTATCTTACACGGTAATTAATGATACTAAAATAAGTATATCTTGTTGAAAAAAAAATTAATAAATAAATATATTAATATAAAAATGAAAAAAATAATATTTTATAATAAATAAGTACCACTGACCTAAAAAAATGTTTGTTATTAACATTTATACATGTTGTTCTCAGAAATATATCCATATACATACTATATATAATGCGTGAATGCTTTAGTTTCGGCCTGTATCTCCTCTGTTGCCGGTCATCACCATCTCCATGTGTTTCACTTCATCACCCTCTAGAACTCCGCCTTCTTTTTCTATAATCCTAATTGGTAAGCAAGTTTCTGGAATCTCCTTTTACGTTACCTTGTAATTAAAAAAACTCACGAAAAATAAATAAATAAATGAATAAAAAGTTTCTGGAATCTCCTTTTATGTTACCTTGTAATTAAAAGAACTCACGAAAAATAAATAAATAAATGAAAAATAAATAAATAAATGAATAAAAAGTGAGGTGTTGCCTACTAGTAATTAAAAAAACTCACGAAATAAATAAATAAAAAGATCGAAAGGTGAGGTAGAAGCTCATACCTTTCGTGAGTATTATACGAGTATTATACTACTCGATGAATTGTGTCATTTAAATTAGATTCTTAATTTGTAAATACAAAGTTTCTGAAAAAATCTGAGTTCAATTCTTCATGAATTTTTATTTAATAAAACATCAATATATATTGAGAATTTCATTGACATCAAACATGATATTTTACATTATATGATATTTGTATGTTATGATATTTGTAATATATTTATCAAATTTTTGAAAAAATATTTAGTCATTTATAAGTTCAAAAGATAATTATATTCATAAATATTTTTGATAAATTGAGCAAATTAACATATATAATAAAAAGCCAAACAAAATGATGAATTTAAAATAAAGAGCCCTATTCTAATGAATTAAAAACCTAAAAACCAATCATCACTAAACAAACATTAGTCTCCATTCAGGGAGAAATTTTAAATTTCGGGTGTGCATCAGTTTGTTTTTGACATTCATCATCTTATTGTGCAAATTAACATAATCAACACCAGCAATTTTAACGTGGAAAACCCCTTCAACCTGAGGGTAAAAACCACGGGACCTCTTAGTCCACTAATGCACAATAAAGTACATAATTCAAACTCTCTATCACAAGTAGAGGAACATCAATCTATCTCTCTATCACAAGTAGAGAAACACCAATCTATCTCTCTATCACAAGTAGAGGAACATCATCTCTATCGCAAGTAGAGGATTACAACTCCCTATCATCTCTGTCACAAGTACAGAAATACTATCTCTATCACAAGTAGGGGAATACAACAGAATCACCAGAATAGCCTCAAAAAAACTCCTCTTGAAATACAAGATCTTTCACACTTCAAACACATATATATACTAACCTTAATAATCACAAGAAATCATATTCCGTGTTCATTTTTAGCCATTTATCCCATAATTATTTTGTGTGAAGTCAATCTACTAAAATAGAAAATGTTACGAGCAAAATGAGACATCCAAATAAAAAATGTAACATGGTACAAGAAAGTAACTTTTATACTAAAAATATTAAATTCAATGCACCATAGTATAAAGTAATTCAATCATTTCGCACAAAATTAGATTCAAACTCCGTATTTTACACGTGTATTTCATAAACCAATTTATTCTTATTCCCATTCCATATGCATCTTATATTTATATTTCTAATCTAATATAAACCAATTTATTCTTATGCCCATGGCATATGCATCTTACATTTGTATTTCATAATCTAATATTCCCTCCTTCCGAAAATATTGACATTTTTTTTTGAGTACGAAGATTGAGGAGTATAATAATTTAATGAAAAGTGAAGTGAGAAAAATAATATTTAATGTGTAGTGAGTAATTGTATTAATGGTGAGTGTGATGTGTGTGAGGCTCATATAAATAAATAAATTATTTTTGTATGGGTACATGTTCTTAAAGAGAAAATATGTCAATTTCTTTGGGACAATCCAAAAAAAAATATGTGTCAATATCTTTGGGAAGGAGGAGGTATATTCTTATGGTCATAGCATTTCTTACCCATGTAGAGTTAACATAAAACCACCGGGAACAATCTCAACCTCTAATAACAGTTTTCGAAGGAAGATCGCTTTGAAGTTAATAATTTGAAAATATAAAAACATTTCCATCAATATCTTTTAATAGTACTACCTTTATTTGCTCCTTTCCACAAATTTGAACTGCAGTATATAGCCAGAGAAAACTAAGGATCAGCTTGGTTTAAATTTCGGGATGGTAAATTTAATGAAAATCATTAATGAGGATAACGAGAATGTGAATGAAAAAGATTGAAGGGGGTGATTAGACTGATTGAGAATTTCAGATTTTCATTAGGTTTTATCGAATACTAGGAATGAAAATCCATACATTTTCTTTCTCATTACTCTCCCATCACACCTTGCCATGTGCCCCCAAAAATCGAAAGGGTTAAAAGATTACCAGGGATTCAACAAAAATTACACAACCAAAATCGAAATTATCCCTACATTCAAGACTGGTCATAATTTAACAAATTTCCACACTTGAATAAATACAGAACAAGTTATGCGTACTAAGGCAACACGGGATAGCATTCAGACAGGGAATGCCACGATTATTCAAACCCACCGACACTAGTAAAAGTTCACTCAACATGTAACGACCTTTGCTAATTATAAGACATATCATAGTTCATAGTCATATAAGATTATAAATTACTCGTGATATGGATTTTGATGTTGCAGCTCAAAAACCATGTATCTTGATATTATCCTTCTTCACGATTCCAGCCTATATCCAAAAAAAATGGATTAGCATACCACATATGAAACTTAATATTACAACACTCACGATCCTGTTAAGACATCACTACATATTCATATCAATTTACTAATCAATTTCCGTAACTGTTACTCTAACCATGTATTTAAGCTCTCTCATATACTCAAGTAAAGTATTCAACTTAGGACAATCTATTCTCATGCCACTAAACAGCAAGGAAAGGGAAATAATGCAATCACCTGAACAAGGAAAGTAGAGACGTTCTTCCGCTGATCACCTTGAAGTTGAATAACCTGCACAAACAGAATTATTTGAACGTTTATTTATTTGATTAATAATTATGAAAAGCATAGTCATAAGAGTAAGTATGAACAGTTCACACAAACCTGGCCTAGTTCTGGATCCTGGACGACAGTTCCATTGCAGCAAAACTCCTTCTTAAGATCCTTCAGGATTTTGTTATAGCTGAACTCCTTCTTCAATCCTTGAACTGTAGTCAAGCTTTTACGACCATTCCTCTGCTGTATGCGAATATGAACGTAGTCCTTTGAACCGGCACCAGTATTCTCAGCATTTGCATCAGCAAAAGGATCTGTAAGTCAGGAGAACACAATTTAATTGCTGCTACATCGAGGAAAGCCCTTCTAATCTCTTTGCATCTAACAAGGAATAAAAAAAATGCCACCTTTTCACTCACATACCAACAACTGTAAGCTTTTCTAGAAATTTCATTCACTGAATTCCATATTCCGCATTAGATATAAAACAAGATACAAGAGAAATGAGGGAAACAAACAACTAACAATTTAGACAAATGAATGAAATTAGCATACCAAAGGTGTAAGGAATCTAGATATCATGAACAGACATGAAAATTGACATAAAACAAGAGCAAATAAAACAAGTTAATGGGATTAGCATACCGAAGGTAGTGGGAATCTGGATATCAAGATCAGACATGAAAATCACTTGCTGCAGCAAATCCGAATAGAGAACAATGATTTCACAAAGTAGATTAAAATGCTCAGACCTGAGAGAAAAAAAAACAAAAACATAAGTGATGAAGCAGCAATATAAGAAGACCAAATGCATACTTTAAATTATTAATATTTGGATATGCCTTAAAGTATACTAACAAGTGAATTATATCTAATTATATTATATTGAAGTCTCTTGACTTTTCAGTTCTAGCTTGGTAAAGTAATTTGTGTCTACATACTTCATATTAAAATCATCACAGCAAGGTAATATCAACAGTGAATTTGGTGGTTATTGAAGGACTACTCAGCACTTATTGTTATAAAATAGCTATCAAGATCACGAAAGCATTAAAATTCAATGATCCAAGCAAAAAAATTCTAGAGGCCATAATTGAAGCTGTAAGCTGTAAGAATTCAGCAGCTAAAAACAAAGGATAACATAAAGCTAGATCTATAGACAACTTCTGCAGTAACGGAATCAACCATTACCTCTAACCCTAATTTCAAGAAACAAAATCTGCTACCTCCTCCACCAATCCCCAGGGCAGGGGCGGTGGGGGCCCCTAATGGTGGGGTACACCATTAAGAAACAAAATCTGCACGCTATAGCGCACGTAGAGAACTGATTGAAGTTTCTAAAGAGAGAATTTTTGGGAAGGAAAAAACAAATTAAACCTAAAGAATCTCAGCTACAGATGATTCCAGCGAGCGAAAAAGTAATTAAAGAAAACATCTTTTAAATCATCCCTCAGAACATATTTGATACCAAAAAAAAAATCATAAATAGAATTCATCAAAGAAAGAAACACAAAATAATATAAAGGAATCAATAATTCAATACCCATCAAATAAACATTGATCCAAAACCACAAATTTCAATACAAAAAGACAAATTTTAGATCAAAACAGTAAATTAAAATTTCAGTGTGTAAATTCATGAATTCCGACAAATCCCAATCATGCAGGACATCATAAGACAGCAGATCTGGAAGAAGAAGAGATGAAAGTAGGATGAGAGAGGCGTACCTTAGTCCGATTGAAAAGATGTTACGAGAGAAACCCCAAATCGGATAAGTCTGAGCAAATGGGTAGAGAAGGTAGAAAATAAAGTGTGGAGGAATAGACTTTTTAAAAGCGTGTTGTGGATTAGGTCGGTTGCGATAAAGCGGAATAATAAAAAGAAAAAGTGTAACGTAAATGGATCAAATAAAACAAAGTCGCGTAAGCTGGCAAGCGTAACAAATTCCGATGTAAGACTCCGTGAAATGTGATGTGAATGGGATTTATTATTACAGTTATTTGAAAGGAATTTAATTTAATATATTACTCCCTCCGTCCCAAATTCATGGTCACATCTACTGTAGATACGAAGTTTAAGAAAAATCACTTTTTGACTTATTTTTTGGGGTAGTATGATATTTTTGGATAATAAATAAATGATAAAGTATGTTATGTGTGTTAAAAAGGTGGTGACAAATTTGAAATTAAAGTATGTTAAAGAGATATTAGTTAGTTTTTTTTCCTTTTATGAAATTGTGAAATTGAAATTGTGACGGACCAAAATGAAAAGTATGAAGTTGAAGTTGGGATGAAGTGAGTAATTAATTAAACTGGTACTCCATATCCTAATTTAGGATGCACTGTTAAGATTTAAACCACTAAATTTTATAATAATAAATATACACCTTTAAGTACAAATAAGTAACTAACATATAATTATTATTATATCCTACTTTAAACTATTATTAAATTTAGAAGTACATTGGTGCACCCAAAATTACCCTTAATTTAGATGAATTTCGTAATTTTTCCACATTGTAAGATATCCAAAAGGTCCGAAGATGTTAATATAGGTTGAGTGTTAGGGCATTCTGTTTAATTTTGAAAAATGTAAGGTTGCATTTGCATGATCAATTTAAATAAATTTATTTTTGCTCGAACAGATTAATTTGAAGTCCTATGGGACCAAAATGCACATTAAAAGAATGACCTTGTTAGGCTGATTCATTTTTTTTTATTACAAATAAGTAATTATTAAATTATTAATGATTATTTGTATATTAACAAATATTTTCTATTGATAATTATACTAATATAATTTAATGTCCTCCAATTTACTATTTTTGTTGTTTTGTTACTTTAAAATGAAATAATTTAAGAATGAAGTGTATGAGGCCTTTTAAAAAATAATATTGAAAATTAATTATTTCAATTCATAAATAATATTAATATATTTGGAATTCTAAAATTGTTTTGATTTTTTTTAAATGTTTAAACTCAAGTTGGTCTCATATGCCCCTATGGGAACACAAGAATTTTAATATTAAAACTCTTGTGCCTCCATGGAGGCACGGTGTGTCCTCGGGGCACAGGAGTTTTGCCTTAAACTTATAAATATATAGTTTATTATTGATGTTAGGACATCATTTGATATATTTCGTATTTATTTATTTATGTTTCAAATTACATTAACTTTTTTATTTATTTTTCATTCTCTAAACTATTAGTGGAACATTTAGTCCGAGGCCCGTTAGGGTTAAGCCTGCATAAATGGAGGTCCATTTAACATGAACTATTTAGCCAGTAGCTCGTTTAGTCTGCTATGGCGTGATTCTCCGTTTTCTCTTACATGGTTCTGAATTTTCTCTGTTCTTATTCTCAAATAGACAAATACTGGTGAACTCTCGAAGTGCAGGATGAGTGGATGGGTATATGGATCTTGATTTACCGGCGATGGGTGATGAGAGTGAAAAGTTATGGAATTTAAGAGTTGTTTCTAGAGTTCTTCAAATGTTCTTCTTATAGTTGAAGGCTCATAAGACTTGGATTCCACCTCAAAAGAGAGTTTGTCAAAACACTCGTGCCGCTGGAACATGGCACTAATCGTGGCACGGGTCGTGCTATACACTGTTGGCAGCTCGTGCCACTCGTGCTGGTCGTCGGCAGTTTGCGCGATCTCACCGTTTTTATTATAATTTCTTCATTCAAACTTAGATTTAGGTGATTCTTGCGCCAAAATGATACTCTCTTTCTTAACATTCTATTCATATAAAAAACTCAATAAAATTTTACCATTTGAGGGGTGGAACAAGTCGTGAAAAAGTAGCACGAGTTGTGTTGTGTTAGCACATGTGCAGGACATGCTGCACGTGGGCAGCATGACCTTGCTCTCGTGTTGTTCACCTGGCCGGCATGACCTAATTCGTGGTTGGCACGAGTAGTGCCACTTCTTTTCTGCCCAGTTTTGACCCGACTTCAAATTTTACTCCTTTTACCTCTATTTTCCACCTAAAAACATGAAATAACACCTCAAATGCATCTCTAACTCAAATATATGAAAAGTAATAATATGATGTGTAAATACGAATATAAATTCCACGTAACGATGTTAAATCGGACCTTAAAACATACAGATTTTTACACTCATGAAGTGATTAATTATAAGGGAGATTTGATTGTATTTTTTATTTTATTTTTTAAGATTGTGGTGGATCTATTTGATATTTTGGGCTTCAAAATATTTTTCGTCAATGTTCACATAATTTTATTTTCTATCCAATTTATAATTATGTTTTCATTTTACTATATAATTTTTTTTATATCATTAAAATCATAATAGAGTAATTTTAAAAATGAATTAATGTCACGTAGATCTATAATTAGATCATTTCATTTTAGATATAAAAGTGGGTTGAATTAACTAATATTAACCCATCATATTTTATCATTTGTTGGGTTAGAGTTCATTAGGTTATAAGTAAGGTATTAAATCTATGAAGCAGGCTTTCTATGAGGCTGTTGTTAAATGAATATTTTTAAAACATGAACATAAAATATAATTAAAAAAATATGCAGTATTAAAATTGGATAATCCATAATTTTAATTTTTTAAAAAATTATATATGGTGATTATTGGTATGTCAAATACTCGAATTGAGGTTCAATCCTCAAAAGCAGGTTATATGGGAGTTATTTTTAGAGCTGATCATTTGCATGACGGGTATTCGTAGAGCAAGTTGGTGGTGAATTTTTATAGGTTTTGTAAGTTAGTTAATGGCACCAGGCATATTTTGACATATTAGAATTATTTGGTTGAATTTTAAAAGTTAGAGGATTAATTTCAAAATTTTGCAATATTTTGGACTAATTTAAAAAAATGGCAAATTTAAAGTACTAAAATATTCATTTATCTCGTCACATCAGAAGTGTCATGTGGTACCGGTTGTGTGATCTGCTCTAGGTGATAAATGAACTAAATTGTTAAATTTTAAAAGTTTATGGACCAATTGCAAAAACTCAAAAATGTATTGGCTAATTTCAAGAAAAGATAAACTTAACGGACTATAAAAAAAATATTTTCACTTACAATAATGCCCTTAAAATTAACCCTAAACTTAAGGGTTATATATGCTCGAAACCACTAACTCTAGCTGTGAAATATGCTTTAAACTACAAGTGTGAAATTGCATTTATATACCCTTAAAATTAATATTAAGCTACAAGAATAAATAATAAATTATATGGACAAAATATACCCTAAATCACCATGATAAGATATATTTTAAACCATAAGCTCTAAATTATGATTATATCTTTAAAATTAAATTAAAAAAATATCGAAAAGAAATAGCGAAATACCTGCTAATCAAAAATTTGGGGAGGAGGCTAGTCCTCTTCTAGTTATGGTCAAAGATTAAATCAGTTCACTTATATTTACAATAGAACAAATACAAGAAATTCGAATGTGAAATTTATAAATCCCTCAATCCAAGGACTTTGGAATGATAACTTATGAATTAATTGATCTTATCACATGCCATCATGGAAGTGTGCTCCATTTTTTTTCATATTACACGGATTGCATTTAATCTGACATATTCCTTCCTTCGTTGGTAAACTCTTGCATAAATTCGAACTTATCTTTACTCAAATGAGATATTATCAATTTTACTTTTTGTGATTTATTATTTTATACTTTCTCCATTAAAAAGATTCTCTTATACTTCTACATAACACAAATAATACGATCTTCATTTGTATTACTTTTATTAATATTATGCAATAATACTCCATTTTATAGTCTCCACACTACTCTAAATAATAAGTTTAGGGGAAAATAAAATTATTCTTCCACTAACTTACACTCATTTTGAAATTGGTCCATTCGTTTTCTTAATTTTGAAATCTGTCCATTAAGTTCATGAAACTCAATTTTTTTTGTCCATCAACATGCTATAGTGGGTAACTTGATGACATGACGTTTGTTTTTCTAAATTTTTTTTAATTTTGTGCTACAAATAAAATAGACTGATGTGGCATTAAAAGACGAGAAATTGTGATTCTCAAATTTCTAAAATTCCCAACATCAAAGAACATAAAGTTAGATATTCAAATTCATACATTTCAAACAAATTGTAAGAATTGTAAATAACAACCAAAACAATCTGTGCATTTCAAAGGCAAAAATTTCAAACAGCAAGTTGCTTTTGATGGGATGATTGGTTATCTTCATTGAAACACAAATGGAGTAATTTAGAGGTGGGTTGATCTGAAATTTGAGTTTCAGATCACAGACGCCTTCACACACTAGAAGCCCTCCTCCGTCGGTAAATGCTGCTTCAGTCCGTATCATCACAATCCACCGCAAGAAAAGGAAGCAGCCGACACACACCACCGCCGCTGACTCTATTCAGGTAGCCTTATCCAGCCGCCAAGAGTTCCAATGCTCGCCGTAGTCATTGTCGCTCAGATCTGTTGCTGCCCTTCACAGATCCACTCCAGCCGTCTAGATTTCCAATGCTCGCCGGGTCATTGCCGATCAAATCTGTAGTGCCCTCACCGAAGACATTCCAGGAATGTCGAGGTGGCTGTCGCTGGGGCCACAGAAGGTGAAGGCGGTGATCTCTCGAAACGAACGACGAGGACCCTAGCGCCGGCGTTGTTCTCGGCCAAGTCCTTGGCCATGCTAATGATGTTGCCGCCGGCGAAGCAGCCATGTCGGTACATCTTGAAGCGCTTGACGGAGGGGCGGAGGCCGAGAAGCTTGGTGAACTGGTGGTCGGCGTCGGGCATGTCGACGCCACTGGTGGTGCAGACAACGTGGATGATCTTGGATTTCAAATGAAAAAGAGAACAATTTTGTGTGTTGTTTTAATGCCACATAGACCATTTCATAAAAAAAAAGGAAAAATAAATGTCACGTCATTATTATCAGGTGAGTTACTCGTAGCATGTTGATAGATGAAAAAATTGAGTTTCATAAATTTAATAGACTGATTTCAAAATTGAGAAAACGAATGGACCAATTTCAAAATGAGTGTAAGTTAGTGGACGAATAATTTCATTTTCCCTAAGTTTAGAGAAAATACTTAATTTTGGCTATATATCTTTGCTTGAAATTAATTTGGTCTTCTAATTTCTTATTATTTTAATTTTAATTCTTTTATATCATTTTCAATCCAATAATTTTTTTACTTTTTTAGTTTTAGTCATTTTTGCAACATAAAATTCAAACTTACAAATCTTTTCATTTGTTTTTTTCATGTGAATTAAAAAATATTACTATTTTATACTCCCTTTATTCTCTTTAAAGAGACTTTAAAGTCTTTTTTCATTTTGGATGTCTCATCCAAAGAATCTCTTTTTCTTTTTTATATACATGGTACCACACACACTAGCTAACACAATTAAAATATGGGTACGCATTACTCATTATATAATAATACTATTTAATCAAATTTCAAAAAGCAAAAGATCCTCTTATTTGGGATAGAGGGAGTATGTTAGGACATATATAGGACTCTTTTATTAAAAAATGAAAATAGAAACTTTTGGAGTAAACGCTAACTTTTGGAGTAAAACTTTTGCAATTAAAATAGATACAAAATCACTTAAAATTGAAAAAGTTAAAAGTTAAAACATTAAAATTGAATATATTAACCAAAATTAGATATTAACTCAATAAATTTAAGAGTCCAACTGCTATGCACCGGGTGCACCGGTGCATCTGAACGATCTTAATCATTAGATATTGTAATTTGATCTCTACCATTAAATAAAATAAAATAATTAAAATTTTAAAATATAACTACCCATTAACCCCTATTTTTAACTCATTAACCCCTAGGTGCACCAGTGCACCCGGTGCACCACAAAATGACCCTAAATGTAAATACGAATTTTAATATTTGATCTTGAATTTCTTAACAATATTATTAAATTTCTTAATTAACCTTTGCAAAAATGAAAGAGACGCCTTTAAAATTATTTTACTCAACATTCTCATGGATATAGTATAATTGTGACTCATGTATATATAATTTTATTTGTAGAGTTTAATCTTTATTTATATTTTACTGTTAGTTTATAATATTAATTTCTTATCATATAATTATTTTTTAAATTCGTATAATCTAATTTTCCACAAAGTACACTCCATTTTAGTTAATAATTAAGTTAAATGCTAATTAAATTAAATTAATTAATTGAAAGTTGAAACTTGTTGCGTGCATGCAATTTTGTTATAGTAATCCACTAAATTATGGAAGTTGAAACTTGAATGAATGGACAAAGGAAGCATGCCATGCAATTAGTGCTACTATAACTTTTCGCATAATTTTAAATTTAACACAATATTTTGTTTGTGTATTATTTTGATTTATGATTATAATTTTTTTAAAAAAAAATCTTTATAGTTTATTATATATTTTTAGGATACGTTTATGTGACGTGGGTTTAAAAAATTTGAATAATGCATGATAATTTTATATTACTTATTTGATCTTTAATTCATATCTGATAAATTCCTTTAAAAATAATTTATGACTTATATGTATTTATTAGAAGATTGATCTTTATAAAAGTAAAAAAGAATTAAATTGTAATTTCTGCCAAATGGTCCAGTAGCACATGTACATTTATACTTTCACTTGAAGCAATGTTTTGATTCCCCTAATCTTGAAGCTGAAGTCTGTTATTGTAAGTAATAATTTTCTCAAACGCTATAAAATTAAGACTGGTGTATTTATGTCTGAGATTGTCACTAAAAAGTTGACTAATTTACGTTATAATTTAGAGCAAGATACCATTAAGTAATAACGTTTTCACACTTTCTAAATAATTAGAATTTTTTATTAATAATAAGTAGCATTATTCTTATTTTTATACTACAAATTATTAATAAAATATTTCACAATTCAATTATTATTTTTCATTAGTTCCACTATTATTATTTGTTTTTAATTTATATATCACTACTAGTAATAGTAAAACTAATAATAGTAATATTTATTTATTATACTATACTCTCACATCATTATTCATGCTTGTTGTTCTATGTTATTCTGTCATTTTATCAAAATTTTTTTAATTTTTATAGATATTTTAGTAATTTTTTTATAATAAATAAAGTGTAAAATAATATTATAAGTGAAGGTAGGAGTTACATATATTAACATGTTTCTTTTCATGGATGTAAAAAATTTTGTGGAATTAATAAACGAGAAAAGCTTGAAGAACTTTTTTAGATAGAAAGAATAATTCTTAAAATATACAAAATGGAAATCAAAATAATTATATGGATAAGGGTATATCAATAAAAAATATAGAAGATCTAGAATTATTATTACATCATACCCAATACAATCAATATTTTTTTATTCTCGTTATATCTTTTATTATCCCTTATTAAGCAACCCTTTATTAATTTATGAAGTAATTAAGATATTGTGAAACAGGGGGAGAGTACATTTCACTTTCAGGGACGCGCATAGCGGTATCGATTCCTTTTTAAAACCCTGCTTTTCCCTCCTCCGTACTTGAAACAAAGAAATACTCCACAAGAGAGAGAGAGAGAGAGATTGGCAAGATGGCGAGAGATAGGAAGATCGGGGTGGCGATGGATTTCTCCAAGAGCAGCAAGGCGGCGCTGCAGTGGTCGATCGACAACCTCGCCGACAAAGGCGACACCTTCTACATCATTCACGTCAAATCTCACTCCTCTCAGGAGTCGCGCCACACCATCTGGTCTCAATCCGGTTCTCGTACGCACCAATTCTCCGATCGCCACTCCAAACATCACCTAATCGTTTTTGCTTTTTTATATTTTCTGAAGTTTGTGTCTATTTTGTAGCTCTGATTCCATTGGTGGAGTTTCGTGAGCCGGAGGTGATGAAGATCTACGACTTGCCAACTGACATTGAACTTCTCGACACTCTCGACACCGCCGCTAGGCAGAAAGAGGTTCTCCTTCATTTGATTTTAATTTCTAGGGTTTCAAAGCCATTTTTGGGGGTTTCTTCTTTTTTTCTTTTTCATTAATCTCATATAATCCTTCCGATCAAAATTTTTTATTTTTTTGCATATAATACTATTTTCAATTAAAAATGTGAAATGTTAATTAATTTATCAGATCCATGTGGTAACAAAATTGTATTGGGGAGATGCGAGAGAGAAGCTGTGTGAAGCTGTTGAAGATCTGAAGCTGGATTCATTGGTTATGGGTAGCAGGGGACTTACTACCATCCAAAGGTATTCCAATTTACTGTTTTTTCTTCAAAATTTTTATTTTCAATTATTATCAAGTAACTAAATGAGTAATTATTCCTTGAATTTATTATTTTTGATATAGGATAATTTTGGGAAGCGTGACAAGTTATGTGATGGCCACTGCAACGTGCCCAGTTACTATAGTGAAGGATCCTGAGTTTCACAAGTGATTTTGAGATATTGATAACTTTCCGGTGAAGTAATTAAATCTATTTATTACTATGTTGAAAAATAAAAATAAAAGATAGTCTTTTTTCATACAGTATGTTATAAACCATCTCATAAAACAGTGTTACGTTTGACATTTACAAATGTATTTGCATTAAATTCTAGCATGCTTAGTGCAAATGTGTTTTAGCTATCCTAAGTTGGCGGTCTAGAGTGTAAGAAAGTACTCATTTTATTTTATTAACCTTAGGTTTGTTTTAGACTTATTTAAGAGGATTTTAAAAACCAAAAAATACTTATTCCTAAATCCAAAACAAACTTATGAATATGTTTGTTTTAAATTTAGGATATGATATTTTTTAATTTCATGTCAAATTTATGTGTAAGAAATGTGTGATGGTGATATATATGTATAATTGTACTAGTTGATTTGAGAGAAGAGAAGAAAAAGAGAGATTTAATATTAATTTGAAAAGATAGAATGTATAAAAGATCATGGTTTAGGAGTTACTCCCTCCATCCCAGGAAAGATTGCACATCTTTCCTGGCACACATATTAATAAAGTGGTGATTTTTAGGGGTATTATGGTATTTTTTTGGTAATAAATAAATGATAAAGTATGTTATGTGTGTTAGGTATGAGTGGTTTTTTTGTAAATAAAGTGTATTGAGAATGATTATTGTGTTTAACTTTTTGATTTTTTAGGAATGTGCAAACTTTTGTGGGACAACCCAAAATGGAAAGTGTGTCATCTTTCCTGGGACGGAGGGAGTAATTAGGTTATAGTTTTGAAAATTGGCTGTAGATTTAGATTTTGAAAATAAAAAACAGTATTTAAAAACTGAAAACAAATATAGTTAAGTGTTGTGAATGATTTTCCAATACTAACAAGAAATCAAAGCAAGTTAATGAGATCACACAGAATGACAATCAAGAATAAAAGAAACAATGAGAGTAAACAATTTAAGTGGTTCGATCTTGTCGATCTATGTCCATCGATGCAAGTAAGAAGCTTTTATTGATGATTATGCAAGCAATAAGCCTATTAGTCGATTACTAAATAGGTTTGGCCATTTATGTATGTATAGAGCCAAAATGCCTGTAACTAATCACATTCAAAAAAGTCCTTAAAAGTTAACCACCCGATAACATTTTTTCCCTTAACCAAAAAACTGATCTCTAACTTTTTTTCAACTAACTAACAGACTTGATAACTATTCATGCATCTTGATTAAACCTCCAACCAACATCTAACGACCTAATCTAACACCTCATTGGTCGATTGGATCAAGGATTCAAAGATCATCTCACTAAGACATATCCATTGTCAATTGATTTTTTTTGTATTCACTATTCAACCCGAAATACAAACACTGTAGAAGAAAGAACAAAGGAGTTAATTTTCATTTCATTATTCTATACTTATTCGCTTTTAATTGAGTTTGTTATTTATTTTCTTAATTAATGGTAAAGATTCAATTGAGCACAAGGGTATTAAACCAACAATGCAAACACTATAGAAAAAAGAATGAAGGGCTTAATACCGAGAATAACATATTAATGCTTAATTAATGAAACAATATATTGGCTAATAATACACATGTTCACATCTCTATTACTAAAACGATCTCGAAAACAATTTATAAGATCATCGCGAATTATTACGGACGTATATGTAACTATAGAACTATATATTAAAAAAGACATAAGTAGTAAACAAAGAAATGAAATGATTTGTTGTAGTTCTATAAAAATTTCAAAAATTGTGTATAGAGATGAAAAGTATATGAATAGTTATGCATGCTTGTCCTAGAACTCGAGAGATTATTAACCCATGTAATTTACATTTTAAGAGATTTAAAAGAAATAAATGAATAGAGTGTATATTGGGTGCACCCGGGTGCAATGGTGCACCCATATGTGTATGACTTTTTATTTTATTTTGTGTACATGTTATTTTATTTTGTATACGTGTTTTGTAATAATTGTATATTTTTTTCACACTAAGTTTTTCATTAAAAAAACTAACATTCATATGTGTATAACTTTTTATTTTATAGTATATACATGTTTTTTAATAATTGTATATTTTTTACACTCAATTTTTCATTAAAAAATAATAATTAAATTGTATACATTTTTATTCATAATTATATACTATTTTTGTTTATATTTGTATATGGATGCACCCTATCTTAGGGTGCACCCGGGTGCACTATAATTAGCCAAATGAATATATACAAACCTAAGAATATGTATAAATTTTTGAAAGTGAATTCACAGTTGTGTGTTCGTGTTGCCATATTCCTTAGACTGTAATAAGTCAATTGTGTAGCAAATTACTAATAAAAACAAATTATAGTACATAGAACTTGAGATATTCCAGAAAGACAATTGCCTTCCACCATTAAGTTAAAAGGCAAAAACTCTATTGCCTTCCACCATTAAGTTAAAAGGCAAAAACTCTTGTGGGTAGATCCGTGCGCCCAAGTCCAACCCTGCTTATATTGTGTTATTTATTTATTTTTTAACTTATAAATAACCCGCTTAATAAATGGGACAGGTTGGGCGCACGGGTCAAGTTCATGTCCCCGGACACACAAGACACTTAACTCTTCGCCGGCACTGTCTTCTCTGTTGCGCCTAGCTAATGTCTTAACATGTCTAAGAAACTCAAACTCAGGCAATACACAATGCTCTATCTCTCTCTCACACACACACACAATAAACTTCACATTTACATCCTCTTGGAGAACATTGCTAGAGATCAATACAAAAATTGAATCAAGCCATCTAAAAACTGCAATAAAAAACCAACAACACTAACGTCTAAAATCTGCACTACAGATCCAACAACAAATATCAGACAGGTGTTAACACATCAAAAATACAAGATGGCTAGATGATGGAAATGTAATCATAAATTGAACCTGCAATATATCATCATAAACTACTACTTTACTATGGGAAATATTGGGGGACCTAAATTTTGTAAGGCATGATCATTAGCAGAGAAAAATATCAAATCAGTGCAAAATCAGAGACTGAATGAAGCTTCAAATTTATTACAAATTGCAAGTTCTCCCGACAACAGTCTCCAAGCCGTGCTGAAATCCAAAACTAGATGCAGATTATCCTACAAAATACAGAAGATGAAAAAATAGATATTATTACAAGCTATCTATGTTTAAAAACATGAATTCATTCTGAGAAGTTACAAATGGAGTAATCATAAACTCAAATTGATAGTAGCGCCAGTATAAGTTTCTTAAAGCAAAAAATTTTATATTTTTACAGTCAGAATTCAATATGGGAAACTAATGATAGGACAAAAAAAAAATCTCAGTTACCAGACAATTCGTTGTACTCTAATGATGGTGGAATTGGAGCATCAAAGCTTTCCAAAACCTTCGTCTTGCTTCCTTCACTAGAACTCGTCTCCTACTTATCACCAAAACAACCTTTAAACCACGAAGACGAAGAAGATGAAGATTCGGCACCCATGCTCTCATCACAAGCCTCATTTGGCAGAGGATCCTCCATAGGAAAGTTTTGTTGTGCACTCATAACCTTATTTAAGGTTATTCCAGCCCCCTCAATCAAAGCAAGTAATACTCCACCAAATAATGGTGCTCGTGATGAAGCACCTAATCCCTGACGCATCTGCAGAAGGCCTCCAGTTGCTGCACCAGCTATGATGGAGTTCCACGGATCCTCTTTCTGGCAAACATAGACCATTGTGCAATCAAATGTGGAGAAGAGTCCACCCCACGCAGCAAAACTACCACCAACATGAGAAGCATTCGTGCGAACAGCTTGAGAACCCCCAACCAAACGCTCGCCTTTAGGGGAGTTATAGATTCCCTTCAAGAAATGGAAAGCTGAACCACCAACAGCACCCAGGCCAAAAGCACCCCCCAACATCATCAAGAATGCGATCGGGGCATGGCTCTCGAGACGTCTCAGTCTCAGGTGTACCCATGGATCAACTATCAGAGCCAACAAATAATGACAGTTGTTCAGAGAGATTACTGAGGTTCTTAAGCTAGTAAAGAAATCTTTGCATTTAACTACAAAAACCACACAATGAGATGGGGTTGAGCCATAATCTCTACGAATAACGGTGTTTCATCTCCTACTCCACAAATTAAATGCTTGCAATGTGACATAATCAATGCCTAAAATTCAATGAAACACCGAACGTGGAATAGGGAATTCAACTTTATACGATTGAGCCAAGTGAGATACGCATATATTGACTGAAAAAGGAAAACAAACAGGAATCCTTGGCTGCAAAGCGAAAAAAATCGCCAACAGTTTCCAAAATTTTTGAAAAAATAAAAAATAAAAATATAGTTCCACACATATAGAAACATAAGCAATCTGATAAATCATCAACATCTAATTAAGGCCATCTAATTGTCAAAAAATATTCTTAATCATATCATAACAGTCCACCAAATACATAGCAGTGAAAAAATGAATTAGGTTTATTCACCTCTAAACACTGAGTCTCACAGTCTTCGTTCTTCTTGTGTATAATGTTTTGTGTAGAGAAAAAATTACATTATATGTTCATTTTTTTGGGCTAAGTGCGGACTTATTGACTTTAAATAATGATATAAAGTTAATACAAATTTAGGGTATTTCTTGTGTTGACCATGGTCATTGACCCGTGAGTCCGTGACTCGTGTCACGTGGTCCTCATAAATTTTATATAAATTAAGGTTGTGTTTGTATTGAGTCATTTCAAATTCAATGGATTTGAAATTCCTTTGATTTTAAATTATTTCATTTGAATTCCACTGTTTGGATGAATTATGGACTTTTGAAAGGATTTCAAATCCATGATTCAAAAATTATTTTTAAAATAAAATTTTATATATGATAAATAAAATAATAAAATTTTATTATATTAAATATTAAAATTTAAAATTTATTAAAAATAATTTTTTTGGGAGGGAACTCTACCACAAAATCTACCCCTACCCACCCCCTTCCATCCCCTGCTAAAAATTTTTTTTTATAAAATTTTAGATTTTTAATATTTAAATAATAAAAATATTACCGTTCAATCCTACCACTCTATCCATCCACCCACCCCACCCCCACTCACCACCCCCACCCACCAAAATTTTTTTTAAAAAAAAAATTAGATTTTAATATTTGGTGGTGGTGGGGAGGGGGTAGGTTGGGTGGGTTGGGTTGGGTTGGGTAGTAATAATTTTATTATTTAAATATTAAAATCTAAAATTTTATAAAAGAAAATTTTTTGGGGTGGGGGTTTGCGGGGGGTGGGTAGGGGTAGGTTGGGTTATAATATTTTTATTATTTAAATATTCAAATCTAAAATTTTATAAAAAAAAATTTGGGTGGGGTGGGTAGGGGGTATGGCAGGGTGGTAATATTTTTATTATTCAAATATTAAAAATCTAAAATTTTATAAAAAAAAAATTAGGTGGGGTGGTGGGGGTGGGTGGGGGATAGGCTGGATGGTAGAGTTTAAAATAATATATATGTGTATATATATATATATATATTAATTAATTAAATTTTTATACTATTTTTATATATTAATATAATCAATTACACAACAACGGAAAGATTTCAAATGACACAGTTTGAGTAAGGATTTGAAATCCATTCAAAAACAATTCAAAAAAATTCAAAATCAAATCCATGATTTGAAATCCATTGATTTAAAATCTTGTATTCATAAATTCGTTGATTTCAAGTGACATCCCAACATGATGGATGTATTTGAGAGAGGAATTTATAAATCATTCCTCAAATCCATCCATCCAAACACAAGGTTTTGTTTGGGCTAACTGCAGGCTAATTGACTTTAAATAATGATATAAAGTTAATACTCCCTTTGCCCTGCGTTAAGGTTTATACTTTCCATTTTGGGTTGTCCCACGTTAAGGTTTATATTTCCTTTTGTGTCAAGTTGGGCCCACACAAAACAATTAATTATTACATGTAAGGACCACATACAACACTAATACAACTACCCACTTTACATTAAATATTATTTCCCTCACCTCACTCCACATTAAAATATTATATCTCTTAATTTCCGTGCAAAAAGCAAATGTTAACGTGGGACGGAGGGAGTATAAATTAAAGGATTATTTTGTAGTGTACGGATATATCCTCAGATTAATAAGGTAGTTTTTTAGAGTATAAGAAGTTATGGTATTTAATTTTTTAATTTTTTTTAATTTAAAGATGGTTATGGGTAGTGCGCACAATTTTCACACTTTCTTCATTTGTTTGTCCCACAATAACCCAAAAAAAATATTATTTTATCCAATAACCTGAAAATTAATTTAATTTTATCATTTTATCCAATAACCTGAAAAGTTAATTAAATTTCAAATTTTTTATTCAATAAACTCATAACATTATTCTATACTTTATTTAAACAATGTGGAATAATAGATGTGAATCTTATTATAGGATGGACAGAGTATTAAAATATAGTAATTGAATTTTGATTGATATATATGGAATAAAAATCAGTATATTGTTTAACAATTAATCAAATATGTCAAAAATATCTTATATATTTATTAAATTTATATTTTTAATTAAAAAAAGATATTTAAATATATTAATTAAATATTGATTGATATATAATTAGTATATTGATTAGCCATTACTATAACGCAAATGAAAATTCTATAAGCTCGGCTATCACATAAATTCATTCAAATTCAAAACAAATAATGAAGAAATGAATTAGGTTTATTCAATCTTCGTTTTCTCTTGTTTTTTGTGAAGAACAAACTAGAGAAGGCAACTAGAGGCGGTGTATAATGTGAGTTGAGAAAAAATTACATCATATATGGTTCATTTTGTTTGGGCTCACAGGGCTTATTGGCTTTAAATAATAATATAAGGTTAATATAAATTTTATATAAATTAAATTATATTAAATATATAAATTGAATTTTGATTGATATATAGATTAAAAATTAGTATATTGATTAACAATTATGTCAAAAATATATTATATACTTATTTATTAAATTTATATTCTTAATTAAAAAATATTAAAATATATTAATTAAATATTGATTGATATATAAATTAAAAATTAATATATTGATAAACAATTAGTCAAATATACCAAAAATATCTTACATATTTATCAAATTTATATTTCTCAATTGAAAAATAAAAGATATATTATTAGTATGCATATTTCATGGTTAAGATTAAAAGTATATTAAATAATTATAATGTGCACCCGGGTGCACCTTAAGATAGGTGCACCCATATATAAATATAAACAAAAACATATACAATTATGAGCAAAAATGTATACAATTTAATTGTTACTTTTTTTAATAAAAATTGAGTGTAAAAAAATATACAATTATTAAAAAAACATGCATACACTATTGAATAAAAAGTTATATACGTATGGATGTTAGTTTTTTAATGAAAAATTTAGTGTGAAAAAAGTATACAATTATTACAAAACACTTATACAAAATAGAATAATATGTATACAAAATAGAATAAAAAGTCATACACATATGGGTGCACCCTTGCACCCGGGTACACCCAATATACACTTATGTAATGCTACTCATATACCTTATCTATTTTGTAGTATATTTTTAGTTATATCTATTTAACAATTTCATATTATTTACAGGACATAATATTTTAAAATTAAAATATTAATTTTATAAGAAAAAAATATGTCAATTGATATTAAATTAAAAATATTCTTTTTTAAACAATTCGGTGCACAAATTCAAAACAGTAAGAACTTATACAATTTGTTAGTAAAATTTTAAACAAAATTTGAATATAAAAAAAATTGTTCGAGATGAAGATAGACGGCGAGGCAATGGGGTACGACAACTGGATGGAGCTGTACCGGAAGCTTCAGCCGTTCGACTTTTGTTATGTGTTTCCGCCCCTAAGGCGCCCGAAAAGAATGTTCCACTGCCTGCTCGGCTGGTGGTGAATGGTCCGGATCCGGAGCTATTGAGGTGCCGGAGATACTACCTTGCAATTTTTTGTATAATTATTTATTAGATTAATTTCTATTTTTTTAAAAATAAATTTTAATTATTTAAAAAATAAATAAATTGACGTACTCCTATATCATTTTATTATTTGATGTGAGATAATTAAGTATACGTTTATATCATTTATCAAATTGTTTACATTAGGTGCAATTTTTTAGTTTTTTATTTTATTTTTAAATATTTACTATATATATATATATCCATATCTCGTCTCATTAAATACTTTAACAAAAATTATACTCCCTATGCTCAGTTTATTAAATACTTTAACAAAAATTATACTCCTCAGTTTTTCATGTGTTTATGCTCAATGGAATAACTTAAACCTACATATTATTACATCTGCAATAAGACTACAGTTACATCACACATTAACATTTTTATTATATATAACACATAAAATTATAGTAGTATTCAAATTTTAATAATATTTAACACATTTTAATAATATTTAACACTTTATATTATGCAACATTTATATGTAATATTTGTATGAGAGTAACTCTTTTTAAATTATACTTTTATAAATATAAAATTTTATAGATTACATTTTTTATTTGTAACATTTTAATAATATCATTTTTCATATATTACACTTTATATGTAACACTATAAAATATTTAACACTAATATTATATAAAATATTATTACATTTTAAAAACATAATATTTTATATAGTTTAAATAATTTTTTAAAAAAACGAACACATTATTAAACAATTTATAAATTATATGAGTTTAAAAAAATTTATATACTCATATAAATAAAATATTTATTAAATATTTATGTTATACAAAAATAATAATAATGTATAAAAAAACATTTATATTTATTATAAATAATTTTAATTCATATAAATTTATTTATAATAATTATATATAATATGGTTACTTTTAATTAATTAAAGCATTATATTTTTTAATAAAATTATAGCATATAATATAATAATTTGTTAGAAATTAATTTGTATAGTGATAACTCAAGTTTAAATCTATTAGATGGTTTTAAAAAATATATCTAATAAATTAAATAAAAAGTGCTGATAAAAATAAAATTTTAGTTTAGGTGATAGACAGTTAAAAGATTTAAACTGTGTAAATGAACTGGTGGCTACATAATTGTACACGGTTGAAAATTCCCTTCTTCAACTTTTAAATGATTTATGCCATTAATTTTTTTCCCTGAACAAAAATTTTTTTTTTATCATTTTAGTGGGTGTAATTATAATATATCAGGATTAATACTTATATGATAATAAATAAAACATGTGTATGGTCACAAATATAGTTGCATGTAGAGTTAAATGAAAAAAAATTGTGTATGAAATTGCAGTCATATATGGTCACAGTTTTGTGTATGTGATTGGTTGATTGCAAGTGTAGTTGTACGCGTATCGCGTGAAGTGTTGCATAATAATTGTATAAATGGTCGCAAATATAGTTGGACACGTTACGTAATTGTAGAAGGGGTCGCAAACTAGAGTTAATTATGTACAACATTTAAAAAATGAAATATTGAAAGTGACACTTTTGCTGATACTTATTTTAATTAATTATTTATTTATTAGTTTATACACTGGAGCAGCCTACATTGATACATGGTAGAACAGATATCAAAGAAAACAAGTGGAAGCTATTAGGAGTCAGTCATCATATATGAGGTAAAAAAAGCAATTAGCACATACTTAAGAGGATGGATTAGTAGAAGGCAGAAAACTGGACTAATTGGAACATGAATGAGGATGAATTAGTATTAGTGATAGAAGGCAAAAAAAAAAAAAAAACAATTGGTGCATAATTGAAGATGGACTAGTAGAAGGTAGAACAACTTTATAAAACAAACGACTGCAATGAATGTCACAATTAATATCAATGTATAAATAAACAAACTGAATAAGCACGAAAACAAATTTATTAGATGGGGCCCTTCATTGTTGTTCATTCAAGACAGATGATAGAAGTAACAAGAACCCAACATTCAAAGCTCATAACCATCAAACACAGACTGCCTTAAATCTAAATCCCCTGCAAAAGCAATTGTGATAATTCTTAATTTCTCCACAAGGAATGAGTGTATTAAACTGCCAGTATTTCAAAAGAGAGAACAAGAAAAGCACAATATCCTAAGAACAACGATGAAGTGTCCCTAATAATTAAAATGATTCAAAGGAGGAATTAAAGGTGTTCTTGATTGTTGAGAATAATAAATTTTCATAAAGGCCAATTGAATAAGTTCATACCTTGGTTCATGGGAGATTAAGCCATCACAGAGATTAAAGGAAAAAAACAAAAAAGAGGAAGCCATTATATGAAGAAAACTAATTAGTATAGTACTTGAAACTTGAAAAAAGATTAAATTTAGCAGAAGGCAGAAAAAGAACAGCTTCATTAGACAAACGCCTGCAATTAAGGTCGCAAGAAACATAGATGTATAGACAATACAAACTGAATAAGCATGAAGACAAATTTATTAGACAGGGAAACACCCCTTAATTGATCATAATTGTTCATTCAAAGACAAATTAAAAGTAGCAAGAACCAAACACAGTTCACAGCAATAAAACACACTCAACACAGAAACTAGGATGTTGTAATCAGCAAGTATCCTTCCATTCCTTCACATTGTCAATGGTGTCAGATAATATTTAGTACAAAATTTTAACATTGTTATTGTACTTCACAGTGCCTTATTTCTAATTCTAAATCCCTGCAAAAGGAATTGTGAGATTGTCTCCCCAAGTAAATGTTGATCACAGGGCAATGAGTGTATTAAACTTCTGAAGAATAAGCACAATATCCTTAAAAAAACAAAGAGAGGCCAATAAAAAGTGTCTTAGACCCAGCAAAGCAATGATACCACTAATTAAAATGATTCAAAGGAACTAAAAGGTGTTACCTACTGTAAAGAAAACCAAATTTTCGAAAAAACTATTTGAATTTAAACAAAATAAGGTGCATTTCTTTAAAAAAAAAAAAAAAAAAAAACAGAAAGACACAGTTCATACACAGAAGGCAGCCACATATCAAAGAAAAACACAGATAAAAGGAAGCTATTATAGGGCAGAAAACCATATAGTACATGAATGAATAAGGATTAGCAGAAAAGCAATTAGGTCAGAAGAAACATTATGTGCATAGACAAACAAACTGAATAAGCACGAAGACAAATTTATTAAATGTTGTTCATAATTGTTCCATTCAAAGACAAAATAAAGTAGCAAGAACCCAACTTCCTCAGTACCACAGCAATCAAACACAGAAACCAGCCATACAGGCCACAGCATTCATTTTTCAGAAACCACCACGGAGACGGAGGACAAGGTGGAGGGTGGACTCCTTCTGGATGTTGTAATCTGCAAGGGTCCTTCCATCCTCCAACTGCTTCCCTGCGAAGATCAACCTTTGCTGGTCCGGTGGGATGCCCTCCTTGTCCTGAATTTTCGCCTTCACATTGTCAATGGTGTCGGAGCTCTCCACCTCCAGGGTTATGGTCTTCCCAGTCAGAGTCTTCACGAAGATCTGCATTCCTCCCCTCAACCTCAGGACCAAGTGCAGAGTTGACTCCTTCTGGATGTTGTAGTCAGCCAAGGTGCGGCCATCCTCAAGCTGCTTGCCGGCAAAGATAAGCCTCTGCTGGTCCGGTGGGATACCCTCCTTGTCCTGGATCTTAGCCTTGACGTTGTCAATGGTGTCCGAGCTCTCCACCTCCAGGGTGATGGTTTTTCCAGTAAGGGTCTTGACGAAGATCTGCATACCACCACGTAGACGGAGGACCAAGTGGAGGGTGGATTCCTTCTGGATGTTGTAGTCGGCAAGGGTACGCCCATCCTCGAGCTGCTTCCCGGCGAAGATCAACCTCTGCTGGTCCGGGGGTATGCCTTCCTTGTCCTGGATCTTCGCCTTGACGTTGTCAATGGTGTCGGAGCTCTCAACCTCCAGGGTGATGGTTTTTCCAGTAAGAGTCTTGACGAAGATCTGCATACCACCACGGAGACGGAGGACCAAGTGGAGGGTGGACTCCTTCTGGATGTTGTAGTCGGCGAGAGTACGCCCGTCCTCAAGCTGCTTGCCAGCGAAGATCAGCCTCTGCTGGTCTGGGGGAATTCCCTCCTTGTCCTGGATTTTCGCCTTGACATTATCGATGGTGTCTGAGCTTTCAACCTCGAGGGTGATCGTCTTTCCGGTGAGGGTCTTGACGAAGATCTGCATACCTCCACGGAGACGGAGCACCAGGTGGAGAGTTGACTCCTTCTGGATGTTATAGTCAGCGAGGGTGCGGCCGTCCTCGAGCTGCTTGCCAGCGAAGATCAGCCTCTGCTGGTCTGGGGGAATTCCCTCCTTGTCCTGGATTTTCGCCTTGACATTATCAATAGTGTCGGAGCTTTCAACCTCGAGGGTGATGGTTTTTCCGGTGAGAGTTTTCACGAAGATCTGCATCTGCAGAGATGGACGATAATATCAGTGTCGCCGAAATAAAATTAGCGTCGTCAGGGGACAACGAGGCGATAGCAAAAAGAAATCAATTAAAAACCCTAGATCCCAATTTAAAAACGAGTAATCAAGCAAATAAAACGATCCAAGAGCAATCAATGAATAAATCCAGATCTCAGAAACAAACACCGATTTTTTAAATTGCATCTATAAGAAGATCAGTTCTCAAGAAAAAAACAAAATCAGAATAAACATCTAAACTTATTTTAAGAAAAAGTACCAAAATTGGATCAATAGCAAAAAGAAATCAATTAGAAGCCCTTGATTCCAATTTAAAAACGATAAATCAAAGAAAGTAAACGAGATCCAAGAGCAATCAATGTATTAATCCAGATCTCAGAACCAAACACCGATTTTCTTAAGAAAAAGTACCAAAATCGTACAGTTTATTTCGGATCCAATTAACAGAAACAAAATTCAAATAACAAATCTCAAATTCCGAAAATAAAAAGGGGAAACAGAAGAAAAGATAATTGCGAAATATTACCTTAACGGTAATCGGAGAGCTGAATTGAGAATGAATCTAAAGAAAGACGGATTATAAGAATGAATGAATTTGAGGTGAAAAGGCGTCATTATATAGGAATTGAATGCGGGTGAGGGGTGGAGAGAGGCCAATGATGTGGACACACGTGTCAGAATGCCGTGTAGGGCACTACAACCACTCGGCAAGGGCAAGTTGTTCCTTTCTGGCGGTGCAAATTAGGAATCGTGTGGACTACCATAACCACGTGCTATGCGTATCAAAGTTTTGATTTTCTCAACTTTATCTTATTGTATGCGTCAAAAAAAATATCGCGATAATTTTGTGGAAAATATTTTTATCTCGATTTTTTTTAATATTAATCGTTATTCTGAAAATTTAAGATTATTCTATAGTTGATACGATCAATATTTCAAATTATATTTAGAATTTATTTTTATGATCTTTTAATTATTTATTTTATTCATATTTTCTTATTTAAATATTTAGAATCCTTTAAATATGTTATTAGAATTAATATTTTTTAATGAAACGGGTACAAACATGAGTAGTTTATATTTAATTGGATAAGAGTATGTAACAAATAATTCATTATTAAATTATTTTCTTCATTGTTAATAATTTTGAATTAATATTATAGGTCTTAACATCTTAATAATTTTAAAGCAGTATGTGTAATCAACGGGTATTGATAAACGAGTTTGAGACAAGTATGAGTATCATAATGTTTTTTTAATGAAACGGGTACGAGTATAAGTAGTTTATATATAAATGGATACGAGTACGTAACAATTAATTCATTATTAAATTATTTTCTTCGTTTATTAAATTTATATTACAAGATATTCTCTACATCTTTATCACTTTTATTAATACTAGCTAACTTATCCGTGCGTTGCACGATATTAATTTCATCAATGTTATTTTTATTTAATTTAATTTAATTTAAAATTATAAATTTTTTAATAATATTTTTTTAATATAATTATTTAGAACTATAATTAGTAGAAATTTTTTCCTTGAATCGTAATATTTAGAATTTATATGAGTACTATATTTCTTAATCTTATCATTTTTTATGTATCCGTTCATGAATTAAACAATTTGTATTTAACCGTTCATGAATCTTATTATTTTATGTTTATTACATATATATATATATTAAATCATTTGTAATTATATTTTAATTTTTTTAAAAAAAACATTGAAGCTTTATGATTAATTGCATGCATAGAATGTTTTCAAATTAAATGATCACCTTCAGTGAGAACATAATAGGAAAAAAATTCAAATTATTTAGAAAATATCAAAATCTAAAAAGACAATTAAAATACATTCATTAGTCAAAAATACTATAATGAGAATTTTAATAACTCCTAATACATTTCCTCCAAAATAGTAAAATGATAATAAATAAGTGAATCATATAAAACCCAAAATCCTAAAACCCTATATCCTAAAATCCTTAACCCTAACCCTAATTCAACCTTAAAACAAACCTTAAACCCTAAAAACTTACATGTGCGTTGCAGGTAATTGATTTTTACAATAATATTGTTATTTAAATTAAATTTATAAATTCTTCAATATTTTTGTTAATATAATCATTTAGAACTTGAATTAATATAAAACTTTTTTTCTTTAATCGTAATATTCGAAAAGTGTATGAGTATTATATTTCGTAGTCTTGTTAATTTTTATGTAATCGTTCATGAATTAATATAATAAAAATTTTTTAAAATTTGAAATTTAGAACTTTAGTCATATTTTTTTTTTCGATTTTAAATTAAAACCCAAAAAAATTGGTTTTATCAATCCTTAGAGGGTGCATGCATCCTAAACAGCTTGGCGCACATATATATCTTTCTAATAATTTGATGGTAGTATATTTATTATATTTAATATTTCATAAATTTAAATAATATCTTATATGTTATATTTCATAAATTTAAATAATATCTTATATGTTATATTCTCTATTAAATTAAAATCATATTTCATTAATAACATATCGTATTTTAGTAAATCGTATTATAATCATTTTAAAATATTTAATGAATAACTCGACATATTTTAGTGAATACTATATTCATTTTAGAATCATAATTTATTTATTTAAATCATACTTTACTAATGAGTAAAATCATGAATTCTTTTATCTATTCGTCTCACAACTCGTTTGTCATAGACAACGTCATTTCTCTCCATATACTTGTCTCAAGTAATGAAATCATGAATAATTTTTAATTTTATATGTTTTGTAATTTAAAGAATTTCAACGCACGGAAATTCATTTTTACAATGTTATTGTTATTTAATTTAAAATTATAAATTCTTTAATAATATTTTCTGAATATAATCATTTAGGACTTGAATTAATATAAAACTTTTTTATTTTCTTCAATTGTAATATTTGGAATTTATATGAGAATTATATTTCTTAATCTTATTAACTTTTATGTAACCGTTAATCATGAATTAATATAATACAAAATTTTTAAAATTTGAAATTTAGAACTTAAGACTTATTTTTGTGTTTTTTTTTTGTAATTTGAAATTAAATAAGTGGATCATAAAACTCTAAACCCTAAATCATAAATCCACCTAATACAAACATTAAATCCTAATCCTAAAACACTATAAAAATTTTATATTTTAAAATTATAAATTCTTTAAAAATGTGTACCAAATGGTATACTAAACCCCAAACCCAAAGTAAAATAAAGATAATATATTTAATATAATAAAAATATATATAAAAAATAAAATAAAACACTAAAATCCTAAACACTAATTTATAAATTTATAATTTATAAACTATAATGAAGATTGATTGCCAAATAATACAACCAAAAAATAATGTGCAATATCAATCATCAATACATAAAAATATAAATGGCTATCAAATCATAAAATATAAACGATTAAGATTTAATTAAATTGCAAAAAATAGACTAAAAAATTGGCTCAATTTATTATGAACATTTATGAAATGGACCAACCCTTTTATACTATTAAATTGTAATATGCGTAATTCATAAGTAATGAGTGCAAATCTTTGACTAACCATATTTTATACTATTAATTAATTATTAACTTACTTTAAATATAATATATATTTCGATATAATAAATATCATCCAACAATATACAAATGGTTGTGATGAATTAAATACATTACCAAAATTATGATAAAGTTTTTGAGCGGTGAATTTAATAGGGGTATCATTAATAAAGTCCTTTTCATATATATATATATATATATATATATATATATATATATATATATATATTCGTGTCGAAGAAGGGGAGCAAATATTTATGAGGCAGAGGGAGTATTCGCTAATTTAATAATAATTTAAAATCTATTTATAATTAATTAATTTCTTAATTTTAGGAAGTTTATAATTGAAGTAGTTTTAAACTTCTTTCTTGTGCAATTAAATTATGAGCAAGAAGGATGCCAGAAATCGAATTTGTGGCCAAAATAACATTATAAATAAATAAAAATAATTCTTCAAAATTGGTTGCGTTAGTTAAAAAAAATTTTAAAACTAATTTTATGATTGATGTTATATTTTCCTGGATAAAAACGAATCTATAAAACAAAGGATGCAAATTGCAATATGTTGTAGCATTTAAAATAAAATAAATTTATTATTATCTAAATACATACATAAAATATACAAAGACCTACATTTTAATTTAGGTTTCAAATTAAAATCTGATTTAGTGTTTCAATTTAAAATTAAAAGTTAATTTTTTTTCTCAAATTAGGCCTAATTTTTTTCTCATTTTAAGACTTACAAAGAAATTTATTTTCTCATTTTAAATCATATAAATAATTTAAAATTATTATTATACACCTTCAAATCACATCATAAAATTAAATATATGTTATTTTTATTAATATTTTATATTTGTTATAATATATATTGAATTCGGTAAATATATAAAATTACGGCAAGTGTTAATTTGAAAAAAAAAAGTAAAATTGAATCTTCAAATAAGACACTTTTAAAATAAAAATAATAAAGCCCAAAATTAAGATAAACTAAAAGTTAGATCCACATACGAAAATTTTCTAATATTCTAACTATGCGAATGAGAGGTAAAGAATTTGTCCGAAAGTGCAGCCCTTCCAACTGAGCTGAAAGTTATAAGGTAGGTATTCAATCGGGATAAAAAAAATTTTACTCCATAAGTTTGGTCATATATAATTTTTGCCCCAAAAAAGATAATATTTGGGCATTTGTTCCACTATCTTCATAATTGCGCCAATGTTGCCCTGTTTTCGCCGGAATTTGATATTTTCACCGGAATCGATCACGTGCATGTCACGTGATCATCGGATTTGGCATTTCCCGGCGGGAAAAAATATTTTTTGCCCCGTAAATTTGGTTATGTACAATTTTGCCCAAAAAATATAAGATTTGAGCATTTGTCTCAATATCTTTATAATTGCGCCAATGTTGTCCCATTTTTTCCAAAATTTGATATTTTCATTAGAATCGATCACATGCGTGTCACGTGATTATCGAATTTTGCATTTTCCGACGAATTTACTGACCTGGCGATACAGTGGTATCCACATCAATAACAACAATAATAATATTTTATTAAAAATTTAATTAAAAAATAACCCTCCATCAATGCACTCAATTCTCACGTGCCCTCCACGTACTTCCATCATCTTCGCAAACTCATATTTTTATCAATTAGAGGATCTCTCGTGTACCCTCTCACCACCATGGGCGGCAGCCGTTGGATCTTCCGCTTGCGCCACCCTACTCACGTCACCAAGCTCCCCATCATCATCTACTTCCTCGGCGAAGGATCGTATTCTTGAGCGCCACCACTCTATATTCTTCCACGAGTCATGCAACCGTATGGTTGCTCACGTTCCTTCCCTCATCGCTTCCATCGAGTAATACCTAGCATTGGAGAATTGTCTTCTAGAGGCGTACGACGACCACATGGACGAAGTGCAGTGGGCTAAAACCTAAGCACTCGCCGGTCGTGATGCCAACCCTTCGATCGAAGAATTCGCGGAATTCTCTAGGGTTTATCTTATGGAAAGCAGCTCGCCGGCAACATGGTCTACCACGTGGGGATGCGTGCACTTGATATTGATCTCCATATCACAATTAGAATCGCGAGACTGATAATGAACCATCCATTCTTCAGTGGGGTGCGAAGGATTGAATCGGAGCTAAAAAAACCAACGACCCCATCCTCCTCTGTATGACTCCGATATCATGTGGTTGCTCGCACTGTTGGAGGGTACGGATCGAGGCCATGTATAGTGTGATCTGTTCATTAGTGGTAGGCCCTTAGAGGAGAAGATCCGATAGTTGCCGCCCATGGTGGTGAGATAGTATACAGGGGATCCCTGATTGACAAGAAGAGTGAGTTTGAGTAGATGGTGCAAGCACATGAAAGGCATGTGAGAACTGGGTTCTTCGATATTGAGGGTCTTTTTTTAAATTAAATTACCAATAAAATATTATTATTGTTAATGTGGATGCCACTGTGTCGCTAGGTTAAGAAATTCACCGAGAAATATCAAATCCGATAATCACGTGACATGGACGTGATCAATTCTAGTGAAAATATCAAATTCTGGGAAAAATAGGGCAACATTGGCGCAACTATAAAGATATTGGACAAATGTCCAAATCTTATCTTTTATGGGGCAATTGTACATGGCCAAACTTCGGGGCAAAAAAATTTTCCCACTGGGAAATACCAAATCCAATTATCACGTGACATGCACATGATCGATTCCGGCAAAAATATTAAATTTCGGCGAAAACGGGACAACAATGGCGCAATTATATAGATAGTGGGACAAATGCCCAAATGTTATCTTTTTTGGGCAAAAATTGTACATTGCCAAACTTATGGGGTAAAAAAATTTTTATCATGTATTCAATCCTACTTTTAATATGAATTTCACTCATCATAAGCAAATCAAACTATAAACTCTTTCAATTCCTTTTATTGTCTATTTAAGGAAAATATGTGGCAAAATAATGCAATAATTATCAATTTATTATTTATTTATTAAGGAATTTAAATAAATAAATTTCTAAAATAAATGAGTAAATAATTGATAATTTGGCCAGATTCAGATAAGTCCAAATCAAGCAGGCTTGAAAATCAAATTATCAAAGCACAACTATTTGGATGTAATCAAATCAAATCAAAATCAAATTTGAAATAAAATCAAGACCATATTTGATATTGATCAAATTTGGATCAACCAATCGAAGGTCCAAACCCGCGAATTAGGTCAAATCAGTCATGGACCAATCAGATTGCAAATTATTTATGGTGCTTCTTCATCCTTCACCTATATAAGGAGCCCTCCTCATTCATTCCAGATATACCGAGAGCGATTCTTTGCGAAGATCAAAGACTTCAGAGTTGTCTGAATAGTTCTTCGATTTCTTCAACAAGAGTTAACTCAAGAACGGAATACATCTAGGATTCAGGTTTAAGGTTTAAGGCCGCCCGGATCAAGCGTTCTTAAGTCAAGTTCTTCGGTGAACGGCCTATAATCTGGGATTCAGATGCTAAACTGCCCGAATTTAAGCCATCTCAAGCTGGTGTTCTACCAAGAACGGCCTATAATTTGGGACTCATGTGCGAAGCCGCCCGAATTTAAGCTTTCATAATTAAATTCTTCAAAGAACAACCAATAATCTGGGACTCAGATGCTAAACCACTCGGATTTAATCTTGTTTAAGTCAAACAACCTATAATTTGGGATCCAGGTGCTAAACCACCCGAATTTAAGTGTTCTTGAGTTAAGTTCTTCGACGTTCTTTTAGAAGTTAACGACATTCTAATATATTGAACAACATTCTTCATCGGAAATTTACAAGGATAAACGTTTAAATCGAACAAAGGCTCGACACCTCCAGATTAACTTTATAAATCCTCTTTTAGGGAAACCTTCAAGGATCAACATTTAATCCGAATAAAGTCGTAGCCTCCGGATTAATATTATAGATCCACAAAGTCGAGTTTGAACAAGCTTCATCTAAAGATCCAGCTCAACACACAGTCAACGCAGTCAAGTCAACGTCAAAGTCAAATTGGTTCGAGAGAAGAATCAAATGATTGATTGGAGATTGTAACACGCTTACATATATTTTTAATTAAATTCGTCTAAAATTATCTTTGTACACCTTTTAGTGTTATTTTATTATAAATACAAAATTTGTTGTTACAATAGGATTTAAGCCTTTTCAATTCCCATAACAAGAGTATGCTTTGTTAAAAAATTGTACCTACAATCAAATTTAGATTATGGATCCAGATTTTTATTATCATAAGTATTATCATAAGAGCTAAATTATATTGTTGACAATCATGATTATATATTTTATATATTTTTTCCATTAATTATTGTAATTTTATAATTGAGGAAATCAAATGACACCTTTGGAGCTGGTACGCGAGAAGAAACTTGGTGAAAAACAAAACTCATTTCAATAATGGAAAATAAATCCCTTAATAGCAGTTGAATACTAGATGTATCTTTTGTACAATCTTTTGGGTATCTCTCATACCTAAAATCCTTATTATCAATAAAATTTATTCCATTCCCGATCAAAAAAAATTATTGTGATTTTATATTTATTTGACTGGATCATCATTCTTTCTCAAACATTTTGATCAAGTTATTCTGCATGCTCAGTATTTTAATTACTCCACTTGGTACACATATAATTTATTGGGCATTTGTCTACTGAACAATTTTATTTGAGAGTTTTTTTATTTAAAATAATAGTAACTTTCCCACTTATTTTGAGAAAACTGTTTTCTAAATTCTTCAACTAAAGTTTATGGGGATTTTTTTATTTTAACTAGTTTTTGAGACGTGCATCACATGTATTTATTATTCTATAATGTGATCTATTTTCTTTTAATTATGTTTTATGGAGTATATATTTTTATTTTGAAAGAATGTATCTATGTTATGTATATTTTTTTATGATTATATAAACACTCTTATAAACTCGGTTTACGTAATTTATTTTGTGAAACCTAATTTTTTCTCACCTCCTCCCCTTCCAATCCTATTATATCTCATGTATTGCTAGGGGTTTAAATTAAAAGGGAAAATAGAGTTTACAACGTAAACCCGGTTCACAAGAGACTAACTCTTATGATTATATGTTGCAATTAGAATTTGGGGTTAAGAATATCTAATTAAGGTTACTTAAATTATCTTTATATATGCTACTGATACAGGATTCTAAGAGTCGTGGTATGTTATGGAACTTTTATAACAAAGGAGTTTAACCATCATTTTAAATATAATTATTGTAGGATATTTGTGATTCTCTTCAATCACAATGACTCTTTGGAATCAAATAGCAAGCTAATAATCATGTCCTCTTACTCTTGTTTCTTCAAATTTACGAACAAACAAAGGGAAATAATTTAGTTGGGTTTTTTAACATGTATGCTTATCTTAAAAAGATAAACATACATGTTAAAAAAACCCAACTAAATTATTACATATACTTATTAGTCATATAATAATAATAGAAAACAATAATATAAAAATCATCAAAACACTTAAGATCAAAGATGGGGACCGACATCATCATCCCATCTTTTTCTTCATCTTCTTCTTCCTATTTTTCCAATCCAAGAACCAGCTTCATCGATATTTTTCAAAAAATTGACACGTTTATATTTATCAATCCATTCGTTGTATCGGTATACATATAACAACTCGATGTGGGAGGAAACTGCAAAAAGTCACTGAAAGATTTGCATATTGTTTATAAGCTCAGTCAAAGTTGCAAACAAATAAGTCTTGAAGGTTAACAACACACTTATTTGTAGTTTATTAATTAAATTTCATAGATTGAGAAATCAATTGCACACCAGTTATAGAGGTACGAAAGCTCTCTTTGCAAATCCGGCAAGAAACCTCTCCAATCAGGTTCTTCATATCACTAAAATAGAGAACAATTAATTTGAAACTAAATGAGAGAAAAATAGTGGAAAGATAAAATTAAAGAATTTAATGTGATATGATGATATAAGACGATGAAATTAAAAGTTATATGCATTATCCATATAGTATTCAAACTACATAGGGAAATACGATACAAAACTTGTACAGTCAAAAATTTCTTTAATCAACCAATATATATTTTATATATAATATTAATATACATCCCAAATTGAAAGCATAATTTTACAGAATCAAGTGGTAATCAACCAATATATACTTTATATATAATATTAATATACATCCCAAATTGAAAGCGTAATTTTACAGAATCAAGTGGTAAATTTTGATGTAATGTTCAACGACAAATATTACTAATTTCTATTGAATTGAAAGGCATGAAAAATAAAATGACACTATTACACTAATTATCTAATTGAGGATAAAATTTGTATAAAGATTAGAAGCATCAAATTCTTCAGGCTCAACACACACCCGTATTTAATTTATATAATTCCTTATATAAGTCCATATAATTTATAATACAAACATGATCACAATGGAATAGGAAAAGAAGGTAAGTTCATAGACACTAATTACATGTAGCACTCCACATTGGTGCTATGATAGCAAAAGGGACAATTGAAGAAGATACTATTTTAGTAATCGAATTGCTTTGCTCCTGAAAAATTCTTAGTTATATATAAGTAAATAGAAATTCAAGAGGCACATGAAGTTAGAAATTTAAGAGTTGGCATTAAATTCAGGATTAGTTGCATCAAGTAGGTGATGAGTATATAGAAATATTAAATTCTAGATTAATTAGGCCATGTTACAGATTCAAGAGTTGCATGAATGATTAAGAAAATTTTGAGTGTTATCAAAATTTGAATTAATATATTATTATAATTAATAAGGTAAAAGAATAATTATTAAAATGAAGGAGGGACATTATTATTTGAATGATTAACAAAACTCTAGCCACTTTTATGATTTTATGATTATAATTATGATATGATATGATTAATTATAATTATAATTATTAATTATAATTATATATGTATATATATTATGATTATGATAAACTTATTAATATAATTAATAAGGTTAAAAAATTATGGTTTTATGAAGATTAATTATTGAAATAAAGGACATGAAAAATGAAAAGACATAACATTTATATTTCATAATTAATAATATCACTTTTAATATATTATGAATTTTAATATGATAATAGAGGGTAAAAATGTAGTAAAGAAATATAGGTGGGGATAAAATGGGAAAAATTTTTAACACCTACTAAGACACTTTTAATATATTATGATTATGATATTTATTAAACATTTCATGCTATAGCATTTCGACCCAATTATTTATTTATTTTATTTTACTAATTTTTTTAATATTAAAATAATGTATGTTATATTTATATTTCACTTAATTAGTATTAATATTGCTACATATTTTTCTACTCTAATTCATCAATTAAGAAAATACTGGCGTAAAGGTTTACAATTTTCAATTTAAATTGTCCCAATACATTAAATATTCTATCTCTCAACCCATTATTTATTAAAATAAATGTCAACCTTAACACAGGATGGTGGGAGTATATCTTATAAAAAGTGTTTATAATACATAAATATTAATAAAATTTATATAATAATATAACACACTTACTCCGTCTCATAATTTCACATTTACTCCCTCCATCTATTCAATAGGTATACATTTATTTTTTGCACATGAATTAATGAATATTATTATTTAATTTGTAATAGTTAGTTATATTAACGAGGTGTGTGGGAACCATATATTAACTGTATTAGTGATGTGTGTGGGTCCTTACATAATAATATAACATACTTATTCCATCTCATAAATTCACATTTACTCCCTCCATCTGTTCAATAGGTATACATTTACTTTTTGCACGTGGATTAAGGAGTATTATTATTTAATTTGTAGTAGGTAGTCGTATTGGCGAGATTTGTGGGACCCATATATTAAATGTATTAGTGATGTGTTTAAAAAGTGAAATGTATATATTTCGTGCGGATGCTTAAAATAACAAAATGTATACCTTTTCGGCGGACGAAGAGAGTACTATTTTAGTCTGTCTCATGAATAAGTCACACTCCAAATAAAAGAATAGCACCAAACCAACAACCAGACAACATACTTTAATTTCAAAATTGCTATCATTTTACAACTCACAAAACTTAATTTAAAATTTATTTAAGATTAATTGTAAAAAAAATCAAATTTAATTTCTATTGCAAATTAATTCTCGCCTCTAAGAAATTGCAAAAAAGAACATCATCTTTAAGTGTTATTGTAAAAATTCACCCAATTTGTAATTAAAAGCAGAGCCTTTTTTTTAAAAAAATTGGGTGTGTAGATAGTCAATTTTTATTGGGTGAGGTGAGTGTTTAATGTGGCTATTATATAGTTTAATCGGACTAATCTAACATAATATGGAGAAAGTATAGAAGGAGAAGAACACAAGATTTCCTCCCACGTTTGTGGGAGTTTAAAGTAGAGAGTTTGTTTCTCTCTGTGTTTTTTTTTTGTGGTGGAGGAATAATTCTCCTTTTACATTGATGATGGTGAAGATGGTGAAATTGCTGGTGAGGTTTTGCTTGAGGTTGAAGATGATGGTGGAGATGAGGATGTGGCTCTCCTATTATACAAGTGGGGTGAGCCTACTATTCTAGCAATAGATTCTATAGGCTAGTAGCAAGTGGACATTAAATGCAAGATACGAATCTTGCTCTTGACCTTTAAGGTTGTGAAAGGTTGCTTTGGGAGATGGAAAAGTCTGGCAATGATGTGACAGATGACTTGACAAGTCATCCACTAGCCATCCTAAGGACTCCATTTCGGGAAGATCTCGGCAAGATAGGGTTTGGCTTTAGCAAGAAGAGCTCGGAAGGGCCTAGCGTGTGGAGAGATTGGAGAACCCGAGCTCACCTCTGGCGGCATGGAAAGTTTGGAAGAGTCGAGCTTACCTCTGGCGGCAAGGAGAACTTGGAGAGGCCGAGCTTACCTCTGGTGGCATGGAGAGCTTGGGAGGCCGAGATCGTGGAGAGCTTGGAGAGGCCGAAAGCGTGGAGAGTTTGGAGAGGCGGAGCTCACCTTTGGCGTGGAGAGTTTGGGAGGCCGACTCACCTCTGGCGTGAAAGGCTTGGAGAAGAGGTCGACTTACCTCTAGCGTGGAGAGCTTGGGGAGGAGACCGACTCACCTCTTTCATGGAGAGCTTGGAGAGGAGACCGACTCACCTATGGCGCGGAGAGCTTGGAAGGCCGAGCTCACCTCTGGGAGTGGAGAGCTTGGAGAGGAGACCGACTCACCTCTGGCGTGGAAAGCTTGGGATGCCGACTTACTTCTGGCGTGGAGATTTTGGAGAGGCCGAGCTCACCTCTGGGAGTGGAGAGCTTGGAGAGGAGGCTGACTCACCTCTGGCGTGGAGAGCTTGGGAGGCAAACTCACCTCTGGCGTGGAAGGCTTGGAGAGGACACCGACTCACCTCTGGCGTGGAGAGCTTGGGAGGCCGACTTACCTCTGGCGTGGAAGGCTTGAAAAGAAGGCCGACTCACCTTTGGCATGGAGAGCTTGGGATAGCAGAGCTCACCTTTGGCAATGAGAACTTGGCAAGGCAGACCTCGGCTCGGGCGTGGAGAACTCGGACCTTGGAAGGGCAGACCTCGGCTCGGCATGGAGATCTCGGACCTTGGCAGGGGAGAGCTTGGAAGACAGTACTCACCTTTGGCAAGGCAGAGCTCACCTTTGACAAGGAGAGTTTGGCAAGAGCAGAGCTCACATTCGGCAAGGAGAATTTGGCAAGGCAGACCTCACCTTTGGCATGGAGAGCTTAATAAGGCAGACCTAGGGGACTTCAACCTTATCTTGTGTGTTGTGTGGTGAGTTAGATGTTGACCACCTATCACAGGGTGCGTCCTGCAACAATACTTAAATGTGATTTTTTTTTACAATTTCTCAAAAGTAAAGATTAATTTACAATAAAAATAAAGTTTGTATTTTTTTATTTTTACAATTAACCCGTTTATTTGCTACATAAAAATATCAAACTACATCTAAAAATAAATTAAATTGGACTTTATTAGAACTACATAGTCATAGTAATTGTTAACTTTTTAATATGACGTAGGATATAAAATAAGTGGGGCATAACGAATCGGAACGGTGCAATTGGGGCGGGGTTAATACCAAAGTCCGCCCTTTCTTAAAGGCAATGTTTGTTTTTTAGTTTCAAATCAGGTTTTTTTTTTCAAAATACACATTCAAATTTTAAAAATCATATATATATATATATATATATATATATATATATATATATATATATATATATATATATATATATATATATATATATATAATACATCCTCTCTCTCAATTAATACACTTTCTCTCTTTATTTTTCCTCTCTCATTTAACTTTTTAAATAAATTAATATATTAATTTGATATAAAGTTAAAGCATATTCTACCCAAAGCTCAAAACAAATATAAAACGATTATTCACGATTTTCAAACTTCATGTCAACCAAACCAAACCAAACATTGCCCGAAAGGAGACAGGTCGGATCCACTCGAAAGATTGGGTCAGGTGGGTTCAGTTCGGCGGGTCAAATTGTAATCTATAAACACGCGCTAGACATTAGAGTTATTCCAGCGGCTCCCAAACATATATAGTTGCTTGGGTCCCACTAGTTTAGGTGGACTTTAATTAATTAATTAATTGCGTATTTGTCATTAATGGTGCTTTCTTAAACACTTTCGCCCGTTGTTTTCAAGGCAAGTTGCATTATTATTATTATTATTATTATTATTATTATTATTATTATTATTATTATTATTATTATTGTTGGTATTGTTATTGTTGTTTAATTTTATTTATGAGTAGGTCTTGCATGACACCATCTCACGTGAGATCATTTTCACTTTTTAAAATAGTTATTACTTTTACTATAAAATATTACTCCATCCGTCTCACGTATTTTTACACATTTTTCATTTTGGGGTGTCCCACGTATTTTTACACATTCTATTTTTGGCAAAAATACATAATATTTTATTGCCTACTTTTTACAATCCCAACAACTTTAATTAATTTTTTACACTTTATTCATCATTCTCAATAACTTTATTCATCTTTTCTTTTTAAATTACTAATTTATCTCTACTTTCTCTTACATTATATATTAAAAATTAAAATGTCTTAATCTACGTGCCCATACAAACGGGTAAAAATACCTGAGACGGAGGAAGTATTACTTTTCATTCATTTATTATCATTTTTCTATGCAAAAGTTATTACTTTCTGACCGTCTCACGTAAGTCCTTATGTGAGACGGTCTCACACAAGTATTTGTCTTTCTTCAATTGGTGATAAATGAAATTCTTTATACAACAAATTAAACAGCTTAAATTCTGATATTATAGCAGTCCAATCTGCCAGCCAAGGGTCATGCTACTTCGTGAAATCGGATTAAATGCAAGAAAATATTATGATTGGATACAAAATTATCTAAAAAAACTACTTTAATTTTTTTAAATATAATAAGATTAAGTTAAAACTAATTTATTATCTCCGTAAATATTGCAATATTGACAAGGTAGGAAGAGGGTAGGTCTTATATGTGAGACCGTCTTACATAATCCCTTACATGAGACAAATAAAAAATGATAAAATTGTTATCATTTTTACTATGAAATGTTATAACTTTTCATTAATATTATAAATTGTTCATAAAATAGTTCACTGCACAATGCGAGGTAATTTTTACTCTTTTAATATAAAAATTACAAATTAAGTATTCATTATTGAGTTTATATTTAGTACAGGGATAATTATTTTTTAAAAAAAATAAATTATTACTCATTTAAATAATAAATATTATTCTATCTTAATAAAAATATAAAAAATCATAATATAATTTTTTTGAAAATTAGGAATATTTTTTATAGTATTTAGGAGTGTAAAAGGTTTATTCATTTCAAAGAGTAATTTTTTATTTATTAAAAAATAATTTCAATAAAATTGGAGTGGAAGATGAACTTGTTTCACATACTTGCTCTGTTCTCTTCAAAAATATATTTTTTCATTTTGGGCGTCTCACTCAAAGAGACTAACTTCTTTATTTTCATCCATGTATATCTACTAATACAATTAAAATATGAGCCTACAATCTCACTAATACAACTATTTACTACACATTAAATAATAATATTTTATAATCCACATAAAAAAGCAAAAATATCATTTCTGAGTGGGATGGAGAGAATAAATATTTTCCTTGCCAAATACATGTAAAATAAAATAATACGTGCATGAAATCAACTCATTCTTTTATATATTTTTTAAACGGTTACCAAATTTATTAAAGATATTATTAATTTTTATTAAAATATTATTAATTTGTATTATGGATTATTATTTGTGAAAAAAGTATCACTTTTCATGAATTCATATATACTATATTATTATTGAGATATTATAACTTTTTATTCATCTCATAAAATTTTTCTTTGTAAATTGATCTCGCGGTTAAATATATTGATTGAAGTGGAATTTATATCGAGATTATTTTTTTAAGCCGTCATTGGAGACTGTGAATTGAAAAATATTAGTCATTGATGTGGATAAATATATTATTAATTTGAGAAAGCAATTAGAGTATAATTTGGGCTTTAGCAATTAGGACCACAGTGGAGGAGATTGTAGGTTATTTTGAATTCCATTGGGCTGAAAATGGACTCAGTAGACACTCCAAAATAGGGCTGAAAATGGACTCATTAGACACTCCAAAATAGGGAGATTAAATTGGTTGGTATAGTATTTAAAATTAGGGTGATTTTGGTGTGGGAGATTAAATTGGTTGGTATAGTATTTAAAATTAGGGTGATTTTGGTGTGGACTATAAGATTAATAGGCTTAAAATAGCTTAGTGGGTGGTTTGTTTTTATTTTTTTGTTTTTTTTTAAAATTAATTAATTATATTATTTTATTTAATGGTTAAGATTAAATTAAAAATTAATTTAATGGTTAAACACGTACGGATGCATTATAGTTGGACTCATAAAATAAAAATTTTAAAATGATGAAAATGTAGTACCCGTGCATTTAAAATTATTAAATATTAAATAAATAACATAAGTTCTTATGTGAAACGAATAAAAAGTAATAACTCCATCAATGAAAAGTAATACTCAATCGATGAAAAATAATAATGTTGTAGTGAACTATTTTATGAACAATTTATAATATAAATAAAGAGTTATAACATTTTATATCGAAAGCGATAACATTCAATAGCGAAAGTGACTATGATTTTATTATTTTTTATCCATTTCACGCAAGGACTTATATGAGACGGTCTCACATAATTTTTTTTCTAAGTAAAATAACTACCCTCTAGTATTCTATTTAAACTTATCAAGTGCACTTGTACACTCCAAAATCACCCTAAAATTAAACATATTCTTCTATTTTATTTTTAATTCTTCTTTTTCATTTCATAATTTATCACATGCCGAATCTAATCTAAATCTAAATCTAATCTAATCTAATCTAAAGTAATATCATAACAAAGTAAAAAAATTAAAATTGAGTAAATTTTTAATTTACACCCTTGGATTTGATTACTATAAGTCATTTTAAATCTCATCCATTTATCACATTATTGAATCTCATACATTCATCACAATTATGAGATTAAATCTTAGCCATTAATTTGATACCTTATTTAAAATATACCTTATTTAATTTTTGTCATAATAATGATAACATATTTAACTAATTTTAATTTTAAGATTTTAAATTTTCCTCAAAATTTAATTTATTATTTATGATACTAACAATTAAGTTTATATTACAATTCTATGCAAAGATATACCTATATTTATAAAAACGTAGAGATATACTATAATGGTTTGTCTAAAAGACATGATTTAAGCTTATACTCCCGAGGTTTAAATAATATATCAGAACACCTTAATTCCGTGCAACGCAAGGTTCAAACGCTAGTAACTAATGTAAAGACAAATAATGATTTTCACACGAGCCGTTCATTGCCCCTTAATTTTGTTACCTTGACTTACCAAATAACATAGTATAAGATTGGATTATGAATGCTATAACCGTAATAAGACTAATCAAACGAGCCTTAAAGGTCCCAAACGCAAAGATTCAAATAAAAGGAGATAATGTGGGTTAACATACAAAATGAGAGTTAAAGTTTTGATTCTATAGCATATATATCCCTCCGTAAATGTAAGAGGTCTATTTCTCACTATTATAGTATCCCCGTGTTATGCGCATTTACAAAATTTTATATTTTAATAATTTTTTGAAATAAATACTAATGTATTAATATATTAATAGTTAATTGCACGCATATATATTATATTTTTAAGTTTTATAATTAAAAATGTGCGTTTTTTTATATAAAAATAATAATATATACACATTTTGTTTTTTTTAAATAATTTTCTAATTTAAATAAGTAGATATTCATTTTACCCGAGGATATGGAGTAGAATTTATGCACTTAACTTTTTTTTCATAACATACTATATTAATTTTTATTCAATAATGTGCTTATATATGTATTTCTTAATAAATATATCATGTTTTATATTTAACTATTTAGTTAATATTAATTTTGCATATACAAATTCGCAATATACTATATTAATTTTAATTCAATAATATACATTTATATATTTCTTAATAAATATATCATATTTTATATTTAATTATAATATTAACTTTGCATATAAAAACTGTGCAATTTTTTTTCTTAATTTTATTCTCATTATGAGAAATTCTCTTGTGAGATGACTGATATGCATCTGATGCACCACTTCAAGAAAATCACATAATTTAATTCAAATTTTAAATATTATATTTTAAAATAAATAAAAATAAAAATGAAATAATATAAAAAAAAAAAAAAACGGTTGGACCGGTTGACCGGTTCAATCCGGTTCAACTCAAAAACGATTTTGTAGGGGTTTTAGACCGGTTTGGAGGCCGGTTCCCGGTTGAACCGGCCAGTCCAACCGGTTTTGAAAATCAATGACGAGTATTACGAAATAAGCAAGTATCTTATTATTTTTTTCCAAAGAATATAATTATTTTTGTAATTATAATTATAATGTACTATTAACAATTATAAGTCATTATTAAATTATTTTATTCATTGTCAACAAATTAAAATTTTATTTACGAATTTTTTGAAATTATAATGTAGTTTGAAACTATAATGTAGTTTTAACAATTAATTCATTATTAAATTATTTTCTTCATTACTAATAACTTTGAATTAATATTATTGGTCCTAACATTTTAATAATTTTAAATAGATATGTGTAATCAACGAGTATTGATAAACAGGTTTGAGGTTATAAGTCATTATTAAATTATTTTATTCATTGTTAACAAATTAAAATTTTCTTTACGATTTTTTTTTGAAATTACAATGTAGTTTGAAACTATAATGTAGTTTTAACAATTAATTTATTATTAAATTATTTTCTTCGTTATTAATAACTTTGAATTAATATTATTGATCCTAACATCTTAATAATTTTAAATGGGTAAGTGTAATCAACGGATAATGATAAACGGATTTGGGACGGGTATGAGTATCATAATGTATATTTTTAATGAAACGGATACGAATATGAGTAGTTTATATTTAAATAGATACGAGTACGGAACAATTAATTCATTATTAAATTATTTTCTTCATTATTAATAATTTTGAATTAATATTATTGGTCCTAACATCTTAATAATTTTAAATGTTATGTGTAACCAACGGGTATTGATAAACGGGTTTAGGATGGTTATGAGTATCATAATATATTTTTTTAATGAAACGATTTTAAAAATAATAATTTTAAATGATATTTATTTATACACGGGACGAGTTAATAAACATAATTATCTATTATGTTCAAAAAACATATAATTATTTTATAAAAACGATCAATTTATCATTAGTTAATGGTAAGAGTTTACATAGCATGTATTATGGAGGGAGTATAATATATAAAAATAATTTAAAATATATTTTTAATTAAGAGCTATTTATTTTGACAAAAATCCCGTACACTGTTTTTTTATCTTCTTACTGCTAAAAATGAATATATGTAGTACTGATTGATGGTCAATATTTGCCATTATTTTCTTCCGTTATATATTTAAAATGCAATATTTCTTGATTTTCGTACTATTAAATTAATGGAGCATATGTAGAAATTAAGAGATCCTATTATATAAAATGCAAATTAAGATAAATTTTAAGCCAAGACATATTTATTTTATAAAAACGTGTAACAGTGCAACGTACGCACACGTGTATAATGTTAACCATAATTATATTATGTTAAAAAAAATGAGAGCTAAACAAACACTAGGGATGACATCATGACGAATATTTTCGAATATCTGATTTACCTAAACAAAAAAGCCGAGTACGTACAACGCAACGGACGGGTATTACTAGGCTTCCGATTTGGCTAGAGTTAGAATGGTTTATCTAAAAGGTATGATTTAGGCTTCTCATTCGAGTTTAAATAACATCAAAACACCTTTTTTCCGTGAATGCACGGGTTCAAACGCTAGTCGATTGAAGTGCAAATTTTGCTAATATTTGAATAGTGCATGCGTGCAGCACATGAGCCATCATTTGATAATATTTAGTTTAAGAGTAAGTGTCATATAAACCTGATTTATATAATTTTTTAGTATATAAAAGTTACTTTTTGAAGAGTAATAAATTTTATATAGTAGAATAATAATTCATTTTTTTAAGAGTAATTTTGTATATATTATTATCAAAGAGTAATGATAAAACAGAGTTTACAAAATTTTGAAAAGTAATTTTTTAATCAGAAGAGTAACAGTTTCGTACTCTTTTCCGTTGAACACATGCACTTTCTTGCATTTGGAATTCAGATTTCTCTTTGCAAAGAGTTTAAACTTAATATCTTTAAACTAACAATGCAAATTATCAATTTAAACTAACAATGCACTTTATTGTGTTCAATTACTACAACCGAACAGATAAGATGAATAACTGTTCGGTTGTTGCAACCGAATAGATATAAATTTTATAAGGATAATTATGTCAATTTAAATATTTTGGTGGTACGTTTAGTAATTTTTGGGGTGCAAATTGTTGCCTCTTTTTGGGTTTCTCTATCACGTCACCATTCTATAGGGAGGTGTATCACACACTCCCAAAAAAGAGGGTGGATTTATTTAAGTGGTGTGTCCCTTAAATAATAAATTTATTTTTAAAATGATTGTACACATCAGTTGGGCTTAACTGGGATTTGTGAAAAATTAAAATTGAATTTAAACACGTGTCTAATGTTGATGCTCATCCCACCCAAGGTTTAAAATTTCCGAAAATATCCACGATATTTCCACGATATATTCGTATTTGTAGAGTATCGATATCAAGATTGGGGAAAAAGATATATCTTTTCTGATGTCGAGGATATATCGATAACAATATCAAAATCGATTTGCCACAGTTCAAATTTTTTCAAATGTCGAGATATATCGATGAAATATCGATATTTTAAGGATATATCGAAAATATCAAAAAATTATCCATATTTTTATGAAATTTTTAATAATTTTTATATTACTTTTACCAACTAAATATAATTTTTTATTAATTTGATCAATTAAAAAAATAGAGCAACATTTGCATGAAATTATTAAGACTGTTATTTTATTTAATTAATTATCACTTATTATCACTCTTCATTAAAATTATTACTACCAAATAAATGAGGAGTTTCCTTTCATGTACACAGTGTGATAGTATACTCTGATTAAAAACACAATTACTTTGGTACATTCAATCGAATCGAGACAGAGGGAGTATTTTATTGGTACATAACAATGCTACTGACACATTCAAAACTATGTTCTAAATTTCTCTAATTCAATTAGTTGATACCAATATTTTTTAGATCAAGTGGCATCACGTGTTTTACAGTTGAACATAATAGATTATCATTTTGGTATTAGTTATTAAGTATTGTATGGATTTAGACTATTTAAATATATTGTAATTGATTTGCTTATCATATGTTATGAGTTTTATTAAAATTTTAAATTGTATTTATATATTAAAATTAGTTAAAATATATTGTAAAGTTAAATAATTAATTTACTCTTTTTTTTCAAGTTTTCGTGATTTTTTTTTTAATTTTTACCGATATTGATATTGATATCGATATTAGATATATCCATCGATATATCTGTAGATTTGAGGTACCGATATTTCTACCGATATCAATATTTTAAATCTTGATCCCACCTGATTCAAACGAAGACATGGCTCAAAACTAGGTGACACCTGTATACCCGCCTCCAGGCCCTCCACTATATAAGACAAAGGAAGCTTCAGTTAACAGTGAAAGTAATCAAAATATGGAACACAAAACAGTGGTAGTGATAAGGGAAATTGTGGCTTTGTTAACCAGTCTCCTAATCTTCTTCTTCTTACTCTTTCTCCGACTGAGGAGGATAGTCCAAGCGGAAAAGGATCGTGATCAGGCCCCACTGGAGGCCCCCGCCATGGAGGGGGTGGCCGTGATGTTAGTATTAGTATAATACGCCGTGGAGGAGGTAAAGGTGATAGTAGTATTAGTATCATATAGGTTTTCTTATAGAACTTTTTTATGGAGGTGATGTAAAAATGTATAGTTTTATTAATATTAATTATTAGGTGTTCCTTGGTGTAAGTAAGGATGAAAAAATCGATATCGGTAAAATTATCGATACCTCAAATTTATGAATATATCGAATATCGATATTGATATTGGTAAAAAATAAAAAAATCACGGAAACTTTAAAAAAATAAAAGAAAATTAATTAATGAACTCTTCTATATATTATAACTAATTTTAGTATATAAATACACTTTAAAATCTCAATAAAACTCATAACACATGATAATCAAATTAATAACAACATATTTAAATAGTCTAAAGTCATACAATAAAAACTACTTATTGTAACTAATACCAAAATGATAATTATAAGTGACAATGTATTTTTATGTGGGAAATAATATAGTCCAGCAGTCCCGATTGAATGAACCAAAATAATTTTATTTTTAGTCACAATATACTGTGTACGTGAACCCTCTTGATTTACTTAGTTATAAAAATGTTAACGAAAAGTGATAACAATTTTAATAAAAAGTTATGATAATTAATTACCAAATATAAAACAATCACACCGTGAGATGATTTCAGACAAGTGTTGCTTTATTTTAATTTTATTTTTTAAAATTAAACATATAAATAACAAAAAAATGTATTTGGTTAGTAAAAGTAAAACAAAAAATTATTTTATTTTTTTTAAAATTTACAGATAATTTTTCGATATTTTCGATATATTCTCGATATTTTATCAATTTTTCCTCGATATATCGCGATATCAGGGAAAATTTGAACTGTGCCAATTCGGTATCGACATTGTTATCGATATTTCCCAATATATCCTCGATATCAGAGAAGAAATACTTTTTTCCCTCATATTGATATCGGTACTCTAAAAAAATGGATATATTGTGGATATATCGCGGATATATCTAGATAGTTTCGTCCTTGCTTTCAACATACACATCATACATTCCCCACAAAAAACACATTATCGTGAAGGGGACCACTCGGCCTAACATGAATGGCACTTCCTTGACACCATTGTGGCATTGTCTATTTAAGAACATTACATAAACTAAAGTTTAGCTTAAAAACTGAAAACTCATACTTAACTTACAGAAACTAGAAACTGAGCACAAGCACAATGCAAGCAAAAACCAAACTAGAGATTGCCTCTTCGTTAGTATTACCACTAGAGTGGTGTTAGCAGTCGTAGGTATCGTTGTTGAAAGACTCGTATGAAGATTTTGGATATTAGGATAGTTTATTTATATTTCTTATGTTTTTATCAATTATATGATAATTTTCACTTTTTATCAATTATGTAATGATTTTTACTTTTTATCAATTATTATGTATATTTTTAATAAAATATAGTTCTTATCGATTTCATGAACTCATTACATGACACGAGATAGTCTCACACAAGATTTAAAATATCGATATCGATAAAAATATCGGTACCTCAAATTTACGGATATATCGATGGATATATCGAATATCGATATTGATATAGGTAAAAATTAAAAAAATCACGGAAACTTGAAAAAAAAAGAAAATTAATTATTTAACTTTACAATATATTTTAACTAATTTAATATATAAATACAATTTAAAATCTCAATAAAACTCATAAGATATGATAAGCAAATCAATTATAACATATTTAAATAGTTTAAAGTCATACAATACTTAATAACTAATACCAAAAATGATAATTTATGATGCTCAAATGTAAAACATTTGAGCCATCTTGATCTAAAAAATATTGATATCAGCACATCGGAATAGAGAAATTCTGAATATAGTTTTGTATGAGCCAATAGTATTGTTATGTATCAATAAAATACTCCCTCCATCCCAATTCGATTATGTAATATCCCAAATTTTTATTTATTTATATATGATATATATTTATTTTAAAATTTTAAATTTTAAATTAGGATATGAATGTTAATATTTATTTATTTATTTACTATTATTGACTCGTGGAAACCTGCCTAATCATGTATTTTCACATATGTTATCCGTAAAATCTTTTTTAAATCTTATTCTTATCTGCACGTTCACGGAGCAGTTGCAACTCCTATACTTTCTTTAATTTCTCTCATTTCTCTCACGTTACAGTTTCATTTGCAGTTCTATGATCTCACAGTAAACTATTCTGGATTTTAGTTTCATATATTATAGTTTCCACTCCATATCTCACATTTCAAAGGAATCAAGTTCTGCACATCTTTTAATCCTTTCGTCTTCATTCTCAATTCTTTCATTTCCACACTAAATACGATAAGAATTGATTACTTTCTCCCTCGTATGGTATACAGATGGTTCTGTGAGTTAAGATTTATGTTTAACTCTTCTGGTATTCGTAAGATCTGAGGTGGGTTTATATTATTGTCTTTAAATGTTATGTGAATTATTTGTTATCTTGCGATGTGTATGATATGAAAAGATATGAATAGAAATCTTAATCTTGTCCTATGCTACATAATAAGTGTTACAATGGCACAAGCATGCATCGCGGGGACGACGATCTATATGAAGTCCTCTTCACCGTGCACAGATATTAGTTGGCCAACGGCATGACGAGTTACATGACATGACATAGTTGCATGATACAAGATACATGTTTACCAAAATTCAAAAGTTATACGGTTGTATGATTTCAAGCTATTTACATGATGTTTTACTGTGAAAATATTTTATCTCACTGTGCGATTGTAGTACTCACCCCTTCATATGATTACAGGTTGAATGGAGAAGTGTGGTGGTGTGGTGGATTTGTTATGAAGTATTATTAATGTAGGAAAACTTAAGTATTTTAAAATGTTTAAATGTTTTACTTATGTTTTGTGTGTTCAAATGTAATGAACTTCTATAGGTATATTAATGTGTCGTACATGCGTATCGTTTAGGGAAAACTTATATATTTGAAGTATATGTGTTTATTTTCAAACTACGATGATGATAGGATTATAAACGTTGAAATATTATAATTTTGTAAAATTATTTTTACGAAACTATTATTTATTGATTTTTCGCATTTTTAAGTTTATATTTAGAAAAATAAAATTTCGGGCTGTTACAGTTGGTATCAGAGCGGGTCGACGTTTCTGTAGACCTGCCTTAAAAAAATCTTTTATTTGATATTTTGTAAAAAAAATATATACATAATCTGATATTATCAAATTGTGGTTTTGTAATATATATATATATATATGTGTGTGTGTGTGTGTGTGTGATTTGAGTTGGAAAGTATATGATACACACCCACCATCCACGGAACTCCAAGAAAGATATGAGTTTATTATTATGATATTTTTAAACATGATACATATTTTTGATATTTTATATATGCTTTTGACATATATGTGATATTATATATATATATATATATATATATATATATATATATATATATATATATATATATATATATATATATACCTCTGACACACATGGTATTGTAAATGTTTATATGATAATATTTGATACATGTTATATAAATAGAATATGAATTATTTACTTCATTGATACTTGATTACATGCTTGCACGACAAATGACAATATGTGTAGTAATATTTCGAGGACGAAATATATTTTTAAGGGGAGTGGAATGTAATATCCCAAATTTTTATTTATTTATATATGATATATATTTATTTTTAAATTTTAAATTAGGATATGAATGTTAATATTTATTTATTTATTTACGGTTATTGACTCGGAAAAACCTTCCTAATCATGTATTTTCACAGATGTTATTCGTAAAATCCTTTTCAAATCTTATTATTATCTGCACGTTCACGGAGCAGTTGCAACTCCTATACTTTCTTTAATTTCTATCATTTCTCTCACGTTACAGTTTCATTTGCAGTTCTATGATCTCACAGTTTTACTATTATGGATTTTAGTTTCATATATTACAGTTTCTACTCCATATCTCACATTTCAAAGGAATCAAGTTCTGCACATATCTTTTAATCCTTTTGTCTCCATTCTCAATTCTTTCATTTCCAGACTAAATACGATAAGAATTGATTACTTTCTCCCTCGTATGGTATACAGATGGTTCTGTGAGTTAAGATTTATGTTTAACTCTTCTGGTATTCGTAAGATTTGAGTTGGGGTTTTATATTATTGCTTTTAAATGTAATGTGAATTATTTGTTATCTTGCGATATGTATGATATGAAAAGATATGAACATAAATCTTAATCTTGTCCTGTGATATGTAATAAGTGTTACAGTGGCATAAGCATGCATCGCGGGGATGACGGTCTTATATGAAGTCCTCTTCACTGTGCACAGACATTAGTTGGCCAACGGCATGACGAGTTACATGACATGACATAGTTGCATGATACAAGATACATATTTACCAAAATTCACAAGTTATATGATTGTATGATTTCAAGTGATTTACATGATGTTTAATTATGATAATGTTTTATCTCACTAAGCGGTTGTATTGCTCACCCCTTCCATATGATTACAGGTTAAACGGAGAAGTGTGGTGGTGTGGTAGATCTGTTATGAAGTATTATTAATGTAGAAAAAACTAAGTATTTTAGAATGTTTAAATGTTTTACTTATGTTTTGTGTGTTCGGATGTAATGAACTTCTATAGGTATATTAATGTGCCGTACATGCGTATCGTTTAGGGAAAGCTTATGTATTTGAAGTATATGTGTTTATTTTCAAACTACGATGATGATAGGATTATAAATGTTGAAATATTAGAATTTTGTAAAATTAGTTTTATGAAACTATTATTTTTTGGTTTTCCGCATTTTTGAATTTATATATTTTGGAAAATGAAATTTCGGGTTGTTACATATTGAATGTACCAAAATAATTGTATTTTTAATCAGAGTATACTATCACACTGTGTACATTAAAGGAAACTTCTCATTTACTTAGTAGTAATAATTTTAATGAGGAGTGGTAATAAATGATAATTAATTAAATAAAATAAAATATTCTTAATAATTTCATGCAAATGTTGCTCATTTTTTTAAAAAAAAATTGATCAAATTAATAAAGAAATTTGTATTTAGTTGGAAAAAGTAATATAAAAATTATTAAAAATTTCATAAAAATATGGATAATTTTTTGATATTTTCGATATATCCTCGATATTTTATTGATATACTAGCGATATTTCCTCGATATATCTCGACATTTGAAAAAATTTGAATTGTAGCAAACCAATATCGATATTGTTACCGATATTTTTCGACATTTTCCGATATATCCTCGACATCAGAAAATATATATATTTTTCTCTAATATCGATATCGGTACTCTCCAAATATGAATATATCGTGGAAATATTGTGGATATTTCCGAAAATTTTAAACCTTGTAAGTTCTTCTTCTTCTTCTTTATTTAATTTTTTTGTTTGGGTATTGCATCTTGTTCCGGCGAGAAATGGCAGCCATAAATTTCAATTCAGATAAATTCTATGCAAAGATATACTTATATTTTATAAAAACGTAGAGATATACTATAATGGTTTATCTAAAAGGTATGATTTAAGCTTCTCCTCCTGTGGTTTAAATAATATATCAGAATATCTTAGTCCCGTGCAACGTACGGTTCAAACGCTAGTAACTAATGTAAAGACAAATAATGATTTTCACACGAGCCGTTCATTGCCCCTTAATTTTGTTATCTTGACTTACCAAATAACATAGTATAAGATTGGATTGTGAATGCTATAACCCGTAATAAGACTAATCAAACGAGCCTTAAAGGTCCCAAACGCAAAGATTCAAATATAACCCGTAACAAGACTAATCAAACGAGCCTTAAAGGTCCCAAACGCAAAGATTCAAATAAAAGGAGATAATATGGGTTGACATACAAAATGAGAGTTAAAGTTTTGATTCTATAGCATATATATCCCTCTATAAATGTAAGCGGTCTATTTCTCACTATTATAGTATCCCCGTGTTATGCGCATTTATAAAATTTTATATTTAATTAAAATTTTTTTAAATAAATACTAATGTATTAATATATTAATAGTTAGCTGCACGCATATATTATTTTTTTAGTTTTATAATTAATACTGTGTGTTTTTTTATATAAAAATAATAATATATACTCATTTTGTTTTTTTTAAAATAATTTTCTAATTTAAATGAGTAGATATTCAATTTACCCGAGGATATGGAGTAGAATTTATACACTTAACTTTTTTCTTCATAACATACTACATTAATTTTTATTCAATAATGTGTGTATTTATATTTCTTAATAATTATATCATTTTTTATATTTAACTATAGAGTTAATATTAATTTTGCATATAAAAATTCTCAACATATTATATTAATTTTAATTCAATAATATACATTTATATATTTCTTAATAAATATATCATGTTTTATATTTAATTATAATATTAATTTTGCATATATGCAATTTTTTTCTTAAATTTTTATTCTCAGTTATGAGAAATTCTCTTGTGAGATGTTGCTTATGTGAGACGTGTTAAAATATATTTATTATATAGATAAAATATATTTAATGGTTGTTAAAATATGTTAATTAAAGTATGATAGATGTGTTATAATATTATTTATTATTGATAACTTTAGCTACAAATAAGTTAACTTTATCTATATAATAAACATACTTTAGTAATGAGTCAACCTGTTTCATAATCCGTCTCACAAAAATCATTCTCAAAAGAGTGTCTATTTATTTATTAATCAACGTATTTAAATTAAATTTAAGTGCATGAATATTACTTTGTGCACCCGAGTGATATTTTGTCAATTTAAATTAATTATAATTTTTATTTTAATTATATACAAATGATTTTATAAATTTTGTGGAATAAAATTAATATTAAGTGGATATTAAATTATTTATTGATTATTCAACCAATTAAATTTTAAAAAAATATTATACACATTATATGAATTATTTATTTTTATTCATATTTTTTAAATAAAAAATTAATTATTGGGTATCTTTATAAATAATTGAAATATAAATACTTTAATTAAATTTTTAAAAGTAAGATTAAATTAAAAGAAGTGTTTTATACTTACCTTAATAATATTAAATCAGTTTCAACCAATAATACGTAAATATTTATGTTTTAAATTTCAGCATTTCATTTCATGAGAGTTTGTCATATGTTTATGAAAAACTTATAATTTATATAAGTAAATTACTTCAAATATTAAGATTAAGATTTGATTACTTCCTGAAAATGTGAGAGAGTATATATACCTTTTTAAATTAAAAAAAAAAATCTAAATACGAAGCACGTTTCACGATTTTAAGTTTTAACAAGCGTGTTTTCTCAGTCTCAAAACCCACAACACAGTAGTGCGCATGTCCGACTGAATCTCCAAATTCCAACCCAAAATCGCATTTTTTGATCTCATCATTCATGGCGCCAGCGGCTCCCAAATCCGGCGATGCGATTTTTGCCAGTATTGATCGGGTGGCAAGTATTCATACTCCACACATCAGATTTTTCTGTGTTTTCTATGTCTTCCTTTCTCTTCGATCTGAACTAGATTCAATTTGGCTTATCGTGTTTCATTCGAGTCTATGATTGCAGAATGCGGAGCTGTTTACTCTGACTTATGGCGCTATCGTGCGCCAGCTGCTTACCGATCTGGAGGAGGTGGAGGAGGTCAATAAACAGCTCGATCAAATGTATTTCACTCTCTTTTTTTTTTCTATTCTTTTGGAGTAATGTTTCTTAATTACTGTTATGATTTTGTGCGATCCTCTTTTTCTTCTCAGAATTTCATTTTGGATTCTAGGGTTTTTTTAATTATGAATTTTCTTGAGTAACGGTGTTCCAATTCAGGGGTTATAACATTGGGGTTCGCCTAGTAGATGAATTTCTCGCAAAATCAAATGTGTCGAGGTGTGTCGATTTCAAGGAAACAGCTGAAGTTATTGCTAAGGTTTTGTACTCCACCTTTTATTTTCAAGGATTTTGTGTTTTTTCTGCTAATGAGGATTATACATTTATATTAGCCGCTGATGCCCTGGATAACTAAATGGTAACATGCGTATGAATGGACTTGAACTTTTGAGAAAGAAATTCTTAGAATGGGCTGAAGACGACAAAATAATGAGTAATTTGAGGCTCAACGGTTGACTTGAGGAGTTCTTAGCTTTCTAATTCATGGCTAGGAAAACGAATGGAAATTGTACCAATTCTTGAGATGTTCTTGCTGTGAATAGCTCTTGTTGTGTAATTGTAAACCTCATATGTGATGATATCCACTAGGGGTTCGCTGTTCAGTAACTTGTTACAATAAACGCAACAAAAGCACTTGCAAGCATAAGAACACTAGTGACTCAAGATATCATAACCAGATAACCTTGACAGCAATCAACTTGTGTGAAGCTAAAAATAATTAGGATTCTAATATCTAAACTTGTTTTCTGATTTTTGATAATTCCAACTCCTGTTTGTTATCACATATGTAATGATGATGTATGTTATCGAATCTCCCTTGAACAGGTGGGATTCAAAATGTTCCTAGGGGTCACGGCCTCTGTCACTAACTGGGATGCAGAAGGGACAACGTGCAGTCTAATTCTGGAGGACAATCCTTTAGTGGACTTTGTTGAACTTCCTGATACGTGTCAAGGCCTTCACTACTGCAATATTTTAAGTGGGGTTGTAAGGGGAGCCTTAGAAATGGTGAGCTTTCTCTTCTCTATAAACTTTCTCCCTCTCATTCAAGTTCTCAATGCAGTTACGATTACAATCTCTCTTCCTTATTCAGGTTTCAATGAAAACTGAGGTGACATGGCTGCGCGACATGCTTTGTGGAGATGATGTGTTTGAGTTGCAATTGAAACTCGTGAAGCAAGTTCCTGAGGAATACCCGTATAAAGACGATGAGTAGAATGCTTCTAAGTGTATGTTGTCTACAATGCTTAGAACTTCACACTTCACTTGGATATTTATGCACGTCTTTCTTATATAGCCACCTCTAGCCAGTAATTTTTATGTTGAATGAGTATGTTAGCTGTTGGATATGGGGGTTTTTACTCTTGGACAAAGTAGAAAGCATAATTTTCATTGGCATGGGATGTGAGGATGGCTTGATTATGCAAATTACTCTACCTTTGTTACTCGTCCTATCTATTCTTTTAATATAGATTGGTCATGCATGTGGCTTTGTGTGAATAGTAAGAGGGATATCATCATATCCTGTAGAAACCTGTTCTAAACCCCGCTGGGCTTCAAGACTTATATTCCGGATAGGATAAATGTTTTCATGTTTATTCACCGCTCACTTGTGTTAATATTTTCCTCTTACTGTTACTCCTTGAGCTGGGATTTATTTAAATAATGAAATCAACTAAATTTAGAAAGAGGGAAGGGCTAAATTATGTTAATATTTTCCTCTTACTGTTGCTCTTTGAGCTGGGATTTATTTAAATTTTGCAATCAAGTAAATTTAGAAAGAGGGAAGGGCTAAAATTATCCCTCCATATTCTATGACTTATTGTATTCAAGTAAATAGAGCATTGGATTTTGTGTATTTTTTATAACCCTTCTCTCTTTTTGGTTTTAATATGCATATGTTCCTCAGCTCACATGTATCATTCCCTCAGTGTTGTTAGACTCTTCATCTTAACTGTGATTCATAATGTTTTGATTAACTTTATTGATTTTGAGGGTAATGTTGTCTTTTTTAATAGTTTATAAATGGTAAAGTAAGTTATGTGTGCTTAGGTGAAATGACTTTTTTTAAAATATAATCTATTGATAGATTATTTGTTTTGAAAATTTTGAGTGTGAATAGTGTGATGAAACTGCGTATGAGCGATGTTTAAGAATTAAGAGTATAGTATTTTATAGCTTAATTCGCATTTGTGTTGATTGCTCCGTAGAAGGGATTGTAGGTGAAAAAAATAAAATATTATTATTATTCTCTTAGGTAATGTTTGATCCGAGTTAAAATACATTTAATAAAATGGAGTAATGTGTAGTAATTTGTTTGGACTTTAGTAAAATGCTAAGTATTATCTAATAAATTAATATGAGAGTGAGAGGAGAAAAAAAAAGTTAATTGAAAAGTGATAATGCACAGTGGGTGTGATGACAAAGATTAAAAATGGTATAATGGGGATTGGTGGAGGAGGAGGTAAAATGTGTCTAAAGGGGCTTATAGAGAAGGATCAATGTTTAACTTGTGCTTGCAAGAGGTCAAATTCATGTCAATAACAGGATTCGAACTCCCACCCTGCAGTTACTAAATTCAGTTGAAAAGTTTTTCCTATGCCCTGTGGACTAATAGGATTTGCATGGGTAGAAGTGAGGATTTATTATACCTACAACTGAAATAATAAAACGAAAACAATAGCCTTAAGAAAGTATATTATTATTATTATTATTTGGGTAATTTATTATTTTGTTTATAAATAAAGTGAAAAGCATGTGATATGTGTTGGGTTTAGATGACAACTTGAAAATAATATGTGTTGAAATGTTAGTTGTTTTCTTTTTTTTTTTTAATATGAAAACAAATGCTTTTTGGTGGGTGAAGTGACTATATTGAATTCAGTACTTTAAAAAAAAAACACTATATTGAATCCATTTCATTTCTGGTACTTAGAAATTTCCTATCCTTGGATATAATTATCCTCTTCTTATTTTGGTTAGTTTTCCTTACTGTTTCTTTCTCTTTTCAACTTTTGCTACTGAAGTTAATTAGAAAAAGTAGTTAGCTTTTATCTGTTTAAGTACTCCCTATATCTCAAACAACAGTCTTTCAATTTTAGTCTTTGCAAAAGTTAAATAATGTAAAAACAAAATAAATTAATTTAACTATCAAGTCTTTGCAAAAGTAAAATTATGTTAGGGATAATTGAAAATAAAGTCACAACCTTTACTTTAATTGCGAATAAGTCTAAACCTTTAGAAATTTGTAAATAAGTACCTCATTTTAATGTTATTTTGCAAAAAGAACCACCGGGCAGCGGGAGGCCTGCCCGGTCACTAATCTGTCCGTAAGCCTCCCACTACCCATTGGTTCTTGTTGCAAAAAGACTTTAAAGTGAGGTACTTATTTTTAAATTTTTAAAGGTTTAGACTTATTTGCACCCAAAGGTTAGTAATTTATTTGCAATTAACCCATTATGTTAAAACAAAGAAGGTTAGATTTAACCAATAGTATTAATTTATTTAAGTGGGAATAAGAAAAGTAGATTTAAGATCTTATGAACTTATTAACCAATAGTATTAATTTACATGAGAATTTAAGTAAGTTAGATTGTCAAATTAATAAATAAAAGTGGAGGGTGATGTGTGTGAGAAGATATGAAGTACCTAAAAAATAGGTGAGATTTATATAATGAGTTACTTTAAATACGCACCCTTTCTATTGAATACACATCCTATTATTTAATAATTAAAAAATTATATTTTTAAAAAGTCTAAATTAACCTTAATTCATTAAATAAACACCCTTAATTTATTAAGTATACACCTGTTGAAAGTGATCAGCTATTAACAGTATTCATAATCGATCATACTTAACAACGAAAACCAAATTCTTGGTCAAATTCTTTCATCTCATGTTAACACAAAAAAGAAAACAGAAAATAAGAACGACCTCTAATGGCTTCAATAATCGTAGAATTGTGATACAAAGATTTTCCGAGAAGCAGCATACTAATAGACCTACACACTTCACTTAAAACATTATTTCTATCACCTCACTATACATTATTATGCCTCTTAATTCTCGTGCAAAAAGCAAATTTAAAGTTTGAAACGGGACGGAGGGAGTATTCTTTAATATTAAGTGGTATACCACTCTTTATTATAATGACATGTTCTCTTTATATTTTGAAAAAAAATTAATGAAAATATATATCATTTAAAACAAAATGATGTAATCTTACACACATTATGCGCTTGAGATACAAGAGACCAATTCTCTTATTTATTTATGATTATTTATGGGTAATTCTCTGGTGCACGGTGCACCGATTTTAGTATAGGCCATATTGATAATTACTTAATTTAAAAAAGTTAGTTATTGTTTAGAATTAATGATATAAGAATTGATTTTCTTAAAATCTAACAGATTTCTTAAATTTTAACGGATTAAATGTTACAGGTGCACCTACACACGCTACTAAGACTCTTTAGTTATTTATTGATTTATTTATTTTTTTATCAAATGTGAAGAATAAGAAAAAAACAGTGGAATCGAATTGAGTCGTCCACCCTAGAATTTACCTTAATTATTAAAAGCAAATAACGGGAAGTTCATTCCCTCCGCCCCCACATACACGGTTTCTCGATCATCATCCACTTTCCCTCCGTACACATGGCAGAGGACGGCAGCACCGCCTGTTGCCGTTGCTGCTGCAGCTTCATATTCACCTCCGGCCTCACCGCTCTCTTCATGTGGCTCAGTCCACGCACTTCCAAACCCATTTGCTACATCCAAGACTTCAAAATTCCCTCCCTCAAAACAACCGACAATTCCGCCGCCGCCAGAAACAACCACTCCATATTCCTCGATCTCAAGCTCCGAAACGGGATGAACGACAAGGGCGTCAATTACGCCGCCATTAACACCACCTACTTCTACCTCAACGATTCCAGACTTCCCGTCGCCAACTACACGCTGCCGGGGTTCTACCAGGGCCACAAGAAGACGGCCTACCGCAGCCGTGACGTGGGCGGCGGCGTTTGGCGCGGTCTCCAACGGGTCAACGGTCAAATTTAGAGTGCACTTGGACACGAGGGTGAAATTCAAGATTATGTTTTGGTACACCAAGCGGTATGGTTTGGTGGTGGGCGGCGATGTGGAGGTGGATGGCGGCGGGAATAAGGTGAAAAGGAAGCCGATCAAGTTGAAGTCTGGCGTAGCAGATCCCATTCCTGGGAGATATTGGGTGAGAGTGGGAACTGTAGCTTTATTCACTTTCTTGATTTTATGATTCTTGAAAATATTTTAGTATCATTATTTTCATAATTGTCAATTTTTTTTAGTTATCATTGTTAATATAGGAGGAGTCACACTCTTAGGAGACGGATATACGAGAGATGATCAGATGAATTGTGACATAGCTCGACGTTGTTAAAATATGGAGTACTTGTAGCTAAAATATGTTTTTTAATGATCTTAAAATCATTATTTAATGCATCTTTCATGTACTTTAAAACTTTAACAATAACTTTAACAATTCATAAAAATATTTTATTTATATAACAATCATTCTTCTATAAGCAGTCGCACACAAGCACCTTTTGAAAATAATATCTGAATCTTACAGAATTCATACACCTAGATGGAATATTTTACTACAATGCCGCTAACTACTGTTCTAATATAGTACATAGTATTCCAACTGAAGGCTATTCAAATCTAGATGAATATATATATGAAGAAGAGATCAGAGCTTCAATGTATTCTTCATTCTAAATTACAAAACTTCACATGGTATTACAGCATGAAAACATGTAGTTTCCACTTTTCACAACTCCTGGATACTCTCTCATGATGTCCTAATTTCATCTGTAAGGAGAGTTGGCACCCTGTGATTTCACCAGTGCATAATAAGCACTGTCTCTCATAGCCAGTAGATCAGAATGTGAACCTTGTTCCACCACCTTTCCATCTTTGATCACAGCAATCGAGTTCGATTTCTGTATGGTGGATAAACGATGAGCCACAACAATGCAGGTTCTACCGACCATCATCTTCTCTAGTGCTTCCTGAACCAAGCTCTCTGATACACTATCCAGAGCACTTGTTGCTTCGTCGAGCAGGAGGATCGAGGGGTTCTTCAAGATTGCACGCGCCAGCGCGATCCTCTGTTTCTGGCCCCCGGAGAGCTGCACCCCTCTTTCTCCACAGTATGTTTCATATCCATCTTTCATCCCACTGCATTCCATGCATAAATAAATGAAAACCATAGCTCATTTACTGCTTATTTTCGTATTCTATGACTAAAAGAACAGTAGATTGATTGCATACCTTATGAAGTCATGTGCATTTGCTAGCATTGCAGCCTTTATGATCTCTGATTCTCTTGCATTCTTCTTCCCGAAGGCGATGTTTTCGTGGATGGTGCCTGCAAAGAGAGTTGGCTCTTGGCTAACCAGTGCAATGTGTGATCTCAACGCTCTCAGATTGTAATCCTTTATATCTCTATCATCTATCCACACTGATCCATTAATGGGATCATAGAATCTTTCAATGAGAGAGATGATAGTTGATTTCCCTGAACCACTCTGGCCTACTAAAGCCACTGTGGTTCCTGCATTGATTTTAAGGCTGAGTCCCTTCAAGATGAGCTGATCGGGACGCGATGGATAAGCGAAGACCACCCTTTTAAGCTCCACGCGGCCCCTTATACCCTTCTTGGGTGTATCTGAGTCCCAAGAACTCTCTGGTTCAATCTCACTCCCTCTGTCGAGGATAGCGAAAACTGAACCAACTGCACTGCTTCCTCTAGATATATCATTGGTCATACTTCCTGCTTCTGCAATGGTGTATGCTGTAAATAGAAGAGCAAGAAACGCTTGGAAAAGTTTTTCAGGAGATATCAGTCCTTCTGATAAAAGCTTCCCACCATACCAATAAGCTAAAGCAGTTGAAGAAGCTTGAAAAAACTGTGAGCTAAAGAGGCCAACACCAGCAAACCAAGATTGTCTGATGCTTTCCTTCCTTGGCCCTTCTAGGGTGTCTTTGAATAGTGCCACGATCCGTTTTTGAGACGAAAAGGCTGTTATAGTTCTGTGGTTTATCACTGCTTCACTTGCTAGTTGGCTCCCCTCCTTCTGTGCTATCTGAGTTTTAGCTGACATTGACTTTGTTATAACACTCCTCAAGTAAAAGCTTCCAATGAGCAAGGGTTGAGCTGCCATCATCACGAGGGCGAGTCTCCACGTTAAGACGAGGCCCAGCGTGTAGGCGAACACAGCTCCAAACATCGCCTGAGCTAACAAAGACATGCGATCCCCAACAAGAGAACGAACCATGTTGGCTTCTGTTGACAGCCTTGCTGATATGGCTGCACTTGTGTTTTCTTCTCGATCAAACCATCCAATCTCGAAGGTCATCAGCTTCCCCAGAAGTATCTCCCGGACCCTTTTCGTCAGCCTCTCTCCCATCACTGCAAAATTGTAGTGTTGCAGGAGGTTGGTGAAGAAATTGAAGACTCCAAGGCCTAGAAACACTAGCGTGTAAACTCTTGCATGAGATGTAATGGTTGATTTGTCTTTTCTGAAGTAAACTGCTATTAGTCCTCCCACGCAGTACGCGTTGATCGGCTGAACAGCTCCGGATCCTATCGCTCCTAAGCAACCAAGCAAAGCTCTCCCCCACTCGGGCTCATTCATCTTCATCAACCGCCATTGTGATGGTGCATTGTGAGCTGGTTGCATTGCATCTTCGTCGTCTGAATCGTATTCAGCCTGGTACTGGACAGAGTAGGGTGCACTCATCGAGAATGCAGAGCTAAACAGGACCATAGAAGGAGTACGAGGACTAGATATCACACTCGCAGGGCTGGGAGGAGGAAGCATCCTCCGCGGCGTACTCCTCCCAGTGTGTGGAGTGGGATTAGTTGAGTGGTTAGTCTCAGCTATTGATAGCTGCAGCTCCACCATTCTGATGTACTCTCCGCCGTTGATCTGCATGAGCTCATCATGCGAACCGGATTCAACCACTTGCCCTGATTTGAGAACGTGTATGAGATTAGCTGCTCTGATGGTGGAGAGACGGTGTGCTATAACAATGGCGGTCCGTCCCTTAGACGCCTCGCCTATAGCCTTTTGAACTACGCGCTCCGACTCTGTATCAAGTGCACTTGTAGCCTCATCAAGAAGCAGTATCTTTGGATTCCTTATCAATGCTCTTGCTATGGCTATCCGTTGCTTTTGCCCCCCAGATAACTGCACCCCAAACTGGCCAACCTGAAATGTTTTTAAAGGTTTTAGTGTTGTGAATGATCTGTTACAACTTGATGTAGTATAGAACCGTTTCTTACTTTAGTTTCGTATGCATCCGGTAGCTTTGTTATGAAATCATGCGCGTTTGCAGTCGTTGCAGCTTGCACTACTTCGTCCATTGAAGCTCCTTCTTTTCCAAACAGTATGTTTTCATAGATTGATGTTGCAAAGAGAACTGGTTCTTGATTAACCAACCCCATCTGAGATCTCAGCCATTTGAGATGTAGCCTATTGATTTTGTATCCATCCAGTAAGATCTCACCTTCTACAGGATCATAGAATCTTTGAAGCAAAGAGACAATGGTGGACTTCCCCGAGCCACTACCTCCGACGAGCCCAACTGTTCTTCCAGCTGGAACAGTGAGCTCCAATCCTTGCAGGGCATTTGTGTCTGGTCTTGAAGGATAATTGAAATAGACACCTTTGAATTGAATCTCACCCCTCACGTATGACAGAGCTTTCCCCTTCTTGTCATCTGAATCAATGGATGGTTCGCGGTCGATCATCTCTGTGATCCGAATAGCTGCAGATTTTGCTTCGGTGATTGCAGTGAGATTTGGAAGGGCAGTCAGTATGTTTCTGCAAAGATCATTGCAAAAGAAAAGAAATACAGCATTAAGTTGGTTGGAAGTGTTGAAGATGTTGAGGATGTGAGGAGAGGAGAGGAGAAGAGATGAGTGATTAAACTCACAGTCCTGCCATGAGTACGTTGAATCCAGCAACGAATATATCTCCGCCCTTTTCGCCTTTCTTGCTGACGAGAAGTGATCCTACCCAAGCCTGGAAACCCCAGCTAATGTATATAATTCCCATGCTGCCCATCATCAACCCTCTTGCAAAGCCTTGCTTCACCCCGAGCTCCATTGTTGTTTGAAGTGCATTGCTGAACTTCTCGAGCGTTTGATGCTCTGCAACGTAGGAGTATAACGTTCTGATCGAAGAGATCGCCTGGTCTGCAATGGTTCCTGCGACCGCATAAGATTCAATCGTCTTCATGGCCACATCCATCATCATCTTTCCCAATCCAAGTGCAGGGATGATGAACAGTATGGTGAATGGTATGGCAGCAAGAGTGAGCCTCCATGATAGTGAGAATGCAAATATGAAGCAGAAGAAGAATGATCCCAAATAGGCAATGCAGTCAGGTATCTACACATCATTATATGATTGTACAACACTCTTTATTCAGACTATTTGCAATATATATGTGAGAAGTATTGATGAAGTATTTATCTATGTATACCTTTTCTCCTATAGTGGCTTGGATTGTATTTGAGTCGGATGAGATCGTCGTCACGACCTGAAACGTAGTCGACGAATCAGCTCCCTGCGAGTCGAAGAAGCCCACTTCTTGTTTAAGGACAGATTTGAGGTACTCCAATCTCATCCTAGAAGTCTGTCTCTCTGCTGTTCTTGCCCAACATAATCCCTCTGCAAAAACCATAGTCAAAGTTGATTTTCTTGAGTAGAAATTAGACCCTGATTCATCTGCTATGTTACGAAACACAACAACTGCTCAACAGTCGTTGCGTTTCATAACTTAGCAGAGGATTCATTACATACAAAACCACATGTACAAAGGTTGTTTGTAGAGCATGCCTATAAAAGCAGCCAGCCCAACTCCGATTGCAACGTAGAACAGCCTGCGCGAGTACTGCAGCATTGAACCGACATCAAAATCAACACAGCTTCATTTCATTAAAGAAACATAAGAAATCAACAGTCTGAGGTACCTTGTCTACTGTATGCATAGAGATCCCAGTGTTGAGGTTTCCATACTCATTGATCACATTACTTAGAACAAACATGGTGAGAGGGATCTGCAGACCATCTCCAATGCTGCCTAAAGTCCCAAAGAACATGAGCATCTTGTCGACTCTGTCGGCATACCGAAAAATGCCGTTGTCTTTTTTTCCCATTTTCTTGAAGAGGGATGGATGGACGGATGGATCAACCAAGTTCTGAAGGAGGAATATTTACAGGTGATTCAAGAACCAGTAATATCTCTCTCTGAATTCTTTGTTTTATGTACAAGTTCTTGTCAGTTAACATTCTGCAGGCCTTGTTTGTCAATATTAAAATGAAGGGATCCAATGATTTTTAGTTTATCAGCCGGCTGTTTGTTATTACTAGCTAGTTGTTTTGCTATGTTGAACAATTACAACTGTTTTCTGTGTGTGTTTCTCTCTCTACCTTTCTCTCTCTAAGAAACAGACAAGATGTGCTTGTAGTTCACTTTGTGAGTGTTATGAGAGTGCAGCAATGTTTTAATTTCTTGCTTATTTTTATATAGGTCTGATTACTATAGGGAATATTGTGGAAGAATAATCTAGGAAATAGAAGATGGCCAACAAACTCACTAGAGTATTACATATATAAATGAAATAATTGAGAAATCCAAGTAATTCATCTCGAAGCTTAATTATTTTCTCATCTCGTAACTAATTGCCTTTTATTGAAACTACATATTTCATTGGGTTATTCGTAAAATGTGTGAAAATGATTCTAAAGAATATAAAATTTTGTACTCACTCTCCACCTAAAATGTCTCTTTTTTCCATTTCGTTCGTCTCACTCAAAAAGTCCACTTTTCTATTTTACACATATGAAACTCACACTCATCTACTAATACAATTAAAATATGGGATCTACACTCCCACTAATACAACTACTCACTACACATTAAATAATAATACTCCTTAATCCACGTGTCAAAAAGAAAAACTACCCTTACCGAAGGGAGTATGATTGTGTATCATTGAAGTTATTTTTGTGCTAAAAAGCAAAAACTACCCTTACCGGATAGAATATGATTGTGTATATTGATGCTATTTTTGTGTTTGAAGCAATAGATGGGTGAGGCTTTTGTTTTAATTGCTATGTTTTTAGCAAAGATCGTTTCTAAAGAAAGAGAAGTATCCTTCATAGAAAGTATCCAAATAATTGAGTTCAACACGCTTAATGCCAAGTATAGATTATTTTAATAAACACTGAAAACAACTTTTGGGAGGCAATTTTTATCTTTTCTTGAAGTGATATGCTTTCATTTTATTGGGCAATAGCGGATTTGAAATTTCTGTGTTTTGTTCGAAAAAATATCCTATGTTATCATCTTATATGCATAAACAATAATAATCATATAGTATTTTTTAGGAAAAAGGAATTATATTTCATTCGGGCATGAGTCTTGCCCTTTCTAAAAGAACCAAGTCTACAATGTATCAACAAAATAGTGATTCGGATCAACTACGATCATATCAAAAACAACAATATTAAATTTCTTCTAAACAATAACAAGGATCTGCAGCCCAATCATTATAATCAATGTCTCTTTTGAACCCGTTCCTTCTCCAAACCCACCAAAACCGAACATGTGATTTGATCTCCTCAAGCATTTTCTCTTCGTTCCATTCACTCTCCCCAAACATTACTTTGTTTCTACTTCTCTATAAAGACCAAATAATGCATATCCATATGTCTATCACTAGCTTCCGTCTTACTTTATTTTGGAATAAATTCCTGAATAGAAGTAGCGTACCTGATGGATTGTTTGGGATTAGGGAATGCTTCCCAACCCAGTTCAAGCACTATCTCCATATTCTTTGTGACATTGGACATTCGCAAAATCTATGTTCCACCGTTTCTTCTTTTTCTCCACAAATAGAACATGTAGTGGTGCTGAATGGTGGAAGACTTTCTCTTTTTTTTCAACTCCATAGATGTCGGGATTTTTCCTTTCACAACTCTCCATGCTAGGATTTTTCATTTTTGTGTCCGCTTTGCTCTTCCAGATTCTCCTGTACAGCTTCTGTTGAGGCTCCTCAATTGGTTCTTTTCTTTCTTCCAAGCATGCATATGCACTTTTGACGTCGTATATTTCATGCTTGCTTGCTTCCCATCTCCAATAGTCCTTCCCTTCCTCTATTTTGTACTTGCATAAAAGTTCCAGTAATTCGTTTTGAGAGTTAGATTCTCACTCTCTCAACTCTCTTCTCCATTCACACTTCCATTTCCATTTTCCCCCCTCCCATGCCCCCATTTCACTAACTCTGTAATCCTGACCTACACTCAACTCAAACAACTTCTTAAACCTCTTTTTAAGAGGCTCATTCCCCACCCAACTTTCATCCCAGAAACTCGTGTGAGCCCCATTTACTATCATTTTCCTACATTTTTCTGCAAACCACTCTCCTTTACTATCTTCTAAACATGACAGTACCCCTCCCAACCAACCTTTCCCTCTTTGCCTAAACATGGATCCCAACCCCAATTCCCTAGCACTCACACTCCTTTGTCTAGCTATAGTTATTTTAACCCATAACCTCTCATTTCCCTCCAACGCTTTCCATGCCCATTTCCCCATCAGACTCTTGTTATAGTCTACAATATCCTTCACCCCCAACCCTCCCTACTCTTTAGCCCTAGTGATATCACCCCACCTAATCCAATTAAAATTTTTTGCACTCTCATGTCCACTCCAAAGGAATTTTCGCTGCATAGCAGCAATATTTTTCAACACACACAAAGGCGCCTTAAAAATCGACAGAGCATACGTCGGAATCGTACTAAGGACTGAGTTTAACAGTATCATTCGGCCCCCTATAGACATCTTAGAGCTTTCCCATTTTTGAATTCTACCTCTGATTTTTTCCACCACGTATCTCCACTCACTTTCTTTTTTGTGCGGACAGCCCACATAAGTGCCCAAGTACTTTATAGGAAGGCTGTCAATGTTGCAACCCAGAATGTTAGCCATGTCTAGTAACATACCCTCCTCTACATTTATACCAGTCAACGAGCTTTTTCCACGTTGATTTTAAGCCATGATAGCCATTCAAGTAGGATCAGAAATCTTTTGAGGAATAAAGCATTTTTCATCAAAGCTTTCCCGAAGAAAATTGTGTCATCCGTAAATTGCAAATAAGACTCTTTCAATTTTTCCTCTCCAATTTCAACTGATTCGAAGAGGCCACTCGTTTTTGCCTTTCGCATTAAAATGCTTATACACTCTGCAGCAAGAATGAATAGGAATGGGGATAGGGGGTCCCCCCTGTCTTAGCCCTCTCTCCAATCCAAAATCTCCAGACGGGCTTTCATTTACTAAAACTGAAGCGTGAGCAGATTTAACGCAGGCTATAATCCATCTAATCCATTTTTTTTCAAATTTAAATGCAACCATTATGTCTTCCAAGAATTGGTACTCAACAAAGTCATAAGCCTTTGCGAAATCTATTTTGTAACAAATAATGTTTTTCTTCCTCTCCTTCGCCTCTTCCACTATACCTTGCAAAGACACAATGCATTCAGTAATGTGTTGTCCTCCTATGAAAGCGAACTGCTCCTCCGAGATTACTGATGACGGAACCTTGCTAAGTCTTTTGGCTAGTATTTTTGAAAGGATTTTGTATGGGCCTCCAATCAAAGATATATGTCTGTTCTTTAATCCCAGTCGAGCCTTCTGACTTTTGAATAAGCGTAATGAAGGAATTATTCAAGCCCTTCGGCATTATTCCAGAATCGTGAAATTCCTTCAAGAACCTCATAAAGTCTTCTCTGATACTGCTCCAGCAATCTCTCAATATTGCTAAGTTCATCCCATCCGGCCCTAGACTCTTAGTTTCATCACAAGAATTCAACACATCTATCACCTCCTCTTCTGTGAAAGATCTTATCAGACTGTTGTTCTCCTCCTCTGAGATGAATCTCGACACAAGATTTTCATTCAGTTTCGGCCTTTTCCAATCTATCTTCTTAAAGTGGTTTTTGAACGACTCATGCACTTCTTTTTTTATCATATCCACATCTTGTATCCACTCATCATTGATGTACAACCCCCTAATCTCATTGGCCTTCTTCCTACCATTAATGATTCTATGAAATACCGCTGTGTTCAAATCTCCATTGACGACCCAGTTCCTTTTTGCCTTCTGATTTAGATTCCTTTTTGCCGTTGTGTTCAAATCTCCATTAACTAAGGTGCTTGGTTTGGTAATGAGTGAGTGGAATTAAGATATACTGATTAAGGTTGTTGATGCTTTAACTGGGAATCAAAAAATTTTAATTATTTCTATCGATTCAATAACTACTCCATCACTTTCAATCTCATTGTGATTCACATCTTTAACGATACTCATAGTCATTCTAATCGAAGAATTCGAACTAAGCGGCACCTAAGTATATAAAAATAACTTATATTTTTTTCCTTCCTTTCTTTTTCCTCATTTCGAATCAAAATAGAATAGTTGAGTAAATCAAAAATACAAAGGAGATTCATGGCTAAGAGGAAAGATGCGCGGGTAATCGTTGTTTTATTCCAAAAAAAGAAATATCACATCAAGCCCCACCCCTAAAAATTCATCTTAATTACAAGTTCACCACACCCACTTAACACGCATAACATACTTTATAATTTATTTATTACTTAAAATACCACAATACTCCTAAAAAGTCAATAACGCTAGTCAAAAAATAATTTTTCTTAAACTCTGTGCCTACAGTAACTAAGACAATGAATTTGAGATGTAGGGAGTACTACTTAATTCACATTTAATACCTATCATTATTATAAGATACATATTCTTTAAAAAAATTACTCATAGATACTAAAAGATAAGATCAACAACTCAAGTATTACGATTGTTTTACTACATATAACATAAATTTGCTGCATATAATATCAATAGTGGCATATGGAGCATTCTTTTTAAGAATGGAGTAGAAATCCTAGAATTTATGATTGAATGATTATCAATCTGTGAGCAATACGTGGACAATAGAAGGATGTAAACGTGCAAGGATTATAGATTTTCTTCTGCATTCGAATCGTTCATATAATTCCATCTACAAGCATCTCATGTAATTACCGCATAAAATGGTTTATAGATAAAAGAAATAGACAAAGTGCATAAACAAGTTTATGGAGTACATAAAATGACATTAAGTGCAGAGAACAATTGAAGTTTGGGATCCCATATAAAGATTCCAAGTATAATCAAAAGCCAACGTAGTGTGTGTTCTTGACACTCAAGAAAGCTATATATCTAACACTGCCCTATTTTTTTCGATGCAGATGCCACCATCCACAAGTGGGGACCCCATTTTAAGTCGGGATTGACCCCACAGTTGTCGATCGCACCTACGAGTTTCGAATTTGAGACGAATTTCACCCTAAGGTACTACAGGTCCTCACCGCTAGATCAATCTTGCGGGAGTTGAAATGTTCTCCATTCAAATACGAGTTGAGCATAATGGCATCAACAGAGGAAAGATTTCCCAATTTCCCACCTTATTATTATCGAAAACAGGCAAACATTATCTTGGAAGCACCCTTTCTTCAAGTTAAAAGTTAACACATATCCTTCATACCCCAAATAAGCCACATCTTTGTTCCACGGATGAAGTGCTAACACGAAGAGAGGGCTGTGCGTCGAAAGCACGCTGCGTACGACACCAAACGCCTCGATTTCCGCCTCTTTCGCCTCCTGTTCCACCCTCCATTCCCCTGTCTTGTGGTCCTCCAGCACCCACATTTTCCATCCAGGGAAACGCCATTCTTCCATAGAGATTCCCCTCATCTCCAATTTGTACAACCTTTCGCATGAGACGCCCAAAACGGAGTTCATTCCGTGCGAGTAATAGACCTTTTCGGGTATTTGGACAAGCCAGGAGTGATCAGAGGAAGGATCATAGGCCAAAAGAGTCTTCTTTTGATTGCAACTCCAATAAAGAACCCTTCTGCATGCAATGCATGGCGCCCTTTCGTCGAACTCCACGTTGGAATCGACGTTACTCTGGTTTATGTCCCTCCATTCCCCTTCATCAGAACAGAACATCTCAAGATCAACAGCATTTTCATCATCCTTAACAAGTCTAACAATGGTGTAGCTTGTGATCATCATCCCATCTCTAACAGAGGAGATCAACCCTGCATAGCCACAGCTTCTTCTGCTCCCACGTGTTGGGATCCTCACACACTGCCTTGTGAAGGGATTCGACATGAAGTAAGACGATTCGGATCGATACAGAACCAAGTCGTTGCTCGTTGCTTCGACTCGGAGACGAGGGAGAGATGGAAGGAAGGATGGGAGATGAGAGACTGGAAGGTGTTGGAAACACATCTGAATCTGAAGAGTGATCTGAATGGGAGTTTGAGAAGAATTTCGAGCAGCATTTCTTGGGGAAGTTGACAGCATTTGTCATCCATTTGATTTATTGCAATCATGAATGAGTTGTCATTAATTCATTTATAATTCTGCATGAATTCACAGATCTGATCAGTGTGATATCATGCAGACATGTCTCCTTTATTTTCTCCAAATTGTTTGGTTCTCAGTTTTTTGTTGACGGGGATTAAACTAAGGATTATTCTATGGCGCATCAGCAGATTTATAAGGTAAAATAGAGGGGATAGTGAATAGTTATTAATATTTTTTTAATTATTTTATTTTTATTAAGTGATGAGAATTATACAGAAAATTGATTCAACAACTATAATTATTCAGTGCATCGTAGTTAAACTCTTAAATTAAATGCTTCGAAAAATATTAGTATATTGATGACAAAATATGTTAGTGCACCACCTTAAAAACATACACATCTATTAATAAATAAATAAATTATAAATATATATATTACTGTAATAAATTAAAGCATATATACACTATTACCGAATTTATTGTTAATTGTTTTAATAAACAACTGAATATAAAAAAAAAAAAAAAAACAAAGACTGTAAATTGTCTTATAAACATCTTCTTATAAAAATCTTTCCATAAAATGATAAAAATGATAAGAAGTGATACCAGTAAAAGTGATACTTAATTAGTACAAGGAAATTAATTATTGATTTAGATGTGCTTCATTCGTTCTATTTTATCTAGTTGCATTTCATAGTTTGTTTGTGTTGTAGAATGAGAATCGTTGACAAAAAAGGAAATACTCCATTATTTTATACAATATAATTTTAATTTTAAAATTATCATTCTTCCCATACATCTGGCATACTTATATAGGCAAATGAAATAAAATGAAATACTATATATATATATATATATATATATATATATATATATATATATAATATACAGACAATTGAAATACTACACGAAAAAAAAATAGAGCAAAGAAAAAAAAATTAGAAAGAAAAAAATAAATTAATTGGCATAGCATAATTATACAGACAAATAATAAAATGAAATACTATATGGACAAAAAAAAAGAGCAAAGAACAAAAAAAAAATTAGAAAGAAAAAAATAAATAAATTGGCATAGCATAATTATACAGACAAATAATAAAATGAAACACTATATAATAAAAAAATATTTAGAAAGAAAAAAACAATAAATTGGCAAAACGGGGCATTCCGAGAATTGAACTCGGGACCTCTCGCACCCTAAGCGAGAATCATGCCACTAGACCAAATGCCCTTTTTGCTCCTACTTTTAAATGTAATATATATTCCAAAATTCGTTGCAATTTACATTTATTTAACCCAATACATTTTTACACCAACATGAAAAAAAACAATCAATAAAAATTTATCTTAAAAAATTTCACATAATTTTATATTTTTTTAATACTTAAAATTTAAAATACTACTTTATCCCTTAAAATTAATAAAATAAATTTCCTTAAATAAAATGGTAACTAAAACACCGTCGTCACGAATGGAATAATATTTTATTCTTTTCTAATTTCTTGATAAGAAAAGGAGGGGGGGGGGGGTGAACAATGTTTGAGAAATAAAGTATTAATGGGCTAAGGAAGTAACGTGATTATTATAGTATAACATAGTAAAATAACTAAAATACTGTTGTGAATAGAATAATTGGTTTTTGCACACCAATTATTCATATGTAATTATTAATTTTAATAGTGTAGATTTTCTCACACATAATACATAGTATAGTTTAATTATATTAATTTCATGCCACCTTAGGCCTATATGTATTATTCGTTTTAGAAATGAAGTATTATTCACCGTTATTATTAACTATGCTATATTCAATATATAATAACATTTTAAGGGTATTTTATGAGGGGTGAAATATGAATAATATTGATGATTTAGTAAGAATTTTTTTTATTTTATTAAAAAGTTAAGAATATAAGTTTTTTATTTTTATAATAAAAAATAAGACATTTAATATAAAAAAGGAACAACTTTTGAATCCGTCGTTAGAATTGCAAGGTTAGTTCAGTGCACGTAAGTTTTATCCATTTAGACTCCGGAGAGTGAGAATAGGAGCATGATTACCGATGGCGAAGACTAGGACTACACAATTTAAAGCCTAATAATCATTGTCGGGGCTAAAAGCTCGGTTACAAATTGGCGAAACAGTCCTCTAATATTTCTCCTTTGGTTTCTTTCATGATTTCCTTCTCAATTCGTAGATTTGCCAATCTTTGATGTGATTGCAGTAGTTTAGGGTTAAACTGAGCTAGCTATACCCTACGTACATTCATTTGATTATGTTACAGAATTCTTTTGATGTGCTTTAAAAAAAATAAAATCAAAGGCTCAATTGTTAAATGTAAAGGGCCTGATTGAATGAACAAAAAACATTGAGGGCTAATTTGATCCTTTGAAATTAGATGGAGGGCTTATCCGATACTTTGCTCGTTAGAATATGTACTTATATGAGAAACACAATAGATATTATTAAATTATACTCTCTCTGTCTGTTTAAAAAAGACTCGTTTTTTCATTTTGGGTGACCAATCTAAGATTCTCATTTTCTTTAAAAAAGACTTGTTTTTTTTTCATTTTGGACGTCTAATCTAATGTTCTCATTTCCTTTATAAAAAACTTTTTTTTTTCATTTTGGATGTCCATGCATGAGAAAAGGGCACGGGAAGGGCACGGGATGTTCTGTGACACGTTTGTGTGATATCTTCTGTAACACCTGCTTATATAATGACACATGTAGGGGTGAATAAATTCAATCCCTTGCCCCCAAGGGTTGACTGGTTGACTTAGGTATAATTTCCCTTCTCTCTCTTACATGTCACCCATCCAACTGAGTGTCACAAGAAATGTCACATCAAAATATAACAGAAGATCCAGATGAAAGGTGACGGAGAAAAGTAGATAAGGAGATTGGTTGGGACTTGGGTCTATCTATGAATTCAGTTATTTGTTTGCATAAATGTAGGTGACGAAGATGAATTGTAAATAAGATATACTATATGTACGGAATGAAGAAAATTGGGCATGAGATATTGAAGGAAATTAGTTTTGTTTGGAAGCTATATATAACTTATAAGTGGGTCCCTCTAGTGTTTCTGTATCTCAAAGTTGTTATTTGTTAATCATCTGAAAGATGGAAAGGGCCGTCGTGGAAAACCCCGCCGCCGGTGGGGTAGTGAATGCTGCCGGCGCCGGCGACGTGGCTCGCCTGAACATTTATTTCAGCTGCTACTGTGATTTGAATGGTTGTGCTGCAATCATTTGTGTGGCTGCAGCCTTTATCGTTTTCATCTTTGCTGCTGCATGGATTGGACTTGATCTTCTTTTACCAACTCGTTCATGATTTCTTTTACTTCGTTTTTATTCATTTATTAATTTCAATGTTTGAATCTACTCTTTAACTCATCATGGTGGTGATTTACTCACTGTTGTAATTCTCTGTTTCTAAGATAATTGTTCTGAGATTTTTTTGTTCAAAGTTTGCAATTTAGTCACATAAGACTTATTTCTAACCCGGTGGAGGTGGGTTAGCTTACCTAGCCACTGGGCTCCCACTAAGATGATTAGAGAAACCAGGTTTGATTCTCAATAAGGGAAATTATGATGGAACTAGAGAGTTATATGGAGACTTGGTGAACTATTACTAACTATACTAACAATTAACTTTGCCTAATAATAAAAAATATATATATATATATATATATATATATATTTTTTTGTATTTTTGTATGCTTCTTGTTTGATTGATCTGCCATAGATTTAATTTTAATCATTGTTACAATCATTGTATTTCTTCCTCTGTTATGGTATACGACTCATTCATTTCTTTTTGTTTTTCGTTATAACTCTCCGCATTTTTGTAGCATTTTTTTTGTTGTTGTTGCGCATGGAATGGCTGTGAAGCGGATAAGATAGAGTTAAATTTTTAATAAAAATGGTAACAAATTTAAAAAATATAAAATGATCTTACGGTGAAAAGATTTCTAGACCATTTATTTTCAACTTCGTAGTTCAACGAAATGACTCTAGTAGGTCATTGGATAAAAACTTCGAATTAGTAAACTTGCAACATCAATTCTAATAAAGAACTTAAACCCTGAAGCAAAATCAAAATAAAAACAATATATCTAACTACTAATCTATGATGTATATAATAAGGGTCATATGATTCAAAAATATTTTAAATAATATGTATATATTTAAATAATGTAAATATTTAAAAATACCAAGATTAGAATACCAAATTTTCATAAAACAATTACTTAATATAAGATATTAAATGCAAGATTAATTTTAGTACAAGATAGGATGATAATAAGTAGGATAATAATCCACTTGAAATACATCAAACAATAAACCCTACGTACTACAATTTTTTCTTCCACCATTTTTCAAAATAGGGGCTTTGGAAACCTTAAAGTATTGGGCAAAGAATTTAAATAAGTCCAATTTTATAAAAACATTCAGTCCAATTTTTGTAAAAAGTTCAATTAAGAAGCCGCTTTATTCAAAATTTATAATCGTAATAGTAATGGTAAGAAGAGTCATTATTATGAGTAGTCAAAAGCTCCTGCGCCTCGGGGACACGGTCCTTGTCCCCATGTGAATACAACTTTTCCCCTCCCTTTATGTATTGCTAGAGAGTTTAAATTGTAAAGAGCCACGGATCTAAATCCGTGTGCCCAGCGCACAATAGACTCACTGTTATGAGTACTGATAATAAGACTGAAATTACTTAAAGGGATGATATTAGGCATTGAATAAATAAAAATAATGGAGTATTTCAAAATTTCCTTTCCTTTTATCAAGCATAAAGATGGAAAATCAATATCACTTTCATTTTCAATATTATTACCCCCGCGGACCCTAATCAACCGGCACTGAATAAATTGTTGAAAAAAGTCAAACTCATGCTTTCAAGCCCACCTAGATTGTTTAATTATGGGCCTAGATTTTGGATAAGCCCAATTAAATTAGATATTAGATAAGCCTAAATTAAGCAGAAGTCAAGAAACCCGCGAAAATAAATAAATTCTGGTGACCTAATTTGAAGTCTCAAAGCACCACCGCCATACTCCGCCGCGGCCATTTTTTCCGACCACGGGCCTTTTAGCCACCAACATTCACCTTCCGCTTTCATCCCCATCTCCCTTTCTTTGGATATCTCGGTGTACTGTTGTATTTAAAGAAACTTTAAGTCAAGCTGAATTCTCTCGTTGAAGCTCTACCAGACGAGGGCTGTTCTCTGTCCGCTTCTTTGGAGTGTTCGTGCTACATATACAATATTATTAGCTATCATGTATTGCAATTTATCTATTTCCTCTTTCAATTGATTCTACTTTATCAGCTAAATTTTGAATTGACTTTGATGTTACTGTATTTGTCCTGCAAGGTCACGAATTTGTGTAAAAAACTTGCCCAAGTATGTAGCAGAGGATAGTCTCAGAGATTTCTTCTCCCAGAAAGGGGAAGTTACCGATGCCAAGCTTATGCGCACCAAGTAATACACCCCCTCCCCCAACTTTTTTTTTTTTTAAATCTTGAAATATTGTTTGTCATTATAATATTTCGTTTGTTTGGACTCTATTTGAAGTAATTGTCATGGAAAATTGGTTCAGGGATGGCAAGAGCAGGCAATTTGGGTTTGTGGGATTTAGGACTGAGCAAGAAGCTGACGAAGCCATTAAATATTTCAACAAGTCATTCATGGATACCAGCAGAGTTACTTGTGAGGTCTGTGTTATATTACTGCTTGAATCTCTTGCAGTACATATTTTAATTTTGAAGCTTCTTAATTTTTTATTTTACTGAGATATGGAGATAATGGTGAGATTGAGAGATGAGAAAGAGTCAAAAGGCACTGCTACTGTCCTACGCAGTCATACAATTATTCAAACACATCTGTTGTTATTCTATCCCGTCTTATAGGGACATGTGCTCACTTACCATTTTATGCTTTAATCCTGTGACATATCTTATAATTACACAGAGCACACACTAGATTATGAAAGTGGCAGAGTAGTGAATTCATCACAATATGACTAGTCTCTTTAGTTTGTGGTATGCTGAATAGGATCCGGTAACATTTGCCATCGTTACTTTACTACTATTTAACAATGCTAGAGTGCTTGCCTCTTGCTTGGTTACCCAAGGAGACTAAAAACTTATTTGATATTTTTTTCCTATCAATGTCACATGCAGTAACCTTTCTTTGTTCATAGCCAGATTGCTCGGAAGGTTGGAGATCCCAATATGCCACGCCCTTGGAGTCAGCACTCATTGAAGAAAAAAGAGAATTCCTCAGAAGAGGAGAAGAGATTTTCCGTTGAAAAAATTTCTAAAGCCGTAGTCCAAGAAAGGAATAGTAAAAAGAATAAAAAGGATGATGAGAGTGACGATCCTTTATTTCAAGAGTTTCTTGAGGTCATGCAGCATCGCAGCAAGTCAAAAATGTGGGCAAATGATACGGTTTCTGCAGTCTCTCTTGAGCCAAGTAATGCAGTGCCGGGTAACAAATTTCAGATGAAAAGGGGACAAAAAGAGGAACTGGATGGAGATCTTAATGGAGAAGTAAATGCTAAATTAGAGAAAGTGGATGCGGATCAACCAAGTACTTTGGTTCATGATGAAGTTTTATCTGATCTAGATTACTTCAGGAGCAGAATTAAAAAGGAATGGTCAGATTTAGATAGTAGTGAGGATGAGGATACCAGATTTAACAGTGATGGCAGTGATGCTAGTGACCCTCAGAGCAAGAGTAACCATGATCCTGTTAAGACACTTGAGCCTGATGTATCTGAAGAGGAGGCTGAAGATGGATGTGGAGAGAATAAATTTAATGACACAGCTGACCCATTGTCATGTCTGGAAAAAAAGGATGAACTTTTGGAATCTGGCCGTCTCTTCATTCGCAATCTCCCCTACACCGCCACGTAATTACCATCTCTCTCTTTCTCTCTGTCCATGCATGGATGTGCTTGCTGCAAACACAAAGAATGCACATATTTATGCATTAAACCACTATGAATGACATTTACATCAAATAGTAAAATCTTTTATTCCTAACTCAGTCAATTTACGATATTTATAAACACTAATTGAAAATTATTATACAAATCTTTTTGATATTTGCTATTTGGGCCCACACATTTAAATTTGTGAATTTAGTTTGGTCAATTTGGTGCACTGTTTGGCCAATTTGTGAGATGAGTGCGAAATTTTGTATTAGATGTCATTCTTAAAGTCCTATTGTATAATGTTGAAAATATAAAAAACTAGTTAAGGTTACTTTGCGCCTCCAATGCAGCAATGCCATTGCACATGTCACCTAATTTTCCTCTCATTTCACAAATTGACCAAAGTTGCATCCAGTTATTGAAATCAATCTTACAGTTTTATTTAAAAGAAATGTTCATATGGCAAAGTCTTGATCAGCTCTGGATATTTTTGGTTATTATGCTGGCTGCTGTACTGCTGGAGTAAGCTTGATGCATAAGATAAGATCCCCGCACCCACCAATAAAAAAAATTAGGGCCCAATAGAAAAATAGGGTCCTGAACTATAAAACATATTCTTAATCATAGCATATATAAGATGCTTTTTATTTTACAACTCTTATATCTCAACTCAAATCATCTAAAGTATACCCAAACCTTGACAGCTGAATTACTGAATCCCCTCTTTCTTTGAAAAATAATAATCAAGGGAAGCAACTCACATTAGGGAATTTTTTTTTTCTAGTACAATTTTTGTTTTTAGTTTTATTTTTGGTAAATATAGGAGTATTTTATCAGTGGCTGAAAATACATATAATAATATAAAAAAATTAACCTTTATAATAATTATGCAAATTTACCACGTTACACCTCATAAAAATCTTACTCTTGTTCCCCAGCTTTCTTCTTTTAAATCATTTTTGTCACTTTCATTTCACTGAATGTTGTTGATTTACACAGTGAGGAGGAACTAGAAGCACACTTCAGCACCTTTGGTACCATAAATCAGGTCCACATTGTCATTGACAAAGAAACAAGACGCTCCAAGGGAATTGCTTATGTCCTTTTTGCTCTACCAGAAGCTGCTGCTAGGTACTTTTTTTTGTTGCTAAATCACCTCATTCGTTGTTTATACATTGGGCTTAAAATCCACTGGAATTACGTAAGGGAATGTTTGCTTGTGATTTATGTAGGGTTTTGAAACTGGTCTTCAAAATTCAGTGGATTTTGAAAACCAAATGAATAGTAATAATCAGTATGTAAGAGGTCAATGATGATGTGTCTAAGAGAGTTTTAATTAATATATACAGGCTGGGGTGGGTGGAGATTAATGGAGTTTATAAGTATTGTCAGGGGGTGGTTTTTAAAAACCGGATTTTAAAATCCATAACTAGAGCAAATCAGGATTTCAAAATCTAAAACCGGTTTTTAGATCTGCAAACGTACATCTGAAGTCTTAAGCTTTGAATCTGTTCAGGTCTGAATGATATGGTTTCCGGTGTTCAATTTTGTAATTTTAATCTGTGTTTTGAATAATCAATTCAATTCTTTGTTTATTTGAACCTCATTCTACATTTGTACTTCTTAATACATATTTGCTTTTGTTTGAAGTGTTCCCTTTTCATTTTTTCTGATGCAATATAATTTTAAATAGATTGTCTTTCCTGTCTTCATAGTGGTACTTGCCTTAGTTTGTGCTTCCTGAGTTACTTTATCTCTTCCTGACATTCGATTCATTTCCCAGCAACTGTGTTACCAGTTTTTTTTGCTTAATTTATGAGTCTAAGGTAGAAATTTAGTCACAACTCAATGGTGGTTTGTTTTACACCTTTTGTACCTTTACAAGTTTCGCACTTCCGCATTTGTTTTCCCATTACAATTTTTGCAGCCCAAAAATAGTAAAAGCACATAAAATGACCTCTCAATACACTTTATCTTGAAAATATCATTCTCACCTAACTTGCTTTTTACATTATTTATATCCAATAAAGTCATTTAACAAGTCAAATAGTCAATAAAGTGAGTAATATGTCATGGAGTTTGCGCTACTATCAAAATTGTGATATTACCTGTTTTTCTTACAGGGCTTTAGAAGAGATGGACAATTCTATTTTCCAGGGAAGATTGTTACATGTAATGCCTGCAAAACAAAAGGAACTTTCTCATGTGCAAGAGTATGCCTAAATTCTAAAGTTCCACGACATATCACAATATGTTAATTTTTGGAAGTTATGTTTGCGCAAGATGATTATCTTTATGATGAATCTCACTCTACAGGACCAACAATTCTGAAAAATCATCTTCAAAAACATTTAAGCAACAAAGAAATGCTGAGAAGAAGGCGTCAGAAGCAGCTGGAAACACACGTGCATGGAATAGTTTATTTATGCGCACTGATACAGTAAGTTTGAAAAATTCTTTAAGATATAGGTCCTCTACGGGCATGGAAAAACCAGGTTCCTTGTGTATGATTAGTTACACCAGTGTGCATTTTAAAAACAGTGATATGAGTTCTTTTACGAATTTGAGCCATGAAATATTTCCCTTCTCTGAAAACTACCTCCTCAAAGTAACTTTGTGAGAAAATTCCCCAAGTTTGAGATGATATATCCTTCCTTCTCCAAAACTTCATCCTCTAAATGACTATGAAACTGGTTGCAATATATTAATATTCTCTTCTTCCTTTGGCAAATAATATGTCAATACCTGTTTATAAAATGCTATATTTGAGATTTAACTTCTTGAAATACTTAGTTTCTGATCTTTTCTTCGGACCTTCAATTAAAGGTTTTTGAGAATATTGCACGAAAATTTGGCGTCAATAAGAGCGAACTTCTAGATAGAGAATCTGATGATCTTGCTGTAAGAATTGCATTGGGGGAGACTCAAGTGATTGCTGAGACTAAAAAAGCTCTCTCAAGTGCTGGGGTTAACGTATCCTCATTGGAGGAGTTTGCTTCTGGTAAAAGTGATGGTCTTAAGAGAAGCAACCATGTTATTTTAGTGAAGAACATACCTTATGGTTCATCTGAAAGTGAATTATCAAATATGTTTGGAAAGTTTGGCAGCTTGGACAAAATAATTTTGCCTCCTACCAAAACCTTGGCTTTGGTATGGTTTCTTTTCTTTGATTTTCTGTTTTATCTGTTATCAGTAGATACTTCAATTCATTGAGAATTTCATTTAAAACTGTAACTTCTGTGATTCATTAGTGATTTTATGTGCACTGCCCTTCATTCTTTTACAATTATGGGGATCAGAGCCCTTTGATTTATTTCTTTATCTATATGATATGGATTGGATAAGGGGCAGTGGTATTCCAAAATAAGTGTGAATTGTGTCTGGTATGTGGCTTTTGTGCTGTAGATCTAGTTGTTTAGTTACCAGAATCTCATAATTGGTCTAATACCAGATTGACCGATACTTATGCTTATGCATTTAATTTGTTTTTGTTTTTTTTTTGTTTTTTAATTAATTTATTAATTTATAAATCTAGGACACAGGAATTTCTGGAAAACATGGGCCCCTTAATTTGATAATTCCTATATAACAGGAGTCTGAACTATTTAGATAGTTACTTGAATGTCGTATAGTCAAGAACACCGTGATGTCTCCTTAATTGGAAAATGAATACAAAACTTAGGCAATTCTATTGCATGGTATTAATCAACTATCCAGTCTATCACTTTATTCATTGAGATTCATGATGCATCAAGTGCAATTTCTGCTTATTATATCTGGTTATGCCTTGTCAGATGTGTTGTTGTTAATGCTTTAGCTCATATGCATCTCTTTTTTAAACCTTTCTATGGTTGAATACAGTTGATGACTTGATACTTAATTCATTGTTCGGTGAAGATTGATGCTGCTGTCTTTCTGATTTTGAATTTTTTTGTTGAAATTAATAATACTTAGGTCATCTTTTTGGAACCCTCAGAAGCGCGTGCGGCTTTCAAAGGTTTAGCATACAAGCGATACAAGTAAGTTGATATCATTGTTTGAAGTGCTTGATGTATTGTTTACTGAGGTAAAATTTGTAAGCAGCAATTTTTTTAAAAACATTAACTTTTATTTGACCTTAGGAGTTAAGAGGCTATATTTTGGTATGGGCTATAAGTTTGAGGTTCTAAATCCAAATTGTAGTTAAAGTAACCAATTCGTCTTACATGATATTTTGTAGACGTTGCTTCACAATTATCACATCCAATTTGGTGCCTTGAAAACTTTTATATCCCAGAACTGATTTGCGGACTCCTTGATATTGAATGACATTGGATAATCTGAGTGAGTGGGATCGTAGGACTCTTTATTATAGAGCGCTCTGTATAATATGAGTGATTGGGATCATGATTTTGCGGTATCACCATTAGTGTGCTATTAGCCTATATACTTGGAATTTAGACAATTCAACATTGCTCGGTCAATAGTTCATTTATTTTGGAGTAAAAAATTTGACGGCATTGATGTAATATAAGAATCTTAGATTATGACTTTATAACTTGAATCCATTTATTGTTAGTTTACATAGTTGATCAATGAATTCTGTTTGCACAGGGATGGACCGCTGTATTTGGAATGGGCACCTGGTAACATTCTCAGTCAAAGTTCATCTGCTGATGATGATAAAGTTGTGGGTGGACTTGAGGTTCAGCGGGCTGTGCTAAAGCAACAAGTTGAAGATCCAATAGAAGAAGATGTTGACCCTGATAGAATTGAGGTTATTTTTCTACTTTGTATTCTCAAAACCTAATAGTTACACATTACATCCATCAAAGCACTCCAATTATAGAATTTAACATAGAACTTGTGAATGCACTTTTGTGCTCGCAAGATGGCTTGCCTTCAATCAGTCACTTTTATTGCTTGAGTTGGCTAATACAGAAACTACTACTGGCATTGACTTATGTTTTAGTATGTGGGAATTTTATGAATGGAAGTATATCATACATTGAGAATTTTGGAGAGAGAAAAGAATTAATATTAGCAATGAAATAGAATTTAAATGATAATAGGCTGTTTATGTGAAATTCATTTTAAAATAGTTCCATAGATCTTTCGCCATTTTCAATCCTTAGAGGGAGTAAGATGTGAAATTTGGTAACTATGATTCTCAAATTACTTTACCTGTTTGACTTTATATGAGGGCTTAATTTTATTCATGTTTTTTAATGGATGTATGTTTTCCTTAATGGCTTCAGTTCTGCTGTTTGATTTATTTACTAGTAAATTTTTTTGAAAAGATAAAAGGAAATAAGAATTATGCAAGCCATATATTGTGTAGATCTTCTGCAAGTTATTGCATTATTTGGTGAGTGCTTTTTTAGACTGTATTATCTTTTCCTAACAGTTCTACTTCACAGTCGCGCTCATTATATGTTAAAAACCTGAACTTCAAGACATCTGATGGAAGTTTGAAAGAGCATTTTGAGGAGCACATGAAGGGAGGAAAGATACTGAGTGTCAGGGTATTCTCTCGTTTTTGCATGCTATGTACATCCTGACTATTTGCCATGTTCCCATCTGCTTTCGTTTTTGTTTACATGACTCTTCTCTTAACGCAGGTGAAAAAACATGTAAAGAATGGGAAGATTGTTTCTATGGGATTTGGTTTCATAGAGTTTGATTGTGTCGATACCGCATTGAAGGTTTGCAAGGACCTACAGGTGTAGTTTAGTGTCTTATATTTACTTGCATTCCGTTGCTTGTACTTCCAAAATTTTCTCTTACCTTTTCAATATTCTCTTCAGGGAACGGTTCTTGATGGGCATGCTCTCATACTGCAACTTTGCAACTCTAAGAAGAATGAAACGGTACCTAAAAAAACTGACGACACGAGTTCAACAAAATTGATTGTTAGGAATGTAGCTTTTGAGGCAACAGAAAAGGATCTAAGACAATTATTCAGTCCATTCGGTCAGGTACTCTTTTTCTAATCTTGCATTGATTGACTGATATTTATTTCTTCATGCTTTTACTGATTCCATTGCATGAATTACATCTCCACTTTGAACAAAGCTAAATGTTTCTTGTTCTTGTTTGCAATCATTTGTTTCTTTTTCTCCCTTGTAACAACATGAATACATGGTCTGTCAACAACTTCCATCAGTAACTTCAGAGACCTTGCACGGTTTTTTAGAACATGAAATTATAGAAATGCCTTCAGAATTTAATCTCTTTTATGTTAAACTTGAGCTTAAGGACTTCGTATTCCAGTTTTGTTTTCATTAACATGATTTTTCTCTTTTGTGCTCAGTTAAAGAGATTGAGGTTGCCAATGAGGTTTGGCAACCATAGAGGTTTCGCATTTGTAGAGTTTATAACAAAGCAAGAAGCTCGGAATGCCCTCAAAGCTCTTTCAAACACTCATCTCTATGGTCGTCACTTGGTATGTTAGGTCGCCTTCTACAACATAATTCTAGTAATGTGGTGGAGAAGTAACTGTCTGCTTCTACTATGTCTGGCTTGCAGGTACTGGAGAGAGCAAAAGAAAGTGAAAGCTTAGAGGAGTTACGGGCTAGAACGGCAGCTCAGTTTACAGACGATTCGGCTAAGTTTTCCAGAAAAAGAAAGCACTCAACTGTACTGGACGAAGGGAATGTCAAATTCGACCGAATTACTGAGTAGAATTCTGATTAAGTTTTCTTCTTCAATCAACTTTCGAGTTGTAAAATTTTGAAATCTGAGAACCAAACAAAATTATGTAGAACACTAACACGACTGCTGAGGAGAAAATGAAATTCTTTTGGGAATTATGTATGGATCAATGCCTTTTAAGTTACATGGTTTTTGGGAGTTCTAATTCTTCAAGACTAGCCGTTTACTTGTGCAGGACATTTTATTGATGAAAAGTGATATCAAAGTAAAATAATACTTGTTTGATTGGACTATGAATAATTTATAATTATAGATTACATAAAATATTAATAACAAACTAATATTTAATCAAAATAAGCAAAACGGCCATATAAGATCATATAACACTGTTAAAGCATTCTTAGTTTTACAAGTATAAAATTTAAATTCTAAAATTAATAATTAAATGTGAAGTAATAAAAATATCTTATCTTGATCTTACTAAAAAAACTTAATTGGGTAAGTCTTGCATAAAACCGTATCACTTGAGACAATTTTTTAGTTTTTAAAATAGTTATCACTTTTGCTATAAAACATTATCACTTTCGCTATAAAATGTTATCACTTTTTATTTATTCTATAAATTGTTCATGAAATAGCATTATCACTTTTTATTAATTTGATATTATTTCATTCATAAAAGTTATCACTTTCTAACCGTCTCACGAAAGCCCTTACGTGAGAAGGTCTCACACAAGTCTTTGCCAACTTAATTTTAATACTCTGTATTTATTTTTTCATTTTGGTATATTTTACTATAAATTATTTATTTCCCTGATAATATATAAATCTCATATATACTTAAATAACAAATTTTCAAAAAATTACTCAAAATTACAGTATGCTTATCACTTTGTCTCACTTTAAATATAAAACATGGGGCAAAAAAAAATAAAACATCCGAAATTAGCCCACTAGTATTATTGGCCAACATACAAAATAATACTCCCTTCCATGCAATAAAATGTGCAACAAAGATCTAAAATTAAAGAGATGTGCTACTATGCAACAAATATGGTGTATTATTTCGAGAAAGGTTTACTCTGTATCTAAAATTACTCTTTAAAATACACGAAATTGATCTACTTTTAATGAAGTTGATCTACTTTTATTAACAATTATAGTACTACCCTGCGACATAATACTTTTCTGCAATGTTCATTTATTCATATTTTATAAACCACCCCTATACATACATACTATATTCTATGTTCTCAATTAATATACTTTATCTCTTTCTCTCTCCTCACTTATTTAACTTTTTAAATAAATTAATATATTGATTTGACATAAAATTAAAACATACCCTACTCAAAACCCAAAATAAACATAGAACACATTATTCATGATTTTCAAACCCCGCATAACCCCAAACCAAACATCACCTTCACGTTTACTCTTTCACGTTGTTTAAGAAAAATTGCATTTTCTTTATCAATTTTATTGACTTGGGAGGATATTGTAATATTTTTAATTAATAAAAAAATATAAAATAATGAGATATGTGTGAAAAATGGGTGATAAATTTGAAATTAAAGTAACTTTTGAGATTGTTTGGATAAAGTATTTCCTTTTTGAGTGTGTAAAAGATTTTGTGGGACAAATAAATGAGAAAAATGTGAAAGATTTTATGGGGATTGAGGGAGCATTATATTTCTGTATAAAAAAGTAATCATCCTTATTCTGTAAAAATAATTTTTCACTATATTAAAAACTAATCATGTTCCAGCCGTTCTTTTTTTTAATAAACCGTACTCCCCCGTCTCATTTTTAATGGTTATATATTTTCAAGTTGAACGTCACACCCTAATTGTTACATTTCATTTTTTTGGTATATGAGACTCATACATAACAATTAAAATATCTCCATGCAACCCACCTACAATACTAATGCAACTTTCAATATATTAAAATATTATTTCTCTCATCTCAATAGTACACATTAAATTAATATATTTCTTAATTCCCGTACAAAAAGTTGACCTAACTATTATGTCGGAATGGAGAGAGTACAAAATTTATTATTTTTAAATATACTATTGTGCAATATTTTGATATAATAAATTTAAAACTCAGATAATAAATTTAATTTTAAAACTGATAATCATTGTGAATATGAATTGCCGTTGTCCTTAATAACCCGACTTCCTTTTCTTGGAATTCCGAAGCTAACGAAATGGGCTGCCCAGTCCGCAATTCGGTTCACCTGAGTACCCGACCCGACTCCATTAAAACGTTGTTCCCTTTGGAGCTGGAAACCATCTGAAAAAGAGAGGGAAATTAATTACCATCGTCCATCGAAACCCCAATATAGTGAGCTGAGCTTCATCTGCTACTGCATTTCTCTTTCTCTCTCTCTCACACGCGCGCTCAAATGTCCTGATGCCCGCTCCAACGGCCCAAAACCTAGTCTCTCTCTTCCGTGCCGGCGCAAAATTACCCTTCAGTCGTTTAAAAATCTCCGCCGCCCAGAAGAAGCGTCCCTCTTCCGGGCCAAAATCATCATCCGCCGCCACTGCCGCCAAGAAGAAGCCTTCTACCCCCTCAACATCATCCGAGGACGCTGCCTTGAAAGAGTACGTCTCTTCCATCAAATCCTCCTCCTCATCTGCGCCGCCCTCCGATGAAGCCAAACGCCTTCTCAAGGACTTCAAAGCGCCGCCATCTTCGAAAATGAATGCTGATAACTCCTCTCTCCATTCTATAGTCAGTGGCAGATTGACCTCTGACTGCAGAGATGACGATGGTATCTAGAGAAATACTTTGTTTATTTTTTATTTTTTAATTTAGGTTTGTTGACACCTCAGTTTGTTTGCTCACGTATCATCATTTATGCTATTTTTCTTTTCCATAGATGAATCAGCTAAGCAACTGTCATCCGAAGCATCTAGCATGCTCTTTGGTACGGACACTTTGTTTGAATTTTGTTAACATGAAATATGTGTATGTCTATTCATTGTTCTTTTCAATTTGTTGATGAATGATGATTTTGTCTAAACGCTTATTTTCTGTTGCAACTGTTATTGGTTATATCCCCAACACATTTTGCTACTAAATGCATTCATTTCTGAATTTGATTAAAAACTATTTTCTCATGAATACAAGTTAACTATCATGGATTAAATATTAGAAAGGCTAAAGTTGCCTTTTAGCTGCAGATGAGATGGACTTAGAATGGGATGATGATGACGAATTCGAAAGCATGGGCAATGGTGAAAATGTTATAATCTTGCCGTGGTTGTCAAGACTGTCAAACAACAATATTTCATTACGTAGAAAAGAAGTATCACGAGACAGGAAGCAGAAGTTGTCATTTAAGAACACACAAACTACTCGTTACGACTGCTTGGTCAAAATGTGTGCCATGAAGCTGGGGTCAGAGTCTGCAATTGTTTTATTTGGGAAGTTAGGAAGAGAAGCTGGCTTAAGAGAGTATAATACATTAATTAAGATTTGCATAATGGAGGCAAGAAATACCGAAGATGAAGATGCTTCATTACATCACATTTATAATGCATATCAAATTTTGAAATTGGCTAGGGAAAGAGGTGTTGAGGTCAAAGAAGAAATATTTGGACAATTCCTTATGTGCCTAATCGATTTTGGTATGGTTGAAGAGTTCTTTTTCTTCAATAAAGTATTCAGGGATGAATACTCAGCGCGACGTTCACGCTTAATTTATTATGAAATGTTGCTATGGATAAGTGTCAATGATGAAGAAAAAATTAAAGAACTTTGCCTTTCTGTTGCGATGGATGATACTGAAGAAAAATTTCATCTTCAAGGTACGTTTCTTGACATTACACTCTTTTATTTTGTCTCACTACACTTGTCTTATTTACCCTTCTTTCACGACATCTATTCATATCTAGCAGTGAACTTATATTTATTTCTTTATTATTAAGATGTAAAGTGTAGTTTCTTTTAGTTTTTTGCTATTGGTATTCCTCTCTCTGACCAGTACGGAGGTGATGCTGTATGTATTCATTAACTGTCCGTCATTTGGGATAATTTTTTTCCTTTATGGCAGTTAGACAACTTTATTTGTTATCTGATGCAAAGGATTTTACCTCTTACATTAAAAGGGTGAGAGAATATTTTGTTTTGTATGCAAAATTAATATTTCACATGGTACCTGACCAGCAGTCCAGCTAACTCTACATTTGGGAGATATAATAGTTTACAAGACCTATATAATTATACTAAAGTTGATTTAATTGACTTCTCTGATTGATATTAGATACAATTAATGATTGACTTACTTCCTATGCCTCATGAATCTTTGTTGTAACTATCCATAGCTGCTCATTTTATCATTCATTTGAATTGATCTTTTTTATCCGTTTGCTCTTTAAGTTACTGATGTTTATGTTCAATACTTATTATGGCTTTCATTGGCAATCTTTGATTGCTTAAAAGTTTGCTTCAAATTGAGGACTATAATATATTATATTTTGAATTTGGTGTTGAAATTCCCAAAGACAAGATGGAAGCAACTGCAATATTTAATATCCACTGTACATGTGTTGATTATAGTCCTGATGCTTGTCTTGTTTGTATATAGGTATATCTAATCCTGTTGTTGCAATTATGTTGCAGAAAGTTTATTATTGGCATTATGTGATAGTGACCTCAAAGAAGAGTTCTCGTCGCTACTGGAAACTCTCGACATAAGTAAGGTTACATCACTTTCATTCTTAGAGGCTATCTTCAGGGCTTTGGGGAAGTTCTGTCTGGAACCCTACGCTGAAAAATTTCTGCCGGTGCTGATAGAAAGTGGTTAGTATACCATGAATGTAGTTTGAAACTAGGAAACTTCATAATCATATTTTTAACAAATAAAATTCCTCGAACAATAGTCCTTGATTGATTTAATACACAGGAAAGGAATTTTAATTATCAGAAGGAAGATTTTTTAACATCTATTGGTAATCTGGTATACAGCTCTAGGCTCTAACATGTCTTTTTGCTAAACCATGGGTACTATATTATCAACTGTATCACTAATTCCTGAAAGTTTATTCTCTCTTTATAATGAGTACAATATCAGGGACATGGTGGGGTTGGCAGAACTCTTTTGATCTCTCCTGTTGCATTTCATTTAATGTGCTATCTTTTTGGTCAAGTGCAGGTATTGGAGACGAGGACATCTCAAACTTCATCCATCTATACGTAATTAACATGCCTAATTTAGCGGTGAGGAACTTCTTATGAATAGTGCTGGTAAACTCGTCAAGTCCTTGTGATTTTGATGTTCTGCCTAAAATACTTGGCTCTTATCTGAAGTATAAATGTGTACAACTTTTTCATTTCCAAATTCAGTTTGACTGCACCATGCGCGTGGTCAATGTCTAGTTTTGTTTCATTTGTCTGCATGGGTAACCTTCAAACTATTTTCTGTCTCAATTAAAGGAGTATTTCATGAACCTATATAAATATGTGATAATTGTCTGTCCAGTATGCTGCCATGTTTAATTTGGATGATAAATAACTACCTGTAATATGAAACCAAATAACATGGTGAGCTGTCTTGATGTATGACAGAGAATTTTGTTCAAAGCCCAAAACCTGTATAGGTTGTGCCTATGAACCACCGCATGGTGTGATTATTGTGGTTGTTCATAAAATACTTCTGTTCCATTACGGTTTCTTTATCTTGGTCATGAACAGCCTAATTTGGAATACCTCTTTTCTGGTATCACTATTATAATCTCATTGATTCATTGGGTGTGATGTATCAGCTTCTGATTTGGGGCTATAAACTGCCATTATTTTTGAGTTTCTGTATTTCTAATAGTTGTTGAAATACAGAATTAAGATACCTGTGATATTGAATGGTTTTGGTTACTCTTGTATGTTGATTCATTTGATTGTCCTACTTTAATTTTCTTTGTTGTTTGTCTATTTACTAATTTTCCTCTCCTTGGATGTTAAAGGTTGAATATATCATTGAAAAATTCCAATCATTGCATACACGATTTGAGGTGTTGCCTATTTCTGCTCAGTATGAAAAGCTGATTGGGTATTGTTGTGAAATCTTCAAGGTATGTGTGGATCAAATAGCTCATTAAAGTAATCTCAATCGGTGAAGGAACTCCCTAAACAATTCAACCTTGTTCGATGTTTAGCTCGTTTAACATATGCTATTAAATAACCTTTAGGTACATGAGGCACTCAATGTAGTTGATGAAGCATTTGAATCTGGAATAGCTTTATCATTGGAGACATTTCACTCAATAATAGATGCTTGTGATAAGAGCTGCGAGTTTAACCTGGTATGCCCATTCCTCCATTCTATTTATAATTCTATAACTGTCTGTTGAGATCATACTTCATTCTTTTTATTTTAGCGTTAAAGCGATTTTGAAGATGTCAAACAGTTAATTTTATGCATTAAAAATTTTCACAATGCTAAGCTTAAATTCTGGTTTCCTTCAATAAATGCTAAATTTTTAGGATTTCTCTTGTAATCCTAAGTTTGTTTCTCTTGTGTTGTGTTTCAAATTTATTGAATTTGTTTTTCTTCTTTACTTCTGGACTTTAATTTTGGATGATAATATTAATGTGATTTCATTCATTTCTCAGGTCCATCAAATATATTTAAGGATAACTAACCACAATCTAAATCCAAATAATGAGACTTTCAGAAAGATGGCTCATTTATTTGTTAAGATGAAAGATGTAAGTCTCTTCTTTTACAATATCAATATTATATTGGTAACTGATGTTATAGAAGTTAATTTTCATTTGAATGCAGTTTGAAGGAGCATATGGACTTATAAATGATCTGCAAAAGATGGACTTGAAACCATCAGCTAGCATATATAATGCTATACTGGCAGGGTATTTCCGTGAGGTGGTTTGATTAATGATTTCTCTCTACCAATATTTACTGGCAAGGCGTTTTTTGTCAATTATTGGAAACACATCTGTTTTATTTCCATCATAATTATTGCATGGAACATTTAGTCTGTATCAGAATAAATCTTTTGGTTCCATTTATTTTGTTGGAATGCTAAATGATTTGGAGATAGTTGATTGTTCTATCCATTTGCTTTTTTATTCAGGAAATTCTTCCAAGTATTGTTTAGTTCCATTCTCAGCAATCTATAAGTGTATTTTGGTCCAATATGCAAATTTGCTTGAGATATATTTGCATTATACCTTTCTGGAGTGCACACAAAGAAATTTCTGTAGTTATGTTGAGTCATGTTTGGTTGAGCAATAGATCTTTTACAGTTTTACTTCCCTGTTACTGAATACTGATCTCTAGATTTGAGCCTAGATGAAGATTTAGGAAGAAGTTGTTTACATTATTAATTATGTCTTATCTTTGGTAATTGGTGCACCATATTTCGTAACCATGCTGGAATTGCCGAGTACGAAGTGTTCTTGTGAATCTTTATATTATATAAGCTGATTTGATGAATATATGTCCTTGTTTTACTGTATTCTATATTTAAGAACCATCCTGCAATGTCCAAGTATCAAGTGTTCTCATGAATCTTAGTAAGCTGAATTGATGAATTGCGTGTCAATTGAGTTCATGATAGTTCTCAAATAATGTGCAGAACCTATCTAACAACTCATTCTCTTATATGCTGAAGAAGTTTATGATGGCTTGATTGTACATTGAGCTGTTATCTGCATGTGCTGAGTTCTGCTTCTAATAGCAAGAAATTTCTTATGAGTTTCTATTTCTGAATCTTGCAGAAAAATTTCAGAAGTGCTCGGCATGTTCTCAAACAAATGGAAGATGCACATGTAGAACCTGATGCTGTGACTTATGGCTATCTCATATCTAACAGCCAGTCCGAGAAAGATTTAAATAAGGTTGTCCATAAATTTTATTAGTTCATGATAACTAGTACAGCAATAAGCTAGACACTGATGTGAGAAAAACACCTTACTGATAACCTCTGAGGAAGCATAAGATGACTGAATGAACACTGGAATTAAAGTTCTGCATTATTTGCTACTACTGATCACATCTTAATGGTTTTCTTTAAGTAAATAATTGTTTACTTGAACCTGGGCATTAAATTTAACTGAAAACTTGTATGCTTTTTAATCAAATGATTTCTATGCAATGTATCAAATTTTTTAACCCTAAACTTAGATTAAGAGGACAATCAATGTGAATGAGTAAGACATCAGCTATTAGTCACGGTATATTTAAGTTTAATACTTTAACTGCTGAATAGCGTTATCAAGCAGTCACAAACTTAATCCATAAAATTTTCAATTGATATTTTACTCCATCAGTATTATATAACTCAGAGCTCAGTGATTCATTGAGCAATACTATCTATTGATCTGTCCTAATCTTGTTGTGTGGTGATCTGCTTGTAGTTTTATGAAGAATTGGTTGTATCAGGAATTCAACCAACAAAGCAGGTTTTCATGGCCCTCATAAATGCATACGCATCCTTTGGACAATTCGATAAAGCGAAACAGGTTTGTTTTTTAAATTCTCTGCTTGCTTTTCCAAACGAGTTTTTCCTATTTTGTTGTTGACCGTTTATACAAGTATGATTTTTTCTGTGCAAGTTCAACAGTGATCCTCTTGTACTATTATATGAAATTATCAACTAACGTGCAGGTAATCTTGAACAAGAAAATACCAGTCAAGAACTTAAATGAAATCAAGAGTGTACTCATTGGAGCTCTTGCTTCAAATGGGCAGCATTCTTGTGCCCTTGAGATGTATGAAGAAATGAAGGGAGCTAAGTGCGACTTAGATCCCAAAGCTATTAAAAGTATTATTGTAAGTTGGCTTTGCTTGTTTGGATAAATTTTGTCATTTTGGACATGCTTATAAACTTGGCACTTCTGAGTTCTACCAGGAACATTTTCACTCTGAAGGAGAATTGAACAAATCACTTGAGTTACTTGGGGAATTAAAAGATTCACCTTTTTGGACTGATGCGTGCTTCAGAGTCGTCTCATATTGTGTTCAACATGAGGACTTAAGGTTATCATTCCTTGATTGCTTGTTACCATAGTAAATTGTGTTCCCATGTAAACATGTAATATTATGATCATTTCTCTGTTTCAGATCTACTGTTGATTTACTCAAGCAATTAAAGGATAAATTCATTGATGCTGAAGTTGCGCAGGAAGTGCTGTTTGATGAGGTAAATGTTTCATTTGAATACCATTCTTGGTTCACTATGAACCTTGCTTGGTGCTGGAAGTTTTTATGCAGGGAAATTTAAAATGAGAAATTATGAAACCTAAACGAATATCTTGGTGTGGAAAAATATGAAAATCAATTTGATGCACCAAACTGAAAGTTGTTTCTCGCAAATAACTTAACGAGTCTTTTTAGCTCTGATGGAAATTATTTTCGACAAATAAAAACTAAGGGATTCTGCCCATAGTTACTTGGATTTTGGTTTTCATCCTGGTTGTGGGATGCGGCTGGGTATGGGTATGCTGAGCAACACTTCAGCCAGCACGTCGTAAAGAAGATTCGGGTCAGTTTGTATGCTGTTGTGTGTGTTCTGGAAAGTGTGCATTTTTTAGAAATGCGTAAAGTAATTATGTTCTAATGCTAAATTGATGAGGATTAATGAGTCATAAATTATCCGAAATCAGAAATGCGTGAAGATATCTACTGGCATCAGCTGTTTATCCATGATTTTTTTCTTGTAATTAAAAAATAATAAATGATTTTCTAACACTACTTTTTCTCTTCCTTATTTATCAACATTCCTGATTGTGTGGTAACTCTCTGCAACTTGATTGGATGTGAGCCCTCATGCAATATAAGCTACTGTGGTGTAGGTCTTTTGTTCGTTTGCTGAGCAAGAGCCAAAAGACATGCAATTTGGTCTTAATTTGCTTCAAGCTATCAAGGAGGAACTTGGCTTTCGTCCTTCACGGAAAAGTCTAGATTTTCTCCTAAGTGCTTGTGTTACTACAAAAGACTCCGAGTCTTCATTCTTGATTTGGAAGGAATATAAGAAAGCTGGCCTTCCGTACAACATTTTAAGTTTTTTAAGGTAATACTATTGGGCTTCTTTATGTTATTATCCTTCTTCATTTCTCATCTGGTAGCTAGGAGAAGGTTCAATCTGTTAATTCGTAAGTTTTACTTTTTACTGTCTGGAATTAGCATAATGAGATTCCATTGTGCCTGGAGCAGATCCCGTAGTAATACAGCAGACACCATGGATTATCTGGACTTTCCTTGCGAACTCGATCATGAATTTGATACTTTACAGTTTAGCAGTTAGAAAATGGAGAGCAACACAAATTCCACTAATAGATAAAAGAGATAGGATCATTTGTTTTCTGCTTTGAAATATCCATTGAATATTCATATCGCGCTCGTTCCATAAAACAAAATTGTTTAAACTGTTTGCAGGATGTATCAGGCTCTTTTGGCCTCGGGAGATAAAAATTCTGCAGAAAAATTACTGAACAAGATACCCCAAGATGATCCCCATGTCCGTTGTGTCATCCATGCATGCCAACAAACATATGACAAACCGCAGTCCGTTAAAACGAAGAGAAAGAATAAAAGCAAGGCAGTGGTGACACTAAGTAGATAATTACCAGTAGCACTCAGAAATTTGTCCAAATTACAAAGTGATTTGGGTAAATTACTATTGTTTTTTTTGGATCTGTCAATATTATTACCATTGTGTTGAGGTAAAAGGTCAAATATGGGCTCCAAGATAGTAATGTATTACGATTGTATGGTATAACTATAGGGTGATTTTGGCCCTAATGTTTAAGATTTGAAAGATTTGGCCCTTTGATACAAAATTTTGCAATTTGTCTTTTTTTTCTTCATTTTTTTTTCCAATTTGGTAAATTAGTTGATTGTAAAGCAAGGGATAGTTGAATTTGTCATTTGAATCAAATGTTTTTGAGTAGTTAAAAGTACAGCATGTAAGCAAAGGGGTGCGCACGGGGTGCTCGGGACACACAAGTTCTTGCCTATAAGTAACTCTACATTCTATTTAAAACTAGCTTTTTCAAAACGATTTTTGTGTCTTAAATTTTAAATTTGCATTGTTTTTTTTTTTTTTTTGATGATATAAGTTCAAATACCACTAGTCTAGTTAATCTTCACAATGTGTCTTTAATCCTCAACTGTTCACCAACAATCCTACTAACATTTTTATTACTTTTCTCCTCACTTGACTTATTATCTGCTAGTTTTTTCATAATGATTTTGGTGCTTTTAAGTTTTAAATTTGTTTGTGATTTTTATTTTGATGAAGTATGTAAGTTTCAAATACCACCGGTGTTGTTAATTTCCTCATTTTATTTATTTATTATTATTTTTTTACTTTTATCCTCATTTATCTCATTCTGCGCTAATTTTTCAGGTTTTTCAGAATGACTTTGGTGTCTATATATTTTAAATGTGTGTGCAGTTTTTTAATTTGGTGGTGTGGTTAATCTCCGCATTTTCTTTACTTATATTTTTGTTACTTTTCTCCCGTTCATTCTCCGCTAGCTTTTTCTACTTTTCAGAATGCTTTTTGTGCCTCTGCTAGCTTTTTCTGCTTTCAGAACGCTTTCCGTGCCTCCGCTAGCTTTTTCTGCTTTTCAGAATACTTTCCGTGCCGGTAAATTTTAAAATCTTTGTGCATTTTTTTAAGTTTTCTGTGACGTAAGTATTCATATTTTGTTATATATGGACATCATTCAAGAATATGTTGTGTAAGCTAGCAAAATTCATTTCTTATATTGTGAATTAATCATTACATATTTTTCTTCAATTTCATAATCAGTCTTCTTTTTTTTTTCAATATAAATTTCCACTCCAACATACATTAATATATAAAATCATTGGCTATGAGATTTGCCGGCAGTTTCGCATTCAGATCTTGGCATGGTTAGGAATCATCCGATTCATATTCGATGCAATGGTGGTGCAAAGTTGTTGCAATCGATCGGGTACGATGCATCATCAGAAACCAACCTCTGCAAGTAATTTCATTTTCTCAAAAATCAATTATTTAGATTTGACTAAATGAGTCTAATGTGACTACTGACTACTTCCATTTTTTCAACTATACAGATTTTAAGTCTGTAATATATTGCCACAAAAATCATCTTTCCTCTTAGAATTTTTTTTTTTCTTTCTGAAATTGCATAATTATTGTAGGTGAAAACATCCTCACAAGCAGTGGAAAACGGAAACATAAGAAAATCAAAAGATTGGACAACCATAAAAAGGTTGTTGTTGGAGAAAAGAGATGTTAGAGAGTAGAAACATAAGAAGATCAAAAGATTGGATTCACAATATTTGCCTGATAACTTGGATACTCATCCGCTTTGCTTCGGATCTGTATTTGCTCTACTCTCAGACATTAACAGAGTTTCGGATTGAAAAAGATGAGGGAGGAAGATGCAGCTCCTTATCAACTACTTCCATTGATGAAATTCCTGCCCCCAACAAAGAAAGTGGTGGCAAACCAGAAAATTGTTTGCGTAGTAATTCTCTGAACAAAAAACGTAGAAAATCTCTTAATGGTAAGCAGTTCAATGGCTTAATGGTATATATAATGATAAAACTTGTGTGTTCTCGAGTGCACCGTGCACCCAAATTCGATGGCCAGAAAGTTGTACCGTTTAATATTATATGCTGTATTCTTAAATATATAAACTTGTACCCTTCATCATTCATTATTTCAATAAACTCTTCCTTTGAAGAAAGCACAAAACACAACTCATAATATAATGTAATTTTCCAAACGGAAGGAATATAGATACTCCCTCCGTTCCATAAATGTTGTTACGTTTACTGTTTACACGAAAATTAAGAAATATTGTATTTAATGTATGGTGGAGTGAGAGAAATAATATTTTAATGTAAAGTGGATAGTTATATTAGTGTACTGTTGTAGCTCAATGGAGATATGCAATTATTTTGTATGAGTCTCATCTAAAAAATAAAATGTAAAATCTAACAATAATCATGGGTAAGAGTAAGTATTTCTTATGAGTGACACATTTGAAATTCACTATTAAACTTTTACACACGGACAATAATTTAGGCATTGATAATAGTATTTAATAAGTGAAATAAAAGATGAAACATAGAAATTTTAAGGAATTATTACTTTAACATACAAACTCTATAGCTATATTATTACTTACATAACAAAATAAGAATTAGTAACAACTACAATAATTCATTATTATATTCCAGTATTACCCTCTTTTAAAATTATGATAATTTAGAATATCTTTTATATATATTTATCATAAATCTTTCTAACTGAATAACATAAGTCATGTTATTTAACTTAGGCTTCATTTCAACTTGAATGTCTGCTCGATTATTCATTCAAGGATCCTATTATTTCATTTTAGAAGAAATGACAGCAAAGCGGACTTATATAATGAATTCATAGGTAGAAAACGGGAGATTTTGTGAGTAAGTAGCAGAATCTAATTCCATAATCATAACTATTCTTTGAACAGACATCTGCACATTACACTTACATAAGATTTAACACTTACTCTGCACATAATATTTTTACATTCCTTTCAACAGACAAGATCGCATGCTGCACATTACACTTATGTTGCACATAACATTTAAGATTTACATAACATTATTATACACTGCACACAAGCTATTTTTATTACTGATTTTTCTGCATATAGTTGAAATTAGGTTGGTTTGTGGGTGTAAAGATTTTTCTACATCATATAAAAATATTTGTCTCTCTACTTTACTCGCATGAATTCTTGATAACTTTTTAAAGTGCGTCACTCACCAATGTATAAATTATATTAATTTGAAAATATTTTGTTTGGTTTCATTGAAATGGAATGGAGTTATGGAGAATTAAATTTGGAAAGATTTTGTTTGGTTCAAAGGCAACGCGAGTATTACGCCTCCATAAATACCTATAGTCAAGGGTTTAATTATTTCAATGGGTATTATGGGTAATGCAACCGACAATTACATATTTAGTTGTAATTTCTTCAAGTATATATACTGCACAGTAAATTTGTGTGTTCCTGGCACCTAAATACCATTTAGTATTAATTTGTATATATTTAAAGGACGTGTACCCTTCATTTTTTAAAAAAAATAAAAAATTTAATAAAAATATACCATTTATAACAAAATATTGTACCCTTACTAATTAAAGTGTATCTTTTAGAACAAAATGTTGTACCTTTAAACACTTTGTGCACTTGAAAAAGCAACGGTCTCTTGTATTTCCAGGTGCACAATGTGTGCAAGGTGCAACATTTTATTCTAAAAGGTACATATTTTAATTAATAAGGATACAACATTTTGTTTTAAAGGTATAAACTTTCATTAATTTTTTTTTATTTTTTAAAAAACAAAAGATATATATCCTTATACTAAAAGGTACATCATTTAATATTAAAGGATATATAAGCCAAGTCGTGCTTGACATAGTGCTAGCTTTTTCGTCTTTATGCCTTATCAAGAGTACTAAAAATAAAATTCTTATATTTCTTTAATGATAATTTTGTATATTATATATATATATATATATATATATATATATATATATATATATATATATATATATATATATATATTATTGTTTAATTAATTTGAAAAAGCCAGGTGTAAAAAGAATACAACATATTTCAAGAGAATTATAAATATAAACAATATCAACCAAATCTTTATTAAAGAAAAAAAAAAATTGGTCTCCATTGCGTCCTAATCTCACAGTTCAGAGATATAATTGACCATTTAATTTATTAATTTGGTAGTTTCTGAGAATATAAAATTAGTTGCATATATCTTATCACAATAATACATTAAACTTTGTACATTCAGCTTTATGAAACGATTTTTTGTCTTGTAAATTTTGAATTTGTGTTCATTTTTATTTTGATGAAGTATGTAAGTTTCAAATATCACTAAATTGGTTAATCTTTGCATTTTATTTTTTAATTTTAATTCTTATTCTTCATCAACAATCCTACTCTGCAATTTTTTTACTTTTCTCCTTGTTTGGCTCATTTTGTGTGAGTATTATAGAACGGTTTTGGTGCCTCTAGATTTTAAAATTGTGTGGTTTTTTATTTTTTTGTAAGTTTGCAAGTTTAAAATACTACTAGTCTAAGTTAATCCACGCATTTTATCTACTGGCTCTCATAATCATATTCAAATTTATGTCACTTTTTACTTCATACTCATTCTCCACTAGCATTTTCAAAATGTTTTGGCGCGTGTATATTTTAAATCTGTGTATGGTTTTTTATTTTTGTGAAGTATTTAAGTTTCAAATTCCACTTGTGTTGTTAACCTCCACATAAAAAAAAAAAACTTTTCTTCTTATTTGGTTTATTCTCCGCTAGCTTTTTCAACATTTTCAGAATGGTTTTAGTGTCAGTAAATTTTAAATCTATTTGCGGTATTTTATTTTGATAAAGTACGTAAGTTTCAAATACCAATGGTGTTGTTAATCTCTTTTTTTTCTCTCTCTTGTTACTTTTTTCCTCATTTGTCTCATTCTCCGTTAGTTTTTTCAGCTTTTCCAGAATGGTTTTGGTACTGTATATTTTAAATCTGTGTGCGATTTTTTAATTTGGTGTAGTATGTAAGTTTCAAATACCACTGTGATTTGGTTAATCTCCGCATTTTGTCTACGGACTTAAATATTAAACTTTTCTCTCTCCATTAACTTTTTCAACTTTTCAAAACGTTTTCCGTGCTCATAAATGCTAAACTTTTCTCTGGCTCATTCTACGCTAGCTTTTTCAGCTTTTCAGTACTTAAATATTAAACTTTTCTCTCTCCATTAGCTTTTACAGCTTTTCAAAACGCTTTACGTGCCTATAAATGTTAAACTTTTCTCTGACTCATTCTGCGTTAGCTTTTCAGTTTTTCAGATCAGTACTTAAATATTAAACTTTTCTCTCTCCATTTCAACTTTTCAAAACACTTACCGTGCTTATAAATGTTAAACTTTTCTCTGGCTCATTCTGTGCTAGCTTTTTCAACTTTTTAGAACGTTTTCTGTGTCTGTAGATTTTAAAATTTGTGTGCAGTTCTTTTATTTTCCGTGACACGTTAGTATTCATATTTTGTTATATATAGACATCATCCGAGAATATGTTGGGTAAGCTAGCAAGATTCATTTCTTATTTTGTAAATTAATCCTTGCGTATTTTTCTTCAATTTCATAATCGTAGTCTCTTTTTTGTTTTATAATTATTTCAATTTAAGTTTTCACTTCAACATACATGATATGATTTATAATTCTTTATTAACATAAACAAGTTGCATACTCAATATAAAAGCACTGGCTATGAGATTTGGTGGCTGTTTTGTACTTGGATGTTGGCATGGTTGGGAGACATACAATTGATCATGCATGGTGGAGCGAAATCTTCAAAAACTAACCTGCAAGAGTTCATTCTTCACTATTTATTTCAGTTTTTTTAGAATATGCGTCTATAAATTTTAAATCTGTGTTCGGTTTTTTATCTTGGTGAAGTATGTAAATTTCAGATATCACTTATGTGGTTAATCTCCGCACTTTGTCTATGAACTTTTAATCCTCATCTGTTCATAACCAACTATCCTACTTACATTTTTGTCACTTTTTCTTCTCATTTGGTACGTTCTCCGCTAGGTTTTTCAGCTTTTAGAACGCTTTTTGTGCCTGCAAAAATTTAAAATCTGTGTGCGCGGTTTTTTTATTTGTTACTTTTATCTGGCTCATTTCAATACATTTATAAAAATCTTCTAGTTAATTTAATCTTTAAGTTATAATTCAACAATGAAGACTGATCTACGATTCCACTCCCAATCTTTGAAAATATACTTGTCAATGGATCTCCTTCATTCGAATCCAATTCCAAACACAAGTTTTAAGCCTTTAATATATACATGATATAAATAATATAATTGTAGTTAAAGAAATAAAAGAAGTTTGTACTGATATATGAATATAATTTTAATAAAAAGAGAAACCACTTATTTTAAAGATTCGTATGTTTTAAAAATATACGAATTTTCTTAATAAATTATAGTGTATATGTATATTTATATATTTATATTTATATTGAAAATAAATTATTGTTATCACAAATATCAATTTTTTTAATAAAAAGTACCTTTTTCTCGTTTATTCTGCTAGCTTTTTAACTTTTCAGAACAGGGTGTGTGCGGTTTTTTTTCTTTTTCAAGTTTTCAGAACACTTTCCGTACCTGTAAAGGTTATCAAAAATATCAAATTTTTAATAAAAAGTATCTTTTTTCTTGTTTATTCTGCTAGCTTTTTAACTTTCCAGAACATAATGTGCGTGGTTTTTTCTTTTTCAAGTTTTCAGAACACTTTCTATGCCTGTAAGTTTAAAAATCTGTGTGCTTTCATGTGGAGTGAGTATTCATATTTTGTTATATACAGGCATCATCCATGTTGTGTAAGTTAGCAAAATTCATTTCTTATTTTGTGATTTAATCCTTATGTATTTTTCTTCAATTTCATAATCGGAGTCTCTCTTCTTTTTTTTCCTTTTCAATTTAAGTTTTCACTCCAACATCAACATACATGATACAAGTTGCATAGTCAATTACAGATTTTGAGTCTGTAAAATATAGTCACAAAAATCATCTTTCTTCTTAGAAACTTTTTTTTTTCTTTTCTGAAGTTGCATAATTTTTGTACTTCCTCCGTCCCCAAAAAGGATGACTCATTACAATAGACACAGAGTTTACAAAAGTTATTTTTTACTAACAAGTATATTGTATGTTACCTATGTTAGGTAGGACTATGAATTGTAAATTTGTGATTAAGATGTATTTTAATAATTGAGGATTTATGTGAAGTATGTTAGGCGGGATTTGAGTAGTAAATTTGTGATTAAGATGTATTTTAATGATTGAGAGATTTATGTGAAGTTTTACAGATGAAAAGTGTGAAATTTAATTTGGAAAAAAATGAGTGTCATTCATAGTATTTGATACAGCCCCACATCAAAGCCCATTATATGGCCCATGAGAGTACAATCTGCAGAGGGCAGAGGGCAGCAGAGCAAGTAGTGTTCTCCACCAATTTCCCTTTCTATAAATATAAATTGTTGGTTATTTCTGTCGGTAGGATAGTGAAGAATATTGTGAGGATTTTCTGGATATCTCCCTCCCGGCCTCCCCTTCTTCTTTTAGAGCTTACACTCGTTCGAAAAGTGATTTATCTTGTAATCTTTCTATTTCGTTAATTTGAGTCGTATCAGTATTTCTATTGTGTCTTTCATTGAAAAACCACAACACTGAAATTTTATAAAAATTAAATGGGAGATTAAACACACTGAAATGATCGATTGATCTCAGTATTAAATAAGTAATTGGGTGTTAATCACATAAATTTTGGTTAAGCAAAAGAAAGCTGATGAAGCAAAGCAGAAATTGAATTAGAATGGAAGAGAGAGAAATAGAAGTGTCAAAATTCTCCAAACGTATCATTCATATTTCAATAACTCTTTTGATTTAGCTTATGGAGTACTAAAAATAAAATTCTTATATTTCTTTAATTAATTATGATAATTTTGTTATGTAAATTTGAAATTTAAATAAAAAATTGTTATTTATTATCAAATTTAATTTGTATATTATATATATTATATTAATTAATTAATTTCAAAAGGCAAAAACTTGTGTGACTTTAAAATTTTGTATTAAATTGTATACTCTTTATTATAAAGATGTGTATCCTTTATTTTGTGAAAAAAATAAAAAAATATCAATGAAAAGTGTATACATTTAGAATAAAATGGTGCACTCTTATTAATTAAAGTGTATATACTCTTTAGAATAAAATAATATATTCTTGGTCATAATACTAAATTCTAAAGGTGGACGGTGTGTATTAGGCGCACGAAAACCTTAATTTTTTTTTTACTTTTCCCCTCGTTTTCTCCGCTATTTTTTAAAGCTTTTTATGAATTTTAAATCTGTGAGCAAATTTTTTATCTTGGTGAAGTATGTAAGTTTCAAATACTACTGATGTGGTTAATCTCTGCATTTTCTCTATAGACTTTTAATCCTCATCTGTTCACCAACAATCCTGCTTATATTTTCTTCACTTTTCTTCTTATTTGACATATTTTCCGCTAGCTTTTTCAGCTTTTCAGAACGATTTCCGTGCCTGAAGAAAAAATTAATTATGTGTGCATAATTTTTTTTATTTATCACTTTTCACTTCGTTTAGCTCATTCTGCTAGTTTTTTCAACTTTTCAGAATGTCTGCAAACATTTTAAAATCTATGTGAGCGCTTTTTTTATTGGTTACTTTTATTATCGTTTGGCTCATTTTGCTAGCTTTTTCAACTTTTCAATACACCTGCAAAAAATTTAAAACTTTTATTTGTTACTTTTTCTTCTCGTTTGGCTCATTTTAAAATCTATGTGAGCGCTTTTTTTATTGGTTACTTTTATTGTCGTTTGGCTCATTTTGCTAGCTTTTCCAACTTTTCAATACACCTGCAAAAAATTTAAAACTTTTATTTGTTACTTTTTCTCCTCGTTTGGCTCATCCTGCTAGCTTTTTCAACTTTTCAAACGCTTTCGTGCCTGCAAAAAATTTTAAAATCTATGTGAGCAGTTTTTTTATTTGTTAATTTTATCCTCGTTTGGCATTCTGCTAGCTTTTTCAACTTTTCAGAAAGCTTTCTGGAGCGGTTTTTTTTATTACTTTTATCCTTATTTGGTTCATTTGCTTTTTCAACTTTTGCAAAAAATTTAAAATTTGTGTGATCAGTTTTTTATTTATTACTCCATCCATCCCATAAAAGTTTACGTACTTTTCTTTTTGTTTTGTCCCACTAAAATTGACACATTTCCTTTTTAATACATGGAACCCACACAAAAACAATTAATCTATTCTCATGGAGCCCACATATCACATCTAATACAACTACCCACTACACATTAAATATTATTTCTCTCATTTCACTTTACATTAAATTATCACACTACTTAATCTTCGTGCAAAAAAAAAAAGTGTCATCTCCTCCGGGACGGAGGGAGTATTTTTTTTCCTTATTTGCCTCATTTTATTAGCTTTTTCAACTTTTCAGAAAGTTTTGCGTGAAGGGTTTATTTTATTTGTTACTTTTATTCTCGTTTGGCTCATTTTGATAGCTTTTTTAACTTTTCTGCAAAAATTTTGAAATACGTGCGCGCTATATTTTTGTTTGTTATTTTTTTGCAAAAAATTTAAAATATGTGTGCAATCTGTGTGCGCAGTTTTATTTGTTATTTTTTCATCTTTTGGCTCAGTCGTTATTTTTTGCAAAATATTTAAAATATGGGTGCAATCTGTGTGCACAATTTTTTTATTTGTTATTTTTTTCCTCATTTGGCTCATTTTCAGAGAACTTTCAGTGAGTAGTTTTTTTTGTTAATTTTATACTCGTTTGACTTGTTCTGCTAGCTTTTTAACTTTTCTGCAAAAATGTTAAAATCTGTGTGCAATCTGTGTGCGTAGTTTTTTTATTTGTTATTTTTTTCTTTGTTTGACTCATTCGGGTAACTTTTTCAACCTTTTGGAAAGCTCTCCGGTTTTTCTATTTGTTACTTTTATTCTCATTTGGCTAATTCTGCTAGTTTTTTCAACTTTTTAGAAATTTTATGTGTCATTAAAAATTTTAAAATTTGTGTGTGCAATTTCTTTATTTGTTATTTTTTTTCCTCATTTGGCTTATTCTACTAGTTTTTTCAACTTTTTTGAAAGCTTTATTTGAGCGATTTTTTTATTTGTTACTTTTATCCTCGCTTGCCTCATTCTGCTAGATTTTTCAACTTTTCAAAACGTTTTTTAAATTTGTGTGCGCAGTTTTTTTATTTGTTATTTTTTCCCGGTTTGGCTCATTCGGCCAACTTTTTCAATTTTTCAGAAGACAAAGTCTCTTATGAGACGCTATTTATGTAAGACAGTTTGTGAGACGTGCTAAAATATGTTTATTATTTAGATAAAGTATGTTTAATGGTTGTTAAAGTATGTTTTCTAGAGTATGCTGGATTATACATTAAAGTATGATTTTAGCTTGTTATTATTAGATTTATTATTGTCAGGTTTTAAGTCTTCACTCGCAATCAAGATGCTACAACTATATCTAACAGTTGATATTGTGCGTGATGATGAGTTGTGATTCGCAAAGTAAAAACGAAAACAAGGGATTTACGTGGTTTGGTTCATGAATGAACCTACGTCCACGGAGAGGAGTTGAAGCTTCTTAATGAGCAAAAAAAACTACAGAGAGATGAAAGCTATCTAACTAACATGTACACAACTAAAGATAGAACATAAGATGATGGATGAATCCTCTCTTCCAAACTGATCAGCTAGGTGGCTTTATAGAGTAGGTGTGCTGTCAAAAACTCTTCTTGATAATTGCTAATCCCATCAGCTTCTAGTCTAATATCCAATGGATAGAAACCGCCCTTTAACCGGTTATAACAACCACAATTGATCCAAGAAAAAAGCCCCACATCAGCATCAAACAAATAAGCAGACTTATCCTTATTCAACTGTCAAAGTTACTGGACCAATCCGCTGAAGCATCTTTGAGCCTTCAGTTGGAGTATCAAACGGTTACCAAACTGACTGAAACCGATCCCAAATAACAGCTGATGTGTCAAGCTTTATAGCAATGTTCTCAACCGCTCCTAACTAATCCGTTTAGCCATCCAAAAACCTTCACGAACAGACCCTGCTCCATGCATACACCGGTTGTGTAGACTTGCTGTCAACTTGATGATTAAACCAACTGATACATCTGATTCTTCTATACATTATGTCCCAACACTTCAATGTGATGCATTAAGGTTTACATCTTACAATTATTAACATACTTTAACTACAAATAAACATATTTTATCTATTAAATAAGCATACTTTAGTGATGGATCAACCCGTCTCACAACCGTCTCACAAGAGAGTATCTCTTTTCAGAAAGCTTTTTGTGAGCGGTTTTTTTATTTGTTACTTTTATCGTCGTTTGTCTTGTTCGGCTAGTTTTTTCAACTTTTTAGAATGCTTTTGGTGCCAGCAAAAATTTTAAAATCTGTTTGCACAATTTTTTTATTTGTTATCTTTGTCCTTTTTTTATTTGTTATCTTTCCCCTGATTTGGCTTTATCAACTTTTCAAAACGCGTGTCAGCAAAAAATTTAAAACATGTGTGCGCAGTTTATTTTATTTGTTATCTTTCTCAGTATTAAATAAGTAATTGGGTGTTAATAACATAAATTTTGCGTACGCAAAAGAAAGCTGATGAAGCACAGCAGAAATTGAATTAGAATGGAAGAGAGAGAAATAGAAGTGTCAAAATTCTCCAAACGTATCATTCATATTTCAAATAACTCTTTTGATTTAGCTTACGGAGTACTAAAAATAAAATTCTTATATTTCTTTAATTAATTATGATAATTTTGTTATGTAAATTTGAAATTTAAATAAAAAATTATTATTTATTATCAAATTTAATTTGTATATTATATATATTATTTAATTAATTAATTTCAAAAGGCAAAAACTTGTGTGCCTTTAAAATTTTGTATTAAATTGTATACCCTTCAATATAAAGATGTGTACCCTTTATTTTGTGAAAAAAATAAAAAATATTAATGAAAAATGTATACCCTTTAGAATAAAATGGTGCACTCTTATTAATTAAAGTGTATATACCTTAAGAATAAAATAATATACTCTTACTTATAATACTAAATTCTAAAGGTGAGCTTCACTCATTTCAAAATAAATTTATAAATATAAACAATATCAACTAAATCGTTATTAAAGAAAAAATAATTGGTATCCATTAGCATCCTAATTATCTCACTCAAATTTGTTCAAAGATATAATTGACCATTTAATTTATTATCTCACTCAAATTTGATGTCGGAAAGTTTTAAATTTGTATGGTTTTTTAATTTAGTGAAATATGTAAATTTCAAATACTATTGATGTTGTTAATTACCTCATTCTTTTTTTTTTATTATTATTTTTTCTACTTTTCCCCTAGTTTTCTCCGCTATTTTTTAAAGCTTTTTATGAATTTTAAATTTGTGAGCAATTTTTTTTATCTTGGTGAAGTATGTAAGTTTCAAATACTACTGATATGGTTAATCTCTGCATTTTTGTTTATAGACTTTCAATCCTCATCTGTTCACCAACAATCATATTTAGATTTACGTTACTTTTCTTCTTATTTGACACATTCTCCGCTAGCTTCGCTAGCTTTTTCAGCTTTTCAGAACGTTTTCCGTGCCTAAAAAAAAAATTAAATATGTATGCATAATTTTTTTATTTATCATTTTTCTCTTCATTTAGCTCATTATGCTAGCTTTTCAATTTTTCACAACACCTGCAAACATTTTAAAATCTATGTGAGCGGTTTTTTTATTGGTTACTTTTATTGTCGTTTGGCTCATTTTGCTAGCTTTTCTAACTTTTCAAAACGCCTGCAAAAAATTTAAAACTTTTATTTGTTACTTTTTCTCCTCGTTTGGCTCATCCTGCTAGCTTTTTCAACTTTTCATAATGTTTTCGGTGCCTCGAACAAATTTTAAAATCTATGTGAGCGGTTTTTTTATTTGTTAATTTTATCCTCATTTGGCATTCTGCTAGCTTTTTCAACTTTTCAGAAACCTTTCCAAGAGCAGTTTTTTTATTACTTTTATCCTTATTTGGTTCATTCTACTTTTTCAACTTTTCTGCAAAAATTTTAAAATTTGTGTGCTTAGTTTTTCTATTTGTTATTTTTTTTTCCTTATTTGGCTCATTTTATTAGCTTTTTCAACTTTTCAAAAAGCTTTGCGTGAGTGGTTATTTTATTGTTACTTTTATCCTCGTTTGGCTCATTCCGATAGTTTTTTCAACTTTTGTGCAAAATTCAACTTTTGTGCAAAAATTTTGAAATATGTGTGTGCTATATTTTTATTTGTTATTTTTTGCAAAAAATTTAAAGTATGTGTGCAATCTGTGTGCATTGTTTTATTTGTTATTTTTTTCCTCGTTTGGCTCATTCGTTTTTTTTGCAAAATTTTTAAAATATGCCTTCAATCTGTGTGCACAGTTTTTTTATTTGTTATTTTTTCCTTGTTTGGCTCATTTTTAGAGAACTTTGTGTGAGTAGTTTTTTTATTTGTTACTTTTATTCTCGTTTGACTTTTTTTCTCGTTTGTTAGTTTTTTCCTCGTTTTTTTATTCTGCTAGCTTTTTAACTTTCTACAAAAATGTTAAAATCTGTGTGCAGTTTTTTTTATTTGTTATTTTTTCCTTGTATGTCTCATTCGGGTAGCTTTTTCAACTTTTCGGAAAGCTCTTCATGAGCGGTTTTTTTATTTGTTACTTTTATTTTTATTTGGCTCATTTTGCTGGTTTTTTCAACTTTTCAAAACACTTTATGTGCCTGTAAAAATTTTAAAATTTGTGTGCGCAATTTCTTTATTTGTTATTTTTTTCCTGGCTAGCTTTTTCAATTTTTTTGAAAGCTTTATTTGAGCGGATTTTTATTTGTTACTTTTATCTTGCTTGCCTCAATCGCTAGTTTTTTCAACTTTTTAAAACATTTTTTAAATTTGTGTGCGGCAGTTTTTCTATTTGTTATTTTTTTCCCGATTTGGCTCATTCGGCTAACTTTTTCAATTTTTCAGAAAGTTTTCCGTGCCAGCAAAAATTTTAATATCTGTGTGCACAGTTTTTTAATTTGTTATCTTTCCCCTCATTTGGCTTCATCAACTCTTCAGAACGCTTGTCAGCAAAAATTTTAAAACCTGTGTGCGCAGTTTATTTTATTTGTTATCTTTCTCCTTATTTGGCTCGTTGTGATAGTTTTTCAATTTTCAGAACGCTTTCCGTGTGAATTTTAAAATCTGTGAGCCGTATTTTTTTTTCTTTTTTTTCTGTAAAGTATTCATATTTTGTTATATATAGGCATTATCTGAGAATATGTTGTGTAAGTTAGCAAAATTCATTTCTTATTTTGTGAATCCTTACGTATTTTTCTTCAATTTCATAATCAGTCCTTTTTTTTATTTAATTTCAATTTATGTTTTCACTCCAACATATGATTTATAACTCTTTATTAACATAAACAAGTTGCATACTCAATATATATGAGATTTGGTGGCTGTTTCGCATTTGGATCTTGGCATGGTAATCTGAATCCAAATTTGATGTGGGAGCAATAATGGTGGTGCCAAGGTGTTTTAATTGAGTGCAATCAATGTAAGTAATATCATTTTCTCAAGAATCAATTATTTAGATATGATTAAATGAGTCTAATGTGACTACTTCCATTTTTTTAACTAAAGATTTTCAGTCTGTAAAGTATATAGTCACAAAAATCATCTTTCTTCTTTGAAATTTTTTTTTTCTGAAGTTGCATAATTTTTTGTAGGTGAAAACATCCTGACAAGAGTGAAAAAAGGAAACATAAGAAAATCAAAAGAGTGGGAATTCCGGATGGAAGAAACGGCAGTGCACCACCTCCGTCCGGAATGTGGTATTTTATTTATGCATGCAGAGGGTTTGCTATCTGAATCCCATCTTTCCTGCATCTCCTTATTAGAAACTTCACCTTTCAGAAGAAAATTTGCAAGCGTTGGAACTTCATTCTCCCCTCATCCTTAATGTTAGCCTTTAGGAGAGGTTAAATGCCCCCACACACCCACAAATGTAATGATTGATGATTTATTAGAGAGTAGTAAATTTATGATTAAGATGAACTTTTACGATGATTGAGGATTTATGTGAAGTTTTACAAATAAAAATATGAAATTTAAATTGGAATTATTTATAGTACTTCATTGAAAAACCATAACACTGAAAATTTTAAAATATAAATGAGAGGTTAAACACGGAAAATGGAACAAGTGATCTCAGTATTAAACAAGTAATTGGATATTATCACATAATAATGTTTGCGTAAACAAAAGAAAGGTGATGAAGCAAAGCAGAAATTGAATTAGAATGGATGAGAAACTAAAGGAGGATAGAAATGGAATGAGGTGTCGTCATAAGAATAATTTCGAGTTGTCATTTTTATAGATTTTTTAATTTTTTTAAGTTTGTAATGAAATAAAATTACAATAAATAATTAAACAAAAAAATTGTGTACAATTTTGATTGGTGGTGCAATTCACACATGGAGATTGATGTTAAAAGTTATCCATAAATATCCAATCACATCTTTTATGTTTAATTTTTTAAAAAATAATTTCACCCAAATTTTCAAAGGTTTATAAATTTAAAAAAATAAATTTATTATAAATGAAAATTATATCAAATTAATTATCTTTTTATCATCTTTAAAATGACACCCATATTGGTATATATAGAAAAAAATATTACATATATAATTAAAATTATGATATTTTTATTAATTTTTGTATTAAAATCAATTAAATCATACTTACTTATATAATAAATATTTAAATTAAAGTTTTAAATGTAAATACATTTTGCTTTTACTTTATCTTCATAAAAATAAAATTTAAGAAATTTTCATTTCATAAAATTTATAGATTTTTAAGGAAAAGAATTATAATTTTTTTATAATATTAAATAGAGTAAATTATATATGTTAAGTAAGAGTATATTTTTTAAAGTATTATACAATTATATAAGGGATAATCCCATCATTTTTTGAATTTAATTCAAAATTTAAAAATAATACGATACAGATTTCAAGATTAATGAATAACTCGGGTTATAGTACTCATTCACCAATAATCTTACACAAATTTGTCACTTTTGTCCTCATTTGGCTCATTCTTCACTAGCTTTTTCAAAGTGGTTGCCAATAAATTTTAAATTTGTGCGACTTTGATGTAGTATGTAAGTTTCAAATGCCACTGGAGTAGTTAATCTCATATTATATTTTAATTTTTTTGAGTGAGCACGGACGCACAGGAATGCATTCCTTGTACCTTTAGAATTTAGTATTATGGGTAAGGATACATTGCTTTGGTCTAAAGGGTATATACTTTAATTAATAAAGATACACCATTTTATTCTAAAAGATTTATATTTTTTATTAATATTTCTTTTTAGAAAATAAAGGGTACACGTCTTTATACTAAAGGGTATACAATTTAACACAAAATTCTAAAGGTGCACGGAGTGTTGTCCATGCGCCCGGATACACACATTAATTTTCTTTAGAAAATAAAGGGTACACATCTTTATATTAAAGGATATACAATTTAACACAAAATTCTAAACGCGCACGGACCAAGTTTTTGCCGTAAATTTTAAATCTGTGTATTGTTTTTTTTATTTTGGTGAAATATGTAAGTTTCGAATACCATTAGACTTGTTAATCTCTACATTTTGTTTACGGACACTTAATCCTCTACGATTCACCAACGATCCTACACATATTTTGTCACTTTTCTTCTCATAATTGGTTCATTCTCCACTAGCTTTGTTTTTTGCGTTTTATCATAATGGTTTTGGTGTCGGTAAATTTTAAGTATGTGTATGGTTTTTAATTTAGTAAAATATGTGAATTTCAAATACTATGGTGTGGTTAATTTCCACATTTTTTTTGTTACTTTTCCCATCATTTGGCTCATTCTCTATTATTTTTTTTAGCTTTTTTAGAATGTGCGTCTATAAATTTAAAATCTATGTTCGATTTTTTTATGTTGGTAAAGTATGTAAATTTCAAATATCACTTATGTGGTTAATCTATGGACTTTTAATACTTATCTGTTCATGACCAACGATCCTACTTACATTTTTGTCACTTTTTCATTTCATTTAGTTCGTTCTCCGCTAGTTTTTTCACCTTTTTAGAACGCTTTCTATGCCTGCAAAAATTTAAACTATGTGTGTGCGATTTTTTTATTTGTTACTTTAAATTTAAAATTTGTGTGCGGTTTTTTTATTTGTTACTTTTATCTGGCTCATTTTAATACATTTATAAAAATCTTCTAATTAATTTAGTACTCTTAAGTTATAATTCAACAATGAAGAACTTATCTACTATTCCTCCAATGGACCTCCTTCATTCGAATCCAATTCCAAACACGAGTTTTAAGCCTTTAATATATATATGATATAAATAATATTATTGTAGTTAAAGAAATAAGAGGAGTTTGTACTGATATGAATATAATTTTAATAAAATGATAAACCACTTATTTTAAAGATTTGTATGTTTTAAAAATATACTAATTTTCTTAATAAATTATAGTGTATATCTATATTTATATATTTATATTTATATTGAAAATAAATTACGGTTATCACAAATATCAATTTTTTAATAAAAAGTACCTTTTTCTCGTTTTTTCTGCTAGCTTTTTAACTTTCCAGAACAGAATGTGCACGATTTTTTTCTTTTTCAAGTTTTCATAACACTTTCTATGCATGTAAATTTAAAAATCTGTGTGTTTTCGTGTGAAGTAAGTATTCATATTTTGTTATATATAGGCATCATCCGAGAATATGTTGTGTAAGTTAGCAAAATTCAATTTTTATTTTGTGAATTAATCCATGCGTATTTTTCTTCAATTTCAAAATCAGAGTCGCTCTCTCTTTTTTTTTTTTTTCAATTTAAGTTTTCACTCCAACATCAAAATACATGATACAAGTTGCATAGTCAATATATGTGAGATTTGGTAGGTGTTTTGCTTGGGATGTTGACATGGTTGGGAGTCATCCGAGTCCAAATTTGATGTGGGAGCAACAATGGTGGTGCCAAGCTGTTTTGATTGAGTACGAGGCAATTTCATTTTCTCAAGAATCAATTATTTAGATTTGACTAAATGAGTCTAATGTGACTACTTCCATTTTTTCAATTACAGATTTTGAGTCTGTAAAATATAGTCACAAAAATCATCTTTCCTCTTAGAAACTTTTTTTTTTTCTTTTCTTTTCTTTTCTGAAGTTGCATAATTTTTGTAGGTGAAAACATCCTCACAAGAGTTAAAAACGGAAACATAAGGAAATCAAAAGACTGGAATTCTGGATGGAAGAAACGGCAGTGACCACTTCCATTTTTTCAATTACAGATTAGGCCTGAACTAGAACTATCTTCTCATTAGGCAAGGATCAAGCGAAGCCAAAAGCCCACGAGCATAGATCATCTGGAAATATCATGTACTCTAGGTATAAACATTTGTACCTTTCATTTTACGATGAAAGAAAAAATATTATATTGTATTCCTCCCCCAAGAAAAGCCGTTGCTATAGACATGGAGTTTAAATTAGTATTTTTAGATAGGATTAAGAGTAGTAAATTTGTGATTAAGATGATTGTGTTTAATTTATTATTTTTAGATAGGATTGAGAGTAGTATATTTATAATTAAGATGTACTTTTATGATCGAGGATTCATGTGAAGTTTTATGAATAAAGAATGTGAAATTTAATTTGGAATCATTCATAGTATTTCAATTGTTTCTTTCATTGAAAAACCAACACTGAAATTTTAAAAAATAAATGGGAGGTTAAACACGGAAATGGAACAAGTGATCTCAGACTCAGTATTAAATAAGTAATAATTGGATGTTAATCACATAATGTTAGCGTAAACAAAAGAAAGGTGATGAAGCAAAGTAGAAATTGAATTAGAATGGAAGAGAGAGAAGTGTCAAAGTCCCTTGTTTGGCGGAAATGGTTTTGACGCATATAAATTTTAAATCTGTTTTTTTTTTGTTTTTTTTTTTTTAATTTAAGTTTCAAATATCACTGGTCTGATTAATTTCCGCATTATCTACTAACTCTTAATCTTCATTTGTTCACCAACAATCCTACCTAAATTTATGTCATTTTTTTTCTCATTTTTCTCATTCTCCGGTAGCTTTTTTAGAATGGTTTTGGTCTGTAAATTTAAGTTTTTTTTATTATTATTTTGGAGAAGTATGTAAGGTTTAGATACCATTGCTCTCGTTAATTTTTTTTTTCACTTTTCTCCTCATTTGGCTCATTCTTCACTGGCTTTTTTAGCTTTTTCAGAACGATTTTTATGCCTGTAAATTTTAAATCTGTATGCGGTTTTTTTTTCTTTTGAAGTATGTAATTTTCAAATATCACTGCTCTGGTTTTTTTCAACTTTTTCAAAACGATTTTGGTGCCTGTACAATTTAAATCTATGTGTGATTTTTTGTGAAGTACGTAAATTTTAAATACCTTTAGGATGGTTTCACATTTATCTACTGAAATTCTCATCTATTCACCATTAATCCTACTTAAATTTATGTCACTTTTTTCTTCTTTTGCTCATTCTCTACTAACTTTTTTAAAATGGTTTTGACGTCTGTAAATTTTAAATCTGTATGCAGTTTTTTAATTTGATAATGTATATAAATTTAAAATCAGTGGTCTTTGATAATGTATGTAAATTTCAAATCACTAGTGTGGTTTATCTCCGCATTTTTTTCACTTTTCTCTTCATTTGACTTATTCTCTGCAAGCTTTTTCAAAACAGCTTTGGTGCCTGTAAGTTTTGAATCAATGTGTGGTTTCTTATTTGGTGAAGTATGTAAGTTTCAAATTCCACTGATGTGGTTAATCTCCACATTTTGCCCACTTACTTTTAATTCAATTCACATTTTTGTCAATTTTCTCCTTTGGCTAATTTTTCACTAGCTTTTTAGAAGCTTTATTAAAATCTGTGTGCGGTTTTTTTATTCAGTTTCAGAATGCTTTATGTCTTTGTGAATTTTAAAATCTGTGTGCATTTCTTTTATTCAGCTTTTCGGAAATATTCTTTCTGTCTTTTTAAATTTATAATATATGTGCGTTTTTCTTATTCAGCTTTTCCAGAAGATGCTTTTGTCTTTGTAAATTTTAAAATATGTGTGCGTTTCTTTTATTCATCTTTTTAAAATGTTTTATGTGCCTGTAAATATTAAAATATGTGAGAGGTTTTTTATTCAACTTTTCAGAATGCTTCCTATCTTTGTAAATTTTAAAATCGTGTGCGTTTCTTTTATTCAGTTTTTTCAGAATACTTTCCGTGTCTGTAAATATTAAAATCTGTGTGCGGTTTTTTATCTTCTGTGACGTAAGTATTCATATTTTTGTTAGATATAGGCATGCATCATCACAGAGTATATCTGTTATGCGATTTTTTTATTCAACTTTTCAGAATGCTTTCTTTCTTTGTAAATTTTAAAATCTGTGTACGTTTCTTTTATTCAACTTTTCAGAATGTTTTCCGTCTGTGTGCGGTTTTTTTTATCTTCTGTGACGTAAGTATTCATACTTTGTTATATATAGGCATCATCCGAGAATATGTTGTGTAAGTTAGCAAATTCATTTCTTATTTTGTAAATTAATCGTATTTTTCTTCAATTTCATAATTGTAGTCTTTTTTTTCTTTTTCTTTTTCTTTTTTTCTCAATTTAAGTTTTCACTCCAACATACATGATATGATTTATAATTCTTTATTAACATAAACATAAACAAGTTGCACTGGCTATGAGATTTGCTGGAAGTTTTGCATTGAGATCCTGCCATGATTGGGAGTAGTCGGATTCCAAATTTGATGTAATGGATTCAGAAACCAAGCTCTGCAAGTTTATTTCCATGTTGTGCATCAATGTAAGTAATTTCATTTTCTCAAAAATCAATTATTTAGATTTGACCAAGTGAGTCTAATGTGACTACTTCCATTTTTCAACTACAGAAATCTTTCCTTTTACAAGCTTTTTTTTTTTCTGAAATTGCTTAACTTTTGTAGGTGAAAACATTCTCACAACAGTAGAATACGGAAACATAAGAAAATCAAAAGATTAGACAACCATAAAAAGGTTGTGGTTGGAGAAAAGAGATGTTAGAGAGTAAAAACATAAGAAGATCAAAAAATTGGATTCACAATCTTTGGCTGATAACTTCAATACTCTTCCGCTGTGGCTTCGGATCTGTATTTGCTCTACTCTCAAACATTAGCAGAGTTCCGAATGGAATAGTGTAAAGCTTATTCCATCGATGATAATCCTGCCCGAATAAAGAAAGTGGTGGCAAACCCGTAAATGGTTTGCCTAGTATTTCTCCAAACAAAAAATGTACAATTATCTCTTAATGGTAAGTATCTCTTACGGTACCCTTTTTTCGAGAATCCCGCCAATTTCGACCGACTAATATAGTTTACTCTTTAATATAAAAATGTGTATATATATGTATATTTTTTAATTTTTTTTGTCTTATGTAAATCAGGTTTGTTAACATGTAAACCCTACTTTTTAAAAATTATACTTTGGTATATAAAAATATTTTTAAAAAATAATAATTTTTATACAAAAGAATAATAATCCATAAAAAAAATTGTGTACAAATTTGATTGGTGGTACAATTCACACACGAATTGGAGATTCGTGTTAAAAGTTATCAATAAACATCCAATCACATTTTTTATATTTTATTTTTAAAAAATTAATTTCACCAAATTTTCAAAAGTTTTTAAGTTTTAAAAAAATAAATTTATTATTAATAAAAATTATATCAAATTAGTTTTTCTTTTACAATCTTTAAAATAACACCCATATTGGTATATATAGAAGAAAAAATTTATTGGTGGAGGAATTGGAGATTAATGGAAGCCATTACAGAGTGTACATACATAGATAAGATTTGATGGTGGAGGAAGTGGAGATTAATGGAAGTCATTACTGACTGTGTATATAAAAAGACAAAGACTTATGCGAGACCGTCTCACATATCTCATTCCGTGAGATGGGTCAAATTTAAACCGATTAAGAAGCCACAGATCTACAGGAAATTTGTACTTGATTATCCACTGAACACACATAAGGCCCACTCAATTTAATTAATAATCTTTGTAAATACACACCTCTATTGAATATGAATCCCTTTTAATGCTTTAAAGTTTAAACTTTAATTTATTATATACACAGCTCTTATAAACCTAAATTTACTCAACTTAATTTTAACATCATATACACACTCAATAATATTTTTAATACATAATACACACTTTCAATAATAAATTTTTAAGATTATACACAAATCCTAAGATTACACATACTCCGTACGCGATGTAACAGAAAGAAAAGCATACAGACACCAAAACATTGCATTATTGTTTTTTAATGACCAAGAAAAATTTTATTTTCCCTTATTGCCTGCATTTGTATTTAGCTTGTAATAGTGTATTAAGAGTTCCTATTGTATGATTCTATAGTTATTTATCCTCTAAAAATTCTGTCCTTGATTAATGGATATAATTTCCATTTCTTTAGAGCTTATGGAGAACATGAATCATCCAAAACGTGAATTTAATATATTTTAATTATATATTAATGGGGTTGTGTATGTAATAAAAGGGATGTGTATTTAAAGAGACCCTTTACCTAATTCATTTTTCTGCTTTTTGATTAATTTTTTTAAAATTTTAACAATTGAATTAAGCTTTGTTTTATTTTATTATAATTTATTAGAACATATATTATTATTGATTATTACATCTATGTTATTATTCATAAATAAAATATATAAAAAATATTTTTCTTAGGAACACAATTGATTTAACTAGTGTCAAAATAGTATATAATTGTCAAAAAGAATGTATAATATCTTTACTTTTTATTAATTAGTTATAATTTTTTATTTATTATATAAATAGTTAATGAAAAAGTTCATTTAAATGATTTATAACTTTTCCTTTATCCAGTATCATTTTTATTAAAAATGTAATCACTTTTATTTTTTTTAAAAAAATATTAAATATCATTTTTATTAAAAATATAATCACTTTTATATATTATTTTTAAAAAATTAAATAATTTAATTGGACATTTATACACATCCGTTAGCTTTTTGTGCTTTTCAGAACGTTTTTGGTGCCACCGCTAGCTTTTCTATTTTTAGAACGCTTTCCGTGCCTCCGCTAGCTTTTTTTTCTTTTCAAAATGCTTTTCATGTCTTGCTTTTCCTGCTTTCCAGAACATTTTCGATGTCACCGCTAACTTTTTCTGCTTTTCAAAATACTTTTCGTGCCACTGCTACAACTTTTTCTACTTTTATGCTTATCCGCTAGCTTTCTGCTTTTCAAAATGTTTTACCGCTAACTTTTTCTGAAGTTTTTTATACTTTTCAAAATGCTTTACCGCTAGCTTTCTACTTTTCAAAATGTTTTATCGCTAACTTTTTCTGCTTTTCAGAAGGCTTTCCGTGTCTATAAATTTTACAATCTGTGCGCGTTTTTTTTTATTTTCTGTATCGTAAATATTCATATTTTGTTATATATAGGCATCATCGGAGAATATGTTGTGTAAGCTAGCAAGATTCATTTCTTATTTTGTGAATTAATCCTCACATATTTTTCTTCAATTTTATAATCGTAGTCTTATTTAAGTTTTCACTCCAACATACTACACTATATGAGTTATAATTCTTTTATTTACGTAAACAAGTTGCATATACCCAGTATAAAAGCACTGGCTATGAGATTTGCTGGCAGTTTTGCATTCGGATGTTGGCATGATTGGGAGTCATCCAAGTCTAAATTTGATGTGGGACCAACAATGGTCAATGGATTGGGTGTGATGCATCTTCAGAAACCAAGCTCTGCAAGTTTATTTCCATGTTGTGCAATCAATGTAAGTAATTTCATTTTCTCAAAAATCAATTATTTAGATTCGACTAAATGAGTCTAATTAATGTGACTACTAACATTTTTTCAACTACAGATTTTCAGTCCGTAAAATATAGTCACAAAAACCATCTTTCCTCTCAAAAACTTTTTTTTTTCTTTTCTTTTCTTTTCTTAAGTTGCATAATTTTTGTAGGTGAAAACATCCTCACAAGAGTGAAAAACGGAAACATAAGAAAATCAAAAGAGTGGGAGTTCCAGATAAAAGAAACGGCAGTGGCGGTAGTCATTGTCCAGCACACCACTTCCACTTCCACTTCCATCCACAATCTGCTATTTTATTTATGCATGTGGAGGCTGTGAAAGATGAAGTTAAGGGTAAGAAGAGAGAATAGTTGCAATATCTCAAGTCTACCTTTCAGAAGAGGATTTGCAAGTGTTGGAAATTAATTCTCCCATAATCCTCCTTTTAGGGGAGGTTAAATGCCCCACACACCCAGATTATGGCTTGAACTACTCCCCTTTATTCTATTTGTACTATCTACAACCCTAGTGGTAGAATAGCTAAATCTTCTCATTAGGCAAGGATCAAGCGAAGCCAAAAAGCATAGATCATATGGGAATATTGTACTATGTAATATAAAAATTAGAATGCTCCATTTTACGATGAAAAAAAATAAGACAATGTCTTTTGTTTGACGAGTTATTTATGAAACGAGTGGGTTGGCCCATCACTAATATATGTTTATTGTATGGATAAAATATGTTTAATGATTATTAAAATATGTTTTCTAAAGTATGCTGGATTATGCATTAAAATATGATTTTAACATATTATAATATGATTTATTATTAACATATTTTTAACTACAAATAGACATACTTTTATCTAAATAATAATAAGTTTACTTAATGATGGGTCAACTCGTCTCATAAGAGAGTATCTCAAAAAATATTGCACTTCCTCCGTCCCAATAAAAGCTGCCTCGTTATTATAGACATGAAGTTTTAAAAAAATATTTTAACCAACATTGTTGACTTTTGAAAGGTAATTTAGTATTTTTAGATAATAAATATTCTCTTAGTCCTCTTGAAAGGTATCCGTTGACTTTTTGCACGTAGATTAAGGGGTATAATAATTTAATGTATAGTAAGGTGAGAGAAATAATATTTTAATGTGTAGTGGGTAGTTGTATTAGTGTTGAGTGTGGGGTCATGTGTAGTGATTTTAGGTCACATCAATCTTAAAAGAGAAATTGATACTTTGTAATGGGACGGACCAAAATTGAAAAATTGATACGTATTAAGGGAACGGAGGGAGTACTCCTTCCGTCCCACCCAAAGAGCTGCATTTGCTTTTTGCACGTGGATTAAAGAGTATTATTATTTAATGTGTCATGGATAGTTGTATTAGTGGGAGTGTGAACCCATATTTTAATTGTATTTGTGAGTATGAGTGGTCTCATATATGTAAAAAAGAAAATAGGGCTCTTTGGGTGGGACGCCCAAAATGAAAAAAATGAACATTTGGATGGGACGGAAGGATTACAACTTTTTAATATGGGATTGTGAGTAGTAATTTGTGATTAAGATGTAATTTTTACAATTGATGATTTATGTGAAGTTTTCCTAATCATAAGTGTGAATTTTAACTTGAAACAAAAGTGGGTATTATTTATAGTATTTCAATGGTGTCTTTCATTGAAAAAGCACTACACCGAAATTTTAAATAATGAAATACGGGAATGGGACGATGATTTCAGTATTAAAAGCAAATCAGAAATTGAATTATAATGGTACAAGGATAAAACTTGCGTCTACTCAAATTCGACTGCTTCATAAACGTATTCCAGCACTTTTTTTCCTTGTAATGGGTAAATTTTGTGGGGGACGTTTCCTGTTGAGGTTGAAACTGGGTGTGGAGGACAAGAAGTGGCTTTAATGGAGGTGGAAACAAGGGTGTGCGTTGTTATCAGGTGGCCCGACAAACTATGGCTGAGTGAGTGCCGGCAACATGTGCGACGGCAACAGGTAGTATAAGAAAGGATTTAGGTAGGTGAGGGCACGACAAGTTGCGTCGGTGGAGGAATTGGCAGCAGGGTTAGAGGAAATATGAACTATCCACATCCGTTAATACAGTAATCCCTACGTCCCGGTCAAACTGCAACGTTTGACTGCATAAAACTCTCACAAAAGTTACAGTAAACGTTGCAATATGAGCGGGACGGAGGGGTACATTGTATAGGGGATATTTTAGCCATTATAAAATAGGAATATATTAATTTAAATATTTTTTTAGTTTGAGTTTAAATAGCCGCTCACTATTCCTTATGAGTCACCGTTTGAAATTAATCATTAAACCTGTGGTGTTAATTTAGGCATGATTAAGGTATCTAACAAATTAAATTGGAGATAAAACACAGAAATGTTAACAAATGAAATAATGAAATAGGATAGAGACACAAAAATGGAATTGTGATGAAATCGGGTGTTAATCACATATTCCCTGTCCCGCCCATATTGCTACGTTTACAGTAATTTTTGTGAGAGCTTTATGCAATTATAATTTTTGTGAGAGCTTTATGCAGTCAAAATTATACCGTTTGACCGGGACAGAAAAAGGGAGTATAATGTTTGCGTAAACAGAACATAAAAGTATTAGAATGGAAGAGAGAGAAAGAAGTGTCAAAATGAATTAGCAACGAGAATGGCTTGTCTGCAACGCGCTTTCGCCTGCTTCAGCCTCTCATCCAAAGTCTCCTGTTTAGCGGCGGCTTTGACCATCGTCAGATCCATTTCCATCAGCTTCAAAACCCTACACAGCTCAGTCACCATTCTCTCCTCCACCTTCCCTTCCTCTCTCAGCACCTCCGCCTCCTCCACCGCCCTCGCCGCCACGATTTCCCCCACTTTCGCCAGCATCGCCGTCGATCCGAACTCTCTCTCCATCAGCTCCACCAGCTTCTCTAGAAAATCCATGATCACGTACCCCGTCGGCTTCTCCAGCGGAATCGGCTTCGTCCGCTTCCATCCGATCTCGAAATTCGGCGGGTCGGGTTTCACCAGCCCTCGCCGGGCGGCTCTGTCGCGGATTATTTCCGATTTCCGGCGTTTATCGATGGGGAACTTGTCGGCGCTGGTTGTTGTTTCTGAATCTGGAGTGGGGAAATCAGATGTGGATTCGGCGGTGCATTTGATCGTGAAGGTGGTTGTGCGGGGAAGGGGGAATGATGGGGTTTGAATTTGATGGTATTGGTGGAGGAAGCGAAGATTAATGGAAGCCATTACAGTGTGTGTGTATAGATAAGATGAAGCGCGCTGCTATTTCGTAGTTCTAAAATATCTGAGCTTAAAAAATAATAATAATAAAATATAAATAAAAGAAAATAGTGTGGGTAACGGTTCAAGATATTTTAAAAGAGAAATTGTGAAAAATACTTTGAATAGTAGTTGATTTTGAAAATTGTAATCCAATGAATTTTTTTTAAAGAGTGTTGGTCTTTTGTGTCTCGGTAATAAGGTGCATATATAAGGATATACTCACTCCGTCTCATTACACTTTTTATTTTGGGTTGTTTCACAAAAGTTTGTAATTTTCAAAAAAACAAAAAGTAAAAAACAACCGTCCTTCCCATACACTTTATTTACAAAAAAATCATTTTTACCTAACATATTTTATCATTTATTTATTACAAAAAATATCATTATATTCCTAAAAGTTATTCATTTCTTAATCTTCGTGCGGAATTGGGGGTGCAATCTTTTTTGGGACACATGAAGAAATATTTTCTTGCAAAAGGTAATACACTTTAATTAATAAGAATATAATTTTTTTCATTAAAAAAATTGGTTAAAATATAAATAGTATATATATTTTATTAAAATAATTAAGTTTTTTTCTCAAAAAAAAAGGTACAAATTGTTATATTAAAAATATTTTCAAAGAAACATGTGATTTGAGACACGATTAGGGATGGCAATGGGGAGGGACAGGGCGGGTACCTAGATGCCCCGCCCCGCCCCGCCCCGCCCCGCCCCGCCCCATTCTCTCTTTTTCTTTTATTTTATTTTTATACTAAATTATAATGCCTTCAGATAAAAAAATATTTAAATTAGAATAAAATAAAGTAAATTTAAATTTAATTTAAATAATTAAACTTTATTTTCATTTAAAAGAAATTATTATTATATTGTATATTTAATGATAGGTAATATAATATTATAATAAAATATTTTATGATAACTTATATATAATTATCATGATTTCTTTTATTTAAAAAAACTAAAAATGTATGCATAATATTTAACATATAAGATTATCAATAAATTACATTATTTAATAAGTATAGTAAATATTTTAAATTAAAAAATTATTATTTAAAAGTGCGGGGCGATGCTAGTACGCGTACCCGCCCTGCCTCGTGTACGGGGCTGCCCTAGCCCGTTCTCTGTCTGGGGCGGGACGAGTGCGGACCGGGTCAAATTGTCATCCCTAGACACGATGTTCGAGGGATGCAAGTTTTAGTCCTTTGAAAAAATATCTTTTTTTTACTTTTTTGTCCCTCTTTATTATATAATTAAAATATAATCGTATGTATAGTCTCAAATATAGTTGCGTGAGACCATGTCACAAATAGATAATATTTTCAATAAAAAAAAATAATAATAATACAATGAACTACTTTATAAATAATTTATAGTATATGTGAAAAGTAACATATAAAAGAAAAATTATAGTAACATCTATAATAAAAAATAACAACTAATTACAAAAGTATAAAATTATCTCAAATGAGCAAGTGCTGCCAAAGACTGCCCCCATATTCATAAGAGTCACAAAACAAGTAGCCACGATCTATACTTCTTTAGTAGACAAGCATTTTTCGATCAAAAAATATACACTACACTCAAATGTGATGGATTTTTTATCCACCTCAAAATTTTCCTGTGACCTCTTTCTCCCATACATTTTATACCAAAACAAAATGCTCAATATGCTACATATTCGCACGTGTTATCTACACGACAAAAGAATCTCAGAACTATATATACATGACACAACTAACGATCGGGGACATTTCGCTCCCACATTTTAAATTACAATAGGCAAAGCTTTTCATATATGTGTTCTTAATTTGTTGAGCAATTTCTGCATGCTATCAAGCTTGAGACTTAGCTGTTTGACATTGTCAACGCACTGAGACGAGGATTCTGAAGAACTCAATTCATTAGCAAGAGCAGCACATTTTGCTTGCGACTCCAAAACTGCCTCCTCAAGAGAAGCCACAGTTGACTCCATGCCCGGAGTCCAACTTCCACCGGCCATATCAAATGATGGACTAAACCCCACTGCACTAGTAGCACTGTTGCCCCGGCTCAACTTCTCAGGGGTAAAGATCTTGTCAAAACTGTCAGTTCCTGCAGGTTACAGAATAAATATCAGCATATTAACTTTGAATACAATCACACTATCAAGAAATTACTTTTGTCTGAAATTGGACAATCAAGACTATTTAGAATTCGAGGTGGAATTAATTTAACTCTCAAAGTACACATTAATCACTAGTCCGCACCGTAAACAATAATAACTTGAAAAATAAACTGATAATTACAAGAAACTGATAATTACCCAAGTTACTTAGTTGGCTGATTGCTGCTGAGCCAACAGATTCTTCTAACTTGAGGATTCGGAGGACTCCAGCCACTAATCTACCCAGAGAATCAACCTCAGACTTGCAAAGTTGAGTCAAATATTGTAGCTCATCCTTCTTCATTACAGCCTCAATCTATCAAATAAAATAATTTCATTTTTCTCCAAGAAAAAACCAATACATCAAAATTATTTATGATAACAGTTGAAACTCTCTTACAGGCTCGGTCACCGAGAATTTCAAATTTTCCACCAGCCACTCAGCTGTTGCATCATCAGCATCTCCTTCAGAAGCTACTATATCAACTGCAACATTTATGCCCCCATGCTTCACAACACTTTGCTTTTTACTTCCAGGGAAACCATTCTGAAGGATTCCACTTGCCGGAACACCATTCATCAGCATCCCCTGACGTGCCGTCGGCTTTAAGATCTGTAAACCTTCCATTCCAACCTGCAAGCATTAATTGAATAGGTAACTAATAAAGCTAACATTGTAAAAATGGTGAAAGAAGTGGTAAATACAAGTAATATGTTATAATGAACTCTGCTTATACAACAGTACCCATAGAAACAGAGCATAATGTTTTCATATTATATGAATAGCTGACAAGCGAATTGAGAAAAGGAGAAAAGCACATCATATTCTCTATTAAAAATGATGGTGCATTTATTATAATGACATCAAAAAATAATCGGAGCGCATGATAGAGTTGGATAGAAGATATATGAATCCTTGAAATTAAGGATCCCAACTGCCAGCATGGTATCAAAGAGAAGCAAAGTAGAAATCTTGAGCATCATCAGCAAATGTGGAATTTCAATTTCTAATACAAGAAAAACTACTGTGAGCATTTGGTGGGCAAACATGTACACTCATATATTTAAAATCATAAACTATAGAGCAGATTAAATGTTTATACTAACATGACTGAGAAGAATGAGAAGGCAGGTCTCACAGTAATCAACTCAATAGGATATTTCTGTTGTCCACTTCTTTTCACGCTACTAACTATTGCATGCTTCGGGCTGCTTTTTCCTTTGACTTGCATATTGTGAAACGTCATGTGCCAACTCCTATCTTCTCTTTGAGAATCTTCTGAATCATGTAAGCAGAATCTATCTTCCAAATCCCGTGCTCCTTCAAGAGCAAATAACCAGTCTTTTAATTCAATTGATATATCCACATCATCAGGAGCACCCAAATCCAAGAGGCTGCTTTCCTTTTCCTCTTCTGAACATCCGTCTACCAACACACATAGAGGAAAAAACAAAGTACATGAATGTCAACTTAATTGAATTACGAATAACAGAGAATGAAGCTTAAATGGAAGTAGTTCGTACTCTCTCTGGGCTCATCCCTGATCATAGGTGATGCTTTGAAAAGCCTCAATAAAGGACCATCAGATAACTGTTTTAGTCCTCTACTGAGACCTTCCCCTGGTCCACCGTCGGGGCCAAAAATCCCAAATCTATGAAGCAAATATTCTGCATAACTCATTCCACCACCAAGACGGATACCAGTAATACAAGCAGACACATTTAAACTGTGGCACTCAATATCTTGAGCACTATATGGAATAACATGGACCATGGATATGTCCAGAAATGGTATTGTGGTATAGCGATTGGATTCATAAATCTTACTATTTTGAACCCAAAAAACCGCTCTTAACTGATGGCTGTCTTTCCCATCAGGGTGATTCTTATTGGGAAGTGTTAAGTCAGACCCAAACTCATGTCCGAAGTCATTCACAGTGTCTGCGCAGTCCACCTCAACTCTCTCCCACCGTAAAGTGGATGAAATTGCCATTGCCCCACCAAAAGTTCTATGGCTGACTTTGATAGATAGATCATCTCCAATAAAAAGAACTAGAGGTATACCCTGAGTGCCTGAAGAAGAAGAAGATTCAAAAAATCTTAGTTGTAAGTCCTTCACAGCAAGCGTAACAGCTGTATCACCAGGAGCTTTTTCCATTATACTCCCATCCAAAGATTCATTTCTTGCTTCCTCAAGAGCTTTATTTTTCCCCACCACAGCTATCTTTTCACTAACCTTACCAAAATAAGCATAGAGATCTAAAACAAAGAATAATTGTTCAACCGAAGCATTTGAAATATATTGTTGACAAGCAACCCCTACTCTGACAACTCCTCCTGGAGGAGGTATATTAGTTAAAGGGCTACCATCTGCAGTCACCATTGCTACTTCAAGACACATGCCTTTCATCTCCACACATCTCCATAAATCTGACTCCACTAGAGAAGAGTCCTTCAAGTTTAACTTACTGCATGTTTCCAAAGACAAAGTAACTGTAGAAGCTCTAACAGTCAATTTCTTCTGGCTGGCATCAATTGGTTGGTTTTCCCAAAGACAGAAGCATGCCGGATCTTTCTCAAGGTTCAATAAACTTAGTTTTAGGGAAGGTGACTGAGAAAGCATCAAATTTTCAATATGAAGTCTTGCCCCAGAAAATGAACTCAGAGATGGCAAGTTACAACTTCCAGACACTTTCTCTGGTTTTACTTTTTCCAGTGGTATTGTAACATCTAAACCATCCAGATTGAACACCATAGAGTTAATGGAAAAATTTGGTAGCACGGCACCAGGATTAACTACAATTCCATCAGCCAAAAAAGATGATATCCTCAGACATGATTCTTCTTGAAGATGAATCTGATGAGAGAAATAGGTGAGCATTAAACAGTAACAAGAATTAATCAATTCCAGTATTTATTTCAAGAGGAAAGAAGAACTGATGAATACCAACCATTAGGGGTCGACAGTCAATAACAGTTCTGGAAGCAAAATTTGGTGGGCTTGGGGAGGGTTGCAGCTGAAGAGAATGGAGAGAGATCAAAGGGACATTCCAGTTTGATTGCCATTGGTGATCTCCAAGAGGATAAATGGGAGGACAAAAGTCCATAGCTGTAGGCAGAAAAAGTGACAATACACAGTATGAAAATGGGTTCCTACAATTGAACACCATAAAAAGTCAAGTTCTAAAAAAGTTTGGAAAGATTGTAGAATACCGAAGTCTGGGACATCACAGGTATATGCGGAAGCATCCTGCATCGAGGGCTGCACTAAAGGGCACGGAGGATGGGAAAACGTGTCCCTGCATTTATTTCATCTATTTGAGGGATTAAGGAGCATAAATGAATTATCAAAAGCTACATGAAAGTAACATGGGTATCGAAATAATGTCTGACAGCTAATTTCTCAGTAACATCACACAGAAATTATTCAGACAAGCCATGAAACATGCAAACAACATAACTTCCAATTACTAATAGAAGATACATATCGCATCACCATAAAATAGAATGTTCTTAAACCGAATGTTTCACACTTTGAATAATATTATCTAGAAATTGTGTGTGTGTGTGTGTGTGTGGGGGGGGGGGGGGGGGGGGGGGGGGGGGGCATGTGAAACATCAAATATTTAGGGGTTCCATTCATTACCCAACACAACTTAATGATACACGACTCCTCTTTCTTCCCTTGCACTCTTATTTATTCCATAAGGATGTCAAACTGTGCCCAAACCATTCTTTAGGGTTCCCTTCTCTACGCAATGAATTCTTTTGATAACAATGAACAGGTTGAGGATAAGAGCCCAAACCCTACCTCACCCCCCCCCCCCCCCCCCACCAATTGGATTTTTTTATTAATTAAAAGATCTAAAAATAGATACTTATGCAAGAGAAAAAACAGAGACAGTGGCTTGAAAAACAAATACTCCACATTCAAAAAAATAGTGCACTGGTTTTCATCATAGCCTGCTATACAATTAAAGCTCTTAGCTTGTGGTGGACTGATTATAAAACTTACCTTAAAAAGAAACCACCAATCATAACCTTCGTCAAGTGCTTGACATTTTCTCCATCAGAAACACTAGCCTGAATAAAGAAATCAACCTCAATACATTGTCTGAGAGGCAAAAACACAAGGAGACAAAAATATATTTGGTAATTCCGTAACGCATTTCATAACAGAACAAAGTCCTAGGATCATAGAAAATTGCAGAAACTAAATAATCAATAAAACCATGACGAACCCGAGAGAAGAAGAGTGATTGCATCAAAAGTTCTAGCTGGAACTCTGCACGTCAAATAAACTTCTTAGACCAAGATTTGATATTTTGATTACATAAGACTTTGTAAAGAAGATACCATGTTTTTGGATGAATTTTGATTACAAGTTTGCATACAATTTCAATCATAAAAGTTCAAAGATATTGAACGAATTGGAAGTAGGAAAAGTAAGGAAACAAAGGAACACAGGTGGATACCAACTAACCTGCATCCTTTATGCAAAAGAATACGTGATCCACTATTATAGAGACTAAAGAACGACCAGCTGCTTCTGCAGACCTCTGCAATATAGAGGTTAGTAGTTGATATCTATTAGAGTACATATTTGTGGAAAGGATTTCATAGTATTATAAGGTTGTGGAAAAATAAAATAAAGAAACAGTGACATTAGTTATACCTGCTGAGAACTTGGATTCACGTCTCCTCTATTTAAACAAACATATAATCCAGTAAAAAAACGGAGAAGAGCTCGCAATCCTGCAAAGATTGCAAAAAATTTAAATAAGAGATCATCCAATATGCACCACAAGTATATATATAAACAGCTCAGCACTTGCCTGGTTCACTTAAAGCAGGGCAAAGGGCTTCTGTAATATGCAACTGAACTTCGAGGCCTAGTGGACTATTTAGCTCTGTCCTTTGAATTGTAATCTGAAAGTTGTGAAATTTTAGTGACCATAAATATAAGTGATCCATGAACAACCCATAATCACCCACACCAAGATGTTATTTCTCAGAAGGACAGAAAAATGTCTAGAAGCAGATCAGTGAAACAGGAGGATCCACACTTTATTACGTAGTCATAATCAACTGAAAAGCTAAAGTGCATACATAGGCCTCTCCAGAGATCCCTTCAAGGAATCGCTCCCCGCCAAAGAATACTCGCTTTGCGCCATCTTCATCTTTTCGACTGGAACCTTCTTGAAAATTGGAAAAGTTTGCAAACATATCCGGATGAGGTAGGAGGTCAATAGACAAGTGTTCCCACTCAAGTTTCTGTGGATAAGAAAACAGGGAATCACACTCCCAAATATAAATAAAATCAAAGAAAATTTTCAAGGAGTCAGGAACAAATACAGTAGCTTCGAGGCAACTTCTAAAGTAATTTCTGATGTCCAGATTAAAACAAACAACTCTAAACATTAAAAATAAGAGAAATTCTGTACTTTGAACACATATATGAACTTCTTGTCACTTGAAAAGTCCCTTGCTTCCTTAAGGTTAACAACCTGATAAGAGCAGTATATTCTAATTAGGAACCTGTTCTGCTACACATGCATCTAAAGATGAAATCAACCAAAAGTTCAAGATTTTAGAGGATAACCTCCCAGTTTCCATTTGTGGTACAGAGTAGAAGGTTGCGGATTGTGATGGAAGCCATAGGTGATGCCCTGTAGGATTGGAAATGGTTAATAGAAAACTCAAGGAGATTAAAAAAAAACACTGAAAAGGGTGTCAAATTCATTGTCGGACAACTTTCAAGGGTTTCTATAATAAACTTTCTAGTGTTCACGCTTCAGCAGTAGAAAAATCAAAGCAGCATTCCTTGTTATTACAAAGAGAGGCACTTGTTGTAATTACAAATCCGAGATAAATCAGCAAACTTGTTGATATGTTTGTTCAAACCTAGCACCTCGCAATGCATGATCACATTCAGCAATTAAAGATGATAAGAATATCTAGCTAAATAAAAAACTGCAATTGATGTCTTTCATAATTTTCAATAAAAAATGATATCTATGGTAAGAATCTGATGTGTTTGATAGCATCATGCTTATTAGCTGTTTCAGAAATGCGTGCCATAATACTAAAAGGAAATTGCTTGTGCAAAATGGTATTACAGCGTACACAATGTATGAAAGCTCTTTCCAAGAAAACACATTCCTATTTCTTATAAAAAAGCATATAGCAGACATAATTAGATACAATAATAATATAAGATAAAAGTTTCCACTCGATATCATGAAAGATGGTTTGTTAGCATTAGAAAAATAAATGGAATGTATGGTAAGGATCATCTGTTCAATATAATTATGAATGATCTATTATAATCATGCACCCATATCACAGAAGCTGATTTGCCATCTAAATTAGGAAAGCAAGTAGCCATGTGACAGAAGCATGATTGATACCAAAATTTGAATTTTGTTCGAGGTGAAAATTTTGCTACGCATAGACTGAAAAAAGTTCACCAATTAGAAATGAGGCAAGAGTTACCAGGTTGCTCCTCCTCTACGTCGGGCTCCACCATGAGTTTCAAGCAAGAGATTAACAGTCTGAACTTGTATTGTCATCCCATCCGCAATCTGATAGAAACAGACTAAACATATGGCTATCAAATTCATTATGCGGACCATCGTTGTTGAAGTTTTAAACATGGTTTTCATGTTTAAAAAAGTTGTTAATAATAATAATAATCTATTAGTCATGACAATGATATTATGCAATTATACAATAGGAGACTAACCTTGTCAGCAAATCCATACCCACTACCCTTTCCAGCACTAACTGTTGACGAAGCACTGCTGAAAGACAATAATAAGAACAGTAAATTCAAGCCTTCTAGCAAGGAAAAACAAATTATTTAACTGAAATACAGCATACTGACCCTATTAATGTACCTGCTTGAGTTATTGGATGCATCTACATCATCATTTTCCTCCAAGACTAAGTCAAGCCTATCAATTTGCACCACAATTGGTTCAACTTGTACATAGCTCACTGAAGGAAGCTTCAAAATCAAATAAATCATACTATTAACTTAATGCAGCATCATCGCCAACAAAAAATAAAACCAACCCAATTTTGCCATCAGAGAATCATAAAATCTTCATCTTCTCAACTTGATACAGAATCCCAAATTAAACTGAATTAAACGAGAGGTTAAAATTACTGACAATTATCTCCAATTTGCCAACTTTGGCGGTGGTGACATTCAGTGCCGGCGGTAATCCTAGACTCGCATGCAACGCGTCTCCATTTATATCTACCAAAAAATGCCCCAATTAAGTAAACAAAACAAAACAAAACTATCCAAATTCAGCACACAACACACACACAAACAAAATGCATCTCAAACGAAATTGGAAAGCAAGCGCGTACTTAAATTAGAAAGCTGCACGGTGCGTCCCTGCAACTTGAATTGATCTCTGGTGAATGATTTCAACCAATACTTCAATGTATACTCCAAAGCTCTAGCCAAGATGGATTCCATCTCTGTAAAATCTCGAGATTAAGCCGGCAAACAAAATCCTAACACCGCGGCCGGAAATTCGAAGTGGCCGTGGGGATGGCTTCGGTGGTGTCGGCGAAGGAACCAGAGATCACCAGATCGGAGGTGGGATCCGATTGGAGAGAGAATAGAGAATGGAAGGACGGCACGTGCGAGCAGGGTTTTTAGAGCAGTTGGCACGTGACGAAGATTCTATGGGGCCCGGTGTATGAACTTTCGGCGTGAGCGCAATCATTTATAAAATAGACGGTGTTGATTAGAATATCATTTGTTTAGCAGTGATTGAACGATGATTGATTGGGAAGAACATTGAATGTGGAGGGGCATTGATGCAGGTGATTAAAACCGGGTGTTGGATCTCGAAAAGCTGAGGCTGTCAGTAAATGGCAACAGTTGGCGGGAGAAGTGTCTTTTTGCCGCTTTATTAATTTATTTTTATCTATGATGTTACCATAAGGATGAGTGAGTGTGATTGTTTCTTAAAGAAAATAATACCCCATCCGCCCATTCATAAAGTGTACTCCCCCATCCCCAAATATCTCGCACTTTCCTTTTTCATCTGTCCCTCAAAATTATTTTACACTTTACTTTTACTAAATTTGGTAAAAATACATTTTAATAATACACATTTTTTACACATATCTCAATATAATACTTACTTTTTCACATTAACCAACAACTTTACACATCTTTTTCATAACTTTACACACTTTTTTCATTAAATCAATTAAAATATATATTCTCTTTCTTACTTTATACATAAAAATACAAAATTTTCTTAAACTCCGCGCACACCAATACGTGAAATACTTATTGAGACGGAGGGAGTATAGTTTTATATGATACATAATTAGTACTCCCACCCGATACGTAATCGTTTTTCATTTTGTTCTGTCTCATTACAAAGTATCAATTTCCTTTTTTGGATTGATGTGACACACAACCACTACACATGATCACATACTCAACACTAATACAACTACCCACTACAGATTAAAATATTACTTCTCTCACCCGATACGTATCCATTTTTCATTTTGTTCTGCCTCATTACAAAGTATTCATTTCATTTTTGGATTGATGTGACACACAATCATTACACATGACCCCACACTCAACACTAATACAACTACCCACTACACATTAAAATATTACTTCTCTCACCTTACTATACATCAAATTATTATACTCCTTAATCTACGTGCAAAAAGTAAACGAATACCTTTCAAGGGGAGGGAGAGAGTACTCCCTAAAAGTTAGACTTTTTTGTTTGTTATCCTACAAAAATTGTCGCATTTTCTTTTTAGATATATGGGACCAACACAAGAACAATTAATATATTTATATGAGCTCACACACACCTAACACACACCAATAATACAACTTCCCACTATACATTAAAATATTATATTCTAAATTCAATATCTATTAAATTATTATACTCCTTAATCTTCATATCCAGAAAAATATTACATCTTTAATGGGACAGATGGATTATTTTTTTAGTTAATTATCACTTTTTTAATGACATACTTTCTCCTTAGAGTATCTTGCTTAAACTTGGTTAATGTAAAATATTTTGTATTATAAAAATGTTAATAATGTGAGTTTTTTATTTTATAAGCATACAAGTTTTTTTATAAAACGAATTAAAAAAGTTTAAATTGTTAAAGGAAGTACTCCCTCCGTTTCGGTAATTTGCGCACGTATTTTAGTGCTCGGAGATTAAGAAAAGTTAATTTTTTATGTATAAAGATACGTAAAGTTATTGTTATTTGTGTAAAAAGTGAGTATTTTAGATTATTTAATGAAAAAAGTGTGTAAAGTTATTGGGAGGTGTGTATGAAGTGGGTAATATTATAATGTATTTTATCCATTTATAAAAACATAAATAAATGTTGGGACAGACAAAAAAAATGTACAATAATTACCGTGACGGAGGAAGTGTTATTCAGGGAGTTAGTCGACCGCGAGGTATACACCGTAATTCACATAAGTATTTCTATGGATATAAACAGTAAAGGAGATACGAGTGAATATGATAATACGAAAAGTCAAATAGCATGCTTTATCAACAAACATTCCACTGTCAGTTATTTTATCAATATCGGAGAATTGATCATTTGCGAAGAATTCCAGGATAGATCTACTGTTATTAATATATACGATGACTAGTCCCCCACTAATATGACTACAAATATTGCATTATTTTTATAATTGTTATTGAAGTTCATTGTTCTCATTGTTAATATTCTATTTTACTCTTATTATTATAGATGTTTGAAATAAACGAGCTACTCGTCAATTTGACTCAACTTAATAAGAATCGAACCCAACTCGACTAGTTAAGATTTAATAATAATCTTAATAATTAATAAATAAAATAATATTCATAAATATAATAATAAATATAAAATATACTCCCTTCGTCCCACCATAAGGAGTGTATTTTGCCATTTTCGTCAGTCCCAACAAAAAAATGTGCATTTTTCATTTTAGAAAATATGACTCACACAAAACAATTAATATATCCCTATGAGACTCACCCACCACACTAATATACCTACCCATTATATATATTAAATATTATTTCTCTCTTCGCATCTACGCATTAAATAATATATCTATTAATCTACGTGCAAAAAAATTTCGCTACCCTTACGGTGGGACGGAGGGAGTATTAATTAGTAATAGGCACGATAAGATTCAAGAGTTCTGTAAGTGCATGTGCCTGCTTGCTGTTCACTCTGTTGAGGTTTTGGTCGAGATGCTGCGACACTTGGACCAATACTTGCAGCAACAGTAAATCAGACAAGTGTTGTTCAAAGTGCAGTAGCACTCCGAATGACACTGAGAGCAGAAAACTTGTACAGCAGCGAAAAATATCAGAGAAAACTCAAGAACACATCAACGTAACTCATCAACAAACTTACGTTTATGGCGGCCCCATGGCTAAAACTTCACTAAACTTGGAAAAATAGTGAATACAAAAGTTCTCAAGGATCAAATTCAATCTTTAGAATTTATCCTATCAAACCCCTAAAGTAGATCAATTACAACAAGATCTAAAAACTACTCTAAAGACGAAAATTGTAAAACGACAACTACAATCTTCTAGCATATGAGAAGAGACCGCTCATCTCTCCAAAACTTCAAAAAGAGAAGATGTAGTGCTGCTCGAAGTGTGGCAACACTTCGTGTAGCACCCAAATGGCACTCGTTTATGATGTGGATTTTATGTACAAGACGCTCCTGAAATGAATGACTTTGGACATGTTTTATAGACTCATATTATGCCACTTCATTCCTGCAGCAGTTGTGAGACATGAAGTCTCTAACTTCTCCCCAATAAGTCTTCAACTTCCTACTTCCTTAAAGATAGGAAATAGTTGATTATTCATTCTAAGTTCTTCTTGGAGGGAAATTAACGTATTTTTGATAAACGAAATTTAAGCACCAACAAGATCAATTTGTGTTGCTTAACAAGTTGAGTCGAGCTCCAGCTCGTTTGAGTAGTTTTTAAGCTGAATCGAACTTGTTACCTTAACAAGTCAAGCTCAAGTATATAGTACTCGAACTCGCTCAATTCATTACATCCAATTTAATAATAGGTAATTCTTATAGTATAATTATAATTTCATTTTGAAATTTAGAGTGAATTTTATTCTTGTGACTCGTGTTATTTTACCCTTGTACTGGTTATTATTTGTTTTTAAAATTTAATAATAATATTTCAAGTATAACTGTAATTTAATCATTTAATATCTCATAATACATGTACTATTTTACCCTTTTTATACTCTTATTATTCATCATTTATTCTTAGATTTTAGGGTTAACTTTTTAAAATTAATCAATCTTTTAATCATTATAAAATTTAAAAAAAGAGAATTAATGGAACTGATTATATGGTGCAAAAGATTAATGCAATCGAAACCGATTCCATGCCAGCCATTCTCTTTTATGTAAATGGAGGTTCCATACAAAAATAATTAAAATTACTAAAAAAAAAATTACTATTATGCACTCCATCATCCAGTAAATTTTTTAAATTAACTTGTAGGAGTAAAATGGTATTTTTCTTTTTGTTACATAGGAACCTGATAAGACAACCCCCAATACAAGCATATAATGCATATAGCACAAAGCCATACAAGTTGGTGCATATATTAAAAAAAAAAAAAAAAAAAATACACACCCCCCCCCCCCCCCCAGGTGACACATCCAGAACGTGTTGTGCAGAAAGCCAGAAATTTAAACACCAGACTCTAAGACTTATCATTTAACAACACGCTTCAATAAATACCGAACAAGCTAAGTGAAACATGGCAGCCAAGAGAGGAATAGCATATAAGCAGAGTTCATTCAACATAGTACATAACACTTGTAGCAACACAAGAGATTGAGTTGAAGAGGTTAAAAAATCTCAAGCACATAAATAAACTTCACATATGTCTCGCACTGATACAAAATATATCTTAAAATGGTTATGATACGGTTATAGTTTTGCAGCTCAGAAACCATGTATCTTGATATTATCCTTCTTCACGATTCCAGCCTAAATTCAAAACAGGGTGGATTACATGAAATTTACACACAGAAAACATTCGAGACTAATGGAAAATTCTAACACCAGTGAGTAATTACCTGGACTAGAAAAGTAGAGACGTTCTTCCGTTGATCACCTTGAAGTTGAATAACCTTCACAAAACATAATTTTACTGAACGCTTATTTATTTAAGATAAATGGAAACTAAAGACGTGAGAGAGAAGTAGGAACACTGACACATACCTGGCCTAGTTCTGGATCCTGGACAACAGTTCCATTGCAGCAGAACTCTTTCTTAAGATCCTTCAGGATTTTGTTATAGCTGAACTCCTTCTTCAATCCTTGAACTGTAGTCAAGCTTTTACGACCATTCCTCTGCTGTATGCGGATATGAACGTAGTCCTTTGAACCGGCACCAGTGTTCTCAGCATTTGCATCAGCAAAAGGATCTGTGTTTCAATAGAAAATAATTTAATCACTGCTCGATAGAATGAAAGGGCTTCTAATCTCTTAATACCTACTAAGGCATCCGATATATGCCACCTTTTACACTCATTTCAACATTTCTAAGCTATTCTAGAAATTTCATTCACCTCCACATCTAAAATAAGATGTGGGATTCCTCAGCAAACTGGGTGTGTAAACAATGTATAAGCTAGATGAAATAATGAGTGGCATACCGAAGGTAGTAGGAATCTGGATATCAAGATCAGACATGAAACTTGGTTGATGCAGCAAATGTAAACAGAGAACAAGAGTTTCTCAAAATAGATTTATATGCTCAGACCTGAGAAGGAGAAAAAACAAAAGTTATATGAGAACACCAAATGGAATACCTTTATATCTTGGATACCAAAAAGACAAAAATTCGACATTTTATCAACTGGAAGTATTCCCATGAATATAATTAAAGGTTTTCAGTTCTAGGTGGGTATGTTCTGTGATTCTACACATGTTTTTACGCAGAAACCAATCAAACAATCATTGTAAGGGTATATCACAATGAATCAGGTAATTATTCAAGAACCCCTCCATCAATTACACCTATTCCACTGATAGGTGAACCCCAAAAACCAGGAAAAAGAACCTTCAATTTTACAGAAACAATTTTCTACAAATCGGGTCAAAGCTGAAAATAATCAACAAATATAACAAAGGACAACATAAAGATTGATCCACCGACATCATACACATGATAGAATCCAATAAATATCCCGAACCCTAATTTCAAGAAAGGACATCCCAACGCAAATTTGGAAGCAGATAATAGATTGAAGCTTATAAACTATAATTATCGAAAAAAGGCAACCCAAAGTATCTAGGTTTCTCCAGGTTGGAGAAACCTATACACACTCCTCGACTGATCCCAATCAATATGGAATCAACAATAATCAGAAACCCCAATTTCAGGAATATGACAAATCCTGGAACAAAAACCTAACCCTAAGCATTGACCAAATATATTAATTGAAACCGCCAAGAGTTCAATCATGCAGCCGCACACAAATCTTCGATTAACAATTTCTTTACGGCGAAAAAAAAAGAAGAAAAAAAAGTGGTTGAATCATGCATCAAACGATTCAATCAAGATTGTTAAGGAAATGAAAGAAACAAGGAAGACGCATACTTGGACTGGACTGATATGAGAGGAGATCCGGAAGAAGGGAGAAAGAGAGAAGATGAAAGAAGAGTACCTATTACGATTGATAAGATGATTCCACAAAAACCCAACTCGATCGCCGGGGGGAGGGGGGGGGGGGGGGGGGGGGGGGCGGAGTTTATGAAAAGCGTGGGGAGTTGGGTTACTGGCAAATGGCAAGCGAAACAAATTTTCTTTCAGTATATTTGGGATATATATAAGTTGATATCCAGAATAAAGGTGTACGGAATAACTTTTTATTTTATATTGCATGTTATTTAATACTACTCATTGTATATTTTTTTTCACATTTAGTTTTTTATTAAGAAAACTATTTTCTCCGTCCCACAAAAGTTATAATTTTTTTTTTGGTTATCTCATAGAAATTGTTACATTACTTTTTAAAGTATATGTGACCCGTACAAAAATATTAACATATTTATATGGACCCACTCACACTCCACACATACCACTAATACATCTACCTACTACACATTAAATAAATATTATACTCCATCCGTCTCGCCCAAACGTCACCGATTGCTTTTTGTGCGTAGATTAAGGAGTATTATTATTTTTTTATGTAGTGGGTAGTTGTATTAGTAGTGAGTGGTAGACCACATATGTACCTTTTTACTAAAAGTGGAAAATGGGGACATTTGGATGGGACGCCCAATATAGTAAAATTGTGACCTTTCAGTGGGACGGAGGGAGTACTCCTTAATATCCGTGCCAAAAAAAATGTAACAACTTTAATGGGACGGAGGGAGTTGTATCTGTGTACTATAACTTTTTATTCAATAGTGTATATTACATGTTTTTTAATAATTGCATACTGTATTTTTTTACACTCATTTTTTCATTAAAAAAACTAACAAAAAATTTACTAACAAATTATATACATTTTTCTTATAATTGTATATACTTTTTTAAAAATTGTAGTATACGTTTCTGAAAGTGGGTGCAACACGTATAGTGGGATGCACCCAGTTGCATAGGAGTATTAGGATATATATATACCGTCACGTATCATTAAGTTCATTTTAATTTTTTCTTAGTGTTCGATTCACGATTAAGTCCGTAAAAAAGATATATCTCAATTTAAAAATTCAAGACATACTTTAATTTCAGAATCCAACCAAATACACTTAAATAATTTTTATTTAATCTTCACTAAAATAATATAATTAATTTTTTCGTTAGAAAAATACTACCACTTTATATTATTTAAATCTATACTCCCTCCATCCCACAAATGTTTGCACCCCTCCTCCAGTATAGATATCAAGAAAAGTGATAACTTTTAGGAGTATTATGATATTCCTTCCGTCCCGGAAGTATTGACACATTTTTTTTGGGGCACGGAGATTAAGGAATATAATAATTTAATGTAAAGTGAAGTGAAGTGAGAGAAATAATATTTAATGTGTAGTGGGTAGTTGTATTAGTGGTGAGTGTGATGGGTGCGTGGGTCCATGTAAATAAATAAATTGTTTTTGTGTGGGTCTCATGTTCACAAAATGAAATATGTCAATTTCTGTGGGACAACCTAAAAAGAAAAGTATGTCAATATCTTTGGGACGGAGGGAGTATTTTTTAGTATTTTTTTGTAATAAATATATGATAAAGTATGTTGGGTGTATTAGATAAGAGTGGTCTTTTGTAAATAAAGTGTATGAGAAAAAATACTTGTTTTTGACTTTTTACTTTTTTTTAGAAAAGTACAAATTTTTATATAACAACCTAAAGTGTGTTATCTGATATCCCATCAAACATATGAATAACTCATTTAAAATTATGGAATAGTTTAGGTGAGAATTGGGTAATTAATATTGACATATATTTGTATGATTTACGTATTTCACTAAATATAGTTAACGAATGGGCCGAACTTTGAGAGAAATATTAATGATTGGTGGAGAGAAGTTTTGGGCCGAAATGCATCTTCCAATTGCACCTTCAATTTTATTTTATTTTTTTCATTTTCAAAATTTTGATATCTTAGACAATAATTGCTTATTTTACAACACATTCATCTCTAACAAGTAAAAATAACTCAACAGTTCATCTCAGCAATTTTCTTTATTTTTATTCAAAAATAAAATAAAATGAAAATATAGTCTGTATTGTTTATATTAATTTTAGTTTTAAGACAAAATATAACATACACATTATTTAAATTAAATATATACATTCACATTATTGGAATAAAAAAAAATAGGGCAAACATTGTATCATTCAAATTTTCCAGCTGCTACAGTAAAAAACTCTTAAATGCAGCAAAAGGAACAATATGATTTGTAAGATTGTTTTAAAAATGCTTTATTTTATTTTTAATTAGATATCATTTTAAATACTTTTAATTTATATTATTAATTATTCATAAAATAATTTAATTAAACTATTATTAATTTTTTTACTAATTATCGTTCTTTATTAAAACATTGTTATTTTCTATCCATGCTAAAATTTTATAGTATATATAATATAATTGTGAGTACGTGGGAGCTATATTTTGTTTTTATCATTATCTTATATATACTAATCGTGAAAATAGTAACTTTTTAACATCATCCAATTTAGTTACTTTCTTATATACACTAATTTTTCATGCTAATCTCTAGTGAGACAGTATCAAGATATATGAATTCATTATAAAAGTATGTTATATAGGTAATTTATTTATATTTATAGTTAGTTTAAGTATATTTATTTATAAATAATCATATTACAATATCGTATAATCATACATTAATGACTTATTTAATATATTTTTAAAAATATACTTTAATTATTAACAAGCATACATTATTTATATAACAATGATACTTAATACTCATACTTTAACACTTTCACAGTCAAGGATTTCACTGTAAATCTTGTGATTCCCTTTCAATATTATATACACCATATATTATTAGGGTGTTTAAATTAAGAAGATCAGAGAGTGTATAAGGGTTAATGATGTAAACTCGATTTATAAGGGAGTAAATCTTGTATTTTTTCATACTTGAAGTTGGACTTCAATTTGATTATCCTCTTCTTATTAATCTCAAAGTCAAAAGTCAACATTCAATCAATTAATCTATCATATTTTTATCTCCTACCTTGTTACATGATGGGGGAAAAGAGAGAAGCAATTATCCCACACGTCTGTATTTGGATTAATTAGTTTGAGATCCATTCATATAAAATATGATATGGGAGATGTTAGAAAAAATATATATTACATATAAAAATCTTGAGGGCTTCTAATATATGAAGTACTATATATTTTTCTAAATTAAAATTGACATTTGATGTAAGCAACCCAGCACGTTACAAGAAAAGACTTTGTATTTTCGTTTATGGTTAATATTAGATATAAGTTTTTGAGCACAGAAAATTCTATTATATTTTAATGTTACATTTCTTATTACATAAGATTAGATGAATAATGCATGTATGAGGTAGAAAAATCTTAATCTAACCTTATTATTATTATTTTTTTAAAAAAATAAAATTTATTTATTAACTACGTATCATTTATCCATGATTCATAAAAGGATGTAAAAATATAATGGAAGACCAATTTTTTTTTTTTAATTTTATATGATATACGTTAAAATGTGGTTTTGGGGGAATGCTTGAAAATATCAAGAAAAGAAATGGGGGAACGACGATCGCAAGTTACAAACAACAGAACATGGTCAGCCGCAAACATAACTATCTTTACTCGCCGCTATTATAATATAGGGTAAAGAGTCACATGAACCCTCAAACTTATTTGGAGGGTTCAAATAGACCCAACCATGCCTTTTTCAATGTTAATGTGATCAATATTGCCCCTCGCCCTTTTAAAGTGAAGCACAACAACACTTCCAGTTGAAAAGAGAGATAACGACGTTATCTCTCATGGGTTGGTGATTCAATAGATTTTAGTCGCGGTGATGAAGCACAACAATACTTTCAATTGAGTAGAGATATTACAACTCATAATTATGGATTGATGATTTAATAAATTCTGGTGGTGGTTGAATTGGTTTTGGCCATTTTCTTTCTTTCTTCATTTTTAAAGAATTCCAAATCAAAATTAGTGAGAGTTTTTACTAGAGAAGAGAGAAAGATTGCACATTACTTCCTGCTACTAATTCACTCCAAAGACCTCTTTCTTTAAAGTTGAGAGCAAATCCAAATAGTTAGGCAACTGGGATTCTAACAAGATGGTAAGAACCCAATTTCATATAAGCACCCACATGTTGCCATCCACCACTTCTAACTACTCTTGATAGTGTAGCCTGCGTACTGTCCAATATGATGGAAAATCAAAGAATAGGGACCATTTCTTTGTAATGCTGGCTATTAGAATCTCTGTAATCCAAAAAACCAGAATAGTGAGGATGACAGTTCTAGCCCCCTCCCGTTTCTCTGCTCCAAGCTCGTTCGATACCAGAGTGCGCCACTAGCGTGATCATTGCATTTTGGGTCCTCATCAAAAATATTTGAAGAGAGTATCCATTGTTTTAGGCTTCAACACAGAGCTCCATATCTTTTTTATTTACGGAAGAGTTAATCAGAGAGAATGCATAGGAAGAACACATAACGGCGTTATCTTTTCTTTCAAACGGAAGTGCTGATTTGTTTTAGTTTTTGTATTGGAAGGGTATATATGATCCCATTAAAATAGGAAAAGGGTTTGGGTGAATGAAAAAATTAATGAGGGGCTCATCTGATCCAGCCTATAAGATGAGGATGTTGTCTGACCTTTTGCCCTATAATATATTGACAAAATATAACGTCATAAAATTATACTGATTTTTTTTATGAGGATGATTTGTATTTTTTTATTTTTACAATAGCATCGTTTTAATATTTTAAGTAGTATTTTTTTCTTTTCTTTTACTAATAAATTCTGACATAAAAATAAATAAAAGATTTAGATTGAATAAAAAAAATTAATTTACATGTTTTAAGCCTAATTTTTTTTACTATTAAAAATAATAATCATAAATTGTAGTTTTTCGAAAGAGGGAAAAAGTGGTGACATGATAAAAATTTGTTGGAAAAATGTCTGTAGAGTAATGAGAAAATTAAAGAAAAATAAAATTGAGTAAAACTGTGTATTTTATTAATGACATGTTGCTGTTGGAAATTATTAATTTCCATTATAATCTAATTGTGGCAATATATTATTATGCAATTATATTAGCTATTCAATTATATCATGGACTTAATTAAGTGATCCAATTAAGGTTAAAGGTCCATGAGCTATAATAATAAATGATATGGGCTTATTGAGTAGATACCCAATACTACATGATTAGGTGATTATGGATGGTCTAGTCAAGTAGTATATAAAGGCTCCCAGGTTATGGTCCCCAATATACTAAGCCGCACATGGTTTTCCCTTCTCCCCATCGGGAGGGATTACTACGGTCCCCATAAGGAATAAGGAGGCTTAGTTTAGGAAGGCCATATAACCACTGATCATGATTTCGTGTTCCGCCTAAAGACTTATTGGATCAGGTACGCTTCAGTATTACAGTTTGATCTCAGTTTATCATAATAGGGTTTAAGGTATTAGGATTTATTAATTTATTTCCTACAAGTGGTATCAGAGCCACCCTATTTATGATTCTCTGGGATCGGAAAGAATTGTGTATTTGTGTTTAGATACAAATATTTGTGTTTGAATGCATTTATTGATAATGCAATATATGTGAATATAACCCTTCAGAATGGCAATACATGCGTGATTAATTATATTTTTTAATAATTGATAATTGATTTAGGATTTTATGGTTAAAGATTGCATTGGCAATTGAAATTCATTCGTTATATTCTGAATAATTGTTGTTCTGAAAGATTAAAGTCACGAAACTACGCGTGGTCGTGCGTAGGATGGAAATTTTGAAATATGCTATTATATATATGTTTTTTTTTTCAGACTAGTTGATATTTTATCATGATTGAATATGGACACTCTCAGTATGTTTTTTTTTTTTTGCATATGATCTGGTTGAGAGAGAGGAATTGTTAGAGTACAAACACATTGAACTATCGCACTATGGAATTCCTTGCCACTAACGTCTTTCTTAGACTCGAGTAAAATCGTGACAGTGTGAAAGATATGTACTTAATGATGGAAATATTTGCCAAATTCAGTTTATATTAAATTGGGATTTTGAAATCCCTAATTAAGTTAAGAAATCTTTCAGGTATTTTTTTTAAATTTATATGAATCATCTAATATTCTTATTTGGTTTGAGAAATAAAATTAAATTAAATTGGGGAGACAGTTAAATGTCGTTTAATTAAATTAAATATTTTAATATTTATTTAATTAGTCTAGTAAACCTTCAATCTAGTCAATCGAAGCACCATGTTGCCACAGCAATATCGTGTGTGGAGAAAAGCTTTATTGAAATTACATAGATGGGTGTGGTATTATTTATGTGTTCTGTGTTCGGCCCACAGGTAGACACAATTTGACAGAATAATAACACACATGTGATTAATAAGTATGTGATGATTATTTGGATTATTCATGTGAACATGAGTCGGTCTACATTTAGACTCTTGTTTGACAGAACTTATTGTCAATACTTGATTGTTACACCAAGATTACCCCTGCAGTTAATTTTTGTCCACAGATGAGGTTAATGTCGCACAAGGTGTCTTGTGATGGGTCCCTAATTAATAATGTTTTGCAAGTGTATCTTCATGCGGTTATTGATCGGCCCATAGGTAGATTAATATTTGGCAGAAATACACAAGCACCTGTGGTGGTAAATATGTGACGATTATTTATTTAACATGTGAGTAATAAGTCGGCCCAAAGGAAGGCTATTGCTTGACAATTCTTATTGTCAGTATTTGACTACTACAAAGAGGTGTCACTTACAAGTTAGTATTGTTGTCATTGGACTTGATACTAATGTTGTGCTCGATTCCTTGAGATGATTCTAAACTATTTAAAATTTGAAAGATTATAAAGTTTAGTGCAAGCATGATAATCATTTTGGATTAATTCTCTGTATAATTAAGAAGTCTGTTAATTAAGTTTAACTTATGTCAACAACAAAATTATACATGATGAGAATGTTGTCTGACCTTTTGCCCTATAATATATTGACAAAATATAACGTCATAAAATTATACTAATTTTTTTTATGAGGATGATTTGTATTTTTTTATTTTTACAATAGCATCGTTTTAATATTTTAAGTAGTATTTTTTTTCTTTTCTTTTACTAATAAATTCTGACATAAAAATAAATAAAAGATTTAGATTGAATAAAAAAAATTAATTTACATGTTTTAAGCCTAATTTTTTTTACTATTAAAAATAATAATCATAAATTGTAGTTTTTCGAAAGAGGGAAAAAGTGGTGAGGGAAAAAGTGGTGACATGATAAAAATTTGTTGGAAAAATGTCTGTAGAGTAATGAGAAAATTAAAGAAAAATAAAATTGAGTAAAACTGTGTATTTTATTAATGACATGTTGCTGTTGGAAATTATTAATTTCCATTATAATCTAATTGTGGACAATATATTATTATGCAATTATATTAGCTATTCAATTATATTATGGACTTAATTAAGTGATTCAATTAAGGTTAAAGGTCCATGAGCTATAATAATAAATGATATGGGCTTATTGAGTAGATACCCAGTACTACATGATTAGGTGATTATGGGTGGTCTAGTCAAGTAGTATATAAAGGCTTCCAGGTTATGGTCCCCAATATACTAAGCCGCACATGGTCTTCCTTTCTCCCCATCGGGAGGGATTACTACGGTCCCCATAAGGAATAAGGAGGCTTAATTGAAGAAGGTCATAATACCTATCGTTCGTGTTCCGCCTCAATGGATGCCTCAATGGATCAAGGTACGCTTCCGCTATACTGTATAGATCTCATTTAATCGTAATAGGGTTTAAGGTATTAGGAATTTATTAACTTATTTCCTACAAGTGGTATCAGAGCCACCCTATTTATGATTCTCTGAGGTCTGTGTGAATTTATTGGATCATTGTGTCAATTGATCCAATTAATTTCGATAAATGACTTTGATTAAGAATTGTTGGAATTACGATTCGTCTAAACGACTGTAAGAGCATTTGGTTTAACTTGAATTCTTATTTATGATCGCCATTAATATTGTCGCATATTTCTTCATAACTAGTGGATTAATTTTCAATTAAAAATGGTTATGGATTATATTTGTAATTGAAATTATTGATGTCATTGGTTTGGATAATTAATTATGTTTCGGGTGGATTAAAATATTTGGTTTGAATTGTGTGATTTATTAAACCAAAAATAATCCACCACTATAATTATTAAAAGGCCAATTGATTTGGTACACGTGAATTGATTTATTTGTGGTTAAGTTATTCATGGTACATGGCAAAATTTATGGCAAAATATAAGAGTAATGTGGTTTGTTGTGTAATTCTTCACGTTGAATTATAATTGATAAATCAAGATCCGTATTTAGCTATTTGACGTCATTAATATGCTTAGCGGCTTGTGTGGATTTATTATTATTAATTATGTAATGTCAGTAATTTGCGCATGAAAATTCATCTTCAGTATTCCGAGCATCATGAGTGAGGAATAAACTCTATAGTAATTTGTCATGGCTGAATTGTTTTATGTTTTAGATATTAACAGGATGCCATTAGTATCTATAAGAATATTTCCATAGTGAATCATCTTGAAACGTGGATCCATAATGCATTCTGCCATGATTACTTAATTTGATATGAATTATGAATTTCAATATTGGATCTGTGCATCTATGATAAAGTTAATTTGGCTATCAAATGCTCTAAATTATTATGAATTTATGGAGGATAATTGATTAATTTAGTTTATTCTAAATTAAGATTTGGATTTTCTAATTAAGTTAATAAATCTTTCATTATTTATGAATATGTGAGAATCATGTGACATTCCCATTTGGTTGTGGAATTTAATTATATTAAATTGGGGAGACAATTATATATCGTTTAATTAAATTAAATATTTTAATATTTATTTAATTAGTCTAGTAAACCTTCAATCTAGTCAATCGAAGCACCATGTTGCCACAACAATATCGTGTGTGGAGAAAAGCTTTATTGAAATTACATAGATGAGTGTGGTATTATTTATGTGTTCTGTGTTTGGCCCACAGGTAGGCACAGTTTGACAGAATAATAACACACATGTGATAATAAGTATGTGATAATTATTTGGATTATTCATGTGAACATGAGTTGGTCCATAGATAGACTCTTGTTTGACAGAACTTATTGTCAATACTTGATTGTTACACCAAGATTACCCCTGCAGTTAATTTTTGTCCATAGACAGGTTAATGTTGCACAAGTGTCTTGTGATGGGTCCCTAATTAATAATGTTTTGCAAGTGTATCTTCATGCGGGTATTGATCGTCCCATAGGTAGATTAATATTTGGCAGAAATACACAAGCACCTATGGTGGTAAATATGTGACGATTATTTGTTTAACATGTGAGTAATAAGTCGGCCACAGGAAGACTATTGCTTGACAGTTTTATTGTCAGTATTTGACTACTACGTAGAGAGTATCACTTACAAGTTGGTATTGATTCTAATGATGTGATAGATTCCTTGAGATGATTCTAAACTATTTAAATTTGAAAGATTATAAAGTTTAGTGCAAGCATGATAATCATTTTGAATTAATTCCCTGTACAATTAAGAAGTCTGTTAATTAAGTTTAACCTATGTCAACAACAAAATTATACATGATGAGAACTTCAACAATAAGAATGAACTAATAAGTTTCTAACAAACTCTGTCTCAATAAAGTATAAGGGCAAAAAAAAAACCCATTTGGAAAACTGTTAAAAAGAAACTAAAGTATAACATTTCGTTTTCTCCTAAGGCTTGTGGAATTATTTTATAATACACCACATTAAGATTACTTAGTATGAATGGTGTTGTGGTGTAGTTAAAAGACAAAAATAGTACTCCACAATATATGGTTACTAATTGGAGAAATACTAAAGATTGCAGCTTATGGTCTCAAAAAAGTTCCAACCAAAGTAGTTGTGAGAACTCTTTGAGTTTTACATATGGTGATATCCAACTAAGGCTAGATCATTGGGATCTACTAAAGAAAATTGGATAAAAATAGATACAAGCTACTTTATTGGTATTAAATAAAGATAATAAGTTTATGATCCATTTGATCGGATCATATTTGAGACGGGTAATATGGTATTATGTGAGGATGTTGATTTTGGGGGAAGAATAATATTAGAGATATTGTCCTTAAGGGGAGTCGATTCGATCTCCACTTATGCTTTAAAGAATTGGTGCAAATTCAGAATAACGATATGACAATGTCAATAATATTTAAGGAATAACAAATTCAACAACCTCAAGAATTAATGTCACTAAGAAAACCACTAGAGTTGGGTGAAAGACAATTCGAATGATTATGTAGTTTTTCTCTTAAATAATGAGGATACTATAGAATTAATAGTAGAACATTCAAACAATGTTCATCAAACTATGAAAGGTCCAATTACTCCAAAGTGTGTTAAATGATATAAGTTATGAGTATAAATCAATACAAGATGATTAGGTTTGCATCTTGATATAGGATTATACTCAAAAGAGAATGAAGACATTATTATAAGATAATCGTGACATTAGTAGCACATTTTGATCTTGAATCATATTAGATGGAAGTAAAGATAAAGTTCCTTGATCACAACACTGATGATATGATCTAAATGGTTTAAGAACTAATAGGAAATCCATCTATGCATTCAAGCAAATTTTTTTCGTAAAGAAATCACAAGTATCATCATGAAGTAAGTGTCTCATTTGGTTTTGAGACAAATGTAGATGATTATGTGATTCAGTGGGAGAATGTTTAAGTTAAACTAAGGGAGACAAGTGCAGTCTCAATCAGGTGTCCTAAAGTTAAACTAAAGATTTAAGAAATGTAGAAACATTTCATATTCATTGGTTGTTGGAAGTTGTTGTATGATGAGGTCTCTACAAGACCTAATTTGGGTTTTGTTGTTGGTATATTAAGTAGACATTTAAGTAACTCTAGTATGGATCTTTATAAAGTATGTATAGAGAACTAAGAATAATATACCTGTACATAAGAGATCAGATTAGTAAGAGATCATAAAGTAGTCTGATTCTGAGTTTGTTGGATGCCAATATAGTATAAGATCCACTTCAGGCTACATCTTCTGTTGGTTTTAAAAGCTATATAAGTAAAAGTGTTAAGCAAACACTTGTAGCTCATTAAGCATGACAATAGAAATAGTAGCACACTAAGGGACATCCAATCATAAAATAAAGGTTGCGAAGCTTTGTCACATAAAGTTCATTGTGACAGTTAGATCGCAGTAAAGTATTTATGACAAGAATACTTATAAGTCAAACAAATTGACATAGAATTCTTGGTTGTTAAAGAAAGTGTTTTGTGTAGATAAAATTTTAGAAGAGCATATTATGATAAGACTCTAAATATGGATCCACCAATTATGTATTCAACGTCCTGCAATTTTATGAGCTAGCTAATCATGTGGGTGTTATATGGTTTTAGAATACATTGGTTTAGTGGGAGTCTATATTTATTGCTCTTTGAAGTTTCAAGACACTTTGATTTGGATAATTCAGTTTTCTGCAGAATAAAGTTCATGGCTTTGAATTCATTGTGAATTCACTTAAGTAATTTCATTTTGTAATATTTTACATTATGAATTGATCTCACTAAGGATTAAAGTTGGACCAGTTGAAAATAGACATGATGTTGATCATATTTGACATGTAATTTTCATGCTACTCACCATATTTGATCTATGTCATTGAGTATATTGATATGGTGATTATTGGGGTTTAATCACGATTTATAATGTGATGAATGCCGCGGTAGTTCCATATTAGTATATGAGATGGACCAGATTGTTAAGTATAGCCTGAAGAGGAATGGCATAAAATTGCGCAACTAAGGACTCTTGATATAATTGCTAACGGAAAATATATAGCCCAAGTGGGAGATTGTTGGAAATTATTAATTTCCATTATAATCTAATTGTGGGCAATATATTATTATGCAATTATATTAGTTATTCAATTATATTATGAACTTAATTAAGTGATTCAATTAAGGTTAAAGGTCCATGGACTATAATAATAAATGATATGGACTTATTGAGTAGATACCCAATACTACATGATTAGGTGATTATGGGTGGTCTAGTCAAGTAGTATATAAAGGCTCCCAGGTTATGGTTCCCAATATACTAAGCCGCACATGGTCTTCCCTTCTCCCCATCGGGAGGGATTACTACGGTCCCCATAAGGAATAAGGACGCTTAGTTGAGGAAGGTCATAATACCTATCGTTCGTGTTCCGCCTCAATGGATCAAGGTACGCTTCCGCTATACTGTATAGATCTCATTTAATCGTAATAGGGTTTAAGGTATTAGGAATTTATTAACTTATTTCCTACAGTTGCATTTTAGAGTTTAATTAATTTATTACGTAAAGTTACTATTTTGTCATTTGATAATCAAGGGACGTTACTTTTTCTTTTTTTTTTTTCTATCCTACTTTTGTGACAAGTTAAACGGGGTGAAATTGTGCATGCGATGTTACTTATGAAATATTTTGTCAATTAATGAAATCTAATGAAAAAAAAAAGAAATTAGTTGAAGAAGGATTTGAATCTTATATGAAGCTCATTGTTGTTGGCTGTGGAGGATTGCAGTATAACTTCGTTTATTTAAAATAAGAAACACACAATATGTAATGTAACTGAAATTCAAATTCAATTACATAAATTGTTTTCCTTGCGAACATTTTGAGACATATTTAATCTTAAAAATAATAAAATAATAAAATCTGTGCAGTTCATTTTAGGACGTTGTGAGAAATGTTGCTCTATCATGAAAATTGTGTGCAATGATGAATGTGTGGAGAATAACTCAATAAGGAATATTACGAACACGCGTGATGATAAAGAAGATTTGAAATATGAAAATTTTGAAAATATATTTTTAAAGATTATATCGAGATCTTTGTATTAAGTTAGAGATATATGGTAAAGCTGTAATTATGTAAGACGGGACGACATGTGTTAAAATATGTTTGTTATATTTGATAAAATATGTTAATTTATAATTAAAGTATGTTTTTCAAAGTATGAAAATGATGAATAATGAATTAAAGTATATTTTTTAAAATATTTTATAGTATGATTCACTACCAATATATTTTAAGCATCAATAATATATTTTATTTATATAACATATGTTTTAATAATGAGTTGATCCGTCTCACAAGAGAGTATCTCATATTTTATTTAAATAATGGGTATATATAGTTTGTTTAAGTAACATTTAAATTTTTATTTTTTTATTTTAATTTGTTGTGTAAAGAATTGAGCAAATGTTGGGGTGAACTATTGAGTTAATTACTATATTTTTGTGTTGAATATGTTGTAAAATAGATCTAACAGTTGGAGACGATTTTGGAGTGTTATAATATGATTCATTATAAGCATACTTTAATTATATATTCCTTTTGTCCTATAAAACTCTTCATGTTTACTATTTCAAAAATTATTCTTTTTGACCAAATTTGTTGATTTTAGAGGGTATTTTAGTATTTTTAGGTAATAAAAAAAATATAAAGTGATAATATGTGTGTGAAAAAGTAGTGGAAAATTTGAAATTAATGTAACTTTTGGGGTGGTTGGATAAAATGATATTTCTTTTTTGAGGTGGGAAGGGTTTTGTGGGACAAACAAATGAGGGAGGTATGAAGAGTATTGTGGGACGGAGAGAGTAATAAACTTACTTTAATAATGAATCGGACCGTCTCACAAGATATACTCCCTAAAATATACTTTAATAAACTTACCTTATAAAATATACACATACATACTCCCTACGTCTCATGTTTACGTATTTTCATTTTGGATGTTTTATTAAAAATTTTTTATTTTCCTTTACAGTAAATGAGACTCATACAAAATATTTAAATATTTTAATGGGACCAAAACACTACTCTAATATAACTATCCACTGTACATTAAAATATTATTATTATATATTTAATTCAATATATATCAAAATACTATGTTTTTAATTCTAGTGCACAAAAATAAATGTAAATGTTTTAATGAGAGCAGTACATATTTTGAAAAGTGCAACATGATATTGCAGCGAGAAATGGGCATTGTTGGAGGAAAAAGTGTGCGCCACAACTTCATTTTGAGTGTTGCCAGAGCAAATGATATTATTTGAATACATCATTTATCATATTTTATAAAATATATTTTAATTATTAAAGCATAGTATTTTATTTTATAATAATTATATTTTAGTAAGTCTCATTATCTTACAATAAATTTTGTCATAAAATCTATCCTGTAATCAAGTATGTTAACTTAATGTTAATACATTATTGAAAAAAATATTAAATAAAAATTCAGTATCATTTATTAATAAAATATGCTTGTTTGTAGTTAAAGTATGTCAATAATGAATCATATTATCACACCCTAAAATTATATTTTTATTCATCATTTATCATAATTTATACTTTAACAATCATTAAACATATTTTATCTATATAATAAACATATTTTAACACGTCTTAAGTATCAAGAGAGTTTGTCATATTTATATATCATCCATGAATTTACTCCATATCAAGCCTTGAATTCACTTATTGGTTGTTAGTCTGTTATTTTTTTACTCATACATCCATCCCATAAAATAATACATTATGAATCTAAAGAATATTTTTCTGAATATTAGTATTTGATTCGACTAAAAACTAAAAAATCAAGCCTTGATCAACAATATTTTGTTGCCGATACAGAAAACTTCAATATCGCGAGATATCGCGAGAAGGAAAAATTCCGCGTACATTCTCATCGGATTCCATTGCCAATATTTTAAATTAATTTTATAATTTTAATAATTGCGTCATATATCTCACCCTATTCTTCCCACTCTCAACCGTCCGATCTAATCTCAAATTACAACCTCCTCAATCAACACCACTCGCAACAAAACCTTCGTGTCTCACCACTCGCCGCATCGTGCCGCCACGTTTCCTTATACTCCACGTTTCATCACTGAGAGCCTCGTAAAAGTCTTACTCGTGAATTATTGAATTTACCGTTTTACCCTGCGATCGGTGAACTGGTTTGACCATGGTGGGAGAGGAGAAGACGTGCGGCGGAGTTATCTTCTGTTCAACTGTTTCAATTTTTTAAAATAATATTAAAATGAAATCATAAATAAATTTAAATATTTAATGAGAGAGAGAGACGTAAGACAGAGAGTCTTCAATTTCTTCACCTCAATTCATTTATCCTACGCCTTCAATCTCACTTCCTTTCTCTCTCTAAAAAGTTTTTAAATATTTTTTGGAGATATATACAGACTTCTCGTTAATTTTCTCTCTCAATCAATCTCTATTTCAGCGAAACCCTAAGGATTTAATTCGTATATAAAACCCTTCAAAATTCTTGATTCAATCTGTATATATTATTTCTGTGATTAATTGTTCATACTTGGTATAAATTCTTTCATTTTTTTTTTTTACTTTACTTTGATTTTTCTGCTTTTTCTTTTTTCTTCATAAATAGCAGCAGCCCAAAAAGAAAAAAATACATGCAACAAAGTAGTTTTTTGAGGGATTTTGTTGTTGTGTATTGTTATTGAATTACTTGATTAGAATCTGCTGACAGATTACCGTTTTTGGGTCCTTTTTTTTTAACTTGTTTTTTTCTGGTGGTGTGATTAATTAATGTGAAGAAGAAAAAACACAAGACTACGGCGTTGCTAGTGCAGCCGAAACGGTATTTTTGTTGCGATTTGCATGATTTTGTAGTGCTTTGAGTTGTAAGTCAAGTATGAAGACACCTGTAATGGAAGGGTTTTGATCCTAGGTGTGGATATTCTTTGATTTCTATATAAAGGGCGGTGAGTTGTACGAATGTTATGTTCATTAGAGCGGTGGGAGGGCTGAGCAGCTGTGGGTGGCGTGTGGTTCCGGCGATTGCTCATAAGGTTGTTTGCTGTGGTATTGCGACATGAGGAATGATGGCCAGAAAAGCGGTGATGGGGGAGCACTGTTACCGTGGGGTAGGGTGAAAACTCTGAGGACTTTCACTGGTTACCTGAAGTTCGTTACCTCCGGTGCATCGTCGGTGGCATCAACCGTCAGGTCGGCTGCATCGGCGATGGTGGACAGGGATGGTGAAATCAACTTTGATCAGGTGAAAAAACGGTTATCTGTTTTGTTTTTTATGTTACTTCTGTTAAAATTGAATGTGATTAAGCTGGTAGAGGTTGCCACATCGTTGTATCTTCAGGAATGCATGAGTTAGCAAATGCGGTTCTTTCATTCAATTCTTGGGTTTGTAGAAGTTCGTTTAGCTACCACTTATTTTGCAATCAGCCTAGTTATGTTACTTTGCGTTAGACAAATTTTCTTAAAGATTACTTTTTAGGATTGAATGAAGCAAGTTCTTCTTTGTATTGCATTTGTGGCTCCTTAAGTTCTATGGTAGTACTTATAAGTTATATCTCCTCCATGCATGCATGGGATTTGGTTATAGCTAAAATAAGACTATACATGAACTGAATGCATTGTAGAATTCTGTTATGCTCCCACTGGAACAAGTTAATTATTTGACATTTGAGTATGCAGTCAGCTTAGTTCTGTAACTGAGTATCATATTATTTTTCTAATGATTAGTTTTTAGGGTATAGAATGTAGCAGGTTCTTCAATGCTCCTTAATTTTCTATGCTAGTTCTTTTATTTCCTCAATGCAGGCATCTGTGGGATCTGATATTTGCTTAAATAAAAGGCAAACAAGAACTTAATGCAGTTCTTGCTTTCAGTTCTTGGATTTGTAAAAGTTCGATTAGCTCCAACTTTAATAAGTTGATTATTTGACACAATTGAGGTTGCAGCTTAGTTCTGAAATTGTGTATCATTTTCTAGTGGCTAGTTTCAGGGTATAGAATGAAGCAAGTTCTTTATTGTTTTGTACTGCTCTCTATTTTTTTTTTTCATATTTATGTTCCTCAATCTTCTATGCCATTATGCCTGTACTTTTATTTCCTTCATGCATGCATCTGGGGATCTGATATTAAAAGGCATGCATATTTTCTCTCGCTCTCTGATTATACTTTTATTTCTTTCATGTATGCATCTGTGGTATCTGATTATCTAAAACAAAAGGCATACAAGAACTTAAGCAGAGAGTTGATTATATGCATGTTTGTCTCTGTAATTGAGACATACTACTTTAATTCATAATTTTGCTCTCACCTCCTTCATGGAAGCATGAGCGACACATAAAAATTAACAAAGTTTGATTAGCTATGGATGCTGTCAGTATTTGTTGTTGGTGTCATCCACATTTATTTCATTATTTCTCCAAAGTTTTGTTTTGTGTCCCAAATTGAGGGTTGTAGTCTCGAGTGATTGATTTTCTCTTCTCTAAGAACCAGGAGATGGCGGCAGAGTAGGGTTTTGTGAAGAGATTCTTAAAGTAGTTCTGTTTTATTTAGGCAGCCTTACCTTTTATATTTATTGACTGTTTAGTTGTTGTCGTATCCGTTAACGAACTTTAATTGTGCTTGTGGATAACTTCCATCAATTTATTTATGTAGCCAAAACTTTATCGTTTCCTGTCGTGTATATTGACATGGTTTACCTTTTGATCCTCTGGGAGGAGGGCTTGGTGGTGGTGGGATATGTGACGTACCTTTTCAGAAAATTTTGGCCGTTTAAACATTTCAGCTATTGGTTGAATTAATGGAGCCGCTTTGGACGTAGGGTGGTGTATTGGGATATGCCGTATATGTTAAACTTACCTTTTCAGCCACTTTAGCCGTTGTAGCATTTAGGCCATTGGTCGAATTAATGCATTTGTTTCATAATGCATTACGTTTTAGCATCTGAAGTAGTTCTGACAATTTTTCATGCTTTTGTGGTCGGTGGAGGCTGTTTTGTCTTCATCCGAGTTAAATAATCAAGCATTTCTTTGGTGGGTCTTAAAACAACTTATGCTTTGAAAGCCAATTAGGGGTTTGAGAAGCAACTGTTTATTGCTGTTGTTTATTTTATATTTAGTGGCAATCTTAATTGAATTTGACATATTATTGCTTGTAGGTAGCTAGCAGGTGGCAAATAAATTTGTCATGTCCTTTTCATGTCTGTATTTGTATATGGTTTCCTTTAATAGTGCTCCAGAGGTTGGTGTACCAGGATATGCAGTAAACTTTCCTTTTTGTTCAATTTGGCTGTTCCCTACTCTCTAGTTGCCTGAATATTTTATGTTTTTCTTTCTTATGTTTTGTCATCATCCATGTTAATAATTAAGCGTTTCTTGAGTGTTATGGGCTCTTGTCATCAGCCTGGCCCTAGAAATTTATTACGGCTAATTTTTTAACTACTTGTCTTGTTTATCATAATAAAAAACTAATGCATTCTAGATTCTCTGCCATTTAAGAGAACTCTTTTATATGTCAAAGTTAAGCCTTGAGGTTGTACTCTACACACGTCGGATTTAAATGTCTAAAAGTTTCCAGCAGCCCTTGCAAAAAATGCTTATTGTCCTTGTCTTCTTTTATATATATGACAGCTTGGAGTTTTGCTCTATGTTTGACTGTTTGTTGAGAAATTTCATCTCGAGCATTTCTAAAGCCAATATAGTTGATGATTCAGGTTAAGTTGTTTATTTAACTGTCATCTCTTATCACCTCTCTCCTCACAGAGGTGACACGCCCTGGCTTCAAGTTTCACCTTTTGTTATTAGGTATATGTGACTATCATCACTGTATTTTCTTTTTCCGGGCTATTTCTACTTTATAGTTTCCTAGCTTCATTTTCTAACTTAACCTAAAGTATGCATGCTTTCTGACACATGTTTATGAGATTATATTGCTAAAGGTTGCTCCATTATGTTCCTATTTCAATTTAAGGTATGCTGGGCTGGTTTTGATAAACTAGAACTTGAAGGAGGTATCACGAAGCAAGTTCTCTTGCTGGGGTTCAGTACTGGATTTCAGGTCTGGGATGTTGAAGCAGCAGACAATGTGCGAACTATAGTCTCCAGGCATGATGGACCTGTGTCATTCATGCAAATGCTGCCAAAACTTGTGGCATCAAACCAATCTGGGGATAAATATGCAGAAAGTCGCCCATTGCTGATTATTTGTGCTGATGGATCCTTTTCTGGAGATGTGAATGTTCAGGAGGGATCAGTCAAATCGGCCATCCCAAATAATGGATCCATCCAACAGTGCAATGGATCAGTTAATGGTAGTTACATGCCAACAGTAGTTTGGTTTTACTCCTTGAGATCTCAATCATACGTGCATCAACTAAGATTTCGGTCAGTTGTCCATTTAGTACGATGCAGTTCTCGAGTTGTTGCAGTCTTACAATCGACTCAGGTATGTTGTCCTTGGCCATGCATGAGGGTGCATGTGAAGCTACAATTTGCATTTTTCTTGTTCAGGCCTGATCCATTTTGTTACAGATACACTGTCTCAACGCTGCCACGTTAGAGACAGAATATACAATCCTTACAAATCCAGTACCGGTTGAATCTTATGGACCTGCAAATACTGGTGTTGGACCCCTAGCTGTTGGCCCCCGGTGGATTGCTTATAGCGGCAATAAAGTTGCAATATCTAATCCTCGTCGAGTGAGTCCACAACATCTTGCCCCTTCACCTAGTTTCCCTTCTCAAGCATCAAATGGAAGCCTAGTTGCACATTATGCTAGAGAGTCAAGCAAACAACTTGCTGCTGGTATTGTGACTTTAGGGGATATGGGGTACAAGAAACTCTCAAGGTACTATTCTGAGCTGTTACCTGAAGGCAACAACTATCAATCAGGGACTGTTCGTGTAAATGGTGTTTCTAATGGAAATCTGCCTGTTGCTGACCATGGGATGGTATGCTATATTCTTTGCAAGTCTACTAAAATTTCTGGATTGTGTTACTTATCATTAGGCGCTGTATGTCCTTTATTCAACAGTGTACTATTTTTTTTTTTTTCATCTTGACATTCTGTGGATGAGAGACACAGTGTATTATTTTATGGCTGCTGCATGCGTATCTGTTAGCATTGATGATTGCCATGTCTTTTTCCTTCTTAACTGATATTTGATGCTTGCACATCCTCACAATTTCCTTGGTTTAAATTTGGTACTTTCCTTTTGTTAATCTATCAGGTCATTGTCAGAGATATTGTCAGCAAAGCTGTGATTGCACAATTTAGGGCACATAGAAGTCCCATTTTATCACTGTGCTTTGATCCCAGTGGTATGCTCTTAGTGACAGCTTCAGTTCTTGGTCACAACATAAATGTCTTTCGAATAATGCCTTCTCTATCTGAGGGATCCTCTGGGTCTGCATCTGGGCCATCTTATGTCCACCTTTACAGGTTGCAACGTGGCGTCACTAATGCTGTAAGATGAATTATTGTTTCTTGACCTAACATTTTTCGTGGATAAATTTAATGTTTAGTTTGGGTAGAGTTCAATATCATGGCAATGTTTTTTCAGGTTATACAAGACATAAGTATTAGTAGAGATAGCCAATGGATTATGATCAATACATCAAAAGGGACAGGTCACCTTTTTGCTATATCTCCATCCGGGGGATCTGTTAGTTTCCCACCTACTGATTCTCTTTCTGCTGAAAGAAATAGTGGGTCCAGCTTGATGACAACACCAAGTTCAGCATTACAGGTTCTGACTCAACAGAGTATCTGTGCATCTGGTCCGCCAGTTGCACTTTCTGCTGTTAGCCGAATCAAGAATGGAGGCAATGGTTGGAAAAATGTAGTAAGTGGTGCTGCAGCAGTTGCAACTGGGCGCTCCAGTCCTATCTCTGGGGCAATTGCATCAGTTTTCCACAACTGCAAAGGCAATGATATGAACAGAGATGTGAGTGCTCTGAAGAAAAACTATTACCTGCTTGCGTTCTCACCTTCTGGTTGTATGATACAGTATGATCTGCATTTTTCTGATGGTGCTACTGCCGGAGCAAGTGCTGATTTAATTGTTGAGGCAATCCAGAAATGGCACATATATCAAAAGCATAATCGCAAGGACCGCGGAGATACTGTTGATATGTATGGGGAGAATGGAAATTTGGATAGCAGTAAAGTATATCCTGAAAGAATGAACAGTGCAGATGATGCGTTTTCTGATGCTTTTCATATAACTGGAAAGGAAAAGGTAACAAATGAGGAAAAGCATCATATGTATATATCTGAAGCAGAACTTCAGATGCATCAAAATAAGAATCCACTTTGGGCCAGATATGAGGTATTACATTGTTGTTGGGAAGTTAAGATGTCAGCTAGGTGATTACTGTGCTAATATCATCCTTCTTTATGTTTTCTTTGGACAGATATACTTTCAGACATTGCAGACTGATAACACGAATGATGAAGGTGCTTCTGGTGGAGAGATTGAGATAGAAAGAGTCCCTGCTCGTATGCTTGAACCGAGGTCAAGAGACTTAGTTCCGGTTTTTGATTATCTTCAAAATCCCAAGTTTCAACAGGGGAGGTATGTTGATATACTTCATTAAGAATCTTTGTTGCAGAATATGTTATAACATATATGGTATCGGATATGAATTCTGTTGGTTTCACTAGTACCTTGTATATGGCTCAATTTATTTTGCTCTTGTATGTTATGCGATATGCATTCAGGAATGGATATGCTTGCTGCATGCTTCTATCTTTTGGCTATAATATTTATGTTAAGTATTTTCTTATTATGCTAATGTTAATTTTCCTTTCTCGATGCTCAGGATTTCTGCAGTAAGTTCTGAAAACAATGATCAATTTCAACCTCAGGGGTCTGAGGGTGGAAAGGTTGTATCCAGCAGTAGTTTTGGTTCCCTTCACTCCACTGCCAATGGTGGTATTTTAGAAAATGAATTGGCCAGTGGTCTCAACGGTGAAGGCCTGGATGGTCTCCCTTTTTTTACTGAAACCAACAGGGGCTTTGTAAATACTAATGGCACCCCAATAATTAACACTGAGCATGAGGAGACTGTAAATACTAGTGAACCCTCTGTAAGAGAGAACCAACTTAGATCTGTAAATAATAGAGATGGCTTCATCATGGAGAATCGATTCACAGAGGGACATGAACTTGAGTAAGGTAATTAATTCTGTAAATGGTTCTCATATCTCTAAATCTATGACTTGTTTATAACGCTGTTCTGACATGCTTCCTGGTTCAATGCAAAATATTTAGCATGCATGAATCGTGACAGGTGACAGTGCTTCCAGTCGATCTTATTTCCCGTGGAGTAAAATAATTTTTTTTTTTTAATTCCTCAGGTGATGATATTCTTTTATTGTCTGTGGTTGCTGTGGAGGTTTCAAGCTTGGGGTGGAATATATAGAAAAAAAGTGAAAACTAGATGCTTTGGATTGTGATGGAAGTGTGTACCTTGTGTTTGATCACATTCTGAAACATTGTAAATAAATTTATCAGATTTATAAATTCAATAATTAGCATCAATATGTATACAACATAATGTTTGCATTGTTATTTGCTTTTACATTTGCTGCCATTTTTCTTTTCAATGAGTTTTACATTTATACATGCATATGGTGGGTCTCGTAAATACTCTACCCGGTGTATTCCACCGGATATAGTACTCATGGTGTGTATGGCGAATACTACTGCCTCACCAGAGTGACACAGGAAATTCGGATCCTTTGTGTGCAGATAGGTGACGTGCTATATGTGCTACACCAGAGTGACACAGGAAATCCGGATCTACTGCTAGTCGTGGAATCCTCGATGTATGAGGATTGGTAGACAAGGATTTGCAAAATAAGACAGGGATGCTGTGTGCGCGCACATGCAATGCATCAAGTTTGCGTAGGTTTTCATTCTGATAAGTTTTGTAAGATAAGATTAAGACTTGGCAATTTCTTATTTGACAGGTATTCTCTTCCTCAAAGAAGCTTTAAAGGTGAGATGAGTAAATAATTAGTCAATTTGAGATATTTGCTACGTGAGGTATATTTTGACACCACTCGAATTGATCAACTAGACAACATTAGACAATTGATAATGATTTGATTATATCAGAACTGATTCTTAAAGAAACAAAGAGTTGCGATTTAGGCTACATAAATTAAAGAATATTATTATTTTATATAAAATGAATAATTGTATTAGTGATGTGTGTTGGGTCATTGGTGAGTGTTTTTACCCAAAATTTTATTCCTTGAATTTAATATTTTCTTTAGAATTAGTTCAAATTCATGTAGCACAATTTCTTTTCAAAGGAAGATTTATCAAAAATAGTTGGCTATAACAAGCTCGATTATATTTGCTAATGCTTTACAAAGTTGACAAAAACATACAAAAACCTCGACATTTGACATCTACTCAAGGAGCATATCATTCACAAATTCATTACAAATGCGTTATTTTAGTTTAACATTTGTATGTTCTGCATGTCACGAGTTACATGTTCATAAACATCATGAAATAAAATTAAATTGAAAGAAATTAAGACTGATTGATCAATTATGACTATGAGAAATCATAAATCTTATGTTCTCACAATCTCATTCGGATCTTCAGTCCTCTCTAGCCAAATATTTCATTTCATTAATTGATAATCATACATATATTATTATGAGTCAAACTAGAGTGCACTTAATGCGAACTATTAGATAAAAAAAAAATCAATACGGCATTTGGTTCAAAATAAAATAATTAAAATTTTAAACTCGGTGCACCACAATAAGAACCCATTATTATAATATTGATATTATTTTGTAGACCAAATTGTATATTTCATCTAAATTGGGGAGACCTAAATTAATAGTCGTGGTTTGAGCAATCAAAACTAATTCAAATATTTATGAATCAGATCGAATGAAGAGTATCATTTGGTTACAAAATTTCAAGGCTTAGTTAAAATAAACGATTCTAAGAAACGAAATACTATTATATTCTTTGCGACAAATTAACTATTACCTATCTAAGAAATTACTCACTCCGTCCCACAGAAAGGTCACCATTTACTATATTGGGCGTCTCATTCAAATGTCATCATTTCCCACTTTTAGTAAAAAGGTACAACATGTGGCCCACCACTCACTACTAATACAACTACCCACTACACATAAAATAATAATACTCCTTAATCTACGCACAAAAAACAATCGGTGATGTTTGGGCGGGGCGGAGGGAGTAGTTAATATCTTGTTATATCATGAGATTTCTAAAGGGTAATACTTCTTTATTTAGAAAAGTTATAGTTTGTACTGCAGAAGTGTGATTCTTGATCCGATTTCATTTGAAACTAATTTCATTGAATACAACTCCTTACCAAATCACAATATTCATTTGACATTTTGAATAACACCAAAAAGAATTAATTAATGATAATTTACAATAATAACAAAATTTCTTGTGAGACGCTACTTGCATGAGATGATTTGTTCAACAAGTTAAAATATAATTGTTTTATATGTGAAATATATTTATTGATTGTTAAAGTATATTATTTTTAAGTATGATGAATAATACATTAAAATATAATTCTAGTGTGTATGACTCACTGAAAATATACTTTTATCTATATAATAATCATACTTTAATAATGGATCAACTATTCTCACAATTCATGTCACATATATCCGTCTCATAAGAGTGTCTCTACGTTAATATTCACATATATCCGTCTCAGAGAGTGCCTCTATGTTAATATTCGGAATAATACAAATTTATTTTTTAAGTATATCGTTTAATATAAGTTGATTACATTTACGGAGTTCCTAGACTCGTACATCCCATTCATGATTGTTGTTCAACTAAGTACTAAGCTTTCTTTTGAAAGAAAATAAATAAATAAATAAATAAAATTAAGTACTAACCTTAAATGAACTCAATGGATTTAAAAATAAAATTAGTAAATGAAGTAGTCATTTTCGATTCAGAAAGTATGTTATATCACAGCCCACAAAAATATAATTTATTAAATATACTTCATGTGGAGGCAAAGTGAAGCAACACCAAACTACAACCCCCCTCTTACATTAATTCTTCAATAAAACAAAAATAAAAAAAAATAAAAAGACAAAATTTGCCAACTTCCCTTCTTGAATACTAAGCCAAACATGAGGCTTTTATTCTCAGTCTTCAGTCTCTTTCATTCAAACAACCTTTCTTCTTCCCCGTCAAGATTATATTTGACAATGAGAAACAAATACATAAATATAACATTCATACATCAAATAGCCTATATTCTAAGCAAGGTTAGGTGATCGATAGCAACTCTAATCACCCCTCAAAACCTTCCTTTTTCAGCATTTTTTTTACCTTACATTTGGGACTCAGCTTCTTGGTTGTGGGTGTTTTTCTGGTGTTCGTTTTGTCTTCTTTACCGCTTTTGGGGGGGACGAAGAGGGACTCGGAAATGCAGCTGCATATATCGCCTAGCTTGAGGCACGTCACGGTGCTGCCTGCAAAAGGTTTTAGGGAGTTCATTAAAGTGAAGATTGGATCAAGAAGATTGTCTTACCGCATGCTTTTCTACTCACTTTTGTTCTTCACGTTTCTTCTTCGGTTCGTCTTTGTGCTAACTGCAGTTGACAGCATTGATGGGGAAACCAAGTGTTCATCTATAGGTACGTCTACTATCTGTTGTTTGGAACACGCATTCATATATGATCCATGCGCGCCTGCCTGCATACATGATCAAGTAGAGTGATATAAAAAGGCATTTTATGCAAATACAGATGTAGGAAGAAACTGAAGTTAATTTAAAATGCATTCCTAAAGAATTTGGTTCTTCTACCAAAAATTGTCTTCAAGATTTTATTATTACTCAAGAATTGCAAATATGTCATCACTGCTATGCCTTTCATATGAAATACAAAATAGAATAATTCTGCAGCACAAGATTAAACAGATTAAATATTAAAGGTGAACATTCAAGCAATTCAAATAGTAATCCTAATGTATCTATTCCAACACCTTGCTATAATCAAAAGATATATATATGTGTGTGTGGCTTCATTTTTAAATTCTGAGTATGCAGAGAGAGAAAGTGTGTGTGGTGAGAGAAAAAGAGAGCTCCAACAAACATAAAAAAAAAAAATTCAGTTGCAATCCCTTACTGGATATCTGACTTTAGGGTATCCATTACATCAAGCTCAAATTAGAGACCCATTTTCACAACACTGATAAATACTCTCTCAATAAAAATGCAGGTTGTTTGGGGAAGAAATTAGGACCAAAAATTCTGGGAAGAAGACTTGAATCCAATGTAACTTCTTGAGCTGTATTCTCCGTGTTCATAAGATGTTTCTGTAGTCCCTCTACACCAATGTCAATTAACATTTAAATCAATGTATGAAAAGATCCATCTTTACCTGGTTTTGTTATCAGGTTCCTGAAGTTATGTATCAAGTACTGGAAGAACCGGAAGATAAAAATGATCAAAAATCAGAAGAATCTGTTCCTCAGACATTAGAAGAATTTGTTTCCGAAATGAAGGATGAACAACCAGATGCCAAGACCTTTGCCATCAAACTGAAATCCATGGTACTATGAAGTAACATGTCCTTGTATCACTTTAAAAGTTAAATCATATTCAATGTATGGTAAGAAGTGAGACTAAAGTTATCCGATTGAACAACAACTAATGAGGCTATCAAATATTGGTCTCTCTCTTTTCGAAGGTAACATTTCTTGAAGAAAGAACAAGAACAGCAAAAATACAAGAATACCTGTACCGCCATGTGGCTTCAAGTAGTATACCGAAACAGCTGCACTGCCTTGCACTAAAGCTAGCAAATGAGCACTCTACTAATGCGAATGCAAGACTTCAGCTTCCCTCAGCAGAGCTTGTCCCTTCCCTAGTTGATAACTCTTTCTTTCACTTTGTCCTCGCCTCTGATAACATCCTTGCTGCCTATGTTGTTGCCTCATCGCTTGTTCACAACTCGCTGCATCCAGGAAAGGTAGTCCTACACATAATCACAGATAAGAAGACATATGCACCAATGCAGGCGTGGTTCTCCTTGCATCCCTTAACACCTGCAATCATTGAGGTTAAAGCTTTGCACCACTTTGATTGGTTTACAAAGGGGAAGGTTCCTGTATTGGAAGCCATGGAGAAAGACCAAAAGGTACGCTCAAAATTTAGGGGAGGGTCATCAGCTATATTGGCTAATAACACCGAAAAGCCTTGTGTTATAGCTGCAAAGTTGCAGGCACTGAGCCCCAAGTACAACTCATTGATGAATCACATTCGTATCAATTTGCCAGAGGTGTGTTTCTAGCTTGTATATCCTTCTCAATTGTATTTTCGTAATAATAAAATTATTCCCAACTCTGCTCAATCTATTGCAGTTGTTTCCAAGTCTTGAGAAAGTAGTGTTCCTAGATGATGATGTTGTGGTTCAAACTGATCTTTCGCCTCTTTGGGACATTGACATGAATGGAAAAGTAAACGGAGCAGTGGAAACATGCAGAGGAGAAGATATGTACGTGATGTCCAAGAAGTTAAAAAGCTATCTGAACTTCTCTCACCCTCTGATTTCAAAGAACTTTGATCCTAATGAATGTGCATGGGCCTATGGCATGAATATTTTTGATCTGGATGCTTGGAGGAGAACAAATATAAGCCAAACATACTACTACTGGATTGAAGAGGTAAACTTCTTATCAACATTAGGAGACACTACACATTTGCAGCATATTATCTTAACAATGAGAAATGAATGCTTACAAATTCTCCAATGATATCTATTTTCATTTGCAGAATCTGAAATCAGAACTAAGTTTATGGCAGCTAGGGACCTTACCTCCAAGTTTAATAGCTTTTCATGGCCATATCCATGTTATCAATCCATTCTGGCACATGCTAGGACTGGGCTACCAGGATAACACCACCATAGCAGATGCCGAAAGCGCTGGGGTCATCCACTTTAATGGTCGAGCAAAGCCATGGCTGGATATAGCATTTCCACAGCTCCGGCCTCTATGGACCAAGTATCTTAACTTCTCTGATAGATTCATAAAGAGCTGTCACATTAGAGCATCTTAGAGCAAATTCATCATGTGAAAAGCTTTGAGGTTTTTTTTTACACTAGTGAATCAGAGACAAGTACACATGGAGAGTTCTTCGTGAGCATAAGGATTCCCGGGCAGAGATGACAACCTTCAAATTTTGGAAACTGTTCCTTCATACAGAGTTCTTGAATATATCTCAACTTACACTAAATTTTTTTTCCAAATAACTAATTTATCTCGATGCAATGCTTGGTCAGCTGATTTCAAGCATTATGAGTGTTGGAGCTAAAATGCAATGTATGACACGATGTTGTACCAATCGAGATTAATGCAATTCCTAGAAGAGATGTTGCATATATATAAAGGACTAATACTGAAAGTCTGAAAGTCATGAAACAAAACAATCTTTTTATATAATTTCCATAAAAAGGATTATAGAAAGATCTCAACACATAAATGAGTAATCAAGATGCAAACTACTCAATACCATTTACTTCTTCCCAGTTACATTTGAAACCAACCCTTTCAAGAACTTAGCAGACTTGGTTACTGGGGAGTTGATAGCCATGAGGTTATACAAGACGTTTTCGACTTCTGAGATCGACGGCCGTGCTTTGAAACTTGACACAACTCTTAATTCCCCTTCTTCCTCAACCAACACATTCCATCTCTCACCACTCACAACCCCATCTTTCACACACTTGAAGATCACACCTTTCCTCTTACTCAAGATTCCTCTAACCTCCAATCCCATGAACGAATACAACACATCAAACGACCCCACAAACCCACTCAGCTCTCCCAACTCACCCTCCTCCTCAAAACTCCACTTGGGATTGAAAATCACCACCGGCCTCGGATTCACACCGTCGCATATTGCCTTCATAACCGCCAATTGAGAAGGCTCCGGCGAGAAAAACACGACAACATCAGCAGTTCTGACGTTCTGATCAAGAACTGATGATATGTCAATGTTTTGGACCAAAACATCGGATGAGTGAGAATCAAAAGCCTCAACGGCTTGGGTTGAGCTCTGGTTAGGCCAAAATATAAGAATCTTGACTTGTGGGCCTTTTCTTCTCACGAGCATTTCACCGAACACTTGGAGAGCCAACTGAGATAGCGAAGAGGGTGAGTCGTCTGTCACCAGAATCTCCACACGGAATCTGGGCTGCTTAATTTTCTTGAGCTTTCCGGCGAGTTTTGGGTTGTTGAGGGGCTTCTCTAATGTGGACGAAAGAGAGGTCTTAGCTTGAAGAATGGCTTCTTCCTTGGTGGTGGGTGGGTTGGGAGAAGCAGATGAGAGACTGCATTTCGGACATAACCGTGGAATTCTCGAATGGAGCTTTTGTTTTTCATTTCTGTAAGAAATCAACACACGATGTTTGGTAAGTGAAAAGGATAACAAAACTGTACTTCTTCCTTGGAGTTGGAAGAACAAAGGATTTGAAATCTTGAATGTTTGAACAGGTATTTGGAATTTCGAAGCCATTTTAGGACAAACACTGTTACCAAATGAGAGAGAGAGAGAGAGAGAGAGAGAGGAGAGGAAGCCTCAACACAATCCAAAGAGAGAGAAAGTGGATAATGTATTGATTTATTATAATTATAATTATTTCCTGTTATTTGCAAATTATTACACCATAATTATGGCATTCAACTTTTTTTTTTTTTGGTAGAAGTTGTTTTGAAATACAATTGTGCAGAATCAGACATTTAAGGGCAAGAACATAACAGAGTCTCGAAAACACTAGGCAGACAAAACTTATTACAATTTACAGCATAAACTTGACTACAATTAAAAGCGCAACAAACACAACTGGTCTCAATAATCCACCAGAGATCCAAGTTACACAGTTTAACAAGAAAGTAGCAGAGTCAAAGAGCAAAGCAGTCGAACAATTAAACCACAACAAAGAACGCCCTCACGGGGGTCTACTACACACATCTTAGGCAACGGGTGGGCGCAGCACATGGTCCTGAGACGTATCGACGGCTGCTGGTGGCATGAACTGCCACATGGCAACGCCTGGGTAGCTGATGATCGGCATCAATTTGTTGCCAGCAGCTTGACCTTGGGCAGCAAATGCAGCCGGGATAGTTGGGGGAGTGGGTAGGAAGCCAGGTTGGGGAGCGCTCATCGTCTTCAGCTGCTGCTCCAGCTTCTCCTTCTCACCCTTGAGTCTTTGCTTCTCATCACGAAGCTCGTTCTTCTCAGCCTACAAACATCATGAACAATTAGTAGTTGCCTTCATGTCCGATATGATTACCCATGTTGAGAGTGACAGACAGAATTACTTTCAGTTCCTTGATCTTCTCCTGGAGATTTGAGTTTGAATCTTTCAGCTTCTGAGCTTCACCTCTTAGTTGGGTTACCATACGGACGGCATCAACCAAAATAGCAGCTTTATCTGTCTTGGGAGGCCTCCCGGGCTCAAGAAGAGCACCTAATTCCATAAATCTAAATAACAGGCAAAAGATATCACGAGATGTAATGGTCAACTGGAGAAACAGTAGAAAAATAATTGTACAGCAGACTTACTTGTCATTAAGCCTATCCCTTCGTTGTTTCTCCCTGCACGCTTTGGAGCTCGAGGGACCACATGCCTCTGTTCTTGCTCTGAGAAGTTATACAAAGATCTGACGTGATGTATTGTTTGAATAAATGGAGGTTAAAGAGCAATTCCAGGTATTTCAAAACTGATAGATACCACAACCCGTCGCCCCATTCTTTTTTACAAAAACATTTCATCCAAACCAGAGCATTAAAAACTCCAAATTATTATGTGCAAGTACTTGGCTGAAAGTTCAGACCAATTGAACAACCATAAGCAATAACAAAAAACTTCTAACCTTTTTTTTATGCTTCAAAATATTAAGTACTTGGCTGAAAGTTCAGACCAATTGATCAACCATATGCAATAACAAAAAAACATCTAACCTTTTTTTTGACCCAGTCTCCTTCTGTACGTCTGAGTCTACAAATGATCCATCAATTTCAACACTATCAGAAGATAAACCACCGAAATAAATTAGTAACAAATGAGCAGTGTTATCCATGTTTTCTTAAGTGAAACAAGGAAGAAACACAAGCGCAGTGCAGGGAGAGAGAGCATTTCAAAAAGCACTTAAAAAAGGTTGTCAAACTAAAGGGCGCCTGCCAAAGATATAACAGGCTTATAGTGTCTTCACACAAGATGCTTATTATCTAGAATAAAAAACTTAAAAGCAGGAAATTGGTTGTTTTCTGCTTCTACTTAAATATATAAGATGCATATATTCTACCAAACACTCCAACCTTACTTTATACAAATCTTGCAAAAACCACCACTTTTATTATTACTAGTCTATGACTTTTCCTCACAATTACTACATTAAATCAATTCTTAAAAAAGTATAAATTTCTGCACCCCAAAGTAGAACATATTAAGAGGGTGCTTGCAAACCCGCGGCTGGTAGAAGAATCCCTTTTCTTAAAAAAAAATAGAATTCCTTTTTAGCATCTTTTAACAGATTAATAATATAATAAGTTGTCACAAAAAGAGTGAATCTTTTATAAACATTCATAATTTTTCATAAAAGTTCGAAACAGCTTATTGGTAAATACCACCTACTTTAGATTATGTAACAAAAAAAAATAGTATAAAATTAATTGTATCATTAAAAGACAAATCACTTGCAAACACACGCAAAGAATGAAAGATGTCTAACTAAAATTGCAACTTTTTTTTTACAGAAAAACTGCAAAAAATTAAGTGTCATATGAGAAACATCAAAGAAAATAGGTCATATTGCCAAATTCATGTCTGAACCGTATTAGTTTGGTACTAGCAATCATAATAATTATGGACCACTAACCCAAAGACAAAAGTATGCAAGAAATGCAAGAAATCTAACATCATTACATCATGAAAACAAGATCCCTAAGGAATGAACACAGAGAATCTCATGACACAAAGTGATTATACTGTTCCATTGAAACAGTATGGCTGGACTTGCAAAAACAACACGTTTTCATTTTCCAGGTAGAGACTATATATTCTTGCACACAGATTCTTATTCTCATCAAGGGCACTCTTATCCAGAAACATAGTTGTATGGCTTGCAAGGACCCTGAGGCACGCGCGTGATGCGCCACTTGTACAACCTGCCCTAACATAATACTACAACTGTACAACATATATATACACAAGTATATCCTACTTAAAATATAATTCCCTAACTAAACAAATAAAAATCACATAATAAGTAAAATCTTGTACATTGCCTTAATCACCAAATTAAAAATCTTCTACCAGATAATGATGCAAATTAACTTCAAAGTTACTCATAAATAACATTATAACACATAGAACATCCATACATAATCAACTTCAAAGTTAAAATCTTCCAACACAAGATAAATAATAAGTCAATAAAACAAATTCTTCAAGTTATCTAGTTTCACATAATAAGTCAATAAAACAAGTTGAGTACTTTTGCTTGGTTTGTCCTTGTGCATTTATTTATGAAACCCTCAAAATCGTAACTGTAATTCAATACTACATACAAATCAAATCACCCCCCTTTAAAAAAATTCCCAAAAAATAGGGGTAATTGGAACTTGTTTTGGAGGTGCGCCTTTTTGAGAAGGAAAAAGAGTAAAAGACGCAGAGAGGCGACTACCTCTTGTACATTGCCTTAATCACCAAATTAAAAAAAAAAAAAAAAAAAAAAAAAAAGGCACATGAGTTAGCCGCTTGAGCCTCCTGGCCTCTGATGTGCCTCTAACAACTATGCCCAGAAAACTAACCAAATCATGATAATTGATAATCAAGATAAATTGCCACATTTAATTATCAAGAAATATCCAATTTCAATTTTTTTCATAGCATATGAATATATGTTCATAAACTCTTCCGAAATCATTTTACAGTAACCTCAATGCCCCACCACCCACATAAAAAATACGCATGCTTGAAAGGCTATATCCCATGTATAATGAGGAAAAAAGTCCAGGCAAAATACTAGAGTCTCTAGAATGTTTTCCACTGGAAAACTCAAAATCAATACAATATAGACGGGCAAACTGCAGCAAGTTTTAGAATATAAAGCTAAGTTAACTGGTCAATGCATAATAAGGGTTAAACTGAAAAATTATTACAACATATATACCCTCTTTTGGAACAATAGAATATCAGAGAAAAAAGACAATAACTAGAGTAGTAATAGTCACTTCAAATAATAACTACGGTGAAAGCCCCCTGAGAATGCTCAAACAATTTGGACTGTATAACAATTCAGAAATTGGATTACTCAAACGTTATTCAAAAGCATAAAGCCCAGAAAATTACACCAACCTAAGATCTTAGCTTACTTTTTCTCCATCATTTCCCCCCTTCAACCAAAATCAAATTGATACCTTACACAAATTAGAGTAAGATTATTCACAGTTGAGAGTCAGTCCATCCTGAAATCAACGTTAAGAATTCTATTTCCGGTCTAATTATATTAAAACTAGATTGAACAAGTTAATCACTATTTAAGAAAAATACACCATAAGTTAATCACTATTTAAGAAAAATACACCATACTTGTCAAGGCAACAAAATGGAGCATATTAAAGAAAAAAGTAAATATGTATGAAAAAAACCCATGAAAAAGAAAGCATCTTACCCAAAAAATATACAGACCACAAAAAAGTACCAATAAAATTCACAAATCTGACATGAGAGACAACAAATGCCTAAAATGATCAGTAATGATTACGCACCACAGCTATTTACATAAAAAAAGAACAAAGTTTTACATCATTTAAAAAGCCAAAATCATACTAATTACATAACATCACAACGAAAAGACCGAAAAACACACTAAAACCTTACCTGGCATTCGACGAGCCATTCAACGACTGAACTGGCCAAGAGAAACCAGAATTGTGAGCGGAAAAATTGGCATCGGGAACAGCGATGTCCTCAATCCCATAATCGTACAACCAATTCGTGCTTTCAGGCGAAACCATTTCCGATCAGACGCCGGAAAACCTCGAATTACTCGCCGAGAAAACTCAAATCCAAGGAGGGGGTTCGATTTAGGGAGAGAGAAACTGGATTTCGCGTGAGCAAAAAGGGGGAAAAGAGAATCTTTATTGTAAATTATCAAGTCTTCGGATTAAATTTGTTGGTTAGATGCAAATGGATTTGGGCGTAAGCGTAAAATATTAAACAAAATGGAGAAAAGATTCCCCACAGCAACACGCGACTGTGCGTGACGCACTATTATCGGCACACATCCACTGGGCCACCCCCCACAGCTTTTTCTAAAGACAATTAATGGGCTTTTGGCCCATTTATAATTGTTCCTCACTCACAAGAGTCCAATACACTATATTAAATTAAGTAAGTTAAGATTAACTTTTGAGTTGTACAAGTTGAGAGAAAACAATTCATTTATATTTGCTAATGGGTATCAAGTATTTTTATCTTAAAAATGAACCTTGCTCTATTTAGTAAAGATAAATTTTTTTATTAGCAAATTGATCATTATTGGATATATGGGAATTTAATTGATGTAACAAACGATTTTTTTAAATCTTAAGAGGACTCTGAATTTGTCTCATGTGACATGACATATCTTAAGATTCTTTAACCAAAGAATTCTTTTTTATTTGTTTAAGTTGAGTTAGAAACTACTAACACCCTCCACCACAAGTGTTTTATTTATTACAAATAATCATAATAATGATTAATCTATTAAGAGGTAATTTGTATGAAATAATTTTTTGCAATGAGTGAAAATGGTGTAATAGTGTTTTGAAATATGTATTTAAAAGAATAAATAAACATTATAATGATGTTGAAGTATAATCTAAAAAAAGTAGTCGAAGAATGTGGGGTTGGGTTGAGGTTAGGAGAAAGGTGAGGTGTAGGGTTGTGATTGGTGGATAATGATAAGATAAAAGATTGAAAATGAGCGGTCTTAAAATAGCTCACTGTGGTCCTGCTGCCACGTCATCCTCAATGCTTCTATTACAAAGTACAAACCCAACGCAGTTTAACCTTATTCCGTCAACGTGTGTTTTCACAGTGTCAACGTTGTCTAAAAATTTGTTTTCACCATTGTTGTGTCACATTATTTAACAAACTTATTTTACTCCCTCCATATATAGGACCTACCCCTCTACACTATGTATCTGGATCAACCCTATAACTTTACTCAATTTTCTCCATAACTACAAAATATTCCCTCCATCCCATATAAAGTCGTGCTTTTAGTTTTTACACGTGAATTAAAAAGTACTCCATTTATTCCACATAAACGTATGCGTTTTTCTATTTTGATCCGTCTCAATACAAAATGTGCATTTTTTTTGGTAAAAGACCCCACACAAATTAATTATTTCTCTCTTTTGCCACACACATCATACTAATACAACTACTCACTTTACATTAAATTATTATTTCTCTCATCTCACAATACATTAAAATATTATATCTTTTAATCTACCTGCAAAAAGCAAACGCGTACGCTTTAACGGGACGGAGGGAGTACTATTATTTAATGTGTAATGAGTAATTATATTAGTGAGCGTGTGGACCCCATATTTTAATTGTATTAGCATGTGGACTCCACTAGTAAATATATGTGGATCTCATATATATATATATATATATATATATATATAAGAAAATGAAACTTTTTGGGTGAGACTCCAAAAAAATAAAAAATAAGGATCCTTTGAGAGGGATATGAAGGAAGTGTTCATTTTCTAGTTACAGTATTGTAGCGTATGTAGTATACTCGATTTCCTATTGGTGTAGTTACAGCAATGTAGGTACACTGAGAGGAAAATCGAGTGATTTAAATGAGAGGATATGTGTACCTGTTCATTATTATCCATTTGTTATTTTATTGTATAATGTTTAGTTGTATTAGATATAATATTCAGTTGTATTAGAAATAAGTGGTTGATCATACGTGGAGTTATTTTTTTGAACAAAAAAAAAATCGAACCTTTAGAACAAAGATGGAAAATGACAAAATGAATATTTTTTTTTATCTAAAGTGAATAAATGTATTGGTGGTAATTGGTATGTGGGGAGCTATGTGTGGGGTTCTAATAAAATTTTAATACGTTTCATATTTCAACAACTTTTTCATTGAAAAAATTATACTTTTATTAATTAAAATCTATATTCTCTATAACGAAATATTATATATCAATTAACATTTTGTGTTCCTGAAGTCTTAGATATGCAAAATGAAAAAAATTATGCAGGATGGAGGGAGAATAAAAGTATCATTTTCATTTAAAATAAAAAATAATAAAAATCACCTAGATACTTCTGAATAAACATAAAGTACTGAAAAATGTTAGGAAATAATTAAGTTGTAGATCAAAGTTAGATTATCAACAATTATATTCTACACATTTAATCTAACATAATTTGTTGTACTTTATATACTTTGTTGCCTTCAACCCGGGTTAAATATATCTGGTTTTATATACACTCACTTAAATATAGATTGAAATATAATTATACTCTAAAAATTAATACTAATTAATTTTATGTGAGAAGATTAAACTCTAAAATAAAATAATACTACATGAATTGTTCGAAAGAAAATATAATCATGCCCTACCAATCTAGACCGTTGATCCTGTAAAATTTGTACATGAACAACGTCAAATCAGTATTCCTAAACATATTTATGTACAATAAGTGCAAGGAATTAGAAACACCTTAGGAGTTTCTTGATTTATAATTCGAAAATGCAAATGGAATCATTATTAATGAGGTAATTTATAGAAATGCATTTAATTAATTAAATTTAGGGTTGGCTTAGCTGTGAATGTTTGAAGTGATTTAAGATAAAATTATCTTAGGTCTCATGTTCGAAATTCGCAGATGCGGTCAACAACTGTGAGGTCAGTCCATATAAAACACAAAATTTTGATTTGAAATGGAGTTCTCGTTAGTGGATGGTCGGTTCCGACCTTTCTCTAATTAGTAGGTGGAGTCAGTCCATATATAATATAAAGTCTGAATTGAAATGAGGTCCTCGTTAGTGTTCGGTAGGTTCCAACCTCCCCAAATTAGTAGGCTTACAGATATACCATTAATAAAAAAAATGGATTTGATTAATTAAGAGCGTGGGATAATTCAGTGCCGGTCCTGACATTTACAAGGCCCGAGACGAACAAAAATAATAAGTTCTCCTTACTCTATATATATTTTTTAACTAAAATGTTTTTATTATTTTCTTTATTAACTCTTTCTTTTCTTCTATGAATAAGCTAAATTATTTTTAATATCTGAAATATAGGTCACTTTTCAAGTTCGAAATTTTATGACAACTCTAATAACGTTATATAAATTATGTATTTTATTAAAATATAATTATATCTAGTTATTATATATATATATATATATATATATATATATATATATATATATATATATATATATATATATATATATATATATATATATATATATATATATATATATAAATAAATGTTGGGCCCCTATATTTTTGGGGCCCAGACGGTCGCCCTCTTTGCCCCTTTTCCGGGCCACAACTGCGATAATTATTGTATCAATTGAAATGAATATCTAACATTGGATCAACTCTCTATTCATTCGCGTTATCCACTCCTATTGAATTTTGATTATTCTATGTGATTAATTAATTATTAAGTGGGATTTAATTTACTTATGACAAAATTACTAGAATCAGTTACGCAATAATCACGTATGCATATTCTGGCATAAACACTAAATATTTCGTAATCTGAGGTCATATTATTCCTTCTTTAGGACGTCACAAACTTATTAATCTTTTCTTCCTCATGACAAGGTTTTTTTTTTTATAAAATTTTTTGTAACACCTACAAATTTTATGTAAATCATAAAGCATAATTAATTTCAACTCAGCAATATTAGAAGTAATATAAGTTTATCATTTCGCGCGAGATAATTTAGAGGGACAGAAGTCTAAAATTTAGATTAAAAAAGTAAAAAAAAAAAATAGTATCAAATGTAAAATTTAGAGTTAAATTCATTTTTTGCCCTGTAACTAAGCAAAACTTCGATTTTTGCCCTAAAAAAGATAAGTGGTTCAATTTTGCCCTATAACTAACGAATTGTTTCAATTTTTGCTCATTTTCGCCAGAAAATGCAAATTTCGCCGGAATCCGTCATGCTTCAATTCCAGTTGGTAAATTTGACATGGCAATTTTGACTCTTTTTTAGCTAATAAATCCGCCACGTCATATTCCACCTATTTATTATTTTTTTTTCATTTCCAAATTAACAAAATATGTTCTCTCTCCAGCACACAGACGCCCACACTTTCCTCTCCGCCATTTCTTTCTTCAATCCTACGGAATTCACGCTATAAACTCTCTCCTTCGCATTTAGCTCTCCCTCACTCTTCGATTCGCTCAAAATGGATGGCCATTCCGCTTCAATTAGCGCTCTCGTGACGGTGAAGTCCGAGCAGGAAGGTTGCACCGCCGCCTATGCGCAGCCGCTAATTCCTTCATTGCCGTCGTCGGACTCCGATAAAGATGTCCTCTGCCCTATATGCATGCAAATCATTAAGGATGCCTTTTTGACCGCGTGGGCTTTGTTTCTGCTACATCTGTATCATCACTCATCTTTAGAACAAGAGTGATTGCCCTAATTTTCTCCTTAATAAGGTTTGCTTTCTTCACCCTAATTTTCTACTTAATGCCGATGACTGGTGTTGCTTTTCCGGCGACGCCGAATTCGGCTGTAGTGGTGGCCTCGTGTGGCGGAGTCGATGTGGTTGACGGGCTGCGGAGGTGACGAGCAGCAACAGCAGCGGTGGAATATGAAAATAAAATAAAATAAATAGGTGGAATATGACGTGGCGGATTTATTGTATAAAAAAAGTCAAAATTATCACGTCAAATTGACCAATCGGAATTGAAGCATGACATGGCGGATTCCGGCGAAAATGGGCAAAAATTGAAACAATTCGTTAGTTATAGGGCAAAATTGAACCACTTATTTTTTTAGGGCAAAAAATGAATTTAACTCTAAAATTTAAAGGATAAGTCTTGTGTGACACCGTCTCACGTGAAATCACTTTTAAAGTTTCTTAAATAGTTATCACGTGTTATTAAAGATATTTTTTTGAATATTATTAATTTTTATTTATACTACAAATTATTCATAAAATAATTAACTGCAGTACTATTACTTTTATTAATTCAAATATTATTTTTAATTAAAATATTATTATTATTTAATCATCTCAAGAGAGTATTTTCGTGAGACGATATCACACCATCTTTTAATACGTTTAAAGTGTAAATCAACTCATAAATACTAGCGGATCTAATTGGTACGAAAGCGGTTCGGATCTCCTGTTATATTTTGGTGTTACATCTCCTGTTATAAATTGTTGGATGATTGACACGTAGGATAAACTAATATATACTCTAACAATCAACCCTAAGGGGAAAGGTTGAGATTTTCCTCTCCGCATACGTGTCACTCATCTTGTAACAGGAGATGTAACATCAAAATGTAATAGAATATCCAAGATTGTACAAAGGGTATATTTATATCAAAATTCAAAATTCCTTAATTATTAAGTTTACCCATAAAAAAAATAATAAAACGACTTTGTACCTCCTAATTATTAAAGAGTTGATATTATTTGCAATGAATACGTGTATCTATATATATTTTTCACATTCATTTTTTTATTAAAAATATTAATTAAAAATTTGATAACAAAATATTATATTTTTATTTATTAATGTATATATTTTTATTAATAATTACGTACGTTTCTTAAAGTAAGTGTATGTGCACAAGATAGTTTCTTAAAGTAAGTGCATGTGCACAAGATAATTTGTCTGCATTATTAAAATATTATCATAAATTTACTCTTCTCTTGCCATTATTTCTACATTTTTTTTATGATAATATATTTAACTCTCAAAAAATAAAAACATGTAATTACTATTTATAAGATATTATTTTTTTAATGGTAAGAATATAGTAAATAATATTTCAATAATTACATTGTACATACCTTCGAATTTTGATTTCTGAATCCGCACGGCTCATAAATAGTTAATATTCCCTTCATTGTAAATTAATCTCTCTAGTTATAAATTGTTTTTTTTAGCAAAGTTATTAGTTCCCTATCAATTTCTTTCTTTTTTTTTTCATGTAGATTAAAGTGCATAATTTTTTTTTTCAATTAAATTAGGTTATTTTAAATGTTTGCCCTCATCTTTTGAATCAAAGTCGCGACATATTTTGTAATATTGAAGAACTTATTGGATTTCGTTATTCGATGTGAGACCCGTGTTCGTTTAAAGAGAAATGAATAAATTGTAATTAGACGAATTAGAAAGACAAAATTGATACTCAACAATTTAAAAAAAAGGGTTAATGAAAAAAAAAATCAACCTTCACTTTTATTGCAAATAAATCCAAACTTTTAAGAAATTATAAAAAAAAGACCTCGACCTTTAAGTTTCGTGCAAAGCGCACTCAACGGGCAGGAGAGGGTTGCCCGACGTCAGACGTGACGTTGACCTTTGCCACGTCAACTTTGAGTTTATTGCAAAAAGAAAACCTCAACCTTTACTTCTATTGCAAATAAATCTCAATCTTTTAAATTTTGGCAAAAAAAAATCATCAGATTTTTTTTTAAATTGCACCAATCTAATAAAAATGTATATTTTATATTAAAATTATAAAACATCTAACTATTTAAATTCTTTTAAGTTTTTAAAATATTTTATACTTTATAAAATTTTCATAATTAAAGGTTTTTTAAGTTTTTATTTATTATTTTTTTATTACTCGCTCCATTCCATAATTATCTTGTCCCGTATTTATTAATTTTTAATGCAAGTGGGTAAGTATATTATTATTGTAATATATTAACTGTTTTAGATGGGCCATATGCCAAAAAGAGAAACGTAAAGATTGAAATGAGACGCCAAAAATAGAAATATATAAAAAATGAAATGGGTGGAGGGAGTACATGAAAATTTGGTTTGTATAAATTAAAACTTAACTAATACTATTTTTTGTCCGTATAAAACTATGAGTTTATAAATTAAGTCTACATGAATTATAAACTATTTTTTTATAATTCTTTAGTCATCTAAATATATGGAATATTTTTTTTGTCATATTAAATAGTACTCCATAACATAAAATTACGAAAAAATTTTAAGACATGTTAAAAATACTTTGATTTGATAAATTATAACAATTTTATAATGCATAAAATATTTTAAAAACTAAAATAAATTTATTTTTTTTAATAATTTTTTAAATTTTAAATTTTAAATATAAAAGATGATGGGTGCAATTTAAAAAAAATAAAAATTTTGATGGTCTTTTTTATCAAAATCTCAAAAGTTTGGATTAAATCGCAATTTAAGTAAATGTTGAAGTTTTTTCTACAATAAATTCAAATCTGACATGGAAGCTGACATGGCAAAGGTTAACGCCATGTCGGACGTCGGGCAACCTTCTTCTACCCGTTGGGTGCGTTTTGCATAAAACTTAAAGATCGAGGTTTTTTTGTAATTTCTCAAAAGTTGGAATTTATTTGTAATAAAGATAAAGATTGAGATTTTTTTTGCAATTAACCCTTTAAAAAATGTAGGGAGTTGGTTTTTTTTTTTTTTTTTTTTTCAAATATGCATTATTAAATGTACGTACGTCGCTTTTCTGCCCTAAAATAAAATACATTAATTAGCAAAATTAAATTGTCAAATATTAGTAAACACTCATAAGCAAGAAAGCAATGTTTAGCATAACCAATTAACCACCACCAAACAAAATTGGACACATAAATGTAATTACATAGATAAGAACAGATGATCGATCAACAGCATGCTTCATTGATTAGGCGCAAAGATAACATGATTATTATAACACGGCCATTTCATCATTTATCATTAAAAATATTCCACAATTACATTTTTTATTTTTTGAAAATTATATATTCAAGTTATACATGATCAAGTATAAACATTCAAAAAATTTTGTTTTATATTAAATTAATAATCAGAATTAAGCAAATAAAATTCACAAATTTGAAACCGTCTATATATATTTGAATAGCTTATGAAATTAAAAAGAATTTTAAAAGAAAAGGATGAGCTCACAACTACCCACTATTGAGTCAAATTTAATGGAAACCACTAATCCCTTACTGGGGCTATTATTCTTTTATTTTATTTTTTTAATAATTATTAAAGAATTTTTTCTTCAAATTTAGTTGTTCAAAAGATTAAATAACAATTTAAAAATATATATATATATATATATATATATATATATATATATATATATATATATATATATATATATATATATATATATATATATATATATTCTCTCTATCTCAGGCTAAGAGGACCAGAAACCTTATGTTTAACATAAGGTCTCTGCTCTCATCACCTGAGACGGAGGGAGTATATTAAAATGTGGAAGGATAACAAATTTCTAATTCAATTCCATATATGGAATACAATTTTACATGATAGAGTTCAAATTCTCATAATTTTCTTTTTATATTTTAAAAAGTTTATAATATATGTACAATTGTATAGGCATATAGTGAGTTCAAATTCTCAAGATTTTTCTTTTTACATTTAAAAAGTTTATAATAAGGGTTACCATAGGTAGCAAAATATCGTATAAGTTGCAAAAAAGATGAAAATCAAATACTTGTTGGGATAAGCTGATCACCATTCATTCTTAAGGGACAAATAAAGAAGAACATAAAAAGCACAACACAAGAATTTACGTGGAAAACTTCAAAATTGGAGAAAAATCAATTTACGTGGAAAACTTCAAAACCGGAGAAAAATCAAGGACCGAGAAAATACCACTATGTGAAATTATTTTACAATCACACAGAATTTCTCTCTCCCGACTCAATCCCTACATTCTTACAAATCTTTAACTAATTCACACTTTTCTCCCCATTATCACAACCGAGAATACAAGAAAGGAATTTAAATAGAATCAAACACAAAGATTAAAGTGTACTTGATTGGTGCACTAAACATCAAAACTAGGGACCTTCTTAAATAGCATAAGAAATTTTTCCCCTTTTGATCTCCCATCCGATGTGGGACAAAAACCAATCTTAATTTATTTTGACAAAACCAACAATTTCCACATTGTCAAAATAAAAAAAGATTCATTGTCTTCACCGACAATCATTCTCAACCCCAAGAATCCATTAGAATCAACCATTCTAAGAATCATTGTCTTCACCAAAAATCCATTCTCAACCATTCTAAAAATCCATTGTCTCCACCATATGAGTAAACCACTTAGAATCAACTATTCTAAGAATTTCCTGCGGCAAAACACCTGCTGATATTTATGGTGCTACTTCCAGCACTTGGCTACCCATGGAAGTCCATTAGCCATCGATATGCATCCACCACACACCCTACATTACTTGCCAAGTTAATGTTCGCGTGCAAACTTGTGGACCAGCTAATATTATTACTTTCTTTTCCATGACAACTGAACATGTCATAAAGATCCCCAATAATATTAACTCAACATTCAGAGTTGTTGCCACACTAACTCCTCATTGACCAGTAACGTCACCATTGCTCCACCGTAAGCAATTACCGTGCCATTGCTCCACCTTGAGCAACCACCGCACCATTTCTCCACCTTGAGCAACCACCGCACCATTTCTCCACCTTGAGCAAAAACCGTCATTGTACCGACATGATGTCGCTGCCTTTTTACCGCCAAGCTATACCAGGTTTGTCTGAACCCTTTTCCTACTGAAAGTATCGTCACTTAAAGCCGATTCCAACCCTCTGGAATTCACGATGCTTTTTCACTTATCAGTCCGATACTCTTTACCAATCTAGCTCCACCGATACCAAGTACCACATCGTCATCTTCCCCGTTGAATCGCTGCTTCCCCACGCCAGCAATCATTATCGAAAAACTCATTCCTTTCAAACCTCCTTGAGTCGACATCCATGGAAAACCCTATGTCGCTGTTAAGCCAACTCCATCACCGGAAGTCCCAATAATTCACATTGCTGCAGGTCCAAGAGCTCCGCCAAAAACTGCTGACCTACAAATCCTACCCCTTGCCACGCCATTGTCGCCACTGTCAGACGCATTTCACCGCAAGAAAGGAGATGTCACCACTTCCGACTGATCTTCTGACCCCCTTGTGCCACTAGTTTTTCCCACTTCTTTCATGTCACCCTTAGCCTAATGAATAAACCTCTTTCTCTCATAAAATTTTTTCTAATGTGGAAGGTCAGACTATGCTCCAACCACAGAGCATACTAAAAACTTTATAAGCACCCAAACCGAGCTCTGATACCACTTGTTGGGATAAGCAGATCATCATTCATTCTTAAGGGACAAATAAAGAAGAACATAAAAGGCACAACACAAGAATTTAGGTGGAATACTCCAAAACTGGAGAAAAATTACGGACCGAGAAAAAACCACTATGTGAAAATTTTTTTACAATCACACAGAATTTCTCTCTCCCGACCTCAGTCCCTACATTCTAACAATTTTTTTACTAATTCGCATCTTTCTCCTCATTCTTACAACCGAGAATACAAGAAAGGAATTTAAATAGAATCAAACAAAAAGATTAAAGTGTACTTGATTGGTGCACTTAACATCAAAACTAGGGATCTCCTTAAATAGCATAAGAAATCCTCCCCCTTTTGATTTCCCATCCGATGTGGGACAAAAAACCAACCTTAATTTATTTTGACAAAACCAACAATACTCCCTATGTCCCAATACAGTCTTCACACCTCCTTTGTAAATTACAAAGGAAGTATGAATACTTTGATGGGGAGTACATATCTAACAAGGTGCTTATACATTAGTTCATTTTATTTTCTTTTTTATTAATTAATTAATGAAATGATGTCTCCATCCATATAATAATTCCAATAATTAATATATATAATAACTATTTATGTCGATTCGCATAATCGATCACTTTAATTTTTTAAATCTGTCAACAATATACTTTTACCATAAGTAGTAATTAAATACTAAAAAATGAAAGTTGTAATGCTTTGATTAGATGATTTTATAGATTAATAAAAGAAAATATGATTATACTCTGCACTACCAAAGGTTGAAACACATGCATGAAGAAACGCAACGACAAATTTGAAACAATCACCTACCACTTGTAAATGCATGCTTACTTATGGCAATCTCTATTTTATTTTTCTACTTTCTTTTTTCCACTTGTAAAAACTTTTTTTTTTATGATAAATAATTTTATGGAATTATTGAACCATAATCACTAAAAAATTGTTTCTTCGTTGCCAAAGTTTAATTTTTACTACTGTAGTTTAATATGAATGAAATTTAAATTGGCTGGAGTTGTAATGATTAATGAAAAGTAAATACTTGGGTAAAATCTCCTTATGGAAAAACTTTATGAGAAATTATAATATTTTTAAAAAATGATATATAACAAAAAGGTATTAGTGATACAATAAATTATTTATAATTTGGGCTTATAACATGCTGCATTAGTTATGGGCCACAACAATAATTATTTTGTATAGAATTTTAGCTGAGATGGGCTGAACCCAAACTCATTCCATGGACCGGCCCAACTTTACCGTAATTTAATTCGGACAAAAATAGTTTAAAGACCAAAATCTAAAAATAACTACTACTACTCCGTATCTAATTAGATTTCTTTTTTCGTTTTCGTTTTCATTCATTTTATATTAAACTTCATCATTCAGAAAAAGAAATATTATATCAATGCTCAATATTAAAAATACTCCCTACGGCCCCGAGGGTCTTTATTTTATTTTGCGTTCTACTCAAAGAGTCCTCTTTCCTTTTTTACACACATAAAACCCACATACTCTCACAAATACAATTAAAATATGAGACTCATACTCTCACTAATAAAAATACTCACTACACATTAAATAATACTCCCTCCATCCTATAATACATTTCACGTTTACTGTTCCATGTTGTTTAAGAAAAGTTATACTTTTTGACCAACTTTATTGACTTTGGAGGGTATAGTAGTATTTTTAGGTGATAAAAAAATATAAAGTAATAATATGTGTATGAAAAAGGTGTGGCAAATTTGAAATTAAAATAACTTTTGAGGTTGTTAGATAAAATGATGTTTCCTTTGTTGGGGTGTGAAAAGTTTTGTGGGACAAACAAATGAAGAAAGTATGAAAGATTTTATGGGACGGAGGGAGTAATATTCATTAATCCACGTGTCAAAAAGCAAAAGACTCTTTTAATAAGGGACGGAGGAAGTATATCTTAATTACAAATTCACCACTCTAACCTAACACAATATAACATACTTTATAATTTTATTATTACTTAAAAAAATATTACATTACACACTAAAATTCAATAAAATTAATAAAAAAGAAAGTAATTTTTCTTAAAATTCATAACTGTCCAAAGAAAGAGGGAGTACAAGTCTACAAGTTAATTTATTAGGGTTGCAACCCTCTTCTTGATTGCTTCTGGATTAGCACCTATTAGTTTATCCACCACCATTCCTTCCTTCAACACCAAAAATGTAGGCATTGCATTCACTCCCATTTTGGATGCCACCTCCTAATAAAAATATAAGAAAAAATTAATATTTCGTATATTCCTTTAATCTAGAATAAATTAACAAATAAAAATTATTCATGTTAAGAGACTGTAATAAGCATAAGATATAAGATAAGTTTTAAACAATATATATAATTATACCATTCTATATTATAATTTTGTTCATGTGTTAGAATCATATAATCTATATTTATTTTAATTTTTTTTAAGATACTTTATTATGTCAAATTAAAGATAAGACAAACACTTAGTGTGAGACTGCCTCATAAAATGAGTTTTGTGAGACGCATAAAAAATATAACATTTTAATAAGAAGATGATGTCATATTGATGAAAAGTAATACTAGTTAGGTCATGAATAATGCTTAGTATGAATAAAAACTAATAACATCTTTAATGAATAATGATAATATTTTTAATAAAAAAATAATTAATTATGAATAAATAAACCGTTCACATGTGACGGTATCATGCAAATATTTCTTACTCTAAAGATAGAGGTCAGCGTCAATATGTAAAAAAAAAAAAATATTAAGAGCTACTTGGTTCAAATTTTGTAATATTAATAGTAATGAGAATTATTAATTAATAGAAATAATGGAAATAAAATTGATTAAAGAGGTATCCCACCGAATCTTACTAAACGCCCCTTATTTGATGTAAGAGATGTTAAAAGATGACTATGTAAAAAGTTGGTGAATTGATTAGGATTTGACTTAAGTAACTTTTTATTTAAATGATTAATACTTCCTTATTTTAGTTAATATCTTTTCGTGTATCAAAGAACTAAATTAAATTTGGGCATACTTGAATCTGTATTCAAAAAATATTTTTTTATATAAACAATGATAATATCTCAGGATAAAGCGTTTTTTTTTTTTTTTTTTCATATACTTGTATGTTTTTGGTAGAGAAGTTACCTTATTTTACATGATTAAATATTACTCTTTAAATAACTTTCATCATTTTAAAAATAACCATCAACGATTGTAAAATTTTTCTTTTTTTTTGTAATTTTGAAAAATGACACACATACCCAATAATATAGAAGTACATCTCGAATTATGGCCAACCACAAAATAAATAAATTATATAAAACGCTCTCATATAAACAATTATTGTAATAAAGATATTTTAAATAAAATTGCTTTATTAACTAACTTAATAATTGACTTTATTAATTTTCTATATAAAAAATCAAATTCGAAGTATATTAAAATGTATTTTGATGTTGAGTTGAATATATATATATATATATATATATATATATATATATATATATATATATATATATATATATATATATATATATATATTTTTTTTTTTTTATTTTTTTTTTCGTGTGAAAGACTGATGAGAAATTAAATGAAAAAAATGGGAATTTATTGTGAGGTAGGTAGTAAATAAATTAATTCATAGTAATAAATAAGTTAAATTTTCTAAAACTCTGAATTACCAAACCAACCCTGGTTAGCAGTGGATTTACCTTAACCTCATCCACATCAACCACCAGAAACAGAGTATTCTGATAGCTGGAGGCTACCTCTTCAAAAAACGTGTTCATAGCCACAGAAGGCACACACCATGAAGCAGTAAAATGCGCCACTACCTGAAATCACACATCACAAAACACGATTTCTCAAACCTACAAATTTCACACAATCAACAAACCTCAAACTTACACAACACCCTCTCAGTATAGCTTCAGACAACATCATATCCCATGTCACCCCTGAATCCACTTTAACAACTCTACATCTTGATGCTTGCTGTTGAAGCTCTGCCATCCCCATTCCTTCTTGTCAGAATATGAATTTTTCAGACATATAAATAGATCAAGAAATGGATTGGATCGACATAGGTGTCCCCTTTGAAAGTGACACCTTAATCCAATCAACAGATTATCACAATTAATTAACTTATCTCTAACAGTTGGTATGAATACAATATTATCAACATTGTAATGATGCCAAAATGTGTAGATACCAGTTGCAGTTAACTACGCAACTTTATGACACAGCATATACTAGATTAGTGAAATATGTAATGGAACACAAAGATGTTGGATAAATACAACAAGTAATGAGAAAGGGGGGGTGTGGGGTGTTGTGTATATCTGATACAAAGCCGATAGATCTCTTCAGCTGTACAAATTACATGCAAATGCAGTTAGACGTTGCATTTTTTGTTGCGTTATCAGTTAAAAATCAAATAGGGAATGCTCAACCAAGAAACACACACTTTTTTTCTAAATCTGAGGTAGTTTTGGAATCATCCCATGCTCATTCGAGAATCTGAGGATCTTAGATTGGTTTGACGCCTTGGGATGCCGATCTCACATGTATTTACTCGTGCTGCAAACCGTAGTGAACAAAGCGATTCACCCACTGACGAAGCCTCTGGTGAGATGTTCACGAACATCAGCGTCTTTGAATCTCCGCCCAAGCAAGGCTGATAATGAACAGAGGAAGAAGGAAAACAAATAAAGCCACCGCAAAAGTGTAAGATTTTGGAAGTCAAATAGCTCACATTTCTAATATCCATGAACAAGAAATAAAAATGTCCTTTTTATTTTATGTTTCTAAACAAAAAACTAAGTCCAGTAATATTTTGGTGTAGCTTATATCAGCAATTTACACAAAATGTCAGTTCAGAAATATCCTACTTGGATTAGCCTTTCCATCTCGACTAAAAGTTGAGCAAATGCTCTTCACAATATTTTGCATTAAAATACCTGGAGAAGATAGGTAAGCTTGGAATTTCTGAATGGCACATGTTCCTCTTTCTTTGCCAGCGCAAATATGACATCACTCAGTGACGATAGACTCTTATTGATGGCCTGATTAATAGTTCAGAAATGGATTGTTGGACAGAACAAATACAACAAAAACTTCATGAAATTGTTGGACGATAGACTCTTATTGATACCTGGGTTTCTTTCAGTCGATCTCCAGTCGACCCACTCTTAGAAAGACGCTCACTACCAGCAAGATCAATGAGATTTAGCACACCTTGTACTTGTTGATCAGTGCTCTAATGCCAACAGTAAAAGGATATATCAGAATGTTGCATGAGATTACAAGTTTGGAAATGCAACAGAGGGACAACTAGCAGATCCTGAGCAAATTAGAAATACCTCATTAACACCTATTATTCTCAAGGTAAACACGAAATGACTCCTGCTTGACTGTTCGTTCATTTGAGTCTTACCTACAGATCTGAAAGGAGAATATATACATACAAAAGATCATAGAGAGTGAAAGCAAACTTTGATAAGACAAATTTGTAGAAAATAACTTAAACTAAAGTACCTGCTCTGCGCTGCCCTCTCTAAAAGATCGGACACTTTCTTGCTACTACGAACATCCTCGGTTGTCAAATCTTGAACAGTAGTGTTCCCATTTGAATCATGATGGATGACATACTGCTTCCCAGCATTTTCTGCTCGTGATGCCTCAAAGCTTGATCTGTTTGGTGCTAACAGGTCACGTATTGTTTCATTGTAAATTTCAAGCATCGACACCTAAAGATAATGCAAAACAGTAAATAATCGCAAGTAATAAAATAAAAATTTCAGAGAAGAGACTGCAATTGGATTCATACCTTCATTTCGTACTTCCATCCTTGGGATTCAAGAATTTGCCTCGTCTGAAATACTTGCTCCAGTGATCGTGGGATCAGACCCTTCTGATCTGGTGGCGCTGGCTTTCCCATCATAGTGTACGTCTTACCAGAACCTGTTTGCCCGTAGGCAAAAATACAAACCTGAAATAGAGTAAGACTAATAAAGTCAGTGAATGTAGAGTAGATATTAGAGAACTTAAAACCTATGAACAAAATATTTTTGAGGATAGGAATATGACCTTATAGCCATCAAGAGCACTTTGAACAAGTTGTGATATCTCCACAAACACGCTTTCCTGGGAATCATCCGGCATAAACACTTTGTCGAAAGTGAAAGAATGCTTTTGCCCTTGAGAAAACAAAAGGAAATAAATACAGGAGAAATTATATATGAGAACCAATCGTACCTATAAACATATAAATGTATAATACCTTGCTTTAAAAAAACACTCACCGTTTTGTGACAAATCAATGCCTCGCCCAAGCACTTCAGTTGACATCGGGAATGAAACGACTTTGGCATCAGCTGCAACTCCATCTTCAGACTGCAGTGGTCTCACTCTACAAAATACACGTATGTTCCCCTTCAACTCCTATATAAACAAGAATTCTTATTAGGATTCCAAACTTTTCTTTACACAAAACATAGAGAAGGCACTAACCAAGAACCTTTAAGTACTATGTTGTCATCTTAATTATCGTTCCTAGTAAACAGTCAACTGTAACATAATAAAGGCAAGAACTGAATTGATTTTTTAACAATACCTTTGTACGAATAGTTAATACAAATAAATGATCTTAAAAAATATATTCATGAAGAAATAATGAAAAAGGTCATTCATACACACTATATAAACCGCAAATTAAATATAATATCATCATCTATATGCATGATAAGTGAGAGTTGGAAAACATTGACTAGGTACAGAACTTGGTTTACAAGTTACATGTTCAAATAAGCATCGAAAGCATGTAACCAAAATATGATAAGGTCCACCATTTGATATATAACTCAAGACGCTTCATCATATAGAAGCTCATAGATTATTAGAAATCTGCAACTAAAATTAAAATAAATTGTAAAACATACCAGAATTGTGTTGTGCAGCTTCTTGCGTACCCTCTCTCCTTCCACAATTTTTACATCTGCATCAGCTAGACGATTTTTCAAATCAAGAATCAGTGCTTTCTGCTCCTCAAATTCAGATTTTGTTTCCAAGACTGATATGTCGGACAACTGGAAAGGATAAAAAAGACAATAAGAAAACTGACTGCCAGGATCAAATACATTAGTAGAAACCCAGATAAACAACCTGCAATTTCTTTTGGGCTAAAGAAAGCTGTTCCTGCAACCGTTTAATTTGGTCACTTTGAGCCAAGCATGTTGTCTGAAAAAATATACAAGTCATTAGATGTACATTTCAAGCCTGTGGAAAACATATGAAGCTGAAATGCAGACCTCCAGTTCGTGAGTTTTGGCAGTCAGGCTTTCTAATTCTGCCATGGATTTTCCAGTACATTCCTTGTATTTTAGGACTTCAGATGATAAAGCTTGCACTTGTAATAACTGTCTCTCACGGTCATCTCTTACTTGTTGCAGATCAACTCTCAAGCATGCAACTTCATTACCTAGAGCTTCCTTCTGTTTGATCGCCTCATCTTGGGATGCCTTCAAAGATCAAGTAAGTAGGCAAATGCCCAGTAAAGTACAAGTGTCAGCAAAATATTGTAATCTGAAGCAAAAATACAATAAAAATAAGAGTTTACATTCTATATCTGAATTTTTTTGTTACAGAAGTACTATCCTTAATAATAATAATCACATTTACAAATGGGAATCATCCACACATCTCCAAATTTTGCATGTTTACACAACATCAAATGTATTGAACATAGAGCAAGAACGCAAAATGTTATGATAAATTTGTACATCTCCATTATAATATAAAAAGAGATCAAGAACATAAAGTGGATACCAAGCAATCAAGCAAGCAAAAGCATACTCAAATATATAGGTAAATTCACATTCTCAGAATTAATAGATATTCTATCAAATTTATCTCCCTCCACAGCTATGAAGTTGTATTACTCCAACAATGAAGGTCAGTGTAGTGCAATACAGGCTACAGGCCAAAACTCACTGCACTATTCAAATTATTGCCAGCCTTATTTAAGTTGACTCTCATTCAAAATTTCACTACAATATAGTGGACCAAAATTCAATACTTTATGGGAATCATACCCTTATTTGAGTAGACTAACAGTCAAACATAATTGCACAATTTACATTTCATCTTTCATAATTTAAGGTACTTACTCGCGATGAACTAAGCTGGTCTTGCAGAGAAGCATAGCCACCCCTTAATGTGCTAAGGTTTTCAACCAAATGTGCCTTTTCTTCCTCAACACGCTTCAGCGACTCATTTGTGGCATCAACATCTGACTGAAGTTTGGTATTGTATTGCTGCAAACTTGTGTTGTACTCTTGTAATCCCCTGTACATATTCTCTAAAGACTGAATCTGCAGGAGGCAGCACACTTTATAGCACATGATAGAATCTATTGCAAAATTTATTCCTAATTAAAGCATTCACTAAAATACCTTCTGTTTAGCACAAGCATTATCTTGTTGAAGTCGTTTCAGCTCTTCAGAAAGGGAAGCTTGCAATTTCTCTGCCGCTAATCTGGCTTCTTTTTCTCTTCCCAGTGAATCAAATGTTTCCTGTTAAATGCATAGAGCAGTTTACCATTGTCCATCAAGATGTATCACAAAACCCATATAATCCAGTATTTAATGCATCTAAGGTCTCATACCAATTTTTCTGCTTCTTCCTTGGCTAACTTTTCTTGCAAAGCCTCCAAATTTTTTCTTAATTCCATAATAATAGAATTCAACTCATCTTCCTTAGCCTTCATCTGCAACTCTGAAAGAGTAGTAAACAGAATGTCAAGTTCTTTTCTTAATTCCAAATATTGAACACATGTTTTTGTTCTTCTCAAAAATATTCTAAGCCAATAAGCAGAGGATTAGGTCAATGAGAACCAGACATACCCATATCATTAGTTTTCTTCTCTGCCAATTCCAACAATTTTTTTATCTTTTCCTGCTCTGCTATATAATTTTCTTCAAGCTGTTGAAACCACTTGATACGTTCTTTGAGCCTATTAATGTACTCCATCGTTTGTGAACTATATTCCTGCAGAAAAATGTAAGCACTTCAATATATAATCCATCTTTATATCCAAGCTTGAAATTTGTCAACCCACTAAAACCTAATAGTAACATACCTTGAAGTTAAATTTATTCTTTATTCTCAACTTCTCGTTGAGTATTGCATCGATGTCCTCTTTGCTAAACCCAACTGATCCACATTCAGAACCAGAATTGCTTTGTGTATCAACAGTTGGAGGTAGATCTTGGCCTCCATTCACAACTGTAAAGGCTTGACGAGTTTGTGGCCGTGTCCCAGTATTAGGCGCCATTTTTGCGCTTCCTATTCTTCTTCTCTTATCTACCGAAACCTCATTCTACAGAAAATAATGGACCAACAATTAAAACAGAGATAACTCGAGTATTCTTACCCAAAATAACAATTATAAAATCAAACACCCGCATTAATTTCCCCAAACGATTTGGGGATGGCTGAGGGGTGCCAGGGTGGTCTCAAAACGTCGTCGCCTATGATTAATAGTCTAAGCATTCAACAAAAACGTACGCAGATTTCTAAAATAACATTAGTTTCACAGTGCTACCCTAATATTTGAAAGCCCCATGTACACATATCAGAGATTTAAGCAATAGAAATGCCCAAAACCCCACAGAGTAATTAAGATTTCAAATTTCAAATCGAGACGAAAGGAACTTACTTGAGGAGGTCTCGAAGGGGCTTTGTTCTGGTTTTTGGAAGCCATTAATGAGGACCGTGGGTATGTAGAGGAAGAGGGAGGCGAAGAGAGAGAGAGGGGAAATGATGCGAGAGAGTGAGAAGATAGAGAAAGTGAGAGATGGGCCGGCGGTTTCACAAAAACAGTTGGTGGGACCGAGGTTTATTGCAATGGAAGCTAAGGCGAATCGTTGCTTTGAATTGCAGGGATCAGAACAGTAGAGAAACAGAAGGATGGTGGAATTACAGACAAGTGAAGGTCATCATCATCAATGGAGGAGAGTAGAGTGGTAAATTAGGTCAAATTCGAACGTTGAAGGGGAATTAGGGTCCTCAGATCGGGTTAGAGAGAGAGAGAGAGAGCGTTGTAATGAGAGAGAGTGGGAGAAGGACTGTGGTTTGAATTAATTTGAAATGGAATATAGCGGTTCCAGAAAGATTCGTTATAAACCATCTTGACTATTATGCCCCTCACGTGCACTCTTTCACATGTTTGTACCAAATGGCAAATACTCAATCCAATGTGGGAATACAAAAATAAATTGTTACGTATCAATTTGTTTTTATTTTACGACTAATTCTTTATTGGAAATACTACTAAATTATTGAATTTGGAGATGAATAGTTTTTAGAGGTGACATTTTTGTATTTGTTGCACATAGTAAATTCTAATTGGATAATATTTGTGTGATATCATTTGTTTTTTTAATTAGATTTTAGACGAGCTTATATCATTCATTTATTGAATTTAAGGGACAATTTTGGATGATTTTTTTTTTCAATTATCTTGTTTAATTTAAAGATTAACGTTAATCTAAGATGACTCTCTATTACGAATCAAGTAGACCAATTCAAATAAATATAATTTGCTCCTAATTTTATTGTTTGAAATTGGGGAGGTAGGTCTAGCTTGAATTTGATCATTAATGGTGGGTTGATTATATAATTCATGTAGCACGTATTAATTTGAAATACATTTAAAAAAAGTACTTACATATTGTCATTTTCAAAAATGAATTCGACATATAGGTGCTGTACATTTGGAATTCAATTAGTGCATCATGAATTATTTAATAGTAAAAAATTCGTAATTATTATTGTTAATGTTTCCGTGAATTCTACAGTTCTACTCATGAGAGAGTATATAAACAGAGTAAGTACTCTAGGATTTATTTTGTCTGAATAAGTCTCTACAACATTTGGACATATTATTGAGATGGAATTGGTGAACAAATAAAAAATAATAATAATAATAATTTTATTTAAAAAGTTAAATCAATTTTTAAAAATAAATAAATTGGTGTCATCTGTACGTGGTCTTACAAAACACATGCTCATTGTACGTATGTCACTGAATCACTATGTTAATACATTTTGATTGACACCCTTAATTTAAATTGAATTGATATTAATAATCCAGAAAACATAATGTGATAAACTCTAAATATTAATGATAAATCAAATTATAGTAATAAAATAGTAATATCATATCTTCTTAAACATATAAAGTCAATTTAATATGAAATTTGTGTGATCTAAAAATCTCATGGAATCCATTCTGTCCGACAGAACCAGTTTCAAATGAAAATGGACTTCAAAATGTAAGCAAGCATTGCAGGAAATCGATTTCATATGAAATTAAATTACAAAATTTTATGACTTCTATAGCAATTACTGTGTTTATTCATGACAAGTTGTTAATCTTATTTTATATATTGTTTAATTAATTTTTAAAAATAAAATAATTGTAATATAAATATAAAGATGTAATATAAATGTAATACTAAATTGCATGCATCCATGTATTTGAAAGTTTGAATAAATCTTAACACTTGCATTTATTTTACTATATTATACTGTCTAAGCAATTATTAGAATGATCAAGCATTTTTATAGAGGAAACTACTTTATTTTTATTTACATATATCCATATTCTTAAATAGCTGTTTGAATGGTTTAAGAACATACTTTGGGACTCGTCAACAATTATTATTAAATACTCCATTAAATAAATTAGAGAAATTAGAAATTGCCATTTATTCCCACCTGCAAAGCGATTGTGGCTTTAAGCCCTTTGCGTCCAAGAGCTGTCAAGAATTTTCACTTTTTTTTCAATTAATTAATTGAATAGAAATAAAAATCTTGTAGAAGACTAATCTTACACAGAGAATTAGTTGAGAAATAGTATTGCATAGTTTGTTTGTTGGTCTATCCACATACTCACACAATATATATATATATATATATATATATATATATATATAAAATGAAAATAGCCTCGTACAAATTACTTAATTTAAAGAATCAAAGTAGTCAAAAGAAACTTAATTTATCCAAATAGTCAATAACTTTTAAATTCTCAAAAAAATTATCATTTTTATTTTCAAATATCAAATATTTTATAATTTAATAAGATGAGACTGCATTGGTGTTTTTATAAAATTATGAGACGAAATTAGTAAAAAAAATTGTGTATTGTTTTGGAACAAAATAGAAGTAAAAATTAAAAGGTTTGGATTCTTTAGAATGAAAATTAATATCCTAATTATTTTATGACCTTTTTCGAATAAAGTTAAAGATACGAGATGAATTATGGTATATGGAGTATTTATTTATTTATTGGAGAGAAATAAAAAATTATTCAAATGTTACCGTTCAATTATCGAAAAACCAATAATTTTTTTATTAATTTTATTTAATAGGTATTTTTTGAACTTTAAACTCTTTCTTTATACACTCATATCGGTTTTTAAGTTGGTGACCTCGTCAATAACATACACACTCTTAAAAGATTTTTTTGGTCCCTTCAAATTCTATTTGGATAATTTTAATAAAATGTCATGTGCTGCACACGGTGATAGTTATTTTAACATTTTTATTTTTTTGAATATTTTGTATATGGGCACTAGTTATTAATGTAATGTGAAATTGAGTTTGTATTTCACGAAATCGAAATCGTATTACTTGGAATTGAATCATTAAGACGCATGTCAATGATTATTTTTTTAATAACAAATTATTACTCTTTAAAAAAAATATACGACATTAAATTAATTATTTTTAAAAGGATAAAATAATTTATCATTTAGAATATGTTGGATTTTTATAATTTAAAATAATATCTATTATTATAATTATTATAACACTTATATCATGTTTAAAAACTTCAAATGATCTTGTAATGTCTCTAGTTTATAACCTCATTAATTGATATTAATTATCGACAAAGTTTCTTGTGAGACGGTAATTAGATGAGACGGTTTATGAGACGTGTTAAAATATGTCTATTATTTAGATAAAGTATGTTTAATAGTTGTTAAAGTATGTTTTCTAAAGTATGTTAAATTTTGCATTAAAGTATGATTTTAGTGTGTTATAATTTAATTTATTATTGACATACTTTAACTGCAAATAAGCATACTTTATCTATACAATAAGCATATTCTAGTGATGGGTGACCCGTCTCACAAGAGAGTCTCTCTTAATTCTCATGAATTTGCATTTATTTTTGTTGGTGCATCAGAAAGTTATAAAATTCTTATAACTCTCGTATGATTCGAGATATATTCATATATACTACATGAATATATATATATATATATATATATATATATATATATATATATATATATATATATATATATATATATATATATATATATACTACACAATATACATCTCTACATACTATATCAATTTACCTTTCCTACATAAAAATATATTTTTATTGAGCATCGAATATTTTGTAATTCGGGTTCTTATCGCTGCATACGAAATGACTATTAGAGAAGAATGTGTAATTTAAGAATTAATACCAATGGCCAATGCAATGTGGGCGTTATTCTTTTAAAGAAGTAATACGGTGTGCTTCGACACGAACTACTATTAACCCCTCTCTTTATCTTTAATTAAATGTTTATAATGGTATTTGTTATATCCTGATTTAATGCATATTCATATTATATTATGTGTTGATTTAGTTGAATTTACTTAAAAATTTTCCTAAAAGAATATAACAATTTTTTTTTAGAATTCTGATACTTTTAAAATTGAATTTCATTTAAAATCTTTTTATGAAACCGTTCACCAACTACGGTCTAAATTTTGCCTTATATAGTATAAAATATAATTTTTAAAACTTTATTATTCCTCTAATTATATATATGTCCAAATTCATGATCAAAATTTAATATTAATTAAAGCCGTAGGCTGTAGCTTCTTTCAGTTTATGCACCAATTTCACATGATCATTAATACTATTGAGTTGTAACTTTCCAACTAAAAAACAAGCGGCCCCATATGCTACTCATTGAGGTTCACTTCTTGCCTTTTTCTTGCAAATAAATTTAATTAATTAAGTAGAATGAGTTTATTTAATATTTTTAAACATATTTTTTAACAAGATTTCAGGCCATTCATTAATTAACCATCAATTATTGAGAGTTTAGAAGGTTTTTATTTATTTTATTATTACTATTATTATTTGCAATAGTCGCACTACTTTTTCATGTAATTGAGACGTAATAAAATGATAAAATATCACATGCACTTATACACAAGACCAAGTCCGTGTATCCACAGTTTGTTAGTAATTATATTTTTATTGTTAGTTTTTAAATAAAAAAAAATTAATTATATAGTTAACTATTAAAAAAATAATACATTTATTAAGAAATAAATATACAATTGAATTAAAACTATTACTACAATTTGCTACCAAAAAATAAAAAAATAAATAAAACAATTGAGTGTATCAAATTAAATTACGTGTTTTCAAATTCACAAGATATCAATCCATTATAAATATTTCATCCATACCGTTTTAATAGTTTTTACAAATGAAGTATAATTATTAGAACGAAATGGATGTAGTGTTAATTATATACATTTTAACCCACTTAGTATTGACCCATTTTCAATTACTTATTTAATTATTTTAGGATTTAAATCAGTTTTTTTTCAAATATTAAATTTATAATTTATTTTAGGGTCCTAGATTGGAAATAATTGTTGAAAGTATTATGAATAATAGCAATAATGTGATGTTTAATATTTTTAAAAATATTAAGCATAACTTCTTTTTAATTAAACTTTGAGAGCAATTTGGGTGAAATTGGTTCCACCAAATGAATTGGTGGAACATGTGGTCCCCACTTCTTTTTAATTAATTTATTATCCTTTATTAATGCTTCCCACCCTTTTTACTTAATTTATCTTCTTTATTAATGTTGTTTTTATTTTTATTTTTTAAATTTACTATACTTAAATTATTATTATACCCTAAGAGTAAAATATACCCTAAACCCTAAGAGTAAAATATACTCTAAACCATGGCGTGAATTGATATAATTGAATGAAATTATATTGGAATTGAATGGAATAATAAATGGAATAAAGACTGAATTGAATTATATTGGAATTGAATGGAATAATAAATGGAATAAAGATAGGAAATGAATGGCTAAAATATTTATTATTCTGATTGATATTGATTAGGAATGAATTAAGTAATAGAAAATAAATTTCTTAATTTAATTTAAATTTCACTATTATTATTTTATTTATATTTTAAGTTGATTATAATCTCAATAAATTTAATACATTTTAATAATTATACGATAAAATAAATGTTTATATTATTTAAAATTTAAATAAAAAATATATGTAATCTAAAAATTATTAAATTATTTTTAAAAATAAAATTTATATTTATATTTAATATTAATTTGAAATTAATATTAATTTATATATTTTTAATATTTTTATAATAATATAATATTTATTAAATATATAAAATTTAATTTTTTTAAAATAATTTAAGTTTTATTATTTTTATTATAATGATAATTAAAGTATATTAATTTTTTTTTAATTTTTAAATAATTTAATTTATTATAATTTTTTAATATAAGAATTATATGTTAAGTGAAAAAATATATTAATTTATTTTTAATTTTCGTAACTACATGAAATGAGTCATAAAAAATATATATTTATAATTCTTAATATATCTTATCCTATATAAATAAAAATAAACAAAAAAAACATAAAAATTTGATTCCTTAAGGAAAGGAATGGCTAAAGCCATGGGGGTGGGGAGAACGGTGATTCTCATGGATGAAGGAATACACATTCCTTATGGAATGGACATTCCTTAGAAAAAATATATCAAACATTGGAATGAGATTTATATTAGGAATGATGATTTCATTCCCAACTCATTCCAATATACTACCAATTATGGGTGTAATTACAATTATATTATAAACCTTAAACTCTATGGGTAAAATGTATCCTAAACCACAAGGGTGAACTTATAATTATACCCTAAATCTTATGGGTAAAAGTATAATTATAACCTAAACCCTAAAGGTGAAGTACCCTAAATCATAAGTGTGAAATTACAACTGTACCTTAAATCCTAAAGTTTAAAGGTGAAATATACTCTAAATTAAGAAAAATAAAATAAACAAATAAGAAACACTGTAGCGAATTAATTGGGGTGAGGAATGGGGCGATTGTAAATTTCAAAATGGGTGTGCCTTAAATTTTGATCACATTATATTTTTCGTGCATGTGAATAGTTCATAAAATTATTTAGTTAGATGATTCTCAACATTTTCTTAATCATATACTACTCTCTATTTAAAAACAAATAAATAAGTGAATCAATAAATATTTAAGATATAATATATTTATATTTATTTCGCCAAACGGTGTGATACGAGAATAATTAGTACTCTTATTTTAGTTTCAACATTTTCTTCCAAAAATTATTTAATTTTCCTTTAAATATCTTCCTACCAATTTAGTTCTCAGAAAAGACAAAAAAAAAACGTAGACTAGGATTTTAAACATTACCAAACTGTCAAATTATTAAGTGGGACGTCAACAAAAGTTTATTTGAATCCCATGATAAAAATTTACTGTGTTTGAAGTTAATTCACCCTCACTAAATATCTATTAGTTTTTAAGTATTTAGTAATATACAATAAGTATTTTTTTTTAAAATAAATAAATATATGTATTATTTTTTACATTTAATTATTCGTAAAATAATAAATAAAAATTATGCTAATATTGTATACGTTTTTATTTATTAATATATATTTTTATTTATAAGTATGAATGTTTGAATATGAGTGCACACGATATTTTGTTAATTTACAAATTTTTAATTAATCATATTTATTTATCACAAAAAAAAATTATTTACTCCCTAGAATTTACAATCTAAGTTAGAGAAGTAACCATACTGGTCAAACCGTTCACTTTCATTCCAGGGGAATACTCAAATCCAATTATTATACATATTTCAATGATATAAAATCTTATTAAATAAAAAATTAATAAATTAATAATTTTCTTTTAATAATAATGAATTGTAATAAAATAAAAAATTAATAATAAAAAAAATATGAATCAATTCTTAAAAAAAATTAATTATACCAAACAACAATAATGATTGTTATACTCATTTCTTATTATCAACCAAACAATACGAGTTTTTAAGATAAACTTATTATCATTACTTACTACTATCACTATAATTCTTATTCTGATTCCTTCCAATAAAACAAATGCCCCTTACAGAACTAACATAAATAAATTCAATTGAAAAAATATTAATTTTAAAATTGAATTCTATGAAAATCATATGGCTAGAATTGATACTTCCTCTTTATAGCTAAACTTTTCACCTCTCTTTTATAATTTACGAAGAAGAGGTGAAAATCTAACGGGACGGAGGGAGTATTATTTATTTTTAAAGACTTATAATGTACAGTATATTTTTATGTTTTTTATTTTCTTTTTTAAATATGGAGTATTAGTATATAGGCAGTTTGATTTTTTTTTTAAAAAAATTATTTATTTTTATGATGTGCATTGATTTTTTTAATGTTAGAATGGATGATGATTAAAAAAGAAAACAAAATAAATTAGGTTTAGAATAGAGATAATGTCGCTATTTGCAGATATATGAGTTGCGTCGCTTAAACATTTGGGAAATCTTGAATTACAAAAGAAAACATCTAATTTTATTACAACCTTTGTGTCGTTATATATAATGACTCATCACATCGTATCATATGGAGTATAAATTATACTAATTGTGATAACTGGATTTTAGTGGACAAAATGAAATAAAATTGTAAGATATTTTTGTAGTATTGTGAGGGAGTTAATATAATATTACTATTTTAAAAAATATGTATAATAGACGAGACGAATCAAAATAGAATAGAAAGTCTGAGTGCATGACAATATTTGCTAGTATTTATTTTATATATTTATTTCCATGCTCATATTTCTTCTACTATTAATCTTATAAAAAGATTGAATTATTATTCATTTATTTATTAAACTTGAGTCTCATGGCCTGCAATCATGTATCGTGTATTATTTATTTATATATTTGCTGTGGTCATATTTTTTCTACCATTTATCTTATAAAAAGATTTAATCACTAATCATTTACAACACTTTTTATAACTATTGGCATAATATAAAATTTCTGCAGCACGGGTGAATGTTTAATAAATCAGAAATGTACTAAAAATTTCGCATGATCTGAATTGTTTATTGTTTAATAAATGAGTTAGACTGTTACTAAATAGATAAATACAGAAATTGTAATTATCCAAACCGTTGGCAAAAATATTACACCATATTATACATAATTTTCACTCATTAAAACTATCTCTAGAGTCTAGAGAATGAAACAATATCTCCTATAAGTTTAATTAATTAAAATTGAGTGCACTATAATAATTTCGAATATCATGAATGCTTTGCCAATACTGGGCCCAGTATTATCCAAATTACAGGGCTCAAGTAGGCCCAAATTAAAATTTAAACAAGCCCTGTATTATCCAAATTACAGGGCTTAAGTAGGCCAAAATTAAAATTAAAACACTCATGAAAAAATTATCCAAATTACTGGGCTCAAGTAGGCCCAAATTAAAATAAAATTAAAATTAAAACAAACTCATGAAAAAATTATCCATATTACTGGGCTCAAGTAGGCCCAAATTAAAATAAACTCATGAAAAAAATTTGGAGATGCGGGGTATCGATCCCCGTACCTCTCGCATGCTACCATGCGAGCTACATCCCCAATTTAATATAAATTATTAAATTTAAATTAATAATATTTAATTATTTATCTATTTATTTATTTTATTTTATTTAAAAAACAACAACTATAATACAGATTTTTAAACAACTTAATAATTAGTGATCTTTGAATTTTTGGTTACATAATATTTTTTACTAAAAAAACTAGAGTATGTTCTAAGGCACATAGATGATTAATTTAATTGGGTTCAACTTGAACAAATTTCGAACAAAACCTGCATAATTTGATTTTTGATTTATTTTATCACTGTATTAATTAATGGAATATTAAGTAATATATAAAAAAAATAGAATAACATTCGTCTCACAATAAGAACTATTATCTTTATATATTAATTTGTTACCACTCTTCAATTAAAGATATTTTATTTTTCCCCCACTTTTTTGTGATATTGTCTTATTGATACTCCTATATGAAAAATGTAAATTAAATTGGATAGTGAATGAAGTGTATCCAAATTCTCTAATCATATCCTAGATGATCAAGCTTAATTGAAATTTAATAAAAGAAAAAAAAAGGAGAGAAATATAAATAGCAGCATGCAAACAGAAGAACCTCTCATTCTCATACGAAGATATAAATTTACCAACAAAATGATATATTGTGCAACATATAATTAGTGGTGACATATAAAATTAGAAGGATTTATGTTGGGTGTGAGTATTAATCCAGTGTGTTATTGGAATTGGAAGGATTAATTTTGGGAATAGAAATCTCCAAAAATTGATCATTCTTGAGAAGAGCCTCAGATTTAGTGCAATCAGAGTTTTGATCAGGTACTTCAATCCTCCTAACAAATCCATGCTCCCACCAATGGCTGCTCTTCCACTCCTTCCTACTCTCAATCTTCCACTGCCCACTTATCTCCAAAATCTTTCCATTCTCCACACTAACTTCAACATTACTCTTCTTCCCTAGCCATATAAATTCAGACTGATTGAACATATATGCATCGAAAGAAAAAAAAAAATAAATAGTAATATATACACACTCAAATTTAGAGAACAAAACGCTATAGTTTTGTGTTTGTTCAGTCCCGAGAATTTTGCATTTTTTGTCCCAATGATAATGATAATAATAATAATAATAATAAATATAATATAAAGTTACACTATTAGTTATAAGAATTTAGATTCATATTTTATTTTATTTATTTATTTATTTACTCATTTATTATTTTATTTAATGTTAGATTTTTATTACTTTTTAAAACATGTCCAAAATAATAGTAATAATAATAATAAGTAATAATAATTATTAAATAAATAAATAAACATAAAATAAAATAAAATATGGATTTAATTTCTTGGGACCAATAGTGTAATTGAATGAGACTAAATATGCTAGGTTGAAGTCTTATAAGACCAAGTCTACAAAGAAATAATCGTTTGGGACTAAAGGTGAAAGTATTGGAACTATGTTGAAGAGGTTATGTGTCCTGCGGGACCAAAAGTGCAAAATTCTCGTTCAGTCCCAATACAAAGTGTGCATTTTTCTTTATGGTAAAAGTGACCCACACAAATGAACTCACACATCACATTAATACACTTAACATTAAAATATTATTTATCTTATCTCACTACATATTAAAATACTATCTAAATAGAAATTAATAGTATTACTCATTTGAACCAAAAATATAAAAAAAAAATTAACATAACAAAATTTGTAGAGTAATATTTTTTATTTAAATAAGTAATAATTTATTTTTTAGAAGAATGATTATTCATGTACTTAGAATTAAAGTGGATGAATTTGAGAATGCAACATTTTTCATTTAGAAGAGTTATTATAGTTATTTCTTTTGAAGAATAATAATACTACTATTTTATATATTAAACGCCATTCACACAAAACACATTGGTTTGTAGGATTGAACCCAATTTAAAACTAAATTTAATTTTATTCAATACAGAATATATATATTTTTTTATATGTCAAACTCCATATCTTTCATCATCATTTTCCCTTGGACCTTCGTAAGTTAAAAGACATCAACTAATTATTTTATATATATAATTAATCAACCAAATTTTATACTCATATGAAAGGAAAAAAAAAACCAAAATAACTTTATGATGTGATAAACGGATCTAAAATACTTGAAATTGAATAACATGAAATTAAAAGATCCAAATGATCATAGGAGGAATTAAAGTACTCACCAATAATCTCAGCTTTGAGAACATAATGAGTATCCGTTTGGTACCAATCAATGGTCGAAGAATTTGAACTCGTGATCAATATGTCTCGTTCGAACTCCCATAACGGGAAAGCATCGGACGGGTCGAAAAACTTTCCGAATAAAAAAGGACTAAAGAAAGATCCGTTTTTGTAGACGGTAGGGTTCTCTTTGGCCATCAAGGCTGCGAAGACATCTTCTTTGAGGGGGTGGCACCATTTCTGCGGGTTCGGATCTTCAAAATGGATGTCAAGTAGTTTGGCAGAGCTCATTTAAGAATAAGGGTTATGATCAATAGGAAATGTGGATGGAAATATATAATGGGGTTTAAACTAAGATCATAATTGGCTATACTATATCTACAGAATAGAATATATTCCAATGGAATCCATATGTGTGGAAACCAGTAAAGATGATCGAATATTTTCTTTTTCTTGATGTTTCTGCCCATTATTCATTTATTGCTTTATTATTGAACGGAGCAGACTAGTGTGACAACCTTCGAGATAATTTAACCTTTTCTTAATTAGTTATTATATGAAGTGATTCACGAAACCGTTAATCACTTTTAATAATTTAGGGTGCGGATTGAAAAAGTTTTTATCAGCTCTTTTTAATAAGGCATTGACGATATAGTCTCACACGATGATTTTTGTGAGACGGATGATTTAAATAAATATCACCTTTTATTATAAAAATTATCATCTTTTATCCGTCTCACAAAAATCATCGTGTGAGACTGTATCGTCAATACCTTATTGAAAAAGAGCTAATAAAAACTTTTTTAATCCGGCCCTTTCATTTTTCCTCTATAGATAGCCCTTTTTCATTTTTGTTGGAATTGTAATATCTTCATCACTTTTAATAGCATATTACTGTATTTTTTTAGTCGATTTCTTGTGCTCCAGGTGCACAAGATGTGTAAAGTTACAATATTTTATTTTAAAGGATTATACTTTAATTAATAAGTGTATAATATTTTATTTTAAGAATATACACTTTTATTAAGTTTTTTTTATTTTTTTAAAGAAATAAAAGGTACAAATCTTATACTTAAAATATACTATTAAATAAAAGATACTCCATCTGGAGACACACAAGTTGTAGCCTATATTGTTTGTAATAAATTTCATGAAACAGTTGAGAAGTTTACTTGAATTTTGAAATTCATGTACTATTTTATTTTAAAATTTAATTGTTATTGTAAGGGATTAGTACATTGTAATTTTATTATAATTGTTCATATGATAATTAGAATTTAATCTTTATTATTAAAGTTTAATATTAATTTTAAAGGCATAAATATATATAATAACTTACGATTAACTTTGCATCTTAATGAATATGTTTAGCTTATATTAAGTTAATATTATATAATATTCCTTAAATATTGCTTAAAAAAAAGAAGCACAATAATTAAATAACATTTTTAGAAGAAAATAATCCTACATAATTGTAATTATTATGCTTCTTTTTTTTAAAGCAATATTTAAGGAATATTATATAATATTAACTTAATATAAGCTAAACATATTCATTAAGATGCAAAGTTAATCGTATGTTATTATTGAATTTTCAAGTCCATAGTTAACGAAGTTTCCCATGGAACCTTGCAATTTTTATTTTTAACTAATTGAGTATTATATAGTAAGAGGGCATCTAATAATTCTTTGTGTGTAGGGCCAGAGGAACAATAACTCAAGACAAAATGCAGCAAAATGCCCATAATTTTATTGATAGTGATGAGTATTTGTTGCTAGTAAACCGTCTCACATGAGTACTCCATCCATACCATAAAACTTTCACATTTTCCTTACTTATTTGTCCCACAAAATATTTCACACTAAAAAAAAAGAAACATCACTTTATTTAACAACCTCAAAAATTTATTTAATTTCAAATTTGTCACTCCTTTTTCACACACATATTTTTACTTTATTTTTTTATTATCTAAAAATACCACAATACTATCCAAAGTCAATAAAATTAGTCAAAAAGTGCACATTTTCTTAAACAACATGGAACAGTAAACGTGAAAAGTATTATGGGACGGAGGGAGTAATATTTTATTCAAAATATTATAATTTTTTATATATACTACAAATTATTTATAAAATAATTTATTATACCACTATCAATTTTTACTAATTTAAATATATTTTAGAATATAATTTTTTATTAAAATATTCTTATTTTTTATCTGTATTATAGAATTTTCACCAAAATACAAAGTATTTGAATTTAATTAAACAAGAAAAGGAAAGAAGGGTTGATATCAAGAAAAGGAAAGAAGCGTTGATATGGTTTGAAGTGGCGTATAGATATGCATTGCTATAAAGGAGGTGGGATCATCAATATTGCAACTTGGAATCCAATATCTAAGATTTCAACCCAAAATCACTTTCTTTAAACCATATATACATCACAAATAACAAATTTAAACAAACAAGAAAGAATAAAACGAATTTATACAAGGAATGACAAAAAATTGTACGGGATTGTGTTTACTAAATTTTTTTATATGAAATGATAACATTTTTATAAAAAATGACATTCAAATTAATGAAAATTGATGCTATTCTTAATAAAGAGTGATATTATCTCCAATAGTAATATAAATATAATTATATTAAAAAATTAAAAGACGAGCACATGGAACGATTTCATATAAAGTTTTGCCATCACTAAAATAGTACACGTGTCTTGCATGAGATCAATATTATTTTTATAAATTAGTAACGCACCCATACATTCGCACGGATATTAATAAAATAGTTTTATTGTAAATAAATAAAATACTACTCTACCTTCTTTACAAAAAATTCAAAATTATTAAATGTGATAATGTATTGTATGAAAAAAAAATTTAATTATTTTTTTATTAAATTCTAATTATAAATAAATAATTAAATAAATTATGTGTATTGATTGAGATTGATATTTTAAAAGACAAAAGTGAGATAGTGTTTATGAGATGAAGGGCAAGTAATTATTAAAATATGATTATTATATAATTCTAACATGTTTATTGACAGTTAAATTATATTTTATGAAGTATGATGAATTAAAATATAACTTCTTAAGGTGTTATTGTATGTTAAATCAATTGCCAGTTATTTAGATTGAATATTTTATTATTTTTAGAATGAAAAGAGTATAATGAAAAAATGTTAACAATATAATATTTTTAATATTTTATTATATATAAAATAGACAATTTCTTGTGAGACCATGATCCGGATATTTATACCCCAAATCAACTGATGGGTCATTCAATCGCGCTTAGGGTCGGTCTTCAATCTCATCATTTCTCTCTCTCCTGATTTCGTCTTCCCTCTCCACCGCCAAATCACGATCTTCTCTCCTCACTGCTCCACCATCTTCTCTCTCCACCGCCCGATACCGCCGGCGCTACCTCTCACCTTCTTCGACATGATCCACTTCCATTCAATTTGTCTCCCACTCTTCTACGGATTCACGTCAGGCTTTAATTGTAAATCCAATAGAGATGAAAAATTTCTTAGATCTATGATTAAAGTGAAAAAAATTCATTGCTCTCAAATATCATTACCTTTTCCCGATTCCAAGGAACAATCCAGCGGCATTGCGATGCTCGCTCACAGGAAAAACTGATGACAGAAGATGACTGATGGTGGTCGGATAGGAAAGACTGGTGGTGGAATATGCAATATAAATTTCTGAAATGGATGAGAGTTGTGAGGTGGGAAATTTTTATTTTAATTCAATAGTGTTAAATGTATGAGATGAACTATGAAATACTTCGGAAACCCGACTGAATTGAAGTGTATACATTTTATCATATAAATGTATTACATTTTACTCTTAAATGTATCATCATTAAATTTATGCAGAAAAATTAATATTAAATTAGTGTATATGTTTTATCATATAAATAAATGTATCAAATGTATTGGTTGTAATTTAAGTGTATATGTTTTTCTCAATAAATATATCATTTTAAAAAATATTGATATTATTTTTATCAATATTTTCGTCAGCATATTTATTAATTTTTGTTATACATTTTGGTATAATATATTATACATTTTAGTATAACATATAATACATTCATATACATATTTTAATATTTAAGCGTACATTTGATATAAATAATACATTTATGAAGACAACTATATACATTACTTAATTAAAATTTATACAACACAACCATGCCAATTCAATAAAGATATATGAGGATACATAGGCAGCGCAAGATTTGAGGTCGAAGTTTGACGGAAAATGACGATTCAGCGTGAGTTTGAGATATCAATTTGAGAGGACGAAAGCTGCGTGAAGGTTGAGATATGAGAGGGATGGAGACAACGCGAAGATAAAGCAGATATGAGGAGACGGAGGCGGCGGAGCAGCAGGCTAGAGAGAATAGGGGGAGGGAGAAGGCAGCAGGCTTAGCAGCAGGCTAGAGAGAATAGGGGGGGAGGGAGAAGGCAGCAGGCTAGAGAGAGAGAGAGGGATGGAGACAGCGCGAAGATAAAGCAGATATGAGGAGACGGAGGCGGCGGCAAAAGGCGGCGGAGCAGCAAGCTTCTGCTGCCGGAGCAGCAGGCTAGAGAGAATAGGGGGAGCGAGAAGGCAGCAGGCTAGAGAGAATAGGGGGAGGGAGAAGAAAGAGAAGGGAAAGAGGATGCGTTAATTCAACAATGAGGAGAGAATGACCCATTTGGAATATTTTGGGTTAAATACCCATTTCTAAATATGAATTATTTTTTAAGGTGAAATTGTTGCACATTAAATTAATTCTTATTAATGTATGTTTATTATGCAGATAAGATATATATATTGATACTTACAATAGGTTGGTAGCGAATTATATTATAATTAGTTGTTTTTTCACCCGTATACTATACGGATTAATTAGTATATTTTATCTTAAATTAATAAAATAAATTAGTTTAAATATATTTTATTATTATTATGAACAAAATATTTATGTTAATTAAATACTTTAGTTAAATTATTAATTTATATAATTGTTTATGTTTTATTTTTGCCTGTACATGATATTCATTAATTTTTTATTTTAGATATATTTATAACCTAAATAATGCTGTATATGTAATTATAAATAGTATAATATTTATGTTAAATAAATATTTTTATAAATATTATTTTTTTAATTGAAGCTTTGCTGTAATTAAACAAAATTTTTTAGAGTAATTATTGCCGGTGTGTTACATGATATTCATTATTTTTTATTTTAGATATATTTATAATCTAAATAATGTTGTATATATAATTATAAATAGTATAATATTTATGTTAAATAAATATTTTTATAAATATTATTTTTTAATTGAAGCTTTGAGGTAATTAAATAAATTTTTTTAGAATAATTAATTTTTAAATGTTGTCATATAATAAAACAAAAGAGGAGTGTAACTTATTTTTTTTAATGGTGGATCTATTTTTTATTCAATATATTATAATATTTAGATAATTATTTTCTTGAAATAATTAATTGAATAAAGACTTATTAGATATTTTGTAGATAAGAATAAATATTTTGGAGATATATAATAGTGATAATAATATATGTTAATATTTAATAATAATAAAATATGAAAATAGAAAGATAATATATATAATATTAAAATAAAAAAAATACAATGATTAACCACATCGCGACACATCATATTTTTAAAAGTTATTTATAGCAGCGTATTCGCAATTAGTATATATAAGATATCCTATAATCACACTTTAATGTATTATTCATCATACTTTAGAAAAATATTCTATAACTAATAATAATTATAATCTACATATATAACACTCATACTTTAACATACGTTCCATAAACCATCACACATAAATACCGTTCCACAAAAAACTTTGTTTCTTATAATAGATAGATGAAGTATTTATATGATAATATAATTACTCTCTATTAGTAACAACTTTTCATTTTTTTATACATAATTTTTTTCATCTATTTTTAAGATAAAATAATCATATGTTGGAAGATGATCCACATCCATTAACGAATGAGGTCTATCATAAATTTACCCATGAAAGTAAATTTTCTACTGTAGTGGGAGATGATCTACATGAGGTCTCTCGTAAATTTAGTGCATTTTTTCTCACGGTAATACACGATCGTGAGAGTAAATTTACTACACTCATTGAGACAATTTAGTATATACCGACAAAGTTTCTTGTTTTGTTATATAAGTTTTGAGATAAATTAAATAAATAAATGTAAATCATAATTAGTGAACTGAATTACTATCGCTCTCCATTAATTTAAGTGTCATTTTTATTAACATATCAATGCATCAATTTCGTCATTTTTGCATCCATATCATTTTTTTTTTCTTTTTTAGGAATACAGTACTCACCATCACATCACATCCCATAATACAACTAATCTTTACTATATAAAATAAGAAATATTATTGTTTAAAATATAAAAATTCATTTGAGCATTTAATATATCAGTGAAATGGATATTATATTAATGATAAAAAAAACCATATAAAACTTATTAAAATAAAAAAAGTTATATACATTAAAAAATTTGGATAACTTTTTAAATAAAAAAAATATTTTGATTAACTATTTATGTGTTGAGCGTGTGGTTACTATTATCCACTCTATCATTTTGGTAGGTGTGGTTAAGAAGATTCGGGACACACCTGTCCCACGTGAATACAACCCTCCTCTTCCATATTTTATTTAAACTTACGTATTGTTAGAAGTTTAAATTATAAAGGGATATGAAAATTGCAAAGGGACACGATGTCCCCGAGCACAAAAACCCCACTCTTTCAATTTAATGTTATATCATTCATCAATATTATATACTCCATCCCACTTTATTTTGCAAACTAACTTCATCATTAAAAAAATAAAGTAATTTTTAAAGATATTATAGTATATTTTGATAATAAATAAATGATAAAATATATTAAGGTGTATTAGATAGAGATGATTTTTTTTAATAAATTAAGTGAATGAGAAAAGAGTGATTATTTTGTTTTTTTTTTGTTTTTCTAGGGAGGCATAAAATTTTGATAAATTCTCTTGTGAGACATTACATATGTGAGGTATGACTATTATATAGATAAAATATATTTAATAATTGTTAAAGTATGATGAATGATGAATTAAAGTATATTTTAGAGTGTTATAATATGATTCATTATTGACATACTTCAACTACAAATAAGTATACTTTACTTATATAATAAGCATACTTAGTAATGAATCGACCTGTTTTACGCCCGTCTCACAAATAAACCGTCTCAAAAAAAAGTGTCTCTAAATTTTTATAGGATAATCCAAAATGAAAATTACATAATGAAGAAAATGGTGTGGCTTGTGAGTAATCGTTAATCATCAATATTTACACGATCTTAAATATCCTCCAAATTATTAATTTCACTCTTTATGAAAATAAAATAATTTTTATCACTTCTTCTTAATTTCTTCGATTTCACCGTATCATTTTAGTGTGATGCACTATACTGAATGCATATCTTTCTTTAAAATCAACACTAATATTTATCTTGTAAAGAGTTTCCCTATAGTGAATAATATATTAATTTTTTCATCTTCCTTCAAAATCAAAATTTTGTAATGAGATAAGTTTTAATTTTTATTATTTGGAAAATATTTTACAAATTTATAGGAATAGGAATTTCTTTCATGATTTATAAATAAGTGATTTATGCTCTGTTTTTTTTTCTATTTATTTATTTTTCTTTCTGCATCTTTTTCTTTTTCCTTCTATGTGAAACATCTATATATTTTCACATTCATAGATACACTTATTCTCTTATTTCCAATGAATAATCTATATATATATATATATATATATATATATATATTCTATAATCCGTATTCATTTAGAACTTCTTTTCGATGAGTTTCAAATAAGTGATGTATGCATTTTTTTATTTCTTTTCCATATTTATTTATTTATTTTTCCTTCTTTCTATTGCAACCTTTTCTTTTTCGTTCTATATACAAAATTTATATACTCCCTCCGTCCCAGAAAAGTTTACACACTTTTCATTTTGGGTTGAAAGTTTGTACATAAAAAAAAAGCAAAAAGTAAAAAACAACCACCCTTCCTCATACACTTTATTTACAAAAAAACCATCTTTACCTAATATACTTTATCATTTATTTATTACAATAAAATACCATTATACCCCTAAAAGTTATCACTTCCTTAATCTCCATGCCGGAATTGAGGATGCAATCTTTTATGGAACGAAGAGAGTATATATTTTGCACTTATTCACTTATTTCCAATGAATTTTCAAATGAGGAAATTTATATATTTTCTACATTCAAGTACTCACTTATTTTCAATAAATTTTCAAAATGAGTGATATATACTTTTTTTTCTTTTTTCTCCTCTATACAAAATCTAAAAACTCCATTCATAGCGTGTTAAATTTTATGTTTTTTCATTTTAGTATGTTTAAATTAAAATTTACTTTTATTTTCTTTATCAAATTAAACACACACAAAACAATTAATTATTCAATATGGAGCCCGCACAACAATAATAATATAACTATATACTAAACTCACCCCATATCAAATATTATTTCTCTTATTTTCTCAAAAATACTAATGTAACTGAATTTACAATTATATTTTATTATCTTATAAAGAATACCAAATATACATTCAATTAGCTACCTTCAATTAGCTTTCTTTTGTACCTTTACCAAATTCACCTTCAATGAGCTACCTTCAATTAGCTTTCTTTTGTACCTGATCTTTTAGAATTACACATATGTTCCCAAATGAAAAACTGAGGATAATATCCCAACCCGTTTGATCCTTGAGCTTTCCTTTATCATAAAACTCCAACTCTGATCTCTCATCTTCATCTCTTTTTGAATTTTTCATTATCTATTACCCTTCTTGAGTTTTTCTTGTCTATCTGATTTTAACACATTAAAAAAAAAATTAAAAAAGTAAATAATTTCTTCCTTTTGCATTATTTCTAACATATCAATAAATAATGTAAATTACAGCCCATTGAAACTATAACTTGAAATAAATTAATTCATCAAATCAAACATGTGTTCCCTTATCTAAGATCCAATTGCTCCCATCAAGATTCATTGTTGTCGCATTATTGCATCCGACAACTAAATTCTGAAATACTGAAAAACATTCGTCCGGAAATCCACCTTATCAGAATTTAAACGACATATTTCTTATCTATGACCACCGACAGCCGCCTAGCTGCTTCGTCTGCATCACCAAATCTTACGGCACCACAACTGAATGGTCACGGCTTGTATTTTATCTTCTTAATCATCCGCGAGTCGGACATCCAAAATGATCGACCAACATTGCAGTAACTCTTTTGTATCCATACTTTTCTCCCTTTCTAAAGCATATAGTTTTCTCCTCTCACACAATATATATATTGAAACACGCAATAAAAAAGTTAATAGTATGCACATTTATTGCAGAATCACATCTATTGATATAAACAGTAGAAATATAATATAATATTATAATAGAGATATTTTGACCGACTTCTTCTATCACAAGCATTCTTCTTTTCCTCCCTCCATCCCAAATTCAAGTTCACGTTTATTGTAAATAGGAAATTTAAGAAAAATCACTTTTTAACTTACTTTTGAGGGTAGTATGATATTTTTGGGTAATAAATAAATGATAAAGTATGTTATGTGTGTTAAAAATGTGATGTCAAATTTGAAATTAAAGTATGTTAGAGGAATATTAGTTTGTTGCTTTTTTCTTTTATGGAAGTGTGAAGTTGAATTTGGGACGGACCAAAACGGAAAGTGTTAAGTTGAAGTTGAGACGGAGGGAGTAATTTATTTACAAAAATACATATGTTTAATGGTGGTTAAAGTGTGTTTTTCAAGGCATGTTAAATATGATTTTATTGTATTATAATATGATCAACAACAAATAATCATACTTTATCTGTACAATAAGTATACTTTAGTGATGGGTCGACTCGTCTGACAAGAGAGTGTCTCATTTATATAGCAGTGAAATGTCAATAATCTTTTTAAAAAATTAAAGTTAGATAATATTATTTTAATTTAAAGTATTATTATTTTAAATGCTTAAATATCAATTTTTATTGCAAAATCTATTACAAATAATACTCCATTTGTTAAAATGCTACTGTTCTTTTTTATTAGCATTAATTTAATTTAAAAATCGAGAAAAATAAAACAAAATTATATGTGGTACAATTTATGTATGATGCTCAAGTAGGAAGGTCATGGCGGAGTCTACCTTCACAAACTTTTGCTAAAAAAAGGCAAGAAATATAGAAACAAATCTCATGAATAAAGAAATTCCATTTACCAGAAACAAATTCACAAACAACAAATCTTCAGATTATTCTTTTTTGTTTTCTTCACAATTCCCGCGCTAATCCATCGCATTTGTAAATAATTTTGCTTGATGTGATTCTGCAAACCCCAAACAGAGATTCAAATTAATCATCCAATTTATTTGGCGTTGTGAATTCATATGAATATACTTCGCACAATTTGCGTGGAATTATTGAGGCGGCCAACCAACCGGAGATTGTTGGTTAAAAGTAAGCGATTGGGGCGATTGAAAGGTGGTGTTGGGGAATGTTGTATGTGTTGTCGGTAAATCGAAATGGATTTGGTGTTTAAATCTGCTTTAAGATTGCTGTGATGGAATTACGAAGCGGTTTGCAGCATCGCGATGAAGATGAGGAAGAAAATTACCAGAGGAAGTTATCTTTTAATGGCGTTTGTGTTTCTGCTTTCTGTTACGCGGGTAATCGGTGTGGAAAGCAAGTTGGAGGAACAAGAAGCCTTAATTGCTTATTTAATTTATTCAGGAGAGATCAATCATGAGATGGTACGCACTTGTTTAACTTACATTTCTTCTTTCTGCTTGTTATCTGTGTTTGGAAGAACATACTTTGCAATATACACTAAGGAAGAAACAGAGAGAGGGGTAATTAAATTGAGTTCCTATGATTGTAACCCTAACTTGCATTTGAGTATGTCTATGGTAATCAACATAGGTTTCCTCCTGCAGGCTGAATCATTGCAGAGAAACTGTAGGCATGAGTTGTTACATGCCAAGAAAATCCTACAAGATCTTAACTTATGTTTGGTGAAGGAAACATCAATTAGCAGTGAGGAAGTTTTAAAGCCTCCAAGAATAAAAATGCATGATGCTCTGAATGCCTTGTGCCCTCAGGTTAAGCAAATCCTTGTAGATTGTTTACGGGAGAAGAATCTCATGGCTGGAGAAAAGAAGAATACAGATAGTTGGTACACCAGGCCCTTTGGTTCTGTATACTACACTTCTAAACGTCGTGAGTTAGCTCAGGAACCTGCGCCGCCCGATCATACCCAGACCATTATTATTGCTGTTGTTGTGACTTCATTAGTCACATTTGTTGTAGCTGGGTTGCTGTTTTATTGCTGCTTTGCCAGTGGCTTAGGATCGAGTAGAAATGACGAGAGACCGCTTCTTAGCTTAAGCATAAGTGACAACTCTGTTGGTGCGTTGTCTTTTCTTGTGTCATCTCATCTGATGTAGTGCATTAGTATTTTATATATCTTCTGATTCTTGCTTATTTTCTGAATGCATTAGCCTCTTCAAAGAAGTCATTCAGTTTGGGAAGTTCAGTAAATGAAGAAAAGCTTGGTAATCAATCTTTTAACAGCTTGAGCCGTAGCAGAAGTAGTGGAAATGTATTTATGCAGTCACATTCTCTTAGCAATTCAAAAATAGAGAGCCCACTTGAAACCACTGCTGAGGTTGCTGCTAGGTCAGTGGGTACACCTGCATTTCCTCCTTTGAAGCCACCTCCTGGAAGGATAGTTCCTCCTAGTCCTAGTCCTACAGTTCAGGGAGCTCCTCTCCCACCACTGGATCCCGTTCCCTCGCCATCCCCAGCTTTCAATTCACCATCACCACCAGCTCCTGTACCTCCAGAACTCCCTGGTTCCATGCCTCTAGGGCCCAGAGCTCCCCCACCACCTCCAGCCCCAGGGGCTGGACCTCCCCCGCCACCACCCCCAGGGCTGCGAGCTCCCCCGCCACCTCCTGCTCCAGGTATGAGACCAGCTGGTCCGTGTCCACCTCCTCCACCTCTTATGAGGTCTGGTCCTCGTCCACCAGCACCTCCAGGTGGTGCTCCCCGCCCACCGTTTATGGCGCCAAAGCCTCGTCGGCCCGTGCATCCTAATATAGAAGAAGTTGAGGCTTGTTCTAAAACTAAGCTGAAACCTTTCTTCTGGGACAAGGTAATGGCCAACCCTGATGATTCAATGGTTTGGAGTCAGATCAAAGCCGGGTCTTTCCAGTAAGTCTAATTTCAACCGTATTTTGTTGTAAAGCTATTCACTATGCAAACTAACCATTGTCATGGAATAATTTTCTCAACAGATTCAATGAAGAGATGATTGAAAGTTTATTTGGTTATACCCCTACAGGGAAAAACAAGTTAGGAACAAAGAAAGAATCTTCATCCCAAAACGCTCCTCAAATCATTCACATAATTGATTCAAAGAAGGCACAGAATCTGTCAATTCTGCTGAAAGCATTAAATGTGACAACACAAGAAGTAACTGATGCACTTGAAGAAGGTCATTTTGTTTGCCCGGTCTCTGTTAATTTGCAAAGTATTGTGGGACTCAGTCTGACTCAGTGGTACTTGACTAAAGAATATGATGTAGCAATTAGTAAAGTGGCGTCTCATTTTTGCTATTAATAATGATTTGATGAATTAAAGATTTTCATAAAAATGGTCTTTGGTCTTTAGGTTTGAACAAATAATGGATAATGGTGTTGCAAGATGTCTTCTATATATCATGGGTAATAAGGGCATTATTCCAATGTCAGTGAGAAGGGGGAGGGTGGGGTGATTATAAAATAAGAATGAATATTGATTTTAGTCTTAAGCTTCATTTTGGCCATCACTCCTCGAAAAATAAATTATATCAGTAGAAAATAATAGTTAATGGCATATACAGGAATTGCCAACACATTTCATGATTTTCATGTGGTATGTTTCTCTTCTGTGATTATTGTGAAGAACTCATACTAGAATATTATCATGCTTTTATTATAGTTTAAAAGTTAAATGAGAGATGTTGGCAGTATTGTGAATTGTACTTTTCAATTGTATTTGTGTTATTTTGTTGTGTCCTTCGAAACATGCCAAATTTACAGAATGATTTAAAGCATTTGTCATGTGTGTTCCTGTCTGATAAAATTATCTTCTCCCAATATGCGACATAGAATGTTTAGAGGCTAATCTCCTGACCACTTCTTTGTGTTGATCAACAATGAACTATTCAAGATGAACTACTTGTATGTTATTCACATACATATTATTGTATTAAACAGTCAAAGATTATTATTTCTCATCGATATTCTTGCTTAAAATAGGTAATGAGCTTCCTCCTGAACTTATTCAGACTTTGTTGAAGATGGCGCCTACCGCTGAAGAAGAACTGAAACTGAGACTCTACACTGGTGATTTGCTCCTTTTAGGTCCCGCAGAGCGCTTTCTGAAGGTTGTCGTGGATATTCCATACTCATTTAAGAGATTAGAGTCTTTGCATTTCATGTGCATTCTTGAGGAGGAGACAACAACAATTAAAGAGGCCTTTGTGATTTTGGAGGTAAGATTCCAGTTAACCATATATGCAAAAAAATGATTCTTGAATTCTGTAATCATATGGAAAAGACTACATGTATACTAGCATTAATGAATATTCATATGTTATTAGCTTGGAATATGATCATGCTAAGCTTTCTTTCTTCTGGAAACAGGCGCCTCAAAGTTCAAGCGATGTGAATATGTTACATTTCAAAAGAATGATTTCGTTTGCAATAACTTTTCTTTTATGATCTTGTTGCATTGGATTTTTTCAAGTTTCCTAAGATGCATTAAAATATACGTAGTCAATAAATGATGTTCATATGTAAACAATTGAGGAAATATCTTGATCACACTGACCTTTTTTCTCTTCATATAATCATCCAAATGTTGTAGGCTGCCTGCGCTGAATTGAAGAAAAGCAGATTGTTTCTCAAACTTCTCGAGGCAGTACTTAAAACTGGGAATCGCATGAATAGTGGAACATTCCGGGGTGGTGCACAAGCGTTTAAGCTCGATACACTTTTAAAGTTAGCAGATGTGAAAGGAATAGATGGGAAAACCACATTGTTGCATTTTGTTGTTCTTGAAATAATCCGTTCAGAAGGCTTAAGGGCTGCTAGAGCAGCTCGAGAGTTGAGAAGTATGTCCAGCTTCAGATCAGAAGATCTAACAGAGGATCCTTTGGATCCTACCCTGGATTCAGAGGAGTATTTAAGGAACCTCGGTCTTCAAGTTGTTTCGAGTGTAGGCAGCGATCTTAAGAATGTGAAACGAGCAGCAGCTTTAGATGTGGATAATATAACTGGAACTGTCGCCAAGCTCGGCCATGCACTCATAAAAGCCCAGACGTTTCTAAACACAGAGTTGAAGGACTTTGAAGGTGACAAGGGATTTGTCCAAGTGCTGAGGAGTTTTTTGGAGAGTGCTGAGGGTGATGTTAGGTGGATGCTGGAAGAAGAGAAAAGAATAACAAGTCAGATTAAGAGCACTGCTGATTACTTCCATGGAAATGCTGTGAGAGATGAGGGTTTTAGATTGTTTCTCATTGTCAGAGATTTCTTGATAATCTTGGATAAGGTGTGCAAGGAAGTGAGAACTACTCCACCAGTGCCTAGCAAGCCACCACCACCACCACCACCGGATCCACCAAAAAAAGTGGATTCAGCACCACCGGATCCACCAAAAAAAGTGAATTCAGCACCGGATACACGAAAAACTACTCCGTTGCCAAATCCTCCGAATAAAGGAGATTTAACACCAGACACACGAAAAACAACTCCTTTGCCAGATCCTGGACAGAAGTTACAGCTTGCTCTTGCTAATACCCAACCAGAGAGTTCAGATAGTTCTGATAGTTCGAGTAGCTCAGGTAGTTCTAGCTCAGAAGATGATCCACCAAAAAAGGAGGATTCGCCACCGGACACACAGAAAACTACTTCAATGCTAGATCCTGGACAAAAGTTGCAGCTTGCCCTTGCTAATAGTCCGCCAGACAGTTCAGATAGCTCAGACAGTTCGAGTTCTGATGATGATCCAACAGTGCCTGGCAAGCCAGCACCACCTCCGAATCCACCAAAAAAAGAGGACCCAACACCGGACACACAAAAAACTACTTCAGTGCTAGATCCTGTGCGAAAGTTGCAGCTTGCCCTTGCCAATGGTCAACCAGACAGTTCAGATAGCTCAGACAGTTCGAGTTCAGATGATGATCCACTAGTGCCTAGCAAGCCAGCAACATCTCTAAAATTACCAAAAAAAGAGGATTTAACACCGGACACACGAAAAACTACTCTATTGCTAGATCCTGGAGAAAAGTTGCATTTTGCCCTTGCCAATAGTCAACCAGACAGTTCAAGTAGCTCAGATAGTTCGAGTTCTGATGATGATCCGCAAGTGCCTAGGAAGCCATCGCCACCTCTGAATCCACCAGAAAAAGAGGATTCAACATTGGACACGCAAAAAAATTCTCCATTGCTAATGTTGCAGCTCGCCCTCACCAACAGTCAACCAGACAATCCAAATAGATCGAGTTCAGACGATGATCTACCCATGCATAACAAGCCACCACAACTTCAGGATCCACCGAAAAAAGAGGATTCAACATTGGACACACCAAAAACTTCTACATTGCTAGATCCTGGACGAGAGTTGCAGCTCGCTCTTGGCACCAGTCAACCAGATAGCTCAGATAACTCGAGTTCAGACGATGATCTACCCTTGCATAGCAAGCCACCACCACGTCAGGATCCACCAAAAAAAGAGGATTCAACGTCGGACACACCAAAAACTACTCCATTATTAGATCCTGGACAAAAGTTGCAGCTCGCCCTTTCCAATAGCCCACCAGATAGCTCAGATAGTTCTTGTTCAGGTGATGTTTTACCAACGCCTAGAAAGCCACCACCACTTCTGGAACAACCTGAAAAAGACGATTTAACATCGGACACACGAAAAACTTCTCCATTGCTTGATCCTAGAGAAAACTTGCAGCTGACCCTCTCCTATACTCGATCAGATAGTGCAGATAGCTCGGATAGTTTGAGTTTAGATGATGATCAACCAATGACTAGCAAGCCTGCACCACATCTGGATCCACCTAAAAAAGAGGATTCAACATCGGACACACAGAAAGTTAATTCATTGCTAGATCCTGGACAAGAGTTGCTGCTCGCCCTTGCTAATATCCATCCAGACAAGGCAGATAGCTCGGATAATTCTAATTCAGATGATGATCCACCAATGCCTAGCACGGCACTACTACCTCCGGATCCACCAGAAAACGACAATCCATCAGACACACCAAAAACAACCACACTGCTAGATCCTGGACAAAAGTTACAGCTCGCCCAAGCCAATAGCCAGCTGGACAGATCAGATAGCTCAGATTGTTCTAGTTCAGGTGATGATCCACCAATGCTTAGCAAGAAACCACCACCACCTAAGGATTCACCAAAAAAAGAGGGTTCAATATCGGACACACAAAAAACAACTCCATTGCTGGATCCTGGACAAAAGTTGCAGCTTGCCCTCGCCAATACCCTTCCTGACAGTTCAGATCATTGGAGTTCAGATGATGATTGATGATAGTCGAGCACGTGTAAGTTGCAGTTACCATTACATCTCTCTATCTCTCACATGGTATTTTATTCATGTGAGGACTGAGGTGTATGAAAGCTTTGAGAAGTCATCATAACATCAGAACAAGGGCCAGTCTTTCTTCATCTTGAATGTCAAGTAAGTGGTTCTATTATTTCTATGGTTGCAGTGATCCTTAATGATAATGGGGCTGATGTTTGATTGGTTGATTAACTGAAACTTTATCAGTGTCTTGTGTTGCTTGTAAATTATAATATTCTTCTCCTAAGAGAAATAAGGAGTAGTAATTATTGATATGTGAGCTCCCTTTTGATAATCTTAGTGAATTTTGCTTAAATTAAGTACTATATCATACATTACCTTCACATCTTTCTTTTGCTACTTCCTCAAAATATTCTTACTTAAACCTAATTTATCAATTATATCAGTATCTTGTTTTAAAAAGCCTTTTTTTTTTTTTTCCTTTTTAAGCTGTGTTAGCAACCTTTGGCCCTTTTCCCACGTTTTTAAAAGTAATTTATTATAAGGAATAATGTTAACATAATGTAATAATGCTAACTTTTGGGGATGACAATGGAACAGGTCTGGACGAGTATCTCAATATTCGATGCTAACTTTTAGGGATGACAATGGAACGACGGGCATGTCAATATCGGGTTCTGCCCCTCGCTTCCATCTTACATGGCCTGAATTGCCCCATGTCATTTCACGGAAAGAGATTTGGTTCCCCTCGTGTCGAATTTTGTAGTAGGGCTATCGAAGTAGGAAAAAGAGAGATGGATTTGTAAAATTGTGTATACAACTCATTAAGTTGGTTGTTAAATGTACTCGGATAAGCACCTAAGTTTGGTCCCATTTTCCATGGTTTGGATTTGTTGAAAATTTTAGGTGGCAATTAGCATTTTGTAACCAATTTTAAGATTTTTATCAGTTCACATTTCACAATGATTGATGTTATAGGTGTTCAGTATACATATTTTGCATAAAATTAATTATTTGATAAAAAGAATTAATCAAATTTATGTTTCTAACATGGGGTTTATAGTTGTTTAAAAAAAAAAAGGTTTACAGACGTTGTACATGTATGATGCTTGGTCAAGTTAAAATCATGGGAGGATTACTACTACGTAAAAAAAAAAACCCTTAATTACTATGAGATACAAATATACAAAATATTACTATTAACTACAAAAATATATAGTGATATTTTAATATTACCTCTACAATGTGCTGTACATAAATGCTGTGTGCAGCAAAAGTTCATGTGCAATAAAATGTGTGCAGTAAAAAAAGTGTGTGCCCCAAAAAAGTAGGGTGATTCGGTTGTGGTCTGACGGAGCTCCGGCGGCGGCAGCAGATTTCCGGCTGTCCGGCGGAGCTCCGGCCACCTGCATGCGGCGGTCCAGAATAATTCCGGCGACCGTCCAGTGGTGGTCTGGTGGTGGGTGGAGGTTTGGGTTTGTGGTTTAAAAGTGTATGAGTTTAGGATCATATTTTGTATTTTACTCTAATATTTTGTATGTGATAGTAATTATTTTAAATCAATGTATTTAATAGTAATTAGAGGTACAAAGTGTGTACCTAGTAGTAATTTTTCTTAAAATCATTGAATTGGGCTAACATACCTGTTATAGCCCATCAGTTAAAATATTGGCCCAAATGTCAGCAGAAATTTGGGCCGGCAAAGGTTCAGCCCGATACATCAATGTTTGCATAAAATGCATCCCAATTAAAATAAACATCTACAGTCTCAAATTTTAAATTCAATAGCAATTGAGAAGGTGAGAAGGTGTTTATGGAATGATCATTACTGCTACAGTGGTTTTATATCCCAAACAAATTAATCATCTATTCATTCGATCCACGAGCACTTCTTGTTAAAATATTATATGGTATCATTATTTTGGAGTTCTAAATAAGTAGATATTGATGTAATTTCTAGTGTAACTCTCCAAATATTCCTTATATTCTTCTAGTGTTTTAATAAAATAAAATTCGTTTGTTTGTTGTTAAAAGAAAAGGATAAATTTATGAAATTGAAATGAAAATCACTTTGATAGATTCATCTCAATTTCGGAAGGTATGCTTCATTCCCAGAGAATAAAAATATTATTTCCCTTCTCATTCTTTAGCACAAAACAATCTTTTCCTTTATATTTATTTCTAAAATATAGTTTTTTATTTTTTAATTTTATTTCTTTCTCCAAAAGTATGGCATATGAGATATTTCACTAAATGCCACAGGAGATGTTTTATTATAATAACACAGACTCATGACATAGGAGATGTTTCACTGTAATGACATAGGAGATGTTTCATTGTAGCTCTGCCAGATTTGGCGGGTTAAAAGTTGTTTATAGTATTAAAACTTAAAATAATAATAATAATAACAATAATTAAAAAAGAAAAAAGGTGAGAGGGTATATTAATGCTATGGGATGTGAAGTCAGTATTTGAATAACCACCACAACAAACTATAAGGAAATATTGATACACTAAACATGTGGGATGCATTAAATGAACAATGCCTACAATATTCGACACCTACTTTATTTAATTTTTTTACACAAAACCCAATCCAAGGTTTTTTTCTTAGTCTGTAATGAATGATGAATATATTATAAAGTAACTGATTAATTTATGAATTGTATTTGTATATGATATTGATGTTTCAAAATTGTGGATGTGTTATGTGAGAAGTGTCACGTATTTTAAAGTAACATTTTTTAATATAAATACAAAATTTTATTATAGTCAAAACTATATGTATATACTAATCGACTAAATTTTGAAATGTAACATAAATCAAATTAAAATGAAAATTATATAGTGAAGTTAGTTTGATTTTTTATTTTTTTTGAGTTCGGGTTCAACTCAAATTAGAATTGAATATTAAAACCGTGTTTGAGTCAGACTTAACTAAAAATATTTTATTAAAGCTAGTTTTAAATAAAATAATCTAACAAGTCAATTGAGCATAATTAAGTGAATTTGATAGGCATCCAATCAAACTTATGAGTTCACTAAAATTCGAAAAAACATATTTAGTTCTTATTTATTAAATTCTTTTAAGACGTAGTATTATTTAATTTAAATACATTCATAAACTTAATATTATTATGGCCAAGGCAATAAATACCAACACAATGGATATCACTTAAAAAAAAACAAAACATTTTACTAACGGAATTTAATAAAATTTATTGTTATCAAGTAATTACCAACAAAATCATTATATAGATTACAAACGGATTATTAACAAATTTGGATTCTAGTTGGTAAAAATTACCGACCACCACTTTATTAATGAAAAATTATCATAAGATTTTGTTATTATTTATTAATTCATGGGAGGATTATTACTAGGTAAAAAAAAAACTCTTAATTACTATGATTTACAAACATATAAAAATATATAGTGATATTTCAATATTACCCCTACAATGTGCTGCACATAAATGTTGTGTACAACAAAAATTCGTGTGCAGCAAAGTGTATGCAGAAAAAAAAGTGTGTGCAGCAAAAAAGTGTGGTGGTCCGGCGATAGTCCGGCAGAGCTCCGGTGGCGGGCGGCCGGCCGGCGGTGTCCGGCGGTGGGTGGGGGTTAGGATTTGTGGTTTAAAAGTGTATGGGTTTAGGGTTATATTTGGTATTTTACTTAAATATTTTGTATGTGATAGTAATTATTTTAAATCAATGTATCTAATAATAATTAGGTGTACAAAGTGTGTACCTATTAGTAATTTTTCCTTAATTCATTAATAATTCAATTTAATAATGAAATTAAGATTTATACTCACTAAATATTTTTCAGAGTTAAAAATAAAAACATAGTTTTTGCATACTCCTTTTGTAGAGATGGACCATAAGTTTTTGCATGGTGCATGAGTTCTGCTCATATTTTCCTACGTTGATTTATAAACGACAGATTCAAATTATAAATTTATTAAGCTATGATTAAGTCATTGATGTGGGGTACACTATGTTAAATACAAAATCATGTAATTCTCAATTAATATTTAAAATTCTTTCCACAAAGATCTTTTAATCTGGGTCGGAATTTAGACTGCATATTTTTTCCAATTCGTTGAAAATATAGTTCTAACTCAGGAATTTTCTCGACACTTTCATATAAAATTTCTTATACATTTTTTTTAATGATAAATAGTGGTAAAAAATAAAAAATATGTATTTATTGACTCACGTTATAAATATCCTTTTTTTTTTACCGGGAAAAGAAAATTTTATTGAAGTATAAATTGGGTATGAGAAATACCAAACTTACAATTAAAAGTGTGATCAACAACGATCAACGCATCCTGCATGAATCCTAGTTCTACAAGCATTCCTCAATATATAATGAAAAACATAATACCAAGTTCTAGCGTATTAATCTTCTAAGTCTATTTCTAAAAGAGTTTATTATGATAGGCAAATAAAAGAGTTCCAGCTCCACATGTCATAACTTGAGTCATTCCTAAGTTCTCTTGCAAAATTTCAGCTCCACGTTCGTACTTTCAATTCGGCCATAATTCATTTTGAATTTCATTTTCTATTTTTAAATACAATCTCTTTTATCTTGTTTAGACCTATCACACTAACCAAATCTAAACTTTTACAAGTAGCTTATTCTTCTTCTTATTGGACATGAGGTTACCAAAATATCCTTCTTCTTACTTGTCATTCGTTCAACAAATGACATGAAAATTTTGTGTCAAAGAGATGAGTCATTCAGACCAAGATTTGAGTTGATTTAAAATAGTTATCTTTTTTTTAAATAAAAAAAACACTTATGTTTTGAATTTTGAAATTAGGTTTTATTTTCAGAACTTACACCCAAATTCTAAAATTTATCATATTATATATATATATATATATATATATATATATATATATATATATATATAAAAGTTGTATTAGTTACACATAGCTTACTTAGCTATCATATACTCTTTAATTAATATTTTTTCTTTCTTCATTTCTTCCCTCATATCAATTAGGAGTAATGCTTTATTACGTCTATCCATTATACAATAATTTAACATAAAAAAGCTCAAAATAAATCAAAATATCACTGTCAATATTTTCCAAAATCCATAATTTTATATAAACCTAAAACAACTAATCTAAAGAATTTGTGTTTGGCACCATCGGCCTGAAAATGTCGACACAAATGTTTGAACTTAAATTTTGACCGAAATAAATTCTGAAGAAAATTTCTCAAATTAGAGTTTGACTCTTATATCATTAGCTTATAATATATCTAAATTATAATAAAACCAAAAATAACGTGAACTGCATTTTTTTAAAAACTTTCTAAAACCCCTTCCACGAAATATTAAACAAAAAAAAAAGCAATTGGATCATGGTTTTTTTATACGAAAATAATATTTTTATGTATGATAAAATGTTTCTTCATGAGAATTGTCTTGTAAACCAAAAAGTGATAAACTCTTGTATTGGGTATATCTCATTACCCCCTTTACCTTAATAATAATAACACTTTTTGTGGGACCCCTAACGATGGGTACAATGAAATAACACTTTCTTGCTGTTCAAAAGAAAAATTTTGTCGAATACTCTCCCAGTCTCACTATCACATAACAAATTTTACTTTTTTTTATTATTATTATTTTATTTTATTTTTATAAATTACAGAGGAAATGTGAAATTTGTTATGAGATGGAGGGAGTATTATTTTTAGAGAGTAACATTTATCATACAAAAAGTAATATTAACTCCTTATTTTCGAAGAATAGTATTCAACACTTTGAAGAATAACAATCTGTCAAAAAAATAAAATTTATGGTGAAAGCTTTTGATTATTCTTGAAAGAGATATTTTCATATCATAGACACGAATCAAAACTCATCCTACAATTGCCTGCTCAATTAAGCACGCCTGTCCGAATGCTAAATACGACAATCTTAATATCCAATACGACAAGTGAGTATATTAAAAGTAGTATGAAAAATTTTCAATATTTGAACAAATAAAAACTCTACTCTAATCACCAGGTGCGGAGCTAGGCAAAAATTTTAGGGGGCTAAATATAAAAATATTATGATCTTGAACATTGAATAATATTATCCTCATCCGGCCAATCCATAAGGGTATTATTTATTTTTTAAACATGGATTAAAGAATTATTATTATTTAATATGTAATGTAATTATATTTGTAATATACGTAGATACCATATTTAAAAAAAAATGATACCCCTTGAAGCGGACACCCAAAATAGCCAAACGATACCCTTAAGATGAATGGGAGAGTATAAAGTATATTACTTAATTAGCGTATAACTTACTACGGAAAAGAATTTAGAAATATTCTCTTATAATCCTCAATATATAAAATTAATTAATGAAAATAAAAACATACTGAATTTTTCTTTGATTCGAAATGAGAAATTATAGAATCAGTAGAAAATGTAGAAGTTATTTCTTTCTTAATGTTAATATTTTACAAGGAAAATATTACTAATATTATTATTAAATACTAAATAATACGCTTTCTGCCCCATTACAACTTTCGCAATTCTTTATTTCTTTGACCCAATACACTTTTAACACGCAAATAAATAAAAGTTAATCAATTAAAATAATCTTTCAACACACTTTATTCTAAAAAATATTACTACAACCCTAACAAACATAACTCACTTTATATTTTATTTAATACTTAAATTAATACATTACTCGATCCTAAGAACAACAAAACAAGTTAATAAAGCAACTTCTCTTGATATATTAACCGTAATAAATAGTGAAGAAGAGAATATATTAAATTAACGGTGAATAGTGTGCTAGGAAGAAGGGAGTATATTACTATTATGTTTAAAATTTTTATTGAATGATTAATAATACTATATATATAGTAGAGAGTTTTTAAAATTTTGGCTAATCACCCATTGTGATAATTATTGAAGGCCCTTAAATCTAGAGGTAAAAAATGTGTGACGTTAATAAATGGAATCACACATTAATATCTATAAATATACTATATTTATCCATAGGCATAGAGTGTGGTAGTTTTGTAGTATTATATATTATGAATGAATGTAACAAGTGGATTTAAGTATAGTATAGTATTTGATGACATAATAACTCACAAAAGTCCAGGTTGTAGGGTGAGTCACACCCGTGAACAAATTCAAAACATAAGAGGTGACAAATTCGTACATTAATGTCAGTTCCATCTTGTCTCACTCTCATTTACTTCACCTCTACACACGCATAAATATTCGCATCTCTCAATTCCTATAAAATTATTTTACTCGCAGTTCATGTCACTACAGTCTTTTTTAAAAAAAAAAAAAAAAAAATCTTAAATTATGGATGATGTTTGTTTTGGATTTATATAATGCTTTTAAAAATATTAATTTAATTTTAGGTGGATTTAGTAAATATATATAACAAATAGTGCTAATATGCATTTCTTTTGAAACTTAAATATAATAGATTTTAACTTTTATCAATTTTATGTCTAAAAGTAAGGGTGATATGTGTGAGCGAGTAGAATGTGATCTGGGTAGAGATGAGTGAAATTTACTCCATCTGTTCCGGTCAAACTGCATCGTTTAATTGCATAAATCTCTCATAAAAGTTACAGTAAACATAGCAATATAGGAGGGACGGAAGGAGTACATAATTTGGTTTTAGTAAATCCCAAGTTTAGGATTGGATTACATATATGTAAATCTGAATTTAAAAATCGAAAAAGTCATATATATATAATTTGAAGTTTTGTTTACCCTAATCGTCTTAAAAAATGGTGTAATTTATTGTTAGAGCCTCCACTGTTTCTGACTTGGGATTGATAAATGTAGTAAATGTTTGACATTGTAAAGAGACAAACACTTGCGTAAACTAATTTTACGGTATAAACTTGTGGTTTTTTTTTCAATTCTATCATACTTTATGTATTGCTCTGTTTAAATTAAGAGAAAATACAGGATTTTTGTGTTAGGTAAACTCTAGATGTAAATGAGACTAACTCCTACCAGGAATTAAAATTCAATGTCTTCCACTCCGAACCTCTACAACTGTCATATGGAGTACTATATTACCTAATTAAAATTACTAATATAGGCCGGATACCGATACATAAAAAAAATTGAGTGAATAAATTTAAATTAGTACCTTAAATTTTGTTAGGAGTGTTTAAAAAGTACAATGATGCATGACAAAAAAGAAAAAATAAAATCATCTATCAAATAGAAAGTGAAAAAAATAAAATCACAGAAGCCCAAGTATTGGTCCATGTTAGCATGCACCATATATGCCATTTACTACCCTTCACTGCATCCAGTCATCAATCCTTTCCATCTTATATCAATCAAGTAAGGTAAATTACTTGTCATCTTCTTCTTACATCCAAGATTCTCCATTTCACTTCAATCCTTTTGAATAAATTTCCATTTAAACTTCAATCTTGTTAATTCTAGTTCATCTCCAAAATTAAAAAATGTCAGGTCAATTTCCTTTCCCTTTCCTGCTTCTTCAAGCACATGCATGTCATGGAAAATTAAAATACTCATAATACCATGTCATATCCCTTTGCCCATGAATCTTTATACATTTATTTATAAAGAGAAATAGTTGAGTTGGATGAGTGGGTTTTTCCTGAAAATGAAAAGGCAATTGCAGAATACAACTCTTAATGTTAGCCAAGAGTGGAAAGTTGCAGTCTAGTCTTGATATCAACCACTTTTTTCTTTCTCATCATCACAGAGAGAAACCCAAAACCAGAGTAAACAGAGTTTGTTAATCTATAGAGACATTTTCCTAATTATGGAGAAAGAAGAAGAAATTGAGCTTTGAATAGAATTGACATGTCTCAAATGAGGGAGAGGAAGAAGAAGATGAAGGAAACACCCACTACTGTGTGGTTCTCTCTCAAGAACTCCCTCCACTGCAAATCCGGGCCGTCCGATGTCCACGACCCGACGACCCGGAAGGAGCTGAGTTCGATCCTGACTAAGAAACCCGGAAGATCTGGTTGTTCGAGGTCCATCGCGAATCTTAAGGATGTCATCCATGGCAGCAAGAGGCATCTGGAGAAGCCCGCTATTTGCAGCCCGAGATCCATCGGTAGCAGTGAGTTTCTCAACCCGATTACCCACGAAGTCATTCTCAGTAACTCCAAATGCGAGCTCAAAATCACCGGCTTCGGCGCCTTCCACGAGCCGTCTAACGCCGCCGACGGCTCGACATTCGTCGGAACCCTAAAGCCCGGTACGCCCGGCCCGGGCGGGCACCCCACTATGCACTACTTCAATCCGTCGTTCCGACACTCTGCTTCCACACCACCCAGAAAGAATTTAGAGAGAGAAGGAGCTCAGAGGAGAGAGAATGGTAGCAACAATGGAGGTATCGTCTGCCATAAGTGTGGAGAGCAGTTCGTCAAGTGGGATGCTGTCGAATCCCACCATCTCTCCAAACACGCTGGTACATATACATACATATATATAATTGAATTCAAGAAATTGGAACAAATTGAAGAATTTGATTGATGAATTACTGCAGTGACAGAGCTGGTAGAAGGAGATTCATCGAGGAAGATAGTCGAAATCATCTGCAAATCGAGCTGGACAAAGCCCGATCAGACACAGAGTGTAAGAATCGAGCGTGTCCTAAAAGTGCACAACATGCAGAAAACTTTAGCCCGATTCGAGGACTACAGGGTGACAGTAAAGATCAGAGCGAGCAAGCTTCCGAAGAAGCACCCGCGCTGCCTGGCGGACGGAAATGAATTGTTAAGATTCTACGGCACGATTCTAACTTGCTCGCTCGGCATCAATGGCAGCTCCAGCCTGTGCGTGTCGGACAAATGCAGCGTTTGTCGAATTATCAGGAACGGATTCTCGACGAAGAGGGAGGCCAAGAGCGGAATAGGGGTATTTACGACGTCGTCGAGTGGCAGAGCATTTGAATGCATAGAAACAGGGGAGGTTGGACAGAATGATCCAGTGGTGAGAAGAGCTTTGATAGTTTGCAGGGTGGTTGCAGGTAGGGTGCATAGACCACTGGAGAATATTCAAGACATTGTTGGACAATCTGGGTTTGATTCCTTGGCTGGAAAAGTTGGTCTGTATTCCAACATAGAGGAGCTTTATCTGCTCAATCCCAAAGCTCTTCTACCCTGTTTTGTTGTTGTATGTAAATCTTGATCTACCTGCAGGTGTTTTTGGAGATTTCACAGATGATGATGTTAATTCTTGGATAGAGATTGTGGGGGTAGTGTTAATGTTGGTTGAATTGTTAATTTTGTGGTAATTCATCTCTCATATAGTCAATTCTTGAAGTTACAATTGGCAGTTTGGTTGATGATGAACAAAGGGAATGGAGGAAAACTTCTGTATTTCTTTCATACTCTCTTTTGAAAGTAGTAAAATATAATCTTAGTTGGTGTGAAACAAAGATCTGTAATAAAAAAACTATTTAGATCTTCTCTAGATATGGAATTATAAGGGTTGAAAGAGAAAATCATGTATTGTGCAATTGAAGGATATACAAATGGCATTCAATGAAAATCTGTAGTTGTCTAATAAAGTATCAACAAGTAGAACATACTCATAGAGTAAAAAGAATTGACCCAAGCCTTAACATCTATGGAAGAAGAAAGATATTAAAAAAATCACAGAATCTTTTCTATTTTCTTATTGAATGATATTATAGAATGCTACATGCAAGACCAGCTCAAAAAAAGTAGTACACTATAGATTATAGAATGCTGCATGCAGTTTACTTTTACACAGAGTATCACATTTTGACCAATAATATTGACTTTGTAAGTTTGATGTGTTTTTTAAGTGGTAAATAAAATGTAAGGTACATTGTATGGGTAAAAAAAAAAAGGATGATAATTATGTAAATTAAAGTGTTTTATGAAATTATTGTAAAAGAAAAGGATGATAATTATGTATATTAAAGTGTATTATGAAATTATTGTGTTGAAGCTTTTATCAAATTATGAGTATTCACAAATTTGTGGGACATACAAAATATAAAAATTATTCACAATTTAGATTAGTGCAACATGTTCCATTAAAGCCTTGTGGTTCAACTAGTATAGTTTTTTTTATAAACATAGTGTCATGTGGTTTAACATGGAGGGAATCCTAGTCCCTTATTTGTAGGGAATAATAGATTATTAAAAAATAAAATAAAAAACAAGGGTATTTGGTGTAATAAATATGTGGTCCAAGTAGAATTGTTATGAATGATAGAGAAATGAAGTTGAATATAGAGAGGTGATATTGGTAGTGGCAATATTAGATTTGTCTGCATTGCCTACGTTTGAATTCTTGTGTTTGTGTAACTCCTAAATTTAATTGATTCCATTCTATCACTTTGTCAGGTTTTATTTTGCATGTGGAGCTATTATATGTCTTCTTGTCCAATTTCATATCCTAGTAAAAAAACATATGGGATCCAATATATTAGCTAGGTCACCATTAATTTACACCAAAGCAAAGAGAAAAAATTATACTCCTTCGAACTTGACATTTTTTCTACACATTTCTAGAGAGCAAAAATTACTACTCAAATGGACAATTCTATAGTTAAAAATTAAGTTGAAGACCTTAATAAAGTGCACTTCCTTAATCTCTTTAAAAAAAAAAAAACTCAATTAGTCCGAGACAAAAGGGGTGATAAAAACATAAATTTTACACAAACATACGGCAAAAGACTCCTATAAAATCGGGATACAATAAATTATCATGTCCTATTTTTTTTCTCTAAAAAAAATTACTCTTTCATATGATAAATTCATACTTTTTTAAATGACAACTATTACCATAGAAGAGTTTATGGTTAATTAAAATTATTAAGTGAGTTAATAAACTTAAAAATATCATAAACGAGGAATGAATATATGAATTGTCTTAATTTGTTATTAGTTTTATGTTTAACCCATTGAATTCTAATCTATCGGCCCCTTGCTTTAAACCAATGGGATTAAAAAGAAATTAAATTCCCTTAATGTAATTAGTATATAAATTCCCTTCTTTTTAATAACTTTTAAAACCCATAGAGTATTATTTACTCAACCAAACACTCCCAATCCGAAACTCATGATACCATATACTATCTTTCTATCATTTCTATCTTTATGCTACTTTGTAATTTACAGGGATGTGTAAAGATATAGTAGTAAGTAAAATGGAGGGAGTATATCTATTTGAATTTAAAACCCAAATTTCTGGTCCCTCTGAGAAATCTAGCAATGACCATTAATTTGTTCAGATATGGTGTATTCGTACTCACATTCACTACTGCATGACAATTATCAAAGAAGTGAAATTATGGTGAAGTGTAAATTAACAGGCAGAGAGAGAGAGAGAGAGAGAGAGAGAGAGAGAGAGAGAGAGAGAGAGAGAGAGAATTGATTGGTTGATGTGAGAAAGAGAGCAGAAAAGTGCAGCAGGAATGGTAGTGAATCAGATACTCTGTAGCCCTAAAACAGCATTGCCTTAAATACAAAGTGGTAGATGACAATTTATGGGCCTCATTAATATGAAGCTTGCATGTTCCAATTTGCTGAATTGCAGACCCCATTAATGCTGATGTGGACTCTTGAGAGAACACACAAGGTAATAACCTGCTACTCTTTCTCTCTCATTTACTCTTTTCCACTGATTCAAGCTCTCTTTGCCAACTGGTTTGATTTCTCAGAATTTGGAGGGTGATGAAATATTTGTTTTGTATCACAAATTAATTTGTAATCCAACTTTTAAATTTGAAAATAAATATACATACCCCAAGAAAAGCCTTATTTGTAACCTGAAGGAGACTGCAAGAACACAGAAAGTGTGTAGTGCCAATCAACATCAATATTATCCCAAGGAAAAAAAAAAGGCATACAGAGTTTCATTAGGACAATTTGGTGGTTCTTTCTCTGTTTTTCAGTTAACTTTAGGACTTGAAAACTTTACAACTTCAGTTTAGCATAAATAAAGGCATTTATATTTACAGTCATTAATTTGAATTAAACACTTCCATGAATGGGAGAGGTATTTCATGTTCAACATCTCTATTAACCAACCACAAACTAGAGCTGAGTTCTGACTCACCTTCATAAAAATTAATCAAGAGACATCAAGGGCTTCAATGATCTGACCGACTCGAATACCTGATGTCAAATGAGATATTGCAGATTCACAGTAACATGTTTGACCTGTTTGGATGATAATCACAATCTAGTACAAGGTTTAAGAGCAACAACCGATTAAGCATCATGCGCACAAAGTAAATTCTGGGTATCATCAAATACCTGCTCCATCTATGCTAAGTTCATGCCTATTGTTTAATTATGATTTTTACTCATAGAAAGTTTTAGAAATGATTGGATTTTAGTCAGATCAGCTGAAGATATAGTTCAAAATGAGAGTGGGGATTTCACACACACTTGACATACCATATTATCATTCCATCTAAACAAACACTAATGGAAATTGATTTCAGAACTCCAACATCATATCCCTCAACCCAGACTCAAACTTGCATACAATAGATTCACTCATTTGAGTATCAGAATCCAACTCCTAATAACAAACCTAATGTCTTAAGAGTTAGATAAGCATGAACTCCAGGATACGACCATCAAATGACAATAACAATATCATGCTTCCAGCCAAAGGCATCAAATTATTATATTATACCAGTATCAAAGGGCTGTCCGCAGAAGTTAACAGAAGAGTTTAGTGGATGGATAATGTGTTCAAGGCTAAATCCACACAGTCCAGTCACAGATAAAGGAGCTAAAGATAGTCCGATGGCAGCATATTCTGATATGCCAATGCATGGTTTGTTCTAGGTTGATCAATTCAGCAATAATATTTAAAATGCTACTATATCCTATGTATATCATCAGGAGGCTTTAGCTTTGTTCAACAATTTTAGTGGCCAGAAATTAGCAACAATGATACATGATTAAAAGATAAGAAAGGGGGGAAAAAATCAATAATTAAGGCAAAATATATTGATATTCACAACTACAATTTTCATACACTAATTTATCCCTCAAATTTTGACAATTCGATTGAATGGAGGAGAGGTGCACCTAACGAATCCAAGAATGAACAAAAGAGCATAAAATGGTGGTTACAGGAAATACAATGCTGGAAGTTTTAGCACCTGGTCTCCTAAGAGGCCGCAGCAACTTCAGTTGATTTCTCTGTTTCTTTCGTCACTCTTTTCCAGTTTTCTGCACTGTCAATAATCTCACCAGTCTTTATGAGGTAACGAACTCGTTTCCCATTATCCAGGGTTTTATGACCAACCCTGCTTGCCACATTCTTCTCTTTAGAATAAAGCATCACATTTGAGCTGTGAATAGGTGCTTCAATCTGAAAATAGACCACCAAAGCAACACCTCATCACTTGTGGAACAACAAAACTCAAAACATACTTGCATGTTATCCAAAAAGATTTCTAACCGCAAACTGTAGGTATATACTCATATTTGGAATGAGAAATGACCTTAATTATCTGCCCTTGTTCCTCCTCATCCTTCTTCTTCACATGCTTAGTCTTTAAGTTGACATCTTTCACCACTATTTTGCTGTTATGTGTAATTATCCTGGTAACCTCACCGATTTTACCTTTGTCACTTCCAGATATGACTTTGACGGTATCTCCAAGTTTAACGTGCATCTTGTGTAGTACAGGGAGACTGTTTGGTTTGCACTCTTTCCGTTCCCATCGTTTAAGCTAGCGTGGAATTCATAACAACAAATTACTAACTAAATCATGAAATTCAAAATGACATCTCTGATCTGTCTGCTATACAGCAATATAAGTATTGAGCAAAGTGCAAATGCGGATAATCTGATGCACCACAAAAGTAGAGGCCAACCATGTGAGATAAAAAACTGAAAACATGAGTTTCTCAGCAAGCTATTTCAATCCTATAGATTATTTAAGGAAAAATAAATAAAAGTCTTTCAAGTTATGCTAAAAATGTGGAACATGTATTGCAAATATTTGATCCAAAAATTCTAATAATGGCTAGAAAAACTTTATGAAAATGTTTGTTTCGCTTCATATCTAGAAATCAAGGAAAACACAACATCAGTGCTGCAGCAGATTTAACTCAGACATTGTTGTAATTGTTCAGTTCATTCTTGGGTTTATTATTATTATTATTATTTTTTTTTTTTTTCAGCAATAACAATATATATATATATATATATATATATATATATATATATATATATATATATATATATATATATATTGAAACAAAAGCTAACCTTTGCAACAATTAAAATTGGGTGCTCTGCTTGTTTAACCTGCACAATGGAAACATAGGTTATTTAAACAAATCAAAGCTGTTACTGTATTAGGTTTTACCGCATGTAGATACTTATTCATGAAAATCATTGAAGCAAAATCATTCAAGAACTTTAACCAAGCAATCCATGTATGAATCAATCCACCAGTAATACTAGACTTCTGATTTATGAAGACCCAAATGCAATTGGTAAATTGAGCAAATTTATCAACTATAACAACACTAAAGTAATGGTTAAATCACCAAATGCAGCTATTTCAACAGCTCTCTATTGCCATTAACAAGACAACTCGGCCTTTCAACTGCTAGAAAACACTTTCAGATGTTTACACAGCATTTAACAACCGAAAGCTTTCAACTTCGATCAAATTGGCAGAACATCACTTCCAAATGCAAATTTAAGTGGGTAGGCACCAAACTATTTCACAGGCACTTCAATTCGAAACTCCGCATGCATTTTAATTATCGTTTGCACATATTAGATAAGAAATTTCAAGAGGGAATAATTGAAGATGGAGTAAAGGGAAGAAAATACGTACCACGGGCAGGAAGACGGAAGGAGAGAAGGTTTGTCCGAGAAAGGAATTGGAGCCTAGATTTAGCGACGTAAAAGCAGTTTGCAAAGCGGCCATTGTTGAAGGATTGGGATTTCTCCGGATAGTGAAATGAGAGAGAGGGAGAGGAGGGAAAGAGGATAATGTACCTTCTCATATACGGTGCTCTTCAATTCGGTTCGTACAGTTTGAACTAAAGACGTGGTGGTGAAATACTAACGCCAAAAGGAATATAGGCCCCTGAAAAAATGACAGGAAACAAATCATATGCTTATGTTCATTTTTTTTCCCGCATACAAATTTAATAAATTCACGAATTAGCCATAAATCTTTCCAAATAATTCAAATTAAGAAAATGTATATTTTAATCATGTAATTTTTGTAAAATTCAACTTTAATTCTGTAATTTTTTTTTCAATTTTTCAATTTTATGTCAATTTTAGTCATAAAACTTTTAAATACTTTAAATTGGAGTATATCCTTTTTATTTTAATTTTAGTCCTATTTAAAGTTAAGGAATAAAATTGAAGTGAAAAAAATTAAAATAAAGAACTGATTTGAATAGGTAAAAAAAATACTACAAATCTAAAATTAAATTCAGCAAAAATTACATTACTAAAAATTAATGAAATTTATGCAAAAAAATCTTAGAATGTAATTATGTGAAACAGATTGTTAGACGAGTCAATCTTTTTTTTTTTTCGTGGAAGACGAATCAATCCATTGTTAAAGTATAGGTAAATTATGTTAATTCGTATTTAAATTATACTATATTTTTTTTAAATTATATGGTGAATAATAATTAAAATATATTTTTAAAATATTATATTAATATAATTTACTATAAACATATAACTATCAATAAATATATTTTACTTACATAACATCCATACTTTAACAATGAATCAATTTATTTCCCATATAACATTCGTACTTCAATAATAAAAAATCGATCTATTTTTACATATACCCATTTTACATGTACCCATCCCACTGCCTCATTCGTATATATAGGTCGATTCGACTCTAATTTTTTTTTTTTGCCCAACATATATCTGTAATAAAAAAAAGAGTTGAAAAGAATTGCTTTTGATTAATCTGAATTCCAGTGATGATATACAAAATTTGCATATATTTGAAATGTGATCGTAAACGTCGCTACTTTGTACAACATGATTGCAAGAACAGAGAAACTCCTACCTATGTCGAGCAGATGCTCAAAGAGGTATTCTCTCTGTCTACTTCCTATAAAGCTGAAAATTATGTTACAATCGAAAACCAGATTCACCAAAACAACAAAGGGATACAAAAAATCGAAACACAAAGAAGAATGTGTCATTCAAACATCAATTGACTCAACTGTGCTGTCCACGGATTCTACTCTTCGATGCTCTGGTATTGGGATCCGTTGCTGTAATTGGTCGATGTTAACGATTACAGCACCTGCTCGGGGAGTCGACGACTCCTTCCGATGCTTCCTGCTGTGTCGCAGTTTATGTATCTTCGAGAGCTCCTGAACGATGTCCCTCATTGATGGTCTTTTCTTAGCTGTACGATTGACGCATTTGTAGGCGAGAGCTGACACTTCATTGAGTTCTTCGATGTCAAGCTTCCCATCAAGACGGGGGTCAGCAATTTCTTCCCATCCGACTTTTCCATCAGTGTTCATGGCTGCCTATAGTCATCAAAACACTTGGTTAAGTAGAGTATCTATTGACAAACTCTTATGTGTAATATAAATATCAAAAAAGTGGAAGGAAATGACGAGATGTAGTTATGGAAGGAGAAACAAGAATAAGAATCACTAATCCAGAAACAGATAGCACACAACCACATAATATACACTCTTTTATTCGCAAAATGCAAACACAGATTGAGGGAATCAACTTACTAGCTCAACATACTCCATAAGACCCTGGAGAGGGTTTCTTCCAGCAATAAGTTCAAAAAGCAGCACCCCATAACTGTAAACGTCGCTTTTCTTTGTAAACGACCGTGTTGATATGTATTCAGGATCAAGGTAGCCAAAAGTCCCTTGAATATTGGATGCTCTCTTGTTCACCATCTCTTCTCTTGAAAGTCCAAAGTCTGCCACCTGAGTCCCAGAAGAGTATGAACATCTTAAAATCCTTGTTGTTTATTTAGGTAATTGATTTCAAAAGAATATTGTGGGTACAGACAAAGAATTACCCTGGCTTTCATAGACTGATCCAACAATATATTTGAGGACTTGATGTCCCGATGTATTACAGACGGAACTGCCTGAAGGTAGTAAGAAAAGTTCCAGAATAAACGACATAAGCACGTTTACAGCAGAGGATGAAAGACAATCAAGGCTGTGAAAAACTGCCAAACATGACAACTCTTAATTTGCATAAGAATACAGTTAATGGACTTACTCCATCGTGAAGATACTCCAGGCCCCTAGCCACATCAAGAGCTATTTGAACCCTTAACTCCCAATTCAATGGTTCAAGATTCTCATCTGAAACCACATGTAAAGAAGATAAAATGAATGAGAACAGTTGTGAAAGATATAACAGTATGTAAAGGGAAAAAAAACACAAAAAAACCAGAAAGCAACTAAAATTTCAAATTAGAATATCGGACAAGCTTATAGCTTCCAAAATAAGGTTAAGAGAAGAGTTGAAATGCCAAAGACTCCTACAGCAATAAAGTGTTTTTAAATAACTACTAGATTGGAATCAAACAGATTGGAACTAATATGCAACATGATGTTCAAAATCAACCTTATGCCATGTGAATCCAGATTCTGTAGGCAATTTTATAAGGCAACAGGTTGTGAAAAGGTTAAAGTTCATACCCTACTCCTCTCAAGACTCCAAAGGTCAAGGGAGAATCTAATTCTTCCACCAATGTTTCATAAACAGACTTAAAACTTTGGTTGAATAAATAAATAGATAAAGTTCCAGATTTGTTTTATGATATGTGTATTTATATTTAGGCATGCATATAAAAATTGCATCTAAGGTCTTCTCATAATCATAATACAAGTACAAAGTGAAGCCCCAGGTGGGCTTCAGACATTACACTCAGGCCAAAATTATAGCTAAAATACGCTGAAGCCAGTTAAGTAACTGGATGGGTAAACAGAAGATTCAACAGCACTTATCCAAGAATTAGCCAAACTTTAAAGCTACGCAGATAAGCATAGGTAACTTACTGTATATATGAGAAGCCAAACTTCCTCTGCTCATAAAGACATATATAAGCATATGCTGGTTTTTCTCTGCACAGTATCCAACCAAATTCACTAGGTTCCGGTGATGTAACCTACCTAATAACATGACCTGATAGCAGATAATAAATTACTAAAATGTATTGGAGTAGTAACCATTTAGTCACTCATTGTTTTATTTTTTGTTGGTTTAGAGAAGTAAATGACTAAAATGAGAAAACATTATTATCCATAATTGCAAAATCAGACATTCTCTTTTCCCCTCATAATAATATCTTTCTTTCCCCAGCCAAAGAATCATTAATATTTTTTGATGGTTGAAATATTTTACAAGATTTTGTCACTTACCCAGCCAAACAATTTATACATATGTTTTGTTAGTCTAATTATTTTCACCTCCCATCTGAAATGAGGACTTTTGTCATTATTCTTTTTGTGCTCTCATGTTATCCTTTTTCTTTGTGTTGTGATGCTGGGGAGTGTAAAGTCCAAACCCATTCCCATGCACATGAGGATGCATGTCTTAGACAAATATAGGCCTGTTAGTACATGACTGATGAAATGGTCTAAACAGATGTTTTGTCAGTCTGATTATGAGGCTATTAGGTTGATTTAAACAGCAAATGAGAAGACACTGTAAGTCTGTAACTGCCATATATGATGTTAGATGGAGGTACCTCTGTCTGGAATTCTTTCTCCCCTTGTTTTGAATCAGTAGCCAGCACTTTAACAGCAACAGTTACTCCAGTCGACATCTGAGCTTTATAAACAGGACCATATGCTCCTTGACCAATTAATGTTGTAAAATTAAAGGTTGCTTTCTGCAGGTCCCTGTTCAAGTATCAACCAAAACAATATCATAATGAGAATAAGCAACATAATAACTTATCTACAAATATTTCACATGTACAAATATGTACAGAAGTGAATCATCCAACATACAAATTGCCTCGCAACATCTTAAATGCATGATCCAAAAGTTTACTTAGATTTCAGTGGGCACTTTTTATCAAGTACATGTTTCTCCAAGAGTGAAAAACAAATATGAAAATCTTTAAATCCAATCTTAAGCTATCAGGTAACATGAGATCATATAGTAAGTGGCCTCAAAAGCAGTCCACATAGAATAACTTACTTGTAAGAGTATTCCAGTATCCCTGATGCGGCAACTACATTGGCCTTCCTATTCGCCCCAGGCCACAACGGCAAAACACTCTGTATAGTGGACCTGGGAGATTCAGTGCCAATTGAAGAATCAGACATTACAGTGCAAGAATCAGCCCCGTTTATGCGAATAGGGATAGCTGCAGCCCTCCTAGAACTGCTATTCCCTATTTGAGAGTGCTTTCTGTGGTACTTAAAGCAAAGAAATGCTGCTATAGCCAAACCCACTCCTATCACCACTCCAACCGATAGCCCAATTATCAACCCTGACGACTCCCCTTTCATCTCTTCTATTCAGTTTCACAGTGTTATCTACAAATATAATCCATCTTGTACCTGCAAGATCGAAGTAATATATTATAACATGTACCTTTTAGAACCAGAAAAATATAAATCTTCATGAAAATCTCACAGATCATTATAATTCACAGGAGCATCTTGAGCAGGATTATAGTAACTAAAATCGCCAGAGTCTATGCTAAAATATGAAACATCTAATGGTCCCTCTAATCCAAGCCAATATAAATTGATCCAAAGACCCATGACAATGAACAAACTCTTACTTCAAAATAATGAGCAGCAATACGCAACTTATGAATTAGGGCTAAAGCGTTGAAAACATGAAACTATATAGACCACGAAGTGAAGAAAATCAACAAACAGCTGCGAATTGTATGAACTGGAAAAATTCTCGAAAGAACTTCAAATGTAGTTGCCAAATAATAAAGTCAAAATTCGCTTACAATGTGCGAATAGTCTTTTTCTTCTTCTTTTTTTTTTTAAAAAAAAAATATGAAGAGGGATTACTCAAGAGAAAACCCGCTGTTCAACTAGAGATCGAGAAAAGACATACCAGAATTTTGTTTTAAACCTTGAAATTTTTAAAAAATTTAAAAATAACAATACGCCTGAAGATCGTTTGAAGCATATCAAACAAGAAACAGAAATGTGAAAAAAGTGTAAAAACAGAATCCAAAAAGGAGAAGAAACGCAAAGCATTGACATAACAATTCAAAACACCACGTTGCGAAATTTTCACCGAGTAGAAGCACTATGACATAGAAATCGACCTTTATTCCTCCTCCAGCAGCGCTTCTTCTTTGAGAAATTCTTCTGCAACAAAAACAGAGAAATGTGGGAAGGATGTGGGGAAGAGGAAGGAATCAGGTGCGAGAGTGAAAATGAAGAGTAGGAATCTGGAGGCCAAACTTTGAATCATTCAGCAGGGAAGAAGAAGCAATGGCAACTGTAGAGCAGCGAGTTGACTCAGTTAGTTTTCAGTACCTGTTAAATCAGTTACGATCGCCCCGGCGGAACCGGCGAGTCGGGGAGAAAATGGCAGCGCGACTGGGAAGTTTCATACAATTCATACCAACTCGCTATCTTTCCTATTCCCCAAAATGCCCTTGTTTAAATCTTCTTAATTTATTTTATTTTATTTTATTTTATTTTATGCAAGTTCTTCGATGTACTCATTTAATGTTGCTGAGGGAGAATACTTGCTCATTATAATTATTCAAAGTTTTTTCATTTAGTTTTAGTAGTATATTTAATTTATGAGTTTAACTTGTATGCACCGGTGCATCTGGATGATTATAACGGGTTAGATTAAGTTTTGATTTAATCTTAATCATTAAATAAAATAAAATAGTAATAAAAAAATAAAACCAATAACCATCCACTAACCCTTAAATTTATACCTATAAACTCTAGGTGCACCTGGTGCATTATAGAATTACCCTAAATTTATTAAAGATGATATTATTTTTTATAAAAAAATATTATTATTATTTATTTATATTACTAATTATTTATAAAATAATTTACTACATCATTATTATTACTTCTCATAAATTATATAATCACTTTTATTAAAATATAATTTTTATCTGTTTCACATAAGTGTTTCGTAATTTAAGTTTTATCTTTTATTTTGGGATTCATGATATTTAAAAAAATATTTTATCATCAATTCATTCAAGAATAAAATAATTCGTCATAAAAAAAAAATGAAGTGCATGGCTTATTTATACATTATTATGTAGTTTATTGCATTCTCTTTTTAAAGTATTAACTCTCCATTGGTCTATTGCAAATTGTATGGTTTGCTTTTTTTTTAATAAAATTAATGAATATATTATATTAGTTCTCTACTTATTTTTAGAAAGGATAATGATTATATTTAGAATTAATTTTAAAATGAAAAAAGATATTTTATTGGATAGAGAGTATTAATTAATTTGTCCAAATAATGAAAAATAATTGAAAAATAAATGCTTTTGGAGAAAATATTAATGGCAAATAGATTTTTTTCTTCACGGTGTATTTTATTTTATTATTTTGATAGAAAACTCCTTTTCAAAAATAAAAACAAAAACGACAGTTCCTTGTCAGTATGTCATGATTAAATGTGACATAAATAATAATTGCTCTTTTTAATGGTGTACCCCAACATTAGGGCCCCAACGCACTGTGAATTGGTGGAGGAGGTAAATCGCAGGATGTGTCTCAAGTGGCTTATAGAGAGGGCTCACTGTTAAACTTGTGCTTGCAAGGGCCAAATTCATGTCAGAGGCAAGATTCGAACCCCACGCAGGATGTGTCTCAAGTGGCTTATAGAGAGGGCTCACTGTTAAACTTGTGCTTGCAAGGGCCAAATTCATGTCAGAGGCAAGATTCGAACCCCACCCAGGATGTGTCTCAAGTGGCTTATAGAGACTACAGCAACCAAACTCAGTTGGAAGACCTTTCCACCTTCCCCTCTACCACTTGAACTATGTCCTTGGGGCAATAATTGCTTTTTTTTTTTTAGGGAATGTTGGTCTAATGGAGCAAGAAATTAGCAAGGATTAATATAGTAACAAGTAATAATAAATTAATTTCATCACATAAGTGTATATCATCTATATGCCATATCCACACGAATTCGATTATTCTGTTTTTTACTATTTATTAAAGTACTTGATTTTTTCCCCCACAATATAGAAATTTTTGTCCTTAATTGGGCGATGCATATTCATTTTTTGTTCCCAAGTCATTGAATATATGAGATTTTGTGAATAAATTGTCATAAATGGAATAACACGTTTAACCAGGTGTATTAATTGAGACTCATAAAATTGAGTAGGTTAGAACTTTTTCAATAAGTAGTTTAAAAATAAATGTGAGTATCATTACATTTTAATATTATATATTTTTTATTTTATGTTTTAGATGTGTGACAACTACAATTACGCAGCGAGAAAAATCTCAATTTTTTCTCCAAAAGAGTTGATATTTTTCTTTTAGGAGATAACAAAGACTTGTGAGAGATCATAATACCTTGAATTATATTGCATATTAAATGAAAATATGTGGCAAATTATACATTAAAAAATCAATCAATTATTTATTTATTAAAAAATTTTAATAAATTATTCTTAAAATAAAATAAATTGATAATTGGGTCGGACCAAATAAGTTCAAATCAAGTTTTAAAATGAAAGATGTTAATCAAATCAAAATCAGATTTGTAATTAGATCAGGATTAGATTTTATATAAATCAAATCTAAATCAACAAGCTCACAAAATCAAGTCAAATCAAGATCAACCAATATAGATAGAAGATTCTTCATCTTTCATCTATATAAAGAGCCCTACTCCCTTTATTTCAGACATATGAAGACGTCAACACTTCTAAAAATATTGAAAACAACGGCTTCTAAGACTTCAAATCCGAGTTCGAACAAATATAAGAAGTAATATCATTTATAATGATGCGAGATACTTCATAACAATTGATAGCATAAATGTGATAGCATAAATGTGTAGTGATATAATATTTTAAAAGAAAAGTGATAATATTTTTAATATTAAACACCGTACTTTTAATATAAAAATTTATACCCTTAATTTTTTTATTTTTAAAAAAAATATATTATTCAAACATTAATACTATCATTTATATTTCAACTTAGTTATATTAAAATCCAGTTGGACCGGTTCAACCAGGAACCGGCCTTCAAACCGATCCAAAACCCTTATAAAATTGTTTTTTGAATTGAATCGGATTGAACCAATCAGAACTGAAAAAATCGGTTGAACAAGTCCAACCGATTTTTTTGATTTTTTTTAAAATTTTTCTGTTTTTCTTTTTATATTTATATTTTTATATTATTTCAATTTTTTTTATTTATTTTAAAATATAAAATTTAAATTTTGAAGTAAATTACGTGATTTTCCTGGGGTGGTGCACCAGATATATAGCAGTTTGAATATAAATTATGTAATATTCTATTGAGAGAATATATAAAAATGTGTATAAAATATGTATTATAAACTGTAAATATTTTATCTAATTATATTTTTATATAAATTGAATTTTCTCTTTATAAAATAATTTTGGTTATTATAATTTTTTTAATGAATTGTAATATTACAAAATATAGTTGAAAATATGTAAAATTCAATATTCCGGTTGAACCGGTCCGACTGGTTAAACCTCGAACTATTGCATCTACCGGTTCAGTCTCCGGTCCAGTTATGAAAACACTGTTTCAACTAACTCTTTCATTGAATAAATAATACCATTATAAATTTAAATGTATATCATTTAAATAAAATATTATACACTTGAACATCTTGTGCAAGTAGGCGTATAAGAGACCGACTATTTTAAAAGTACAATATTGCCCAAACACACCATATAAGTTGTATTATGTGTTATCTACAAATAATATATATAACTAATTTCAAATTAATAGTTCATAAAAGAAAAACGAGAATTTTTTAAAACTATAAACTTCTGTAAACTTAACCTACAGTTTATGGTGCTATTTTTTTTTATCATGACTTAGAAATAAAAATTATGGGGAAATGGGAAAGTGGAAAAATAAGTGGAATATTATCAAAAGCATTGCAATCAAAAAAATTGTCTTTTTCTTTAATTTGACATTAATTTCTCATTGAAAATTATAATGTTTCATTTTTCTTCTTTAATTACTCATATATTTCTAATTCTTCTACATCGAGTTTGAATCATTCAATTCAATCTCTAAATAGAGAAATTTTGCATTTTCAGAATTTATTTAGATGTAATCATAAATAGATCATTATGTTGATGTATAATCTTAAGGCACATCAACCTATTCACCTTGTATGGTTTATAGCATTCAAGTTTTGAAAATTTGAGGGTATAATTCAATTAATAAATAAATAAAATAACTAATGATAATTCACTTTACACCCCCCTCAGATTAACTCTTAGAAAATTACGCCACTAAGAATATTTATAAAATTAACACTAGTTTGACATCATTTCATTTTATTTTAGTTAATTATCTTTTCTTATTAAATATTTAATCACTTTTCATTTATTTTAACAAATAATTTAACTTAAACTGTTATTACTTTGTGATTAAAAGAATATCAATTTTAGGAAGCACGGTGTAAATTAAGTTTACAGTATAAATAATGTGGTTCTCCTTCTAATTTTTGCTAAGATTTTTAAATTAATAAAAGATAAAAAGATTTACTGAACACCGTTCACCCAATACTAACTCTTAAGTCATTATTTTTCTACTAAAATGTTGTCAGAGGTCTTGATGGAGTATTTAATACTAACTCTTAACTCATTATTTATGGTGCTATTTTTTACAGTATAAATTAAGTTTACAGTATAAATCATGTGGTCCTCCTTCTAATTTTTGCTAAAATTTTTAAATTAATAAAAGATAAAAAGATTTACATAGTGAACACCGTTCACCCAATACTAACTCTTAACTCATTATTTTTCTACTAAAATGTTGTCAGAGGTCTTGCACAAATATTAATTTTTCTTTGATGGAGTATTTATGCATGGATTCAAATATTTTTTTTAATCATCTCCAATACAAAATACTCCATATTTTTTATATTTAAGTAAAATTAAAACATTCATATTTTTATACTTGTAAATTTTTTTTGGGATGCTGTGGGCAATGCCAATATGCCTACTTTCATCGTTATCAGTACTCATGGCATGACATAATATTTTATTAAATATTTATTTACTATTATTTATTTTTATTTTATGGTGAACAAACAAACACTCATAGTCAACTTTACATGATTCCATTTAAGTAAATAAAATAAAAAGAAGCAAGATCGATACTATCTAGTATACATGGGTGACGTGGTTATAAAATATTATCCAAGCTAGTCAAATAAATTGTTGCAATCTCAAACAAGTAATTCTTGACAAAGTCTTATTTTTGTCACAATTTTCATATCCAACCAGTTGATCAATTAGGTTAAAATTTGTTTACTTCCATTACTACACTCGGCAACTCCCATTTGTTTTCTGTTTCTTCCACTTTGCACCAATAGTTTAAAAAACTTTATTTTTGATCAATTTTATAAATTTATTAGGGATATTAAGATATCTATGGTAATAAATAAAGTATAAAGTATGTTATATGTATTAGGTGAGAGTAATATTTTTTAAATTAGATTATTAGTTATTGTGATTCTTTTTTGATTTTTTGTAAAAATAAGTATGGAATGAACGGAAAAGTATGAAAGTAAAGGTGGAATAAATAGAATAATATTTTTTCAATATACTATATTCCATATCCTGCTATACTATATGAGATCTTTTAAAAATTAAAAAATGAAATAAACAAACGAGGAAATAATAAAAAATGTAATGAGAAGGGGTTAATATTTTTAATGAATATGCATGATAGGTGTGTCATTAAACTATTTTTTGTAGAACTTATAATAAAAATAAAAATGATAATAAAAAAATTGGGTTAATTACAAAAAAAACCATGAACTTTACTTCTATTGCAAATTAATCCTTACTTTTGAGAAATTGCAAAAAAAAAAAAAAAACCACCTTTAAGTATTGTTGTAAAAAAAACCCAAAAAATCCCATTTTTATTCAAAAATTAGATTTTTTTTTTCAACAATACTAAAAGGTGGTGGTTTTTTTTGCAATTTCTCAAAAGTAAGGATTAATTTACAACATGAGTAAAGTTCGTGATTTTTTTTGTAATTAACCCTAATTTTTTTTATCTCATTCACACAAGAATGATTTAGGATATGAGTAAGGAGTGAATGAAATTGTGATGGAAGCGGGTCAGGTTGTTTATGTATTTTGGGTTTAAGAGTCGGGTCGTGTATGGACGCACAGATCTAAATCCGCCTGGGAACACTAGAGTTTTTGCCTTAGGATATAAAGTTTAGTCATAATAGTTACTCCCTCCATCCATACATATCAATTTTGCCATGTTGGTCCGTCCCATTACAAAGTATTAATTTCCTTTTTTAGATTGATGTGACCGCACATGGCCTCATACTCAACATTAATACAAGGGCAAAGGGTCAACGTAGACCCTAATCTTATTCCAAAGGATCAATTTGGCCCTTTACCTAAAATTTTGTTCATGTAAGCCCTCCATCTATTTTAGTGGGATCAAACCACCCCTTTCCAAAAAAAATTAAATATCAAAATAGTTATATTTTTCTTTCTCCTAATTATTTTTTTTGGATTAAAAAACCCTTTAACCCAATTTGGCCGATATAATCCTATCTCAGAATCATCGATTGCACCACCACATCCCTCCTCCCACCTGCCCTTGTGCCGTCAACACACACACCCCACCAGCCCTTGCCCAACAGAGAGAAATATTGACAGCCCACTCACACCTGGCGGCGCAACAGAGAAATATTGACAGCCCACTCACACCTGGCGGCGCTAGCGGCGGCAACACCATGCCGGAATGGAGAGTATCACGAAACTAAAGTGCAGCGTGACCTCAGGCCCCTTGTTAGGCATAGAGTGACGTTGGTGCCGTCGCCACTACTAATCTCTCTCCCTTGCAGAGGATCACCAGATGTCGTTTCCAGAGAGCTTCAAGCAAGTGGAATCGGAGCGTATTGGTGTATCCTGGATGGTGATGATCGAAAGCTTAGCTTGTTCTTAGAGCCGGTGGGGCGACATTAGAGCTGTGGTTGGTGGTAGGTTTTAGATAGAGATTGGGCAGGAATAGGTGACAGTGATCCAATTTTTGAGTTTAATCAGTTTTTAACTAAAATTACAAATACAGTATATTGGTACTAATTAATGCCTCATAAAACGCATTATCAATGAGGATAATTAATTTCTCCTACCTACATAGTTTCCCCGGCCCTTAATTTCATTAACTATTATCCCTAATCAACATCATTAATTATAAACCCTAATCAACCACCATGTTTCTTGAATTATTGTACCAACACAAATTGAGTATAGACAAGCATGGAATATTACATATCCCTGCACTAAAAAATATTTCTCATTTCAATAACATATTTTCTGGAAATATCAAAATTCGTCATTCAAGTATGACCAATTTCAAATTTAATTATTTTTTATTTGCAATTCTTGATTTACTTTTTATTTTTCCAAATTTTAAATCAATTTGATAAATCTAACATACATAATTAAATTTGGACAAAAAAATTGTACTACATTTAAATAAAAATAACCAAAATCGAACAAAAGAAACTAAAATTGAGAATTATAAATAACAAATGACTAAAATTATTAGAGTTGGTCTCTTGTGCACGGGGCATACTGTGCGTCTTTATAATTACCCTTCAAATACTAAATTATAAAGGAGCACGGTATGCTCTGAAGCACACAAGTTTTTGCCAAATTATAATGTACTTGAATGAATTTTGATATTTTCTCTATTTTGTTATGCGACCACAATTTAACCAATTAAAAAATGATTTTTTAATTGTACGATTTTTTAAAAACTTTATTTCGAAATTAAAATAAACATAATGAAAAACTACTGAAATATTTGATTGTATCGTGCTTGTAGCCTCGTACTTTGAGTAAAACTTACACAAATGTACAAAGATAAAATAAAATGCCTACTTTGTCGTAGATCTGGTGAACTATAATTATAATTAAATGCAATGAAACTAGACTATTTTTATTTTTCTCATTATTTAATTAGAAGTGGTGAAACTATCATCTGAGATAATAAAATATTGTTATTATATAGGACGTGGGGAAGTTGATCTTTCAATTATATTCATGCTCATGTATTCATGTTCCTCTTCGTTAAATAAAAATAAATAAATTGCATTTAATATGTTGGATTAATTCTATACTCATGCTACAATTTTTATTTTTATTTTTTAATGGGAAATATAAACAATTACATAAGTTGTATGTGATTAGTTTCATTTGTGAAGTGTAAATGAACAAAAAATACTACTGATATTTAATTTGTAAATAAGTTATTTATTTATAAGGAATAATAATTAATTGCTGAAAGACTTTCAGTATATATTTTTTAATTTAATTTTTAAAAAATGTTCAATTCGTCCTATATGTTGCTCGATCTAATTATATAATATTCTAATTAATCGAGTGATAATGATATGACATGCCCATACGTCGTCTAGTGTTACTTGTGAGATTAATAAAGGTTGAGAGAAATTGGGTGTAACCGGTTGTACCAATTGGTATAATTTTGGTTCTCACCCTTTTTAATTAATTCCTTCTCTTTCATTAATGTTGTTATTTTATTTTATTTTTAAATTTATTTTATTTAAATAACTATTATACCCTAAACCCTAGGGGATAATTATACCCTAAACCACAACGGTAAAATTACAATTATACCCTAAACCCTAAACCCTAGGGGATAATTATACCCTAAACCCTAAACACCAAGAGATAATTATACCTTAAACCATAAAGGTAAAATTACAATTATACCCTAAACCCTAGGGATAATTATACTCTAAACCACAAGAGTAAAATTACAATTATATCCCTAAAATAAAAAAAAGTAACGTACAACAACAATTAAAAAAAAAGAGAAAACTACACACTAAAAGTGAAGGAATAAGATTATACTGGAGGTTGTACCAATTGAAGGTTGTACACAAGTCTTTGCCATAAAGGTTTAATGGAATTAGAAAAGGGCGAATTTGCAGAAATAAAACGAATATGAAACCAAACACATAAATTCGATATCGATTTTGGATATAGCTTTGCATTAATTAAACGAGATTAATGTTTATACAACTTTTTTTTTTATTAATGTTTATATAATTTTTTTATTATTTACCCATAAAACTTTAAGCTATTCATTTACACATAAATGGCACATAAATGGTGATGTTTGTTTTGGATTCAGGTTGATTTAATAAATCATTGAATAGTGTTATTCTATCTTTATTATGTTTGTTTTATATTTAAGTAGGGTAGATTTAAAATTTATGTCAAATCAAATATTAATTGAGGTGAGAGAAGGAATAAAAATAAGAGAGAGAAATAAAGAAAATTATTAATTGAGGAGAGATAATATATGGTAGGGTTGGATAAGTGTTAATAGAGTATGTAGGTGTATATATGGGAGATTGAAGGAGATTTATTAAATGTAAATTTCGAAGATCGAACCCGAAACAAACATCACCTTAATATTTCTAGAATTTCGTATCTATAGTAACTTTGAATTTTATTATGAGATGAAGGGAGTAATATAGTTAAAAGGTGTACATACTACATAAAAATAGAATTAAAATAAATACATAGATAAAATTTTGTCAATCAAAAAATATTCCCCAGTCACTTACATGACATTCATTTGTTTTTTTGCACATGAATTAAGGAGTACTCCCTCCATCCCATGCAAAGGAATGTTTTTGACTTTTGCACGTGAATTAAGGAGTATAATTATTTAATGTGGAGTGAGTAGTTGTATTAAAGGTTGTGTGGGGGCCCCATATTTTAATTATATTAGTGTGTGTGGGTTCCACGTGTGTAAAAAGTGAAAGGTAGACTTTTTGGGTGGAACGACCAAAATAAAAAAAATGAATTCTTTGAAGGGGACAAAATGAGTATATTACCATATCTAGTGGATATTTGTATTAGAGGATATGGTGGATCACGTGTGATCCCTTTTACTAAAAAAAAGAGTTACTTTTATAATGGACGCTCAAAATGATAAAGTGAATTTTTAAGTGATTGGAAGGAGTATTATAATTTTATATTAAAATATTATAATATCTTATTCGTCTTATGAAATAATTTCATGAGATGGTCTCAATCAGTGATTTTAAAAATCGGTTTGACCGGTTCAATAGGGAACCGACCTCCAAACTGGTCCAAAATCCCTATAAAACCGTTTTTTTGGATTGAACCGGCAAGAATCGGAAAAACCGGTCCAACCGGTTTTTTATTTATTTTTTATTTTTTTGTTTTTCTTTTATATTTTTATATTATTTCACTTTTATTTTTATTTATTTTAAAATATAATATTTAAATTTTGAATTAAATTATGTGATTTTCCTGGAGTGGTACACTAGATGTATAACAGTTTGAGTATAAATTATGTAATATACTAATGAGAGAATATATAAAAATGTGTATAAAGTATGAATTATAAAATATAAATATTTATCTAATTATATTTTATATAAATTGAATTTTCCCTTTATAAAATAATTTTGGTTATTATAAATTTTTTTAATAAATTGTAATATTATAAAATATAATTGAAAATATGTAAAATTTAATTTTTTGAACCACCAACCGGTCCGACCGGTTAAACCTCGAATCGTTGCATTTACCGGTTCAGTCTCTAATCCGGCTATGAAAACACTGGTCTCAATAACCAATTGCCTTTATAATTTAGGTGTCGCTTCGAGACCATAATTTGATTTAAATTATAACAAAATAATAATAATAATAAAATAAATAAATAAATACTCACCAATTAGCATATGAGGGTAAATTCGGAATTTCGCCTGAAGAAAAGAAATGAGGATTTGTGTGTTTGCGTTGGCGTGAAGGCGGGCAGAATATTTTTACCCCGCAAATCTGTTTGCAAAAGAAGGAACAAGCAGCCTCCATTACTACGCACTACAATTACTCCATTTCTTTTTTGGCAAAAAACTGTGCGGACACACCATGTCCTTATGGATCATATCCCCTTTTTCTTCGTATTCTATTTAATTTTATTTGTTGCTAGGAGTTTAAATTGTAAAGGAGCACGATGTCATTAGAGGTACAAGAGCTTCATTCTTTTTTTTTAACAATTAAATAAACTTATACTCCCTTCGTCTCATGCAGAGGATTGCTTTTACTTTTTGCACGTGAATTAAAGAGCACTACGAGTATTATTTAATGTGTAGTGAGTAATTGTATTAGTTGGTGTATGAGCCCCATATTTTAATTGTATTAGTGGGTGTGTGTGGATCTCACGTGTGTAAAAAAAGAAATATGACTATTTGGGTGGGACACTCAAAATAGAGAAAAAAAAGACCATTTGAAGGGGACGAATGGAGTATTAAAAAGCTGGAATCAACGAAGCACTGATTGACATAAGGAATTCATGTGGAGAAAACCAATAGTTCTATAATACTTTTTTTTTACATAAAAATACTAATCCATGAGCAATTAAGTTCCTTTAATGATGCATTCAAAAGAGGCCTATAGTTGAAAAGTTGCGAATAGACTTTCGATTTCATCAAATATTGAAGAACTTGTTGCTGCACAATTTGGTTCACTCATAGCTACAAGAATAATGAGCTTAGCATCACATAAAATAGGACTCGGTTGGAATTGAGATTACTGGAGAATAAGAAGAAGACAACCTTAATCCAGCAGATTATTCTTTATATTATTGTAGATACATATTATAAGATTTTTTATTATTAAAATTATTAACTTTTGAGGTAATATGATATTTTTAGGTATTAAATTAAATAAATGATAGAGTAAGTTATGTGAGTAAAATTGAAATGACCTTTTTTTAAATATATTGTATTAAGAAATTATTTATTTCTTAAAACTTCATATATACGCTAAAAATGAAAAGTAAGTTCTATTTTTTTTAAAACATAAATATGATAAAATTAAAAACTCTACTTTTTTAAACACCAATTAATTAATTAATAAAAAAAGTTGAGAGTTTGAAATGATAATGATAATAATAATAATAATGATAATAATAATGAGGAAAAATTACTATTAGGTACACACTTTATACCCCTAATTACTATTAGATACATTGATTTAAAATAATTACGATCACATACAAAATATTAGAGTAAAATACCAAATATAACCCTAAACACATACACTTTTAAACCACAAACCCCACCCACCGCCGGACGGCCGCCGGAATTCTGCCGGCCGGCCGTCGGAAACCTACTGCCGCAGCCGGAGCTCCGTCGGTGGTGGTCCGGGCCACCCCACTTTTTTGCTATACACACTTTTTTTTTACTGCACTCATTTTTTTTACTGCACACTTTGCTGCATACAACATTTATGTGCAGTACATTATAGGGGTAATATTGGAATATTACTATATATTTTTGTAGTTAGTAGAAATAAATTTGATTCGATAATTTTAATTTATTGATTATAACTAGTATTTATTAAAAATAATAATCCTTTTATTTCATTTCACGGAATCCGATCTTACAAAATCTTGGACGGAAAAATAATGTTACAACTTGGTGGAATAGCAAAAACGGGTTTATGATTAGGAATGCCAACTGCAAATATGCAACTTATTTTTCATTTCAAATTTCATGTGCCCTACCACTGCACCCATCCTTTTAAACGTCCACTTTTTTTTCTTTTTTCTTTTTAAATTATATTTTAAGTGATTCTATTCCATATTTCTGCCACATTTCCTCAAGATTTACACAATAATATGAAGATTTAAGTAATTGTTTCGTGAATTTTGATGATGATAAATAATTTCAAATGGAATGGATAAAAATTTATAGCAGGGTGAGTCCGGTGTGAACTCGTTTTTTTTTTTTAAATTACTCTTTATTAAAAAAAATCTTTAAATAGATGGTTATTATTTTTTTAGAATAAAAAAATATTACTCCTTAAATTCTGCTCAATAAAAATATGAGAAATCAAAACATATATCATAATTTAAAGTGTAGTATTTTTATTAAAAAAAATAATAATTCATTTTTCTAACGAATAATTTTAAAGTGTAGTTCATTTGTAAATTAGATTTCATACAAGTGATTGCTAAGACAGTTATATTATTTGAGAATAATCGGTTTCACTATTTTTCAGAAGTCATGTCAAGTTAATTTGATTTATTTTATACTAGTATAATATATCTCGGTTCATATTTTCTATTATATTTTGGTGTTACATCTTTTGTTGTAAATTATTGAATGATTGAAACATAAAATATAATAAAATTTATACCCTAAAAAAAAAAGATCAACCCTAAAAAAAAAAGATTGAGATTTTTTCCTTCATGCATAGTATATATCACTTATATAATACGTGTAACAAAAAATATAATAATAAAAGAGTTTGTCTCCTGTGCCGCGGGAACATACCATACCCATGGAAACACAAGAGTTTTAAGAGCTAATTATTAATTATTTCACAATATATATAAGAAAAAAAAATCAAGCTTTTCAATAAAGTACAATAAAAAGATTAATGCAAGCTTTTCATTACATTATTATATTTTTTATTAATCAAATATCACTTTTTTATTAAATTTTAATTTTTTTTTATTCGTTCGTAAAACTCCTCCAATACGACGTTCTCACAAAACTTTGTTTGAGTTTCAAAAGCATCAAGTTAGAATAAGTGAGATGATTAAATTTTAATTACTTAATTATGACCCTAATTACACACTTCCTTGTCGTTAAAAAGTCGCTATGCAAGCATAATGATGAAGAATTATCACATGGATGCACGTGATTTGTGACAGATTATCACGTGCGAAATTATATGCATATGGGTATTTTTCCAGCTTAGCCCAAACTTCACACTTCACATTGCACAACAAATGGTTCTAAATTTTCTTTAATAAAAAATAAATATAAAATTGATAATAGAATGAATCGCTATTTATCTCATATATTTCATTTTATTTATTTATTATATAGCTTGTGATTGATAACATCATCTCTACGTACTCATGATGTTGAAAACAAAATAAAAAAAAAATTGATTAAAAAAGAAAAAGGATTCCAATAGCTTGCAGAGTATTAAAATTTAGATTCATCGGAAAGAGTTTGACTTATGATTTTTTCTCTTAAAAAAATTAATATTGAATTCTTCGAATAATTGAACTAGCCCAATAAAGCAGAGAAGTAAGTTCTTATGTTATGGGCTTTCCATATATCAAGTTCCATAAAAATAAAAATATATGGGCCTTGTATATATAAGAGTACTTTTTAGCTTTGAAGGAAGCCCATATGAGGTCCAGTTGTAACATACGGATATCGGCCCAAACCCATGACGTTATTTCCAAAATAAATTTTATATATCTTGAAGTGAAGATTTAAATTTTACCAAAAAGTTCGGATTTTGAATTTTCCATCTTATTTAAATAAATTACTATCCCACATCTTTTTATTTAAAATTCAGATGATCCCAAAAAATTTAAAATTCAATTCAATCTTATAATTTTCAAAAGACAAAAACAGGTCGTCTCATGAAAAAGAATGTTTTTTTGGGTCAGAAAAAAGAAGCAGGTCGTCCAAAGTTAAAATATTTACGTTTGTTTTAAAAAAAAAGAGATTAAGAGATATAATATTTTAACGTGTAGTGAGGTGAGGATAATATTTAATACAATATTAGTGTTGTGTATGAGTTTTACCTGAAACAATTAATTATTTTATGTGGGCCCAATTTGATAAAAAAAAGAATATAAATCTTAACTTGAGACAAATCAAAATAGTAAACAGAAATTTTAACGCCGAACGGAGGAAGTATTTATTGATTAGAAAATTCCAAAAATGAATTCTACTAAAGGAGTTAATCTCTTGTAAACTAAGTTTATCGTATAACCTGTGGTCCCTATTTAATTTAAATTTAAACAATACATAAAGTATATTATTAAGATTGGAAAATACCAATTAAAACTGGAATTTCTTATTCCTTATTTTATGTTTTATCATATTTCATAATATAAAGAAATATACTCTATAAATTCTTATGAAACTCTTAAAACATCAAGTAATTTAAAAAGCAATTTTGATACATATCATCAACTTAAATTTAAAAGATAAATTAAAGTAAAGAATTGAAATATGTCTCACACGTACCCATTTGTCCAACAAAATATACATAGGACATGATTTACATGTTGTTAATTAATTATTAAGTCCCACCATGCAACCACAACTATATATTCTCTTGGAATAAAGGTAAAAGAAATTGGGAAACTTTTCACTTATTGGTCATGTTTTCTTCTAGAAGTTGTCACACTGTTTTGCAGTGACTTTTAATTACCTCCCTAATTGTGATTAACTTATTCCTAATTAACAATATATATATTCCTCTAAGGACCATGACACATAGTATTAGAAAATTGACATCCTCCACCGTTGTTTCAACTTTCAAGTTATTATCTTGTATGATTTGAATTGATTTGAGAAAGTAAAAAGCTATGTATGTATTTTAGTATAAAATTATATGATACGATTTCATGCATATATAGTTATCGTGGAAATATTCTACTTTTTCACATCATGAATGATTATTCACGATGTAATGAGTTACACTTTATATTATGATATGGAGTATTTGAAAAGTGGTGGAGTATATCTTTTGAAAATTACACTTACAGATTAGTTACTTCTAATTCCATTAAGTACTATATTTCAATTGTCTCATACATAATATTAATATTAATACAACTACTGATAAAATATTATATCAATTTTCAACTCATTATATGTTAAAATACAAATATTCCTTAATCCCCGTACAAACTAGTAAACGTAACATCATTCATGGGACATATTATGTTCAATACTCTTATTTCTATATATATCTCATTAAAAATTTAAGCTTATGCAATATAGTATTAAATAATATAATATAAATAAATATATAGAATATTTATTAAAGAAAAATAATTATATACTAAAGCAGTCATTTTCAAATCTATAGGATAAATTGAGATTTAAATTAATAAATGGAACATTATTACATTAGATGTAAAAAAATCAATAATGTTATTTATTTATGTTAGGAAGTATGCAATTTTTAGTTGAAATTTTGGTGCAATCTTATTGACTCGTTCTTTGACAAGGACTGCGCTGTCGAAAAAATTCATAATTTATGTGAGAAATCTTAAATTTAAAAATTTCCTATTATATCTATATGTATTTATTTTGATATAGTATAAAATAAACAATTTAAGATATCTTAGTTGGAAAATGAGGTGGAAAGTGACGCGTTCCCACGTGTGGTCAAATCCTCAAATATCCACATGTTCACATTTTTTATTTTAATACAATCTATCATAATTTTTTACTCCCTTCCAATAATATTTTTCACTTTTACTGTTCCACATTATTATTTAAGAAAAATTATATTTTTTGACAAATTTTATTGACTTTGGAGAGTATTGTAGTATTTTTAGGTAATAAAAAAGTATAAATTAATGATATGTATATGAAAAATAAGTGTCAAATTCAAAATTAAAGTAATTTTTGAGTTTGTTGGATAAAGTGATGTTTCATCATTTTTTGGGGATATGTTTTGTGGGACAAACAAATGAAGAAAGTATTATGGGATGGAGGTAGTATATTTTAAAAGATTTACTTAGGTGACCACGGGTTACCGATGACCCTCTCATATAGGGGTACACAATGTGCATATCCTATGTGAGAGCATCATCGATAGGGATGTAAACGAATCAAGCCGTTCGCAAACTGTTCGAATCTCGATTCGATAAAGTATTCGTTTGAGATCGTTCGTTAATCTTAATTACTCAAACCAAGCTTATAATTTAAGCTTAAATAGTTTATCAAATCAAACTCAAGTTTAAGGGTATTCCACTCCAAAGTTCGCGAACATATTCTTTAATAGCTCGTGAACGCGTTCTTAAATTTTATTATTGGAAATAAAAATATGATAATAGTTTAAGTGATTATTTAAATATTTAAATACGTCTTTTTAAATTTTATGGTTATTTTTTGTTTTATTGTTTATTAACATTTATTAATAACATTAAATGTTCATCAACAAAATATACTTTTAGTGTCTACAAATAAAAATATTTATATATTCATGAACAAACATTCATAAAAAAGTTACCTAACGTGTTCGTGAACATGTTCGCGAGCCTTATCAAATAGTCTCAGTTCGAGTTCGAGTTCAATATATTTTTTTCTTGACGACTTTGAGCTCGGGTTCGAGTTCGATTATTCCTTAACAAACGATACTCAAACCTAATAGTGTTCGGCTCGACTCGGTTAGATTACATCTCTAATGTTAGAGTAATTTGATTAAATATTAAACAACTCCTAACAAAGGTACAAGTTCGAACATCACCGCCACTGATTGGTCATTTGTAGTCGGGATGACCAATTAAAGAATTTATCGAACCACAAGGAGGAACGTGCTAGAGTTTAAGCGATCTCAAGTTTATCGTGATTTTATAAGGACGATTGAAAAGGAGAATAGATAAGCATGCAAATTAATGCAATGCAAGAAATAAAAGATAAAAGAAATGCAAAGATAAATGGGATCCAAATGATGTAAGGATGAGATTAGCAATAATCATGACATAGATAACAAAGTAATTAAGAAATTAATTCTAATTCATCATAGACATGGCATATGAGCTCGAGATGGATAGGATGTAGGTCATCAATAAGACTCTCAAAAGCACTTAAGATCGATACCATAGCGAACATCTCCCGCTAGGTACTAATTACTCTACGAGTTCCCTAATTAGGTATTAAATCATAGGCAATATTCCATTTTAAGGTACTATGAATTCACTAATGGCTTGGGTCTCCTCACCTAATCAACCAACCTCTCGATTAAGCCAATTAAATGTTCTATCAAAGGGTTCTAAATCTAGAAGGATATCTCTATCTCATTCTAAATTAATAGACATTAAGTGTATGATGAAATGATTCAATGAACTATCTTACACACATAATTAATTTCTCAATCTAATCACATGCTTATGACAATTAATCACACATATCATCATATAAATCAAGCAATGAACAATCAATGATAGAAATAACACAAAGCCCATTAAAGATTAACATCAAATTGCATAAAAACTAAATTATCCAACACCAATCATTGAGTTAATCTCACAAAGGATATTAGCCTATCATAGTCTTAGAGAAAACAATCATAGACAATTGTATCTACAAATCCCATGATAAATTTATAAAGAAGTTCACAAAATTTAGAATTAGATTCCCCTTTTGAAGTGTTTCAATGGAGATCCCATTCTTCTTCTTGTGATCTTCACTCTCCCTTGCTTCCTTGACCACTTGGATGGTGGATTTGATGGAGGGGATCAAGTGTACATGGATGGATGGTGAATGGATGAAGTTGATGGTGTGAAATGGAGGAAATGGTGTGTGATGTGTGTGTCCTAAGTGAAACCCTTGTGTGGAAATATTCAATCTCCTTTCAAATGTTGAACTTGAGGCTATTTATACCCTCTCCAAGTTGAGCCACGGATTTAACATCAAATGAACTTTTTACATACACTTACACACATTGGCAGATGAAAATCCAGATTTTGGCCCAAAAAACATGCAACTTGAGTTGACCTTACCCAAGTCAAGTTGCAACACGAGTCGAGCTACGTGTGTGTAGCTCGAGTTGAAATAACTCGACTCGTGTTGGCTACTCGTGCACCCGCCTGTTCGGTCATGTTGCGAGGCTCTGAAACTAAAAATCCCACTGAAAGCAGCTCGACTCGAGCTAGCAACTAGAGTTGCAGCTTGTAAGTTGAGTTAGCTTACTGTACAATTTTTGGTCGCTGCCCTGCTCCTAGCTCGACTCGAGTTGAAAGTCGAGTTGGACCTTACAACTCGAGTAAGCTCTCTGGACGATTTCTGGACCCTAACTCGACTTTCTCTCAACTCGAGTTGCACCTTGCAACTCGAGTTGGGTCCCGTCGGCCCCGTTTCTTGCTCGTTTCAGCTCCTGTTTCGTTTTTGCACGTTTTCACATGTTTTACATACGTTTAAGCTCATTCACACGTATTTCCATGAAAACACATAACACAACTAAATAATACATGAAATACGGGTAAAATAATACGAAAACGGACATAAAAAGACATTAAAATCTAAGTGAAAATATCACTCATCAGCTACCCATTTATGAGAAAAATTCTACATGCAAGGCTTGAGGCAAAATTTCCCCAGCATGTGAGGGGGCGTGTTAGAGCAATTTGATTTGATTAAATATTAAACGACTCTCCTCTCTACCATCTTAAGCTTAAATTGAATTTTGATCTTTTAACTTTTTATTTTTATAATACTCCATTTAGGAAAAATTACTCATAAGTACACAATTTATACCCATAATTACTGTGAGATACATTGATTTAAAAAAATTACTCTCACCGGTCGCCGGACCACCGCCGGACATACATTTTTTTTGCTGCACACTTTTTTTACTGCACACACTTTTGCTGCACACGAATTTTCATGCTGCACACAAATATTTATTGTGCAGCACATTGTAAGGGTAATATTGAAATATCACTATATATTTTTGTAGTTAGTAGTAATATTTTTGTATGTTTGTATCTCATAGTAATAAAAGAATTTTTAATGTACCTAGTAGTAAGTACCCCATATATTTATTATAATAATAATTATTTTTATTTTTATTTTTATCAATTTTAATTCTATAATTTTTATTTTTATTTTAAATTTTAATCCTTATAAAAAAATTAAAACTTACTTGACTAAAACTATAAAATAAAAGGTTAAAAGGATTGAAATTGAGATAAAAATACTAAAATTAAAGGATGAGTTACATGTAAATCGGGTTGACATGTAAACCATATTTTTTAAAATTACTCTTTAGGTATATAAAACATTACTCTTTGAAATGTAATAATTTTTATATAGAAGAGTAATAATTCATGTATTAATGTCTCTAAGAAATAACTTTTCATGTATTAAAGAGTGCTTGAAAAATCAGGGTTTACAAGAATTTAAAGAGTAATTTTTTAATATAGAAAAGTAACCATTTATGTGTTTAAAAAGTAAATTTTCATGTATTAAAAAGTAATATGTTTACGTACAGACATATATAAACCCGGTTTATACTTGTAAAAATTAAATGCTATAATTGAATTTAATAAAAAATAATTAATCAAAATTGAGATTTTCTCCACTTTTATAAATTATGCGCGGAAGACACAATACCGTATTTATAATTTCATTGTAATTACATGTAGAGATAATGGCATTCATAATTATTAAAAGTTGAAAAATATAGCACGAATATTAAGAATTATTGTTTTAATAACTAGCTTTATTATTTTTTAAAGGATAATATCATCTTATTAATTTAATAAAAAATTGTAAAATATGATACCCATAAAAGTGATATTTTTTAAAACATAAAATATATTGGAAATGATTTATATTCAATACATGTACTTAAAAAAGTATGAATATCATACTAAATAATAAGACAAATAAAATATTATTTTACAAAATGTCACTTTTAATATTTATTTTTTACAAATATTATTCAATTTTTAAAAAAATTGACATCATTATTTTCACATACAATTACATGACAATCATGCATGTAATGACAGTGCATACATTTTTAGATTTGAAGTTTATATAGCGTTATTAAATGATGAGGAGATAAATAATTTGGCAAAACCTTGTGTGTTAATTTTGTGTTAAATTGTATTCCCTTTAGTATAAAGATGTATATATTTTATTTTTTGAAAAAAAAAATAAAAAAATATTAATGAAAAGTGTATATCCTTTAGAACAAAATGATGTATCCTTATTAGTTAAAGTGTATATCATTTAAAACAAAACAATGTACTCTTACACAGTTACACATAATACTAAATTCTAATGGCGCCCGGGCGCACTCAAGCCTCACTCAATAATTAGAATATAATTTTTTTTGAAAGAAAATTCATTTTTAAGAAATGACATGGGCAAAAGCTCCTGCGCCCCCGGGGACAAGGAGAGATATTCCGTGTCCCCATGTGAACACAATTCTCCCTCTCCAATTCTATTTAAACCAATATTACTAGGGATTTAAATTGTAAAGAGGCATGAAAATTACAAAGGAACACCGAATATGATCCGTGCGCCCAAGTGCACAGAACCTCACACAATGACATGAGCACAATTTCTTTCTTTGTGGGGACTGAAAATTATGATATGAGCCAGGCATTATAGATTTTGTAAATTTGGTGGTGTATTGGTGTATTAAATAATAATAATAATATTATTATTATAGATTTTGTAAATTTGGTGGTGTATTAAATAATAATAATAATAATAATAATAAAAAACTTCATGTAGATTCTAGTTTGTGTAGTCAAGGGTGAAAATGTAATTTCAATAAAAGGATGGGACCCACTACAGTCCCAAAGCTGAGTGAAGACGAAATAACGGAGAACATTCAAATTTGTAGCGTCAGACGTGTGGTCAATCTAACGTCGTCAACCTCTTCTTCAATCCCCTGTTTCTCCACTCACTCATTATAATACCAGTTTCCTCCCACACTCAACAAAACCCTTTCTTTATAAATTCTCCACCACCCTTTCATACGGATTTTAGAACTCACCATCAATTCTTAAACTAAACTTGTGATTAATCCACCTCCTGAATTTCAGAATCTCAACTTTTTATTTGGGAGAGCACCATCAGGTAATTCCATTTTCCAGCAAGGATAATTTTTATTTTTTTTGGATTGTTTGAAGGTTAATTAGGGCAAGTTGATATGTTCTTGACTAGAAAGTTTTGCTTTCAAGGATGCAAGAAAAACGATGGAGTAGAAAATTTGAATAGTGGAGTATAGGATTAAAGTAGAAGAGAAAAACTGATCATGGTTGTCTCTGTTTTGCAGCCATATCTTACATGGAATCTCAGTATCCTGACTATGGTGTCACCACTAAGTCCTCATCGTACACCCCATTTCCCTACTCATCTTCCATGTCTGAATCCTTCGATTTTGATTCCTCCAATTGGCCTTTCTATCCCGACACCCTATTCGGATACAATGATGCCCAAATCGACACTCTTTCTTCCAACTCCTCACTCGATTACAACCACCACCATCACCACCTCCACCAATCAGGAGCCGACGACGATCGCGACGTCAGACACGCTCTGCAGGAGCTCGAGACACAGCTCATGGCTGCAGATTCCGATGAAGAGGAAGTCATCACATCCGACCTGTTTTTATCCGAGTTTCATTTCAAGAAACTCAGAATGGACAGCCCGAGTGGCCATAGTGGCCCTCCGGCTGGCCTTAAACAGCTGCTGGTCGCGTGTGCTCGAGCCTTAAACGACAACAGATTGTTCGAGTTCGAGGTTCTTGTTGAGCACGCGCGACCAGCAGTGTCTATCTCTGGAGATCCGATTCAGCGCCTCGGGGCTTACATGCTCGAGGGATTGACCGCGAGGAAAGAATCCTCCGGTAACAACATATATAGAGCCTTAACTCGCAAAGAGCCAGATAATAAGGAACTACTGTCCTACATCAACACATTGTATGAAGTGTGTCCATTTTGGAAATTCAGCTACATGGCTGCAAATGGTGCCATAGCTGATGCTTGTAAGAACGAGGATCGTATCCACATCGTAGATTTCCAAATTGCTCAGGGCAGGCAGTGGATAACTCTGTTGCAAGCTCTTGCAGGGCGACCGGGTGGGGCTCCGCGCGTCCGTTTAACGATAATAGACGATCCGGTTTCTAAGTACGCTCGAGGGGATGGTCTAGCAGCAATGGGGGAGAGATTTGCTGCCATTTCGAAGAAGTTCAACATTTCAGTTGAGTTCAATGCTGTCTTGGTTTTTGCTCCAAATGTGACACCTCAGATGCTTGATGTAAGGCCTAATGAGGCTCTAGTGGTGAACTTTCCTTTGCAACTTCACCACACTCCCGACGAGAGCGTGGATCAGTCGAACCCTAGAGACGGGCTTCTCCGGATGGTGAAGTCCCTATCTCCAAAGATTGTTACTCTAGTCGAGCAAGAAGCAAACACCAACACAGCTGCCTTCCTCCCAAGGTTCATAGAAACCATGGACTTCTACTCAGCCTTGTTCGACTCGATTGATGCTAGCACTCCAAGGGACAGCCGGGAACGGATCAACATGGAGCAGCACTGTCTGGCTCGAGACATTGTGAACGTGATCGCGTGCGAAGGGAAGGAGAGAGTGGAACGACACGAGGTTCTAGGGAAGTGGAGATCAAGATTCATGATGGCTGGTTTCGAGCAAGTTGGTCTGAGTTCATATGTGAATGCAGTGATCAGAGGGTTGCTGAAATCTTATTCAGAGCATTACACATTGGTGGAGATGGATGGAGCTACTCTGTTAGGATGGAAGGATAGGAGTTTGATCTCTGCATCTGCTTGGCAATGAACATTATCAAACTAGTGAATTAGAATACACATGTACATTTATTTATTGAGATGCTATGATTGTAGTATTATAAACTATATTCTTTGAATCTTATTTCATAAATAAATGTTTTGAGTCACTCCAGATGTTTCATTTCTTACTATGCCATTCTCGATACAATTATCAAAATTAATACTATTTGATTGACCAAAATATGCAAAATTAACTTTAATTCAGCATTGCAAAAATCATCAAATAGAGAAAGTATAAATTTTCACCATCAAGAAAGCTCCAATCACCCTTTGAACCTTAAAGAACACTCAACGCGATCAAGTGTATGATTTCTTCATGCAGGGAATTATAATATTTGCAAAATGACTGTAGGTTTCCCTACACAGCTAGCAATATATTCAAGCATTTTTTTCTAAAAAACAGTACAAACATAATCTCTTCTAATCTCTGTTTATTATCTTGCAGAATGGAAAGATTCCCAATCAGCTCTCCTGCTGCAATCACTTTTTCATTCCAAAGGTCCTGCAGATAGCATTTTAATGCAAGAAAAAGGCATTTTAGATTTGACTTTGTACATAACTGAGTGATTAACAATAAGTTGTATTTGAAGCTAGGTATGAATAAGATTTTTCTGAGGAGGTGCTTAGTTGGGGATAATGGGCGGGGTTAATGGGAATTGAGGTATATATTAATTTCCACTGTTGATGTTTGTTTGATAATGAGAATCAAAATTCCTCACTCGTTCCCTTTGATTCAATAACTACTTCCCATCCTTCAATCACTTTCAATCCCATTGTGATTGACCTTCTTAATGATACCCATTACCATTCCAATTGAAGAATTCGAACCAAGCTGCCTTAACCCCTTAATGTTATGCCTGAAGTAAGGAAAACCTCATTTTCATAATACAAACAGTCATTTCATCCTTTATGGCTCTCAAGCTTTTCATCAAGCCACAGTCTGTACACGTCTCTACTAGCTAGCTCCAGTTTCTATTATCCAGCCTTTCCTATGTTCATTAGTAAATAGTGATAATGCAAACTATAAAGACTTTGAACAAGCATTACCTTAAAAGTCTACAAACTGATCATAGTTCATATTCTGTCCATTCTTGACTTTCTCCTTCATGAATGCAGCCATATCCTGAAATTGCTGCAGTATGACCTGATGATCTGGTGCAGTTCTTCCTTTCTTTTGATCAGGGTTGTGTTGGTTGATGTATTTCTTCCCCTTAAGCTCCTTGTACCATTCAGGTATCCCATACTTCTTGAAACAGTTACTGACTTCATGACCATTGAATCCACAATGCTCACAAAGCAGCATTGCCTTATCCTCCTTTGTCAGCTTTATGAAACCCCTCCCTATTCCAGCACTCCAATTCCCATCAGAACCACCTGATTTGCCCCCATTCCCCCTTCCAAAAGTAACTGATCTGGTAGCCATATCTACAGAACTTCTCTGTCTTTCAGCAGTAAGGAGCTGGAGCATAGAGTATGCTTTATCCACAGAGGGTAAGGGATCCAGAAGCATGATTTGAAATTTCAGATTATTATAGATGCTATTAAGCCCCATCAGAAACTGTATCAACTTATCCTCCCTATTATGCTGAGCTACCACTTTTCCTGCCTCACAAGTGCAAGCAGTTACAGTGTCTAAACACTGCAATTCATGCCATAATTTGCTCAATTTATTGAAATATTCTTCCATGCTCAGACTTCCTTGAACCAAATTACTAATCTCCCTCCTAATCTTGTACCTCATAATGCCATTGTAATCCCCAAATATCTGATTCAAACTATCCCACAACTCAGAAGTTTCAGCATACACAAAGGTTTCACTAAGCTCTGTAGATAGAGTATTCAAAATCCATGACAACACAGTTAAGTCGACCTTCTTCCACAAAGCATACATTTCGTGTTTCTCATCAGGCTTTGTTAGCGTGCCATCAACAAATTGCAGTTTCGATTTGGCTCCTAAGGCTATAATCATTAACCTTTTCCAGATTAGAAAATTATTACCTCCATTGAAGTGGTGTGAAATCAGAATCAGACCTGGATGATCCTCCTCATGCAAAAAATAAGGATCATCTCCAGTGATTTCCGCAGCTGCTGGCCATAGATTGCTTCTGGTGCTCATCTTCGACGAATGTTAAGCAAGCATTAGGTATGCAGATTTAGAATGAAGGGTGAATCTGTGGAGTGTAATCATGGAGAAGGATGAACCTCCATTCAATATATTTCTATGCAGAGTACAATGTTATTATTGGCCCCTGGGAGAGAATCTGTCTAACGAACTCGAAAAAAGAAGATCGAATGAATAGATGCCACGTGTGCATGTCACGCGGGAAGCATGCTGGGCTGTGATCTGATGCTCCATGGTGCATGGTTGCGATTATGGACGCGCGTGGTTTTGTATAACAGCAAGTCCAAATGGATCACCTATTCTATTTTATTATTCCATCTTATATTCTGAGAAAAAAAATTTTCTGAGTATTTATTAATAACATGACACAGCTAGATGTGATAATTTAATTGTCATTTAATAGAATAGAGTATTTTTATTATAAAACATGTTGTAAAACATTTGAACGGAATACAAAATGGAATAGGAGAACAAACTGATTAGAAGAATTATTGTTTTACTTTGTTATATATAGATCAGTTACATGTCAAAGTAGGAATATAATTCCGATTTTGCAATAATTGCAAATTCAGTTGTAAAAAACTAAATTATGCCCCTATTATATTATTAACAATAATACAAATGCACAATTAATTATGAAAAAATGAAAAAGATAACTATATAAAAAATTATAAATAAATAAATAATAAAAAAATTATCTTTATAAATTTTAAGGCCGTGAATTATGATTAATGAGTACATGTACAAGCATACTTATATAAAATAAAAATGAGAAAATTTGGCTCATTAAGAGGAAAGAAGGAAATTAAAATTGCTTTATTTGCTTTATTTAGGTGTATAATAGTCTATTTACTAAGAGAAAAACAAAATACACGATATTATTCTATTATTCATGAAATAATAGTATTACATGAAAAATATTATTTCTTAAATTCTTGCATCTTAATTTATTAATTACTCTCCAATAAATGAAAACTTATTTTTAAGAGAAATAGACTACTCATGCTCTATTGAATAAAAAATTTTACTCTTCAAATTTTGATATATTGATGATATATTTTATATTCTTATTAACATAAATAATGTATTTCATTCTAGTAATTATGTTTATATTATGATTTATTTTTGTAATTATAATTATAATGTTAGTACCAATTATAAGTTATTATTAAATTATTTTATTCATTGTTAATAAATTAAAATTTTCTTTACGAATTTTTTGAAATTATAATGTAATTTTAACAATTAATTCATTATTAAATTATTTTCTTCATTATTAATAATTTTGAATTAATATTATTAAATTTTACTTTACAAATTTTTTGAAACTATAATGTAGTTTTAACAATTAATTCATTATTAAATTATTTTCTTCATTATTAATAATTTTAAATTAATATTATTGGTCCTAACATTTTAATAATTTTAAATGTGTATGTGTAATCAATGGGTATTGATAAACGGGTTTGGGACGGGTATGAGTATCATAATATATTTTTATAATGAAACGGGTACGAATATGAGTAGTCTAGATTTAAATGTATACGAGTACTTAATATTAATTTAATATTAAATTATTTTCTTGATTATTAATAATTTTGAATTTATATTATTGATCCTAACATCTTAATAATTATAAATGAGTATGCGTAATCAACGAATTTATGATTGGGATATGTATGAGTATCATAATATATTTTTTTAATGAAACGGGTACGACTATGAGTAGTTTATATTTAAATGAATATGAGTACATACAGATACCCTTATAGTGAATATTCTACCCTTTATAATCTACCGATTGTACATTAAAATATTATATCTCTCAAACAATACCCCTATACCGATTTTCCACAAGTTAATATTTTTCTATAAACACTGTCTCACAAGAGACTAGTCAAAATAAATAAAAAATAGTATCAAATGGGTATGAGTAATTTATAAGTATTGATAAAAGACGTTGAGATGGATACGAATATTGTAATGAATTTTTAAAATATTAATATATAAATAATATTTATTTATACACGGGTACGAGTATTACGAAATAAGCAATTATCTAACATAATTAATAAACATAATTATTTATTATGTTAAATATATATATATATATATATATATATATATATATATATATATATATATATATATATATATATATATATATATATATATATTATAAAAACGCTCAGTCGATATTGAAGCCACTAATGTTAAAAGTAGGAGCTGATAGACATCGATTTTTAGTCATAAGCATATAACTAATATAGAGTCGCACATAAAATCGTGCATAGCGACACACATATTTTAGAAAATAAAGCATGCATTAGTCGCACATAAAATCGCGTGTAGGGTTGCATGGAAAATTTTGTGTATGAAATTGCAGGTATAATTTATATATTAAAAAATATTTTATATATTTAATCATAAATTGTAAATTTTTCTATCATATTTTTGTAATAGAATTATATTATTTTATTTTATATTTAATTAGTAATACTACAAGTTGATTTAAAATATTAATTTTAATAAAAAAATACTTTAAAAAAATAGTATCAAATGGGTATAAGTAAATAAAAGACTTTGGTACAGATACGAATATTGTAATGAATTTTTGAAATATTAATTTTTAAATGATATTTATTATACACGGGTACGAATATTACGAAATAAACAAGTATCTAACATAATTAATAAATAAAATTATTTATTATATTCAAAAAAATATAATTATTTTATAAAAACGCTCAATATTTACAATTACTTTCTTTCGTTATATATTTAAAATACACATTTTTTTAATCTTCTTACGGCTAAAAAGGAACATCTTAGCATGGATTGAAGGATTATTTTATATAAAAATTTCAATTCAGATAAATTTTATGTGAAGATATACTTATTTTATAAAAACGCGTGACCGTGCAACGCATGGAAAAGGTATAACTAAACGTGTATACTTATAATTATACATGCTACATTAACGGAATAAGTATACTTTTATTAAGTGGTTTAGGGCATAATGTCCCCCGAAAATTTAATATTTATCGGCGGGATTTAGAGTTCATACCAAGGTTGAAATCAAAATTTAAGTTAAGATATACTTATTTTATAAAACCGTGTGATTGTACAATGCTTTGAGTTTAAATAACATCATAACGCCTTTGTCCCGTGCAACACACGGGTTCAACTGTTAGTAGGATGTACAGTGAATTGGATTTATAAGAAACTAAACAAAAATTACAAATTTTAACCCAATATACATATTAAACCCGAAATACAAAATAATCCATAAACTATGAAAAAAAAAAGAAAAAAAAAAGAAAGAAAGAGAGATTCTATTGAATAATTTGTCAATTATAAAACATTAAACCAGCAAACAGCATAGTACATCCCTAATTCAGCGCATGATGAATCATTATTGAATACACACCTTTTAAATAAACAGCATAACACATATTTATGAGTGTTGTTAAATACAAACCCTTTTTATTGAATACACACCTTTTATTAAATGTACACTCCCATTAAATTTTTTATTTTTTATTTTTATTAAATACACACCCCTTAAACCCCATTCTACCCTTTTAAAACAAAAAATTAAAACCAAATACACACCCAGCAACGACTCCTCTGTGTCTATGTGAGCTTGAGTAGTACCTACCTTAGCCTACAGCAACCAACACTACGAAGAATACCAAAACCAATACAGAAAGGACCAAGACCACGATAGAATCACAAAGAATAACAGCAGACAAAAATCAATGGTAGTATCATGTCCAATAATGAAAAATTCACAGCAAAGCACATAAAAAAAAAAAAAGACAACTAATCAACACTCATAGCATATATTGGGATCCGAAGGCTTTAGCCTCATCCGGCGACCCGTAACCCCCCTGGACTACGAAGGTGAACACATCACGTTCTTCTTCTTTAATCTTTTGCTCATTCTTTCAATTATTTCCCTACATTTATGCATGGATTAGTGGAGATTAGTAGTGTCGATGCTGAGATAGCAGCTTTTTCTTGTTTATGATTATGAGGTTTGGTTTCTTATTTTTTAATTTTAAATTTTTACTGGTTGTATCGACCAGATCGAGTTTGGAAGTGTGTTCATGTATTTTTATTTTTTAAAAAAATAAAATAAATACTAATTTAGAATTTTATCAATGGTTTCTTGATGTATATACTTGAGATAATTAAGCTGGTAGGCACGATGTTTGAAGTTTCTGAATTCTAATAATATGAGAGATGCATGAATTGTGCTACAGAACTTATAAAACTTGAACTGAACTTTTAAATTCTAATTGTAATTGAGTAGGGTTTATTTCTTGAATTAGAAGCTTGGACTGGCCGGAGTAAGGACAGAAATGATGGCCAAGGCGGTGGCGGCGGTTCATTTTAACTTTTAAGCAGCAACAATGGAAAATAGGTAAGGCCGTAAGGGACCAGGGTGTGTACTTAAGGGTAAATTAGATATTTTAAAAATATATATTGTAAAATTATAATAATTAGTTTATTTGAAAAAGATTAATACTCACATAACATATAGTGGAAGGCAAGTAATTATGTGGAATTCCGTTTTATCAAATGAGATCGTATTATTTTAGTCATGATAATAATTACTCCTTTAAACTTTAATTAAATTATTGTTACCTTTCGAAATTAATTATAATTAACAGTTAATCAAATCCGGTTCCAGATAGTGAAATCCAAAGTAATCCTTGAAATAGGTTTACTAATACTCAGCGTTGATTATTATAAAGAAAGAAATTAGGCAAAAGAGGATTATTAAATGCATTTGACGGCAATCACGATTACAGATCTCAAAACGCGGAATTTACATATTAGTAAAAAATACGCGCTCTCTTTATTCAACTCCCCACCCAACCTGCATATATATATATATACCCCTTTCTTCATCCCCAATTACTCAAATTCATCAATTCTGCAATAATTTAGCAACCAATCGCGCTCAATCGGAAGCCATAAACATGGAGATTTTGGAGAAAGCGAAGAATTACGTCTCCGAGAAGGTCTCCAACATGCCGATGCCGGAGGCCACCATTTCCGACGTCGATTTCAAGGGCTTAGGTTTCGACGGAATCACCTTGCTCGCCAAGGTCTCCGTTTCCAATCCGTACGCCGTTCCGATTCCAATCGGAGAGATCTGTTACAAGGTGAAGTGCGCCGAGCGGCAGGTCGCATCCGGATCCATTCCGGATCCTGGATCCCTCAAATCGAAGGATAGCACGCTGCTCGAGGTGACGGTGAAGGTGCCGCACAGCGCTTTGATGAACGTCGTCCGAGATATCGGCGGCGATTGGGACGTCGATTATTTATTGGAATTAGGGCTGATTATTGATCTTCCGGTGGTCGGGAATATCACCATTCCGTTGTCGTATAAAGGTGAGATGAAGCTGCCTACGTTTTCTGACTTTTTTGGTGGAAAATCGGCCGAAGTTGAAGAAGTTAAAAAAGTTGAATCGTAAATCAGTTAATAAGAACACAATAAACTCTTTTCAGTTTTCTTTTCATGGATTTGTTGTATCAATGGAGAATATTGCATTAATAATTAAATCGATTTCCTTTTTTTTTTTTTTTTTTGGTTTAGCTTTGTTTAATTTTTAATTAATTGCTAATTAGTGATTATGATAATGATAATGAACGTTAATGAAAATCTACTTGTTATCTTGCAACTATATTCTCTACTTATATTTCAATTTGTAATTGTACCAATATATTCTTACTATTTATACTTTATTTATCATTAATCTATACTCTACGGCATATTTGACGCATATTCTTGCTCATAGGGCATATTTGCCATCCTTGTCGTAATATCATTTTACTACTTAATGTATACTTATAGGGCATATTTGCATGTCTCGATATTATAATATACTATCAACATACACAATTTCCTTTTATTATTTTTATGTTTTCTTTTAAATGTATGGTCCCTTTCTTTTACACTATTTAAGTTTTTATTTATTAATATTTTTTATTAAATTCTTTTTCCTTCTTCACTTATTTCTTGCCCCCAACATGACTTATTTCTTCTATTTAAAACATCTAACTTTCAAATTAATTGATATTTTTTATTGTAATTCATTTACACTTTATGTAATATTTTATTAAATATTATAAAATGAATGTTATATATATTTAAATTATTATTACTATTTTAGTTCATTTTCTTTTTATCCATAAAATAAAGTGAAACGAATTGAAGAGGGGGAAGGGATTATAGGAAATGGAAAGGAAGTATATGTAGATAATGGAATAATATTGGTGGCAACCAGTGTGTACCACGGTGTAATCAGTAATTAACAATAAACAAATTACACAAGCTGTACACATTCATTAACATATTTACACAACATTTTTTAACTCTATAAACACTAAAAATCTAAGAGAGGCCTGGCAGTAGCCAAAAGTGAGTGGAAAGCCATTCAAAACACGAAGGCGGCTGTTGGGGAGAACCCTGTCATTAACTCTGAAAGTGGAGTACTCCTCCTGTAAATTCAACAACAACATACATCACTATAAGCAATATATATATATATATATATATATATATATATATATATATATATATATATATATATATATATATATATATATTATTATTATTATTCTTATTTGGAAAGATGCATTGCCATTGATTTAAGACATTCATAGTAACACTTTAGGAGGAAGTGAAAGTAAACCAAAATAAACAACCACTTTTACTTTCTCTATTTCTATTCTATATGATGATAACTACAATTTAGAAAAAGAAAATAATTTCATACTATAACAGAAGACCAGATTGGTTCAGAGTATATGAAAGAAGACAGGGGATTCCATGAAAGGATTCCACAAAGATAATTTATGTGAATATATTAGAAAATTATAAATTGGTGGGCCATATGGAATCTTAGAATGGTTATATTGGAGTATCTCAGCTGATCCAGAGCTAATATGCAGCTTTGTTCTTAAAACACAAGTGTTATATATTTTTAATTTTAATTAGTATGTGTATCATTTAAAATAATAATTCCAAAAAAATTATTTCTCCTAAAGTAACACTTATTAATTCACGGGTGTGATGTCAATTCCATTGTTTTCTTTTTTTGGTGAAATGGTCCCTGAGAAATCATTGGCTATACTCAGACTAAACCAAGATTTTTCTCATGATCAATCAAAGGGCCAGAGTTAATTCATACAATCATAAAAAATCGAGTTAAAATGTTTTTGATTACAAAAATACTCCTGAATTTGTTTCTCAAAATTTCGCCTGATATTAGGTTTATACCAATTCAATTTTCAGATTTTAAATAAATAATGAAATGTCATTCGAATTTACGGATACGGATTACTTAACTGTTTGATGATTTAAGTGGTTATCCTCACAAACAATGTGGAATAAAATTCGAAAACTAAAATTAGCAGAAAAACTAGAATCAAACTCATCTAAAATTGTTATTCCTTTTCAAAAAATTCATCTAAATGGTTAAATTATAGGATAATTAGATGCAGAAATTATATTTACCGTGTATCTTCGTGATCCAATGATCGCCTCCGATCTCTTCTCGATATGGAGGCAAACTTCCTCTGGAGGCTCCGCCGCCACCGAGGCGCCGGCCGATCAACATTTTTAACCTTCTCTACCGTCAACTCATCTTCCGAAATCGACGAGAGCGAAGGCCGCCATTCTCGGCCGCCGCCGTGCCTGAGCCTCCCATGCTTCCGCACTATTCGTCGGCGGGGCTCCTGTACCACAAACAATTTAGTTTCCTCCGCAGGGCGGTGGGGCTCCGGCGCGCCTGACGTACAAGACGTGACGAATTCCAAGAGGAACTTCATGGTTGATCGCACACGCAGAGGAACACGAAGAAGGAGAGAATCGATTAAGCAAGATCTCAAAATGGCTGCGACGCCATTGAAAGATGAGCTAGATGACGAAGGTGATTTTCGCCATGAAGGTGCAGAAGATTGTTCTATTCTCTCTCTCCTCCGGTGTGTGTGCGTGTGTGTGAGGAATCATGCGTTGTGTGTGGTGGTTTGGGATCAAAGCGCTGGTATTAATAGATTGATGGAGGGTTTTGTCATTATCATGGCTTGGGCGATTAATGCGCTACATGATCGATGCCACGTAATTACCATCATGCTCCTCGTTTCTGATGCTACCCCCTCGCATCATTTGCAGTTAACCCCAAATGGGATACATGTTATATTCTATGTTTCATCTCCTATTCCACCTATTATAATTTTGCCACGTGTCGTAATTAATGCCCAAATTTTCATCACATGCCCCAAGGGTTTACTGATCATTAACTAGGGTATAATTTTTTAATAGGAAATAAGTTATGAAATAGGGAGTGAAATAACATAGTGGAATAGGGGATTTGGGTTGAGTTAACCCGGGGTGTAAAGGACTATTATCAGCCTGTTTCTATTTTAAGAAAAATATGAAATTGAAATAGACAAATGATATCACAAATGAGTTTTTTAATACTATGATAAAGAGTGATAATATTTCATTAAAAGTGAACATTTGTTTGAATTTACTTTAGTAGATGGACAATTACGTGCTCTTCCAAATGTGTTTTAAGTTTTTTTTATTCTAATTTATTGATTATTCCCTCCGTCCCGGTCAAAGTGTGTTATTTGTTTTTTGCACGTAGATTAAAAAGTATTATTATTTTATGTAAAGTGGGTAGGTGTATTAGAGAGATGTGATAGGTAGTGTTGGGCCATTGGTGGGCCCTTTTTACTAAAAGAGGAAAATTGTGCAATTTGGACGGGACGCCCAATATAGTAAAATTGTGCTATTTGGGCGGGACAGAGGGAGTACGTTTTAATTTATTAAAGAATATTTTTTAGGGATATGCACTTAGTGTTGTTAAACGAGTTGAGGGAGCTTAAGTAGTGTATACTCGAGCTCGACTCGATTTGATAATAAGTTTACGAGTGAGTTTGAGTTTGTCACGTCCCAATTTTCAATAAAAAGAAGAGAGATTTCTTTCGAAAATGTTAAGCATGAACCATACAATAAAATTAATAAAAATATCATAAACAATAAAAATTATACTCCCTCCGTCCCGGAGAAGTTCGTATAATTTTTTTTTAGCACGGAGATTAAGGAGTAAAATAATTTAATGTAAAGTGGAGTAAAGTGAAGTGAGAGAAATAATATTAATGTGTAGTGGGTAGTTGTATTAGAGGTGATATGTGGGGCCCATGAGAATATATTAATTGTTTTTGTGTGGGTCCCATGTATTAAAAAGGAAATGTGTCAACTTTAGTTGGACAAACTAAAAAGGAAAGTGTGTCAACTTCTATGGGATGGAGGGAGTACAAAAGTAGTATATCATTATAAATTATATAAAAAGATTTTCGCGTAGCGCATTAATATAAAAAACTTTCACGCAACACATCCGCCCTCGGTATGCCGAGGCAACCTCAACCTGAAAAGAGTTTGGAGTGGAAGGGATGAGCGAACCATAACTCAGTGGAAAATAATATTCACCAATTATTAAATACGCACACGCAAGAGACGAGATACTCACATACTTGAACATCTCATGAAAAACATAATTTTTTGGAATATCTTATCGGTTCCACTTGACATTAAATTTGGTAAGACATCGCGACTCATTACCCGTGAACATATCATAATCAATTCATGCATATTCATATAACATAACTTACAAGCAGTATAAATAAATGATAAATAAATTTCCCACCTTGGAAAGTGTATTGAACATTAAAATAGTTTGTGCTATCATCGAAACTCTTTCACTATCTTCAATTCTCACTTCAATCACCCTCCACCATTTGATATAACTTGTTTTGTAAGTTTAATGAAATGAGATTGGTTTATATATATAGAACCTTTACTTGGAGACCAAGTTAGCACTTTATCCAATTTATTTTATTTGTAAAACTTGGAGGCCACTCTTATTTATCCATAAAAAATGCATACGACATGCTAAGTTTTAGAGCCCAACCTCTATTAATTTTATTATTATTAATATATATATATATATATATATATATATATATATATATATATATATATATATATATATATATATATATATAGAGGAATAATACTTAATCATTAATACATTAAAAATATAATAATATAGTTTTATTTAAAAGTAAAATTTACGAAAATATAAATTAGAAAATATTGTGGTGTTACAGAGTTCGATTCGAAAATTATTCAGCTGAGGTCAAGCTCGAGTTCGACTCGACTCATTAAGCAAAACGAGTCGAGCTTTCACGCCTTAACGAGCTTTCGAGCCTTATCGAGCTGAACTGAGGTTGACTCGATAATGTAACGAGTATTTAGACGAGCTCGAACTCGAGCTTGAGTTATCACGAATTAAGCCAAACTCAAGCTTTATTAAATCGAGCCGAGCTATTGGGCGGCTCGTTTCTTGTCACAGCTCTATGCACTATTACTCTTTGAATGAGAATTTTTTTTAATTCTGATATATTGTGATTTTTTATACTCCATTAATTTTTAGATGAATAATATTTTTCAATTAGAAGAGCAATAGTTCATCTCTCTAAAGAATAATTTTTCAAGCACTTCCTCTGTCCCACAATAATCGTTACACATTTCTATTTTAGGCATAGTTACGTTTCTCTTTTTGATAAATGAGACTCATACAAAACAATTAATCGTTATGGGTCTACACACCATACTAATACAACTACTCACTTTGCATTAAAATATTGTTTCTCTTACCTCACTACACATTAAAATATTATGATGCTCCTTAACCCCGTGGAATAATTAAACTTGCAAACATAACTATTACTGGAGACAGAGTGAGTAATCAATTTTACAAAAATAAGGTGCATGTGTGAATCGAGTTTACGAAAACTCCATCTTAATAAAAAATGATAGATGAGAAAATGATAATAGTTCAGTGAAATATTTCATAAATAATACTACAAAAAATAATAGTATCTTTAATAAAAAATTAAAAATAAAAAAAATATAAATTAATTTTGTCATAAAACGTATGATACAAATGTTAGCTCATTAAAAATTTTAAAGGTCTCAAGTTGTCTTACGTTCAAAATTCGCGGATGCGGTAAACCAAAATATGTTTATCAATAAATGTAATTTTTTTTTATATTTAATTGTATAACATGTAATTTTTTTATATTTAATTATATTATTAATTTTCATAAAAAATTAACAGTATTTCTATTTTTTTTAAATCGCTAAAAATTCATTAACAAACTATACGTTTACTTTTTATTATTTGCTAGTGTATGTATTTTTATTAATAAATATATATGAATGGAATGTATTCACACATAATATTTTGCCTTCGTAAATATTCTCCATTTCTTCGGCTTTACGCTTAATGTTTCACAATGTTTACTAAAGTTATATTTGTAATACTACGTAAATTGAAAAGTAAACTATACCTTGATATTATTGAGTTCAGTTGATTTTTTTGTTTGTTTGCTTTTTTTTTCTTTTTCTTTTATGATTAAGGTTTATATCTTTGATGTCATCTTTGTTGTGTAATTTCATCAATAGTTAAATTTTAGTGAAAACTCGTGTAACAGCATTTTAAAGAATTGGTTTTTTAAACAATGAGAAATAATAGGATTCTATGGAACTGGGGAAGTATGGTAGTTGCTTGGGATTAATCCAAATGGATTATAATCGTTTTAAAAAATATACTTTCTCAGATATTTATTTTGCTACTTTGGTCGTCTACTTTAAAGGTTCTTTTTTTTTTTGTAAAAGGTCCTACACATATCTCATCATTCATCACTAATACAATTACTCACTTTATATAAAATACTCTCTTTAATTTACGTACAAAAAACAAACGATTATGTTATCCATGAATAGAGGTAGTAGTTAGGTCAGACAAGAGGGCGAAAAAGGGTAAGGATAACGGTAGATGATCATCCTTGAAGCTGACTGCGGAAAACTGTAGCATGCAGTCCATTCGCGGCAACAATTATGGATATTTTTCACCTTTTAATCATACATTGAATCTCTTATTGCATGATATTTTATGCATACGGCAATATAATATTGTGATAAGACATTGACAATACGACGAACAAATTTAACAGAATAAAATATATTTAATTGGAGGAAGCTTTTGCAATGTGATATAAAATTTCCAAACACCAACGCATCCACCTCTGATTTGGAAATCGAATAAAATTATCACTCTAATAAAATTATATTAATATGATTCTTTTAAAAAAATAATCAGTTGGATGAATAAGTGTTATTTGTGAAAAATTATGCACGGGAATTTGTTTAAATATCCTGAAAGAAAACTGTGACACACGTGTTCATTATCAGGGTGGATAAACATTATAGTGTGGATATCATCTGTGATAATGGAGTGTTACATCGATCTAAGATATTCCCAGCTGGTCATAATTATTACAATCGCCAATGCCTTAGTTTCACATTTTTTTTAATCTATTAGTTTCACATTTTTTTTAATCTATTGTTTAATGTATTACACATTACATTTCCACATGTATTGTAATATTATCATTTTACCTCCATCAACCCTATAAAAATACGTGCAAACTTATGTAAGATTTTATCACGAAACTATTTTATATTATTTTTTAATTAGTTATAATTTAGAGTGAGCTTCTTGTGCCCTCGAAGACACTGTGTTCCTTTGAAATTTAAACCCCTAGTAATACATAAATTTAAATAGAATATGAAGGAGGAGAGTTGTATTCCCATGGGGATACGGTGTGTCCCGGAGAGAAGTAACGTTTGTCTAGTATAATTTATTTATATATATATATATATATATAAATACTCTTACTATGCATTAAAATAATGATTTGAAATAGGAGACACTAAGTTATGCTTTTTTATGCGTGAATTCTTGATTTTAGATGATCTATAAATATTTTATGCATATAATTAACCAACCCAACCTAAATACTAAAATAAATAAAAGAAGGAAAAATGTTAGTTCTTCCACCAACTTCGCAGATACATCTAATATTAGATGCTAATTAATCCTATTTTAAATCTATTTATTATAATTAAGTCAATGTAAATGAATATCCTCGTGTGAACAAGATAGAAGTTGTTCTCAAACAAATTTATTGCTTTTTAGCAACGTGTGGAAACTGAAAGGGAAAGCGGCAACTAGATTACATTAGTATAAGCTCTCTCTTTTTTCTTTCCTCTCTTTTTTTCTTATTTAATTTCATAATTAAATTCCACAATACTTTGTGGAACCATTTTCTCCTTGTGCTTTACTTTTAACAAAATTACTCATTATAGTATATAAAAAATATTTTTTAAAATAATGAATTAGTATATGTCTATTCGAAAATATTACTTAGCAAATTTCAGTATGCTGTGATTTTTTTTATTCTTATTGAAATTGATATTTAATTTTATTCAAAAATAATATTTCAATTTATACTTTAAAGAATAAATTTTCATAATATACAACAAAAAAAAATAATTTTGTAAAATTATAATCTATCGATGAGACATGCTCAAAATATAAAAATAATCAAAATAGAAGGTATGTAACATTCATTATTATGTCACATTTAGATTTTTATTCACAAAATATATACTCCCTCATCCGTTCATTCGAAAGATGATCTTTTACTTTTGTGTACGTTAATTAAGAAGTATTATTATTCAATGTATAGTGATTAATTGTATTAATGGAAGTGTGCCCATATTTTAATTGTATTAGAGAGTGTGTGTAGGTCACATGTGTGTAAAAAAATAAATAATCATCTTTGGGACGGACAATCAGAATGGATAAAAGACATTTTTTCGAGCGAACGGAAGCAGTATATCCATCATTTTAAATTTACAATTTAGATTTTTTTTATTTATTAATTTTATATTGCAGCCCGACAATGAAGTGATTAGGTTGATATATACTAGCAAAGCTATAGATTGAGGTTCATGTCATTAGGGACGAATTCAACTCATTTAACCAAAAACCATTAGCATCAACTCATTTAACCAAAAACCATTAGCATCAACTCACCGTATCCAACCACAAAACCATTAAATTTACCATACACATTTTTATTTTAACATTTGGAGAAGTTACTCCTACATTAAAAATTCTTATTTTTTTAATTTTTGGAGTCGATATATAAGATTTTTTTTTTAACACACATGAAAATACTAATACAATTATACACTAATAATATTTAATTCAAATATAAAAAGTAAATAAGTCTCTTTGAAACAGACAAGGGAGTATCATTTTTCATTATTGATACAACCACTTTTTTCTTCGCACTATAAATTGTTCATAAAAAAATTTAATTCAAGATTATCACTTTCCAATTCTACTTTTTATTAAAATATTAACATTTCATATCTATCTCATGAAAACTTAATCTTGAGATATTCTCACACAATAGTTTGCCTTTTATTTTATTTTATTTTTCTTCTTCTTCTAGAGTTTAATTATTTTTGCAGACATACATATACACTAAATCCTAAAACGATAATGTAAGAAGTTGGCCCCTTACAAGCACAAGTTAAACAGTGAGCTCTCTCTATAAGTCACTTGAGGCACATCCTGTGATTTACCTCCTCCACCAAACCCAGAGCAGGGGCGGTTGGGCCACTAATGATGGGGTACACCATTTTGATAATGCAAGAAAGCCAGACAAAAATTGTGGAGAAACGCAGACGCATATTTGCCCATCTTCCAACTTCCAAGTGCATCATAATTGAATGCAATGAAGCATGAATACGACATTCTATATTCATTCAATGAAATATCACCCCCAGGGCATAGCTCAAGTGGTAGAGGAGAGGGTGGAAATGTCTTCCAACTAAGCTTGGTTGCTGCAGGGTGTGGGTTTGAATCATGCCTTTGGCATGAATTTGGCCCCTTGTAAGCACAAGTTAAACAGTGAGCCCTCTCTATAAATCACTTGAGGCACATCTTGCGATTTACCTCCTCCACCAATCCCCAAGGCAGGGCGGTGGGGCCCCTAATGGTGGGGTACACCATTTTTTCAATAAAATATTCTTTTGTCAAGTAGCATTCCGAGATGAGCAGCATTTGTTAATTACTTGTACGAAATGGCAAGTTCTCCTCAGTGATTGGCCTGTTTCTTCAGACACTTTGCCACGTGTAATATCCTGACAAGGGTCTCTTGCCACAAACTCACTGGAACTAAGATGCTGACTGCCTAATGCTGAAGGATTACTTGTTACAACATTCACCACATGCATTTATTTCTACATCTTCTTGGTGGTCCTGCACACTAAGATACTAATGCCATCAGCTCATTGCTTATTCGAGAAGCTCCAGTCGAAGGCGATCGAGCCAAGGTGGGCCAGTATGGTGACCGGGTTACATCAAGATCAAAGCACACCCTCGACACCTAGATTGGTCGAGGAGATGTTAAGGTGGTGTCTGGTGATCCAACCTACTTGTCGAACGAGTCTAGGTAGGTTAAAGCACACGATCAACTACTTGATTACAACACTTTGATCAAGAATAGATGAACAACAGGCCATTAGCCCTTGAACAAACAAAATTTTTGTAGATAGAACAACGACTTTAGCAACATTAAAATAGTAACTCTAATAGATTCCTCTGTTCGAAAATAGTGTTTCATCCCCATATCGCAAAAATATTACAAGAACAAAACAACGGGTGCACATGGGGTGGGGGGGGGGGGGGGGGTATAGTGGCGTTCTGCAGATGAGCAGAACAAGTTTCACACTTTTTTCAAGCAACAGCCAGATGAATCTAGGTGTCGAAACCAAATTACGCGGGAGCTACAGGATGACGAAAAGGATAACTTATACTATGACAGTTTGAATCGAGCTAGGAACATCAATCAACACCTTGTATCATTACTCTTTGGTTGGTTTGATAAAATGGCATTGTCTAATAAAACTGGCTCTTGCTTTCTGCAACACTCACCATTGGCCCTGGCGCGGTGCATTGTTCAGAGGGGGTGAAGGAGCTCTTGGTCTTGCATATTCCGCAAAAATAACCCAACCGTCCAAAAACTACAACACAAATGTGTAATGAAAAGATTAATACGCACCACACTTCGAAGAAATATGACAAGATACTTGGATGCAAAGCACTAACCAATTATACCAGTCACAAAAGCAACTGTAACAGAAGGTACCATAAGACAGAAAAATGTTCACTATATTGTCAAATAGCGACAAAATATGCATGCCTACATCGTTCATTCAATCATCATCTTAGAGAAATTAAAAGAAGACTGAGCAAATTAAGAATAGATGATAAAAAACAACCCATTGCAATCCCTAATTGTAAATAATAGACATATTGACATTCCAAAAGATAGGCTGGTTTGGCTTGCAATTCCTAGTAGTAAATAATTGACATCCAAGAGTCAATCTATCTTCTTTCTTTATTCAGAGAATAATGGAACTATATCCCTCTATTTTATGGGGGTGCAAAGTATTTCACAATTTAAAAATGAAAGGTCAACCAATAAGGATTATAATCATTTCCTTAAAAGAAGGTATATGTCAATCCATTTACATCATATTACATTCTTATAAGAATAGTGTTATATTTCTGAATGACTATTCAAAATTAAAAATCATACAAAGTGAATTTAAAATAAAGCTAGTGATTACCGGTTAATGGGTTCTTTCATGTTACTAAGGATTTTTTAATTGGTTTATCATTAGAGAATTATCTTATATTACTTAAAAATAAGAGAGCAAATGTGTGGTGCAGTCTGCTCAATCATCATCCAGCTGCCAGTGGTGTTAAAGTATAAATTATTTCATATTACTCATGAATTCCTACTTATTTGTTTGGGGGGGGGGGGGGGGGGGGGGGGGCAAAAAAGTAATACACGCAATTTTTATAACCATTCCTGGGCCATATCTCTGAAATAAGGTTTAACATCTGTCTTATGCCTAAAAGGGAACTCCTAAAATTGAGTAGCTGTATACGGAAATTGGTGACAGAATATCTCTCTGTAGAATTAAGTTAAAATGTGATACTTAATTTTCATTGCAAGCCAGCCAGAAACCCTTTCTGCCACTTATATTATCTTATCAAACAATATAAAAAGTTGGAAACAATCAATCTTGAAAATTCACCTGGCCATCCATGCCCTTTATCCCTGCTTCAGCTTCTTGAAGTGATGCATATTGAACAAAACCAAAACCCTTTGAGTACCCAGAAACACGATCAGTCACCACTTTAGCTGCATGAAGATGTGAAAAACAGACATTTCTAAGGGGTTTTCCAGTATCATACCACAAAATTCTCATTACAGAACAGAAAAAGTACATACCATGGACTACTTGACCAAACTTAGCAAAGGCTTCACGAAGGCCTTCATTTGTCGTACGTTTGCTAAGTCCTGAAAAACAGAAATCAGGAAAAAAGTTCAATAAGTGCACCCACTTGATAACCACCATAAAGAACAAGATGAAACTATCAGAATCACAAAAAATCAGTCAGAAAATTGAGAATGTGAAAAGAGACGAGCATCAAAACAATATAGACTAATAAATCTGCTATGTTGCTAGGAATCAGGTATCCAAAAAGGGTTAAAAAAACCGGGATTTCAGACTTTTCATTTCCTAAAGTTTGAAATTTAGAATAAGTGAACTCAACTAAAAAATCCAAACTTAAGATAGAAGTGCAGGGACAGCACATTAGGCGCATATAATATAATATAATATAACTATTCAATTGGTAAACATTATTTATTAAGAAATTGTGTAAATATTACCATACACACATTCTCTAAGTTATCCAGCATCAAAGTACCCAATATTTTAAACTCAATGTATAACCATAAGCTGACCCCCCTAAAAATGAAGATACTTAAGAGTTAAGACATTAGAAAAACACAAGCCCACCCACTTATAACACAATGGAACCCCCATCCGTCTAATCTCGACAACTTCCTCTCCACCAGCCACTCTTTTTATTCTATATACAGGTTCAGGTGACCACTCGTCCTCTTTATAACTTTGCCCACTTTCACGTGAAAGATACAGTTCCCCACCTGTGTAATACTGAAAACATGGCAATTGGGTACTCAGATATCTGAGACTTGAGAGTCTAAACATCATCTTTACATGAGCCAACATGCTAATAGCAGCTCTCACAAAAAGTAAACTATAAAACCAATTGTCAATTCATCCATTTAGAGGAGGAAGGCCACAATGTGGAGATTACAGAAGCAAATTAAATCCACAAGTTAAAATCTTGCAAAGAACAAACCTAAATAGTTCTAGTTGAAACAGACAGTTCATTACACTTCTCCAGCAAATAGAATCTAGCATCTGTGTAGGCTAACATATTAAAACTCAAAATAATGTACTATCAAAGTAAAACTCAAAATATAACAAGAAGCACAGGGGAGAGAAAACAACTACAAAAAGTACGGACCAACTCATGATATCATTTTATTGAAGCTAACACCAATACGTGCAGCAGAATCTACATTTCAGCACAAAAGTAAGAATGCATCAACAGAAAAATCGCTTGAGAGTGATAAGCATGATAAACACCACGAAGATGTTAGTTCACCATCCTCAGCGACACACTAGGTTGCATCTCGAATGAAAGATTTCATAAAAATGATTGGGCTTATTTCTTATACCCATAGTTTGGAGTATTTTTCAGTATTCAGCATAACAGTTAGACAAAAAATCTAAGAATTCAAAATCTCTAATAAACCTAGTATCCAATCAGGTAAAAATGGATATTTAAGCAATTGAAATATGAATTTATAAATCCTGAACAAACCAAGGTCATACATATATATTGAAAATTTTCCTTGTTAGGACAAGTAAGTGTAATTAATAAAACATTCATCAAGTTATATAACAGACATGTCAAATATTCTTAATCTGCAAATCAGAATCACAGACAAATAGTTGATACCGGAAGAACACCCCAACCACATCCAAAGCCCTCTAAATGGTGCTCACAGCCCTAGCCTTCGTCCCCACAAGTTTGCATATTGGAGGGAGTATAAAAACTTGATAAATAAACTTCAAAAGAGTGCATAAATGATAAAACAATACTTATAAAGCAGATAACTAGCCAATCATAAACTACATGAAAAAAAAAATGACAGAGAATAAATAAACCATCTAAAATATAAAGTTGAGGAATAATTGAAACTTTAAATTAGGAAAGAGAGAGATGTACCGGAAACGAAGAGATTGGTAGAGGGTTCAGCTGGAGGCGGCTTTTCGACATTTTTCTGGGGTATATTAAAGGGAAAGCTGGAAAAAGAGGAGCACAGAACCCTAATTCCCATCCCCATCTGAGAATTGGCGGTAAACGCCGCCGTGGCCGCCTTCATCGCCATTGCCATGTTTGGGTTTAAGGTATTTCAAGCGTGTAGGGGTGGGGTTTTAGGCTAGAATTGAAGACTTCAAACTCGCCTATGCATAAATATATAAGCCTAGTGTGAGCTTCTGGGAATTGGGCCAATACTGGGCCATAATTTTGGGCCTTTTACCTCAAATTAAAGCAATTAAATCGCTATCCCCAATATTATAGTCTTTACAAGTGTTTCAAATTAGCGATTTAACTGAAAGACTTGGACATTTTGGGCTTTAGTTCAATAATTTTTGTCCAATTCAGTTCCATGAACATTACGGATAATACTTGTAAAATTTCAAGTCCAAATTATATTCTACAAAAGTTTAGTTTAGGGTTTCGATAAACATCACATATTGTAGTATTTTCTTGATGTTTTGTTGCTTCTTTTATTTATTGACTTGTTGGGAGGGAAATCAATTTCTTCATCATTATAATATGATTATGTTTATGTTGATTTCCCGTACACGAGTACACGCGTGTATGTATACCTATCTGTATTAATTTTATTCAATAATATATATATCACAATCTTTAATTAAAAAAATAAATGAAAATTCATTAATGTATATAAATTCTTATTCGTCAGTCAGTGTATATTATATTTTTATTAAGAGAGGGATTAGGGTGCAAACGGTTGTACCAATTGAATTGGTACAACCTTGGTCCCTACCTTTCTTAATCAATTCATGCTCCTTCATTAATGTTGTTTTTTATTTTATCTTTAAATTTATTTTATTTAAATGATTATTATACCCTAAACCTTATTGATAAATTATACCCAAAACCACAAGGGTAAAATTACAATTATACCCTAAACCGTAGGAGATAATTATACCCTAAACCACAAGGGTAAAATTACAATTATACCCTAAACCCTAGGGAATAATTATACCCTAAACCACAAGAGTAAAATTACAATTATACCTTAAACTCTAGGGATAAATTATACCCTAAACTACAAGAGTAAAATTGTAATTATATTCCTAAAATTTTAAAAAAAAAAATAACGCACAGCTACAATTTAAAAAAAAAGAGAAAAATACACACTGAATGTGAATGAATGAGGTTGTACCAGAGTTGTACCAATTGAAGGTTGTATACAAGTCTTTCATGATAAAACTACAATTATGCTTTTAAAATTCACATAAAAAAATTAAGAATAAAGATTAATAAATTAACCCATGAACTATAAGATTTCATTAATCGAAAATAAATTAAACTAGAAAAACAAGATGAAATATTACATAACCATTATGTAAAATAGTGTAGATAGACTGAAAATCCATAAAAACCTTAATCGCAATCAGTTACACTAACATTCAATAATATAAAATTAATGATAAAACTACAATTATACTTTTAAAATTCACATAAAAATTTTAAGAATAAAGATTAATAACTTAACCCATGAACTATAAGAATCCACATAAAATTTTAAGAATAAAGATCAATAAATTAACCCATGAACTATAAGATTTCATTAATCGAAAATAAATTAAACTAGAAACACAAGATGAAATATTACATAACCATTATGTAAAATATAGTTAGACTGAAAATCCATAAAAACCTTAATCTCAATCAGTTCCATGCAAACTATTGTGTTGCAAATATACATACTCCATGTAAGTCTACATGTATCATACATACGTGTGTAGTTATCAAGTAATTTGATTAGCGTATTGGGGTATTATGGTTAATTTTGGTAGTAATAACGAATTAAATTATTTTAAAAACAAATGTGAAAGTAATAAAATCTTTAAGAAAATAACTAATCAAAGTAAATATTAAAGTGCTTCGCATTAACAATTTAACATAGTCTCAGCTTAACAATTTTAATTGCCTCATAATGAAGTAAAAACTAGTACTAAACATGCAAAAAAATCATACAGCATCACATTCACAGTCTCGATTTACCCATTTTAATTACCTCAAAATGAAGTAAAGCTAGTAATAAACATGCAAAAATAATAATAATAAAATAAAATATAGAATTGAGAATGCAGTGACAATTGTTATAAAAGCAAACTTTGAAACAAAACATAGAATTCATAACACCACAAAAAACTAGAATATCGTAGCAACAACTCATTCTAACATTAAAAACAGGCAAAATCCTTGTCTTGAATAGAGACGAGATCATAATGAATTTATAATAATTAAACCACAAAAAACAGCCTAAGCCTTATCTGCTTTAGCAGCAGTAGCAGCAGCTTGACCCCTGAGACGACCTGTTCTTCTGGCGGCAATAAGACCAACCTTTTGTCCGGGTGGTGCATCACGACGAACAGTACTGGCGTGACCAATGTGTTGATGGTTACCACCACCGTGAGGATGCTCCACTGGGTTCATAGCAACACCACGAACCTTAGGCCATGAGTTCCTCTTCACTCTGAACTTGTGATATGCGTTTCCTGCTTTCAACATTGGCTTTTCAGTACGTCCGCCTCCAGCAACCTGGCCAACCATGGCTCGGCAGCCGCTAGGCACGATCTTCTTGGCCCCTGACGGGAGCTTCACTCTGCCACACAGACACAAACAAGATCAAGCATCCCAACAAAAGTATATCCGTTTAAACCAGACCCAACAAAAGTAAATCAGTTAAAAAGATGATTTCATTGTCAATAAAACGATGGTTGATCAATTATTATATCATAAAAGGGGGAAAGTGTGTATATCTTCATGTTTTAGAACGAGTTATTTCACATAAATACAGTTTTCAAATAATCTGGATATGCCATTAACATTACAGGATAATTATGGATCGACAGAATAACACAGGGATGCAACCATGATCGATTATATCACAAAAGGGAAATTGTGCACATCTTCATGTCTTAGAATGAGGTATCTCACATAAATACAACTTTCTAATAATCAAGATATGCCATTTAACATTATAGAAATGTAAATCGACAGAGAACAAAATGGATCATTTTAAACAAATCTAAATAAAATCTCAAATACACATGATTGAGCAATGAAATGAACAACCAATTGCAGAAGTAATGTTGCAGATAGAAACCCTAGATATCAAAATTAACACAAGCTTAGTAAAATAACAAAAAAAAATCCCAAAATCGTACCTAGTGGTTCCATTATCCGGGTTGTGGGAGATAACAATGGCGTAATCCCCAGAAGCCCTAGCGAATACTCCACGGTCACCAACGTGATGCTCAACGTTGCAAACGACGGCACCCTCGGGAATGGATCTGAGTGGCAAGACGTTGCCGACGACAAGATTGGCCTTCTTACCACAATAGATAAACTGACCAGTGTAAATTCCCTCGGCGGCCACGAACAGCTCCTTCTGGTGCTGGAACCGGAAGGGGTGGCGGAAGGTGACACGAGCTAGCGGCGCACCACGGCCAGGGTCGTGGATGATCTCGGTGACGACGCCCTTCAGGTAACCGTTGCGCTCGCCGAAATCGAGGGAGCGGAAACGGGCAGGGCCCTTGCGGTGGTGGGTGTGGGACTTGAAAACGGACCCAGCTCCCTTACGCTGTGCTCTGATCACGCGACCCATTTTCCCGGCGGCGTGCTCTGTGTGTGAGTGTGTGTGATTTGGAGAGCGGCAGAGAAGGATGGGTATATGATAGGGGATGGAGATATAGGGTTTTAAGACAGCTTCACTGGGCTTTCTTTGACCTAGATTTTGAAAATGGACCCAACATTTAGTCCAAATATCTTGAAGCCCAATTTTGCTCCATAAAGCCCGTTTACAGTTACTATTTGGGATTTTTTTTTTTTTTTGAATAATCATTATACATCTGTTCATAAAAACTCACACTTCATTTTTTTTACTTAAATTTTAAAAGAACATGTTTTAGTTAATATTCATTTAGTTATAAATAAATTTATAATCAAAATTTTAATGAAATAATTAAATAAATTTTAGAAGGGCACTTTTTTATTAGACATTTAATATACGAAACGGGATGTGAGATGAGTAAATTCATTATTAAAGTATATTTATTATCTAGGTAAAATATGTCTATTGTTAATTAAAGTATTATTACAGTGGATCATATTATGAAATTTAAAATTTAATATATTTAAGAAAAATATATTTAAACTAGTGTTGATGGTTCGTTTTTCCGGACGATATATTAGGCTAGGCATAGAATAGCTAAATTCACAAGACAAAAATAAATAAATAAAAATAAAAATCAAACAGATCCATAGAATAGGAGCTCACTCCCTCATATATGTAATGAGTTGTTTTATATTTTCTCTGTCCAATAGTTAAGTTCTCCGAAATGGTAGATACAGAGTTTAAGAAAAATTACTTTTTGATGAACTTTATTGAACATAAGTGCATGATGGAGGGAGTATACCCTTAACCTTACAACACTTTACATGTGCAGAAGATTAAGTAATGAAAAACGAGATTCCAAAATACATTAGAATGACTATTTATACGTTATCCAATAATCATCACACATCCTCTAAACCCAAGCCATGGACCAATGAGAGAACACCATGTCTATTGGAAGGGATTGAATTTGTAGTATTTTGAGAACTATTTTTGCCAAAAGTTTATTATGTAAGTAGTTTTAATTGTATAGAGGATTCTTATTAGTTGAATAGTGTATCATGTCATTTGCATACTATATTTTTATTATGAATATTGAGAGTAATTTGCTCAATCAATTATGAGATGTTCATTTGGAATTAAGTTCTTATGAACTAATTATTGAGGAGTTAACCGAGTTTATTTGCAGCCGAAGTGAATCGAGTCTATTTAAAGTCGGTTGAGTTGTGGATAATAATGGTGCTCAGGCTTTTGTTGTGCCGAAATTTATGAGTATATGTTCGTTGGTCTGAATTAGGTTCTTATCATTCTTGGCATTTGATCTTCACCTATGTCAGCTAGTGTTTTCATAATCGGACCGGAGACTAAACCGATAAATGCAACGGTTAGAGGTTCAACGGGTCGGACCGGTTCAACTGGAAAATTAAATTTTACATATTTTCAATTAAAATAAAAAAATTGGTTGGACCTGTTCAACCAGTTTTTTCGATTTTTCCGGTTTTGGCCGGTTCTGACCTGTTCAATCCGATTCAATTCAAAAAATGATTTGTTAGGGGTTTTGGATCGGTTTGGAGGTTGATTCCCGGTTGAACCGGTTCAACCTGTCGGTCCAACCAATTTTTAAAATCACTGAGCTTACTCGATGTTTGAGCTATTGTTTTGCTCTTGGAACTTGTTATATATTTAAAGTAAGATATACACCCATAACAATTACTTTTAAATATATTTTGCCTATAATTCAACCTTACCACAAGATAATTTGTTAATTTTAAATTATCATGCACCCTTACCACAAGATAATTTGTTAATTTTAAATTATCATCATGGTAATGGTAATAAAATGATAACATTTCACTTTATACATAAATAGGATATTTTTTTTTAATCTGAATTAAAATTGTGAAAGTAGTAGTATTTAAAGAAAAAAACAGAAGAAAATCGATAATAAAATCACATGGGTGAGCAACTTCTTTAATCTTCATTAACCTTAACCCTCCTCCCCCTCTTCCTTATTCTATCAATCCATTCATTCTGCAGAATTTTGCTGAAAATTGTTGCAAATCGAAGCTTCAACATCAAACAGCAAACCCCGCCAGAGTTCATCGGCGCTAATTCCAGATCATTCTTTGGATATATGAATACATATTATTGAAAATTATTTATAGATGAAGCGAGGTTATCAAGAGTCGTCATCTTCGGGTCCTCCTCAGTCCAAAGTCAAGTACAACCCTGAAGGTATCTCCTTCCTTATTCAAATATGGAATCATAGTAATGGATGCTCCTCTTTTCCATTTCTTTGTTGATATGAGCGGTTTAATTTTGGATTTTGATTGGAATTCGACTGAAATTAAGTAGGGGTTAAGAAACGTTTATAGATATTTCAGCTTTTGATGGGTTTTCTATGGTGTTGGGTGTTTTAGTTTAGATAATAGGTTCAGGGATAAAAGGAAAAGGCATTTATCTATTTATTGTTTGTTACATTGTATTGTGTTGCTTAGTTGGGTATTGGGTTTTTCTTATTTGGTTTGATGGGAAAATTGTTCTTGTTTAGGTGATTCACAATTTTTGGAGGATGAAAGTACCAAGATATTTGCGAGGAAAGTGGCGGATCATTACAGTGCAAGAACGAATCAGACGCTTGAAGAACGAGAAGCCAGCCCTATTATACACTTGAAGAAACTTAATAACTGGGTATTTTACTGAATTCATTGTGGCACATTTTGCAGTTTCACAAATAAATTACATAATGCAACATGGTTGTATAAACTTTTTTGAAAAAATCTAGTTTGATATTTAAAGCGTGAAAGTTTTATTTATGTGTCTTACTCTTGTTCCACTCTACAGATAAAGAGTGTCCTAATTCAACTATATGCTAAAAGAGGAGATGCAGTTCTTGATATGGCTTGTGGAAAGGTGTGATTTACTAGCTTGGTTTTTCAAAATCGGTTGATGTTTCATTGAGCTTATGATGTTGCTTTTGCCTTTTGCTTTGCTTCGACCAGGGTGGTGACCTCATCAAATGGGACAAAGCTAAGATTGGTTACTATGTTGGCATTGATATAGCTGAGGGCTCGGTATGGCATCATTACTTCAAAATGTCTTTTGTTGCATATCACCATAGGGTTCATCGAATTTACTTGGTTTGAATTTGTTATTATTTATTAATATCCAAAACTTGGTCATGAATTTTGTATTCTGTGTTGCAAATAATAATCTGTGGAATCTCTGTTTTATCAATATCTTAATGAAAAGAGGTCATCCTTCTCGCATGTTTGAGGAATCTGTTTCAAATGTAAAGATCTCCCTTAAGTTTGTATCAACATGTTTTTTTCTCATTAATAGAAATATCTGCTGATTTCAGATAGAAGACTGTCGAACACGATACAATGGTGATGCAGACCATCATCAACGTCGCAAAAAGTTCTCCTTTCCTGCCAGACTAATATGTGGAGACTGCTATGAGGTAAATCTATTGACGAGTTATGAATCTTTCTCACCGAAATAATATTGCTATAAGCTGTATAGCCTGGGGCTTTACCATGTGGAATTAGCTGGAGTCAGCCCTGTAAGTAATCCATCTGTCCAGTGCAGGTTCCTCTCGATAAAGTATTGGCAGAAGATGCTCCGTTTGATATTATTAGCTGTCAGGTGATCAATGGTTTCAATTTCTTATAACTTATCATTTTGTTATTTTGATTCAATAATTTAGTCTCAGGTATACCCCTGCACTGCATCGTTTCTATTTCATTTTGTTCTCCCAATAATTGAAAGAGTCTCACAACTGAAATATATTGGACCCAGGAACTCATCCTTACTAAGTCAATGCAAGAGAAGTTTGTTTAGTATTTTCTCCCTTTTCTTCTTGATTAGTAATTCTGTGATTTTATTTTACAGATAGATAATATATAGCTCATTGAAATTGAATTGACCTGACCTGGCAGTAGCCCTTTGGGGAACATCCAGTGCCAAAATTCTAGGTCAAGTAATCTTATTTGTTAGGAAATAGTATTGTCTAAAATGTTTTTTTTTTCTCTCTCTTTTATGAATTGCTTGTTCTTAAAACTCAAGCAAGTTCTGCACTAATATTGAAAATTATAATGAGTAAGTTTTTTTAGATGTGGGGATTAATTTCTTGAAACTGAAATTATGCAGTTTGCTTTGCATTACTCATGGTCTACTGAGGCACGTGCCAGGCGGGCATTGGCCAATGTATCAGCTTTACTTCGACCAGGAGGCATCTTCATTGGTACAATGCCCGATGCCAATGTCATTGTAAAGAAGCTTAGAGAAGGTTCCTTTTCTGTCTGTAGCTGTAAAATTCCTGCCACGCTTAAGCAAATATTCAAAGTTTCTCTTAAAATCAAATGTAATTGGTAAATAGTTGGTAGCTTTTCTATTAACTGTGTGGTGTTGCTAAATTACTAAAGTAACTAGCTATCACGGAGATCTATTTTTTCATGAGGTGAATACTGTTATTTTTTCATCTTTCAAGAACTTATGGCTGCACAAATTATATTCTTACTAAATTATATTTAGTGTTTGATGCTGTCCTGATTGTTGAAATTTGACTAGTAAAAAAGTGCCTAATATAACTCTCGGAAGATTTCTTCTCATCCTTTTGCCATTCTTTAATAATTGTTTTTTTTAATACTGTTATCTTTGAATTTTTATATGTTTCTCTATATTTGGTGTGCAGCTAAGGAGTTAGAGTTTGGCAATAGTGTCTACTGGATACGTTTTGATGAAGAATTTGAGAACAAGGTGAATCTATATAGTTGTATGCATTTTTAAATGGAGTTGTCTGAAAAAAAAATTGAGTTTGTTCACTGGCCTTTAGTTGCAATCAATTCTCTTAGACCAGTTGGTTTCTTTTTTCCTTTTCAGAAATTCAAGTCTTCAAGTCCATTTGGGATCAAGTACACATTCCATCTAGAGGTTCATAACTCGCCTTTCCTGATCATTTCTGAATATAATTGAAAATGCAGCATCTTTCCTTGATTTAGTCCTGTGTCATCTTCTGTTCTCCAAATGCTGGATATGTTGTGTAGCTCTAGTTTTTTATTCAAAATTTTTGGTTCACTTGTTATATTTTGAGTAATATTGTTGCAGGATGCCGTCGATTGTCCTGAGTGGATTGTCCCTTTTCATGTCTTCAAATCACTAGCTGAAGAGGTACTAGGCAATATCTTTAAATTATACATAAATAAATCTCTTTTTAACTTTCACCTACAAAACTAAAAAATTAACTTCTGTAGCACCTTTGTGAACAGCTTAATCACGATTGATCTATAATGTCATTTTTGTGCAGTATGGTTTGGAGTTAGTTTTCGTAAAAAATTCTCATGTATTTGTGGAGGAGTACTTGAAGAGACCTGATTACATTGAGCTCATGAGAAGACTTGGTGCCTTGGGTGATGGTAAAGAAGACCAAAGTAAGTTTTGGTTTAATCATCTTTCTTCTTTTTTTTCCTTCCACACCTACTATTCACTTCAAAGTGGGATGCACTATCTCATTTCAAGCTAGACCAACTATTGTCGGATGTAACTATATCTGCTTCGTCCTTTGGCTGATTGATTAATTATGGTGCTCCTAGGTACATTGTCTCCTGAGGAATGGGAGGTGGCCTATTTATATTGTTCCTTTGTGTTGAGAAAGGTAGAAAATCTTGCCTTTTAACAAATATGTGGACTAAGTAATCTAGATCCATTTCACTCTTCTTGTTCTGTAGTAAAATTTGACTTGGATGTTTTCTTGCTTATTTTACAGCTAGGACAGCCAGATCAAACCCGAGCTAATGGTAGACGAGACAAGGGCAAGATGAACCTTTCAAAGGATGATATCCTGTACATCACTGAAGGGGTATAGCTGCAAGTGAATTCAAAGATTCAAAATTTTCGATCATGTAATGCCCCCATCAGCTTCAGAAAGGATGTCCATGTAAAGAGGGGTCGTCGTTAAAGCTTATGCTTCCAATTGTAGAACACCAGCTGGGCAGTCAATTTTGTTGGGAACGGCTTATAGTTAAATAAACCGTATTCGGGAGGATTTCATTCGATGTTGTGTTGCCGTTGCGGCGTAGTTTGTGGCATGTGGATGGTGTCTAATTTTCACAGGACTAGCAGCCATCATATGCTGTGTTTCAACTGTAACTTGTTTATATAGATTTTGAATTGCAATTTATTGCATACATATTGGACAAAATCAAGAGAATAACTGTAATTGAAGTGTAATTCATTGACTGTACAATTGAATATGTACCACTCGAGAAATACAGTTGATGAGAAATACTGAATCATCTTTTAGCATGTATAATGACGATACTTTAATTAATAAAGCACCTTTAACAAGTATAAATACACAATTAGTAGATCTTTTGTGCAATTTTAATATCGACAGACAAAACTTGATTGACCAACAAAAGATATAAAAACCCGAAGACTGTAAAAGGGGGATAATCTCTGCAAAATTAAAAGAAGAGCAGCAGTCGAAGAGCTGCAGGTACAACTTCTTGGACAAACAAGCATCTATGAGTAAAAGTTTTCGCATGCAAACCAAGAAAATCTTAAACTCGGCTCGGCTGCAGTAGCTTCGACAGATTCACTGGGATCTTGACGATTAGGCTCTCTTGAACAAAATAACAAGTATAGCCATCACAGCCAAGCCAATAAACGTTCCTTCCATCACTTTATCACCACTTATACCATCACCTTTGCCACCAAAAAGATTCTTGAAGTAATCGGACAAGCTGTTCATCATATTCACGACACTGTTTTTTATCTTCCAGAGGAAATCACCATACCCGCTTTGACTATTGGATTCTTCTGCATTCTTAAATGATTTGTCCTCAAAGTTGTCGAAAGACTCCACACTAAAATTCCCTCCAGTGCAGGCAAAACCTTCATTTTGAAAATTATATCACATTATTTGCTATTGTTGTCGAAGAAATTGGGAGGTCAACTAAAGAGTTCTTACAAGCTGTTTGTGATTCCAGAAACTTCTGAAGATCTTGGTTTTGTAACACCGCAGTCCAGACATTTGGATCACTAGCAATAGAGGCGACAACTTCCTACATAATGCTTACATAATGCATCAAATAAGAGTGTAACCATTTTCATCTATAATTATGTCGATGCATTTGTCTTTAAATTCAATTAACGGAAATCAACCAGTCAAGCAGTTAGAAGTCTGATAGCACTAACTTTTGCTAAAACGACTTAAAATATGATAACTTAAATCTGACAGTAAGTGATTTGCAATAAACTTGAGAACAATGTAGTTGCTTTAAGCGGTTAAGGCAAAGACAAATTTCTTGAATGAAATCTATACATTTACCTTGGCCGCAGAACTTTCATGTAGAAACTTAAATGCCATAATAGCAGGAGCAGGTACCGAGGAACCCACAACTGAGTTCGTTGATTTGGTCTCCATAACCTCTTTGCTTGAAAGAGAGGAATTGGAATCCTCATCTGTGACAACTGAACCTTCGCATCCAACTGAATTGGGAGTTGACAGGAATGCCCTGTAATATAATGTGGGAGAAGTCTTAGTTTTAAACAGCTTGGATAGCAAAATTTTAACAGAAGTATCAAATTGTACAATAGTGCAATTTTTTGCCATAAGAAACACTCCATAATCATCTACTTATGCCTATGGAAAAAATAAATAAGAAAACAGAATGTAATAGCTTCCACAGGGAGTATTACCAATATATGAAGAACAAAAATACGAAGGGGCCGCTTGAATCGAATTTGTGATGATAATGGGTTAATAGCAATGGGATATATTTAATGAAACAATGAGAACAAATACTTGCTTGAGAAATGGCACCATATAAATTCTTTTTTCATATTTTCATAACCATCCCCATTACACCATACCAGAACCCACTAAATCAGATCATTACAACAAAAATTGGGTTCAGCGACGATAGATATAAGAGCTAAACCAGCTAAAACCAAACGGGATAGGACTTTATTTAAGTGTCTTACAACATGCAAGAGAACAAAAATTCACAAAATACTCTCTCAACCCTTCATACTTTCTTCATCCACAAAATCTTTCATAACCATTAAAAAAAAAAAATCACTTTATCGCAAAACCTCCAAATTTACTTTAATTTTAAATTGGTCACTTTTTTTCAGAAATGTACGATTCCTTTATACTCCCTCAATCCCTTTAATTACTTCACACTTCCCTCTTTTTATCGGTTTATAATAGAAAAAATACATTTCAATAGTACTCGCATTTAGCATACCTTCCAACAACTTTTCACATCTTTTGTGATAAATTATCTCAAATACTCACATTTAACCCCCAACTCAATAAGTTTACACATTTTTATACATAAATCTTTTATGTATAAAAAAGTAATTTAACTTTTCTTAATCTTCGCACATAAAATACATGCTTACGAGGGACTACTTTTATTAGTACATAAAAACACATCTAAAAATTGATAAAAAAGAGCAAAGGTAACGCTTTATCTAGAATGGAGGGAGCATTGAACAAGTATGTATTATGCAAGCACAGATCCAGACAATCAAAAAAAAAAATTGTAGAACACACTGATTGTCCATGGAGCAGGGATACATCAGTGACTTCTTGTATACCATAAAAATAAAACAAAGCAGGGAAAAAAGTACTTTTCGAGTGCGATAGAAAGTTCAGAAGTGGCCTCTTTGGCTTCCTCAAGCGTCGGAGGGCTCCCAAAGACAACTCTCGGCATAGTCTCGGAAGCATCAATCCCCACCTCCTCCTTGAACGGCAACAGCCAATCATCAACCTCCACGCAAGGACTCTGCACGCCACCGCTCGCCGAACTCGAGGCCGTCAGTTTCAAATCATCCACCGCGGCCGCCACCGGACGGCACGACGAGGCCTTCCGAACGGCCGCGGAGAGCGAAAACTCCGACGCAATGCTGCGGAAACCTCCCGCCACTTTGCTTGCAGCCCTGATCGCTCCGCCACCCATGATTAGGGAATTGATTTCGATTGGAATTGAAGAACACGAGAGAGGAACCCTAGATGAAAAAGGAATCGAATTTAAGGGGAGTAATACAGAGGGTGAAGAATAAATAGGGGTAAGATTTTATCCGAAGAGAAGGAGAAGCGCTTCGTTCGGATACTCAGATTCGTGGAGAATACACGTGTCATAGCGGTATACAGTCACACAACCCACTGGCCATAGGAGATTGTAATTTTGGATAAGTATTATTGTTCAAGAAATGTAATAATATTGGAAATCAAATCTTAGATTTAATTTGTAATATTTTCATGTCATATTAAACGAATTTTGACAGAGAAAATATATAAGTATCCTTCATTTTTAAATTAAAAAATCATTAAGACAAATGAAAAGTATTATACTCACTATATTTCAATATTAACTTAATTATTTCTTGATTGTACCAATTTCAAAATTAAATTTACCATTTCTTCATTTTTGTACATCTTAATTTTAAGGAGTTAACCCCTTTTATTAAATACACAATCTTATTATTATATATAATTAAAATATTCATTATTTTCAAAATGTTTAAATTATATGTTTTCTCTGATATAAAATTATATTCACGATAATGATCGATGTTTAAACAAACAACAATGTGCATGATCATTGAAAGGGCGTTACAGTATACATGAATAATCCACAAGCTTCTAAAGATTAAAAGTTCCCTTCTCCATTACTGTTCAAATCAATCATTTTTGGACCTGAATCGAACTCATTCAACGACATCAAGAACTTTCAATTAATGACATCAAGAACTGCTGGAATACTCAGTGAGGAAGAAGTTAAGAAAGCTAAAAGTTTGTTAAGCCAATGCATTTTAATGTGACATTAATTCACCCCATCAGCGACAAACTTCCCCTAGTGAAAAAAGGTAGCAATCCTTTTGATCGCATCAATTATCTGATTTGATTCAACACCTTTTGGGTTATGAACACTGTTATGAAATCAACACAACAGACTGCAATACTTTGATTAAAAAAACTCAATCAATCTATATCTAATATTGTGTATGAATTTGTATCAAAAACTGAACTTAAAACTTGAAGAATGAAGACAAGAATTATAGTGGTTCGATCATATTGATCTACATCCACTCCAAAGGAGAATAATAACTATCTTGATGAAACAATGGTTACAATGTGATGAAGATGATGAACTATAACACTTAAGAAACCCTAACTTGTTTCACTAACTTGTGTGATGATGATCGATTTCTATATCTTTCTTGCTGTATATGGTGATATATATATACTACATTGATTCATCAGGTCTGCATAATCTGTTATAACTTCTACTCATGATCAACCGAATTGGTTATATCTAATTCTTGATCTACCAGACTGCACAACACCTTCCTTGATCATATGGTTGCATCACCATGTTGATCACCTAGTGTTAAATCTTTCACCATCCAATCCTTCACCTTGCTTTCATCTGATGGACCTCATCAAGTTAATTGTCATGTTCAGCTGATCAATGTCACAGCTGATGCATCACTTGAGCTGCTAGTACCTCTCCAACTGTCAACAACCGATCAGTTTGTTATCATTGATTATTCTAACTTCCTTTCAACTTTGTTGCTAACAGTTGTAACTACCCTCCTATCATTTAATCTTCACTTGATCAAATATTCCTTCATCACACTTTGCAGCAGTCCATCAGCTTCTTTACTGCTAACCATTCATCACCTTCTATGTGTTCATTTATTTACATATGTCATACACACACCTATATGTATGCATGGTCTATATATACAACAATTACTCGCATGAAGGAGCAATCTATTGCCATGGAAGCATCTTCAACTTCCGTAATTGACTAATTTGCAGCTCTGATTTCATCATCATCCTCGACGTAGTCGTAGTAAGAAGTGCTTAGAATCTGAAGAGGAGGGAGATGACATTGGGTAGAAATTGATGTGGTGGCCAATCGCCGTTGTTGGCTTGCTCAGTAAATGAGGGTGGTAAGACTTTTTAAGGGAGGGTTCTACGGCGTTACATAGTCATGGGGTGTGTATATTATTTCTTTTATTTAAAAGGGTATTTTTATAGTTTTAGGGGTGTCTATAAAATAGAATTAAAAAACAGAAAAAAAAAAAAAAGAGTGTGTATTTAATAAAGTGCAGCACCACTGAAATAAAATTATCATTTTTAAGATATACATACTTTATATATTATATATAATCTAAAAAATATCACATTATCATAAAAAATAATGACATAAAATCACATTATCATAAAAAATCAATGATATTAATTAACATTATCATAAAAATTCACATTATCATAAAAAATCAATGATATTAATTAATATTTTATATTATATAGTTTTTTTAAAATAATGGTAAAAATTATCAGGTATGCTTTAAATACACACCTCATATTATTGAATACACACACCCTGTATTATTTAATTAAAATATACATTTTTAAAAAGTTTAAGTTACCCTTAATTTAATAAATATACACCTCTAATATTAAATTATGTGTTTTCTAACTGTAATAAATTCTACTCACATGAGTACCTCATTTCCTTGATCTTTTCGATGAAAATTCCAGTAACGATCATAAGCGCCTCGCTCTTCCTCTTGACCTTGCGATCTGTGGAGTATATGGTTTGATTTGCAGGTGGGCCACAACTAACCCCTTCAAGAAGAAGAAGAGAGATGCATGTGTTAAAAGTATTATGATATTGCAGATGTTGCTAGTAGGATTAAGAGCTAGTAGAAATCGGTTACTAAACCAATGTATTTTAATCCTTTATTCATGGATGAAGATGAATATACGAACAGAAAAATCCTAGAGGAGAATAATGGAGAGAGAGACGAGGAGGGGGATATGGGTGCACTTTAATTTTGTGACTGATGACAGAGATAGTCACAATACTTGCACTGATTCTTCATCAAATCATCAAAAGAAACAGAGGATAAGAAAACCTTTTGCAAGCTTCCTTTATTTTTTTCATTTGCCCCCCTTTCTGTAGGAATCAATTACATGTGTAAATTCCACTGCATTCTTCATTTTCACTATAATTTAAATGTATATATATCATTTTGGGAATTAAGAGCTTGTGATTATGTTGATTTGATTGAAACATAAGTCATTATTAATTAATGTTGAAGATTCTTTTCAAAGATCCATCAGTAATTATGAGAGATTTTTAAACACACAGTAATGTGCATATATGATAATTGAAAGGGCTTATACAGTATTACATGAATAATCCTTTGCGGACATACTATTAATGGAGGGTGGTATTACGATGAAAGGGAGAGATCTACGTTTCATCGGGTGTATAACCTTTAATTTAAAAAGGATATTTTTGTAGTATCAGGGGTGTATATAATAAAATTAGAAAATAAAAAAGATAAAAGGCTGTGTGTATTTAACAACACTCAAATTATCAAATACAAAGTTCTACAAATCAGTAATCACTCACTTATCTGCAACGTCATTTGGGAAGTTGAGCTACCGCTCCACTGTTCACAAAGGCTTCCATTGTTTGAGGCATTTGTGATTTTTTATTTTTAAACAAATCGCATGAAATATTAGATGGTAAGTCGTGTTTGACCAAAGCACTGTTTCACCCATCAAATCCTAGAGAATCAAAAGAAATTACTTTGGATTGGAATATTATTTCAATTAGATTAGATTTTACATCGTGCGTGGCAAGAGGAGAATTATATTACAATATATAATAAATTTTATAAATAAAATTTAATTATTTATATTAATATATAAATGTAGACAAAGTATATTAATTTGTTATTAAGGTATGTTTTCTTAAGATGAATATGAATTAAAATATATTTTTAAAGTTGTTAACAATTTAAGTATGTCAAATTTAGTAGTTAATTTGGCATAAAATAAAGTTTTTGTAAAATAATACATTTGAAATGGTATATATATATATATATATATATATATATATATATATATATAAATTTAGTAAATTAAATTAAATCTTAACAATCTATAAATAAATATATATATTTGATACTTATTTTAAGATTTAGTATATTAAATTTAATTTAATTTTATATAAAAGTATAAAAAAATTTATATCGTCCATTCTATAAATAATAAAAAAAATGATACAAACTAATTTAAAATTTATAAAATATTTTTTTAAAAAATAATAGTAATAATTACTATTAATTCAATACCCCTTAAAATTTGGGATGTTGATAGAAGATTCTATAGTGCTAATCTGTTTAAAATGTTGCATTTTCGATATTGAAAAAAAAAATAGATACACTTTAAATAAATATGTGATCCGCCTAGATTTTACTAAGAGATCTATAAGTGATTACAATTGCGCTTTAGTGCTATCAGAGCGTTCTACCACAAACCCTACGGAATTAGAAAAGTAAACTATCTTATTTTTGCATATTTTACAAACTAGGACTAGGTTAGTAAGTTGATTAACTAAAACGCCCCTAAATATAAATGTTTTGCAGAGTATGGATAAAATTGAAATATAGAGTCTGCTTGTATTTGGGATCAAAAAGTTTCTAAGTAGCATTCCTTACAATATCATATATCAAATCAAAAATATATAATATGAACGTAGCTTCTTCAATTCGATATTGTATTTCTTGGACAAAAATATATAATATGAACGTAGCTTCTTCAATTCGATATTGTATTTCGTGATAATGAATGTTGAAATTCAATTTAAAAAAATATATATATTGGAAGGGTAGGAATGCCGGTTGATAAAAAAGAAAAATATTATTGCCATGGGCGATGGTAGCACCTAGCAGGTCAAGCATACGAAACAATGTACTTGTACAAAAATTTGATAAATATAAATTACAAAAGTTATAAATATAAAGTTGATGAATATGCGCGTGGGTTGATCAATGGTTTTGGATTACGCTATTTAAAGAGCTTGTATAGAAGAGTGGGTTGGGTTGATCAATTGTTCTACATTTTCAAGATCTCATACTTAGAGCTTGAATTATTGAACTTTAATAAAAAAGCTACATGTTTTGGAGCATTTAAACTCTTCAAGCGTTTGGATAGCAGAACAGCTCTTTGGACTGTGAAGTCATCAACATGCTGGTGATTAATGTGTGATTAATGAGGTTGAACTGTTTCACATGGTTGTAATTACTATAACCATATAGAAACGGAAAAATAAATGGGTAAAATATAATTGAAAATGTAAAGAAAAAAAATTGAAAACAATCAAATTAAAATTAAAAAAAAAAGAAAATGTAAAGTGAAATTGAAAATTTCAAGTCAGAATGTAAATAATAATAATAATAATAATAATGAAGAAGAGCGATAATATATAGTTATTGAATTATTTCTAAAAAAATTAATTAATGAACATTATGATTATATATATATATATATATATATATATATATATATATATATATATATATATATATATATATATATATTTAAATGAACATGATACTACGTATCTATGTATATATATATTTATTAAAATTTTAAATTTTTATACATAAATGATACTGATAAAAATATATTATTTTCTTAATAACAAGACAAAGACTTGTATGAGATCGTGTCACAGATCTTATCCCGTAAAACGAGTTAAATACCAATCGAATATAAAGTGCGTGGATTGATCGAATATAAAGTGCGCGATCTGCAATCCACTGGCTACTTGATTATGCTGAATGCGTGGCCAACCCAATTTAATTAATTTATTTTTGTTTTTCGTTTTACATTTTACCTTTTTTTTTACAATTCATTTGGGTTTTGTTTTATTTTATTATAAATTATTAGAACATATATTATTATTGTTTATTAAATCTATATTATTATTTGTAAATAAAGTAAGAAAATATTTTCTTTAGAAAAATAATTAATGTAGATAAAGACTTGTGTTAAATCGTCTAACGTAAGGATTTAAGTGAGATTATAACTTTTATATTGAAAAGTGATACTAAATTAATGAATAGTGATAATGTTATTCATGAACAATTTATAATATAAATGAGAAGTGATAACATTTAATAACGAAAGTGATAACGTTTCATAACGAAAGTGATAACTATTTAAAAAAAGTATAAAATGATCTCACGTGATAATATTTACATAATTAGTATTTTTATAAATATTATAATATGATGGATGTATTCGGTAACACTTAAAACTATATGTGTGAATGGTCGGAGCGCAAGGAAAAAAGAAGAAGAAACTTTAATTAAATTTTAAAGATCTTAACTTCAAATTCAAATTAGAATATTTGAATTTGAATACCAAATTAAATAAATATTGTTTATTAATAATAAAGGAGTATTGTTTATTTACTTTTTAATACTAACTCCAACGCTTTTCTCATAACTCACTCCAACAACGAATCCAGCAAATCTACAAACTAGCTGTTGAATTATTCTATTTGTTTTATTCTTTCTTTATCAGCGTTGCTGTATTTTTTAAAATAAATATTTACTAACATATTAACTAATAAAATGAAATATTATTTAGTATATTTTTAAATTTTCATTTTCTACATCGCAAAGTTTCCATTATCATTTCTATATTTTTTTCTAAATTATGGAGTATTTTCATTAAGTCGGACTATTTATATAAAATTTCATATCATGTGTACTTGGGCATACTGAATCTATAAAGTAGTTTTATGAAATACTAATATACTCCCTTCTTTGTCACGTTCCGTAAAAAGAGTTATACTCCCTCCGTCCCAACTTAAAAGTTCCATTTACTTTTGGACATGTGGATTAAAGAGTATTATTATTTAATGTGTAGTGGGTAGTTGTATTAGTGGGTGGGGGCCCCATGTTTTAATTGTATTAGTGGGTGTGGGTGGATCCCATGTGTCCAAAAAAATAAATGAAACTCTTTGGGTGGGACGACCAAAATGGTAAAATGGACCTCTTAACCTGGGACGGAGGGAGTATTTCTTTTGTAAATTACAAAACGTGTAATTTTTTTGCGGAATGGAGGGAGTATACTTTATCCTACAAAATCTTTCACACTTGCTTTTTTTATTTTGTTCCACAAAACTATTCACACTTATAAAGAGAAAAATATCACTTTATCTAACAACCTCAAAAGTTACTTTAATTTTAAATTTGGACTCCTTTTTCACACGCATACTGTTACTTTATACATTTTTATTACCTTAAAATACTAAAATACACTCTAAAATTAAAAAAGTTGGTTAAAAAATAAAAATTTTCTTAAACAACGTGGAATAGTAAAAATGAATCGTTTTGTAGGACTAATAGAGATTTTTTTTCCATATCAACTGTTTATAAAGAGAAGTTTTAAAAAATAAGCTAACAATCCCTTAACACAGTATAAATTTTTATTCATAATAAGATAGAGTTTGGTTCACATTATTAAGTTAATAATACAATTTATTGAGCCTTAAATATTTGCTTAAAAATTAGAGAAAAATAATTGCGCGTATGTACGTTTAAATTTTATCTAAGCCTATTAATAAAATATAAGGTTAGTGTGATGTACAATGTTGAGGAGTGATGTATTATAATACACCATAAAACTAATACTCTTATCGTCATCTTTAAAGAGATCATTTTGTCTATTTTGAACGTTTGCCTCAAAGAGTTTCATTTTTCTTTTATACATATGAGACACATATACACTATTAGTACAATTAAAATATAAGCTCACATACCCATTAATACAATTATCTACTATATATTAAAACTTTAAAAAAAATCTACTACACATTAAATAATAATATTTTTAATCCATGTAAAAAAACCTTTTTAAACCGAAGCATCCATGGGGAGGAAGTATTTAATTAAAAGTTAATGCTCATTCTTTTAGGTAATGTTTGGTTTTGGATTGTGTGGGGTTTGAAAACCATGAATAGTGTGTTCTATGTTTTAACTTTATATCAAATCAATGTATTAATTTATTTAAAAAGTTAAATGGGAGAGGAGAGATAAAGAGAGAAAATATATTAATTGAGGAGTGAAAATATAGTAGATATATATAGTGGTGGTTTTAAAAATCTGGATGTGGATTTTGAAATCCAAAACCTAGATTTGATTCAATTATTACATTACATATATATATTAATATTCATATTTAAGTAGAGAGAAGAAAAATTAAAAAAAGAAAAAAATGTGATGATAGTCGGAATTAATGAGGGATTAAATGCGGTGAGAAAAAAAAAAGAAAAAGCATGGCGAAAAATAGGAAAATAAAAACAAAAGAGAATCGATTAATGGTGTGGCGTGATGATGGGCTGCGTCGGTTCGGACCAATTTAAACCATCATTGCGAATCTTTCGGACTGCCGAGGGGTGGGGGTGCGAAATGTCGGGAATACCCCCGGTGAAATGACGTAAACGAACATTGCTTTAATATCTCATTTACTCTTTCTATTGTCTCACTTATTAACTTTTGTGAAACAAACATTCTTTAAATGTAATTCCTGAAGTCTTAATTTTCCTCTTTTAGTAAAAGCACCTCATATATAATTACCACTCATTATTAATACAATTACACGCTATACATACAATAATAATTCTTAATCTATGTGTAAAAAAAGAAAAAACAAATAGGGATATAGTATAGAGCCAATGCGGAAGTAGAATATGTTTCACTTGCATTGGATATTTTGCTAGTACTAAGGGAGTGTTTGTTTCATGCCTTTACATCATTGGTATTGGAATGAAATAAAAGTGTGATGTTTGTTTGAAAACTTTCATTCCATAATATATCAAAATGATGCCCAAAAAGTAAGGAAGGGTGATTTCTCTACTTTTTGGGTACTATGACATTCATTCCAACAAAAAATAATTGTAAGATATTTATATATATGTTTTTTCTTTTTTTTTTCTATTAAATATTATTTAATAATAATAAAAATAAAATAATTAGTAATAATTTTATTTATTTAAAAAATAAAAAAATAAATACAATTGATTCCATTCCTCAAGCAAATCAAATGAAATCAAAGACTATGATAGTGATTCATATTATCTACCAAACAATACACTTTAAAATGTCATACCTATTCACATTCCTCTATACTATCATTCTTATTCCCATTCTTATTCCTTCTAAAATACCAAACGCCCCTAAAAATTCCTATTTAAGGTAAGAAGTTTTAGTTAAACTCAAGGATTTTATATAAATACATTAATTCAATAAATAAAATTATTTGTATGTAAAAAAGCACATAATTTACAAAATAATAATAATAATTCCTATTTTCATGTTATATATCACATACTCCACTATATAAATTTCTGACGTGTCAACCTAATGAATTAAAAAAAAATCAAGCATTTATGAAGACATAAATAGTGGCCAATTAGAGATGGAAATGAGTTGTGGATGCTTTGCTTTGGAGCTAGCTAATCTAATCCAAAAGGATTAAGCCAAAAATAAAGCAAAGAACAACACTCTAAATTACGATATCTGATTCCCGAATCTTTACAAATTATTCTAATACTACTAATAATTAACATATTACTAAACTGCAAAACTAATTAGCAAAATTAAATATTAAAAAAGAAAAAAAGAAAAAAAAAGTGGCACTTCTTGGTTTAATCTGGGCTTTATACTTCACCAACAAACGTCCTCTCTTTTATCCCATAATTAAACTCCTTCAACCCACCTGCAATTTAAGCCTCAAACCACTTAATTAATAAGCTCATTTATTTCATCACATAATTAATAAGGACCTTGCTATTTGGATCAATTTGATCCGGATCAATAGTCATTTAGCAAGGTTCAATTACTATTTTAACCTTATTGCTAATTTAGCTTATATGAGCTCATTAATTAGATTAATTAATTTTCACGCTAATTTAGCTTATATGAGTTCATTAATTAGATTAATTAATTTTCATCCATAAATAAATTATAATTAATTTATTCTATTTGAATATCTTATCTTAGAATTCCTATTTTTATTTTTTTCTTTTATAGTATATATTATATTTAAAATTAATTTTAACTAATAATTATTTATTCAAAAATAAAAAAAAAGATATGGACGATTTATTAAATTATATATATATATATATTATACTTAAAATTAATTTTAATTAATAATTATTTATTAAAAAAAGGCATGGACGATATACATTAGAATTTTTTTTAACACCAATGATGAATTCCATTGGTAATTACCGGCAGATTAGCAACAAAAATGACATTTTTCTTTTAGCAACAGAATTTATTCTCTATTTTACAAACGAAATTCATCTGTTGGTAATTACCAACGGATTACTTATAAATTACGAATAGAATTATTTACCAACAGAATTGAATTTTCGTAACTAAAAATTTACCAACCTCCACTTTTAAACCAGTTTAACAATGTAATTAAGACTTTTACCAATAGAATATTCAGTTGGTAAAAAATATTTCAGTATTTTTTTAGTGTTATTAAATTTAAAGTTAGTTTGAAATGAATATAATTTTAAATTTACAAAAAAAAAACATACACAGTAATAAATTATTACTTCACAATTAGTATACATAAAATAAGATAGATAATTATTAATTTAATAATATGTATATTTAATATACTAAATTAGAGGTTAATTTTAATGAAGTGTCATGTTCATAATTTTTCTCAATTATTTTAATTATTAATTATAATTTAATAAAGATAAACACATATTTTTATTTTAGAATTTATAGATATTATCAAATAATTAAATTTAATTCTTAATTAATATTTAATGTAGATAAATACATAATTATTTTAAATCTAATATAAAATATTAATAAAAAAGTATTTAATTTTCACCGCGTATAAATATGGTCACAAATATTTTTCTCCTACGTCTATTTCCGGCATAAATTTTTTTCCCAGGTTTCTTTGAATTTTAAAGAATTTACTGTATGTAAATTATTTATTTAATTAATTTATTTTATTTTTCATAAGAAATTTATTTTTTTCTTTTATTATTTTCGTGAGCTCTTTTTTAGTCTTTATTTATTATGTTACATATGATAATTTTATTGTTTTTATGTAGAATTCTAAATTTTTAACATGTTAATTTTTTATTTTATTATTTTTATTATTTATTAGGTATGAAAGTTTTTTATTTTTATGTTATATTACATATTTTATAAATATCAACAATAAGAGTATTTTTTTTATATTTTTTATTTCATGTTGAATCCCCATAATTATTGTCTATTCTAGTTATTAATTCAAATTTAATGTAGATAAAGATATATATTTATTTTTATTTAAGTTTGATTAATGTATATAATTATTAGTATATCAATATAACAAATGAAGAATTTAATTATTAAATTTATAAATATAATTATTTACTAATAATTATAAACCCATTAATATTTTAAATATTAATATATATATATATATATATATATATATATATATATATATATATATATATATATATATATATATATATTATATAAATATATATAATTTTGTTTAATTAATAATATTAAATTAGATAAATATATATATATTTATTTTTATTTAGTTTGATTAATTTATATAATACATTTTGTTATAATTTTTTATTTTTATTAATAAAAATATTAATTTTAATAATTTTTTTAATTGTCATTCAATTTTTTTTTATTTTTCTTATTAAGTTAATTATAAATTTTCTTTTATTATTAGGAGTATTGTTTATTAACTAAAATTTCATTTAATAATATACTGAATTTTTTAAATTAATTATTTAACATTTATGAATATTTATAGAGACTGTATATTTATATATATATTTATTTAATTATAACTTCAAAATCCATATAATACGCGGGATTTGCACTATAATATATATATATATTTGATCCGTTTATATTTATCCAATTAATAAATTCATTTTTTTTTTCTCAAACTGAAAAAAGAATTGGATAAGTTCAACTTTTGTGATATTGAAGAGCCAACAAACATAGCCCACATCATTTAATTAAACCTGGAATCCAAAAGGGTTATTCACATTTGAGTTTAATTTAATTGATTGATTGCAGAGAGAGTGGGGGTAAAAATTACACAAAAATGAAATAAAATTGCCTCATATTTCAAATCTCCACTACAAATATTATTTTAGTATTTTATCCATTATTATTTAATTAATTAATTAAGAAATAAAAAAAGCAAAAACAGAGGGAAAGTTTTTCTAATTTTATTTTACTTTAATTCGAAAAAGCCGGCAATCTTAATATCCTATGAACTCCTGCGCCGTGTTTGTCTAAAGTGAAAATTAATTAAATCAAATAAAATCAAACTAGAGAGAGAGAGTACTGACTGTTGGTTCTGGAGTTGCAATCGGGTGGATCTTCGAAGAGAGAGAGAGAAAGTTGTTTGTGAGCGAGTCCGATATCAATGAGTATGAGGCCGGAGGTAGGATCGTCTACGACGATGTCTTTGACGGGGAGCCAGAGGAAGAGCTCTTCCTGCGAGAGGCCTTCGACGCCGGTGAGGCTGCCGTAGGTGAGATTAGCGCGGAGCTCGCTGTCGTAGAGCGCCATGGTGTCGAATTTGGTGAGGCACGGGCCGTAGAGGGAGACCTGGAGGAGGCCCGAGCCCGAGAAGTTGTAGGATTTGACCTCCTTGGGGAGGAGGCCCGGCGGTAGGCCCATGGATTTGAGGAGATCGTGGATGGAGGAGGAGTTGCAGAGTGAGAAGAGGAAGAGGAAGGGCAGTAGGAATTTCGGGTGGGGAATTAGTGAGAAAGCCATGAGGGAAAACGTGAGATGAGAGAGAGAGAGAGAGGGGAAGGGGGAGTTTTATGGAGTGAGAAGAGTTGTTAGATTGGCATGAGATGTGGAGGGAGCTGGGAGACTTGTTAAAATGGGGGAATTTTTCCTCTTTACCTTTTTGCCCTTCCATCTCTTGTTCATTTTCATTTGGTGGGACAATGTCTTCATTGGCTATTTGCCAACCAATCCAATCATATATTTTCCTTTTAGATTATTTATTTAGTACTTTTCCATAATTTAATTAAATTTTTTATAGGAATTACTCCCTACGTCCCATAATACTTTTTTTACTTTCCTCATTTTTTTGTCCCACAAAACCTTTCACCCAAAAAGAAAACATCACTTTATCTAACAACCTCAAAAGTTACTTTAATTTCAAATTTATCACTCATTTTTCACACACATATCATTACTTTATACTTTTAAATTACCTAAAAATACTACAATACCCTTCAAAGTCAATAAAGTTGATCAAAAAGTGCAACTTTTCTTAAATAACGTGGAACAGTAAACGTGAAAAGTTTTTCGGAATTGAGGGAGTATTAATATCTAGTACAAAGTATATACTATAATTATTACTAACAGAAAGTATATATTTTATTGCTATCAGGTACAAACATAGGCAATGAAAATTCTCAACTACCCCTTTATATGAATATCGTTGAATACAACTGTATTGAAGTATATATTTTATTGATAATTTTTTAATATATGAATTCTCAATGTTTAGCATATGAATTCTGACAACGCAACATCTAAATACTAGTGAAGTTAAATCAATAGTTTTGAAATCATGACATCCAAATTCATGAATTCTGAATACTTTTTTTTTAATATGTGTAGATTTTTTATTGTAATATAATCTGATACAAAAAAATCAAAATATTCTGAATACTTATCTAAATATTTTTGAATGCATCATGCAGATTACTTATCTTATATCATGAATACTTATCTAAATAATCTGGATACCATAATACGTCTAAATATTCTGAATATTTATCTAAATATTTTTTATTACATCAAATTTCTTATCGTAATATAATCTGGATACTAGAATATATATAAATATTTAGTTCTAAATACTTATCTAAATATTTTATGTAAATATTTTTTAATATGATTTCTTTTTAATGTGATATATAATATTGAACACCAAAATATATGTAAATATTTATGAACATGAAGATTTCATATCGTAATTTAATTTGATACATTGTAGTAATATTTTAATTAATTAATTAATTTTGAATACAATACAATTAAAACTATTTTTAATGTTTCACCCATAATTGACTAATCCGCAACTTATCCCATATTTTCATGGAGAGATTAATTATTAATTAATTCTGAATACAATTAAATTTAAATACGGTTAAAAGTGGTATTTGATTAATATAATTTTGATATTGTACCTGGTAGTAATAAAGGTTAATAAATTGTACCTATAAGTAATGGACTCTTTTTTATATTTTTTTGTCCATCAAAATAAATTTTACTTTCTATAATAAATTTAAAATTTGCTTTTCTAATGTTCATATTTGCACTATAAACAGTATTTGAGACGAATGAAATATTCCATTCGTTCACTTTTAAGGTGTCCATTTTACTATTTTTGGCGTTTGGTTCAAAGGTATCTATTCCCCTATTTAGTAAAAAGATACACAATATGGTCCACCAACAATTACTCACTTTACATATAATAATAATACTCCTTAATCCACGTGCAAAAAGCAAACAGACACCTTAGAACCGAATGGAGGGAGTATATTATTTACTTCAATATTTAAATAACAAAAATGAAATGGTATTACCAATTTAAGTACGGAGTAATAGTCTTCTACTAAATTTTTCTTTGGATTGTTTTTTTTATAATCTATTTTAACTTTAGAATTTATGTATTTACCTTTAATGTTTGGTATGGGGTTAGAGCTGTTACACGAGTCGAGCGAGTTCAAGTAGTTGTTATCGAGCTTGGCTCAAGCTTGCTCAAATTACTTAACGAGCTAATAACTGAGCTTGGCTCGGCTCGAAATTCTTGCATTTGAGCTCGACTCGTTAAACCTCAAACAAACCACAAATATAGCTATATTGATTTTGTTTAATCATATACTGGAATCCAAAATAAAAGCATTCTATAGTGGCAGAAGTAATATAATGGTTACAAGCACTGGAATTAAAGAATATTAAACCACATCCCAAATTCTTTGAAAATTTTAAAATTGAAAATCAAAATCCCAAAATTATTTCAGAAATAGAGAAAAAAAAGAAAAATAGATGAGGAGAAATCCTTCACGAACGGCTGAAATTAGAGCATAGAGACGGAGAGTTGAACTCGATCTACAGATGGGGATGACACCCTTCTATCCAGTGCAGATCTGGGAGGCTCACGACTATCTGGTGCAGATCTCGGAGGCTCACGATGGTGTGCGCGGGTCGGCAACTGTGGAAGCAAAATATGGTGTCGGCAGAATTCTTGGAACAGCTAATAGATGGAAGATTGTTGAAACTGATTTGAAAAACTAGGGTTTGGGTAGAGATAGATGGAGGAGTCACGATATTTAGAAGGAAGAACTCTTTGATCAACTCCCATACCGCCGAAGAATGAACGTAGTGAAATAAAGAAAGAAACGGTGGGGAGGAGGCAGATTTTGGAGATGTAGTGAGCTGTGGAAGAAATAAACGGCGGGGACTGGGGAGAAGTGCCAGGCTGATTTTGGAAATATAGGGAAGTATGCAGATTTAGAAACTAGGGTTATATTTATATATATAATATTATATATATATTATAATATATTATTTATAATTTATTAAATAATCGAGCACTCACGAGCTTTACGAGTCCAGTCGAGCTCGACTCGATAACTTAACGAGTATTAAACAGGCTTGAACTCGAGCTCGAATGAACACTAGCCGAGCCGAGCTCGAGCTTTTTCGAGCCGAGTAGACGAGCGGCTCGATTAGTATTACAGTACTATATGAGGTTATGTGGGGTTTGAAAATCATGAATAGTGTGTTCTATGTTTGTTTTGGGTTTTGAGTATGATATGTTTTAACTTTATATCAAATCAGTGTATTAATTTATTTAAAAAGTTAAATGAGATATGAGAGATAAAGAGAGAAAATGTATTAATTAAGAAGAGATAATATAGTAAGTATATAAGAGTGATTTTTAAAATTTGGATATGGATTTTGAAAATCAAAATCTAGAATTGAAAACCATAAACTAACATTGGTTTAAGTATATTTAATTTGAAGGTATAGTTGTATAAAAGTAAAAATGGTAAGCAAGCTCCCCTTAGTGTAATTTTTAAAATATTATTGCAAGCAAATAAGATTACCGTTTTAATTAAATGATTCTACATGGAATTTCATAATCAATGTTTGCACATTTAATTTATTGAGACATATAATAATGCTGTGACTTATAGATATCATAATATTTTTCGCTCTCTTAAAGAAACGCATCGAACTGATCATGCATAAATGTGAAGCAAACTAATCAATTGACGGTTAAAATCAAATGGAGCAACAAATTCTGATGTATGGGAAAAATAATAAATAATATAACAATATTTTTTTGTGCGATTTAAAAAATAAAAGAAAAGTATATTAATTAGAGTTTAGAGGTAAATATTTGTACAAACCGGATTCATCTCATACTATAATTGGCCATAATTACTCTTTATTATATGAAAAGAAATTTTTAGAGTGATGAATAATTACACTTTTGAATGAAAATTTTTACTACTCTTCAAATTTTAATATACTGATTTTCTATATTCTTATTGTGAAGAATAGTATTATTTTTCAATCAAGAAAGTAATAATCATATCTCTAAAAAATAATGTTGTAAAATGAAGATGCATGATGAAATGGGTTTACATGTGTTATTTCTTAATTCTATATTATTATACCGACGCCCAAAAAAAAATTATATTTTATACGTCCTCCGTTTCAGGTATTTTTACCCAATTGTACTGCACGAAAATTAAAAAGCATTATTTTTTAAATATATAATGTAAGAAAAAGTATGGATAAATTGTTAATTTTGGAGGAAAGTAAATAAAGTTGTTGAGAACGATGAATAAAGTGTAAAAAAATAAATAAAGTTATTGAAATTTTTGAATAAAATGTAAAAAGTAAGTATAATGTAGATTGTATTTTTACCATTTAGGAAATGAGTAAAAATACGTGGAACGCTTTAAAATAGAAAGTGTATAAAAATATATGAGAAATTTTATATAAATAAATAAAGTAAACATTGCATGACCAACATGATCATAATTGTCAACCAAGATACAAATGATCATATATATTTTCATGAATTAGTAAAGAGTATATTGCTAAACATCTCATTATAATAAACACGCGTGTACAAACTTCTAAGATTGGACAAATAGATTGTTGAGTAGTGCCCGCGTGTAAGTTATAAATGGTTTGAAATTGAATTCAGTTGCAACTAATTAGACATGTGGCCCACCTTGTAAATTAATTGATTTTTGATTTGATAGTTAACCTCATGAAACATTGCCAACACTCCACTACCAATAAAACACACTTCCAATCTATACTCCATTACAAGTAACCATGCTGGATATCAAATCCCACTGGGAGTTGCACAATTTTTATCAATCTCAAACTCAAAATATAAAATACGATCAACAACGGAAGGGTATCTCTGTATAAATAGTAGAATGATGGATTAAAATGGTGTCCTTAGGACTACACATTGGTTTAATAAGGGTTAATTGAAAAAAAAAAAAAAAAACACGAATTATACTGCTATTGTAAATTAATTCTCGCTTTTGAAAAATTACAAAAAAAAATCACCACATTTAAGGATTGTTGGTCACAAATTGAGATTATTTTGCAACAATGCTTTAAAGGTGGTGTTTTTTTTTTTTTGCAATTTCTCAAAAGTGAAGATTAATATGCAATAGGTGTAAAGTTCTTTTTTTTTTTTTTGCAATTAACCCTTTAATAAATATACACGTTCACGTCACACGATGAAAGAAAGAGAGAAAAAAAAATAGAAGACGACCATTTATTTACCACTAAAACGAATTGTAAAATACTTAGGTTTATGTTTGAAATAGATATATCAATGATAATAATGTGTATGTGTGTTTTATGGCAAACTTTTATGTGTTTTCTATGTGAGCATCGTGTGTGCAGAGGATAAAAACCTTTTTAGTCTCGTATCTTTCCTCATGATCTTTTTTTAGTTTCAAGAAAGATAAGTTTATTAAATTAGTCCTACCGACGAAGAAGTATGACCTAAAACGTCATATTTTCGCCGGAAAAAGCTGACATCACCGGAAAACGGCCACGTCACACCGGAATCATCGATTTCCGACCGGTACAATGACGTGGTGCCCTTATGGCATTTGAGTCAGCAAGATAAAAACCTATTCAGTCCCATAACTTTCATAATGATCTATTTTAGTTCCAATAAAGATAAATTTGTCAATTTATTCCCACTAGTGAAGAAATAAGGACAAACACGTCATATTTTCGTCGAAAAACACGGACATCGCTGAAAAATGACACGTGATTGTCAAGTGACAACCGGAATCACTGATTTCCAGCCGGAATTAAATGTTATTTTAATTCCAACAAGCCTATCAGCTCCACGCCATCGTCCCAGTTGGAAATCGGCTATTCCGATGATGTCAACATTTTTCGGCGAAAATAGTACGTGTTTGGCCCTATTTCTACACGGGTGGGACTAAATTGACAAACTTATCTTTATTGGGACTAAAATAGAACATGAGGAAAGTTATGGAAATGAATATGTTTTTATCCCGCTGACTCACCTGCCATTAGGGCGCCACGTCATCATACCCGCGGGAAATTGACAATTCCGATTGTGACGTGGCTGTTTTCCAGTGATGTCAGTTTTTTCCGGCGAAATATGATGTTTTTGGCCTTATTTCTTCGCCGATGAGACTAATTTGACAAACTTATCTTTCTTGAAATTAAAAAAGACCATGGAGAGAGTTATGAGACTAAAAGAGTTTTAATCCGTTTTTCACATTTTATGTGGATAAATGCATATTGTGTGTTTGTCTTGTTGTATCTTAAATTGAGCATGTTTTCAACTATATATGTGAATGACGATAATATATTGTTCCTCAAGTACATGGATTATAATTTAATAAGCAATATCGTATTTTATCAACGAAGTAACACAAATTAATGATATTATTTCAAAATATCACATGACATTTGAATCCTTCAAAATCATAGATAAATTCCATCCTCAAAACACACTAGAAAATAGGAATTCTTTTATTATTATTTTTATATACCTCATAATTTTATGTATTGTTTCGTATATTATTGGTATGACTAATTCGTTTTAGAAAAGTGATAAATCTAAAATCGCCATCTATTTTATTTTATATTCGAGTGATTGTTAAAAAGACAAAGACTTGTGTGAGACCGTTCACGCGAACCCTTATGTGAAATGGTCATAAAGTGATAACTTTTATAAAAGAAAGTGATAATAAATTAATGAAAAGTGATAATGTTCTTTCATGAACAATTTATAGTATAAATAAAAAGTGATAACATTTTATAAGTGATAATGATCTATAACAAAGTGATAACTATTTTAAAAATTGAAAAATGGTATCACGTGAGACGGTCTCACGCAAGATATACCCCAATAAAAAATGATACGAAGGAGTATTCCATACTATTTTAATCTTTATAATGTTTTTTTCACGAAAATTAAAGATACAATATTTTAATTTATAATAGAATGAGATATAGTATAATATTTTATATATAATAACGAATAATTGTATTCAAGCCGTGTGAATTCTATAAAGATTATTAACTATTTTGTGTGGGTGTCACCCTCATCTACTAAAAAAAATATATAAATATTGAAGTGAAAGACTCAAATTAAAAATATGTAAAAATTGTAATGATATGGAAGGAAATAATGATATTATTTCAAAATTAATGATATTATTTCAAAATATCACATGACATTTGAATCCTTCAAAAGCATAGATAAATTCCATCCTCAAAACATAGAAAATAGGAATTCTTTTATTATTATTTCTATATAACCACATAATTTTATGTATTGTTTCGTATATTATTGGTATGACTAATTCGTTTTAGAAAAGTGATAAATCTATAATTGCCAGCTACTTTATTTTATATTTGAGTGATTGTTCAACAAAAAATGATACGAAGTAGTATTCAATACTATTTTAATCTTTATAATGTTTTTTTCACTAAAATTAAAGAATACAATATTTTAATTTATAATAGAATGAGATATAGTATAATAATTCATATATAATAAGGAATAATTGTATTAGAGCCGTGTAAATCCTATAAAGATTATTAATTATTTTGTGTGGGTGTCACCCTCATCTACTAAAAAAAATATAAACATTGAAGTGAAAGGCTCAAATTAAAAATATGTAAAAATTGTAATGATATGGAGGGAAATAATGTTACAATTGTTTATGGGAGATTAAGTTAATAATGGTTTATGAAATAATTCACTAATCACTATCACTTTTCATTAATTAAAATATTATTTTTTTAAAAATTAAAATATTACTCTTCGTTCCGCCCAAATATCACCAATTGATTTTGGTGCGTAGATTAGAGTATTATCATTTTATGTGTAGTTATTAGTTGTGAGTGGTGGGGCCTTTTTACTAAAAGTAGAAAATGAAGACTTTTGAATGAGACGTCCAATATAGTAAAATGTGGAACTTTTGGTGGGATGGAGAGAGTATCATTTATCATCCGTTTCATAGAAGTCTCCTCATTATACAATGATGTATAAGTGGGATAAAAAATATCTTTGTCCCGTAACTTTGCTCAAATCTAATTTTGTTAAAAAAAATGACTTTATTAATTTGATACCAAACAATACTGTCTCTGCTTCGTTAAAACATTTACTCTTTTTTTTATACGGGATTGAAGAACATAGTATCTCAATATGTATTGTGGTTAGTGATATAATATTTTAATCTATAGTTAGTAATTTTATACTTGTATTAGTATAGTGTTATTAGTCCCATGAAGTATTTAAATATTTTGTGTGTCCCCATTCACTATAAAGTGAAACTTAAATGTGACACTAAAAATGAGAATGTGTAAACGTTATGGTGGAACAGAGGTAGTACAAAATTTGCTAGAGTTTAAATAAAAAAAAACACACACACACAAATTTTATACCGTGATCTCGATTCACAGGAGACTAACTCTTAAAAATTCTACATTTAAATTAAAATTACTTCAAAAAAAAATAAACAAAATTCATAAATCTTCCCAACCTCATCCATTGTCACACCAAGTTATCAACCTCCTCTGCCGCCGTGACTTTTTCCAAATCCAAAACCTGAGCCCATCACCCCCTTCTCATCCTTCATTATTTTATTTCTTCTAAATTAAAATCCTAAATTCCATTACTTATTATTTTTTACAGATTATATAGGTTTGAAGATGAGGGAGAAAGTGGTGGATGTATCATATATGGTGGTAAGGGTGAAATTGTTGCAGTGTAGACAGCTTACCAGTTGAATTGTTGGCTATGGGTGCCAGAGTTAGGAATGGGTAAGTTGAAGGAGAAACAATTTTAATTACTATTATACTTCCGTACTAAAGATATTGACATACTCCCTTCGTCCCGAGCAAAAATTCTCATTTTCTTTTTAAACATAGATTAAGGAGTATTATTATTTTATGTGTATTGGGTAATTGTAACAGTAGTGAGCGATGAGTCATATGTGGGGTCTTTTAGTAAAAGGAGAAAATAGAGACTTTTAATTGAGACACCCAATATAATAAAATTGAGATATTTTGGTGGGATGAAGTGAGTACTCTTGAATTGTTCCACATAAATTGAAATATTTCTTTGTTACACCGTTACAATTTTATAATACTTGTATGTAAGTAGATATAAACATCATATTATAATTGAAAAAGTAATAAAATGTTCTCCATCTCATAGCTTATTGTAGCTTTTTTGTTATTCTAAATCTGGATTCTCTAAATTTCTACATGCTATCTAGAGCCTATTCGTTCCTACTTTTGATGTGAGGATTATCATTGGAGTGAATTGATGTTTTTCGAAGAATTATGATTACATAAACTACTTGAAAATGAGTTCCAGATAAAATCAATGAGTTGTTGTACTCAAATCTAAATTGGTAATATTGTGGATGATGATCCATACTATCTTCATAGAACTTCTAGATTTGGATTGATGTACCCGGTTTGAATCTATTGATGATATGGAGGATGTTCCATATTATCTTCGTAGAATTAGTAGATTGTTTTTACAAATTTATTTTTTAAGTTGGGCATGTATTTTGCTCCCCATACTCCAACTTGAGGGGAGGGTGTTGGAATAAGCATCCCATAAACACAAATGACGTATTATAAGCTAGCTAATTAATGGTGATTTGCTAATTAACATTAAAATATACTTCATTCGTCTCATTTCAATCTTTACATATTTCCATTTTGGGAGTCTCATTTCAATCTTTACATTTCCCTTTTAGTAAATGAGACTCACACAAATTAATTATTTATCTCTCCATGTACCCACACATCACACTAATACACCTACATACTTTACATTAAACTATTATTTCTCTCACCTCACAACACATTAAAATGTTATTTTCCTTAATCTACTTGCAAAAAACAAACATAAAATTTAAAACGGGACGGAGGGAGTATTTATTACACCGTTACAAATTTATACTCCCTCCGTCCCACAACAAGGAGTGCATTTTACCATTTTCGTCCGTCCCAACACAAGAGGTGCATTTCCCTTTTTAGTAAAAGGGACCCATACAAATTAATTTTTTCTCTCTCCATAGCCTCACACTTCACACTAATACATCTACCCACTATACATTAAAATATTATTTTTCTCACCTCAACTACCCCCAACTATCTATTAAATATTATATCCCTTAATCAAACGTGCAAAAAAGTTCTGTCACTCTTGTTTTGGGACGGAGGGACTAATATATAAGTAGATGTAAACATCATATTACAATTGATAAGTAATAAAATGTTCTCCATCTCAGAGCTTATTGTAGCTTTTTTGTTATTCTAAATCTAGATTCTCTTGATTTTTACGTTCCTTTGTAAGGATATAGACCCACATAAAAACAATTAATTTATTCACATGAACCCAAACAAACTACTCCCTTCATCCCAGTTAAAGGGAGTCTTTTTCCATTTTGGTCGTCCCACCTAAATGGTTCCTTTTTTTTTACACACATATGACCCATACACCCCCTAATACAAGTAAAATATAGGGTCCACACTCCCACTAGTACAATTACCCACTACATATTAAATAATAATACTCCTTAATTTACGTGCAAAAAAGCAAAAGATCATCTTTTGACGGGACAGAGGGAGTATTAATACAACTACCCATTATAATCTTGAACTCGCATACATTAAATTATTATATTCTTTAATCTATGTGAAAAAAAATTACAATATTTCGGAAATTGAGAGAGTAAAAAATTCAAATTGAATTTGATTATCAATTTGGCATTAATATTGAACCCAATGAAGTGAATCCAGATCGATACATTGCCCGAAATCGCCAAATTAAAGCAAAATGTGCTAATCACATGCTAATTTAGTAATTTAGGCAACATTGGTACAAATTTTACTAAATTAAAAAAAAAGGAATAAAATTAAATCTGGTCAAAATTATGGAATGTAATTAGTTTTAACTTTTAATCCATACATACGTGTTTGTCTAGTGCTATTAATGACAAGATTACAGTAGGAATTTTAGTCATTTTATAAAAAGTAAAAATTTCGGAGGGGGCAGAATTGGACGGTGGAAAGTCAAATCACAGGGACTCGTCTGAAAGGAAAAGAACAAGATGTAACTGCCCCCGTGACATTATTCAAAGACATCATGAGGGCACAAACGTCATTCTAACATGCCTGCAGCATGAAACTCAACAAAGATTTTACTCCAGACCCTTTTTGACCAAATGAGCTACTATAATACAAATAAATAAAAAATATTTAAATAAAACCCCATTTTCTCATATTAATTTAATTACTCCTCCATAAGAAAATATTTACATCTTACATTTTGGTTGCTCTAACAGAAGTTTTTTTAATTTCCAAAAATCAATATTATTCGTAACAATTAATCTTTTAATATACTTTTATTTTGAAAAATAGCATTCCTAGGTAACATACGTACATACATACATAACATAAGTTCACTTAATTTATTCCTAAAACATATCAAAATTATTTTTGAAAAAAATGTTCTTGCAAGAAAAAAAAAAAAAAGAAACTCACGTGATGAGGAGTTGAGACAGTGCTGAGATTTAGATGTGGACACGTTGCTTAGAAATTCGTCATTCCACATATGTTATTCCATCTTTCTTGAAGGAAATTTGGTATTTTAGAATGTTAGTAAACAATCAATTGTGCTCGATTAAGTTGTGAATTTGGATATTGTGTAATAGCATCTATTCTTTCAAAATTAATTTCGATAACTCATTTTGCTTCATAATTTTGGTATCAAGTTGTCTTCTCCTCTTACACTTTTTTTTATAATAATAGTACTCTTTTCATTAGCTAGAATCCAGTGGCGCATAATCGAACAAAATATATGAATTTGAATTATCATTTTATAAGAGAACTAGTTACATCTAGACAACTATACACTAAATTTGTTCCTTCTTTCATTCAGATTGCATACATTTTCACTATGAGTCTCTCTCGTTCTTAGTTCATTCTTTTGCCCAATGATTCGACTTGCAAATTTTCATTAAAATATATTTTTTATTTTATTTATTATTTGTATGCAAATTCTCATATATTTAGACTCATCTATAATTGAAATAAAGTTTGTGATTATTGCGGCAATTAACCCTTTTAAAGTCATACATAATTTTTAAAATTTTAATTATTACTCACTCCATCCCGGGCAAAATGTCTCTATTTGCTTTTTTTACGTGAATTAAAGAGTATTGTTTTATGTTTAGTGGGTAGTTGTATTAGTAGTGAGTGGTGGTGGCCATATGTGGGGCATTTTTACTAAAAGTGGAAAATGAAGACCTTTAAGTGAGACACTCAATATAATAAAATGAGAATCTTTCGATGGGACAGAGGGAGTAGTATTTATTAACTTAACTTACCGATATATTTCTAGAAATATTTGATTGTATATCTTCAAAATATCTTACATATCTTTATTTGATTAAACATTTTAAAGATAATTAATTAAATATTAAAAATATATTAAATCAACTTTATTATAATTAAGAAATATAATTGATAAAATAATAATTATTTTTAGTGACAAAAAGATTGAATTAAATATCTGTTATTTCCACATATTTTATTTACAAATAATATGATTTTAAAAATGTACTCCCCCATCCCGTCACAAGACTTATGTTTACTCTTTGTATTAAAATTAAGGAATATGATACTATTTTTAATGTATAGTGAATTAATATATATAATATTATAAAACAAAAGCTCATGTGTTTCCGGACACACAGATATAGGCTCATGCGCCCAAACCACACCCTACCCTATTATCAACCCGACCCAGAATATTTAAAGAGAAAAAAAATTCATTCTAGGGTTCTCACGCCGTTCTCTCCTTCTCACGCCATTCCCGCTCTCTCTTCCCTGGGTGATTGTTTTCTTCGCTGCTCCGGCCACCACACTGCAGGGTCAACCGTGGCCGGAAAATTCTCCAGCATCGCGTCTAGAAGCGGCAGCGGGTAAGCCTTATCCAGAGCCAACACCTTCTCCATCATTTCCCTATTGAAATCTAATCATGGTTGACATCGGTTGACAAAACATAGACATTTTCTGTGGATTTTTGCTTGTTTGATTGAATATTATGTTTGTCTCCTGAAATTGGTCCTAATATTCTGAGTTTTCCCTCCTGAATTGACACTTGGAAGTCTCCACTTCTATGATGTTATTTCAATAATTCGTTGTATGTTAGTGTTTTAGTAATTTGCATTGAATGGGGGTAATTCTTTCTTCTAAGATTTAGGATTTTTCATGTGGAATGCTTATAATGCATGCATCAGTATAATTGTTGTAATGATCAAAAGCTTTCTCTAACCTATTTCTAATGTCATTAAAGCTGATTAAATCTGTGAGAGAGAGAGAGAAGCATTGATCTTACATTAACAGAGATGAACTCTGTTTGTCTGTCCTGTTATTCTTATTTACACCTTGAGATCATGAGATGTTACATTGAACAGTAGAACATGCAAATTGTAATGCCTTTTCACCATTTAGTTTAAAAAAGGTTTAATCAATTGATCATCAGTAACTGAACTAAAGTAATTAAGTTTCACTGCTAATGTTTTTTACCATTCACCATGATCAGCTGGTGATTCACTGAAAGTTGGTGAAACCACAACAGAAGATGAAACTTTGAATCTTTTACTCCTTCATCCCTCACTACTCACCACCTCAGGGCTACTGATCCAACCCACCCCTTGCTCGTTTATGTACGATCCATCTGAGTCTAGATGAAACCCCGCCCATTCGCTGTTGTAATCCGACACCCCCGAAATAATATCAGTTGTATACAATCATACAACATAATATATGATGACTAATATATGTGTTTAAATATAATATATGTTGACTAATATATGTTTTGGTTGTTTTTGGTGGTGTGAAATGGATACTTAACAAATAAAAGAAGATGGCAGAAAAACTTAAAAGCATGATTAAGTACTGCTAAAAATAGAAACATACAATGAGAAATTTATGTCAAGCTTTGAGATCATCTGATAGGTGCATGGTATACAATGGGTGGATAGGATGTCCAATGTTGCTGCTTTTGCGGTCTTTCTTTGGAGGACCACAATCTGTACCAACTAAAAGATTAACACCTTCTCTTTTAAAAGAAGATGGCAGAAAAACTTAAAAGCATGATTAAGTACTGCTTTTTCACAATTCCGTTTGTTTTTGTTCTATTTGACTTTCATGAGTTTGATCTTTCATTTTTTTGATGTTTGGCCTTTTTGGCTGCAGCCAATGATTTTGAGACTCTCCTCTGTTTTTTAATGGAAATTAATTAATTTTCTTGGTTAATCTTTCTACAGAAGTTTGTGTAGAATTTGAATTTGCAAAATGACCGAGAACAGCAGAGGAGGGCCCTTGAGGCGGTGTCGACCTTTTCAGGTATGACTTCAGTTCTTTGAAGTGGTAATTTTGGTATTTTCCTCTAATTTTTCAGTTTGTGTATCAAACTTGCATTTTTGCATTCTTAATTTTGACATTTCTTCTAAGTGTTTGCTGTATTGGTTATGTGATGATCTGTTTTCTTATGCCTGTGAATTGTTTGTCCTTTATTATTATGATTTGGAAGGAAGAAATGCATAAATGTAGAGTAGAAAGGTTGTGAGGGTTATAGCAAATTAAGAGAAAGTTGAAAAAAGCACATGATGGTTCTTATAGTAGATTCTTCTAATTAAGAGAGAGACCTTATTTTACACACTCTAAAGAGAGAGAGCAGAGGAGAGGTGAGTTTTATCTGAACAGTTTGTCCCCTTTGTTTAACTATATATATCAATGGGAGAGAAGAGTTTTATAATAATTTGAGATTTTGAAGCAGATGGAAGTGAATAAATAGAGGTGGACATGAATAAGATTACCATGATATTGGCCTGCTGTGTAATAATATTACTGTAATATAAGTTGTGTAATGTTAAAAGGTCGTTGGTTAGGAGATTTTTCAATTAAGCGGGGGCCCTTTGAAAGTCAAAATGGTCATCCTAGGGTTTTGGAATATTTATACTAAAAAGCCCCTCTTTTTTTTCACCAATTACATTTTATACAGCAAAGGATAATCCTACTACATCTACAACAAGGTTAATTTTTCTTATTTGAAGTCTTTTTAATAATTTGGTATGATATTTTCTTTTCTAGCTGAAACTTATATTTGTACTTTATTTTTTCCAGGCATTTAACCTGCCAATGCCGGCCAAAGGGTATTGTTTCTGTTATTAAGTCCTTGAATTAGAAACAAGATGATATTAAGGATATCGGCTTTGGAGGTTTGTTAGAATTAAGTTTGCTTGGAGGTGGCAACCGTGAGATGCTCACATGGTTGGTTGAGAATTTTAATGACAGTAGTAGAAAGTTAACTGTAGATCATTTTCACAGCTTTTTATTACTGCTGATAACATTTATGATGTCTAGATGATTCCTAGAAATGAGGGTGTTGCTGTCACTACATATCCTAGGCATGTCATGACTCCACATCTTGAACATCTAAGGGATAGATTTGGTATAAAGGCTAATGTTTTTGTTAAAGATGTTGCGTAATGTCTTGATTAAAAGGGTTTGCTTACCATTTGTAATATTATACTGCATTTTGCGCATTTGCCGCTTTAATTTGTACACTGGCCATGCATTTTCCCGGTATTAAGATGAATTGTGTTATCCATACCCTCCCTGCATTAAGTTGGTGATTGGGCATGATTTTGGAAGCAAAAAGGAAATATTAATTTATTAACTTAATTTTGAAAAATTTTCGTGTATCTGAGGATCATTAACCTTGCACTATTGCTGCGGTGCAAAAAATAATTACTCTTTAAACAAAAAAAAAAAAATCACTCTTTAAAGAAAATATAATTATTCTTTAAAATATCTAGATTTACTTTTCAATCACATTATAAATTACTCTTTAAAGAAAAAATAATTACTTTTCAAGGATAAAAATTACTCCACTCTTTAAATATAGCTATAATTACTTTTTAGATAAGTCAAGAATTACTCTTTAGGGATATAAATAATTATTTTTCAGACAAAAAAAATTACTCTTCAAATAAAAATAAATTACTCTTTTGAGACATAAATAAATTACTCTTTAAATATAACAATAATTACTCTTTAGATAAGTAAAAAATTACTCTTTAAAAACACAAATAATTACTCTTTAAAAATAGTAATAATTACTCTTTAGATAAATAAAAAATTACTTTTTAGAGGCATAAATAATTACTTTTAGACAAAAAAAAAATACTCTTCAGACAAAAATAAGTTACTCTTCAGACAAAAATATTTAGATTTACTCTTTAGGCACATTAATAATTACTCTTCAGAAAAAAAAAACTCTTTAAGGATAAAATAACTACTCTTTCAATTTAGCAATAATTACTCTTTAAACACAAATAATTACTCTTTAGATAAGTCAAGAATTACTCTTCAGACACAAAATAATTACTCTTCAGACAAAAAAAAAAATTCTTCAAACAAATAAAAAATTACTCTTTAGACAAAAATAAATTACTCTTCAGACAAAAATAAATTACTCTTTTGAGACATAAATAAATTATTCTTTAAATATATCAATAATTACTCTTTAAACACAAATAATTATTCTTTAGATAAGTAAAGAATTACTCTTTACAAACATAAATATTACTCTTCAGACAAATATAAATTACTGTTTAAAAAAAATAAATTACTCTTTAAATATAGCAATAATTACTATTTAAACACAAATAATTACTTTTTATATAAGTCAAGAATTACTCTTTAGAGACATAAATAATTACTCTTCAGACAAAAAAAAATTTTACTTTTCAAACAAATAAAAATTACTCTTTAGACAAAGATAAATTATTCTTTTGAGACATAAATAATTACTTTTTAGACAAAAAAAATACTTTTTAGATAAAAATAAATTACTCTTCAGACAAAAATAAATTACTCTTTAAATATAGCAATAATTACTCTTTAAACACAAATAATTACTCTTTAGATAAGTCAAGAATTACTCTTTAGAGACATAAATAATTACTCTTCAAACAAAAAAATTACTCTTCAAACAAATACAAATCACTCTTGGACAAAAATAAATTACTCTTTTAAACATAAATAAATTACTCTTCAGACAAAAAAAATTACTTTTTAAACAAAAATAAATTACTCTTTAAATATATCTATGCTCGTGCCAACAATGCATTGTCAAGCCAGACCATATGTTGAGTCGAAGTCCTGCAAAAGATCAACATTATAACTACTCCAATGATTATTCTAATTTCCCAATTCAGTTTGATTCAATTGTGATACAATTCATAGTCTTGTTTAGCTATCCATTCCTTCCTAATGGTAAATAATTAGTTGGTCTGAATCATACACATCTCAATTAGCAGTTTCCTATAGAAGCTTGCAATAGTCTCCAGTTCAAAGATTTTGAAAATCAAGATATTGATTTGGTCCACCAGACAAGAAAAAGTGGTTAAACCAAACTTTTAACCAGCAATGAATAAATGTTCTCCACAACTACAGAACCACCAAAAGAACACTACACGTTTTCTCTCATTACTTTAATAACACCAAAGAACAGAATATATATGTTTTCAAGAATTAAACAAGAAGATACTTGGTTTGAATGAGTAGTTGAGATTTGGCTGCCACCAAAATCCAAGCAGCTTTTAGAGGCTACCTGGTGAGATCCTTCAGAATTAACATACCAAGATCAAATTTATGAAACTTGATCCGAAGGGATTTGATTTGATTTGAGTTGCAGGCAAGGAAAGCTCTGAGAGCACCGAAAGGAGTTGTGAAGCTTCAAGCTCTTATTCGTGGTTGAGCTGTTCGACAGCAAGCTATCACCACCCTCAAGTGTTTGCAATCCTTGGTGAATATCCAGTCACAAGTTTTTTCTAAAGTGATGAGGTGAAGGACCAAGCTGCAAGAAGAAGAGGACACATTGGCATTTAATGCCCAATGTTAAAAACAACCAAGAGAAGCCTAGGTGGAAAAAAAAGACAGCAAAATAGCGCTGCCAACAAGGTAGATAAGCAGGACAGTCCAGTAGACCCTAGTTGTCTAGGAGAGCTACCGAAACCAGCACCTACCTGCTTGCAGCTACCACTCACCATTTTAACCATCAGCTTGCCTTCTTAGATCTTAGTTCAAGTTATTAACCATCATTATCCCACTGTTATTATTCTTTCTGTTCATCTTCAAGCTTTTAGGTGACTTAATTTAAGCTTTTTCAACCACCAGATGCAATGTGCATCCAGTATTTACCTCTTCAATTGATATCTAAAAACATTAACTCAAAATGGCGATCATCATATTTCTAGGTAATTATAATCCAAAGTCTCAACATAATGATGTGTGGAAAAAATATAATACTGTTACACCATTTGTCAAATAGAATGAGGTGTAATTAACATGCAGAAGGAATTACAACAATAAAAAATGAGTTGTAGAGAAGGTAGATCAAGTATCTTAGGAGTTCTAGATAGGAGTGACCACATACAACAGAAAGATTTTGCTTGCTCAGACTGGGCAAAAAAATTCAGACTAGAAATATTACTTGATTTCCACCAGGGAAAAATAGATTTTGATCAGATCTCAATCGACTCAACTAGCATAAGAGCATTACTCAAGTAAATAGTTACGAGTTTGTGATGACAGAATGGCCACCCAAAAAATAGAGAAAGCACAAGCAACTCAACTCAACAACAAAAATGATGCATCAGAAGGGAACAGCAACTAAAGCCAACTAGACCAAATTTCCAAAACAATGTGAAAATATATTTCTTTATGAAAGAATAACAGTACTTAAATTGGAATTGATACATTAAATTGTTCAAATCCGAGCACACATGAATATGTCAACAAGCTCATGTTTACACTGAAAATTCTAAACTCAACACACAATTAGATAAAAAATTATTTAGGAATGCATATTAACATGTACAAGAACCTGTAGGATGATTTTCTCTGGAGCTTGATATGCCTCCAAAAAGTGGCAAACATTGACAAATGCCCACTGCTTACTAGCACTTTCTTCACGCTTGAGATGATTCCAGCCAAATTTTATAAGTTCCTTACGATGATGAACAAGGTCATTCTGAAGATACTTGAGAAGCAAAGTAGCTCGAAAATTAACCTGAATATGAGTAACTAAACTTTCTGTACTCTGGTAATTGTTGAAGAGGAGTATGAATAATAGATGTGTAGATAAATTATGAACAGAGTATTTGCGTTCACATAATGTTAAAAAACATCAATCAGAACCTGAATAGCAACATTCAAATGCAACTTTTAGCATAACATAGGTGCAAATTGTTAAATAAATGAATTAATTTTAGTAAAAGAACAATGCCTTGATTTGGTAATGCTTGATATTCTGATGTTTATGCTTTTCGTCTTCCCTATTATGGATTCCACCGGCGGCGGAAAAGGATGGGAGGCCGTTGGAGTCGTGAGTGGTAGCGGAGGTCACGGAATTTATGGCGGCGACCCACTCAGCGTCGCCGTCTTCCTCTCCACTGTTACTGCTGCCTCTTGCCGTCTCCCTCTTCACACACAATAGAAGGTGAAGAGTGTGTTTTGAATTTTATTTTTAATTTATATATGACCCGTTTTCTTATGGGTCGATCCGAACATACATAATTAGATTTGTGTATCCGGACATTCAAGAGCCTTACTCATATTATAATGTATAGTATTTAATAATATTTAGTATTGTATGTGAGCCCACATAATATTAATAATTATTTTGTGTAAGACTCATCTAAAAAATAAAATATAACTCTTTTAGTGAAACATCCTAATAAGTACTCATAAAATATAATTCTTGTGGAAGGACGAAAAGAGTATAAAATAAAAGTTTTAGTCGTGATTTGTGAAATAATTCATTTAGAGAAATATATGAAAATTTGAATAGTTTTCAAATACTCATAATTTATTTAGAAAAATATTTGAAAATTCGAATAGTTTGTCAAATAACTCACTTATTCATTACTATCATTTTTCAGTTGGTCTATTGTGCAGTCATACGCAAGATCAGTTGAATAGTATAATATTTTATTTTAAAAGGTATAATTATAATTCAGTAGAATATTTTTTAATTAGAGAATCAATTGAATTATGAATATATTAATATCTAAGAATTTTTTTAATTTGAAAAATTAAAAGGTAATATTAAAATGTACAACTTTTTAAGTGTCTGAAATTACGCAAGTTTTATACATAATTCTTTTTATTAATTTAAGAATTATTTTTATATAAAAAATTTTCATGTCTTATCCGTGTGGTAGACATCTTTATGTAAAATGGTCTCTATAAGTGTTTAAAAAGAAAAAGAAAAAAAAAACTACAATTCCCCACAATCACACCCTTATACCAGATATCACGAATTACTAAACAAATTTTAGTGACAATTATACGCCAGCCAGCTTTATTCCCTTAAATTATGGATAGCCTTGATAATGACCGAATCATTAAAAAAAATTAGATATTGCGCGTGAAAATATACCCATAATTAATCACTTTATGATCCAGAGTAAATAATTTAGAATTGAAAAAAAAAAAACATCTGTATGCGGACAGCGGACTGACGCGTGACAAATGTATTACTCCCTCCGTCCCATTGAAACTTGAGCGTTTGCTTTTGTATGTTGATTAAGGAGTATAATATTTTAATGTATAGTGAGGTGAGAAAAATAGTATATTAATGTAAAGTGGTAGGTGTAATAGTATGACACGTGGGCCCATGGAGAGATAAGTATAATTAATGGAGTATGTATGGTCCTCTTTATAAAAAAAAGAAATGCACATTTTATATTGAGACAGACCAAAATGAAAAACTCGTACATTTTAATGGGACCGAGGTATATATAAATTTTAATTAAAAAAAACTAACAATTTTTTTTTTGCGCTTAGTGTACGCTAATAAATGTATACTATAAGGCTAATTCTCATATGCACCTAGGTGTACTTTAGGATACGGTATACCCACTTTCAGAAACGTATATAATTATTAATATATATATATATATATATATATATATATATATATATATATATATATATATATTCATAATTGTATACGTTTCTGAAAGTGGGTATACCGTATCCTAAAGTACACCTAGGTGCATATATATATATATATATATATATATATATATATATATATATATATATATATATATATTAATACTATTAATTTATAAGTGATTACTAAAAATATTTTTTTTTAAATTGTGAGGTGACGGCTCCACGTTGATCCCGCAATTAATGTTTATTATATTTAATTTCATTTAAAATAATTAATATTTTGTAATCCTACCATTATTACATCTTAATTTAAGTATTTAATAATCCTACCATTAATACATAATAATATTATTTTAAATTTATATAAGAAATTTAATTTAATACTTTAAATATTTTTTTTATTTAATCCATAAATTTTGTGTGAATTTTAAATTATTTATTTTCATTGGATTTTAAATGATTTATTTCATATTTAGCATAAACATTTTAATTAAGGCATGGTACAATCGATTAATTATAAAATTTTGGTAAATTATTTATTTTCATTGTATTTTAAATTATTTATTAATTTAGCATATACATTTTAATTAAGGTATGGTACAATCATTATAAAATTTTGGTAAATGTATAGTATTATGTAATAATATTATTTTAAGTAATTTTCTTATAAAAGTTTATGTAAGTAGTTAAATTTAATACTTTAAATATTTTTGATTTAATCTGTAAATTCGGTGTGTATTTTAAATTATTTATTTCCATATTTAGCATATAAATTTTAATTAAGGCACAGTACAATCGAATCAATTAATTATAAAGTTTTGGTAAATTTATATATTATGTAATAATATTATTTTAAGTAATTTTCTTAATATTATTTTAAGTATTTTCTTATAAAAATTTATGTAAGTAATTAAATTTAATACTTTAAATATTTTTGATTTAATTCGTAAATTTTGTGTGTATTTTAAATTATTTATTTTCATTGGATTTTAAATTATTTATTTTCATATTTAGCATATAAATTTTAATTAAGTTATAGTACAATCGATTAGTTATAAATTTTTGGTAAATTTATGAAGAAATAAAAAACTTTTATTGTTGTTTGATTATTTAAATTAAGTTTTAATAATTTTAGGAAAGATGGAGTACATTATTAAAATTTAATATTTTTAAAGTAATTTTGGTGTTGATTTTAAATTATTTATTTATTACCATATTTATCATATAAATTCATTGTATATAAGTATATGACATAATACAATCGATCAATATTCATCTATAGTGAATTTTTTTTACCTCAATTGCAATCTTTATACTGTTTCTTTTTTCCTTTATTAAATCATGTCATCAATTTATGATCCTATGTCTGAAATTACTATGCAAAAGGAGACTTGACGAATTAAAGTTAAATGCTTTAGGCTTTGGATATTATAATTTGGTAATACAGAAAAAAATACATGGATATGATTATGATGGATGAAAAAGTAACTTTTAGTTGATTATAATGATTAAATATTCTTTAGGTATACGGTATATTTTATATTTTCACAACTTTTAGATTATTAACATGATAAGGTTTTTTATTTAATTATTGTTATATTATATGTGTAGGGTTCGAAGATTCAAGCAACAATTCGTCATAATCACATCTCATAATTTGAGAAATTGTTAAGTGAGGGGGCAACATATATTATATCAAATTTCTGTGTTGCTGATAATATTTGGTCGGTCCTTATTACAAATCATGAATTCAAGTTGAACATCCATAATTACACGTTGGTGTGATTGACTTCGCCATTGGAAACCAACAAAACTGGCTTGAATTTTATTGATTTTGATACAATCAATTCTTAAGACAACACTAGAGATACAGTACTCATAGGTATGTTTTAAAAGTTTATTATTATTTTTTTAATAGAAACAAATTATATTTTTAAAAAAATTGGTTCTATTTTTTCTTACAATGACAATATTCACATACATAATTGCTTTGGTGGTAAAAATAGGAGATATAATTTGTGTTAATGCAAGGGGCAATCCTACAGATAAAATTGATATTGAGCTTGAAGATGAACATTAACTTTCTTTTAAAATATTTATTCATAATTTTTTTAACTCAATTTTTATGTTTAATATTTTTTTAATTAAAATTTTAACATCAATTTAAGACACACGATCATGAATTGTACATTGTGGGGAGAATATGCAAGATAATTGATTCAGTACAATAGGAACAATCCAAACCAAACACTTATTATTGTTCTTGAGTTTGCCAAAATCAACAATAAATATAGAGATACATTTTTTTAAAACTCATTTTATTTAAGTATAATTCTGTATGTATTTAGATGTCATTAGATGTTTATTCTAATATATGTAGCCAGTAATCATATATTATTTGTCCTCTAATTTCTTAGATATGTTTTAACAATAATAATTATTATTATTATATTAAAATTTAAATCATACTTTCTTTGAAATATGCTATAGGAAAAAACATATCAAATTCTTATAATGCAACAAGGATAACAATTAATGAAGATATAAAAGAAGTTCATGATTTCTGAAAGAGGTACGTGCTCAATCTATACATTACATTTAGTGATTTTTTCTTTTAAAAAAATATATATATCTATAAAATTTAATATTTATGCATTTAGAAATGTAGCATGGGTTTAATAGACCATGATAGATTGCCTGAACAGTCTTATATAAATCATATTGGTAGAAACTTCGTCTTTGAAGAATTTACACCAGATGTAGAAGTGATCTATCTTGAAGAAATTCAAGACATTAAGGATGTAAATATTCAATTATATTTTTTTTTGTTTTAAAATATTTTTGTTACAAAGATTAAAATGCATTACAATTATTGTATAACTTATGTTAATTTATATTTTCATCATGAATTTTTAGGAAAATTATTGCATTATTGTTGTAAATGCTCAAAGGATCCAAACTCAATATGAATGGTACTAAATAGATGTAACAAATGCACCAAGAAGTTATTGATAAATGTGTAGTCCCTTACTGTGAGAAGTGTAAGAAGGACATACCAGTACCTGTGTCACAGTAAGTTTTATTTTTTCTTTGAAAGTTTCAACATATTTTTTTTAAATTTACTTTTTTCTTTTGAAAATGACAAATAAAATTTTATTAAGTTATTTTGCATTTCAACAGATATAAAATTTATCTCAAGGTTGTCGATGAAACTGGAAGTACTTCCTTTATAGTATTTGATAGAGAAATTAGACCAATCATTGGAAAAAAGCATCCGAACTCATTGAAAATCTTGAGAAGGTGTTCAGCACTAAAATTCGAGCTTTTCATAGGCCGTTTTAATATGATTATTGCATTGTTTTAATATTATTTCTAAAGTTTATAGCTTATTTTCATAATTTTTATAACTTCATGAGTATTGTTGAGATTTTACAGATTTTAATAGTAAGTTTGAGTGAAATGGATGAAATATCACAGGAGGAATTGAAGAATTACCTTGATCGATTTTAATCATTTAATGGTTGCAAGTTTAATGGTTGCGAGACCCTGTAGGATCAAAGCATGATTGCTATGTTTGTGATTTAATTATGTGGGGCCAGGTAGAAATTAAGTGGTGAATCACTTGTGCCACATAATCCATGGTCATGCAGATGGGGTATTAAATTTATTAGTGGGGCAAGAATTTGATATTGAGAGGATGGGTGTAAAAGGCCAATGCTAGTTACCTCACGTGAGGGAGCCCACTACGTTCATGCATGTGAAGCCCACTAACACACACGTCTTGGCCCATTACACACATCCCCTATTAGAGGCGAGAGCCGTGAATCATCAGAACGGAGAATATACGACAGAATGCCGTGATCACACGATAGATCTACCACTCCCGCCTTTCACCACTAACCTTCATCCACCTTTCACCTATCATTTCTATACACTCAGTCACGATGTTTGCTACTTAAGAAGGAGAACGGAGGAGGATCATCAAGACGGAAAGAGAAGACGGAGAATTACGCCGGGCGAAAGGGTTTTTCTTCTCTCTTTTATTTCTTATATTGTTGATTCATAGACTGGTAAGGACAATTTTACCATAGTTGTTGCTTGTAACACCATGGACTAGTTTCTTTTTAATAGTTTTATTGTTTGAAAGTTTATCATGTTGATTTAAGATTTTAGACAAATGTGATGATAATTTTTGCAGAAATATTTATTCCTTATTGAAGTTTTATTTTAGACTTTTATGATCATGTTTCTTAATTTTTATGTCAATTATACATTCATGATATGACAATTGATTGGTATATGATTGATATTTGAATGTGTTTCATGAATATATTTGTTATTCCCTTACAATTGAAGGGAATTGACCAATATATAGCCTTTGATTGTTTGACCATCAATAAAAAAGGATACCTTATTATCTTTGCATGACTATTGTTAAAGAGAAATAGGGTAAGGGAGCCCTAATCCAATTCCTTTAGTACCTAGAAAGGATAGATATTTTGCACTAACCTATATGGAATTTTGCATGTGAATCGCCTATAGAGCGAATAAGGGATTGTGGGTATTTAATTTCCATAGTACCTAGAAAAGGAATAGGGAATTATCTTATTAATTTGATCCTAGAAATTTATGTTTTTTAAATTTGTTAAATCGCACTTGTCCATGAGTGGTTTAGCATACTTAAGTGACAATTCCTATAAAATTCTGTATAATTTGATTCACTTGTCTATTTGTCTTATTTCACATGATAAACTAAATTTTCCTAAAGCTATCTTGTTCTTGTCTCCTGAAACACCTGTGATTGAGTGTGACTTCTATTGTATTTTATTTTGCTATTTATTTCTGCACTATTAGTTAATTAAATCACATTCAAAAGGTTTTTATGTCTTAATTATTAGTGGTGATAATTATTTAATGCGTATCATGTTTAACTCTAATCTCTTGGGTTCGATATTTTATTTCTTGGTCACTCGTTGTACACAACGGTAGAGAATTCTTGCTCTATAAAACCGTAAGCAAAATTACGATCAGAAGGTATTTTATAATTTTCATATACTGACATCTATAAAGAATATAATTGCATTAATCAAATTTCACATATTATAAATTTTCACATGACTGAAAGATATGACATAAATTAGAATTTAGTTTGTAAAATACAACATACATGTTATACTTATCATATGTTTTATTATAATTTTTTTTTGTTTTTTTATTAGCTGGACTTGGTTTGATCATTTCCTAAAGAGCTTGACACTCTTATTGGTTTGAAGTTCATCTTTAGATTCCATATCTCTGAAAGAAATATAAGTAGTCAATGAAATGTATACACTGTGATGAAAGTATATTTAGACCCTACTATGATCAAGGCTATAACAAATAGATCAAAAGCGAAAAAGGTATTGAAGTTTAAAATTAAAAATGCATTTATGGTGATTTGCCCCATCTTTTCTAACTATTATATTATACTGTTATTTTTATATTTACATACAGCCTTTAGGATCCTCCATGAATGATGTTTTTTCAAATAAAATGAGTACTCCAAAAGGGAAGCGTAAATTAGTTGACTTTGAGACTATTGATGATGATGAAGATAATGCTCTGAATCAAACTCAAATGCCGGCCACGAATAAAAGGATGATTCAAGTAAAAGTTGAAGATGATCAATCTTAAGAAACAAAACCTATTACTTCATGAAATACTTAGGATTTATCTATAAATTTTATTATAACTGCAGATTTAGATTATCATAATTTTTATGAAACTATGAATGATTATTTTAATTCTATTATCAATTCTATCCTTCAAAATTTTCTAGAATAAAAAATTAATGTTTATCTCAATACCATTACCAACTCTATTTTCCATATCAAGTAGACATGTGCTACCATAAGAATAAGAATAAGAATTCAGAATCTAAATTGTCTCATACAAAATTAATTTATTCAAAATAGTCTCAAAAAATTTAATTTTACCTACAAATAAAATCATAACTTTTAACTTTTCTCTAAAATGGTCACTTAAACCTAAAAATGATCAATTTTATTTATGAGTTTTATATAGATAAAAAGTAATATTTTGAGACAAAATTACAACAAGTAAAAATTAATAATTAAAACAAAAATTATGGAACAACATTGATAAAAAGGAGTATTGTATTGAAACAAATACTATATAGCAAAACTAAAAGATTCCAGGTTTGGAACGAATATTAAGCTCTTAATTAATGTAGCGCTCTCCAGGGTTAAGAGTAGGGCAGACCTAAAAATACTTTGTTTGGATGAAGAAGGGAAAGCAAACAACAACACATTTAATGTTGTGTTTGGTGAAATTTTTAGAAATTTACAGTAATTAATGTTACAGATAATATAAATATGATTATATTTCACTTTTTATTTATTTCAAGTCAGTTACATAATATACCATTTAAAGGTAAACATCATAATTACAATAAATAAAGATAAATACTACGAACATGAAAAACAGAACGAAAATAACATTACATCAAAACATATCGAAATTAACATAATAAAGTAAAGATCATTTAAAAAAGTTATATTATAAAAAATATAAACCGTGTAATACACGGGGAAACATACTAATTATAATAAAATTTAAAATCTAGTTCATTCTCCGTCCACTTTTGAGAAGATGATTCGTGTGTGTGTATATATATAATTTTAATTATTATTATTTTTTATTTTTTTTAATAAACTTAGCCCACCCCACCTCGGTTTTCTAGATCCACCACTGCTCCCTCTATTCTAATAATTTATACACACTTTATAAGTGGAAATAATTATTTTCTCAGGATGTAGATTAGTTGATCACTACAAATCTTTCTTCCTAGTATTGTTTTCAAGTTTACATTTATCAGTTCATGTGATTTAGAATGCTTGATCCTTTTTATTTGTATTAACTCAACATAATCTACAGAATTAATACTTTGCCAAGGATTTTCCGTCAGCCCCTGTCTCTCCGGCAATGGATTTCTCAAAATCTCTGTTGCCGTGCAGTTTTTTGCGGGCTTCTTTCCTCCCTCTAGTCCAATACAACAGATTAGTTTCATGGGCATTGAGAATTTCTAATATGTCGAATGATGCATCCTTTGGTTGCTTTCTCGTCTGATTTTATGCAGGTTGAACATAATGATTCCACATTCACTTATTATTACTGTTGATTTTTTGGGTTTCGTTGATATGAACAAGTCCCTTTCGTATCTTGTTATTGCTGTTTTGATTGTGCTTCACTTTGAGGATAGCAATTTCATTTTGGATTTAAAGATGATGTTCTTGATTAGATCATCCTTGCCTATCAGATGCATCAGTTTCATGATACTTATGGTGATGCATCTTGTGGTTTGAGTCTCTTGATCAGTGCATGCTCTGCTGATGTTTCTTGCTTATTTTACTGATGGTAGAAGCATATTGAGGGGTCAATTTATTGATTCTACTTGACAGCACTCTGCCAAACACCTTGCCAACAGCACCCTCCTGCTCCATGCTTTAGCTTGTTTGGCTCATCTTCTATTCCAGCTGCAGAACATTTTGTACAAGATTTATATAGTTTAGGTTGGTTTTGTTTTACATGGTCGACTGTTTGACCTTTACTTTTATTGTGGCAACCTGTTTGGTCCTATTTTTGTCACCTGGCTCCTTGAATGATCATTTAGTTTATCATCTTCTCATTTTTCTTTCTGTACCCCTTTCTTTTTCATTTACCTTTTAATAAAGCGACTTATTAGCCTATTTTAACCCACTTATCGCAGGTGCCCCAGTGCATTCGGTGTAACGTAGAATCACCCATAATTTTAATATATATGAAAAGTTATAACATTCAAAAGAAAAGTAATATTAATATCTTTAATTAAAAGTGATAATTAATTAAGAAAGTATAAAATGGTTTCATCGTGAAACGGTCTCACTCTCATATAAGACCTCCCCTAAACTGTATTATCGAAGAAAATCGAACCGAATTTTATATTACAGTTCGACTAGGTTATTCGGATTCTTAAATTTAATGCTCCCTCTCTAATGTTTGGCATTAAACGAGTGAATGACCCATTATGGGCCCAACTGATGCTTTTGGGCTACCCATTCCAATTCCAAATGGAGATATTGGGCTCAAATGTATGAAAATTTCACTTATACTAGCCCAATAATCTTTTATACCCATACACATACCAATGGCTTCCTCCTTTGGTAAATCATTAGATACTGATCCAATTATCATATACTAATAGAGAAAATATCAATTTTGGTGCCGTATCTTTTATCAAATCCAATTTTAGTCATATAATTTTTAGTATTTTTAATTTTAGTTCTTCTAGTTTTAATTTTGGTCTTGTATCTTTTAAAATTTCAATTTTAGTCGTATTAATTTCAAAATTAGTCCTATATTTTTTTTAATTATCAAAATTAGTCCTATTATAAATATCATATTTCAAAAGATACATGACTAATTTTGATAATTCAAAAGATATAGGATTAAATTTGAAACCTATAGGACTAAAATTGAAATTTTAAAAGTTATAGGACCAAAATTAAATTCAAAGGTCTAAAATTAAAAATACTAAAAATTATAGGATTAAAATTGGATTTGGTAAAAGATACAGACTAAAATTGATATTTTCTCCTCCTATTAAACCCCAGGGTCATTGATAAATAAATATTATCTGCCAATTCTTTTTTTTTTAATTTAGATAAAATCTTCTAATGATCAATGTTTGTTTTACGTTGCTTAAGATTATTTTTTGGCAAAAGCTTGTGTGCTCCCGATGACACACCGTGCTCTATGGGAACACAAGAATAATTAATATTTTATTCCTGTGTCCCCAGAGACACAGGAGACCAACTCCATTTATTTATACTAATTTTATTAATTTTTAAAGGTAATATGATATTTTAGGTAATAAATTATGTTGTATGTTGAAAAGTGATGACAATTTTAAAAATTAAAGCGTACTTTTAAGATGTAAATTTTATTGTGAGATGGACAAATGAGAAAATTGTGAGTTTAATTTTAGGAAAGAGGGAATGTCTTTTAGTATAAAAATGTGTATTTTTTATTTTTTCGACAAATTAATTTTCTTAGTTAAACATCAATACACTCCATATTTCAACAGATACTTTTTATTAAAAATAGTACTTTCTCCGTCCGGTTCTAAGGTTTCCGTTTGCTTTTTGCACGTGGATTGAGTATTATTATTATATATAAAATGGGTAGTTGTATTAGTTGGAAGTGGTGGACCATATTGTGGACTTTTTTACTAAATAGGGAAAATGAATACCTTTGAAGCGGACGCCAAAAAATAATAAAATTGACACTTTAGAAGCAGATGGAGGGAGTACCATTCATACTGTAGCATACAAAAGACCAACTCTTAAAATTGAAGTAAGCCTTCTTAAATGTTGACAATTATATACTCCTTCCGTGGGGTTCTAAGATATCCATTTGCTTTTTGCATGTGAATTAAGGAGTATTATTATTATATGTAAAGTTGGTAGTTGTATTAGAGGGAAGTGGTGGGTCATATTGTGTACTTTTTTACTAAATAGGAAAAATGGATACTTTTAAAGCGAACGCAAAAAATAATAAAATTGATACTTTAGAAGCGGAGGGAGGGAGTTACTGCTAATACTAATAAAGAAAAAATTCAAACAGGCTAAACTTATTAATCATAAAAAAAAGTACTGAAGCCCAATTCTTTGTAGCCCAAAAGATAATTATCTAAAAGTAAACCCAATGGGCTCAATTGTGTCAAGTTCAATATATATAAGAACATATTGTCGGCGGATCTCATTTTATGATATGAAGCAAGCATGGTCAATGATAACGTGTGTGTGTGTGTGTGTGTGCTCATTTGGAAATGATAACGTATAATTTAGTGACAGTAACAATATTTTTAATTATAATTCTCAAAGGTGAAAATACATTCACTAGATCTTGACATAAACATAAAATAAATACTTAATCTTAAGCATATGTAGATGTAGAAATTAATATACTTTTATTTTATGATGTTTCATAATTAAACCAAAGAAGTAAAATGTGAGGGAATTCATATCAAGTAAAATTTTCTCCGATTGGAAATATAAGTATTAGAAATTTACTATTAATTCCAACGAAAAGTTTATACTATTAATAGAATAAAATAGTACTCCTATAGTCTCAATTGAAGGTTGATGCTTTCTTGTTAATTATGGCGAGATAAAAGGAGTATATGAATATAAAAAGTAAATATTCGCAAATGTAAAAAACATAATTATATTCTAAAAATCAAACTAAACCCTATCAATAGACAGAAGGTTCCGTGAAATAGTTACTCAGATGTAATTTTAATAAAATCGTATCACATCTTATGCATGGTAAATTGATAGTTATGCATATTTCAGGTCCGGATTGATAGGAAAAATAATTCAGGTCCCGAATTGATAGTTTACCCATTTTTCAGATCTTGGATTGATAAAATTCTATCGTGTACATGGAAATCTTGAAATGGGGATGTATGTATTGTGATGGAATTAAATGTAGGCACGAATGGTGGATGGAAGAAGTGGTGATAAAATGATGTGAACAGAAACGAACCAAGTTGACAAGTGATGAAAACAACAACACATTATGCCTCATTTAACATGAAAGTTACGTTACATATTCCATGAATGTCATCATGTTTTTAATGCATGCATGCTCATCCATGCATGTCATGCCATCCCATCCCATGCCCATGCATTCATTCTCAAAAGCCAATTCTAACTAAATTTAATTAATGATCCTTGCATATTCTCCCATCACTAAATTTATCACGTTTCTATTTTAATTGCCTTTTTTAAATCCACCATACGTTTAACTAATTTTTAAAGGAGTGGGGTTTGAGATTATATTGATATTTCATTTTCTTATTGATGCCATGTGTTAAAATTATTTTGTATGTTACTATTATTAAGTGTACCGTGGTTTGAGTAATTATTTATAGGATATAGTTTTCATACCACAAAATGCTTGGTAAACATAAAATGTAAAGTAGGAAATGTTAAATGAATTATAATACAATGTGCTACTCAAAATGTCATAGGAGTATTTAACAATCTCAAAATATTAAAAATATTTTAATTGAATTTTCATATTAACAAAAAAAATTAAAAAAATATTTGAACTGATTTTTTATATTTATAAAGATAAAAGTACATAATATATAATAATAAAATTAAAATTATATTCTAAATATTAATATTAATATTAAAATTAGAATTAAAAATTAATTTATAGAAATAGAATAAAACATGCATGATCATGGTCTAAATATTAATACTAAATAAAAAAATAAATAAATTATAGAAGTTAAATAAAGCATGAACACACAGACCTTTTTATTTATTTATTTTTTATTTTTTAATATTCTAGTAGTCGTTGCCAACTAATAATCTGAAAAACATTAGTCGGTGAGTCGGTTCTACTATCTTTGAACTACTTTAGTTATGATCTTTTGCATTGAATTAGATAATTAATTAATTCCATGTGATATTGAATATTTAGGACCACTATAATACACATCATTTATAAATTTAAAGACTTCAATAAATAATTCATTTTGTTATTATAAATTAAATTGCTGCCATCTATATAAATGCATAATCGTGATGTATTGAAATATATAATTGGTGAATGTGATTATTATGTTGTAGTACAGATGTCATTTAATTTGATCATAATAACACCATGAACTAATACATTTTTAGTATCAAAATGAACTACCTTAATTCAATTGATAAAGTGTAAATTGAACAAAAATGCAAAACAAGTATAACAATAAGAATCAATATATTTTTATTTTCATTAACTTCTCTTACTACCCCTAATCAAGAAGAACTTTTAAGAAATTATTGTTCTTTAAAATAATGGTTAACTCTTATGCGAGAACTAATTTTCAAAATTAAGATGGGTAGTATTTTTCAATACTTAATTACATGAAAAAATATACCACCTCCGACCACTTGAAAGGTAACCGTTTGCTGTTTCCACGTGGACAATTCTAAGGTCTTTATTTGTTTTTTGCACGTGGATTAAAGAATATTATTATTATAGGTAAAATGAGCAGTTGTATTAGAGGGAAGTGGTGAGTCATATTGTGTACTTTCTTTACTAAATAGAGGAAATTAATACATTTGAAGCGAACGCCAGGAATAGTGAAACGAGTACCTTGTAAGTGGCCGGAGGGAGTATATTTTAAGAAGGAAGTTGTTGGATAAAATAACAAAAGCTGCAAAACTATAGTAGAATTGAGGTTAAAATGAAAAAAAAATAGTACAAAAAATGAAATGAAGTGACAAATAAAACCACTTATAAAAGAACTCTATGTTTAATAATAGGCAAAAGCTTGTGTCCGGGCGCACGAAGCACATTTCGTGTGCCTTTAGAATTTTGTGCTAAATTTTATACCCTTTAGTATAAAGAACTATACCATTTATTTTCTCAAGAGAAATAAAAAATATTAATGGAAAGTGTATACCCTTTAGAACAAAATAATGTACCCTTATCCATAATACTAAATTCTAAAGGCACACGACGGCCGGGCACAAGCAAGCCTCACTCCCAATATCAACATAATCAGATAATTATTAATGAAATTTTTTTTAACAACGAAATACTAATGAATTTATTCCATTTTTATTAACGGAATACAAATAGAATATTAGAATAAATTACTATACAAATAGAATATTAGAATAAATTACTAAAGAAATTAAATTTCTGTTATTTAAAATTTACCCATCACCACTTTACCAACATAAAATTACCAAAAGATTTAATTGTTAATTTACCAACATAAAATTACCAAAAGATTTAATTATTAATTCATTGGTAAACTAATTTAACAATAAAATTTAAATTTTTACTAATAAAATATTCTGTAAGTAAAGAACCGTTAGTTTTATTTCTAGTAAACAAATGAAATATAGGATTGAAATGAAATGAGAAAAAAAAATATCTGATATAGAAATTTCTGTTCATCCCAGTGATATCTCCACTGAGTCCACTCCACCACCCAAAAATAATAAAATAAAAAAAGAATATAGAAAAAAATAAAGAGGATAAAACTTGTTTTACAGAAAGACAAGAGTCGTGGATCCATTACCTGTCTAGGGCACTCGCAGACAAAGATTGGGGCCGTTGATATGGGCCTGATGGGCCGGCCCGACAAGCAAAGACAGCTGGATATCCTCACGTTTGTGGGCGGGTCAAAGCCACGACTGAGGAGGGCCACACGTGCTGGTGTCCACTTGTCTTGTCACAGCCACACACGTGTGAGGTGACTCACGGTCCTTTGTTGCAGCCCAGGAGATTACGCTAAGTTTATTGTCAAATAATTACTCACTATTATGCATTTATTTTTTCTCTAAACAAGCTTTGACTTCTTCCCATTTCATGGAGGGATTCAATGCATTCTAATTACTCCTATTATTATTATGTTTTATTTTTATTAATATTATTTTAATTCAAATGTCATATTTTATTCATCAATGTTTTTTTAGTGGTGGATTAAAGATGTGTTACTCAAGATATGTTTTTTTATCATTATTATATATATATATATATATATATTTTTAAATGTTAATATATTCTCTCCATCCCAACGAAAGATCATTTTTTTATTTTATTGGGTGTCCAATACAAAAATTCTCATTTTCTTCTTTAATAAAAGGGTCCCAATATAACACATCACTTAATATTAATACAACTACCAACTACACATAATAAAATAATAGTAATACTTTTTAATTCACGTGTAAAAAGTAAATGGAGACTAAAAGGTAGTAAAAAATGTGACATAAAATCACTTAAATGGGTTTTCTTTAGATCCCAAATCAATATTTTTTTTCTTTTAAGGCTTTTAAGTTTTACTTATATACTCCATCCGTTCTACAACTAGATATACATTTTTTCATTTTGGTCGTCCCAAAACAAAGTATACATTTCTTTTTTGGTTGATGTGATCCACACAAAACCATTATTATATCCATATGGCCCCCACACACTACACTAATACAACTATCCACTACACATTAAAATATTATACTCCTTAATCTCCGTGCAAAAAGTAAAAGTATACCTTGTTCTGGGACGGAGGGTATATAAAGTTTCTCTTGTGACTTTAGATTGATAGGTTTATAAGTAATTACTCCCTCCGTCCCAAATTCAACCTTACATTTATTGTAAATACAGAGTTTAAAAAAAATCACTTTTTGACTTACTTTTGAGGGTAGTGTGATATTTTTGGGTAATAAATAAATGATAAAGTATGTTATGTGTGTTAAAAAGATAATGACAAATTTGAAATTAAAGTACTATGTTAGAAGGATATTAGTTAGTTGTTTTTTCCTTTTATGGAAGTGTGAAGTTGAATTTGAGATAGATCAAAACGGAAAGTGTGAAGTTGAAGTTGGGACGGAGGAAGTATTATTTTTCGAAATTAAAGTAAAATAACACTGTTCAGACTTTGATGAATATTCTTTAAATGCCAAAGTTTTCTATATGTTCATGCTTACGGAGTATACATTTGTATTTTATATATGGATTAAGAAAAATATACTTATTTTAATTAATGGTGAGTAAGTTTTGGTTGAATTATTTTTACTTTGTTTATTATAATTTTAGTTAGAATTGGATAACAAATTGTGTAACATTTTAATTATTTATGATCCAAAAAAATGTAGTATTTTGTAGTGGGATAGGAAGAATACAATCTTTTTATCTCTATATATGTCAAATTCATTTTAATTCTACATGTATGTGTGCATGTATAAATTTGTAGTACAAAATAATAACTCCAAAATTTCATAAGTTCATATTATTCTTGTTTGGGTATATATGGAGAAGAACAAAATAATAACTCCAAAATTTCATAAGCACATATTATTCTTGTTTGGGTATGGAGAAGAAAGGACAAAATTTTACCAGAAAAAATCTCAAAATTTGCAAAATAAATAATCGGAGTAATGTGACATCAAATATTTTATAAATTCTTTAACAACTTGTGATATCCAAGGGTTGTACTAACATAATTTTAAAAAATATCTCAGACAAATTTTGCACTAATAACGGGATTGTGATCAAGAAATTACTGTTAATTTTATTCATATTTTGATGGTGGGCCTATAATAATACATTAAGAATGGTCATCCACCACTATTATCTTGCTTCTCATTTAGGTGAATTTTAACAATTAAATAGTAACTGATATAAAAACTCCGAAATATTGTAGATAAATTGGAATTTGGATGCAACGTATATCTTTTTGAATAAACTTAGTAGCTCATGCAGCCCATAACGTCTTTGCAGTAAAAAACATGTGGTGCAATGAATTTGAACTGTCAAAACACGTGTGGTGTAAAATTGGACGGTTAAAACACACGTGGCGAATGAATATGGACGCATGGTGTCTTGTGGAGTGTAGTAGGGGTTTGAACCTATGACCCCATATTCAAATTTAATGGCCTAACCACTAAGCTACTGATGCATTGCAACTAAGAAATACTATATCTATAGATATTATATTTTGATTTGGGGATACAGCTGTACCCCATGTACATATACTATATTCGCCCTTGCCTCAAGATATTCAACATCTTTAAGAAGAGTTACCTTTTCATTATTGTAATTTTTTTTTTTATTCTCCCTTCTATATTTCTATCCAAAAAGTTGTAAAAGTGAACGATTTGTATGCTTATAAACCATTTTTTTTTAAAATCTCTATAATAATATTGTACTCGCATACAAGTGTTATCGATCAAAAATCAATTCTTAAATATAATATAGAGTTCAACGTAACTAATTTAGAGTCATAATTTATTCTTAAAATATAATATTGTTATAAAAGTTCAACGTAATTTATTTAGAGTTATTTAATTTATTTTAAATCGCCTATAGCCTCCCAGATTATGGGTCATGCCAAAATGTGACAATACCACGTGATCTTTTTTGGCAAATATAGCCCGGGAATTTGGTGGATATGTTTCTTGTTTACCTAATTTATCACTAAATTATAGATAAGTGTTATTGAGTAATATATAATAATTAATGAGTTATATATAATAATATTTCACATTTATTTAATGAATTCTCCGTCCCATAGTTAAGTTCACCGACACTGTAGATACAGAGTTTAAGGGTATTGTGGTATTGTGGTATTTTTATGTAATAAATAAATTATAAAGTATGTTATGTGTATTATGTGAGAGTGATATTTTTGAAATTAAGATAACTTTTAAAGTTTTTGGTTAATGTGAAGTTTTTTTTTTTGTGGTGAATATAAATGTGGGACAGAAGAAAACGAAAAGTGTGAACATAAGTGTAGGAGGGAGTATATATTAACATGTGTTATTCTGGTATATCCGTGTAGTACCTTAAGGTGGATGGAGTTAAATAGAATAGTAGTGAATAGTTATTTTATTTAGTTTTTAATAATTTTATTTAATTAATGATGGAGATAATTTCATAATGATCTAATGGTTTAAATCGTTTAAATGGTACAGCCTAGCTAGTTGAAATTAAAATTTTATGTTATATTGTTTGATAACATATATTATCACTTAAAAAAAATTATTTTTTTTACCAACGGAATATATTGATTAACAACGAAATTCGTTGCTAAAGTGATGGTTGATAAATTTTTGTCAACGAAAATTTAATTTCATTGGTAATTCGATGCTAATAATTCCGTTGATAATTTATATAATAATTCCGTTGGTAAAAATAGAATAAATCTATTGGCAATCCGTTGCCAATAGAAAAATATAATTTTTGTTGGCAAATTCGTTGATAATTATCAACAGATTAAATTTTGTTTGTAAGTTCCGTTCTAAAAATAAGATTTTTTTTAGTGTATACCTTTATTATAATATACTCCTATAGTCTAAGTTAATTTCACACTTTCTGTTTTCGTTCGTTCCACATTAAATCTCATCACCCAAAAAAATGAACATCTCATCAGTCCCTAACACACATAACATACTTTATAATTTATTTATTATCTAAAATATTATATAATTATCTAAAAGTCAATAAAGTCGATAAAAAAGTAACTTCTTTTAAACTTCATGTTTATAGTAATGATACAATTTAAATTGGGACGAAGGGAGTAATTTAAAAAGCACTCCATCCGTCCCACTATAACTTTAACACTAGTGTGAGTATATTTCTTGAATGAATGAGAAATACCTTATGAAATTTATTTTCTATACGGAATCAAATTTAAAAGGCTAATGAATACTTTTGAAGAGATTGTAATAAATACTTATTAATGATCGGGCAAGAGGATAATACGTAGTTAGAGCATCTCCTAATGGTTCTTCAAATTGAAAAAAGTTAAAATTTAAAGAGTGAAACAAAAAAATGCATGTCCAATAAGCTCTTCAAAATAACAAAATATTTTGCATGATGATTTTGACTCTTCAAATTTAGAGAGTCAAAACAACTCTTTAAAATTAATGACATTAACTATTTCATCACTTCCAACACTTTATTTTCTTGAAATGTCCAAAAAATATTAATTAATTCACATTTATGACAAAAAAAATTAGGAGAGAATATAATATAAAAAAGTAATAAATAAATTTTGGTAAGATAACAAATTAAATAAAATATAAAGAGTGTTGGAGAAGATAAAAAATATGGCTCTCTAAATTTTAAATACTCTCTATTTTACATAAAATACTCTTCAAATTATAGAGGAGCTCTTGGAGTGCTCTTATGCATTTGGTATGGCTCAAATGAATAAAAACATGGAGTATATTATAGAGTAATGATATGGATTATGGAAGACTAGCAGCAATTACAAAAAATAATTAACAAATAAATTATCAACCCACACTAATTAATTATTATTGCGGATTAATTAATAAACCGTAATTAACATTAATTAATGGTAATTAGAGGGATTAATTATGATTATTAGCGTTAATTGGGAGTCGCAATCGCCGTCAACGTCGTTGTTGCGTGGATTGTCTCCCAAAAGCAAAACTGAGTCTCTCCATCACACTTTAATTTTGATCAATCACATTCAGACCCCTCATTTTCGCTATTATTGCAGATGACTCTGATCATAACACTTCTGTCAGAATTCTTGTGTAAATTAAAATTGCTCCTTTTATTTCTTTATTCTTATTTTTTATTTCAAATGTAGGACACTTTATTTATAGTGATGTTGATTTATCTGGAAACTGGACTTTAGATGGATAAGTATAGGGCCATTTCTTTATTTATTTTCTCAAACAGTACAGATTAATTAATTTTGATTTGATTGAATATATAAATTAAAGTGTTGGATCATGGATTGGCATTTGGCATGTCGTTCATTTCATATAATGGAAAGTATGGATCTAGTATGACACAATGTATAACTAACTCGACATGATTGAGGGTACATAAAATCATATTTTTATACGTTTTTTATTTTCATTTTCATCATAATTTTTGCATATTTCTATAAATGATATTCCTCCATAGTAGTATTACTCAGCGTTCATACTTTTTACATGTAGACTAAAAATATATTTATAGTGAATAATTAAATTAATAGGTTTATTATATAATACTTATACTAAAAAGTGAAATGAGTTTTTTAAATGAATACCAAAAAAATGTAAAATGAGAATATTTAGGGTAAAAGTAGAGAGAGTGTAGTATTCTTACTCTATACATTATATTATAAAAAATATCATTTAACTTTGAACTTTATTACCCATAGTCAATAGTTTGTTTACATTTTCTAATTGAATTATCCAAATTTAGTGTTCTTAGTTCTATCTTACATTATACTCGATCTGTCCCTACTTAGTTCATTTGTTTTTTAATGTACATAAAAGAGTAATTGTGTAGTGAGTGATCAGTAATCACCTTATACTCTTAAATTTTAAATCGTATAACTTTGAGTTACATTTTAAAATTTTGACTACAAATGACAAAATTGATAAGTTTTCTTTTTGGGCGTCCTATTCTACTAGTTACATTTCATTTTTAGTATATGAGACCCACACAAATTAATTACTTCTCTTTTCTTGGGCCCACACATCACACTAATACACTTACTCACTTTACATTAAAATATTATTTATATCACCTCAATACACATTAAAATATTATACTCATTAATCCACGTGCAAAAACAAACGTAACCATAAGGACGGGATGAAGAGAGTACAATGTAAGAAGACAGAGTGTGTACATTTATATAACAACTTTTTTAATCCATGTTCCTGATACTTTATCAAAATATTCAAAATATAGAAAATATTAAAAAAATACCTCGTCCGTAATAATTACAACAAATTAAAATATAACTCTTATAGCATATACTAAAAAAGAAATGTAACTCTTGTAACGAAACGTCCTAATTATTAAAATATAATTCTTGTGATGGGACGAAGGAAGAACATTGTAAGAAGACAGAGTAGGTACATTTATATAACTTTTTTAATCCATGTTCCCGCATACTTTACAATAATATCCGAAAAATATTATTAAAAAAGTACCTCTTCCCTAAATAATTACAACAAATTAAAATTTGATTAAGAGCTAATACATTTTATTTTGAAAGAATAATAATTTATTATAATAACTTTAATAAAATAATTTTTCATATACTAAAAAATAATATCAAAATACATGAAATGGTCAAATTTATAATAGGCTAATTAAGTATGTCATTTTTAACATTAATCTGGATGAAAGTTTCCATGGTATATTCATGGTTAATTTAACTTTATTTTTAAGTATTAGTAGATAAAATCATACCTTTAAACATGATTAAAAGGCGCCCAATTTTTTTTTAAAAAACAATCTTAAATCACACATTTGAAAAATATTTCATAATGTGAGTTTTTTTAAGGTGAGAATAAATTTGTAATAGGATTAAAATTTATAATTTTTCTTATAATTAACCCTATAATAATGACATTTCTCAGGGTCAACAAATTAAATTATTCGTAATTTATGGAAGAAATCATTTTTAAGATTTTTACATACTGTTGTAGACTTGGGAGTAGTTTAGATGTACAAAGTACAAACATTCCTATCCAAATTTTATATTAGTGACCAATTACTACTCCCTCCGTATCTAAATAATATTTTACACACATTCAAACAAAATACTCACTTTTTTCACACCATTCAATAATTTTACACATTTTTTTTTATTAAATTAACTAAAATGTTTATTCTATTTCTTACTTTATAATAAAATAACAAATTCTTCTTAAATTTCACGCACAATAATACATGAAGTATTTTGAGTTATGGAGGAAGTATATAACAATAAGTTGTACTTTTTATAAATTATCACAAATAATTTTCTATTGATCCGTGATGCATATTTAGAATAACATTCAATTTCATATATAATTACAACAATAATAATATTAAAATTAATGAAATATTAATATATAAAATATACTAATATTAGTTTTACTAAAAGTAGAGTATTAATTAGTAATAACTTAATGATCAAGTAGGTTAAAAATATTGGCTAATTGAAAAAAAATAAAAAACTCAATCTTTACTTCTATCATATCCCAAAATTCCATATATATAAATATAAAATTTTAACTATATAGGACATGACTAAATAATAATTTTATCCAAAACATTAATTCTTTAAAGTAGCGAAAACTTAAATGGAAATATATATATATATATATATATATATATATATATATATATATAATATTTTTAAAACTAATAAATGAGTTTCAAACGTATGAATTAAAAGTGACAATAAACTTAATGAAGTTCCCTTTGAAAAAATTACCCGATTTTCTCATAACTAATATATATCTAATTATTTGAAGAAAATATTTATAAGAATAAACTATATAAGCATAAACATATTAATATTTATAAATAAAAACATTTAAGATTTAATAATAAATCATTTTTACTTCATATCAAAGTTCTAAAATAATTAATATTGATATTTTTCTAAAAATATATATGTATAGATATTTCTTCCTCTAAGTACAAAAATATATGTTATATTAAATTTACTAATATCAAAACATAAATAATAATTAAACAGATATTAAAAGATTAATAACTTATTAAATATTATACCGAATGACTTGAATAAAAACATGAAAAACATTCTTAACTTAAGACATAGTTTAATAAATCTTAAGAGCACCTTGCATCCACCGGTCACACCCATCAGCTCCTGAAAAGTATAGGGTGAGCAAAACCACAAGTTCAGTGGGGTAATATACTTGCCAGAATTAAATACCACATGTAAATACCAATTAAGTAACATAATTCATGTAGATGTAACTGTCCTGGATAAGTGATTTCTCAATTATTCAAGTAGTATATAACTGTACTGGATAAGTGATTTCTCAATTATTCAAGTAGTAAAAGTCTCGTTTATAAAGGTCAGAAGACCTAGTCGTTTATGAAGGTCATGAGACCTAGTCTCGTTTATAAAGGTCAGGAGACCTATATGTACATGCATGAACTCAAAGATACCACAAGTAGCAGTTAATAGAGTCAAATAAGAATTTCTCCACTGGTATGCAGAAGACTTTGAAAACTCATGATGCTGATGCAAACTCATGAAGATGATGCAGTGCAAGCCAAAATCCTAATCCCTTAGCCGATGAAAGTTTTAGAGTTTTAAGTTTAAGAAAAGTGATTAGGGGTTTTAAGTTTAAGAAAAATGATGTAAGAGTGATTAGAGAATGAAAGACGAGTCTAAATATATACGAGTGAATATGAGATATCTTATAAGGGAGAGTGTTGAGAAAATCATAGATAGGCTAGGGTAAGTAGAACATAAACATTAGATATATCGTGAAGGAGATAAAATCAAAATTTAAAATTTAAAAGTAATAGGATAAATGGTTTACGATAATAATTAACTAATATAATAATATCCATAATTTATGATTTATCAATGTTTAAATAATAAAATAATAAAAATGTAAATTTGTGGGTTATTACAACTTCAATAGCAATTTAATCCCAACATTTGAAAATTGGCAAAAAGACCATCACCTTTGAACTTTTTTGCAAATTACACTTATCGGACCGTCAAAGTTGCCCGATCGTTGACGTGACATTGAACCATTAAAAAGATCTAAATGGACTATGTCTATTTTAAAAGATAGTAAATAATATAAATCTAGTAGTTTATAATAATATAAGTTAATTTGAGATGAAAATTTTCGAAAATTATAATTATAATATTTTTATGGGACCAAAACCGCTAGCTATGAGACCAGTGTATTCCTACGAGACTATAATTGAACGGAAGGAATTCTTATGAGACCAAATGTGATATTTTCCCAATAAAAAAATATATTACATCAACCTCGAAAAATAACTTTTATTAATTTACATATTTACCTTAAATTGGAAAAATGAAAATTGAGGGAGGGAGTGTGCAGGCAGAAATTTAGGTGGGGGTTTGGGATGGGCTTGAGGGGATGGGCCCGGCCCGGTGTAGCGGTCGCCATATCAGGTTAGGAACAAAAACCAGTTTGCTACATCGAAACGTCAGGTCAACGAAAACGTGGCACAATCATAGAGATGGTCCCCCCGAGAAATAATGGCTTAATTTTTTTTTTCCCGGATTTTACGTTCTTTTGGAGATGCAGCTGCATGGCACGTGGGCTCCACCGACAAAGGAATCAAATAGATATTTGGACTGTCTCTCAAACGACGTTGATCGCCCTAACTATTTACCTTCATAAGAGTATTTCTTAACTCGACTACTATTTTATCTATATTAATAATTTAATGCCATAATTTTTATTGGTTTTTTTATGGGTTAAAGTAAAGATGTAAATTTGATTTCAACTCTTATGGTATTTTAAATGTATTTATGTCAATTTATATATATATATCGCATAAATGAATTAAATTTACTATAATTAATTCCATAAAATGGATTCCTATAAAATCAACTCTACATATTATTACTTTGTTGTTATTATATAGAAAAAATAAAAAATGTTATTTTTATTTTATCTTTTTTATACGATAAAGTTATATTTAATCGAATCTTATAATTGGCTTCATCTGTAATTGATAGATGAAGCCAATTATAAGATATACAAACATTGAATATTACTTGAAAGGTTTGTGTAGAGTTGCATACAATTCACATGAAGAATGTGCATAGAGTACCACACATAATTTTATGTATGGTATTAGATATGTAAATCGATTAATTTGAAAATGGTAGAATTAATTTGCCATTCATTAGCTGAGACCTTATTTAAAGTCAAGATTTTGAACTCTATATGAACTGACCACACAGTTATTAATCACACTCGCGGAGTTTGAACTTGAAATCTTATGAATTTTACCCTAAGCCCTCACCGCTAGATACCCAAATTCTTTTACTAGTGATACTCCCTTTGTTACAGGAGATCGCTCTTATCCCTTTTATAATTTACAAAGAAAAGATGATCAATTTTCAAGAATGAAAGGAATATTTTTTTTAAAAAAGAAATTGTAATATATGGCATTTGTAGAAATTGAAGTATGGTAACATCTTTGCTATAACCCTGAAATATATTCATATTTCAGTTGAAAGAGTTGAAAATTAGTTTGAAGCATAGCCCAAAATAGGTTAATATTATACTATGCAATGACGGGACATATGATGAAGTCAAAATATAATTATAAATAAATACGTTCGCCATTTTTATATTTCATTGCGTGTTTTTGCAGTGTTCAATCAATTCACAAGTGAGATAATATCTCTACATTTTTAGGAGTTTCTAAATAATTAATTAAATAAATTAAAGTAATTAATATTCAATTGGATGAGATTGCCTCGTGAAATGACTATTAGATGGATAAAAAATGATATTTTTTATAAAAAAAATGTGATACCCACATTCTAATTGATGAAAAGTGATAATAATGTCTAAACTATTTCATTACAATTTATAGTATAAATAAAAAATAATAACATATTTAATAAAATTATAAAAAGTGATAACTAATTATGAAATCGTAAAATGATCACCACGTTAGACGGTCTCACACAAGACTACCCCTACTCTCACATGAACGAATAAAAATGAATTATATATTAATAAATTCTAACTTGGTGGTTGTGTGATACATGTTAATCACTGTATTAATTAATGTAATAAGTCATAAATAATCTAATACTAAAATACTTCTTTCACGATAATGTTAATTTTAGTTAGAATTATTGTCTAATGAGGTCGTAGTTATAATAATTAGTTCTAGTAATAAAATATTAAAAATAATGAATTCCTCAATATAGGCACATACTGAAATAATTATATTTTCCTTAATCTGGACTGAGTATAACGTGACATCATATGATATATAATATGATATGCATATATCGAGTACATTGGGGCGGTTATTATAAACTGTTTTGTGACATAAAGTGTAACAACTTTTTTTTTCTCAAGAAAAAAATAAAATCAAATATCAATGACGTTAAAGAAAGCATCAAGTAAACCAATCATAATGACAATAAACAAGAAGATGTTGAAATTTGAGGTTAATTTAAGGAGTTAGTCCATGCGAGATGGGTTTACAGTGTAAATTATGTGTGATCACTATAATTTAAATTTTAATAATACATAAGGTATAATAAAATTAAAAGGAAGATCATATAATTTACATCGTAAAATTAGTTTATACAAGTTTTTGCATAATTTAAGTTCTTCAAACGTACACTATAAAAAAATTATTTTTTAGCAATCGAATTTAGCAACAGAATTCAATCCGTTGGTAATTAGCAATGTATTAGCAATAAAAATGACATATTTGTTTTAGCAACGGAATGTCAACGGATTTATTCTCTATTTTAGCAACGGAATTCAATCAGTTGGTAATTAACAACGGATTACCAAGAAAATCATTATATAAATTACCAACGAAATTATTAGCAACGGAATACTAACATGATTGATTTTTCGTTGCTAAAAATTTACCAACCACCACTTTACCAATAGAATTTTACCAACGGATTCCATTGCTAATCCGTTGGTAAGCCAATTTAACAATAAAATTAAGACTTTTAGCAACGAAATATTCCATTTGTTAAAAAATAATTTTTCTTGTAGTGGTAAGGATTTTGTTCTAGTACTTTTGTATTGAATATGGCTAGTAAAAAGTTTTGCATCATACTATTATTTTTGTAGCACTTGAATGTACATAATTATATATATTTTTTAACAGCAAAATTTATCAATAGACAGAACTCCATCGGTAATTATCAATAAATTGCCACAAAATTATATTTATTTTTTAACAACAAAACATCAACAAATTCATAATATTTTTACTAATATAATAATATTCACTTATGAAATTATTATATAAATGACCAACATTATTATTAGAAACGGATTAAAAAAATATTTGATATCGAAATCAAATTGACTTCATTAAAGAACTCACATAATTAAAATCTTTGTTCAATATTTTATGGAGTGGAATCAAGATGACTTCATTAAACAACTCCCATAATTAATGTTAACCTTTTTGCGTGTCCCCAAGTGTAGAGAATTAGTTGCAGATAAACGTGTGACCAAGTCTATTATCGAACCCAAAGAATAATTCTAGGCTTACTATTTAATCTATTTATGATTATTCTATTAAAAGACAAATTTGGGTATTTTTAGAGAATTACCTAAATTAAAGATGTAGAAAATAATTACTAAAAATAACAAAACAACAAATAAAATTAAATATGGAAGTGTTCAAGAGAGAAGATAGATAGCACTAGGCAATCCATTTAAATCGGTTGAACCAAATCACTAGACAATCAGTTGGAATCCCTTCAGTTCTTATGAAAGCAATCATGTTAAATCTCTCTTTTAAAGTAAATTTAACACATAAACATGGTTTAAACCCTCAGATGCAGAAGAATAATCCCTACTCCCTTTCTAGGTACTTCATGCAAAATTCCATTAAAGGCTAGAACACTAGACTTCCCTTTGAGGGCTGGAAAATTTCGAATTCTACCTCAAAATAGGGTTTTTTCACGTCAAAAACACGTACGGCCGAAAATTGGGCCGCCGGGTCGTGCCACTCATCGGCAGCCTGCGCGACCTCACGGTTTTACTCATAACTTCTTCATCCGGACCCCGATTGAGATGATTTTGCGCTCAAGCGTTTCTCTCTTCTTCAACTTTCTATCTATATAAAAAACTAATAAAAACTCCAACATTTGAAGGGCACGAGTCGTGCTGGTCGTCACAGCTTGTGCGATTTTACCGTTTTGATCATAACTCCCTCATCTGAGCTCCAATTGAGGTGTTTCTTGAGCCAAAATGACATTCTCTTCGGTTGCTTTCCAACCATATTTCACATGATCAGTTTGGACATCTATACAAATATAGAAAAATTATGTAAATTGGACATGCATTTTTCAGTATTCTTTCACGATTCCACTCTTCATTCCAATTTTGCACTTTTAATCCGTTTTCCACCTAAAAACACGAAATAACACCACAAATGCACAAATATCTTAAATATATGAATATTAATATTTAGTGCTAAAATACGAACATAAAATCTACAAAACGGTGCTAAATCTGACCTTAAAACATGCAGATTTTCATACTAAACAATTAAAAATAAACAATGTATCCCTGAAACATTGTTTATGTGAGACGGATCGTATCATTAAAGTATAATTTTTATATATAAAATATGTTTATTGAAAATTAAAATATATTTTTTAAAGTATCACGTACATTAAAATAGTCCGTATATAATTCTAGATTGTTAATGATTGATTTTAAAACTCAAATTTTGATTTTCAAAATTCACACACAAAATTTAAAAATCACCTTAAATATAAGGGTTAATTGCAAAAAAATCACGAACTTTACTACTATTGCAAATTAATCCTCACTTTTGAGAAACTGCAAAAAAAAAAAAACCACCATCTTTGAGTATTGTTGCAAAAAAAAACCCAAAAAAATCCTACTTTTGATTAAAATTTGGGTGTGTTTTGCAACAATACTTAAAGTTTGTGGTTTTTTTTGTAATTTTTTAAAAGTGAGGATTAATTTGCAATAGAAGTAAAGTTTATGGTATTTTTTGCAATTAACCCTCAATATAACTACATAGATTTTTTCTCTTCAATTAATACACACACTCTCTCTTCATATGTGCTCTCTCCTTTATTTTTTTTTACAGAAATAATATATTCTAATACATTGATTTGAATTAAAGTTAAAACTTATTCTATCAAAAATATAAAACAAACATATAATTATTCATAGGTTTAGAATTCCCCAAAGCCATAAAACAAAAATATGATTCACTATAAATATATTTTAGCTATTAATAATACTATAATTATATAATAATTATATTTTAATAATGTAAAGATTCATTTCACAATACGTTCCCTTATGCTTTTTGAGTAACCCTTAAATAAAAATAAGACACCACCTACCATTTTGTATGAGCTAGACATTAAGTGCAATTAATCAGAATCTATTATAATTCCCTAGGGATTATAAATATTTCCCAAAAAACTTTTAATATGTTAATGGGGAGGGTGAAAAGACATTCCAACTGAGCTTGGTTGCTGCAGGGTGAGGGTTCGAATTTTGACTTTGACATGGATTTGACCCCTTGCAAGCACAAGTTTAACAGTGAACCCTCTCTATAAGCCACTTAAAGCACATCCTACGATTTAACTCCTCCACCAATCCTCAGGACAGGGACGATGACCCCCTAATGGGGTACACTATTCTTTACTTTAATATATGGGAGGGGTAGGGTTAGGGGGCAGTGTGCAGGGTATTATTGTCCATTTCCTGAAAAAAAGAAATATATGTATGCTTGATGTTACTAGTTTGTGCAGAGGCAAACAGGGGAACAATTTCTGAATACAGATGTTCATCATCGTTATCTTTATATGTCCTTTCATTTTTATTCTCTTTTTATTTCAATTCCCCCCCTCCACTATACAATATTCCAAATTAAACTCTCACCAATAATATTTCCTTTTCACTATACTACTTCCATTTCTTTTCTTGCAGTTAAATGATCACACACCTCATTTATTACACTTGAATTATTGAAAGTACATCAAAATTATTCCTTTATGTACTTTGTAAGTGTGTTAAATCATGTGTTGAAGATATATGTAGAGTAGGGTTCTTCGGTGACACCCTGTTATAATATTACAATATTTTTAGAATAAATTGTAATTATAAAATAAAATATATTACGTGGAGTTGTTATTAAGATATTTGGAGATGATGGTACGTAATTTTATTGTGATAAAGATGATAATAATCAGTGCACATTATCAAACTTATTATTGTACAACTTCTAAAACCTAGCTATGTGGAGTAATTAATATACTTTGGCCAAAAATTATTGAAGCTTTAATTGTGTCGATGCATATATATGAAGCATTATATTTGGATATCAGTAAAAAAAAAGAAAGAAAGAAAATCTTTAAAATGAGAAGTGACATTCAATTAATGAAATCAAAGTGATAATAGCTACTAATTTATGAACAATTTATAATATATAACAAAAAGTGATAATAACATTGTGTAAGAGAAATTTAATTCATGATCCAAAGAAGAATTGGATCAAACATTTGCTTGCTTAAGAATGATGTGTGGATAAGCTGGCTTAGCTGTGAAAATATCTTTGGAAAGGGGGGAGGGGGGAGGGGGGGTTGGGTATTTACAAATAATTAGTAAATTAGTATGTTATGTTAATTTTAATAGGCGCTTCCTTGTGCATTTCTTAAAGGCTAAAAAGGGGAATCCCCAAAGTTGGCTTTAATTTAATCTCTATTTTCATTACATCAAACATGTTTTTGATAAGGTTTTAATGATTAATGCAAGAAAAATGAATTTTTACATTTTTTATTTTCCAATCTTAGTAGAATAATGGTGAAAAGTACTATAACATTTTTGTATGAACAAAGTAACAAGAAATATAAACCCTTATTTGTAGGATTTATACATTGATTTAAGTGTATATTATTGACAGAACAATTATATTAACATTTGCATTTTGTAAAATATATTAGAAATATAATATATTAATATGTAGTAAGTTAAGATATATAATATTTTAGTGTGTAGTGAATAAGTTTAATTGTTTTGTGTGGGACTGTTTAGGAATATTAATTGTTTTGTGTGAGTCAAATTTACTAAAAATTTAAATGCATAAATTTTATTGGGATAAACCAAAATAATAAAACATATCTTTCATTGGGACAAGGGAGTATTAGATAAATCATAAATCACAATAGTAAAATATGTAATGAACTATAATCGTAAAATTACAGTAATTAAAAATAAGAAAAAAAATTCATAAATGACTAGGGTGTAATGTAACATTTAGAATAACCTTACAATAATTAGTATGTTATGCATAGAGTATGATATAACCAATTACTCATGCACATATAAGCTGATTAAACATAAATGAACTGAGATACATATTTTTGGAAGTGAAGGAAAGCCATTTCTCAAGTGGCAGAGAGAAGATGGTGTAAAAAAGATAAGTAAGATATGGAATATCAATAACAGTATGTCATTTTGGTTATTTTCGATCTTCACGTTGTATGCGATGAAATAATAAATTAAACTATACCGACCCTATTTGATATTTTATAATTTTTACCCATACAAATAAATGAATATATAATTATTGGGTAGGTCTTGCTGGAACAATTTTTCACTTTTTAAAATAGTTATCACTTTCACTATAAAATGTACACATTTTATTTATACTATAAACTATTCACAAGAGAGCATTATCACTTTTCATTAATTTATTATTACTTTTTTCATAATAGTTATCACTTTTTGACCGTCTCACGTAAGCCCTTATATGAGACGGTCTCACACGAGCCTTTGCCATAATTATTTGTATTTATTATCTTTTTCTATTTAATAAAGTATTATAATATCTCATAATTAAAGATAATTCTAACTTAAACATTATAGGGAGTAGGGACGGTGGAAGCAAGTGTTTACAAATTAGTAGTATTTATTTATTTTATTAAATTTTAAGAATCCATTAAATCCCACATGTGAAATGGTCTCTCAGAGGAGAGTATCTCAAATGTGACTTTTTATATTCTTATCTACGGTTACTTTTAATGTAATGATTCTGGGTTTTTTTACAGGAAAAAAGAAAAAGTCTAATTTACAGAATAAAATTGATATACTATTATAACTTCAATTAATAAAGCTTACTTTACTCTTAGTTTAACTAAAGGAGACATAAAGTGAGTTTGCTTTTCCCAAAAATTGTTATTAACAGCCAACTGCTCTCTCTCACATTTATTTAATTTTTTTATTTTAAAGAAATCCCATGAGAGTTGAGTGGGCAGATATCCTGCCTAGAAATATGTCATAAAATATGTTCAGATAACAGTCCACCACCAGATATTCTATCCTCTATTCTTGAATCTTGATCACTATTCCACCGTCATGCAAGTATTGACATTTTTTTTTAAGAGTATAATAATTTAATATAAAGTAAAATGAGAGAAATAATATTTAATATATAGTGAATAGTTGTATTAGTGGTGAGTGTGATGAATGTGTAGTTCATGTAAATAAATAAATTATTTTGTATGGATCCTATGTTTTTAAAAAGAAAATATATTAATTTTTGTGAGATAATTAAAAAAAAGTATGTCAATATTTTGGAATGAAGTAATAATTAAAAAAAGAAATACTAAAATAAAAGCTGGCAAATGGAGTATAATGCAAGACTGACATTTAAAGAAAGAAACCTTCCTTGAAATATGAACTGTTCTTTTTCTTTTTTTACAGGGTTACTAATTACGACTCTACGATAATAAACAGCAGTTAAAATTACTAATATAGAAAAAGTAGCAACCATAAAAATGATTGGTTAATTAACCTAAGTACGAGGGAATTAACTTCTACAACTAATTAAAATGATAATAATTATAATTAAAAACAGTTCTTAGAAAATATTCAGCCAATTGATCAATTCCCATTGATGCTCCATTGCTTTTGGCCCGAAGAACTCCATTTCGGGCATTTCGGGCTGAAGAATGCAGACACGATTCTCGAGTTCAAGAGCTCAACAATAGGTGCGAATTTCACACAGCGTGGGGTTTTGTATTGGTTGATGGACGCTCCTAAGCTGATGGCGTAGTCCATCAGCTTATCGAACGTCCCTCCTTCCACGATCTTGATCTCCAGCGGTCCGATCGCGTCGTAAACCCGGTTCTGGCGGTAGACCGTGTTGAGAGACTCCTCGACCGTGAGGCAGCAGTCCTCGAAAACCGACGGCGGGATGGGGATGGACCTGGTCTGAGTGAGCTCCCAGTAGAGGACGTAGTGGCCCGGGATGGTGGTTGTGTCGGCGTAGCTGGTGTACTCAATCAGCCGTGCGTCGAACGGCATCAGGTGGCTGACGGCGTTCTTCACCGCGTTCTGAAGCTCCACCTCGTCCGTCTTGTCGGAATCTATGCTCAGGACGACATTCTTCCTGCAGATGAAGTTGAATTGTGGGGCGTTGTTCTTGAATCCGGCCACACGGAGAACGTCGCCCACTCTGTAACGGTACAGTCCTGCATGAAGAGAAGAGAAGAGAAGAGAAGAGGTTTGTTATGCGTTTACGATTGTATTGAATTTTTATGAGGGGTGAATTGAGTTATATATATACCGGAGTAGGTGGTGACGACTAGCTCGTATTCCTGTCCGAGTTTGACGTCGACGAGGTCGACGAGATCGGTGCCGTTTTCTTTGTTCACCGGGAGGAATTCGAAGTAGGCCATGGTTGGAATGAGGGTGTAGGAGACCTCACTGGGCTTACAGAGAGGGTTGAGATTGACTCCGAAGTAACACTCGGAAGAAGCGTACATGGTGCAGACAAGGGGTAGGCCATTGCTGTAATAATCAAGAGTTGGAATGTACTGCGACATGGTCCCAGTAACAATAACATCGATGTACTTAGTGTTCGGCCACAACCTGGTAATGATCCCCTGCCATGAATCCTTACCGCACTCACACTCGATGAACTCCGCCAGCTTCGGGTCGGGTTTTATAACCCGTGACACCGCCTCGCGGACGGACGGGTCGGTGATGAGTGGGTTGACGGTGCCGGTGCGGATGTCGTGGGCGAGGAGGGACCAGTGCTTTTCCAGGAAGCGGATAGCCCGTATGAAGCCGGAGGCGAAGACCGCCCCGACCCGGAGGACCTGGGTGTTCTGGGACAGGCCGCAGAGCATCTGGGAGTACATGCTCTGGTAGGAATCGGGGCAGAGAATGGTTTCGTTGGGGCTGGTGTAGTTGGTGTACGGATCGTAAGGCCTGTCCTTGAAATGGGAGGACTTGTAGTAGCTGGTGAGAACGGGTCGGGCGGGGAGGCCGCTGGGGGTTCGGGTTTCGGATTTGATAAACAGGAAGTACATCCCTTTGCCCTTATCCAAACCCGGAACGAACTCACTCATTACCGGCATCAACAGGCTGTATAGGAGGGATCTCCTCCCCAGTTCTTCCTCGATAGTCGGCATCATCTTTCTCTCTCCACCGGACGTACCGGAACTACAGGTAACAAATCAGACAAGAATCACTAATTAGTGTACTACGTACGTCCGTACATGTTAGAGAGAGAAAAGGAAAAGTACCTGGTAAGGAACTCGGAGATGGGGTGGTGGCAGAGAATGGGGGAGTTGTCGCCGTTGGCGATGCGGTTGATGTCGGGGAGAATGTCCTCATAGGAGATGACAGGCATGGTTTTCTTGAAGGTTTCCCGGTCGGTGTGGCGGTCGAGACGGTGGCGCTGCAAGTACTCCACGTCAGCATTCCGGGAGAGGATCTCGGCGAGGACTCGTTTCTGGACATCGTCGGCGTTCTTGGTGACATCCTCGATGAACTCGAGTTTCTTCCGGTTGGTCTCAGCCACGGTGGTGGCCTTGTCCCTGGGGGCTTCAGGCATGATAGCCAGGTGGACGAGCGAGAGAGGGCGATGAGAGAGAGAGAGAGAGAGAGAAGAAGGGAGGTTGTGGGAGTAGATGGTGAGGGAAGGTGTGTGAGAGGTTTATATAGAGAGGGAAAGAAAGAGGAGAGAGAGTGGGGCCAGTGTTGTAGCGTCTAAAAAGTGTCAACAATGGCTTGATTGTGAATATGGATGGGACTTTGTGGCAATTTGGATTTATGATTTGGAGCTTTCTATTCTATTTCTTGCATTGCATTTCCCTTCCCACCACCATTTTCATCACTCCACCCTCCATTCTCTTTTATCATATCTCAATTGCCTGCATGCCTATATCACAATTAATTAACAAATTTATATTTCCAATTCATTCTATACAATAGGTATAGATCCATAATTTATTAATTGTAATATTGAGTATTCGTTTCATATAGGTTAATACTCCTCGATTTGGTCCTTAAAATTTAATAAAAATAACAAAGGTTGCACGTTTATATAAGCTTTTTTATCTAAAAAAACTAGTGGGATGCAATTCAAGTAGGAGGAGAATTACTTTGATGTTCGTATCTTCTATATATATTGTCATACATTGATACCCCTTTTCTTTTGTTATTGAATGATAAATTTTACTTTTGGCTTAAAAAAAATATTGTTTCTTTAGCTATTGAATGATCCATCTTACTTTTGAATTAAAAAGAAAAAATAAAAAAGAGGAGAAGAGAATTAAAGAATTACTCATTAATGTGAAAATTTATTTCGCCGAGAATCGAACCATTACTCATTTAAATAAAAAAAATATATTATGATTCATTTTCTAAATTTGTATTTATTTTTGTGTGTTTTCGGGGACATCATGCCCTCAAATATCTTTAGTATTAAATGATATACCTTTTGGTACAAGATCATATATCTTTATTTTCTAAAAAAATAAAAAAAAATAAATAAAAATGTATACCCTTTAAAATAAAATATTATACCCTTATTAATTAAAGTACTTATACCTTTTAAAACAAAATGTTGTACATTTACCTACCTTACCTTGTACACTTGGAAATACAAGATATAACTCAAAAAGTAATTAGTAAATTAGAGTTCACATATGTGTTTATCTTTTATATATATATATATATATATATATATATATATATATATATATATATATATATATATATATATATATATATATATATATTAATTACTCCTATAAAACTATCTTAAAACATTTGATAATTTTTTTAATTTAATCAATATGATCTGAACTTACTTCCCGTCCAACATTAACGTTAATGTTTGCTTTTTGCAAGGAGATTAAGAGAAATAATATTTTAATGTGTAGTGTGGTGAGAGAAATAATATTTAATGTAAAGTGGGTAATTGTATTTTTGTTGTGTGTGTGCCCTACATAGGCTATATATAATAATTAATTATTTTGTGTGAGCCCAACATTACAAAAAAGGAAATATAAACCTAAACTTAGGACAACCTAAAATGAAAAATGTAAACCATAATGTGGGATGGAGGAAGTATTAATTTGTGTTTGGTCCATGGACCATATGATTTGTAATCTGTTTCGAAATTTGCATTTATTTTTGTAAATAGAATGTAAAAGATAAATGTTTGATTAATTGTTTTTTAAGTAGGAGTATTATCAAAATTATATTATAATTCAATAAAATAATTATATTATCAAAAATTAAAATTTTATTCAATTTATATATACACATCATGTTCATTTATCCATATATATATTGTTAATTTATTAATAATTGAGTTGGTCTCTTGTACTCGAGGGCTCGCCGTGCATCTTTACAATTTAGAAGAATACCCTTTAATACTAAATTGTAAAGACGTGTGCCTCGGGTCACACAAATTTTTGCCTTAATAGTTTAGAATAAATCTAAAAATAATTATATATTTTTGCTCAAAACCACAAAACAGGTTTGTTGCTAATGTATTTACTTATATTTTTTGTATTTAAGTTGTTTTACGTATGATTTGATGGAAGTTTTCAATTTAATTTTGCAATTTTTATTTTATTTAAAATTTAAAATTTAATTAATTTTTTTTGTTACATTTTCATTTTAGTTTTCAATTCTATTTTACTTTTTTTAAAAAATTTATTTAAGTATTAAGTCACTCAAATTTATTTAATGTTACTCTTAACTCTTTTTCTTATGTTACAATCTCATTTAGATTTTTATGTTTTTTTTTACTTCTATTTATAATAATGTTATTGATATAGATATGAATATTATGTTAAAAAGCGATTAAATACTACTACGCATATTGATAAATTTATATTTATTTATTAGTATATAATTTAAAAAATACACGTTAGCGTCCAGTTATTGTATGCGGAGTACATTAGAAGTTTTCTCATTGACAAAATTTGTCGTATTCGTTGGCGAGGAGATTGGGTAAAAAGACCGGCAATACCCGGTAAATCCGCACATATGGCGTGCCTGTACTTTGGATGTTTCTTCACACACCAGCAGCTACTCCACCGGCTTCGTTTCCCAGTAATACGCCACAGCTGGGAGTTATTTCACCATCTTGGCACGTGTATGAATATAATGGATCCGTACACCAACCACTCACTCACACAAAACATGCTCCTTACACCCTATAACATCAGTTTCACTCGTGGCAATTTCTGTGTGAAATTGTTTTATAGTAAAATTTACGCTTTTATAATTAATTATGATTTTTTCTTAAAAAAATAATGTTATCATGTTATTACTTTTATGGATTGAGTATTATTATACTATCATTTTTATCCGTGTGACATATGTTAAACGATTTCACACAAATTTCTGCAAAATTTTGAATTACGATTTATAGAAAAAGTGAGGCTTGTGTGCGTTCGGGTGCATGGGAACGCATTCCGTGCGCCTTTAAAATTTAGTATTATGAGTAATGATACATTCCTTTAGTTTAAAGGGTATACTCTTTAATTAATAAAGATACACAAATTTGTTCTAAAGGTATACACTTTATTAATATTTTTTATTTTTTAGCAGAAATAAAAGGGTACACATATTTATACTAAAGGGTGTACAATTTAACACAAAATTTCACAGGCACACGGAATGTGGTCCCGTGCGCCCAGACACACACAAGTTTTTGCCATGGTACACATTTTTATACTAAAGTATATACAATTTTGCAATGACCCATATTCCATTTAAATTTCAAATCTATACTTCAAACTCCAAAATACAAATAATACTTCTATTTTTAAAAATATAATCTATAGAAGTATTGTCGAACATCAATATTTTTTTAATTAAATATAATATATTTTTTATTTATTAATATACAATCAATCTTAAGAAAGTATAATGTCAACTCATTATGCATTTTGATTTTATAAAAAAATTACACTTTAATACATTAAAATTTATTCTAAAAAATTGAATTATTATTTTTTAAAATGAAAAATATTATGCATTTAATCAAGAATGTAAAAAGTTACAATTTAAAAAGTAATATTTTTTTGGAGTAATAAGTCATATCTCTAAAAAGTTAATATTAATTTTTATATATTAAAGAGTAATTTAAAAAAAAAAATTAAGGTGCAACGTGAATCGAATTCTCACAATTTTTTCCCCTTTATGATATGTTTATAAAATATCAATTCAATTGCACGATTTTCCCTTTATCACATGTTTATAAAATATCAATTAATGTTACAAAATTTTTTAAAACTAATTTTATTAATTTTAATGTGAATGATGTAGTCTTTGTCTTTTTCTTTTATAAACGTCAAATAAATTCTTATGAAACTTAAGAAGATCTTGATGAAGCTCTCAAGAACTCACACACTTGATTGGTTAATCACTCACGTTTCACTCCGAATTGATTGATAAAACGAAAATGAAATGAAAATGATCAACAAAAAGATGTATAGTGGTTCGGCTTAAGCCTACATCCACTTTCCTAAGTGAAGAATTCACTATGATGATGATGAATGTTACAAAACTTACAAGCACACTTATCAAAACCCTAACTCTTAATGCTTGAAACTGATATGTGAAGATGTTGTGATGAAGATGACAAAACCAACTGATTTTTCTTCAACTTATATGGATGATTAATCAACGTTTTGATCCCCTTTTCATCCAATCAACAACATGCACACTGAATCAGTTGTAACCAACTGATCTTGCAACCGTTTGATACTTCCAGCTGATGCTTCTAGATGCTTCCAGCTGTCATGCCATCAGAATGATCTCCTCAACTCCAAACTTGATCCAACGGTTCATGCATGCAATCCTCTTGTCACTTGATCAACCAATGAAGGATCTCCACGTGTGTCATTTGTTTATTCTCATGCAATATACACACATGCAAGTCTACACCTTCACAAATCTGCACCTTAGACCTTGCATCACTATACTAGCTTCATCTTCTCCACCTTGCTGCTTTTAAAGGTTGCAGCCACCTTTCTTCCTTGCTTAATTCAATTGAATCAATTGCTTACACAGTTCATACTTCTGAACTGGTAAGGCTTTAGTGAACATGTCAGCCGGATTTTCAGTAGTCTTGATCTTCTTGACACTAACTACTTCCTTGTCCCTTATGAAATATAATCTCACATCAATGTGCTTGGTCCTTTAATGGTATTCCTGATGCTTGGAGAGATGCACTGCACTCTGATTGTCACAATACACCTCAATCCCTTCTTGCTGAACACCAAACTCATTTAGTATTCCAGTCAGCCAAACTCCCTCTTTGATTGCTTCTGTGAGTGCAACAAATTCTGCTTCTGTAGTTGATAAGGCCCTATATGTTGATGTGTTGCCTTCCAACTTACTGCAGTACCAAACAAGTGGATACATATCTAGTAAGTGACTTCCTAGTATCAAGATTTGCTGCATAATTAGCATCAACATATCCAACTACTGCCTTATCCCATGAAGCCCTTTTCTGAAACTTCAAGCCTGTTGTGATGATACCTTTCACATATCTAAGTGCCCACTTCACTGAGTCCCAATATAGCAGACCTGGATTGCTCATAAACCTACTAATCATGCTATTCACATAAGCTAAATCTGGCCTACAACATACCATTGCATACATCAAACTGCCAACAGCACTTGCATAAGGTATGTTGTTCATCTCTATCTTCTCTTTATCTGTCTGAGGTCCTTGAAGTAATGACAGACTAACACCTTACTTTGCTGATGTTGTTACTGTTTTACAAAGATTCATATTGTACCTCTTCAACACTTTGTCCAAGTATGACTCTTGGAACAACTTTAACTCACCAGCTGGCCTGTTTCTTTCAATCTGCATACCAAGGATCATCTTTGCTTTTCCTAGATCCTTCATATCAAACTCCTGCTTAAGTAAGACTTTTACTTCATCTATACCAGCTTGATCCTTACAAGCTATAAGGATATCATCTACATACAATAGTAAGTATGTATAACATCCTTTCTTGCATCTAATATAAACACAGCTGTCATGTAAACTCCTGCTGAATCCTTTGATGTAATGTAATCATCAAACTTCAAATACCACTGTCTTGGGCTCTGCTTCAGACTATATAATGATTTCAAAAGTAAACAAGCCTTACTGTCAGCACCTTCTATACTTACACCATCTGGAATTTTCATGTAAATGTCTTCTTTTAAGTCTCCATGAAAGAAAGCTGTAGTAACATCCATCTAATGTAACTCAAGGTCAAACTGAGTCACTAATCCCAATAGAAAAATTGGGATTATAATGAGAGTATAAGGTGTTGATTATAATGAAATAACAACAGGTGAAAATATCTCATTATAATCAACACCTTATTTCTGTGAAAAACCTCTTGCCACAAGCCTTGCCTTGTACCTAACACATCCTTCTTTGCTGTAACAGACTTCTTCTTATAAATCCATTTACAACTTACTAACTTCTTATTCTTTGGTCATTCAACAATCTGTCAAGTCTTGTTCTTATGCAATGATAACAACTCTTCTTCCATAGCAACTATCCACTTGTTATTCTCATTTCCTGATATAGCTTCATCATATGTTCTTGGCTTATAATTTTCTATATCAGATGCAACATACAATGCATATGATACTATATAAGCTTCCGTGTATCTTACTAGAGCCTTGATCCGTCTTCTCAACCTATCTCTGATAAGTTGATAGGAACTTAAATCATACCTTGAGCTAGATGAGCTAAGTGAGCTTACTTCCTTATTCTGATCAACATTGTTATTCTGTTCATTATATTGTTGTACTTCCTTCCTTGCTTGCTCCACCTGAGGCTCATCAGTGTCTGTAGTGATAGATACTATAGAATTTCTTTCAACCAATGGCATTTTCTTTTCACTGAATGTGACATTCCTGCTAACAATAAACTTGTTAGCTTCATAACACCATTGCCTGTATCTTTTTATTTCTTTGGGGTATCCAACTATTACATATTTCACTGCTCTTGATTCCAACTTATCTTGCTTCACATGAGAGTATACTTGATAGCATATTACTCTCAAGTGACTGTAATTAGGAGCCCTTCCAGACCACACTTCTTCAGGTGGTTTGAATTTTAAAGCTGCTGATTGACATAGATTGATCAGATAGGCTGTTGTAGTCACAAGTTCACCCCAAAACCCTTTTGTAAATCCTCCACTACTCAGCTCAGCATACATCTTACTCTCTCTAACAATGTTTGATTCATCCTTTCTGCAACATCATTTTGTTGTGGAGTTCCAGGTGTAGTCTTGTGCCTTTTAATTTCCTTTTCTCTGCAGAAGATATTAAACTCTTCTGAAACAAACTCAAGTCCATTATCTGATCTCAAACATTTCAGCTTCTTTCCTATTTGATTCTCCACCTCAGCAAGCCATTCCTTAAATACAGTGAATGCTCGATCCTTTGATTTTAGGATTTTCACCCATAGCTTCCTATAGTAATCATCTATGAAAGATATGAAATATCTTCCTCCTCCCATAGTTGGATTTCTTGATGGTCCCCATAGGTCAGTATAGACATACTGAAGCCTTTTTGATGAAGAGTGTTCTCCTGAACCAAATTTCAACCTCTTTGACTTACTTAGAATGCAGTCTTCACATTGATCCAACTTGCAGGTTGAACTTATGTCTAGTAGCTTCTGTCTTGCTAGCTCTTGTAACCCCCTCTCACTTACATGAGCTAATCTACCATGCCACAGATGAACATCTTCTTGATCTTGTGAAATGTTCAACTGGCAAGAGACAACTGATCCTTCAAGGAAGTAAAGATCAGAGCTCTTAACACCCCTCATTACTACTGACTTTTCTTTCATGATGGTGAGTACACATTTCTTCACATAGTACTCACATCCCAGAGAGTCTAACATTCCTAATGATATCAGGTTTCTTCTTAATCCTGGTACATATCTCACATTTGTGAGCAACTTTATGGTACCATCAAACATTTTAAATTTGACAGAGTCAATAACCTCAATCTTGATGGCTTGATCATTGCCTAACAAGACTGATCCCTCATGGTATGGTTTTAATTCAATAAACCAATGCGTAACTGATGTCATATGGAAGGTGCAACCTGAATCTAACACCCACTGATCTGACACTTGACCAGAAACAACAACCAAAGCTTCAATGTAATCTTGATCCTTATTACCTTTATTTTCAGTTACCTGATTTGCATGGATTCTTTGATTTCCGCCTTTTTCTCCAATCTTCCTAGCCACCATAGCTTTCCACTTATGACATTACTTCTTGAAATGACCAGGTTTGTTGCAGTAGAAGCAGTTATTTTCTCTTCATCTACTGGTGTACTCTGATTACCCCTTTTCTATTTCTTCTTATCAACACCAGCCTTCTTATCATTCTTGTTCTGCTTGTTGGCAACAAGTCCTTCCTCTGCAACTGTATTATCTGATGTCTTATGGAGCACCTTTGCTTTGATTGCAAGAATCACTTGCTCCAGGGAAATTGATTCAACATTCACATACAATAGTGTATCTCTCAATCCTTCAAAAGATTTAGGAAGAGCTGACATTAGTATGATAGTCTTATCTTCATTTGACAGTGCTACATCAATATTTTCTAAATCATCAATGATCTTATTGAAATCATCGAGTTGACTTAGAATAGACTTATCTTCGGATACTTTGAAGGAATAGAGCTTCTGCTTTGTATACCATCGATTTGCCAAGGTCTTCACCATGTAAAGATCAACAAGCTTCTTCCACATATCCCTTGCAGATACTTCTTTTGAAACTTCCCATAAAACTTTGTCACCTAAGCATAGAATGATTGCACTTCTGGCCTTTGATTGTTGATCTTGATCTGCAGCTTGTGCAACTGCATTCATAGCAGCTGCTTGATTTTCTGGAAGCGGTTTGATAGCATCAGCCAAACTTTGTTGGATCAATATGACCTCCATCTTCATCCTCCACAAACTGAAATCAACTTTCTTTGAAAACTTCTCCACATCAAACTTGCTTGTAACCATGATTCTTCCCATCTATCTGATTACTTGTGATTGCTTCTCCTTCCCACAGACATCACCACTTCTTATGAAACTTATGAAGATCTTGATGAAGCTCTCAAGAACTCACACTTGATTGGTTAATCACTCATGTTTCACTCTGAATTGATTGATAAAACGGAAATAAAATGAAAACGATCAACACAAAGATGTATAGTGGTTTGGCGTAAGCCTACATCCACTTTCCTAAGAGAAGAATTCACTATGATGATGATGAAGGTTACAAAACTTACAAGCATACTTATTAAAACCCTAACTCTTAATGCTTGAAACTGATATGTGAAGATGGTGCGATGAAGATGACGAAACCAACTGATCTTTCTTCAACTTATATGGATGATTAATCAACGTTTTGATCCCCCTTTCATCCAATCAACCGCATGCACACTGAATCAGTTGTAACCAACTGATCTTGCAACCGTTTGATACTTCCAGTTGATGCTTCTAGATGCTTCCAGCTGTCATGCCATCAGACTGATCTCGTCAACTCCAAACTTGATCCAACGGCTCATGCATGCAATCCTCTTGTCACTTGATCAATCAATGAATGATCTCCACGTGTGGCATTTGCTTATTCTCATGCAATATACACACATGCAAGTCTACACCTTCACATAAATAAAGAGATTATTTTCTTTTATACATAAAGATATCATCTATCTCAAATTATATTTCCCTTCTCATGTTGTAATTGAAGACTGAAAAGATAATAATGACAACTACATATAGGTTAGTTAAAATAGACATCACAAATCAAAATTAGGAGACGAATTTTATTCTTAATTTTGGTCTATAGTGCCATTAGCTGGGATTCACTATATCTCCATTAATTACACTAAACTCTAACTTATATAAGCATAATATAATTAAATTTTATTTTATTAATAATACATGAGAGAAACGACATATGATCATCAAACTATTCCCTAGTCAACTTAAGAAAGCAAAGGTGATAACAACGGCATGTACCAACAATTTATCCATGTGACAATACAAATTTATACAATAAAGTTTAATTATCCATGTGACAATACAAATTTATATAATAAAGTTTAATGATTTTTTTTTCACTTACGGGCATATATGATATAACGTGCATGCAAAAGTAAAATATTTAACAAATTAAGAAATTAATTTCATGCCCCAATCTTATACACAATCTCTAAAATTAATGGATCAAATCAATTTGATTCATAGAATTAAACATGATAATGGCTTGGTAATAAAAATATTATTATAATGATATTACACTTTTATACTTTTGATTAAACTATACTCCGTGTACCAATGAATTACCAAATGTATTATTCTATAAATTATCTACAAAATTATTACAAATGGATTATTATTATATAAATTATCTACAATATTATTATAAATAGATTACCAAGAGAGATGTTTATTAATATAATTGAATTTTCGTTGGTAAAAAATTATCAACCACTACTTTACCAATATAAAATTACCAAAGGATTTTGTTTTTAGTTTGTTGATAATCTAATTTAACAATAAAATTAAAACTTTTACCTACAAAATATTCTGTTGATAATAAATAATATTTTTAATGAATTAGAAAAAAAAATATTATGCTTAAAAGTTTTACAATATTATACTCCACAATTTATCATCAATTAATATTAAAGTGAGGAACGAAAAATTAAAGTACAATTAATGGATATTCATTATCCATTAAAATATAACATCACTTAATTTATATGAAAAAAAAATGTTTTATATAGTATTTCATTGGAAATATTGGGATGGAGGAATTGTTTAACATTTTTAGATTAAAAAAATAGTTTAAAAAAAATCGCATATTTTGATTCACATATTATTTTTGTGCAATCAATAGCATTAAATATTTTGCATTAGATCAATAATCACACTGTCACACCAAAGTGATAAAAGAGCCCATAATTCGTTACTATTACTATTACATTATACTCCAGTTAATTAGCAATTAAATGGCAACCAATTCTTGTCTGTTTATTGCGTTATCTTTATGGTGAATAGTAAACCATTTGTAAACAAAATTAAAACTGTAGAGTTTATATATAAATATTATTTGTATAGTTCATACTTCATTGATTGATCGGCAGAGTTGTCAAATCTGATATTAAAGTAAACAATTCAGTAAATTAGTAAAATATTTGATCTCCGACACAATTTTTTATAACACTGTAGCAGTACAATAAAGTTAGAATAATATAGTTTTAGTCATAATAATGATGAGTTGCAGTATAACATAATGTTGGAAATGGTACTTTTGTTGAATTATACCCACCATGCTTCAGTACAAAACATCCTTGAAACAACTTTAATTTATCACTTAATCCGGGATTAAACGTTGGATATGCATAGAATTAGAAGTTAGGACAATTCTTATGTATTGATTATTTACTCAAATTGTATAAAGAGTTTTGTTCAATTGGAGTATGAATTTGCATAGTTCCAAAATAATATATAATTAATATTCCACTGAAAAGATATTCATTTATCAATTTTTCTTTTTTAAATAATGGGCCGACTCATTACTCACCACTAATATAATAACTAATTTAAAATATAAAATAATAATACTCTTTAATTCACGTGTAAAAATTAAATGAATACGTTATTACTATCATGCTTCCTCACGATGCAAACAAGTTAATTTATACCAAAACCTTCAACGTTAAATTTGTTTAAGATATGTGACGGCATAATTAGAACCCTATGCTATGTTTGTATTGGTTTATGTGGGGGTTTGAAGTTTGGATTAAAAAATTTTGGATTTTGAAAATCAAATTAATAATAATAATAACATATGATTTTGTTTTGTATTTTGACAGGGATAGATTTTGATTTTATGTCAAATTAATGTTATTATATACTCTTTTCATCCGCTTTAAAAAGTTAATTTTTTTATTTTGAGCATCCACCCCAAAGAGTGATATTTCATTTTTTATACACATGTAATCCATACACACTCATTAATATAACTAAACTATTGAGCACACATATTTACTAATACAACTACACATCATATATTAAATAATAATACTTCTTAATTATTCTGAAAAAAGTAACATAGTCCCTTTTAACTATATGGAGGGAGTATTTGTTTTTAAGTAAGGTATGGTTTATCTTTATCTTACATAAATGTGTAGGAGATGTGTTTTAGCTTCATATTTTTCTTATATCAAACATTATGTTTTGACTTATTAGTACATATGATAGTTTCTATACTTTTTTGCTTATATTTTATATTGGAAAAAACTGTAATTTCCTCACATTAATAAGTCAGTTAAAGTTGTTGGTTAATAGTTGGTGGCACATTAAACTGATATTACGTATTTAAAAGTTATTTTTATGAGAAAATTTACCTTTCACCATTTATATTTTACACTATGTACTTATTTGAGATCATTTTATATAAGCTTTTATGTGAGAGTGACAAAAAGTAATATTATTGTCACTTTCATTATAAAATATTATTATTTTTGATATAAAATATTATTAATTATTTATATTATAAATTGTTAATAAAATAATTCACTACTATTACCACTTTCATCGATTAAGTATCATTTTTCGTTAATAATATTATCATTTTTTATTCGTCTCATATAAGAGATTACGTGAGATATTCTCACACAAAACTTCCTCTATACACATTGTGCACGTCAATATGATTTTAAATAATTATTAAAATAAGATATGATACAAATGAATTTTGCAAATAAATTGTTATATTTATATATACATATATATGTTTAGGATCACACTTATATATATAAGACCGTCTCTTGTAGAGATTATTTTATATTTTTGTAATATCATCTTTTATTTAAGATGTTATCAATTTTTTTAAAATGTTATATATTACTCTCTTCGTCTCAGATCCAACTTCACATTTACAGTTTGTATGAATATTAATAAATCACTTTTTGACTTACTTTTGGGAGTTGTTTGATATTTTTTAGTAATAAATAAATAATAAAGTATGTTAAAAAAGTTATGATAATATTGAAATTAAAATATGTAAGAGGGATATTGGTTTTGTTAATTTTCCTTTTATATAAGTGTGAAATTGTAATTGAGACAGAACAAAACGAAAAGTATAAAGTTGAAGTTAGAAAGGAAGGAGTATTTATCATTTATATTATAAATTGTTCATCAAATAATACACAACACCATTATTATTTGTGATTAATTAAGTATCATTTTACATTTATAAAGATTACCACTTTTTATATATCCCACCAAAATCATCTCGTGATACAGTATAACATAAGTGTTTGCCATTTAATTAAGAACATGTTTTTTGGGCACTTTTACCACCATAGAATGGGTACGGGATTAATAAATGTGTTTGGTATGTTCCGTGGCATTCACATTCCCATTCCCATTCCCATTCTCATTCCGATTCACATTCTCATCCCTCTTTAAAATATCAAACACTCCCTAAGTTTATTTGCACTAATAATATAACTTGTCACATCAATATTTTTTTTAATTATATTAATTGTAATTTAATTATTTATTTATATATCTACTTAGCTCCGGGCTTTGCTCAAGTCGTATTTTTAATTGGAGAAATTGATCAATGTCAAAGAGCTCCTTAAGTCTAGGCCTAGGTGTCAAATATCAATATTATAGATACCAACTCAATTTAACATTCATTTTAATAATTCACAAAAAAATCAACCTTTCTATAGGGTAAAATAAAAGACTTAAATTGGAAAGAGACAAATAAAATAAAAAAGATACATAGGCTATCTTATCCTTAAGTTCAATCATAAAGTAAACTACTAAACCATTCCCCAAAATGACGCTACAAAATAATACCCAAAATTCCATATGAAACCTAACTTTGAAATATAAATAAAATTGATTTCTTGTTTTAATTGGTTTCCTCTATGTCATGATTTTGGAACTCTTGACTTTTGGTTATGCTTGCTTCCTTAATCAACTTTAGTTAAATTTAATATAATTAGGTCTTAGTAAACATTCTTTTTATACTCTACTAACCTCAAGTAACTTGTGGAATGTGGGGGATCTAAGTTTACTTTGAACTATTAATTAAGTACTTAAGCACATTTGTTGTAGTTAGAAAAGACATAATGGTTCAAAAGTTTCAACTAATATTAGGTATATTTGGACCCCATAATTTTCTTTTCTAAGAGTCACGCGTGATTGAGAAATTAAAGTTTTTTTTTTAATGTTAATATCGTTGTAAGAGATACATTGTTATGTGTGTAACATATTATTTTTTTAAGTCTTATTTGTACACCAAATTTATTAAACATAACTCATAAATAATTATATTAAAATGTTAAGACATAAATACTCATTTATAAATTATAATATTAAAATGTTAAGACATAAATACTCATATATAAATTATAATATTGTACATTGTATTTGGTTGGAGTAATCGAATAATACATTGTACGTTCGGTTGGAGCACCTGAACAATACATGGTGCGTTATGTTAGAATACTTGAACAGTTCAACATTGCTAGGTTATAGTAGTCGAATGCAATAGATAATTTGTAGTACACCGAGCCCAAAATTTTTTTTAAATCGAAGTACTACTAATGAATCAAAAATATCATCACGAACTTACTTAATATTTTGATACAATATTTTAAAGGAGAAAAATATAATTTATAACTTTTGAAAATAATTTTATAATAGCGTAATAATATAATATTAATAATAAAATTTAATGTATACATACATACATATATTAAAATTTACATTAAGAAACCATCATTTGAAAATTTATAGTCTTTGCATTTTTATAAATATATATATGTAAAATTATAGTGAGAACCACGGAGAATGTCATGTCTTGTCGCAGTTCAAATATCCAAATCATTGACCTGAAAATTTGATGTTTGAAAATGTGAGATTAAAATCCCAGTGGGTAATTTTGGCAGAATGTTAATAAGTAAATACATAATGATATGATTACTCTTTTTCATGACAACCCAAAAGTTAATCACTATCATGTTTCATAGCTCGTCGACTACTACCATTGTCACGACTCGTTAATCGCAACCATAAAATTCATGACTCATACGGCCACTACCATAAGAGAAGAAATAAGCATACTTCATATGCAAACCAACAATAACATCCAACTATTTTCAAATATTTTTACCCACCTTTGATTTACTTAAAATATCGTGTTACAACTTGAGTGGAAGGGTGATCCGATGTCCTGTTTACCAGCACTTCACCTAGCACAAATGATTTATTAAAAACTTTTACTCATAAATAATTAAGTAGGAACGAAAATCTATTATTTTTTTATCATAAATATTATTCTTAGTAATAGTGTAATAAAAATAGTGAAATAATAGTAATAATAATAATATTAGTATAATTTGTACCATTATTTTATGATTAGGTCAGAGGCTTAACCTTCCTTTTAAATCATAAAATGATGATAATAATGATAATAATAATATAATAGTGATTGAAATTATAAGAATTTTCATAATATAAAATTTAATAATAATCGTAATAATATAAAAGTATGATAGTGATAATAGTATAACAATAAAAATTTGTATAATCATTTTATGATTAGGTTAGAGGCTTAGCCTTCCTTTTAAATCATAAAATGACGATAATAATAATATTAATAATAATGAAAAGGTATGATAGTAATAATAATAAAATATATGTTATCATTTTATGATTAGGACAGAGGCTAATCCTTCCTTTTAAATCATAAAATGATATTTGTAAATGCATAATACTTATGACATAATAAAAATTTCATAATACAAAACTTAATAATGGTAATAATAATAATAATGATATTTGTAGAATTAAAGGCTAGTAGGGAGCATGAGGTTTTTACCAAATGTTGGGGTGAATGAAACCTTTCAAACGTATGGTATTTATAGATGAAAACCTAACTTAGTAATTACTGCAGGGAGTGACTTCATTTAAGTCTTTAATAATTTTCCAATCGTACAGTCAAGTTGCTGCTAGCTTTGGAAAATTTTACTGCCTATGCCTAGTTGATCCATTATTATATTTATTATATATATATATTGTTGAGTATAGACCATGCATGCATAAGTACATATGTAGGTGTGTGTATGACTTATATCATTTGGATGAACACATGGAAGTATGATGAATGGTTAGCAGCAAAAGTCAAGCTCAACAAGAGCTGCACAAGATGAAGAAATAAGATCAGAAGTTAAGCAAATGAACTGCTGCAGATTGTGATGAAGGAATCAAGTGTAATCAACTAAACCATTAGTTGATTACTTAGGTGATATATGTATGTGACTTATAGCTATAGGTATACACAAGGAAGAAGAGGATGATGACTAACAGCAAGGTGATGATCAAGCTACATAGAAGCAGATCAGTTAGCAAGGTTTGTAACCAACTGATCATTAGTTGTGTGGCTTGATAATACATGTGTGACAGTTTAAGTGGTGCATTGTTGCAGTTGATAAGTTATCATTGGCTGACAGTTAATCTTGATTAGAATGCTAAGCTCAAGAAGGAAGTTTCGGTTCTGATGATGGAGAATCAACACACATGGTTAGTTATAAGATTCAACCATAAAGTAGTTAGTTGAATTGAGAAGTTGAAGTATTTCAAATCAGTTGCAACTGAAACTGATCTCATGACAGTTAGGAAGTTGCTGGTGTGTGCACATATCAGTGATGTATATATATGATCATACACATCAAGAAAAGTAGTAGAAGTCAATCATCATCATCACATAAGTTAGTGAAACAAGTTAGGGTTTCTTAAGTATAGTTCATCATCTTCATCACATTTGTAACCATTGTTTTTCACCAAGTTAGTGATTACTCTCCTTAAGAGTGGATGTAGATCAACATGATCGAACCACTATAATTCTTGTCTTCCTTCTTCAAGTTTTTCAATTCTATTTTGTTTCATAATCAATACTCAACATTAGGGTTAATAGAGCAAGCTTGAAGTCTAAGCATTGCTGTCAAGATTGTGTTGTATTGCTGTTAAATTGTGTTGGTTTCATAACAATTGGCGCCGTCTGTGGGAAAGCCAAACCAGAAGAAGAAGAAGAAGACTCAGTGGAGAAGAAGAAGATCAAATGGTTACCACAAAGTTTGATATTGAAAAATTCACAGAGAAGGCAGACTTCAGTCTGTGGAGGATGAAGATGGAAGCTATCTTGGTTCAACAAGGTCTGTCAGATGCTCTTAAGCCATTGCCAGAAGGTCAGATTGCAGGAACTGGTGTTGCAGCAGATCAAGAACAACAAATCAAGGCCAGAAGTGCTCTCATTTTGTGTCTTGGTGATAAGGCTCTAAGGGAGATCTCTAAAGAATCCACTGCAAGAGGTGTTTGGAAGAAATTGGAGGAGTTGTACATGGTTAAAAGTTTGGCAAACCGTTTGTACATGAAGCAGAAGTTATACTCCTTCAAGGTATCAGAAGATAAGTCTATAATTGATCAGTTAGATGAGTTTAACAAGATTATTGATGACTTAGAAAACATAGATGTGGCTCTGTCAACTGAAGATAAGGCAGTCATCCTCATGTCAGCACTTCCAAAGTCATTTGAAGGATTGAGAGATACTTTATTGTTTGCTAATGCTGAATCAATCACCCTTGAGCAAATGTTGTTGGCAGTCAAGGCAAAGGTACTTCACAAGAATCCAGAACAGCAAGCAAATGCAGAAGGATTGACAGTGAGGAAACAAAACCAGTGGAATAAGAACAACAAGAATAATAAGAGTGAGGTTGATAAGAGGAAGCCTGAAAAGAATCATAGTGCACCAGCAGTTGAAGAAGAAAACAAGTATTGTTTCCACTGCAATAAACCAGGACATTATAAGAAGCAGTGTTACAAGTGGAAAACAATGGTAGCAAAGTTAATAGCTGAAAGGAGAGGAAATAAGAGGCCTCATGCAAACCAGGTAATAACTACTCATGATGCTACAGATTCTGATTTCATTGAAGCAATGTCTGTGAGTTCTAATTCAGTTTCAGAAGAATGGGTTATGGATTCTGGATGTACTTTTCATATGACATCAAGAAAGGACTGGTTCACTGAATTGAGGTCACAAGATGAAGGAGCAGCAATGCTAGGTGATGATCATACTTGTAAGATTGTTGGAATTGGTTCTGTCAAACTTAAAATGTTTGATGGTAAAATCAGGATGTTAAACAATGTTAGATATGTACCAAGCTTAAGGAGAAATCTAATATCTCTTGGAATGCTAGTTTCTCAAGGTTATGAATGCCATTTGAAAAGAGATACACTTGCTGTCATAAAAGGAAAGTCAGTTGTTGTTAAAGGATTCAAGAAGTCTGATCTGTACTTCTTGGATGGTTCAGTTGTGACTGGACAAAGTAATACAACTAAGGATGAGAGTAGTGTTAATGTTTGGCATGAGAGGCTTGGTCATATCAGTGAAAGAGGTTTACAAGAACTTGCAAGACAGAAGTTACTTGAGATCAGCACAACCTGTAAGCTAGATCAATGTGAGGCTTGTATATTAGGAAAAGCTAAGAGGTTGAAGTTTGGTGCAGCTGAACATAATACCAAAGTTAGGTTGGAATATGTTCACTCAGATCTTTGGGGGCCTTCCAAGACTTCAACAATAGGAGGTGGAAAATACTTCATCTCATTCATTGATGATTATTCAAGAAAGGTATGGATTAAAATTCTGAAAACAAAGGATGAAGCACTATCAATTTTTAAAATATGGTTGACAGAAGTAGAGCTACAAACTGGAAACAAGGTCAAGTGCTTAAGAACAGACAATGGTCTTGAATTTGTGTCACATGAATTCAATAAGTTTTGTCAAGAGAAAGGTATTAAGAGGCACAAGACAGTACCAGGAACACCACAGCAAAATGGAGTGGCTGAGAGAATGAATCAGACACTTCTTGCAAGAGTTAGGTGTATGATGAGCAGTGGAGGTTTCTCAAAAGGTTTCTGGGGTGAGTTAGTTTCTACTGCAGCCTATTTGATTAATCTGTCACCATGCACAGCACTCAAGTTTAAACCACCTGAAGAAGTATGGTCTGGAAGAGTACCAGACTATAGTCAACTGAGGATTATAGGATGTTTGGTGTATTCACATCAGAAACAAGATAAGTTAGATCCTAGAGCAGTTAAGTGTGTGCTAGTTGGCTATCCAAAAGAGGTAAAAGGGTACAGACTATGGTGTTATGAGAATAACAAGTTCATAGTTAGTAGAGATGTGACATTCAATGAAGGAAGAATGCCTTTGTTGGAAAGAGGGTCTGATAAGTTGATAACTACTGATAAGTGTGAGTTTGAGGTGGAGCATGATGACAAAACAGTTGTACAGCATGATCAAGATCAAAGAGAGGATAATGTACATGAAGAAATTGCTGCTGAAGAAAGTCCTGAATCATCTAGTTCAAATGATAGAAGAACTCTAAGTAGCTATCAGTTGGTTAGGGATAGATTGAGAAGGCAGATCAAAACACCTATAAGGTATATAGAGGCAGACACTGTGTCATATGCATTATATGTAGCATCAGATGTTGATGTCTATGAACCTAGGACATACTCAGAAGCAGTTTCAAGTAAGGAAAGTATGCATTGGTTGGATGTTATGGAAGAAGAGTTGCAATCATTAAAAAGGAGTAATACTTGGATGATTGTTGACAGGCCTGCCAATCAGAAACTTGTAGGTTGTAAGTGGATATACAAGAAGAAACCAGTTACTAGCAAGGAAGGAGGAATTAGATACAAAGCAAGGCTTGTAGCAAGAGGTTTTTCACAGCAAGAAGGTATAGATTATAATGAAATCTTTTCACCAGTGGTTAAACATTGCTCAATAAGGATCTTGCTGTCATTAGTCACTCAGTTGGATTTGGAATTACATCAAATGGATGTAACAACAGCTTTCTTGCATGGAAGTTTAGATGAGAAGATTTATATGAAGATTCCTGAGGGAGTTAATCTACAAGGAGCAGACTCAAAGGCATGTTTGTTGCTTAAATCATTATATGGTCTGAAGCAAAGTCCAAGACAGTGGTATCTTAGGTTTGATGAGTACATTACTTCAAATGGTTTTGATAGAAGCATGTATGATAGCTGTGTATACATAAGATGTGATCAAGGAAGATATACTTATCTACTACTCTATGTAGATGATATATTAATAGCCTGCAAAGATATGATAGGAATTAATTCAGTAAAGGATACATTGAGAAAGAAGTTTGACATGAAAGATCTTGGAGAGGCAAGAATGATACTTGGAATGCAGATAGAAAGGAATAGATCAGCTGGAGTATTAAGGTTGTTTCAAGAGTCATACCTGGATAAAGTTTTAAAGAGGTACAATATGAATCTTTGTAAGAGTGCATCAGTACCAGTTAAACAAAGTGTGAGTCTGTCATCTGTTCAAGGACCTCAAACAGATAAAGAAAGGTTTGAAATGGGTAAAATACCATATGCAAGTGCAGTGGGCAGTCTGATGTATGCTATGGTATGCTGTAGACCAGACTTAGCTTATGTGATGAGTGTGATCAGTAGATTTATGAGTGATCCTGGTCTGATTCATTGGGATGCAGTGAAGTGGGCACTGAGATATGTTAGAGGAACTATATCAGTAAGCTTGAAGTTTCAGAAACAAGATGCTTGGGATAATGCTGTTGTTGGTTATGCTGATGCAGATTATGCAGCCAACCTTGATACAAGGAAATCAATGACAGGTTATGTGTTCAAGCTATTTGGTACAACAATAAGTTGGAAGGCTACACATCAACACATTGTGGCTTTATCCACCACTGAAGCAGAATTTGTTGCTCTTACAGAAGCAATAAAGGAAGGTGTTTGGTTGATTGGTATTTTGAGAGAATTTGGAGTTCAGCAGAATAACATTGAGGTGTATTGTGATAATCAAAGTGCTGTACATCTCTCAAAGCATCAAGGATATCATGAGAGGACTAAACACATTGATGTGAGACTTTATTTCATAAGAGATATGATAGAAGAGAAGATAGTTGCTGTCAAAAAGGTTAAAACAACTGAAAATCCTGCTGACATGTTCACTAAGGCTTTATCTATTCAAAAGTTTGAATTGTGTAAGAGTCTTATTGGAATTCACTAAAGGAGGAAAGAAAGGTGAGCTGCAGCCTGTAAGTGCAGCAAGGTGGAGAGTAGTTTTGTCACTTGTGATGATACATGGTCTAAGGTGGAGATTTGTTGAGTATAGACCATGCATGCATAAGTACATATGTAGGTGTGTGTATGACTTATATCATTTGGATGAACACATGGAAGTATGATGAATGGTTAGCAGCAAAAGTCAAGCTCAACAAGAGCTGCACAAGATGAAGAAATAAGATCAGAAGTTAAGCAAATGAACTGCTGCAGATTGTGATGAAGGAATCAAGTGTAATCAACTAAACCATTAGTTGATTACTTAGGTGATATATGTATGTGACTTATAGCTATAGGTATACACAAGGAAGAAGAGGATAATGACTAACAGCAAGGTGATGATCAAGCTACATAGAAGCAGATCAGTTAGCAAGGTTTGTAACCAACTGATCATTAGTTGTGTGGCTTGATAATACATGTGTGACAGTTTAAGTGGTGCATTGTTGCAGTTGATAAGTTATCATTGGCTGACAGTTAATCTTGATTAGAATGCTAAGCTCAAGAAGGAAGTTTCGGTTCTGATGATGGAGAATCAACACACATGGTTAGTTATAAGATTCAACCATAAAGTAGTTAGTTGAATTGAGAAGTTGAAGTATTTCAAATCAGTTGCAACTGAAACTGATCTCATGACAGTTAGGAAGTTGCTGGTGTGTGCACATATCAGTGATGTATATATATGATCATACACATCAAGAAAAGTAGTAGAAGTCAATCATCATCATCACACAAGTTAGTGAAACAAGTTAGGGTTTCTTAAGTATAGTTCATCATCTTCATCACATTTGTAACCATTGTTTTTCACCAAGTTAGTGATTACTCTCCTTAAGAGTGGATGTAGATCAACATGATCGAACCACTATAATTCTTGTCTTCCTTCTTCAAGTTTTTCAATTCTATTTTGTTTCATAATCAATACTCAACATTAGGGTTAATAGAGCAAGCTTGAAGTCTAAGCATTGCTGTCAAGATTGTGTTGTATTGCTGTTAAATTGTGTTGGTTTCATAACATATATATATTATTATTATTATTATTATTATTTATAATTAGTATTTTATTATTCTTTATATAAATTCAAAATAGTGTTCTTTTTTATTTTATCGTTGCTAGGAGTGCGGTTGAATTTGAATGTTTTCGTCATTTCTTCCTGTAAAACTTTTTTTTAGAAGCAAAACAAATTATTTTAGTAACATTATGAAAATAGTGTAAAAATAATTATAAATGTTAGGGGTATTTACATCCTCCCCCACTAAATAAAATTTCATCTCCAAAATTTACTTACTCGCTTCCCTGTAAAAGTCTGGATATTTGGCTAAAATCTCGTCCTCACGTTCCCACATTGCCTCTTCTCTGCCGTGTCTACTCCATTGTACTAGTATTAAAGGTATCTCTCGGTTTCTAATTTTCTGAGCCTTTTTCCCTAAAATACTTAATGGTATCTCTTCGTATGTTAAGTTCTCATTAATTTCCAAGTCTTTAAAAGCAATCACGTGGCTTGGATCTGCAATATACTTTCGAAGCATTAATACATAGAACACATTATGAAATGAAGATAGTTCAGGTGACAAGGCCAATCTATAAGACACATTTTCAATTTTCTCCAGTATTTCGAATGGTCTAACATACCTTAACTTCAATTTTCCTCTTTTTCCGAATCTTATCAACCCTTTAATTGGTGCAATTATAAGAAATACTTTTTCTCCAACTTCAAACTGTAAATCCTTCCTTCGTGTATCGGCGTAAGATTTTTGTCGGTCTTGTGCTGCTTTGATTCTTTCTCGCACTGTAGTGATCACTTCTATTGATTTCTCTACCAATTCAGGACCTAAAATTTTTCGAACTCCAACTTCGTCCTATATAATTGGTGAGCGATATCTTTTCTCGTATAGTGCTTTAAAAGGTGTCATTCGAATAGTAGTCTGGTAGCTGTTGTTGTAAGCAAACTCTACTAATGAAAGATGAGTTTCCCAGTCTTCCTCAAAGTCTAAGGCACAAGCTCGGAGCATATCCTCTAACGTTTGGATTGTCCTCTCGGATTGACCATCTGTTTGTGGGTGATAGGCAGTACTGAACTTGAGTTCCGTCCCCATTGCCTTCTGCAAACTTTTCCAAAATTTTAATGTGAATCACGTATCTCGATCGGATACTATGGATACTGGTATTCCATGTAACCTCACGATTTCTTCAATGTACAACTGAGCAAGATGATCCATAGTGAATGCCATCCGCACTGGGATAAAGTGACTTACTTTGGTGAGTCGGTCGATAATTACCTAGATAACATCATGATTTTTGCTGAATTTTGGCAATCCAATTACAAACTGTGCAATACTCCTTTTCATCTCTCTCCACCAAAAATTTTTCTTCAAGTCTTTGTACATATTGGTTTCTCCTGGATGTACAATGTAGGGTGTGTTGTGAGCTTCAGTGAGGATCGCCTTCTGTAATTCTTCATATTTGGGTACGCACACTCTTCCTTCGTATACTAAAACTTCATCAGTGATTATAGAAAATCCCTGAACACCTTCTACCGCAACTTTTCCTTTTATTTTGTTTAGAAAAACATCATCTCTTTATGCTTCTTTTGTGCGGTCTCTCAAGGTAGGCTGTACTGTTAAAGTTGTAACTATAACTGAGGTACAGTATGGCCTAACGAATTACAAATTTAATTTTGAGAATTCCTGAACTAATGATCTTTGCTTCGTAGGTATCATAGTTAATTGTCCCTCATGTTTCCGACTGAGAGTATCTGCCACAACAATTGCCTTCCCTGGGTGATAAAGTATTTCGCAATCATAATACTTTACTAATTCGAGCCACCTTCTCTGTCGCATATTTAGTTCTTTTTGGGTGAAGAAGTATTTCAAACTTTTGTGATCCGTGTAGATTTGGCATTTTTCCCCCGTAGAGGTAGTGACGCTATATCTTTAACGCATGCACAACTGCAGCTGATTCAAGGTCATGAGTTGGATAATTTACTTCATGCTGCTTTAATTGTCTTGAGGCGTATACCACAACCTTTCCATGTTGCATTAGCACACATCCTAAGCCTGATTTTGAAGCATCTGTGTAAATTTTAATCCCTTCAATTCCATCTGGAATGGTTAAAATTGGTGTTGATACCAATTTTTGTTTCAGCTCTTGGAAATTATGTTCACACTTTTGGGACCAAATGAACTTCTCATTTTTCTTTGTAAGTTGAGTTAGTGATTTTGCAATTCTAGAGAAATCTTGAATGAACCTCCGATAGTAACCCGCTAATCTTAGAAAACTCCGTACTTCATTTATGTTTGAGGGAGCCTTCCAGTTTAACATTGCTTCCACCTTTGCTGGGTCGACCTCAATTCCTTTAGAAGATATTATGTGGCCCAGAAAGATAACTCGATCAATCCAAAATTCACATTTACTTAATTTGGCGTAGAGTTTTTCTTTCCTCATCGTTTCCATCATGATTCTAAGATGTTCCTTATGTTGTTTCTTGTTTTCTGAGTAGACAAGAATATCATCAATAAACACATGACAAAACAGTCTAGGTACTGATGAAAAATCTAATTCATCAGATCCATAAAGACTGCTGGCGCATTGGTTACTCCAAATGGCATTACAGTGAATTCATAATGGCTATATCGAATCCTGAACGCTGTCCTGGGGATGTCGCTTTTCTTGACTTTTAATTGATGGTATTCGAACCTTAGGTCAAATTTTGAGAAAACAGATGCATTTCTCAATTGATAAAAAAGGTCTTCGATACATGCCAAGGGGCATTTATTTTTTATAGTTAGGCGATTCAGTTCTCGATAATCAATACACATCCTTAATTATCCATCCTTTTTCTTTACAAACAGTACAGGAGCCCCCCAAGGAGATACACTTGGTTTGATAAATTTTTTATCAATAAGCTCCTTTAACTGTTCCTTCAATTCTTGCAATTCCTTTGGTGACATTCTATATGGGGCCTTAAAACCGGTGCAGTGCCAGGAATTACATCGATAGTGAATTCTATCTGGCAATTGGGAGGTATTCCATGTAGTTCTTCAGGGAATACATCAAAGAAATCCTTAATGATTGGCACCTTGTTTGGTGGATTGTATCTCCTTTCTCCTTTGTGATGTTCACCAAATATCCGTGGCATTCCCCCTTCCGTAGCATCTTCATGAATTTCATTGAGGATATGATTCTCACTTCTGGACGTTGTCTGGTACCATAGAATATGAATTCTTGGTCTTCTTTCGTTTCTTACTTTACATTTCGCTCTGCACAACATATGTTAGCCTTATACTTACCCAACAAATCTATTCCCAAAATGATATAAAAAAATTTCATTTCAAGGATGTAGAGGTCAGCATCAAGTATGTGCTTATTCACTTCTAATTTAACACCTTTCAACATATTGTTCACTCTTATATTTTCTCCAGAAGCAACAACTACTTCCATTGTTACTTCCTCGTTTCCTTTGATCCCTAATTTTCTTATAAATCTTTCAGATATAAAGGAGTGGGATGTACCAGTATCGAATAAAACACATGCTGGCATGTTAGATATCGTTAACATACCTGTCATTATTTCGTGCTCTTCCTAATTTTCTTCTTCAACGACTGCATTCAGTTGTGCCTTTCCATTCAAGTTTTGAGTACGCTCATTCCCTTTTTGTAGTCTTGGTATCACATCATTCCTCTTCGGTGGTTGCCATGCTTGTATAGGCATCGGTGCTTGATTGGTTCCTCCAATTGGTCCACCGTTGTTGATCCTTGTGCATTCATGAGCTTTGTGCCCTTTTTGGTTACATCTGTGACATACGTCCTTCCATGACAAACATTCTCCTTGATGCATACATTTACAAATGGGACACGACGGTATTTTAGTCGGATTGGGCCTTGTGGTTATTGCCAATTGGTTTCTTTTTATAGAGGAATCTGGCCTATTCCTTTCGTAGGCTTGGCACTTCCTTTCGATTGATGTTTCTTGAGGTTTTTGATTGTATTCATTGACAAATAGAGATATTCAATGCTCTTTCGAACACTTCTCGAAAAGTTGTTAATTTCAATTCGGAAATGATTCCCCTAATTTTCGGGCGCAGTCCCCTTTCAAACTTTCTTGTCTTTTTATCATCTATGTCCACGAGCTGTGGAGCATACATTAATAGGTTGTTGAATCTGCGTTCGTACTCAGTTACAAAAGTAGTTCCTTGTCGCATGTTGATGAATTCAATTTCCTTTTGATCACAAAGGACTTGTGGAAAGTATCGGTTCATCATAATTCCCTTGAAATCGTTCCAAGTTATAACTTGTCTCGCCTCCTCACTCATAGTGCGCTCATGTGAGTCCCACCATTGGCCAGTGTTTTCAGTTAGTTGGAAGACAGCGCAAGAAACCTTTTGTGTTTCGGTTAGCTCCATGTGTTTGAATATTCAGTCCATCTCTGTGGTCCATTCTTCGGTGGCTAAAGGTCCTTCCTTTCCTTGAAATCGAGGTGGTTGCAAACGGTAGAACTGTTCCACGACATCATTCATTCTTGGTCTCGTTTTGTTCATTTGTGGTGGTGGTGCTTGTTGAATATAGTTTTAAAGAGTGGTGAAAAATTCTTGAGCCATATCGGCTCCCGAATTAGTATTGGTGCGTTCGTGCTGATCATGTCTCACGGAATCCTCAGATGATCCCCTATTCCTTCTAGTCCTTCTTTGGTTTCTAATTAATTGCGCCATTTGTCAAATGCTGAAAAGATCAAGAAAGTCGCGTTTTATTGGTGCTATATTTATAAATAAGTTTTTATCGTATTTCTACTTATTTCGGTATAGAGGGAAAGAGAAAAAATATCTAAGGAATAAACTTGTTAAGAAGACTTGAAAATATTCATTTATTATAAGTCGTAGTCACACCACATTTATTTCACATTGGTACCTTACTATATTTCACCATACCATATTCTCATTACACATTTTATAATTATAATTAGGCATCTATAGTCTGGTTTTTCGGGGTTCTCAATTAGTCTTAAAAGAAATCACGGGTACTGGGTCCCGCTTCATCCCTAAACCCTGGAACGCGAGTACCAGGTCTTGCTTCGTCCTCATGTTCTGGAAAAATAGAGATATTATTATTCATATAGAATTTTTCTTCGTATTAAGTTGTCCCTGCTGCAGTCATTCCTAAATTTCCTTGGTCTTCGTAGGGGTTGAATGGTGGCATCATGTTGTAAACTAATTTCCCCCCAGTCTCTGACTCTACGTTTTCAATCCAAAACACTAGCAATGCTATGGGATCTGTAATTACTCCTCCATTTACCAGCTCCTCCTGGTACCTTATGGATTTTTCTCTAGCTTCGATTGACTTCTGCTTTTGTTCGATAGCCATGGTCTTATAATCGTTCGCCAGCCTCTCATGCTCCATAGCCTTTTGTTCCGACTGATAAGCCTTGGCATCTCTTTTTCGTGCTTTTGTCTCAAATAGTGTCTGTGCCACTGCCCTGTATTTGGTGGAGACAGTTTCTTTCAGGCACATCGGGGTGTCAAAGTCTTCTTCCATGAATCTTTATTTCCATGCAGCGATCCTAAGATCTAGGACTCGATCAACATAGTTTCTTAAGGTCTTCGTTCTGTATTGGACACAAGTCTGGTATAGTTCAACAGCCGAGTTTCCATGTGGTTCCATTCTTAAAGGGATAAAATTTCATTTATTTATTTTAAAAATATTTTATAAATTTTCTTTCTCTAAAAAAATTTTCGATTACTGTCTGCTGATATGGCATGGTTCTCCGTGGATCTTTTTAAAGTATTTTAGTTGTTAATTAAATCTATTTTATATGTATACTCGTATATATTTTCAAGAATGTTATAAACCATGGCTCTGATACCACTCTGTAGCACCCTGAGCCCAATTTTTTTTTAAAATCGAAGTACTACTAATGAATCAAAAATTTTATCACAGACTTACTTAATATTTTAATACAATATTTTAAAGGAGAAAAATATAATTTATAACTTTTGAAAATAATTTTATAATAGCGTAATAATATAATATTAATCATAAAATTTAATGTATACATACATACATATATTAAAATTTACATTAAGAAACCATCATTTGAAAATTTATAGTCTTTGCATTTTTATAAATATATATGTAGAATTATAGTGGGAACCACGGAGAATGTCATGCCTTGTCGCAGTCCAAATGCCCTAATCATTGACCTAAAAATTTGATGTTTGAAAATGTGAGATTAAAATCCCAGTGGATAATTTTGGCAGAATGTTAATCAATAAATACATAATGATATGATTACTCTTTTTCATAACAACCTGAAAGTTAATCACTACCATGTTTCATAGCCCATCGACTACTGCCATTGTCACGACTCGTCAATCGCAACCATAAAATTCATGACTCATACGACCACTACTATAAGAGAAGAAATAAGCATACTTATATGAAAACCAACAATAACATCCAACCATTTTCAAACATTTTTACCCACCTTTAATTTACTTAAAATACCATGTTACAACTTGAGTGGAAGAGTGATCCGACGTCCTGTTTACCAGCACTTCACCTAGCACAAATGATTTATTAAAAACTTTTACTCATATATAATTAAGTAGGAACGAAAATCTATCATTTTCCTTTTTTTATCATAAACATTATTTTTAGTAATAGTGTGATAAAAATAGTGAAATAATAGTAGTAATAATAATAATATTAGTATAATTTGTACCATTATTTTATGATTAGGTTAGAGGCTTGATCTTCCTTTTAAATCATAAAATGATGATAATAATGATAATAATAATAATATAATAGTGATTGAAATTATAAGAATTTTCATAATATAAAATTTAATAATAATGATAATAATATAAAAGTATGATAGTGATAATAGTATAACAATAAAAATTTGTATAATCATTTTATGATTAGGTTAGAGGCTTAACCTTCCTTTTAAATCATAAAATGACGATAATGATAATATTAATAATAATGATAAGATATGATAGTAATAATAATAAAATATGTGTTATCATTTTATGATTAGGTCAGAGGCTTATCCTTCCTTTTAAATCATAAAATGATATTTGTAAATGCATAATACTTACTCCCTCCGTCCCATAGAAGTTGACACACTTTCCTTTTTAGTTTATCCCACTAAAGTTGACACATTTCCTTTTTAATACATGAGACCCACACCAAAACAATTAATTAGTATTCATTTAGAACTTAAACTTTGGTTTTAAGATTTAGTATTAATCATAATACTTTTATAACCTTTTTACACTAATATTTTCAAATAAATATAGCCGTAGATAAACACTTGTGTAAATTAAATTCTCATGTGAACTTTAATCAATAATTTATCGATTACTCTTAAATATATGAAAGATTGCTTTTGGAGAAATGAATTATATTGTTCTAAATAAAAAATATTACTTTTCAAATTCTTACACAAATTCAGTTATTATTCTTTAATACATGAAAAATTACTTTAAAGAAAAATAAACTAGATTACTCTTCTAAATTAATGAATAATATCACGCTTAAAATCTTATGTTTGTAATTTTTTACACTCTTATTAGTAGGATATGAGAAGTAACAATAAAGAATCGGTTCTCAAGCTATATAATTTATTTTACAAGAAAATATATAGAAAATTCTTGATTTGAGAAGTTAATTAAAGTTAATAAAATGATTATAATAATATTAATGTGACATTCTACCAACAGAATAAGATAAATAATTGGGTAAGCAATCATTAGCTTGAGTTAAGTACACAATCAGCTAACTGCTAATTAACCAGGAAAGAAACTGAAACCATATTTTTGTTGCCAATAATTTTGTACGTAGAGCAAGTACTATACCTAAAATGACATTAATTTGTTGATTCATTTCCTACCATTTATTTCTACAACTGACAGAGTATTAATTTTTATTTTTTTTGATAAAAAGAAACTTTTATTGTATTAAAATCTTTGGAATTATTGGGTTATTGCTTAATTAATATGTATATTTTTATTTTAATTACATTATTAGTTCAGTACAGTTCAATTAGTTATTTATTTCATACATAAATATTTTGTGTTTATTTTGTATTATTTTGAAGAATAATATTTCAGTAACATCAGAACTTACGTTTACTTAACTGCAACGAATAATTAGTTAATTATAATTTATTTTTCTTAATTTCATGATTTACGTGCTATTTAATTAAAAATAATTATATTACAATTTATTAAATATTGTGTCTTTTAATTTCATATTATCAACAAAATTGAGTATTGGAAATTAGGATTCCTTTAATAAAATTTTTTATAACACTAAAAAATATATATTTTTAACAACGAAATTTACCAACAGAATTTAATTAATTGGTAATAACCAATAAATTGCTAATAAAAATATAATTTATAATGCTTTTACAAACGGAATAATATCCTTGTTATTTATCAACTGATTATCAACATAATCGTTATATAAATTACAAGGTAAATTATTAGTTTTGAAATCCCAACGAAATTAAATTTTTGTTGGTAAAAATTTATCAACCGAGTAATATCAACATATTTGATTGTTAATCCTTAGTAATTCAATTTAACAATAGACCAAATGCATATTCCAGTGATAAAAAAATACTTCATTCGTTTTTGTTTAATTTCACTTTTACATAGCATGAATATTAAAAAAAAAATTGACTTTTAAGGGCACAATAATATTTTTTGAAAATTAATAAATAACAATGTATATTAATAGTGTTAGATAGGAGTAATTTTTTTTTTAATTTATGAATAAAGTGTATGAGAGAGTAGATGCTATTTACCTTTGCCTTCTTAAAAACTTTTATGTAATAGATCAAAATAAAAAAGGTGAAAACAAATTAAAAACGGAATTTTTTTTTAATAGCTTATTGGATTTATATTTTTTCTCTCCCTGCAAAATTGACTAATTAGACGTAGGAGGTGCTCTAATTAACTTGTTAATTAATATCCATCCATAGTACGTACGCTTCTCTTTCTTAATTTGATACTATATTGTTTTTCTACCAAATATAGTGCTATATTGATTTGATTAAGAATGAATGATGATGGTATTTTGTTCAGTGAACGTAATTTCCTTCTTAAACCTCTTTCACACTAATAATTATTTGATGATGGTATTTTGTTCAGTGAACGTAATTTCCTTCTCAAACCTCTTTCACACTAATAATTATTTGATGAGTACTATTACACATATTTCAATTATAATATACTCCCTCCGTTACGTCCAAATAACACTATTTTATTATATTGGGCGTTCCGTCCAAATTGCACAATTTTTCTCTTTTAGTAAAAAAGGTCATTAATGTGCCATTTATACTCCTTAATACATATACACACTTTACATAAAACAATAATACTCCTTAATCTATATGCAAAAAGCAAATGACATACTTTGACCGGGACGGGGGAGTATGAAGATTGATGATTGTTAAGTTTTGTAATTATAGTTGACAATTTCCCATTATACATATTAAAAATTTCTTAAAAATCTCTCTCCATATATTTGAAAAGTTGATTATTTGATGGTTAATTCTTTGATTTAAAATAATAATTTTTTATTTGTTTAATTTCATTTATACATGTACATAATTGGGTTTTTATGTATGAATTGAGTATTTAATATGGATGTAACATGATCTAATCTGATTAATATAACACAATATTTAAGTAGAACATAAGTGATATAAGGCGTGAGAATTCCTTCAAGCTCTTGTGCTTTTTTTTTTAGTTAATTTTGCTTATATATTGAGAATATGGAGCTAGTAGAAAGATCTATTTTCATTATTTACATGTAGTTCCATTTAAATATGTTCTTGTTGTATTAATGCTTGCATGAAGCATTTAATGCATTCTTTCTGAGACATTTAGGGGTGCTTGGTTGGGTATTGGGTGAGGTTAATGAGAATTGAGGTATATTAATTCTCCATTATTGATGCTTATTTGTTCTAATGAGAATCAAAATTCTTCAATTACTCTCATTGATTTAATAATTACTCACAATACTTCAATCACTTTCTATTCCATTGTGATTGAACTCCTTAATGAAACTCATTTTTTTCGATTGAAGAATTTGAACCAAACGGCATATTATTAATGTATTTCATATGAAGTGGAGGGTATAAATGCTCTAACAAATATTTCTCTGATTGATAGTAATGGACTACTGGATATTTTGAGTCACGGTGTGAGTAAACCCACTGCACATGTAATGTGAAATTTGGCTTCTCAAAATGTGTGGTAATGTACGTGTTAAACTCAATAATGGACATCATCATTAATTATACACACGAACATGTTATTAAATTTAAAAATTTTATTTTTAATCAAATCAAATAATATTGATGTTTGATTTTCAAAAGATTTTAGCAGTTAAAATATATGGGCGTTGAATGATTGGACATATTTCCTAATGCAGGGGACCAAGTGTGAGTCAGCTGCAAATAAATTATCCCATAATCAGTATTATATATCTATTTTTACGAATAAAATAAAAACATTATATTATAAATGGAATAATTTTGAACTGACACTCGTGATAATTTATGTTTGACTATAGTAAGTTGGAATCCCAAATTAAAGACGTGCTGTTATCCACAACTAACTTTGCTTCAATTATTGGTGGAAACCAATCATATATCTTACTTAAAAAAATAATTATTATAATGTCAATTTTCATTTATTGATAGAATTTCTGTTTCGTGATGCCAAAGTGGGAAAATTAAATAGGAGTAGAAAATGGAAATTAAATAAAATCACGAAATGTAGGTGGATCGAAACATCTAATATCGTTGTTTAAAAATTAAACAAAGCACAAAATAAAGGGGGCAACATTAATTTTAATATGATAAATTTTAACTTTAAAGTGATAAATTTTAACTTTAAAGTATGGTAGCTCGATGAGTTATAATACTAGTGATATAAACAATTTCGGGTAAGTGATTAATTGAATTTTAAAAAATATTATGAGTACATCTATTATAAACTAAATAATAAATGAATTAATAATTTTTTAAAATTTAAATGATCGTGAAAATATAATCATACTTAAATAATAAAAATTATAAATAGGTAAATTAAATTAAATTGCTATGATCATTAATTGAAAAGGGTATAAATAATTCAAATTAAATCGAATTTAATTATGATCCAATAGGATCTTACATAATTTTTTTTTCTTTTTATAAATTAGTATATTGAATAATTATTCACACCCTTGATCATCTCAAAATAAATTTAAATTGTAAACAATTATGAGGGATATTATCACGCAATAAAATCGATAAGATCGGATATATAATAATATTTTTTTATTAAAGAAATTATCCCTTTTTATTTTTAGAGTTTGTCTGGCGTGCCCTCGTGGATACACCGTATGCCTTTAGAATTTAGTATTATGAGTTATGGTATATTATTTTGTTCTAAATGGTATATACTTTAATAATAAGGGTACACCATTTTGTTCTAAAGGTATATATACTTTTTATTAATATTTTTTTATTTTTCTTCATAAAATAAAGGATACACATCTTTATACTAAATAGTATATAATTTAACACAAAATTCTAAAGGTGCACGGAGTGTGTCCCCGTGCGCCCAGGTGCATACAAGTTTTTGCCTTTTTTTTATAAGAATTATACAATTAATTTATGATATCATAAAAAATTGTAGGACAAATAAAAAATGATAATATTTGTAGTAGAAAGTTATATATGATCATGAAAAAGTGATTAAACTATTTAACAAATAATTTGTGAAACGGATAAAAAGGTGATATGATAAAAGATGATATTTTTAATGAAATGTAATTTGTGTTTGATAAAATGTGATACTTCATTTACTTTAATTATTTTTAAAAAATTAATATTAAATAAAAAGATCATTTTAGTTAATTTTGTTGAATAAAAAAAATGAAATCAAATATTGGAGAGAGAGAGAGAAAAAAAAGAAAAATAACAGATGCATGCAATGGGCCGAAAATTTTTATCTTTTAATTAGGGTTTTAATTAAACTAATACTCCCTCCATCCGGATTCAAGGTTGACATTTGCTTTTGGGCACGGAGATTAAGATGTATTGTTATTTAATGTGTAGTGGGTAGTTGTATTAATGGAGGTGTGAGTCCCATTTTTAGTTGTATTAGTGGGTGTGTGTGGATAAAAAAGGAAATGAGACCCTTGGGGCGGACGCTCAAAATGAAAAAATGATACCCTTGGAAGCGGACGAATGGAGTAATTATTAGCGTTTTGATCAGCGCACTAATTGAAGATTCAATTATTTAATGCACTAATTAGATCTGTGAGACGATCTTACAAGATTCATCCAATAATATTTTAATATAAATTATGTAGGTGTATTAGTGTTATGAGTTCCATAAAAATATATTAATGATTTGGTGTATAATCCATCTACCATAAAGCAAAACGTAACTTTGGTACCCCTGTTTGTTTTGGGTTTAAAGTGATTTAATAAATCGGAAAATAATGTTATTCTATATTATGTTTGTTTTGAGTTTAATTAGGGTAAATTTAAACTTTATGTGAAATCAAATATTAATTGAGGTGAGAGAATAAGTAAAAGTAAGTGAGAGAAAGAGAAAAAAAATATTAATTGAAAAGAGATAATGTATAACAGAGAGTAGATAAGTATTAGTAGAATTTGCAGGTATACGCTAAAATTGCAGAATTTGGTAAATAACGATATAAATTACAATTATTATTTATTATAATAAAGTAAGCCTATGACACGTCAGTGACGTGTCCTCACAACAGTGGAGCCACGTGTATTTCGATAGAGAAGATAGGTCAGGCAGGTTTGACTTATTGACGAGTATGACAGAATAACGACACCATTAAATTATCTAATTTATATTTACAAACAAAAATCTCTATACAATTTGATGTAATAACGTCTAATGGTTATCATTTATGCTCTATTTTATTCTACATCAACATAGTGTACTGATGCAACTAGTTATTAGATAAAAAAATTTAATCAATAATCATCATTATATCAAAGCAAAATAATAAAAATATAAAAAATATATATCTTAAAAAATAGCCTATAAACTTTAAGTACACTTGTTATACTAAATGCACCACAAAATAATCTCATATTATGATAATTAAAAAGAAAACTACTCCATTTCATTTGTAAAATGTAATCTCATTGCTAAATCAGAGGTTAACTTTAGCAAAGAACATTCGATTCTATTGTAATTTGTTCTAAATAATTATGTAGGTAATTTATATAATAATTCTGATGGATGGTGCTCGTTCTGGGTATAAGTAGAAATAAGAAATCTCGATTTATGAATTGTTAGATTTAGTAAATTCAAATCTATATTATTTTGCGAGGGATGATTTAAGTAAGGTATATTTTTAATTTAATAATGTCAAATCAGTGTGTAGAGTAGGAGTAATGTGTATGAGATAATTGGATGTGGCGTGTGTAAAATGTTGAGATTTATATTGATTTGGATTCTCTATTTTATTTTGGTACATTATCTCATGTGTCACATCAGTGGAAAGATAACATGTATGAGAGAGAGGGGAACTATATTCTAAAAATAAAATCATAAAATCTAGGGGCAATGATTATTATTACTTTTTATTAAGGATATCAAAAAAAATAAAAATATTACCATCACTTTATATTTATACTACAAATTGCTAATAAAATGGAGTAATTTTCTGTATTACTATAACTTTTCATTTACTATTCTAATATCATTTTTAAAAATTAAAATGTTATTACTTTTTTATTTAATCTTTGTATTTGACAATCTCACACAAATTATTTATCTTATGATCTCATTGTAAAACGATCCAAATATATGATCGATACAGTACTTTATAAATTAAGATATTTAAAAACATATTTTGTACACATGTAAATAGCAGCCCAAAAATATTATTTTAAATTAATTAATTTATATGATGAAACATGCAAAATTCTTATTTAAAATGCAAATGCAATTAAAGTACATAAATAGCTGATAAATACAGGAATAAAAACATGAAATCAGAAAATATCTTTTTTTGAGTAAACACAGATGAGAATAATAACAGAATAATATTTTGATGTCTTTCTATAGAGAGGAAGTAGTTACGGGCTTATATGCCTGATCATTGCGCTATTATTTCCTCACCATATATATATATATATATATATATATATATATATATATATATATATATATATATATATATATATATATATATATATATATATATATTTTTTTTTTTTTTTTCCTACAACATTTTTTTTTATATTTTTAAATGAAAGTGTATATATATTTGCAATTACTATAAACTAAAACAGAAAATATAATTTCTTTAAAAAGAATAAATTCACATCAGATTAGTATGTAATTAATTAATTAGCTAGTAGTTTAATAATCTTTTTCATAATTTATGCAATATTAGTAGTAGTATTTTTTATACAATAAAATTGTCAATTAAATATACTCCATATATATATATATATATATATATATATATATATATATATATATATATATATATATATATAAATAAAGATGATGATGATAGAATTGAAAATTTTGCTTCAAGATTTTGTTATTCTGCTAATTACTTCTTTAAATTAAAAAAAATGTTTGTTTAATCATGAATTTAATTGATTAATTAAGTACATCCTCTCTAATTCGGTTTATCTTGATCATGTGGTAAGTTGATTTAGTTAATAGATGTTTGTATTGATGGAATATAAATAAATGTATATAATATAATGCATAGAAATAATTGAACTTATAGTTTGGAATTTGTATACTGTATAAATAAATAAGTTGTGTGAAACATCTAATCTAAATAATATAATAGCAAATTGAAACAGTCAAAATTGAGTCAATTTTTAATTTACACCCTTAGATTTGATTACTATAAGCCATTTTGAATTTCAACCATTCATCATATTATTAAATCTTATCCGTTCATCACAATTATGAGATTAGATCTTGACCATTAATTTGATACCTTATTTAAAATATACTTTATTTAATTTTTGTCATAATGATACCATATTTAATTCATTTTAATTTTAAGATTTTAAATTTTCCTTTTATTTATTTCAGCAAAATTATAATAGTAAAATTAAAAAGTCAAAATTGAGCCAAATGTTAATTTACACTATTGAATTTGATTATTATAAGACATTTTGAATCTCAACCATTTATCACATTATTGAATCTCATCCATTCATCACAATTATTATATTAGATATTGACCATTGATTTGATACCTTATTTAAAATATACCTTATTTAATTTTTGTCATAATGATACCATATTTAATTCATTTTAATTTTAAGATTTTAAATTTTCCTCTTATTTATTTCAACAAAATTTAATTTATTATTTATGGTATTAACAATTAAGTTTATGTTATGATTTATTTTTGTAATTATAATTATAATGTATTTTTGAATCTATAATGTAGTTTAAAACTATATTGTAGTTTTAACAATTAATTCATTATTAAATTATTTTCTTATTTATTAATAATTTTGAATTAATATTATTGGTCCTAACATCTTAATAATTTTAAATGAGTATATATAATCAACGTGTATTGATAAATGAGTTTGGAACGATATTAAATTATTTTTTTCATTATTAATAATTTTAAATTAATATTATTAGTCCTAACATCTTAATAATTTTAAATGGATATGTATGTGAAATCAACAGATATTGATAAATGGGTTTGGAACGAAATTAAATTATTTTATATTTTTTTAATAAAACGGGTATGAATATGAGTAGTTGGGTATTGATAAACGTGTTTGGGACGGATATGAGTATCATAATATATATTTTTAATGAAACGACTTAAAAATATTAATTTTTAGATGATATTTATTTATACACGGTTACGAGTATTATTATGAAATAAGCAAGTATCTTACATAATTATTTATTATGTTAAAAAAAATATAATAATTTTATAAAAACGCTCAATATTTATCACTACTTAATGGTAGGAGTCTACATAGCATGTTTCTTGATTATTAAATTATTAATAATTAATATTATTAATCCAAACATCTTAATAATTTTAAATGGTTATATGTAATCAACGTGTATTGATAAACGAGTTTGAAATTATTTATTTATATATGAGTCATGAGTACGAGTATTACGAAATAAGCAAGTATATTACATAATTAATAAACATAATTATTTATTATGTTAAAAAAATATAATTATTTTATAAAAATGCAAAATATTTACCATTACTTTCTTTCAGTTATATATTTAAAATAATTTTTCTTAATCTTTTTACTACTAAAAAGGAACATACTAGCATAGATTGAGGGATTGTATTACATAAAATTTTCAATTCTGATAAATTCTATGCGAAAATATACTTATATTTTATAAAATGTAGAGATATAATGGTTTATCTAAAATGAATAATTTAAGCTTCTCCTCCTACATTTTAATAATATCAGAACACTTTAGTCCCGTGCAACGCACGTGTTCAAAAGCTAGTTCCTATAAAAAGTTAGAGTTGATATTAGGTGCACCCGGTGCAAGGGTGCATCCATATGTGTATAACTTTTTATTCTATTTTGTATACATATTATTCTATTTTGTATACGTTTTTTTAATAATTTTATACTTTTTTCACATAAAAAAACTAGCATCCATATGTGTATAACTTATTATTCAATATTGTATATATATTTTTTAATAATTGTATATTCTTTTAACTCAATTTTTCATTAAAAAAACTAACAATTAAATTGTATACATTTTTGTTCATAATTGTATTTTTTTTATATTTGTATACATTTTTAAAAGTGACTACACAATATCTTATAATGCACAGTATAATTAGCAAAAAAAAGTTATATTAGAATCACAACACTCTTCTGTTATACAGATATTTACTCCTTTTCCATATTACTAACTATTAATCTCTACAAAAATTAACATTTGATATTCTAAATAGTAATATTTAGAGAATTTTGCAATTTGTATTTGAAAATTATTTGATTGATATATAAAAATCTCGAAATGACTTATTTTTTATGAAGAATGTCATCAGAAAAATATTGAAAAATTAAAAAATCAGATTATGAAATTGAATTGATTATACTATTATTTTCTGTTTAGTACATAGAGTTTATAAGATTGATGGATCCTAAGACTGCAATTGTGTAAAGAAAATAATTCTATAATTTAGGTGAATGAAATTTTATTTTAAATAACTGGATGTATTTTATATATTTATGGTTTTGGTAACATTCTTATCCAACTTTTTTAAAAAATAAAAATAAAAATTTTACGCCATCTGTACTCTCGAACAAAATTCCACATGTTACATCAATTGTTAACTCTACAAAGAGTTAGATCTCTTGTAAATCAAGTTTACATAATAAATTTTTGTAAATTATATAGTCCCTCTTAATTTAAACACCCTAACAATAATAAAATATATAGAATTGAAATGGGATCACAGAGTTTATGCCGTAAACCTAATTTACACAAATGTTTGTGCTCTACAAAATGAATTTAATAATTGTTGAATTAATTTGAAGTAACAAAAAATTTAAATTAAAAAATACTCTGGGGGAGCCAGGGCAGGAATGGTGGCGCATAGTGCTTGGCGCCGAGATGAGGTTTTCTGGGAATGTCCAAATGTATATATCTGTCTCTCTATGTGTTTTCGATGTGGGAGACATCCACACACCTTCAAATCTTTGACCGTTGACCCTCTCTTATCTTTCCTATTTTCAACTCCTTTTCCTATCTATTTTTTATTTACTATTTCCACTCTTACTTAATACAACAACTAGTTCCATTCAAAGGCATGTATGTCTTCTACCTCATATTCTACTTAACATGTACTAATTAATTATATTTTGTGACATGTAACATTAACATCAAAGCTTTTAATTTCATAAATGTCGCTTATAAGTATATAGAAAGAAGAAAAAAAATGTTAGATAGTTTCATATGGGGGAGTTAAATTGAGTTTTAAATCCATTTCGATATAAATGTAATGATTTTTAGACATTATAAATCTCAAAGGTAATGACAAAAGTTTGTTAAACCCAACAAAGGTGATATATATTTGTGAAATAAATGCGGTCAAAAAAGAATGAATGAATGCTTTATGTTTACTCCTCGAGCACCGTCCACTCCTTGGCCCTCCAACTTAAGTCAATTCTATCATTAATTAATTATATACTAATTAATTATTATTATTATTTTCAGTTTTTGGGTATCACTTGATCTATCTAACGAGGTTTCCAAACAATTATAAATATCCTCGAAGTTGCATTTCAAGAAAGGGATGATTAAATTTATATTATGCTTTTCGAGCTCCTTAAACCTAGATATGATCATTTTTATGATCACCACAATTAATTAATTGCTCTTACAAATGGTGTACCTCACCATTAGGGGCCCCCACCGCCCCTGCCATGGGAATTGGTGGAGTAGGTAAATCGCAGGATGTGCCTCAAGTAGCTTATAGAGAGAGCTCACTGTTAAACTTGTGCTTGCAAGGGGCCAAATCCATGCCAAAGGCAGGATTCGAACCCCCACTCTGCAGCAACCAAGCTAAGTTGGAAGGTCTTTCCACCATCCCCTCTACCACTTGAGCTATGCCCTGGGGGCAATTGCCTCTTACAATGTCATATGAGCTGTAGTTTGTAGTATGTAGAGATAGACCACTAGAGAGTAGTAAAATATTTAATTCTTGTGAAAAAAAATTGCAAATGTTTTTTTTCCTTTTAATTATTATATACATTCGAAGCAACCTCTAACTCAACCATTTTTTATATATTTTCTTTCTCAGTTAATACTCATTTTTTATTTCTCTCATCTACCCCTTTTCACTCACATAAATTAATAGTACAATTCTACCCATATAAGTACATATTTTTTATATATTGATTTTAACATAAAAATTAAAATCTACGCTATCAAAAACCTAAAATAAATAGTTTCTCCATCCCACACTTATGTTCATCGGCACTCAGGGGTGGATTCAGGAAATTAATTTTGGGGGTACGGTATATAATTTTAAAAATACTCCCTCCGACCCAACTTAAGAGTCTCATTTGCTTTTGGGCACGTGGATTAAGGAATATAATTATTTAATGTGTAGTGGGTAGTTGTAATAGTGGGTGTGGGGGCCCCATGTTTTAATTATATTAGTGGGTGTGAGTGGGTCCCATGTGTCCAAAAAAGGAAATGAGACTCTTTAGGTGGGACGACAAAAATGGTAAAATGACTCTCTTAACCTGGGACGGAGGGAGTATTATTTAATATTCAAAATTATATAATAAATAAATTAAAATTTAAAAATAATAATTATGGTTAACACTCTTGAATTTTATTTATTTATTTTATAAAAAATAATTTAAGACATTATTATCAAAATCTTTTTAAAAAATAGTAGTGAATTGAGTGTAAATTTGTGTTGTAATGAATGAATGAATAATTTAAGAGAACAAACAAGTGAGAAAAATATGAATGATTTTGTAAAACATGAATATTAATGTATTGTGTGTATTATGTAAGTGAAGCAATAAAACAAGGTTTAAAATAATAAAAATAATAAAGGGAAAAAGTGTAGTATAATATTAGGATAAACATAAAATAAAATAATTAAAAGAAAATAAGAAAAACAAAAAGAAATAATATAAATGTACTTTATTATAAAAGGAAAATATAATTAATGGTAAGTAGGGTGAATTGAACCCACATCTTTCTAGCGAGAAAAAAAGCTATCAACCACCAATCTAAGGCCACTTTTTGATAATAAATATGTATATAGGTAGTATTTATATTTCATTTTGGGGGTACAGCTGTACCCCCTTGTACCATGCTGGATCCGCCTTTGTCGGCACTGTAGATACGTAGTCTAAGATGATTGCGGTATTTTTAGGTAATAATAAAGAATAAAGTATGTTATGTATGTTATGTGTGTTAGGTGATAATAATATTTCGCTAGATTCAAAACCTTAGATAAATCGAAAATAAGGGTAAGATATGACATGAATTACTATGATAAAATTTTAATTGTACTTTAAAAATTACTTCTAACCCCCTAAAAGCAAGCATCAACCTAAAATAAAATAGACAATTTATTTTTTTTTTTAGAAAAACTGATTATTTAAATGCTAAAGCTGAAAAATGATAACACTTTAAACAAAAGTAAAAGTACTTAATTAATAAGAAGTGATAAACATCCATTAATTTTTTTCATGCTTAATTTAAAAATAAATGAAAATTGATCAAATTTTTTTAAAAAAAAGTATAATAGTAACTACTCAACAACATTTGCTCTAATTAGTTTCATAAAAACTTCTGGCATATACCATTATATGAAATTTACTTAACCTCTTACGCTACAAAAAAAAACTACTCCTTTTTAGCAATAGTTGCTAAAAACTTAATTCCATTATTAAATTGACTTACAAACGGATTAACGACGGAATCCGTTGATAAATTCTGTTGGTAAAGTGGTGGTTGGTAAATTTTTAGCAACGAAAAATCAATTATGTTGGTAAATATTTCTGTTGGTAATCCATTGCTAATAATTCCGTTGGTAATTTATATAATGATTATCTTGGTAATCCATTGGTAATTACCAACAGATTGAATTCCGTTGCTAAAATAGAGAATAAATCCGTTGGCATTCCGTTGCTAAAACAAAAATGTCATTTTTGTTGCTAATCCATTGCTAATTACCAACGGATTGAATTCCGTTGCTAAATTCGGTTGCTAAAAAATACTTTTTTTAGTGTTAATTACCTTAATTCCCTATATTTTATGAGAAAATAAGTTAATTTTTCTAATTAAAAAAAAAGAATAAAAAGAGAAGGTTATTAGTCGTATGGTGATATAAATGGGGTAATTAAGAAAAGAATAAAAATGGAAAAAGGCATATAATAAAATGTGATAATGTTAGGGGTGTCACACGTTGACAGGAGATTTTGTGTAGATTTAGCAAGAATTAATTAAGCAGCATCCAGCCCACAGGAAGAAGGCATTAGCTTAATTAATGAATACTTTATGGGGGGATTAATTAAATAGAGAGACCAAATAATGTGGTCCCAAAATTATGTTTCCATTCAGGTATGGCAAGTGCAGATATTGCCAGTAATTAATGATGGTAATGGTTAGGGCAGGATCCTGCATAAAATGTGACATTCTAAATTAATCATTATAATTATAATTATAATTAAATTAATCTCTAATTTAAAGTGCGTCCTTAACTTGTATTAACCTCCTAAATTAATGCTCACATGCGCTCTTTTGTTCCCAATTATGCTTGCATAACAATTCCCCCACGTGCCACCTTTTCCACCCTAATTAATTCTTTGGAAAAAAATTATAATCCCTCCATCGTATTTTCATATTCCATTAAAATGTAAGTAAATAAAAAGAAAACTCTCTTTTTTATTTATTTTTGAAATAATTTAGTATTTTTATACAATAAATAAAGATAAAATTTGTTATACATTAAAAAGTGATAACAATAATAAATTAATATGTTTTAGAAGGATATTAGTTGGTAAGTACTTTTTTCCTTTTAAGAAAATATGAAATTAAAGTTAAGATGAACCAAAATGAAAAAAGTTGGGATAAAATATATATGCACGTATATATTGAAAAGTCTTGTGAGACAGAGCAATATGAAAGAGTGTTGTTTACGCTCAATTATAACCAACAAAAACCTTAAAATTACAAGACTTTATTACTCCTTCGGGCTAGTGTAAATATCCCAATTTTCATCATTTTGAGTATTAATCTCAAATATATTAATTTTCCATTTTTAATAAAAGGGCTCCACAATTGATCTGTCATTCGTTGCTATAACAACTACCTAATACATATAAAATAATAATATTTCTCAGTTCTTGTAAAAAAATGAGGAGGGATTATTTGTTAAAAGTTCTTAAATAAGTTCATTTAATTAATGTTTGTTTATGGTGTTCATAAACAATTAATAAATTAAAATTTTTTTAGAGTTTGATTAATATAATATTATTTACTAATGAAACACTTTCATGTTAAGATATACCCCCTTCGTCACATAGCAAGAGAGTCTTTTACTTTTTGTACGTGAATTAAGAAAAATTATTATTTAATATGTAGTGGGTAGTTGTATTAGTGAGAGTGTGAGCCTCATATTTTAATTGTATTAGTAGGTGTATGTGGGTCTCATGTGTATAAAAAAAAGAGAATTTTTTGGGCAGGACATCCAAAATAGAAAAAAGACCATCTTTAATGGGGACGGATTACAAATAGAATGTTAAAAGTAGTTTAAATAATTGTTTATATATTTTTGTTATTTTGTTTGGTTGAATTTTCATGCATTGTCTACAAATGAAATTATTTTATGTTTATAAACAAGGGTTTATCAACATATTATCAAATATATATGTTTGTATTATCAAATATACGTTCATGAATTAATTTTTTTTTGAAATAATCAAACTTTAGTAAGCAAGTTCACCGTTAGAACTCAAATGCAGTTATTAAAACTCTAACGAGCTCGAGCTATATAGCTGTAATTACTTAGTTTTTATGTCATCTTTAATGTAATAATATAATATTAAAAATAATGATAAAAGTTTACAAATTAAATGACGTTCTACATGTCTTTTTAATGTTATTTTTTTATGGAATCCTTTTCAAATGATGTAATCGCTCAAGCCACTGATGGAGGAAGTAAATTTCATTACGTATCTTTTTTCACATATTACATTTCAACTAAGAAAAACTTTTCATGACAATTTTATTTTTGAAATCTTGATTTAAAACATTTTACTTCAAATAATGATAAGAAGATCAGAATTAGACACATTAAGAGTAGACTTGCATCAAATCAGCATAGTCCCATGTCTCTAATTCTAGTGGTCGATCAAATGAGTTAAATATAAAGCTGGTTAATAGCACGTAAACATGTTTAAATTGAGTTTACGGTGTAAACCCTGTGGTCCCCCTTCTAATCCTATATATCTTATGTATTGTTAGGGTGTTTAAATTAAGGGAGACCATTGTGTTTACAATAATATTTATGATGTAAATTCGATTTACAAGAGATTAACTCGGTTGATTGATGTATTAAATTATCAAGATGGATATTAAATAAAGAATAATTGTGTAAATTTTCTTTACAAATCATACCCTAAGCTTTTATGTGATTATTTTTCATATTTTTATCTCTTGATATAATTATACGAGTGGTTTTAATCCATCATGTGGAAGACCTAGAGAGGTCAGGTTTTGACAAAATTGATCAAACAGTCACCTCTTTGTCCCTATTGATAAACTTGTTGTAATAATGGATGACGCTTAATTAATTTTTATTTAGTATTATTTTTATTTAGTATTAATTTTACTTGTTGATTAATTAATGTATGTATGAATTAATAAGAATCAAACTCTCATCAATAAATATTAAATTAAGAATAATATTATGAAATTTAGATTATACTCACTTCATCCTGGTCAAACTGCATCGTTTGACTGCATAAAGCTCTCACAAAAGTTACAGTAAACGATGCAATATGGGCGAGACGTAGGGAGTACATTATACACATTTTACCTACTTTTTACCCTTTATTCATCAATTCCAAAACTTTATTTACTTTTTTACACTTTATTCATCATTCACATTAACTTTATTTACTTTTCTCTTTAAAAATTACCAATTTATCTCTATTTTTTCTTACGTTATATACTAAAAAACAACAATTCTTAATATTCCTGCCATACAAACAAGTAAAAATACATGAGATGGAATGACTATTTAAAAGTTGTAAATATTATTGAATTAATGATACATAAAAGATGGAATGACTATTTAAAAGTTGTAAATATTATTGAATTAATGATACATAAAAGAGGAGAAAATTAAATCTTAAGATAATAACATATACCCTAAAAAATAAGGATTGGATTTGTTCATCTCTAATTTGTGTAATTCAAATAACTAATGACACGCCCTAAAATAAATTATTTTTTACTAATTGAATATTTCGATGGGAATTAAAATTTTTAATTTTATTGTTAAATTGATTTATAACGTCTCGTAAATAATTCTATTGATTCTGGTGGCTAATGATTATGTTGATAATTCTTTGGTAAATTACAATGAATATTATTTTATTGATAAAACATAATAAGTCAGTTGATATTCCATTGCTAAAAAAAATATTGTATAATTTTTGTTGGTAATCTATTGGAAGGACCATATAATTAATTATTACTCTCTCCGTCCCGAAAAACCTTTCACACTTCCTTTGTAAATTACAAAGGAAGTGTGAAAGGTTTTTTTGGGACGGAGAGAGTATAAAATAAATAAATGTTATATTATAGGAATATATACATATAGTTTTCTATTTTTGGTAAAATTGTTGTTGGGTTTATCAGCCCAGCAAGGCTGGACCTACTCAATTAAATAACATAATATTGTCTATTTTGGGCCACTCATAATCTTATACAGTTTTGTTCTTTGTACTCACATCCAAAATGCGTCATGCTAGGGAGAGTCTCGTACACACTTATAAACTCATCATCATCTCCCTTTCTAATATATGTGGGACTTGATTGATATACCAACCAACAAATGTGAGTACGTCGTTTAACTGAACAGTAATTCACTTTTACAATTTTGTATTTCAAGAAAAAAATGATTATGTTCATGTAATAATAACCTAAATGACGATTACGCCGCAACTGTATTGTTAAAATTAAAAAAAAAATACACCCACTAAATTTTGTTTGATTTTAAAATTATAATATTAAGAATTTTCATGCTTAACACTGTTATAATTTCCATTAAATCTCATAACAGCAGACAACTTATATATACTTCAATTATGATGTGTTGGAATCATGACATTAATTTGTTTAACAAAGCTTCAATTTACTGTGTAGATTGCAGATCAAAGCTACATCATTAATAATTTGCATATTTTCAACTCCAAATTAATATTTGGGATTAAAAAAATAATAACACTAGTTATAAAAACAGTGAAGTCAATAACTTATGTCACCAAATTAATAGCCACTATTAATAACACACACAGTGAGCCTCCCTATCCCTACACACCAATAATACTCTGTTTTACTTTTTTGTCCCAAAATTTTCATGCAGTAATTGTGACAAATCAAATAATTCACTACATTAAATTATTAAATTTTAAATTATTTCCACTATGTACAGATGCTTTTACATAAATTGTCACAAAAACAATGAATAAAGGTTACTGGAAAAAGATTGGTGATCAGAAATTTGGGCTTCTTCCTTTTCTTTCTTCTTTTTATTTATTATTATTATTTAAAAAAGAATTAGTTCTTACAACTTTCTGCAACAATTGTATGACATGTCACTTGGATAGAATATGTTGTTTGATCATTACAGTGTATGATTATGAATAAAAATGGTAGCATATGTTCAGTAGTACATTGGTTTGTACTCCTTCATGTCTTGTCAACTCCAAGAAAAATGAGTTTGATGATGGGGTGGGTGGGGTGAGAGGGGGGTGGTTTGGGGAGGGGGGTTTTGGAGAAAAAGATGATAATATTTCGATGGGGACATGATATGTGATGTTCTTGTGTTCTCCACTCGTTGAAATAAATGAATAAATGAAAATGACAAAAAGTAGTCACTATTACTTAAAAGTAATTTTAAGTGGTCATTGATGTTATATATAATTTATTCTAGCCACTTTTTATGGAATATACCAAAATATCCTTGAGGGCCCCGCCTTTTTACCGGTTTGAGGAATCAAATTCCTCGCTTTTATGACCAAAAGTACGAAAAGTACACTAGGGGAATTCGATTATTATTATTTCTGAAAAAGTGTCAAAGTACTACTATGTAGGTATGTGGGACCCCTCAAGTTTGAGGAATCAGATTTTTCACTTTTATGACCAAAAGTACACTAGGGAATCCGATTCTTCCTATTTCTGAAAGAGATATCAAAGTACAACTATGTAGGCATGTAGGGCCCTCATATGCTTACAAAAAATGAGGTATTATATAATAGCGGTCCAACCATGGTGCTGCATCATACACATACATTCATTTTCATTGTTCTAGTATTTTCTTTAGTGTTGAGCATTCGGGGAGCAACTATTTTAACTAGATTTTTAGAGGCGTGAGAATTTGGGGAGCAGTATACAAGGTATGTTGTAAACTTGTTTTAACAGCTATGAAAGCATTAATTTGATCATCTTTACATGTCATATGAGTGTATTTTATGTATTTCAACATTTTATAATAGAAATAATAGTATGCTAATAGTGTATGTGAATTGTAAAATGTATCCACATTAAATTTTATTTTTTTTAAATTAGCAACTCGTAGGCCGAATAGAACAGGATTTGTAGGCCGAATAAAACAACTATGAAGGACGAATAGAGGAAACGTTGGCCGAAAAGTTCCAAAAAATATAACATACGATAAAAAATAAGTAGGCCGAATAGAACAAGTGTTGTAGGCCGAATAGAACAATCTTATGGGCTGAATACAAGAAACGCAGGCCGAATAGAAGAACTTAAATTTCCACATTTAATTTTTATTTTTAAAAATATATGTAGGCTGAATAGAAGAATTTTGATTGGCCGAATAGAACAACCTTAAAGGCCGAATAAGAAAGACGTAGGCCGAATAGAAGAAAAACATACAGAATTTGAAAGGCATCTGAAGGTAGGCCGAATAGTGAAACAGTGTAGGGCCGAATAAAATAATACGTTGGCCGAATAGAGTACATTGTTGGCCAAATAGAATACTTGCAACTAATTATGATGTCGTCATTTATATTTTCCTAAATAAATATGCAGATGAGCTACAAACAAGCTGTGATGTGTTGGGGTAGATATTGGGATAGGTTACTATACAAAGGTGGACAGGTTCACTGGTTATATTTGCGGGATGACAATTTGTACTATACTAGTTTGCTATTAGAAATTCATAACATAATACAAGCTGATTTGGATAATTGGGGTTATGAAGTTCATTCTCTCGTCGAGTACAATGGCCGTATGTCTAAATATAAGATAAAGAATGATGCTCGTATGGCAGAAGTTTTCAACTGTGTTGATGTAGGAATGATATATGTGACACTCGTTCTTGTCGCTGGCCATGCATTCGTTGAACCTCCTGCACAAGGTTCAGGGCATAGTTTGGATTTAGGGTTGGGTTATAATGACGGAAGTGGTGGTCCGAGCAATGATCCATGTTCGAGGGCACAGTCTAGTGCTAGGCCTGATTTTGATTTAAATGTGGCGTACAGTCCGGCCTCAGAGATGCAGCGGTTTGGTTTTAGGGAATTTGTAGATGCTGAAGCTGATGACAACGCTGGTGAGGGTGAGGATGATGTACATGCTTATCATGATGATGTTGAGCCCGGGAATAGGACTATCGAAGAAGAACATGAAAACAACGAAGATGACATACAACAGGATTGTAATCAGTCTTCTGGCGAAAGTGATGATGGTGCTGAGGATAGAATAATCCAATTGTATGAAGAAGTCTGTGATTACATACGTCAGAGAGGCGGCCCTAGCTTTCTTGAACCGATTAGTTGCGACTTGTCCCATCCTGAAATGCAGCTACAAGATTGTCAAAGTATTCGGCCCACCACCCCTCCATGGTTGATTCCAGGTATGAATACTACGTTTATTTAGAGGAGAACTAAAGTAAACTTGTACTTTGAACTAATGCACCTGATACTGTCATAGGCATTCCAGTTGTAGCTGACAGAGAAGATCAGACGACTGTCTCTGACTTTGATGCATCTGGCGTTCTTCACCAGAAAAGTGTATTTGATACAAAAAAGAAGTTGCAGACTGCTGTAGGAATGTATAACTTGCGGAACGGAGTTGAGACCACTGTTGAAAGATCTAGCTCGACCAGATATAACGTGGAATGTAAGCTCAAAGGTAAAACCAGTTGTCGATTTACGATGCACGCACGAATGAGCCTTGGGCTGTGGGGGGTAGTTAAATTTGTTCAACATCAAGAGTGTTTGAATGATCCAGACAGGCCCACTCCTACACAGGTGTCATCCAACGTCATCGGTCAATATTTTGCTGCTAGGCAATTTGACAAGATTATTGGGCTCCAACCCCAGGCGATGAGACATGAGATATTGAAGGATTTCGGGTTCGACATTAGCTACAACGTGGAGTTAAAGGCGAAATACTGGGCAGTTGGACATACGTACGGGGATCACGACAGCTCATTTCATATGCTCCCTGCGTACATGTATCAGTTGGAGTTGGCAAATCTCGATACGCATACCTGTATCTCTGTTGATGAAGAAGACCGCTTTCAGTTTTCATTTTACGCTCTTGGAGCATCTAGACGGGGATTTCTAGAGTTTGGTCGTCCATTTATTGTTATAGACGGAACTCATATGAAGGGAAAGCACAAAGGCATTATTTTCGTCGCAGTTACGAATGATCCAAACCATCAGATATTTCCACTCGCCTTAGGGGTTGGCGACGTAGAGAGCAACATATCGTGGATATGGTTTTTAGAAAGGGTTCGAGAGGCATACGGATGTCCACGAGATCTTTTGATAGTGTCAGACGGTCATCGCAGTATCGCACATGCTATTTCTACTGTCTATCCTGATGCACATCATGGTTTGTGTGGTTATCATTTAAAGAATAGGTTGGCAGGTTATGGAAAACACGTTTTGTATAGATTTCAGAGTGCGATGGATGCATACCTATCGAGGGACTTTGACAGGTTAGTCTTCCAAATCCACTTCGTCGTAATGTCACATTTACGAATCTCATCCATTCAATGGATTTTTACAAATGTTTACCTTTCAATATTTGTTATTTACAGCTGCATGAACTCATTGCGTGGGCACCGATCGTCTGAGAGGTTACTGGAATTACTTGGGTCGTGGGGATATGAGAAATAGTCAAGGGTCCATTGTCCCGTGAAGTGGTACGAGTTTATGAACTCTACGTCAGCTGAGTCGTATAACAATGTCATACTCTGGGCGCGCACGCTACTTATATGCACGCTGTTAGAGATTGCACGCACAACCACTGAGAGGTAGTTTTACGAACGGCGAACTCAAGCTGAGCAAGAGAGTACCATTCTCTGCAAGCGTGTGGATGACGAGCTCGTGGAACTTTCTTCTGCTGCCAAAAAGCTACCGGTATCGAGACTCCTGGGTAATAAGTATGCAATCAGAGAATGGCTCCGCCGCGGTCTGCTGCTCCACATATGTGAAATCAGGTCCCCGGACGACATTTCGTCTGGGGTTAGAGAATGCCTTTGTGTACAGCCTCATGATCAACCCCTGCAAAGGATCATCCTTTATTCCAATCCAATAAACCTTTCTATGCTCCTGGGGGAGCACCCGCGGAAAATCCACCACTACAAGATCCTGATTAAAAAAACCAATACATTTAGATACAATATCACTAATTTATCTGTACCGACAAGTATTAATGATTCACAAAAATTTAGATTTCATACCCGAGAAAATAAATTCATGTCAACCTTCTTCACCTTACGAAAAACCCAACGCAAGCAAAGTGACCTATTTTCCTCCCTATCGGTAGGGACATGGCCATACGGTGCAGCAAGGGCAGGTAGATGCTCGTACGCCCAAACCTGTCACACGTAAACTACATATGTTAGATTATTACTGTTGCTGAAACTAGCAATACACTATAACTTTAAGTGATCTAATACAACACGTACCAGGAGCGCAAATGTGCACCCGTAAAGTGGTATCTGTACTTGTTGGGATTTGCTCCTTTAGGAAGTTCGGTCAAAATGTGGTCCATAAAGTGCAGTAGAGTCATATAATTGACCTGGCCCCAAGGGAATAAATCTCATCTACGTTCGTCCTCTACTAGGACCCAAACCCAGTTGTCTACACTCACCTTGTTAACATCCGATCTAAGGAGAAAATAGTACAACAACAACACCTTAGCAATTTTAACCGCATTCTCGGGGCTAACACCACTAAATTTTGTACCCTTAAAGTCACGGGCAATCTCACTTATTAGTTGTCTTTCGCCGTGACCATAATACGTATCGTATACCCCACCCGACGGGATATGATACGATAAATTCGGATCAAACCTCACTCTGTCTCGAAAGCAGAGCCCTATTATCCGCATGAACTCTACCCTAATAAAGTTAAGAAACTCGTTCCCAACTTGAAAATATCTTGCGGTGACATCATCCCCGCTACATATGATCTCCCGTGTCGTGAGACCGTGGAGATTAGCATGCGCGATCCAATCGTGTTGAAGACCCTAGTAATGACCAAAACAAGATTGCCTGAACATCTCCTCCGCATTACCCCCAACCGTTGTTAACTGCTTACGGATAAGTGTCATAACAACCCCAGGTTTGCAGTAATTATGTATACTGCAGTTCTGCCCCTGCATGGTTGGACGCTTCCATTCACGCTGCACAAATTTAACTTTTTGTTAAATAATATGTAACACACATCAAAAAGATGTACTCTGCATCAATTCAACCAGCTTACTTAATAAGACAATAACTGATAATTATATCAAATAACAATAAGTTCACTGCAGCAACTGAACAAATATTGGCACACTCAATCATTTGTTCTATTCGGCATACTTTTCCTTCTATTCGGCCTACAAACTGTTCTATTCGGCCTACGAATATTGCTCTATTCGGCCAAGGTCAGTGCTATGACATTATTCAAACTACACTTTGTTCTATTTGGCCTACACTTCTTCTATTCGGCCTACAAAACTGTTCTATTTGGTCTACAAAAAATCTCTATTCGACCAACCAATATTTCCAAATATTCTAAAAATTCAAGTCCTAGAATTTGTTCTATTCGGGCTACAAATTCTATTCGGCCTACACATTCGTTCTATTCGGTCTTCAAAGAAACACTATTTCGGCCAACAAAAATTAAAAAAAAAACTCCTACACTTTGTTCTATTCGGCTTACACTTGTTCTATTCGGCCTACATATTTGTCCTATTTGGCCTACTAAAAAAGCTCTATTCGGCCAACCCACATTTTCAAAAATTAAAAAAAATAACACTAATAGAATTTGTTCTATTCGGCCTACAACTGTTCTATTCGGCCTACACATTCGTTCTATTCAGTCTTCAAAGAAACCCTTTTCGGCCAACAAAAATTTTCAAAAAATTCAAAAATAAAATAAAATAAACAACACCACATAAAAAATTCTAAACATGATGTATACACAGTTAAGTCACATTCATCACATTTCAAAATGAATTCGCATTTTACACATATGAACAAAACCACACAAAATGTACGTTGTATCCTCGAAAACGAGTACCACAAACTCAATGTAGGACACATTATAAACAAATAACTCACAATTTAAAAATGCAAATAAAACAGCTTGCATACATACCCGAAAATTTTCCATTTCGAAAATTCACCTCGTCGGAAACGTCTATTCCGGCAGATGGAAAGGAGATACTGAGAAATGAGTACTACAAATGGGTGGCGCTGCTCTTTGTGCTTTGGGACAAAAGAGAGAGAGGATGTTGGACGAAAAGGAGAGAGGAAGAGAGAAGATGTTGGACGAAAAGGAGAGATGAAGAGAGATTTTGTTGGACGAAAGATGAGAGAGAAGAAAGATGGACTATTTAGAATGAAAATGACGTTAATGATATGATATATACCCCACCAACCCATATCCAAAAATTTAATTTGAAAAGTTTTAAATTTTTAAATGTGGTCCACCAACCCACTAAGTACAATTTTAAATGTGGTCCACCCACCCAATTTACTGCAGTCAAAACTGACATGATAATGCCCCTTAATTTTCGTACTTTAGGCGACAATTATTGAGAGTAATTTGGGGAGTCCACTAAATAGTTGCTAGTAAAAATTGTTCTTATCGGATGTGGCTACTTAAAATTGTACTTAGTCAAAAGTGGCTATTAAATAATCGCTCGAATGGATAACCCATAGTATACCATTCGCAACAAAAAGCCAAAACTTTTGTAAAAATAAAGTATTTTATGAAATTTAGAATCGAATTACTCTACTATATAACAATTATTCTTTCAAATAACGAATTACTATTAACTTTAGAAATATTATGATATGACAAATTAGATTATCAATTGATTTTTTAAAGAACAGTGATTTGTCATGTATACTGGTGACAATTTAGAATTTGGTTCTGAAAAAATCTTACAGTTCTGTTATGCTGATTTAATTTTTTTTGGACATATAATTATAATTGAAAATGATGTATAATTAATCTAGAATAATGGAGAATAGGAATAATTGGGTGGTGGAAAAAGTTGAAATATTGGAGAAGAAAAATCGCTAGTCTATTATTTGTAAAGTGGAGACAAGCAATAAGGCTAATGTGCATTGGTGTAGAGTCATTTCCATCTCTTGTGAAAAGAAAAAAAAAAAAATAGACAGTCAGATTTCATGGATTGGATTAAAATTTAAAATTTGGAATATCATATTATATTAATTATTTTAATTTTAGATTTGATGCACGAGGAAATCCCAATAAATGTAAAATGTACAATATTTATAGAAAAAACTAAAATTACATAGTAAAATAAAACTCAGCTTTATTTATCAAAATTAATGTTGCATGCTTGTAGTATGTTATTTCATTAAGTTTTATATTTTCCATTTTAATTTGTTTTAAATTAAGGTTTATATTTTTATTTTTGTTATGTGAAACCTAATTAATTTTATACAAAACACACACACAACACTAATACAACTATCAGATATAGATAGAAGTAACAATCATAGCAATGTTGAGTGGCATTATTAACCGGTTCAAATTCTCTGTTCAATTTTGGTACATTATCTTATATGTCTCACCGTTGGATGGATAATTCGTAGGAAAAAGAGGGAAACTATACCCTACAAAGAAAAACTTAAACTTTGTAGGATATAGTTGAATTTCTTTCCCTCTAATTTATCAATTATATAATGCGTGGTACAAAACATGGTGTACGAAAGTAGTAGTGTGGAAGATTAGTATCGTCCTGCATACATACATACACAGACCTCCAAAAACATGACTAATACCTAACAATAAGTAAACAAATTCAGTTTCATTTTAATTTATGTAACAGTTCGTATATAGTTGTAACAATTTGAGACATTATAATATGAAGCTAAATTCGTTTCTGCTGATATTAAAATTATATAAAAAATTAATTGAAAGTAGGTTAAATAATTAAATAAATCATGAGATTAGAGCGTTGATAGGATATTAGAGTAACAAAGAGAGTGATTTAACGTGTGTGGAGAGGTGAAACTGTATCGTTGGCAGCTGCACAGTTTCTGCACACTTGTCGCTTCATGCCTAATCCCAACTCCTTACCATTGTTACCTCACTCCATTTGATTCTACTACTTAATTTGTTTCAAATATAAGTTCACATATTTAAGAAAAAAATTACTCCTTCATCTTCACGTATATTGGAGTATTATTTATTGTAGATACAAAATTTAAGAAAAATCACTTTTTGACTTATTTTCTAGGATAGTATGGTATTTTTAGGTAATAAATAAATGATAAAGTATATTATGTGTGTTAAAAAGATAATACTGATAAATTTGAAATTAAAGTATATTAGAAGGATATTAGTTAGTTATTTCTTTTATGAGAATATGAAGTTGATACATATTAAAACGGAAAATGTGAAGTTGAAGTTGAGATGGAAAAGAGAAATACTTATTTGATAACTTGATTTAATTTTGAAGGTAATATAATACTTTTAACTAGTATATAATATAATATAAAATATAATCTTGATATTTTTTGAAAAAGTAATGACAAATTGAAATTAAAGTGTGATTTTTTGAAATTTTAGATTGAGATGTTAACTCTTTTTTTAGGAGGATGAACCTAATTATTGGATGAACGAATAAAAAAAGGTGAATATAATCTTGATATGGAGGATACTCTATTTCTGTTAGAACAATTATATTTGTTTTTTAGGACTATTAAGAAATACTCTTTCCGTCTGCTTTTAAGGTATCCATTTTACTATTTTTTGCGTTCGCTTTAAAGGTATTCATTCTCCTATCTAGTAAAAAAGTACACAATATGACCCACCACTTTCCTCTAATACAACTATCCACTTTACATATAATAATAATATTTCTTAATCCACGTGTAAAAGCAAATGGATACCTTAGAAGCGGACGGAAGGAGTATATTATTTTAAGGTGTAATGGAATACTTTTACAATTTTGCCTATTACTTTAATTAGAATCGATGACATTTTGTATTGTATATATTGTAAAACAATGCTATGTTTATTTTCAATTTTAAAATGGTAAAAACTTGTGTGCATTTGGGCGTACGGACCACACTCCGTTCGCCTTTAAAATTTTGTGTTAAATTGTATACTCTTTAGTATAAAGATGTGTACCCTTTATTTTCTAAAAAAAAATAAAATATATTAATGAAAAGTGTATATACCCTTTACAACAAAATGATGTATCCTCTTTAATTAAAGTTTGTACCATTTAGAACAAAACAATATACCCTTATCCAAAATACTAAATTCTAAAGGCGCATAACGTGTACCCGGAGCACAAGAGCCTCACTCTTTTAAAACTCAAATTTTTTATTTTTAAAAACTACACTCAAGATTTTAAAACCATCCTTCCTTACCCCTTCAAACCTATAATCCTCCCATCTTTTATACATCTTTCCCAAATTTGCCTAACGACTATTCATATACTTATTTTTCACTGCCTGCTCGGTTCCATTAAAATAGATTTATTTTCCTTTTCCCATTAAACACATTAAATTAAATTGCCTTTAATTTATATGACTTTTAATTTTCAATCAAAGCCCATTTAAGAATAATAATGCAAGGGTAAAAAAAAAAGACGAAGTTTGTTTTTAGCTCATATTTTGATAGAATCAAGAAGATTAATTCACACAATGAGAGTAACATCAAGTAGGGGTGTGCGGATCGGGATTCGGTACAGATTTTTTAAAAATCCGTACTGAAATTCTGATTGGATTTTTTTTAAAAAAATCAATATTGAATCCATAAAGAAAAAATTCGATGCTGAATATGTACTGAGATTCAGTTCTATTCGGAATGGATTTTCGGAAAAATGATTTTTTTTACATTACATAAAAAATAATAATTATATATATATTTTTAATTAAAGGTAATAATACTTTAAAAAGTAAGAAAAAACTTTTGTAATACTGCTTCATAGTTTACATTAAGAGTTTCATGAGACATATAAGAAGAGATAATATTTGAATAAAAAGTTATACTCAAATTGATGAAAAGTGAGAGTGGTGCATTGCATTTTTTCATTAACAATTCATATTATAAATAAAGAATGATAAACTTTTAATGAAAAATGATAATATATTTAATAAAAATTGATAATTATTTAAAAAATATAAATAGTATTATATAAGATAATAGTACTAAGATAAAGAAAATTAATAATTTTAGATTTTTTTTTCTTAAATCTTTAACACCTTTAACTTTAAATTTAAGGTGTATTTCAATTAAAGTCTATTTAATAATATTTTAGACACAAATATGAATTATCATTTAATTTTTGTATTTTAAAGATACCATTTACTTTATTCATATTCTCTGAACTTTGAACATATTATTTTATTTATTTTCTATTTTTTGGAAATTTATTTTACTTTATGAAATATATATTTTCTAATATACAGTAATAAATAAATATTTAGAGCATTAGATATATTTTTAAATTATTATTTGTAATTATATTATAACTAATTTTAATTTATTAATTGACAAAAGCTTGTGTGTGTCCGGGCACATGGAAGCACATTCCGTGTGTCTTTAGAATTATGTGCTAAATTGTATACTCTTTAATATAAATATGTGTACCCTTTATTGTACAAGACAAAAACTTGTGTGCGCCTAGGCGCACGGAAACACACTCCGTGTGCCTTTAGAATTTTGTGTTAAATTGTATACCCTTTAATATAAAGATGTGTACCCTTTATTTTTTGAAAAAAAATAAAAATATAATGAAAAGTGTATACCCTTTATAACAAAATTGTGTACCCTTATTAATTAAAGTGTATACCCTTTAGAACAAAATAATGTACTCTTATCCATAATACTAAATTCTAAAGGAGCACGGCGTGCGCCGGGACGCATGCAAGCCTCACTTTATTAATTATGATTACATCATAATTAATAGAGTAAAATTTATTAATTCATGACATATAAAGTATAAATTATAAATAATAAGATAAATATATTATATATTATTTTAATGCATAATTTAAATTTGGTTTTTGGTACCGTACTGTTCGCTTCGGTTATATCCAATATTCGGTACGGGAAAATGAGAAATATCCAAGTCCGTACCAAACGAAAAATCAGTTCAGTTCGATTCGAAAAAAGTAAAAAAGTCAATAATTTTTTTCGGTTCGAAAATAATTCGATAAGATTTCGGTACGATTTCGATTAAATCCATTATTCGTGCACACCCCTAACATCAAGTGATTGTGAAGTAGTGAAATGCTAGTTGAGTGGTATAGATATTGATTAGCCATTGAAGATCCTAGTTAATCATGGAGAGGAGGAGAGTTAGATTAGCAATAATAAATGTGTGTAAAAAGAATCAAGCATGTCTTAGTTAAGCTTGCAAGAAAATATTAGTGGGTAGTGAAAAAATTTTCCCAAATAGGAAAGAAGAAGCAATAAACAAAAACTGATGGTTGGTGATGTTTCCAAAACTCCATGATTACAAATTTAATAAGATGGTGATCAAAGGGGAACACAGTAAGATGAAATGAGGACCAACCATACATACGGTGACCCCTAGTTGGGGTTTGCCCCAATTCACATGGCAATACCCTCTTCAAATGAGTTTGTCCCTCACTTTTTCTTCCTCTAAAGTTTGCAACAAATAGTGATCTAGAAAATATCAATTTTGGTCCTATATCTTTTACGAAATCAAATTTTAGTCCTGTAACTTTTAGTATTTTCAATTTTAGTCATTTTAGTTTCAATTTTGGTCCTGTAACTTTTAAATTTTCAATTTTAGTCATATAAGTTTCAAATTTAGTCCTATATCTTTTTGAATTTTCAAAATTAGTCCTATTATAAATTATATCATATATCAAAAGATACAAGACTAATTTTGATAATTTAAAAAGATACAAGACTAAATTTGAAATTTATAGGACTAAAATAGAAAATTTAAAAGTTACCAGACCAAAATTGAAACTAAAATGACTAAAATTAAAAATATTAAAAGTTACAAGACTAAAATTGAATTTTAAAAAAGATACCGGACTAAAATTGATATTTTCTCAATAGCGATCACCATTATAGGCCTTAATAGAGGCCCCCTCTTCTTTTATTACTTCATTTATTTATTGCCATCATGGCCCTAGTATGTGTGCAGGAGATCTAGAGGATAAACCATTGACACATAGGCTTCTTCCCGTGAACTGTAGTGGTTCGATTCCTGCCTGAAACTTATATTCTGCGGATATACCGTGGAGCGTGATGGCCCTTTTTGCGACAGTAGTATGATTTATTTCGAAGGATGGATGAAATTACGGAAATGCCCCGGGATTTCATGTGGGGGTGGACATGACATGCATGGGATGTTGAAAAGATGTGATCCATCAAAAGTGATGCATATTGGGCAAGATAATTTGAGTCCTAATGACTATAGGTAATAGATTAATGTTCCTAGCTATTTTAATGTACTCCATCCATTCCGCCCATATTGCTACGTTTACTGTAGCTTTTGTGAGATCTTTATGCAGTTAAACGATACAGTTTGATCGGGACAGAGGGAGTATAATATATAATCCCATGTTAAGATTCCATGCTAGTAGTAGCTAGGGTCCAATTGGTGTTGTTTTCATGTTTGCAAAGAAATAGTGATTTAGACCAAAAGGGGTTTGGAAGACCAATTGGTGATTGGTTTGGTGCAGATAAAACCCTTTTGGTCCATCGTTTCTTGTCGGATTTGGGAGAACCCAGTGGGTCCCTTCAGACCACATTACACAACCCTATAAAAAAACTCCTCTTTTGCAATATGATTGAAGTCATATGGAGAGGTGTATATTTGTGCCTACTTTATAAAGTTGCATGTACATTTCTCCCTTTTCCATTTTGCCCCTCACAGTGATAACTTTTCATCGATCGAGATGGTGTCACATCTGTTATACCATTACAAATGAATCGAGCCCAAGCGTAAAATAATCAGAAAATATCATGTTACGTCGTTGTGCAATAGTGGATCTCTATTGTTGGGTCTGTTTTTTTGTGCAATAATTTGATGCTAAATTATTTGTTGCCCCTATGGTGCATTTTAGATTTTATAACATGTATATCGTGGAATGGAAATAGACCAGTTAATGTGGGGAACACATTCATGCAGAACTTGAACTTATTATTCTACACTTATAAGACACACACATAAAAGTGTGGTGGACAATTTGCTTAATTAATTGGAAATTTCTGGGGTTGTCTAGATAGAGCTTCCAATTATGAACATTCATTTCTCTCTCTCTATATATATAATATTACTAAGAATATTATTATAATTGTGTGGTTCTCAGGGAGTGTATATATTACATTTACGAATTTAGCTTGTGTATTTAATTATTAGAAAATATTTTTATGGGAAATATTTTCACTTTGTGTTGTAACAAAATAATAATAATAATCCCTAAAAATAAACACCTCTTGACCAAATAATTAATTGATTTTATTTGATACATGTAATCCAAATTACCATAGTTTGTTAATTTTCTTGCAAACGGTATTTTTTTCACCATAGATTTAGTTTATGACATGTATAATTATTATTTCCTCGGTTAACACTGTATGTTCCAAGAGTATATTGGCCATAAGATATAATTTTTTATATTATGAAATATAAATAGAATATATAATGTGGAGTACGTAGGAAATTCAAATTCCATATATACACTTAATTACAGTTAATTATTTCTTGATGAAGCAACGAATTAGAGCATAATTGCACATTTAATCAATCTTTTTATTATGCCCAATAAAAAATCTCAGATAATGTATATTAATATATATATATATATATATATATATATATATATATATATATATATATATATATATATATATATATATATATAAATGGATAAAATTTAAACAAAATTATCGTAAAATCTACTCACGTGTTATCTCATGATGGGATATTAAAGATGTGAAAAAATTAAAGAAAGAGCACTATCCGTTTGTTGTAATGTTTCTTTGTCAACTAATATTATATTTAATCAATTGATTAAAATAAAAAGAAATGGATATATGAATATAAAGCCTATTCCCCCCACATAAAAACTCATTAAATATATAAAAGATTAAAATATCTTTGCAATAGTAGGTGTACATTACAAGTATCTAGACAGGGGTCAGGCTGTAAACCATGACCAAATATTTGTTGCATGAATATATTTAATTTAAGACATTGGCTTTTAATTAATTAAATTATATATTTTCGATCGTCTTTAGATTTTGTCCACAGTTTCACATCATTGAACAGTCCACAATTGAGAAATTGCCTCTTTGGTGGGCCGACTGGCCCATTTCTGCCCTCATAACAGCTGTATCACAGGCCCAATTTCCATTATCTCCAATATATTCTTTATTTTCCATCACAATTAAATTAAATTAATTAATTACAACCCCCTACCCCCTAGTTAATAAAATACATGCATTTTCTGGAGGGTGGGGTGGTGGACACGTGTTATGATTTACACAAAGTTGAAATGGCCAACAAAATATTTTTATACTAGGTTACTAGGTTATTATTACTTGGATTATAATGTGGGATTTATTTTTTGTGAAAATAGCAAAAAGTAGCTACTATTACTTAAAAGTAATTTTAAATGCCCATATGTGTTATATACAATTTATTCTAGTCACTTTTAATGTAATTGGTCAAAATACCCTTGAGGGGGACCCACTTTTCACATGTTTGAGGAATCAGATTCCTCACTTTTTTGACCAAAAGTACGAAAAGTACAGTAGAGGAATCTGATTCCTCTGTATTTCTGAAAAAAGTGTCAAAGTACAACTATGTAGGCATGTGCTCACTCATGTGCTTACAAAAAATGAGGTATATATATAATGGTAGTCCAACCATTGTGTTGCATCATACACATATATTCATTTTTATTTTTCTAGTTTTTTTCGAGGTTTGAGCATTCGGGGAGCAACAATTTTTTCTATTTTTTAGAGGTGTGAGAATTTGGGGAGCAGTATACAATGTATGTTGTAAACTTGTTTAAACAGCTATGAATGCATTAATTTGATCATTTTTACATGCCTCATGAGTGTATTTTATATATTCAACGTTTTATAATAGAAATAATAGTATGCCGAATAGAGTAAGTGGAGTATAAAATGTATCCACATTAAATTTTTTCATATTATTAAATTAGAAAGTAATAAGCCGAATAGAACACGATTTGTAGGCCAAATAGAACAACTTTGTAGGCCGAATATCAGAAACGTTGGCCGAATAGGCACAAAAATTATCTCTTATTTTTAAAAGTATAAGTAGGCCGAATAGAACAATCTTATGGGTCGAATACAAGAAACGTAGGCCGAATAGAAGAACTAATTTTTTACATTTAATTTTCATTTTAAAAAAAAATGTAGGCCGAATAGAACAATATTGGTAGGCCGAACTTATAGGCCGAATAAGAGAGACGTAGGTCGAATAGAAGAAAAACATACTGAGATTTTTGATGGCATCTCAAGGTAGGCCGAACAGTGAAGCAGTGTAGGGCCGAATACAATAATTCGTTGGCTGAATAGAATACTTGCAACTAATTTTCTAATGTTTTAATGATGTCGTCATTTACATTTTCTTGAAAAAATGTGCAAATGAGCAATAAACAAGCTGGGATGAGTTGGGGTGGATATTGGGATGAGTTACTATACAAAGGTGGACAGGTTCGCTGGTTATACTTGTGGGATGACAATCTGTATTATACTAGTTTGCTATTAGAAATTCATAACATAGTACAAGCTGATTTGGATTATTGGGGTTATGAAGTTCATTCTCTGGTTGAGTACAATGGCCGTATGTGTAAATATAAGATAAAAAATGATGCTCTTGTGACAGAAGTTTTCAACTGTGTTGATGTAGGAATGGTGTACGTGACACTCGTTCCTGTCGCTGGCAATCCATTCGTTCAACCTCCGGCACAAGGTTTAGGGAATAGTTTGGATTTAGGGTGTTATAATGACGGAAGTGCTGGTTCGAGCAAGGATCCATGTACGAGGGCACAGTGTAGTGCTAGACCTAATTTTGATTTGAACGTGGCGTACAGTCCGGCCTCAGAGATGCAGTAATTTGGTTTTAGGGATTCTGTAGATGCTGAAGCTAATGACAATGCTGATGAGGGTGAGGATGATGTACATGCTTATAATGATGATGTTGAGCCCGAGAATAGGACTGTCGAAGAAGAAGATGAAAACAACGAAGATGATATACAACAGAATTGTAATCAATCTTCTATCGAAAGTGATGATAGTGCTGAGGAGAGAAGAATCCAATTATATGAAGAAGCCTGTGATTACATACGTCGGAGAGGCGGCCCTAGATTTCTTGAACAGATTAGTCGCGACTTGCCTCGTCCTGAAATGTAGCTACAAGATTTTCAAAGTATACGGCCCACCACCCGTCCTTGGTTGATTCCAGGTATGAAAACTATGTTTATTTAGAATAGAACTAAAGTAAATTTCTACTTGAAACTGATGCACTTGCTATGTTCATAGGCATTCCCGATGAAGCTGACAGAGAAGATAATATGACTATCCCTGAATTTGATGCGTCTGACGTTCTTCATGAGAAAAGTGTATTTGATACGAAAGAGAAGTTGCAGATAGCTGTAGGAATGTATAACTTGCGAAACAGAGTGGAGACCATTGTTGAAAGATCTAGATCGACTAGATATAGCGTGAAATATAAGCTAAAGGGTAAAATAGGTTGACGTTTTGCGATGCACGCAAGAATAGGCTATGGGCTGTGGGGAGTGGTTAAATTCGTTCAGCATCATGGTTGTTTAAATAATCCAGACAGGCCCACTCATACTCAGGTGTCATCCAAAGTAATCGGTCAATATTTTGTTGCTAGGCAATTTGATAAGATTACTGGGCTCCGACCATAGGGGATGAGATCAGAGATTTTGAAGGATTTCGGGTTCGACATTAACTACAATGCGGCATTGAAGGCAAAATATCTGGCTGTTGGACACATGTACGGGGATCACGACAGATCATTTCATATGCTCCCTGCATACATGTATCAGTTGGAGTTGGTAAATCTCAATACACACACTTGTATCTCCGTTGATGAAGAGGACCGTTTCAGGTTTTCATTTTATGCACTTGACGCATCTAGGTGGGGATTTCTAGAGTTTGGTTGTCCAGTTATTGTCATAGATGGTACTCATATGAAAGGAAAACAGAACAGGATTGTGTTCGTCACAGTTACGAATGATCTAAACCATCTGATTTTTCCACTCGTCTTAGGCATTGGCGACGTTGAGAACAACATGTCGTGGACATGGTTTTTAGAAAGGCTTCGAGAGGCATACGGATGTCCACAAGATCTTTTGGTAGTGTTAGACGGTCATCGCAGTGTTGCACATGCTATTTCTACTGTCTATCCTGATGCACATCACGGTCTGTGCGGTTATCATTTAAAGAACATGTTGGCTTGTTATGTAAAGAACGTTTTGTATAGATTTCAGAGTGCGATGGATGCATACCTATCGAGAGATTTTGAAAGGTTAGTCTTCCAACATCCACTTCGTCGTAATTTCACATTTACGAATGTCATCCTTACAATGGATTTTGTACTAATGTTCCCCTTTCCATACTTGTTATTTTCAGCTGCATGACCTCATTGATAGGTGCCCAGTCGTCGCAGCAGATAATGGATTTAGTTAGGTCGTGGGATATGAGAAATGGTCAAGGGTCCATTGTCCTGTGAAACGGTACGAGTTTATGAACTCTACATCAGCTGAGTCGTATAACAATGCCATACTCTAAGTGCGCACGCTACCTGTATGCACACTGCTAGAGATTGCACGCACAATCACCGAGAGGTGGTTTTACGAACATCGAACTCAAGCTGAGCAAGAGAGTACCATTCTCTACAATCAGGGGTGGTGATCAGCTATTCACTATGGATTTGAACGACAGTAGCTGCACATGTGAGAAGTTCCAGAAAGAACTCGTTCCATGTATTCATGCAATGAAGACACTCGAGTACGCAGTCATGCGTCTTATTTATTTGTATTGATTGTATGAGTCTGTGATTCTTATGTTATACGTTCTTCAGTACTTGCAAGTTGTCAGCCTGTAGCTTTGTGTCGACCATTTTCCATCGCACCAGTGTGTTAGGGATGTGGGCCGATCCAGTGATGCATTTTCCGTACTACACTGAGTGGGACACACCTGATGGAGTCAAGTCACAGCATGTGAACCCACCGCCACCACACAGGCAGGCCGGCCGACCACGAAGTCTCGGATAAGATCAGGTATGGAGTCATCTAGGAGACGTCACTAAGAACATGTTTGGTCGCGCTGTCGACAGCCAGGTCACAATCGAGTAAACTGTACCCGAGCTTCATCTTTGAACAGTGGTCCACCTCCTCCTTCGACAACTGCCCCTAATCCCTATTTACGTAGACAGAAAAAATGTGGCATTTGTGGTGAAATTGGACATACTTGTCTACACTGTCCTTCTCAATGCAACCAGTAGACTATAAATGGGATATTTTATCAATATATCATTCCAGACTTAGGTTGTTTTAGCGCACAAATAAAATAATTGAGCCAGTAATTATCAATTACCAGCAACATGTTTTTTTAATTAAATCCACAGAATGTCATCCATTTCGTTAGTGAACAAACAAAAGAAAAACAAATTTTGTCACTACAGATATATGTACATCATGAAGTGGAAATAATAGTGCCAGTTGTCCTCTTGTCTGTAACAAAACTCTACGCGAGCTGGACTCAGATGCAAATGGGGTGGAATCTCTAGGGTATGAATCTTACGCAACAAAGCTGGAATGACACGTCTGAATGGAAGAGTCTCCAACAACCAATGATCCCTCATGTAGGGCTCGGCCTCCCATCTATGCCGAAACGAGTCAAAACAGAAGAAGGACATATCCTTTGTAATGAGAATACATGGGTAGTAGTGCGCAGTCGTATGGACTATGAACATTATCTGCCATAGAATTCAGAAGAATGCATACATTAGATGTAAAATACTTGTATAAATTAGGAGATATAATTAATTGATTAAAACAAGGCTTAAGCTAAAATACCACGTCACACTCAGTCCACGGCTTCGACCCCCTCCACAGAGGCAATCTCCCTACTGTGTACTCACAAATATCTATCAACAAGTCATCACGAATGCTGGAAAATATCATTCTATCATCTTTATACAGCCTTGTGTGCTCATTCCATACGGATTTAACTAGTACCTTTGAGGAAATTCATGTTATAAGATCATATTCAATATTACATGGAAAATTATTTCATAACTTGAGAATTTGATTGTTACTTACAGAGAATTGCATGTCTAGAATGCAGTAGTTGCCAACATCCAGATGGACGTGTACGCCTATAGCCGCCGGTCCCTCTGATAATAAGCGGAGGTATGCATCAAGGTGCTGAAACATAGTCAAATTTATTACGATATAATGTGAATTCATGAACATATTTACATATTAAGTATACACTTGAACACTCTCTCAATCACCTGATTGTCAAACCAAGTACTGGGGTCCTCGATCCCTTTGAAAAGATCACTGCTTATTCCATACCCAAGTCCAACGTCAACCCTGAATTCAAGAATTCTTTAACAACAAGCACATATATTTAAACTAATCTATGAAAAAGTCTAAAAGAGTAGATTATCACTCACAAATTGTTGCTTGTCTTGAATCGATGGTACATTTGCCATTGGCGCTCCCGCTCAGTCATTTTGAATGGTGACTGTAACACAGCACTTGGATTTCTGGTTCGGGTAAGACGCATCAAACCACCTTGAGAGACACCAGGTGTCGGAGCCATGGGACTCCCAGGATCCATCACACTAGAAGGGGGAGATCTAACCCCTGACCTGGAACTAGAAGGCTCATGCTCAGACCTGTTGCGCGAAAGATCAGCTCTAAGGCGCCTGAACTCCTGCGTAAGCGCCAGTTGAAAGTAATGATCCGTTTGATGCTCAGACACCATTTGGCATGCCAATTGGTTTAAGAACTCATCCTGCTGATCCAGCCTACGAAACACCCTCTCCTTGAAATCCTGATCATATCCGTGGTCATCACCCCTCCCACTCCCACTAAATACTGGGGCTCATCAGCATCAAAGTGATGTTGTCTATCATGCTCCTCTACAGCTCGATCATGCCAGCTACGAGTGGAGTACGAAGTAATATGGTGCGTTTGATGATACGAACTGGGCACCTCGAACCACGTCTCCCCTGAATCATGTCCATCTTGGTCAAGACTAGGAGTATAGGCTGGTCGGTAAGCATTATGATCCCAATTAGACTGCCAAGCTGAAGAATCCGCCGTGCGCTGGCCCTTCTACCGATCCTCATCAGGAACATGGGTATAGCACTGCTGATTTCAAAGATCGTAGCGCTCCCCCGAGGTCTGCTGGTCCAGATATGAGAATGTAGTCTGTCGAATGACCTTTCGTTTGGAGTTAGAAAATGCCTTGGTGTACAGCCTCATGATTAAACCATCCAAAGGATCATCCTCTATGCCAATTCAATAATCCTTCGTGTTCTCATGGGCGATCTCCTCCAAAAAATCCACCACTTCAATATTCTGATTAAAAAAAGCAAAACATTTAGATACAATATCACTGATTATTTAATGATTCATAATAATTTAGATTTCATACCTGAGAAAACAGTTGCCTATCAACCCTCTTTACTATACGAAAAACCCATCGCAAGCAAAGTGGCCGTTTATTCGCCCTTTCTTGTGGGACATCGCCATATGGTGCAGGAAGGGTAGGTATACGCTCATACGCCCAAACCTGTCACAAGTATACTACTATTGTTAGATTATTACTATTGCTAAAACTGGTAATACAATATAAGTTTAAGTGATCTACTACAACGCGTACCAGGAGCGCAATTGTACACCCGTAAAAGTGGTATCTGTACTTGATGGGGTTTCCTTCTGGAGGAAGTTCGATCAAAATGTTGTCCATGAAGTGGAGTAGAATCATGTAACTGACCTGGCCCCAAGGGAATAAATCCCATCTGCGATCGTCCTCCACTAACACCCAAACCCAATTGTCTACACTCACTTTGGTAATATCCGATCCAAGGAGAAAATAGTAGACCAACAACACCTTGGCAATCGTAACCGCGTTCTCGGGGCTAAGATCAACAAATGTTGTACCTTGAAAAACATGGGCAATCTCACTTACTAATGGTCTTGGTCCCTGCCCATAATGCATATCGTAAACCCCACCAGCCGGGATATTATACAACATGTTCGGATCAAACCCCACTCGGTCCCGGAAGCAGAGTCCCATAATACGCATGAACTCTACCCTACTAAATCTAAGGGACTCGTTCCCAACCTAAAAATATGTAGCAGTTACATCACCCCTGCTACGTATAATCTCCCGTGTTATGAGACCGTGGAGATTAGCGTGCGCGTTCCACTCGTTGTGAAGATCCCAATAATGACAAAAAACTGAACTCCTAAACATCTGTTCGGTATTCCCCCCAATCTCTGTTAACTTTTTATGAATTAATCTCATAACAACCGCGGTTTGCAGTAATTATGTATACTACAGTTCTGCCCTACATAGTCGGACGCTTCCATTCACCCTGCACAAATAACTTTTTTGCTAAATAATTTGTAACACACATCATATCTATGTACTCTGCATCAATTCAACCAGCTTACTTAATTAAAAAAAATCATAATTAAATAAATCAAGTAACATTAAAGTCATTGCATCAACTGAACAAATATTGTCACACTGAATCATTTATTCTATTCGGCCTATAGTTCCTTCTATTCGGACTAGAATTTGTTCTATTCGGCCCATGATTTTTGTTCTATTCGGCCTACGTCTATTATTTTTTCTATGCGGCTTACAAGTGTTCTATTCGGCCTACATTATTGTTCTATTCGGCCTGCAATGTTGTTCTATTCGGCCGACCACAATTGTTCTATTCGGCCAACGTAAGTCTGCGAAAGCCCTAATTTGTTCTATTCGTCCAAGGTTTTTGTTCTATTCGGCCTAGGTTTTTCTTCTATTCGGCTTTCAAAGATGCTCTGTTTGGCCAAGGTAAGTGCTATCACATTATTCAACTACACTTTGTTGTATTCGGCCTACACTTGTTTATCACAGATGCTCTATTCGGCCAAAGTTAGTGCTATCACATTCTTTCTACACTTTGTTCTATTCGGCCTACACATGTTTTATTCGGCCTACCACAAATGCTCTATTCGGCCAACATTCTTTTCCACATATTCTAAAAAAAATACACGCCCACTGAGGTACTACATTCTAAAATGATGTATACACAATTAAGTCACATACTACACATTATTTTTTCAAACCACAAAATGTAGGAAACATTATACACAATTAACTCACATTTTACACATATAAATTAGCACCATGAACAAAATCACAAAATGTAGGAAACATTATTATAAAAAAATAACTCACATTTTACATATGCAAATAAAACTGCTTTCATACATACCCGAAAATTTGTCATTTCCACCTGTTCCGGCCGATGGATATTGGGGACCGCAAATAAAAAAGACAGAATGAGAAAGGGGGGTTGCAAATGGGTGGATGTTAGACGAAGATGAGACTGTGCTTTAGGACGAAAAGGAGAGAACAAGAGAGAGTATGCTGGACGAAGATGAGAGAGAAAGAGAGAGAAGTTTGGACGAAAATAAGAGAGAAAATGACGTTAATGATGCCCCACCAACCCCCATTTAATGATGCCCCACATTCCCTATTCAAATTTGAAAATTTAAAAATTTTAAATGCGGTACACCCACCTCATTTACTGCAGTCAAAACTGACATGATTATGACCCCATTATTTTCGTCCTTTTATCTGACAGTTATGGAGGTAATTTGGGGAGTCCACCAAATAGTGGTTAGTAAAATTTACATATAAGAGATGTGACTATTAAAAATTGTACTTAGTGAATAGCGGCTACTATAAATTTGTTCCCTTTATTTTTTTAAAGAAATTATTAAATAAAATTAGAGACTTGACTCTATATTTTAATTGTAAAATCAATTGATTATGAAATTTTGTCAGACTTAAAGCTTGCACATTCTTTATTTGAAAATTTTCAATTTATATTTAAGTGGACGTTTTAAAATGATGATAGTAAATAAGATTAAAACATTATTATTAATATAAATATAAAGATTCTTTAAATGAAAAGATTTTGAATTAATTGATGTTATTCATAGATTCTTGGCGTTCTTTAAATCATTCACACAATGATTACAACGAATTTGGAGTGCATTATGTTATTAATTTTAATTATGATAGTACGAAATTCCTTATTAATTATTCCCCCGTCCCATAAAAGTTGACACACTTTCCTTTTTGGTTTATCCCATTAAATTTGACACATTTCCTTTTTAATACATGGGACCCACATAAAAACAATTAATCTACTCTCATGAGCCCTACATATCATCTCTAATACAACTACCCACTACACATTAAATATTATTTCTCTCACTTCACTTTACATTAAATTATTATATTCCTTAATTTTTGTGCCAAAAAAGATTATACCATCTTTAATAGGATGGAGGGAGTAATATGGTGTAAATAGATTACTGTAAGTTAACGTGAGAATTAATTATTTGTGCGAGGGTAATCATGAAAGCACCGAATAATTATAGAGGTGAAATTATGACTAATTAGTTATTAATTCTAATAGAAAACTATGTAATTGAGGAGTTAAATATTTTCTTTCAGAATAAAAATGAGGTTCCAATGTATGGATTTACAATTTCTACATTCGAATTGACTTATTGAACATTGATTAAATTGAGATAAAAACTTTTAAGGAGAAAGGGAGTCTAGAGTGACATTTTTATGTCATCGGTAGTGTATATATATATATATATATATATATATATATATATATATATATATATATATAATCCATTAACGAATTTTTAGTAAAGACAAAGTTGTGTGTGACCGTCATGTGAGAACAGATAAAAAATGATAACTTTTACAATAAAAAGTAATATTAGTATTTTATGAATAATTTATAATATAAAAGAAAAGTGATAATATTTTATAATAAAAATGATAAAATTGATAACAAATTTAAAAAGTATTAAATGGTTTCACGCCATCTCACGCAAAACTTGCCCTTTAGTAAAATTATATATATATATATATATATATATATATATATATATATATATATATATATATATATATAAATTGAATGCACGAAAATTAACTCGTACACCGGATGCACGAAATAACGATTCACATTGCATTAGGTATATCATATATGGTCTCGTACATTTGGATACACATAAAACTTTTCCTATAACAATCTTTCATTTGTGTTTATCTTTTAGTTGTTAAAAATAAAAATAATGTAAATTCTGTGATTCCCTTCTAATCCTATATACTATATATTGATAGGGTATTTAAATCAAGGAGGATCATAGGGTTTACAAGGATTTATGATGTAAATCCGGTTTACAAGAAACTAACTCATGAATAATTTATAGTATAAGTAAAAAGTGACAAACATTTTTAAAAAAAGTAAGACAATTTATAGTGTGCACCCGGGTGCACCCACATACAAATATAAATAAAAACATATACAATTAAGAGTAAAAATGTATACAATTTAATTGTTAATTTTTTTAATGAAAAATTGTATATAATATTCAATAAAATGTTATACATATATGGATGTTAATTTTTTTAATGAAAAATTAATGTGAAAAAAGTATACAATTATTACAAAACACGTATACAAAATAGAATAATATGTATACAAAATAGAATAAAAAGGTATACACATATGGATGCACTCTTGCACCCGAATGCACCTAATATACACTCAAAAAGTAATAAAATTTTTAAAGTAACAACTAATTAACAAAAAAATGTAAAATGTTCCATGCCAATCCCTATTAAAAAAAAAAAAACAATAGGAATATCTGAAAAATGCGTACAGATTCAGCCCAAAGTTCTAATGAGTCAGCTCATTTTCATTCCAATCTAACCAAAATCTATAACAGAAAGTTATCGGTCCAGCTGAAACCTCATAGTGGATGAATAATATTTCCGAAAGTCCCTGAAAGAGAAGCCCAAATAACTTTTCCTAAAAATGTCAAAGCCCAAATCTGCAAAAGGGCACGTTCTTAACACTGGGCCATCATTCTGATCCAAAAGAAAAAAATTCGGCCATCAAAATTGTATTTCACCCGTAATTGGAAATAGGAGGTGGGCTAAGAATTAACAGTATATATGAATAAATTTAACCCACACAAAACTTGAAAGATCAAAGAGCCCATAAATTTAAGAGTTCGTAGAAACCTTGGAATGCCCAAATAAAATATATTGAAAGGCCCACTGATATCAAGTAGTACAAACCCAGTGAAAAACTACTAAAATCATTACCGGAAAAGGAAGAAAGTCATAAAAATGAAGAAGGAAGATCATCCAAATAAATAAATAAAACAATTTTTTTTTTCAATTTTTGTACATACATTTAATTTCATTCACTTGCCAAAATTTCATCACTTAACATGCTCTATTCTTGAAAGTTGAAATAATGCTCATGTCTCCATAAATTTGTCTCCACTTATTCAATTAATAATGTCACTCTTCTTAACTAATAATAATAATAAATAAGCCTGCAAAATATGTATCACATTCTTCTCCATTAAGATATATACCATGCAATTGGAAAAATAAAATCAATGAGTTGAGGAAAATAAATATTTAAGAATGGAGAGCATTTTACATTGTTATATGGAGTACTATACCTTATCTAAATTTAAATTTTTTTAATTTTAAAACTTTCTCAAATATTTTTATGTGTCGGTAAAAATATGTTAAATCATAGTTTGTTCATTCATTTGTATTTTAAAGTAATAATAAGAATAAAAATATAAGAGGGCCAAAACAGCCGGAAAAAAGAAAAAGAAAAAGGAAAGTATAGTGGGACAGGCCCAATTGAGATAAGGCCCAAGAAGAATGATGATGAAAAGGTAAATGTGTGGGCCCTCACCCAACTTCCTTTGTCTACAGTCTCTTAATCAACGACTCTTTTTCCTTGTCAGACAGGAATACATACAATACATGCATATAATTTGCTTTATTATATTTATTTAATAGAAATAGTTTTAAAATAAATATATAAATGACTCAAAAATGACGTCATGCTTTGTGCATTCTGAGATTTGAGAATTCTAATTGAAAATGAAATAGAGATGGGCCCAACCACTTAACAGAATTTATTTTATTTTATTTTTCCTCTTTCACCTTTTTTTTTACTCACTCTGACTGTTGAGATGGTATATATATTTTTTATATACATTGATTAAAAAGTATTATAATATAATATTTAAAACATTAATTGTAATATTAATGGTATGTGTGAGTTTTTTTTAAATGAATATTTTAAGAATGGACAGGGTTTTATGATCTCTTAATTGGTGGTTAATGTGGTTATTGATGTAGATTAACTCAACTAATCTAACATAAATTATTTAAGATGATAAAATAATAAACTCAAACACAAGATTTCCTCCCACCTCTTGGGAGGGTAATTCTTGCTCTATATTGAAAAAAAAAATGGTGTACCCCACCATTAGGGGCCCCCACCGCCCCTGCCCTGGGGATTGGTGGAGGAGGTAAATCGCAGGATGTGCCTCAAGTGGCTTATAGAGAGGGCTCACTGTTAAACTTGTGCTTGCAAGGGGTCAAATCCATGCCAAAGGCAGGATTCGAACCCCCACCCTGCAGCAACCAAGCTCAGCTGGAAGGCCTTTCCACCCTCCCCTCTACCACTTGAGCTATGCCCTGGGGGCTAATTCTTGCTCTATATTGCTTGAATGACTTGCAATGGAAATACCCTCATTATTTACTGGTACAGTTATTTATACATTCTCTTTTTCTCTCATTAATGTCTTGTCAGATATTAATGACAAGTCTCATCATAGCTTTATTGTTGTTACCTCGGCACATTAATTGCGGTCTTGTCTAGGCATTTAATGCCTAGGAGTAGACTTGCTTGCCCTTTGGGGATGTGGGAGGCGCCTCATCACTCCCATAGGAGACTATAGTAGGCAATGGCGTGGAAGGTAGGGCCGAATCCCATTGGGAAGGGGCGAGGTTTAGACGAAAGGACTTCAACTCCTCGACTAAAGGGCGTGCTTTCCGAGGCATCTGAATTGATGCATGAGTGCTTTGGGCCAACGGGGCAAATTGGCCTTCTCTGCATGAGTTGCTTGGGGCCAAATAATACTGGCCTTATCATATTAGCCCCCAAGCTTTGGTTCCTCTACATGAGTTGCTTGAGGCCAAAGCCTTAAAGGAGCATATATTGCGGAAGTGCCTCATTATTTCAGACATCTAATCGTTGCGTTTATCAGTTTAAGTAGCGTGTTTCTTCATTTCCCAAGTTGCCGAAAAGTCGTGCCTGTTCGCGAAAGATACACGATTCTCTATAAAAATGACCTCCCAAGCTATATCTTCCACACTTCTGTTTCTCTGTTCTCTTTCTTGCGATTAGGGCGATTCTTTCTTTTCCAGCGCCCACGTTTCTATGTATGAATCGAATAGGGAACTCAGACCCAAGTCATCCCCTGGATCCCAACGGGCAAAGTGGTTGTGTGCCAAGCAGTGGAGAGGGAGTGTCCGAATTGATCGAGCGGGCCGTAAGGGGGGGTTACATAGCGAGGGAGAGGTGTCATCGGTGCCTCATTAGCCCTAGTTCCTCTCGGCGCCATCCAGTTCCTGCCTGTGTGAGAATGAAAAACGTTCAGGTTTTGGCTCTCATAAAGATTGTGAGGGCAAAACCCGTCACAAAAGTAAAAAAAATAAGCGCAGTCATAAAATTTGATTTACCGTCAAGAAAACTGTCACAATTGTGACAGCCTAGAGTCCGTCACTATTTGGCAACATTTTTGTAGTATGAAACCGCAATGGTAAAATTGCAAATTATATCTTAATTTTTTTTACTCCTTTCGCACACTTCCTTTTTTATCTATTCTCAAAAGGCTTACACAATCATAAATGGAAATAATATTCCCTCTATCCGTAGAGATACTTTTGAATTGCGAGGTACCATTACGAGCTCAATATATACTAGTGTTATTCCGTGAAATAACTCGAATTTCAAATCATTCACTTGCTTTAACTACTTATGCTATGGATGTTGGAGCATCAACTCCATTCCTGTGGGCTTTTGAGGAGCGGGAGAAATTGTTGGAATTCTATGAAAGAGTCTCGGGTGCTAGGATGCATGCCAGTTTCATACGACCAGGTGGAGTGGCACAAGATCTTCCTCTTGGCTTATGTCGATATATTGATTCATTCGCACAACAATTCTCTTCTCGTATCGACGAATTAGAAGAGATGTCAACCGACAACCGTGTCTGGAAACAACGATTAGTGGATATTGGTACTGTCACTGCACAACAAGCAAAAGATTGAGGATTCAGTGGTGTAATGTTAAGAGGTTCATGGGTATGCTGGGATTTGCGAAGAGCAGTACCTTACGATGTTCATGACCAATTGGATCCTGACTTACCAGTAGGTACCAGAGGAGATCGCTATGATCGTTACTGTATTCGTATAGAAGAGATGCGACAAAGTGTTCGGATCATTGTGCAATGTCTTAATCAAATGCCTAGTGGCATGATCAAAGCCGACGATCGTAAGCTATGTCCTCCATCATGATGTCGAATGAAACTATCCATGAAATCGTGCGTCGTGTGAAACGTAGATCATCGCCGTTCTTAACCGAGATTCAGGTTAAGCTCCGTCTCGCAACCTTGTGGGGTAATGCATCCCGAGGTTGGCGCATCTCGTTGAGTATGGAGAAGCATTGAGAATCCCAATTTCTTTCTTCGGAGCCCTTTCTTTTCTTTTCCCGTCCCCCCGCCCCGGCATAGCGCTTCTCTTCCAGTTCTTCGGAAGAATCCACTTACGTCTCCCTTCTTCATTGATCTGGGGGAAAAGGAAAGGTCTACCTGTTGGGAAGCTAGACATCAAGCAAGTGGCTTGATAAGGATAACTAAGCTGACATGCCGGAGTTGGCTGCTCACACAAGAGGGTGGTGCCTTATCGCACCGCAGGCGGACGCGCGGTAGCGTTCGTGGTGGTGCTTCAGGATTCCAATATACTGTGTCCAAGATCAGAACGAGCTAGTCGGCGGACCACTGTCATCCCATTCTTGAGTGAGCTGGAGTACATCCATCTTATCCATTGAACTAGCTAGAAGCTATCGCTTCGGGTCGAACCATTAAAAGAAAAGGACCGAAAAACGCGGCGGCATAGGAACCACGGGACCCCTTATTAGTAAAGGGAAAACGAAAGTGCGCTCATGTGCACCAGCTGAGCCCTTTCCCTTTTTAATCAAAAATGAAATGTTGGTAAGCTTCATAGCTCCAACCTAGTAAAGGGGCTTTGTTGCCCTTTGTATAGGTTGGGTTGCTGGATAAGGAATCCTCGTAGTAGGCTGGACCAACATCCATCCGAGAGAGGGCAGTCTTTAGAAAGAACAGGGTGTACGTATCCCAGTTGAGCCAAGAGGTGAAGAGTGGGATTAGATCAGAGAACGCTTCGCCTTTTCTTATCTTTTTCCCGCCCTAGGAGTAGCACAAAAAGAGGGATTAGCATTATTGACCCAATGATAAACCACTAAGACCTTCCTCGTTGGGGCTCCGCGTAATGAGAAAACGCTGACGCGACGAGAAAGGGAACGGTCAACGCGAAGGTTCAAGACTTAGCTGAGCATTAGCGAAGCTAGATTCTCATAGTGAGGCGCTTCTAGTTAGTGAAGCATTGTAGTATGGCCGAAGCCCTATGTGCTATAATGCTGAACCAAGGACGCTCCGCCTTATCTATAGAAGGAGTCAACTGAGTTCTGAACGAATTAGCTCCTTGGTAATGTCTCAATCTATAGATAGAAAGCCCTTTGATGGGAAACTACCACGTTAGGTTTGGAGAGAGATGGGACTAGTTATATAATAGAGGTAGCAGATGCAAGCTTTTTCTTTCAATAGCTGGCCAAATGACTACAGGATCATCGGTCTACTCTACCTCAATTTACCATTTCGAACCTTATACAGACGGGTTTTCCGTACCAGCTTCTTCTACCTATACCGCAGTTGAAGCACCTAAAGGAGAATTTGGTGTCTTTCTGGTTAGTAATGGAAGCAATCGTCCCCACCGTCATAAAATAAGAGCACCTGGCTTTGCCCATTCACAAGGACTCGATTCTATGTCCAAACATCACATGCCAGCAGATGTGGTCACCATCATAGGTACTCAAGATATTGTGTCTGGAGAGGTGGAGAGATAGGACTAGTAGTTTATCGATCAGGACCCTAGCTTTATTGCTAGCCAAAAACAAAGATGAACAAATTTCGTACGCCCGAAATTTAGATCGAAGCATTTTTTGTCTTGGAATTTCATGAAGGCGGAGTCAAAATGAGAACGAGTTCAGTCGAACAACATATATAATAAATGGAAGTGGAAGAGCCTTTCCTTTCATTTTAAACAACTCTAAATGAAAGGAGCCACCACAGTTGTATACACAATGATTGGATTTTGGTGCATACAGTGCGAATCAAAGTGCTTACGCCCCTTTAGAGTAGAGATAAAGGCGGTACATTGAAGAAATAGAATCAAAGAATCCACAAAACAAAAAAACGGAACAAAAGAAGCCCATGGAGAAGGACACAGTCCACAATAACCTGCATTGGACTATAAAAAAAGGGCGAATATTAAAAAAAAGGACTTTTTGGTCGAATCAACACTATTGTTTTTCCCAGTTAGAATCGGGCATAGAAGCGATATTCCTCGGCAAGAGTCTATATTTATGTAGTGAAAGCCTTCTCCATTTGGGTTGGAGTGGAACAATCTGATTGCTTCCTATCTTTCATTTTTCTTCTTATCCATCAGGTTCCTTTGGCTTCTTACCTTCTTTTTCTTGGTTGCAGTTTAAAAGTGGTTTTCTTAGGATCATCTTTCTCTCTATTTGGAAATCTTCCTTTCCGCTTTCAATTTCACGCTGTGATCTTTTCTCATTACTTCCATGGTCTTCTATTCGACATTCTTATTAGAAAGCTTAGACATCCAGTCTCATATTTGGATCGCATATCGCAAAATCAGATCTACTGGCAAAATATCCCATTCCTTTTGGACTTTATTTCTTGGTCACTTGGGAAGACTTCTTGCCATCGGCCTCTCTTTCTCTATATATTGATTCAAGGCGGGGAAGATAACCTGTTATTTTCATCGTAATAAGACAGCGTGCTTCACAACTATCGATCTTTGAATTCAATTAAAGAAGCTTTCAAAGGAAAGGACTCCACAAACGAAAATAGAATGATTGGGGCGCAGAAGTCCTCCAGCTTATCTTATGCATCAAAAAGGCTACTTGACCAGCCTACTTCTTCTTCTTATAGGGCAGTACCAAAATATGAAAAAGTGCACCCGAGTCCCTAACTGGAATCACGGAAAAGGCCTCGTACGCAAGTATACAAAGAACTCTCATAGTTCAAAGTGTGCTAGGATTAGAATTGTTTTGTTCAAAGGCGGGGGTCTATTAGCAGAGCAACGACTTGCAAAGCAACAACACCAGTATCGTGGTATCGAGGGTCACCAGTTAGCAATGGAAAAGGAGCTCCTTTGAAAGAATTTCACCTCGTATAACCACAAAGTTGTCTAACCTCCAAAGCGAAAGGCAGCTAACGATAAAAGAGAGGTGTAGCTAACCTCCAATTCGGTATCGACAAAACCCCATCTAACTTGCCTAACTGGTTTAGCCACTCCGTCGCTACTTTGCCGTCTCGAGTAAACGATCAACCTGGGGACTCTTTGCTCTTTGAAGGAGAAACATCTAGCTTCATTCTCTCATTTGCATTCTCATTTTATTAAATCCATGGTTTTCGTTCCTGAGCTCTTGAGCCGGGCAGGGAAAAAATTCCTCTGTCTTGGCTGTATAAGGTTCGTAGATGTCTGCCCAAAGGTAAAAGGGAAGGCGGTAATTATCTATAGATGGGGATTCCTCTAGCTCTTTCGGACATAGGAGTGGAGCTTTCTTGCGTCTAACGACGAGCGTTAGAGCAGCTTCATTGATGCATCGGGCTTTCCCTTCAATCTATGATTCAGGATGAGAGATCTATATGTATGTGCATGTACCTCTCCGAGGAAGAGGCCGTCAAGCTGCCACAGCGTAAGCTTTGATGCTGTTTTCCTTAATATATGATAATCTATATCTTTTATATGCACTTGAAAAGGACTTTTAATCAGCAGTGAGCGCCGCTCCTCTAGTCCATATCTTCTCTAAAGACCCCTCTCGGCCAGAGGCATAGCCAGGTAAAACATCCCAAATTTTTCTCTTCGCCAATAAGCGAAAGCTTGAAAACAGCATATACGGCTAAAGAAGGTGCCTTCCAGCCCGGTAACTAGTACTCAACTATTCAAGTAAGAAGGCTCCGCTAATACAAGTAGTATAGGGGGCGTAAGTAAAGAAGTCTAAGAATGAGAGAAGTCCAGCTTTAGAAGCTGCATACGACCTTAAGGCTATAGGCAGAGGAGAGCTAGGGCTTCGGGGTAGAATCATCGATTCAATGATCTGATCTTCTCTTATGAGAATAAGTTCAATCTTTGAGCTGCTTTTGAATGCATGTGGGATACAATTCTATTCTTTGAAAAAGGCTAACTTAGTTAGAGTAAAACATCACCAGACTTTTTTTTATCACACTTTTGATTATCATATTGATCTATTCTATTTTCCGCGTCTACCCTTCCTTTGACCTGTCCTTGTACAGGTACGGATCCTGCCAATCCCAATCGTTCGTTAGCAGCTCATCTTGTACTTCTCTCTATCTTCGATTGACTTCTCATTGCTTAGCTGTTAGTTCTTGTATTCAAGATGATCTTAGGTTGATTCATCATGATTTCTTCGATATTCAGTTATTCATTCTACTAATAAAGTAAAGAGAGTGGGCAAGCTCGCATTCTTTCTGTGTACGTCCCTGCTTCCCCGTTAAGAAAGAACAAAAGAACCACTTCCCCCAGACAGCCTAAAGAACCAAAAGGGCAGTACACCGACAGACGACTCGATCATTCAATCCATTCCACCGGTGAGGACCGTTATAGTTATATTTGCTTTTTGCACGGGGATTAAGGAGTATAGTATTTTAATGTGTATTGAGGTGAGAGAAATAATATTTTAATGTATGGTGGGTAGTTGTATTAGTGTTGTAGGTGGGTCTCGTACACTAAAAAAGAAAATGTAACCATTAGAATGTGATGCCCAAAAAAAATATGTAACCATTAGGATTGGATTGAAGAAATACATAATATCAACATATTTACAATACTATAATATTACAAAAATATTATATTCTTTTTATATGTGTGACATTTTTTTACATGTAATTTAGTCAACGTTAACTACTCCATATTATACACTTTATTCCAGTTAAGATTATTTTTATCCCACAACAAAACGAGAATTCGATTTCAACCTCAAAATATACTCCTTCCGTCCAGTGAATAGGTGGACATTTTCATTTTAGGCGTTTGCACCAAATGTATACATTTTTCTTTTTAAATACAGGGGGCCCACTCTCATCACTAATACAATTAATTAATATATGTAACACACACCCCACTAATACAACTTCCAATTAAACATTAAAAATAATACTTCTTAATCCACGTGTAAAAAACAAATGTCCACCCCCGGGCGGACGGAGGGAGTATTTTTTTAATTTAATACCATAACTCTTGAAATTGATTGATTTTACGTCCCATTTTGCCAAAAGTTTACATTTTCGCCAAATTGTCAAGTTCGCGACATAAGACACGTTGATTCCAGTGAAATAATTATGGGAGCTCGATTTTGGTTCATAAATTATGTGAGCTCGATTTTAGTTCTTTTATATATATATATATATATATATATATATATATATATATATATATATATATATATATATATATATATGAATTTTATCAATTCAAAATTTAAAAAATGGGTAAACTATCAATTTAGTACTGTTCTTAAATTACAATGAAAATTCAAATTTCGTAGAAAACTGTGGTTTGGTTACACATAATACAAGAAATTTGAAGAATAAGATGAATTTTACTAATGTAGCATCCTAGAATGAAAATCATCCAATGTTATCTTGTCATGCTACACTTCATTTAATTAAATAGTACTTTCATTATTTCTATACTAATTTCATACTTTTTATTTTCATTCTTCTACAAATTTATAAATGTAGCAATTTACAATATATACAATTTTACAATACTAACGTAGTACGGGATTGTTACCTACTCCACTTTTTATTCTAAATCTAACAAATTTATACCCTAAGTTTAACCTAGAAATCTTAAAAGAGTTGGATTCTTGTGCCCCGGGATACCGTGCCTCTTTGCAATTTTCGTGCCCCTTTTCAATTTAAACTTCCTAACAATACATAGATTTAAATAGAATAGGGAGGGAAATGATTATGTTTACATGGGACACGGATCATCTCCCCCTTTCCCGGGAGCGCAATAGCTTTTGCCATCTTAAAATGCACTAATCCACCAAGTGTATACCAAAATTACACTTTAATTTATTTTAATTGACAAGAGGAATATCCATAACATTACAGTTTGTGAGGCGCACCCAAGAAGTCATGGTAGCGCTAATTCAAAGTTGTGATGGCACAATTTTCCGGTTAATCAACTTGAACACTTAATTCAATTAAATTAATACACCTAATATTCTTTCTAATAATAATTAATAAATAACAGTTAACTCTTCCCACTTTTCTGTATCTTCAATTTTAATCTTTCATTAGAAGTTTCAGATTCCCGTGAATATAGAGCAAATTTTATTTTTATTTTTTAAAATCAAATACCCTCATCCCTTAGAAGTTGACACACTTTCCTTTTTGGTTTGTCCCATTAAAGTTGACATATTTCCTTTTTAATACATGGGACCCACACAAAACAATTAATCTATTCTCATGGGGCCCACATATCACCTCTAATATAACTACACACTACACATTAAATATTAATTGAGGAGAAATGGAGAATACTGAAAATTTTAAAATTATTTCAAATAATTTTACTTGCAAAATATAAGACGCATTTGGAAAATAAATACTATTACATGCAAAATACAAGATATATTCAGATTGATTTTCTTTTAAATTATAGATTTTATTATATTTTACGTGTTATTCATTTAATAATTCACAACGAGTGAAATAACCAAAAAAAATTAACAGGAGATCTATTGATGCAGCGAGAGTATATTAAATGATGATAATATGAGAACAAACTCTATAATCCGTTGATTCTTAAAGAATACTGGAAAATAGGCTTTTCAAATATGTTGATTCTTAGAATACCGTAAAAGAGGTTATGAGATAATTCTCATTTTTTCATTAAACAAATTCAACTTCCCTAATACAATAATCAGAATACCTATTCATAGGTGATACAAAATCTATTACATTAATGATAAAACTATATAAAGAAAACTAATGAAAACATTAATATTTAATTATTCTAAATATGAAAGAAAGCAAATCAAACATTATTATAAAATATTCTGATCACAATCAACACCTATTCATAGGTGATGACAAAATCTATTACATTAATAATAAAACTGTATAAAAAAACTAATAAAAACATTAATACTTAATTATTCTAAATATGAAAGAAAGCAAATCAAACATTATTATAAAATATTCTAATCACAATCATATCTCCATCATTCTTCTCCACTTGGAGACGATTCGCACCCGAATCTGTGAATCGTATAGGGAATCACGAACAAAATAAGTGCGGAGACGTGCTGGAACATCCTTGAATCCATTTAACCCAAAATTCGTTAGAAGTACACTTTCATATTCAATGTTGCCACTAATTATAAGATCCAGAAAAATATGAATCTTTTAAATTAAGCCCATAAGTAACATCAACTTCAATCTTCTCACTGTAAAAAATTGGATCAACATAAGCGCCGTAGAAAATTGCATCTTCTTCTTCTTCAAAGATTGGTGGACTATCACAGTCACCATGAAAATCTTCATCTTCTTTATCAAAGATTGGTGGACTATCATAGTCACCATAGAAAACACCACCATATTTCTCATCGAAGATTGGTGGTCCACCATCAACAAATTCGACTTTTTCATCGAAAATTGGTGGTCCATCGTATACTGGATCAGACAACAACAAATCATTTTGTTGGTAGATCTGCGTAATATCATCTTCATACGATGACTGATCATCATAAAAGGTATCATAAACTACTTGAAATCTCGAATCCAACATCGAGAATCTGGCTTTGATTGTCAACTGATGCAGCGAGAGCGTATTAAATGATGATAATACGAGAACAAACTCTATAATCCGTTGATTCTTAAAGAATACCGGAAAATAGGCTTCTCAAATACGTTGATTCTTAGAATACCGTAAAAGAGGATATGAGACAACTCTCATTTTTTCATTAAACAAATTCAACTTCCCTAATACAATAATCAGAACACCTATTCATAGTTGATAACAAAATCTGTTATAAAACTATATAAAGAAAACTAATCAAAAAATTAATACTTAATTATTCTAAATAAGAAAAAAGCAAATCAAACATTATTATAAAATATTCTAATCATAATCATATCTTCATCATCCATCCTTTTACAAATAAAATAAAATAAAATAAAATCATAAAAAAGGAAGAAAAAAATCCTAGTGAATAATGGGACTGTGAAAATATCAAAATTGGTAAGTAATTAAGACTGATTCTAACTTTAAGTTATTTTTTATGTGTATTTTCAATTTTGATCATTTTTTTCTTTTTATTCAAATTTAATCATTTAATGAAATTTAGCTCCTTTTTTTCCTTTTCAACTTAGTTCTTTATTTTTAAAAATGTTTAAAAGTGGTAAAAAAATATATAAAATTTGGATCAAGGTGGACAAAAGAGGATCAAATTAATTTTAATAAAGGACCAAAATTAAACAAAATGGACTAAATTCGAACAAGAAATGACTAAAATTAAAAATTACAATTAAATAAAAACTAAAGTTAGAATCGTTCATATTTACATAATCGATTATGATATTTTCCTTGAGTTGAGAGATTCTTCAAATGAAGTTTATTGACAAATATAATAATGTAAGGTGTATATATATGTCTTCTATTAATAACATAAACTAGTATTACGTACACAAGCTAGCTCATTTAAATTATAAACAATAAACCTTAAATTAGACAATCAATTATTTCTAAATATACATTCATAATTTCTTTCGCATAAAAATGCTTCATATTATTATTTATCGTAAAATATTTTTTTTTATTAAAAACCAATAAAAAATTGACCTCCTTGATGAAAAGACACGTGCATGCGCTCTTGTCAAAGTATTTTTTTACTAATAACCCTCCAAAGTGGACGACATTTAATTTCAACCCTTAAAAAATTTCAAACACCTACAACAAGTCAATTTAAGATTGATGACTAATTATTACCTAATTAAAATATTCTGGATAAATAAATTGAGAAGATGATCATATACTTAAAAAGGAAGATCGATTAGAATGCCAAAATTAAATATTTAAAACTAGAGATATTTCCAAGACTGATCCGTGTGAGCATGGTTAAAATTTTAAATTAGAAAATGATAAATAAATTGAATCAGTATTTATGATCAGTAATTTGTAATTAAATCAAGTTTTTAATTTATTATTTAAATAATATCAAGTATCCATGATCAGTAATTTATTTAAAAATAAAAAAGTCTTATTTTTTATTAAGTAAATAAATTAAACATAATTTTGCTTGCACCTTCAATTCATGAACTGGTTTAAACTATTCGAGTAAAAAATAATTTAAGACTCGAAATGTAAAATTTAAAATATTAATGTGATGTTAATATATAGTGATTGATTATTTGGTAATTGCAATTGCTGAGAGAGAAAAGTCAATTAATCTCTAATTAATAACTTTGAACTGTAACAAAGTCAAGTTTTTAAAATTTGGATATTTTCAACAAAGTGTCATAATACATTTAGTATTTATTTCTCATTTATAAATTAAGTACGTCTACTTTTTTTCATAAAATTATTTTTTTAATAAAATTATTATATTAATTTTTTATATAAATAATAGTAGTATATTTCAATAATAGATAAATTATAAAATATTAATGTACGAAAGAAAAAAATATTTTTAAAAGTTAAATATATTACTCTCAGTCCGCTCAAAAATAACAATTTTTTATATTATTATGTATAATGGATAATCGTATTAAGTTTACATGTGAATCTCCTTATATAAAAAAGTGATCACACGAGTATATAATTCACAGTTTAATAAGGAAAAAAAAAGGTTATTCATATGATTTAAAAACAAGCTGGGAATATCGAAAATAAAATGGGTTGCACATGTTGCTCATTTCATCTTATTTAATATTTTTTGTTAAAATACATATTGTGAACTCTATGTGCATCAAATAATTTAGGAGTAATATTTTTTTAATTCTAATTTAGAAAATAAAAAGAAGTAGCAGCTGACCTCTTGCTAAGTCAACATTGAAAATCATGCCAAGACAATACTTATATTATTTGGTTGAAATTAATAAATATTTGATGTGTGACTCAACGATGTGACATGTTGGACTAGGTGATAATTTTTCTTTAATTTTTTATTTTCTTTAATGATGTTGGACTAGGATAATGAGGTGGATTACATTTACATCTTTGGAAATTATCTTCCTTTTTTTATTCTATAATTAATATCTCTCCTTTGAAGCTATGATATGTATTGAAGGATAATTTCAAACTTCTTTCTCCTATACAGATGGATTTGGATAGTGAATATTATTCAAGATTATATAAACTAAATACATTTATGAAAAAATTTGCATCTAATAAAATTTGTCTGAATTCAATCTAAATTCGACCCAAACTCACACAGAACATCCAATTTGATCAAAAGATGGCCATGTCAATTTGTATTTCTGATTATAAGTACATCATATCTGTAAAATTTGTCTGAGTTCAATCCAACATCGACCTAATCTCACACAGATACGATCCAATCCGATAAAAAGATGTTCCATTAATCCTTCACACTTTCTTCGTTTATTTGTCTCACAAAATTTTTCACGCTCCAAAAAAGAAAATATCATTTTATTCAATAACCTCAAAAGTTATCTTAATTTAAAATTTTTCACTCATTTTTTCATACCCATACCATAACTTTATAGGAATAAATTTTTATATCTAAAAATATTACAATATCCTCTAAAATAAGTTGGTAAATAGAATAACTTTTCTTAATTAATGTGAACACATAAAATACCAATTTAAGGTGTCACAAAGTATCATAAACTCAAGTCTCAATTGCAACTAAACGAAATTTGTGTAAGCGTTGTTTAAAAATCTTACTTATATATTAATTCTAGTTCGACCAGAATTATCTGCATCTATCAAACTATTAATTAATTCAGTAATATTACTTACAATCAATTAAAATAATATAAAAAATTAAGCTGATTTAGTATAGTAAATAGAATGAAAAGGTGCAATATTATTATGATTGAAGTGGGCAACAGTGCCGTTTATACAATAATAAATTTTTATTTAATTTACTCCAATTTTGAAAAAGAAGTGTTTAAATATCCTTAATTTAATTATTGACCCAATTAAAATAAATTACTAGATTTTAAATATTTATAACATGTACGTATTTATTTCTCTAAAGGACTCTTGTACTACTGATTTAAATAGGTAGAAATTAGTATATTCGACCAACCCGGCCCTAAGCCCTGATTCGTATTATTTATATCCGACCCGGCCCGACGGATCCAAAGTAGTATATCCTGATTCCTGATGTTTGGTACGTGTGGCTGACACATTCCCATAGCACCCAAAAGACCATAGAAAATTAGTGAAGACATACCTATATATATCTGTTTCATTGTAGTGTAATGCTAACGTCACAGTGAGGTGGTATTATAGTTTGACTTAATTAAAAAGGTTAGCAGTGAGTATGGGTCAATACACACGTCTAATGTTTTGGGCATACACAAGTGGCCCCTCCAACAACAAATTCACCCAAATTTATTCTCCCTCCGTCCCGCCCATATTGCATCGTTTATTGTAGTTTTTGTGAGAATTTTATGCAGTCAAACGATGCAGTTTGACCGAGACGGAGGGAGTATACATCTAGTTGATATTGGGAAAATGTCACATTTTGTCCCATAAGAATTCCATCAATTCAATTTTAGTTCTGTAGGAATTCACTGGTCCTATAGCTAATGATTTTGGTCCCATAAGAATTTTATAACCATAATTTTTTGAAAACTTTCATCCCAAATTAACTTATATTATTATAAACTATCAGATTTATATTATTTTCTATCTTTCAACACAGATATAGTCCATTACGACAATTCCCCTCAAATTTCTCTCTCAATAAATATTGTAATAGTTTTCTTTGGGGATTATTTTTGCAAATTATGGAATCAAATCTACAAATTGTCATTTTGGTCTTGCTAACAGTTCAGAATATTTCGTTAACTATTAACAGGTTTTGATGAAAAATTCCTATGAGGCTAAATCTGCCATTTTTGGGACCTTTTTGGCATTGAGCAATTCTTACGGGACCAAAAGTGTAATTTTCTCCGTTGATATTCACCACAAACATACACGAAAGAGTATTATCGGCACTCAAATCCTTAAAAAAATAGAGTAGAAGTACTATTATATTATCTTCTCTCTAAACATACTCCTAATGCTCAAATAAATAAATTATAAAGGATGTTATATATGTGTTAAGTGGGATGATAAATTTATAATTAAGATATACTTTTAAAGTTGATGATTGATGTGATATTTTTTTAAGGTAGTAAAACTTAATATGAGACGGACGAAAATAGAAATTGTGAAATTTAACTTGAGTCGAAGAGACAGAGGGAGTATATGATTAGATGAGATGATTATCAGTTGAATGAACGTTAATGCAGAATACAACTTCCTGGGCCATTCAAACATGCCTCCGTAAATGAAACATATGTATGATTTATATGTTCTAATACCCATGAGAGGTAGTTTCAATGTCTCATTATTTATATATATATATAGACACTACGAATATGTAAAATATGTTACTCTGTCACATTTTCTCACATTGAGAAAATTTTAACTAATATTTGGAAAATAATGCAATATAATTGCATTCGTACATGTAAATTAATACAACTCACATCTTATAATAGAAGCACTACAAATCACAAAAAATGGCGAATTAAACTGTATTATAATCTTACCTTAAAAGTATACAATTTTGAAATAATACTTTGAGCAACATGAAACAAACGTAGTGTAATTTGTGTTGTCTGTCTACATGAAATTGCACAACTCTTCAAAATTTACAAATGTTTTAAAGTATGTGATGCCATTTTTTTGAGTACTATTTACTAACTAACTAATTATCACACACTTGATTCATGATTACTATGAAAATAATTATACTTTTTAAATGTATTATTACAGGAAGATTTTTTTTATTTATGATGTACGTATAATGCTTTTTCTCTAAATTAAATTTGAATGATGTTCTTGATTCATGCATCTAGACATCGCAATTTTATATCAGTGAATTTTCGTAAGAACTAGCATGGAAATTATTCCACGGTGTAATAAGATTAGTTCGAAGGGTTACTCTACAATAAAAGAAATGATTATTCCTCCGTACTTTAAGCACGGAGAGGTGAATCGTTTAATATTTAATCAAGTCACACTAACACGCCCTCTTACATGCAGGTGGAGAATTTTTGCCTCACATAAGGTTCGAACCCTGAACCTTTGCTAGATCTTGTCTCTGATACTGTGTTAAATGATCACCTCTTTTAAAAGCTTAAGCTAATATAGAGGAGAATCGTTTAATATTTAATCAAATCACTCTAACAAAAGATAATATATATTATTGTTATTAATGAACTCTCTCGAGTAGAATAACCTATGTATTTTAAAAAGTAACCTTAGATATTTTAAAGAGTAGTTATTTTTTTTTGATAGGGTGCACTATATATCCTATTGTACACTATCAAATCTCATAATTTTTTTTGCATCTAATTATTACTTATGTATGAACTATTTGGGAAATAATGACAAAATAGTAGTAGTAAATAATGAGTTATCCACCACATTAACATTTTGGAACATGATGTTAATTATCATGTTAGGCACTCTTGTAAGCTTATTTGAATATAGAGACAAGAACGTCGTGGTTGCAATCAACCAATTAAAAATTCAGAAATGAGTGAAAGACATTTCAAGAATTTAATTCAAATCCAAGCAACCTATGCATCATCATCTAAAATGATTGAACATTAATTGGGCAAAAACCTAGTATGCCCCAAATTAAGGTACTCGATTTCAACTATGATTATATCTTTATTATTTATTTATTTGTTTTTTTTAAAGGACTATGATTACATATGAGCTATAAACAATCAATTTCGTCCCTCTTTTTGTTTAATCAATTAAGAAATTGTATTTTTATAAAATCGATTTCACGTGGAATCTAATATTTAGAATGTTTCTTTTCCATATATAGGACTCCCTCCGTCCCGAAACAAAATATGTTTACTTTTTACACGTAAATTAAGGAGTATAATATTTTAATGTATAGTGAAGTGAGAAATAATATTTTAATGTGTAGTGGGTAGTTGTATTAGTATAGTATGTGGGGCCATGTGGATATAATAATGGTTTTATGTGGGTCACATCAACCAAAAAAGGAAATGTATACTTTGTTTTGGGACGGAACAAAATGAAAAAATGTATACTTAATTGTGGGACGGAGGAATAATTGCTATAGCTATTATTCCTTTAAATAATAAATTACGACCTTTAAAAATTTTAGATATAACCCAAAAAAAAAAATGAAATTATCACTCTTCTTATTAATTCTACAATATAGTCATTTGGCCTAGACATTGCTATAGCTATTATTCCCTTAAATAATAAATTACGACCTTTAAAAATTTTAGATATAACCCAAAAAAAAAAAAGAAATTATCACTCTTCTTATTAATTCTACAATATAGTCATTTGTTCTAGACAAATTCTCATGTCCACGGTACGAATTTAAATGCAATCGCATTCAAAATTCATATACTTCATCTATCCTACCCAAATAGCATCATTTTAGACACACTAGTTCACAAGTACCATCCAAGCCTCCTTATCACTCCTCTCCTATTCGTTCCCAAAGGGAATCGAACCTAGTCACTCACCTCAGTGAGCCCAGTAACTAAATGGACTAGACCACTTGGTTAACAAAATATAAGTAATTACTAATAAATAAAAAATTATACATTTAATTTGTTAGCGAATTTTTAACTGAAGTGAATATCCTTGTAATATTGGTACTTTTGTACCTAATTATTTTAGATATACAATTTTTTGTCTGACCAAAAAATAAAAAATAGAAAAAGAAATACTAAATAGAGTTGAATAAAAATTAATATACATATAATACACGCGTGCATTTGGGTGTACAAGATATTAAATAAAAGAGAAAATTAAATAAAATTGTTGAAAATGATAAATATAGTATAAAAGAATAATAATATTATTGTGATTGATTAATAAAGTATAAAAAATAAGTTAGATGTATAATGTATTTTTATTATTAATGAAGCATGAAAAATACTTAGAACGACTCAAATTTGAGTGTACATAAATATCAGGGGCAGAAAAAATATAATTTTATACAAAATATATTTGTCATGAGTGGGGGGATTGGATTCCCTAAATATTCATAATTCATGTATAACAGAAAAAAAAAATATATACTCCACAAATAATTATTAAATTCTTAAACATGTGACGTTATAAATTATTATAATACGTGTCTTGTATGTCAAATATAAAACTATGTAAATACGTAGCCGACATTAGAAAATGTATAAAATCCAAATTTTAAAATGTATAAAATCCAAATTTTATTGGGAATTTATATAGTCAAAACTGTTTATTCACTATTTAACAATTAATATTAGCTTTCGGCATTTCTATTTTATGGTATCCACATCGGATTACCACTGAATTACTTGATACCTTCTCTGCAACCTGATTAAATAATCATAAGGTCATTGGAATAAATTTTATAAACTCTAAAACATTTTAGAACACATAGGATACTATATATAAAACTCAAATTTCAACAAGGATCGGTGAAGAACCAATGATATCCCATGTCAATACAAACAAACCAATTATGCCTAGAGTTGACAATGGTTTGAGTACCGTTTGTTTTGGGATATTTATACCGTATTTGATTAAAGTTTTACTATCCGCCCCATCTTGTAACGATTTAATATAGTATTTCTTATACCTTATCCGTCCCGAACCAAATTATACTCATAGGGTATTCGAATTTGTGAAATATATTTTTTTCAAAATGAGTGAGGCTTGCGTGCGCCCGAGTGCACACCGTGCACCTTTAGAATTTAGTATTATAGGTAAGGGCACATTATTTTGTTTTAAAGAGTATATATTTTAATTAATAAGGATACACCATTTTGTTCTAAAGAGTATACATTTTTCATTAATATTTTTTTATTTTTTCAGAAAATAAAGGGTATACATCTTTATACTAAAGAGTACTCCCTCCGTCCGATTTCAGATGACACACTTTCCATTTTTTGTTCTCCCACAAAAGTTTGCACCTTGCTAAAAAAGCAAAAAGTCAAACACAATCATTATTCCTCATACACTTTATTTACAAAAAAATCACTCCTACCTAGCACACCTAACATACTTTATCATTTTCTTATTATAAAAAATATCATAATACCCGTAAAAGTTATTATTTTCTTAATCTCCGTGCCGGGAAGAGGGGTGCAAACTTTCTTGAGACGGAGGGAGTATACAATTTAATATAAAATTCTAAAGGCGTACGGCGTGTGCCCTGTGCACCCGGGTGCACACAAGTTTTTGTCTTTCAAACAAATTGATATTGTTTTTTATGCCTTAAAATTTGGCAGTATTTATATATATATAAAATATAATTATATAAATTTCTTCTTACCTAGTGAAGATTTGGCAGTATTTTTTGAAGAGAGTATTTTTTTTAATATCATGATCATATGTTCAAATTCTTACAAGAACAACGCAATTTATAATTTATGTTTGTATTAAATGGGACGGGTACCCGATACCCTTATCCAATTAGCTATATGAACATACATAGATAAATAGACATTTAAAATTGACATTCTAATAATCAAGTTATACTCCTAATTATAACAGATTTTCCGTACAATAATGAAATAAATAACTAATCTTGATCATACTTCAAGCGATTAAATTAATATAGAATCGGAAATTAAAAATAGCAACACAATCGTGTAAAACTCATAAAATCAATAATGGAATAAATATTCTGGAAAACCATGAAAAATGATGTCTCAAAATCCCTAAAACTATTCGAAATGAGTACTAACTCATCAATAAATCAAACATAATTAAAACTTTCAAAATCCCTAGAACTTAAAGAGTTAAATTATTTTTTGCCCTATAATTAAGTAAAACTTCGATTTTTGCCCTAAAAAAAGATAAATTGTTCAATTTTGCCCTATAACTAACGAATTGTTTCAATTTTTGCCCAATTTTTGCGAATTTTGCCGGAATCCGCCACGTCATACTTCAATTTGGGGGTTTCTGGTTGGTCTTACTTACGTGGCAATTGCCAATGAATTCGCCACCTCATATGCCACAATTTTTAATTTTTTTTATTTTCCACATCATATAATAAAAATAAATTAAATCAAAAATTAAAACTTAAAATGAAAATATTAAATACAAAAAAACATATTAACTGAATTAAAAAAACAAAAAAAAAAGAAAAAAAAGCAAAGGAAGCAAGCAGATCCCAAACTTAAAGAACACGATGAACTGAAGCTTGTCGTCGTGGATCTAGCCGGCGGCCGTGTGTGCTGGTCTGGCCGAACAGCGGACGAAGGAGGAGCAGCAGGCGGCGGCTGTCGACTGCGCTGGTCTGGCCGGAACCCTAGCGCCGCCGAGCACAGATTCCATGAGCAGCAAACGAAGGCCAGCGGTGGACAGCAGCGGCTAACGGACAGCGGCAGCGACCAGCTGCGGTGGCGGTCGCTCTTCCGGCTGACGAAGAGCTGACGGACAGCCCCGATTCCACACCTCCACCCTACCTGAAACCCTAATGTCGGCTGTTCAGAACCACCGACGGACGGCGGACACCAGACGAAGGGCAGCAACAGCGGACAACGGCCGAGGATGACTGACAACTGACGACTGACGACCGACCAGACCAAGCTCTGGGTATCGATCTTCGTTATCTTGTCGGAACGCCGGTCTTCGTCGTCGGAGAAAATGGAGGAGGGGGCTGAACTTCACGGTACACACGGCCGCCGCCTAGACCCACGATGACTAGATCCACGACGACAAGCATCAGTTCATCGTGTTCTTCAAGTTGGGGATCTGGTTGCTTCCGTTGCTTTTTTTTTAATTTATTTTTATTATATGATGTGGGAAAAAAATTAAAAAATTGTGGCATATGAGGTGGCGAATTCATTGGCTCACATTAAGTCAAAATTGCCACGTAAGAAAGACCAGCCGAAAACCCCCAAATTGAAGTATGACGTGGCGGATTCCGGCGAAATTTGTAAAAATTGGGCAAAAATTGAAACAATTCGTTAGTTATAGTGTAAAAATTGAACCACTTATCTTTTTTAGGGTAAAAATTGAAGTTTTGCTTAGTTATAGTGTAAAAAATGAATTTAACTCGAACTTAAAGGAGTATTAACTCATAGTGTTACAAGCAACAAATATTAAAATGGAATGAAACTTACCCATGAATTTATAAATCAAATAAAAAAAAGAGAGGAAGGAAAACCCTATGTCCGATATAATTTTCCGTTCTCTTTTTCTGTCTTAATGATTTTACTCTATTCTCTTTTTCAAATAATAAATACTAAAATTTAATATAAAGATGATGTAATGGAAGGCGGATGAAAAGTAATTATAGACCGCAAAAGGCGGATAAAGGTTTAGGACCCTGGGTATGAAAAGGTTGTGATATATACAATAATTTCTCTTTAGTTGAGGAAATTATTATATTTTAAATTTAAAAAATTAAAGGTACTCTCTCCGTCCCAATAAAGTTGTAGTATTTTTTTTTGCACGGAGATTAAGGGGTATAATATTTTAATGAATTATGGATTGAGAATATTATATTTTAATGTGTAGTGGGTATGTGTATTAGTAGTGTGTGTGGCCCCAAGCGAATATATTACTCCCTTCGTCCCATTGAAGTTCACACACTTTCTTTTTTGGTTTGTCCCACTAAAGTTAACATATTTCATTTTTAATTAGGGGTGTCAATTTTACCCGCGAGTTCGGGTACCCGGCGGGTGATACCCGATCGGGTAAGGGTAGGGTAGAGTATAATCGGGTATCAGGTAGGGTACTACCCGTATCCGTTTAAAATGTTAAGGGTAGGGGTAGGGTATGATTTTTATAAAATATTCGTCTACCCTACCTGATTACTCTACCCGTTTACCCGTATACTTATATATATATATAAATATATATATATATATATATATATATATATATATATAAATATATTTCTTTATATTTATCGATATTTCTTTATTTCTTTATACTTATTATAATAAAATATGTCCTTTAACATTTATATATTTATTTTTTTTAGTATGAATTTGTTGCCAATTAAATTTGAGATTATGGAACTATGAAAATCTTTGTTACATTTGAAGTTATCAAATCTGTGTAAACTTGAAGCCATGCAACAGTTGAAGTTGATTTTATAAACATTGCCTGATTAGTTTGATGAGTTTTTATTGTGCTACTTGGGTTTTTTAATGCTATTAGTATAACTTGAAGCCTTATTTTGTAGTTTAATTCATGATTCTTGTGTGGTTGAGAGTGATGATTTATTTATATGTTGGGCATTTGTATTTATTTGAGGCGAATAAGATAAAGAAAAGTAACAGTATCATAGGGATAAATGAGAATAGTGAAGACAACTAGGGTGACCATTTTAAAATAGGTGGATATCCGTTTACACTCGGATTATTCATTATCCAATGGATGATACCCGTACCCTACCCGATGATACATTTGAGGATAATAGGGTAGGGTATAGGTGAAGAAAATAGATATAGGGTAGGGTATGGATTTGGCGTACCCGTACCATACCCTACCCGTTTACACCCCTATTTTTAATACATGAGACCCATATCAAAACAATTAATTTATTCTCATGGAGCCTACATATCACATTTAATACAACTACCCACTACACATTAAATATTATTTCTCTCACTTCACTTTACTTCATTTTATATTAAATTATTATACTCCTTAATCTCCGTGTCAAAAAAATGTACTAACTTCTCTAGGATGGAGGGAGTAGTATTTTTGTGTGGGTTACATATGCTCTTGTGAGACAAAAAGAGTAATTTTTATATTGAAGAATACTTATTTTACGTAATAAAGATATTATTTTTGGTTAGGTGGAATTTTCATATATATATTAATAAGACATCAGTAAAAATGACACTTTTAATATTTTATTTAAAAAAAAACACCTACTTTAATATATTTTTTTATTTTTGGGTAAAATGCAATATTTTTCTAAAATTAGACATAATTAATTAATTCTAATTTCCGACTGCGTCTACAATTACAACTGCAACTCTATATACAATTTTAGTGCAACACTTCATGCTATTATGCTCACAATAACGTCTGCAACTACACCTATGATTTCATATATAATTTTTTAATACGATGTCTCTTGCTATTTTGCCTGTAACTACACATTTCATACAAAAATATTTTCATACAATTCTACACGAAATATGTGTGAGCCCGTACAAATACTTTATTTACTAATATATGTGCAACGTTGTACACGATTATATATTTAATTATATAATGAAGAGGTGGAAAAATATAAAACATTGTATTTATCCAAAATTATTAAGTTGAATGACATTTTATAAAATCAACAATTACTTGGAATTTTTCATGATATCTACATTCTGATCTACACCCAGGTGTGCATAGACTTATTTCTACTGTGTGTGATATGATGATGTTAATTTATTATTTATTGTAAATATAAATTTGTGGTTCCGTATACGAGCAATATTTCACAACAAATTAACATTAAATTGAGACGCTACCAACCAACTACAACTTCTTCCACATGACTTCAAATCATAGCACTATGCCAGTAATTAAATACACATACCGATTTTTTTGTTTGTAGCTGTACCAAGAAATAAAATAAAGAAGTAGAAGACCAAATTTGATCCGAGAGTCAATACAAAAATAAATAAATAAATAAATATATAAATAAACAGAATAAAACAACAATTAGCATTGGTATATGATTAAGTGTAATGATTAAATTAAGACAAGATATTAAATTAAGGTTACGGAGGGAGAGGTGTGAACATATGAGAAGAAATTAAGGAGATGGTGTGACGAAATAATTAGTCAGAGTCAGGGGAATGTCTCGCGACACTACACGACGTCGCTTTCGGTCTCTGACTCTTAGGTCTTAGTGGGACCCAAACCCGCACGCGCAGAAGACGCGTAGAGCCACTCGTTGACCTTTTTAATAATAAATAAATACGACGGCGAGGGTCAAAATTGGAATGATGGCAACAAAACATTTACCACAAATACCTCCCACTTGCTCGCGTTTTTTATCCCTTGGATTGGACAAATTGGAAATTAGATTAATTTATTTTGTTTTGTTGATATATATTTTATTTTAAAAAATAATATGGGTTGCAATTAAATTTGTTTCACGTGTTGATTCATTATCAAAATACGAATTATTATATAAATGTTTGTAGTGAATTACTATAAAATCTTATAAGCATATTTTAATGTATCAATTATATTTTTTTAAAAATATATACTTTAATTATAATAAACATACTTTACAAATATAATCATCATATTTTAACACGTATCAACATAAACACATCTTATACTCCCTCCGTCAGTTTTAAAGGATCTTCTTTACTTTTTACACATAGATTAAGAAGTATTATTATTATTCAATTTAAAATGAATAGTTGTATTGATGAGTGGGTGAGCCTCACATTTTAATTGTATCAATAGTTATAGTTGACTTCAGGCGTATAGAAAAAGAAGATAAGACTTTTCAGAAAAAAAAAAAAAACTACTTAAAGTAGACTGGAGGACTATTAATTTTTTATGATAATGGCAATTATTATTAATATTTAGATTATGGCTGTTAATTCAAATAAATTATTGGAACGTAAAACAAATTATTTTTAGATTATGCCTTTTGAATGAAAATAAATTTTATATTATACTAATTCTAGGATAAAAGTTTAAATTTTCTTTCCTAGCACCTATAATTAATAAACTTTAAAAAAGTCATACCAAATATCAATAAGCTAAAAAAATCATACCAAAATATCATTGAACCTAGGTGCCCTTTGCTTTAGCTTGAAAGGAATCAATTTGTCCTCTAACTTAGTATAATAGTTGTTTTTTTTTTCAAAAATTTTATCTCTTAATTTTTTAAATGTTATTTTAAAACATTTTAGGGTTTTGTTGTTGAATTGCAAGTCACAAATTTACTAAAAAAAAATTGATACTGTAATGAAATAATGAATAAAAATAATAAAAATAGATACTATATGAAAATAGATGGATTACTTCATTCATCCTAATTCAATGTTTATATGGTATTGTTAAACTGAGTACATATCACCTCAATACTTATATAGTTCTCCTTTCATCTCGAGGTTTTTTTAGTGAAACCCACACAAAACAATTATTAATATATTTCTTTATGGGCTCACATACAATATTAATACAACTACTCACCACATATTAAAATATTATTTCTCTTATAAAAAACAAACATAAAAGTTGGCTCGGAATGGTAGTTAGTGTGAGTCACTTAATATCTTAAAACTTTATAATACAACTTCATTATCAATTCGAGTTAAAATTAAAAGAAAGGAAAAAGAAAGGAAGAGGCACAAATAAAATCTGTACATAAAGGTAAAATATCTGAAGATTTAAAGTGGATTTACAATACCTACCCAAATAAATAATGCACTTTTAATTCGAGTAAAAAATTTAATCGGGCGTATCTCTTCAGATGGGAAGTAATAGATAAAGAATTAGTCATGTGTAAGTAAATATAAAAGAGCAAAAACTTATATCATCTTATATAAATGATTATTTTTTGTACATACTAATCATGATTAATGTTTGTATGAATGAATTATTTAATTTTGAGCAAGGGTTCTTTAGTTATGCAATAATTAAAGTGAGCAACTATATTAATATTCACCCAACCTCACCAAGGAAGTGTGTGAAGTGTAATATATATAGATGGATAAAATGATGTGGTAAATTGGGTACTGAATTAATGTTGTACTTATGATTTGTGTGACAAAATTGAAAGCCATGTCCATTCTGTGTTTCCACACGCACACGTTGATTGTCATACCACACACCCCTTTAGGGGTTTTGGCTTTTGTGAGAATTGAATCTGGTGGTATTAGTCACTGATATTGACTCCACCACTATCATATCATCATAAAACCTATTTCTTTTTTTTAAATCAAATTCTAAGGATTACTAAACGACAACAAACATTTGGGTATATGAGTTGATATCTTGAACACATGAATGTATTTTCATTCAAACGTATAATATTCTGCTTTAAAATATTTATATTTTTAATTAATAAAGATTATTATTATTATTAAAAAGGTCAATTTGAATATGAAAGATATTAATGTTTCACTTCTTTTTTTTTTATTCTTTTGGAAAAAATCAAGAGTATAAAATTACTTAATTAGTTATCACTTCACTAAAAATGATTCATTAAAAAAATTACTCCCTTCGTCCTAATTTCAATTTTACATTTTTCATTAAGGGCCATATCAAATTCAAGTTCGCACTTCCAGAAAAGAAAGTGGCACTTTACATATATCCACACAATACACTTTAATTTATCATTTAACACAAATAATATACTTTACAAATTTTTTTAATTTTCCAAAATACCACGCTTCCCCCAAAAGTAATAAAAAAGTGACGTTCATATATTAATATTCATATAAATAGTAAACATGAACTTGAAATTGAAACAAATGTAATATTACTTTTTATTTATATTATGAATGGTTTATGAATTAGTCTATTATCACTCCCATCAATCAAGGATTATTTTTAAAAAAAAAATATTATCACTAATTTTTATCCATCTCAAAATGAGTTTCACAAGATAACCGGAAACAAATGTTTATCAGAATCCCACCTCGAATTCAATGACTATTCATAGCTATTACCCTGACACCAAAGAAGAGTTCGACCCAATGCTTTAGTTCTGTCATAGTTTATCCTTATTTGACATTAGAAATATATTAATTTTTATTTAATAACCGAATACTTTTGTTTGTAAATACTGCATGTTTGAATCCATCCATAAATCGAATTTCTTCCCTAACCACCTAAAACATACCCTATTTTTAGTATGTCTCATTATACGCCCTCCGTCTAACCAAAATGTCCTCATTTTACTATATTGGGTGTCTCATTCAAAGATCATCATTTTCTCCTTTTAGTAAAAGGGCCCCACATATGGCTCATCACTCACTATTAATACAACTACCCACTATACATAAAATAATAATACTCCTTAACTCACGTGCAAAAAGTAAATGAGGACCTTTGCACGGGACGGAGGGAGAATAAAGTATCCATTTATTTTTAGTATTTTTTTTGAGAACTTATTTCTAGGTAAAGATTGAACACGTACACATCTCATAACAAAACTTAAAAATTACTCAAAATAACACAATATACCGTTATTTTAATTTAAAATTAAGGGCATAAAAGGTAAACTCAGAGTTAAAATTTGGCTAGTCCCGTTACTAATTCGAATTTTAAAATTAGTAGCAAAAGGTTATTTTTGCCTTGTCTTGTATCTTGTTTAATTAATTAATTTTGGTCAAATTTTTGCAAAAATTTTCAATTTACATAAAAAAATATCACATGCGTTGTAGGTGACACTTCAAATAAGACACAATTTAATCAATTAAATTAGTTATGGGACTGAATTGACAAATTAAGATTTTGAAACAAAAATAAAAGGGTTTTTAGTTAAGAAATCAAAAACATTTTTATTACTAGTTTTATTTTTATTTATTTGTTTATTTATTTTCATAAGGTTAGATATTCTGTATACCTAGTTGCACGATCAATTTCGTACATTAAATATGAATGAGTCAATAAATAGTATGTACAAAATGTTCTTAATTATTACTAAACGATACATTCACTTTAGAAAATTACTCATAACTACAAAATTTTATTTTGTTTTACCCATAATACCTATATCCATATGAACATCAGTGTGCATCGTTAAGAGAGAATAAAAAAAGCCCGATTAAATAATTGTATTAATGTACATCGATGTGATCCTTGTGAGAGAAATAAATTCATGAGAGAGAAACAAAGAATAAACTATTAAAATCGTCATTTAAGAGTACACATTGATGTACACCAATGTGCAATCTGACCAAAAAAAAGAACACTGCCATTAAATTTCGATGTATACCAGTGTGCAATCTGACCAGATGAATGTACACGCATTAAATTCCCCCAAAATAAGAAACACATTAAACTTTCACTTTATTGTACATTAGTGTGCAATTCGGAGACATTAAATTCTCCCAAAATAAGAAACTCATTAAACTTTCACTTTACTGTACATTAGAGTGCAATTCGGAGAGAGAAATGTAGAAAATATTAAATCACGATTGAAGAGTGAATGCTTATGTATATCAGTGTGCAATCTGGCCAGAGGAAATAAAAATTCCCCTAAAATAAGAAACTCATTAAACTTTTACTTTAATATACATTACCGTGCAATTCAGAGTGAGAAATAGAAGATAAGGTAGTTCCTGAAATTTCTCCTTAATGCACGATTGATGAGTACAATGAGTAATACTGGAAAATAAATTAGGTCTTCTGTATTTATCAATAATTATATTTAATCAATGTATTTATTAATAATTAACCTATACAAACGCGTACATAAGAGTAATAATCTCAATATGAATTAATAACTTATAAATTTTTTTGAAAAGATAATACTACCTCCTATCCTCTTTAATGTTTATCTTCTTCTTTTTTTTTTATCTTGAATTTTTTACATAAAAATTCACTTTCCTAAAAAGATAAAAAGTTAAAATAACTACTCTCTTCATACACTTGAGTAAAAAATTATCAACCATACTTAACACATTTATCATACATTATCATTTATTTATTACTAAAAAATTTTATAAAACTTTAATTTTTTAAATTATTTTCTTAATCCAAATGCAAAAATATAGGTGAAAATTATAATAAGTGGGATGTAATATAATAAATCCTATTATGAAATTTGTTAATTATTTAATTTGCCCACATTTGTTATTGTACATTGATTTAATTATTGATAAATTAGATAAATTAAATAGCTTTACAACCAATTCTTCCTTTTTATAGCATTTTTTAAAATATGTTATTACTTTTTATTTAGATTATAATTTACATGAAATTCTTAACTGCACTATTATCACTTTTCATCATTGAGTATTAGTTTTTTTAAAAAAATATTATCACTTCTTATCCATCTCACGGATGGTTCCGTGAGACCGTCTCCTTCTCCAAAAACATTACTTATACTTTTCCGATATATTGAGTGTTTTTTTTTACTCTTAGTACATATGAGTGTTATTTTGAAATGATAAGTGACAATGAGTTATAATAATGTGTTATAAAACATATACTTATTATTTAATTACCATTGTACAAGAAACTTATTAACTCACACATAAGAATAACTCCGAATATCTAAGAGTGAAATAGTTTTTTATTTATATTTTGATAGAACCTTTGAGTATAATCGTATTTAATTAATAAAATATAAATATTGTTGGTAGCTGTGGATTGGGTGGGCGACGAAAGTCTCACGTTGATTAGAAATGGGGATGACTATGAATTTATAAGTATGGACTATACTTTCTTTAGTACAAAGCTTTTTGGGAAAAGCCGGAGAATAAAATCATGTGGACCTGTGGTGATTCAAAGCGGACAATATCATGCTAGCTATTAGAACGAGTAGTCTACTAAACCCTTTGTAGGTTTCGACTCTCCATGCGCTTATAAACTCTAAAATAGTATTAGAACTAAACTTCAAATTTAGTCCAAAGCAAACAATATCATACTAATTGAATCGAGTCATCCAATTAGCCCTTTATAAACTCCACTCTCCCCGGATCTATTAAACCTACCGTAGTCATTTGGTATAATATTGTTCTGGTATATGGACGTATGGCGTGTAAACTCTTGTCTTATAACGTTAATGGTATATTGACTCGACAGTATATAAGAAGTCTATTTGGCATGATTAGCTATTCCACCCTCTTATTAAAACTTAATAATAAAAATATTATTATCCCTCTGACCTACTAAATGTGTACATCTTCATGAGAGAAAATGACTTTGAGTAGTAATCATATATTTTATAAAAATATAACATTTTTATGTCTTGCAAATTGCTCAAAAAATTATTCACACAATGATATAGTGAAATTGGTATTATGTTCCTTAATAGAACATTATTCCTTATTAAAAAAAATGGTAATACTGCTTATTCATTTTACAAATTTACTTCGTAAAACAGTCTCGTAAACTTATTTCATAGATAGAATTATATACATGATTATCTTCACCCAACTCCATAAAACTCTTCAAAATGTTTTCGGTTATTTGTCAAACAATATCCTTAATTGACTCAAAATTTAATTTTAAAACATTTATTCAAAAATCTAAAAAATACTTTAAATTTAAAAGGGCGGATATTTGCACCCCCGAAATTATTATTTGAACTCCAATTATTTATAAAATTAAAATATGATAATGTATGAAGACATAAATATCTTTTTATAGATAATAAACTAAGATTAATTATAATTAAATTTCTAAATGCACCCAGATTTCTAAATACACCCCAAAGTTATAATCACTAAAACACAATCAACCATAAACCCTTCTGTATCAGAGATATCATGGAACAAACAAAAAAATTGAGAATGATGATCATCCAGAACAAGCAATAATAGTAAAAGAGGAGAATAATCATGATGAGAATATATTGTTTTTAATTTTAGTTTATAGAACAGTAGATTGTATCGTGATGAGTTGAATCAAATTATCATATACTACTGCAACAAGCAAATAGAGATTACGAAAGTTTAGGTTTGAATAGATTCACAAATAGAGATTACGAGAGTTTATGTTTGAATAGATTCAAGTCGACTAATGCCAATATGTTGTTCTATTACAGAACTCGAACAATATATTATGTTCGACGAATCAAATGTCAACATGCTATTCGACTACAGAACTCGAACAGTTTATTCTGTTCGACTGCTTTGATCGAACAGTTGGGTAATGGTTGTAATATGTTCGGTTCCTATAACTGAACAAATTTTAGTGTGTTCGGTTGTACTTACAGAACATTTGTGTAGAATAAATTCATGTGTAATCCCCAAATCAAATGGATTGTGTTTCATTAAGGTTCTTCCATATTTTCGAATAATTTAAATTTTAAATATATTAATAAGATTTAAAATAAAAATACTTAAATTTACAATAATAAATTATTTATTATATTTCACATATTTATTATACTATAATTGATGTGGATATCAAATTAAAAATTATGAAAAGGTGATTAATATGATGTAATTTTTACTAATAATAGATTTGTAACAAGAGACTGAAACAAAAAATAAAAAAATGCATGTTGTTTGTTAGCTTAGATTGTTACCATCGGCGGCGGCAACGAGACTCGCACGAGCACGAAGGAGAGAACACATGAACTTCATATATGAAAGAAAGATAAAATGCCAACATCCTATTCGATTACAGAACTCGAACAGTTCTCGAACAGTTTATTTTGTTCGACTACAGAACTCGAACATTTTATTCTGTTCGACTGCTTTGATCGAACAGTTGAGTCATGGTTGTAATATGTTCGGTTCTTATAACCGAACAGATTTAAGTGTGTTCAGTTGTACTTACCGAACACTTTTTTTTCTTTTTCTTAAAAGGGTAAGATTGTCCATGCATGGGGTGCATTTAGTAACTTAAATATGTATTTTTTAATTTAAGTGGAGTACATATAGTAATTGATGTTCAAATAACCATTCAGATGTGCAAATAGCCGCCTCCAATATCAAATTATACTTCTTAATCAAATTAACACACATGCAATACTTTATATTTATTTATAACTCAAAAAATATTAAAACTTTCCTGAAAAAATCAATGAAACTTAGATGAATTTTTTTTAAATAAAGTAAAACAAAATTTTCAGGCATATCTATATAAATAATAATAATAATGATAATAATAATAATAGTAATAGTAGTAGGAGTAATAAAAATAACATTCCACGAGACCTGTGGCCCACCCCACCCGCCTGTCTTTCCAATCAACCTAATGCCCATTTACTCTTTGAATTTAACAGCTATGTGAGGTGATAAATTCTAGGTAATTATTTTTTTTTATCCATTGAATTTATTAATGTTTAAAATTAATTCACTAAAAAAACTATTTTTTACCAACGGAATATTCTGTTGGTAAAAGTCTTAATTCCATTATTAAATTGACTTACAAACGGATTAGCAATGGAATCTGTTGGTAAAATTCCTTTGGTAAAGTGGTGATTGCTAAATTTTTAGTAACGAAAAATCAATTCCGTTGGTAATTTATATAATGATTACCTTGGTAATTCGTACCAATGAATTGAATTCTGTTGCTAAAATAGAGAATAAATCCATTGACATTCCGTTGCTAAAATAAAAATGTCATTTTTGTTGTTAATCCATTGGTAATTACCAACGGATTGAATTCCGTTGGTAAATTCAGTTGCTAAAAAATACTTATTTTGTAGTGATCTACGTTTTCTAGTTTTTTAAATTGTCTATTAACTTTATAAAATTTGACGTTTTAATTTATTTACGTGTTGAAATAGGTCATCCAATTAATAAAGTCACACACATATTTCACCCATTCTTTTACAAAATAGTCTAGTATCAAAAGCTTATGAGTTTTAAATTTTAGCATGAAACCCAAAGACGATAAGATTATCTTTTTCATCATCTCTGAAACCAATAAATATTCTTTCTTCCATCAAACAACACTCCTTCATCCACAACACCTTGTTCTCCACAATCAAATGTTAGATTTTTATTGTAGTGATCAGCATCTCTTGTCAACTCATTAGAACTAGGCAATTTGTTTTCTTAAACCAAATTTCAATTGCATATAAGTGTTGCTTCAGAAACAACCCTCCATTTTACTTGTAAAATTTGCTCTTGCAGCTAGACTCCGTGAATATTGTAATAGTTTCGTTGGACTCCCATGAAGCTAAGAAAAAATGATGAGAAATATGAGGCCGCCATGAATGCTGCCAATAATGGTTAACGCCATTATTATTATTCGACGATGATCAACATGATGAAATCATAATAACCAAAATTATTGTCGAAGATCTCGACTCTGACAAATGTAACTCCCAAGTTTATTGATGCAAGTTGTCAATTCAAGTGGGCAAACATTCAATGTTAAATTACCACATTCATTTAATATCTCTGCAATCCTTCTGCAATTAAAATAATATGTACGTTGTTTCCCGTGGGAAGAGAGGGGAGAATGAAGAGGAGAAAAAAATTAGGGACTTTATATATATATATATATATATATATATATATATATAGAGAGAGAGAGAGAGAATTATTTGGATAGGATTGATCCAAATGTAGGGGTGGACAAAAATACCGAAATATCAGTATACTGTGTTTACTGTATCGAAAAATAACGAAATTACCGAAAATTTCGGTACGGTATCGGTAAGTAATTTTAAAAAAATCGATATTTCGGTATATACCGAAATACCGATAATACATACGAAACTTAAAATTAAATTAATATTAATATAAATTAATTACTAATTATAATTTATATGTAATATATTACAAGTCAGTATACTATACTACGTATTATTAAGTTATAAATTTATAATTTACATACATAATTTTCTGGAATATAAATCATTTATGTACACACTGTATATACTAATTTTATAAATATATTAAAATGTAAATTATGTATATATGTATACTAATAATTACGTACACACTAATATAAATTACTTTATACTAAATAAATACTCTATAATTTATAATTCATGTATATAATACTACACTAAATTATTTATAGCATAGTGTTAATTATACTAACTCTTAATTTGTTAATGTATTTATTTAGAAATTAGTATAAATTAATGTCTTCGGTATGGATCGGTATATATCGTTATCTCGATATTAACCTACATTTCGGTATTCGGTAAAAAAAGGTATCAATTATAAATATACTGAAATTTCGGTATACCGAAAATTTCGGTACTGTAACGGTATATATTTTTCAATACCTAAGTTTCGGTACGGTATACGATATGTCTCGATATTTTTGATATATCGTACCGTCCACCCCTACCCAAATAGTAACATATAACACATGTACATAGTATTTGTCTTTAGCTATTATAATTTTCAATTAAAGTTATTCTTGGTTCTATTTTAATCCATTTATTCAATTTTGGTCCTGAACTAAAATTGAAAAAGAAATAAATTAAAATAATTAAAGGACCAAATGCATAATTTTGATATAATTAAAGGAACCCATAATAAATATTATATTTCTAGATGAATATCATTTCTCAAGATAAATATATTAAGAGATTAGTTATATTAAATATTGTATTTCTACTTTTGGAATTTAGTGGCAAGCAAAAGAGAAAAATAATGACAATCTTTCTGGATGAACGATTGATGAAGTATTTTAGTAGTTTTACTCCCTTAATAAGGGAAAGAGTTGAAATTTTCAAATATGTATATTATTGTGTGTAATCTTTGTAATTATCTCTTTGATTTGTTGTGATATCCGTACATTACGGGAGAATATGTAATCCTTACTTGTATATATATATGATTCACACAATCATCACATTCACGTGATGATAGCCAATTCCATCTCATATGGTATCAGCAGTCCATTGAAACCCTAACCCTACCTCATCTCTTCTTCTTCTTCGTTGTTCCCTTCCTTCCCCAATCTTCTCCTTTCACCAATCCCCATGGCAGCAGTCGCTCCTTCTCCCTCTTCCCAGACGACAGCCATGATTAATTTGGTGCAAATCAAACTTTCCAGCACCACTTATCTCATGTGGAAGCAGCAGTTCATGTCCATGGCCGCCTCCTTCGAAGTGCTTGATCTCCTTGATGGTTCATCCCCTCCCCCTTCGGAAACCATCACTTCCGACGCTGGTGAAGTCTCTCCCAACCCAGCGTTTGTTGCTTGGCGTCTACGAGACCAACGTGTTCTTGGCGTTTTATACGCCACGCTCGACCAGGAAGCCATGGCCGAGGTTCTTGATTGCAACTCGTTTCGAGCGACTTGGCAGACGTTGGAATCCGCCTTTGCACATGCCTCGAAGTCGCGCGCGAACCAGCTTCGTGAGGAGCTTCTCTCTCTCCGCCGTGTCGACAAATCCGTCGCTGAATATGGTCGGCAATTCAAGCTATTGTGTGATCAATTGTCTGCTATTCAGAGGCCTGTGGATGAGAGCGATAAAGGCCATTGGTTTCTCCGTGGACTCGGGCCTTCGTTCTCCAATTTCGCTGACACTAGGATGGCGATGCAGCCCATGCCGTCTTTCCGTGACCTGCTGCACCAGGCTGAGCATTTCGACGCCATGGCTCGCTCCATGGAGCGTCCGGCAAGCGTGGCGTCTCCTGCCGTGTTCGTCTCTTCTGACGATCAGGCCGCTGACCGTCGTGGAGGTGTGCAGCAGCGTGGCCGCGGTAATTCTTCCGGGCAGGCCTGTGGTCGCGGTGGCTTTCAGCGCGGGAGTCGCCGTCAGTTCACCCCACGGTGCCAGCTTTGTCGGGGGGCTCATTACGCCGATCAATGCCCCACCTTTCTTCAGTTGCAGCAGGCTGCTCGTACTTCATCGCCACAGACAGCTCGTGCTCCGCCGCAAGCCATGTCTAGCTCCAGGCCCGGCGATCTTGCTCGCGCCTTCCATGCAGCGTGCACTATACAAGCACCCGGTACTGATTCTGACTGGTATGTGGACTCGGGGGCGTCCGCGCATATGACTTCTCAGACTTCTCAGTTGGATCGCTTCGAGCCATATTCTGGTAATCACTCGGTCACTGTCGGTAATGGAGCTTGTTTAAATATCTCTCATGTTGGTTCCAGTCGCATTTCACCTGATATTGGGTTATCTGATGTTTTGGTTGTGCCGGGATTGACTAAGAATTTATTATCTATTAGCAAACTGACTTCAGATTGTGATGTTGATGTTGTGTTCTCTAACAAGTCTTTTGCTATTCAGAACCGGCTGACAAAGGCAGTTGTGGCCCGGGGCAGGTGTGATAAAGGGCTATATGTGTTGGAGAGTGGTGCGGCTGCACTTGTTACTGCACTTCGTAGTAATAAGAATTTACGTGCTAGTTTTGAACTATGGCATTTACGCCTAGGACATGTTTCACACAGTGCAATTTCATTGTTGAATAAGTTGGGACATCTGTCCGTCACTTCTATTTTACCAAACCTTACTGTTTGTTCTTCTTGCCAGTTGGCTAAAAGTAAGAAGTTACTGTTCAATTTAAATGAGAAGCGTGCTCCATCTGTTCTTGATTTGATTTACTGTGATTTGTGGGGGCCTGCACCTGTTGTTTCTTCTGCTGGTTATCGTTATTATGTTATTTTTGTTGATGATTACTCACGTTTCACGTGGCTTTATCCTTTGTGTTCAAAGTCTGAATTTTATGATGTGCTAGTTCGATTTCATGCATTTGTCTGCACACAGTTTTCTCGCTCCATTAAGGTTTTTCAATCTGATGGAGGGACTGAGTTTGTGAACAAACGGTGGCTGATTTTATGGCTCAGCATGGTGTTTTGCATCGCTTATCTTGTCCATACACACCTCAGCAAAATGGACGGGCAGAACGTAAACACAGACACATAACTGAAACTGGTCTTTCTATGCTGTTTCATGCTTCTGCACCCGCATCCTTGTGGTTTGATGCATTTTCAACTGCTGTATATGTTATAAACAGGCTGCCATCTACTGTTCTCAACAATGTGTCCCCTTATGAATTGTTGTTCTCCAGTGTCTCGGATTATGGTGTTCTTAAGCCTTTTGGTTGTCGGGTTTTTCCTTTCTTGCGTGACTACGCTGCTAATAAGCTTTCGCCACGCAGCCGGCCTTGTATCTTTTTGGGGTATAGCAGTACATATAAAGGGTTTCGTTGCTTCGATCCTGCTTCCGCCCGCATGTACATTACTCGACATGCTCAATTTGATGAGCGCTACTTCCCTTTCTCTGGTCATAATGCTCCATCAGCAAAGGACTTGCCCATTTCCAGTTTTTGGGATCCTGCGCCGGTTATCACTCCTGAGGCTTCATTGCCTTATTGTCTTGCTCCGGAATCAGATGATGGGCCTTCGCCGCCGGTAGATGAGCATCCACCGCCCGCTGAGATGCTTCCGCTTGATGCACAGCCGCCGCCGGTTGATGAACTGCCGGAAGTTGATCCTCCAGCTCCGGATCCTACTGATTCTCCAGTGCCGCCTCTGCATCCACCGCCGCAGGCTCGTGCAGTTCGTCGAGCTATGTCACGAGCGCCCACTCATTCTATGGTCACTCGTGCACAGGCGGGCATCTTTAAGCCAAAGTATCCTGTTGATTTGGCTTACACAGCTCTTCTTAGCTCTCTTACTAGTGTTTCTGAGCCACGTGGCTTTAAATATGCCGCCAAATACCCTCATTGGATGGATGCCATGCGTGAGGAGATTGATGCTCTTGTTCGTACTCAGACTTGGGATTTGGTTCCCCCACCCCCTAATGTGAACATAGTTGGCTCCAAATGGGTGTTTCGGACGAAGTTTCGTTCTGATGGTTCTATTGAGAGGTACAAGGCTCGTCTTGTCGCTCAGGGCTTCACTCAAATACCTGGTTCAGATTTTCATCATACTTTCAGTCCGGTGGTTAAGGCTACTGCTGTGCGTCTGATTTTGGCTCTTTCTGTGCATCATCAGTGGCCCCTTCATCAGTTGGATGTGAAGAATGCTTTTCTTAAAGGTTTTCTGGAGAAGCCGGTTTATATGACTCAGCCACCTGGTTTCGTTGACTCGCGCATTCCGAATCATGTGTGTCGTCTGAAGAAGGCGTTGTATGGTCTTCGTCAGGCTCCGCTGGCTTGGTTTCAGCGTTTTAGTTCCTACCTTTTGTCTCTGGGTTTTCGACAGTCTCACTGTGACTCATCTTTATTTTGTTTGCGCACGGGGTCGTCTCTTCTGTATCTCCTCGTGTATGTTGATGATATTATACTCACAGGAAATGATCCTGATCTCCTTCGGCGTTTTATTGCTCGCACGCATGAGGAGTTCGCCATTAAGGACCTTGGCAAGTTGAACTATTTCTTGGGACTCGAGGTATCCTACACTTCTGATGGCATTTTTCTCAGCCAAATGAAGTATGCCCATGACATTTTGGAGCGCGCTTCGATGCTTGACTGCAAGCCCATCTCGACTCCACTGGTGGCTAAAAGTTCTCTGCAGACACCCGGGACTTTGTTCGATGATCCGACTCTTTATCGTTCTTTAGTAGGTGCTCTGCAGTATCTCACCATTACTCGGCCTGATCTCTCCTACGCTGTTAACACGGTCAGTCAGTTTCTCCAATCTCCTACAGTTGATCACTTCGCTGCTGTGAAGCGTATCCTTCGCTATGTCAAGGGTACTGTTCATTTTGGTCTTAAGTATACTCATCATCCTGACAAGACAATTGTGGGATATTCGGATGCTGATTGGGCGCGGTGTTTGGAGACTCGTCGCTCTACTTATGGTTATTCGATTTTCTTTGGAGGCAACCTTGTTTCTTGGAGTGCTAAGAAGCAACCCACTGTTGCTCGTTCCAGTTGTGAATCGGAATACAGGGCTATGGCTAACGCAGGCTCTGAGATTATCTGGTTAGTCAATCTGCTACGGGAAATTCATCAGTCTCCTACGGCCCCAGCTACTCTCTTGTGTGATAATAAGAGTGTCATATTCCTAAGTCAGAATCCCGTGGCCCACAAACGTGCCAAGCATATTGACCTTGATTATCATTTTATTCGAGAGCTTGTTTCTTCGGGAAAGTTGTATACTGCATTTGTTCCGTCTCACTTGCAGCTCGCTGACATTTTCACTAAGGCATTGCCTCAGCCTGCCTTCGAGTTTCTCCGCACCAAGCTTTGCGTTAGTTCGCACCCCACGCAGCGCTTGACGGGGGTAATAAGGGAAAGAGTTGAAATTTTCAAATATGTATATTATTGTGTGTAATCTTTGTAATTATCTCTTTGATTTGTTGTGATCTCCGTACATTACGGGAGAATATGTAATCCTTACTTGTATATATATATGATTCACACAATCATCACATTCACGTGATGATAGCCAATTCCATCTCATATCCCTCCATCCAAGTATACATAGTCTAAATTGAGAAATTTCACATTTTAATGCTAAGTTGATAAGTTTTAATTGTAATTTTACTTTTTATCTTTAAGTTTTTATTTAAATTAATAATAAATTGTGTAATATTCTAAACTTTTATTTTATATATATTTAAAAAAATAAATGTATATTTTAAAATGGAACAAAAGAAAATAGAAAAATATAATTCATGCAAGATGGGAAGGAGTATTCTTTTTAGGCAAAAGCTCTTGTGTTCCCGGGATACGGAGGGATACTCCGTGTCCCCATGTGAACACAACTCTCCCCCTCCAATTCTATTTAAACCTATGTATTGCTAGGGGTTTAAATTGCAAACTAGCATGAAAATTGCAAAGGCACACATGAGCACATTGCACAAGAGCCTCATTCTTTTTTTTATTCTATTTATAATTAGATGAATCACATATTCGCATGTTTAATAGAAAAAATCTAAATCAAATTATATCCTCTCTATTGTATTTATATATACATTCATGCTCGTTTTATCTATTTTCTAAAAGAATTTATGTTTCGCTCGTAATTTATTTGGATATACGTACGAGGGGTCAACAAAGAAGTTTGTATTAAACTTGGTAAGAATGACTTGAAGTCAAGTAGTAATTATTTACATCACCGATATTATTATATGCTATAGTTATTTAACTAGATTTTTATAGAAAAATAAATAAATTTTACATAAGAGTTGGAATTAGTCACGATTTTATGATGAAAGAAAATTCTCTGTATTGTCAAGATAATTAGCGAATAGTGTTTTTCTTTTGTGAGAAACTGTGAGACGGGTTTTTTGTGAGACGGATTGACCAATTACTAAAGTATGCTTATTATATAGATAAAATATGATTATTTATAGTTAAAGTATGTCAATAATAAATCATATTATAGCACCCTAAAATCATATTTTAATTTATCATTTATCATATTTTAGAAAACATACTTTAACAACATTAAACATACTTTATGTATATAATAGACATACTTTAACACGTCTCACATATACAATATCTCACAAGAAAATTTGTCTTCTTTTGATCTCAAAATGAAAACTTGTGTACGCGAAACACGATTGCGAGATTAAGGCCTGTATACATAATCATTTAATTTATGTGAAAAAAATGCCACAATTAATTATGGAATGGGGGAGAGTCCAATCCATATTCAAATACATTAAAAATAGATAACCATACTTATGAGAAAAAAATTATAGATATATTAATTTAGTATAAAGGCAAAGACTTGTGTACAACCTTCAATTAGTACAACCCCCGGTACAACTTCCTTCCTTCATCTTCGGTGTGTATTTTCTTCTTCTTTTTTTTTAAATTGTTGTTGTATGTTACGTCTTTTTTTTTATATAATTTTACGGATATAATTGCAATTTTACTCTTGTGGTTTAGGGTATAATTTATCCCTAAAGTTTATGATATAATTCTAATTTTATCCTTGTAGTTTAGGGTATAATTATCCCCTACGGTTTAGGGTTTAGGGTATAATTGTAATTTTACCCTTGTGGTTTAGGGTATAATTATCCCCTAGAGTTTAAGGTATAATTGTAATTTTACCCTTGTGGTTTAGGGTATAATTTATACCTAGGATTTAGGGTTTAGGGTATAATTGTAATTTTACTCTTGTGATTTAGGGGATAATTATTCCCTAGGGTTTAGAGTTTAATTGTAATTTTGCCCTTGTGGTTTATGATATAATTATCCCCTAGTTTTTAGGGTTGAGGGTTAATTGTAGTTTTACCCTTGTGATTTAGGGTATAATTTATCCATAGGGTTTAGGGTATAATAGTCATTTAAATAAAATAAATTTAAAAGTAAAATAAAAAATAATATTAATAAAGGAGCATGAATTAATTAAGAAGGGTGGGAACCAAGGTTGTACCAAATCAATTGGTACAACTGGTTGTATCATATTCCCTCTTTAGCACTACCTCCGTTCCATTAAAAGGTATGCGCTACAAAGGAAGCGCATATTTTTTTTAATGGGAGGAGGGAGTATAAAAATCTATTGTGTGGGTAGAGATATTGTCACTCATATGAAGTAACAGTATGGTATGTGGTTGTATTTTATTTTTTATTATATATATGAATGTAATTGGGTAAGCAGAGAATTTGCTTTCAAGATGAGGTTTCCTTTCGATTGTCAAATCAGTTGGATAAAAGTCAACCACAAATTCTTGTGATGAATTTGATACCAGTATAAATACCAAGATCCCACCATTCACCTTTCATTTCATTTTTACAAAAATCAACACATTTTCCCACTCTTAACCAAACAACACTCTTCTCCCACAAGCATCTCTATTTCTCCCTCTCACTTTTTCATTTTTTTTTAAAATTATTATTATTTGGGAAAAGGAAATTCCATCCCAAATCAATTCTGTCAGTCAGTCCAGCCATGGCGGATGAGTTTCAGCTGGGGAGTGGCGGCTGGTGGGATTCTTCACGAAATAGATTCGACGGCGGCGCCACTTCGCATTCCACTTCCATTCCGACCACCTTGAATGCCATAGCCAGCTTTGGATGGCCGACGGAAATGGTGGAAATGAAGAACAGGTCTTCCATGGATTCCGCCACCGTCTCCACAGCGGCCTCCATGGTTTTGCAAGGCGGCGGGCATGATGAGCAGTCTGGCGGAGGCGGTGGCGGTGGCGCTGTTTTGGGTAATCATAACATGCAGATGATGGGATTGGGACTTTCTTCTCAAACCATGGATTGGAATCAAGCTCTGTTGTAAGTGTTTCTAGAATCTTCTAAGTTAGTTACGGATATTTTGATTTTATTTTATTTTTTTAATTTTTGGATTTTTGGTAGTAGAGGTGAGAAGTCCGAGAGCAGTTTCCGGTCGTTGCTACAAGACGAAGCCGGTTTTCCGGCGGAATCTAATTCGGCGGCGTCGAATCAGGAACAGTGGCGGCAGAAGCTGTATTCCGGCGGCGCGTCGTCGGAGAACCGAGGTTTTTCATTAGATCATCAACCACAGTTCAGCTCTCAAGCGAATTCGAATGACAGCACCATAACATCGCAGAACGCTTTCCAGGTGGATTCCGCCGCCGCATACGGCCTCTTACTGCCGGAAAATCAGCACGCCGCCTACCAAAACCGCCCAATTATGAACTATCCATATCCCTACGAGCCGGAATTACATAAATACCCTCAGTTCCTGAAAACATCTCCGCCAAAGCAGGCGGCGGCTGCCGCCGCCACCAATCATTTGCATTTCACTAACAACACTCCTTTCTGGAACGCTTCCGCGCCGCCCGCCGCCATGGCCCAAGCTCAATCGAGCTTCTTCCCGGCGTTACAGAAGCAGAATATCCCCGCGGCTCCGTTTTTCGACGAAAAACCTAAGGTAAAACGATGAATTAATTACCAATACTCCTCGGATCACCATTTCTAGGGTTTCATTATCATCAAGCATAATTTTGCTGCAGAACAATAAGGTAGAAGGCGGCGGCACGACGAAGAAGAGCAATTCGGAAGCGTCGAACAAACGAGCTCGAAACGAAACACCTCCGCCATTGCCAGCTTTCAAGGTAACAATTAAACATTTAACTCATCATCCATATATACAAACTCGTAAGATGATTGATTCAGCTGCTGTTGTTTAATGAGTTTAGATTAAGTAATGGAATGATTAAACTTTGTTGATGATTAGGTGAGGAAAGAGAAGATGGGAGACAGAATAACGGCACTTCAACAATTGGTCTCGCCTTTTGGAAAGGTAAAAAACTTCTTCTAAATCTTCATCACTTTCCACCACTTGATTATTCCAGTAATCTCTTTTTTTTTTTTTTCACAATTTGATATCACCATATTAGTACAATATTATATATAAGTAAATAAGTTGTTTAAATAATGTTTTTATATATTTAATTTACAGACTGATACAGCTTCTGTGCTTTCTGAAGCCATTGAATACATAAAATTCCTCCATGAACAAGTTGGTGTAAGTCTCTATCATAATCATCATACTAACAAAGAAATTAAGACATTATTATACATGAATGCTTAATTAATCTTTTATCTTTAATCATGTTTAATTTCAGGCCTTAAGTGCTCCCTACATGAAAAATGGAGCTCCCATACAGGTACATAAAATCTCAAATCACTCTTATTACTACTAATATAAATTTCTCATTTCTCATCTCCACTCTCAAAAAATAAAAACCTATAATGATGTCAGAAACCCGACAAATCCAAGGATCAAGATGGGAGTCGACAAGATCTAAGGAGTCGAGGTCTATGTTTGGTACCAGTTTCGAGCACTTTCCCAGTGACACACGAAACAGCAGTCGATTTCTGGACACCAACATTCGGAGGAACATTCAGATAACTAATCAAAATTGATCACAAACTGTCATCAAATTACATCACTAATCTATAACTGCAGATTCAAACATGATGATCAAAGAGAAGAGAAGGTTTGGGCAAGATTAGCTGACAACATTTGTATTAATTAGTGTTAATGGTGTAATAATTGAAATATGTATAATCAAGTATAGATAATTAGCTAGCTAGGTAGATGAGTATAACAATTTTGTTGTTGTATGAGTTAGTTAAGTACAATTGAATAATAAAAATCTTAGCACAAGCTGGAGGAGGATATAAAGGGAGTAGCTTTTTGTGTACATACACTTGCAGAGAGCTGGCAGTAGTTAACTTTAGTATAAAAATTTCTAAAGAGAAATGAAAGGGAATAATTGAATTCCAGAAGAGGGAGTTGGGAGATCATTTGATTGGAAATTTGGCTTTTTAATTGTTTATTTGTTTGGAATATATGTTAGTGGGAAGTTAGAACAGAAGGTGGGCCAATTTCTGCATTGCCACCCCTCTTTTTTTATTTTATTTTTACATATTCTTTCTTGTTCAAGAAAGGAGAGTTTTATGGACCTATAACACCACATTCTCTCTATTTTTTTTTGTTATATAGTTTACTTGATATATACTTTTTAGTATATATAATATAATCAGTGTTTATATTTTGGGAGTATTAGTATAAAAATAAAAATTTTATTTTGTAAATGAAGAATATGAATAAATAGTCGTGTCGATCGGGTCTTCATGCTTTTCATCTAATGGTCACATTGGAGAGCACTCACTATTTTAATTTATTTTTTCTGAATGCAAATTAATATTATGATATATTTATAGGGATGCTTTCTTGTAAGAAGTATATATATATATATATATATATATATATATATATATATATATATATATATATATATATATATAAAAGATGGATTGTGAGACGATTAGATTAATCGTTAAAGTATAGTTGTTATATAGGTAAAATATATATACTTATTGGTAGTTAAAGTGTATTTGTATTGAATCATAATACTTCCTCCGTCCAACGTATTTTTACCCACTTTCTATTTTGGGTGTCTCACGTATTTTTACTCATTTCATTTTTGGCAAAAATACATAATATTTTACTACATACTTTTTACAATCCCAATAACTTTAATTACTTTTTTACACTTTATTCATCATTCTCAATAACTTTATTCACTTTTCCTTTTTAAATTACTAATGTATCCCTACTTTCTCTTATATTATATATTAAAAAATAAAACGTCTTAATCTCCGTGCCCGTACAAACGGGTAAAAATACCTGGGACGGAGGGAGTATAATATTTTAAAAACATATTTTAATTCATTATTCATTGTATTTTTAAAATACATATTTTAACTATGAAATAATATATTTTATCTATATAACAATCATATATATATATATATATATATATATATTACACCTTGTCATACTTGTATTTTTTATGTGGAATTATCGGCAAATTAATTGACCCTATTTTAAGAACATTAATTGAATTAAGTTTTAAACGTATAATTTGGTTCATATTTTTTGTGCTATCCCATGTGGAAATAAATTGCATGACATTCTTGCACCTTATGATTGCTTTTTCATGTGGTGGGAATTAATGTTCAGTTTGGTAATCAATTATGGAATTGTAAAAGTTTAACAAGGTGCTTTAATTTTGAAAAATAAATAAATAAATATAATAAGTTTAATTTTTAAATATGCATACATATATTTACTGGAGTACATATATGTGTTCTCTATTTTCAATTTTTCTATGTTTAAGAAAATTGCATAAATAATTTAATTTTAAGTAGTGTACATGTACTTCAATTGTAAAAAATAGATGTCGAGCAATTATAAAGAAATAATGTGATTAATTTGAACAATAAACAAGTATTCAAAATTTCAAATTGAACAAATTATTTACTTCCCTGAAATATAAAGGTTATATAAAAACATCAAAATTTTTGTGTCATAAGTTAAAAAGACAATGTGTTGTGAGAAGGGTTGTAGATTATTAAAATATAAGTATTATATTGATGAACTATGTTTTGTGTAATTAAAGTATAATTAACTAAAGTATAATAAATTATGTATTTTTAAATCATATTTTAAAAACTTATACTTACTCATGCATATATACTTTATTTAGGTAATAATTATACATTATCTATCCCACATTATAAGTGAGTAATCCAAATTAAAAAAATGCATGTGTATAATGTTATGTGTATCTATAACAACAAAAATCACCCCATATTAATTAAGCATGATGATATTTAATGTAAATAAACGTTGTATTTCGTGTGGATCAGTGTACAAATTAAATTTGTGACACTTGTTTGTTGGCTAGTAGGATCAAAATTTATTATTCAATTAATGTATATATAGTCTTTAAACAAGGTACGTTAAATTTGATTCTGCTAATTATGATTATATTATCCATCCCAGTTTTGAAAAAATCTTTAAATAAATAAGATACTATACTAATCTTATTTCCTAGAATGTATAAATAATAAAAGAGAATGAAGTACTTATTATTGTTATAGCAAATAATAAACACTAGTAGTAGATGGTGTGACACCTAGATATAGCCCATCATTAAGTACCCTGGAATATTTGTTTAAATAAGTCATAAATTATAGCTTTGCTTAGAAGCACAAATCAGTACAAAAAGAAAGCATCTGAACATAGAATAATGTTTAATTCATGATTATATATATCCTCCAACATCATCATCACCATATATGCAACATATCTATATACACACATAGAAATTAGTGAAATTTATATTGATTATGCTTTTAATTAATTTGTTATTATATAAAGTTAAGGTGAAATTGTTTGTACTGCAAGATTTGTAGTGTGATGCTGTGTCAAGATTTCCAAAAGGGTAGTGATTAGTGTTGCTTGCCCAGTTGCCCCACAGATGCTTACCCTAATATATGCTCTTTTTGTTTACATTTATCCATAATAAGCATAAATTCTTGTTCTTCCTGTCTTCTTATAAATCTCTCTCTCATGGATTCTCTCTCTTTCTCTCTCACCATGTGTATCTTGTGGAAATTGGGTTTGTGTTTCCTCACTGGAGGTTAATGGTGTGATGACTTGACCAGATCAGATAATCTTAATTGGTCACAACAAGCACTAACAAGATATTTTATTAATTTATAGTTGAAAACTAGGATAATGGGCTTTTAATTAAACAAATTCAAATAGAAAAGTTTAAAAACTTTAATGCTTTGCTAATGTGGTTAATAAAAAAATGCAGTATTGAAGTATTAAGTAGTTGTGTGTGTGTATATATATATGAGCACCAATAATTGATTAATTTTTGTCATCTTTATCTTCTCTTATGATTTTTTAAGAACTTTGGCTGTGTTGTTAGTTAGTTCTTGAACTACAAAAAAAAAAAATGACATTGTAGATTCCTAACTCAAAAGTTTATTTTATTACCATAATCCCACACGGCTTGTATTGATTGATAAAATAAGCAAGAAAATAAATCATGAGTAGAAAAAGGAGGATATATCTCCTTTATAAGAAGGGACATCACCAAATTTATCATTTGAATTTCAAGACTTTAATAAAAAAAAGTATAATTAGGAATTAATTACAGTAATGGAGCTCCCTAATCAATCACAAAACTTAAACAAATTGTGCACTCAAGGAAAGTTTAAGGATAGGCAAACTTAATTTTGACAGTGGTATAACCACTTATTGAATAGAACGCAGGTGTGCAAATAGGGGAGGTACTACACTTGCATCTCACGAAATAAATACGTAGATATTGATGCTTCAATGGACAGATAATCGTAAGACAGAGAGTGTATGTATGTGAATGTAAGAAAATCATGCTGCTGCTGCTCCCTTCAGTTTCTTGGCGATGGTGGCGATGTGCTTCCCTTGGTGGAACGCCTGTCCCAATTCAAGCTCCGATGGAACTCTTGAACCGTCGCCAGCGTAGGTTCCTGCTCCGTAAGGACTCCCACCTTTCACCTTTTCGATTTCGAACATACCAGCTCCGAACGAGTATCCAATAGGCACGAAGATCATTCCGTGGTGAACAAGCTGAGTGATAGCAGTCAATCTGCAAAACATTGAAGATTTTTATGTTTTTAGAAAGAAAGCTTGATTTGGGCACAACAAATATGTTCTCAATGTGTGAAAGTCTCAATTCAGATCGAATTATGGTTAACGGGGGGTTTACACATGATCAACTTTTTATAAATGTTTGTCCTTAATTGCAAGCCTGATTATTAAGAGTCAGCGTTGTTCTCTGTTACGCATGTCCCCTGCAGTTATAGGGTTCAAAGTGATTTTCAGCACTCTTAACGACTATTTTCACAACTTGAATGTAGAAAAAGATGGATAAACTTTGAAATATGGATAATGTTTTGTATGTGTTAAGTAAAGCATTGTAAGTAGACGTACGCTGTGGTTTCCTGGCCACCGCCTTGAGATCCCGTGCTGTAGAAGATGCCAGCAGGCTTGCCAGCAAGTTGCTGTGTTCTCCATAGGCCTCCAGTAGAATCAAAAAATGCTTTGAATTGGGCAGCCATCATACCGAATCTTGTAGGGAAGCCAAATATGAAGCCATCTGCCTCGGCAAGTTCACTAGGTGTGATAATGGGTGCTTCACCCTTTGGAGGTGCACTCATTTTCGTGAGAACCTCCTCTGGTAGTGTTTCAGGGACCTTTTACACAATTACAGTAGAACAAAGTCATCTACTAAAGCAGAAAACTTAAATTACTTCTAAGCTAGAGGTAAAGAGAGGCTTAATATACGGAATGAGAGAGTACTTTTTAGTACAAACAAAGATAGGAATCCATTATTTTCAAGTTAAATAAGTAATCTTTCATTTCTCCGACAGCTCATGCTGCTAAGTGCATGGTTGATTTTCATAAACTATTGAGAGCACAGATACTCCAATGACCCACTTACAAAGCACAGTATTTAGATTCAGACACTCAACAAGGAGTCGACCCATTAAAGATTATCTACGTTGCATGCCATTCTAATTTTTTTAGTCCCTCACAAAGTAAAAAATAAATAAAGTCAAAATTTAGACTTAAGTTTTAGCTTTCTGGTTTTATACAACACATTAAGGTGCAGATAGTGAAGGAAAAGAATTCCCACCTGCCATAGTTTGGCCTCTACTCCTTCAACTGATACAGCTCCCTTCTTGATCTCTTCAGCTAGTTTCTCCACATGCCCATACATAGAATAGTAGCTGTACCAAATAAAAGCACGCCATCAAAATCATGCATTGATTAAAAAGAGAAGAATATTTTCTACGCTTCTGAGTAACTAACTACACAGAGAAAGAGGCCACCAAAAAGAGAGAGTAATTTTACAGTATCATTATGGGTGGATATATATATATATATATATATATATATATATATATATATATATATATATATATACATACATATATATATATACACACACATATCATCTTTCCAGAACTTCAATCCACATGGGAATAATCACTCATTTGGCTGAAAATTTGATTGCAAGTTAGGGCCATTTTCAAGGGTGCAGTAGGGGAGTAGAATAGCATAGTCCACCCCCCTCACTATCCCTTGAGTTCCACATCACACGAATTAAGAGTTCTATTTTCTTCGTATTATAAATGTTTCTGGTTGAGCAACAGTTAACATTGATATCATAACCACTAACGGGAAAAGTTCAAATTAAAAAACAACTATGAACGCTATTAGGTCAGCTTCTCAATACAGAGAAAATACTGCAGTGTGATATATATTGAATCAAAGGGTAAAATTTTGTCGATTTTTAAGACATAATACTGGAAATTTAAAGGAGAAATTCCACCCTCAACTAATTATTTACTGAACAGATCAATCAGATTCTTGAGATTTTAGATTTGCAAGTAACATTCAAGAATTTAGACTTTAGACTTGTCTTCTGCAAATAAATAGCAGGAGAAACTTCAGCTTTCAGCAAGTCATTTCGAGGAAAAATCAACAGAAGAAACAACACATACACAAATGATGCAAGGTCACTGAAGTAACTGAATACACTCAAAAGGATTAAATTAATCATACCTAATTCATAAACAGAAAACATAATTTATTTATATAATGATGACATAACTGACTAACCCAAGTGAATAGACATAAAGAAAAACATCCCCAAAAACAAATACTCCATAGAACTGGTAAGACAATACATATCTGATTATTCATCAATATAATTAACCTTAGCAAAATGCAAATCAGTTCTCCTAAATTATTAAATTTATAGAATAAGTGCACTGCTTTCATAAGATCATAGCAATCACATCAAAAACATCAGAAGTAGGTAGCTAATAAACAATTGAACAGACCCATCACTCCAAAACTAAAAGAAACGGCGTCAAAGAATCAAGAATCACACACGCCATTAAGCTTTAACTCATTAATGTATCTAAAATTGATTTCTGAGCAAAGAGAGGCAACCCAGTTCAAAAATTCGAAAACTGCAATTGAGAAAGAAAGGGAAAAACTGAACCACAAAAAAAGTCAAACATATAATCTTCACTATCATAGAGAGTATGAGAATGTTAGAAATTGATTACTTACACAATGTAAACTTTGGTGGCCATTGATAATGCAAATTCTTAAGATATTTCTGGCTCAAAATGGATCGGAAGGTGTTCGACAAAATGAGTATGGGGTTTTGTAATGGGGCTCTTAATTTATACTGAAAGAAACATCTAATTACTTATGCTTCCACTTAAGCCCTCTGATTGTCTCATGAGAAAATATTAATATAATTTTTTTATTATATTTAAATTAAAATTATCAAGATTGAAAAGAATCACATTAATAAGAAAACGATGTCGTAGTGGTAGTGAATTGACGTTGAAGAAGTGGATTTGAATGATGATGGGTTGTTGTCACGCTTATCATCATTTTAATCAAACTCATTATATATATATATATATATATATATATATATATATATATATATATATATATATATATATATATATATATATATATATATTGTTTATTTTATAAAATAAGGCATTAGGGTATGTCATGTGTGACATTTTGAGTGGAGTATTATTATTTTATATAACTTAGTGTGATTTCATTAGTAGTATGTGGTGAGATATTTGTGGTGTTCTTTTCATAAAATGAAAAAAATGAATATTTTTTATAGCAGAAGAACAAAATGACATAACTGATACATTATCAATGATTGAGATTTAGGATTTACTTCACTTGTATTTTATTTCAACCTTTGCAATTTAGTAAAAATGCCCACCACATTTAAAGTCTTTTGCTAAGTTCCTTTGGGCAGTCAAAACTTTTTTTAAAATTTTAAAAATTGTGATTAAATCCCAATTTAAATAAAGATTATAATTTTTAATACAATTAACTCAAAGATTACAAGCTAGGAAGCTAACCTAACAAAGGTCAGTCACTTAGGCAATCAGACAGCATTGACAATCTAATGAAACTGATACACCTAAAGACTTTAAAGGAGGTAGTCTTTTTACTAAACTAGTAATCAACTAGTAATCAATATATGTGTTATATATGTGTTGCACTGGATATTGTTGATGTTTAATTAATTTATTTATTTTTTAATTTCATTTTATTTTATTTTTTAATTATGCCCCTTCCGTCTATTCTAAAGGTCTCAATTTTACCATTTTGAGTGTTCACTTCAAATATATCAATTTTTTTCTTTCAGTAAAAAAGTCCCACGGCAAAGACTTGTGTACAACCTTCAATTGGTACAACCTCCTTCCTTCACCTTCAGTGTGTGTTTTCTTTTTTTTCTTTTTATTAAATTGTAGCTATAAGTTACTTTTTTTTAGGGATATAATCACAAATTTACCCTTGTGTTTTAGGGTATAATTTATCCTTAGGGTTTATAGTATAATTATAATTTTACTCTTTTAGTTTAGGGTATAATTATCCCCTAGGGTTTAGGGTATAATTGTTCTCTTTTGGTATTGAATTAGTTATACTTTAGATAAAGTTTAAAATTAAATTAACTTTTTAATATAAGAAAATATTTTGGACAATGAAATTAATAATATACAAAATGAAAATGAGCGGATGAGATAAAATTTTAAAAAAATGGATGAAATGTTGTTAAATATTGGTAATCACAATGAAGGGACGAAATGTTACAATAACTAATGAAGGGCAACGATTAATAATATACAAAATAAAAATGAACGGATGAGATAAAAAAATGGATTAGATGTTGTTAAATATCGGTAATTACAATAACTAATGAATGGTCAAAATTTAATTTTATCAAACTAAATTAAGTAGGTTAAAATGGGAGGGAACTTTCGAAGTGTTATATATATATATATATATATATATATATATATATATATATATATATATATATATATATATATATATATATATATATATATATATATATATTAAAAATTGTAATTAAATTGTAATTGAACTAAAAATTGTATTTTTTTCAACTAACTAGTTTATTTATTTATTAAAAATAACACTTTTTATTTATCTTACAAAATTCTTATAAAATAATTTAATTAAACCGTCATAACTTTTTATTAATCATTTATTACTTTTTTTTAAAAAAATATTACTTCATATTTTGTTTATATTACAAAAACCCAACGATTTTACCCAAATTTTGCTTATAAATAGTACTCCATAATAAATGTCTAAAGTATTTTATTATTATTTTTATTTTTTAAGAAATATCAAGCTGGAATCAAATTTTCTATTACTAATTGGATCACTCCTAATCACACTAAATGCACACCCTTTTTATTAAATATACACCATGTTATAATATAATTAAAATATATATTTTTAAAAAGTTTGAATTACCCTTAATTTATTAGATACACACCCCTTAATTTAATAAAAACAAACCTAATAAAAAGAAAAAAAAAATCTTACCTTAATTATCTCCTTATTATCATTCTCTGTAACTCAATATCTTGTAAACTCAAGATTGAATATTGAACAGTTCTAATCTTCGTTAAGCACACTTCGTTTTCCAATTTTAATTAATGCACAATTTTTTTAAATTTTAATTTATTCTATGCAAATAGTGCATGATTAAGAAAAAAAATATAACAAATGTGATTTCGTTGCTGAAGCTTTTCTCATAATCATTTTTGATTGTTTAATCCAGGGTTTGTTTTCACCACTGTCATTCAATAGTTTTATTTCATGATTTTTTTTAATCATTGAAAGATGAAGTCTTTACCTTTAGTTGGAACTTGGAAATGATAAGAAGAATGAATATAGTTACTTCTTCTATAAGACAAAGAAGAATACCAATAAAATAAAAAAAAATTAAAAAAGAAAAAAGACAAGGAAGAATAGTGGCACGAGAACATGAGTGAATAAGAGAAATGAAAAAAAAGGAATAGAGAAGGAATCGATTTAAATAAAATTAAAAGAACATGAGAATAGCTAAATTGAAACCGGATTGAAAGTAGATAGGTTGAACGGAGAATTTAAATAAAATTAAAAGAACATGAGAATAGCTAAATTGAAACCGGATTGAAAGTAGATAGGTTGAACGGAGAAGATAAAGTATTTATTTAACTTATAGGGTGTTTATTTAGTTTTAATGTTAAAAAATGGTAATTTTGGAATTTTAGAGGGTGTGTGTATAATAAAATTCAAAAATTAAAAATTAAAAGGGGTGTGTATTCAATAAAGGGTGTGTACTCAATAAAAAGGGGTGTGTATTTAACAACACTCTTCCTAAAAACCTTTAAATTCTAAAGTTTGACATGCATCGATTTAGTCTCTATTTTAAAAATCCAATTTCGAAAATTTAAATATGTTTAAATTAAATACATTAATACTTTATTTATTTATATTTATAAATATTTTATAATCACACCATTAATACATTTTCATGATAATATATTATCCTGTTAAGGTATTAATTGATTACTGTATGCTCATAAAATATAAACATAAGTAGAGTATGTGTAAATTCTATGTTTATTTATGATACTTTAATGTTAATTAATAGATATATAGTGACACATACTCTATAAAATTTACACGTCCAAAGTATAATATTTTCTCATAGTAGATTTGAAGTTTGAAAAAAAATATTATTTTTCCATCAAAAAATAATTTGATGTTTATTTAATTTTTACTTTTCATAACTAATTTACTTAGATATATATAGTATTTGATCCCATAGAATTTACCCCGGTACAAAACAAGAAACAACAAGTTCAGGCATTTTTGGATTAAGGTTCTCAATCCATTTTAATTTAATTTTTGATATGATTTCCTGTGATAATGTTTCTTATTGTACATTCAATTTGGAATAATAACATGGTTTTACCTTATAAACAGGTCCAAATCCACCCTCTCCAAGCTTATTGCCTGCTGAGAAATTATTTGTGGGTTTAGTTATTGTGGATAAATGGAACAGCGGTAGCTCTAGGTCCTCATTACTTTCCATGCCCAGATACCGATTCTTGGAGTTATCTGGGCTGAAAAAACCCAACTCCAAGTTTCCACCTGATCAAACCAATGTAGTTGTTACATCATCTCTAGATATCTGAGAACTATTTATGATGTCTGTTCTGTTGTGTAAGATTTTTATTAAAACAACAAAAAAAAATGGTATTATATTGATTTCTTCTGGATTTGTTATTCATGTTTCTGGTTTAACGGATGCTTTTTTGGACGTAGGAATTCAAGAAGAAGAATCTTAGTTGTGTGAAAACTGAGAAGTAGGGTAAATTTTCCTCCAGCTGTTTACTAGCTATGAATATTATGCGTTATAACACGGTTTTGTTAAATTTCTAAGTTTTATATTTCAAAAGTCTGAAAAACTCGCATAAAATATTTCACATCATAGTCATTTCTATTTCTATGGTCAAACTTTTGTAAATTGCTCTGAGGGATACTTATATTGAAGTCATTACTGAATTGTATGCATGTCTGGATTTATATTATGTATCTTCATAAATTAGTAATATTAGATAATATTAATTAATTCCCTCACACTACCACACTATTCATCTAACATTATTCACCTTTTCTTATTAAATTATCCAAAATATTCCAAAAAGTTCAATTTCTTAATCTTTGCACACTCCTATGTGAAAAATCACTCGGGAATGGAGGGATTATTCATTTTCAGATAAAGACAATGTAAACTAATTTACACGAACTCTTGTAATTAATATTCTATTTTATCTTTATATTGAATTTTTGGGGTATTTGAATTAATATTCTATTTTGAAAAAATACCGCTATTAATACTTCACTTTTGACAAAGGCAAAAACTTGTGTGCGCCCGTGTGCCTTTAGAATTTTGTGTTAAATTGTATACCCTTTAGTATAAAGATGTGTACCCTTTATTTTTTGAAGAAAATTTAAAAAATATTAATAAAAAATGTATACTCTTTAAAACAAAATAATGTACCTTTATTCATAATACTAAATTCTAAAGGCGTACCACGTGCGCCCGGGCACACGCAAACCTCTTGACAAATCCAACCACTATAATTTTGTGAAAATATGCAAAAAAAAAATTTTTTATTTATATTTATTACATCTTATTCATCTCAGATCACTTTGCCTTATTTTTTTAACTAATAATAATTGTAAAAAAATTATGTGAATTTTGGTATAAACAATTTTGTCACTTATTTTAGAAGCATCTATTTGACTTTTAGTGTCTAGCGATTCTTCTTATATTATCGACCAAGTCTATTGAATCTTTTTATATTATTGACTCATTCACCAAATATATTTTTCCTGGAAATTTGTGGGATTTGAATGATGTGGAATTACGTGGAGTTTCAAGAAATTGGAAATATTTTCATATTAATATGTCAACTTTATTGTTTAAAATTTGTGGGATTTGAATGATGTGGAATTACATTGAGTTTCAAGAAATTGGAAATATTTTCATATCAATATGTCAACTTTATCTGGTTAATCAAATTACCATCATGTCTTCTTCAGCATGAGTTTTGTATTTTCTTTTTCTTCTTAAATCTTAAGTATCAAGTTACATACCTGATGATAAATAAGAATAATTAAAAAAAAAAAAACCTCAAAAGATAAAGATGACTTCCCAGGGAGGACAAAGACATGGTCCAATAAGGAAGGAGAATTTCTGAAGAAATAAGTATATAGTTTGTGCTAAAATGTGGAAATCCTTTGATTTACCAAATTGATATACATACATATCAATGATATTACAAATTTATCAGGTGAAGAAAGAAGATTTGGATCAAAGTGACTGACTATAAGCTAATGAATCTATCTTTTATTTATCGACCCTCTAACAGAGTACAGCTCATTGTTGAACTTTGTGTTTCCAATAGAATAGGAGTTTCTGTTTTTAGTACATCTAATCCTGAGAAAAAACCAGGATGTCTAGCTTCAGGTAGAACACTGTCACTGCCTAGCATCTGTACTACTGAAGACATGGTTGGCCTATCTTTTGGGGATTCTTGAACGCATAAAAGTCCAATATTAATTGATCTTAATACTTCTGCTAAGTCGCATGTGTTTTGTAAAGAAGAGTCCACCATTTCTAATGACCTTCCTTCTGAGTAAAGCATCCATGCCTGTTGCATTAGCTCAATATCAATATCTTCTTTTATGTTATTTGTTAAAAGGGATTCAAGTTTTTATGGTATAGTATTTGTTACTTACAAATCCAAGAAGGTTGAGGTGCTCATCTCTGTAAGAAAATCCTCTGTTTCTCTTACCAGTTACAATCTCAAGCACTAAAACTCCGAAGCTGAAGACATCTGATTTCACTGAGAACAGGCCGTATGTGGCGTATTCTGGGGAGATGTATCCGCTACAAGAAGATGTTTGCAATTATCAAACAGAGGAAGTCTCTGTAATGAATTGTGTTAATGAAGATTATGCTTACTGTGTTCCTACTACTCGACTCGTGTTGGCTCCTGTTTCGTTGCCTCCAAAAGATCTAGCAAGGCCAAAGTCTGATATCTTTGGGTTCATATCAGAATCTAGCAATACATTGCTGGCTTTGAGGTCTCTGTGGATAACCCGCAGACGGGAGTCTTGATGAAGATACAAAAGGCCTCGAGCAATACCATTAATAATGTTGAAACGCCTTGACCAATCTAGTGTTGTGCTTTTGACCTGATCTGCAATGCAAGGGAGCTGTGTTTATCATGTATAACTTGTTATCCTTGGAAAAGGAAGAATTCTTACCGAAAAGAATCAAGTCGAGACTTTTGTTTGGCATGTATTCGTAAACGAGCATCATTTCTGGTCCTTGACTGCACCAGCCTAGAAGCTTCACTAGATTTCGGTGCTGAAGCTTTGCAATACAGAGTACTTCATTCTTGAACTCATCTACTCCTTGGTGGGAAGTTCTTGACTGACATTTGACAGCAATTTCCCGGCCATCGTCTAGCTGGCCCTATAATTGAAATGCAAATTTCTTGATTAATAGAGTTGGGATGTCTGTTTGATTGATTTTCTGTATGTTGTTTATGGTTTGCTACAATCATACTGTTGGACATTGTGTAAAGTCTCGAGAAAAATACATTCATATATGGTTTTAAGTGTTTTACCTTATAAACAGGACCAAATCCACCCTCTCCTAGCTTATTGCCAAAGGAGAAATTACTTGTAGCTTTAGTTATGGTTGATAAGTGAAACAATGGCAGCTCTAAGTCGTCGTGATTTTCCACATAGTTGATTACCGGAAGACCTGAATTACGAGTGACAGAGGAGGATGTAAAGATCAAAACTGTAAAGAATTCATTGTCTTGATGGTACACTGTATACCTGTTTCCTGCAGCTGACGAAGCAGCTTCTTTCTTCTCCTTAAATACAGAAACAGGCTGATGCTTACGAGAAATACTCCGACTGACAGAGACAACATTATTATGAGTATCTCCTTTTTCCTTCCTCCTGATCCTAACTCAGAAGAAGCAACTCTGATGTAAATGTCTTGCCCTGCAGATGTCTCTCTGATGTCAATAAGTTCATCAAACCAAAGTAGACATCCAGTTTCACCTCCGTCGAGTATGTTTAGACCCGTATAGGCCGTACACGAGCAGTTACTTGTGCACAAAACCTTGCATTCCTCAAGAGTCATACTCTTGTTGTACCAGGAATGCTCTGTGTAAGGCAACTTTATGCTCGAGTACTTCAAAAATGCGTCTCCGTTGTGACAATCCAAGGGTGTGCTTCTAACACACCCATTTGTCCAATTTCCTCTATCCCAACCTGGTGTATCTCTTGGGGTGAATTTATTTAAACACCCACAAGGAGGTGAGTTTTCAATACTACAACTGCCATATGGACCACATAAACCGAAGGTATCACAAGTGTCGATAGGAAAAGAGACGTACATGTTCCAACCTTCCGTTCGATTGTCCCACACCCACCTCTGTGCACTACCACTCTCAGTTAACTTAATCCTAGTATAAGCTGACTGATCTAGTTGCTTATCAAGATAGTACACCTCATTCTCATCTATGACCACTTGAAATGTAAAAATACTGTTCTTCCCAAAGTTTGGATCCCACCCAAAGCTGGCACCATTCCAAGGACCAGATCTAGTCACCAAATTTTCACCCTTTCTTGTGACTGGTTGAGGATATTCATTAGCTTCTAATCGAAATGTATAATCTCCTGTTGCCGGATCACTACTGTTCTTCCATGATGTGAAGTACACTTCATGGCCGGTTCTTAAGTTCCAACCGAACTTCATCCCTGGCAAAAGAGTGTCTGTTGGGTAATCGAAACTCTGCCACAAGAAATTCTCGGGGTTATCATCGCCCGCATCTTTCACAACAAGATTCCCCGTGTCTAGTAACTGTGCAACTGGATTCTGCGTAGCTCTTGATGCGTTAGTAGACCATACAACACCACCGGTGCCATTTAGAATAACTAATCGTCCCGAGCCAATGAATGTGAGCGTACCTGTCCGATCGTTGAGTGGATTGTCTCTGTTGGCTACCCACACCACAATCCTTGGTGTTATTTTCTTGTACCACATGCCCACGTACCGGTTTAAGGAATTATCCGGGCTAAAAAAACCCAACTCGAAGCTCCCACCTGATGAAATCAAAGTAGTAGTAGTAGTAGTTTCATTGTCTCTGAGTGTGTTGGAAGTGTTTATGATGTCTGTTGCATGACATATGGGTAAGAAGGATGTGATCAGAACAAGAAATGATGAGATTATACAGCTTTTTGTGCATATGGTATTCATGTTTTTTGGTGTATTTTTGGAACACAAGAAGAAGATGCCAATGATTCTACAGTTTTAAGTAACTCATTTTGTGACTTGGTATTAGCTTTCCAACTGGCATAAATGTCCTTAATGGAGTATAAAAGTTTGGTAATTGTTGAAAATTCAGACCTCTTCTTGGACTAAGTTTACATTATTCAATATTTAATGTGTGAAAGTGTTTTTTTATGGGGTCAGTTTCGAACAAATCATACGCGGTTCAATTTTTAAATAAGTGTATAAAGACGACATCAATAATTCTCTCTTTCATGGTTGGTCAGAGGAAGAAGCCTTGAAAAGTAATTTAAGCGCAATTTGCGAAGGCTAAAGTTTTGAAAATCTCTATCTTTTGCTTTTTTTTAATAATAATATTTTGGATGATGCTCATGGTTGGAGATTATATCTTAATTTGTCATTAGCTAATCACATTAGTGGCAATAGACTAGGTTTTTCTATGATGTTTCTGGTCTGGTCTTCTAAGAGCATATTAAGTTTGACTTCTAATTTCAGTTTTGATCAGATCAATGTAACTCATTTGATAAAAACATGAGTGAGGTTATCCCACAAATCTTATTCTATGACGGGGGATTTTTTTTTTTAATATTCAATTTTATTCGACCTACTAATTTAAAAGAAATCAGAACTTACCAATTACCATATGTGGGGATCTTATCTTAAGCAAGAGAGTATTGCGCTTTGCATGAAATAATTAATACTATCATAAGACATGCACAATACACTGGAATAATATATCATAAGTCGATTTAAATTAATTGACTTAAAAAAATTATAAATCTTAAAAAAAATCATACTCCGGGATACTTACTTTTAGTTACAACTCATATCCTATTATTAATATTAGATGTATAGATTTAAAATTAAAATACTAATGGATACAAAATTATATTGCACAAATCCAATTTTACCCTTTTAATGTATTCTCTACACAATTTTACTGTTAAAATTCCAACAAATTGTATAATCATCCCGTATTTATTGCATGTTGATATGAATCTCTCCTAATCGCTGTACAATTTATGACAATTAAACTTTTCAAGTAAATAAAACTATAAATATGTTGAACAATTAGTTATATTTTTGTGTAACCTTTGAATAAGGCTGCACAACCTAACTGTATACTATTTTGTGAATCACATTTCTTGTAAATATGCGCAACATAATTATCAAAAGCAAATAATTTTGCAGGATATATAAAATTATGCCTAAATGTTATTTGCTATGTTATGTTTTCGTACAATACATTGTAGTGATTTATGTTGCACAATCGATTACATTACTGCACAACTCTTTAAAATGTCTGCACAATCTATTATGTTGTTGCACATTCGTTAGCATCCTTCACGACCTCTTATCATCTTAACCATATCTCCATTAAAATTGTAGAAGCAGTCTGCATCACAATTATTGGTGATATAGCATTGCGAATGAAGCCGCTTGTTGAGATGCTGGGAAATGTCAATAGCACCAAAAGATGGCATGACAGCAATCATGGAGGACTCAGTGACGATGTCCATGGGCGAGGAGACGCAGGGAGTAGTAAGACCACATTTTTAGTGAGATTGGTGGACAGTGAAATAGCGTCGGTCGAGAAATCAATGTAGTGGGAATGAAAGATTACATCATTGCATGTATAGATGCAGTTCTGGTTGAATAACCTTACCGCCAGTATTTAGTAATGATGAAAGCTCCATCCATCGTCGTTAATGAGAGAATTGATGCAAAAAGTTGGGTTTTAGACGTGTATCTATTTCCGTGGCCTCTCATCAGTTGAGATAATAATGGAAATTAGATAATATTGAGATTTTATTGTGATTTGATTGATATTAAATTAGGGTTATAATGGTCATATCATTATACTTTTTTTTATCTATCAATAATGATTTAAGTTCAACGTATTTAATAGTAATAATCTTAACTAACGAGTACTACACGGTAATTATTCCTAAATTGTTTCATTAACAATTTGTAGTATAAATAAAAAGTGATTATATCTTTAATAAAATATGATAACTATTTTAAAAATTTATTGATAATTTCACATGTTATAGTCTCACGCATATATTACCCAAAATAATAATACTTCTTTATTTACATGCAAAATTTAATGAATATATTAAAAATGGATGTAGTAAATTGCAAGAATGAAATAATAGGAGAACACTTGCATAAGACATTTTAGTAAAAACCACTGTTCCTAATTTATTGTATTAAATGTAATTTACCTTTCTTTATATTCTTACTTAAAAAAAAGAGTATAATAAAATATTAAAAGAGAATATATATTATAAATGAACATTAAAAATGAATATATAAACCGCGCATTGGAGCATAACGAAAGATAATCCACACCATAATGAAATAAAAAAAAATTAAATATAAAAGAGCTCTCTATTTTATGCAAATGTTGTTCAAATTTTAGAGTCTCGTGAGAATTCTTTAAGATCCAAATCCATATGCAAGCATCTAGAATGATTTTAAAGTGAGCCATTTTACAAGAATCACACCGCCGCCTGAAAGAGAGGCTGCCAAGAGAGAAGAAATCGGAATCGTCGCTTTTGGTAAGAGATTTGAGTGCTGCCAACAGACTAGAGAGGTGAAGCAAAAACGAAACTCTTCTTCCAATTCAGAATCGATGTAAACTATGTGCTCCCTTTTCTTATCCTATTATACCGTAGACCCGGGTTCACAGAGACGGAGTCGTACAAATAAATAAATGCTAGCTATACTAAATAATGTGACTTCAGAGTTGGTCATTTGTTAATAGGGTTTCTCTTCCATTCTTTAAACTATTAAGAAACAATAATTATGCTAAAAATTTCTAAATATGAGGTAAAATTTGAATGAAACCCAAAAATTAATTGAGTTGATATTCTTTGCATTTGGATGCATTGTACATCCATATAAATATTAATTTTTTATTTAATAATGTATATGTGTTTTAAATGTATTATTTTTTTATTTTCAGTTTTTTTTATTAAATACTAAAATAAAATTTGTTAATAAAGTGTATAAATTTTTATTTATTAGTATTATTCATTAATTAGTGTATAAGAAAGTGGATGCGGTGAATTAGCCAAAATAATTACTAAAAGTTATAAATCTTTGTGGTTAAAAGAATCATGGACCATTTACCAACTAAAATTAGTAAATTAATTTAACAATGGATACCACCATTCTCGTACTCCTATTATAATACTACTACTACAATACAAATGAGGATTATTTATATTTTATAGTTTGTTCTAAAATGTGGAATTATTTGATTATCAAATTGATATATACACAGCAATGATATATTATACGAAGTTGACACACTTTCTTTTTTAGTTTGTCCCACTAAAGTTGACACATTTCTTTTTTAATACATGGACCCACACAAAAAATAATTAATCTATTCTCATGGGCCCCACATATCACCTCTAATACAACTACCACCTACACATTAAATATTATTTCTCTCACTTCACTTTATTGCACTTTACATTAAATTATTATACTCCTTAATCTCCGTGACAAAAAAAAATTATACCAACTTCTATGGGACGGAGGGAGTATTACAAACTAATAGGTGAAGATTTGGATCAACCTGACTGAATATCAGATCATCTATATTGCTGATTTATCTACCCACTAACAGAGTAGTGCTCATTCTAGAACTATGTGTATCCAACAGAACAGGAGTTTCTGTTTTTAGTTCATCTATTCTTGTAAAAAAACCAGGATGTTTGGCTCCAGGTAGAACACTGTCACTGCCCAGCATCTGTACCACTGAAGACATGCTTGGCCTGTCTTTTGGGAATTCTTGAACGCATAAAAGACCAATATTGATTGATCTTATTACTTCTGATAAGTTGCATGAATTTTGCAAAGAAGAATCCACCATTTCCATTGACCTTCCATCTGTGTATAGCATCCATGCCTGTTGCTTTACCTCAATATCAGTATCTTCTTTTATGTTCTTTGTTAAAAGGGATTCAAGTTTTTCTAGTATAGTACTCCCTCCGTCCCCCGACTATCCTTCCCATTTACTGTATCATATTGTTTAAGAAAAATGTTCTTTTGACCAATTTTATTGACTGAGGGCATTGTAGTATTTAGGTAATAAAAGAAATAAAAAGTAATGGTACGTGTGTGAAAAAGAAGTAATAAATTTAAAATTAAAGTAATTTTGAGGTTGTTGGATAAAATGATGTCATTTTTGGGGGTGAAGGGTGGTGTGAGACGGACGAATAAAGAAAATTAAAGTGATTTTGAGGTGGTTGGATAAAATGATGTCTTTTTTGGGGGTGTGAAGGGTGGTGTGAGACGAACAAATAAGGAAAAGTGTGAAGGGTGGTGTGAGTCGAAGGGAGTTTGTGTGTTGGGAATACTTACATATCCTAGAAGGTTTAGGTGCTCATCTCTGTAAGAAAACCCTCTGTTTCTCTTACCAGTTACAATCTCAAGCACTAACACTCCGAAACTGAACACATCCGACTTCACCGAGAACAGGCCGTACGTGCCATATTCGGGTGAGATGTAGCCCCTGCATGAAGATGTTTGTGAGAAAGTTGATTATCAAGCAGAGGAAGTGCTTGTAATGAACTGTGTTGTGAGGATTCTACTTACTGTGTTCCTACTACTCGGCTAGTGTTGGCTCCAGTTTCATTGCCTCCAAAAGTTCTAGCAAGACCAAAGTCTGATATCTTAGGATTCATATCAGAATCTAGTAATACGTTGCTGGCTTTAAGGTCTCTGTGGATAACACGTAGACGGGAATCTTGATGAAGATACAAAAGGCCTCGAGCAACACCATTGATAATGTTGAAGCGCGTCGACCAATCCAGCGACGCACTTCTGACCTGGTCTGCAATGCAGGGGAGGAGGATATACTTTTAGGCATGCATGCTTACCTTCTTATCATTGTAACATGAAGAATTGTTACCAAAAAGTATCAAGTCGAGGCTTTTATTGGGCATGTATTCGTAAACAAGCATCATTTCTGGTCCTTGACTGCACCAACCGAGAAGCTTCACTAGATTACGATGCTGAAGCTTCGCAATACAGATTACTTCATTCTTGAACTCATCTACTCCTTGGTGGGAAGTTCTTGATAGACATTTGACAGCAATTTCCTGCCCATCTACCAGCTGGCCCTAATAGAAATTGTGGTTTGTGTTAGTTAACTTTACCTTTCTTGATGACGAATGAGGAAAGTGTGCAACCTTTTATGGGACAGAGGCCATTACAAGTTGGGGTTTGTGTGGATAAATATTCTTGATTTCTTACATCATATATATCTATGGGCCTTTCTATGATTTTACGGATTTACCTTATAAACAGGGCCAAATCCACCCTCTCCAAGCTTATTGATGATGGAGAAGTTGTTTGTAGCTTTAGTTATGATTGATAAGTGAAACAATGGCAGCTCAAAGTCCTCGTGTTGTTCCACATAGTTGAGTACTGGCAAATCTGAAATAGGATGTAGTGATCACAACTTTATAGGATTTATTACCATGATACGAATTCTTGTCTTACCTGTTTCCTGCAGCTGATGATTCATCTTCTTTCTTCTCTTCATATACAGAAGCAGGCACAGGCTTAGAGCAAGTATTCCGACCACCAGACTCAATGTCACGATGAGTATTTCTCGTTTCCTTCCTTCCGAGCCTGTTGTGTTGTTATGTTGTCAAAAGTGCACTTTTTTTTTGTGTTGAAGAAATGAAGAAAAAGAATGGAAGATGGTTACCTAACTCAGAAGAAGCTAATCTAATGTAGAGATCTTGTCCAGGAGATGTCTTTCTGATGTCAATAAGGTCGTTGAACCAAAGCAGACATCCCGTCTGGCCTCCATTGTTAAGGCCCGTGTACGCCATACACGAGCAGTTGTTCAAGCACAGTACCTTGCAATATTTAACAGTCATGCTCTTGTTGTACCAAGAATGCTGTGTTTCTGGTAACTTAATGCCTGAATACTTTAAAAATGCATCTCCCTTAGGACAATCCAAGGGTGCATTTCTAATGCACCCACTAGACCAATTTCCCCTGTCCCAGCCTTGTTGATCTTTGGGCTGAAACTTATGCAAGCATCCACAAGAAGGTGAGTTTGCAATATTACAACTACCATATGCACCACATAAGTTGTAGGTATCGCACTTGTCGATCGGAAAAGAGACGTACATGTTCCAACCTTGTGTTCTATTGTCCCACACCCACCTCTGCGCGTCGCCACTCTCTGTGAGCCTAATCCTTGTAAAAGCAGAGGCGTCGAGCTGCTTGTCGCGAAAAAACACCTCATTCTGATTTATGACCACTTCAAATGTGAAAATGCTGTTCTTGCCAAAGTTTGGATCCCAACCAAAGGTGACACCATTCCAAGGCCCAAATCTGTAGTCCACATTTGCACCCCTTCTTATAACTGGTTGAGGATATTCGGTCGGATCTAAACGGAAAGTGTAATCTCCTGTTGCTGGATCACTGCTGTTCTTCCATGATGTGAAGTAAACTTCATGGCCAGTGACGAACTTCATCCCTGGCAAAAGAGTGTCCGTTGGATAGTCGAAACTCTGCCACACAGGGTTATCATCGTTTGCATCTTTCACTACAAGATTCCCTGAGTCAAGTAGCTGTGCAACTGGATTCTGGACAGGTGTTGATGCATTAGTAGACCAAATAATAGCGTCAGTACCGTTTAGAAGAACCAGTCGACCCGAGTCAATGACCCGGAGGACACCTGATCCATCATAGAGCGGATTGTCTCGGTTGGCAACCCATACTACGGTCCTAGGTGTTGTTTTCTTGTACCATATGCCCACGTATCGGTTCTTGGAATTCTCCGGGGTGAAAAAACCCAACTCGAAGCTTCCGCCCTGTGAAATCAGGACGGAAGTTTCGTTATCTCGGAATATGGTGGAAGTGTCTATGGTGTCTGTTGCATGAGATGTGGAGAGGAAGGAGGTGGTGAGAAGAAAGAAAGAGATGCAGTATTTAGTGCATGTGGTGTTCATGGTTTTAGTCGTGTTGGATGCTTCTTTTGGACAGTTTTAACAGGCAGGAGTTGTGATTGGGTATGAGTTTGTCAACTTTATCACATGAGATCAGTTAGGTATTAAATAGTTTGCAATTTGTGTAAGCTGAAGTTGAAGTTTGTGACCTTCAGCTTAAATTATTAACTAGTTTTATGTTTATGAAGTGACGGTCTTTGATCTCAGTTGCGGCTGCTAACCGTGAGGCTTGCTAGCAGCGCACATAACCCATTCCGAGCGCCTTTAGAAATTTAGTATTATGGATAAGGGTACATTACTTTGGTATAAAGGGTATACACTTTAATTAATAAAAGTTACACCATTTTGTTCTAAAGGGTATACATTTTTCATTAATATTTTTTTCTTTTGAAAATAAAGGGTACACATTTTTATACTAAAGGGTATACAATTTAACACAAAATTTTAAAGGCACACAGAGTGTTGTCCATGCGTCCAGATACACACAATAATTTTCTTTAAAAAATAAATGGTACACATCTTTATATTAAAGGGTATACAATTTAAGACAAAATTCTAAAGGCGCACATAATGTGAACCGTGCACCCGGGTGCACAGAAGTTTTTGCCTTCTTATAATACATGCAATGTTAACAAAAATTAAGGGTTAATTAAAAGAAAAAATTGTACTCCTTTACCTCGATTATAATTCAATCTCGATTTTTAAGATTTAATAAAAAAAAAAATCATAATCTCTAATTTTTAAAGTTTGTTGCAAATTGCAATTCAAACAGATGCTGTCCAACAGCTGATGTGGCTGACCTATGCCATTTTTAATTAAGTGCACCAAAAATTATCTCATTTACTTTAGTTTGATTTATTTCAAAACTTTGAAATTTTGGAAAAATAAAAAATCAGATTATTGTTTTTTTTTTTTCCAAATTGTACCGCTTAATAAAATTTAAATATTTATGCATTACTAACTGATCTTCTTTAACAATAAATTATTATTTTTATGATTGTATAAGAAACTCAGTTTATCTATAGAAATAAACCATGCACATGGAATTCAGTTTTTTAGTTATATATTGCAACGTCGGTCATAGGAAATTGTCTTCAAAACTAATTTAATTGCAATTTGCGAATGCTGAAGCTTTGAAAATCTCTATTTTGCTTTGTTAACGATATTTTGGATGATGCTAATTATGGATAGAGATGATATCTTATTTATCATTTGCAAATCCCCCATAATGAATGGAAATAGACCAGCTTATTCTATTTGGTCTAGTCTTCTTATCTAAGAATATTAAGTTGACTTTTATTTTTATTATTAAGTATTATATTAATTAAAAAAATCAGGCCAATGATAGAGTCTGATGTCAACTATTTATCATGTATATTGATTTTCACATGATAAAGTATATTGATTTTACAAAATTATTTTTAGTATTTGAAAAAGGTGAGTCTCTTGTGCTCTGAGCACACGAATTTAGATTCATGTTCCTTTGCAATTTTTGTGCTCCTTTACAATTTAAACTCTCTAGCAATACATAGATTTAGATAGGATAGAGAGGGGAAAAGTTGTTTTCACATGGGGATGATCCCCCTATGTCCTCAGGGCCGCAGGAGCTTTTGCCTTTGAAAAATGATTTTTTAGAGATTAAATGAATAATTAATTTTGTTGTGAAAAATATTACTCATTTCAATAAGAATGTACAAATTACACAGTGGTAATTTATTGCATACTAAATGAAAATATTTGACAAATTAATGCAATGATTATCAATTAATTATTTATTTAATAAAAAATTTAAATAAATTAATTCCTAAAATAAATGAATGAATAATTGATAATTGAGCCTAATTAAAGTCAGATAAGCTCAAATCAAGAGGCCCGCAGAATTAAATCAATTCAAGCATGGACCAATCAACTACGTTATAGATGGAAAGTCCCAAGCCCGCAAAATCAGGTCAAATCAGCTCTAGATCAATCAAACTGCCGGTTATATATGGGGTTTCCTCACCCTTCACCTATATAAGGAGCTCTCCTTCATTTATTCCAAACACACTCAGACATCGAGAGTTATTCTCTACGAAGATCAAAGACTCCAGAGTTATCTGAATAGTTCTTTGAATTATTATTCAAATTCTTTAACGAGAATCAACTCAAGAACGACCTGTCTGGGATTCAGGTGCTAAGCCGTCCGATTTAAATGAGACAGGTACTAAGTCGCCCAATTTAAAAGTTCTTAAGTCAAGGTCTACGGTGAACGACTTATAATATGTGATTTAGGTGATAAATCGTCCAAATTTAAGCCTTCAGGTGCTAAACCGTCCGAATTTAAGTCTTCTTAAATTGGTGTTATTTCAAGAACGGCTTATAATCTGAAATTTAGGTGATAAACCACCCGAATTTAAGAGTTCATAGGTCAAGTTCTTCCAAGAACGGCCTACAATTTGAAATTTAGGTGTTAAATCGTTCGTATTAAAGCGTTCTTAAGTCATGTTCTTCGGTGTTCTTCGTGAGGTTAACGATGTTCTAATGTATTGAACATCATTTTTCATAGAAAGCTTCAAGGATCAACGTTTAATTAAATAAATAATAATTATATTATCTTGCATAAATAAATTTTCAACTTTAATTTTTAATCCACTGTGCAATGAAGAAATAAGAAATTAAACATTAACTCACCCATTATTAGAGATGCACCGATTAACCGGAACCGGCGGTTCCAACCGGAAAACCACCGGTTTTAACCGGAACCGGAACCGGCAGTTCCGGAACCGGAAAAAAAGGAACCGAAACCGGTAGAACACGGTTCGGTTTCGGTTCCAGCAGCGCACGAACCGGAACCGGCGGTTCGAACCGCCGGTTCTCCGGTTCACGGTTAAATCGGCGGTTTCTCGGTTGGAACCGCCGGTTCCGGTTAATCGGTGCATCTCGCTGGAACCGCCGGTTCGAACCGCCGGTTCACCGAAACCGGCGGTTCCTCGGTTTTTTTTAGGGGGAAATTTTGAATTTTGAAAATTCAAACGTGCGGCCGAGATCGTGTGACCGTTGAAGATCAACGGCTGAGATGGATGGCGGAACCGGCGGTTCCGACGAACCGGCGGTTCTGCCCGGTTTTTTTTTTTTTTTTTTTAAATTTAAGGGTTGAGATTTTTTTGTGTTTAAAATTTGAAATGGATGGTTGAGATCACTTCCAATCCTCTATAAATACCCCCCAAGTGTGATCAACTTGGGCACACCAACATTCACATTCAATCTACTACTACACTCTCTTCTCTACACTACTACTTCTTCTTCTATTCCATATTCTACATTTCTACAATTCTACTCAACTACTCAAGTTCTCAATCTCATCTCAACTCTCAAGTCTCAAGTTTCATTTTTTAGTTCATATATATCAAACTAAAAAAAAAGTTGTAGTCTTTTATTTCAATTCTCTTATTATCACTTTCATTTTTATTCTCTCATTATCATTTTCTATTCTTTCCCACACATATACTACTAAATTACTAATTAGTATACTTCTACTTCTAGTCTCTTAGTTTTAGTTCATCAATCTTATATTCTTATATATTCATCCTTTAGTTTTTTCAATCTAAAAAAAATGTCTAGAAGAGGTTCTTCTTCATCCGGTGCCTCACCTTCTTCTTCTAGAGGAAGATCCATGCCCAACACCTTAAATTGTCCTCCACCACCTCCACGCCAACTTCCACCAACTCTAGAAGATATTGAACTTGAAAATATTCCTTCGGATGAAGAAATCTCCCCTCATTTGTTCAACTTGAATGTTAGGGAGATACTTGGAGATGATTTCCCTTCCGACGACGACAACGATAATATTCAAGGTCAATCACAACAAAGGGCGAGTGGAAGTCAACCAACCTCGGGTGGTGCGGGTACCGGAGACTCTAGCGGAGCCGGAGGCGGAGGATCGACTCGAAGTTCTCCAAGTGTTACGTTCCGATATATTTTCCATTCATTTCAAGAAGGAGACGATTGAGAATTCGAATGAATTCAAAGTTATTTGCAACTATTGTGACACGAAGTATAAATTCAAGCATGGCGGAGGATATGGAACGTTCATCAAGCACATCAACTCGAAGCATCCGGACAAGATTGGCATCTCAACCGGTCAAACACAAATAGGACGAGGGTTCACGGCCTCTTCCGGAGGAGAAGATTCATCGGCGTCGGGTAACACTATTTTTAAATTTAATGAATCTAATTATTTGATATTATACCTTAAACTTATGTGCACCAAACATTTGCCATTTAACTTTGCCGATAATGTTTTTTTTCAAGATTGGGTAAATCTCACTTTAAATCCTCAAGCCCCACCTTTGCATCGTAATAAATGTAAACTTGGTGTTGCTAAAGTTATTAAAGAGTATGGTTTGGTTTTAAAACAAATTTTGCAACAATTACCTCATAAAGTGTCTATATGTTCGGATATTTGGAGCAATTTTTGGCAAAAAGCAGATTATATGGGTATTACTTGTTATTGGATTGATAGTTCATGGAATTTGCAAAAAAGATTAATTGCTTATAGATCATTTAATGTTTCTCATACCGCCGTTAATATTGCTCACAAAATTAGTACTATTTTGCAAGAATATGGTTTAGTTACAAAGATTTTTACAATCTCATTTGATAATGCTAGTGCTAATACGGCTAGTTTAGAAAGTCTTATTGATATTTGCAAACCCTCAATTGGTGGTAGATTTTTTCATGTTAGATGTATTTGTCATATATTGAATTTATGTGTTCAAGATGGTATAAGTGCTTTGAAAACACACATTCAACCTATTAAAAGTGCTATATGGTATATAATGAGAAATCATTCCGTTACTAAAAGGTGGAAAAGATATTGTCAATCTGTGAACATTCACCCAAAAAAATTTCCTTTAGATGTTTCAACTCGTTGGAATTCGACTTATAAAATGTTGCATGACTCTTTTGATTATAAAGATCATATTTGTGCTTTTTACTCACAAGATGCGGGTGGTCAAATTTTGTTTGCTAATCAATGGGACACGTGTTACACTCTATGTGATGTTTTGCAAATTTTTAATGATGCTACGGAAGAACTATCCGGTGTTTATTATCCTACTTCAAATTTAGTTGTTGATAATTGTGTTAAAATTGTTATGGTTTTTAGTGCTAATGAAGCACACCCGTTGTTGTCAAATGCTATTCTTTCCATGAAATCTAAGTGGTTAAAATATTTTTTTCAAATCCCGGACTTGTGTTTAGTTGCTAAATTGTTGGACCCACGTATTAGAACGGATGGTTTAGAAGAATTGTTAATGCTTTACTATGATTCATTGTATGCTAATTGTGATTCTCCTACTAGACAACAAGCTCCTAATCCTAAAGACATAGTTGCAAGTACTTATAATCTACTAAAGGATCTTTTTAAGGAGTATAAAGAACAAAATGATACGAACGATGATCAATCTAGTGGTGATGATAGTAGTGATAGTGTTGATAATTCTAGGAAATATGATGCTCTTCAAAAATTTTATAATTTTTATGATGCTAGATCTCAAAAACGTGCACGGGTTATATCTAATCCTTTTCAAGAACTTGATTCTTATTTTACTAACACTTTTGAGTTTGAAACAAGCGGAACTAGTTTTGATATTTTGAAGTGGTGGTCAAGGAGAACAAAGTCATTCCCTATTTTATCATTGATTGCAAAAGAGGTTTTTGCATCTCCCGCCTCTACGGTTGCCGTCGAACAAGCATTTAGTCTTGGTAATCTCACTTTGGATCCGACACGATCCAATTTAAGTGTGACAAATTTACAAAATTTGTGTTTGCTTGATGATTGGTCAAAGGCGGAAAGACGGATTCAACATCTAAATGAAGAAGACCGATCGGATGATGAAATTACGGAATATGGAAGCGAGTTAGATTGGTAGAGTAAATAAAAAAGACCATCACCATTCACCTCCACCGAGCCAAAGAGGTAGGTTGAGGTAAGTTAAGAGAACTACGTGGGCTTTGATTCCTTTCGAGGATACGTAGGCAACTTAAATTTAAGTTGAACTTGAATTTTCAAGTTTAACCCTAAATTTAAGCTCAAGTCCTTTCCCTCTCCCCTTCTATTATGTTGTTGTATTTTATCTTATAAAATTTGTATTTTTTAAAATTTTGAAGTGTAACAATAAAGTAGTTGACAGTTGACACTTGACATGGAAGTAAACTTGTAGTGTTCTCTACACTTCTACATTTGTAAATTGTAATGGTTTAGACTTTAATAATTAAATTTTTATGTGATCACATTAATTAATATTGTATGATTATTGTGAATTTAATATCAACTTTGAAATTTTTACTTGCATTATTGAATATTGCATAATGCATACATCAACATCAATATCATGTTTTCAATTTTAATGATATTATTATTATATTAATTCAAATTCAATATTTCAATTTTCAATTACACATGTTTCACTTATTTAATAAATAAATTACACGTAATAACTGATAACACATATATGATGTATAAATATAACAAAAAAAAACCGAAAAATCGGCGGTTCCGAACCGGAACCGGAACCGCCGGTTCACGAACCTGCCACCTTATTCCCCGGTTCGGTTCCGGTTCCACCTCCATTGGAACCGGAACCGCCGGTTCCGAACCGGAACCGGCGGTTCCGAACCGGGGTGCATGTCTACTCATTATTACCAGTATTATAACGAAACTTAAAAATTAATTTGGGAGCTGAAAAAGAAAGTAAAGAACCCAGAACCAGAAGGGGAGAACCCTAGCTCCAGCCCTGCCACCACTTCTTCTCCTTCGAACGCCGCCGACGGGCAGAACCCTAGCCCCTGCCCCGCCACCACTTCTTCTCCTTCGTAACGCCGCCGACAGGCAGAACCCTAGCCCCCGCCACCACTTCTTATCCTTCTTAACGCTGCCGACGCCAGCCGCTCGGATCTCTAATCAACGATTCAGATTCTCCAAAGCAGCTCCTACGTCTCCTCATTTCTCTTTTCCATTTTCCACCGCTAGCTTCCGCACCCTTCGCTGCTCCAAACTCCGCTTCGACTCCGCCACCAACTCTTTCTCCTTTTCCTTTGTAACGCCGTTGACACCACATCTCAAAATCCAGCCGCTCGGATCTTCAATCAATGGCCCAAATTCTCCACTGCTAGCCCCAACCCCAGCTGTGCCCAGATTCTCCATTTCTAGCCCCAACCCCCGCTGTTAAGTACCTCTCTTCTCCATTCTTTAGTCTCCATTTTAGTTTATTTAAAATTCTGTAAAAATTCAGTATTTTCTATGTTTTCGTTCAAGCTTAATGGAGCAGATATGTAATATCAGCAACTTTTTTTCCCCAGCAAGCATTTGGAGTTAATGGAGCAGATATATCAGCTAATTTTTTTCCGGTATGAACAAGTTTCAATGGTACGGAAAGAGTACTATATCGATATATTAAACTGAAATAATATTTTGGTATTCGGTAAAAAATTGGTATTGATTATTAGGTATCAAAAATTTCGGTACGATATAGGATATGCTTAAATATTTTTAATATACCGTACTGTCTATCCATAATTTAATATGAGTAAAGGCATAGCCTCTGGATTAACGTTATAAATTCTTCTTCAAGGAAAATTCTTCTTCAAGGAAAGCTTTAAGTATCAACCTTTAATCCGAGTAAAGGTGTGACCTCCAAATTAATGTTATAAATCCACAAAGCCGAACTCGAACAAGCTTCAATCGAAGATCCGACTCAACACACACTCTAGTCAAAGTCAAGTCAAATTTGTTCGAGAGAAAAATCATATGGTCAAGCCAAATTGGTTCGAGAGAAGAATCAGATGATTGTTCGAGAGAAGAATCATATGGTCAAGCCAAATTGGTTCGAGAGAAGAATCAGATAATTGATTAGAGATTGTGACCCGCTTACATAATCTTCTAAATTAAATTCGTTTGAATTATCTTTGTACTCAATTTGTATTTATTTTCTCCATAAATACAAAGTTTGTTGGTACACACACCATATCAAAACAAGAATTAGAGATGTTAATATTTTTTATTTAAAAGAGTTATTGTTCACTCCTTTAAAAAAGTAAATAATTTTGATAAAATTTAAGTATAAAATGAAACAATTCACTCTCGTGATTGTTTGATTTTTTAAATTTTGCGACGAAATTCCATTCATTAATCAAACAAGTTCACATAACGTAAAAACGAAGTTTTTTAAATAAGTTGGTCTTTTAAAATGACTTCACACATTTTCTTTTATCCCTCAATAACGCACCCCACATATGAAAACAATCAAAACATGATACACACTCAATAATTCAAAAATATAATTTCCACCTAACATTATTATAAATTACACTTTATTTATAATCTAAAACAACTGCATTATATTTTAAATAATTCAGAGTCTATACACAAAATGCTGTCAAATTCTAGTTAATGATTTTTATTTTTTTTGACAGAATTCTAGTTAATGATTGATACAAGCTATACTCTAAAAATAAAAATATAAATGCTATGGACAATGATTGATCAATTGTATAAATAGAATATACATAAAACTAGAAAATTTGATGAAAATGTTATGTTGGATGGGTTACTTCAATCATTTTTCTGCAATGCATGAGAGACTAATTATCGAGCGTCAATCAGCGTAACGCTCATTGATGAACTTTGTGTTTCCAACATAAGAGGAGTTTGTGTTTGGAGAATATCTATCCCTGCAAAAAACCCTGGTTCTTTGGATTCAGGCAGAACGCTGTCGTTTCCCAGCATCTGCACCACTGAAGCCATGCTTGGCCTATCGTCTGGCCTTTCTTGAACGCACAGAAGACCAATACTAATTGCTCGTTCTACTTCTAATAAGTTGCTCGAATCATGGAATTTCGAATCAATCAATTCCAATGACCTTCCTTCTCTGTAAAGAATCCATGCCTGTTGCATATCACACCACTGTTTTTAATCTGGGATTATAATGTCATAAATAAAGATTCAAGTTTCTAAAGATTGTTATACTCACGTGTCCAAGAAGGTTGATGCATTCATCTCCATAGGAAAATCCTCTGTTTCTCTTACCAGTTAGGATCTCAAGCACTAAGACACCAAAGCTGAACACATCTGATTTCACTGAGAACAGGCCGTATGTGGCGTATTCCGGCGACATGTAGCCACTGCAAAAGAAAATATCATGTTACTTGTATGTGATGTGATGAATTGTGAGATGAAGATTCGTGCGTACTATGTTCCTACTACTCGATTTGTGTTGGCTGCGGTTTCGTTGCCTCCAAAAGTTCTAGCAAGTCCGAAGTCTGATATCTTTGGGTTCATATCAGAGTCTAGTAGTATGTTGCTGGCTTTGAGGTCTCTGTGGATGACTCGTAGACGAGAATCTTGGTGAAGATACAAAAGGCCGCGAGCTATACCGTTGATGATGTTGAAACGGGTAGGCCAGTCAAGTGATTTGCTTCTCACAGGGTCTGCAAAATAAGAGAGGATATATTTGAAGCCATGCTTAACTTTAGCAGCCATTGTGCAGGCCTGCAAAGTGAAGAGCTCTAACCGAAAAGTATCATGTCGAGGCTTTTGTTGGGCAAGTATTCGTAAACCAGGATCATTTCTTCTCCTTGAGTGCACCAACCTAGAAGTTTCACTAGATTCCGGTGCTGAAGCTTCGCAATGCAGATTACTTCATTCTTGAACTCATCTACTCCTTGAAGTGAACTCCTTGACAGACATTTGACAGCAATTTCTTGCCCATCTTCCAGCTTGCCCTAGATATAAGTGAAATTTGCTGTCTTTGAAGGTACTATAGATTTCCCAAATATAGATATTCTTGATTGACTTTCTAGGCTTTACAAAATATATGATCCCTTAGAATCACCAAATTAAATAACAGGAGTTTGATTGTTAGTAGCTGAATAGTTTGGATATCAATCTTCAATTGATTCTATATATTTATGGTTTACTACTATCAATATATGGTTTGCTACGATCTTGAACATTCTGATACGGATTTTTGGCATGGGACCACCTATTTCAAATTGGTGTTTCATCTTGTATTCTACCTTTTTTTAAATGAATAACACAGCCGTAATTACTTCCTAGATTAATGTTACATGCCCCCATGATCATTTGTAGGGTATAGTTTCTTTTATGTTATGAAACATCAATAAAACATAAATTGTGGAATAAGGATTCAAATTTACCTTATAAACAGGGCCAAATCCTCCCTCTCCAAGCTTATTGTTGAAAGAGAAATGATTTGTTGCTTTAGTTAGAGTGGTTAAGTAAAACAATGGTAGCTCTAACTCTTCAGAGTAATCCACATAGTTGAGTCCAATTAAGCCTGAAACAAGATTGACAAAAGAAGATTTAAGGAAGATAATTTTTTTTTGAATATTTTTCATGATATACATATGTGTAGTATTTGTAAACAGCTATAGTTTTACCTGTTTCCTGCTGTTCATGATTCTGCTTCTTCTTTCTCTTGTAATACAGAAGCAGGCTCAGGCTTACTAGAACGATCCCGACAACCAGAGGCAATGTTACTATCAGTATCACATGTCTCCTTCCTTTCGAATCTGTCAGAATTTTTTATAAACATCAAAAACATTGTTTGTCTGTGTTCAGAAATCTAATGAAAGTATGCTCACCTAATTCAGAAGAAGCCATTCTGATGTAAATATCTTGCCCTGCAGATGTCTGTCTGATGTCAACAAGTTCATCAAACCAAATTAGACATCCATCTTTACTGTCTATATTTGGATTCGTGTAAGCCATACAGGAGCAGTTGTTTGAGCACAACTCCCTGCATTCTTTAAGCGTCGTAACGTTGCTGAAAAACGACTGTTTTGTATCCGGCAACTTGATGCCGGAGTACTTTAGAAATGCATCTCCCTTAGGGCAATCCAAGGGTGCATTCCTAGTGCACCCATTAGACCAATTTCCCCTGTTCCAACCTTGTTGATCTTTGGGCTGAAACTTATCTAAGCATCCACAAGAAGGCGATTTCGCAATATTACAACTACCGTATGCGCCACATAAGTTGTAGGTATCGCAATTATCGACCGGAAACGAAACGAATATGTTCCAACCTTGTGTCTGATTATCCCACACCCACCTCTGTGCAGAGCCACTCTCTGTTAGCTTAATCCGAGTATAAGATGAGTCGTCTAGCTGCGTGTCGCGAAAGTAGACCTCGTTCTGATTTACGACTACTTCGAATGTGAAGAAGCTGTTCTTGCCAAAGTCTGGATCCCAACCAAAGGTGGCACCATTCCAAGGACTTGATCTGTACACCACATCTGCACCCTTTCTTACAACTGGTTGAGGATAAACAGTCGGATCTAAACGGAAAGTGTAATCTCCTGTTGCTGGATCACTGTTGTTCTTCCATGATGTGAAGTACACTTCATGGCCGGTGATGAAGTTCCAACCGAACTTCATCCCTGGCAAAAGGGTGTCCGTTGGATAGTCGAAACTCTGCCACACAGGGTTGTCGTCGTTTGCATCTTTCAGTACGAGATTCCCCGAGTCGAGTAGCTGTGCAACTGGATCCTGCAGGGCTGTTGATGTTGATGCATTTGTAGACCAAATAATGCCACCAGTACTATTTAGAAGAACAAGTCTGCCCGACTCCAGGACTGTGAGCGTACCCGATCCATCGTAGAGTGGATTATCTCTGTTGGCGACCCATACGACTGTCCTTGGAGATACTCTGTTGTACCATATGCCCACGTACCGGTTCTTGGAATTCTCCGGGCTGAAAAAACCCAACTCGAAGATTCCGGAAGATGAAATCAAAGTAGTAGTTTCGTTGTCTCTAAGGATGTTGGAAGTAGTTTGGATGTCTGTTGCATGAGATATGGATATGAAGGAGAAGGAGGTGAGAATTAGAAGAAACATAGAGATTATGGTATTCATGATTTTGGGTATGAGGTATCAAGAAATTGAGGTGGGGCAGTTTTAAGCAACATGAGTTGTGACAGGTGATTAAGGAATCATGTCAACTTGCATGAATGTATATTTAATTATTTTTAAGACACGTATGTTCGAATTTGTTGTTTAAAGAAATGAAATTAGAAATTGGAATTCAAAGTTCTCATCCTGCATCCGCGGCTATAAGTATATAAAAATGAAATGAATGGAGTCAGCCTAACAGAGTTTACACACTAGTATTTGATTTTGGTATTTAGAAAATCAACCATATTTGGTCAGAGGAAGACGTCTAGAAAAGTAATTTAAGTGCAATTATTAAAGCTCAAGTTTTGATATATTTTATAAGGGATGATTCTAATTATGGTTGGAGATCACATCGTATTAATTTGTCATTTGCAAGTCCCATCACCACTTTCCATAATGAGGGAAATAAACAAGGTAATTCAATGTAGTTTCTGGTTTTTGACCCAAAAAAAAAAAAAAAGCACACAATTCTAGTATTTCATTTTCATGAACCAGAGTCTTTGGTTCAAGTTGAATTTGTTGGGTTTATCGCCAAGCTGGGGTCACTCAATCTAATAGATGATATTATTCGTTTTGGGCCGCCTACTGTTCTGCACGATTTTGTTCTCTAGGCTCACACCCAAAATGCCTTATGGGCGCCTCTCCGGTTAAGTATGGGTCTGACTCTGATACCACTGTTGGGTTTATCGGCCCAACGAAACTCAATACTGGTCTGCACAGGGAGAGTCCATCCCACACTTATAAACCATAGTCATCCATACTTTTAACCGATGTGAGACTTTGATTGATACTCAAACAACAGAATTACTCCCTCCGTCGTGCACTTTTGCTTTTTGCACATAAATTAAGGAGTATTATTATTTTATATAAAGTGAGTAGGTGTATTAGAGAGATGTGATGAGTAGTGATGGGTCATTTGTGAACCCTTTTACTAAAAGAGGAAAATTGTGCAATTTGAACGGGACGCATAATATAGTAAAATAGTGTTATTTGGGCGGGACGGAGGGAGTAATGTGTAAGTTAATAAAACTTATACATGAAAATTCCTTAATTTCTTTTTTACTAGTTTCAAAGGAAATTATTATCCACCCCCCCCCCCCCCCCTCCAGTTTCATTTTATTCTATTGAACCCTTATTTTTATTAACATAGATAAGCCAGTATATTGGGAACTCTTATTTTAGCAAATTTTTAGGGTGAATGGAATAATGTTAAACCAAACACTCCAGAATTGTCATTATCACTTTTAATACCAGGTGCATGATGGAACTCAGCGTCAGGGCCGGCCCTGAGGCATGTCCAGATGAGCGACGGCCCGGCCCCAATTTTGAGGGGCCCAACAAAATATATATATATATATATATATATATATATATATATATATATATATATAAATGTATTTTAATAATTAGTTCATAGATTTTTAACAAATTTATTATAAAATAAAATGTATTAAAAAAAATCTTTTATAATACTCTTTAGTTCTAATATTGCATTCTAATATTGCATAAATATTTTTGCGTGTGAAAATTAAGAAAAAAAAGTGTTTAAAGTAAGATAATGAAGGGTATTTTGTTGAGAAAAGTAAGTAAAATTATAATTAGTGTAAAATAAAAGTGATTTATTATAGAATTGCGAGAGTATTTGTATTATATGGATTACTACTTTAGAAATATATTGTTTTTTTAACTAGTATTAAGAAAATTGAATTTTTTTCCACTTATATTTTTTTTATAAAAAAATTGAGATAATTTGATATTTTTATATAATAAATATTTTTAAAATAAATTATATTTGTGAGAAATGTTTGTTAATTCTTAAACTAAAGTATATTTTTAAGATTGTGATATTGAGTGGTATTTTATTTTGAGTTGATATCCGGTGCACCCATATGTGTATAATTTTTTATTCTATATTGTATAATACATGTTTCTTAATAATTGTATACTTTTTTCACACAGTTTTTCATTAAAAAACTAGCATCTATATGTGTATAACTTTTTATTCAATAGTTTATACATATTTTTTTACACTCAATTTTTCATTAAAAAAACTAACAAAAAAATCACTAACAAAGTGTATACATTTTTTTATGATTGTATATGTTTTTGTTCATAATTGTATACGTTTCTAAAGGTGAGTGCACCGTATCTTGGGGTGCACCTAGGTTCACAATGCTATTAGCCTTTTATTTTTGTAGTATGAACATAAATATGAAACTGGCGAAAAAGAAAGAAAAGAATAATCGTATGAAAAGGAGGAAATATATAAATAAAAAGATTTAAAGGATAGTAAAGGGCCTCACTTTTTTTTGTTCTCCCAGACTCCCGAAATGTCAGGGCCGGCCTTGCTCAGCGTGACAGATTCGTGTAGGCATCTTTCTTCCAAAGACATAAAATAGAGGTCTAATAAGCAAAAATGAAAAACGTGTGTATTTAATAATAAGTTAATACTATTATTTAAAAAAATAAAATATGCAACCATGAGTTCAGATTGGTAGTGTCGGCGATTGTGTGTTTTCTGGAAGAGTAAAAAGCAAAGCACAGTTTGTGAAACTTTAGTTGCCTGTTATTACAAAGCACCTGACTGCCGTTTGCTTAGAAACATGTTCAACCTTTATTAACAATCTAGCATCTTCCTTTGTTCCTTTTCCATTGTTATTTCTTCTTCCACCTGGCACCATGGTATTGGTCGCTACTTATGAATAGATGCACATTGCTATTCACTGATATTCTGTGCAGTTTCTTCAAGATTACATTTTGTGAAATTAGTAAATTTTATTTCACTGAAAACGTTTACAAAGTACTCATGTACTATGCGATTGCATGCCAATCAATCCAGTCTACCTAAGCGAAAAGCTTAGGGTGAATACATCAAGAATTCAAATACAACGATGCTATCTGCAAATTAATTTTATTTGCTATATGACTCAGAGACAACATTCTCGAACCAAACTGAAGAGCATTCCTTTCCATCCAAATATGGTAGATTAGTGTAGCAAAAGTGATGTATAGGAGTCTTCGTGCCTTTGTGTTGTTTCGTGTATCCGCATTTATCTTCAAGATTACACTTTAGTTTTTATAATTGTGAGTCTTAGGGTTCTTTGTCCTAAGCTCTTGCCCACTTTGCAATTTCCCCAAAATTCTAGATTCAATTCAATAATTACGGTTGAGAATTGATGGTGTAATCTTGATCCAATTATACTTTCAGTGATGTAGTTAGATCAGTGGGTGATCAAATGGTGGAGGTGCATGGTCGTTTTAGCAGCTGGGATGACAGTTTGGACGGTTACAACAGAAACTGATCAAGGAAGAAGGCCAGCTAAACCAACTTGCTGGTATGATCTTTCAAACAGTTTCTTGAGGTGTAGGTGCATCCGTTTTGATTGAATCTAGGGTGTTTGGGAAAGCTCTTGTTACACACTACATGATAGGATCAAGAGAAGTTATTTTCAAGCTCATTGTCTACACTATAAAGGGCCATGAATCATATTTTAGCCATTAGAGGGTTCTCTACACACTTATAACCTATGATCAATAAAGTTCTCTCCTCACTAAATGGATATAGGAGTTTTATCTCCAATCCACTTAAATCATCTTTGTGTTTTGTTTTCTTTCTTCTTCAATCACAGTTAGTTCTGTAACTTTGCATGCAAGTGTGTTAGCAAGATTTTTGATCTTGTTTTTGCTGCTAAACAAATCCACGACAATTACTCCCATCGCATTTTGAAAATTCTCAGTAGCAATTGTATGATATGCCGAAATGTAGAATTCGTACTTGTCAATTTTTTGAAATTGATTCACATACAAAGAAAATTAATTCTGTACATTTACAGATGTGTCTGTTCGGATCATTCGCATGCAGTTCACTCATCGACCCTCGAACAGTGTAATGCTCATTGCTGAACTTGATGTGTCTAGTATAACTGGAGTTTCTGTTTTCAGTTTATCTATTCCACTGAAAAAACCAGGTTGTTTGGCTTCTGGGAGAACACTGTCGTTCCCAAGCATCTGTATAACCGAAGACATGCTTGGCCTATCTTCCGGTCTTTCTTGAACACACAAAAGACCAATACTAATTGCTCGTTCTACTTCTAATAAGTTGATCGTATCGTGGAAAGACGAATCAACCAATTCCAATGACCTTCCCTCTCTGTAAAGCAACCATGCCTGTTGCATTAGCTTAGTGTTAGAATCTTTGTTTGACAAAGCCATTAGGATTATATACTCATCATAATGTGATACTTACATATCCAAGTAGGTTGAGGTGGTGATCTCTGTAAGAAAATTCTCTGTTTCTCTTGCCGGTTATGATCTCAAGCACTAGAACTCCGAAGCTGAAGACATCTGATTTCACTGAGAACAGGCCGTACGTAGCGTATTCTGGGGACATGTAGCCACTGCATGTGAGAAGATTAGTTAGCAAACAGAGGAAGTGTGTTGTGTAATAACTAATAAAGATTCTTACGTACTATGTTCCTACTACTCGGCTTGTGTTGGCTCCAGTTTCATTGCCTCCAAATGTTCTAGCAAGACCAAAGTCTGATATCTTTGGATTCATATCAGAATCTAGTAATATATTGCTGGCTTTGAGGTCTCTGTGTATCACTCGGAGACGGGAGTCTTGATGAAGATACATAAGGCCTCGAGCAACACAATTAATGATGTTGAAACGGCTAGGCCAATCTAGTGATGTGCTTTTCACCCTGTCTGTTTTATTTGATATTAATTAAAACTGAGAATCACAGCAGATCATATTTCCAAACTGCATTTTGACAAATTAATTACAGTGTGTGATATCTATCTTTTAGGTTCTAGCAATCTATTTGAGGCCATGTTGCTTGAGAAAATGAGTGGATATATATCAAAAGCATGAATTTTTACCGAAGAGTATTAAGTCGAGACTTTTGTTGGGCATGTATTCGTAAACGAGCATCATGTCTTCTCCTTGGATGCAACAACCAAGAAGCTTCACTAGGTTCCGGTGTTGAAGCTTTGCAATACAGAGTACTTCGTTCTTGAACTCGTCTACTCCTTGATGGGAAGTTCTTGACAGACATTTCACTGCTACTTCCTTCCCCTCTTCTAGCTGCCCCTGTGTGAAGAATCGAGATTAGGAATAATCTCACCGTGATTTGGTGAGGAGTGTTTTACATGTATATATAGGATATTGTTACAACAAGATCCACAATTTGTGGATACAAAAAAGGTAAATGTACAAAGAATTAAAATCCTATAATTACTCCTTATTTACTCCTATTACCCCCCGTCAAGCGTTGCGTGGGGTGTAAACAAACGCAAAGTTTGGACCTCAAAAGTTCAAAAGCTGGACGAGGCAATGCTTTTGTGAAGACGTCAGCTAATTGAAGGTTAGACGGAACAAACTGAGTGCGCAACTTCCTCGAAGAGACCAACTCACGAATGAAATGACAGTCAATGTCAATATGCTTAGCACGTTTGTGAGCAACCGGATTTTGGCTTAAAAACAGTGCACTTTTGTTGTCACAAAGAAGAGTTGGAGGCATGACTGGCGGCTGATGAAGCTCAGTGAGAAGGTTACTCAACCAAATGATTTCAGAACCGGCGTTGGCAAGAGCTCGGTATTCGGATTCACAACTAGATCGAGCCACAGTAGGCTGTTTCTTAGCACTCCATGAAACTAGATTTCCACCCAGGAAAATGGAATAACCATAGGTTGAGCGTCGAGTTTCAATGCACCTGGCCCAATCAGCATCAGAGTATCCCACAATAGATAGGTCTGGGCGATGTGTAAAGCGAAGTCCATAATGAATCGTACCTTTCACATAGCGAAGAATACGTTTCACAGCAAGAAAGTGATCTTCAGTAGGAGACTGAAGAAACTGGCTGACAGTGTTGACTGCAAAAGAGAGATCAGGCCTCGTAATAGTTAAATACTGTAGAGCCCCAACCAGAGATCGATAAAGAGTAGGATCAGAAAATGGAGAGCCACTACTCTGGAGGGAAGTACCAGCGGCTAGAGGAGTCGCGACCGGCTTGCAGTCCAACATAATAGCTCGATCAAGAATGTCATGAGCGTATTTTGCCTGTCCCACAAAAAAACCATCGGACGAATGAGAAACCTCAAGCCCCAGAAAATAGTTCAGCGAACCAAGATCTTTTATAGCAAATTCCACGTGTGTACGGTCGATGAACTGCCGAAGAAGATTGTTATCATTCCCTGTCAAAATGATATCATCCACGTATAAAAGAAGATATAGGAGGGATCCTCCCCTTCGGAGACAAAACAGAGAGGAGTCAGATTGAGTTTGGTGGAAACCCAAAGTCTTCAGATAAGTGCTGAATCTTTGAAACCAAGCCAGAGGGGCCTGACGAAGACCATACAAGGCCTTCTTGAGGCGGCAAACATGAGTTGGTCTACGTGGATCGACAAAGCCGGGTGGCTGAGCCATGTATACAGGTTCTGTCAGAATTCCATTTAGGAATGCATTCTTAACATCCAATTGATGAAGTGACCATCTGTAGTGCACAGCTAGAGCGAGAACGGTGCGAACAGTGGTTGCCTTGACAACAGGGCTGAAGGTTTGATGAAAATCGGAGCCAGGAACCTGAGTGAAACCCTGAGCGACAAGGCGAGCCTTATGACGCTCAACAGAACCATCTGACCGAAATTTAGTTCGAAACACCCATTTGGAGCCAACAATGTTAGTGGCGGGAGGTTGTGGCACCAAATCCCAAGTTTGATTTTGTATAAGCGCATCAAATTCCTCTTGCATAGCAGCCATCCAGTGTGGAAACTTAGATGCTGATTTGAAACCACGAGGCTCAGAAGTGGTGGCAAGAGAGGCGAGTAAGGCTGTTGAAGCAAGATCAACAGGGTATCTTGGTTTGAAGATGCCTGCCTTAGACCGAGTGATCATGCGATGAGTAGGCACAGGAGGCGCCTGAGGTGCAGGTGGTATAGGATGGATGACAGGTGCTGGTTCATCTATTTGGGGAGGAGCATGATATGGTAGTGTATCATTGACAAGTGGTGGCGGTGAGGCAGGCAATGGTGGTTCCTCAACTGGGGCAGGATGAGGAGGCTCCAAAACTACATCTGGTTCTGGATAGAGATGGCGAGCCACAGACTGAGTAGATAACTTGGTATCTGAAGCAGTAGCAACCGGCAGTGACCCTGGTTCTAAGAAGCTGGAGATAGAAAGATCATGAGCAGCAGCTGAGACTTTCCCAGTGAAAGGATAATTCTGTTCATCAAATTGCGCATGGCGAGTAATGAAGATGCGCGCGGAAGAAGGATCGAAACAACGAAACCCCTTGTAAGAACTGCTATAACCCAGAAATATACAAGGTCGACTGCGAGGAGACAACTTGTTTTCTGCGTAGTCACGCAGAAAAGGAAAAACCCTGCAACCAAAAGGTTTGAAGATAGCATAATTTGGAGCGCAATGAAATAATAATTCATAAGGAGATGTGTTGTCCAATATGGTTGACGGAAGCCGATTGATGACATAAACAGCAGTGCTGAAAGCCTCAAACCATAGAGAAGAAGGAGCAGAGGCATGGAACAACATTGAAAGACCTGTTTCAGTGATGTGCCTATGTTTTCGCTCAGCTCGACCATTCTGTTGTGGAGTATATGGACATGAGATTCGGTGGAAGATCCCATGACTTAACAAAAAATCAGACATCCTCTTGTTTGTAAATTCTGTGCCCCCATCAGACTGAAACACTTTTATAGCACGCGAAAATTGCGTACAAACAAAGGTATGGAAACAAACAAAAACCTCAAAAAATTCTGATTTGGTACGCAAGGGATAAATCCATGAAAACCGAGAATAATCATCCACAAACAAAGCATAATAACGATAACCAGCAGAAGAAGTAACAGGTGATGGCCCCCATAAATCACAGTGCACCATATCAAGAACAAAAGAAGCACGTTTATCATTCAAAGGGAATGGTAATTTCTTGATTTTTGCTAATTGGCAAGGTGAGCAAACAGTAGGACTGGGTAATAAAGATGTAACAGATAAATGTCCTTGTTTATTTAACAATGAAATAGTTTTAAAAGACACATGTCCAAGGCGTAAATGCCATAAATCAAAACTAGCTGTTAAGGCAGTAGGATGCAAAGCAGCAATGAGAGCGGAGCTTTTATCACACTTGTCAAGCACATAAAGTCCATTTTCACATTTTCCCTGAGCCAGTACTTCCTTTGTCAACGGATTCTGAATTGTAAAACAATTATTAGTAAATAAGACCTCAACATTTGAATCCGTAGTAAGTTTGCTGATGGAAACCAAGTTCTTAGTAAGATTTGGAACAACCAAGACATCCAATAAGTCAAGATTACGACATATACGACCGGATCCAATGTGAGAAATAGGGATATTTTCACCACTACCAACAACAACGGAACCCTTACCGGAATACGGGGCGAGCGAGTCCAACTGAGCGGGCTGATTCGTCATGTGAGCCGTCGCGCCGGAGTCGACATACCAGTCCGAGTGTGGAGCGGCATCACTGACGTTGCAGGCTGCCGAGAAGGCCTGAGCAAGATGGGCAGCCTGCTGGTTCACGTTGCTGGTAGGTCGAGCAGCCTGCTGCAAGTCCAGAAATAGTCGACATTGATCAGCGTAGTGTTCTCCCCTGCATAGCTGACACCGGGGAGTGAAATTTCGTCGCCCACCCTGCCTCCCTCCACCACCGCGCTGCTGTGACCCAGAACGGCCACCACCACCTCCACGATACCGAGCATTAGAGGAGCCACGACCAACACCAGTGGGATTGATGGAGGCAGTGAAGGCAACGGGTGCAGCTGGAGGGCCCTCCATGGCGCGACTCATGTGCTCGAATTGAACGGCCTGGTGGAGCAATTCGCGGAACGGAGGTACAGGGCTCATGGACAACCTTGTATCTGCAAAATTGGAGAAAACATGACCAAGCCCACGAAGAAACCAGTGGCTCTTTTCTCCTTCATCAATAGATCGTTGTATCGCCGAGAGTTGATCACAAATCGCCTTGAATTTCCGTCCATACTCAGCGACGGGCAGATCATTGCGTCTCAAGGAGAGGAGCTCCTCCTTGAGTTGATTCGCACGAGAGGCCGATGCGTGGGCAAACGCCGACTCCAGGGCGAGCCAGGCTGAGCGGAAAGAGCCACAATCCAACACCTCCGCCATTGCTTCCGGATCGAGTGTTGCGTACAACACACCAAGCAACTTCTGCTCTCGCAGAAACCACGCTGAATAGAGGGGGTTGGGAACGTCGGCACCTGCATCGTTGTGGATCGTTTTTGGGGGAGCAACGACAGTGCCTTCAACGACGTCCAAAAACTCAAAAGTGGCGGCCATGGAAAAGAATTGACGACGCCACATAAGGTAGGTGGAAGAGGATAACTTAATCTGCACCAGATTGATCATCGCGGTGGTTTGGGAGGAAGAAGAGATTTGGGCAGCCGCCATGATCAGAAGAAAGAACGAGGGAGAAGAGGGAGAGAGAAGAGTAGGGTTTCGGTGTATCAAGCTGATACCATGTGAAGAATCGAGATTAGGAATAATCTCACCGTGATTTGGTGAGGAGTGTTTTACATGTATATATAGGATATTGTTACAACAAGATCCACAATTTGTGGATACAAAAAAGGTAAATGTACAAAGAATTAAAATCCTATAATTACTCCTTATTTACTCCTATTACCCTGAAATTGAACTCTAATTTTTCAACTTGACATCCATTTATCCATAAATATTACTATAAGAATGCTAGATTGCAGGTTTGAGTGGGAAAATAAAACATGTTAATTTGGTATATTACTTCAAGATATTCTTATGTCTTTACCTTATAAACAGGTCCGAATCCACCCTCTCCAAGCTTATTGTTGAACGAAAAATTGTTCGTCGCTTTAGCTATAGTCGATAACTGCAGCAGCGGTAACTCTAACTCGTCATGGCTTTCCGCATAGTTCACCCCACCTACACAAACAGGATGCATACAACATAAGTAGTGTTCTTTATTTTTTTAAATGACAATCTAACAAATTAATTATTCTTTCTAATTAACCTGTTTCTTGCAGCTCATCTTTCTGTTTATTTCCTTTCCTGAAATACAGAAACAGGCTCAAGCTCAGCAGAACTACCCCAAATACCACAGACAACGTTGCTATTAGTATTTCTCGTTTTCTTCCACCTGATTCTGAAGAAAACATTATTTTTCAATGTTAGATAAAGATTTTTCCTTTAGGTAAAAAATGAAAAGATGGTTACCTAACTCAGAAGAAGCAATTCTAATGTAGATATCTTGCCCTGGAGACAGCTTTCTGATGTCAACAAGTTCATCAAGCCAAAGTAGACATCCATGTTCACCTCTACTTATGTTTAGACTCGCGTAGGCCGTACACGAGCAGTTGTTCAAACAAAAACCCCTGCATTCTTCAAGACTCATACTCTTGTTCGACCATGAATGCTCTGTTTCTGGCAACTTTACGCCCGAGTACTTCAAAAATGCGTCGCCTTTCGTGCAATCCAACGTCGTGCTTCGATTGCACCCTTTCGTCCAGTCTCCCCTGTCCCAACCTTGTGGATCTTTTGGTTTGAATTTGTTCAAGCATCCACAGACAGGGGAGTTCTCTGTATTACAAGTTCCGTATGCACCACAGGTAGCATATACATCACAATTGTCGGCTGGTGATGCTAAATACATGTTCCAATCTTGTGTCCGATTGTTCCAAACCCACCTCTGTCCAACGCCACTCTCACTCAGCCTGATTCTTGTGTAGGCCGACTCGTCTAGCTGTTCGTCGAGATAGTACACCTCATTCTCGTTTATCACCACTTCAAGTGTGAAAATGTTGTTCCTCCTGTAGTTTGGGTTCCAACCAAAGTTGTCACCATTCCAGGGACCTGTCCTGTACACTATATCATCACCTTTTCTTATGACTGCTTGCGGATACTGGGTCGGGTCGAAACGGAAAGTGTAGTTTCCCCTTGCTGGATCTCCACTGTTCTTCCATGACGTGATGAACACTTCTTTGTTGGTTATGAAGTCCCATCCTAGCTTCATCCCTGGCAAAAGAGTGTCTGTTGGATGGTTGAAACTCTCCCACACTACATCATTATCATCATCATCAGCATCTTTTACGACGAGGTTCCCCGAGTCGAGCAACCGTGCAACCGGATTCTGCACGTTTCTTGACGCATTAGTAGACCACACATTGTCATCGGTGCCATTCAGGAGAAGGAGACGGCCCGGGGGGATGACTCGGAGCTTGCCCGACCCATCAGTGAGCGGATTATCTCTGTTGGCAACCCACACCACAGTTCTTGGTGTGATCCGGTTGTACCAAATGCCAACGTACCGGTTGTTGGAATTCTCCGGGCTGAAAAAGCCCAACTGGAAGATTTGACCCGATGAAGTGAGAGTTGTGCCATCATCTCGATATATCTGATCAGAAGTGTTGATGGTGTCTGCTGCGTGGGATGTTTGGTGAGTGGAGAAGAAGAATAAAACAAGAAATATTGGAGTGATGTAGTATTTGATGCATCTCCTTATTGGTTTCATGTTTCTGGTTTATTGGAGAAGCTGAGAATGTGGTAAACTAATTTATTGTTTGAAAACCATGTTTTTTTGTTGTCTTATAACGTTGTTTTGTTGAATTTTTTAAAATTTAAGTATTTGAAAATTTTCACACGGTTTGGCCAAGTCAACAGTAAATAATACTAAGTTGGAAAAAAATTTTGTCTTAGTAGAAACGGTTGTACACAATTAATCAGGTACAACAGCCCTTCCGCAATTTCCTACATGTTTTGCTGATAGCTTGATACTGTTTTTTTTTTTCTTTCGGTATTTTTTTTTTCATATAATTTTAAAAATATAATTGTAATTTCATCCATATAGTTTATAAGGATATATTTACCCTAGTAGTTTAGTGAAGTTTTATTATTTATTCTTAGAGTTTAATATTAATTATAACTAATAGTATAATTGTAATTTTACCATAATAGTTTAGGGCGTATTTCATTTCTAGGATTTAGGGTTTTGAGTATAATTATAATTTCAATCTTATGATTTAGAGTATATTTTACACTTAGAGTTTAAACTTTATGATATAATTGAAATTTTACACTCATGATTTAGAGTACATTTTACCATCAAGTATTAATTGAAGTTACACTTTAGAGAAGAGATGAAATAAGATAAAGAAATGAAGAAAAAATATTAATTAAAAATTTGAGCATATTTAAGTCTATCATATTCTTATAATTTAGAGCATGATTTTTTAAATATAATAAAATAAAAACAAAAGAAAAAGAGAAAAGAAAGAGGATTAATTAATTAGGGGAATGAGTAGAGAATCACTAAACTAAGGGCAAGTTTAGTTATGTGAGACTTTTACAGGGAAAATAATAATAATGTTATTACATTTTATGGTCTAATGTGAACCAAAGTTGCACGTTTTTACCCAGCCGTAGACTAATTGCTCTTTAAGTATATTTATGTATGTTGAAACTTTTTACATGGTTTGGCCAAGTCAGAGGAGTTTTCGAAGCATCTAAATTCTTAAACGTCAACAATTTGTACAACACTCGGTACATATTCTTAAGTAATAATAAGGTTGAAAAAAATAATTGTCTCAATAATTTATTTAAAAAGTAATTTGTTGAACTTGAACTCCCAAGTATGAATTTAAGCTTATCTATCAATAATTTATCGTCCCTCAAGCAGCGTAATGCTCATTGAATTTGTTGAATGGGCTGCATTATCCCATGAAGCTTCATTATTTAACTTGTCAATTCCTGTGAAAAAACCAGGATGTTTTGATTCTGGAAGGACACTGTCATTGTTCAGCATCTGCACCACAGTAGACATGCTCGGCCTATCTTCTGGCCTTTCTTGAACACATAAAAGACCAATGTGAATTGACCGCTGTATTTCCGATAAGTTGTACGAGCTGTTGAAGGCAGAATCAAGCAATTCCAGTAGCCTTTCTTCTCTGTAAAGCATCCAGGACTGTTACATAGGAGATCATGTCAGGATCTTTTAAATAGGGTAGTGATAAAGGCATTTTTGGAGGATGTACTTACATGTCCAAGAAGGTTGAGGTGGTGATCTCTATGAGAAAATACTCTGTTTCTCTTACCAGTTATGATCTCTAGCACTAAAACACCGAAACTGAAGACATCTGATTTTACTGAGAACAGGCCGTACGTAGCGTATTCTGGGGACATGTAGCCGCTACAAGACGATGTTTATTAGATGATTAGTTAATGAACAAAGGAAGTGCGTGGAATGAATTTTGTTATGAAGATATTCGTACGTACTATGTTCCAACTACTCGGTTTGTTTTTGCTCCAGTTTCGTTGCCTCCAAAAGTTCTAGCAAGACCAAAGTCTGATATCTTTGGGTTCATCTCAGAATCTAGTAATATGTTGCTGGCCTTGAGGTCTCTGTGTATCACTCGGAGACAGGAATCTTGGTGAAGATACATAAGGCCTCGAGCAATACTATTAATAATGGTGAAGCGCCTTGGCCAATCAAGTAATGTGCTTTTCACCTGGTCTGCCAAATAAGGTGTTCATGCTTTATTTAGTTTACTTTTAGTGATCTTCTGTTTATTAGGTTGAAACAATTTATTTGAGGCCATGTTTAGGAAGATGATTAGTCTGTAAAAGGTGTTCTTACCGAAAAGTATCAAGTCGAGACTTTTGTTGGGCATGTATTCATAAACGAGCATCATGTCTTCTCCTTGAATGCAACAACCAAGAAGTTTCACTAAATTCCGGTGCTGAAGCTTTGCTATACAGATTACTTCATTCTTGAACTCATCTACTCCTTGAAGGGAAGTTCTTGACAGACATTTGACAGCAATTTCCTGCCCCTCTTCTAGATGGCCCTGATACACAAATACTTTATATAGTTTATGAGCACATCTCAGTGATCCCTATTAACAGATTACCTAATAAGAATGAAAAAGTTTGGCTTTCTGTGGATCTTGATCCATTTTCAGTTATGTTCATACTAGCTTTTACCTTATAAACAGGTCCAAATCCACCCTCTCCAAGCTTATTGTGGATTGAGAAATTATTGGTGGCTTATTGATCGTCGATAAGCGAAACAGAGGTAGATCTAGGTCGTCATGACTGTCCATGTAGTTGAGTCCCAGGCAACCTTAACAGGATTGAAAAAGAGAAGGAAGAAAACATAAATAAAAAATTTATTTCTGCACACTACTGATTAAATCTTCTCTATTACCTGTTTCCTGCAGCTGATGATCCAGCTTCTTTCTTCTCTTAAAGTACAGAAGCAGGACTAGGCATAGCAGAACTACCCCAACTGCCATACAAATCGTCACAATTTGTATTTCTCGATTCTTACCTGTGGAATTTTTCATTGAAGGTATGTAAAGATATATATCATTGAAGAATAATGAAAATATGGTTACCTAACTCAGAAGAAGCAATCCTAATGTAAATATCTTGTCCTGGAGATGTCTTTCTGATGTCAATAAGTTCACCAAACCAAAGTAGACATCCATTTTCACTGCTTACATTTAGACTCGTATAGGCCATACACGAGCAGTTCTTCGAGCACAATTCCTTTCATTCTTTAACATTCATACTCTTGTTGTACCATGAATGCTGCGTGTCAGGCAACTTTATGCCTGTGTACTTAAAAAATGCATCCCCCTTTCGACAATCCAAGGTTGCACTTCGATCGCACCCTTTCGTCCAATCTCCCCTGTCCCAACCCTGTGGATCTTTTGGTTTGAATTTATTCAAGCATCCACAGACAGGAGAGTCATCAGTATTACAACTACCATATGCACCACACGAACCATAGGCATCACAAGTATCACCTGGCCTAGAAATGTAGATGTTCCAATCTTGTGTTCGATTGTTCCAAACCCACCTCTGAGTGACTCCACTTTCACTCAACCTAATCCTAGTAAAACCTGACTCTTCTAGTTGCTTATCAACATAGTACACCTCATTCTTATTTATCACCACTTCATATGTAAAGATGCTGTTCTTTCGGTAGTTCGGGTTCCACCCAAAGCTGACACCATTCCAGGGACCAGTTCTATACACCATATCCGAACCCTTCTTAATCACTGTTTGGGGGTGTTCATTAGGTTCGAAACGAAATGTAAAATCTCCAGTGGCAGGATCACCAGTGTTCTTCCATGATGTGAGATACACTTCTCTGCCGGCTTTGAAGTTCCAACCAAGCTTCATCCCAGGTAAGAAAGTGTCTGTTGGATGATTGAAACTCTCCCACATAAAATTCTGAGGATTATCATCTTTTGCATCTCTCACAACAAGATTCCCGGTATTGAGTAACTGCGCTACTGGATTCTTCACATTTCTGGTAGACCAAATAATACCACCAGTTGCATTTAGAAGAGCTAGTCGGCCTGACTGAATAATTCGGAGCATACCCGATCCACCATTGAGTGGATCATCTCTGTTAGTGTCACACCCTAAATTTCTAACTATTTAAAAAAACATCATATTTAATAAATAAAAATCACTTTGAGCGGAAGCATACAAGAAATAAATTTAATAACCGAAAGATCCAACTTGATAAGTTATAAAATCCAAATGTAAAACTTTTAATAAATTGCATAGGTCATTGAGTCTAGCAAAAATTTAGAAATAATAATAAAGTTTTAATAAAAATGAAACTGTGCTAAGCATCATCCTTATGTCCCACCACGTCAGCTCCTTCACTTGAAATGTTAAAATATTTGGGGTGAGCAAAACCACAAGCTCAGTGGAGAAACATACTTGCCAACATTAAATACCACATGTAAATATCAAATAAGCAACATGAATCATGTAGATGTAAATGTACTGAATAAGATTACTCAATTATTCAAGTAGTAAATGTCTCGTTTATAAAGGTCAGGAGACCTATATGTACATGCATGAACTCAAAGATATCACATAATAGCAGTTAATAGAGTCAAGTAAGAATTTCCCCCACCTTTAAAATGGAATTGAGTTGACTGTAATTCAAAATTATTGATTGATGCAGCTGGACTTCTAATTCACAAACTCGTCGTCGCCTATTAACATAAAAATATAACTTGTAAGACTAAGTCCTAATCCTAATAAATTATATATATCTAGATAGACAATTAAATAAAATTAATAATAATAATATGGATATCAATCTAGATTTATATACTAAAAATAATTATTGTAATCACGTGAAATAAATTAATATAAAAATAAGTAGGACTAAGTTCTAATACTAATAAGGTACTATGAATTACATGGCAGGTTTATAAAATCAAATAATGACATAATGGCTATCTGTGTATATATGGTTGCTTATACGAACTAGTAAAAATTAATCATAAATGATAACTTATTAATAAGAATTAGCTAGGTAGTGAAATAAATCTGATGTATGCATAAATAAAGATAGGATTAGCTGTAGATATACAAAAATCTTAAGGTAAAGATATTGTTTAATTAAAATAAAATGATATTAAATAAATAGAAGAAAAGGTGCTTACTGTATGCGATCAGTACCTTATTATCAAAACTTGAAAATACCCATTACATAATGATTATAAATAAAGGAAATAGAATCAAATAAAAGTAGTCGATATATATATATATATATATATATATATATATATATATATATATATATATATATATATATATATATATATATATATATATATATATATATATATATATATATATTCAAAACTCTCAATCAAGCTACGAATATGTATGTATATATGTCCATTCAAAGCATGCTTAATCTCTTAAAAATTATTATGTTAATAAGTATTATTTAAAATTAAATGGAAAGTAAGTGGGATGACATTCACACTGATCAACATGTGGGAGGATGTTAAGAATCCAAGTGGTTGGGTTCATAGGATTTATAAAATTTATGGCAGGGAGGAAACACTTAAAAATCATATGAATATAATAAATAGATGTTAAGATTTATAGTAAATCCAACTTTATTCAAAATACAGTACATAATATGCCCTTTGAAAACTTAAAGAGGATTGAAATGGGGGTTACGAGGTTAATTCGTAATCCCACGTAATAATATCTGGATGCATAAGAATAAACTGAGAACATTTATTTTCTATCAACATGCTAGGAGACCAATGAATTAAAATTTAATATATACCTTAGAATTATAAGAACAAACTTACGAAATTTTTGGTGTGAAAAGAATATATCAAAATGCTCATGTAATTGAAATGTTGGAAAACTTACACTGGACTGAAATTTGAAAAAAAGGAACAATGAGGATGTGGTTGACTTATGAAAACTCAGACGGACGGATTCTTCACTTCGTCACCGTTTGTAATTGATTATTACTCTTAGTTTCTTAAACAACGATCACAGTTTAGTGTAATAATGGGAAGGAATATGGAAAATCCCAGAAAGATCGAATCTTTTTGAAGAAGTGAAATAGGAGAAATCTGCTTTTCATAATAGACGGGAGTTTTATAAGGTTACGTAGGTAGAGGGATGGATTCCTAATTTTAAGGGTTCAGATGAAAGTGGTTGAGAGTTTTATGGCATGCATCTCACATTTGAATTTAAGATAAATCCCAAAATTAAATAATTAACATATAAAATATTTATATATATATATATATATGCATAAATAATATATACAAATATATAAAATATTCAACTGTTACAGTTAGCAATCCATACAACAGTCTGTGGTGTTATTTTATTGTACCAGATGCCCACGTAACGATTCTTGGAATTCTGTGAGCTGAAAAAACCGAATTCGAAGCCACCACCGGAAGAAATCAAGGTGGTAGTACCGTCGTCTCTGATTATCAGAGAACTATTGATGGTGTCTATTGTGTGGTAAGCTACTCCATGGATAGTGGAGATGGAGGATAAAAGAAGTAATATAGTGGTGATCATAGTTTTGGTTTAGAGGAAGTGCACTCGAATCATATGCTGAGGTTTAGGCAGTTTGTGAATCCCTTATTGAAACTTGATTGCAGTAGTTAGTCTTTTGTAAATCGAGTTTACATTAATTTAAACGCCTTAGGAATATATAGGATTAGAGGGGGGACCACAGTGTTTAAACCTTAAAACCCGATTTATACAAGTGTTTGTGTTGTTTTTTTATTCTAAGATGGCGGGCGCAGTCCAGAAATCTGTGATACTTTTTTCTCAAATGTCATTTTCACTTGGAGTTTAGTCGATAAACAAAATTGGTGCTGATATTTTTGGTCAAACTTAACTCCCGGGGGTTTACATTGAGTCATAGGCCTTAAAAATTTACGAAGTTTAGTTTACACACTATTTAAACGGATTTGATTTCTTTTAAGCCGATAGTTAAAAGTAAGAGTCTCGTTGCATTGCATCACAATCTAATTGGGAGATGAGTTATACTTCATGAAATTAATGAAGAAAACTAAGATAATTCTCATGCTCATGTTTGATATTTTCAATTCTTGTTCATCTGCTTATTATAATTTTAATGAATTAAGTAGTTTAGCTCCCGCTCTAAAATTTGGGGACTCGGAATTTGTGGTTCCATATTATTTATTTAATTTTTTGGAAAATTTTCAGTAGATTGTAGAAATTTATAAATTTAAAATTATGCATGGTAAGTTTTAGTGGTTTTATTTCAAGTTTGCATTGAAATTTTTGTTAGTAAGAAATACTGTAAATACTTAGAAGAATTTATTTTTAATGAAAATTTTTTGTAATTTATTTATTTATTTGAGTACAATTTCAAATTTCAAAATACGGCTAAAATTTAAATTTTAATTAATTAAACTACATTATAAATTAGAAAAACACTAGAAGTCTCATATTCTTTGGCCAAATTATTTTTCAAACGATAATTGAAAATATTTCACATGGATTAAAAATGTTAAAACAAACGTGGAAAAAAAATCTAAATAGGGATGTAAACGAACCAAATCATTCGTGAACTATTCGAGTCTCGATTCGATAAAGTATTCGTTCGAACTAGTTTGTTAACCTTAATGAGTCAAATTAAGCTCTAAATTTAAGTTCGAATAATTTATCAAACCAAACTCAAACTTAAAAGTATTCGGTTCGAAAGCTCGAGAACATATTAATCAACGAGTTTGTTAATAACTCACTAACACGTTTGTAAATTTTTTACTTTATGTTTAAGTAGTATATATATTATTCAGGCAGTTGAGTTGGTGATAATTAAGGTCTCCCCCCTTCAAACTTCATGTCCGTAGGCCCAAACTTGTCTCTAAAAAATTGACTCGCAGACTTCAATCTTGAACTATATTTGAATGACCTTTTCACTTGGATTATTGTTAATAATTAATTGATCTAGATTTTTGCGAATCAGAGAAATTGTGAAAATGTCCAAATAATAGGTGATTCTGAAAAATGTCATTCAATGCAATTTTTTCTTTTTAAAAAAATTAGTTTTGACTTTTTCTTTTTCTTCATTATATAATTATATTAATACATAGTCGTCCTCGCATGCATATATTATTAAATAAAATATGTATATGATCGTATATATTGTCGCATATAAGGTTGCATGAACAAAAAATTGTGTATGAAATTGTATGTCAGTATAGTTGTAGGCATGGACCGCATCCACATGGTTGTATGTGGAGTAAATATTATATTTGGGGTCTCAAGCATAGTTTGTGTATGAAGTTGTAGATATAGTTGTAGGCGAAGTTGCAAAAGAGATCACAAACTAGAGTTAATATATATATTTTATTTATTATTTATTTATTTTTTTCCAAAAAAAATTATTCCATAATGGATGGAGTTCTTCAAAATGAACTACTTTAAAATTGTTAAAGATGCCCCCATATTATAAAGAGTTTCACTTTTCGAGAGATATAAGTATACTTGGTTTATACTAGCACGGTAGCACCTCTCTTCTTCCTTTATTTAATGAAATGTACGTACACGCTGAAAATCAAAATTAAACCCTGGAGTAAAGCTTAAATTCTACTCCCTTTTTCTGATCTACAAGTCCATATAAATTAAATAATATTATTATTTTAAGTGTAGTGGGTAGTTGTATTAATAATAAGTGGTGAGCCATATATAGAGCCCTTTTACTAAAAGCGGAAAATTAAGATATTTGAGTGAGAATCTCTCGGTGAGACCGAGGGAGTAGTTATAAAATTCAAAATAATTGGGTACCCATACTATTGAATTCTCTAGCCTGAATAAACCCCATTTGAAGCTTCCAGAAGCCAAAGAAATATGGAAACCATATTAACTCATGTAAATTTCAGTTTTGAGTTTATTTGACTAGTTTTGGTATAACAAAAATTAAAATCTTCCGACCATGGAAGCCTGTCATTTTTCTCCAAAATGTTTTGAAAAGTCGTATCGCTCAGTTGAATAAATGGAATTTTTTTTTAAAAAAATATCATGGGCCTGCGAATACTGTATGCAGGTCTTAAAAGCCCACCTTTATATATAAGCCCATGGTTAGCATTAGGCCCAAATAATCAACACTCAGGGTGTTAATGGATCACTCACAACTAGTCTGCGTGATAACTGATATGTTAACCCAATACATAAAGGATGTTGGATGTTATGTTACACTTTGTGTTATCTGTTACGCGTTAAATGAGTGACACGTGTATGTGAAGAAAATTACAATAATTGTCCCTAGTTTTAAGCTTTCATTTAACACCAAAATGTAAGGAGAACCAAACCGGAAATAAAGAGCACTCTTTGGTGGGACCAATTTTACTTTTTTTTTTAAATTAATTATCACATTTTATTAAAAATATTATCATTTTTTATTTTGAAAATAAACTACAATTATTTGTCTAGAAATAATATACCAATGGAAAAAGAATAGATGAAGTTCTGTTTTCTCCATGGAGATTCTTCATTAAGAAGATTATGAGATTAACTAACTGCGATTCTAGTTTTCAGTGGAAAATTTAGAATTCATCTCGAAGTATATCAAACTGAAGTTGAATTCAATTTTACTGATTCCAATCTGAGGGAAACAACTTCTTCCACTCTTAGAACAATCAATCAACAATGAGAAAGTTGCCATTTACCAACCATGTCTAAAACTCAAAGTGGATGGCAATGATTACTTGAATATATAAGATAATGTGTTACTAATTTGTCGTGGCTCTAGCAGTGTAATGCTCATTGAATTAGTTGAAAGCTTTGTGTTATTTTCTGATGTTACATTTTTTAGTACATCTATTCCTATGAAGAAACCAGGTGGTTTGGATTCAGGCAGGATGGTGTCATTGCTCAGCATGTGTACGACCGACGACATGCTCGGCCTGTCGTCAGGGCGTTCTTGAACGCATAAAAGACCAATGTGAATTGATCTCATCACTTCTGATAAGCTGCATGAATTTCTTAATGAAGAATCCACCAATTCTAGTGATCTTCCTTCTACGTAGAGCTTCCATACCTGTTGCATTGATGCCATAAGGATTATTTTGTCATACAATGAACATTAGATATTATGTTGGATATAATACTTACATGTCCAAGAAGACTGAGGTGGTGATCTTTATGACAAAATACTCTGTTTCTCTTACCACTGATGATCTCAAGCACTAAAACTCCGAAGCGAAGACATCCGATTTGACCGAGAACAGGCCCTGTGTATGTAGCCACTGCAAACAGATGTTGGTGAGAAGATTGAATAGCAGAAAGAGGTAGTGCATGTAATGAATTTTACATACTATGTTCCTACTATCCGGTTCGTTTTGGCTCCGGTTTCGTTGCCTCTGAAAGTTCTAGCTAGACCAAAGTCTGATATCTTGGCATTCATATCAGAATTCAGTAATATGTTGCTGGTCTTGATGTCTCTGTGTATGACTCGGAGACGCAATCTTGATGAAGATACATAAGGCCTCGAGTAACACAATTAATAATGTTGAAGCTCCTTGGCCAATCTAGTGATGTACTATGCTCCCCATCTGCCAAAAAAGGGAGGATGTATTTATATGAGGTCATGTCTGTCATGTTTAACTTCAAAACCTTGCAAGATGAGGTTAATACCGAAGAGTATTAAGTCGAGACTTTTGTTGGGCATGTATTCGTAAACGAGCATCATTTCGTCTCCTCGAATGCACCAACCAAGAAGCTTCACTAGATTCCGATGCTGAAGCTTTGCAATACAGATAACTTCATTCTTGAACTCATCTACTCCTTGTAGGGAACTTCCTGACAAACACTTAACAGCAATTTCCTGCCCATCTTCTAGCTGGCCCTGATATACAATTCCTTTAATTTAAATATAGTAAATAATCATGTATGTTCAGATCCTATGATCTTATAACATTACCTTAAAAACAGGTCCAAATCCACCCTCTCCATGCTTATTTTCATTTGAGTACTTATTTGTTGCTTTAGTTATAGTCGATAAGTGGAACAATGGTAGCTCGAGTTCCTCGTGTTTTTCTTCGAAGTTGCCTGTAAGATATGTGAAAAGGTAAAGACTTATTCCATGAGAGGAGACGGATAAGAAGTGATAACCATTATAATAAAATGTTGTATCTTACCTGTTTTCTCCAGCTTCTTTCTTTTCTTATAATACAGTAGCATGCTCAAGCTTAGCAGAACTATCCCGACCGCCAGAGACGCAGTCACTATCATCATTTATCGTCTCCTTCCTTCTGAATATATCAATTATTCTACATTAGTTTCTGTACAACAAAGATTTTTCATCGAAGAGAAGATGAAAAGATGGTTACCTAACTCAGAAGAAGCAACTCTAATGTAGATATCTTGTCCTGGAGATGTCTTCTTGATGTCAACAAGTTCACCAAACCAAAGCAGACACCCACTTTTGCCTCCGTCGCTTATGTTTAGACCCGTATACGCCATACACGAGCAGTTGTTCAAGCACACTTCCTTGCATTCTTTGACAGTCATACTCTCATTGTACCAGGAATTCTTTGTATCTGGCAATTTTTCACCTGTGTACTTCAAGAATGCATCTCCCTTTTGGCAATCCAAAGGCGTGCTTCGATTGCACCCGTTCGACCAAACTTCTCTGCCCCATTCCTGTGGATCTTTTGGTTCAAACTTATCCAAGCATCCACAAATGGCGGAGTTTTCAGTGTTGCAAGTAGCATATGCACCACAGGAATCATATGGATCACAGTTATCAGCTGGCCTAACAGAGAAGATGGTCCAATCTTGTGTTTGATTGTTCCAAAACCACCTATTTGAAAATCCATTCTCACTCAATTTATTCATAATAAAAACAGACTCATCTAGTTGCTTATCAAGATAGTACACTTCATTCTTATTTATAACAACTTCATATGTAAAGATGCCACTCTTCCTGTAGTTTGGGTTCCACCCAAAGCTGACACCATTCCAGGGACCAGTTCTGAACACCAAATCAGGTCCCTTTTTCGTCACAACTTGGGGATACTCATTAGGATCAAAATTAAGTGTATAATCTCCTGATGATGGATCACCACTGTTCTTCCATGACCTGAGATACACTTCTTGGTTGGTTATGAAGTTTCATTCCTGGTAAAAGAGTGTCCGTTGGATGATCGAAACTCTGCCACACGAAGTTCTCAGGATAATCGTCTACATCTCTCACGACAAGATTCCCTGAGTTGAGCAACTGTGCTACTGGATTCTGCACAGTTGTTGATGAGTTGGTGGACCAGATGACACCACCGGTTCCATTTAGAAGAGCCAGTTGACCCGAGGGAATGAGTCGGAGGATACCCGATCCATCGGTGAGTGGATTATCTCTGTACCACTGTCCTTGGTACAACACCATAACAGAAGTATTGTTACCCAACAGAAGTATTGATGGTGTCTGTTGGGTAAGATACACTGGAAATGGAGCTTAAAACAAGAAATAATGTGTAGTATTTGCATGATGTATTAATTGTTCTAATGATCCTGTAAGTGTGTATCAGAGCATTACTCTTATCATATGCTGATCTTGATTAATATGAGTAGTTCCAGTGTTGAAAGCAGCTGGCTGCTGTTTCTTGACTATCTTGAGAGGTGAAAAGAAAATTAAAATTACGGACTTTAGAGGCCGGTCTTTGATTTTTCCTCGTTTGTGAGATAGATAAAAAATAATATTTGAATTAATAAGAAGTAATAATATTGTTCTTGATTATTTCATGAACTTATAAATAAAAAAAATATTGATAAAAGTGATAAATAAAAACTTTGAAAGGCGTTTCACATAGACTTGCCCGAAATGACTTTTAGTTGGAAAAAGCGAAAGTTAAAATTCTCCGTTCTTATTTAGATGGGCTTTGTTTTTGATCTTGGGCCTTCGCATGGTGTATGTAGGCCTCGAAGGCCTACTCATATTATATAAAATGTCTTGTCTGGTTTGTGAAGCCCAATTTTGAAATTAGGCCCGAAGTTGTATTCAGTATTGATTAATCAATTCATCATTGGGATGCTAATGAATGATGAATCATACCTCGTCACGTGGTCCATTATAAATTTGATCTTTTATAACGTAAACACATCCACGAAACAGTTGAGGGATTTTTATTGATGTGATCACGGTGCAATGACTTGGCTACACCAGGTAATTTTGATGTTTCTAGTTTTTTGCGATCTGCATTGTAGTATTGACTGATTATTGTGCTTTCATGCTTTCTCTACTGCGATCCTTGAAATATTTTATGAATTTAATGGTTATTTTTCTGTGTTTTACAATTATACGAGCAGGTGAAGTGCATTTCATTTTTTACCCAATATCTAGTTGCAATGACTGTTTGCTATGCCATCACAATCATTTAGAGTAGAGTAGTCATCAGTAATTTAGTGATGATTTGTGATTATGATTTCAGAATTCAGAAGGTTAATGTAATTGCTCAAAATTGATGCTAATTGATTTACATATTCACAGTACTTGAGAAGTCTGTTGGATCTACTACCTCACAGATGATGAGATAACAACTGTGACAGTTAGCTGAATGTAAGGTTAGATGCCATTCATTTATCGAGCCTCAAGGAGTGTAATGCTCATTGTTGAACTTGATGTGTCTAATATGACTGGACTTTCGGTTTTTAGTATATCTATTCCTGAGAAAAAACCAGATGTTTAGCTTCAGGTAGAACACTGTCACTGCCCAGCATCTGTATAACTGAACACATGGTTGGCCTATCTTTTGGCCGATATTTATTGATCCAAGTACTTCTGATAAGTTGCATGTTTCTTGTAAAGAAGAATCCACCAATTCCAGTGACCTTCCCTCTCTGTAAAGTATCCATGCCTGTTACATTAGCTCAGTATTAGTATCTTGTTTTTATAGAGATGATGTAAGGATTATACTTACATATCCAAGTAGTTTGAGGTGGTGATCTTTGTAAGAAAATCCTCTGTTTCTCTTTCCTGTTACAATTTCAAGTATTAAGACTCCAAAACTAAAGACATCTGATTTCACTGAGAACAGGCCATATGTTGCATTCTGGTGACATGTAGCCGCTACAAGAAGATTAAATAGCAAATATATAAAGTGCCTGTTATGAATTTTGTTTTGAAAATTCATACATACTGTTTTAGCCCCAGTTTCATCGCCTCCAAAAGTTCGAGCTAGACCAAAGTCTGATATCTTTGGGTTCATATCCGAATCTAGTAATATATTGCTGGTCTTGAGGTCTCTGTGTATAACTCTGAGACAGGAATCTTGATGAAGATACATGAGGCCTCGAGCGATGCAGTTAATAATGTTGATAAATTAAGTAATATAGTATTTTAATGTGCATTGGGTTTAAATATAGAGTCCAATATTTTAATGTATAATGATTAATTATTTTAGTATTGTAGGTTGTGTTCTTGAAGATATAAAAAAAATCTAATTATTGAAGTTAAACTTCCAAATTAAAATGATGCAACTACATATTGAAGTATGGAACCGAGCTGCGGGAGTACTTTTAAATTTGAATTTTGAAAGGTCCATATATACATCATGTGAAATAACATCAAGCATATTTGGGTGTCATATCTCATGTTGTAAATAGTTAGATAAATGATATGTAGATATAAACAAAATATATACCCTAAAAAGAAAATGTCAACCTTAATGTGAAATATTGAGATATTCTTTTTATATACGTTATTCATTTAATATGTGTAACTGTTGGGATAAACACACGAATAATTAAATAATAAACTATTCGTCTATGCAGCAGAATGATCAATTACACCTCTCTTGTATGAATCTAGTAGGAAACAATCCTAATAATATAATGCACGATAAAGCAAGCAATCAACAACGCACAACACAAGCAATTTAATGTGGAAAACCTTCTCAATGTGAGAAGGTAAAAAACTAAGGGACCGAAGCCCACCAAAAACTTCACTATGAGACAAAAATTCAAGAGTTACAATCTGCCACCACAGACACTCTATCACAAACGTATCAAGATGCTCAATACTTGATAACAAACAACGAGATTAGAAAGACCTCACCAAACTACACCAACTACCGTTCAGAGTTCACAACTATAGAAACCTAAGAATCCGATCTTCACCGTCCGGAATCAACCTCTATAAGTCTTAAACGTTCTGTCCAAATTATAGCTCGATCCAACGGTTGGTTTGTGAGAAACGGCTCTTTCCCCTCGACTGCGCAGAACAAGAATCGCCCAAAAAGCCTCCTTTTGTTTTTGGCGTATTCCAGTCAACACAAAGCTCCAAACACGATCTCCACCGTTCAGAATGTACCTCCACAAGTTTCAAACGTGATGACCAAAATTAAGCTCGATCCGACGGTTGAGACTCTGATTATTACCTCTGTAATATCACTGCACTGGATTTTCTATCAAAAAACGTGAATTATGTTTTTGCCCCTCTTTTTTTTCTCTCTTCCGTAAATGACTTACGGGACAAGATAAAACCAAGTATCGAGCCTACTTAGGCTTTATTAACCTTGTTGGATATTGAGCTCTTCACATATTTGGAAACCCAACCCAACAAATCTCCCCCTTTCCAATTATGTGGAGAGACTAGCCATTCCGGCTATCACATGACATACCTCGAGTTTTTCTCTAGGCAATGTCTTCGTCATCATGTCAGCACCATTATCATCTGTATGAATCTTTTCAATCTCAAGCAACTTATCATTGATGACATCCCTCATCCAATGATATCTCACATGAATATGCTTTGATCTTGAATGAAATTCAGCATTCTTGCTGAAATGGATAACACTCTGACTATCACAAAATACTACATATCTCTCTTGCTTCAGTCCAATCTCTTTCATAAACCTTTTGAACCATAACACCTCTTTGCATGCTTCCGTTGCAGCAATGTACTCTAATTCTGTTGTGGAGAGTGCAACACACTTTTGCAATCTTGATTGCCATGACACAGTGCCACCTGCGAATGTCACTAGGTAGGCAGAAATTGACTTTCTGGTGTCCACATCAGATCCCATATCTGAATTGGTATAGCCAACTAACTCGAGCTTCCCACCTCCAAAGGTGGGTCTTAAACTAGACGTACTTCGTAGATACCTCATTATCCACTTCACAGCATTCCAATGCTCCTTTCCCGAATTAGACAAATAACGGCTAACAACACCAACTGTATGAGTTATGTCTGTTCTCGTACACACCATTGCATACATCAAGCTTCCCACGGCTGAAGCATATGAGACTCTTCTTATTGCTTCCTTCTCTCATCAGTTGAAGGACTATGATGAGGACCAAGCTTAAAATGAGTGGCAATAGGAGAACTAACCACTTTAGCTTTGCTCATATTGAATTTCTCAAGCACTTTCTCAATATACTTCTCTTGTGACAAGTGCAGCTTCTTGTTTGCTCTATCTCGGGTGATGTTGATACCAAAGATTTTCTTTGCTGGCCCCAAATCTTTCATGGCAAAGGATTTGCTCAACTGTTTTTTCAACCTGTCAATTCTTGAAACATTCCTGCCAATAATCAATATATCATCAACATACAACAATAATATAATGAAATCATCATCCGAGAACTTCTGAACAAACACACAATGATCAGAAATAGTCTTCTGGTAGCCTTGTTTCCCCATAACTGACTCAAATTTCTGATACCACAATCTAGGTGCTTGCTTCAAACCGTAGAGACTTTTCTTCAGTTTGCATACATGGTCTTCTTTTCCCTTCACCTTGAAACCTTCAGGTTGCACCATGTAAATCTCTTTATCTAGCTCACCATGAAGAAAAGCAGTTTTGACATCCATCTGCTCAATCTCCAAGTCAAGACTAGCTGCCAAATCAAGCACAAAATGGATGAAAGACATATTGACAACCGGAGAGAAATTTTCTTCAAAATCAACTCCCTCTTTCTGACTGAAACCTTTAACAACCAATCTAACTTTGAATCGAGGCTTGAGGTGTGATCATCTTATTTTATCATGTACACAAACTTGTTCTTCAAAGCATGCTTCCCCTTTGGTAGTTTCACCAGATCAAATGTGTCATTTTCATGGAAGGACTTCATCTCATTTTGCATTCCTTCCAACCAGTCATTCCTGTGTTCTCCACGAACTGCTTCTCCATAACATTCAGACTTTCCCCCGTCGGTCAAGAGCATATACTGATCAGGAGGATACATCCTAGAAGGTACACGAGCTCTACTACTTCTTCTAGGTTGTTCTTGAACCTCCTGTTCTTGAACATCAGGTGGTTGCAGCTGATCGATATCCTCTTCATCATACAAAGGATGATCGACATGCTCATCATTACCAAAATCAGGCTGATCCCGATTCTCCTCTTCAACTTCTACTTGACCTTGACTGTGAGGAACAATTTCCGAGTCAATCAAGTCATCACCAGGTGTAGAAACTGAGCTATCCATCTTCTCAATATCTCTTATGATTTGATCCTCAACAAACACAACATCTTGACTTCTGACAAGCTTCTTCTCCACGGGATCATAAAGTCTGTAACCAAACTCATCTTGGCCATAACCAAGAAACACACATTGTCAAGTCTTCATATCCAACTTAGACCTCTCATCTTGGGAATATGCACAAATGCCTTACATCCAAAGACCCGCAAATGATTATAGGAAACATCTTTTCCTAACCAGACTCTATCTGGAACATCAAAGTCTAAAGGAACACACGAAGTAAGTTTTAAAACATGTATCACAGTACTCAGAGCTTTACCCCAAAATGATGAAGACAATCATGCTTCTGATAGTAGACATCTTACTCTCTCGACCAATGTTCTGTTCATCCTTTCTGCAAGACCATTCAACTGAGGAGTCTTTGGAGGAGTCTTTTGATGTCGGATACCTTGCTCTCTGCAATACTCATCAAAAGGACCAATGTATTCTCCTGCATTACCCGATCTGATGTATTTCAACTTCTTCCTAGTCTGTCTCTCAACTAAGCATGAAACTGCTTGAATGCATCGAACACCTGATCTTTCGTCTTCAATGTGTAAATCCAGGTCTTTCTTGAGTGATCATCTATAAAAGTAACAAAATATAAAACACCATCAAGATTTCTTGTTTTCATAGGACCACAAACATCAGAATAAATTAAATAGAGTATACCTGATGCTCTGGTAGGAGTTGAAATCTTGAAAACAACTCGAGTTTGATTTCCCGCCAAACAGTGAAAGCACTTCTTTAAAGATGCATTCTTCAAGTCTGGAATGAGATTTCTCTTCTCTAAAATCTTCAATCCCTTTTCACTGATATGACTGAGTCTGCTGTGTCACAACTCAATTATCCCCTCATTCTTAACTGCATTAATAGAGTCATCAAGTATCTTTGCTTGCATCAAGTACAACGAAAAATGTTTTTGACCTCTAGCAACAACTAAAGAACCTCTTGTAAGCTTCCACTGTCCATTGAAGAACACACTGCAGGAACCTTCATCATCAAGTCTCCCAACAGATATCAAGTTCAACCGAAGATCAGACACGTGCTTCACATTTCTTAAAACTAGTGTAGCACCATTATTAGTACGCAAACATACATCTCCAACGCAAATGGCTTTAGCTAAACCATCATCACCCATCCTAACATTTCTATAGTCACCTGACATGTAGGATGTGAACATCTCTCTATTAGATATGGCATGTATGGATGTCCCACTATCAACCACCCAACTGCTTTCACGACATGCAAGATTGACGACTTCATAATCACGAAAGATAAGAAAATCACCTCTTGCAGCAGACACTCGATCATTATCTTTCGTTTCTTCAATCTTCTTTTCTTTCCCATTTTCTTTCTTGTCATCATGCTTGGGTTTTCTGCAATACCTTGCTATGTGTCCTGGAGTTTTACAATTCCAACACTCAATCTTACTGTGTCTGTTGGATTTATTCCTCCTGCCTTTTTGCTTGCCTGTTAGACTTCTACTATTACTTCTCCCCCTCTTAACTGTAACCATAACCTCTGATTGATGTAAAGGGCCCTGCGATTTTCTCCTCGTTTCCTCATTCAAAACGCTGCCCTTAACCAAATCCATTGTAATGGTACCATTGGGGGCTGAATTAGACAAAGATGTCCTGAATGTCTCCCATGAATCCGACAATGTACCAAGAAGTCATAAGCCCTGTACTTCATCCTCAAACTTGATATTCATTTCTGACAATTGATTAATAATTCCCTGAAATGAATTCAAGTGATCCATCATAGGTGTGCTATCTTTGAATTTCAGATTCATCAACTGTTTGATTAGAAATAACTTGTTGCTCCCAGTTTTTCTAGCATACAGTTCCTCCAACTTTTTCCATAATGTTCGTGCATGTGTTTCTCCACTAACATGTTTCAATACATTATCATCCACCCACTGCCTAATGTAACCACATACTTGACGATGCAATATATTCCATTGATTATCTGTTTTATTATCAGGCTTTTTAGTTTCAAATACAGACAAATAATAATCTTTCACATAAAGAAGATCCTCCATCTTGCCTTTCCACACATGATAATTAGAACCATTGAGATTCACCATTCTATTAGTATTGGTTTTCATATTCACCACAAGGCACAGAGCAGCAACCCGCTCTGATATCACTTTGTTGGGATAAACACACGAATAATTAAATAATAAACTATTCATCTACAGTGGAATGATCAATTATCCCTCTCTTGTGTGAATCTAGTAGGAAATAATCCTAATAATATAATGCACGATAAAGCAAGCAATCAACAACGCACAACACAAATAATTTACCGTGAAAAACCTCCTCAATGTGAGAAGGTAAAAAACCACGGGACCGAAGCTCACCAAAAACTTCACTATGAGACAAAAATTCAAGAGTTACAATCTGCCACCACAGACACTCTATCACAAACGTATCAAGACGCTCAATACTTGATAACAAACAATGAGATTAGAAAGACCTCACCAAACTACACCAATTACCGTTCAGATTTCACAACTGTAGGAACCTAAGAATCCGATCTCTACCGTCCAGAATCAACCCCTGTCAGTCCTGAACGTCCTGTCCAAATTACAGCTCGATCCAACTATTTGTTTGTGAGAAATGACTCTTTCCCTTCGAATGCGCAGAACAATATCGCCCAAAAAACCTACTTCTGTTTTCGGCTTATTCCCATCAACACAAAGCTCCAAAGACGATCTCACCGTTCAGAATGTACCTCCAAAATTCCGAACGTGCTGACCAAAATTAAGCTCGATCCGACGGTTGAAACTCCGGTTATTACCTCTGCAATATCACTGTGCTGGATTTTCTCTAAAAAAACGTGAATTATGTTTTTGCCCCTCTTTTTCTTCTCTCTTCCGTCAATGACTTACGGGACAAGATAAAACCAAGTATCGGGCCTACTTGGGCTTTACTAACCTTGTTAGATATTGGGCTCTTCACATATTTGGAAACCCAACCCAACAATAACATGATATGTAATACTAAAATGTTATAGATTATTTATTGTTTCACGTTGTTGGATTGTATAACACATAATAAAAAGAAGGCCCCGGCTATTAACACCCCCAATTTCACTATACACACCCCAATAATAATATGGACAAAGTTATCCTTAGACAAAAAAACAAGTTTAACCTTACATATATATTATATGTAATAATAAATTAAAGAGTTAACTTGTACTCTTTAATTAATCACAACTTTTTATGAATAAAATATATAAATATTTTAATTAATAAAAATTAAGACTCATTAAATAAAGATTATTTGAAATACTACAATATAAATATCAAAAAAATTCATTAAAATTGTTTTACCAAGGCGTTACGCAATTTAATTATATGAAATAAATTAAAGGTTAAACTTATAGTGTGTTCAATTTTTTTTTATTTTTTCAGAATTTATTATTATTTTAATTATTATGAATTTATTTAAACTACATTGTGTTTCGATGCAGGATTATTAATTTCAAAATTAAAACAATTATTATAATAGAGTTGCTTTAATTTTAAAGCACACTGAATTTTTATAAATTGTTGTATAATTTTTTAATATTTATATTATGTAGATTTATATATTATATTTTAAATATTTAATGTATCTTGATTTTTATTCAGTAAGATAGTTATATTTTTTAATAAATAATTGGTGATTAAATTCTAAAATTTTTAAATTATATATATTTTTAAAAAAATATATTTATGATTAAATTGAGAAAATTAAAAAAGAATGTGTTTTTAATTGATTAAAAAAAATTTCGTGATTAAATTAAGAAATAATAAAAAGATCATCTTTATTTTTTTGATAAAAAATAAGTTCGTAATTAAATTGAAAATTGAGAAAAATATCATGTATTTTAATGCAATTAACCCTAAATTAAAATACATACATATAATCCTCTCTTGAAATATTTAAGCAGTGAGAAATTGCACGTATTTTATTAAGTGAAGATTGGAGATTAGGGCTCCAAAAGGAATATTTAGTAAGAAGTGTAAAATTGTATTTTTTGGGTGCATAAAATGGAAAATTAGAATTAAAAGAATTAATTTAGAGTGTATTTAGCTATCGGGTAATAGCTGAATCCTAAAAAAGAAGCTATACTCTAGGAGAAAAGCATAAACCTAGGAGAATTGTTGGATTCTCTTTCCTTTTTTAGATCCTAGCAACTCTTCCCATTAATTTAGATTTATTGAGTGTTATCCCATTCATGAAATCACTCATGCATTATTGTCAAAAAAACATTTTAATTATACATTAATTAGTGAGCCGTGTATGAAGATGAAGTTTCCCATTACATATGATGAAAGACTAATATGTACATGGATTTTGGTATGGAGACCCATAATGCTGAGTGCTGACCGCATGGTTTAATTTTCAGAGATATGTTAGGAATGAAAAGACTATATTACTGAACAGTTTTGTGATACGAATGAAAAATATGACATTGTAATATAGAGTATTCCAGATGGATGAAAAGTTACAGCAATATAGTAAATTATTTTATGAATAATTCTGATTAATATAAATAAATAATAATAATACTTTTAATGAAAAGGGATAATATATTAAATAAAAAGTAAAAACTATTTAAAAAATAACATAATATTTACTCATCCGCTACAAAAAAATAGTATTTTTAACAACGGAATATTCCGTTGATAAAAGTCTTAATTCTATTGTTAAATTGGTTTACCAATGAATTAACAACGAAATCCGTTGGTAAAGTGGTGGTTGGTAAATTTTTCGCAACGAAAATTCAATTCCCTTGGTAATAATGATTTCATTGTAATCCGTTGGTAATTACCAACAGATTAAATTTCGTTGGTAGAATAGAGAATTAATTCGTTGACATTCTATTGTTAAAAGAAAAATATCATTTTTGTTGTCAAATAATTATTAATAAATTGAATTCCGTTGGTAAATTAAGTGCTTAAAAAATAATTTTTTTTAGTGATGGTGGAAAAGTCGAAATAAATTATAAAATTTGAAATTTCAACCTGGATAAAAAACTGAACCTATTGATTACGACATTACTTGATATCAGGATGGTTTATTAATATTACATCGAAAATAAATAATTACGATATTTATTATCATATAATTAATTGTTACAGAAGATCTATGAACACTGGCATTTTAAAGTTTTATTACTGTATTTTCTTTAAGCGCGTCATTTTATATTTTTAAATTGATCAGCTAAACGTAACTAATTATTTTAGTTATAATCTGAATCAAGAAAAGCTTGATTTATCATTTAAAAGACAGAAATTAGTTTTCCAGCATTGCAAGGCTAAAACTAAAAGTAGAAGATTTTTTTAAAAACCAATTTGTTTGCAGAATATTATCCATATTCAGCTAGCTAGTTCATATTAATATATTGAGTCATCAAGCAAGTAAAAATTGGCTGACAATTTTTTTATAAAATTATAGTCATTAATTATGCATAATTATCCATATTATGGAGGCAAGATGAGCTCATAATTCAATTATTTATTACTGAATAGGGAAATTTTGGCATACGTACACACAATTTGTGTTTATATTTACATATAATGAATTCAGTATAATATTTGAAAATGCAGAATAATTATTTGAAAATGCACCAACGAAAATATATGTCGTCTGCAAATTAAAGGGAATCAAATTCTGCTAAAAGCAAAATGGGGTCTCGTCCAGGAAAATATTGTCTTGTGAAATTTAGGTTTTCATATACTCCCTCCCTCCCACAAAAGATTGCACCCCAATTTCGGCACGAAAATTAAGGAATTGATAACTTTTAGGGGTATAATGATATTTTTTTTGTAATAAATAAATGATAAAGTATGTTAAGTAGAGATGATTTTTTTATAAATAAAGTGTATGAGAAGGGTGATTGTTTTTTACTTTTTGTTTTTTATGAAAATGTACAAACTTTTGTGGGATAGTTCAAAATGAAAAGTGTAACATATGAAATGAGACGGAGGGAGTATATTAACCTACTCCATGGACTCGATACTTGTACTATACTAGCTATATGGAGTGGGACGGTGGTAGTATATTATTTAATTACGGATTAATTACAAGAAAAATCTCTAATTTTACTCTCATTATAAATTAATCCTTAAAAAAAAAAACTCATCTTTAAGCATTGACAAAATGCACCCAATTTCAAATGGAGTTTTATTTAAAATAAAGTAAAATAAAATAAAATACCCACCTTTAATCTCTACCTTGCAAAAAAATAACATACATTTAGTGCATTTTCAACCATGTTTATAGGTGAATTTATTTATTTATTTTAACAATTTCCAAAGATGAAAATTAACTTGCATTACGTAAAGTTTGTGATTTTTATTAGCACTATTCCTTTAATTAAGCATAATTTCTTTGATCTTTACAAAGCTAAAATAGCAGAATTGGAAATCTTGCAAACTTGGGAGTTGTGCAATACGTAATCTATATATATAGGTAGCAGCCAAAGATTATCAAGCTAAAGAAATTTTGGCTGGCATTGATAGTGACAATATTGTATTATATAATAATTTAGACTAGATAAGATGAGGTATGAATTACACCAGAGAAAAATGAAAACCATAAAATATATTAAATGTTAGGCAATATAAAAATTAACTTATATTTCTATTCTTGATCCTCAAATATATCTCAAATGGTATTTCAAATATTTATAAGGTCCTAATTGTTAAAACAATTATTTTAATTTTTTGTAAGATCCTATTATTATGTTAAATAAATTCTTTTAAATTATTAATATGGTGATAAATAATTTAGTCAATTATATAGTTTTGGGTAAGAGTGAGATGAGTGCAAAATTCACCAACGAAAAATCCAGTTCCATGGTCCTATTTTCACATTATACATAGAATTAAGTTATAACTCTAAATTAGTTTAATTTTGAACCTTAAAATTTTATTAAAAAATTGTTGTTAGGATGAAATTCGAGTTGTTATTGCGTTGGTATACGTTACGAGAATTTTGGAGTCGTTAATAGTGAACCTTGGAAATTTATAAATAAATAAGGGAGCTTACATATTAATTGCATAATGCACGTAGGTATTTTTTTTATTATTATTTTAATACTGTTAGTAAAAAGTAAGAGGACTGATTAAGTACAACATACATGAGAAATGTGTTATAATATCCAATGAAATCACATATTAATTTTACTTAACCAAACACTTTTTATGAGTAATTTTATAGGCAAATAATTATGTGAATCGAGTTAACACATGCATTCTATTTAGAGAAATTCTCTCGTGAGACGGGTCGACCCATTACTAAAGTATACTTATTGTATAGTTAAAGTATGTTTATTTATAGTTAAAATATGTTAATAATAAATCATACTATAACACACTAAAATCATACTTTAATGCATAATCCAATATATTTTAGAAAACATATACTCCCTCCGTCCCATAGAAGTCAGTATAATTTTATTTTGGCACGGAGATTAAGGAGTATAATAATTTAATGTAAAGTGAAGTGAGAAATATAATATTTAATTTGTAGTGGGTAGTTGTATTAGAGGTGATATGTGGGGTCCATGAGAATAAATTAATTGTTTTTGTGTGGGTCTCATGTATTAAAAAGGAAATGTGTCAACTTTAGTGGGACAAACAAAAAAAAAGTGTGTCAACTTCTATGGGACAGATGAAGTATACTTTAACCATCATTAAACATATTTTATCTATACAATAAGCATACTTTAGTGATGGGTGATCTGTCTCACAAATAATACATCTCACAAGAAACTTTGTCTTCTATTTATTGATTACTTTTTAATACATAAACAATTTTAGAGAAATGAATTACTCTTCTAAATGAATACTCAAATCTTTTGTACCTTATTTACTGATAACTCTTTAATGCATTAAAAATTTATACTTTAGAAATATATTACAGTACTTGTGAATGAAAAGTAGTACTTTCCAATTGTTGCTATTTTTTATGTTCTTATTTCTTATTGAGATTAATAATATTTTTTATTTATTTAAAAAAAAGTAATTTTTGACATTCAAAAAGCAAACAGCATGTTTGAAATGGATTAATAGAGAAGACTCAATCAATTTTATAAATAAATAAAAAAAAAGCCTTTTCCTTTAAGAATAAGACTCTCAAGTGGAGTAAAACAAATCGGTACGTGTGATTCCATAAAGTCAAATCTCAAGATGGCCCATGGTTGACTCTTTTCCTTTTATGTATAACATATTGACATATATATGGTCATGTATTCCTTCCCATCCTATAGTATGGTTTGGGAGTTTTGGGCCATCACCTAATTTCGTGGAAACTGGGAATTAATTCAAAATAACGTTTACAGGTCAACTGGTCAACTCCACCATGGGGATAATAATCTTGTTTAACTATAGCAAATTTTCTTGTGAATCCATTTTACTGTACATTCTTAATAGATGAAAAATTGCTTTCTTTTAAGAATAATGAATTATTGCTCTTATTAATGAAATATATTGCATAAATAAATATCTTAACAGAGAGATTAAAAATTACAATATATCACATATACCTTTACGCTTTATTTGAAAATTAAGGAAGTGTAAACGTATAAATAGAACGGAGTGAGTAAATTTTAGGTTAAGATATACTTCTTTCATCCCACGTTAACGTTTACGTTTATTTTTTTGCATGTAAATTAAAAGATATAATAATTTAATGTGTAGTGAGGTGAGAAAATAATATTTAATGTAACTAAGGTGGGTAGTTGTATTAGTGTTGTGTGTGAGCCTATATGAAATAACTAATTGTTTTGTATGGACCCAACTTGACAAAAAAAGAAATATAAACTTTAATACGAAACAAATCAAAATAGAAAACGTAAACCTGGACGGAGGGAGTATTTAAAATAAATAAACAATGAAAGATTGAAATTTCTTATGAGACAAATTCAGGGATAATAAAGTTTGAGTTGATCTTTCAATGCATCGTATACTTGCACTCAGATTCATTTGAAATCAAGTACATATGAAAATATATATTAATAAAGCAAAGGTATATAGTGTTAAATGTTAAGTGCAAGAGTTTTCATAAGATTATTACAAAATATAAGATATTACTCCCAGGAAATTATAGTTCCTCTTGAAGATAGTTGTTTTTACTTTCTGTATTTTTATGAGGTGAAAATTTTTGTGGAACGACAAAAAATGAAAGGGTGAAAATCAAAGAGAGTCGAAGAAAGTAGTACTTCCTTCGTCCTACATTAAATTGTACCCCCAAAAAAGCAATATTATTTCAATTTCTAATCTTAAAAATTCATTTTAATTACAAATTTATCATTCTCACCTAACATACATAATATACTTTATAATTTATTTATTATCTAAAAATACTATAATATCATTCGAAAGTCAATAAAGTTAGTAAAAAATCATTTCTTAAACTCTATAATTAGTAAAAAAAAAACCCTTTCTTAAACTCCATATATTAACAGTGCAAATAAATATTATTTTTTCATGTGAATTGAATTTGTGCATGGCAAGCATGTGATGTGGCGTATTTAGTTTGAGGGTGCAAATACGCGTACCCTAAAATTAATTTATAATATCCTAGGATGGATCCCTTTTTGGCAAGTTACGTAAAGTCATGTTCATATTGAGTTTAATAATAATTTCACCATTCTTGCAATGTATATAAATCGTCATTCATTGATCAATTATATCACCATTAATTCGAAATGGCGACTAGGGCATTAATATTCCTATGTGTCATCTTCTTACAAAGCCTAATGTTGGTGGAGGGGCAACAACAACAAGTGCCTTGCTATTTCATATTTGGAGATTCACTATTTGACAATGGCAATAATAATGAGCTCAACACTTCTGCCAAAGCTGATTTTCTACCTTATGGAATCGATTATCCTTATGGTTCTACTGGAAGGTTTACCAATGGAAAAAATATTGCAGATTTTCTTGGTAAGTATATTTATTCTTTCAACTCATTTTTTTTTTCTTTTACAACAGTCGAGACGGTAGTTATGTGACACGGGTTGTGAGACGTATTAAAATATGCTTGTTATATAAATAAAGTATACAATATACTCGTGGTAATTATTAATTATTTTTTACTTGATTGTTTGCAGCAATGCTGTTAGGATTTTCAGAGCCAATCCCACCATATGCAAGTACAAGAGGGTCTGATATTCTTAGTGGTTTAAACTATGCATCAGGAGCTGCTGGGATCCTTAATGTCACAGGGGCACAATTTGTAATTAACCACTTATATATCAACTCTGCATAATACTCATTAATTGAATTAAACATATTTTTTATCCTAAAAATGTTTATGAATTAATCCCATATAATTCTCAATTCGTTTATGCATAGGGTGATCAATTCAGCATGCATAGACAACTGCTGCTTCATCAAGCAACAGCCGGTCGCATCGCCGGACTGCTCCGAAATCAGACAACGGTCGACCAGTATCTCCGGCGGTGCTTGCACGTGGTTAACATGGGCACGAGTGACTACATAAACAATTATTACCTGCCAAAATCCCGAACTCGTGTCTTAAAATCACCAGCAAGGTTTGCAAAATTGTTGATCCGTGAATTCTCCCAACAACTGAGGGTATGTTAGCTAGTAATTAAATTATGTGCGAAAATTTGTGTAAACCGGGTTCACACGTTCACCCTGATTTACCGAATGCTCTTTAGTACATAAAAAATTATTCTTTAGATAGATTAACTAATACTCTTCAAAAAATATTACTACTTCTCAAATTATTGCACTATGGATTACTCTTTAGTATGTATATAAAAAATTACTCTTAAGAGCGATGAACTAATACTTTTCTAAATGAATATTACTCTTCAAATTCTAATATATATGTTGTGAATTTTTATATTATTATGAGTTCTCCGTCTTCTTATATACTACGTATTACTCCCTCCATCCATCTTCAATGTATCAATTTGCTTTTTGCACGTGGATTAAGGAGTATTATTCTTTTATGTTTAGTAGGTAGTTGTATTAGTGGAGGGTGTGAGTCCCATATTTTATTTTTATTAGTGGAGGGTGTGGGTCCCATAGTCCAAAAAAGGAAATGGATAGATTAAGGATGGACAATCCAAAATGGTAAAATGGATAGATTGACAGTGGCCGGAGTAAGTTGTCCGTAGTGTTATAAGTTTATATAGTGAAATAATTAGCAAATATTTTTAATTAATGCAGACATTGTACAGCATTGGATCAAGAAAGATTGCAGTATTTGGGATTGGTTTGATAGGTTGCACACCTCAAGAGTTGGGGCTTTATACCACAAATGGATCAACTCCATGTGTTGATTCCATTAATAATGCAGTTAATATATTCAACAACAGGTTGTTTTCACTCATCAATAGCTTGAATACTGAGCTGCCTGATGCACACTTTACCTATATAAACACTACCAGCATATCTGATGCAGATCTTCCAGAAATCGGTACGTGCATGAATTTGGACCCAATCCGTAAGATTTTAGTGAAAGTGATAGTAATAAAATGAATTATTTCATGAACAATTTGAAATATAAATGATAACATTTTAATAAAACGTGATAATAATTAACTTTGATAAAAAGTGATATTTATACATTTAAGAATACGTAAAGACGTCTTACAACCCGCTAGTTCTTTTTATGAGGCCCGAACGGGAGAATTTATCCTGGAGGCGGAATAACTGCTCAAACTAATTATGTATGCACACATCTAATTAAAAATGACGATCCTTGTCCTTAAAATACTACAATGCTACAAAATTGACACTTATTTTTTACAATTACTTTATACATTTTTTTTATTATATTATCCAAAATATTCATTTTTTTCTTAGGCAAAGACATTTGTGATAACTTTTATAAAGGAAAGTGATAATTATAAATGAATGAAAAGTGATGATATTATTTCATGAACAAATTATAATGTAAATAAAAAGTGATAACATTTTTTTGACCCTATACGTGAATTATTAATGAAGCGAAATATTACAGGAATTACGGTTCCGAATAGACCATGTTGCGTGGTGGAGAAGACGACGGGACTATGCAGTTCCCAAAACCATACACCGTGCGACAGCCGACATGCGTACGCGTTTTTCGACAACTATCATCCTACTGAAATTTTGAACTTAGGTGCAGCTAAAAGAGCATACACTGCCTCACTACCATCCGATGCATCTCCATTTGACATTAAAACTCTCATTCGCCTCTAGATTATTAATTTCAACATGCATGTGTAAAATCATCTACTAAACTTGTGTAATTTGTAAACTAAATGTTGCTTGATATTTCATGTTACTAGTTGGTAAGGTTCTTGTAAGCTGAACGATCGAGTCAGATGCATCTTCTTAAATAAAATGATTTATTAAATATGAGACTCTGCATGTTAAGATTTAATAAATTAAATCTGGTTTCTTAGCATTTTTCAAGTGGATTGACTGTCACTTTTGAGTGAAGTCGAAGAAGTTGACTTTGATTTCTTGGACCAACCTGATTTTTGTATTGAAACTAATTATATGTTAGAGTGTGACTTGATTAAGTATTAAATGATACAACTCTCTACTAGCTTAAGCTTTCAGATGAGGTGGTCGTTTAACATGGTATCAAAGTCCATGGTTAACAAAGGTTCAGAGTTCAAACTTTAGCCCCTCACATGCAAGCGGAGAACGACTTTGTTCATAATTATATTACAATATATCTTGCGCCAGCGACCAAATACATGCAACTCAACTAAAATCAAATAATACTAAAATATAACAGAATTTCGGGTACCCATGTTCAGCACGGAAATTCGTGCTTTTCATAGGCGTTTTTATATGATTATTGAATTATTTTAGCCTTATTTGTGGAGTTTATTAGTTATTTTCATAATTTTTATAAATTCACAGGAATTGTTGAGATTTTGCAGATTTTAAGCTTATTTTTAAAGTGAAATTTAGCAAGAAAAGACTCGTCGTGAGCATAGCGATCGTGAGTTGGGCTCATGGAGGGTAAACATGTACTTGTGGGATGGGAACTAAACTTACGCATCACATGGGAGAATAATCATCTTGCCAAATTGCTTATTCTGTGGGGCCATGCTGATTGAGGAGAAATTTACCAAGTCATATTACATGAGCATGCGATCAGGTTTAGTTCCTCACACTCACCTTCTACCCTTCACGCACCTTTTATCCATCATCCCTCACACTCAGTCACACGGTGTTTGCTACTTGAAAAGGAGAACGGGGGAGGATCATCAAGACAGAAAGAGAAGACAGGGAATTACGCCGGACCAAGGGTTTTTCTTCTTTCTTTAATTTCCTATTTTTGATTCATAGACTCATGAGTAAGAAAACTTTTGTCATGGTTGTTGTTTGTAACACCATGAGCTAGTTTCCTCTTAATAGTTTTAGGGTTTGAAAGTTTATCATGTTGATTTAAGAATTTGAACATTGTGATGATAATTTTGCAGAATATTTATTCCTTATTGACATTTTATTTTAGACTTATATGATCATGTTTCTTAATTCTTATGATATTATCATTGACTGATGTATGATTGAGTTTGAATGTGTTCTATGATTATATTTGTTATTTCGTGACAATTGAAGGGGATTGACCAATATATAACCTTGATTGTTTGATCATCAATACAGGATACCTTATTATCTTTGCATGATCATTGTTAAAGAGAAATAGGGTAAGGAAACCCTAATCAAATTTCTTTAGTACCTAAAAAGGATAGATCTTTTGCACTAGACTATATGAAATTTTGCATGTGAATCGCCTATAAAGCGAATAAGAGATTGTGAGTATTTAATTTCCTTAGTACCTAGAAAGGGAATAGGGGGTTATCTTATTATTTTGGTCCTAGGAATTTATGTCCTTTAAAAATGTTAAATCTCACTTGTCTATGAGTGATTTAGCATGCTTAAGTGATCATTTCTATAAGATTCTGCATAGTTTGATTCACTTGTCTATTTATCTTATTTCATATGATAAACTGGATTTTCCTAAAACTATCTTGTTCTTGTCTCTTGAAACACCTGTGATTGAGGTGACTTCTATTGTATTTTATTTTGCTATTTATTTTCTGCACTATTAGTTAATTAATTCCAACTCAAAAAGGTTTTTATGTCTTAATTATTAGTGGTGATAATTATTTAGTGCTATCCTGTTTAACTCTAATCCTTTGGGTTCGATATTTTATTTCTTGGTCACTCGTTATACACAACGGTAGAGTATTTTTGCTCTATAAACACGTAATCAAAATTACGATCAACCCATAATAAAACAAAAGTATCATTTTATCTTAAAGTTTAAAAATCAAATAATATTAAAATATAACAGAATATTTGGTGCTCATAATAACACAGAAGTACTATATGACAATTTCATTTAAAAACTTACATTAATATAGATGAGTTTTATTTAATATTTAATCAGGTCAGTACAACTCGTCCCTCACGTGCAGGACGGTTAATTTGGCTCAAGCCTAAACGTGAAATTTTTAAATGAGGGATAGCCTGAATATTCATTTGGTTATGATTTTAATATCATGTTAAATGTCCACCTCATTTTAAATTTATAGATAAGGCGATCATTTAAAAAAAAGATAAATATTTTAACAAATTGTGTTTGGTTTATCTGTCTGGCGACTCAATCCAATAGCATAATATTGTCTGTTTTGGACTGCCCACTGACCCGCATAATTTTGCTCTTTGGGAAAAATATTAGTTGGATGTCAATTAAAATATCACATCACTTAAAAGTGGGGATGACGATGTGTTTATAAGTGTAAGATAGTCTCTTCCTAGCATGAGGGCTTTTGGGTGTGAGCCCAGAGAGCAAAATTGTGCGGGCTAGTAAGCGGCCCAAAGCGAACAATATCATTCTATTGGATTGAGTGGGCCTGACTTCGCTGGGCCGATAAACCCAATAAATTGTATACTAAAATTATCTCCGCAAAATCTCCATAATTGCAATGTTATGAGCTGTATGAGACGGCAGATACACATGGCCCAATATCTCTCAAAGAGTCCACTTTGACAAAAGAAAGAATTAAAGTCCACCTGGTATTGGATTTCCTGTTACATTTTTGTGTTACACGTGTTAAATCTCAACATTTTTCTTAGGGTTGATGGTTAGTTTATAGATTAGTCTATGATAACGTGTCAATCATCCAACGGTTTGTAACAGGAGATATAACATTTCCCCTTAGGCTATCTCCAATCCTTGACCCTTTTACCCAAATTTTTTTGGTAAAAGGAAAGGGACCCCTTTTACCCAAAAAAAAAATTGGGTAAAAGGGTTTTGTGACCCAAATTTGGGTAAATTTGGGTGTTACCCAAATTTGTTATCCAAATATTTTTTTTCTTTTACAATTATTTTTAATGTTCAATTTAAATATAATTATATTTATATATATTTTTAACCACTCTCAATAATTATTTTTAATTGTTAAATATATATTTATATTTTTATATTTTATATAATTAATATATAATAAATTATGTGTTATTAAAATAATTTAAAAAATTACTTCTTGCACAATTAAAATTACATATTACATTAAAAAAATTACATTGAACATTAAAAAAGATAGACATACAAATACATTAGACACTAGACATATAAATAAATATCCTAAAACTTAAACACTACGAAAAATAAATACAAATACAAACACAAATACTTAAAAAATAAAACAACATAATTTTTATTCTCACAATTAAAATGGGAGTAAATCACTCCCCGTAAATATTGTTTTGATTCATTGACTGGTTTAAACTCATTCTTTGCACAATAATATTTTGTTGATGCCGAAAATATTCACGACGAACAGGATCGAATATCGTTATCAGATCCATTTTCATAATTTTATTGTCCTCATTTCCCATATGTGTTGTTTATATATTTCTTTAATTTCATTTTGATATTTATTTTAATGTAATTTGTAAAATTTATACAACATTAAAATTTAGAAATTAAAATTAAAACTAAAATATAAATTAATTAATACAAAATAGAAATATATTATTTAATTAATAATTTAAAATTAGAGGGATAAATAATCAATTTAGAATATTATAATTATTTAAATTTAATAAAATAATATTTTTAATAAGATTCTATAAAATATTCCCTTTTGCACCAAATTTTTGGTAAAAATCATTGGAGGAGATATGACTCAAATCACCAAAAATTTGGGTATTTGGTGATTTGGGTCATATTGCCCATTGGGGTTGCCCTTAGGGTTGATTGTTAGGGTATAGATTAGTCTATCCTACTTGTCAATCATCCAACGGTTTGTAATAGGAAATGTAACATCAAATGTAACAGAAGATCCGGAACCGCTCTCGATTTTCTCTTTTCTATAATAAACTTTTCCAACTGAAAATGATCAAAGAATTAAAGTCCTAGTAACTTTCATATCTCTTTTAAATAATAAACTTTTCCAACTGAAAATGATATTTTGAGAAAATATATGCAGGCTTTTATTTTCGATCTTTTCACCCAAACTACCAACTAGTCAAGAAACAACACCTGTTTTGCAAACTGGAACTCATCATCTTATTCCAACTGCCTAATTCTCAGCACATGACTTGTGTTCTGATACACATCCAATAATTACAGCTATGAACACAGTATGCAGATGCAGTAAATATTACTGCTACACAACTTTATTTCTTGTCCTAAGCTCCATCTCAAGTATTTACCCAACAGACACCATCAACACTTCTCACATACTCAGAGATGATGCCACTTCTACCTTGATTTCATCTTCTGGAAGCTTCCAGTTGGGCTTCTTCACCCCCGAGAATTCCAAGAATCGATACGTGGGCATTTGGTACAACACCATAACACCAAGGACTGTGGTATGGGTCGCCAACAGAGATAATCCACTCTATGATGGATCGGGTTCGCTCCGATTCGTTGACTCGGGTCAACTGGTTCTTCTAAATGGAACCGGTGGTGTCATTTGGTCCACCAACTCATCAACAACTCTGCAGAATCCAGTAGCGCAGTTACTCAACTCAGGGAATCTTGTAGTGAGAGATGCAAACGATGATAAGTATTTCTTGTGGCAGAGTTTCGATTATCCAACGGACACTCTTTTACCAGGTATGAAGTTCGGTCGGAACTTCATAACTGGCCATGAAGTGTACCTCACATCATGGAAGAACAGTGGTGATCCAGCTGCAGGGGATTTTACTTATCATTTCGATTCCAATGAATATCCTCAGAAAGTCATTAGAAAAGGGTCGGATGTGGTGTTCAGGACTGGACCTTGGAATGGTGTCAGCTTTGGATGGAACCCGAATTACAGGAAGAACAACATCTTTACATATGAAGTGGTAATAAATAAGAATGAAGTGTACTATATTGATAAGCAACTGGATGAGTCAGCTTTTACTAGGAGTAGGTTGAGTGAGAATGGGTTCTCACAGAGGTGGGTTTGGAACAATCGAACACGAGGTTGGATCACCTACATTGTCAGGCCGGCCGATAGCTGCGATCCCTACGGTTCTTGCGGTGCATACGGTACTTGCAACACTGAAAACTCTCCGGTTTGTGATTGCTTAAGTAAGTTTGAGCCTAAAGATCCACAGGGTTGGGGCAGAGGAAATTGGTCGAGTGGGTGCGATCGGAGCACGCCCTTGGACTGTCGAAAGGGAGATGTGTTCTTGAAGTTCTCAGGCGTGAAGTTGCCAGATACACAGCATTCTTGGTACAATGACAGCATGACTGTTAAGGAATGCAGGGAGTTGTGCTCGAACAACTGCTCGTGTATGGCCTACTCGGGTCTAAAAATGAATGATGGAGAAGAAAGTGGATGTCTACTTTGGTTTGATGAGCTTGTTGATATCAAAAAGACATCTCCGGGAGAAGATATCTACGTTAGAATTGCCTCTTCCGAGTTAGGTAAGGTTTTTTTTTTCTTTGTTTTTGTTCAATATTGAAAAAAATCTTTACTTAGCACATGTGTGTTTTTGATAGATATGGAAGGAAGGAAACAAAAAATGCTGATATGGCTGACATCTCTGTTGGTTGGGGTGGTTGTGATCATCCTTAGCCTGCTACTGTACTGTAAGAAAAGAAAGAAGCTGGAGAAAACAGGTAAGATAGAAGATCAAGGAAGTGCTTAGTTTAAATTTGGGAATTAGAATGGAATGATTATGGTGAGAGTGATCATGTATGAAAAGCAATTCATGAAATATGAATGATTATTGAATTTTGATTCCTAAACCTTTCACCATTTAATGATAGTCAACATTTTAATTTGCCAAGCACTTCTAAGTACTAAATCTATTTACAGTCTCATTTCTCACTTAATTCTGTTCTAGGCCGCCTGCAACTCAACCTTGTGGAGAGACGTGAGGATCTTGAGCTACCGTTGTTCCACCTGTCGACTATAACGAAAGCAACGAATAAGTTTTCAGTCGAAAATAAGCTTGGAGAGGGTGGATTTGGGCCTGTTTATAAGGTATGTAAAGCCATATGAAGACTGTAATTTGTATGCATATTAATCCACAGAAATCTGAATTTGTTAATTTTTATTTGGTAGTTTGGTAAATATTGGGGATCGGTACTGATTACTGAACATACATGATGGTATACTATTCAAAGCATTTGTATATCAGGGCAAGCTAGCAGATGGACAGGAAATTGCTGTCAAATGTCTGTCAAGAACATCCCTTCAGGGAGTAGATGAGTTCAAGAATGAGTTAATCTGCATTCAAAAACTTCAACACCGGAATCTAGTGAAGATTCTTGGTTGGTGCATTCGAAAAGACGAAATGATGCTCGTTTATGAATACATGCCCAACAAAAGCCTAGACTTAATACTTTTTGGTAAGAATATGCACAAGGTAGACATGGGCTTATGTAAGTTGACAGCAGAGATCAGTTCGTGAACATGCAGTTTGTGTATATTTTCTGAGTTTTAATTGAATATACATTCCCTTATTTGGCAGATGAGGATCAAAGCACATCACTAGATTGGCCGAGGCGCTTCAACATTATTATTTGCATTGCTCGAGGCCTTATGTATCTTCATCAAGATTCTCGTCTACGAGTCATACACAGAGACCTCAAAGCCAGCAACATTTTACTGGATTCTGATATGAATCCTAAGATATCAGACTTTGGTCTTGCTAGAACTTTCAGAGACGACGAAACTGGAGCCAAAACTAACCGAGTAGTAGGAACATAGTGTGTACTCCTACTTACTTACATGCACTTCCTCTGTTTGCAATTTATCTTTTAACACACATCTTCTTGCAGCGGCTACATGTCCCCAGAATACGCTACGTACGGCCTATTCTCCGTGAAATCAGACGTCTTCAGCTTTGGAGTTCTAGTGCTTGAAATTGTCACTGGCAAGAGAAACAGAGTATTTTCACACAATGATCACAACCTCAATCTTCTTGGACATGTAAGTGTTCTTTTCTTTAAAGTTAAAAATGTTTATTTTACAAACAAATCATTTATGTCGTCAATATTGCAGGTATGGATGCTATACAGAGAAGAGAGGTGGTTGGAATTGGTGGATTCATCATTTAGATATTCATGCAACTCATCTGAAGTAATGCGATTGATCCATATTGGTCTATTATGTGTTCAAGAACGCCCCGACGACAGGCCGAGCATGTCGTCGGTTGTACAGATGCTGAGCAATGACAGTGTACTTCGTGAATCCAAACATCCTGGTTTTTTTACAGGAATAGATGTAATGAACAATGAAACAGCAGTGAGCAACACAGCCACTTCAAACTCAATGAGCATTACGTTGCTTGAGCCACGATAGATAGATAAATAAATGATTGATTATTCTTATATATATTCAAGGCATTAGTAGAGTTTCATATGTGGTCATCAATTTGATCATTCTGTAGACGCTTAAAACGGATTTAATATGGTTACTGGTTAGTGTGTGCAAGAAGTTGTTTTTCTCAATTTGACTATTTCAAACTTTTATTCTGTAATATTAAAAAATTGTGCGGATCAACCATTCAACGTCAACCCATAGTATATTTTTAGAAAGGGCACATTAAAAGAAAATATAATACTCCTAAGTGGCATTTATTAGAATAGAAGTATCAATATAGTGACAGTTTTAGTTGAAAATAAAATATTAAAAAAATCTAGTTTGTTGATGGCGGAATCATCCCTATTTTTACAAGCCATTTACATCATAATAAATTTTTGTAAGCAAGTTTTTGTGAATTTTTTTTATAATTTTTAATAAAAAAATCTGGTTGCTTTAGGCACGGAAGCATCATTTGTCATAACAGCCTAATTAATTATCATCGTTTTCTTCTTGTGTTCTGACACGTGTAAATCTGACTAATTAATCATCAGTCTCTTTCTCCTGGTTTGACTCATACGACTTCACAAGTATGTTATGTTGCATGCTAGTGGCGTAAATGGGTTTGGTATGGTATGGGTATGTCAAATCCATATACTACCCTATATTCTATTTTTCCTAATTATACTATGCATTCGGGTGCATCCTATTTTAGGGTGCACCAACTTTAAGAACCTATGCAAATATAAATAAAAATATACTTCATCTGTCCGTTTCTAAGGTATCAATTTTACTATTTCTAACGTCTGCTTCAAAAGTATCTATTTCCACTATTTAGTAAAAAATACACAATATGACTCACCACTTCCCTCTAATACAACTACTCACTTTACATATAATAATAATACTCGTTAATCCACGTGCAAAAAGCAAATGGATACCATAGAACCGGACACGTGCAAAAAACAAATGAATATCTTAGAACCGGACGGAGGGAGTATATAATTATGAATAAAAATGTATACAATTTAGTTGTTAGTTTTTTAAATAAAAAATTGAATGTAAAAAAATATACAATTATTAAAAAACATGTATACACTATTGAATAAAAAGTTATGCACATATGAATGCTAGTTTTTTTTAATGAAATACTTAGTGTGAAAAAAGTATACAATTATTATGAAACACGTATTCCATGCAAAATAGAATATCTTGTATACAAAGTAGAATAAAAAGTTGTACACATATGGTGCACATTTGCACTCGTATGCAACTAATATCAACTCTTCTATTTTTATTACCCCCCTCAAATGTATCATTGGATAGGGTACGGATACCATCCATCGAGTAATGAATAATCCACGGATAAACAGTTATCCGAAATTTTAAAATGACTACCCTTGTCAACCAAACAATACATCACTCTAAAATACACAATGATGTAAGAAAATCAAATAAATGCAAAAGATAAAAAAAAGAGAAAATTGAGATGTGAGTAGTATGCCTCAATTCCCCCCAAATAATTAAAATAAAAATTGATATAAAATACTAGAGGGTATCATTTTACTAGTCATACCCCTGAAACCTTTTATTCTTAAATCAGATAAGTAATGTGATGTACACAAGCATATGCGTTACAAAGTGGAACCATTTTTCAAATTATACAAAAATATAATTTTATATATATATATATTAAGCAGATAATCGGGTAGGGTAATCAGGTAGTTTATAAATACCATACCCTACCCCTACCCTCAATATTTTCAAGCGGGTACGGGTACTACCTGATGGAAATTATAGAAGATTTTGAATAATTATAGTATAAATTAATTAGATATTAATGTGATTTGATTTTTGATTTGTTTCTTTAATTTTATTTATGTTTATCATTATTGTATTATATATTATTAGCTATAAATAGGTGGCTATCTTATTGTAGCAGAGAAGTTGAATTGATTAATGAAAATGAGAGTTATCTCATACCGGTATTATATAAGAATCAATGTATTCGAGAAGCCTATCTTTCGGTATTCTTTAGGAATCAACGACGCGATACCCGTCTTTGGTGGAACTTCATAACCAACAAAGAAGTGTACGTCACGTCTTGGAAGAACAGTGGAGATCTATCATCAGGTGATTATACATATCATTTCGATCCTAGTGAGCATCCCCAATTTGTCATTAAAAAGGGCTCTGATGTGGTGTTCAGAAGTGGACCTTGGAATGGAGTCAGCTTTGGGTGGAACCCTAATTACAGGAAGAACAGCATTTTTACATATGAAGTAGTGATAAATAAGAATGAAGTGTACTATCGTGATAAGCAACTAGATGATTCAATTTTTTATAGAAGTAGCTTGAGTGAAAATGGGTTTTCACAGAGGTGGGTTTGGAACAATCGAACACAAGGTTGGATCACCAACATGGTGTGGCCAGCTGACAATTGTGATCCATATGATTCCTGTGGTGCATATGCTGCTTGTAACACTGTAAACTCCCCTAAGTTTGAGCCGAAAGATCCAGAGGGTTGGGGCAGAGAAAATTGGTCGAACGGCTGGGTTCGAACCACGCAGTTGGATTGCCAAAAGGGAGATGGATTCTTGAAGTACACAGGGGTGAAGTTGCCTGATACAAAGAATTCATGGTACAAGAGGAGTATGACTGTCAAAGAATGCAAGGAATTGTGCTTGAACAACTGTTCGTGCATGGCCTATACAGGTCTAAATATATACGACAGAGGTGAAAGTGGATGTCTGCTTTGGTTTGATGAACTTGTAGACATCAAAAAGACATCTCCAGGACAGGATATCTACATTAGAATTGCTTCTTCCGAGTTAGGCAAGTTTTATTTTTTTCGCTTTTATGCAATGAAAAAATCATGGGACAGAAACATATAAGATGATGTATGGTATGGTAGGTTCAGAAGAAAGGAAACGAGGAAGGGTGATAGTGACGACGGCTGTGGTGGTGGTAATAGTTCTGCTAAGCCTGAGCCTGCTACTATTGTATTGTAAGAAAAGAAAGAAGCTGGAGAAAATTGGTAAGATGGAACTTCTAAACTCTGTTGTGCGGATGATAAGTAGTATTTTGATCTGTCTCCTCGTTATAACATCTGTTACAGGATGCCTAAGACTCAACTCCGCGGAACGGCACGAAGACCTTTAGTTACCGCTGTTTCATTTATCAACTATAACTAAAGCCACAAATAAGTTCTCAGTTGAAAATAAGCTTGGAGAAGGTGGATTTGGACCTGTTTTTAAGGTAAAACCATATATGATCACAGTCATAGGTAACTGTATGAATAAATATCAAGAAAAATCTCAACTTGTTGATTCTTATTCTTATTTATTTTCTATATAAATTAAAGCAATTTAACATCAGGGCCAGCTAGAAGATGGGCAGGAAATTGCTGTGAAGTGTTTGTCAGGAAGTTCCCTTCAAGGGGTGGATGAGTTCAAGAATGAAGTAATCTGTATTGCAAAGCTTCAGCACCGGAATCTAGTGAAGCTTCTTGGTTGGTGCATTCGAGGAGATGAAATGATGCTAGTTTATGAATACATGCCCAATAAGAGTCTTGACTTGATACTTTTCAGTAAGAATTCTTCATTTTGCAAGGTTTGGATGTCAAACATAGCCTCAAATAGGTTGAGAGCAGAGATTGTTTGATTAAATTTGCACTTTGGGAATCTTTTGTGTTGTGATTCTCAGTTTAATGAAACAAAATCAAATACATCCTCCCCTTTTTGGCAGATGAGGACCAAAGCACATTACTAGATTGGCTGAGGCGGTTCAACATTATTAATTGTATTGCTCGAGGCCTGATGTATCTACACCACGATTCGCGTCTCCGAGTCATACACAGAGACGTCAAGACCAGCAATATATTACTAGATTCTGATATGAATCCTAAGATATCAGACTTTGGTCTTGCTAGAACATTCAGAGGCAACGAAACTGGAGCCAAAACTAACCGAATAGTAGGAACATAGTATGTACGAATCTTCATGACACTATTACTTACATGCTCTTCCTCTGCAATTTATAAACTTCTAATATACATCTTCTTGTAGCGGCTACATGTCCCCAGAATACGCTACGTACGGCCTATTTTCAGTGAAATCAGATGTCTTCAGTTTTGGAGTTTTAGTGCTTGAGATTGTCACTGGCAAGAGGAACAGAGTATTTTGTCATAAAGATCACAACCTCAATCTTCTTGGACATGAAAGTATCGTGTCCTATTATAACTTGATGTTCAGCAACAGGTATGGATGCTTTACGAAGAAGGAAGATCAATTGAATTGGTGGATTCTTCATTCATCAAGTCATACAACTCATCAGAAGTACTGCGATCAATCCACATTGGACTTTTATGTGTTCAAGAACGCCCCGATGATAGGCCTAGCATGTCTTCAGTAGTACACATGCTCAGCAATGACAATGTACTTCCTGAATCCAAACATCCTGGTTTTTTCACAAGAATAGAGATACCGAACAACGAAACACCATCGAACAACAAGCCCCGTCAACGAATGCAATGAGCACTACGCTGCTCGCGCCACGATAAGAAAGTTTTTAGTCATCATTTATTGAAGTGGTGATCATGATCATCGCCTTCAAATTGTGGTTTCAGACATTCTTGTCTGCTTGCTCATTGTATAAATGAGATAGTTGTTTACATGTATTTGTATTACATTCTTGTTGCAGAGTTAGAATCCGTATCCTCAATATTCGGCTCCAGATGACCCATTTACCCGTGTGCCGGAAGGAGGAGCGACAAGAGACAAGTGAACAAACAATGTAGAAGAGATGAGAGAGAAGAGAATCATAGAGAGAATTTTTAGGACTTTATTTTTAATAGAAATTTAAATTGATTACCTAACTTTGAGTTAAAGTTAAGGAATTGGTAAACAGCATAAAACATAAATGGACAGCAGTTATTGGAGGGTAATGGAAGCAGGTTTTGACATTTTCACAACACGCGTTTTCTTGTGCTGATGTATTTTGGGCAATACGTACAATTAGACCATTTTTATGTTTTTTTTAAATAAATGAAAGAATGTTGATTTTCATTGTCATGCTTGATACAATGTAATGAAAATTCATATTTTTAAATCGTTTCTCGTTGATTCATAGATTACTATTATGCTCATTAATTATACCTATCCTCATTCCCATTAATCTTCTTCTTAGTTTAGATTGTTTCCTTTTCTTTTTAAGTGTCAGCGATCATGAACTAGTCACGTGATTAAAGGAAGAGCAGGCAAAAATTGTCCAGGCAAGTCCAATCATATCTTTACAACACCGGAAGGTAACTGGCAATGACGTTTACTTTGACATGGAAACTAATTGAACTAATTAAAAAAAAAATTACAATAATGGCTAATTTCCACAATTCAAGTGTACTGATATTATATACTTATACTACATGCGTGTGTGATGCCGTTGATAAGATTATCAGAATACAGACTTATTTAATGTAACTGATGCTGTAAAACTTTAACAATAAAACCTGCGTGTCCCCGGTGCACCATGTACCCAAATTTGATTGTATTAGAAAGTATTTTAAGCACCTACGTTTCAATGAGAGGGAATATAAATTTGATATAAAGTGGGAGTTGTTAAAATAACGATAAGCAAGTTTATAATTTTGGATTACAATTACTTCCATATATGTACATACGACGCATTCAATGCGTAACATAGGCGTCAACATCTCTCTTTCAATAAATTCAATTTGCACGATCATACATAAAGACTATAATATCATGTTTCTTTTTAAGATATAGTTATAATATTTAATCAATAAATCTATTATCTGATTAGTGCAAATATAAGTGCCCACCAATTAGACCAGACTTTGAAATTGGAAGCTTTGAAACTTCAAAAAACTGGCCCTCTATATGTCAAATTTTCACACACAACTTAAGTCCCCCCTATTCTGAATCATGATCAACTTTCTTACACATATTAGTCACAATCTTCCATTGATTGCTTAGCATCTCCTTCTGGTAGAACCATGAACACCATATGCAGATGCACTCTAATTCTTGTTTTATGCTCCTTCTCCACTTTTCTTGAAGTTTCTTGCACAACAGACACCCTCAACGTCTCTCAGATAATCAGAGACAACGAGACGAACACATTAGTTTCGTCTCGTGGAATATTCGAGCTGGGTTTTTTCAGCTCGGATAATTCCAAGAATCGCTACGTCGGCATTTGGTACAGCAAAATAACACCAAAAACAGTGGTGTGGGTTGCCAACAGAGACAATCCACTCAGCGATGACTCGGGTGAGCTCAGATTCACTAAATCGGGTCGACTGGATCTTCTAAACGGAACCAACAGCATTATTTGGTCTACAAACACATCAACAGCTGTGCAGAATCCAGTTGCACAGATACTCAACACAGGGAATCTCGTCGTGAAAGATGCAAACGATGAGAATTCCCTGTGGGAGAGCTTCAACCATCCAACAGACACCTTTCTACCAGGGATGAAGCTTGGTGTGAACTTCGCGACAGGCGCAGAAGTCCACATCACTTCATCAAAAAACGGAGGCAATCCAGCAACAGGAGACTTTACATATCATTGTGATCCGACAGGGTATCCACAGAATGTAATAAAACAAGGTGGAGTTTTGAAGTTCAGCACAGGGCCCTGGAATGGTGTGGGCTTTAGTGGGAGCTACAACTTGAGAAGGAACCCAATTTATACAGTCAGGATGGTCCTAAACAAGAATGAGGGCTACTATATCTACGAGCTCGAAAACGACTCAGTATACACCAGGTTTAAGCTCACTGACACTGGTGTTGGCCAGAGATGGGTGTGGGATCCTCAGGCACAGAATTGGATCCTGTATCTTACAGGACCAACAGACAATTGTGATATTTATAATCTCTGTGGTCCACATGGTAAGTGTAATATTGAAAACAATCCATTTTGTGGATGCTTGGATAAATTCATACCAAAAGACTCTCAAGGTTGGGATAGAGGAGATTGGAGTAATGGGTGCATTAGAAGGACACCCCTGAATTGTGAAACTGGAGATGGGTTTATAAAGTATTCCGGTGTTAAATTACCGAATACTCGGCTTTCCAGGTACAACACGACGCTTACTCTGGAAGAATGCAAGGTGCTATGCTCAAGTGATTGCTCCTGTACGGCCTATGCAAGTTTGGATATAAGTAGAGGCGAAAACGGATGTCTACTTTGGTTCGGTGAGCTTGTTGACATCAGAGAGATGAATCCAGGACAAGATGTCTACATTAGGATGGCTTCTTCTGAGTTAGGTAAGACAATTATCTGTCATTTATGTGTATTAAGATGTATGTTGACATGGAAAATGAATGATTCTTCGATTAACAATACTGCAGATTCAGATGGAAGGACACGGAAAATTCTTATAGTAACATTATCCCTGGTAACTGGAATACTGCTTCTTAGCCTGAGCCTGTTGCTGTATTTGCGGAAGAGAAAGAAGTCGAAACGACAGATATTGGAATCAGGTGCTTATAAGAGATTACTTAGTTCTTTGTTGTGGAAAAAATGCAAATGGAAGTATAAACATGTTCAGAGTTCTTACCATATGTTTGTTTTACCTCGTAATTTTACCATTCATGTTGCAGGCAGGCATAGACTCAGCTTCACAGATAGTCATCCTGTGGTAACTCATAACGAGGATCTTGAGTTACCACAGTTTGACTTATACAGAATAAAGAAAGCTACTGATTATTTTTCATTCAACAACAAGCTTGGAGAGGGTGGATTTGGACCTGTTTACAAGGTAAATCAGTATCAAAATTTATTGATTCTAGCATTGAAGTAATGTAAATTAATGATCATAGATTGAACTTTAGTACGTTTTGATAATAGGGCATGCTAGAAGACGGAGAGGAGATCGCCGTCAAATGTCTATCAAGAACATCCCATCAAGGAGTAGATGAGTTCAAGAATGAAGTACTCTGCATTGCAAAGCTTCAGCACCGGAATCTGGTGAAGCTACTAGGATCGTGCATTGAAGGAGACGAAATGATGCTGGTTTATGAATATATGACCAACAAAAGTTTGGACATAATACTATTTGGTAAGAATTCTTCATTCATCAATCCTGCTCAATTACAAGTTCATTGGAGTAAATAACACATAGTATTCAATAACATTTCAAAACAAAATTACAAGATCCTACAAGAAGCACGTCGCTAGATTGGCCGAGGCGCCTCAACATTATCAATGGCATTGCTCGTGGCCTTTTGTATCTTCATGAAGACTCCCGTCTCCGGGTTATCCACAGAGACCTCAAAGCCAGCAATATATTACTGGATTCTAATATGAACCCAAAGATATCGGATTTTGGTCTTGCTAGAACTTTTGGAGAGAATGAAACCGGAGCTAACACAAAACGAGTAGTAGGAACATAGTATGTATAATTCTTCATATCTTACTACATTGAATGCACTTCCTATTCTTGAAATTTTAATGTGGTGTAAAACATTTCTTGCAGTGGCTATATGTCCCCAGAATATGCTGTGGACGGCCTGTTTTCAGTGAAATCAGACGTCTACAGCTTCGGTGTTCTAGTACTTGAGATAGTGAGTGGTCAGAGAAACAGAGGATTTACACATAAAGATCACCAACTCAACCTTCTTGGACATGTAAGTATGACAAATACAGAAACTTGACTATTATTCGATATGATCTGTGGTTATTCTCAGCATATTAGCAAATATGACAGGCCTGGATGCTTTACAAAGAAGAAAGGTCAGTGGAAGCAGCAGATTCTTGCCTGGGAAATACATGCAATATAGCAGAAATAGTTCGATCGATCCACATTGGTCTTTTATGTGTTCAAGAACACCCAGATGACAGGCCAACCATGTCTTCGGTGGTACGAATGCTGAGCAATGATGGTTCTCTGCCTGAACCTAAACAACCTGGTTTTTTCACTGCAAGAGATATTCCAATCAAAATTGGAACTTTGCTAAGCTCAAGTTCAACAAATTCGAAAAATACAATGAGTATAACACTTATAGAGGCCAGATAAATAGGTGACGAGATGAGAATGTTGTTAATTATGTAAAATATGATATACCTGCAGGTTAAACAATTCATATTTTGAGAATAATACTTTATATGCCAATTATATCATACTCACTTCCTCATGTCGAATACAATCACAACCAAAATCCAGTGTATGTCAAGAAACACAGATCACTTTCCATCTTATATAGTCGTCGTTTACATCACCAGGTATTTGTTTTTAAACTCAAAACATACACTATATTATTAGGCAGGCAATTCCAGGACACTATATTACCTATCAAACAATTTTAGCACAATAAACTTTAAGTTTATGTAAGAACAAATTAAATCCTATTTAGGTGATCCTATTTTTGTAACCAAGTTGGATAGCAGATGATACAAACTGTGGTTGTTACATCCTTTGTGGTGTTGTGGATGAGGAAACAGAGAGAAGGGTAATAGTACCATCTTATTACACATCACCAGTTTAACATTGTATGACAGAAAATGGAAGTATTTCCTCTATGAATGTTACAAAAGAATAAAGCAAACATGAATTCCAGATGGTGTGCAAGTTAGAGTACTAAATTCGTAGCCGTTTCCATGCATCATCATCCATTAGTTGGAAGAAACGAAGATTCGGAACATAAGATAGCCTCCAATTATCCCCTCCATTTTTTTTCTCATAAGCAACTCTTTCCACAAATTCATTTCCCATATTTTGGAACTCGACTTTTTCAAGATTGGCCAAATGCTCAACGCCTCGAGGCAGCTCCGTTAAGGATTTGCAGTCCCTCATATTCCACTCTTGAAGAAGAGGCATTGAGCCTTTCTCTACTATCACCCATTTCATGAATCAAATCTATCAGCCACAGTTCTTTGAGCTTCCGAAATCCGTGGGCTTTGAAACTCAGTCCCTCAATATATGCATCATTAATATTCAGGTAGGCCAAAATTGGCCAAATATTGAAGACTCTTAAGGGGGTCCTCCTTCACTCTACTCCAATGTAGGTAGAGAATGGTAAGACAGTTCAATGATGATATCCATTGAGGAAGTTTGTCTAAGCACCCTTCAAGTGCTAGAGTACTTAAAAATGGCAAATTGACAAAAGATATCAGAGAATTGTCTATGTCCAAATTATCACCTTCTTCTGTTGAGCCAATCCTTAACCTCTGAAGATTGGTCAGCTTGGAAATGGAAGAGCAGAGGTCCATCCCAAATTCACTTCTCAACTTTAGAATGTCTAATACTCTCAACTGTGTCAGATTCTGAATCCCTCTCACCATCTTGATGTCATCAACTCCATCTGCACTAATGGAGCAAAGTGTTTGCAAAGATGACAAGCAACTACCAATGTCACTGTGAGCCTTCACACTTTGTCTGCCATGAAATGTGGATCCCATCTTATCCTTGTAAACTAAGAGATGTAACTAAGTGACAGTAACTTCCCCAGTCTCTTGAGATTTCCATCTTCATGTAATTCATGAGTAAGGCTCCTGTTGAACTTCACCCACTCTCCAAACCTATCCTTCTTTGTAGCTAGTACCCCACCTATTACGACAATAGCTAGGGGCAATCCCTCACATCTCTTTAAGATGCTTTCAGCAAGTTCTCTTATATAATTAGGAGGGCATTTGCTTCTAGGGAATGCCTTCTTGTAGAACAACTCCCTCGACTCTTCCACCGATAATGGCTTCAAATCATAAACATGATAGGCCTCACAGCAAGCAGCATTGGCTATGCTGATTAAGCGTGTGGTGATGATAACGCAACCGTTGGTACCTCTCTTGGGAAGTGCGAATTTGATTAACTCCCAAGTAGACATATCCCAAATGTCATCAAGAACAATTATGTACTTGTCACTTTGAAGGGACTCATAAATGAAACATCTCATCTCATTGACAGTCATGTTCTCCAATTCTTGAGGGGGGTGATTCCTTGGTTTCACCAACCAGTTTTCTAATAAGGTTTGCCAACATATCCTTGACATCTCTGTAGTCCGAAACAGCAAGCCAAACGTGTCTACCGAAATTCCTCTTTACTGATTCATCGTCGTAGATGTTCTTAACAAGGGTGGTTTTTCCCAATCCTCCCATTCCCACCACTGAAATCGTTTCGAGTCCATCATGCATGGACCATATCCACTCAAGAATCTGCTTCTTTGGTTCTTGGATCCCTACAACATCGGACTCCTCCAAGAGCAGGGCATTTCCTCTACCATCATGCCTTTCATCATTTGTCGGAACACTAGAGTTGGAGCCTTGATCTGAGACAGCAAACATTTCTCCATATCTCTGTTGAATTCTGGCGGCATTGTCTAATCTGCACTTGATAGCTTGGATTTTTGAAGCAATCTGATGCCGGGCTTTCAAATTCTTAACTGAAGAGTAAGCTCTCTTGATATAGCCACTGAATTCATTTGCTACGCGCCACTGCCCAAATCGGAGCATGTACTTGTCAAGAACATCTGCAACATCATAGGAGATTTCTCTGAGTTGTCTAACCCATTCTTTGAGGGCAGGATTAACTTCTTCTTTTGCATCAGCAAATCTGATGAACTCCCTCATTTGCCCCATCTCATCTCGGATGTACTCGATTTCTTGTTCAAGTCCACCAAGCAGTTGTCGTTCCTCACCAAGCAACAGAGAAAGCCGGTCCATAACAAATGAAATTGCACTCTCTGCCATCCTCACCTACTTTAATCATAAAAAGATAACCTTTTTTCAACACACAAAGGATCAATCATCACCAGTGTTACTAAATATATCAATGAAAACATTATTTATCCTATGTGTTTTGGTTGTGGAACGTCCATCACAACAACATTTCAAACCGTTCTCTTAAATGCAAATGACAGTGAAAAACACTTGTTGTATAGATTAGGCTTGCTAAAGATTTAATCCAATGAAACTATGTGATGGGGGACTATGATACCCCTTTCTACCAAATTAAACTTTTAGATGAAATGATCATTTAACTTGGTATTAGAGTCATGGCTTAGCAAGGGTCTAGAGTTCAAACCTTACCGCCACTATTTTGACTCAAGTCTTGCACGTGAGGGACGTGTTAGAGTGATCAGATTAAATATTAAATGATACCCCTTTCCACCAACTTAAGTTATTAGATGAGCTGTCATTTAACAGTATACATTGCAAAAAGAATTTCCTAACAGATATCCATTCTCAGATTTAACACTTTGATAACATAAAATACTTGAAGAATATTTCAACAGGGAAGTAAAAGAAGCACATCATTAAGTTTGTATACATGTAAAGATGGAGGAAGAGCACACTTTTTTTTTTCTTACTTCAATTTCCATATGACAACAATAGATATCATGCAACCAGAATTTACCATCGAAATTAAATGGAAAGTGGCGCCAAAAATGGAACAATAAAATCAGCAAGAGTACTCCTTTAACTACCTTGGTATGGTTATCGATCTATGATTCTTGATCAATTTGATAACTTCAGAAAGATGACCTCAATTGATCTGAAACTTGATGAATGGAAATAATTCCAAGTATTTGATTTGACAAAAAAACTTCATGAAGAAACTAAGAAAGTAGATGAATACAGGTTGGCAAGTAAAATGCTACATTTTTAATTGAACAAAAAAGAGAAGAAATGCCAATATATTTTGGTCCACGATTAGTTTATAAAGCTGACTTTAAGCAAGTTGGGGTTTGGTATCAGAAATCTTGCATACAACACATGCTTATTTTCTATTGAATTTTTCTTTCTTTCTAACTTTAGAAGAAAAAAGAAAAAAAACATAATCTCATAGAGGGTCTTGGCCATGTAAAATATTGCTCTTGATCTCTTTTATTAATTTCCCGGGATATTAATATTTATTTATTAATAAATTTGAAAAATTATCACATTTGGTCTTGTAAATTTGTCAAAATTCAATCTTTTTATTATTGTAATTTTCAATTTTAATTTTTCTTTTTGCAAATGTCTAAAACTACACAAAATACAAGGTTGAAATTAATATCAACACTTCACTAAATTTTATATTTTATACCTAATAGACACTTTTTGGACATAAATGTCCCTCATTTACAGAATTCGTTTGATTAGAAATAATCTGAATGGATGGACTTATAAGCCCTTATACCAAACATCCCAGAAAGGAAGAAGAATAAACCTTTCAAAAAACACCGATGAATTAGGGGTTAGAGTAGTATGACCAGCGCACCAATTAGATTGGATAATTGTACTCTTTATATTTTGAATGTAAACAATCTCATTGGAAATTATATTATTAGAGGCTGTTTTAATTTATCTATTATGTGCATTATAACATATGCTTATTAGATAAAGTCCTTAAACCAATTTAAGCTAAAATGTATGGTTATGCATATGATGGTGATCATGGAATTTATACATAGACCTTTGGTCTTAAATATGGTTCCGAGTCAAGAGTTTTTCTAGATGGGACAAAGAATAATTCAGTAAAAACTCGTACATATGATGAATGCTCGTCGGACGAAAATATTGTATTGTGACACAAATTCATATATGTGGATACTTATTAGAGAATAAGTTTATCGAACATGATCCGTAGAAAATTCTTATTGGATATGTCGAAATTAGAATTTTCTAATTACGATAGTACACTATTAGTCTTTAGACTTGAAACACCATGGTAGTCTTGTGTGCTTCTTCTAATACTTATATTTATCTTCTGATTGTTTAGCAATCATAAAGGGGGTATGTTGGGTATTATATTGATGTACATGGAGACTTGCATGTGGCGAAGATAGAATCTGACACTTGTCTAAGACAAGAGAATCTCCTGTGTATTTCATTGTTAATGATTCAAAGACCTTGGCCAAGGCAATGAGAATAAAGATTCACAATGAATCATTGTAACATGAAATAGAAACACAGTTATTGAGTTAGTAGAGTTTCGACTGATATTCCTACTCTAAACTCAATCGGGAGATTAAATGTTAGAAAGACCGTACGTGTATATCACTCGTTAATTTGCGGGTTTACTCGCTATTTCATCTAACACTAGAAGATCACGCTACTTGCTAGGTGTTACCGTGATTAGTAGATTCTTGAAATTAATTAGTTAATTTCAAGTGATTTAATTAATTGGATTAATTAATATAATAATTGTTATTTATAAGTTACAAGTGTTGTAAGCCTACTGCTAGAGTTAGTAGTGAACCTAAAGGATCACACCTTAATTTGAATGAATGATTTTTATCAATTGAAACAATACTTAAATTGTTAGCTATTTATTATAATTAAATAATTTGATTATTTTATTAGAATAAAAAAAATGATAGTGGTGAGTGCATTATGAATATCAACAGTTTTACACTACTAGCGAAGTGTAATATCTATGTTGTTTATTCAATTGGTGGATCACTTTAGAGGGGATACACTTGGATCCCTTTTTTAGAAGAACGGAGTTTTAGCCACAATTCGGGAATCGATTCCCTCACTCCTTGCATCAACTGGAAGAAAGTATACGAGAGTAAGAATAATCTTTACGTAAATTTCTTTCAATATATCCGATAATCGTTTACAAGCATTCGAGGTAAAACTTTTTCATGTATTTAATAAATATGATTTATTAATTTAAAAAATTTAAATTCCGCTGCGTTCACCCGAATTGCTATAACGAACCCAACATTAGGGTAGTAAGAGGCTAAGAGCAAATTCGTAACTAGCCATGTGAGGTAATTCTGGACTTTGTGGGGGGGCACATTCGTCATCTAAAGTAGAATGAGTGAGGAGTTTAGAGTAATTTCCTGTGGCGGCATGTGACTCAACCTTCTTCTTTGTACTATCCAGGCAAGTGGGATGGATGACCCTGTCCCAAGGGTTATAAATATTCGGATTGAGAACCATTGAGAGTGATATACATACATACATATGCATGTAAATGGTGGCCGTTCTATTGAGTGGTTATCCTTACATGATCATTACAAGTGTTTGGCAAGTCCACGACCAAATTCAAGTCAACAAACCAAAAGTTTTTTTTTTTTTTTAAATGCAGGTTGGAGTAGAAATGGTTGGAAGATGAGAATAAAGTGCATTCAATTACTTTCATGCATAAATGGATGCACTTCTTGCAAGTGCAAATAAACCATAAATTCATTCCGTTAAAACACATACTAAGAGTTACCCGCTCGTCGTGGAAAAAATGGACAGGGGTCCTGGGTCAACATCCATGATCCAAGAAACAAAAGTTTCCTCACATTTTTTGAAACACAAATGCAAGCTCTGCTTCTTGTGTTCAATAAACTACAGCATCATGCACCAAATACTACCTCCTCTTCTTTCTTACCATAACCCTGTTTCTCTCGGAAGCATCAGACACCATAAGTAATTCTCAGATGCTCAAAGATGACAGAATTACTACAATGGTTTCATCTGATGGAACCTTCGAATTGGGTTTTTTCAGTGCAGAGAATTCACAAAACCGGTACGTTGGCATATGGTACAAGAAAATAACACCTAAGACCGTGGTATGGGTTGCCAACAAAGATGATCCACTCAATGATGGATCGGGTATCCTAAAACTCATCGAATCGGGTCAACTAGTTCTCCTGAATGGAACTGGTAGTATTATCTGGTCTACTAATACATCATCAACTGTGCAGACACCAGCAACACTGCTCAACTCGGGGAATCTCGTAGTGAGAGATGCAAACGACAATAGGCAGGAGAATTTCCTGTGGCAGAGTTTCACCCATCCAACCGACACTCTTTTACCTGGAATGAAGCTCGGAGTGAACTTTCAGAGCGGCGTAGATGTCCACATCACGTCGTCAAAGAACAGTGGCAATCCAGCATCAGGAGATTATACATGTCATTGTGATCCCACTGGCTATCTGCAAAAGGTAATAAAAAAGGGTGATGTGTTGCACTTTAGTGCAGGACCCTGGAATGGTCTGACCTTTAGTGGTCTTAATAACTTGAGGAAGAATCCTTATTACAAATTTGAAGTGATCATAAACACGAACGAAGCCTACTATCACTACGATCTCCTCAACGTCTCGGTGTACTCGAGATACACTCTAAGTGATGAAGGTGTTGGACAGAGGTGGGTTTGGGATGCTGAGAAACTGAGTTGGTCTGTTTATCTTAATGAGCCAACTGATACTTGTGATATGTATAATCTTTGTGGTCCACATGGTGTTTGTAATATTGACAACACTCCTTTTTGTGGGTGCTTGGAAAAATTCAGTCCAAAGGATCCTCATGGGTGGGGTGGTGGAGATGGGTTGAATGGGTGCATTAGAAACACACCCTTAAATTGTGAAAATGGAGATGGGTTTATAAAGTATTCGGGTGTTAAATTGCCGAATACTCGGTATTCCTCGTACAACACGACTATGACACTTGCAGAATGCAAGGTACTATGCTTGAAAAATTGCTCATGTACGGCTTATGCAAGTCTAAACATAAGCGGAGGCGAAAGTGGATGTCTACTTTGGTTCGGTGAGCTTGTCGACATCAGAAAGATGACTCCGGGACAAGTTATCTATATCAGGATGGCTTCTTCAGAGTTAGTTAAGTGATCAGTAAAATGACTTTCGGTTATATACTTAATAAACAGCTTTGATTCATGGCTTAAGATTCATGGAGACTGAAAAATTCAGCTTACTATCAGCATGGAATATAATGTTTCATTGGATGAATAATTCTACAGACTCGAAAGGAGGGAAACGCAAAATACTTATTGTGATATTATGCCTAGTAATCGGAGTACTGCTTTTAAGCCTGAGCATGTTGTTGTATTCGCAGAAAAGAAAGAAGTCGAATAATCAGGCAACGGAAATAGGTATGAGAGATGATTTATTTCTTGTGAATACTTCCCAAATTGTTAGCATCTCCTATAATTCGGGCTCATGTTGCAGGCAGGCCAAGGATCAATTATGGTGACAGTAATCCTGGTTTTAATGAAAAAAGCGAAGATCTCGAGCTACCAAGATTTCACTTATCCACTATAAGTAAAGCTACTGACAATTTGTCGATCAACAACAAACTTGGAGAGGGTGGATTTGGACCTGTTTACAAGGTAAATCTATATCAAAACTTATTGTTAGTGTTCAAGAGATGTAAATGAACTTGAATCAGGGGTGCACATGGGATCTAAGTAAATCTAAACAAATCAGTAAGATGATTTCATAATCATGTTAAGCTCAGTAAAATAGTTTGTGTGACATTAGTACATTGTGATGATACTAGGGCGTGCTGGATGACGGACAAGAAATTGCTGTCAAATGCCTATCAAGAACATCACTTCAAGGTGTAGATGAGTTCAAGAATGAAGTTGACTGTATTGCAAAACTTCAGCACAGAAATCTAGTGAAGCTTCTAGGATGGTGCATTGAAGGAAATGAAATGATGCTGGTTTATGAATATATGACAAACAAAAGTTTGGACATTATACTTTTTGGTAAGAATTCCTTATTTAGATCCTGATCGATTACAACAAAGTTTATTGAAATAAGATACTTGCAATTTATGTGATAACTTTGATACACAATGGTACAATGTATTGAACATATATGCATTCCATTTTGGAAGATCCCACAAGAAGCACACTGTTAGATTGGCCAAGGCGCCTCAACATTATCAATGGTATTGCCCGTGGCTTACTGTATCTTCATCAAGACTCTCGTCTGCGGGTTATCCACAGAAAACTCAAAGCCAGCAATATATTACTAGATTCTAACATGAATGCCAAGATATCAGACTTTGGTCTTGCTAGAACTTTTGGAGGGAACGAAATTGGAGCCAACACAAGCCGAGTAGTAGGAACATAGTATGCATAACTCTCTTCGTATCTTGATTCATTGCATGCCGTTCAATTTAATTATGCAGCAAACATTTTCATGCAGCGGCTACATGTCCCCAGAGTACGCTGTAGACGGCCTGTTTTCAGTGAAATCGGATGTCTACAGCTTTGGAGTTCTGGTCCTTGAAATTGTGAGTGGTAAGAGAAACAGAGGATTTACTCACAAAGATCACCGCCTCAATCTTCTTGGACATGTAAGTATCGCATCCACTAAAAACACGAATCTTTATCTGATACGAATCAATTGCTTAGAGCATTAGCATACATAACAGGTATGGATGCTTTATAAAGAAGAAAGGTCACATGAAGCAGTAGAATCTTGTCTAAGAACTTCATTCTATTTACCAGAAATAGTGCGATCAATACATATTGGTCTTTTATGTGTTCAAGATCACCCAGAAGATAGGCCAACCATGTCTTCAGTGGTAGTGATGCTGAGCAATGATGGTGCCCTGCCTGAAGCTAAACAACCTGGTTTTTTCACTGCAAGAGATGTACCAAAAACAGCAATTTCAGGTAGCTCAACCATAACAAGTGACAGATATACTGTGACCATTACATTGCCAGAGCCTCGATAAACAAATGGCAGTTTAGCTTATATCTTATGTTGATTTTAACAGAGTTCGTCAACGAAGATGTTCCTGCATTCTTATTGATCCATATGTGGAAACTGTATTCATAATCTGTGTATAATTGTTAAATAATGTTCATTGATTATTTTTTTCAAAACATTTCAGATAAAATTCTTAGCTTTTTTCATATTGGAATTTTAAAACTATTCACCATCAAATTTCACTATTCAATTTCGATCAAAAGCAAGAATAAGTCAAACCTCAATTCTCTTTCCGTCTTCTTCCCCTCTGTAATATCCCAGCTACAATTTTCTTTCATCGAAGCCAAAAAGAGAGCTTATTAGCTCCCTCTCTCCCTCTCTCCCTCCCTCCTATTTCGCATGGGAGCGCGGTCGACTTTCTCTCACCCCGCCGCTGCTGCCGTTCTCACCGGAACTCCGGCATCGAGCTGTCGCACTGGATGCGTCATTGATTGCGCGTGTGAAAGTGATTGTGTGTGAAAAGTGTTGCAGCGGTTGGATATTTTGTTAATCTCGATCAGCAACTTATACATAAAATTAGGGTTTTAAATTTGGGGATTTGGATTTGTTTTTTATATTTATGCAATTCAACCCCCAAAAGGTTTCTATTTCATTCAGTTTCTTCCTTAAATTGTAAAATTGGACAAAACACATACTCATCCTAAACTGATTAATGGGTGATTTTGGGGTGACATTTATATTTAAAAAACGGTTAGTCGATAGTTTTTTTAAAAAAGAAATTTTATATTATTATATTAAAAATTAATTTAACAGTTAAAATTGTACAAGTGCACGGGTGTACTAAAGTGGGACTCCTAATTAATAAAACTTCACAAAATTTTCAAAGTATAAATATACTCCCTCCATCCCATTTAAAGATGGTCTTTTTTCTATTTTGGTCATCTCACCCAAAGGGTCTCTTTCATTTTTTACACACATGGGATCCACACCCCCTCTAATACAATTAAAATATGGGGCTTACACTTCCAATAATACAACTACCCATCACACATTAAATAATAATACTACTTAATGTACGTGGAAAAAAGCAAAAGACACTCTTTCCGTGGGACAAAGGGAGTATATTTTTAAAAAAATATTAAGAATATAAATATTTATATATTAAAAAATTACGTATTTAATACATACTACAATTTTTTAAGGTCGCAGTAGGAGGCAATTTTTATCCCTTACTAACAAAACACATGCGGATTATCTATAAACAATGTTTGACCACCTAGAAAGCCATTTTTTGCTTATGTCAACATAATTCCATACCCCACCGACGACGACGACATTTAATACCCAAAATTGTCCCTTTAATCATATTCTAGTTGACAAGATATCATTAAAATTTAGGGTGTTATTCATACAAATGTACTAAAAAAATCATACTAACTTTTAAGTTAATAGTCTGACAAACCTCTCCATTCGTAATTACATCTCTGTTAGACGGATTTTTTATGAGATGGTTGTAAGACGGGTCAATCTATTACTAAAGTATGCTTATTATATAAATAAAATATGTTAATTTGTGATTAAAGTATTTCAATAATAAATCATATTATAACACCATAAAATCATACTTAATTCATCATTTATCATACTTTCTAAAACATACTTTAACAACCATTAAACATATTTTATCTATATAATAAACATATTTTAACATGTCTCACATATATAATGTCTCACAAGAAAATTTGTCTATTATGTATAATTTTCTACGAGATTTTTTAAGCATTACACTTTGATACGCGTGTTAATAGTATTATTGTGAAAAAGCCTCGATCTCATGCGTAGACAATTTCTCATAAAATAATTTAAAGGACCTCCAATTTAATTGTGGTGCAAAGACATATACTTTGAACTAATCAATTATATATGATCCGGTCAAACGTTTTGAATAAATTAATGGAGGTGTTTGGTAAAGGGATTTTTTTAAGTGGGTTTGATAGCATTCCTCATATTTGATAATCGCTCAATACTCCATCCATACTGTATATATGGGATTTAAGAGAACTTACTCTTTAACTAATTTCTTTGAACTTTGTAGGGTTCGGACTTTTTAATTAATAAATAAGTTACAAAAAATGTTATGTGTGCTGTTAGGGTGGCGATTTTAAAATCACAAAATTTTATTTCGAAATTATAAAGTTAACATGATATTTTCATTTTAAACAATGCAAATTATTGTGAAAGAGACCAAATGAAAACATAATAATGAGCATAGGATGATGAACTTAACGTGATATTCTCAATAATTCTTAGTGGTTGAATAATTACTTAACCTTTGATCAATTTCATTCTTTACAAGGATGATTCACACTAATCACTATCATATCAATCCACACTAATCACTATCACTTCATTTATGAGATTTATAATAATCCCTCTATTGTTTTGTCCATACTTAAGAAAAATCAAATTATTTTTAAAATAGTAAAAATAGCTAATCTATTTCTTACATTTTATTTATAATAATATCACTCTTACCTAACACTAGTATAAGTTATCATTTATTTATTAAACAAAATACCAAAATAAAAATAATTAGTCCCTCTATTCTATGTTATTTTTTTAAACTTTGTTAATTTTTGAAGAGAAAATATAGTCTTTTTTAGATAACGAATTAAGAGAGTTCGATAAATTTGTACTTAAGATATAGTATTATAGTTAAGAATTAATGTGATATTTTATTTTTTAGTGGTAAAGTTTCATTTGAGATGGAATAAAGTAAGAAATATAAAATTTAATAAACAAGGGAGAATTTTATTGATGTACATGTAAAAAAAAAATTGAAAGCATTTTTTAGGTGGTGGGAGTACTAATATTTAGAAAAGAAAAAACAAAAAAATACACCACTTCCTTGGAAGACATTTACATACTACGCGTTACATAGAATTTTGAAGCTTCGAAACTTCAAATATCTCAACTATTGTCAATATTTGTTAAAAGTCAAAACTCCCTTCTTTTTCACATGATACATTGATCTCCCCATTTGTCAATGGCCTTCTTCATATTACTCACTATTACCTAATGCTCACAGAAAACTTGTATTCAATACAACCATGGATACATGCAGAAGCAGAAGATACGACTTCGTTTTATCCCTCCTTATATTCTCCCTCTCCACTCTACATACATCCTACGCAGCAGACATCCTCAACAGTTCTCACATAATCAGAGACGACGGCACTACCACCTTGATTTCATCCGGTGGGACCTACGAACTGGGCTTCTTCAGCCCGGAGAATTCCCTGAACCGGTACGTCGGAATATGGTACAAGAAAATACCCGTAAGGACGGTTGTATGGGTCGCCAACAGAGATAATCCAATCAACGATGGATCGGGCGTGCTCCGAGTCATTGATTCGGGTCGTCTGGTCCTTCTGAACGGCACCAGCGGCATCATCTGGTCTACTAACACGTCAAGAAACGTGCAGACTCCATTTGTCCAGTTACTCGATTCGGGGAACCTCGTCGTGAAAGATGCAGACGACGATGAATATAGTTTCGTGTGGCAGAGTTTTGATCATCCAACAGACACTTTCTTACCAGGGATGAAGCTTGGCTGGAACTTTATTACAAAACAAGAAGTGTACATCACATCATGGAAGAGCAGTGGTGATCGAGCAGCAGTGGACTATACTTATCACTGTGATCCCACTGGCTATCCACAGCTTGTAATAAAACTAGGTGGTGATCTGAGGTTCAGTACAGGGCCCTGGAATGGTCTCACCTTTAGTGGGATCAATAGCTTGAGGAAGAATTCCATTTATTCGTTCGGAGTTGTTGTGAACAAGAACGAGGCGTACTATCATTACGAGCTGCTCAATGAGTCGGTTTACACGAGGTACATACTTAGTGATACTGGTGTTGGACAGAGGTGGTGGTGGGATTATCAGAAGCAGAGCTGGATTCTGTATCTTACTGGACCTTCAGACAATTGTGATATATATAATCTCTGTGGTCCTCATGGTAACTGTAATAAAAGGTATACTTGTGAATGCTTGGATAAATTTCAACCAAAAGAGCCTCAAAAATGGGAGAGTGGAGGTACATCAGATGGGTGCATTAGAAGAACACCTTTGAATTGTGAGATGGGAGATGGATTTATTAAGTATTCTGGTATTAAGTTGCCGAATACTCGGCATTCTTGGTACAACACGACTATGACTCTTGCGGAATGCAGGGTACGATGCTTGGGAGACTGCAACTGTACGGCTTATGCGAGTCTAAATATAAGCGGAGGCGAAACCGGATGTCTACTTTGGTTCGGTGAGCTTGTCGACATCAGAGAGATTTCTCCAGGACAGGATGTTTATATTAGGATGGCTTCTTCTGAGTTAGGTAAGTGAAAAGAATTAACTATATGTTACAGATTCATAAGAACTAATGATTCTTTCTAATAATATTCAACAGATTCACATGGAAGGAAGCTCAAAATACTTGTAGTGGTGTTGCCATTGGTCACTGGAATACTGCTTATAAGCCTGAGTTTGTTCTTGTATTTGAAGAAAAGAAAGGCGTTGAATCGTCAGCTACCGGAAACAGGTACGAGAGATGAGTTATTTCTTGTTGGGAAACATAAGGTGTGTGACAATAACAAATTGTTACCATGTATGCATTTTATCTCATGTAAATCACACTCATGTTGCAGTAACGTCGAGAGTTCACAGTGTTGACAGTAATGTCGGGTTGAACGATAAAACTGAGGAGCTGGAGCTACCAAAATTTGAGTTATCCACAATAAGTAAAGCTACTGACAACTTCTCAATTAACAATAAGCTTGGACAAGGTGGATTTGGATCCGTTTACAAGGTAAATTTGCATCTAAACTTGGTTGCAAGAGTTCAAGTGATGTAAATGAGATTTGGATTAGCATCTTTTTGAAAGCTAATGAATGTCCACATGTTTAAATGATGTTAAGTTGGGTAAAATAGTACATGAGATGTTAGAATGTTTTGATTCCAGGGCGTGCTGGAAGATGGCCAGGAAATTGCTGTCAAACGTCTGTCGAGAAGATCACGCCAAGGAGTGGATGAGTTCAAGAATGAAGTAGTCTGTATTGCAAAACTTCAGCACAGAAATCTAGTGAAGCTTCTTGGATGGTGCATTGAAGGAGAGGAAATGATTCTGGTTTATGAATACATGACCAACAAAAGTTTGAACAAAATACTGTTTGGTAAGAACTTATTTTGCAATCCTGTTTAATTGCAACATGGTACAAAAATAAGTTACTCATGATACACAATCTTATGAATCATGTCTTTCCTCTTGAAGATCCTTCAAGAAGCACGCCACTAGATTGGCGGAGTCGTCTCAACATTATCAATGGCATTGCTCGTGGACTGTTGTATCTTCATCAAGATTCTCGTCTCCGGGTTATCCACAGAGACCTCAAAGCCAGCAATATATTACTAGATTCTGAAATGAACCCAAAGATATCAGACTTTGGTCTTGCCAGAACTTTTGGAGGGAATGAGACTGAAGCCAACACAGGACGAATAGTGGGAACATAGTATGTATAGCTCTTCATGTCTTGATACATTCCATTCCTATCCCTTGAAATTTAACTTTGTGGCCAACATTTACATGCAGTGGCTACATGTCCCCAGAATACTCTGTAGACGGTGTATTTTCAGTGAAATCAGATGTGTTTAGCTTCGGAGTTCTAGTCCTTGAGATAGTGAGTGGTAAGAGAAACAGAGGGTTCACTCATGCAAATCACCGTCTCAACCTTCTTGGACATGTAAGTATTACATCAACATTCCCCCTACACTTCTTTATTTGATATGAAACAATTTCATAGAATAGTAGCAACCATGACAGGTGTGGATGCTTTACAAAGATGAAAGGTCGCACGAAGTGCTTGATTCTTACGTAAGAGATTCATGCAATTTAGCAGATGCAGCACGACTAATCCATATAGGACTTTTATGTGTTCAAGAACACCCTCATGATAGGCCAACCATGACTTCAGTGGTGTTGATGCTGAGCAATGATGGTGTCCTCCCTGAAGCCAAACGTCCCGGTTTTTTCACCGGGAGAGCTGTACTTGAAACTTCAACTTCTATTAGCATGAGCCGACTAAGTTCAAAAAATACTATGAGCTTTACAATGCTAGATGCTCGATGATACTGCATCACCTGTCTTTCTGTATCTTTCAATCTAATGAACTCAGTTTGAGCTCGTTTTTTCTCACAATTTCAGTGACTGCATATGCTCACAATATACAGGAGATTAAAACATTGTTAATCCATATTTGGCAACTATATTCATCATCCCTGTATATGATACTATGTATTTACATATCTTGTAACATGTACATTCCTTTTATTCTTAAACATAATTTATTCATTATCAGATTCTGAAAGGTTGCCTGTTAGAGGAGAAATGGAGAGATTATAAGATATGAACCAAAGTTGATGTTTGATGCAGTGTAATTCTTGACATTTGAATTAGCTCGAAATTAAAAAGACAAATTGAGACTATGATTCTCAAGAAACAATAGATGGAAGTCAGGAATTGTTAGAGGTCTACTGGTTAATGTTATTTTTTACCCCTAAATATTCCCATTTTTAAATTAGAAAGTTCAACTTTCAATCACTATTAAATTTGTCATGTTTAGGTGATTCACCTTTAAGCCTTAAATTTAAAACAAATTTGAGAGTGATTGAAGTTGGGTATATTTGAAATTGAATTTATTTAGTGGACCAAAAATATTATTATTCAGATGAAATGACATGTATATTTCATATTCCATTAAACAATGGCTAAATATGAACAATTCTTCCAGTGTCAGAATTGTCAATGGAGGATAGTTATCTGATCATAAAATCATGTATAGAAAAGAATAATATGTGGAAAGTCATTTCAGAAGTCAAGTAATGGATAATTTAATGAGGGGTCACATATTGTTTAGTAATCTCTAAAAGCCAATTTAAGGATTGGAAGAAACATAACTTTCCTTCTTGTTTTAGCCTATTCTTTCTGGTGAGATCATTGGTTAAACAAGAAATCATGAATACAGGTTGCATTAGATATTATCTCCATTTTTTTCTTACCACTGCCATCTTGTCGACCACTCACCAACAATCCAACCCAACAGACACCATAAATAGTACTCAGATATTTAGAGATGACAGTGCTGCTGCTACTACGTTGGCTTCACCGGGTGGACATTTTGAGTTGGGTTTTTTCAGCCCAGATAACTCCAAGAACCGATACGTGGGTATTTGGTACAAGAGAGTATCTCCAAGGACTGTCGTGTGGGTTGCCAACAGAGATGATCCACTCACAGGGGAATCTCCAGGTGCCTTGAGAATTGTACAGCCAGGAATTCTAGCTCTTCAGAATGGAACTGGTGGTATTGTTTGGTCTACTAATACATCAAGAGCTGTGCAAACTCCCGTTGCAAAATTGCTGGACTCAGGGAATCTGGTAGTGAAAGATGCGAATGATGATGACCCAAACAATTTCCTGTGGCAGAGTTTTGACTATCCAACTGACACTACTTTACCTGGGATGAAGGTTGGTGTGAACTTCCAGACTGGAAGGGAAGTGTATATCACGTCTCGAAAGAACAGCGATGATCCAGCATCAGGACATTATACATATCACTGTGATCCTACTGGTTATCCACAAGTTGTCATTAAAAGGGATGGAGTTTTGCTCTTTAGTACTATCACTATGAGCTCCTCAACGACTCAGTATACACACTAGTTACACTAGGTGATTCAGGTGTTTGCCAGAGGTGGAATTGGGATAATCAGAAACAAAGTTGGACACCATATCTTACAGTACCAATAGATGGATGTGATGTTTATAATTATTGTGGCCAACATGGTATATGTTACATTGAGAATACTCAATATTGTGGATGCTTAAGAAAATTCAAGCCAATAGACCCTCAAGCTTGGAATAGTGGAGATTGGTCTAAAGGGTGCATTAGAAGCACACCCTTAAATTGTGAAAAGGGAGATGAATTTTTGAAGTATTCTGGGGTTAAATTGCCTAATACTCGGTATTCCTGGTATAACTCGACTATGACACTTGCAGAACACAAGGTACTATGCTTGAAAAATTGCTCATGCACGGCTTACACAAGTTTAGATATAAGCAGAGGCGAAAACGGATGTCTACTTTGGTTTGGAGAGCTGGTTGACATCAGACAGATGAATCCAGGACAGGATATCTACATTAGGATGGCTTCTTCTGAGTTGGGTAAGAATGCTGCAGAAAATTTTAAAAAATATTATCTATTACGTTTAGTTATTATCTTGATGAATAACTCTGATTTGCTGTGTATTTGTTACAAAATTCATGGAGACTGAATGAGAGTTTATCTATTTATGCATTGACTTAAATAATGTGGACTAATGTTTCCTTTAATAAATAATTCTACAGACTCAGAGGGAAAGAAACATAGAATACTTATAACATTATCATCTCTGCTATTCGGAATACTACTTCTAAGCCTGATCATATGGTTGTATTTAGAGAAAAAAAGGAAGCTGCTTCCTCAGGTGACGGGTAAGACCGTAAGAGTGATGACTGAAGCTTAAGGATTTTATAGTACTATGGATATAATATGGAAATCGTTATCATCTATTTATTTTATCTCCTATAATTTAAACTCGTGTAGCTGACGGGCAGAGACTCAGCTATTCCGATTATCATCATGGTATAAGTCGCGACGAGGATTTTGAGCTACCAAATTTTTCTTTATCCACTATAAATAAAGCTACAAACAATTTTTCCACCAAAAATAAGCTTGGAGAGGGAGGATTTGGATCTGTTTACAAGGTAAAACTTTATCAAGAATATATTTTTCTAGTGTTCACATGATGTAAATGAGCGTTAAATTATCACTTAATTATCAATGATGTCATCATGTCAATTGTACCTGACAACCTGTGATATTACTATGTTTTGATATCAGGGTGTGCTAGAAGATGGACAGGAAATTGCTGTCAAACGTCAATCAAAAACATCCATTCAAGGAGTAGTTGAGTTCAAAACTGAAGTAATCTGCATCGCAAAACTTAAGCACCGAAATCTAGTGAAGCTTCTAGGATGGTGTATTGAAGCAGATGAAATGATTCTGATTTGTGAATATATGACCAACAAAAGTTTGGATATGATACTGTTCGGTAAGGATTCCTTCATTCAGTGATCCTTCTCAATCACTAAAGTTTTACTAGAATAAGTTGTATATACACATTTCCATAACCAAATTAACAGAACACTGAATAGTTAATCAACCTATATTTTGGAATGTTGTCTATATTCGAACTTTGATACACAATTTTATCAAAGCATGAAATGTATGTATCCTCCCTTTTGGAAGATCCTACAAGAAGATTGTCACTAGAGTGGCCAACACGTCTCAACATTATCAATGGTACAGCTCGTGGTCTTATGTATCTTCATCAAGATTTCCCCCTCCGGGTTATCCACAGAGACCTCAAAGCCAGCAATATATTACTGGATTCTGATATGAATGCAAAGATCTCAGACTTCGGTCTGGCTAGAACTTTCAAAGGGAATGAAACTGGATCCAACACAAGCCGAGTTGTAGGAACATAGTATGTATTAATCTTGATCACTTTTATAAATTCCATCCACTCCCTTTTCCTGCATTTTAATAAGGTGGCCAAATTTCATGCAGTGGCTACATGTCCCCAGAATATGCTGCAGATGGTCTATTTTCAGTCAAATCTGATCTGTATAGCTTTGGAGTTCTCATTCTTGAGGTCGTGAGTGGTAGGAGAAATAGAAGATTTACTCACAGAGATCTTCGCCTCAACCTTCTTGGACACGTAAGTATGACATCATGTGCAAACTTACTCTATATTTGATACTAAACAAATCCTCAAAAAATGAGTAAACACAACAGGTGTGGATGCTTTACAAAGAAAAGCGGTCAGTAGAAGCAGTCGATTCTAGTCTCAGCAATACAGGCTATGTATCAGAAATATTGCGATCAATCCATATTGGCCTTTTATGTGTTCAAGATCACCCAGAAGATCGGCCAACCATGTCTTCAGTGGTAATGAAGCTGAGCAATGATGGATCCCTGCCTGAAGCCAAACAACCTGGTTTTTTTCACAGCAAGAGATGTACTACAATTCTCAACTTCAGCAAACTCGAGCTCAGCAAGTTCCAAATGTACAATGAGCATAACTTTGCCAGAGGCTCGATAAATAAAAGCTACACCCTGTATAACTCGTACCTTTTTTTCCATATTAACAAAGCTGTTTCTATTTACTCCTGTCTATACTTGTCTGATTTATATTTGCTCAACATTTCTAGCTGTCGTGGTCTCCTAGGGCTCTAGGTAACAAGAGACTATTTTCCATTGATACCCTCTCTCTAGGTTATGTGAAACACTACTCAAGAATTCACCTTCTGAGAAATTGTATGTACCGTTTAATACTCAATATCACAATCCCGAGTAAATCAAAGCACAATTCTATTTCCATTGAAGCCCTCTCTCTCTCCCTCTGAATTCTGCTTCTTCCAAATTATTCATCTTACTTCGTCCTTTTGATTCCCAGCTACTCTTTTTCGTTTTAACCAAAGCCAAAACAGTCTCGATTCAGAGGCTCCCTCTCCTCGGCTCTCTTGCTGTCATAATTGGCCATGACTCTTCCCCCTCTCTCTCTCTCTCTCCCCTTCTCCCTCTGCCCAACGTCTGTTCTTGCGTCGAAAGCACCCTCTCGCAGATGATGCAGCAGCAATTGTGCCTCCGGGTGGGTTAATTTAGCGTGCGAAGACATTAAATTAGGGCTTTTAATTGGGGATTCATTTCCCAACCAATCTCCTTTGTTATGCAATTTACCCGCGAAACTTCAATTCTTTCGAATTTTGAAATATTCAATAGGGGGCCACTAATCCTGAAACTGATTTTATTAATTTAATTAAATAATTAAATTAAATTTAAAAAAAAAATATAAAGAAAAAAAAAAAAAACCTTTACGTGATACGGATGAAAAGTGATTAATTTCATAATAAAAAGTGATACTGAATTAACCAAAGTGATAATGGAATTTCATAAATAATTTTTAGTGTAACTGAAGGAGTGATAATATTTTATAAGGAAAGTAATTTATAATCGAAGTGATAATTAATTTAAAAAATAATAAAGGTCTCACTAAATACACACCTCATTTTATTAAATACGCACCCTACGAATATATAATTAAAATATGTATTTAAAAAAAGTCTAAATTGTCCTTAATTCATTAAATACATACCCCTAATATTTTATATTAATCTAATAAATTTTAAATGAATTAACATGTTTATATGCCTAATCTTAAAAACCCTAAATTCTCACATACAGTATTAGATTTTATCATGATATCTGATGAAATCACAGCGGCCAATGAATTCCGATTTATAGCTCTAGCCTGTACACATTCATTAATTTCCCAACTTTAAAATTATAAAAAAGTGAAATTAAGCAAAGAAAAAAAGCGATGGAACTTTGAGATAACAACCCAATAAGCACAAGTGTTTCTCCTCTTCTTCACTCCTAAGTCCCGTAATTGACATCGCGAGTTCAATGATTTATTTCCATCATTAATTCCTGCAAACCAAGCATTTCCAAATCTCCTTCACAGCCTCATCATTAATTTTGTATATCATTACAAAATTTTGCAACGGTTTATGATTGTTTTAAATTTAAATATTTTTCTTTCTATTTTAATAAGAGTGAATTAGGATTTCATTTTTAATTTAGGGTTTGGGGGTGTGTATAATTTTAATTTAAAAAAGGGTAATTTTGAAATTTAAGGGGGTGTGTATATAATAAAATTAAGAATTAAAAAAAATAAAAGGAGTGTGTATTTAATAAAAGGTGTGTATTCAATAAAAGGGGTGTGTATTTAACAACACTCAGATATAAAATATAAAATGTTCTTAACACTGATACGATTTCATGCAAGCTATTAATTAAGAATGTCCTTTTAGTAAACATCAACTCTTAAGTCTTAACTAAATTTGTCGGCCTACTTTGTTGCCAAGAATTACAAATTAATTTAAATAATTTTTTACTATTATTAGATAATTAAATTGTTCTGTTATTATTTTATTTAATTAAGTATCATTTTATCATTTATTATTTATCCTATAAATTGTTCATATGATAATTTAATTAAATAGTTATCATTTTTTTTATATTATTATAACTTTTTATTAAAAAAATCTATCACTTTTTATTATTATAGTAAATTATTAGTGAAATAATTCAATTATACGGGTAGAATCACTTTTATTAAAAACATCATCACATTTTATTTATTCTATAAATTATTTTTGAAATATACTTTGATAATTAATTATTATTTTTATTAAAAATGTTATCATTTTTTTTAAATGTTATTATTTTGTATTTATACTATAAATAGTTCATGAAATATTCATTCTATAAATTATCCTTGAAATACACTTTGATAATTAGTTATTAATTTATTAAATATATTATAATTTTTTTAAAAAATATATTATAACTTTTAATTTATAGTATAAATTGTTCATAAAATAGTTTACAGCATTGTTATCATTTTTCATTAATTAATTATTAATTTTTATTATAAATATTATTACTTATGATCTTATATAAATATTTGTTATTATTAATTATTCATGATATAAATTAAATTGAAATTTGTCTGCTTTATTTAAATAGTACTCCCTTAGTTCCGTATGATGGCTTATATTTTTCATTTTTATTTATTCCAAGTTAAAGTTTATGTTTTCTTTTTGTGTAAATGGTTATTTGTGTCTAAAATACATCCAAACAATAACAATATCAACATCAAACACCTTTTATAACAATTCTAATCAATTGTAACCTAAAAGGTCCAAAATACCCCCACCCCAAACAATCTCCACCCCCTCTTATCTCCTTCTTCCGCCGTCGCCGCCTGCCACCTCCAACTGGCCGCCGCCACCGCCGCCCCGATTGTCGGTATGTTCACCAACACTCACGACTCCATACCGACTGGGACACTCATCGATACTCACCGATACCAACACCGACACTTATCGACATCCATACAAACATGAGGCATTCACCGATACCCATATGGGACACATTGAGTATTATTAGTTGAATAGTAGGGGCATTAAAAGTCCAAAATTTTATAATTGTTAGTTTTGTTATAAAAGTTGTTGGTTGTTGGTGTTGTTAATTTAGTTAAATAAATGGTTATTTTTTTGAATTGACCCTTTCTTTTTTGTCTAATGTGACACACACAATATAATTAAATTAATTAATTATTCCATATATGGTCCACATACAACACTAATACTAATATCCTACATATTAAATATTATTTTCTTAACTCATTATTTATTACAATATTATATATCTTTTTTTATGCACGGTATCCGATCCTTAGACCGACTAATTCGGGGAGGCCAGAACCCACCGTCAACTAGTGGGAACCCTTATTTTAAGCAAAAGCTTTGTGCTCTGTATGGACTGGCCCCACAATGGTTGATCGCACCTACGAGTTTTTGAACCTGAGACCTTTGAAAATTTCATCCTTAAGCACTTCAAGTCATCACCATTAGGCTAACCCCTGGGAGTTTATCTTCGTAAAAAACAAACGTAAACATTAATTTGGATAGAGGGAGTATCATTTTTATATAATAAATGTTACTACTACTTTTTATAATATAGGAGTATTATCCATTTTATAAATTTATAATATTTAAATATATATATATATATATATATATATATATATATATATATATATATATATATATATATATATATATTATCTATATAAAAGCACATATGGTCAAACTTTTTTTTCCTGCTCAAAAGTTTGGTCAAATTCTCTTTAAATTATCTCATCTCATCTTTTTTTAATTTTTCTTCAACATCTCACAAACTAATTAATTCAATTTTCTTTTAATATATATATATATATATATATATAATTAATGATGTCTATATTTCTTTCACCATAGTCTTTATATATTTAAGGAAATATGATTAAATAATGGGAGAATTGCAAAACTACCCAAAAGTCAAACATCACATATCTTTACCAACCAACCCTTATTTTCTATATCTTTTCTACACAATAGCCCTTTTTTGGACCCTTATACCCTTACTGTTTGAAATCTTCTGCCCAATATATCCCATGTGGGTGTGGGTGTGGGTGTGGGTGACCCACACTTCCCAAATTTTATTTTTCAACATTCATTTTCCTCAAAATAGACATAGTCCATTACGACCATATCAAACCCATCATGCTTCCGTACATTAGTCAAACAACATTATTTTTCATAACTAACCAACTTGAAACAGTAACCGTACCTTTTTCGACCGTTAATCCACCGGGTATCCGGGAGAAGTTTTACGACTGCTCCTCATAGCCAACCACGTGAACCGCAGTATGATGGTTCAGTCACGTTCCTTCAGCGGACCTCAGCACAACCTTGGTTCGTTTCCTACACTGGGTGTACAGGATGCTGCTACTGTTTCTCGTCCGAAAGTATGGATATTAAGGTTGCAGAAAGAAATGGAAGGTTACATGCTTTGGGCAGTAGCCCAAAATTATTTATTTATTGAATGGAGCAATTTATTACACACCCATCCTCACAGAACAAAAGGAGATAACTCCTTTAGCTAATTATTGTAGCTACACTCAGAATACTCATACAAAGAAAGAAAGATACAATGTTTATTTAGAAAGAGAAAACAGAGAGAAATTGTTGATGCCTTCTGCTTCCTCATACTCTCTATTTATAGAGGCCTTCGGACTTGAAATCCGGATTTCAAAGCCTCTTAATTCATTGTGACGTCACTGCTTACGTCATCATGTTAGCGTCAGCACTTACGTCATCTTACTTTGGATGCCATTTTTAGCAGTTGGCTAGTCCTCTTTTCTACATTGGATGTCTTTTTGGGGGTCACCCCTCTTGGTCACATGTCTCTTACCCTTTCAGAAAGGTCATCTGGCTCTTAATTTTTTGAAGAGTCATTTGTCCTCTTTGGTGCCTGATGATTCTCCTTGCTCCTGGGTATTCCGAAGAGATTTTACCATTTTCTTTCCACGTGTCTCCTTTGTTGGGGTGGATCAGCAGTTCTGATCATCCCTATGCCCAGCCTTATTCCTTTTCCAAACTTCGGCTCTGTTTGGGTGGAACAGCTCGAACATACCTTGTTTGTTCATTGCCCGAAATGGGCCATGTTGCAATATCTGCCATGAGTTTGTTTACTCACCGGAATCTTGTTTCTCCAAAGAAGGTCTTATTTTTTCTGGAAAGCTTCTCAGCGAACCCTCCACCATTACTTTGATGCAGGCATACAAACCCCTCGCTCTTCGCGTAGAGATCTATTCTTCAGAAAATGTAGAAACCAAGACTGGTTCCTTTCCAGAAGACTCTTTGATCTTATTTGATGCTGAAACATCGGTCATCTTAGCTTGATAAAATGGAAGGTCTCGTGGTTGCCTTTCTCGACTGGTTCTGGGCCGCACTGGTGAAGTACAGCTCTAATAAATTGCCTCTGGATAGAGTCGAGTTGTTTTCTCATGTCTTGAAAACCTTTTCTCCCAGCCAATCTGGAAGTTTTGCAAGTTCTGGGAAACCTGGTGCAACAATATAGATTGAGGTTAGTGCCCCAAAGTCATACCACTGTTTTACATTCATTGGCTTTGAGCCCTCTCACTTCTAAACTCGGGGGTATTCCCCAGATATATCCACCCGGTATTTCTCCGGTCGGATTCCTTGTTTGGTATTCAATTTCTCCCAGCTGGCCTAGTATTCCTGCCAATAAGAGAAATCAACTAAGTTAATACCAACCTTAGCAGTGTCTGTCATAGGCCTAAGGTTGATCTCTCCCTCTTTAACCCCAGAGGTGCTGCGTTGACTCGAAGGCCCAAGATGTGATTCAGAAGCCTCGACTTTTTCTTGGATTGGTTCCTCTTTTGCAGGTTCCAATCTAGAAATCGTGTCAGGGGTATTTGAATTCTCTGCTCCGGGTTTAGAGCCCCGTTCTCGACTACTCTCCTTTTGTCGATTATTATTGCCATCAACAGCCCAGAGAAGTGGCTTTCGTAAGGACTCAAAGAGACTTGCATTGTTGCGAATACAAACTCGTATGTGATTAGACATTTTGATCTGATCGCTTTCTTGTAATTTTTCAGCACGCGTTGCATTGAGTGCCAGGTTCTCGAATTCCCTCTGAAGCAACTCAAGATTGTCCATCAGGTGACTTGAAACAGTCAGGATGGAGTCTATCTCAGCTCCTTCCATCTCTCGACAGGAAATCTGTCAAAATATTATCAACAGATTTAATAATGATAATATTAAAGTCATAATATTGGAATTCTGCTTGCCATCTTAGTAGTCTAGCCTTTTCAGGTTTAGATTCTATTTTATTTTTCAAAAAGGCTTTGACGTTTGTGTTATCAATTTTGAGGATGAATTTCTTCGCGAGAAGAAATAGCGGCCATTTCTTGAACGCCTTCCGAACAACAGATAACTCCTTTTCATTGATGTGCCACCTCTTTGCTTTATTCTTCTTTAGATGGCTCAGTTTTCCTTTATCACCACGCTTGCTGCGAAATCTGATTGGCATTTTTCTTTGAAATGCATTATGCAGTCTTGGTGCGATGATCTTATATTCATAAAGGGTTGTGAAAATAAGCCTTCTTGTCGCGTTTTCTTGGGTAAAACGCTTAAATGTTTGTAGGAAATTATTTCCTAACAGAATGTCTATTCCGGTGTCGTGAAAATATATTGGTGGAGTTTTTACCTTGTACCATGGGGTACAATCTGCTCCTCCGATCATGATTTCTGCTTGCTTGATTCCTCTGTTAAGGATTAGCACCCTCTGAGAGAAATCTTTTCCTAGTACTGTTTGCAATTCTTCGCTTGAGCCTTCTGGGAAGACCCCTTCCTTTGTTGTGCAGATGTCGGCTCCTGAATCAATGTATGCCGCAAAATACTCTGCACGATGCTCCTTATATATCATCCCGACGGTGATATATATCGAGAATGGACTTGTGGCCATGGGTGGATCAGAGCTTAAAAGCCCGAGCCTATACTAGTAAATTTTGTATCTTTTCCCTTTGACCGTGAATTCAATTCCATCTTGTAGTCTTTCCTAAGGCTTGTGATCCTCGAGAAACTCCAGTCCCATCACTAGTTGTTCTGGGAATCTTCCTATTATTCCCTCAATAATCAGCTCAAGTTCTCCGAGCTTGAGCTTGTTGGTTTTAGGATCGTTTGGTTCAACCGTGAACCATTAAAACAAAATAAACGAATAGCGAAAGCGATTAAATATTTACCTTTCACCAGGTGTGTTGATGAACATCTTTAGCAAACCACCTCTGATCTTCTGCTGTATGACCCTTGTCCAATCCTACTATTATGTGGGCAATAATCTGCAGGATTTTCCCAATCTGTTTCTCTCCCTCACTCACGTCAAAAGAGGCGCAAGAGTAGGGCAACTAGAAACTGAGATGACTTATTTATTTGGGCTACAGCAGGGACCAGTAGGAGAAATTGGACTTGGCCTCAATTGGATTTAATTAAGCAAGCTTAACCCAAAACTTTTAATTAAACCCAATAATAATAATATAGTCCACTAAAATATTATTACTGCACTACCCATCCAATCCCAATATAATGTTTTGGGCTCCTTCTTATTATGAGTCCGAAAGTCTCCACATGTTTAAGATATACAATGCCCATTAATTAATTAAGTTACTGACAACTCAAATTAATTAATATCTCATCCGAGAGTAGTACCACTCAACCTTTTTATCATGCCGGAATTAATCCACTTGCAAGATTTACATGATAAACCTTATGAGCTCCTCAAGGGGACACCATCAACCTATGACGGACATGGATTCCTTCTACAATCAACAGCACACCATAGAGACAATATTATTTCTCAACTCACCGAGTTTGTTGATTTAATACATATAAATCTCACCCATTGATGAATCAAAGAAATATATACTATCTTACGTGTCGAAGTTATTGTATAGGGATTAAGAGCACGAACATCCATAATAACTGAGATCATGTTCTCCTATATAGACAGTACAAGTCGAACTATCTCTAGCGGTCCTACTCAATACACACTAAGTGCACTAATGTGATTCTATAGTAAAGACAAACTAATACCAAATCACACTACGACCATCCCGAAGCCAAACAACCTGGTTTTTTCATGGCAAGAGATGTAGTACAATCCTCAACTCCAGCAAACTCGAGCTCAGCAAGTTCCAAATATACAATGAGCATAACTTTGCCAGAGGCTCGATAAGTAAAAGGTACACTGTTGTTTTTGTCCCTTTTTTCCACATTGACAAAGTTGTTCACTAGTTACTCCTGTCTCCACTTGTCTGATGCATACTATAGAATTCACATTCTTGGATACTGAATATACCAGTTGATTCTCAAACCATAGCAGCCGTACTCTATACAATCATACAGTGGTTGCAAGAAAAAGATTGTTCTGTCATATTTGGCAACTATATTAGCCCATTATATATGCACTTTCCCTGTCACATCCAAAGAAAGTCGAAACACAATTCTATTTCCATGTTATTGTCTGCTTCTTCCAAAATTCACCATCATACTTCTTTCTCTGTGATACCCAGTTACCGTTTTTTTTTTTTTTTTTTGTACCAAAACCATAACAAGTCCCGATTCTCTTCCTCCTCGGACCTCCATCTCTTCTTATTATTTACAGTAACAGCGTTAATTGATTCTATCTCTCTCTCTACCCCACGTCTATTTCTCTTGCGTCGAAATCATCCCTCGCAAATGGTGTAGGAGTGACAGTGTGTGCGACTAGATTGGGATTGAGTACGAAGAGTCAGAAGACATTAGAATTAGGGCTTTTAATTGGGTTCATTTCCCCCAAATTGAATTCCTTGTAAACTTCAATTCAATTTTCGCCTGGTAGCTTTTTTTATTTTTAAATTATACTCCTCTATCCCAAGTTAAATTTTATTTGGCTTTTGGGTTTTGGGATGTGCATGACACGTGAAATGTTGCGGTTGCACGCTGAGATATAGTTGTTGGGTAAATCTAATTGGGAGATAAAACGCCTAGGCTCCTAGGAGCTATTTCGTAATAATCGATCATTTTCCCAGCATCAAATTTGTTAATCATCATCATGAAAAGTTGTTGAAATCCGATTCAGATCATGATCATGACACGACATGTTAAGAAATTAAGTGGAAAATCATTTGAGAAGGATGTAATTTGTGGACATTTCATTTTCATATCATGACTAAAAATGTCTTATTGGTGGAGTCAAGAAATTTGAGTGTCACCAGGGCAAAGAAATGACCACGTTCCAAGTCAAGAAAGTAGAAACAAAAAGGTTACATTCATAATGGAGCCTACACTACACTGGTTAACTAAGTCAAGATATAAACGTACTTGTAATCCATTTCTTAAGGTCTTGTGATCATTCATTCAGAAAATATGTATCTCCCTTTATTTCTTATGTTAACCACTCAACAGCTATCAAACCCAACAGACACCATAAATAGTACTCAGATATTCAGAGATGACAATGCTGCTACTATGTTGGCTTCTCTGGGTGGTCACTTTGAGCTGGGTTTTTTCAGCCCAGAAAATTCCAAGAACCGATACGTGGGTATATGGTACAAGAGAGTATCTCCGAGGACTGTCGTGTGGATTGCCAACAGAGATAATCCACTCACAGGGGAACCTAAAGGCGCCTTGAGTGTAGAACATCCAGGAATTCTAGCTCTTCGGAATGGAACTGGTAGCATTGTTTGGTTTACTAATACATCAAGAGCTGTGCAAACACCTGTTGCAAAATTGCTGGACTCTGGGAATCTGGTTGTGAAAGATGCTAATGATGATGACTCGGACAACTTCCTGTGGCAGAGTTTCGACTATCCATCAGACACATATTTACCTGGGATGAAGCTCGGCGTCAACTTCCAGACAGGAAGAGAAGTGCACATCACATCACCAAAGAACAGCGATGATCCAGCATCAGGACACTATACGTATGGCTGTGATCCAACTGGTTATCCACAACTTGTCGTTAAAAGGGATGGAGTTTTACAGTATACCACAGGGCCCTGGAATGGTCGGGGCTTTAGTGGGACCACTAACTTGCGGAAGAATCCCTATTTTACTTATGGAGTGGTCATAAACAAGAACGAGGTGTATTATCACTACGACCTCCTCAATGACTCTGTATACTCGCGGTTGACTCTGAGTGATGCTGGTGTTAGACAGAGGTGGGTTTGGGACTATCAGAAACAAAGTTGGACACTTTATTATACAGCACCAACAGATAGTTGTGATATTTTTAATCGTTGTGGTCAACATGGTAATTGCTATATAGAAAATACTCTAAAGGTTTGTGGATGCTTAAAAAAATTCAACCCAACAGACCCTCAAGCTTGGGATAGTGGAGATTGGTCTAAAGGGTGCATTAGAAGCACTCCCTTGAATTGTGAAAAGGGAGATGGATTTATAAAGTATTCTGGTATTAAGTTGCCAAATACTCGGCATTCCTGGTACAACACAACTATGACTCTCGCAGAATGCAAGGTGGCATGCTCCAAAAATTGCTCCTGTATGGCCTATGCAAGTTTAGACATAAGCAGAGGCGAAAACGGATGCCTACTTTGGTTCGGCGAGCTGGTTGACATGAGAGAGATAAATCCAGGACAAGACATCTATATACGGATGGCTTCTTCGGAGATTGGTAAGAATGCGTTAAACAATGACACTATGTATTATTTTCTATATGTATAACCATGATACATTAAATAAAATTGTCATACTTCTATTACAAAATTCATAGATACTGAATCATTAAGTTAGATGTTAACTGTTATGCATTATCAATATGAAAACTTATGTTTCTTTCAATTACTAATCTACAGACTCAGAAGGAAGGAAACGGAAAATACTTTTGGTGTTAATACCCCTGGTAACTGGAATACTGCTACTAAGCCTGAGCATATTGTTGTATTCCAAGAAAAAAAAGAAGCTAAATCTTCAACTGCCAGAAACAGGTAAGAAGATGAGATATTTCTTGTTGTGAAGCTGAAGGACTTTAAAGTGTAATGGATATGTTTTATTTGCCAAATCTATATGTTTCATTCCTATGATTTTACACTCTATTTAGCAGGCAGGACGTTTTCCTTATCCACAATAAACAAAGCTACTGACAATTTTTCGACCAGCAATAAGCTTGGAGAGGGTGGATTTGGACATGTCTACAAGGTAAAGCTGATGATGAATATCACATCATATTGTTTCTATTTTACATGGAACTAATTAAATCTCAAAAGCTGATTAAATAAATAATAAAAAGCATTTTCATAACATGTTAAGATCAGCAAAATAGTGCCTGTGGAATTATTAGTAACTTTTGATGTCAGGGCATGCTGGAAGATGGAAAGGAAATTGCCGTCAAACGGCTTTCAAGAACGTCCTATCAAGGAGTGGATGAGTTCAAGAACGAAGTAGTCTGTATTTCAAAGCTTCAACACCGGAATCTAGTGAAGCTTCTTGGATGGTGCATCGAAGGAGATGAAATGATGCTAGTATATGAATACATGGCTAAAAAAAGTTTGGACATGATATTGTTTGGTAAGGATTCTTAATTTAGCGATCTGCTCAATGACATACTTTTAATTGAATAATACTTAGTCCGAAGGAAGTGTGCACAAACATTCAGAACACAGTATAAACATTGCATTCAATGGCATTTCTATAACCAAATAAACAGGGCAGTGAATAGTTAATTGACATGTATTTTTGGAATATTGTCTAAATGAACACTTTGATGCAAACTTTTATGATACAAAATATTAAATCTATATATCTTCTCCTGTGGAAGATCCTTCAAGAAGCACACAACTACATTGGCCAGCACGGCTCAACATTATCAATGGTATATCTCGCGGGCTTTTGTACCTTCATCAAGATTCCAGTCTCCGGGTAATCCACAGAGACCTCAAAGCAAGCAACATATTACTAGACTCCGACATGAATGCAAAGATATCAGACTTTGGTCTTGCCAGAACTTTTAAAGGAAATGAAATAGGAGCAGATACAAGCCGAGTAGTAGGAACATAGTATGTATATTTCTTTGTGTTCTTGATGCATTACAAGTGCTTCCATTTTGTGATTTTATTAAGTGGCAAAATATTTCATGTAGTGGCTACATGTCCCCGGAATATGCAGTAGACGGCCTCTTTTCAGTGAAATCAGATGTCTACAGCTTTGGGGTTCTCGTTCTTGAAGTAGTGAGTGGTAGGAGAAACAGAGGATTCACTCATATAGATCACTGTCTCAACCTTCTTGGACATGTAAGTATTGCATCATCAAAGAAACTAGAATCTTTATACATACAATATGTAATAAATTCTTAGAAAATGAAAAATATCAGGTATGGATGCTGTACAAAGAAAACAGGTCAGCGGAAGTGGTCGATTCTTGTGTCCTGAATTCACTCAATTTATCAGAAATAATGCGAACAATCCACATCGGTCTTTTATGTGTTCAAGAACACCCGGATGATAGGCCAACCATGTCTACGGTGGTATTCATGCTGACCAATGATGTTGTCTTGCCTGAAGCTAAGCATCCAGGTTTTTTCACTGCAAGAGAACTACACAAAACAACATCATCAGTTAGCTCAAGCACAACAAGTTCAAAAAATACAATGAGCATTACTCTGCTAGAGCCTAGATAAATATATGACAGCTAAGCTTATACACCATGTAGTTTTGCGTGTCTTTTGATATAAAAGAGTTGCTCTTCCCTACTAAAAGGTAATATCAATCCTGCCTCTAGGCATAAGACTAGATGTCACATTGTGTAATGTCCTAGGTTGTGACCTATCAGGATGCTAAAGTACTCACAGCCCGTATATATTTACCGGGTGTTTCTATAAATGATATCAGCTGTATTAATTCAATCGTACAACAAAATGTTTGTTTCATCCTTATTAGTCAACGTATATTTATACACACACACAAACACATTTCATGCATGCAATCACTACCTCAATCAACATTTAGTAGACAATGTTGTCCTCCTATTTTACCTTTTCTATCAGAATCCTTAGTTCACCCTAGAATTCACATTCTGGGATACTGTATATACAGTTAATTCTCAAAACGATATCAGCTGCACTTCTGTGCACAATCATACAGTGTTATCCCATCATACTCACCTTTCGTTATGCAATCTCTATCACAATCCAGAGTAAATCAAAGCACAATTCTATTACCATGTTACACTCTCTCTCTCTCTCTCTCTCTCTCTCTCTCTCTCTCAATGTCAGAATTCTCCTTCTTCCAAATTCATCATCTCACTTCGATCTGTGCTTCCCAGCTACTGTTTTTCTTTTCACCAAAGCCATAACAGTCCCTATTCAGAGGCTCCATCTCCTCGACTCTCTTGCCCTCTCATATTTGGTCTGGGCCATCATTCTTCTATCTCTCTCTCCTTTTCTCTCTACCCCACGTCTATTCTTGCGTCGACATCATCCTCGACCACATGATACAGAGGTGATTGTGTAGGTTGGGTTTGTGTTTGAGGACTATAAATTAGGGGTTTTAATTGGGGATTTATTACCCAAATTGAATTCCTATGTTATGCAACTTGGCCCTAAAATTTTAATTCCCTCATGTTTTTGAATATTCAATATAGTCCCACCCATTCTCTTAATATTCTATTCACTCGCCCTAAGTTTTTAAAGTTTTTTCAGAAGAGCCCCTTTTAAATATTGCACACTAGTATCTTAACTTCTCCGGTATTATGTTAATATTGCAGACGTGGAGTATGTTATATTAGAAAGAATTAGTCTTTTGTGAGACGGATTATTTTTAGACGGCCGTGAGACGGGTCAACCCATTATTAAAGTATGCTTATTAATACCATAAAATCATACTTTAATTCATAATTCATTATACTCCCTCCGTCCCGGCGTAAGAGGGTCATTTGCTTTTTTACACGTAGATTAAGGAGTATTATTATTTAATGTGTAGTGGGTAGTTGTATTAGTTAGAGTGTGTGTCACATATTTTAATTGTATTAGAGGGGGTGTGTGAGTCTCATGTGTCTAAAAAAGGAAATGAGACTCTTTGGGTGGGACGACCAAAATGGAAAAATGACCCTCTTAGCCTGGGACGGAGGGAGTACTTTACAAAACATAATTTAACAATAATTAAACATACTTTATTAATAAAATAGATATACTTTAAGTTGTCTCACATAATTAAGGTCTCATAAGAGACTTTGTCTATTAGGAGTTTATTAGAAATATTTAAAAGTTATTAAAATTAATTTATTACTGTTATACTCTAAAATTCTAAATTTCTGATTAAATAATACTCTCTCCGTTCCAAGAATACATTCAAACTTTCTATTTTAATCCATTTCAAAAATACTTTCACATCTTAAAAATGGAAATAATACACAATATCAATTACCTTACAGTACTACAATATTACAAAAATGTCACATTCTTTCTATACACAATCTAGAGCTGATAAATTAAATAATCCACGCGAAAGCTCAGCTCGGCTCGTTAAGACTCGAGCACGGCTCGACTTGTGACTATTCGAGCTCGACTAAATACTCGTTACACTATCGAGACGAGTTTGGCTCGACTCGATAAGGCTCGATAATAATAATAATATTAATAAAAATATTATATATTGATAATTATATATAATAATATAATAATTATTAAATATAATATTAAATATATTAATTAAAATCCGGCTCGTTTAGGCTTGAAAGCTCGACTCGTTTTGCTTAAGAGTCGAGCCGAGCTCGAGCTTGGGTTGAGTAATTTTCGAGTCGAGCTCAAACTCGCTCGTAGGCTAGTTATCAAAGCGAGCCGAGCTCGAGCACGGATTGATAACTACTCGAGCTCACTCGGCTTGTTAACAGATCTAATACAATTTAGTCAAAGTCAATTATATCATACACTTTATTCTATTCAATTACCCAAAATACTCCCCTCTTTTTATTACATTACTACAACAAAAAGTTACATTTTTAAACTACGTGCCACCAAATACATGAATGTATTATTGGGACGGATGTAGTATAAGAAAACGACATGTTAAGAAAACGTTAATAGTATAAGAATCTTAAGTGGAAAACCATTACATAAGGATGTAATGTGTGGATGTTTCAGTGAGTGGTTATCTTCATATCATGACTAAAAATGTAGTATTCGTGGAGTCAAGAAATTTGGAGAGTCACCAGCAAAACGTAATGACCACGTTCCAAGTCAAGTAACAAAAGAGTTAAGTCTCCTAGGAATCGGGTTTACGGTATAAACCATGTGATTCACTCTTTAATTTAACCCTAACAATACATAGATATAATATGATTGGAAGGGAAGAGGGTTTATACCATGAACCCGGTTTGCCGAAACAAAAAAGGTTATCTTCATAATGGAGCCTACACTGGCTAGCTGAGTCAAGAAATGTACTTGTAATGCATTTCTTAAGGTCTGCATTGTGTGAATTTTGCTCATTCGTTAAGCCAGAAAACATGAATATCAAATACAGTAAATACTATCTCCCTTTATTTCTAATCACTACCTCCTTGTTGTTCACTCATGAATTATCCAACCCAACATACACATTATATAATTCTCAGATGTTGAGAGATACAGGTGTTCCTGCTACGTTGGTTTCACCAGGTGGGCACTTTGAATTGGGTTTTTTCAGTCCAGAGAATTCCAAGAACAGGTATGTGGGCATATGGTACAAGAGAATATCACCAAGGACTGTGGTATGGGTTGCCAACAGGGATAATCCGCTGACAGGGGAGCCAGGTGCATTGGCAGTCGTACAGCCCGGAATTCTAGCACTTCAAAATGGCACTGGTGCTGTTGTTTGGTCTACTAACACATCAAAAACTGTGCAAACTCCAGTTGCTAAATTGCTCGACTCAGGGAATCTGGTAGTGAAAGATGCAAGTGATGACGACCCAGACAGTTTCCTGTGGCAGAGTTTCGACTATCCAACTGATACTATTTTGCCAGGAATGAAGATCGGTGTAAATTTCCAGACCAGAAGAGAAGTGCATATCACATCGTCGAAAAAGAGCGGTGATCCAACCTCAGGAGATGATTATACACTTCAAGTTGATCCTACTGGTTATCCACAATAGACATAAAAAAGGGTGGAGTCTTGCAAATAAGCTCAGGGCCCTGGAATGGTCTGACATTTAGTGGGTTCACTAGCTTGCGGAGGAATCCATATTTTACATTTGGGGTGGTCATAAACAAGAACGAGGTGTACTATCACTTCGACCTCCTCAACGAATCAATATACACACGGTATACACTGACTGATGCTGGTGTTGGGCAGAGGTGGATTTGGGACCATCAGAAACAAGGTTGGACGCTTTATTATGCTGCACCAACAGATAGTTGTGATATATATAATCGTTGCGGTCAACATGGTAATTGCTATGTAGAAGATACTCAAAAAGTTTGCGGTTGCTTAAAAAGTTTCAAGCCAAAAGACTCTCTAGCTTGGGATAGTGGAGATTGGTCTAAAGGGTGCATTAGAAGCACTCCCTTGAATTGAGAGAAGGGAGATGGATTTTTGAAGTATTCTGGCATTAAGTTGCCAAATACTCGTCATTCCTGGTACAACACGACTATGACTCTTGCAGAATGCAATGTAGCATGCTCCAAAAATTGCTCTTGTATGGCCTATGCAAGTTTAGACATAAGCAGAGGCGAAAACGGATGCCTACTTTGGTTCAGTGAGCTGGTTGACATGAGAGAGATAAATCCAGGACAAGACATCTATATACGGTTGGCTTCTTCGGAGATTGGTAAGTGCGTTAAAAAATGAAGTATGTACTATGTTTCTATACGTATACATTATATAAAATTGTTAGATATTCAACAATACTCATGGATACTGATGCATTAAGTTAAAGTTTAACTGTGATGCAATATCAAATTATGTTTCTGTCAATTAATAATTCTACAGACTCAGAAGGAAGGAAACGAAAAATACTTTTGGTGTTAATACCCCTGGTAACTGGAATACTGCTACTAAGCCTGAGCATATTGTTGTATTCCAAGAAAAAAAAGAAGCTAAATCTTCAACTGCCAGAAACAGGTAAGAAGATGAGATATTTCTTGTTGTGAAGCTGAAGGACTTTAAAGTGTAATGGATATGTTTTATTTGCCAAATCTATATGTTTCATTCCTATGATTTTACACTCTATTTAGCAGGCAGGACGTTTTCCTTATCCACAATAAATAAAGCTACCGACAATTTTTCGACAAGCAATAAGCTTGGACAGGGTGGATTTGGACCTGTCTACAAGGTAAAGCTGATGCTGTGTTTTATTGTTTCAATTGTTCACCTGATTTGAACAAGACTTCCTGCAAGTACACCGGAACTACATAAAACTTTTATATCATTTTAAGATCAGTAAAATAGTGCTTGTGATGTTTTAGTAAGTTTTGAAATCAGGGCATGCTGGAAGATGGAAAGGAAATTGCTGTCAAACGGCTTTCCAGAACATCCTTACAAGGAGTGGACGAGTTCAAGAATGAAGTAGTCTGTATTTCAAAGCTTCAACACCGGAATCTAGTGAAGCTTCTTGGATGGTGCACCGAAGGAGATGAAATGATGCTGGTTTATGAATATATGGCCAACAAAAGTTTGGACGTAATACTGTTCGGTAAAGATTCTTAATTTAGCTTTCTGCTCAATGACATACTTTCTCTTGAATAATACTCCACATACGCAGTATTCAATGACATTTCCTACAACCAAATTAACAAGGCAGTGAATAGTTAATAGACATGTATTTATCAACATGAAAACGTTGATGCAAAGTTTTATGATACAAAATATATATCCTCTCATTTGGAAGATCCCTCAAGAAGCACACAACTACATTGGCCAGCACGCCTCAGCATTATCAATGGTGTAGCTCGTGGACTTTTGTACCTTCATCAAGATTCCCGTCTCCGGGTAATCCACAGAGACCTCAAAGGAAGCAATATATTACTAGATTCTGACATGAATGCAAAAATATCAGACTTTGGTCTTGCTAGAATTTTCAGAGGAAATGAAACAGGAGCAAACACAGGCCGAGTAGTAGGAACATAGTAAGTGTAATTCTTTGTGTTCTTGATGCATTATAAGCGCCCCTTTTCTTGTGATTTTATTTGGTGGCAAAAAATTTCATGTAGTGGCTATATGTCTCCGGAATATGCAATGGACGGCCTCTTTTCAGTGAAATCAGATGTGTACAGCTTTGGAGTTCTTGTTCTTGAAGTTGTGAGTGGTAAGAGAAACAGAATATTCACTCATGTGGATCATTGTCTCAACCTTCTTGGACATGTAAGTATTACATCATCAAGAAACTATTCTCTTTGTACAATAACTTACAAATCCTTAGAAAATGAAACATATATATCAGGCATGGATGCTATACAAAGAAGACAGATCAGCGGAAGTGGTTGATTCTTGTCTCCGGAATTCATTCAATTTATCAGAAATAATGCGAACAATCAACATCGGTCTTTTATGTGTTCAAGAACACCCAGACGATAGGCCAACCATGTCTATGGTGGTATTTATGTTGAGCAATGATGTTGTCTTGCCTGAAGCTAAACATCCAGGTTTTTTCACTGCAAGAGAATTACTCCAAACTTCAACCTCTGGTAGCTCAAGAACACCAAGTTCAAAAAATGCAATGAGCATTACTCTGCTAGAGCCTAGATAAATATATGACAGCTAAGCTTATACACCATGTAGTTTTGTGTGTCTTTTGATATAAAAGAGTTGCTCTACCCTAGTCAAAGTGACATCAATCCTGCATCTAACCAAGATTAGGTGTCACATTGTGTAATGTCCTAGGTTGTGAGATATCAGGGTATTCACAGCCTGTATATATTAAATGATATCAGCAGTAACAATCATACAACAAAATGTTTGCTTCATCCTTATTAGTCAACGTATATTTTTACACACACAAACACATTTCATGCATGCAATCACTACTTCAATCAATCCTGAGGAGACAATGGTTCCCTCCTATTTAACCTTTTCTATCAGAGTCCTTAGTTCACCCTAGAATTCACATTCTGATACTGTATGTACGGTTGTTCTCAAATGATAGCAGCTGCACTGTGCTCAATCATACAGCGTTAGCCCATCATACTCACCTTTCGTTATGCAATCTCTATCACAATGCAGAGTAAGTCAAACCACAATTGTATTTACATGTTATATACACACACTCTCTCTCTATCAGAGTTCTGCTTCTTCCAAATTCATCATCTTACTTCGATCTGTGCTTCCCAGCAGCTGATTTTCTTTTTCACCAAAGCCATAACAGTCCATAATCAGAGGCTCCATCTCCTCGTCTCTCTTGCCCTCATATTTGGTCATTATTCCCCTCTCTCTCTCTCACTCTCTTGCGTTTACATCATCCTCGCCCACATGATACTGTTATGTCCCAACAAGGTTTATAATGATAGAATGTTTGAAAGATAACACAAAAACAACGAAAGCAACAAGAACTCAATAGAGTGAGTTTCATAGGGAAACTGATAAGAAAACAACAATCAACTCAATGAAATGAGTTTCTTATGAAAGCTGATAAAGAAAACTGATTAACTCCATAGCTGATATCACCCGAAAGAAAGGGAAGGAACAGAGTGAGTATAGAAAATGGGGAAGGAGATAAGAGAAATTTAGAGGGAAGATGATTTACTTGTTTTTGCTTGCCCCTCTCTGATTGATCTCCATCCTTTTCTTCATGAGCTCTCCACTAACGGTTTCTGTTTCTTCGTACAGATTTGGTGCAGTAATTGGAGGCAATCTAACACGCTGTCCCCTTACAACAGAGAGAAATCCCTGTTTGTCTTCTATCACAGATATTGCCCACTCAAATTGGGCCAATCTCTCACCATTTGGACTCCAAGTAATTGATGGGTTTTCATTTATATTTTGTCCAGGCCCAATAGTCATAACATTCCTCTCCGCTTGAATTGATCCTTGTCCACAAGGATCAAAGTCTGGAAATTGAGCCATAAGGTGATCATAATCCTCCCAAGTTGTATAATCTGCAGGTAAATTCTCCCAATTCACCGACAATTCCACTCCCATGGCATTTTCCTTCTTGTAAACCTTCTATCGAAGATTGATAATGGATAGACCCTCACATACCCCTGATCGTTAGTTTGAGGTAACTCAGAGCTAGGAATGTACCTTTTTCTATTCTTTTCTTGAGTAAGGATACATGAAAAACTGGATGGATCATGGATTGGGGTGGTAACTTAAGCTTATAAGCTACTTGTCCTACCTTCTTCTCCACTAAATAATGCCCATAATACCTTGGAGCAAGTTTCGTATTCCTCCTCAACTCCATAGTAGCCTGCCTGTAAGGTTGTAATTTGAGATACACATAATCACCTACTTCAAAGCTTCTTTCTGTCCTCTTTCTATCAGCGTACATCTTCATCCTTTGCTGAGCAATCTTCAAATTTTCTCTAAGTAACTGAGTGATTTTCTTCCTTTCTTGCACTAATTCTCTAGCTCCCGGATCATGACTCCATAAGGTTTCTCCAAAAGTGAATTGAGGTGGTGGATAACCATACAAGGCTTCAAACGGAGTCATCTTAATTCCAGTATGAAAATTAGAATTATACCAAAACTCCGCTAACGGTAGCCACTTCACCCATTGCTTAGGTTTATCATGTGTCATGCATCTAAGGTAACCTTCCACACATTGATTAAGCCTCTCAGATTGTCCATCTGTCTGCTGATGATAGGCGTGCTAGTATCCAAGCTTACTCCAGCTAAAGTGAATAGGTGTTTCCAAAAAACACTAGTGAATACTCTGTCTCGATCAGAAACAATGCTTTAAGCATCCCATGCAATCTGTAAATATGATCCAAGAACAATTTAGCTACTTCCTCCGCTGTATACGGATGTGAGAGAGCTAAAAAATGATCATTTTTAGAATATCTATCTACCACTGTTAGAATTACTTCCTTTCCTTCTGATCTTGGAAGTCCTTCAATGAAGTCCATAGTAATATGACTCCATGAACGTTCAGGAATTGGTAAGGGGTTCAACAACCCAGGATATGGCACATGCTCATCTTTATTCCTTTGGCAAACATCACATTCTTTAACAAACTCTTCTACATTTTTCTTTAACCCGACCCAATGAAACAACGGCTTGATCCTCTGATAAGTACCCTCTATTCCAGAATGGCCTCCCAAAGCTGAATCATGTAATGCTGCAATGATACAGTTCTTAATCTGCTTTTGATTTCCTACACATATTCTTCCCTTATACCTCAGTATGCTTTCCTTGAAGGTATATTCAGGATAAGATTGTTCATCTAATAATTTAGATGCTACAATTCCTTGTATAGCTTCATCACCTTCATAACTTTGACTGATTTCTTTGATCCAAACTGGCTGCACCTGTGTTATTGCTTGACATCTTATATCTTCAACCTCATTTCCTTCTTTCCTTGATAATGCATCTGCTGCTCTATTTTCAGAACCCTTTTTATACTGAACCTCATAATCAAATCCCAGAAGTTTGTTGATCCATTTCTGCTATAATGTAGTAAAGAGTCTTTGATCCAACAAATGTTTTAAACTCAGCTGATCACTTTTGATGATGAAGTGATGCCCCTGCAGATAGTGTTTCCACTTATTTATGGCTAATAAGACAGCCATAAACTCCTTTTCATATATAGATTGTCACATATTTTTAGGAGAGGCTTTACTCAAGTATGCAATGGGCCTTCCATTTTGCATCAATACAGCCCCCATGCCAACTCCCGAAGCATCAGTCTCCACTATGAATGTTTTTGTGAAATCTGGAAGTGCTAAGACCGGTGTAGTAGTCATTGCTAGTTTCAAAGCTTCAAAAGCCTTGGTGGCTTCTTCATTCCATAAAAATGAATCTTTCCTGAGCAATTTAGTAAGAGGCTTGCTGATGATTCCATATCCTTTCACAAATTTTCTGTAATAACTAGTTAACCCAAGAAAACCCCTTAATGCCTTGACATTCTTAGGTAGAGGCCAATTAGTCATGCTTTCTACCTTGCTTGGATCTGTGGCTACTCCATTATTTGAAATGATGTGTGCCAAATATTCAATTTCCTTTCTCCCAAATGAACACTTAATTTTTTTGCATACAACTCATTTGCTCTTAAAATCTCCAATGTACATTTCAGGTTTTCCATATGTGTTCCCCAGTCTGGACTATACACCAAGATATCATCAAAAAATACCAAAATGAATTTTCTTAAATGAGGTCCAAAAATTTGATTCATAAGAGCTTGAAATGTTGCTGGTGCATTGTATAAGCCAAAAGGCATCACCACAAATTCATACTGCCCATTATGTGTGACAAAACTGGTTTTTGAAATGTCCTCTCCACACATTCTTATTTGAAAATAACCAGAACTTAATTCCATTTTAGAGAAGTATTTTGACCCATTTAGCTCATCTAAGAGTTCATCTATCATAGGTATAGGAAATATATGCTTGACAGTGAGAGTATTTAAATACCTGTAGTCTACGCACATCCTCCAACCTCCATCTTTTTTTTCATCAGGATAATAGGTGAAGCAAATGGGCTTTGACTCACTCTGATAAGTCCTGTATTTAGTAATTCCTTGATGATTTTCTCAATCTCCACTTTCTGTGCATAAGCATATCTGTAAGGTGTTTGCTTCCTTGAGACTGCACACGTATAAGCTTAATATGGTGCTGGATGTTTCTATTTGGTGGTAGGGCGGTAGGTTCTTTAAAGACATCATCAAATTGATTTAGCAATTCCTCAAGCTTCTCATCACTGTGGTTTTCCTCATCTTGCACCATGTAAAGCTTTCCCAGAATACAATAATTTTTTCCTTTCAATATTTTATGCATACCTTCACCCGAAATGATTTTGATTTCAGCCTCGGTCGTGATAGCTTTGATATTCACTTTGTTCCCTTTGTCATTGATAGACAACTTCATTAGGTTGTAATCTATCTCGATGGGACTATGCTTCCTTAGCCAATCTCCTCCCAACACCATGTCACATCCACCTAACTTGATAATCCTCATAGGATATGTGAACTTGTGACCTTGTATCTCCCATTTGAAATTTGGACATATTTTCCTACTGATCACCTTACTACCATCCGCAATGCTTACCATCATAGCTGTAGCACTTTCCACATGACAATTAGTCTTGTAGACAACGTCTTCATCAATGAAGCAATGGGTACTTCCACTATCTACCAAGGGGTAAATCTCAACACCAAATGCCTTAGCCTTAAATCTGATGGTGTTCATGTTGTAATACCCATCAATAACATTCAAGGATACCATCATGTCTTCTGTCATAATGGTTTCTTCTAAGTCAACTGATTCTTCAGATAGAGCGTCATCTTCTTCTTGAGTTATAAGCATGAACACTTGCCTATTTTTGCATTTGTGTCCAGGAACGAACACCTCATCACAATTATAACACAACTTCTTTTCCCTTCTAATAGCCATTTCAGCTTCTGTTAGAAGTCTTCTTTGTGGAACGTTGTTTTCACCACCATTTTTTGTATCATTCTATCAATTGGAGGCCCTTTGAAATTATTTGATTTGGGAAAACTAGATGTTGATTTCCCTGGAATCTGACTGAAAGTTGTCTTCAAGGTCTGCTTATATCTCTTAACAATAACATTAGCTGTGAACTCATGTTTCCTGGCCATGGACACTGCCTCTTCAAAGCTTTGTGGTTTGACAATAAGGATAGCTCCCTTGATATCATCTCTGAGTTTGTTTATAAAGCTGGAGATGAAATACTTCTTTGATAATTCCTTCCTGTAGAGCTGGAGGTATGATTTCAGCTCTTCAAACCTCTCAACCAACTCAGCTTCAGTCCCCGTTTGTTTCAAATTGTGAAACTCACCAACGACCAATTCAGGATCTATATCATCAAACCTATTGAGAATAGCCTCAACAAACTGTTCCCAACTAACTTCCCCTTTTTTCTCAGCATAACCATGATACCATAACTCAGCCCTTCCTTCTAGATGCATAGTAGCATAGAGCACCTTGCAATCTTCAGCAATAGTTGTAATAATCTAAAAATATCGATTGCATTTCCTTAACCATACCCTCGGTTCTGCTCCGTCAAACCTTGGAAACTCAATTTTTTGAAGAGGTGTATGATTGCCACTATTGTTCCCTCTGCCGTTTGAATGTTCTAGAGTAGAACCAGTTCCTCGTAGCACATTTTCTCCATGATTGTCATGACTTGTTGTAGGTGTTGGTAAAATATCATCGTTAACTTGCTTCCCTTTATTAAGCAACTGCAGTTGATTTGAAATTTTTTGCATCTGTAACGTCATCGCCTTTTGATTTGCTTCTAATACCTTCATAGTGCTCTGCATACCAGATTTGATCCTTGTAATGATTCAACCACATGCTGGACTTCTCCTTGATTTTGATTTATTATTTGAAGTTGTTCTTCTATCACCATTCTATGGCCTTTCTCGTCACTGAGTAATATATCCAGTTTCTGAATATCCTTTGATCTTGTTCCATCGGCTATGTTTCTTTATCAGGGTCGCAGGATCACTGCTTAGGATACCAAGTTGTTATTCCCAACAAGGTTTATAATGATAGAATGTTTGAAAGATAACACAAAAACAACAAAAGCAACAAGAACTCAATAGAATGAGTTTCTTAGGGAAACTGATAAGAAAACAACTCAATGAAATGAGTTTCTTATGAAAGCTGATAAAGAAAACTGATTAACTCCATAGCTGATATCACCTGAAAGAAAGGGAAGGAACAAAGTGAGTATAGAAAATGGGGAAGGAGATAAGAGAAATTTAGAGGGAAGATGATTTACTTGTTTTAGCTTGCCCCTCTCTGATTGATCTCCATCATTTTCTTCATGAGCTCTCCACTAATGGTTTCTGTTTCTTCGTACAGATTTGGTGCAGTAATTGGAGGCAATCTGACACGCGGTCCCCTTACAACAGATAGAAATCCCTGTTTGTCTTCTATCACAGATATTGCCCACTCAAATTGGGCCAATCTCTCACCATTTGGACTCCAAGTAAGTGATGGGTTTTCATTTATATTTTGTCCAAGCCCAATAGTCATAACAGATACAGAGGTGATTGTGCGTGCGGGTATGTTGGATTTGTGTTTGACGACAATAAATTAGGGCTTTTAATTGGGGATTTATATCCCGAATTGAATTCCTATGTTATGCAACTCTGCCCTAAAATTTTAATTCCCTCATATTTTGAAATATTAAATATAGTTTCCACTCATTCTCTTAACATTCTATTCACTCCCCAAAAATTTTTAAAGTTATTTCATCTTAGCCCTCTTTTAAATATTGCACACTAGTATCTTAACTTCTCAAGTATTATGTTTTAGCCCACTGTCTTTTACAATACTGCGTACTACGCATACACAGTGTCTTTAAGTTCTAGTTTAACTGACTTTACAATACAAATCTCCTACCACTAATTATTCTACCTAGAATGGTAACATGAGCTTGCAAGTTGCTGATGGAATTGCAGATTAATGTAGTGATGATCTTCATATTGTGGTTACATAAAACAATTGGTAAAAATGAATTATTCATGGTGAAACGTGTGAGAGTGGATGATATTTATTATATAATATATGGTGGAACAGGAAACTCTGCCTACTCGGCCGCTATCTATGACCATCACATGCATAGAAAAGTATTTTAAGTTGAAAATTTTTTTGAAACTTGTGGAAAATGTTCATATCACGACTATCTTGTTTTAAAGGATTAGAAACAAAACTTTGCTTCTTGTAAGAGCATCTGCTTTCTTGTGATCATTCATTAAATCAGAAATCATGAATACAGGATACATGAAAGATTGTCTCCCTTTATTTCTTATCACTGCCTTGTTGTTGACCACTCACCAACTATCCAACGCAACAGACACCATAAATAGTAGTCAGATATTCAGAGATGACAGTGCTGCTACTACGTTGGCTTTATCGGGTGAAAATTTTGAGTTGGGTTTTTTCAGCCCAGATAACTCCAAGAACCGATACGTGGGTATTTGGTACAAGAGAGTATCTCCAAGGACTGTCGTGTGGGTTGCCAACAGAGATGATCCATTGATAGGGGAACCAGGTGCATTGACAGTCGTACAACCTGGAATTCTTGCGCTTCAGAATGGAACTGGTAGTATTGTTTGGTCTACTAATACATCAAGAGCTGTGCAAACTCCAGTTGCAAAGTTGCTGGACTCGGGGAATCTGGTAGTGAAAGATGCAAATGATGATGACCCGAATAATTTCTTGTGGCAGAGTTTCGACTATCCAACTGACACTATTTTACCTGGGATGAAGCTCGGTGTCAACTTCCAGACTGGAAGAGAAGTGTACATCACATCACGAAAGAGCCGTGATGATCAAGCATCAGGAAATTTTACATATCACTGTGATCCTACTGGTTATCCTAAAATTGTCATTAAACAGGATGGAGTTGTGCTGTATAGCTCAGGGCCCTGGAATGGTCGGGGCTTTAGTGGAGCGAATATCTTGCGGAAGAATCCATATTATACTTTTGGCATGGTCATAAACAAGAATGAGGTGTACTATCATTACGACCTCCTCAACGATTCAGTATATTCGCTGTTTACACTAAGTGATGCAGGTTTTGCACAGAGGTGGAATTGGGAGAATCAGAAACAAATATGGACGTTTTATCTTACATTACCAACAGATGGCTGCGATCGTTATAATTACTGCGGTCAACATGGCATATGTTATATTGAGAATACTCAGTATTGTGGATGCTTAAGAAAATTCAAGCCAACAGACCCTCAAGCTTGGAATAGTGGAGTTTGGTCTAAAGGGTGCATTAGAAACACACCCTTGAATTGTGAAAATGGAGATGGATTTTTGAAGTATTCTGGTGTTAAATTGCCAAATACTCAGCATTCCTGGTACAACACCACTATGACTCTTGCAGAATGCAAGACACTATGCTCTAAAAATTGCTCCTGTACAGCCTATGCAAGTCAAGATATAAGCAGAGGCGAAAACGGATGTCTACTTTGGTTTCGTGAGCTTGTTGACATTAGACAGATGACTCCTGGACAAGATATCTACATTAGGATGGCTTCTTCTGAGTTAGGTAAGAATTGTATGAGGAAAAAATGATTAATAATTACGGGTAAACTTAAATTTGTTATGTATTTGTTATAAAATTCATGGAGACTGAATGAGAGTTTATCTATTTATGCATTAACTTATATCATGTGGACTACTGTTTCTTTTAAAAAATAATTTTACAGACTCAGAAGGAAAGAAAAGCAGATTACTTATAGCATTATTATCTCTGCTATCCGGAATACTGCTTCTAAGCCTGACCATATGGTTGTATTCAAAGAAAAAAAAGAAGCTTCGTCTTCAGCTGATAGACACAGGTAAGGGAGATGAGTTGGTTCTTATTGGAAATGTTACCATTTTTTTTTTTTTTTATCTCACGATTTACTCTTGTGTAGCAGACAGGCTGAGACTCGACAATGTCGATCATCATCATGGTGTAAGTCGTGATGAGGACCTCGAGCTGCCACAGTTTTCTTTATCCACAATAAATAAAGCTACAGACAATTTTTCCAACAGAAATAAGCTTGGAGAGGGTGGATTTGGATCTGTTTACAAGGTAAATTTTTATCAAGAATATATTTTTCTACAGTTCAAATGATGTAAATGAGCGTTATCATTTTATATAATTTTTTTAATACACATGGAGCTAAAAGTAAATCTCCCAAATTGCATAAATGAATGAGGTTGGATATAATTTCATATCATGTCAATTTATGTACAATTGTACCTGTGATATTAGTATATTACTATGTTTTGACACCAGGGGGTGCTAGAATACGGACAGGAAATTGCTGTCAAACGTCTATCAAGAACATCCCTTCAAGGAGTGGATGAGCTCAAGAACGAAGTAGAATGCATTGCAAAACTTCAGCACCGAAATCTAGTGAAGCTTCTAGGATGGTGCATCGAAGAAGATGAAATGATGCTGATTTATGAATACTTGACAAACAAGAGTTTAGACTTAATAATATTCGGTAAGCATTTCTTCATTCAGTGATCCTTCTCAATCACTAATGTTTTTCTAGAATAAGTTTTATTCAATCACATTTCCACAACAAAATTAATAGAACAGTGAATTGTTAATCAACATGTATTTTGCAAAATTGCCTATATTAGAACTTTGATACTCAACTTTATGAAACAAAGTATGAATCTTTATGTCCTCCCTATATAAGATCCTACAAGAAGATTGTCACTAGATTGGCCAACGCGTCTCAACATTATCAATGGTATAGCTCGTGGGCTTATGTATCTTCATCAAGATTCCCCCCTCCGGATTATCCACAGAGACCTTAAAGCCAGCAATATATTACTGGATTCTAACATGAACGCGAAGATATCAGACTTTGGCCTTGCTAGAACTTTCAGAGGGAATGAGACCGGAGCCAACACAAGCCGAGTAGTAGGAACATAGTATGTGTATTTCTTTGAGTTCTTGATGCATTACAAGCCCTCTCTTTTCTGTGATCTTATTTAGTGGCAAAAACTTTTATGTAGTGGCTACATGTCCCCGGAATATGCAGTAGACGGCCTCTTTTCAGTGAAATCAGATGTCTACAGCTTCGGAGTTCTTGTTCTTGAAGTTGTGAGTGGTAAGAGAAACAGAGGATTCACTCATATAGATCACGGTCTCAACCTTCTTGGACATGTAAGTGTTACATCATCAATAAACTATCATCTGTACACAATATGTAAAAATCCTTTGAAAATGAAAAATATCAGGTATGGAAGCTGTACAAAGAAGAAAAGTCAGCGGAAGTGGTTGATTCTTGCCTCAGGAATTCATTCAATGTATCAGAAATAATGCGAACAATCCACATCGGCCTTCTATGTGTTCAAGAACACCCAAATGATAGGCCAACCATGTCTACGGTGGTATTCATGCTGAGCAATGATGTTGTCTTGCCTAAAGCTAAACATCCTGGTTTTTTCACTGCAAGAGAACTACCCAATACAACAACCTCAGGTAGCTCAAGCACACCAAGTTCAAAAAACGCAATGACCATTACTCTGCTAGAGCCTCGATAAATATGCTTATACACCATGTTGTTTTGTGCGTCTCTTGACATAAAAAGAGTTGTTCTTCCCTAGTCAAATGACATCAGTCCATCTCTAAGCATTAAATTTAGAGTAGACATCAAATTGTGCAACATACAAGATTTGGCAGGCCGTATACTATATTAGCTCATCATATACTCATTTCTCGCATGCAATCTCTATCACTATCCAAGTCAAAACACAATTCTATTTCCATGTTATTCGCTCTTTCTCTCTCAGAATTCTGCTTCTTCCAAATTCACCATCATACTTCTTTCTCCGTAATACCCAAGCTACTGTTTTTATTTTTCACCAAAGCCATAACAAGCCCGATTCTCGGTCTCTTCTTGGGAGTGCGTAGGATTAGATTAGTATTGTGTGTGAAGAGTCTGAAGACATTGGAGTTAGGGCTTTTAACTGGGGTGCGTTTTCCCCAAATTGAATTCCTTGTAAACTTTAATTTCGGTCCCAATATCTTTTATTGATTTCAATTTCATTTTTGTTTAATTTTTTAATTCTATTTATTTATATCAATTTTACACTCTAGTTTATTTATTACTATTATTATTTTATATTTCAGCCATTTTAAAAAGAACTTACAAATTTTATAAAATTTCAATCATATATTCTTCTATAACTTTTCAATTTTAGTTCCTTTGCAAAAACTTTGAGGTTCTGTAAAATTTTCAAGTCCTATAAAATATAAATTTAATAAAAATATGTTGAAAAAAAACTAAAATTTAAAAAGTAAAAAAATTAAATACAAGACTAAACTTAATATTAATAGAAAACATAAAGATTAAAATTAGATTTAGCAAAAGTTACGTGGGTAAATTTGATATTTCCTCCAAGATAATGCTGTGGGATAAATCTACTTGGTAGATAAAACACCTATTAGCCGGTTGGCAATAAATGAACCTCAAATTGTTAATGACCAAGACCGTGAGAATAAAATTGTGTGAGATGAGTTGTATGGTGAAAATTTAATTTGTGGATATTTCAGCGAGTGGTCATTTTCATATGATGACTAAAATTGTTTTATTGGTGGAGTCAAGAAATTTGGAGTGTGACTCACTCAAGAAACAAAAAAGGTAGCTGAGTCAAGAAATTTCATAGGGTCTTCTCACCATTCGTTAAGCCAGAAAACATGAACACCAAATACAGTAAATATTGTCTCCCTGTATTTCTAATCATTACCTCATTGTTGTACACTTAAGAATTATCCAACCCAACACACACATTAAATCATTCTCAGATATTAAGAGATTACGGTGCTCCTGCTACTTTGGTTTCACCAGATGGGCACTTTGAATTGGGTTTTTTCAGCCCAGAGAATTCCAGGAACAGGTATGTTGGAATATGGTACAAGAGAATATCACCAAGGACTGTGGTATGGGTTGACAACAGGGATAATCCCCTGACAGGTGAGCCAGAAAACCAATTCTAGCTCTTCTAAATGGCACAGGTACCGTTGTTTGGTCCACTAATCGCAAACTCCAGTTGCAAAATTGCTGGACTCTGGGAATCTGTTAGTGAAAGATGCGAATGATGACAACCCAGACAGTTTCCTGTGGCAGAGTTTCGACTATCCAACTGATACTATTTTGCTTGGAATGAAGCTGGGAGTGAATTTCCAGACAGGAAGAGAAGTGTTTATCACATCATGGAAGAACAGTGGGGACCCTGCATCAGGAGACTTCACATACCATTGTGATCCTACTGGTTATCCACAAGTTGTCCTAAAAAAGGGTGAAGTTTTGCAGTTTAGCACAGGGCCCTGGAATGACCTGACCTTTAGTAGGGTCATTAGCTTGAGTAATAATCCCATCTATTTGTTTGGAGTGGTGTTTAACAGGAACGAGTCGTACTTTCACTTCGAGCTTCTTAACAAGTCAGTATACACACGGTTTACAATAAATGACACTGGTGTTGGACAGAGGTGGGTACGGAATCCTCAAGGACAGTTTTGGATGCTTAAACTAACTGAGCCAGCAGATGGTTGTGATATTTATAACCGTTGCGGTCAACATGGTATTGGTAGCTGCGAAAATACTCAAAATGTATGTGAATGCTTAAAAGGATTCAAGCCAACAGATCCTCAAGCTTGGGATAGTGGAGATTGGTCCAAAGGGTGCATTAGAAGCACCCCCTTGAACTGTAAAAAGGGAGATAGATTTTTTACGTATTCTGGTATTAAGTTGCCAAATACTCGACATTCCTGGTACGACACGACTATGACTCTTGCAGAATGCGAGGTAGAGTGCTATAAAAATTGCTCCTGTATGGCCTATGCAAGTTTAGACATAAACAGAGGCGAAAACGGATGTCTACTTTGGTTTGGTGAGCTGATTGACGTCAGAGAGGTGAGTTCAGGGCAAAACATCTATATTAGGTTGGAGTCTTCAGAGTTTGGTAAGAATGCATTAAAAATTATACATGTATTATGTTTCATGGATACTGATGCGTTAAGTTAGAGTTTAGCAGTAATGCATAAATTTTACAGACTTAGAAGGAAGAGAAAGCAATAATGCTACAGGCTCTGAAGTCGGAAGGAAGGAAACGGATAATATTGTGGTGTTACTATCACTCGTAACTGGAACTGTCCTACTAGGCCTGAGCATATTGTTGTATTCCAAGAAAAAAAAGAAGCTGAATCTTCAGCTGCCAGAAACAGGTAAAAGATGAGATATTTCTTCTTATGTCTGCCAAATTGTTACCATATAGTATTTGTTTCATGCAGGCAGAAATCACATTTTAATGTTTCTATTGTTCAAGTGATTTGAACAAGCCTTCAATCAGCATTATATATGGTTACTGTATGCACATGGAACTAAGTAACTCTCAAAAGTTGATTAAATTAATAACTAAAAGAATTTTCATAACATGCTAAGATGATCAGTAAAATAGTGTGTGACATTAAAGTAAGTTTTGATTTCAGGGCGTGCTGGAAGATGGAAAGGAAATTGCTGTCAAACGGCTTTCCCGAACATCCTTTCAAGGAGTGGATGAGTTCAAGAACGAAGTAGTCTGTATTTCTAAGCTTCAACACCGAAATCTAGTGAAGCTTCTTGGATGGTACATTGAAGGAGGCGAAATGTTGAATATGTAGACCATGCATGCATGCATGCATATATGTGTACATATAACAAACAAATATGAAGGAGATGATGCTTGAAGTAGCAGCAAGATGGTTGAATAAGTAAGAACATCAAGCTGCAGAGACAAGTGATGCCTGAAGTTTGACAAGTCTGTCATGTTTAATGATCAAGCCAAGTATGTGTAAGGATTAGCTAGTTGTGGCAATTGATCACAGTTTAAAGAGGATAATGATCAGTAGGTAAGGATCAGTTGACAAGAATAGGTTGTAACCAACTGATCATTTGGCTGTTTTCTTGATAACACATGCATAATAGTTGAGAAGGTGTGGTGTTGCTGCAGCTGATAAAGTCTGTCATCACTTGACAGTTAGTGTTGGTTAGGATATTAAGTTAGATCAAGAAGATAAAGTGCCGGTTTTGGTGATAGAGATTCAACACATATGATCAGTTGTAAAGTTGAGCTATAAGATCAATAAGTATGCTGGTTGGTTGGTTTGAGAAGTTGAAGCAGTTGGAGGCAGTTACAACTAAGCTCAGAACTGATCATGTGGAAGTTGTGATGTTGCTGATGCATTCAGTTTACAGCAGTGGAGTATAAATACATGATCATGCACAGCAAAGAATATAGAGTATGTGAATCATCATCATTCAAGCTAGTGCATAGAATTAGGGTTTCTGAGTGGTTTATTTCATCATCATCTTCATATTGTAACCATATTTTCATCATATAGTGATTGCTCTCCTTTAGAAAGTGGATGTAGATCAACTTGATTGAACCACTATAATTCTTGTCTTCCTGCTTCAAGTTTAGTTTCTGTTTTTAATTGAATCAACACAAAACTTAAGAATTAGGATAGAGTGTAAGCTTCTTTGATTGATCAAAGTTTGCTGCATTCATAAGAATTGGCGCCGTCTGTGGGAAGCCAACCAGAAGAAGATGAAGAAGAAGAAGACTCAGTGGAAAAGAAGATCAAATGGTTACCACAAAGTTTGATATTGAAAAGTTCACAGAGAAGGCAGACTTCAGTCTGTGGAGGATGAAGATAGAGGCCATTTTGGTTCAACAAGGTTTATCAGATGCATTAAACCATTGCCTGAAGGTCAGATTGCAGGAGTTGATGCAGCTGCTCTTGCAGCAGATCAAGATCAACAAACCAAGGCCAGAAGTGCTCTCATCTTGTGTCTTGGAGATAAGGCTCTAAGGGAGATCTCTAAAGAAGTTATTGCAAGAGGAGTTTGGAAGAAATTGGAGTTGTACATGGTTAAAAGTTTGGCCAACCATTTGTACATGAAGCAGAAGTTGTACTCCTTCAAGGTATCAGAAGGTAAATCTATAATTGGTCAGTTAGATGAGTTTAACAAGATCATTGATGACTTAGAAAACATTGATGTGGCCCTGTCAACTGAAGACAAGACTGTCATTCTCATGTCAGCACTTCCAAAGTCTTTTGAAGGTTTGAGAGATACTTTATTGTTTGCTAATGCTGAATCAATCTCCCTTGAGCAAGTATTATTGGCAGTTAAGGCAAAGGTACTTCACAAGAATCCAGAACAACAAGCAAATGCAGAAGGATTGACAGTGAAGAAACAGAACCAGTGGAGCAAGAACAACAAGAATAGTAAGAGTAATGTTGATAAGAGGAAGCCAGAAAAGAACTATAGTGCACCAGCAGATGAAGAAGAAAACAAGAATTGCTTCTACTGCAATAAGCCTGGACATTACAAGAAACAATGTTTCAAATGGAAAGTAATGGTGGCAAAGAAAATAGCTGAAAATGAAGGAAATAAGAGGCCTCATGCAAATCAGGTAACAACAAATCAAGTTACTACAGATTCTGATTTCATTGAAGCAATGTCTGTGTGTTCTAGTTCAGTATCAAAAGAATGGGTTATGGATTCTGGATGTACTTTTCATATGACTTCTAGAAAAGATTGGTTTGCTGAATTAAGGTCACAAGATGAAGGATCAGTAATGTTAGGTGATGATCATACTTGTAAGATTGTTGGAATTGGTTCTGTCAAACTTAAAATGTTTGATGGAAAAATCAGGATGTTAAAGAATGTTAGATATGTACCAAACTTAAGGAGAAATCTAATATCTCTTGGAATGTTAGTTTCTCAAGGTTATGAGTGTCAATTGAAAGGTGATACACTTGCTGTCATAAAAGGAAAGTTGTAGTTGTTAAAGGGTTCAAGAGGTCTGATCTGTACTTCTTGGATGGTTCTGTAGTGACTGGACAAATTAATACAACTAAGGATGAGAGTAGTGTTAATGTTTGGCATGGGAGGCTTGGTCATATAAGTGAAAGAGGTTTACAAGAACTTGCAAGACAGAAGCTATTTGAGATCAGCTCAACCTGTAAGTTAGATCAATGTGAATCTTATATATTAGGAAAGGCAAAAAAGTTGAAGTTTGGTGTAGCTGAGCATAAAGTGTTGGTTAGGATATTAAGTTAGATCAAGAAGATAAAGTGCTGGTTTTGGTTATAGAGATTCAACACATATGATCAGTTGTAAAGTTGAGCTATAAGATTAATAAGTATGCTGGTTGGTTGGTTTGAGAAGTTGAAGTAGTTGGAGGCAGTTACAACTAAGCTCAGAACTGATCATGTGAAAGTTGTGATGTTGCTGATGGATTCAGTTTGCAGCAGTGGAGTATAAATACATGATCATGCACAACAAAGAATATAGAGTGTGTGAATCATCATCATTCAAGCTAGTGCATAGAATTAGGGTTTTCTGAGTGCTTTATTTCATCATCATCTTCATATTGTAACCATGTTTTCATCATATAGTGATTGCTCTCCTTTAGAAAGTAGATGTAGATCAACTTGATCGAACCACTATAATTCTTGTCTTCCTGCTTCAATTTTAGTTTTCTGTTTTTCATTGAATCAACACAAAACTTAAGAATTAGGGTAGAGTGTAAGCTTCTTTGATTGATCAAAGTTTGCTGCATTCATAAGACGAAATGATGTTGGTTTATGAATATATGGCCAACAAAAGTTTGGGCATAATATTGTTCGGTAAGGATACTTAATTACGCGATCTGCTCAACAACGTAATAGAATAATACTTCCTCCATTCCACGAATTATTGACATTTATTTTTGGACTATTATTTATATGAAAACTTTGATGCAAACTTTTATGATGCAAAATATAAAATCAACATATTCTCCCTCATGGAAGATCCTACAAGAAGCACACAACTACATTGGCCACGGCGCCTGGACATTATCAATGGTATAGCTCGTGGCCTTATGTACCTTCATCAAGATTCCCATCTCAGGGTTATCCACAGAGACCTCAAAGTAGGCAACATTGTTGGGCCCGTTGGGACTGTTGGCCCAAATATTGGTCTTCTATCTCAAAGTATTGGGCCAAATGTGTTTGGCTCATAGCCTTACACCAACAACTCATTTAATCCACCAATTCGTGAGCCCCAACTGTGAGGTGTGGGCGGGATTTTGAACTCTTGTGTGAGTTCAACCCCGACGCCACCACCTCCGGCGATGCTCCGGCAATGAAGACCGGCGAGACGACGAGGACGACCGCATCCACCCAACAAACATATTACTAGATTCTGACATGAATGCAAAGATATCAGACTTCGGTCTTGCAAGAACTTTCAGAGGAAATGAAACAGGAGCAAACACAAGCCGAGTAGTAGGAACATAGTATGTGTAATTCTTTGTGTTCTTGATGCATTTTAAGCGCTCCCTTTTCTTGTTATTTTACTTAGTGGAAAATTTTTTTATGTAGTGGCTACATGTCTCCGGAATATGCAGTGGACGGCTTCTTTTCAGTGAAATCAGATGTCTACAGCTTTGGGGTTCTCGTTCTTGAAGTCGTGAGTGGTAGGAGAAACAGAGGATTCACTCATACAGATCAAGGTCTCAACCTTCTTGGACATGTAAGTGTTACATTATCAAGAAACTTGAATCTTTTTACAATATGATAACAAATCCTTAGAAAATGAAAAAATATCAGGTATGGATGCTGTACAAAGAAGACAGGTCAGCGGAAGTGGTTGATTCTTGTATCAAAAATTCATTCAATTTATCAGAAATAACACGAACAATGTCTACGGTGGTATTCATGCTGAGCAATGATGTTGACTTGCCTGAAGCTAAACATCCTGGTTTTTTCACTGCAAGAGAACTACTCAATACAACCACCTCTGGTAGCTCAAGCACACCAAGTTCAGAAAATACAATGAGCATCACGTGTCAGCTAAGCTTATACATGTGACACAATGTGACATATAATCATATATTCATTTTTTTTTTTTTTAAATTTGAAGTGTGATATTGTTATTTTAATTTTAAAATATAAACAGCTCCACCTTTATATTTTATCTGAAAGGTCCCAAAATAATTAGTACAATTAATTTTATCACAAACCTTTTAATTTTGCTATGATTTTATCCTAAAATAATAATTTTCACAAATTCGTCCTCTAACTTCTTTAAAAATACCAATTTAGTACTATGGTTCAGTTCAATGAAATGAGCAAAATTTGGCTTTTTTTATTTTTCACAAATTCGTCCTCTAACTTCTGTAAAAATACCAATTTAGTACTATAGTTCAGTTCAATAAAATGAGCAAAATTTGTTTTTTTTAAGTAAAGAGGACTATTTGGTAAGAATTAAAAAATTATGAGACTATTTTGAGAATTTAATTTTTTTTAAGTTTTAATTTTTAATTTTTTAACAATTTGAACAAAGTTAAAAAAAAAGTTACGGGACGAAGGTGATATGACTCTGCAATCTGGACGAAGGTGATATGACTCTGCAATCTGGAATCATTTCAGGAAACTGATTAACGTGTCCCTCTAATACATTCCTCACGTGCAGACGGGTCAATTTACCTCAAGCCTAGAACGTAAAATATGTGGTGATGAGGTTTGAACTCTGGAAGGATGTCAAGATCAATTTGCCTCAAGCCTAACACGTGGAATATTTAAATGGGTGGTGATGAGGTTTGAACCCTAAACCTCCATATCTGATGATGTAAAGAGTTTTTGTTGAAGGATTTTCTGATATTTAGTTTACGGCCATACAAAATTATTTTTATTCACCAAGAATATTTTCAAGATATTTACAGAACTACTCATTAACACGAGAAGTTAATATTTTTAGAATGTTTACTCATTTTGGAAGAATTGCACACAAGACTAATATTATTATTTAAGTGTTTCACACTTTTCTTTTTTTATTTATTCCAACACTTTTGTATGTTCTAAAAATAAAAAGATATTTACACATATCAAAACAATTTTATACACCTTTTAATTAGATTATTTAAAATACCCACTTTTTACACATATCTCAACATCATTATATATCTTTATACATTTTTTTAATTAAACTACGCACACAAAAATAGGTGCAATACTTCGTGGAATGAATGAAGTATATTTTTTTCATAAATTATTGAAGTACTTAATCAACCTATTCCATTATCAATTTCTGTATCCGCGGCTGATAATTGTCATTATATTTAGAATAATAACATTCCATTGTATTAAATAATAAAAAACGATTGAATGGAAAGTTGTCTGTGATCGATTGTACAAAGCATTTGCGAATGAAAGTGATCCCACAAAAAAATCATAGTAATGCCAGCAGGAAAATTTAGAGTATATGTATATATAGCACGTTTTCATATTTCATCAATAATATAATGAATTAATGAGGGGCCAATGAAAAGTTGCATGAAATATCACCATGGAATATTAACATGCATTGACAAAAATCCACCACAAATTACCCAATCATGAGAGGGAGAGAGACAAGAGAGATATTGGACCAGCTACAATTTGTGTGAATTATTATTTCTTGTTAGTTGGGAAATAAATGAGATTGAATTGATTTTTACCAACAATTTGTATGCATTATTATTTATTGTTGGTTGGGAAATAAATGAGATGGAATTGATTTTTGTGGTAAAAAAGCTGGAGCCTAGATAAATATATGACAGCTAAGCTTATACACCATGTAGTTTTGTGTGTCTTTTGAAATAAAAGAGTTGCTCTCCCCTAGTAAAGGTAACATCAATCCTGCCTCTAGGCATAAGATTATATGTCACATTGTGTAATGTCCTAGGTTGTGAGATATAAGGGTATTCACAGCCTGTACATATTAAATGACATGTAAGTGTTACATAATCAAGAAACATGAATCTTTATACAATATGAAACAAATCCTTAGAAAATGAAAATATCAGGTATGGAAGCTGTACAAAGAAAACAAGTCAGCGGAAGTGGTTGATTCTTGTCTTCGGAATTCATTCAATGTATCAGAAATAATGAGAACAATCCGCATTGGCCTTCTATGTGTTCAAGAACACCCAAATGATAGGCCAACCATGTCTATGGTGGTATTCATGCTTAGCAATGATGTTGTGTTGCCTGAAGCTAAACATCCTGGTTTTTTCACTGCAAGAGAATTAATCCAAACTTCAACCTCGGGTAGCTCAAGCACACCAAGTTCAAAAAACGCAATGAGCATTACTCTGCCAGAGCCTAGATAAATATAGTACTTATACACCATGTAGTTTTGTGTGTCTTTTGACATAAAAAGTGTTGTTCTTCTCTCTTCAAAGCGACATCAGTCCTATCTCTAAGCATTAAATTGTGTAATGTCTTAGGCTATGCAACACAAGATATCAGGATGCTAAAGAATTCACAGCCTATATATATATTTACAGGGTACCTCTCTAAATGACATTAGCATTATACAGTATACAATCATACAGCACTGCTTGTAGCCAGAATTTATCTATCTTCATTTTCAAGCACTACTCATAGCCAGAATTTATGTGTCTTCATTTTCAAGCACTACTCATTAGGTTTATTAATCTAATGTTCTCTTACAAATTAATTGTGTAACACCTTTAATTGCACCATATAAACCAATTAGGTTGCAATATATAATTTCTTGATAAAATTCTAAAGTAGGTTTAATGTCCAAGACCATAAGTTAAGCCTAATTATTGAAATAATATAAAACCAAAATAATAAGAAAACAATTGATTTGAAATCAAAGTATTGAAATAACAAATTTAATGTGAACTCAGGAGCCAATGAGAAATTCCTAATACACTCCCAAAAAAAAATAGCAAAAAGAAAAGTCATTCAAAGACTTGTATTTTGGGCCAACCACAAATACTAGTAGCCAAAAAAAAGGGTTTGGATCTTTTTTGCCACTTTGGTGTGACATCTCTTGTGTCACTCCGTTGGATGAGTGACATGTAAGAGAAAGAAGGAAAACTATACCCTAAGTCAACCAGTCAACTCTTGGGACAAGGGATTGGATATCTCCACCCCGACACGTGTCATTCCATAAGCAGGTATTACACGAGATGTCACACCAATATGACACAGAACATCCCGTGCCCACAAAAAAACCTAGTATTGGCAATTACATCTTGGTGCTTTTAAATATTTACTATATACCTGATTGGCAAAGACTTATGTAAGACCGTTCACGAGTTTACGTGAGACGGATGAAAAGTGATAACTTTTGTAGGAGCCAATGAGGAAAATCCTAATACACTCCCAAAAAAAATATAGTAAAAAAGAAAAAGTCATTCAAAGACTTATATTTTGGGTCAACCACAAATACTAGTAGCCACAAAAAAGGTCTGGATCTTCTGTGTCATTTTGGTGTGACATCTCTTGTGCCACTCCGTTGGATGAGTGCCACGTAAGAAAAAGAAGGGAAATTATACCCTAAGTCAACCAGTCAACCCTTGGGAAAGGGATTGGATTTCTCCACCCCGACATATGTCATTCCATAAGCAGGTATTATAGGAGATGTCACACCAATATCTTACAGAACATCCCGTGCCCACAAAAAAACCTAGTATTGGCAATTACATCTTGGTGCTTTTAAATATTTACTATATACCTGATTGGTAAAGACTTATGTGAGACCGTTCACTGGTTTACGTAAGACGGATGAAAAGTGATAACTTTTGTAGGAGCCAAAGATGAAAATCCTAATACACTCCCCAAAAAATATAGTAAAAAAGAAAAAGTCCTTCAAAGACTTGTATTTTGGGTCAGCCACAAATACTAGTAGCCACAAAAAAAGTCTGGATCTTCTGTGCCACTTTGGTGTGACATTTCTTGTGTCACTCAGTTGGATGAGTGCCACGTAAGAAAAGAAGGGAAACTATACCCTAAGTTAACCAGTCAACCCTTGGGAAAGGGATTGGATTTCTCCACCCCGACATGTGTCATTCCATAAGCAGGTATTATAGGAGATGTCACACCAATATGTCACAGAACATCCCGTGCCCACAAAAAACCTAGTATTGGCAATTACATCTTGGTGCTTTTAAATATTTACTATATACCTGATTGACAAAGACTTATGTGAGACCGTTCACGGGTTTACGTGAGACGGATGAAAAGTGATAACTTTTGTAGGAGCCAATGAGGAAAATCCTAATACACTCCTAAAAAAAAATATATAAAAAAGAAAAAGTCATTCAAAGACATGTATTTTGGGTCAACCACAAATACTAGTAACCACAAAAAAGGTCTGGATCCTCTGTGTCACTTTGGTATGACATCTCTTGTGTCACTCCGTTGGATGAGTGACACGTAAGAAAAAGAAGAGAAATGTGTCATTCCATAAGCAGATATTACAGGAGATGTCACACCAATATGTCATAGAACATCCCGTGCCCACAAAAAAACCTAGTATTGGCAATTACATCTTGGTGCTTTTAAATATTTACTATATACCTGATTGATAAAGACTTATGTGAGACTGTTCACTGGTTTACGTGAGACGGATAAAAAGTGATAACTTTTTGTAGGAGCCAATGAGCCAATAAGGTGAGTTGAATAGTAATCTACATGAATGCAAGTTGAAGACCGCATTCCAACAAGAAACAAAAAAATTCTTCGTAGTGGATCCTACTCTGAGACCACATGGGATTAAAATGTCACCAGGAATCTGGACCACTCTGAGATGATTTCCTTGGAAAGACATACATGCTCTTCTTCTTGTGTTGCATTATTCACATTCGCTTTCGCATGTTCGTTAAACTTGAACCATGAATACCAACTGCATGAAATACTCTCTCCCTTTCTTTCTTGTTATTACCTCATTGTTGTCCACTCCCAAGGCATCCTACTCGAGGGATGCCATAAATAGTTCTCAGATATTTAGAGATTACGGACCTACTACGTTGGTCTCATCTGGTGGAAGTTTTGAATTGGGTTTTTACAGCCCGGAGAACTCCCAGAACCGATACGTGGGCATATGGTCCAAGAAAATAACACCAAGGACAGTCGTATGGGTTGCCAACAGAGATAATCCACTGACAGGAGCATTAGGTGTGTTGAGGGTCGTACAGTCAGGAGTTTTAGCTATTCAAAATGGTACTGGTACAATTATATGGTATACAAATACATCAAGAAGTGTGCTGACCCCAGTTGCACAGTTGCTCGACTCGGGGAATCTGGTAGTGAAAGATGCAACTGATGACAACCCTGAGAATTACCTGTGGCAGAGTTTCGACCATCCAAGTGATACTACTTTGCCAGGTATGAAGCTCGGTGTGAACTTTCAGACCGGCATGGAAGTGTTTATCACATCTCCAAAGAGCAGTAGTGATCCGGCATCTGGAGATTTTACGCTTCATTGTGGTCCTACTGGCTATCCACAAAATACAATTAAAAGATGTGAAGTATTGCTGTTTAGCTCAGGGCCCTGGAATGGTGTGCGCTTTAGTGGGTCTGCGTCTGCTAACTTTTATAAGAATTCCCTTTATACGTATGAAATGGTCATAAATAAGAACGAGGTGTTCTATCGCTCCGAGCTCCTTAACAAGTCAGTATACTCGCGGTTTATATTAAGTGATGCTGGTGCTGGACAGAGATGGATTTGGGATTATCATAAACAAAGTTGGACACTTTATTTTACAGTACCAAGAGATGGCTGTGACGTTTATAATCATTGTGGTCAACATGGTATATGTTACGTTGAGAATACTCAAAATTGTCAATGCTTAAAAAAATTCAAGCCAACAGACCCTCAAGCTTGGGATAGTGGAGATTGGTCTAAAGGGTGCAATAGAAGCACACCCTTGAATTGTGAAGAGGGAGATGGATTTTTGAGGTACTCTGGCATAAAGTTGCCAAATAGTCGGCATACCTGGTACAACACGACTATGACTCTTGCAGAATGCAAAGCACTATGCTCTAAAAATTGCTCTTGTACAGCCTATGCAAGCCTGAATATAAGCAGAGGCGAGAACGGATGTCTACTTTGGTTCGGTGAGCTGGTTGACATCAGACAGATGGCTGTAGGACAAGATATCTACATTAGGATGGCTTCTTCTGAGTTAGGTAAGAATGCATTAGAAAAAGAAAAAAAAAAGAATGCTGTCTATTTGCTTTAATTATTATCTTGATGAGTAACTGAGGAGGTGCTTGGTTGGGTAATGGGTAGGGGTGATGGGAGTGGAGGCAAGTTGATTTCCATTGTTGATGCTTTGTTTGATGTAATGGGAGTGCTCCCCATCCTTTAGTCGTCTTCAATCCCATTATGATTAATTACCTTAATGATACCAATTGTCATTTTGATTTTGGAATTTGAACCAAACGGCCCCTATATTTGCTATGTATTTGTTAGTAAATTCATGGAGACTGAATTTGAGTTTATCTATTTGTGCACTAAGTTATCTATCTATCAGGAAAACTAATGTTTCTTTTGAATAAATAACTCTACAGACTCAGAAGGAAGGAAACGCAAAAAAATACTTGTGGTTTTGATATCCCTGGTAACTGGAATACTGCTACTAAGCCTGAGCATATTGTTGTATTACAAGAAAAAAAGGAATCTGAATCTACAGCTGCCGGAAACAGGTAAAAAGATGAGATATTTCTTGTGGTGAAGCTGAAGGATTTTACAGATTAATTACTTTGCCAAAATTTTACCATCTATAGGTTTAATCTCCTATGATTTTACACTCATGCAGCTGGCAGGACGTTTTCCTTATCCACAATAAATAAAGCTACAGACAATTTTTCGACCAGCAATAAGCTTGGACAGGGTGGATTTGGACAGGTCTACAAGGTAAATTAAGCTAATGCTGTATCACATTTTATTGTTCCTATCGTTCAGGTGATTTGAATTTTATATAATTACAGCATGTACATGGAACTAAGTCAGTCTCAAAAACTGATTAAATAACAATTAAAAGCATTTTCATAACATGTTGAGATCAGTAAAATAGTGCCTGTGATATTATTAGTAAGTAAGTTTTGATATCAGGGAGTGCTGGAAGATGGAAAGGAAATTGCTGTCAAACGGCTTTCAAGAACATCGTTTCAAGGAGTGGATGAGTTCAAGAATGAAGTAGTTTGTATTTCAAAGCTTCAGCACCGAAACCTAGTGAAGCTTCTTGGATGGTGCATCGAAGGAGATGAAATGATGCTGGTTTATGAATACATGGCCAACAAGAGTTTGGACGTAATATTGTTCGGTAAGGATTCTTTATTTAGCGATCTGCTCAATGACATACTTTTGTTTGAATAATGATATATATTTACATAGTATTCAGAGACGTTTCCTACAACCAAATTAACAAGGCAGTGAATAGTTAACAGACATGTATTTCTGGAATATTATAGAAATGAAAACTTTGATGCAAACTTGTATGATACATAATATAAATCAAATCTCTGTATCCTCTCTTGTGGAAGATCCTTCAAGAAGCACACAACTACATTGGCCAGCACGCCTCAGCATTATAAATGGTGTAGCTCGCGGCCTTTTGTACCTTCATCAAGATTCCCGTCTCCGGGTAATCCACAGAGACCTCAAAGTAAGCAATGTACTACTAGATTCTGACATGACTGCAAAGATATCAGACTTTGGTCTTGCTAGAACTTTCAGAGGGAATGAAACTGGAGCCAACACAAGCCGAGTAGTAGGAACGTAGTAAGTGTAATTCTTTGTGTTCTTGATGCATTACAAGCGCCCCGTTTGATTTTATTTAGTGGCAAAAACTTTCATGTAGTGGCTATATGCCCCCGGAATATGCAATGGACGGCCTTTTTCAGTGAAATCAGATGTGTACAGCTTTGGAGTTCTCGTTCTTGAAGTTGTGAGTGGTAAGAAAAACAGAATATTCACTCATGTGGATCATTGTCTCAACCTTCTTGGACATGTAAGTATTTCATCATCAATAAACTATTATCTTTATACAATATGTTACAAATCCTTAGAAAATGAAACATATATATCAGGCATGGATGCTGTACAAAGAAGACAGATCAGCGGAAGTGGTTGATTCTTGTGTCCGGAGTTCATTCAATTTATCAGAAATAATGCGAGCAATCCACATCGGTCTTTTATGTGTTCAAGAACAGCCAGACGATAGGCCAACCATGTCTACGGTGGTATTCATGCTGAGCAATGATGTTGTGTTGCCTGAAGCTAAACATCCTGGTTTTTTCACTGCAAGAGAATTACTCCAAACTTTAACCTCAGGTAGCTCAAGCACACCAAGTTCAAAAAATGCAATGAGCATTACTCTGCCAGAGCCTAGATAAATATACTTATAAACCATATAGTTTTGTGTGTCTTTGACATAAAAGAGTTGCTCTTCCATAGTCAAAGTTACATCAGTCCTTTCTCTATGCATTAGAGTAGACATCAAATTGTGAACATACATGGCTTGGCAGGCCATATATATTTATCGGGTGCTAGTCTAAATGAAATTAGCTGTATACAATCTTGCAACAGAATGTTTCCAGCCTCAGAATTATTAATGGGAGTAGAAGATTTTTGTATGGTGGAACTGCAAACTCAGCAGATTAATGTAATCGCCTGCTATCTATGACTATGACATGCATGTATATAATAGGAAAGAATTTTAAGTGGAAAATCTTTTGAAAACGATACAACTTGTGGAAATTTTAGTGGGGTCATCTTCATATCACACCACTATATTGTTTTTGTCTCAACTCCCATGAATGGTAAGGATTAGATGAAATAATTTCATCTACAGTGCAACTTGAATAAAGGTTTGTTTTGTCGATTCCCAAATATTGTAAGGATTAGATGAACTTCCACTACAGTGCAACTTGAATAAATGACTAGAAGGAACTAAACTTTCTTTTTTATTTTAGCCTATTCTTTCTTGCCATCATTCCTTAAACCAGAAATCATGAATACAGGCAGCATTAAAAATTATCTCACTTTATTTCTTATCATTCCCTTCTTGTTAACCTCTCACCAACTATCCTCCCCAACAACAGACATAATAAATAGTAGTCAGATATTCAGAGATGACAGTGCTGCTACTACTACGTTGGCTTCACTGGGTTATCATTTTGAGTTGGGTTTTTTCAGCCCGGAGAACTCCAAGAACTGATATGTGGGCATATGGTACAAGAGGGTATCTCAAAGGACTGTCGTGTGGATTGCCAACAGAGATAATCCACTCACAGGGGAAGGTGCAGGTGCGTTGAGAGTTGTACAGCCAGGAATTCTTGCTCTTCAGAATGGAAATGGTAGTATTGCTTGGTCTACTAATACATCAAGAGCTGTTCAAACTCCAGTTGCAAAATTGCTGGACTTGGGAATCCTGTAGTGAAAGATGCAAATGATGATGACCCGGACAATTTCCTGTGGCAGAGTTTCGACTATCCAACCGACACTGTGTTACCTGGGATGAAGATCGGTGTCAACTTCCGGACTGGAAGAGAAGTGTACATCACATCACCAAAGAATAGTTATGATCCAGCATCAGGAGATTTTACGCACCACTGTGATCCTACTGGTTATCCACAACTTGTCGTTAAAAAGGATGGAGTTTTGCAGTTTAGCTCTGGACTCTGGAATGGTGTGAGCTTTAGTGGGACCCCTGGCTTGCGGAAGAGTCCTTATTTTACTTATGGAATGGTCATAAACAAGAACGAGGTGTACTATCACTACGACCTCCTCAACGACTCAATATACACCCGGTATACACTGAATGATGCTGGTGTTGGACATAGGTTGGTTTGGGACTATCAGAAACAAAGTTGGATGCTTTATTATACATCTATATCAGATAGTTGTGACAGTTATAATCGTTGCGGTCAACATGGTAAGTGCTATATAGGAAATACTCAAAAAGTTTGTGGATGCTTAAAAAAATTCAAGCCAACAGACCCTCAAGCTTGGGACAGTGGAGATTGGTCTAAAAGGTGCATTAGAAGCACTCCCTTGAATTGTGAAAAGGGAGATGGATTTTTGAAGTATTCTGGTATTAAGTTGCCAAATACTCAGCATTCCTGGTACAACACGACTATGACTCTTGCAGAATGCAAGGTTGCATGCTCCAAAAATTGCTCCTGTATGGCCTATGCAAGTTTAGACATAAGCAGAGGCGAAAACGGATGCCTACTTTGGTTCGGCGAGCTGGTTGACATGAGAGAGATAAATCCAGGACATCTATATAAGGATGGCTTCTTCAGAGATGGGTAAGAATGCGTTAAACAATGATGCATTAAATAAAATTGTTATGTATTCTATTACAAAATTCATGGATACTGATGCATTAAGTTAGATATTAACTGTTATGCATTATCAGTATGAAAACTTATGTTTCTTTCAATTATTAATATATAGATCCTGAAGGAAGGAAACCCAAAATACTTGTGGTGTTAATAATAATATCCCTGGTAACTGGAATACTGCTACTAAGCCTGGGCATATTGTTGTATTTCAAGAAAAAAAGGAAGCCGAATCTTCAACTGCCACAAACAGGTAAGAAGATGCGATATTTCTTGTTGTGAAGCTGAAGGATTTTAAAGTGTAATGGATATGTTGTATTTGCCAAATCTATTTGCTTCATTCCTATGATTTTACACTCATGTAGCAGGCAGGACGTTTTCCTTATCCACAATAAATAAAGCTACTAACAATTTTTCGACCAGCAATAAGCTTGGAGAGGGTGGATTTGGACCTGTCTACAAGGTAAAGCTGATGCTGTATCACAGCTTATTGTTTCTATTTTACATGGAGCTAATTAAATCTCAAAAGCTGATTAAATAAATAATTAAAAGCATTTTCATAACATGTTAAGATCAGTAAAATAGTGCCCGTGAAATTATTAGTATGTTTTGACATCAGGGCATGCTGGAAGATGGAAAGGAAATTGCTGTCAAACGGCTTTCAAGAACATCGTTTCAAGGTGTGGACGAGTTCAAGAATGAAGTAGTCTGTATTTCAAAGCTTCAACACCGGAATCTAGTGAAGCTTCTTGGATGGTGCACCAAAGGAGATGAAATGATGCTGGTTTACGAATATATGGCCAACAAAAGTTTGGACGTAATACTGTTCGGTAAGGATTCTAAATGACAAACTTTTAATTGAGTAATACTTAGTCCGAAGGAATATATACATAGCATAAACAGAGCAGTGAATAGTTAATTGACATTTCTATAAGGAATATTGTCCGAAGGGATATATGACATTTCCATAACCAAATTAACAAGGCATTCAATAGTCGTTAATTGACATTTATTTTTGGAATATTGTCTATATGATAACTTTGATGCAAACTTTTATGATGCAAAATATAAAATCTATATATTTTCCCTCATGGTAGATCCTACAAAAAGCACACAACTACATTGGCCACGGCTCCTTGACATTATCAATGGTATAGCTTGCGGACTTATGTACCTTCATCAGGATTCCTGTCTCAGGGTTATCCACAGAGACCTCAAAGTAAGCAATATATTACTAGATTCTGACATGAATGCAAAGATATCAGACTTTGGTCTTGCTAGAGAGTTCGGAGGAAATGAAACAGGAGCAAACACAAGCCGAGTAGTAGGAACATAGTATGTGTAATTCTTTGTGTTCTTGATGCATTAAAAGCGCTCCCTTTTCTTGTTTTTTAATTTAGTGGCAAAAATTTTCTTGTAGTGGCTACATGTCTCCGGAGTATGCAGTGGACAGCCTATTTTCAGTGAAATCAGATGTCTACAGCTTTGGAGTTCTCGTTCTTGAAGTTGTGAATGGTAAGAGAAACAGAGGATTCACTCACGTGGGCTATTTGACTCATGAGAATGAGAAGAATTGCAATCACATGGACTTGATGATGTTGGCCCAATAAAATATGGAATATTAGTTTCTTTGAATAATTAAGGTGATTTAATAGTGGGCCCATACTGACACATGCAATGGATGTTAAATTGTTGATTCACAAAAGCCCATCCGTAGAAGCCCATCTGGATGATTTTATTCCACTTGCCAATCGTAGAGGAGATTGAGAAGCGAGAAATCAAAACACACACGCCCCTGAATTGTGAAAAGGGAGATGGATTTTTGAAGTATTCTGGTATTAAGTTGCCAAATAGTCGGCATTCCTGGTACAAATGCGAGGTATCATGTTCTAAAAATTGCTCATGTACAGCCTATGCAAGTCTGGATATAAGCAGAGGCGAAAACGGATGTCTACTTTGGTTCGGTGAGCTTGTTGATATCAGAGAGATGACTCCAGGACAAGATATCTACATTAGAATGTCAAACGTCTATCAAGAACATCCCTTCAAGGAGTAGATGAGTTCAAAAATGAAGTAATCTGTATTGCAAAACTTCAGCACCGAAATCTAGTGAAGCTTCTAGGATGGTGCATTGAAGGAGACGAAAAAATTCTGATTTATGAATATATGACAAACAAAAGTTTGGACATAATACTGTTCGGTAAGGATTTCCTCATTCAGCGATCCTTCTCAATCACAACAGTTTTGCTGGAATAAGTTGTATATATTATTCAATTGACATTTCCATAACCAAATTAACAAGACAGTGATATATAAATGAACAAGTTTTTTGGAATGTCTATATTAGAACTTTTGATAATTGTATGAAACCAAGTATGAATCTATGTCTTCCCTCTGGCAGATCCTACAAGAAGATTGTCACTAGACTGGCCAACACGTCTCAACATTATCAACGGTATAGCTCGTTGTCTTATGTATCTTCATCAAGATTCCCGCCTTCGTGTTATCCACAGAGATCTCAAAGCCAGCAACATATTATTGGATTCTGATATGAATGCAAAGATTGATGACTTTGGACTTGCTAGAACTTTCAGAGGGAATGAAACTGGAGCAAACACAAGCCGAGTTGTAGGAACATAGTATGTATAATTCTTGATCACTTCAATAAACCTCAAGCACTCCCTTTTCCTGCAATTTAATATGGTGGCCAAAAATTTCATGCAGTGGCTACATGTCCCCAGAATATGCTGTATATGGCCTTTTTTGAGTGAAATCTGATGTGTACAGCTTCGGAGTTCTTGTTCTTGAGATCGTCAGTGGTGAGAGAAATAGGGGATTTACTCACAAAGATCATCGCCTCAACCTTGTTGGACATGTAAGTATCACATCATGTACAAACTCTACTCTTTATTGGATACCAAACAAATCCTTAGAAAATGAGTGTATATAACAGGTGTGGATGCTTTACAAAGAAGAGCGGTCAGTAGAAGCGGTTGATTCTAGTCTGAGAAACACCGGATATGTATCAGAAATAGTTCGATCAATCCACATTGGTCTTTTATACGTTCAAGATCACCCAGAAGATAGGCCAACCATGTCTTCAGTGGTATTGATGCTGAGCAATGATGGTGCCCTGCCTGAACCCAAACAACCTGGTTTTTTTACACCAAGAGATGTAATAAAATCCTCAACTCCAGCATACTCCAGATCAGCAAGTTCCAAATACACAATGAGCATAACTTTGCCAGAGGCTCGATAAATAAAACCTACACTCCGTATAGTTTTTGCCCTTTTTTCAGTATTAACCAAAGTTACATTCTGGGATACTGTAAGTAATGATAGCAGCTGCACTGTGAACAGTGTTAGCTCATCATACTCACCTTTCTTGTCACAATCCAGAGTAAGTCAAACCACAATTCTATTTCTATCTCTCTCCCACTCAGAATTCTGCTTCTTCCTAACGGATACCTTAATCCTCCTTAATACTCCTTAACCACAAGTCAAACCATAATACTCTTTAATCTACGTGCAAAAAGCAAATGGATACCTTAGAACCGGACGGAGGGAGTAATTTATTTCAACTTAATCTATTGTTCTTTTAAAATGTTATACCTTTGGTTCATTAAAATAATTAGTATTAGGTAGCTCAATATTGCCTATAAATATATCATAAATAAAGAATGCATATGGAAATTGACTTAGTTCTCTTTATTAGTTTCATGTAATATTATAAAAGTGAGGCTCTTGTGCCCCGGGGACACCGTGCCCCTTATAATTTTCGTGCTCCTTTGCAATTTAAACCCCTAGCAATACACAGATTTAAATAGAATATGGAGGGGAGAGGGTTGTGTACATATGGGGACACAGCGTGTCTCAGGGGCGCAGAAGCATTTGCCATGTAATAACTTACTTGCCTCGTAAGCTATAATCAACGGGGTAGTTTCATCATTCATGTAATATTATAATTTACATCCTCCATAGGCTGTAATTGTTGGAGATCCTCGTAAATCTTGTAGAAATAACACTAGGATGCTAAAAACTCATGTGGATCATTTCCTCAACCGTCTTGGACATGCATGTATTACATCATCATCTAGAAACTTCTTTATACAATATGAGTGAGGCTCCTATGCACCCGCGCGCACGGAACACATTTTGTGCGCCTTTGCGATTTCCGTGCCCCTTTGCAATTTAAACTCCTAGCAATACATAGGTTTAAATAGAATATAGAGGGGGAGGGTTGTATTCACATGGGGACACGAAGTATTCCGAGGACGCAGGAGCTTTTGTCATACAATATATGTTACAAATCCTTAGAAAATGAAACATATGCATCAGGCATGGATGCTGTACAAAGAAGATAGGTCAGCAGAAGTGGTTGATTCTTGTGTCCGAAATTCATTCAATTTATCAGAAATTATGCTAACAATCCACATCGGTCTTCTATGTGTTCAAGACAGCTAGACGATAGGCCAACCATGTTGATTGGTCGTATATAGTCGGGATGACCAATTAAAGAATTTATCGAACCACAGAGAGTAAGGTACTAGAGTTTAAGCGATCTCAAATGTATCGTGATTTTATAAGGACGACGGAATGGAGTGGATAGCTTGCAAATAAATGTAATGAAACTAATGCAAGAACAAGAAATAAATGAATGCAAGATAAATTTGATTCCAAATGATGCAAGGATGAGATTAGCAACAATCATGGCATAGATAATAAAGAAACCATGCAATTAATTCTAATCTATCATGGACATGGCATAAGAGCGATCACTAATTCCTCTCTCTCTCTCGAGATGAAGAGGATGTATGCCCTCAATAAGGCTCCCAAAAACACATAGGATCGAGACCAAAGTGAACACCTCCCACTATGTACTAATTACTCCACAAGTTCCTAATGAGGTACTAAATCATAGACAATATTCCGTTTTAAGATACTATGAATTCACTAATGGCTTGGATCTCCTCATCTAATCAACTAATCTCTCGATTAAACTCATCAAATGTTCTATCAAAATGTTCTAAATCTAGAAGGATATCTCAATCTCATTCTAAATTAATGCACATGAAGTGTATGATGAAATGATTCAATGAACTATCATAAACACATAATTCATTTCTCAATCTAATCACATGCCCATGACAATTAATCACACAAATCATACATATACATCAAGTAATTCACATCAATGATAGAAATAACACAAATGTCTAATTAAGATTAAAATCAACTTGCATAATAAATAAATTATCTAACACCAATCATGGAGCTAATCTCACAAAGGAGATTAGCATATCATAGTCTTAGAGAAATCAACATAGACAATTGAATCTATAAATCCCATGACAAATCTATAAAGAATTTCACAAAAATTAGAATTAGATTCCCCCTTTGAAGTGTTTCAATGGAGATCTCCTTCTTCTTCTTGTGATCTTCACTCTTCCTTGCTTCCTTGATCACTTGGATGGTGGATTTGATGGAAGAGATCAAGTGTAGATGAATGAATAAAGAATGGATGAGAGGGATGGTGTGAATTGAAGGAAATGGTGTGTGATCTATGTGTCCAAGTGAAACCATTGTGTGGAATATCCAATATCCTCTCAAATGTTGAACTTGAAGCTATTTATACCCTCTCCAAGTTGGGTCAAGAATTTAACATTAGTTGGGCTTTTTACACACACTTACACATATTGGCAGGTGAAAAATCCAAATTTCTGGCTCAAAAGCATGCAACTCGAGTTGGCCTTACCGAACTCGAGTTGCAACACAAGTCGAGTTGGATGTGTGTAACTCAAGCTAACCTAGCTCGACTCATGTTGGAAACTCGTGCATCCGTCTGTTCAGTTGTATTGCGAGGCTCTAAAATTGAAAAACTTTCGGAAGGCATCTAAACTCGAGTTGCAAGTCGAGTAACGATTTGACAACTCGAGTAAGCTCACTGTATGATTTTTGGTCGCTGCTCTGCTCCTAGCTCGACTCGAGTTGCAAGTCGAGTTGGACCTTGCAACTCGAGTTGGGTCTTCACAGCCCAAGCAGGTAGTTTTCACCATTGAAAACAGGTGGTGTTGGAGCTGAAAAAATTTTTGGAAGCCATAAGAAATTTGATGGTTGATTTTGAGGTTTCTTCAGGGAAAAGACTGGTTTTCTCAATTTCTCACACATGTTAGAATTTTGATATATGCATAAGAAATGAAAAATCTGCTAGACACAACAACTTTCTTTTCTTCTCATTAAATAATATATATGAATACATACAGGAAAAAAAGTAGAACAACTTTCTTTTCTTCTCATTAGATAATATATATGAATACACATACATTCAAAAGGTAAAAAAGTGGAGTAGATAGACAAATCATACTAATATACTTACACCATACTTCAATAATATAATATTTCTGGTCGATGACCACAAAACACATTACCAAACTTTACATAATATATCATAAAATATCTTAGAGAAATTTCAATTTCTATCCCTTATATTATTTATGATGCAGTTGTTTGCATTACATTTTAAAGCTTGGTAATTCTGTAGTTTTAAATTAATGATCTTTTATGCTGAGTCACTTGGTGATTTAGTTTTAAATTAATGATCTGTTTTTGTTAGGTTGTACCATGCTTGAATTTTTTAGGTATGTTTTCCAACTCTAGTTATACGTAAATTTAAGACTTGGGAATGAAGGTACGTAAATTTAAGACTTGGGAATGAAGGTAAATTGAAGATATTGAAGACGGGCTTGCTATTTAGCAAGTGAACAAAATCCTAAAACACAATAATTCTGGCCGAAAAGGTGATGAGGTTTGTTTTTTAATACCATTTCTTTTTTCCTTCGTCGTTGGATCGGAACCCTACATCTGGCTGCTTAAGATTGTATATTACTCGAACGTTGTCTTAATTAAATTTAAGACAGAAATTGATTAATTTATCGTCCCAAATATTTTTGTTTGTATAAGTTTATAAAATCTAAGGCTAAGGGTGATAAAATTATCTTTTTTTTTAATTTGAATTGTATGTATAATGTTTTAGAATTTTTAATCTCCAATTGCTTGAACATTAATCCTACTACCGATTTCTTCTTTATTATGATTTCTAGAGTTTTGAGTGAATTATGACAATTGCTAGGATAATTCTAGAGACTTCCAGAATTCGTGTTAATCTTTAACATACATGTCCACAAAATATGGTGTAGATGGCCTTTTTCCAGTGAAATCAGATACACTACAGCTTTGGAGTTGTCGTATGAGTGGCAATTATAACAGAGGATTTAATTATTGCCTTAACCTTGTTGGACATTTATGTATGACATCATGTGCAAACTTACTCTATATTTGATACTAACCTGTTATATAGTTCTTCTTTCGTTTTCAATTCACACAACACTTCTCACAAAATATAGATTAAAGGTTTGGCTTTCTTGATCGTTTCTCAAGGAAAGGACCTGACATATACAATGAGTATAACTTTGCCAGAGGGCCTAATCAATTTCGGTCCCAATAACTTTTATTGCTTTTAATTTTGATCTTATATATATATTTTTTTGTAATTCTGTTTGTTTATGTCAATTTTAGACCCTATTAATTACTTTTGGAGTCTTCTTTAAAAGGGTCTAATCAACAAGAAATCTTCAAATCTTATTTAAAAGGCCCGAGTCTATAAAATTTGTGTGAATTGAACAAAATCGTCTGTTAGAAATTCTGTTGACATGGAGGTTTCATTCTTTCGTATTTTTTTGATTGCGGGCATATTTTTCCGTAGAATAATTTTTTTAATTAATGATCGAATTTACTCGAGGAGGACATGAGGGAAACTCAGCAGATTAAAGTACTATCCAAGATCATGACACTAAATATAAGAAAGAATTTTAGTGGAAAATCATTTCAAAACGACACAGCTTCTGAATAATTTATTTGGGGTCATCCTCATATCACGAATAAATTGTTTGAGTCAACTTTAAAATATGTAAGGATTAGATAAAATTCCACACAGCGAAACTTAATTTAAGGATTAGAAACCATACTTAATTTCCTTCATGTATTAGCATCTGCTTTCTTGCGATCATTGGTTAAACCAGAAATAATGAATACAGGTTATATCAAATATTACCTCCCTGTATTTCTTATCATTCCCTTCTTGTTGACCACTCACCAACTATCCTCCCCAACAACAGACACCATAAATAGTAGTCACATATTCAGAGATGATGGTTCTACTACATTGGTTTCATCTAGTGGACATTTTGAGTTGGGTTTTTTCAGCCCGGATAACTCCAAGAACCGATACGTGGGTATATGGTACAAGAGGGTATCTCCAAGGACTGTCGTGTGGATTGCCAACAGAGATAATCCACTCACAGGGGAATCTGCAGCTGCCTTGAGAGTTCTACAGACAGGAGTTCTTGCTCTTCAGAATGGAACTGGTGGTATTGTTTGGTCAACTAATACATCAAGAGCTGTGCAAACTCCAGTTGCAAAATTGCTGGACTCGGGGAATCTGGTAGTGAAAGATGCAAATGATGATGACCCGGAAAATTTCCTGTGGCAGAGTTTCGACTATCCAACAGACACTACTTTACCTGGGATGAAGCTCGGTGTCAACTTCCGGACTGGAAGAGAAGTGTACATCACATCACGGAGGAGCAGTGATGATCCAGCATCAGGAGATTTTACATTACACTGTGATCCTACTGGATATCCACAGCTTGTCATTGAAAGGGATGGAGGAGTTTTGCAGTTTAGGTCAGGGCCCTGGAATCGTCGGAGCTTCAGTGGGGTTACCAACTTACGGAAGAATCCCTATTTTACGTATGGAGTAGTCATAAACAAGGATGAAGCATACTATCACTACGACCTCCTCAACGACTCAGTATACATGCGGTTTACATTAAGTGATGCAGGTGTTGGACAGAGGTGGACTTGGGAGAATCAGAAAAAAGCTGGACACTTTTTCTTGCTGTACCAACTGATGGCTGTGATGTTTATAATCAGTGTGGCCAACATGGCATGTGTTATGTTGAAAATACTCAATTTTGTGGATGGTTAAAAAAATTTAAGCCAATGGACCCTCAAGCTTGGGATAGTGGAGATTGGTCTAAAGGGTGCAATAGAAGCACCCCCTTGAATTGTGAAAAGGGAGATGGATTCTTGAAGTATTCTGGTGTTAAGTTGCCGAATACTCGGCGTTCCTGGTACAACACGACTATGACTCTTGCAGAATGCAAGCACTATGCTTGAAAAATTGCTCATGCACGGCTTACACAAGTTTAGATATAAGCAAAGGCGAAAACGGATGTCTAATTTGGTTTGGAGAGCTGGTTGACATCAGACAGATGAGTCCAGGACAGGATATCTACATTAGGATGGCTTCTTCTGAGTTGGGTAAGAATGCTTTGGGAAAAAGAAGAAGCATAAACTTATATGTGTTACAAAATTCATGGAGTGAGAGGTTATCTATTTATGCATCAAATTAACTCATGGACTAATGTTTCTTTGAATAATAATAATTCTACAGACTCAGAAGGAAAGAAACGCAGAATACTCGTAGCTTTATTATCTCTGATATCCGGAATACTGCTTCTAAGCCTGACCATATGGTTGTATTCAAAGAAAAAAAAGAAGCTTCGTCTTCAGCTGATAGACACAGGTAAGGGAGATGAGTTAGTTCTTATTGTGAAGCTCAAGGATTTTATAATATTGTGCATATACTATGAAAATTGTTACCATCTATTTATTTTATCTAGTCTGATTTACACTAATGTAGGAAACGTGCTGAGACTCAACTATGCTGATTATCATCCAGGTGTGTAAGTCCTGATGAGGATCTCGAGCTGCCACAGCTTTCTTTATCCACAATAAACAGAGCTACAGACAACTTTTCAACCACAAATAAGCTTGGGGAGGGTGGATTTGGATCTGTTTACAAGGTAAATATTTATCAAGTATATATTTTTCTAGTGTTCAAATGATCTAAATGAGCTGTTGGTATAATTTGTGAATGTATATGTAACTAAAAATAAACCTCCAAAGTTGATTAAATTAATGAGGTTCATTATTATTTCATATCATGTCAAATTCAGTACAATTTGTACCTGTGATATATTATGTTTTGATACCAGGGGGAGCTAGAATACGGACAGGAAATAGCTGTCAAACGTCTATCAAGAACATCACATCAAGGAGTAGATGAGTTCAAAACTGAAATAATCTGCATTGCGAAACTTCAACACCGAAATCTAGTGAAGCTTCTAGGATGCTGCATTGAAAGAGATGAAATGGTTCTGATTTATGAATATATGACCAACAGAAGTTTGGACTTAATAATGTTCGGTAAGTATTTCTCCATTCAGTGATCCATCTCAATCTCGAAAGTATTACTATAATAAGTAGTATTCAATCACATTTACACAACCAAATTAACAGGACAATGAATATAATCAACATGTATTTTGGAATATTGTCTATAGTAGAACTTTGATACTCAATTTTATGAAACAAAGTATGAATCTATATCTCCTCCCTCTGGAAGATACTACAAGAAGATCATCACTAGATTGGCCAATGCGTCTCAACATTATCAATGGTATAGCTCGTGGCCTTATGTATCTTCATCAAGATTCCCGCCTCCGGGTTATCCACAGAGACCTCAAAGCCAGCAATATATTACTGGATTCTGATATGAACGCGAAGATATCAGACTTCGGTCTTGCTAGAACTTTCAGAGGGAATGAGACTGGAGCCAACACATGCCGAGTAGTAGGAACTTTGTATGTATAAGTCTCTGTGTTCTTGATGCATTACAAGCGCTCCCTTTTCTTGTGATTTTATATAGTGGCAAAATATTTCATGTAGTGGCTAAATGTCCCCGGAATATGCAGTAGACGGCCTCTTTTCAGTGAAATCAGATGTCTACAGCTTCGGAGTTCTTGTTCTTGAAGTTGTGAGTGCTAAGAGAAACAGAGGATTCACTCATATAGATCATGGTCTCAACCTTCTTGGACATGTAAGTGTTACATCATCAAGAAACTATCATCTTTAGACAATATATGTAAAAAATCCATAGAAAATGGAAATGTATCAGGTATGGAAGCTGTACAAAGAAGACAAGTCAGCGGAAGTGGTTGATTCTTGTGTCCGAAATTCATTCAATTTATCAGAAATAATACGAACAATCCACATCGGTCTTTTATGTGTTCAAGAACACCCGGATGATAGGCCAACCATGTCTGCAGTGGTATTCATGCTGACCAATGATGTTGTCTTGCCTGAAGCTAAGCATCCAGTTTTTTTCACTGCAAGAGAACTACTCAATACAACAACCTCTGGTAGCTCAAGCACACCAAGTTCGATAAATGCAATGAGCATTACTCTGCCGGAGCCTAGATAAATATACTTATACCCCATATAGTTTTGTGTCCTTCGATATAAAAAGAGTTGCTCTTCCTTAGTCAAAGCAACATCAGTACGCTGAATTCACAGCCTGTATATATATATACAGGATACTTCTCTAAATGACATTAGTTTTATACAGTATACAGTCATACAGCACTACTCAAAGACAGAATTTATCTATCTTCATTTTGAAGCACTACTCATTAGGTTTATTAATGAGGGATTTGAATGTTCTCTTACAAATTAATCATGTAACACCTCCTCCTATGCGAGATTATAAAATGATCAAGTGTGTGAGAATGCTGTTAATTGCGTCACACACTAACTGTTAAGGGCCCCTACTGCCCCTACCCTGAAGATTGGTGGAAGAGTTAAATCGCAAGATGTACCTAAAGTGATTAATGGTGAATGACTTACTGTTTGACTGTACTTACAGGAGTTCAAACACCCTGCAGTTGTCGGATCAATTCGAAAGTTTTTGAGCTAGTGAGCGTGAGTTAGAATTATTGATCGGCTGAGATGAAGTTTCAGGTCAATTTTTTATTCTAGAATGCATAAAATGTTTATTGAAAAGTAGTTCAATAGTTCAGATTCGAAAGCCATTTGAAAACGATATATTTGTGGGTATTGGTGAGTGGTTGTCTTCATATCACGACTGAATTGTTTTAGGTGACTATAAGAAACAAAAAGAGGAACCTGTATTCCACATGCAAGTTAAGGTGAGTTGAATAGACATCTACATGAATGCAAGTTGACGACCACATTCCAACAAGAAACAAAAAAATTCTTCATACTGGATCCTACTCTGAGACCACATGGGATTTTTTTGTGTCATTTTGTGTATCATATCTGTGTCATTAGTTATATATTTGACATGTAAGTGAGAAAAGAAAATCCAGCCATAGTCCATAGGGTTTATTTTAAGTGGAAAATCTTTACAAAACGATACAACTTGTGGAAAAGTTATATCACGACTATATTGTTTTTGTGGAATCCCAAAAATTGTAAGAATTAGATAAAATTCCACAAAACCTTCCTTCTTGTTTTAGCGTTATTCTTTCTTGCGATCATTCATTAAACTAGATTTCATGAATACAGTTTGCATTCTTTATTATCTCCCTATATTTCTTATCATTGCCTTCTTGTTGACCATTCACCAGCTATCCTATTCCTACCCAACAGACATAATAAATAATTCTCAGATATTAAGAGATGACCATGCTGCTACTACATTGGCTTCACCTGGTGGACATTTCGAGTTGGGTTTTTTCAGCCCAGATAACTCCAAGAACCGATACGTGGCAATATGGTACAGAGTATCTCCAAGGACTGTCGTGTGGGTTGCCAACAGAGATGATCCAATGATAGGGGAACCAGGTGCATTGACAGTCATAAAACCAGGGATTCTTGTTCTTCAGAATGGAACTGGTAGCATTGTTTGGTCTACTAATACATCAAGAGCTGTGCAATCTCCAGTTGCAAAATTGCTGGACTCGGGGAATCTGGTGGTGAAAGATGCAAATGATGATGAACCGGACAACTTCCTGTGGCAGAGTTTCGATTATCCAACTGACACTACTTTACCTGGGATGAAGCTCGGTGTCAACTTCCAGACTGGAAGAGAAGTGTATATCACATCTCAGAGGAGCAGTGATGATCCAGCATCAGGAGATTACTCATTTCATTGTGACCCTACCGGTTATCCACAAATTTTCATTAAAAAGGATGGAGTTTTGCAGTACAGCACAGGGCCCTGGAATGGTCGGAGCTTTAGTGGATCGATTAACTTGCGGAACAATCCCTATTATACATTTGGAATGGTCATAAACAAGAACGAGGTGTACTATCACTACGACCTCCTCAATGACTCAGTATACACGCGGTTTAAACTAAGTGATGAAGGTGTTGGACAGAGGTGGACTTGGGAGAATCAGAAACAAAGTTGGACACTTTATTATACAATACCAACAGCTGGCTGTGATGTTTATAATCAGTGTGGTCAACATGGTATATGTTATGTTGAGAATAATCGGTCATGTGTATGCTTAAAAAAATTCAAACCAATAGACCCTCAAGCTTGGAATAGTGGAGATTGGTCTAAAGGGTGCATTAGAAGCACACCCTTGAATTGTGAAAATGGAGATAGGTTTTTGAGGTATTCTGGTGTTAAATTGCCAAATACTCAGCATTCCTGGTACAACACGACTATGACGCTTGCAGAATGCAAGGTAGTATGCTCTAAAAATTGCTCCTGTACAGCCTATACAAGTCTGGATATAAGCAGAGGTGAAAACGGATGTCTACTTTGGTTTGACGAGCTTCTTGACATTAGAGAGATGACTCCAGGGCAAGATATCTACATTAGGATGGCTTCTTCTGAGTTAGGTAAGAATGCTTTAGGAAAATTTGTTGTGTATTTTTTACAAAACTCATGGAGACTGAATGAGAGTTGATTATTCATGCATTAACTTAAATCATGTGGACTAATGTTTCTTTTAATAAATAATTATACAGACTCAGAAGGAAAGAAACGCAGAATACTCATATCATTATTATCTCTGCTATCTGGAATACTAGTTCTGAGCCTGATAATATTGCTGTATACAAAGATAAAAAAGAAGCTGCATCTTCAGCTGACAGACACAGGTCAGAGAGAGGAGTTAGTTCTTATTGTGACGCTTATGGATTTTACAGTGTTATGGGTATATTATATTTGGAAATTGCTACCATTTATTTATTTTATCACCTATGATTTATGCACGTGTAGCTGACGAGCTCAGACTCAACTATGTCGATCATCATCCTGGTGTAAGTCAAGACGAGGATCTCGAACTGCCACATTTTTCTTTATCCGCAATAAATAACGCTACAGACAATTTTTCCACCAGAAATAAGCTTGGAGAGGGAGGATTTGGGCCTGTTTACAAAGTAAACTTCTATCAAGAAAACATATTTATAGTGTTCGAGTGATGTAATGAGCGTTGAATTATCTTTTTTTATACATGAAGCTAAAATTAAACATTTTTAATGAATGAGGTTAGTTAATATGATTTCATATCATGTCAATTTCAGAACAATTGTACCTGTGATATATTATTACGTTTTGATACCAGGGGGTGCTAGAGTACGGACAGGAAATCGCAGTCAAACGTCTATCAAGAACATCTCATCAAGGAGTAGATGAGTTCAAAACTGAAGTAATCTGCATTGCAAAACTTCAGCACCGAAATCTTGTGAAGCTTCTAGGATGGTGCATTGAAGCAGATGAAATGATTCTGATTTATGAATACATGACCAACAAAAGTTTGGACATAATACTGTTTGGTAAGGATTTCCTCATTCAGCTATCCTTCTCAATAATTAAAGTTTTACTAGAATAAGTTGTGTATGCACATTAGCATAACTAAATAAACAGGACAGTGAATAGTTAATCAGCATGCAATTTGGAATATTATATGAGAATTTGATAATCAATTTTACGAAACAAAGTATGAATCTGTATGTCCTCCCTCTGCAAGATCCTACAAGAAGATTGTCACTAGACTGGCCAACCCGTCTCCACATTATCAATGGTATAGCTCGTGGTCTTATGTATCTTCATCAAGATTCCCGCCTCCGGGTTATCCACAGAGACCTCAAAGCCAGCAATATATTACTGGATTCTGAAATGAACGCAAAGATTGATGACTTTGGTCTTGCTAGAACTTTCAGAGGGAATGAAACTGGAGCTAACACAAGCCGAGTTGTAGGAACATTGTATGTATAATTCTGATCACTTTAACAAATCCCATCTCTTTTCCCATAATTTAATGTGATGGCCAAAATTTTCATGCAGTGGCTACATGTCCCCCGAATACGCTGTAGATGACCTTTTTTCAGTTAAATCTGATGTGTATAGCTTTGGAGTTCTTGTTCTTGAGATCGTGAGTGGTAAGAGAAATAGAGGATTTACTCACAGAGATCATCGCCTCAACCTTCTTGGACATGTAAGTATCATATCATGCACAAACTTTAATCTTTATTGATACTAAACAAATCCTTAGAAAATGAGTACATATAACAGGTGTGGATGCTTTACAAAGAAGAGCGGTCAGTAGAAGCGGTTGACTCTAATCTCAGCAACACATGCTATGCATCAGATATAGTGCGATCAATTCATATTGGTCTTTTATGTGTTCAAGATCACCCAGAAGATCGGCCAACCATGTCTTCAGTGGTAATGATGCTGAGCAATGATGGTGCCCTCCCCGAAGCCAAACACCCTGGTTTTTTCACCGCCAGATATATACTACAATCCTCAACTCCAGCAAGCTCGAGCTCAGCAAGTTCAAAATATACAATGAGCATAACTTTGCCAGAGGCTCGATAAATAAAACCTACACTCCACATAATTTTTGTCCCTTTTTTCAGTATTAACCAAGTTGTTTCTCGTCTGATGTCTGTATGCTCAACATTTCAGCTGTCATAGTGTCTTAGGGCTGTAGGTTATGTGAAATACAAGAGACCTCCACCGCATATTAGAATGCACATTCTGGGATACTGTATGTACCACTTAATTCTCAAAATGATAGTAGCTGGACAGTGTACAGTGTTAGCAATCATACTCACCTTTCTTGTATACAGTCTCTTATCACAATCCAGAGTCAGTCAAACCACAATTCTATTTCTATCTCTCTCACACTCAGAATTCTGCTTCTTCCAAATTCATCATCTTCACTCTGTGATTCTCAGCTACTGTTTTTATTTTTCACCAAACCCAAATCAGTCCCGATTCAGAGGCTCCCTCTCCACGTCTCTCACACTCATATTTGGCCATGATTTTTCTCTCCCCCCACCCATTCTTTTTCTACCCAACTTCTGTTCTTGCGTCGGAATCACCCTCTCGCACTTGATACGGAGGGGATTGATAAATTTGTGTGAGAGGACATTAACTTAGGGCTTTTAATTTGGGGTTTATTTCCCCAATTGAATTCCTCTTGTAATGCAATTCGGCAACATTTAATACCCAAAGTTTCAAATATTCAAATAAAGTCCCCGTTCTCTTGATACCTTATTTTTTAATTTATTTCAACTTAATCCATTGTTCTCTAAAATACTTCCTCCGTCTCATAGAAGTTGATAAACTTTTCTTTTTAATTTGTCCCACTAAAGTTGACACATTTTCTTTTTAATAAATAGGATCCACACAAAAACAACTAATCTATTCTCATGGGCCCCACATACCACCTCTAATATAACTACCCACTACACATTAAATATTATTTCTCTCACTTCACTTTACATTAAATTATTATACTCCTTAATCTCTATGCAAAAAAAATATACAAACTTTTCCGGGACGGAGGGAGTATCATAGATATAGTGTTTGATTCATAGCAAAAACTTGTGTGCTCGGGGCACACTGTGCGCCCATATATTTTAATAGTATTAAAGATATCCTTTAATATTAAAATGTATGATGCCCAGTGGCACAAGAAACCAACTCTTGATTCATTAAAATTATTAGGTAGCTTAATATAGTTTGAAAATGTCATGAATAAGGAATCCTTATGCATGGAAATTGACTTAGTTCAGTAATCAACAAGGTTAACTAACGGTCTAGAAAGCAAAAATTAAGTTGTTTAAATGCAATTGGTGGTAAGCTTCATTATTTTTAGTAAATTTTTAAAGCCCGTGAAGAATTAGTAATTCGATGTGAACCAAACACTCTTAACATCTCAACTTTTCCCTGTTAAGTTCCAGCCCTAAAGGTAGGTCCAATTATGAGAACAATCCACATCTGTCTTTTATGTGTTCAAGAACAGCCAGACGATAGGCCAACCATGTCTATGGTGGTATTCATGCTGAGCAATGATGTTGAGTTGCCTGAAGCTAAACATCCTGGTTTTTTCACTGTAAGAGAATTACTCCAAACTTCAACCTCTGGTAGCTCAAGCACAACAAGTTCAAAAAATGCAATGAGCATTACTCTGCCACAGTCTAGATAATGTAGTTTTGTGTCACTTTTGACATAAAAAAGAGTTGCTCTTCTTACAGGCTGCACAACATACAAGAGTTGGCAGCCCGTATATGTTTACAGGATCTAATATGCAACAAAATGTTTGCAGGAAAAAGAATGTACAGTCAACATACACACACACATTTCATTATGTTGATGGATTTGAGCAATTATTGAATTCTCTCTCAGAAGAGAGGATCTCTGCCCGAATCCACAACATCCCACAAGTCAAAAGCCTTAAGATATGCCTTCGTCTTCACAGCCCAAGTGGGGTAGTGATACTGCCCAAGAAAGTAATGGCCCAACGTCAAGGCCCATGCTATTTAGGGATAGCCGAATGAGATATAAATTATGGGATTTTCTGTTTGTTAGGATCGGGGAATTTGTATTTGGCTAAGGCATTGTGCTTTCTTCCCCCTATCTCCCCTTGTTCCCCCTTTCGTTCTTAGGAGTTGAACAATGCTCGAATCAGTGTACTGTATCTGCCCTTTTTCGTTTATATAATTTACGTTCTTTATCAATTTGGGGGCTTATCATTGGTGCTAAATCGTTGAGAGGAAGAGATGATTCCATCCATTGAGAAATCAGAGATACTTCGTGTCCTTGCAAAGATGCAGGAACAATTGGAGGAGCAATCGATATTCATACAACAAAAATTTGAGGAGCGATCAAAGACACTACAACAATCAATACAAAAATGTGCGGGAATGGTGGGGTTACGTTTGGATGAATTGCAGGAGCAGATACAAGGTTCGAGTAAAGCATCAAGCAACAACAATAATCAACCACTTCGTACAGAAGTGAATTGTGGGTTGGAGGTCAACATCTCTCGATCCATGGAAATTGGGGTACCTAAGTTTGATGGAAAAGACTTAAATGGATCGATTTCTCAAGATGAGGATTACCAGGGGAAACTTCCCTGTTGTTTTCTCGTCCGCCATGGCGGCTCTTTTGTCGCTAGGGCATACGAAGCCCGCTCCGATGATGGTCCAGCTGTAGTGTCAAATGGGCCTACTGTTGTTAAATGGGCCGAAGTGGAGCACTCTTACAGCCCAAGCCCAGAATCCACAGTATAACCCAAACACATCTCTGCTTGTTCAATATCACACAATAGAGCATATGCGCACGCCACATACACTACACTATCAGAGCCCCTCCTTCCACACAACCTCCATTACCTAAGGAGAAGACTCGTGGTTCAAGTAAAGCTTTGAGCAGCGATAATCAACCACTTCGAGCAAAACCATACACTGAAAAACTGAATTATGGGCCGGAGGACGACAATATCTCTGGATCAATGAAAACAGTGCTCAGCGGCGGTATTCAACGAGTGACTACTTTGGATAGGGCGTTTCCAGTCGACGAGAAGGTGGAACTCGAGCCTATTAAAGCTCGGGACCATGGCCGCTACGCACGAAGCTTGCAGGGCTTTTCTGGTGGCATCGTTGATTTTGGGGCGGTGGGGACTTCCGACCGCTATATCGATGGCCTTATTCTACAAAGGTGAGATTAGGATCTCCACCTAGGGATTTCAATGTGCCAATAGATAATGGGAGTGACATCATCTGGGTTGCTTGCAGTTCTTCCACTAATTGCTCACAGAATAGTGAATTGGGGCTTCCTCTCAACAATTTTCCCTATTTTCTATTCAGAGAGTGTACGTGCTTCAATAGTTCAAACTACCACTGCCAAACGCTTCGGTGAAGGTAATCGATAGGGTTATTCATTTCTATATGGAGATGGGAGTGGTACTGCAGGTTTTCATCATGTATATGATCTCCTTTACTTTGACTCAATTTACGGAAGATGGGGAAAGAAAGAAATCGTCGAGGCGTTCCAAGAACCAGAAAAGTTCACAACTAAATGTGAACTAAAATGTCCAGAAGGATGGAGAGGAGTCGAAGTAATATTCGATATCACAAAAAAGATAATAGCTTTCCTTGTGATGTCAACTATTGCCTCCCACAATTAACAACTGGGAGATATCAAAACAGCTCAAGATTGGAGAAATCGAGCTGGTTGTGGAAAAGGAGTTGCAGGAAGATTCCCAGAACAATATACTTCATTCCTCAATTGGTGGTATGAAATGGAGCAAAGGTCATAATAATTGTGTAGAAAAGAAAAAATATGGGAAAATGGATAGTAGAGTAGAAAGGGGTGATGATTTTATTTGGACAGAGGGTTTTCACCCACTTCAAGACTCCCCAAAGGTTCTCATAAGTTTTGTATTAGAGGATTTGCAAAATTATTTTCATCATCACTCGTATATGAAGGGAGTTTCACTTTGCAAGGCTCTAAGTACCAACATTGTTAAAGATGCGTTTTCATCACTCACAGTGCATAAACTTTTTGATGATGTGGGAAGGGTGAGATTTATGTTGATAATTGTCATCTACTTCATATGCTTGCCAATTGTGATTAGAGAAAAATATCATGGATTGCTCAAGTGGTTGAGGAAGTGGTTCGATGATCGGGCACCCGTGGAAGATGAAACTTGGGAGGATCACTTTCAAATGCAACACTATCGTGTGCAGCAAATTGAGGACAAGATGCTTGGTGAAGGCATGGAACAATCCAAAGTGATACTCCAATACTTGAAAGCTGAAATTTCTAGTGACGAGGATCCTAGTTTGCTTTAAGTTCATTTTCGATCTCCAACTGATATGGATTATGAAGTAGTGCACCCAAACTCTATATTGGATCTTGAGGGCAAGATCATTTTTAAGGGGAAGAGAGTGATACAGCCCAAGAAAGTAATGGCCCAACGTCAAGGCTATTTAGGGATAGCCCAACATGTGAATGAGATATAAATTAGAAGATTTTCTGTTTGTTAGGATGGGGGAATTTGTATTTGGCTAAGGCATTGTGCTTTCTTCCCCTGTTTCTCCCCTTGTTCCCCCTTTCGTTCTTAGGAGTTGAACACTGGCTCGAATCAGTGTACTGTATCCGCCCTTTTTCGTTTATAGTTTATAATTTACGTTCTTTATCAATTTGGGGGCGTATCAGGTAGTTTCACCATTGAAAACAGGTGGTGTTGGACTAAAAAACTTTTGGAAGCCAAATTTGATGGTTGATTTTGAGGTTTGTTTAGGAAAAAGCCGCAGCCAGTAAGATGAATGTGCCCTTGATAATAAGTTAGAATTTTGTTATATGCATAAGAAATGAAAATCTTGGAAGAGAACAATTTTCTTTTCTTCATTAAATAATATATATGAATATACATATGCAAGAAGAAAAAAGGTGGAGTAGATAGAGACACAATACTTTATACTATACTTCAATAATATACTCCCTCTATCTCATTAAAGTTGTATCATTTTTTTTTGGGTATGGAGGTTAAGGAGTATAATACTCCCTCCGTCTGCTTATAAAATATTCATTTCTCCTATTTAATAAAAAAGTACACAATATGGCCCACCACTTCTCTCTCATACAACTACCCACTTTACATATAATAATAATATTCCTTAATCCACGTGCAAAAAGCAAATGGATACCTTAGAATCGAACGGAGGGAGTAATTTAATGGGTAGTGGGTTGAAGATTTAATATCTTAATGTGTAGTAGGTAGGTGTATTAGTGGTGTGTGTGAAGTGTGTGTGGGCTCCATGTGAATATGTTAATATTTTTGGGTGGGATCCATATGCTTAAAAAAGAAATGTGACAACTTTTGTGGGACAACCCTAAAGGAAAAATGTCACAACTTCTATGGGACAAAGTGATTAATATTTATGGTGCATCAAATTGTAGCTCATCTATAGGGGACGAAGGGAGTAATATTTATAGTGCATCAAATTGTAGCTCATCTATAGAACTCCATGACTTTTCGACATTGATGCACATAGATTGTAGCTCATCTATTTAGAATTTATTTGAAATTTTCTTTTTTCTGTAACATGAAAGGACCGCTCCTTTATTGTACTCCCTCTGTACTCATTTGCATCATTTCTTTGTAAATTACAAAGGTGCAGGTAATTTTGGGAAGGGGGAGTATTTGTTAAGACGGTATGTTCTTGCATATTATGGGATGACCACTATAAATAAATAAATATATATATATATATATATATATATATATATATGAAACCCGCGTACAACGCGGGATCATTTAATTATTATTCTTATTTTTTATAATTAAATAATTCGTGTTATATAACGTAACAACATTAATTAAACAATTTTTTTTCTTACAACTAAACAATTTCTTTCATCAATGTAAAGAATTTGAAAAAATTATAACATTTGACTTTTGATAATGTAACGTATAATTAAATCATGTAAAAAATTAATATATATGTACATATCTTCTAATTATTTGAAAGAATCTTGACTTGTATTTTTTTTAAATGTTACTTTATAACATAATACAATTGAAAACTTTTACTACTCCCCCGTCTCTCTAAAAAAAATGTGCAATCACATAGGGGCAATTATGTCTCTATAGGGGCAATTATGTCTCTTTGTTGTATATTTATATAGTTGTTAGTATTTCATAAAATAAATATAAACTATATATAAAAAATCTCAATTTATTCTTTTTCTTTTCTATAAATAATTTGATTTGATACTAATTAATTTATTTATATCGAATTATTTATTTATTAATTGCAATTAATGATACTAACATAAATAACTAATAATAAATGTATAGAAAAAATAAATAAATAGTAAAACTATACCTGAACGAATCAAATGACAAATGACTTTACTATACTATACTTAATATATGCTCCTATTGACTATTTATGAAAAATAAGATCAAACATTTTATAATTAATTAAAACAAAATTATTAAATATTTTAAATAGTTGCTATATATATTTATTTAATTTTATATTTTTATAAATCAATTCTCTAGAGGAATTTGAAGAAAGCTCATATTCCTTTTCGAAACCAAAAAAATTTATTTATAGGTGGGGTGAGAGAGAATATTATATGTGGAATATTCTTTTTTTCCTTTATATATATGATTTAATTTGATATTAATTAATTGATTTATTGCATTAAAGGATTTAGTAATTATTTAATGATACCAAAATAAATAAATAAAATATGAAAATTTAATCATTATTAAAAATAAAAAAGCACATTATTTAAAAAATAAAATATTAAATAAGAAAATTAATTAAAAGTAAAATAATGTAAAATATATATAATATAATATAAATAAAATTAATTATATATATTATTCTTTTAAATATTCATAAATTTGTAATAAATTTATTAATTTTATTTTTTTATTTAATTTTATTAATTTCAAATTATATAAACAACTAAAGTGAACAAATTTTATAATTCATATATCATAATCGAATAATTAAGATATAAGCAAATAAATAAAAATTAATATACTAACTTTAAAAATTTTAAAAATATTTATAAACTCAATTTTAAAGTTATTTGATATGAAATAATGATTTAATTTAAAGAACTCAAGTTTTTCTCTACATGAATTAGTTTTTCAACCTCTTATTCTCTAAAGGTAAATCGATTCAAGAGTACTTGAATCGTCGATCCTCTTTCATTTGAAGAATACTTGGATTTTCACTTGAAGAATACTTGGATCAATACTTTAGAGGTAGATTTCAAAGAATACTTGAATCGATTATTAAAAGGTAATATTTGAATCGTTTTTTTTCCTCTTGAAGAATCGATTTACAACTTGTAAATCGATTCAAGAATCCTCTTACTCTTGAAAAATCAATTTTTAAGATGCAAACCTATTCAAGAATACTTGATTCTTTAAGATGCAAATCTATTCAAATCGATTCAAGAATCCTCTTACTCTTGAAAAATTGATTTTAAGATGCAAATCTATTCGAGAATACTTGATTCTTTAATATGCAAATCTATTCAAATCGATTCAAGAATCCTCTTACTCTTGAAAAATCGATTTTTAAGATGCAAATTTATTCAAGAATACTTGATTCTTTAAGATGCAAATCTATTCAAGAATACTTGATTCTCTTCCTCTTGAAGAATGAGATGCAAATCTATTCAAGAATACTTGATTCTCTTCCTCTTGAAGAATGATTCTTAAGAGGTAAATCCTTGATTCGCTATATTGAAATAAATTTTTATACTTTCATAATTCAATTATCTAGAGGAACCTGAAGAAAGCTCTTATTCCTCTTGAAGAATCGAATTTGAGTATTTTGAATGAATAACCAAAAAGTCTTATTTATAGTTGGGACGAGAGAGAATATTATATGGAATATTCTTTTTTCCCTTTATATATATGATTTAATTTGATATTAATTAATTTATTTATTGCATTAAAAAATTTAGTAATTAATTAATGATATCAAATAAATAAATAAAATATTGAAATCATTATTAAAAATAAGAAACTCATTATTTAAAAAAAATATTAAATAAGGAAGTCAATTAAAAGTAAATAATGAAAATATTAAAAAAAATATTAAAAAATAAAAAAATTGAGAAAATTACACGTCATATTGGAGCGCTCTGAAGAATGACACGTCAGTAAGAAAAGTTTCTGGTGCTGTTATATGTAGTTAGGCGATGCTGGAGGATCCGGCTGATTCTGGAGATCCCGGCTCATTGTGGAGGACGTTCAGGCTTCCGCCTCTGCTCTGCACAGCTGCTTTTAGCAGGTGACCAGGTTTCTTCCTTTTTATCTCTCATCTTCTTACACCATTTTAAAGGGGGAAGGGAGGGGAGGGGAGGGAGTTTTTCATTATTCAAACTGCTTAAGAATATCTAACAAAAATTGTCTAAATTTAATTTAGGTAAGAAATTGAGATTCTATTAATTTATCATCCATTTTTTTTGTTTTACGTTTCATGTTTTAACCAAAGTAGCAAAAAAAAAATTCCATAATTAATACAGTGTAGGATTCATAAACGAGTATCCTATAATAACACTCTCACCCCTACTTCTTATGTGCTTCCGACTTCTTATGTGCTGCTTTCTAATTTACAAATGAATGCCTACTATAAATGGATAGTGGGTAGATGAAGTTCTAGCGGCTTAATTAATCTCTAGAATTGTGTGAATTGTATCTATAATGTTTTAGAATATTTAATCTCCAACTACTATAACATTCCTACCACATATTTAATCTCTAGAATTGTGTGAATTGTGTGTATAATGTTTTAGAATATTTAATCTCCAATTGCTAGAACATCCTACGATTCCTTCTTTATTATGCTTTCTAGAGTTTTGAGTAAATTATCCACAATTGCTAGGATAATTCTAGAGCCTTCCAGAATCAGTTTTGATCTATGACATACATGTCCCAGAATTTGCTGTGGATGGCCTTTTTCCAGTGAAATCAGATGTGTATAGCTTTGAAGTTCTCGTACTTGAGATCGTGAGTGGTAACAGAAACAGAGGATTTAATCATCGCCTCAACCTTGTTGGACATGTAAGAATCAAATCATGTGCAAACTTAGTCTACATTTGATACTAAACAAATCCTCAGAAGAAGAGTAAACATAACAGGTGTGGATGCTAGTCTCAGCAACACAGGCTATGTATCAGATATATTGCGAACAATGTCTTTTATGTGTTCAAGATCACCCTGAAGATCGGCCAACCATGTCTTCAGTGGCATTGATACTGAGCAATTGCTTGAAGCCAAACAACCTGGTTTTTTCACAGTAAGAGATGTAATAAAATCTCAACTCCAGCAAGCTCGAAATATACAATTAGCATAACTTTGCCAGAGGCTCGATAAATAAAAACTACACTCCGCATAGTTTTTTTTTCCTTTTTTCGATATTAACAAAGTTGTTCTCAAGTCAATTTTGTCTCTACATGTCTGATGCATTAACATTCTGGGATACTGTATGTACTGTTTGATTCTCAAAATGCTACTGTATACAATCATAGTATCTAAGTCGTTAGGTCATTTGAGATAGTATAATCTAGAGGTCCTGCTCTTGATTATTGATCTTAATAACATTTTGGGTTGATTGAATGTACTGTTATTCTAAAGACTCGAATTCATGATCATGTTGGGGTCAAAATACAAGAGGGGAGCAAATCCTTAAACTAGATTTTTATTTACTTGTTAGCAAATTTGATGAGAATGGTGAAACGTCAGCAAATTTGACTTGGCACCACTTTTCATCTCTCGACATGACATGGAGTAATGACCACGCTCCAAGTCAAGAAACAATATAGTGGAGATTACACATAGTCAATCAACACAGATACTTCCTTCTGGTATTGATTGCACTTCTAGTGTGAGACCAGAAATCATGAATACCAAATACAGTCTTTATTTCTAATCATTACCTCCTTGTTGCACACTCACGAACACAACACACACATTGAATTATTCTCAGATTCTTAGAGAATACGGTGCTCCTGCTACCTCGGTTAATTTCACCTTGTGGACACTTCGAATTGGGTTTTTGCAGTCCTCAGAACTCCAAGAACCGATACGTGGGCATTTGGTACAGGAAGATATCACCAAGGACCGTCGTATGGGTTGTCAACAGAGAATCCACTGACAGGGGAACCAGGTGTGTTGATAGTCGAACAGGCGGAATGGTCTGCAGTTTAGTCTGGAGTTTTGATGGAGGTACACTGCAATTCCCCATTCTATGTATTTATTTATTAAATTAAATTGGATTAATTTCGGTGATGATCTTTATACTGTAGTTGCAATAACCAATTGGTAAAAATGAACAAGAGTCAGAATAATTAATGGGAGTGGATGATATTTATGTAGTGGAACTGAAAGCTCAGCAAATTAAGTACTCACAAGCTATCCATGATCATGACATGTATTATAGGAAACAATTTTAAGTGGAAAATCATTACAAAACGATACCACTTGTGGAAAATTTAGTGAGGGGTCATCTTCACATACATCGACTATATTATAAGGATTAGATAAAATTCCACAGCTCAACTCGATTAAAGGACCAGAAGAAACAAAACTTTCTTTCTTCTTTTAGCATATTCTTTCTTAATTCTTGCGATCACTCCTTAAACCAGAAATCATGAATACGGGCTGCATTAAATATTATCTCCCTTTATTTCTTATCATTCTCTTCTTGTTGACCACTCAACAACAATCTTACCCTACAGACACAATAAATAGTAGTCAGATATTCAGAGATGACAGTGCTGCTGCTGCTACTACGTTGGCTTCACCAGGTGGACATTTTGAGTTGGGTTTTTTCAGTCCGGAAAACTCCAAGAACAGATACGTGGGCATATGGTACAAGAGAGTATCTCCGAGGACTGTCGTGTGGGTTGGCAACAGAGATAATCCACTCACAGCGGAACCTGCTGGCGCCTTGAGAGTTATACAGCCAGGAATTCTAGCTCTTCAGAATGGAACTGGTGGTACTGTTTGGTCTACTAATACATCAAGAGCTGTGCAAACTCCAGTTGCAAAGTTGCTGGACTCAAGGAATCTGGTAGTGAAAGATGCCAATGATGATGACCCGGACAATTTCCTGTGGCAGAGTTTTGACTTTCCAACTGACACTACTTTACCAGGGATGAAACTCGGTGCCAACTTCCAGACTGGAAGAGAAGTGTACATCACATCACCAAAGAACAGAGATGATCCAGCATCAGGAGATTATACGTATCACTGTGATCCTACTGGATATCCACAAGTTGTCATTAAAAAGGGTGGAATTGTGCAGTTTAGCACAGGGCCCTGGAATGGTGTGAGCTTTAGTGGGGTCACTAACTTGCGGAAGAATCCCATTTATACATTTGGAGTGGTCATAAACAAGAATGAGGTGTACTATCACTATGACCTCCTCAACGATTCGGTGTACACGAGGTATACACTAAGTGATGCAGGTGTTGGGCAGAGGTGGATTTGGGGGTATCCAGCACAAAGTTGGACCCTTTATCTTACAGTACCAACAGATGGCTGTAATGTTTATAATCAGTGTGGTCAACAAGGTCAATGTTACATTGAGAATACTCAATATTGTGGATGCTTAAAAAAATTCAAGCCAACAGACCCTCAAGCTTGGAATAGTGGAGATTGGTCTAAAGGGTGCATTAGAAGCACCCCCTTGAATTGTGAAAAGGGAGATGGATTCTTGAGGTACTCTGGCATCAAATTGCCAAATACTCGGAATTCCTGGCACAACACGACTATGACTCTAGAAGAATGCAAGGTCAAATGCTCTAAAAATTGCTCCTGTACAGCCTATGCAAGCCTGGATATAAGCAGCGGCGAAAACGGATGTCTACTTTGGTTGATGAGCTTGTTGACATTAGACAGATGGCTCCAGGACAAGATATCTACATTAGGATGGCTTCTTCTGAGTTAGGTAAGAATGCTTCAGGAAAAAAAGAATTGATATCATTTTTGTATTTGTGACAAAATTCATGAATGAGTGAGGGTTTATCTATTACACATCTACTTAAATAAAGTGGACTAATGTTTCTTTTAATAATAATTCTACAGAATCAGAAGGAAAGAAACGCAGAATACTTATAGCACTATTATCTCTGCTCTCCGGAATACTGCTTCTAAGCCTGATCATATGGTTGTATTCACAGAAAAGAAAGAAGTTTAATCTTCAGCTGCAAGACACAGGTAAGAGAGACGAGTTATTTCTTATTGTGAAGCTAGATTTTATGGTACTGTGGATATATTATGGAAAATTTTATCATCTATTTATTTTATCCCATATGATTTGCACTCGTGTAGCTGACGTGCTGAGACTCAACTATGTTGATCATCATCCTGGTGTAAGTCGAGAAGAGGATCTCGAGCTACCACAGTTTTCTTTATCCACAATAAATAAAGCAACAGACAATTTTTCCATCAGAAATAAGCTAGGGGAGGGTGGATTTGGATCTGTTTACAAGGTAAACCATTATGAAGAATATATATTTCTAGTGTTTAAATGATGTAATTGAGAGTTGGATAATCGTTATGAATAATTGTTGAATAAGTTATCACTACAAAAAAATTATTTTTTACCAATGGAATATTCCGTTGGTAAAAGCCTTAATTTCATTGTTAAATTGGCTTACCAACGGATTAGCAATGGTAAAGTGATGGTTGATAAATTTTTAGCAACGAAAAATCAATTCCGTTGGTAACCGTTGTTAATAATTCTATTGGTAATTTATATAATGATTCCAACGGATTGAATTCCGTCTCTAAAATAGAGAATAAATCCGTTGACATTCCGTTGTTAAAACAAAAATGTCATTTTTGTTGCTAATCCATTGGTAATTACCAACGGATTGAATTCCGTTGGTAAATTCGGTTGCTAAAAAATATTTTTTTTTTGTAGTGTATGGAGCTAAAAGTAAACATCCAAAGTTGATTAAATCAATGAGGTTAAATATGATTGCATATCATATCAAATTAAGTGCAATTGCACCTGTGATATTATTGTGTTTTGATACCAGGGGGTGCTAGAATCAGGACAGGAGATCGCAGTCAAACGTCTATCAAGAACATCCCTTCAAGGAGTAGATGAGTTCAAAACTGAAGTAATCTGCATTGCAAAACTTCAGAAACGAAATCTAGTGAAGCTTCTAGGTTGGTGCATTGAAAGAGATGAAATGATTCTGATTTATGAATATATGACCAACAAAAGTTTGGACATAATACTGTTTGGTAAGGATTCCTTCATTCAGTGATCCTTCTCAATCAATAAAGATTTACTAGAATAAGTAGTATATACACATTTCCATAACCAAATTAACAAAATGGTGAATAGTTAGTGAACATGTATTTTGGAATATTGTCTATATTAGAACTTTGATCATCAATTTTATGAATTATGAATCTCTGCGTCCTCCCTGTGGAATATCCTACAAGAAAATTGTCACTAGACTGGCCAACACGGCTCAACATTATCAATGGTATAGCTCGTGGTCTTATGTATCTTCATCAAGATTCCCGCCTCCGGGTTATCCACAGAGACCTTAAAGCCAGCAACATATTACTGGATTCTGATATGAATGCAAAGATATCAGACTTCGGTCTTGCTAGAACTTTCAGAGGGAATGAGACTGGAGCCAACACAAGCCGAGTTGTAGGAACATAGTATGTATAATTCTTGATCACTTCAATAACTCCAAACACTCCCTTTTCTTGTAATTTAATATAATGGCCAACATTTCATGCAGTGGCTACATAGCCCCAGAATATGCTGTAGATGGCCTTTTTTCAGTGAAATCAGATGTGTATAGCTTTGGAGTCCTCATTCTTGAGATCGTGAGTGGTCGTAGAAACAGAGGATTTACCCACAGAGATCATCGCCTGAACCTTCTCGGACATGCAAGTATCATGTCATGTACTAAATCTACTCTTTATTCCACACTAAACAAATCCTCAGAAAATGAGTGTATATAACAGGTGTGGATGCTTTACAAAGAAGAGCGGTCAGTAGAAGCGGTTGATTCTAGTCTATGTATCAGAAATATTGCGATCAATCCACATTGGACTTTTATGTGTTCAAGATCACCAAGAAGATCGGCCAACCATGTCTTCAGTGGTAATGATGCTGAGCAATGATGGAGCCCTGTCAGAAGCCAAACAACCTGGATTTTTCACGGCAAGAGATGTAATAAAATGCTCAACTCCAGCAAACTCGAGCTCAGCAAGTTCCAATTATACAATGAGCATAACTTTGCCAGAGGGTCCATAAAGAAAACCTACATTCCGTATAGTTTATTTCCCTTTTTTCAGTATTAACCAAGTTAATTCTCATAATGATAGCAGCTGCACTGTGCACAATATTAGCACATCATACTCGCATTTCTTGTATACATTCTCTTATCAAAATACAGAGCAAGTAAAAGCACAAACAATTCTATTTCTATGTTATTTACACTCACTCACTCAGAATACTGATTCTTCCAAATTCATCATCTTCGTTCTGTGATTCCCAGCTGCTGTTTTTCTTTTTCACCAAACCCAAATCAGTCCTGATTCAGAGGCTCCCTCTCCACGTCTCTTGCCGTCATATTTGGCCATGATTTTTCTCTCCCCCCACCCATTCATTTTCTACCCAACTTCTGTTCTTGGGGAAATCACCCTCTCGCTCATGATACGGAGGTGATTGTTAAATTTGTATGCGAGGCCATTAAATTAGGGCTTTTTATTGGGGATTTATTTCCCCAATTGAATTCCTTCGTTATGCAGTTCATTGAGTTCAACAACGTTTTAATACCCAAAGTTTCAAATATTCAAATATAGTCCATTTCTCGAGAGAAAATTAAATTGAGCCCCGTAACTTTGGGCAAATTCAGTTACAGGCCTATTATTTTTAGTTTTGGTTCTTTAGAAAATTTTTTTTACACAATTTATAAAACATGCTCTAACTTAGGACTTTGTAAATCTTGTAAGTTTTAAATTTATTTGTAAAATGATCAATATTGAAAAAGTGAAAAAATTATAAAATTAAAATTAACATAAAGGATATAAATTGAAAAAATAAAAAAGATTAGAAACTAAAATTGAATTTTATCAAAATTATTTAACTAAAATGATAATATCTTCCCCAATCTCTTAACTCCTTACTTTTTAATTTATTTTTTTTGAAATTTTCGTATTTAGATCGTTGACTAATTTGAGACCCAATATCTCAAAATAGGATAGATGCAAAGAATGGGTTCAAACACCGTGCAACTATCAACTCAGACTACCCTCATTTACAACCCAAAACAACTCAATCCAACAATATAATATTTATTTCTCTCTCATCCACGTATACAACCTACAACCCAACTCAACCTCAACTTTTTTATACTCCATCAACAACCCAACTCAACCTAACTTTTTAATAAAATATCCATTTATCTCCCATATATATATATATATATATATATATAATTATAATTAAATTATTTATTATCATTTTGATATTTTTAATAATTATATTAAAAATTAAAATAATTTTTTAATAATTATCATGTGGCACATGTCACTCCAAGATTACTTTGTGGTTGGGTTGTAGATAAAGTTGGAGGGTTGTGTCAGGAAGAGATTCCCCAACCGGTTGGCATGTTAATTTCAATTTTCAAATTTTTTTTTTTGTTTTTTGTCTCTTGTGTGCGACCCATGGCATACATGGTTGCCGATGAGAGTGGTCTCAGTTGGAAAGTTTTTTGAGCTATACCCTGTGAGCGTGAGTTATAATTATTGATCGGCTGAGATGAAGTTTCAGGTCAATTTTCTATCCTAAGATGCATAAAATGTTTATTAAATAGGAGTTCAATAGTTCAGATTCGAAAACCATTTGAGAACGATATATTTGTGGGTATATTGGTGAGTGGTTATCTTCATATGACGACTGAATTGTTTTAGGTGACTATAAATAATAAATATAGGAACCTGCATTCCGCATGCAAGTCAATGTGAGTTGAATAGACAGACGACATGGGATTTTTTTTTGTGTCATTTGGTGTATCATTTCATGTGTCATTAGTTATATGAGTGACATATAGGTGAGAAAAGAAAATCCAGCCATAGCCATAAGGGTTATTTTAAGTGGAAAAATCTTTACAAAACGATACAACTTGTGGAAAGTTTAGTGAGGGGCCATCTTCATATCACGACTATATTGCTTGTGTGGACTCCCAAAAATTTTAAGGAATATTAGATAAAATTCCACAACAGCGCAACTTGATCAAAGGACTAGAAGAAACAAAACCTTCCTTCTTGTTTTAGCATTATTCTTTCTTGCGATTATTCGTTAAACTAGAAATCATGAATACAGGTTGCATTCTTTATTATCTCCCTTTATTTCTTATCTTGTTGAGCACTCACCAACTATCTTATTCCTACCCAACAGACACAATAAATAATTCTCAGATATTCAGAGATGAAAGTGCTGCTGCTACGTTGGCTTCACCGGGTGGACTTTTTGAGTTGGGTTTTTTCAGCCCCGGAAACTCCAAGAACCGATACGTGGGCATATGGTACAAGAGAGTATCTCCAAGGACTGTGGTGTGGGTTGCCAACAGAGATAATCCACTCACAGGGGAACCTGCAGGTGCCCTGACAGTCGTACAGCCAGGAATTCTTGCTCTTCAAAATGGCTCTGGTAGCATTGTTTGGTCTACTAATACATCAAGAGCTGTGCAAACTCCAGTTGCAAAATTGCTGAACTCGGGGAATCTGGTTGCGAAAGATGCAAATGATGATGACCTGGACAACTTCCTGTGGCAGAGTTTTGACAATCCAACCGACACTAATTTACCTGGGATGAAGCTGGGTGTGAACTTCCAGACCGGAAGAGAAGTCTTTCTCACGTCACCAAAGAGCAGTGAGGATCCAGCAACAGGAGATCTTACACTTCATTGTGATCCTACTGGTTATCCACAGTATGTCGTTAAAAAGGGTGAAGTCTTGCAGTTTAGCTCAGGGCCCTGGAATGGTCTGACCTTTAGTGGGACGAATAGCTTGAGGAAGAATCCTTATTATACATTCGAAATGGTTATAAACAAGAATGAGGTGTACTTTCACTATGAGCTCCTCAACGACTCAGTATACTCGCGGTTTGTACTAAGTGACAATGATGCTAGACAAAGGTGGATTTGGGAGTATCAGAAACAAAGTTGGACACTACTTTATGCATCACCATCAGATAGCTGTGATATTTATAATCGTTGCGGTCAACATGGTAATTGTTATGTAGATAGTATTCAAAAGGTTTGTGGATGCTTAAGAAAATTCAAGCCAACAGACCCTCAAGCTTGGAATAGTGGAGTTTGGTCTAAAGGGTGCATTAGAAACACACCCTTGAATTGTGAAAATGGAGATGGATTTTTGAAGTATTCTGGTGTTAAATTGCCAAATACTCAGCATTCCTGGTACAACACGACTATGACTCTTGCAGAATGCAAGACACTATGCTCTAAAAATTGCTCCTGTACAGCCTATGCAAGTCAAGATATAAGCAGAGGCGAAAACGGATGTCTACTTTGGTTTCGTGAGCTTGTTGACATTAGACAGATGACTCCTGGACAAGATATCTACATTAGGATGGCTTCTTCTGAGTTAGGTAAGAATGCTTTAGAAAAATTTGTTGTGTATTTGTTACAAAATTTATGGAGACTGAATGAGAGTGTATCTATTTAGTATTTATGCATCAACTTAAATCATGCGGACTAATGTTTCTTTTAATAATAATTCTGCAGACTCAGAAGGAAAGAAACGCAGAATACTTTTAGCATTATTAACTGTGCTATCTGGAACACTGCTTCTAAGCCTGATATTGTTGCATTCACAGAAAAAAAAGAAGATGAATCTTCAGCTGCCACACACAGGTAAGGGAGATGAGTTATTTCTTTCTGTGAAGCTTAAGGATTTTATAGTACTTTGGATTCTATTATGGGAATTGTAGTCATCTTATTTATTTTATTTCATATGATTTACACTCATGTAGCTGACGGGCTAAGACTCAACAATTATGCTGATTATCATCAAGGCGTAAGTCGTGACGAGGATCTCGAGCTACCACAGTTTTCTTTATCCACAATAAATAAAGCTACAGACAATTTTTCTACCAGATATAAGCTTGGAGAGGGTGGATTTGGATCTGTTTACAAGGTATATCTTTATCAAGAATATAATTTTCTAATGATCAAATGATGTAAATGAAAGTTGAACTAACTTTATAAATTTGTTGAATATACAAGGAGCTAAAAGAGAGCCTACAAAGTTAATTAAATAAATGAGGTTAAATATGATTTCATATAATATCAATTTTTCAGTACAATTGTACCTGTGATATCTTTATGTTTTGATATTAGGGAGTGCTAGAATACGGGCAGGAAATCGCTGTCAAACGTCTATCAAGAACATCCCTTCAAGGAGTAGATGAGTTCCAAACTGAAGTAATCTGCATTGCAAAGCTTCAGCACCGAAATCTAGTGAAGCTTCTTGGATGGTGCATTGAAGCAGATGAAATGATTCTGATTTATGAATATATGACCAACAAAAGTTTGGACAAAAAACTATTTGGTAAGGGTCCCTTACTCAATGATCCTTCTCAATCATTAATGTTTTACTAGAATAAGTAGTATAAACAAACTAACAGGACAGTGAACAGTTAATGAACATGTATTTTGGCATATTGACAATATTAGAACTTTGGTACTCAATTTTGTGAAACAAAGTTTGAACCTATATGTCCTCCCTCTGGAAGATCCTACAAGAAGATTGTCACTAGATTGGCCAATGCGTCTCAACATTATCAATGGTATAGCTCGTGGTCTTTTGTATCTTCATCAAGATTCCCGCCTCCGGATTATCCACAGAGACCTCAAAGCCAGCAATATATTACTGGATTCCAATATGAACGCAAAAATATCAGACTTTGGTCTTGCTAGAATTTTCAGAGGGAATGAGACTGGAGCCAACACAAGCCGAGTTGTAGGAACCTAGTATGTATAATTCTTGATCATCTCAATAAATTTCATCCACTGTATTTTCCTTCAATTTAATGTGGTAGCCAAAACTTTCATGCAGTGGCTACATGTCCCCAGAATATGCTGTAGATGGCCTTTTTTCAGTGAAATCAGATGTGTATAGCTTTGGAGTCCTCGTTCTTGAGATCGTGAGTGGTAACAGAAACAGAGGATTTTCTCACAGAGATCATCGCCTCAACCTTCTTGGACATGTAAGTATTACATCATGTACAAAATTTACTCTTTATTAGACACTAAACAAATCCTTAGAAGTGAACAAATATAACAGGCATGGATGCTGTACAAAGAAGACCGATCAGTAGAAGCGGTTGATTCTAGTCTGAGAAACACAGGCTATGTATCAGAAATATTGCGATCAATCCAAATTGGTCTTTTATGTGTTCAAGATCACCCAGAAGATCGACCAACCATGTCTTCAGTGGTATTGATGCTGAGCAATGATGGTGCCCTGCCTGAAGCCAAACAACCTGGTTTTTTCACGGGAAGAGATGTAATAAAATTCTCAACTCCAGCAAGCTCAAGCTCAAGCTCAGCAAGTTCGAAATATACAATGAGCATAACCTTGCCAGAGGCTCGATAAATAAAACACACTCTGTATAGTTTTTGTCCCTTTTTTCAGTTAATTCTCAAAATAATAGCAGCTGCACTGTGCACAATATTAGCACATCATACTCACCTTTCTTGTATACAGTCTCTATCAAAATCCAGAGTAAGTAAAAGAACAATTCTATTTCTATGTTATTTATACTCGCTCACTCAGAATTCTGCTTCTTCCATATTCATCATCTTCTTTATGTGACTCCCAGCTGCTGTTTTTCTTTTTCACCAAACCCAAATCAGTCCCGATTCAATGGCTCCCTCTCCACGTCTGTTGCCGTCATATTTGGCCATGATTTTTCTCTCCCCAGCCCATTCATTTTAATTAGGGCTTTTAATTGGGGGTTATTTCCCCAATTGAATTTCTTTGTTATGCAGTTCAACAACATTTTAATACCCAAAGTTTCAAATATTCGAATAAAGTCCATGTTCTCGAGAAAATATCAAATTTAGCCTTATAACTTTAGGAAAATTCAATTACTGGCATATTTTTTTATTTTTATATTTTATTTTTGGTTCTTTAGCAAAAAATTTTACACAATTTATAAGACTTGCACTAACTTATAGGACTTTATAAATCTTTTAAAGTCTTAAGTTTATTTGTAAAATGGTCAAAACTGAAAAAGTGAAAAAATTATAAAACTAAAATTAATATAAAGGATAAAAATTGAAAAAATAAAAAAGATCAGGGACAAAATTATAAAATTAAAAATGATAATATCTCCCCATTTTCTTAACTCCTCTTTATTTTTTAATTTATTTCAAATTAACCCATCGTCTTTTAACATATTACACACTAATATCTTACCTTATCCAGTATATATAATATTATAGCCCTAAACCTTCAATTATGAGTTGTGACTCAAATTTCCCAACATTATCATAATTCCAAAATAGCTCACAAGTTCTCCAAAATACTAATTTTATCAAAAACTTTTCCAGATTGCTCCATGAACGGAGAAGATCTAGCCACTGGACGTGACATCACTTACACATGAGTTTCTTAATTAATTGGGTTTTGTTGCAATTTGCTTTTCCTGAAACTGAATTCATGTGAGATCGTTAATCTTGTCTTGTAGAAATAACACTAGGATGCTAAAAACCTATGGTTAAGAATGAATCATAATTTCATCATCAAATTATTAAGGTTAATTGAAAAAGAAAATAACAAATTTTTGCTCTTATTCCAAATTAATCTCAACTTTTGAAAATTACATATAATAATTTTATCTTTAAATATTGTTGCGGTGTGATATTTTTATCAAAGGTAGGAATTAAAGGTGAAATTTCTTTTTAAAAATTGAATGCATGCATCAATGCTTAAAAGTGTGATTCTTTTACAATATCTCAAAAGTAATATTCCCCCATCCGCTTTTAAGGTGTTCGTTTATTTTTTACACGTGAATTAAGGAGTATTATTATTATATGTAAAGTGAGTAGTTGTATTAGAGGGAAGTGGTGAGTCATATTGTGTACTTTCTTACTAAATAAAGTAAATGAATACCTTTGAATTATATGCTAAAAATAGTAAAATGCACACCTAAGAAACGGATAGAGGAGTAATTAATTAACCATAAGAATAAGGGTTTGGTTTTTCTTGTAATTAATCCAATTATTAATGATCAAATCGGTGAGAATGATACATATCGGATTGATTGACAAAAATTTTCTTCTTGATGACTTGGATTTGTTTGTTGTTCAAAGTCACCTTTCTATCATGATTATGACAAGATATGACTGCATAGAAAGCGAAAAGAGTGCAAGAATTTTTTTTTGAAAGAAAAAAAAATTCTTTCAAGTGCAAGAATTTCAATAATAGAGTTTTTTTTTTAAGAATCTTTCAAGCTAATTTCGGTATATCTGAATTTTGAAAAATAAATAGTAGCTCTTTCCATCTCATAATAATTAGTTATATACTCCCTCCCTCCCCTTAATATGTATCCATTTTTCTATTTTGTTCCGTCCCATTACAAAGTATTAATTTCCCTTTTTGGATTGATGTGACATACAACATTACACATGACCCCACACTCAACACTAATACAACTACCCATTACACATTAAAATATTATTTCTCTCACCTTACTATATATTAAATTATTATACTCCTTAATACACGTGCAAAAAGTCAACGGATACCTTTCAAGGGGACGGAGGGAGTATGTTTTTGTGCGTGTGTAAAAGAATATACTCCCTCAGTCCTACAAATGTTTGCACCTTTCTCCGGTACAAAGATTAAAAAAAGTGACAACTTTTAGGGGGTATTATGGTATTTTTTTTGTAATAAATACTCTCTTCGTCCGCTTCTAAGGTATCCATTTTATTATTTTTGGCGTCCGCTTCAAATGTATCAATTTCCCATATTTAGTAAAAAAAGTACACAATATGGCCCACCACTTCCCTCTAATATAACTACTCACTTTACATATAATAATAATATTCCTTAATCCACGTACAAAAAGTAAATTGATACCTTAGAACCAGACGGATGGAGTAAATAATAAAGTATATTAAGTGTGTTAGGTAAGAATAGTTTTTTCTTGTAAATAAAGTGTATAAGGAAGAATGATTGTGTTTGATGCAAACTTTTGTGGGACAACCCGAAATGAAAAGTCTGTCATCTAAAATGGGACGGAGGGAGTAGTATTTTAATTTACGGTACTATGCATTTGGATGCACCGTGCAACAATTTTCAAAAATTTATGTATTTATTAATAAAAATATATTCCCTTGTCCCGTCCATATTACACCGTTTACTGTAACTTTTGTGAGAGATTTATACAGTCAAACGGTGTAGTTTGACCGGGACTGAGGGAGTATACATTTTATTAGCAAATTTTCTGTAAGATTTTTTAATTTAAAACTGAATGTAAAAAAAACAAAAAAAAAATTATACTCCCACCGTCCCGGGTATTTTTACCCGTTTGTACGGGCACGGAGATTAAAACGTTTTATTTTTTTAATATATAATGTAAGAGAAAGTATGGATAAATTAGTAATTTAAAAAGAAAAGGTGAATAAAGTTATTGAGAATGATGAATAAAGTGTAAAAAAAGTAATTAAAGTTGTTGAGATTGTAAAAAGTATGTAATAAAACATTATGTATTTTTGCCAAAAATAGAATGGGTAAAAATACGTGGAACACTCCAAAATGGAAAGTGGGTAAAAATACGTGGGACGGAGAGAGTATAATTATTAAAATACATATACTACCGTATTGAATAAAAAGTTATACAAGCATGTACCCGAATCCACATGTAACTCTTTAATTTATGATGGATTAAGAAAATATAATATTCTAATGTATAAAAATGAATAATTGTATCGACTAAAGAGAGAAAACAAACATAGCGAACACATGAGCAGTTATCCTCATATCATGGGCGGGCATGTTTGTTTGGGCAATTTTGTCCAATAGAATGGTTATGGAATCAAATACCTATCATAAATGGGATGGAATGACTTCTAAAAAAATTAGTAATCATCATTCTTCCAAAAAAGAAATGAATGAGAATCATTCAACTCTGCCAATACTGATTCCATATTCATATTCATTCCCCTTGAGATATTAAACACTCCCTAAAATTGTTTGGAGAACACTTGTGTTTGTGTAAGACTGCGGCACGCAGAAATAATTTTATGCTTTATAAAATTAGTATATTTTTTATTAAAAATGTTATTATCACTTCTTTTTTAAAATATTACTACTTATCACTTTTAATTTATTTTATAATTTGATTATTATGAAATACTCAGAGCATCTTCAATGATAAATGGAGATTGGGTACAAATCTGACTTGTTAAATATTTGTACCCAATTTCCAGGTACAACACCTGATGAGGTACAAATGTCAAATTGAACGGTACAAATATTTGTACCCAAAAAGAGATATGAAAAGTGGGCCCACATACATATTTTTAAAATTTTAAATCATTTTTATCTTATTTTTAATACAAAATAAAGACCATCCATCATTTTTTAAATTAATCCACTTAACTGTTGTGTATTTAGTCGTGAAGTTTTAATTAAATTAATATAAAAATATTTAATAATTATATTTAGATTTTAATTTAAATCAAAAATATTTAAATATGTTATCATTTCAGAATGAAAATACATTTATTATTATTTTTTAAAGTTTTAAATAAAATGATAAATGTGAAATAAATTCATTAATAATATTTTTTTATGAAATGAAAATTATATTTAAATTAATAATGTGTATAAACTATGTTTGATGGTGGGACCCTAAAATAATATTAATTGTACCTGAGATGATTGGGGAGGTATAGGTACAAAAATAGAGAATTTTTAACTTTTGATGTGACAGTGATGTGACAAAAATTTATACCTAGATTGAGGTATACGACTGGAGATGCCCTCATAACATTATTATTAATTTTCATCAATTGAATATAACTTTAATAAAAAATATTATTTTCACTTATTATTTAGGGCAATAGGCAAAAATACCCAAAATATCAAAGTCAAATATCAATACCAAATATTTTTAAGTTTCATATCTTTTCTACACATTAGGACAAAAAGGGACCACTATGCCCTTACATGAGATATTTGGCAGGACTTGTGTGGGTGACATACATGCTCACCCATATTGACACCCATACAGGCCTTTACAAAATATTTCAACATATTTTCACCCGATATAATCCACAAGAATTTTCAACATTGCCTCACGCATCAAAATGGTATCAGAGTCATAGGTTTATTTATTTCTGAATGGAAAATTTATTATAAATTTATATCACTTAACGAGAGGAGAGTTTCAAAGATATATGAATCCGAACGAAAGTTCGACATTCGAGAGTAACAAGACTATAAGCCCTGTTCAAAACTGGAGCAACAATGTCTTCTGACCCGTTGGTTATGATGAAACGAGCAGCTCCATACAGCAATACTATAATATTTTGTATAGACAACAAGCAGAAAAAAGGAGGAGGTTGCCGACCCTTTCTGGGATGGTCTCTATAAAAGATGGAAACTGGCAGAAGCCCATGCCAATTACACTGATGAAGAACATCTAGAGGAAAGCCGCCAGATGAAGATAAAAACTCCAAAGAAGTATCAAGAAACACAGTGGAACTCCAAAGTTTCACTGAGATCTATGGACGAGTCCCCAGACACGATCAATGGATGAGACGACCATATCAAGGTCCAAGAGAGATCTGCAAGCCCTATCACTTTACATGGCGGTCATAATGACAGAGTGGAAAGAGATCGAGAAAGATAACTCTAAGATGAAACAAGATCTTAGAGAATTACAGAAGACGGTGAAATTTTTTGGAGAATATTGCCAAAATATGTCCAAGACGATATTTGACTTAAGATGGATAAGGTGGAGGCGTTGCAGAACAAAAAACTTGACCTCATCAGGAAGTTGATAAAGCAAGTAGAATCATTGGAAACCAAGGTGACGGAGAAAAGACCAGAAGGAATGTTGCCAGCAACCTACAGAATAAAACCCCTTTTACACCAAAAGGGAAAGACGACGGACGTCACAAGGCCGAAGAAGGAGAGTGAGAAGATGATTGCTATCATTCGAGGAGAATCCTCATCCCTGGATAAAAAGAGCAATGTTTGCATATTTTTTTAATATACTCACAAGCAAAAATACTCGATCATTGTAGAAGTATATCCCAAGAATTAAAATTATCGAACCACAAAGGAGTTAGGTTTGGACTAGTAAAATACGTGAGCTCATGTTTATGTCACTTTTGTAAGAATGATCGGGATTTTGAGTATGATGTTATCAACCAAAGCAAGATAACAAGAGATCAAAACCAAAGCAAGATAACAAGAGATCAAAATAACAAAAAGAGAAATTGCAAATAAAGATAGCTAACAATAAACGAGAATAGGTGCTAAAGTTTAAGTAGTGAAAAACATGGGATTAGAAACATCCAAGCACACTCAATTCATATTATCATGCAAAAGGAATTCAACTCAATTGATGTAGATTAAGGTTGATCACGATTATATCCTAAGCTCCCTTTGGGGTTACAAAGGTTGTTGATCCACTAAAGACTCCCAAAAGCACTTAAGATCAAAGCTCAACATTAACCTCTTCCATCTAGGTACTAATTAACTCTCAATTCTCCCTTAGAATGTACTAATTAGAATTAACTCTCCCTTTTTGTGTACTAAAGCTAACGAATGGATTGGTTCCCCTCATCGAATTCAAATATCCTTTCGGTCAAACCCAAACTCGATGTCTATTCATGCCTTTCTAATACTTTAGAGGGTCGTTTCCGTCTCACTTCAAGCAATATACACATGAACATTATAATAGCACTTAATTATCATAAATCATCTATTGATCAACAATCCATTAAACCGATAATCATTCATGAATAACAAACCATGTCATCACAACATCAAATCAATTAAAACCCATGAATAGAAATCAACATCAATTAAGTCAAAAATTAGTTTAATCCACATGATAATATAACATAATGTGCTCTTCATGTTCCTAATCCCACTAGAGGGATTAGCCTAACATGATAATAGTAACAAAACACATAAATGATTCATTACACATACCCATAGTTTTAAATCCAAATAAAAAATAAAAGAGATGTAAATCTTCCCTAGCAATTCCTAATAGAGAATCTTCAACACACATTGATCTCCACCTCTAGCTCTTACCGGATGATTTCTGCACTTGCTCTGCTCTCAGCTCGACTCGAGTTGCAACTCGAGTTGGACCTTGCAACTCGAGTAAGCTCTCTGGATGATTTTTGACCCAACTCGGCTTGATCTCAACTCGTGTTGGCAACTCGAGTTGCACCTTGCAACTCGAGTTGGGTCCCGGCAGCCCCGTTTCTTGTTCTTTTCAGCTCCCGTTCCATTTTTATTCATTTTCACCTGTTTTAAATACGTTTAAACTCATTCACATATATTTCTATGAAAACACATAACACAATCAAAAAATACAAACTATAGATAAAATAATACAAAAAGACATACAAAAAGACATTAAAATTTAGGTGAAAATAGCGACAATCAAGCGAATCTTGAGGATCTACAAGATCTATATGAGTCCTTTCAAGGACTAACTATCGTAGATCTAAAAATGAATGTTGGAGAGACTTCGAACTCTCAACAACAATCTCAGGCTCCTCAGACCCGACAGGATTTGAGCTAAAATAAATGAACTTCTGGATCATATGGAGGCCATGAAGCAAGACAAGAAGAGACATCCCAAAACCAAGAAAATTTCAAGATGAAGGCATTGGGATTGCCAACAGGAGCAAGCTGAGTTCGAGGATCTAACATATACAATACCCTATATGGTCGGTCTAACCTTGAACCAATAAATCCATACGGATTGATCCTAAACCTCGACACTTTAGACTTCAAGAACAGAAAGACCTTGATCGACGAGTGGACAAATGTAATGAAGATTGCAGGAGGTGCATTAGAGCTGGATAAAGAAGGGTTCATAAGATTCCTAACTATGAGCCTAGAAGGATCAGTAAAATGCGCTTGGGAAGTACTCTCAGACGAAGTCAAGAAGGAGGCCATGGAAGATGAAGACCTAGGCGATATCGTTGATCTCATGGCCAAGATCTTCAAGATCCACTTCATCGGAGTAGGTTACTTCGAAGGAATGGAGGAAGAAAAGAAGAATAAGTATAGGAATGCCCTATACAGCCTATAACTTCTTGACATCTGTCACGTAGATGAGTAAATCAAACTCTTCACAGAGTATAGATGGAAGTCGAAGATCCAGGAGGAGGAAGTATTCCACATATTCTTTGCCAAGATTCTAAGTCCATGGAGAGAAATGCTGATCATAGAGTATGAACTGGATAATGTGAGCTGGATTCAATAGCAATGAGGATGTCTTTCCTCAAAGCCAAGATTGTTGAGTGGTGTCATCATGCATCACTACACAAGAACTATAAGAGATTAAGGGGAATCAACAAGACAGTACCCTTATATTTCGAAATTAACGATTTTCCAACTATCGTTGGAAGAAGTCCAAGAAAATAGAAAATGATGAAGAAAAATCATTCTTACACTCAAATGAGCGGAGGATGGAGGTCCAAAAAATCAGATCCTTTTGGTCCAAACAGAAGGCCCGAAGCTATAAATCAGGGTAAAGGACTGGACCAACAAGATGGAGTTCAAGAAGTTAATCCTCATCCTCAGAATCAAACCAGAGGAGTACAGGAAAAACTTCCACAAGTAAGACGTTCCGAAGAGCACTCACACGAGCCAATGAAAGATTCAAGGATTGTAACTGCTACACGTGTGGAGCCAGAGGCCATATCTTAACAGATTTCCCAGAAAACCAGAGGTGGGGAGTGCGACAGTTCGAAACCACTCCAGAAATGGAGGAAGTGGTTTACTTCCAAGATCTGGTGAAGGTATATCAGTTTGAAGATATACCCTCAGATGAAAGCATCTATGAGGAAGAATTCTTCAATCAAGACGAATCCTCTGAAGATGAGTCGGAGTGAAGAAGAAAACTTCAAACAGGAAATGCAAGAAGATATGTCTGGATTCTTTTCCCAGACATCCATTTCTCATAAGACTCTTTTGAGAATCATGAAGGAGGATCCAAGACTAAACCTATACGATGGATTCACCGTTGGACGATTAAAGCGATTCCTCAGCTTCAAACAGAGAAAGTACAACATCATATATAAGGTAACCGAAGGAGAAATTTCCATCCCTATGGAGCTTACGGAAAATATGATGGAAATGCAACTGGTTCCTTATGAGGAGATCAAGAGTGAACTCAGTAAACTCCTAAAAAAATGTATAAGACGATATCTTGGGTCCATATCGGAGCTATTTGGATCCTCATCAAAGCAACATTCAACGAAGGAATCGATACACCAATCAATATTGCTATCTTTGATAAGAGGATCAAGAATACGAGAGAAGCATGCCTAGGAGGACTCTGGGGAAACTTGTACGCAGAAAATGTGGCATTCTATATTTACCCAAGGATCGCCTACGATCTGGCAGATCGAGATTTCAATAGGGCACTCACTTTTCATCTAGATTTCAAAAACAAAGACTTGATGAGATAAGGGAATAGGCCTTACTCTATCACATATAGTATCTCGTATGCTCTGTCCAACACTCATCATTCAGATTTATTCCAAATGAAGGAGTATATTAAGATACCAGAAGTGTTCAAAAGGGTTGCATGCGCAACTAGACCAGAGATAATAGAGTTACCGCCAATTCACGACATGGATTTGCAGATCAAGGATAAGCCGATCTGGAGCAGACTAAATAGTCTCAGATTCGAGCAGGGAATGATTTCTTTCCAAGAAGATAGGATGATCAGTGAAAAATGGGGAAATAAACCAATCGTGGAAGTAATCCAAGAACCAGAGAAGTTCACAACCACAGGTGAACTAAAATGCCTAGAAGGATGGAGAGAAGTCGAAGTAATATTCGACATCACTAAAAAGAAAAACTCTATTCCTTGTGATGTCTTGTATTATCTCCAACAACCAACAACTGGGAGATATCGAGGACAGCTCAAACTCGGAGAACTTGAGCTGGTGATTGAAGGAGAAACAGAAAAGAAGGATAAATAAGCATGCAAATAAATGCAAATGCAAGAAATAAAAGGAGGATAATATGAATTGAGCTGGAGTTTAAGTGATCTCAAGTTTAAGTGATTGAGCTGGTGATTGAGCTGGAGTTTAAGTGATCTCAAGTTTATCGTGATTTTATAAGGACGATAGAAAATGAGGATAAATAAGCATGCAAATAAATGCAATGCAAGAAATAAAAGATAAAAGGAATGCAAAGATAAATAGTGGGTTCCAAATGATGTAAGGATGAGATTAGCAACAATCATGGCATAGATAACAAAGTAATTATGCAATTAATTCTAATTTCTCATGGACATGGCATATGAGCGATCATTAATCCCACTAAATTCTCTCTCGAGATGGATATGATGTAGGCCTTCAATAAGACTCCCAAAAGCACATAGAATCGTGACCAAAGTAAACACCTCCCACTAGGTACAAATTACTCTACGAGTTCCCTAATGAGGTACTAAATTATAGGCAATATTCCCTTTTAAGGTACTATGAATTCACTAATGGTTTTGGTCTCCTCACCTAATCAACCAATTTCTCGATTAAGCTAATCAAATGTTCCATCAAAGGGTTCTAAATCTAGAAGGATATCTTTATCTCATTCTAAATTAATGCACATGAAGTGTATGATGAAATGATTCAATGAACTATCCTAAACACATAATTGATTTCTCAATCTAATCACATGGCCATGACAATTAATCACACATATCATCATATAAATCAATCAATGAACAATCAATAATAGAAATAACACAAAGCCCATTCAAGATTAAAATTCAATTGCATAAAAATTAAATTATCAAACACCAATCATGGGGCTAATCTCACAAAGGAGATTAGCCTATCATAGTTTTAGAGAAAACAACAAAGATAATTGTATCTATAAATCACATGACAAATCTATAAAGAAGTTCACAAAAAATAGAATTAGATTCCCTCTTTGAAGGTCTTCAATGGAGATCTCCTTCTTCTTCTTATAATCTTCACTCTCCCTTGCTTCCTTGATCACTTGGATGGTGGATTTGATGGAGGGGATCAAGTGTAGATGGATGGATGAAGAATGGATGAAGATGATGGTGTGAAATGGAGGAAATGGTGTGTGATGTGTGTGTCCCAAGTGAAACCCTTGTGATCCTCCCTTCAAATGTTGAACTTGAGGGTATTTATACCCTCTCCAAGTTGGGCCACGAATTTAACATCAAATGGGCTTTTTACATACACTCACACATTGACAGGTGAAAATCTGGATTTTTGGCCCAAAAACATGCAACTTGAGTTGGCTTTATCCAACTCGAGTTGCAACACGAGTCGAGTTATGTTGTGTGTAACTCGAGTTAAAATAGCTCGACTCGTGTTGACTGCTCGTGTACCCTCCTATTCGGTCGTGTTGCGAGGCTCTAAAACTGAAAATCCTTCGGAAGATAGCTCGACTCGAGTTGCAGCTTGCAAGTCGAGTTAGCTTACTGTACAATTTTTGCACCTGTTCTGCTCCTAGCTCGACTCGAGTTGCAAGTCGAGTTGGACCTTGCAACTCGAGTAAGCTCTTGTTCTTAGTCGCATTTCTTGTAAAAATGTGTAAGAGTAAGAGACTCTATCGTCGAGTAAACGCGTGACCAAGTACAAAATTTATAGTAACATCATCTCAAGGGAAAGTAAACTAAGGTTTGTATCCGGATTTTTCATTGATTTATGCTTTGTAAGGATGATAGTTTGAAGGTTTTGTATATAAAACTATTACTTAATCCTCTACTTACTCAACTAGAATTTAAACTAACAAAGTAAATGATCAAAAAACAAGCAAATGATGAATGAAATGGATGTAGAATTCACTTGAGAAGAGAGCAAGGCTAATCATACTCATGGTTAAGACTTGAGCTAGATATGCAAAACTCTTGATGGTAATTTTCATTAACGTGTGGATTAAAAGCAATCACAATTTTACCCCTAATCCCTATGGCCAAGGTAATTAGGTTCTCGACCCTTTTACAAGTCTAAATCTCCTAAGATTGATCTTAATTTCAATTCCCTTAAGGTACTATGATCATAAGTTGATCATTTTCACTCAATTTCTTAAGTGTCCCTCTATGAATGTTCCAAGCCTAAGGAGTGTATGACTTACTTCCCCTTATACTAACATGCATGCACATTTCAATATATGATTCAATTAAATATCCACTCACAACATTGGAATGATCATCCTAATACTATGAATAGAGAATTTAATCACACAAACATTGAAATGAAACATGATTGATATATCATAAAAGAAAATTCACAAATCAATTCAAATTACTACTCAAGTTCTACATATCTAACTCTTCACCTCAACCATTCATATGATTAGCCCTACTATAGGACTAGCCACTAAACATGATGTTTAAATCAATACAAATCAAGTTTTACTCCATTTGAGCCAAATTGAGAAGAAAATCAATAAATGAAAAGTAGATTGGCTTCCCTTGCATGGAGAAACCTTCCTCCTCTTCAATTTATCAACTTCTCCACTCCTTGATGCTTCACTCTTCTCAAATGATGGATGGATGGAATAGATGATGGATTTATGGATTGAATGAGGAAATCAAATGGATTAGGATGGATCTAATGGATAGAGATGGATTATGGATCTAGTGTGTGAGGAAATGTGGTGTGAAATGTTTGTAACTGCTATAAATCTGATCTCTCCTTCAAAATTTCGCACAAATCATCCTTTTATATCATTAATGGACCTTCTAGAAGCTTTCGAAACTTTTCAATATTGCACAGGTTTTTGCACCTACACGGCCCGTGTAGCAGCACATGGCCCGTGTAGGGCACACCTACTTCGGCGTGTTGTGCATGCTTTCGGACACAGCTCGAGCTGCATTACACGGCCTTGGTAATGGCTGTGTAGCATTTTCTGATGTAATTACACGACTTCTTCTTTCAGGGCCGTGTTCCGCACACGGGGCATGCAGCAACGCACGGCCCGTGTACCAGCACACGGTCATCCTCCTGGGCGAGCAGCGAGTTTTGATGACAATACACGGCCACTTGTTACAGGACCGTGTTCCGCACACGGCCCGTGTACAAGCTGGCCCTTTTCTTCAGTCTCAATTTCACTCCCGACTCCGTTTTTATCCATTTCTTGACCTTTTTTATACATATTTAAGCTCATTTACACAATTCTATCAATTCATACCACATTTCTCAAAACAACAATAACACCACTAAAAATCACACAAATACGGATAAAAATATTCGAAAATCCACAAATAAAGACACTAAAATCTAGGTGAAAATGACTACGATCAACTCCCCAAACTTAAAATATTGTTCGTCCTCGAACAATGAAAAATGATAAACAAGAGGAGTACTTTTCACCTAGAAAAATACCTAACGAACATAAACCACAACACATCACAAGTAGTAAGGACTACAAAATCATATTAAGTATCCCTACATCATCAAACTTATAACATGAAAGATTAACAAGTACAATCTTAAGAATGACAAAAGAATAATCAAATCCCTTACAATCCAAGCCTATCATAGGATATCAAATTCACTCAACACTCTATAGAGTAGAGTTTTTAACATCACTCATCAACCAGTTAGAACCGACTCACCATAGGCTTGCTCATGGACTATGTTCACAAGCCACCCTAGTTTTAATAAGTGATCAAAAGGTCTTTATCTTAGGATGTAATGTTTAGGCTCTTTGGTAGGGTAGGAAACTTTGGATAATAGTAACTATTCAAGTGTAGATAATCGAAGAGATGATTCTTTTCTCCAACTTCTTCACTTTCTAACTTCCTCCCTTTGTCAACAATTCAAAAGCACTAAATATCAACATACATGGATTCCTTGAGCTTCTTTTGAATGGCATACTTCTTATCCTTGACTTTTGTATTCCTTGAGCATATTTTATGATTTTGCTCATTTTTCACTTTTGTTGAAGTTGCACTTGCTTTTATCTTGAGCTCTTTTATCATTTTTCTTGATTCACCATTTCTTCCATTTACTTGCATATTTTTCCACATCTTCCCTTGTGAATCATCATCATCCTCAATTACCCGAACATAGGTTATGTATATAAGGCTTAAGTAGGTTTTCAAGGTTTGTAATGTGCTTAAATCACAAAGAAAAAGGCTTATAAGCTCAAAGTGGTTCACTAGGGATAATGTTTTACTTAAGAAAATTTATGGTTATGACTTCATTCAACAAGGATGGCCTAAGATCATGTCACAAATTTCAACCTTTCGGGCTTCGTTCCTATAGTCCATGAGCAAGTTCTAGTTTATCTAAGTACAACCGGTCCTCTAATCAAGAATTAACCATAGATGCACGGTTGAGGCTTAACTCTCACAAGCTTTTGCTTGGACCAAAAATGAACCTATTTACCCTTCATACTTCTCAAAATTGAACAAATTATATAATTCATATCACAATTTCAACAAGTAGAAACCATTAATATGCTTGTCATCACTCATGACAAACAATGCATCAAGGCTCACATTCACAAACACTCAACTCTTTCCCAAAAACATACCACCAAACACTCCCTACAAAAATAAAGCAACATGACAAGCACCACACAATAATCAAAGAATCACCAAACAAAACAACAACATATAACATGCATGAACAAAATCATCCATCTCAAAGTATTAAACACATCAATTCACATCCAAAACAATTAAGATCAAATTCCCATCACATCCAAACAATAAAAATCAAACCAAAATACCAAAAATAATGAAAAGTAAATCGCCTAAAACAAAAATAAAATCCCAAAATAAAGGAAACCTCCCAAAAACAAACAATTTAAGTATAATCCAATCTACCAAATCAAATCTAATTCAGAAATCCTTCAAAAAGTCTAATCATAGCTAAAATGAAAGAAGTGTGTAGCACTCAAAGTACTCCCTTCATGGCTCTGGAGGTAGAGGTGGATGATAAGTATTCCATGGAATGTATGCACGAGGGGATCCGGGGATCTGGAAATTGAACATCATGGTCATCATCTCCTCCATGTTGTTGGCGTGCACTCTTGATCGTTCCTCGTAGTACTCCCTCCGACGCTGTCCAGCTCTCAACTCCTGGATATGCATTCTGTGCTCCTGCTGGATCTCTCGGATCTTCCTGATTTGTGCCCCATGCATCTGTTGCACATGCCGCATGTCTCTCACCTCATCCATCATATAGTTCCATCGATCATTTCCTTGCTCAGGTCCCACTAGCGGCTGCTGCTCTTCTTCCTCAAACTGTGGTGGATCAGGGCCTTGCTCCTCAAACTCCACCTGCTCCGGTGGTGTATCTTGCTCATATCTCTCCATGGGCTCTGGCTCAGCTCTCAAGTTAACTAGCTCGAGGTTCTCTTCAACTCTCAGCTGTCTTAGAACCTCTTCCACTCCATCCCTATTTTTTCTATAGAAAGCTCTCACGACCCTTGAGTGATTAGCACTCGTCATTGCCAAGTTGGCATACTTTCTTCGAGTGTAGATCGTAGTGAGCTATGGAGTTGGCAAGAGAAATTGAGCTCCCTTTTCCTGTCTCAGACAATATTGCTCTACCAACATCAATTTTTGCCCTTCATGTAGCTAAAAATGGCCTTCCCAAAATAAGTGGAATTTGAGGATCCACCTTTATTTCCAACACCATGAAATCAACCTGAAAAGCTAGCCCCTTCACTTTTACTTCCACGTCTTCAACAACTCCTAGTGGTCACAACCTCTCCATTTACCACCTCAAGACGAATAGTTGTAGGCTAGAGCTCTTCAATTTCAAGGTTCTTGAAAGTAGCATGAGACATCGCATTGACACTTGCCCCCAAGTCACACAATGCATCAAGGGTTTCTTTTCCTTTAAAATCACAAGAAATTATGAACTTCCCCGGATCACCAACTTTTGTAGGCCCCCTTTTTGCATCGATTCAATTGCTTCAAGTAGCTCTTCTTTCTTTTTCTCCTCATACGTTTTCTTGAGAGATATGCCATGTTCCTTAAACTCCTTCTTCTTCTCATCATTAACAAACATTTGTGGATAGGGGATAGGGAATGGAGTGATCGAAATACCCCAATAGTCACGTTTGTACTCTTCTTCTTTAACATTTTCCTCCATTTTCTTTTCCTCTTGCACCTTTTTCCACTTAGGTATCCACTTAGGCCCTTTTCTTCTTTCTTACTTATCTCTTCATTTTCTTCACCAACCTTGCATTCCACCAACCCTCTTCATCATTTCTTTCCTCTTCCATATCAACAAACAGATATTGAGCTTTCGAATTAACTTCGGTTATGGTCGGAAACTTTCTTTTTTCTTGAGCACTCAAAGAACTTGCAATTTGTCCCACATTATATTCTAAAGCTTTAAGCATCTTTTCATTTGCTTCTTCATTTTTTTTCAATGCTTCATCTATAGCTTGATTCAATGCTATCAATTTTTCAATTAGCTCATCGATCGATACTTTTCCTTCATTGTTCGGTGCTTTAGCTCTCGGATGGTACCCCAGATGATAAGCAACCACATTGTTCGAGTTGGACAAGGAAAATTTATCTTGCCTCATTTGTTGTGGAAAAGAACTTCCACCACTTTGATTGTTGAACCCTCCTTGTCTAGGTGGATAATTACCTTGGAAATTATTTTAGTAATTCCCTTGGTAACCCCTTCCTTGCATGTAGAGTACATCTTCTATCCTTGACATAGACTTAGTCCATTACTCTCCACTCACACTATTTAGAGGAAGCACTCCATGATCAACTTGTAGCCCTTCAACCATATTTGCTCCTTGATTGTTCATACCTAGATTCAAGCTCATTTGTCTTAAGACCTCTGCCGCTATCATTTCAACACTTGGTACACTTGGCTCAACATTCAAACTCTTCACACTAAATTATTGCCCTTGATCAAAATTTTTAAATCAATAGCATCCACTTACTCTCTTCGATGGCCATTGGTAAATATTTGTAGCAATCTCATCAAAAATCCTTATAGCCCTTTCTAGAGTCACTCCAAGTATGGATCCACCAGCCGAAGCATCAACAAGCACTCTGATTGGCCATTTGTAGTCGGGATGAGAAATTAAAGAATTTATCGAATCCCAGGGAGGAAGGCACTAAAGTTTAAGCGATCTCAAGTTTATCGTGATTTTATAAGGACGACGGAAAAGAGGATAAGATGCAAATGAATGCAATGCAAGAAATGAAGGATAAAATAAATGCAAAGATAATGGGTTCCAAGTGATGCAAGGATGAGATTAACAACAATCATGTCATAGATAATTAAGTAATTATGCAATTAATTCTAATCTCTCATGGACATGGCATAGGAGCGATCACTAATTCCACTTAAACTCTCTCTCGAGATGGATATGATGTAGGCCCTCAATAAGGCTCCCAAAAGCACATAGGATCGTGACCAAAGCAAGCACCTCCCACTAGGTACTAATTACTCTACGAGTTCCCTAATTAGGTACTAAATCATAGGCAATATTTCCTTTTAAGATACTATGAATATACTATTAGCTTTGGTCTCCTCACCTAATCATCCAATCTCTCGATTAAGCTAATCAAATGTTCTATCAAATGATTCTAAATCTAGAAGGATATCTCTATCTCATTCTAAATTAATGCACATGAAGTGTATGATGAAATGATTCAATGAACTATCCTAAACACATAATTGATTTCTCAATCTAATCACATGACCATGACAATTAATCACACAAATTATCATATACATCAAGCAATCAATAATTAATTATAGAAATAACACAAAGACCATTCAAGATTAAAATCAATTTGCATAAAAACTAAATTATCCAACACCAATCATGGAGCTAATCTCACAAAGGAGATTAGCCTCTCATAGTCACAAGAAATTCAACATAGACATTAAAATCCTTACAAACCATGATCAACTATAAAGAAAATCACAAAATTAGAATTAGATTCTCTCTTTGAAGGTCTTCAATGGAGATCTTCTTCTTCTTGTGATCTCACTCTCCCTTGCTTCCTTGATCACTTGGATGGTGGATTTGATGAAGGGGATCAAGTGTAGATGGATGGATGAAGAATGGATGAAGATGATGGTATGAAATGGAGGAAATGGTGTGTGACCTAGGTGTAGAGGTGAAACCCTTGTGTGAATATCCAATCTCTTCAAATGTTGAACTTGAGGTTATTTATACCCTCTCCAAGTTGGGCCACGAATTAATCATCAACTGAGCTTTTTACACACACTTACACACATTGACAGGTGAAAATTCAGATTTTTGGCCCAAAAACATGCAACTCGAGTTGGCCTTACCCAACTCAAGTTGCAACTCGAGTCGAGCTACGTTGTGTGTAACTAGAGTAGACCTAGCTCGACTCGTGTTGGCGACTCGTGCATCCGCCTGTTCGGTCGTGTTGCGAGGCTCTGAAACTGAAAATCCCTCGGCACCCAGCTCGACTCGAGCTATCAACTCGTGTTGCAGCTTGCAAGTCGAGTTGGCTCACTGTACAATTTTTAACACTTGCCCTGCTCCTTACTCGACTCGAATTGCAAGTCGAGTTGGACCTTGCAACTCGAGTAAGCTCTCTGGATAATTTCTGGACTTTTTTTGACCCCAACTCGACTCGAGTTGCACCTTGTAACTCGAGTTGGGTACCGGCAACCCATTTCTTGCTTGTTTCAGCTCTCGTCTCTATTTTCACTCCTTTTTCACCTGTTTTACATACGCTTAAGCTCATTCTCACACATTTCCATGAAAACACATAACACGACTAAATAACACATAAAATACGGATAAAATACTACGAAAAGGGACATAAAAAGATACTAAAATTTAGGTGAAAATATCACTCATCACACTCTTTGACCATTTACCAAACCTTGGTAGAAAAACCCCACTTGTTGATTTTTCGGAAAACCATGTTGTGGACACTTGTGAAGCATATCCTTAAACCTTTCCCACGCTTTATAGAAACTCTCTTGAGGCATTTGCTTGAATTGAGTTATCAAGTTTTTCATTTGAAGTATCTTAGAAGGTGGAAAGTACTTGTTCAAAAATATTTGTGCAAGCTCATCTCATGTGTTGCACGTACCCGGAGTAATGGTAGATAGCCACGTTCAAGCACGACCCTTCAACGAAAACGGAAACAACCTCATCCGAATACAATTCTACTCACCCCATTCACCTTCACGGTATTGACAATCTCAATAAATTGAGCAAGATGAGCATTGGGATCTTCATTCGGGGTTCCACCAAATTGTTGGTCTCTCACCATAGATATCAAGCCCGCTTTAATTTCAAAGTTGTTGGCATTGATTGGTGGGCCCATCATATGTGGCATGGCCCTCGGCATAAAGAAATCATGAATCACCCTGTGATCATTATGAGTTCCATGTTGCACCGGAGGTGGTCGTGGTGGCACATACGCTTGTTGTGGAGGAGCATAAGCTTGTGGAAAACCTTGTTGAATTAGAGCTTGTTGAACCTTTTGTTGAAGCAAAGCTTGATTGTTTATAGCTCTGAAATTCTGATAGGCATGTTGAGGAGGGTTGGCATTGAATTGAGGTGCTTGTGCGTTGTCTTACAAGTGCACATTTTGTCCGCCTTTCCCATCATGCTCTATATCCACACGATCATCATCTTGAAAATTCTCCATTTGATCACTTGTTTTTAATTTGTTCTCTTTTTTTCTTCTTCGAAAAGTTTATCTATTTCCAAGTCAATAGGCTCCGATTGTGTCCCCCTTGACCTTGTTTGCATACACCTTCACAAAGAAGAGAAGTTAGAACAAAGGCATTCAAAAGCAAATAACAATAAACAAATAAAATAAAAAAATTTGTCCCTAATAAGATTACTCGAAATGTTCCTTCTTTAAGCTACTAGCAACCGTTACCTCCCCGGCAACGGCGCCATTTGATTATGCATTTTGTAGTGGGGATGACCAATTCAAGAATTTATCGAACCACAGGGAGGAAGATACTAGAGCTTAAGCGATATCACATTTCTTGTAATTTTATAGAGATGACTCATCAATGGAATGGATGATCAAACAAGGAAATAGAATCAATCAAAGTAAGCAAGTAACCAATGATCAACAAAAAAGATAGATAAATGAAGAGTAGTTTTTCAAGTTAAGTAAAAGTGAGATTAACAATAATTAAGAAGTGGAAATCTTAGGATAAATGCATCAAATTCATATGAATCAGGGTATAAGACCAAGGGTCAACACTAAGTTCACCTAAACTCCCTCACGAGATTGATAGGATATGGATCCGTTTAATAATCCCAAAATAGCTCAAAAGATTGGTTCTCTCTCAAACAATTCCAATTAGGTACTAAGCTTGAAATGAGAGTCCCTTCATACGATTAATCAACCTCTCGATCTAACCAATCGGATGTCCTATCAAAGGGTTCTAAATCCTAAAGAACATCTCTATCTCTTTAAGGTCTATAATGCACATGAGGTGTATGACAAAATGATTCAATTAATTATCCTAAACATATCATTGACTTATCAATCTAATCACATGTTTAAAACAATAAACCACACAAATCATCATAAACATCAAGATCTAAAGTACCAATGATAGAAAATCAATTAACCCAATCAACATATTAATTTTAATACATAAATCCCAAAATTATCCAACAATTCTCATATTGCTAATCTCACAAGGGAAATTAGTCTACCATATTCAAAAGAAAATCAACATAGACATTAATATCCTTATAAAACATGATAAACAATAATGTTTCAATACAAAGTGTAGATGAAAACTCCCTTGGATGACTCCAATGGTGATCTCCTTCTTCCCTTTGCAATTCTCCTCTCTTCCTTGTTTCTTTTCCTCAAATGGATAGTGATTTTGATGGTTGGATGAAGATAGATGGAATGCATGGTGAATGGATGAAGATGATGGTGAAAATGGAGTAAATGGTGTGTGAAGTGTGTGAACAGTTGAAAACCCTCGAATTCTGCCTCAAATGTTGAAATTGGGGTATTTATACCCTTTGGGATCGAGCTTCTAGAAGGTTGCTGATATTTTCTGATTTTTTGCACCTACATTATTCTTGTGCGTGCACATGGCTAGCCGTGTGCAGGCACACTGGTCGTGTTCTGCACACGGTCATGCCTATGGCCGTGTAGGTGTTTCAGATGCTGGCACACGACCTTGGCTTATAGGGGTATGTTCCGTACACGGCTCGTGTGCTTGCACACGGCATGAACACTGGTCGTGTTGGTGTTGTCCCTATTTTTCTTCTTTCTTTTTGGTTCGTTCTCCCTCGTTTCAACTCCGAATTGAGATCCACTTTTTTCCACATCTTCCTTTTCGCGTTTAGAATCTATTTTTACCTGAAAATCATATGTTTAAGGTCATTCTCATATATTTCCATAAAAACACAAAATACAACCAAATAGTACACAAATACATATAAAATAATACGAAAACACATATAAAAAGACACTAAAATTTAAGTGAAAATATACCTATCAGGGGTAGGGTTGGGTGATAATATTTTTATTATTTAAAGATTAAAATCTAAAAAATTTAAAAAAAAATTTGGGAGTGGGTGGGTGGGTGGGGGTGGGTATGGGGGTAGGGTTGGGTGATAATATTTTTGTTATTTAAATATTAAAATCTAAATTTTTTTTAAAAAAAATTGGGGGGTGGATGGGTGGGTGAGGGGTAGAGTTGGGTGGTAATATTACCTCAACTATGAAAAAAAAGCTTGCGGCCCGCCCCACCAGTAGCCCGCGCTATAAGTGACCCGTCCCACTTGAACCTATCAAAAGGTGGGTTGTGGGATAAATCGTTCTACCAATCTATTCTGACAGCTCTATTTACATGGTATTTCTCTAAATGACATCAATTGTAGCATGTATACAGTATACAATCAAAATTCATACCGCACTACTCATAGCTAGAATTTATCTATCTTCATTTTCAAGCACTACTCATTAGGTTTATTAATGAGGTATTCAATGTTCTCTTACAAATTAATTGTGTAACACATTTATTGCACCCTCCTAGATGCGAGAATTTACGTAAAATATCAAAGGTGTGAGTATACTATTAGTTGTGTCACACACTAACTGGGCCCTATTGCCCCATCCCTGAAGATTAGTGGAGAAGTTAAATCACGAGATGTGTCTCAAGTGATTTATGATGAATGATTTACTGTTTGACTGTGATTACAGAAGTTCAAACACCTTTCAACTATCAGTTTAGTTGGAACGTTGTTTGAGCTATACCCTGTGAGCGTGAGTTAGAATTTATTGATCGGCTGAGTTGAAGTTTCAGGTCAATTTTCTATCCTAAGATGCATAAAATGTTTATTAAATAGGAGTTAAATAGTTCAGATTCGAAAGCCATTTGAGAACTACATATTTGTGGGTATCTTGGTGAGTGGTTATCTTCATATATGACGACAGAATTGTTTTAGGTGACTATTATAAGAAACAAAAATGGGATCCTACATCCCACATGCAAGTTAAGGTCAGTTGAATAGACATCTACATGAATACAAGTAAAACAATTTAGATTTTAATAAAAAAATAAAATAAAATTGAGCCTGCAACTTAGACCTACAAGATATAAAAAGTTATCGAAATAAACACAATAAAATGGTAAATATAAGATGAAGAGATTTGGTAATATGACTTCCTACCTTTCCATTGATCAAGACTATGAGTATAAATACAATACAGAAGAATCAAAGAATTAAATGCTAATGAAATGTAAATAGAAACTAGCTGCAATCAAGGATCCTAAATAAATATAGATTGGAACAATTGTAATGATCTCAGTCCCATATATCCCCCCCCCCCCCCCCCCCCATTATCAGAGTAGAGTGTGGCAATTTTTATTTGAAAGAAAGTTTCAACCAAAGCTTTGAAGCGAGGAAAGACAACAACTACGTCTGATTTTCTAGTGATCAGATACAACCATATATAATGGGTATAATGATCCACGAAAATGACATAATATTTGTAGTTATCAATTGATTGAATGCAAGAAGTCCATACATCAGAGAAAATAACTTGGAGAAGGGCATGTGACACAATGGATGATTGAGTAAATAGTAACTTTTTACTTTTATTGCAGAAACAGCCTTTACAGTGAAAAATTTTCAAAGTAGAAGAAGAATTATCTGATAAATATCTGGCTGTGATGTGCTTTAGTATTGACTCAGACGGATGACCTAAACGATGATGCCATTCAGGTGTAGACACTTTTGACACTAGCGAGGGCAAGGGCAGAGGGTAGTGAACCTGGCCATTCATACACACCATCTCTAGTTCGTCCTTGTAGCATTGTAGCCCCTGTCATTAAATCCTTTACAAGAAAAGATGTGGATAAGAATTCAATAGATGTTTTATTTGTTGTGCAGAATTTTGAAATAGAAATTAAATTCTTTTTCATCTTGGGAACACATAAAACATCATGCAATTAAAATGATTTAGAAGGAGTATTTAAAGATGAAGAACCAGTATGAGATATATGTAACCAAGTACCATCACCAATGACAATGTCATCAGGTCCTTCATACGGAGTGTGAAGTGATAGATTTTTCAAATCAGACGTGACGTGATGGGAAGCACCAGAGTTAAGAAGCCACGGAGAGTTATCTTGAGTGGGTGTGGTAGCCATATGCGCTGTTGCATTCCATGATAGGTGTGCAGATTGGCCAGAGGGAGTAGAAGACATCTAAATGTAGATCGAGGTGCAGGGGATGAATTCATTGGAGTTGGGATCAACTGGTACCTGGGGCAATTTGTTACCGAGTGACTGAGAGTACGGCAACCTTGACACTTTCCAAGGTATGGACGAGGCGCACGGCGTTGATTGATTCTGTTCCAAGTGGTTTGTTGATGTTGAGATCCATTATTTGTTTGAGTAGGTGTCCACTGATAGAGGAAAAATGACGTGAACTCCCAGTATGACGTCCGGCTGCAATATTGGCAGTGATTGATGTTGAAATTGCGTTGTGAGTTTGTTGGAGTGATAATTCTCTATTGATCAACTTCTCATGAAGTTCATCAAAAGAGATGGATGATTCACGTCCCTCAATAACATCAACAAGAGATTTGTAGTCTTCATCAAGACCATCTATGATTTTCTCTATGAGATCATCATGATCCATCGATTTGCCAAGTATTGCAAGTTCGTCGGATCGGCATTTAATAAATTGCATGTACTCCGAGATAGATTGAGATCATTTAACTGCGTGCTTGATCTGATCTTTTATTTGTTTGATGTGACCATGGGATGGTCGAGCATATGTGTTTGCAAGGATAAGTCATGCCTCACGGGACGTAGAAACACGTTGTATGAGAGGAATCAAGGGAGGTCAGATAGATCCAACAAAAGCACCAAATAAGAGTTTGTCTTGTCTAACCCATATGTGATGATCTGGGTTTGGCTTTTCAACATTGTTGATCTTAGTGGTGGGTGGGGTACAAGTAAAAGAACCATCAATATACTTATGGAGATCATAGCCGACGAGAATGGCTTCGATCTGAAGTTTCCACGATAGATAGTTGGTGGAGGTAAGTTTGACAACATTTTGTTGGGCTATATTGATGAGTTGTAGGGATTGACCAGGAAGGTCAGTGTTGAGAATGATGAGAGTGTTAGGGGGAGAAGATTGATTGTCATCCATGTTAGAGATGATTTCTTTAGGAGGTGGGAGGACCGATGGCTCTGATACCATATGAGATGAAGAGATTTGGTAATATGACTTCCTACCTTTCCATTGATCAAGACTATGAGTATAAATACAGTACAGAAGAATCAAAGAATTAAATGATAATGAAATGTAAATAGAAACTAGCTACAATCAAGGATCCTAAATAAATATAGATTGGAATAATTGTACAAACTATTTGATTACTCTAATAGTAAATACTTGTTTGAATAAGATTCACATAATTAATTTTAGGTGATATAATAGTTATTTCATGTTATACCCTAATTAAATGTTTATTATCAAAGTTTAAAAATATTTTAGGGTATTATAAAAGTAAAAGTGAAATAAAAAAAATACATATGGCCATATCACTAGTAATCCAACCCGCGAGTGATTCGCCCTATCTTACTAAAAAGCGAGTTATGGTGGATTGTGGACTCGCCCTATCTTACTAAAAAGCGAGTTATGATAGGTTGTGCACTAAATCGTCCCACCAATCTATTATGATACTCTATCGATGAGAATAATAAGTCGGATTACTTGATAAATATTTTCCTTGGATTTGTTTGTCGATCCAAGTCACCTTTCTATCATGATCATGATATGACATGCATAGAGAGTGACAAAAGTGCAAGAATTTCACTAATATGAAAAATAGGAGAGTTTTGGATCTTTTAATGTGAATTTGATTTATCTGAATTTTGAAAAATAGCACTCCCTCTATTCTATGAAAAGAGTTACATTTATTGTTTGCACGGAGATTAAGAAAAATAGTATTTTAATGTGTAGTGGGTTGAGAGATATAATCATTTAATGTATAGTGGGAAGTTGTATTTGTAATAAGTGTTGGCCCAATGAAGATAAAGTGATTGATATGTGTGGGTCTCATTTACTAAAAAATGAAATGTAATTCTTGTAACAGGACACCCTAATTAGTAAAATGTAACTCTTATTGCGGGACATAGGGAGTAAATATTAATACTTTCTCCATCCCATAATAATATATTATATTTACTTTTTGAGCAAAGATTATAAAATATAATATTTTAATTTATAGTAGGTTAAAAAAAAATGAGGAAGATGTAATCATTATTATGAGAAGTTGAAATTTGAAATATATAATCATTATTATGGGATATAAGGAGTATTTTTGTTTTGGATTTTTGTTACTGTATGTTTTACTTTTACGTGAAATCAATGTATGTATTAATTAATTGATGTGATAGAAGAAATATACCGAATGAGTATTAATTTGGAGAAATATATTTTAAATGGATAATAAAACAACTCATAGTACTATTATTACTTTCAAGAATCCCTTCTTATTAAAATATTATTATCATTTATATTTTGTCAAATGAACTATTTCATCACGATTCTTTCCCGAATGAAAAAGTCCCAAGATTAGAAAGAATTTCACACCATTGACTCGTTGACTCAAGAAACAAACGTTCCTATCTTCCAGTATTGAATTTCATAACATCTGCTTTCTTGTGATAATTTGTTAAACCAGAACCATGAATACCATTTACACTCTCCGTTTTCTTCTTTTCATAACCTCTTTCTTGTCCACTTACCAATTATCTTACTCAACAGACACAATAAACAATTCTCAGATATTTAGAGATAATGGTACTAGTTCTAGTTCTAGTTCTACTACAATATTGGTTTCATCTGGTGGAAACTTTGAATTGGGTTTTTTCAGCCCGGATAATTCCAAGAACCGGTACGTGGGCATATGGTATAGAGTATCTCCAAGGACTTTCGTGTGGGTTGCCAACAGAGATAATCCATTTACAGGGGAACCTGCAGGAGCATTGAGAGTTCTACAGACAGGAATTCTTGCTCTTCATGATGGAACAGGCAGTAAAATTTGGTCTACCAACACATCAAGAACAGTGCAAACTCCAGTTGCACAACTGCTGGACTCAGGGAATCTGGTAGTGAGAGATGCAAATGATGATAACCCGGACAACTTCCTGTGGCAGAGTTTCGACTATCCAACCGACACTACTTTGCCTGGGATGAAGCTTGGTGTCGACTTCCGGACCAGAAGAGAAGTGTATATCAGATCATGGAAGAACATTAGTGATCCAGCATCAGGAGATTACACGTATCATTGTGATCCAACTGGTTATCCACAAAATGTGGTGAGAAAGGGTGGAATCTTGGTGTATAGCTTAGGGCCCTGGAATGGTGGGGGGTTTAGTGGGATCAATAAATTGAAGAAGAATGCCATTTTTACGTTTGGAATGGTCATAAACAAGAACGAGGTGTACTATCACTACGAACTCCTCAACATCTCAGTTTACACGAGGTATACACTAAGTTATGCAGGTGTTGGTGAGAGGTGGATTTGGGATATTCAGGAAAAAAGTTGGAAAAATTATAATAAAATACCTTCAGATGACTGCGATGTTTATAATGTTTGTGGTCAACATGGCAGATGTTATGTTGAAAATACTTATATGGAAAAAACTACATCATGTGGATGCTTATTGAAATTCAAGCCAAATGACCCTAAAGCTTGGGAGAAAGGAAATTGGTCAGGTGGGTGTGTTAGAAGCACACCACTAAATTGTGAAAAAGGAGATGGATTTTTGAGCTACTCTGGTATAAAATGGCCCAGTACTCAGTTTTCCTGGTACAATATGACTATGACTCCTGCCGAATGCAAGAAACTATGCTCGAGCAATTGCTCCTGTGTGGCTTATGCAAGTTTAAACGCAAGCGGAGACAAAAACGGATGTCTACATTGGTTCGGTGAGCTCATTGACATCAGAGAGATGAATCCAGGACAAGAAATTTTCATTAGGTTGGCTTCTTCTGAGTTAGGTAAGCATGCATTTTAAGTCATACATTAATTTTCCTATCAATACAATTGATAACTAATAATTCTTCCTTTAAATAATTTTTACAGACATGAAAGGGGGAAAGCGGAATATACTTATAGTGATACTATCTATAGTAATCGGAATACTGCTTCTAAGTCTAGGCCTGTCGCTGTATTTGCAGAAACGGAAGAAGCTGAATCGTCAGATAAGGGAAACAAGTATGACAGATGAGATGTTTTATATACAATTCAAATTGTTACTATCTCTTAATAACTTATATCTCCTATGTAAAAAAATTTATACTCACAATGAAGGCATGCCAAGATTCAACCACGATGATAATCATCCTGTATCAAGTCATAACGAGGATCTTGAGCTACCACAGTTTTCCTTATCCACAATTGGTAAAGCTACCGACTATTTCTCGACAAGCAATAAGCTTGGAGAGGGTGGATTTGGACCTGTTTACAAGGTAAATTTGTATAAAGAAATCTAGTTAAAAGCTGATTTCATACAATGCTAAGGTCAATAAATTAATACATTGCCGTACTCGTACGTTTCAATACTAGGGCATGCTGGAAGATGGACAGGAAATTGCTGTCAAACGTCTGTCAAGAACATCCCTGCAAGGAGTGGACGAGTTCAAGAATGAAGTGGTATGTATTGCAAAGCTTCAGCACCGAAATCTAGTGAAGCTTTTAGGATGGTGCATTGAAGCAGATGAAATGATTCTAATTTATGAATATATGACAAACAAGAGTTTAGACTTGATAATATTCGGTAAGCATTCATTTATCAATCCTGCTCAATTACTACACGTTCACTTGAATATTGTCTATATATTCAAGTTCAACATATATATGTCCTACAACTTTTAGATCCTACAAGAAGCATGTCGTTGGATTGGCCAAGGCGCCTCGACATTATCAATGGTATTGCTCGGGGCCTTTTGTATCTTCATCAAGATTCTCGTCTCCGGGTTATTCACAGAGACCTCAAAGCCAGCAATATACTGCTGGATTCCAATATGAACCCAAAGATATCAGACTTCGGTCTTGCTAAAACTTTTGGAGGGAATGAAACTGGTGCAAACACAAGCCGAATAATAGGAACATAGTACGTACAATTCTTCATCTCTTGATACATTACAAGCACTTTCTCTCTTGAAACTTAATTTTGTGGCGAACATTTCATGCAGCGGCTACATGGCCCCAGAATACGCCATAGACGGCCTGTTTTCAGTGAAATCAGATGTGTATAGCTTTGGAGTCATAGTCCTTGAGATAGTGAGTGGCAAGAGAAACAGAGGATTTAGTCATAGAGATCATCACCTCAACCTTCTTGGACATGTAAGTGTTGTTACATCCTTGAAAACTTGTTCTGTATGAAACAAATCCTTTAAATATGATGAAACACAACAGGCATGGATGCTGCATAAAGAGGGAAGTTCAGAGGAAGTGGTGGATTCTTGTGTCCGAAACTCATTCTATACTCCGTACATAGTGCGATCAATCCATATCGGTCTTTTATGTGTTCAAGAGCACCCAGACGATAGGCCAACCATGTCGTCAGTGGTACGTATGCTCAGCAGTGATGGTGCACTGCCGGAAGCTAAACGTCCCGGTTTTTTCACTGTCAGAGATGTACGCCAATCTGCAACTACGGGCAGCTCAGGGACCATAAGTTCAAAAAATTCGATGAGCTTTTCACTGCCAGAGCCTAGATAAATACTAAATTGCAATGTAGTTTTCATCACTTTAACGGAGTTGTTCTTCTCTGCTGAAAACGACGTCACTCCAGTCTCCATTGTTAAGACGTAGCATTTTGGTAATGTCCTATGTTATGTCGCATTCAAGATAATTGAATGCTACAGAGGTCACAATCTGGGATACTGTATTTTCAGCAAAATCTGAATAGTATCAACAAAGTTGCTTTCTTGTTACTCCTGTCTCCAATAGTCTGATGTCTATGTACTCAACATTTCCTATTGTGGTAGTCTCCTAGGGCTCTAGCTTATGTGAAATACAGTATGCACCAGTTAATTCTCAAAATAATAGCAGCAATCATACAGTACTGTTAGCACACTATTACCACCTTTCTCAGCTCTATCACAATCCAGAGCAAGTCAAACCACAATTCTAATTCTATGTTAACTATAATCTCTTTCATAATTCTGCTTCTTCCAAATTCATCATCTTATTTACTTCTGTGATTCTCAGCTACTGTTTTTCTTTTTCACCAAAGCCAAAACAGTCCCGATTCAGAGGGTTCTCTCCACGTCTCTCTTGCCGTCGTATTTGGCAATGATTCTTCTCTCTCTCTCCATATCTCTCTCCCCAAAGTCTGTTCTTGCGTCGAAATCACCCTCTCGCACATCATGCAAAGTGATCGTGGGTTAATTGTGTGTGGGAGGACATTAACTAGGGCTTTTAATTGGGGGATTATTTCCCCAATTGAATTCCTCCTTCGTGCAATTCCCAACATTTAATTTCCCTCAAATTTTGAAATATTCAAAGAGCCACCCATCTCTTTTACTGACATTATCTTCCTGCCCTTAATTTTTTAATTTATTTCAATTTAACCCATCGTCTTTAAAAATATTTCACACCAATGCCTTCTTAACTTCTCCAGTATTATGTTCTAGCCCTCAAACTTTTATTATGACTCAAATTGTCCCAACATTATCATAATTCCAAAGTAGCTGAAAACCTCTCCAAAATACAATTTTTATCACAAAAATTCCAAATTGATCCATGAATGGAGAAGATGTAGCGACTGGACATGACATCGCTGACACGAGTTTCGTGGAGACAAATTGGGGGTTTCAATGTCTCACGAAATTATCATGTAAGAAGATTTTACGTAAATTTTTTTGTTATTTACTTATTTAGAGCAAGAGTATTGAACTAGTTTCTTAGCTGAGCGGTAAAACCTCTTGAATGTAGACAGTATTTGATGCAAGTGTTGTTATTTTTCTTCTCTTACTAAAGGGATATTACGTAATCTTGCAACCTAGATAAATTGATAAGTTATGTCACAGAAGAAAACGTCTAGTTTCAAATAAGCTGGTAATTAAAACACATATATGTTTGGAATGGCTAATTAATTGGGAGATGAGGAGGAGTTGTGTCACGCAGACAACACAATTGGTCTCTAATTTAAGCAAAATATTCCAAGATATGATTTTGATGGAAGGCTGAGCTCCATATGGTTAAGAAAGACGGGAGTCTGTATAGTGAGAGGTTGTTTATGCATAGTTATCAAAGGCGCGTCTCCCCCAAAGCTATACCCTTGGCTCCTCGGTATAGGTTTTTCAAGGCACGCAGTATTAAGACGCGTGCCTTTGTGCGCCTCGGCGTGTGCGCCTTGGGCTCTCCTAAAGCATTCCTTGAGTATTGTCATGTTTTTGTGTTGTTTTTTATTTTTAATAGTTGAAGTAACACTGTTATAAGTGAAATAGCGTTTTTTGTTATGTTAGCAACTTATCAAATAAATAAAATAAAATAAATAAACATATCATAAATATTAAATGAAGGATTTAAGAAGTTTGGGTTATGGTACATTTCACTCCAAGTCTCCACCTACACAAACTACTCCACCCTCCAGCCTCCAACTTCCAATTGCCGCTGTCTGGTCGCCGTCCGCCACACTTCCGACCGCCGCTTCCACGTCGCCGCTGGTCAGTTGAAGAGCTAAGATATCAAACTAGAGGGAAATCATTGGGGGCAACTACCATTAGTTCAAAAAAGAAAGGCAAAGAAGTAATGAAGGAGAAGGGAACTAATCTAAGATTATTAGATGAAGAGGATGAAGAACAAGAGGAAGATAATGTTGGGTTTGAAGAAGAAGAAGATTTTAATGGGGAAGAAGAACAATTTGATGATCAAGACATGGAGTTTGATGATGAAGAATATGATAATTAAAATATATTTGTTGCTAGGATTGTGTTTGATGCTTTGATTGACTTATTTTATTTCAAATATAAGGAATTTTCATATGTGCATTTTAACTTTGACTTGAATGACTTAGTTTATATGTCATACTCGTATAAAATGTTATTCCCTCCGTCCCGGAGAAGTTGGTATATTTTTTTTTGGCACGGAGATTAATGAGTATAATAATTTAATGTAAAGTGAAGTAAAGTGAAGTGAGAGAAATTATATTTAATGTGTAGTGGGTAGTTGTATTAGAGGTGATATGTGGGGCCATGAGAATAGATTAATTGTTTTTGTGTGGGTCCCATGTATTAAAAAGGAAATGTGTCAACTTTAGTGGGACAAACCAAAAAGGAAAGTGTGTCAACTTCTATGGGACGGATGAAGTATATTATATGCCTTTTAGACTTATTTTATTAGGTAAATATGTTGTATATATGTTATATTTAGTGTAGAATAAATAATGGTGTTATATTACAGATTTAATTCCAAGGAGCGCCTCAGGCGTGCGCCTTGCGCCTCAGGCACATATATGCCTCGGTGCGCCTTGCGCCCATAATAACTATGTGTTTAGGAATATCACTAGGAAGCTAACAACCAATGGTTAAGAATGAACCATACGTCAAGTTATTAATGATCAAGTTTGTAGGAATGATACTTGGCTGATGAGCTATTTGGTGAAACGTTATCAATTTTGTCGGATTACTTGGCAAAAATTTTCCTCTCAATGAGTTGGATTTGCTGATTGGATGATATGGTCTTCCAAGTCAATTTTCTTTCATGATCATTATCATGATATGACATGCATAGACAGCGTTAAAAGTGCAAGAATTTTAAAGTAGGAAAATCTTTGGATTTTTAAGTGAGTGGTCATCCTCATATCATGACTAAAATTGTTTAAATAGAGTGTAGAAAACGTTGAAGATTAGAGAGAATCCCACCATTGACTTGTTGAGTCAAGAAACTAACGTTCTTTGCTTCTTGTATTGCATTTCTTAACATCTGCTTTCTTGTGATTATTCGTTAAACCAGAATCATTAATACAATATACACTACATACTCTCACCGTTTTCTTCTTTTCATAACCTCTTTCTTGTCCACTTACCAATTATCTTACTCAGCAGACACATTAAACAATTCTCAGATACTTAAAGATGATAATTCTACTACATTGGTTTCATCTGGTGGACACTTTGAGTTGGGTTTTTTCAGCCCGGATAATTCCAAGAACCGGTACGTGGGCATATGGTACAAGAGAACATCACAAAGGACTGTGGTATGGGTTGGCAACAGAGATAATCCACTCACAGGGGAAAAAGGTACGTTGACAGTTGTACAGCCAGGAATTCTAGCTCTTCAAAATGGAACTGGTGGTATAATTTGGTCTACAAACACATCAAGAACAGTGCAAACTCCAGTTGCACAACTGCTTGACTCAGGGAATCTGGTAGTGAAAGATGCAAATGATAATGGCCCGGACAATTTCCTGTGGCAGAGTTTCGACCATCCAACCGACACTACTCTACCTGGAATGAAGCTCGGGGTGAATTTCCAGACCGGAAGAGAAGTGTATACCACATCATGGAAAAACAGTGGTGATCCATCATCAGGAGATTATACATATCATTGTGATCCAACTGGTTATCCACAAAATGTGGTGAAAAGGGGTGGAGCCTTGCTGTATAGCTCAGGGCCCTGGAATGGCGTGGGCTTTAGTGGGGTCACTAAATTGAAGAAGAATGCCATTTTTACGTTTGGAATGGTCATAAACTTGAACGAGGTGTACTATCACTACCAACTCCTCGACGACTCCGTGTATTCAAGGTATACAATAAGTGATGATGGTCATGGAAAGAGGTGGATTTGGGAGTATCAGAAACAAAGTTGGATGGACTATGTAACTGTACCAATAGATGGTTGTGATGCTTACAATGTTTGCGGTCAACATGGCAGATGTTATATTGAAAATACTTATATTGAAAACACTCAATCTTGTGAATGCTTAAAAAAGTTCAAGCCAAAAGACCCTCAAGCTTGGGAGAACGGAAATTGGTCAGATGGGTGTGATAGAAGCACACCACTGAATTGTGAAAATGGAGATGGGTTTAAGAGGTATTCTGGTATAAAATTGCCAAATACTCGGCTTTCCTGGTACAACATCACCATGACTCTCGACGAATGCAAGGCACTATGCTCGAACAACTGCTCCTGTATGGCCTATGCAAGTTTAAATGCAAGTGGAGACAAAAGCGGATGTCTGCATTGGTTCGGTGAGCTTGTTGACATCAGAGAGATGACTAATGGACAAGAAATTTTCATTAGGTTGGCTTCTTCTGAGTTAGGTAAACATCCATTTTAAGTTATACTTTAAGTTTCCTATCAATATTGATAACTAAAGATCTTCCTTTACAGATATGGAAGGGGGAAAGCGGAATATACTTATAGTGATACTATCTGTGGTCATCGGAATACTGCTTCTAAGTCTCGGCCTGTTGCTATATTTGCAGAAAAGGAAGAAGCTGAATTATCAGATGAGGGAAACAAGTATGACAGATGAGATGTTATGCAATTGAAATTGTTACCATCTCTTATTAACTTTTATCTCCTATGTAAAATTTATACTCATGATATAGGCTTGCCAAGATACAACCACAATGATAATTATCCTGTATCAAGCCATAACGAGGATCTTGAGCTACCACAGTTTTCCTTATCCACAATTGGCAAAGCTACTGACTACTTCTTGACCAGCAATAAGCTTGGAGAGGGTGGATTTGGACCTGTTTACAAGGTAAATTTGTATCAAAATAATCTCAAAAGTTGATTAAAGAAATCTAGTCAAAAGCCTAAGGTCAATATATTAGTACATTGTGATAGTTGTACGTTTCAATACTAGGGCGTGCTGGAAGATGGACAGGAAATTGCTGTCAAACGTCTGTCAAGAACATCACTGCAAGGAGTGGACGAGTTCAAGAACGAAGTAGAATGTATTGCAAAACTTCAACACCGAAATCTAGTGAAGCTTCTAGGATGGTGCATTGAAGCAGATGAAATGATTCTGATTTATGAATATATGACAAACAAGAGTTTAGACTTGATAGTATTCGGTAAGTATTCCTCATTTATCAATCCTGCTCAATTACTACACGTTTGAATTAGGTTGAGATGGTTAAATGTCCTACATTTTTTAGATCCTACAAGAAGCATGTCCTTAGATTGGCCGAGGCGCCTCAACATTATCAATGGTATTGCTCGTGGCCTTTTGTATCTTCATCAAGATTCTCGTCTCCGTGTCATTCACAGAGACCTCAAAGCAAGCAATATACTACTGGATTCCAGTATGAACCCAAAAATATCAGACTTTGGTCTTGCTAGAACTTTTGGAGGGGATGAAACTGGTGCAAACACAAGACGAATTATAGGATCATAGTATGTACAATTCTTCATCTCTTGACACATTACAAGCACTTCCTGTCTTGAAACTTAATTTTGTGGAAAACATTTTCATGCAGCGGCTACATGGCCCCAGAATACGCCGTAGACGGCCTGTTTTCAGTGAAATCAGATGTGTATAGCTTTGGAGTCATAGTCCTTGAGACAGTGAGTGGCAAGAGAAACAGAGGATTTAGTCATAGAGATCATCACCTCAACCTTCTTGGACATGTAAGTGTTGTTACATCCTTGATAACTTGTTCTGTATGTAACAAATCCTTTAAATATGATGAAACACAACAGGCATGGATGCTGTACAAAGAGGGAAGTTCAGAGGAAGTGGTGGATTCTTGTCTCAGAAACTCATTCTACATACCATACATAGTGCGATCAATCCATATCGGTCTTTTATGTGTTCAAGAGCACCCAGACGATAGGCCAACCATGTCGTCAGTGGTACGTATGCTCAGCAGTGATGTTGCACTGCCCGAAGCTAAACGTCCCGGTTTTTTCACTGTAAGAGATGTACGTAAATCTGCAACTACGGGCAGCATAAGTTCAAAAAATTCAATGAGCTTTACACTGCCAGAGCCTAGATAAATAAATTGCAATGTAGTTTTCATCACTTTAAAGAAGTTGTTCTTCTCTGCTGAAAACGAAGTCACTCGAGTCTTTATTGTTAAGATTTTTAGACGTGGCATTTTGGTAATGTCCTAGGTTATGTCACATGCAAGATAATTGAATGCTACAGAGTTCACAATCTGGGAAACTGTATTTTCAGCAAAATCTGAATAGTATCAACAATGTTGCTTTCTAGTTACTCCTGCCTCCACTAGTCTGATGTCTGTGTATTCGATATTTCCTATTGTGGTAGTATCCTAGGGCTCTAGCTTATGTGAAATACAGTATGTACCAGTTAATTCAGCAATCATACACTGTTGGAACATCATTATCACCTTTCTCATGTCTATCATAATCCTGAGTAAGTCAAACTGCAATTTCTAACTCTATGCTTAAAATAACGTATATTTAGCCTCTTTACTGCTTCTTCTTCCGACATTATACTTGTTCTGTGAATTGTATGCTAGGATGGGTTGTGTTAGGGTTTCTCCACTGTTCACCATGAAAATTTTAGTGGATATGATGTTCTTCGATTTTGGGGTGGGTGTATTAGGTTTGATGTTATGTATTCGAAGTGAATATGTTGGGTGAGGGGTGTATTCGAATCTTTATACTTCTTGGAATTTTCTTAAATATGAGGAGGTGGGTGTATGAGGGATAAACAGGGGTGTAGATTTCCGACGCCATCCAAATATGTTTGTTGTTAATGACTCTATCCGTGGATCATTCTTCGTCATGTTCGTACATGGGAAACTCTATTGCACAACGGAGAGGCATAACATTTAGTGGAATGTTCTACAAAAATAATTTTTGTGGAAATATAGTTTTATCACCTGTATGCATAACAACCCTTGCATGATAAATTGTTACACTTCTAAAAACTCTAGTTAATTATTATGTTATGTGGAGATTTTTCGAAGAATAATAGTTGTCGTGCATGAAGGTGATACTTTGAAATTCGATTTTAAAGGAATCGATTCTATGCAATACCTTCTGATGAAGAAAAATAGAAATGAAAACAAAAAGGATGATGATAGTAGCACATGATGACTGATTACACAGTGTAGTGTGGGTTAACATCAATGTCTAACCCCCTCAACTTGGCAAATGATTCTACCCTTCCTTTCAGAGTGTGGAGCTCCCTTAACCTGTAAGAAAATCATTTTAAATAAAATTAAATACATAAATTTGTCTTCTCGATGGCATGTCATTCATTCAATAGGTGTGACATGAAAACCAGACGTAAGAGAACACTACCCCGACCGAGGGGTAGTGTGATCGGAATTGAACTACCTTGCAACCTCGGCTCGCCTCTTAGCTTCCTCAGCCATAAAGTTGATGTCCCTAAAAGTGTGCTTATTTTCTGTAAACACTTTGATTTCAGCTGATTGAAGACCGTGAAGCGTTCGTTGTTCAGCAGCCCATGCAGCCTCCCGAGCTTCCTTTCCAAAGTCCTTCCTTGACGAGAAGGCCGTCTGAGAAGCAACACACGAATCAAAACAAACGAAGAGCGTAATGAGGCAAACAATGTTAGAAGTATGCAAACCTTTTGGTTGAGCAACCGATCCCAAGCTCTTCCACTGAGGCCATATCTAACACCAAATTTGATTGGATCCAACAACAAATAGGTTATAATGTTGTACAGCCAGATAACTAAGGTCCAACCCCATCCGATTTTCCTTATCCCAAATACTTCACTGGTCATCTCTGCAGACATTAAAGTTGCAACCTACGTACACAAAGAAGTTGCATCAACTAATTAAAACTAAAATCAACTAGCTAGGTGGGAACTAGTAATGCAAATTACCAATTGTGCAATGACGAACGCTGCGACTAGTAGAAGACCGGGCCTTTCAGTGAAGGACCACCCTCGCGATCGCGTGACAAATATCAAGGCTTGGCTGATGGTGCTAACTTGAAGGTAAACAGCAGATGCTAGTTTATCCTTGAGTACTTTTGCACTGTCATCTGTTAGATCACCAAAGTGCTTACTAAAATCTTCAACATGAAAGTGATCCTGATGCAGAGTAGCTAGCATTTAATACCACCAATCTCAAATTGTTTTACCAACATAAGCCAAAGAGATATGATTGTGTATCTACCGGGAAAAACGTGGTTTCGTAGGCCAAATAGAAGAAAAAGACAGTCATGAGAGCAAGGTAACTTCCTAGAACAATCCCAGTTGCAAATATTTCACTCAGTTTCCAACTATCAGGCATGGGAGATGGTTTCACTCTGTCTTTTGATATCGTCATTATAGTACCTAGAAACAAAAAACAAAGCAAGTGAGACGAACCACTAAAAAAGATTCACATGATTTGTTCTTTATTACCATCATTAAGGATTGCGATGACCAGAACCATAAAAGGAGGGAAGTCAAATCTCCAAAATGCAGTAAGCAATAGAAATCCCATCTATTCAAGAAAATCGTAATCATATAATCAGTATGATGGATACGAATTCAGAACTAATCAAGATTTGAAGATGGATAGTAGTTTACCACTATACGTATGGTAATGGACACTGCATAGATCTGTAAAAAGTAAAGAATTAATGCATTTATAGAGGGTGTTTGAGTAAGGAGAAAAAGATCTAGTTTAGATATATAGTACTGTGTAGTTCTTCATTCTCTGGAATATAGCACGGCTTGTAAGCACAGCACTGATAATAACACTCAGCCCTGGCTCAGTGAGAACTATGTCGGAAGCACCACGAGCAGCATCAGTCGAGTCTGCTACTGCTATACCAATGTCTGCAATCTTGAGGGCTGGTGCGTCGTTCACACCATCACCAGTCATCCCACATATGTGTTTCCGAGTTTGCAGTATCTTCACTATCTCGTACTTGTGCTCTACAATGACAAACGCCATGTTAACATACCTACCACCTTGTTTAAAATGTGATGGATAACAAGATAAGATGATGACACGCCTGGAAAGACTCCTGCAAAGCCATCTGCTTTCTCAATGAGTTCCTCAACTGGCAGAGCAGCAACCGACGACTCCTTGTGTTCTCCCAGAAACGAGGAGGACGGATACATGTTCGTCCCCATTCCTAGCCGTCTTCCGGTCTCTTTAGCTATGGCTAATTGATCACCTGTGATCATTTTCACACTGACTCCAAGATTCAGAGCTTTACTGATTGTCTCAGCACTGTCATGGCGCGGTGGATCGAAGAGGGGAAGAAGACCAACAAACTCCCATGGACCACCCGCGCTTTCTTTGGTTCCCTCAGGCACTTCCTACAAGAGACAAAGCTCTAGTGAAACTAAAAACATGAAAATGTGGTTGGGAATGTTAATATCTACCTGACGAGCAACAGCAAGCGATCGGAGGCCTCTCTCAGCAAATTTATCTATCACAGAGTGCACTCTTCTTGCAATCTCTCCCTTGTTGTATGACAGGTTTAGAATCTGCAAGGATATATAAAAGATTTATGTTACTACTCTAATGCCAGCTGGTTTTTGTTTAGATCATGCAGATAGATACCTGTTCAGGAGCACCTTTGCTCACTCTATGCATTTTTCCATCACTGTCCAAGTACGTAAGGGCGGTTCTCTTGTCGGTTGGGTTGAACGGAAGGAAGTGTAGTTCGGTAATCCCAGCTCTTGCCTAAGTAATAAAGAGTGGTGCTAATGAAAGAATACAATCCCATAAATGTTGCAGTGTAGCTAGGTTGATATTACCTCTTTAGGATCATCCAACATTGAAACAATTGCACAGTCAATAGCATCTTGATTCTCCATCCTTGAGGCTCTTGCAGCCATCAGCACCACCATATCTTTATCGACATCTTTCGCGAAAACCTCAATGATGGTCTTGTCCACACTAAGCTTGTTAAGCGTCAAAGTGCCGGTTTTATCACTGCACAGGACATCCATCCCCGCCATTTCTTCGATTGCTGTCATTCTCTTTGTGATGGCCCCCTACAAACATTGTTTTAAGCGTTAGAAGGAGACACACCTTAAACTTGCATGCATCTGTAGTAATTATATACCTGTTGAGAGAGGCGGTGTGAGCCGATTGCCATGGTGACAGAAAGAACAGTAGGCATTGCAATGGGGATGCCACCAATCAATAGTACAAGAAGGTTCTCTATAGCATCACGGAAGTGTCTCTTTTGGGATGCCAGTATGATCACTTCAATCACCATTCCAGTTGCAATGGAGCAAATGCAGAAGTTCCCAATTGAAGTCAACACCTTCAACACAATAAAAGATTTAGTGTTTATTCATTTAACAAAAACAGAGAAGTTAACATATGAGATCCACCTTCTGGAAATGTCCAACATGTGTAGTGTTCTCCACAAGATGCGCTGCTTTTCCGAAGAAAGTATGAACTCCGGTGGCGATGACAACTGCTTCGATTTCACCTTGCTTGCATGTAGACCCTGAGTAGATCCCATCGCCAGGATTCTTGGTCACAGGAAGTGACTCTCCTGTTAAAGCAGACTAAAACACACAAACAATGCAAGAAGATGATGATCAGTCAAGATTAATAACATGATAACTTTCAAATGATAACTCCAAAAGGAGGCACCTGATCAATTTTCAAGGGATCTCCTTGTAATAATCTTGCATCAGCTGGAATGATGTCTCCAAGTTTTATGCTAACAATATCTCCCGGAACCAATACAGATGCGTCTTCCTCGAGCCATTTTCCATCGCGTAACACCTGCTCGTACGCGAGTTATAGAAGCTCAAGAAAGTCACAAATGACATTGTGAATTAAATACCTTGGCTTTGGGAGCTAATCGAGCCATGAGAGCAGCTGCTGCATTTCCAGCATTGTTCTCCTCTATAAAACTAATAGTTGAATTCACAAGAAGAAGAGCCATAATGCCAATAAAGTCACTGAAATCAACTTTATGTTTCTACAATCACAAAATATATATATATATATATATATATATATATATATATATATATATATATATATATATATATATATATATATATATATATGTATGTCAGATGTATAAACAGAATTATATATGGGATGGAGATTGGGAAATGGCAATTAATTACCTTTCCATGAGGAGTAGCAATAGCGACGATAGCTGCTGCTTCCATAACCCATGAAAGAGGATTCCACATGAAACCAAGAAACTTAAGAATTTTATTCTCCTACAAAACACAAACAATCCATTAATCCACATAATATCATCTCTTCATAATCATCAATCCATTATACAGAAAGCATACCTTTTTCTCTTCAAGTTTATTGTAACCGAACACCTCTAGACGTCGTTGTACCTCGTCAGAACTAAGACCCTCTTGTGTGCATTTCAACTTCTCAAAAACTTCTACAATAGGGATGTTCTCCTGATCACGTGGAAAGATTAACACAACTCTCAATCTACTTGTAGAAATTAATGATCCAATCCAAATATATATAGTTTACTCTTAAGAGAGATGCCAACTACATATTCCCTCCATCCGCAAATAAGGTATCTATTATGTCGTTCACTCTAAAGGTATGTATTTTCCCTTTTCAGCAGAAGGCCCACACACATGGTCCACCACTCACCATTAATACAACTACCCACTTTATATAAAATAATAAAACTCCTTAATCTACTTGCGAAAAACAGATGTATATAATTGTTATGAAGACAAGATACACAAATTGTGATGCATGATCCAAGTAAGAAGATACCAAATCAACGGTTTCATTGTTAATGGCTTCGAGGGCAGCAGTGGTTTTATCTGACTCCATTGTCTAGCTCCCCCTGGTAATTCCAAAACAAAGTACCACTTTACAGTTAATTCTATGATCAAGATAAATACGGTAATAGAATTAAGTTTTTATTAATGTTATATACATTCATACATGCATGTACCTTGCTATAAAGGGTGAGTGTTGAAGAAATTAAGAAATACTCAATCCTAGCTAAGACACTAGTACTTGAAGATGGAGAAATATTGGAGACATCAAGTAAGTCGTAAGGAATGGGTATGAGGTTACATATATAGTAGAGATTATTATTACAAAGATTGAATAAATGAGTAGACATTTGGCAATTAATTAAGTTTGTTTAATGCATATTAAGACAAGAGAGAGTTGGATGATGGAAGATAAGCAGAGAAGAAGACAAAGAGATGCCAGCCCTCTGAACCTCCGTCGATCTAAACGAGAGAAATGAACAGCTAACACCTATTAACAATAAATTCTACGTTATGCTATACGACAACCGATGTCTCACCAAAATTTTCTTCTTACCTTATACATCGCAACATGTATACAAACATATACAAACGCGTGTTATAAATAACGTTTTTTTTTTTTTTTCCTTCTTAGCTTATTGTTGAATATATTATCAATGGAATTCATTTTCAGTCCTATAACTTTTTACTTTTTCAAATTTAGGCCCTTTGTGTCAATTTTAGTCCTTTAGTTTTTTAGAATTTCAGTTTTAGTCATTTTGGAAAAATTTTAGAAAGTATATGTTTAGCAAAGAAAATTGCAAAAAATGATTAAAATTGAAAAACAAAAAGTTACAGGACTAAGATTGATAAATGAGAACCAAAAATTGAAAAAGTAAAAATCATATAAGACTAAAATTAGAGTAACAAATTTGATATTTTCTCTTTACTGTTGTGCACTAATTCTAGTTCTAGTTATTAATGTTGAATAACTGAAACAAGAAGGATTCAGAATATTTGAGATTGTAGTGGTTATTTTGTTGTTGTAACGTTACGATGAATCCATGATAGTCTGGTTAGTACAGGTTGACACAACTTCTATGTTTATTTATATTGATACTCGATACTCATTGGGCCTGCATGGTGCTGTAATTTGTCATATTCTTATTAAATTGAATGCAACCAATTGTTAGAAAATGTTTTTTTTTTTTTGCTTTATTTAATTGGAATAGATAGAATGTGGTTTCCTATTATCATAATGATCTTATTAAATCGTTGTTATGTTTAATATTAAAGGCTAGTCTCGTTTATGTAAGACACGTGAAAAAATCATTAGATACGTACGTGTTATTTGGAATATTAAGTAAGAACATGAACATAGAAAATAAGAATTTATTGCAATATTTTAAAATATACACGATTTAAAAAATATGGGATGCTAATTGACAACTCAACTCAATTACACGATTTTAAAAAATATAAAATAATAAATGATCAGCGAGTAGAGTGGAAAAATGAAGCCTAACTCACGACAGCATTCAATTAAGCATGTAGTGGGCCCAATTTATCTCTAACCCTTAATTCCTCTTCAAAATTAAGATGTGGGCCCTTTTTAATTGATCCCAATGCCTTCCTCTTGCTGAAAGGCTCATTAATGGATCAAACAATTCATGATTCGATTTCCATTTTGGGCCATTTTAATTGCAATTGGGTTGATCACCAAATGGGCTCAATCTCATCTCATGGGCTGTTCAAATCAACATAGGCTAAAAATACACTATGGGCCGCAGTTGTGATAGCTGAAATTTCCAGTTTTTGAAGTTTTAACGTTTTAGCCCATATTCTTTTGTTTTAATTCCGAATCCAGCCCCGTTTATTTTCATGCCTTCGTAATTAAATATATGGAAGCTCATTTTAGCTCAAAATTGTGCAAATTCCATCCATAGATTCCTCTTCACAAAAATCAAGAAATTAAATAAATTAACCACTAAAAACAACCTTAATTATATAAAATCTAATCTAAAATGACCCTATTTTCTAGCGTACGCTCATCACATACTTTTATCTATAAAATAATCATACTTAGCACGTCTCATAAACAGTCTCACACAAGTGTCGTCTCACAGGAGACACTCCAAATAAATATTTCAATGTTTTTTCTCCAATCAAACACTATAATTTTTAAATGACAAAGTCTATTGTGAGACGGTTATTATGTGAGATGGATTGTGAGTCGGGTCGACCCATTATTATAATGTCATTTTTATATAGGTAAAATATGTCTATTATTAGTTAATATATTTTTCTAAATCATGATAAATAATAAATTAAATTATGCTTTTAAGATATTATAGTATGATTCACCATTAACATACTTTAACTATCAATAAACATACTTAACCTATTAATAATCATACTTTAACAATGAGTCAATTCATCTCACAGTCTTTTTTATATATATGTCTCACAAGAAAGTAGCCCTTTTTAAATTGAACACATACACAAATTAATTTTATTTTTTTGAAGTACAGGGGAACACTTTAATTTTAAAATTGGAATAAATACACACTTTAATAATAAAAAAAGCTTATAAAGTTTTAACTTATTAATATTATAATTAAAAAAAACTTGAAATTACATTTCTTAATTTATTCATCCTTCAAAAAAAGATTTGAAAAGCTAAATATATTGCATGTCCTAAAATTTCATAATGCCCATTTATTAAAGGCTTTCACCAATTTACAAATTTCGTTCAAACATCCACATTTATCTTATTTAATTAAGAGACACATGCTTACTTATATGCATGCACAAACGATTTGATGTACATTATTTTTAACGGCAAAAGCTTATGTGCTCCGGGACACCTCCTGTTCCCATGTAAACACAACCTTCCCCTTTCATATTTTATTTAAACATATGTATTGCTAAGGGTTTTAAATTACAAAGTGACACGGAAATTGCTAAGGGACATAATGTCCCGAGGCACAAGAACCTCACTCATTTTTAATTATTACAAATTAAAGAGATAATAATACTTTAAGAATTTACAATCAACTATAAAAATAATTAAATATGACATGATTTATAGGAATTATTTGCGAAAGATAAAATGACAATTATAACATAAAAGTTATTCTCTAAAATAGAATTTGAATTACAATTACCACACAATATATACCCGTATCTTTATTTAAAGGCTCAAAGTGTTGGGATAGGTATATCCTCATTCATTCCTAATGGACAAATAAAGAAGAATATAAAAAGCACAAACAAAAATTTACGTGGTTTTGGAGAAAAACCACGGACCGAGAAAATAACACTATGTGAAAGATTTTACAATCACACCAGATTTCTGTCTCTCGACCCTAATCCCTACACTCTTACAAATCTTTGACTAATCCACATCTTTCTTCTCATTCTCACAATCGAGAATCAAAGAAAGAAATTTTAACTGAAATCAAATACGAAGATTAAAGTGTACTTGATTGGTGCACTTACATCAAAACTAGGGACCTCCTTAAATAGCATAAGGAGCCCCTCCCCCTTTGCTCTCCCACCCTATGTGGGACAAAAACAAAGGAAAAAAACTTCCTTTTAATTTGACAAACCCAACAATCTCCACCTTGTCAAAATAAAAGAAGATTAATTGTCTTCACCGACAATCATTCTCTATTCCGAGAATCCTACTCCACCATATGAGTAGACCACTTAGAATCAACCATTCTAAGAATTGCGGCACATATCGAAAACACCTACTGATATACATCCACCACACACCCTACATCATTTGTCAAGTCAATATCCGTGTGCAAACTTGTGGACCAGCTAATATTATTATATCTTTTTCCATGAAAACTGAACATGTCATAAGGATCTCCAATAATATTAACTCAACATTCAGAGTTGTTGCCGCACAAACTCCTCCTTGACCATCAAAATCACCATTGCTCCACTGTAAGCAATTACCGTGTCATTGCTCCACCACAATTACCGTACCATTGCTACACTTTGAGCAAAAATAGTCTGTACCAACATGACATCGCTGCCTTTTACCGCCAAGCTACACCAGGTTTGTTCGAACCCTTTTCCTACTGAAAGTATCGTCACTTGAAGTCGATTCCAACCCCCAAAATTTACGATGCTTTCTCCACTTGTTGGTTGAATCCACACTATTCTTTATCGATCTAGTGCCACCCGATACTAAGCCACCACAGCGCCATCTTCCCCGTTGAATTGCCACTTCCCCACGCCACCAATCATTACAGAAAACACGTTTTTTTCAAACCTCCTTGACCCGACATCCATGGAAAATCTCATGTCACTGTTAAGCCAACTCTACCACAGGAGTCCCAGCAATTCATATTGCTGCAGGTCCAAGAACTCTGCCAAAAACTAATGTCCCGCAAATCCTACTCCTTGCCAAGCCACTATCGCCACAGCCCGGTGCATTTTACCGCAAGAAAGGAGATGCCACCGCATTCGTCTGATCTTCTGACCCCCTTGTATCACTAGCTTTTCCCACTTCTTTCATGCCACTCTTAGCCTAATGAATAACCCTCTTCCTCTCATAAAGTCTTTTCTGATGTGGAAGGTCAGACTATGCTGCAACCACAGAGCATACTAAGAACTTTATAAGGGCCCGAACCGGGCTCTGATACCACTTGTTGGGATAGACAGATCCTCATTCATTCCTAAGGGACAAATAAAGAAGAATATAAAAAGAACAACACAAGAATTTACGTGGAAAACTCCAAAATTGGAGAAAAATCACGGACCGAGAAAATACCACTATGTGAAAGATTTTACAATCACACAGAATTTATCTCTCCCGACCCCAATCCCTACACTCTTACAAATCTTTGACTAATCCACACCTTTCTTTCCATTCTCACAACCGAGAATCAAAGAAAGGAATTTTAACTAGAATCAAATACAAAGATTAAAGTGTGTTTGATTGGTGCACTTGACATCAAAACTAGGGACCTCCTTAAATAGCATAAGGAACCCCTCCCTCTTTGCTCTCCCACCCGATGTGGGACAAAAACAAAGGAAAAAAAATTCCTTTTAATTTGACAAACCCAACACAAAGCGTGTTTAAGTAAATTATACCTTTTTTATTCCTGAAAAATATATATTATTGAACAAGGGCAATACCAATAAAGTCAATAAGTAAAATAGTTATTTAGTACTTTATTAAAAGTAATATAATTTGTTTTATTTGAAACTTTTAAAATGTGTTTTTGTTCCATTCTGAAAATCTCTCGAAGATTGGGAGAAAAATTCCAGATGACATTGATAACTTTAATGAAGTTTATTTTATCCATTTTTCGTTTGTCTACAAGTATCTTTATTCAATTTACTACGAATAGCATACAAATATTCTTGTAGGGTTATGTGAAAATTCGAGAACAATATAATTAAATTAGTTTTGTTGATGATTTTGAGTTTTAGTATAATGACGAATTCAATTATTCTAGCTTGTTGTCTTGTTAGTTGGCTAGCATTTTAGAAGAATATTACATGATTTAACAAAGCAGTGACGAATTACATTATTCATGTTGGAGCTTTCTTCGAGAGTGACTCTTTTATAACAAATTAATTGCCTAACTAAAAGTCAACATGGATGGACAAATAGCGGAATTAAAAAGTCAAATTAAAAAATCTCATGATCCATCCAGAAAATTTGAAAAAGAATACAATTTGAATTAAAAAAAAAGACAATTTTCAAGATTAAAAAAATTTGATACCCAATATTATTTTGGAGCATAGGTAAAAATGTCATTTTCAATATTTTACTTTTGACGATCACTATAAAATTTTAGGAAAAATGTTATATGTGATCTTTGCCCCTATATATAGTTAGGTTAAAATGAGTTAGACTTGTTGGATCATCCGGTCTCGTCCGTAAAAAATGGGTTGGACTTAATATTTACTCCTTCCGTCCTTTTTAAAGAGAGTCTTTTACTTCTTTACATGTAGATTAAGGAGTATTATTATTTAATATGTAGTGTATAGTTGTATTAGTGGGAGTGTAGGCTCTATATATATTTTAATTGTATTAGAGGGGGTGTGTGTCCCATATGTGTAAAAATGAAATAAGACCCTTTGGGTGGGACGCCCAAAATGGAAAAAATATCTCACTTTAAATGAGACGGAGGTAGTATATATGTTTGAAAGCGAGCTTATAAAAACTGTGGAATTTAAGTTGACGGATTGTGGGAGATCGACTGGCCTGATAATTATTATTATATATTCCCTTAGTCTCGAACTCTAGTTTGCCGACACTGTAGATATGAATTTTAAGAAAAATTATTTTTTGACCCAACTTTATTGACTTTTTAGGAGTATTGTGCTATTTTTAGGTAATAAATCTTAGAGTCAAACTAGGGTGCACATAGTGTACCGGTGCACCTAGTTAATCTCAACCATTAGATTAAAATACTAATCAATAACTATTTTTGGATTAAAATAAATAATTAAAAATTTAAAAATAAAAATTAACTATACCTTAAATTATAACTTATAACCTCTAGGTGCACCCGATACACCACAGATTAACTCTAAATCTTAGTTTTATCTTATTTTAATCTTAATATATTAAAAGTGGCTAGCATTTGAGAATTTTTTTTCCAAATTTATTCCTATTTATTTTTCTTATCTATTTGATATCTTGAAAATTCTTATTCATTGAATGTTCATCATATATTTATTTCTTGAAAACTACAAGGTTAATCTATTTATATTTGATTTGGAATTATAAGCAAATAAATTAGCATATTAAGTAATAATATTTATTTAATAAAATATTTGTTATATGGAAATTCTTATATTTAAAATTAAGAATGAACATGCAGTCGGAAAGAAAAAATGTTTAACAGTATCATACGAATAATAAAAAAATGATTTTTTTAATTCTACATTATTATGTTTATAATACATTTTTAAAATGAGTTAATTAACAAATACCAAATGAAGTGTTATAGTATCAGCAACAGTCTCATTATAATTTGGAGAGTATTTGATATAAAATAAAGAGTATTTAAAATTTAAAGTTTTTTTTTTCCTTCGAAGCTCTCTCTATCTGATTTGCCATTTCCCCACGCTTTTACAGTTGTCCCAAATCACTGTTTTGATCATCTCGGTAGTTAACTGAGCTTTGCCTTTGATTTATCCACTTGGAATCCCACAAACCTTATTGAATTATTTACATTAAATAGTTCTTCCCAAATCTTTAAACTTATGCTTTATTTCCATAAATATTAAGTTAAAAAGTGGGAAGTTAATATTACTAGTACTCATCAAAAATAAAAATAAAAATATAACTATAACTATAGTATATTGTACCACATGAGCTGACCCCTTATTTTTCGGGGTTAAGCCCTGCAACTTGGGCTTTATATTTCAATGGGCCAAGCCCAATTTCCATTATTTATGGAGGAAACTTGAAGAAGAGAAATTTTTAGGATGATTCTTCGCTGCAACGGCAGTTAGTAGGTTGAAAATAGGGAAGTGTGTAATTTTAAAAAAAAAAAATTAATTATTTTATTTTATTTAATAGTAGAGATTAAATTAAAATATAATCTAACGGTTAAAATCGTACACGTGTACCGGTGCACGGGATGCACAGCAATCGGAGTCCAAATATTAATTAAATATATGAGGTTTTCTATTTTAATAGTTATTGGGCCTCAACGAAATGGGTCAAGTCCACCACCAAGCATTACCAAAAATATATGGCGGGAATTGATATAATTCCAACTGTTTTTCTATCTCCCTCCAATCAAAGCCCTATCTTCCACCACAACACTCTCTGGTACAACCTCTGTATAAACCCTAACCCCCACAATCCACATATACCTTCAATTTCACCCTAATTTTCATCTCTTAGTCGGAGCTCGAAAAATAGCGATGAAGTTGGTAAGGCCATTCACTATACTGAGGGCAGAAAATTAGTTTGTTCAATTCAAGAGCACAGATCTGAAGTTTTAGTTTGTTCAATTCAAGAGCACAGATCTGAAGTTTTCAAACACCGGATCGGTATCTTGTTGGTATGGGAGGTATAGGAAATAGAGCATGTGCTGCTTATAGGCACGTGCATTTTCTGTTATTTGTATTGCCTTCTGATCTGAAATATGTGAAGAATAACACTAAGATTTTGGTTAATGTGAGTTTACTGTTCTTAATTTTCTCTTGCATCTGTTATAACCTTGCTTACTTCTTTCCTATGGTATTGGTTTGACCCACTTTCTCATATTTATTGCCCATCCTTCCACTGGATTGAGATATTTGCAACTATTTCCTTCCATTTTCCTTGATTTTATTTCATTAAAAATATTTATATAACTTTTTTTAGGTATAACCAAAGACATCATCGTTTCAGCAAAAACTTTTGCAGATGTTGCAGACCAGTCTACAACTAAACGGTAAAACGTAATTTATTTTGAGTCATTAACTAATTTTCTTGGTTAATAAGAAATTATTATCTGCTATCTATTTAAAATCCATTAACAGAGTAGCTCAAACTTTTATTTTCGTTCGTTTTAGTCACTATTAAAAAATATTAACCCTATATTACAAGGTTAGTAATCTTTCTATAGTTTGCATGGTTGATTCGAAAATGAACACCAGTCACCACTCCCTTGCCTGCATGGTAAATCAAATTGAATAAAACATATGTATACTTCCAATTCAATTTCCCTTGCATTCATGCTAAATCAAATTGAAAAAAAACATATGTATACTTCCAATTTAATTTAAAATTAATTGTAGTACTTTTCTACTACATTTGACTTATCACAAGTACATCGGCTCACATACAGTTTTTAGATATATACATATGTGTGGCATTGATCGAGGGAGCAGGGTTTATTAAAATTGATGAATGCTATAAATATATGTGAGAATCAATGACGATGACAGAGTAGCTATTTAATACCGTGTAGTTATATTAATAGTAATATCATATTAATCTTGTATTATCACTTGATGAATATGTGTGGGCAAACACTTGATGATATGAATCATTTGAAATATAAGCTCATTCGTTCTGTAGGGGATAAATTCGATGACAATGTACAAGATCAATTCGATGACAATGTTTTTTTTCCACTTTTTTGTCTGCCATTTGGGCAGCTGCTAAGGAATGAGAGATTAAATTCTGGAAACTTAAAATGGATTTTAATTTTATTGCTCGTAAGATTAATTTCTAATTATTTAGTAATTAATCTAATTATATATATAATTTGATATGTGTTGATATTTAATTTTCATCATCGTCCTGATGATTTTCATTTTCCTGATGATTTTCATTTAACTTCAGGAGGTGAAGTTTGTCCGTCAAACTGCAAATGATGTTGTGATCGACTAGGAAAAAAAAGAAGATTTTTCTCCAGTTCTTGTGATCACAATCATTGCCTTGCCTTTCTTGACACACCTCATTGGACCTCATTTGGGAGGTTAGACAATATTAATAATAACTAAAATGTTTATTTATATGGAAAATATAGATACACTCTTTTAACCTAAATTATTATTAAATACAAGGAATTCAAATGATTATTTTCACATACAAAATATTAAAGTAAAATACCAAATATAATATTTTAATTTCATATACTTTTAAACCACCAACCCTATCCCTCACCCACCCACCCGCCGGACCGGCGTTGATTGCGACCGGATAGCCGTTAACCGGCGTTGATCACCGGTTGGACAGCCATTGACCGGCGTTGATAGCCGGCCGGACAGCCGTTGACCGCCGCTTACCGTCGCCGCCTGTTGTCGGAATTTAAAATGTGCAAAAATAAAATTGTGCAAAGCAAATTGTGCAAAACCAAATTGTGCAAATACATAGGTATTTATGGTATCACAATCATAATTGTGTAGTTATGAGTAATAGTACTTTGAGTCATGTAGTTTACAGCAATTATGCATTATTTTATGTATCCAATAATAAGTGACCCTTTATATAATTAATTTTGATTTATTTTTTTATTAATTTTAATTTGCAGTTTTTGTGGTGTTATTGTGGTGGTGATGGGCTCTTGCTACATGTTGTGTGGAAAGATCAAAGTAGAAAACTTGATGATATGTTGGAGATACCCAACGAGGAAGAATCAGTTTAATTTAGTATATATCAAGTTTACTACATCTTCAAGTTTACTACATCTTCTCTTCTTAATGTAAATATAATTACTCCTTCTATTCAAATGCTCGTTTATTTTTTGCAAGTAGATTAAGGAATATTATTTATTTATGTGTATTGAGTAGTTGAGTAATTGTATTAGAGGGATGTGATAAGTAGTGGTGTGAGCTTTTTTTGCTAAAAGAAGAAAATGAGAACCTTTGAATGAGATGACCAATATATTAAAATGTAGACTTTTTCGAAACCAATACTTAATTACTTCGAATTGAATTGCCTATTTTACATTCGGTGTTTCATTGGTGTTTCAAAATATAAAAATATTATACTCTATCAATGATCATTAAACCCTTGGGAGATGTGTTGAATTGGGCATTAATTATGACACATGGTAAAAATTTAATGAATGAACTAGGAGATGGAATATGTAAATGTAATAGGTGATCAATTTGTTAATTATTTCCTCTGTCCTCTTGAGGGTATTTTTTTTTATGTTGGGTGTCCCACCTAAAGAGTCCCATTTCCTTTTTAAACATAAGAAACACATATATTCACTAATACAATTAAAATATGGGGCCCACATTTCCACTAATACAACTACTCCCTACATATTAAATAATAATTGTAATTAACATCTATTTTTGAGGTTGGGAATTGGTGTGATATTTTTATCATCTATTTTTAAGGTTGGGAATTGGTGTGATATTTCTTCTTTTTTATGATAAAGTTCAATGCGTTAACGGATAAAAACGAAAAGTGTGAAATTTAATATGAAACGGAATAAATATAATTTAATGGTAAATATCAAAATTGATCCTGTAAGTATGACATTTTCCCCTTTTTTCTATTGTATTTCTTACTTTTGTTCCTCCGTTATCCGATTTTAATCTTTTTAGTCTAAATTTAATCCTTAATTATGGTAATAAATGAGATTGAAAAACTTTATTTACAATTTATCTTTATTTACTAAAAAACCAAAATCTATTTATCATTCTTATTGATTCATTCTTTATACATAATCATATACATATAATTATAATCACTTATTTTTATTTGTCCTTTATAATAATAATAATAATTATTATTATTATTATTCCCAAATTTTAATCTTCAAAACTCCAATTTTTTTTTTTGAAAAAAATGTAAAAATAACATGAACAATTTCAATATTTATATTTTGTTGAGCTTTTTTATTATAATAATTTTGTAACATACCACGATGATTGAATTCTTAGATTCTATATCAATTTCGTATATATAAACATAATTTATGAAATTTTAAATATTCATTATATATTATTCTACTGCAGTATATAATTATAAAGAAAATCGTAAATATAGATGAGTTCATCTTAATTGATTGTGATGTTAGTCCTATTTAATTTTACTTTATTTTTCATGAATTTTATATATAACTTCAATACAATTAAATAATAATAATAATTTAATAAAACATTTAGAAAACATATTACTCCCTCCGTCTATCACAAACGTATTCATTTGCTTTTTGCACTTGTATTAAGGAGTATTATTATTTCATATAAAGTGGGCAGTTGTATTATTGAGGAGTGGTTTGGAGTGATAGGCCATGTATGAGCCCTTTTGCTCAAAAGGAAAAATTGATACTTTAGGAGTGGACGACCTAAAATGGCAAAATGGATACGTTAGTCATAGACGGAGGTAGTATTTTTTATTGTATTAATTGAATATTTAAAATACAAATTAAATACATAAAAAATTTAAAGGTAAATATTTGTGCGAGAACATAAAAAAATAAAAATATAGAGTAAAACGTGCAGATAACGTGCAACGCACGTCCAGAATATCTAGTAAATTATAAAATATGTTATGTGTGTTAGGTGAGCGCGGTGTTTAAACTAAGATAACTTTTGAGATTGTTGATTAATGTGAAGTTTTCTTTTTTGGGTGGTGAAGATAAGTAAATGACGGATGCAAAGTGTGAACACAAGTGTAAGATAAAGTAAAACGTGCAGATAACGTGCAACGGACGTCCAGAATATCTAGTAAATTATAAAGTATGTTATGTGTGTTAAGTGAGTGTGGTGTTTAAATTAAGATAAATTTTGAGATTGTTGATTAATATGAAGTTTTCTTTTTTGGGTGGTGAAGATAAGCATGAGACGGATGCAAAGTGTGAACATAAGTGTGAGATGGAGGAAGTGATAATTTATTTTTAAATAAAGTAATGAATAGCGGAAAAATAGTTAAAAGGTGTTCTTTTTCCATAAAACAAAATTATGTTGAGTGCAAATTTCATACTCCCTCCGTCCCAACAAGTATTTCACGTATTGGTGTGCACGGAGTTTAAGAAAATTTTGTATTTTTATGTATAAAGTAAGAAAGAGAATATATATTTTAGTTGATTTAATGAAAAATGTGTGTAAAGTTGTTGAGAGATGTGAAAAAGTAAGTATTATATAGGGATGTGTGTAAAAAGTGAGTATTGTTATAATGTATTTTTTACCAAATTTAGTAAAAGTAAAGTGTGAAATACTTTGAGGGAGGAATGAAAAAGGAAAGTGTGAAATACTTTGGGGGACGGGGGAATAATCAATAATTAAGGGGCATCTTTTACAATTTTTGTATAGATTTGGCTTCACATCGCAAACGCGTAAACTTAATTTCAGTTGGAGGTTGTTAACCCTTTTTAAATTCTTGCAATCTAGGATGTAGATAAAAAATTGATTTTAATGTGCGTATATTCTCATCGGATATATTGTAAACAAGGCCAATATAATAGCGGCCGGCAGCGAGGTAGGCCCGCCCCATTGCCATCGGAGTAAATTTTGAATGGCTGTCTAACCACGTAAATTTCCTTGAAACTACGTACGCTTACTCGCTAAGGTAGTTGTCTTCTTGTGAAACAAAACATTATTACATTCTGTGTTTCTTGCAGGATAACTTTCTAGTGATGCATTGTGTAAACCAGAAACCATGAATACCGTATACAGTAAATACGGTCACCGGTTACTTCTTTTCATTACCACCTTGTTGTCCACCCTCCATTTATCTTTCTCATCAGACACAATAAATAGTACTCAGATATTCAGAGATGATGGCTCTACTACATTGGTTTCATCTAGTGGTCACTATGAACTGGGTTTTTTCAGCCCAGATAACTCCGATAACAGATACTTAGCCATATGGTACAAGAGAGTGTCTCCAAGAACTGTGGTATGGGTTGCCAACAGAGATAATCCACTCAGGGGGATACTAACAGGTGCATTGAGAGTCGTACAGCCAGGAATTCTTGCTCTTCAGAATAGAACTGGTGGTATTGTTTGGTCTTCTAATACATCAAGAGCTGTCCAAAATCCAGTTGCAAAGTTGTTGGACTCAGGGAATCTGGTAGTGAAAGATGCAAGTGATGATGATAACCCGGACAACTTCCTATGGCAGAGTTTCGACTATCCAACCGACACTACTTTACCCGGGATGAAGCTCGGTGTCAACTTCCAGACCGGAAGAGAAGTCCACATCACGGCGTCGAAGAGCAACGGTAATCCAGCCTCAGGAGACTACACATTCCACTGTGATCCCACTGGCTATCCACAGCTTGTCACTAGAAAGGGTGATGTCCTGCAGTACAGCTCAGGGCCCTGGAATGGTCTCACTTTTAGTGGGTCGGTTAACTTGCGGAGGAATCCTTTTTTTACGTTTGGAGTGGTCATAAACAAGGACGAGGTGTACTATCACTACGACCTCCTCAACGAGTCGATATACACGCGGTATACTTTGAGCGATGCTGGTGTTAGGCAGAGGTTGATTTGGGATTATAAGAAACAGAGTTGGACGCTTTATTATGCTGCACCAACAGATGGTTGTGATATTTTTAATCGTTGTGGTCCGTATGGTCGTTGTAGCACAGAAAATACTCAAAAAATTTGTGGATGCTTAAAGAAATTCAAGCCAATAGACCCTCAAGGTTGGGATAATGGAGATTGGTCTAAAGGGTGCAATAGAAGTACCCCCTTGAATTGTGAAAAGGGAGATGGATTTTTGATGTATTCGGGTGTTAAGTTGCCGAATACTCGGCGTGCCTGGTACAACACGGCTATGACTCTTACAGAATGCGAGGTAGAGTGCTCCAATAACTGTTCCTGTACGGCCTATGCAAGTTTGGACATAAGCAAAGGCAAAAACGGATGTCTGATTTGGTTTGATGAGCTGATTGACATCAGAGAGATGAGTCCAGGACAAGACATCTATATTAGATTGTCTTCTTCAGAGATTGGTAAGATTAATACATTGAATATAATTGTTATGTATTTGTTGCTAAGTCCTTTGATACTGATTGAGAAAATTTGTCTTCCAAAAAAAAATTCTACAGACTCAGAAAGGAAACGCAAGATACTTATAATAACATTATGCGTTGTATTCGGGATTCTGATCATACTAAGCCTGATCATTTTGTTGTATTTATATCTAAAGAGAAAAAAGAAGCTGAATCTTCAGCTGGAGAAGACAGGTGAGCTATTTCTTGTTGTGAAGCTGATTATATTATGGAAATTCTTACCATCTATTTGTGTTCATCTCCGATGATTTACACTAATGTAGCAGGCAAACCGAAACTCACTTCCAATGCTAATCATCTTCGTGTAAGTCACAACGAGGAATTCGAGCTACCACAGTTTTCCTTATCCACAATAAAAGAAGCTACAGACAATTTTTCGATCAACAATGAGCTTGGAAAGGGTGGATTTGGGCCAGTCTACAAGGTAAAGCTAATCACATTTTATTTTTCTGTTGTTCAAGTTATGACAAGAAGCCTTCAGTTAGCATTTTATACGTTAACTGAATGTACATGGGAGTAGGATCTCAAAAGTTGATTAAATTAATAAATAAGTTAAGAGAAATTTCGTAACTTATTAAGATCAGTGAAGTATTGGCTGTGATATTAGTAAGTTTTCATGTCAGGGCACGCTAGAAGATGGAAAGGAAATTGCTGTTAAACGTCTATCGGGAACATCTCATCAAGGAGTGGATCAGTTCAAGAATGAAGTTTTGTGTATTGCAAAACTTCAGCACCGAAATCTAGTGAAGCTTCTTGGGTGGTGCAGCGAAGGAGACGAAATGATGCTTGTTTATGAATATCTAACCAACAAAAGTTTGGACAAGATTCTGTTTGGTAAGCACTCATCATTCATCAATCCTTGTCAATTACTTGGCTTTTACTTTGAATGAATTACTCAATACTTATACATGACATTCAATGACTTTTCTAAGACCATATTAACAGGGCAGTGAATAACTAATTGAAATGTACTCTCTCCGTCCCATAATAGTTTAAACTATTATGGGACGGGGGAGTAGTATTTTTCGGAATATTGTTTGTAAGAGAACTTTGTTGCACAATTTTATGATACAAAGTATCAAATCTATATATCCTCCCTTTTGGAAGATCCTACAAGAAGCACACTGCTAGATTGGCCGAGGCGCCTCAACATCATCAATGGTATTGCTCGTGGCCTTTTGTACCTTCATCAAGATTCCTGTCTCCGTGTAATCCACAGAGACCTCAAAGCAAGCAACATATTACTAGATTCAGACATGAATGCAAAGATATCAGACTTTGGTTTTGCTAGAACTTTCGGAGGGAATGAAACAGAAGCAAACACAAGCCTAGTAGTAGGAACATAGTACGTATAATTACTTGTGTCTTGATATATTACAAGCGCTCCCTTTTCCTGTAATTTAATCCAGCGGCAAAAAAATTCATGCAGTGGCTACATGTCCCCGGAATATGCTATGGAGGGCAATTTTTCGTTTAAATCGGACGTCTATAGCTTTGGAGTACTAGTTCTTGAGGTTGTGAGCGGTAAGAGAAACAGAGGATTCACTCATATGGATCAACGCCTCAACCTTCTCGGACATGTAAGTATTACATAGAATCTTGAATTCAGACTCAGTTGAAACAAATCCTTAGGAAATGAATACATTACAGGCATGGACGCTGTACAAAGAGGACAAGTCCGTGGAAGTGGTTGATTCCTGCGTCCGAAACTCATTACACTTAACAGAAATAATGCGAACAATCCACATCGGGCTGTTATGTGTTCAAGAACAGCCGAATGACCGGCCGACCATGTCTTCAGTGGTGTTCATGCTGAGCAATGATGTTGTATTGGCTGAAGCTAAATGTCCAGGTTTTTTCATAGCAAGAGAAGTACCCAGAACTGCAACTTCAGGCAGCTCAAGGCCAAGAAGTTCAATAAATACAATGACCATTACCCAGCTGGAGCCTAGATAATAAATGCTGCTCCTGTCTGAAAAAGGAGTTGTGCACTTTTACTTTTCTGTGTCATCGAGATTATGAAAAAATATGAAACAATAATTCACAATTTGGAATCCTGTAATGTTTCATACCGCTTAAGACTGTTGCTTATGTTAAGAGTAACTTTATTAAATATTTGACTTTTGAAAGTATTATATAATCATCTCGCACCAGTTTATTTGTGTGAGAGCTTCAGTGTTATGGTGTGTGATATAGAGTAATATAGTGCACGCGTGCGTAATGAGAAATTGAGTAATGCATTTAGTATGAAGAGGGGCAAGTTACACTTTTGGTCGTATATGAAAAGTCGTATTTCAGTTTTCGTCCCTAACCCTTTTTTTTTTTTTTCCAAAAATTTGCAAATTTTGGTCCCGACCTTTAAATAATTGATCGAGACTATAAACAAGAAAAATGAGGGAAATAAAGTGAATTTTGAAGGCAATTTTGACTTCCTCTTTCATAGATGGTCTAAACCCTACCCTGCAAACATTCACACCCAAGAAAATTCACAACTGAAATTGGAACACAAGAAAAGACAACTTCATCTTCCTTATCCAAAGCTTCCAACCAGCTTGCAAATAAGAGAATGTGTTGAAGAGCAAAAAATTAATACTTCCACCTGATCAGAGTAACAAATATAACAACGACGTATATTGTTTCTAAAAGGAAAACTCAGAAGATATATCAAAACTAGCTCCAAAACCAAGACAATATGCTGTCTAAAATAATCTACCAAATCGAAATAGAAAGAACAGCCCATCGTATTTAGTCTCAATCTCCTATGTGTTTGAGAGAGAATGAATCAAATTCAACTGAAGACGTGGTGGCGGCGGTGGTGCAGTAACTATGCCGGCGTCAATGCAGCTCCGGATCTTCCTCTCCGCGTCAAAGCCGAGCAATGATTCCGGCCGATGATCCCCAACCTCTCTCTCTTCCATTTTGAGTTCAAAACCCGAATTGGGGGAAAAAGAAATAGATTCCATTTCCACGAAGATGAGCTGCCGAGTTTTGAGAAGAGGGTGCAGCGATGGAATGGAACCAATCCCCACAAGCCCAGGGCAACGCGTTTTCAAGTTCTTCGGCCGCAGCGACCTCATGTCCTTCATATCATCCGTGCCGGAAAACAAACAACCAGGTGAGCAAGAAGCGGTCGACGGCGGAGCAGCAGGCGAAGGAGAAGGAGATAAAGAAGGCGTACCGGGAGAGGATAAACGAACTAAAGGAGGAAATTCGACAGAACAAGCAGGAGGAGGCCAGGTAGAAGATTTGGGATTGCTATTGTAGGGTTTCACAAATTTGAAGCAGTGTGCCTATAATTTGTGGTTTTTAATTTGTTGGATGAATTTATGATGGAGCTATTTGAACCCAAATACTTTTTCCTTTGCATATAAATTTTTTTCTTTTTTCTTTTTTCTTACTAAACACTGGAAATGAGTGATAACCTAGGACTAGGAGGGTACCTAAATTATCTTTCAAGAAAAGTCAACTGTTCCCTCCTGCAGTTAGTCCAGTTGCTGCCTCATTTGACATTTCTTCCTCTTCAAAGCCAAAGGAGTTAATTCCAGAAGTTAACTTTGCCTTTACCACGTTGTTAGATCGATGCTTAACCTCAGTCCGAGTAAGAATAGTACCACTAATTTATTTCTATTTCTTAAGTATATCATTTTTTCAACATATGATAAAGAAAAATGTAATAGATGTGGAGCCACGCAGTCCTATTGCCAGCGTAATAAATTTTGAATTGATTTCACTTATTTATTTCTTCATGGTGGAGCCAAGGCGGACTTATGGCTAAAAAGATATTTTATCTCCATCTCCTATTGCATTACTTGGCTACACTCTGCTTTCTTGTGATTCCTTAAACCAGAAACCATGAATCACATATGCACTATATACTACCTCCCTTTACTTCTTTTCATTTCCTCCTTTTTTCCAGCTCACCAATCACCCAACCCCACCTACACAATAACTAATTCTCAGATACTTAAGAGAGAACAGTTCGACTACATTGGTTTCATCTGGTGGACACTTTGAGTTGGGTTTTTTTAGCCCGGATAATTCCAAGAATCGATACGTGGGTATATGGTACAAAGTATCTCCAAAGACTGTCGCGTGGGTTGCCAACAGAGATAATCCACTCACAGGGGAACCTGCAGGAGCGTTGAGAGTTCTACAGACAGGAATTCTTGCTCTTCAGAATGGAAATGGTAGTATTGTTTGGTCTACTAATACATCAAGAGCTGTGCAGACTCCAGTTGCAGAATTGCTGGACTCAGGGAATCTGGTTGTGAAAGATGCAAACGATGATGACCCGGATAACTTCCTGTGGCAGAGTTTCGACTATCCAACCGACACTACTTTGCCTGGGATGAAGCTCGGTGTCAACTTCCGGAAAGGAAGAGAAGTGTACATCACATCACGGAAGAGCAGTGATGATCCATCATCAGGAGACTTTACATTTCATTGTGATCCTTCCGGTTATCCGCAACTTCTAACTAAAAAGGGTGGAGTTGTGCAGTTTAGCTCAGGGCCTTGGAATGGTCTAACCTTCAGTGGGTCACTTAACTAGCGTAGGAATCCCTATTTTACGTTTGGAGTGGTCATAAACAAGAACGAGGTGTACTATCATTACGACCTCCTCAACAACTCAGTGTACACGCGGTATACACTGGGTGATGAGGTGTAAGACAGAGGTGGATTTGGGAGAATCAGAGACAAGGTTGGAGACTATATCATACAGCACCAGCAGATAGTTGTGAATTTTATAATCAGTGTGGTCAACATGGTAAATGCTATATTAAAACTAAGTTTTGTGGATGTTTGGATAAATTCACACCAAAAGACCCTCAAGCTTGGGATGGACAAGATTGGTCTAAATGGTGCATTAGAAGCACACCCTTGAATTGTGAAAAGGGAGATGGATTTTTGAAGTATTCTGGTGTTAAATTGCCAAATACACAGAATTCCTGGTACAAGACGACTATGACGCTTGCAGAATGCGAGGTAAGATGCTTGAAAAATTGCTCATGCACGGCCTATGCAAGTTTAGATATAAGCAGAGGTGAAACGGATGTCTGCTCTGGTTCGGAGAGCTGCTTGACTTCAGAGAGATGAATCCAGGACAGGAAATCTACATTAGGATGGCTTCCTCAGAGATTGGTAAGCATGTTTCAGAATGTATTACCTTGACATATTAAATAAAATTGTTATGTATTTGTTGCAAAATTCTTGGACACTGCATGCAAAAACTTATGCTTCTTTCGTTAAATAATTCTACAGACTCAGAAGGAATGAAACGCGAAGTACTTATAGTAATAATATCCCTGGTAACCGGAATACTGCTACTAATCCTGTGCTTACTGTTGTATTCAAAGAAAAGAAAGAAGATGAATCTTCAGCTGCCGGAAACAGGTAAGAGTTTAGTTACTTCTTGTTGCGAAGATGAAGGATTTGAAGTAGAATGGATACGTTATATAATGCAAATTGTTACCGTCTCCTATGGTTTACACTCATGTAGGAGGCAGGCCATTTTCCTTGTCAACAATAAATAAAGCTACTAAGAATTTTTCGATTAGCAATAAGCTTGGAGAGGGTGGATTTGGACCCGTCTACACGGTAAAGCTATATCAATTATTGAAATGTGAATAAGACTTCTGATTAGCATTTGGTATCATTACTGCATATTCATGGAACTAAGTAGATCTCAAAAGTTGATTAAATAAACAAGGGTCAGTAAAATAGTGCCTGTGATACTGGAAAGTTTTGATATCAGGGCATGCTAAAAGATGGGAAGGAAATAGCTGTCAAACGTCTATCAAGACCATCCCTTCAAGGAGTGGATTTCAAGAATGAGGTAATCTGCATAGCAAAACTTCAGCATCGAAATCTAGTGAAGCTTCTTGGATGGTGCATTGAACAAGATGAAATGATGCTGGTTTATGAATATATGATCAACAAAAGCTTGGACATAATATTGTTCGGTAAGAATTATGTATGTAATGATCTGTTCAATGAAAATGACTATTCTTAACAAGTTATACATGGAATATGAAATTGAATGACATTTCTATTACCAAACTAACAGGGTAATGGACAGTTAATTGACATGTATATTTGTCTATATGAAAATTTTGATGATACTATCACATCTATATATCCTCCCTTTTGGAAGATCCTGCAAGAAGCTTACAGCTAGATTGGCCAAGGCGACTTAACATTATCAATGGTATAGCTCGTGGCCTTTTGTACCTCCACCAAGATTCCCGTCTCCGGGTAATCCACAGAGACCTCAAACTCAGCAATATATTATTAGACTCTGACATGAATGCCAAGATATCAGATTTCGGTCTAGCTAGAACTTTTGGAGACAATGAAACTGGTGCAAACACGGGCCGAATAATAGGAACATAGTATGTGCATATCTTGGTGTCTTGATACATTGCAAGCAATTCCTTTTCTTGAAATTAGTACTGATGCCAACATTTTCATGCAGTGGCTACATTTCCCCAGAATATGCTGTGGAGGGACTGTTTTCGGTGAAATCAGATGTCTACAGCTTTGGAGTTCTTCTTCTTGAGGTTGTGAGTGGTAAGAGAAACAGAGGATTTTCTCATGTAGATCACCACCTCAATCTTCTTGGACATGTAAGTGTTACAAACTCGAATATCTATTCAATCAAAACAGATCCTTAGAAAATGAAAAATACAACAGGCATGGATGCTGTATAAAGAAGATAGGTCACTGGAAGTGGTTGATTCTTTCTCCAACTGCCCTGTATTTATCAGAAATAGTTTCAAGCAATCCACATTGGGCTCTTATGCGTTCAAGAAAAACCGGAAGACAGGCCAACCATGTCGTCGGTAGTGCTAATGCTGGGCAATGACGGAGCTTTGCCAGAAGCTAAATGTCCAGGGTTTTTCACTGCAAGAGAAGTAACCAGAACCGCAACTTCAGGTAGCTTTAGCACAACGAGTTCGATAAACACGATGAGTATTACCATGCCAGAGCCTAGATAATTTGGTATATATAATCCTTGCAAATTTTTTAATAGTCTCATTTGATTTATATAGAGTGTTTCCTGTCTGTCTGTTTTAAGGATTATGTAAAGAAAACACTCTCGCACTAGAAAACAAGCAATCAAGTTGTTGATCACATCATACAAAAATGAATTAAAAACTAAGAACACAATCTTTTAAGTGGTTTGATCTTAATGATCTACATCCACTGGGGCAAGTAGGAAGCTTTTATTGATGATTATACAATCCAAAATAGAATACAACTCAATAAGGCAAAGAAACACCTATTGAATACTCCCTATAAATTGCTGTCAAAAACTGCAGAATTGATCACTTCAAGTTGGCCTATTGTGAGCTAATATCCCGTTTATGTAGTGAACCAAAAACCCTTTAACTACTCTCAATCAATAGTCCACGTGGCAAACTAAAGATACAGACCAAAAACCGCTATTAGATATCTTAATTAGTCATCAAGAAAATGCCTCAAATTGCCTTAGCCAAAAACTGATATTGTAACTTCCTTCAACCAACTAACTTACTGATAAGTTTTCAAGATATACAGCTCGTCCAATGCCTCCATCTAAACCCTAAACCACATAATCTGACATGTCTCATTCTGATTGGAGTAAGGGTAACATAGATTCAGTGTTATGATGTGTGATATAGTCATATAGTGTACGCGCGAGTAATGAGAGGTTGAGTAATGGAGTATTATTTATGAGGACAATTTATTCACATGAATAATAATAAATAAAAAGAAAATTAAAATTTGAAAATGACACTCTCTTATAAAATGAGTTTTAAGACGGATTGACTTATAGTATGTTTAATATATAAGTAAAGTATGTTTATTGATAGTTAAAGTATGATAGTAGTTGATATATTATAACACTTTTTTTTTTGCCTAAAATTATATTTCCTCCATATTTTAAAAGTTTTCATTTTTTTCTTTTTGGTTTGTTTTATATTTTTCTATAATTTTTCAAAAGATTTGAGATCAAGCAAAAAAGACATAACAAGTAATCTCTCTCATACAATTTATTTACCAAAAAAAAATAATCAATCTTACATAATTCACTTAACATATTTTATCATATCTATTTATTATAAAAAAAAATAACGTAATATCCCAAAAAATCAAAATTTTCTTAATCTTGATGCTTAGTTAAAACTGAAAACAAATAAAATTTGGAGAGAGCAATAAAAAAATTTTATACTCCCTCCGTCCCAGGAAAGATGACACACTTTCAATTTTGGCTTGCCCCACAAAAGTTTGCACATTCCTAAAAAAACAAAAAAGTCAAACACAATCACCCTTCTCCATACACTTTATTTACAAAAAAAACCACAGCTACCTAACACACTTAACATACTTTATTATTTATTTATTACAAAAAAAATAATAATACCCTTAAAAATCACTATTTTATTAATCTCCGTGCCAGGAAAAGGGGTGCAATCTTTCATGGGTCGGAGGGAGTATTTCCTAATTATCATTTATATAACGTATGATAAACAAAAAAGGAAAAACGTAATAGATGTAGAGCTACGCAGTCTATTGGCAGCGTAATAAATTTCGAATTGATGATCACTTAATATTTCTTCATGGTGGAGCCAAAGCTGACTTGCTGAGTTGACTATTTATGGCGAAAAATGTTTTTTTCTCGATCTCCTAAATGGTAAATATATTTTAGAATACAAAGTACATCAGAAATATACAATGAATGCACTCCTCAAAATGTACTACTCAAAAAAATAATTAGACCCTATCTATGCAAATTAAAAGGCTAGCTAAATACAAAAGGAAACAAATGGGTATTAATCTAGAAATTTTAAGTTTGATCCTTTCCGAGAGACAATGAGCTGATGTCCGCTTGTCTGCATTACTTAGCTATTGTCTGCTTTCATGTGATTCGTTAAAACAGAAACCATGAATACCATATGCATTATATACTACCTCCCTTTACTTCTTTTCATTACCTCCTTTTTTCCCTCTCACCAATCACCCAACCCAACAGACACCTTTTATAGTACTCAGACATTCAAAGATGACAGTGCTGCTGCTACATTGGTTTCATCTGGAGGACACTTTGCATTGGGTTTTTTCAGCCCGGATAGTTCCAAGAATCGATACGTGGGCATATGGTATATAGTATCTCCTACGACTGTCGTGTGGGTCGCCAACAGAGATAATCCACTCACAGGGGAACCTGCAGGAGCGTTGAGAGTTCTACAGACAGGAATTCTTGCTCTTCAGAATGGAACCGGTAGTGTTGTTTGGTCTACTAACACATCAAGAGCTGTGCAAACTACAGTTACAAAATTGCTCGACTCGGGAAATCTGGTGGTGAAAGAAGCAAATGATGATGATCCGGACAATTTCCTGTGGCAGAGTTTCGACTATCCAACCGACACTACTTTACCTGGGATGAAGCTCGGTGTCAACTTCCAGACAGGAAGAGAAGTTTACATCAGATCACGGAAAAACAGTGATGATCCAGCATCAGGAGAATATACATTTCATTGTGATTTTACTGGTTATCCACAACTCCAGGGTAAAAAGGGTGGAATTTTGCAGTTTAGCTCAGGGCCCTGGAATGGTCTGACCTTCAGTGGGTCACTTAACTTGAGAAGGAATCACTACTTCACGTTTGGAGTGGTCATAAACAAGAACGAGGGGTACTATCACTACGAACTCATCAACGACTCGATATACACCCGGTATACAATAAGTGATGCTGGCGTTGGACAGAGGTGGATTTGGGAGAATCAGATACAAGGTTGGAGACTTTACCATACAGCACCATCAGATAGTTGTGAATTTTATAATCAGTGTGGTCAACATGGTAAATGTTATATTAAAACTACTCAATTTTGTGGATGCTTGGATAAGTTCACACCAAAAGACCCTCAAGCTTGGGATAGAGGAAATTGGAGTAATGGGTGCATTAGAAGGACACCCCTGAATTGTGAAACTGGAGATGGATTTATAAAGTATTCCAGTGTTAAATTACCAAATACTCGGCTTTCCAGGTACAACACGACGCTGACTCTTAAAGAATGCAAGGTGCTATGCTCAAGTGATTGCTCGTGTACGGCCTATGCAAGCCTGGATATAAGCAGAGGCGAAAACGGATGTCTACTTTGGTTCGGAGAGCTGGTTGACATCAGAGAGATTAATCCAGGACAGGATATCTACATCAGGATGGCTTCTTCAGAGATTGGTAAGTATCATTAAAAAAAATTGTTGTATACTGAATGACTGTTTAACTATTTATGCAAAAACTTAAGTTTCTTTCAATAAATGATTCCACCAGACTCAGAAGGAAGGAAACGCAAAATACTTGCAGTAGTAATATCCCTGGTAACTGGAATACTGCTACTAAGCTGAGCATACTGTTGTATTCAAAGAAAAGAAAGAAGTTGAATCTTCAGCTGCCGGAAAGAGGTGAGAGTTGAGTTACTTCTCGTTGCGAAGATGAAGGATTTTAAGTAAAATGGATGCCTTATATTTTGCAAATTATTACCATATATTTGTTTCATCTCCTATGGTTTACACTCATGTAGGAGGCAGGCAATTTTCCTTGTCATCAATAAATAAAGCTACTGAGAATTTTTCGATTAACCATAAGATTGGAGAGGGTGGATTTGGACCCGTCTACAAGGTAAAGTTATATCAATTGTTGATGTGAATAAGCCTTTTAATTAGCATTTGGTATCATTACTGCATGTTTATGGAATAATTAGATCTCAAAAGTTGGATTAAGCAAGGGAGTTAAAAGCATTTTCAAAACATGTTAAGATCAGTAAAATATTGCCTGTGATACTAGAAAGTTTTTATATCAGGGCATGCTAAAAGATGGGAAGGAAATAGCTGTCAAACGTCTATCAAGATCATCCCTTCAAGGAGTGGATGAGTTCAAGAATGAAGTAATCTGCATAGCAAATCTTCAGCATCGAAACATAGTGAAGCTTCTTGGATGGTGCATTGAACGAGATGAAATGATGCTGGTTTATGAGTATATGACCAACAAAAGTTTGGACATAATATTGTTCGGTAAGAACTATATATGTAATGATCTGCTCAATCACAATAACTATTTTTACTTGAACAAGTTATACATGGTATTCAATGACATTTCTATAACCAAATTAACAGGGTAGTGGACAGTTTAATTGACATGTATCTTTGTCTATATGAAAAATTGATGCACAATTTATGATACCAAGTATCACATCTATATATCCTCCCTTTTGAAAGATCCTGCAAGAAGCATACAGCTAGACTGGCCAAGGAGACTTAATATTATCAATGGTATAGCTCGTGGCCTTATGTACCTCCATCAAGATTCACGTCTCCGGGTAATCCACAGAGACCTCAAACTCAGCAATATATTATTAGACTCTGACATGAATGCCAAGATATCAGACTTTGGTCTAGTTAAAACTTTTGGAGGCAATGAAACTGGTGCAAACACAGGCCGAATAATAGGAACATAGTATGTACATTTCTTGGTTTCTTGATTCATCACAAGCAATTCCTTTTCTTGAAATTTACAACATTTTCATGCAGTGGCTATATGTCCCCGGAATATGTTGTGGAGGGACTGTTTTCGGTGAAATCAGATGTCTACAGCTTTGGAGTTCTTCTTCTTGAGGTTGTGAGTGGTAAGAGAAACAGAGGATTCACTCATGTTGATCACCACCTCAATCTTCTTGGACATGTAAGTATTACAAACTCGAATATATATCTATTCAATCAAAACAAATCCTTCAGAAAATGGAAAATACAACAGGCATGGATGCTGTACAAAGAAGATAGGTCACTGGAAGTGGTTGATTCTAGTCTCCGACACTCGCTGTATTTATCAGAAATAGTTCGAGCAATCCACATTGGGCTCTTATGTGTTCAAGAAAACCCGGAAGACAGGCCAACCATGTCATCGGTGGTGCTAATTCTGAGCAATGATGGAGCTTTGCCTGAAGCTAAACGTCCAGGGTTTTTCACTGAAAGAGAAGTACCCAGAACAGCAACTTCAGGGAGCTTAAGCACAACAAGTTCGATAAACACAATTAGCATTACCATGCCAGAGCCTAGATAAGTAACGGTACTCTCCATCTAGTTTTTCTTTTTATCTCATTTGATGCATACAGAGTTGTTCTTCTCTAGCCCAAAACTCAAAAGAGTCCTCCAGTCTGTGAAAAAGATTATGTAAAATATGAAATACGATGTCAGCTGTAGTGTATTCAATCATATAACATGATGGTGCCAGGATAAAGATTGCTCATCCATATTTGCTTGGTTCGAATTCTTCATTCGAAATGGCAATGGTATTATTAACTAACACAACGTAATTGAAAGTGATTGAAGAGTGTGGAGTAGTTATTGAATCAATAAAAGTGATCTAGGAATTTTAATTCACATTATATCAAACAAGCATCTCAATTCCCATTAACTGTGTGGACTGTAGAATGATTAGGTCTTAGACTTGGTGCTGATGGGTTAATCTAGATTGGGGATTTCTTATTAATTAGAGTATCTGATTTGGGGATTTTGTTTCTGAGAGTAGTTTTTCCCAATTTTATTTTGATGCAGTTTCAACTTTCAACCCAAGATTCAACATCATTCAGTTCTCCATGAAGTTTCATGGTGAACTCATCTTAGATTTTAAAATTAGTTATTACTACTTTTTATTAAAAATAAAATATCATCCGTGAAAATCTCCTTGTTAGGTTAAATGATCAAACGCCCAATTCAACCTGAAAAGTAGACCAAATTTCATTATGAATGCAACAATGACCTTGGTATTGGAAAACATCTATTTGATGTAACAAAAAAAAAAATTTGACTATTTCTCTAAAATTACAAAGTGCTCCAAATTGTGAGTCGACAATTCAGCCCACCAGCCCAGCCCATCAACTTACTCTATCAAAATAGCCCACATATATCTAGCCATCAATCCAACCCACATCCAATAATCAACTCATTGGATAATTTTGTGTCTAAATCTATCATATTTTTTTTTATAGAGGTGAATAAATCAAAATCTTTGCCTCAAGGATTTATTGGTTGACTTAGGATATAATATCTTTTTTCTCTCCTTATGTGTTACTCATCTAACGGAAATGACACAAGAGATGTCATACCAAAATGACCCAACTGGACGCATAATTTTTTTAACAACCCAGACCGACACAACCCATTCCAAAATGAGGTTGTGCTAATTCGACTCACCAGTAGTTTAAGCGAGAAAATCTTAATTTTGATCCTTTAATTTTGGTTAAATTCAATTATAGTCTTTTTAACTTTTAACTTTTTTTAATTTTAGTATTATGGAGTAATTTTAACATTTTCAATTTTAGTCTTTTCACAATAAAATTTCATACATATAGACTTTTAAGCCCTTTTAAGTTTCGAAAAACTTTTCTAGAATGATTAAAACTAAAAACAAATAAATAAAGAGGGTTGTTAAATGCACACCCCATTTTATTAAATACACATCCCTTTTTAATTTTTTTATTTCAAATTTATTAAATATAGACCCTTTAAAATTTCAACCATTAAATTTTATCTTACCTACGAAGAACAATAGAGAACTTTGAGGGAGTCCAAGAATGAACTACACATCATCAACGGTGATGGTAATTATCGATTTGTTGCGCCGGTATTTAAGAGTGTGACACTGACGTAGAGCTACGGACCTTAGCGACAGCAGTCCAATCTAGTGAAATATTATCAATCAGCCACTTAGGCCATCCATCGACCATCTCATCTGCATTAATTCTTTTCACTGAAATCCTCTGCGAAACATTCCCCCCACGTTTCCCTTTCCAACTCTCTCTCCTAATCCTTCTCTTACCTCCTCCGCGCCTCCCACCACCAGCATCTTTGGGCGCTCGCAAAGCCTTAAGTCCTTGTCCCAGCTGCTCTTTCGAATTCGATGTAAGCATATTCAGCTTTCAATTCCTTAATGGAGGCTTTGTTGGCTGAGGGTGGTGGTGTGTTTACCTAGAACAAATTTATCCATATTAATCGGGCGAAAGGGGGTTTCTTCGTAATGTCGTTGTTGGGCGACGATGGGCGGGGCTTCGAGCTGACCTTCATCCCGTTCCTCTCCTCCCCTGCCGCTTGGGAAGCTTTCATGCGAGTAGATGACTCTAAGACTAAGCCTCAAGGCTCCGTCTCTCTCTTCGATCAATCAGCTTCTTCCGCTGCTGCAATGTCTAAGCTCAATCCTAATTGTGAGTAATTAACCTCAATTTTAGGTTCAGTTTGAATTTTGGAAACTGTTGGAAATTTTGTTTTGATTATGTTGTGAATTTCGTATCCGATTTCATGGATAGCGGTTTCCGATTTACGATTTTGGATTATATTCTGAGACATTCCTTAATGGAAGTGTTGGAAAGCTTCTTCATCTCTTTATCCATGCTGGTGCTGCACGACGACGGGGACTTTGTTGAAGATATACAGTATGCGATAATCTGTTTCTGCTATTCTGTTGAAGATGAAGTTCACGATGCCATAATCTGTTTTGAAATAAGGTGTATATTAAATGAATTGTGGGTATTTTAGACTTTTACAAAATATATAATTTAAATATTTAATAATAAAGGTGTGTATTTAATACGAAGAGGTGCAGAACACATAAAGAAATAAATAAAAGAACTGAAACTTGATACAAAATGAATAAAATTGAAAAGTTAAAAAATAAGTTAGAATCAATAAAATTACATAACTAAAAATCATATTAACTCAGTTTAAGCTGGCCTCGGCCGCGCAATTTGAGCCCATCCCATTTGACGACTTCATATGACATGCTAGTTTTAGAAGCAATCTGATTAAAGAGTGGAAACATTGGAAAGTATATTCTCAAAATTAATCATTTATAAATGAAAAAGTGATAATTAATTACAAAATTACGGCAGATTGAACACCACATTCCACGTCAAGAAACTCAAGTTTCCTTCATATTGGAGCCTACGCTGACAGCCGAGTTGACTCTCAATGACGACAAATCAAACATAATTGCATGCTCAGCTTCTTTTATAATTACAACATTATTAGAGTCTGCTTAATTGAGATAAGGTAAGCCTTTTTTAAACCAGAGGCCATGAATACTAAATCAATATGCACTACATACTTCTTCTTTTCAATACCTCATTCTTGTACATTCACTCTATATATCACTCTCAATTATTTAAAGATAACGATTCTACTACGTTGGTTTCACCTAGTGGAAACTTCGAACTGGGCTTTTACAGCCCAGAGAATTCCAAGAACCGTTACGTGGTCATATGGTACAACAACATAACTCCAAGAACTGTCATATGGGTTGCCAACAGGGATAATCCACTGACAGGGGAACCAGGTGTGTTGAAATTCGTTCATCCAGGAGTTCTAGCCCTTATAAATGACACTGGTAGTATCATTTGGTCTACTAACTCATCAAGAGCTGTGCAAACTTCAGTTGCACAGTTACTCGACTCAGGGAACCTTGTGGTCAAAGATGCAAACGATAAGAGTTTCCTGTGGCAGAGTTTCGACTATCCAACAGATACTACTTTGCCAGGAATGAAGCTGGGAGTGAATTACCAGACGGGAAGAGAAGTCTTTATCACGTCGTCGAAGAACAGTGGTGATCCAGCATCAGGAGACTACACATACCATTGTGATCCCACTGGTTATCCACAAAATGTCATAAAAAAGGGTGAAGTTCTGCTGTACAGCACTGGGCCCTGGAATGGTATGACCTTTAGTGGCTTCACTAGCTTGAGGAATAACCCCATCTATTCATTCGGAGTAGTGATCAACAGGAACGAGACGTACTACCACTTCGAGCTTCTTACCAAGTCAGTGTACACCCGGTTTATAATAACTGACAATGGTGTTGGACAGAGGTGGGTATGGAATCCTCAGGGACTATTTTGGATACTTTACTTAACTGTACCAGCAGAGGGTTGTGATATTTATAATCGTTGTGGTCAACATGCTATTTGTAATACTGAAAATTCTGAAAAAGTTTGTGTATGCTTAAAAAAATTCAAGCCAAATGACCCTCAGGCTTAGGACAGTGATGATTGGTCAAAGGGGTGCATTAGAAGCACTCCGTTGAATTGCGAAAAGGGAGATGGATTTATGAAGTATTCTGGTATTAAGTTGCCCAATACTCGGCATTCCTGGTACAACACGACCATGAGTCTTGAAGAATGCAAGGTAGTATGCTCGAAAGCCTATGCAAGTTTAGATATAAGCAGAGGTGGCAACGGATGTCTGCTTTGGTTCGGTGAGCATGTAGACATCAGGGAGACAAATCCAGGACAAGAATTCTATATTAGGTTGGCTTCTTCTGAGTTGGATAAGAAAGCAAACTGAATGACTGTTTATGCAGAGGTTATCTATCCAAATGGAAAACTTATGTTCCTTTCAACAAATAATTCTACAGACTCAGGAAGGAAACGCAGAAAAATGCTTATATTGTTATTATCCCTGGCAACCGGAATACTACTTCTATGTCTAAGCATAATGTTGTATTCAAAGAAAAGAAAGAAGTTAAATCTTCGGCTGCAGGAAACAGGTATGTTTACTATAACCATTTACTTATTTTATTTACTGTAATTTACACTCATCTAGCAGGTAGGCTGAGACTAAACTACATTGACAATCATCCTGGTGTAAGTGGTGATGAGGATGTTGAGCTACCACAATTTTCCTTATCCACAATAGATAAAGCTACCGACAGTTTTTCGATCAGCAATAAGCTAGGACAGGGTGGGTTTGGACCTGTTTACAAGGTAAAGATGTGTCAAGTTTTATGATTGCAGTAGTGGGTTAGCCTTGAATTAGTATTTTATATCAAAAAATGATTAAAAATGATTTCATACATTTTAATATCAGGGTATGCTGGAAGAAGGAAAGCTAATTGCTGTCAAATGTCTGTCAAGAACATCCAATCAAGGAGTAGAATTCAAGAATGAAGTGGTCTGTATTGCAAGACTTCAGCACCGAAATCTAGTGAAGCTTCTTGGATGGTGCATTGAACGAGACGAGATGATGCTGGTTTATGAATATATGACCTACAAAAGCCTGGACATAATACTGTTCGGTAAGCGCTCATCATTTAGCAATCCTGCTCAAATTACTATATATTTACTAGAATAAGTTATGCATGGTATTCAAAGATGATATTTCTGTAACCAAATTAAAATGAAAGTGAATAGTAATCAATATATATGCAACTTTGATGTGCTAATTTATGAAAAAAGTATCATACCTATGCATCCTCCCTTTTGGAAGATCCCACAAGAAGTACACTACTTGATTGGCCAAGGCGCATCAACATTATCAATGGCATTGCTCGCGGCCTTTTGTACCTTCATCAAGATTCCCGTCTCAGGGTAATCCATAGAGACCTCAAAGCAAGCAATATATTAATGGATTCTGACATGAATGCAAAGATATCAGACTTTGGCCTTGCTAGAACTTTCAAAGGGAATGAAACTGAGGCAAACACAAGCCGAGTAGTAGGAACATAGTATGTATAATTCTCTATCTCTTGATACATTACAAGTACTCCCTTTTCTTGTTATTTAATTTTGTAGCAAAATTTTTCTTGTAGTGGCTACATGTCGCCAGAATATGCTGTAGACGGCCTGTTTTCGGTGAAATCAGATGTCTATAGCTTTGGAGTTCTAGTTCTTGAGGTTGTGAGTGGTAAAAGAAACAGAGGATTTACACACATAGATCACCGCCTCAACCTTCTTGGACATGTAAGTATTACATCGTTTAGAAACTTGAATCTTTGTTCATCATGAAACATAACCTTAGACAATGAAATATATAATAGGCGTGGATGCTATACAAAGATAATAATTCACAGGAAGTGGATGATTCATGTCTCCAAAGTTCATTGTATTTATCATAAATAGTGCGAGCAATCCATATCGGTCTTTTATGTGTTCAAGAACACCCGGAGGATAGGCCAACCATGTCTTCGGTGGTACTGATGCTGAGCAATGACAGCTCCCTTCCTGAAGCTAAACATCCTGGTTTCTTCACTGCAAGAGAATTACTCAAATCTGCAACTTCAGGTAGCTCAAGCACAACGAGTTCAAAGAATACAATGAGCATTACCCTGCTGGAGCCAAGATAACAATGGTATATTTCATGCAGTTTTATTTATCTCCCTTGATATGTATTGTTGTTCTTCTCTAAGCAAAATGGGTCCTTTCTCTACTTGTCTCAATGCTCAAAAAGTCGCAGTTTGATAGTTATGTCAGATACTAAATACCTGCATGCAAAGTAATTCAGATTTTAGGATTCTGTATGCACAGGTTGTTTCTCAAAATTTTGCAGCTCTACACAATGTTACAACATGATGTTTACAGGAAAAAGATTGTTCATACATTTAGATATGGAGAAAAAACCTTGCGTACGACCGCCTCAATTAATGTTTACATGAGACGAGTATCTATTTTTCGTAACAAGGCATTATTTTTCCATTTAAGGATAGTTGGGTATTCCAATTTATTATTGGTCTCACTATACTTATTACAATTATGTGTGGTTGGGTCACTGCATGGTAAGATGTTAAACTAGGGCTCTACCTTTGGTTGCCACTTCTATGCCAGACTTTTAGTCATCACATCTTGAATAGTACAATAATTCAAGAAATGTTTTGCAGGTATATTCAAACCTCCTCCTCATCTGGGGTCCATATCAGTGATGGTAATTGTTTGTTTCTCCAACTCCGGAGATAGAAATGTGCTTCTAGTCACAGAGCTGGAAAGTGCATGTCCAGGCTCATTGGGTTCAGGAAGAACTGCCCCATCATTTCCCAACATAAAAAGTACTTCAGACATCACTGGCCTCTCTCTCGCGAATTTTTGAACGCATAATAGGCTGACATGAATTCATCTCTTCACTTGAGACTCAATAAAAGTATCATTCAAGCAATCATCCATGACTTCCAGAACCTTGTTTTCTTTCCATAATAACCATGCCTGCTATGATTGTAAACAGGGTTAATTGATGCCAACCCAGAAGAATTGGCCGACCAAATATTCGTTCCATTTTTGGTTTCCGTCACCAGAAATCCCAAAAAGTACTCCACTCGAGTCGGGGATGGGATTAATTCTGTTTGCGACCCAAAGTCCAACATCTGGTGTGCTTTTGTACCGTATTCCGAAGAACCAGTTCCCGGATGCTCCGAGGGTGAAAAATCCGAGCTCAAAAACTTGGCTGGGAGAAACCAAAGTCTGATCAATTCCAATAGTTTGGTTTGGAGACAGTTTATCATCTGCAACTGAGAATTTCACAAGGATGATAGACAGAAACAATTTATAGATGAGTTTGCTGATTCATTTTCAGCGAATCAACATAGATATCAAATTACTTTGAATTCAATAAACAGAATTATACAAGCTCAGAAATTACAATTAATAAACAGATTTTTCTAGAAAATCAGGTAATAAAAGAATTCAAGTAATAATTTTTAACTTAAACCCTGATCATCAACATATTGAAGTCAACAATCTACCTGGGTGACGAACGCAATTATTCATAAAAGATCGTTTGCCACTTTATCTCTCATTACGATAGCGACGTGAAGAAGACTTCAAACAGTGTTGAGTTTCAGTTTCCCGTTTTTTAGTTCAATTCTATACAGTTGAGATTAAATGTTTTAATATGATTAAGACATGTAATTATATAGTAATTATTATAAAATTTAATTTAATTGTAGAAATTTCAAAATACTATATTAAGTACACTAGTATGTATGTAAGTATCGTCCACGGACCCGCGCACAACGAGAAAATATCAAATTTCGTCATATAATTTTCGATAATTCTAAGTTTTGTCCTTTTAAGTTTTTACTTTTTTCAAATTTAGCCCTTATATGTCAATTTTAATAACAAGTGCAAGTCCAGTAAGCTTTACAAAAAAAAATGCAAAAGGATAAAAAATTGAGAAATAAAAAGTTATAAGACTGAAATCGATGTTAAAGAATTAAAATTAAAAATATAAAAAGTTATTAGACCAAAATTTAATTCAATAAAATTTGTGGGGCTAAAATTGATATTTTCTCTATTTCTCAAAATGCTTTTTGCTAAAAATAATACTCCCTTCGTCCCGGGTATTTTTACCCGTTTGTACGGGCACGGAGATTAAGATGTTTTATTTCTTTAATATATAATGTAAGAGAAAGTAGGGATAAATTAGTAATTCAAAGAAAAAGTGAATAAAGTTATTGGGAATGATGAATAATGTGTAAAAAAGTAATTAAAGTTGTTGGGATTGTAAAAAGTATGTAGTAAAATATTATGTATTTTTGCCAAAAATGGAATGAGTAAAAATATGTGGGACACCCCAAAATAAAAAGTGGATAAAAATATGTGGGATGGAGGGAGTAGTACTATATCCTGAGGTCGAGAAATACTCTCTGATAATGACAAATATGAATTAGAGAAAATAATAATAATACAAGGAAATGTCATTTCAAAGGTGAAATAATTCAAGCTTTAACCAAGGATTTGACTTGAGGAAAATTAGTCTTTAATTAAAAAGCTTCCAATTTGCACTTGTAGGTTAATCCCCCTTTCAATATAAGGATCTTGAATTTTTACACACTCTTGGATTTGATGGTGACCATCAAATGGGGATCAAGGAAAAATGTGAATAATAAAGTTAAAGACTTTTATTTATGGACTACAAAATAGGTTCATGTATGAAATCTTTTTAGTCATGAGTTTATTTTAGGAGTATTTTAATTGTAGGATTTAATCTTTACCTTATGCAAAATCGTAAAATTATTTGCTAAACTTTTAAAAATAGTATATACTCCATATGTGTCCCTCTTTAGTTTTTACGTGTAAATTAACAAATATAATATTTTGATGTGCAGTGAGTTTGTTTTTCGTGTAAATTAACAAATATAATATTTTGATGTATAGTGAGTGTATATCAATAGTCTTTTTTTTTTTTTCAACTTTAAATTGGACAAATTATGTAATATTATTATAAAACTTTTAGAGATACTAATTTTAAAGTGTGAGACCTCCATCTATCAACACTGAAAATGTAAATATTAAAGATGGATACCTTAATTAGTAATATGTAGAATTGAAGTGGATCGAAGGGTGTCTTTAAAAGGGAATATAGTTGATTAACACAAGGGATGTCTATTCGTTATATTGTATAATGTTTCATGTTGATCTGATAAAAACACCATCTGATGGATCTAAATACAAACATTACACCATAAGCTCACAAGGATGTATGGTGAGACTTTATGAACATGAAAAGAAGACTCGTGTTCACACGCTGCGAAAATAAATCATTAAATTAAAAAGTAAAATAATTTTAAATAAATTTTAGTATGATATGTGTTAGAGTGACTCGATTAAGTCTCTCTATCAGCTTAAACTTTTAGATGAGGTGGTCGTTTAATATGGTATCAGAGCCCATGGTTAACAAAAGTTCAGGGTTCGAACCTCACCGCCACCTATTTATGAGAAAATCACACAAGCAAGGCTTGAGGCAAAATTCCCCGCCTGCATGTGAGGGGGCGTGTTAGAGTGACCCGATTAAGTATTAAACGGTTCATCTCTCTACCAGCTTAAACTTTTAGATGAGATGGTCATTTAACAATATGGAGTGTTATGAGATTGACACAATAAGAAAATTAAAATAATATAACACAAAATTTACTACAATATGACACAAAATTACAACCTAAACACTAACCTACAATTTTTCGTGTAGTAATTCCCATGTCATTTCCGTATCATGCTATCGCGTAATATATAATGTTATCATCCTAGCAAACACATTATCATCAAGAAGATCTCTTGATATTAATGTAGAATGTTCAGACCACCTCTTCATCTAGGCTCCAAATCAGTGATGGTAATTGTTTGTTTCTCTGTATGCAGAAATGGACTTCCACTCTCTGAGATCGAACTTGCATCGAAGAAATGTCCAGGCTCATTAGGCTCAGGAAGAATTGCTCCATCATTTCCCAACATGAAAACTACTTCAGACATCACTGGTCTCTCTCTTGCAAATTTCTGAACACACAACAGGCTGACATGAATGCATCTCCTCACTTGAGACTCCATAAAAGTATCACTCAAGCAATCATCCATCACCTCCAGGACTCTATTTTCTTTCCATAACAACCATGCCTGCCATAATTGTAACCACAGTATTAGCAGAGAAACAGACAGACAGCATAAAAAACATCCATTCAGTAAGAAAATTACTTGTCCCAACAGGCAGTGTTGGTCAAAGCCCCTGTTTTTCCTTCCACTCACTATCTCTAACAACACAACTCCCAAGCTGAAAACATCAGATTTCTCCGAATACTTACCGCTGATTGCGTATTCTGGAGCCATATAGCCACTGCAAAATTTCATTAGTCATCATATGCTTTATATAGAAAATAACGCAATGGCTTGGTTTAACAAAAGAAAGCTTACTATGTCCCAACAACTCTTCTTGTTCTAGCAATGAGTTGATCCTCTTCGAAAATTCTTGCTAAGCCAAAGTCGGAAATTTTTGGATTCAAATTGCCATCTAAGAGAATATTGCTTGTTTTGAGATCCCTATGAATAATCTTTAGTCTTGAGTCATGATGGAGGTATAACAAACCCCTTGATATTCCCATAATGATGTCAAAGCGCTTAGGCCATGTCAGTAGTGTCTTCTGATGTTGATCTGTACATGATCAAATATCTTGTGAATTGCAAGAGATTCAAATAAGGAATATTACAGAAATAACAAGAAGAGATGTGCGTCATAGCAAGTACCAAACACAAAATAATCAAGGCTTTTGTTGTGTAGGTATTCATAGACTAGCATTCTCTCTTCTCCTTCAATGCAGCATCCCAAAAGTCTGACTAGGTTTCTGTGTTGAAGTTTGGCAATCAAGAGCACTTCATTTTTGAACTCTTCAAGACCTTGTCCTGATGTTCTTGACAATCTTTTGACTGCTATTTCTTCTTCCACAGACAACTTCCCCTGCATATGCAAGTTAATATAACTATATAAGGATCATCATGTCAAACTACTTTTTTTTTTTTTCTGATTTTCACCTTGTCTCTCTCAAAGCGTGTTACCTTGTAAACAGGACCAAAACCACCTTCTCCAATCATGTTCTCCATAGAGAAGTTGCTGGTCGCATTCACGATAGTTGCAAACTTGAATAAAGGAAATTCTAGATCCTCATTATGACTTTTTGATGCTGGGGGTGGAGAAAAAGAAAGGAAAATGATAAATTAAAGCTGATTTGTGTTTACTTTACTTAAAGCATAGATTGTTGATAAACATGTTAGTGCATAATGGTGATACCTTGCCTCTTTCGTCTAGTCAATAAAAGCACACCTCCAATCACAAGCCCTGAGATGAAAACTACAGAAGCAATTGAAGCCAGGAGTATCTTTATACGCTTTCTCTTCGACTTCTTGTCTATGTTGGCGATTGAATCTACATAAAAGAAAAGGAGCATCACACTGCTAGCTTCTGTTAAACATGAATATCATGCTCTTTATTAACTTATAGAGGAATCATTCTCTACCCATAATTAAGGATTTATAAAACTCTCCAAATTGGTCACAGATAGACTTACCAATTACTGAAAACGGTACACGAATATAGATATTTTGCTCACTGTCTGTTAGACGAACATCTCTAGTATCAATGAGATCTCCAAACCACATCACGCAACCACTATCTCCATTGGTTATGTATGGATTAGCATAAGCAGTGCAGTTACAATTTTTCAAGCACTCAGCTTTGCATTCTTCGAGGCTCATGCTAGTATTTAACCAGAACACCAACATATCAGGGTGTTTTACCCCTCTAACCTCCAAGAAACCATCCCCACTCGAGCAATTCAGGGGCGCGATTCTACTGCAACCACTGGAATAATCTTGAAGGACCCAATCGTTCTTGGACTTGGGGGAAAATCCCTCGAAACATTCACATATTTGTAATTTATCAATAATACAGATGCTATAGGGACCACAATGACCATATTCGTCGCACCTATCATTTGGAAATGCGTAAGCAAGATTCCAACTATCCTTTCTTGAATTCATGAAATACCTCCGGAGTGAACCAGATGTGTCCAGAGTTGTTCTAGTGAAAACTGTGCTGTCAAAAGGCCTCGACATCGATACCAACCTCTCTCCTCTAAATACCAAATCAGGAACTGAAACAGCACTTGAAGAACTTGGAATACCAGCAAAGTAACGCCCGTTCCATTTTCCAGTTCGGAACATCTTCGTTTTCCCTTTGAAAAGCACCATCTCAGGCAAGCCCTGGTTAACAATTCTGTAAATAAAATCACCTGGTGAAGGATCATCAGGATTCTTCCATGATGTCAAGAATCTCTCCACACCTGCATCAGGGTCATCAACCATCGTCATCCCTGGCACCCATGTATCTGATGGATCATCAAAACTCTGCCACATGTATCCTTGGCTCATACTGTCATGAAGAACCAGGTTTCCTGTATCAAGAAGCTGTAAAAATGGATTTGATGCCAACCCAGAAGGATTAGCCGTCCAAATATTCGTTCCATTTCTGGTTATAGCAAGAGTTCCATTACCAGAAATCATAAAAAGTACTCCCTGCGAGTCAGTGATGGGATTAATTCTATCAGCGACCCAAAGTCGAACACCTGGTGTGCTTTTGTACCATATTCCGAAGAAACTGTTTCCAGATGCTCCAAGCTTGAAAAATCCGAGCTCAAAAATTTGGGTTGGAGAAACCAACGTCTGATCAAATCCAATTGTTTGGTTTGGAAAAAGTTTATCTTGTGCAACTGAGAATTTCACAAGGATAAAGGAAAGAAACAGTTTACAGAGCACGAAAACACCCATTTTCCAATCAGTAGAAATATTCAATTTCTTGAACAGAATTATACGAGCACAGAAATTACCATCAAGAAATTGACTTTAAGACAAAAAAAAAAGGATTTTTACAGTGTTTAAGATAAACAATTGCAAGAATTCAATATATTAAAGCCAACAACTCTGTCTGACTGACGAACTTAATTAATCATGAAGAGAGTTTATTTAACTACAAGATGCGAATTGGAGAAGACGAGTTATGGATTTTGAAAATCAGAATGGTAAAATGTGCAATTTCTTTGGATTTTTTAATATTCATTAAACAAATTATTGATTTGTACGATGATCCAAGGAGAAAAAGACAATTACACAAATTAAAAATGATTAGAAGGTGAAAAAATTAAAACTCTACCAAACAGGCCATTGGTATTTAGAGAGCACCCCAATCCAAAGAACTAGATCTGTTGTTTACAAATTAACAGACAAACAAAATAAATGAGAGTAGAAAAGACAATAAATGACAAAAATGGAAATTTCTCTGAAAATGTGGGTTTGCTTTCAGGTGAGGCCAAAGTCAATGAAGGCTGCAGCACTGGCGCGGCTTGGCTTGGCTTGGCTTGGCGGCCAAGCTAATTGAACTATCATCGTAAAATTACTATTTCTTGCTACTTCTCCAATCTCAACTCCAATAAAAGTTACTCCTTTTTATTGAATTTGTAGATGATGCCAGAAGAGAGACGATGAGTATCTTATGGAAGATATGGTTTTCAAAATGGTACCTTTAAATTTTACCATCAGGTTTTTATACTCTTGAAGATTCAACGGATCTATTGGAAATTCATAAAAGGAAGTACTAATGAATGAGGTGCCTCAAATTATTAAATTTACAAAAGACATGTTGCATTGTTCAAAAAACCCATTGGTTCTTTAATATCGAGACCTCATCATCTGGCCTCCAAATCAGTAATCGTGATTGTGTTTCTCTCAGACACTAGATTTGATGATGTCTTGAAACTTCTTTCAGTAGTGGAAGTTGCTCCAATGAAAAAACCCGGCTCTTTCGGGTCGGGTAGAACAGCACCATCAGTTCCCAACATGAAAAGCACTGATGCCATCTCTGGTCTATCTTCTGCATTCTTCTGAACACATAATAATCCAACATGGATGCATCTTCTCACTTGTGATTCCACAAAGGTGTCTTTCAAACATCCATCCATTAGCTCAAGAATCTTATTTTCTTTCCATAGCAGCCAAGCCTGTCAGGAATTGAAAAAACACTTGTTAATCAAATCAAATCAACTATCGAATATTATGAAAGACAAAGTTGAGAAAAGTACATGTCCCAAGAGGCTATGACAGTGATCGCCTCTGTTTTCGAAGCCTCTGTTCTTTTTTCCGCTTACTATCTCTAACAGTACCACTCCCATGCTAAAGATGTCCGACTTTGCTGAATATTTTCCAGCAATTGCATATTCTGGAGACATATATCCACTATATTGATCATAACTTATACGTCCAATTGCAGTGATTTCTCAAAGATATCAGCTGTAATAGAAAAGGGGGAAAAAAACTTACTATGTTCCAACAACTCTCCTTGTCCTTACCATAGGTTGATGCTCTTCAAAAGTTCTTGCTAAGCCAAAGTCTGAAATCTTTGGATTGAAATTTCCATCCAGTAAAATATTGCTTGTTTTGAGATCTCGATGTATGATCTTTAATCTGGAATCATGATGGAGATAATGAAGTCCTCTAGCAATTCCGATAACAATGTCAAAGCGTTTAGTCCATGATAGAAGTTTCCTTCTATCTTGATCTGCATATACATGAATTGTAAAGAGTAAAGATATTGAATTAGTATCAAATTTGGAATAAAGAGTGATATTTAATTGTACCAAAAACAAAATAATCGAGGCTTTTATTGTGCAGGTATTCATAGATTAGCATTCTCTCTTCTCCTTCAATGCAACATCCCAAAAGTGTAACAAGGTTTGTATGTTGAAGTTTGGCAATCAAGATGGCTTCATTTTTGAACTCTTCAAGACCCTGCCCTGAACTTCTAGACAGTCTCTTAACAGCTATTTGTTTCTCCGAAGACAAGACGCCCTGCTTATGCATGTCAATTGAAGAGTCTGAATGTATACTTTATGTTTAGCTCTTATTTATTCTGCAATGTTACCTTGTAAACACGACCAAAACCACCTTCTCCGATCAGGTTTTCCTTGGAGAAGCTGTTAGTTGCTGCCACAATAGTTGAAAACTTGAATAAAGGTAATTCTAAATCTTCATTAGACCTTTCTGCTCCTGTGAAAGTTCAAAACAGAAATTAACGGCGTAGCTCAACTTCAATGCACGTTTTCATGAACAACAGGAACAGAGATTTCAATGTAAACATTAACAGAAGTTGAGAATACAATTACCATGCCTTTTTCGTCTTGCCATCATGAAAATACCACCATTGATAATGCCTGAGACAAAAACTCCAGAAGCAATCGACATCAGTATTATCCTCGTGGGCTGTTTCTTTTTCTCTTTCTTTATTTCAGGATTAGAATCTACAAACAAAAACACCAGCCAAAATAATAAGTGCTTGTTCATTATGCAAATAGTCAGTGTATATTCATTTCTCATGTAGGGTTGCTATAAGTTCAGCTGAGCTGCAGTATCAGAATGCTTACAGTCAACAAGTTCTAAACTTGGCAAACGAATATAGATCGTCTGCTTATTATGGGCGGCAGAATGGTGTCTGATGTCAATGAGATCCCCAAACCACAAGACACAGCCATGTCCTCCGTTGCTTACGTATGCATTCGCAAATGCCGTGCAGCTACAGTTTTTCAAGCACTCTTCCTGGCATTCTTTGAGGCTCATGCTACTTTTCAACCAATACGTCAACATATCCGGATATTTAACCTGTCTAACCTCCAAAAAACCATCTCCATTCAAGCAATCAAGTGGTGCTATTCTAGTACATCCTCCAGACCATCCTGAAGGTCCCAATCCTTTTGGAATTTTGGAGTAAAGCCCTTTAAACATTCACATGAAGCTAGCTTGTCAGTTCTGCAAATACTATTCGGACCACACACGCCATATTCATCACATCTGTCTTTCGGAAGTGCATACATGAGATTCCACTGATCTCTACGTTCATTCATGTTATACCTCCGGATTGATCCAGATACATCTAGTATTGTTCGGGTGACAATAGAGCTGTTGTATAGCCATGCAATAGATATCAATCTCTCCCCTTTGAAAATAAACTTTCGGTTGAAATAGACACTTGGAAAGCATCCAACTACGAAGTAAAGCCCGTTCCATTTTCCAGATCGGTGCAATTTCCTTTCCCCTCTGTAAACTACCAAATCAGGCAGGCCCTGGTTTACAATCCTGAAAGCAAAATCTCCAGGGGAAGGATCATCCCAACTTTTCCATGACCTCAGATACGTCTCCACACCAGCATCAATGTCATTTACCAATTCCATTCCCGGTAAGAAGGTGTCAGTTGGGTAGTCAAAGCTCTGCCACGTGTAGCTCGGAGATGAACCTTCCATCGTCTCGTTTACAAGAACCAGGTTTCCAGTATCCAGGAGCTTTAAAACTGGATTCGAAGCTGCCTCTGATGGATCTGCAGACCAGATAATCATTCCAGCTTCTCTTATCACAAGAGATCCATTCCTGGAAATAGCAAAAGTGACCCCTTGTGGGTTAGAAATGGGATGGTTTCTATTGGCCGCCCAAACTACAACATCTGGGGTGTTCTTGTACCATATCCCTAGATATTTATTTGGGGATTTGCCAGGGGAGAAGAACCCCACCTCAAAATCTTGGTTGGGAGAAATCAAGGTGTGGCCAATAGAAATACTTTGATCCGGTACAAGTGTATCTATTCCAGATGATAATTTCACAAACTCCATGTGGAGAAGCAGAGTGCACAAAATTGAAGTGAAAAGAGTGAGCTCCATGTAAGATAGGATTATAGCTCACAAGGCATACCTTGAAAGATGAAATAACATATCAAAATTGTGGATTCCACTCATTCTAAACAGGAGTGACAGACAATCATAAAGAAATTAAACAACAAGACATTGACCAACTGTTAGAATTCTACTTTTTCTTGTTGAAACATCGGTGTTGAGTGCAGCATGTCGAATGTTCAACATAAAAAGGTGAGAAGAATCGTGCATATTCGTCCCAGGTGCAGTGATATGTTAAGAGTTAATTGGCTGTAATGAAGAAACTGATAAAGTTGAACTTTTGATGGGATGGGGACGAAATATAAAATAGATTAAAACAGGTGCTTGTTTGAGACATATGAGGGGATTGTATAAGCAATTGAAAAGTAATCCATTTTGTTAATGAAATTTTTATAGGGTTTTAACCAGTGAAATCAATATACAGGACGAATGGTTAAATATTGAATACTGATAATCTATACTTCTTCTATCTCTAAAGTGTCTATTTGTTTTTTTCCGTGAATTAGAAAGTATTTAGTGGTATAAAAAGAGAAAATTGATCCCTTTATAGTAGACATTTAAAATAGTTAAATAGAAAACTTTTTAGTCTACGGGAAGAGAGTATTTGTTTTGAATTTTGATATTTATAAATTTTAATTGTTTGTTAAATAAATAAGGAGTGAGGTGATATGTGTAAGAAAGTAATAAGTGGTGTAAAAATAGGAAATAAGAGTATTAATTGAGAAAATAAAATTTATGAAGAACTATGTGGACTTGGGATGTGTATATATGAATGGTTTTCAACACCGATAATTTTACCATGTTTTTTAACTCTTGAAGATTCAACGGATCTATTGGAAAGTCATAAAAGAAAGTACTAATGAAAAGAGTGCCGAATTATTTAATTTACAGAAGACATGTTGCATTGTTCAAAAAAACCATTGGTGTCTTTAATATCCAGAACTTATCATCTGGCCTCCAAATCAGTAATCGTGATTGTGTTATTCTCGGACATTAGAGTTGCTGTCTTGGAACTTCTTTCATGAGTGGAACAAGTTCCAATGAAGAAACCAGGCTCTTTCGGGTCGGGTAGAACAGCAACATCAGTTCCCAACATGAAAAGCACTGATGCCATCTCTGGTCTATCTTCTGCATTCTTCTGAACACATAATAATCCAACATGGATGCATCTTTTCACTTGTGATTCCACAAAGGTGTCTTTCAAACATCCATCCATTAGCTCCAGAATCTTGTTTTCATTCCATAGAAGCCAAGCCTGTCAGCAGTTAAAGAAAATACCTCATCAGTTCTTCCATTCATTTTAATTGGACTAAGCAACACCCTTATGAATCGACTATGGATTATTATCAAGACAGTTGAGAAAAATACATGTCCCAAGAGGCTATGATAGTGATCACCTTGGTTTTCAAAACCCCTGTTCTTTTTTCCACTCACGATCTCTACCAACACCACTCCCATGCTAAAGATGTCCGACTTTACTGAATATTTTCCAGCCATTGCATATTCTGGAGACATATATCCACTACATAAAATTATTGAGCATGACTTGTATGTCCCATTGCAGCTCCAAAGTGATTTCTCAAAGATATATAGTGTAAAAGAAAAGGGGGGAAAAACTTACTATGTCCCAACATATCTCCTTGTTCTTGCCACAGGTTGATGCTCTCCAAAAGTTCTTGCTAAGCCGAAATCTGAAATTTTGGGATTGAAATTTCTATCTAGTAAAATATTGCTTGTCTTGAGATCCCGGTGGATGATCTTTAATCTAGAATCATGATGGAGATAGAGCAGTCCTCTAGCAATTCCAATGATAATGTTGAAGCGGTTAGCCCATGACAAAAGTTTCCTTCGATTTTGATCTGTGCATGCATGAGTTGTAATGACACTGAAGCACTATATATATCAAATGTTAAATGAAGGATGATGTCTAAAATTTACCAAAAATAAAATAATCGAGGCTTCTATTCTGCAGGTATTCATAGATTAGCATCCTCTCTTCTCCGTCAATGTAGCAACCCAACAGTCTAACAAGATTTGCATGTTGAAGTTTGGCTATCAATGTCACTTCATTTTTGAACTCTTCAAGACCTTGTCCTGAAGTCGTAGACAATCTTTTAACGGCTATTTCTTCTTCTGATGTCAAAACACCCTGCATATGCATTTTGATTTAAGTGTCAAAATGTATAGTTTCTGCTCATTTAAGGCTCTCTCTTGTGGTGAGAGGAGTTACCTTGTAAACCGGACCAAAACCACCTTCACCGATTATGTTTTTCCTGGAGAAATTATCAGTTGCAGTGGCAATAGTTTCAAACTTGAATATAGGCAATTCTAAATCTTCATAAGATCTTTCTGTTGCTGTAAATGTTCAAAATAAAAAATAATGCCTTAAACCAATGCTTGTTTTCAGAGGAAGAAATGGAGTTTTTTGCAATCATTCAAAAAACTAAGGAATATACTTACCTTGCCTTTTTCGCCTTGACACCATAAAAATACCACCATTGATAAAACTTGAGATAACAACTCCTAAAGCAATTGACATTAGCACTATCAACCTCCATTTCTTCTCCTCATTCTTTATATCTGTGTAAGAATCTACAAAGAAAAACACCAGCCGAAATAATTAATGTCAGTTTACTATGTGTATATAGCACATTTCTATTATATGAACAATGATCTGAAGCCTCAGAATGTACTTACAATCAGCAAGGTTTGAGAGTGGTAAACGAATATAGATGTTCTGTTTACCATCTGCAGTAGAATGTTGTCTGATGTCAATGAGATCCCCAAACCACAACACGCAGCCATGTCCTCCGTTACTTATGTATGGATTAGCACATGCAGTGCAGTTGCAGTTTTTCAAGCACTTGGCTTGGCATTCCTTGAGGCTCATGCTAGTGTTCAACCAATACGACAACATATCTGGATATTTAACCTCTCTAACCTCTAACAAACCATCTCCACTCTGGCAATTCAATGGTGCAATTCTGGTGCATCCACTGGACCAATCTTGAAGGTTCCATTCCCTTTGGAATTTAGGGACAAATCCCTTTAGACACTCACACAACAATGGTTTGTCAATTCTGCAAATACCATTAGGACCACACAAACCATATTTGTCACATTGGTCTCTTGGAAATGCATGCACGAGACTCCACTTATCTTTTCGTGCATTCATAATATAACGATGGGTTGAGCCAGATGGATCAAGTGTTCCTCTTGTGACTATTGAGCTGTTATAAATCCCTACAAGATATATCAGTATCTCTTGTTTGAAAATATACTCAGTATTGAATGTGGGATTGGGAGCAAGTGTATATCCACCTAAGTAAAGCCCATTCCACTTTCCAGATCGGTGAATTTTCTTTTCCCCTCTGTAAACTACCAACTCAGGCAAGCCCTCGTTTTCAATCCTGAGAACAAACTCTCCAGGCGAAGGATCGTCCCAACTTCTCCATGATCTCAAATAGGTCTGCATGCCAGCATCACTGTCATTTACCAATTTCATTCCTCCTGGTAAAAAGGTGTCAGTTGGGTAATCAAAACTCTGCCATATATAGCCCTGAGAAGGACCTTCCATCGTCTCATTTACAAGAACCAGGTTTCCAGTATCCGGGAGCTTTAAAACTGGATTCGTAGCTGCCCCTGATGGATTTGCAGACCAAATAATCTTTCCACCTCTGCTTATCACAAGAGATCCATTTCCAGAAACAGCAAAAGTAACTCCCAGTGTGTCAGAGATGGGATTGTTTCTGTTGGCAACCCAAACTACAACTTCTGGGGTGTTTTTGTACCATATTCCAAGGTAAGTATTTGGTGATTTTCCAGGGGAGAAAAACCCCATCTCAAAATCTTGGTTACCAGAAATCAAAGTTTGGCCAATGGAAATGGTGTGGTTTAGTACAAGTGTGTCCATTCCAAGGGAGTATTTCACAAATTTAATGGAAAGAAGCAGAGCAAACAGAGTGAAATGGGAGTTTATCATTTTTAAAAAATGAAAATTTTCTTCTGAGATTAGTCACACTGATAATCAAGGTACCATAACATTTAAGACGATATAAAATTCAAAGTAGAGTTGTAGATTCACGAACATAGTATGAATTTGAACAAATTACACCACTGTAGATGTGGAGAAAAAAATTCAATCTGGCCCCACAAGTGAAAAAACTCCACATTCAGAACTCAGAAGTCATAGAACATCATTAAGTTCTCATTCTTATTCTTATTAAATATACAAGTCAGTCGTTGACAAACCAGTGTCAAAGCAATAATATTACTTAAAAAATCTTTCCTATTTTCCTGGTTGTCTGTTCGATAGTACTTTTCACGCTTTCGAAATTTTAATAATATATCAACATTTACATGATAATCTCTCCAAATACTTCATTTATTATTAGAAAATTAATCCTAAAATTTTACTATTTATTTGTTCACACGTGCAAAAAGTGGTGTAAAATGAGGACAGGGGAAGTCAATTTTAAAAATAGGGAACATGCATTTTTTTTCCTCTTAATTTTACCTTATTATTATACTATCAATCACCTTAAATTTTTGTTTTTTATTTTAGTACTTTAACATTAATTAATTCTTTTATTGTTTTGACTTAAGTTAACATAAATCTTTGGTGAAATTTTTATAATAAAAATATTGTAAATATAGTTGTTGTTTTTTTCGTACTGCTTAAGTTATTGAAAAGTTCCTTTTCATTTCACATACAACCATATACCAATAGGTTAAATGACTAAAAAGTTAAAAATCAAAGTTAGGTACTAAAATCAAAACAAAAAACAACCTAAACCTAAATAGGGACAACTTATAAGACTATTTCTGATCAGAGATTGATAATCATTATATCACACAAAAGATGGGGCGACAAAATCAGGTAGGAGGAAATTTCGAAAGCTTGATGCAATTCAGTAACATACAATGGAATGGATGTCAGCATTCTATCTAACAAATGAAGCCTTAAAGTTCATTTGATACCTTTCATCTGCCCTCCAAATCAGTAATTGTGATGGTGTTTCTTTCACTCATCTGGATTGGTGGTGTGCAGCTTCTTTCTTGAGCCGAAGTAGTTCCAATGAAAAAACCAGGCTCTTTGGGCTCGGGCAAAATGGCGCCATCGGCTCCTAACATGAAAACCACGGACGACATTACTGGGCGGTCTTCAGCTGATTTCTGAACACATAATAATCCAACATGGATGCATCTTTTCACTTCTGATTCCACAAAGCTATCCTTCAAACATTCATCCATTAGCTCAAGAATCTTGTTTTCTTTCCATAGCATCCATGCCTATACAAAATTCCACAGACCAAATTTGTTAGTTAGTACACTTATTTTTAATGGAACTAAACAACACTTGTGGCTTACATGCCCCAAGAGGCTATGACAGTGATCGCCTCTGCTTTCGAAGCCCCTGTTCTTCTTTCCACTTACTATCTCTAGCAATACCACTCCTATGCTAAAGACATCTGACTTTACCGAAAACTTTCCAGCAATTGCGTATTCTGGAGACATGTATCCACTGCATAAATTTATTGATCATGACTTGTATGTCCCATTGCAGTTCCAATGATTTCTCAAAGATATAAAGAGTAAGAATAAAAGGGGAAATAAACTTACTACGTCCCAACTACTCTCCTTGTTCTTACCACAGGTTGATGCTCTCCAAAAGTTCTTGCTAAGCCAAAGTCTGAAATCTTAGGATTGAAATTTCCATCCAGTAAAATATTGCTTGTTTTGAGATCCCGATGGATGATCTTTAATCTAGAATCATGATGGAGATAGAGCAGTCCTTTAGCAACTCCCATGACAATGTTGAAGCAGTTAGCCCATGACAAAAGTTTCCTTCGATTTTGATCTGCGCATTGATAATTTGCAATGAATTTTGGTAGATTGAAATTCAAAGACATTTCCCAAACACAATAACACAGTGATGGGTGATGTTAAAAACGTACCAAAAATAAAATAATCAAGGCTTTTATTCTGCAAGTATTCATAGATCAAAATCTTTTCTTCTCCGTTAGTGCAACATCCCAACAGTCTAACAAGGTTTGTGTGTTGAAGTTTAGCAATCAACGTGACCTCGTTTTTGAACTCTTGGAGGCCCTGTCCTGAATTTGTTGACAATCTTTTAACGGCTATTTCTTCTCCTGATGACAAAACACCCTGCTTATGCATGTCAATTGAAGTGTCAGAGTGTACTTTTTGTACACTTTAAGCACTCTCAAGTAGTCTGGTAAGATACCTTGTAAACTGGACCAAAACCACCTTCTCCTATCAGGTTTTCCGTGGAGAAGTTGTTTGTCGCGGCGACAATAGTTGCGAACTTGAATAAAGGTAATTCTATATCCTCATTAGACCTTTCTGTTGATGCAAAATGCAGTTCAAAAAAAAAAACATAGATACTTAAAATCAATTTTAGTAGTTCAGAGTATAGTTACCCTGACTCTTTCTTCTGGTCATAAAAAAAACACTTCCATTGATGAAGACTGACATAATAACTCCACAAGCAATTGACATAAATATTAACCTTGTGGCACATTTCTTCTTCTCTTTTTGTGTGTCAATGTTAGGATCTACAAAGGCAATGCAGCTATAATAAATAATGTTGTTCTCGAGCTACCAGCTAGAGTGAGATAGGAAAATAAAGTCTTCAATCAGTTTATCATGCAAATATGTGCATTTCTTATGTGGGGATTGGTTATAATTTCAAGTAGCTCTAACATTTATGTAACTAGTTTTATAATATACTAACAATCAACAAGTTCTGAACTTGGTAGGCGAATGTAGATGATCTCCTTACTATCTCCGGTAAAATGATGTCTGATGTCAATGAGATCCCCAAACCACAACACGCAGCCATGCCCTCCATTAGTTACGTATGGATTAGCAAATGCTGTGCAGTTACAGTTTTTTAAGCACTCAGCTTGGCATTCCTTGAGGCTCATGCTAGTGTTCAACAAATACGACAACATATCCGGATATTTAACCTCCCTAACCTCTAAGAAACCATCTCCGCCCCTGCAGTTCAATGGTGTGATTCTACTGCATCCACCCGACCAATCCTCAACATCCCAATACTTGGGGAATTTAGGGGCAAATCCCTTTAGACACTCACATAACACTGGCTTCTCAAATATGCAAATACCATTAGGCCCACACAGACCATATTTGTCACATTGATCACTTGGAATTGTGTACAATAGATTCCACCCATCTTTTTGTGCGTTCATAATGTAACGATGAGTTGAGCCAGATGGGTCGAGTATTCCTCTAGTAACTATTGAGTTGTCAGAACACCCCACAAAAGATATCAGTCTCTCTTGTCTGAAAACGAATTTGGCATTGAACATGGGATTGGGAGGCTGTGGATAACCACTGAAGTAAAGCCCATTCCACTTTCCAGATCGGTGAAATTTCTTTTCTCCTCTGTAAACTACCAACTCAGGCAAGCCCTCATTTTCAATCCTGAGAACAAAATCTCCCGGTGAAGGATCATCCCAACTTCTCCACGATCTCAAATAATTCTGCACACCAGAATTCACATCGTCAACCAATTTCATTCCTGCTGGTAAGAAGGTGTCAGTTGGGTAATCAAAACTCTGCCATATGTAGCCTTGAGAAGGACCTTCCATCGTCTCGTTTACAAGAACCAGGTTTCCAGTATCCAGGAGCTTCAAAACTGGATTCGAAGCTGCCGCTGATGGATTTGCTGACCAAATAATTTTTCCACCTCTACTTATCACAAGAACTCCATTTCTAGAAACAGCAAAAGTAACTCCTAGTGGGTCGGAGATGGGATGGTTTCTATTGGCAACCCAAACCACAACATCTGGTGTGCTTTTGAATCATATCCCTAAATATTGATTTGGGGATTTTCCAGGGGAGAAGAACCCCAACTCAAAATCTTGGTTGCGGGAAATCAAAGTTTGGCCAATAGAAATAGGTTTGTTATGTAAAAGTGTATCCGATGATTTCACAAATTTAATGGAAAGAAGCAGTGCAAACAAGCTTAAAGTGAAATGGAAGTTCTCCATTTCCAAATCAGATTATGAATGGGAAATTGTTTCTGCTGTTTAAGATAAGAACCTCATCGAAGACTTTCAGCACAGAAAATTTTTTAAGCTAACAATGTTAAAGGGTGTGTTTGCCTATTAAAATTTCCTGTTTTCCATTTATTTATCTTTGAAAAAACTGATTTGATGTTTGGCTATGATAATTTTCCATCTGGGGGTTGAAGTTTTGGTATCTAATTGAAGGCGCCGTCTATTAACGTCGTCTATTAACACCCCCGACTTTACTATATCCACCACAATAATAATATGAACTAAGTTATTCATATACAAAAATTAACCTTATATATATACTCCCTCCATCCCAGTCAAACTGTACCGTTTGACTACAAAAAGCTCTTACAAAAGTTACAGTAAACGATGCAATATGGGCGAGACGGATGGAGTATATTATATTATGTAATAATAATTAAATGGTTAGCTTGTACTCTTTATTTAATCACAAATTTTTATGAATAAATTATATAACTATTTTAATTAATAAAAATTAAGACACATTAAATAAAGAATATTTAAAATACTACAATATAAATATTAAAAAAATTCATTAAAATTGTTTTAACAAGGTGTTACGCAATTCAATTATATGAAATAAATTAAAGGTTAAACTTACAATGTGTTCAATTTTTTTATTTATTCAGTTATTTTAATTATTATGAATTTATTTAAACTACATTGTGTTGCGATGCAAAATTATTAATTTCAAAATTAAAACAATTTTTATAATAGTGTTGCTTTAATTTTAAAGCACAATAAATATTTTATGAATTGTTGTATAATTTTTTAATATTTATATTATATAGATTTATATATTATATTTTAAATATTTAATGTATCGTGATTTTTATTAAGTAAGATAGTTATACTTTTTTTAATAAATAATTTGTTATTAAATTCTAAAATTTTAAAATATATATTTTTTTTTAAAAAAATTTATGATTGAATTGAGAAAATATAAAAAGAATGTGTTTTTAATTGATTAAAAAAAATTCATGATTAAATTAACAAATGATAGAAAGATCATGTATTTTTCTAGATAACAAAATAAATTCATAATTAAATTGAAAATTGAGAAAAATGTCATTCATTTTAATGCAATTAATCATAAATTAAAATACATATATATAATTCTTATCTTGAAATATTTAAGAAGTGAGAATTGTATGTATTTTATGAAGTGAAGATTGGAAATTAGGGCTCCAAAAGTGATATTTAGTAAGAAGGGTAAAATTGTATTTTATGGGGTGTATAAAGTGAAAATTTAGAATTAAAAAAATTAATTTAGAATGTATTGAGCTATCGAGGTGTGTATAGTGAAAGCGGTTGTTTTAATAGGCGGGCTCTTTTTGAAATGTATTTTGAAGGAATAATCAATGAATTGCTTTGTCCTTTTCGCTATTTAATTTTAACAAATGGCTAATTGAAAAAAAAAAGTCATTTCAGTGTGATAATATATGAAAGACGAGTGAGTCCCTTGTAGTATAACCCCTCCCCTACTTAAGATATTCATCTTCTCATTTTAATCGTTTATTATAAAAGTATTAATTTTTTCTTTTTAGTAAAAGTGTCTCACCCCTATCAATCACTCACCAAAAATATAACTATACATTTTATATAAAATAATAATATTCATTAATTCACATGCAAAAAACAAATTGATACGTTAATAGCAAATGGAGGAAATATATTTGTGATTCAATCCAAAAGATAATTATATCCTCAAAATTTCTAAACAGTAAAAGCAAATATTAAATCCTAACAGTATAAAACATTACTCTCTCCGTCCGCTTCAAAAAGTCATATTTTTCTATTTTGGGCGTCCGCCCCTAAGGGTCTCATTTCCCTCATTACACATATAGAACTCACACACACCCACTAATACAATTAAAATATAAGGATCACACACCCACTAATATAAATACTCATTACACATTAAATAATAATATTTTTTAATCCACGTGCAAAATGTAAATGCATCCCTTTAGAATGGACAGAGGGAGTAAATCATTAAGATATCAGGTGAATCAATTCACACACTCACACGCGTGTTTGCTGAGATAGAGTGGTGATATTTTGAATAATTGAATATGATATCACATGATTGGTTTTGATCAAATAAAGGGCAATTAAAGGAGTGTTTGGTTCGTTCATAATATATTCATTTTGCAATTTTTATCGTTTACTCTTAAAGTATTTTTTTTAGTAAAATGGACTCATACATGTTCCAACACGCATTATTAATACAATTATGTATTTTATATAAAATAATAATAGTTCATAATCCAAATATAAAAAGTATTCCGATCTCATTCTTCTTTTTCATCACGACACCTACAATACTGAAAAGAATTCAATACGCAATCGCACTCTCATTTTCCATCTCTGTTCATTTTATTCCCTTTTCTTGTATAAGTATTAAAATGGAGAAATAAAATAAAGAACCTTACTTAGGTGACCACTGGTCATTGAATAACCCTTTCACATTAGGGGTGTGCAGTCTGTGGCCACGGGGTCACGTAAGAATCACCCTAAATTAAATAAGATTTTTTCAAAGTTCTTGAAACTTCTCCTTGGGCCCCATCTAGACTTCAGGCACAACGTATTGAACCACTGATGACATTCCTGGCCAATCCTCTGCTAATTGCTTAAGCCTTAATGCATAGTAATCCGACATGGATGCATCTTTCCATTTCAGATATCCTTCAAACGTTCATCCATTAGCTCTACACTCCTGTTTTCCTTCCATAGCAGCCACACCTGTAGCAGTTATCCAAACACAATTTGTCAATACACTATCGATTATTACCAAACACATAGCTGGTTCTTTGTAGCTGGGGAATATACATGTCCCAAGAGGCTATGATAGTGTCCTGTTCATTTTTCCACTCGCTATCTCTAACAATATCACTCCCATGCTAAAGATGTCCGACTTTACTGAATAATTTCCAGCAATTGCGTATTCTGGAGGCATATAGCCATTGCATATAATTATTGGTCATAAACAATATTAGTACATTGTATAAAGAAAGAAAAGGAAATATATTACTAAGTGCCAACAACTCTCCTTGTTCTCCAAACAGGATTGTCCTCTCTAACAGTTCTTGCTAACCCCAAAATCTGATATGTTTGGAATTAAATTCCCATCTAGTAAAATATTGCTTGTTTTGAGATCTCTGTATATAATTTTTAATCTTGAATCTTGATGGAGATAGAGTAGTCCCCTAGAAATTCCCATGACAATGTTGAAGCAATTAGGCAATGTCAAAAGTTCCCTTAGATTTTGATCTGCACATGAATGATTTGTAAGGACACTGAAGCTCATTAAATTTGGTGGGGATGAGATGAAGAGATTAAAACCTGAGACAATAACCCCAGAAGCAATTGACATTAGTATTAGCCTCGTGGCCATGTCTTCTTATCATTCTCTATGCGGTTGCTCGGATCTAGGAAGATAAACATAGTGAAAAAAGAATATAAAGACTCCATTTTTCAGTCTACTATCCAAATAGTCAAGTTTTATGCATTTCTAATAGTCCCAAGTTCAAGCATTTAATAAAAACAGTAACTAGGAATTTATAACATGAGCAGTTGATCTGAAGTTTTAGAAAATACTAACCATCATCAACAAGTTGTGAAATTGGTTGGCAGATATATAGTTTCTGCAAACCAGTTGTGGTGAACTGGTGTCTGAGGTCAATGAGATCCCCAAACCACAGCACGCAGCCATGTCCTCCATTAGTAACGTATGCATTAGCACATGCAATGCAGCTACAGTTTTTCAAGCACTCGATTTGGCATTCCTCAAGGCTCATGCTACTGTTCAACCAAAACTTCAACATATCAGGATGCTTAACCTCTCTAACCTCTGACAACCCATCTCCACTCCCCCAGTTCAATGGTGTGATTCTGCCGAACCAATCTTGAATGTACTAACCTTTCTGGAATGTAGGGGCAAATCCCTTTGAGCACTCACATTTCGTTAGTATGTCCACTATGCAAATACTATTAGGACAACACAGACCATATTTGTCGCATTGGTCTCTTGGAAATGTGAACATATGATTCCACTTTTCTTTCTGTGCATTCATAATATAACGGTGGAATTAGTCTGAGGGGTCTAGTTGTCCTTTGCAAAGTGCAAATAATATTAGGACTGAGGCAGTTTACTTAAAATATAAAATTATAATCAGGGATTATAATATTTTGGTTTATAAGTTGTCTTATTATTATTATTATTATTATTATTATTATTTGGGTCTATACTGATTTAATATTTTGATATTAGCTTTATTTTATTTTTTTGATCAGGCAAAATCAGATGCATTCACTTAGAGTACAAGTTGTACTCTAATCTTAAAGGTTACATCAAAGATAAAACGAATTAAAAAATTAGAAAACACATCAATTTAGAGAAAAATCAATTATAAAACATATCATCTCAAAATGGCATTAAAATCCATGGGGTCATACCGCTCCTTGAAACTTTAACCATGTAGACTTGCTAGAATATTCATGCTCCACAATCGAAATAAAGATGTTCGCCCTCCTTTTGTGCTATCTATATCCATCACCACAATCTCGCCTTAACCTCCTCCACTGCTTTGTTATTGGTTTTATTAGTTCATCAATTCGATTTCATGGTTCAGTGATCGGCTACAGGAAGCCACTCAATCAGTCACCACATATATTAAGTTTTATTAATTTTTGAAATGAGAAAAATGCACTTTTGATCCCATATGAATAATCTCATTTCATTTTTGATCCCTAATCTTTTTTTTGTTCCAAAAGTTACAATTTTAATCCCAGCTGTTAAATGTTGGATGGAAAACATTAACTAAAAGAATTAAAAAATAAAAATAAAAAATTAGACAAACTAAAAAATAATTGAATTTCCTCCCAAGCTGTTGATTATTCTCACATGAATGAAGTTATACACTCTCGTCCTGATATTCTAGGAATCCTTCTTAAATTCGAAAGACGCCCTCGTCCTGCCGGGATGAGCCACGTTCACGCCAAGAAACTTCACAGCCACTTAGATAAAACGTTTCTACCATCCTTAACATCAACTAAGCAATTCTCAGTTGGCAGAAAAAGATCAAATGCATGAAGAAGAATGAGAAATGATAGTTGTCTATTGTGCTTACCTCCTTCATTGAGATTTGCAGTTATTTCAAGGAGATTTGCAGCTATTAATTTGTGATTAAAAAAATTTTACACCAGAGAATTAGTAAAAAAGACACCAAAATCATCATATCCCACCAATGAGCAAGCAGTGAAATAATTTAGGAGGATTTTAGATTACCGGGTCAGAGTGAAGCAAATATTTGCAAGACACAAAGCTAATTCTCCCAACATCAAGAATCCAATCTGTGGGGCAGAGGAAACATCTCAAGATCGAACCTTGAAATCAAACGATGTCTTCGTCTTCTTCAGAGTTCAGATATGAATCATCCTCGCTCAACCCCACCTCCGAAGCCCTTCACAGTCGTCTGTATGGAAACTAGAAAATGGTTTTACAGATTGCACTGTTGTGGAACGCAAATTATGGCAGAAATGGAAATTGGGGGAGACAAAGATGAAGTAGTTGTATTCCGAGAAGTAGGCACTCTGATGCTCTTTGAATCAAATCATCGAACAGTAAATGTACGTCTCAAGATCAAATAGTTTCTGCGCCTCCTCCTTCTGCTTCTTGCTCTGTAAATCCATCAAACTCCATTTCATCTCCTGCAGAATATCCGGAGATGGGGAACGATGGAGGTTTGCCGGTCCTATCAATATCTTGAATCCATGGTTGTCTCCCAGAAGACGTTGTTTCCATCCGACTTCATTCTCAGCAAGTGAATCTTGTAGCTGGACCAACAGCCATGTTCTTTGACTAAATACCTCCACATCGTCTGACTCATCATCTCCAATTCGCTTCTTGCCCTCAGTGCAGATGCCTCTCCTTTTCGAACGCCATAAAACCCCCCTCAAACCCGTCCTAAATTTCTGAGCTTAAACCTTAATCAATCCCAACTCCATACAATTAAATTCATAAAGAAATTAAAAAACCATTAATGGTGTCAATCGCAACTCTCTAAACCAACAGCCTAAACAGCCCAACAGAATTGGACTTCTCCGAAGGAGGGCCCGACCCCTAGCGTAAGCAGAAAATCAAACTCAACAAAAAATGGACCACGCTCAATACCCACGGTCGTGAATCGAAATGGGTCTCCATGGTACTGGGCGCCAATTGAAACGGGTCTTTTTGCCTCTTGAACATGCCGGCGGCGGACAAAGGGCACCATTCACACTTGCCGGGACAGGATGCTGCAATTGTAGAAAGAAGAATGTGGTGGGGAAGAGAAATGGAGTACTAATTAGGGGGAAATTTGGAGCAGTAACCTCAACCCCGGTTCAACCTTGTTCCACTAACGGCCACATGGCTTGTTCCGTCTGTTTACTTGACGGAAATTCTAACGGGACCAAAAATGTAATGAAAAGGACAAAAATGAAATGAGATTATTCGTATGGGACAAAAACGGAAATTCTAACGGGACCAAAAATGTAATGAAAAGGACAAAAATGAAATGAGATTATTCATAAGGGACAAAAAGTGCAATTTTCCATTTTTGAAATAGATTTTGTAAGCTTATCAAATTCCAGTTTTTAGCCTTAACACAGCCACTGAACAGAAAATTGAAATAAAAAACTAACAAGACAAAAATAAAAAAGTGACAACAACCTAAACCAAAATAGAGACAACTTATAAGACTATTTCTTATTGAAGATTGATGATTGATTAGTCATTTTGTAGCTGAGATGACCAATTCAACAATTTATCAAACCACATGGAGGAAGGTACTAGTGCTTGAGTGATCTCACGTTTCTTGTAATTTTATAGAGACGAATTTGTCAAGGGATATGTTGCTCAAACAAGTAAATAAATCAATAAAAGCAAGCAAGCAAACAATGATCAACAAATAAGATAGATAAATGAAGAGTGATTTTCCAAGTTAAGTAAAAGTGAGATTAACAATAATTAAGAAGTGGAAATCCTAGGATAAATGCATCAAATTCATATGAATCATGGGTATAAGACTAAGGAGCAACGCTAAGTTCACCTAAACTCTCTCTTGAGATGGATATGATATGAATCTCAAATAGTTCAATGGATTGATTTTCACTCAAACAATTCCAACTAGGTACTAAGCTTGAAATGAGAGTCCCTTCACACGATTAATCAACATCTCGATCAAACCAATCGGATGTCCTATCAAAGGGTTCTAAATCTTAAAGGACATCTCTATCTCTTTAAGATCCATAATGCGCATGAGGTGTATGAGAAAATGATTCAATTAATTATCCTAAATATGCAATTGACTTCTCAATCTAATTACATATTTAAAACAACAAACCACACAAATCATCATAAACATCAAGATCTAAAGCATCAATGATAGAAAATCAATTAATCCAATCAACATATGAATTTTAATACACAAATCCCAAAATTATTCAACAACTATCATGTTGTTAATCTCACAAGGGAGATTAGCCTACCATATTAAAAAGGAAATCAACATAGACATTAAACTCCTTACAAAACATGATAAACAATAAGGTTTCAATACAAAAGTTGGATGAAAACTCCCTTGGATGGCTTCAATGGTGATCTTCTTCTTCCCCTTGCAATTCTCTCTCATCCTTGCTTCTTTTCCTCAAATGGATGGTGATTTTGATAGTTGGATGAAGATAGATGGAATGGATGATAAATGGATGAATATGATGGTGTAAAATGGAGGAAATGGTGTGTGATGTGTGTGTGCAGCCTCAAACCCACGAAAATCCCATCAAATATTGAAGTATTGATATTTATACCCCTTGGGAAGCTTCTAGAAGGTTTCTGATTTTTTTTCTGATTTTGCAGCTACACGGCTCATGTATATGCATACGGCCACAGGGTGGCCATGTAGGTGTCTCAGGTGCCGGAACACGGCCACCCCTTACATGGCCGTGTTCCGAACACGGCTCGTGTAGGTGCATGCTCCTGTTTTTCTTCTTTTGTTTTGGCTGGTTCTCCCTCGTTTAAACTCCGAATTGAGATCCGCTTTTTCCTACGTTTTTCTTTTCGCATCTAGGATCTATTTTTGCCTGAAAATCATACGTTTAAGCTCATTCACATACATTTCCATAAAAACAAAAAACACAACCAAATAGTACACAAATACGGATAAAATAATACGAAAACACACATAAAAATACATTAAAATCTAAGTGAAAATATCATTCATCAATGATCATTATATCACATAAAAATGTAACTAGAAAATCAGGTAGGTGGAAATTTCAAAAGCTTAATGCAATTCAGTAACATACAATGGAATGGATGTCAGCATTCTATCCAACAAATGAAGCCTTAAAGTTCATTTGATACCTTTTATCTGGCCTCCAAATCAGTAATTGTGATGGTGTTTCTTTCTGTCATCTGGATTGGTGGTGTGCAGTTACTTTCTTCAACTGAAGTAGTTCCAATGAAAAAACCAGGCTCTTTGGGCTCGGGCAGAATGGCGCCATCAGCTCCTAACATGAAAACCACAGACGACATTACTGGCCGGTCTTCAGCTGATTTTTGAACACATAATAATCCAACATGGATGCATCTTTTCACTCCTGATTCCACAAAGCTATCCTTCAAACATTCATCCATTAGCTCAAGAATCTTGTTTTCTTTCCATAGCATCCATGCCTATAGAAAATTTCACAGTCCAATTTGTAAGTTATTACACTTATTTTTAATGGAACTAAACACTTGTGGCTTACATGCCCCAAGAGGCTATGACAGTGATCGCCTTTGCTTTCGAAGCCCCTGTTCTTTTTTCCGCACACTATCTCCAGCAATACCACTCCCATGCTAAAGACGTCTGACTTTACCGAATACTTTCCAGCAATTGCGTATTCTGGAGACATGTATCCACTGCATAAATTTATTGATCACGACTTGTATGTCCCATTGCAGTTCCAAAATGATTTCTCAAAGATATTAAGTGTAAGAATGAAGGGGGCAATAAACTTACTATGTCCCAACAACTCTCCTTGTTCTTACCACAGGTTGATGCTCACCAAAAGTTCTTGCTAAGCCAAAGTCTGAAATCTTAGGATTGAAATTTCCATCCAGTAAAATATTGCTTGTTTTGAGATCCCGATGGATGATCTTTAATCTAGAATCATGATGGAGATAGAGCAGTCCTTTAGCAACTCCCATGACAATGTTGAAGCAGTTAGCCCATGACAAAAGTTTCCTTCGATTTTGATCTGCGCATTGATAATTTGCAATGAATTTTGGTAGATTGAAATTCAAAGACATTTCCCAAACACAATAACACAGTGATGGGTGATGTTAAAAACGTACCAAAAATAAAATAATCAAGGCTTTTATTCTGCAAGTATTCATAGATCAAAATCTTTTCTTCTCCGTTAGTGCAACATCCCAACAGTCTAACAAGGTTTGTGTGTTGAAGTTTAGCAATCAACGTGACCTCGTTTTTGAACTCTTGGAGACCCTGTCCTGAATTTGTTGACAATCTTTTAACGGCTATTTCTTCTCCTGATGACAAAACACCCTGCTTATGCATGTCAATTGAAGTGTCAGAGTGTACTTTTTGTACACTTTAAGCACTCTCAAGTAGTCTGGTAAGATACCTTGTAAACTGGACCAAAACCACCTTCTCCTATCAGGTTTTCCGTGGAGAAGTTTTTTGTTGCGGCGACGATAGTTGCGAACTTGAATAAGGGTAATTCTGAATCTTCATTAGACATTTCTGTTGATGCAAAAAGCATAACAAAAAAAAAATCTTAGGCTCTGTTTTGATGCTAGTTTTCAAAAAAGAAAAACTTAGATTCTTATGCTAGTTGAATACGATTAATTCAGGAGAGTCTAGAGGCGAAATGGGTGGACGAGTGACGGAGGATCCACCGGGATCTAAGAGAAATATGTTCGCACTTGAACCCACAGAAAGGGCGAGAATCTAGTGTGAAGATATATCTCAACGCCGGTATTGTTCTCCTAAAATAATTTTCTTCCCTACAATACTATGTCCAATTTGACACTTCCTCCCATCGGAGATGAGCACACGCAAACTAGGGTTTTTAGAAATAAAAATTAGAGGAGAGGAGAGAAGAAAAGAATGGGAAAAATCGTGGTGTCCAAGATATGCGAAATATGGAAGATGACTATATTTTAAGGAAGATAGATCAAGGATATTTTAGAGATCTCATCCTAATATATTATATCTACGAGTAATATTTTTATCTAACGTATCTTAAAGTAATATAAGAGTATAATATGTACTAGGTTTATCTAACATCGAAGAAGGAGACAGAGCTCCTCTTGAGAGCTGCAAAGTCCAAAGCCTTCCACCTGACATATCAACCAACCAATTCAAGTGAGACAAACATCTAAAGTAGCACTAAAAAAAACTCCTTATTAACAACTGAATGCGATCAGTTATAAAAATTACATTTTTCTTTTAGCAATAGAATACCCCCTGATATTCTTATATTTTTATCAACAGAATAAAATCCACCGATAATTACTAATAGAATCATTATATATAATTACCTACGGAATTATAAGCAACGAATTATCAACAGAATTGAAAATTCGCTGCTACAAATTTACCAACCACCACTTAACCAACAGAAAATCAGTATAGTTACCGTTCCTCTTTCGTCTGGTCATCATAAAAACACCACCATTGATGAAGACTGAGATAATAACTCCACAAGCAATTGACATAAGTATTAGCCTTGTGGGCCATTTTTTCTTCTCCTTATGCATGTCAATGTTATGATCTACAAGACAATGCTAGCTATAATAAATAATGTTGTTCTTGAGCTACCAGCTAGAGCGAGGAAAGAATATGTGCATTACTAAAGTGGGGATTGGTTGTAAGTTCAAGTAGCTCTAACATTTAATAAAAACATATGTTACTAAAAGTAATATACTTACAATCAACAAGTCCTGAACTTGGTAAACGAATGTAGATAGTATCCTTAGTATCTGCAGCAGAATGGTACCTGATGTCAATGAGATCCCCAAACCACAACACGCAGCCATGTCCTCCATTCGTAATGTACGGGTTAGCACACGCGGTGCAGCTGCAGTTTTTCAAGCACTCAGCTTGGCATTCCTCAAGGCTCATGCTAGTGTTCAACCAATACGACAACATATCCGGATATTTAACCCCTCTAACCATTAACAAACCATCTCCACTCATGCAATTCAACGGTGTGATTCTACTGCACCCACCCGACCAATCATTATGATCCCAATCCTTTGGGAATTTCGGCCCAAATCCATTTAGACACTCGCATAACACTGGCTTTTCAAACGTGCAAACACCACTAGGACCACAATGACCATATTGGTCGCATAGATCTCTTGGAAATGTGTTCAATAGATTCCAATGATCTTTTCTTGCGTTCATAATATAATGATGGGCTGAACCAGATGGGTCAAGTATTGCTCTTGTGATTGTTGAGCTATCAGAACGCTGTACAAGAGATATCAATCTCTCTTGTCTGAAAACGTATTTGGTGTTGAATATGGGATTGTGAGGCTGTGCATGTCCATTGAAGTAAACCCCATTCCACTTTCCAGATCTGTGCATTTTCCTCTCCCCTCTGTAAACTACCACTTCAGGCAAGCCCTCATTTTCAATCCTGAGAATATAATCTCCTAAAGAAGGATCATCCCAACTTCTCCATGATCCCAAATATTTCTGCACACCATTATTTATCAATTCTATTCCTCCTGCTGGCAAAAAAGTGTCAGTTGGATAATCAAAACTCTGCCAAATGTACCTCCGAGAAGAACCCTCCATCGTGTGGTTTACAAGAACCAAATTTCCAGTATCCAAGAGCTGTAAAACTGGATTTGATACTGCCCCTGATGGATTAGCAGACCAGATAGTCCTTCTAGCTTTACTTATCAAAAGAGCCCCTTTTTCAGAAACAGCAAACGTCACCCCTTGAGGATCAGAGATGGGATCGTTTCGATTGGCAATCCAGACCACAACATCTGGTGTGTTTTTGTACCAAATCCCTAAATATTGATTTGGGGATTTTCCAGGGGAGAAGAACCCCATTTCAAAATCTTGGCTGGGGGAAATCAAAGTTTGGCCAATAGAAATAGGTTGGTTTGGTAAAAGTGTATCGGATGGAGAGGAAGATTTCACAAATTCAAAGGAAAAAAGCAGTGCAAACAGAATTGAAGTGAAACGGAAGTTCGTCATCCCAAATCAGATTATTAATTGGAAATTGTTTCTCCAGTTTAAGATCATTGAAGACCTTCAGCACAGCAACTGTAGAGTAAGCTAACAAAGTTAATTTCTTGAAAGGCCCCATCTAGCCTTTAGACCTTGACAAGTTGAATGTCGACACGTAAATGATGAAATTTCCACCATTTTCTTTCTGAAAAGTCACATAATTTAAACGATTTAAATGTTTTTGGACTCTAGTCCATGTGCAACTTCCTGTATTGCTCACCCCAAAATATCAAACTTCTTCATTGAGCAGTCTATTTTGAAATGGACCAACTATTTGCACCAGAATTCACTTAACATAAATCATTTGCTATATACTATATCTCAATATATTATATTAATATATGATTATATATTATTAAACATACCCAAACATGACATTTTTACACTTTTTCATTATTACACATTAATAAATAGAATGGCCGCTGTGAACCCCATCTTTATCAAGGTAATAAGCAATCCTCCACTGATGATGTCTCTTCTCTCTTCTTGTTGACAATCCATGGATGCACTGAAGGAGAAATCGATTAACAACTAATAAATTATGTAACTAAGAAAATTTGCTATAATAGTTTCGTTGATACTTGCTGTCTACGGATAACCTGATAACCTTTATCCAGAAGTATACCTACAAATCATCTTCCTCAATACTCCTATTTAGCCTCGGCGGAACCGATCAAAGATCTTCATGGGTTTAAAGATAAATTAGGGAGCATAATTAAAAGTTTTTAAATTAGGGTTTATATCTTCATAGGTTAAAGATTAATTCGGGCGTATATAATTTAAAGTTTTTAAATTAGTCTTTATGCTATAAATTTAGAAATTTGAGGTGTAAATTATTATAAAATTTTATAAGAGTATTTATATATTTTATTAATTAAAGATATTTTAATTTAAATGTTTATGGGGTATGTTTAGAAATTTTGGGGTACGAATAGTAAATCTAAAGGATATTTTAGTCTTATTAATTAAGGATATTTCAGTCTAAATTTTTTATAGGGTACATTTAGTATTTTCGAGGTGTAAATAGTCGTTCTCTTTTGAAATGGAGCTGGTGCCAGTTTGCAATACATTTATAGCTTGTTGTCCCCTTTTGAAATGGAGCGGGTGCCAGTTTGCAATACATTTATAGCTTGTTTGATATGAGAGAGAGGTGGATGTGAAGGAATTGATTGGGTTAGATGTATTATTACAAAGTTAACATATCATTATCAAGTTTGCTTTAAAATTTTGAAAAAATAATGACTTAAATGGGATATATATTGCAGTTGCAGTTAACATTATGATTGAATTTTATAAATAAAATATTCTAATTAAATATTAAGTTTTTGTATTTTCTTATAATGATATAGTTCTTTCAATTTAATCATAATATAACATCGAATTAAATAGTATATTTTAATTTTAAAACTAGGATAGATTTTGTATGAGACCGTCTCATGTGAGACCATTTTACACTTTTTATATAGTTATCACTTTCGTTATAAAATCTTATCACTTTCGCTGTAAAATGTTATAACTTTTCATTTATTTTATAAATTGTTCATTAAATATCATTATCATTTTTCATTCATTTAGTATCATTTTTCATTATATAAATTATCACTTTTTATCTGTTATTAGCAGTATACTATTCTCTCCGTCCCGGTCAAACTGCATCGTTTGACTGCAAAAAGCTCTCACACAAGCTACAGTAAATGTAGTTCTTTGCCCGGGCTGGAGGGAGTACATTACAACAACTGTGCAGTATACTACTCCCTCCGTCCCGGTCAAACTACATCGTTTGACTGCAAAAAACTCTCACAAAATATACAGTAAACGTAGCTCTTTGCTCGGGATGGAGGGAGTACATTACAACAACTGTCATCACACGTGGATTATCACATGCAAAGACTTGTCATTAGTTGTGGAATATGTTTTGTTTTTATCTTGCCAGCTGTTGTGATCTAGAGACGATGATTACGTAGTTTGTTATCAGGTGATCACGTATCTATCTTTCATAGTACTCAATATAAATATGTGTATCTCACTTCATTATATGTATTAAGAAATAAAACTTTCTACAAGTTTTGTGCTTCTTTAATATTCATTATGATTATCATAATCCTTAGTTTTATCATCTGTTTCATGTAAGCTCTTATGTGACGGTCTCACAAACCTTTGCTTACATTTATTATTTTCTAATCTATTTTTTAAATTTAAAAAATACGGTGATTCACCTATTTATGCATAAAAGAAAAATACGAGTTAGATTACCTGGGTCATGAGAATAAGATAAAATAGTGAGAATAATATATATATATATATATATATATATATATATAATTAATGCGGTTGCCAAGGATTGGGTTGTACAGTCAGATAACAAGTTCACAACCCACCTCTCAAGTCTCTACCCGCATAATTGTTCCGTATTGTGTCACTTCTCACGTTATAATTGGTTTCAAAAAAATTTATATAAATGTAATTTAAATTATAAATTCTAAATTATTAATTAAAAAAACATTAAAATTCTTATTATTTTTTATTTATAAATAAATATAATATTGATTATTTTAGTTCATAGTTTAATTTAATTAATAAAAAGAGTGAGGCTTGCGGGCGCTTTAGTATTATGGATAAGAGTATATTATTTTTCTCTAAAGGGTATACACTTTAATTAATGAGGGTACATCATTTTGTTCTAAAGGGTATACACTTTTCATTAATATTTTTTATTTTTTCTTCAAAAAATAAAGGGTATACAATTTAACACGAATTTTATACACTTTTCATTAATATTTTATATATTTTTTTCAAAAAATAAAGGGTATACAATTTAACACAAAATTCGTGCGGGACGCACACAAATTTTTGCCTAATAAAAAACAATAACCTAGCCATAAATCAGGAATGTGATTAACCCAAAATTATATGAAAAGATAACTAACGGTAAAAATTTGGGTAATGAGTGAGAAGGGTCACCCAAATAATCTATTACATCCGTACTGTTTTAATGTTTACGTTTCTCTTTTGCGCGTCTCATTTCAATATTTACGTTTTCCTTCTTGGAATATGGGACCCACCTAAAACAATTAATATATCATTCAACACTAATATACCTACTCACTTTAAATTAAATATTATATCTTTCCACCCACCATCTATTAAAATATTACTCCTTCTGTCCCGGTCAAACTGCATCATTTGACTGCATAAAGCTCTCACAAAAGCTACAGTAAATGCATTTATTTGGACAGAACGAGGGAATATACTCCTTAATCAACTTGCGTAAATATTTAAATGAGGAGTACTTGATATAAGTATTTAAATACCAATATAACCTAGCAGCAGTCATTCCACAAGTTTGATTTTTGGTGAGCACGACAGGGACTTGAGTGGTTGAGTTGAAAATAATACTTATTACTATTAAACTAAGTGTCGACTCTTTTATTGGTCAAAGTCCACATGGGCCCGAAGGGATGTTTGAAAAAAATGAACTAGTACTATCTTTTTCACACTTGATCAAAGTCTAGTTTATTTACTTGTTCTATCTTGTATTTTGGTTTGTCAAGTATCTGTGTATTTAATCCTAAAAACAATTTATATAATCTGATTTGGATATGACGCTCTCCCATTCCACTCTGTTTGCACTGCTTCTATCCATTAACCTAGTAGAATCATCCTTTGGAATGGATTCACTTGTTCCAAACCAATCCATTTCTATTAATCAAACTTTGATTTCTACCAACCAAGATTTCGAGATGGGCTTCTTCTCCCCTGGGAAATCCCCAAATACGTACCTGGGGATATGGTTCAAAAACACCCCAGAAGTTGTAGTCTGGGTTGCCAATAGAGAACATCCCATCTCTGAGCCAATAGGAGTTACTTTTTCTGTTTCTGACAATGGAGTTCTTGTGATCAGGGGAGGCAGAAAGATTATCTGGTCTGCAAATCCAGCTAGGGCAGCTTCCAATCCAGTTTTAAAGCTCCTGGAAACCGGAAATCTGGTTCTTGCAAACGCGACAAAGGAAGGTTCATCTCAGAGCTACATATGGCAGAGTTTTGATCACCCAACTGACACCTGGTTACCAGGAATGAAGTTAGTTGATGACATGGAAGCTGGTGTGACGATATATTTGAGGTCATGGAGAAATTGGGATGATCCATCCCCTGGAGAGTTTGTTTTCAGAATTGAAAACGAAGGCTTGCCTGAGTTAGTAGCATACAAAGGTTACAAGAAAATATACCGAACTGGGAAATGGAATGGACTTTACCTCAATAGAATTGCACGGGACCCCAATCCTCCCTACGAAACTCGATTCGTTTCCAAACCAGAAAGACTGATATATATCAGGCAGGCTTATAAAGGATCAACTGTGACAAGACTAAAACTAGAAACATTTGGCACGATGCAGCGATATACAATGAATGCACGAACGAATAGGTGGAACCACGTGAGTACTTCTCCGGGGAACCAATGCGACAGATACAGTCATTGTGGTCCTAATAGTATTTGCAGAATTGATATGCTAGATAGTTGCGAGTGTCTAAAGGGATTTGCCCCTAAGTTCCAAACTGATTGGGATGTTGAGGATTGGTCTGGTGGATGCAGTAGAATCACACCATTGAATTGTGGGAGCGGAGATGGTTTGTTTGAGGTTAGAAAGGTTAAATATCCGGATATGTTGTCGTATTGGTTGAACACTAGCATGAGCCTTGAGGAATGCCGAGCTGAGTGCTTGAAATACTGTAACTGTACAGCTTGTGCTAATCCATACATTACTAATGGAGGACATGGCTGCGTCTTGTGGTTCGGTGATCTTGTTGACATCAGACAACGCTCTACCGAAGATAGTAAGCAGAACATCTACATTCGCGTACCAACTTCTGAGCTCGAACTTGTTAACTGTACGCATTTTCTGACACCTTCATATAAATTGCTCATATGTTTTAAACTTTATGTTCCTTTCTCTTTAGCTGGTATCTCGACAACAACAATAATTCTATGAGATGGTGTTTGTCAATGTAGCTTCTGACATTGACATACAGGAAGAGGAGAAGAAGAAAAGTCCCACAAGGTCAATACTTGTGTCGATTGCTTCTGGAGTTGTTGTATCCGGCTTTATCAATGGTGGTATCTTCATGATCACACTACGAAAGAAGCAGGGTACGTACTGAAATTCTAAACTTTGTGGTTGATTGCATAAGATTGTATGATTACATGCATCACTACAGTTCCTCAGGAATTATGTTCTGTTTTTGCACATTCACAGCAACAGAAAGGCCTAATGAGGATTTAGAGTTACCTTTGTTCGAGTTTGCAGCTGTTGTCACAGCAACCAACAACTTCTCCAGGGAAAACCTGATCGGAGAAGGTGGCTTTGGTCCCGTTTACAAGGTAACACACAGGATTAGAGTGCCTAAACTGAACAAAAAGTATACATTCCAACACTTCAACTGACATGAATAAGCAGGGTGTTTTATCATCATCAGAAGAAATTGCGATTAAAAGATTGTCTAGAAGTTCGGGTCAGGGTCTTGAAGAGTTTAAAAATGAGGTGACATTGATTGCCAAACTTCAACATACAAACCTTGTTAGACTGTTGGGATGTTGCATTGAAGGTGAAGAAAGGATGCTAATTTACGAATACCTTCCCAATAAAAGCCTCGATTATATTGTTTTTGGTACATTCTAAACACCATGGTTCAATCATTCAACTAACTGTAAGAGTGCTTCAGTATCTTAATGCATCAATCTTGTGTAGATCAAAATAAAAGGAAACTTTTGACATGGCCTATTCGCTTTGACATTGTCATGGGAATCGCTAGAGGGCTACTCTATCTACACCGTGATTCCAGATTAAAGATTATTCACCGGGATCTAAAAACAAGCAACATTTTACTAGACAGGAATTTCCATCCCAAAATTTCAGATTTTGGCATAGCAAGAACTTTTGGAGAGCATCAACCTATAGTAAGAACAAGGAGAGTTGTTGGGACTTAGTAAGCTCCTCCTTCCCTTGATTTTCACTTTGAATATCCGAAAATCAGTTTGAAACTCCTACAGGATCAATAAGTTATGTCCAATAATTTCATGCAGCGGATACATGGCACCGGAATATGCAATTGCAGGAAATTATTCAGTGAAGTCAGACATCTTTAGTTTGGGGGTTGTATTGTTAGAGATAGTGAGTGGAAAAAAGAACAGGGGGTTCGAACTTAAAGGCGACCATTATCATAGCCTCTTAGCATATGTATTTTTCTCAACTAAAATCACTAGCCATGTCTTTGATTATTATCATTAGTCAGCTGACAAATTGTGTGTTGGTAATTGCATCAGGCTTGGCTGCTATGGAAAGAAAACAGGAGTGTAGAGCTAATGGATGAATGTCTGAAAGATACATTTTTGGAATCACAAGTGAAAAGATGCATCCATGTGGGATTATTATGTGTTCAGAAAAATGGAGAAGATAGGCCAGAGATGTCATCAGTGGTGTTCATGTTAGGAAGTGAGGGAGCTATTCTTCCTGATCCCAAAGAGCCTGGTTTTTTCGTGGGAACCAGTTCGAGTTCTGAAAAAAGTTGCACGTCACCAATTCTAATGTCAGGGAGAAACACCATCACAATTACTGATTTGGAGGCAAGATAAAGAGGTCTCTTAAAAAAACAAAAAGAGCAATAGCTTTGAATGCGTACTTGGTAATTCTGTTTGTATTTAGTGTGGGTTCCATGAAGGTGTATTAATTGTTTTGTGTTAATCTCACTTTACAAAAAGAGAAATGAAGAAATTATATTGAGGCAAACAAAATGAAAAAATGTAAATTTTTGCTCGGGTTGGAGGGAACAATTAGAATGGGTTGTATCATCTGTCTTGATCTTGGCAATTGTTTAGTTTAGGCAAATGTGAGACCGACTCACGTGTATAGAAAGTGATAATATTTCAATAAAAAATGATACTTGAAATAATTAAAAATGACAGCGGTTCAATTGATTATTTCATAAACAATTTATAAATAAAATGGTTAATTGCTTAAAAATTCCAACCTTTTCCCAATTGCAAATTTTTCCTAACTTTTAAAATTTAGCAAAGAAAACCACAATGAGATTTGCAAATAGCACTCACGGACGAGGGGTCGCTGCCCAAGTGATAATGTGGCAATTTATCTCTCACCTTTCTTTGACTTTCTTTATCATCTCTTTTGGAAACCCAACAGAACAGAAGGAAAATGGAAAATTTTGTTGCCAAGATTTCAGAAAATGAAACAATGACCATGGTAGAAGAAAAACAGTAGACTAAAAGTGAAACCACAGTAGCTGTAATAAATTTTTTTGCCAGACGAAAACATTAGAGGTGGAATTTGGTGCGGGTGACGACCTCGATGGTGGCGGAAGTCTTCATGGCGGAGGGGGTGGACGTAGAGGAGGATGTGGAGGCGGCGGTGGGGGAAGAGGAGTCGGTAGTGGAGACTTGCTGTCCCCTTTTGGAGGTGGGGGACTTTTGTTCAAAGGTGGAGGAGGTGAGTTCTGCTTGAGCGGAGGCGAGGATTCATCCGACGGTGGTGGAGGTGAGGATGACGGTGGAGGTGGTGATGAGTAAAAGGCGGCAGTGTTGATTCTGAATCCAGTGGTGGGGGAGAAGATGAAAAATCCGGCGAAGGTTGGGAATTGAATGACGACAATGTGGATGACATTTTTTTGTTACTTTGAAATCCAATTTATTCGATCCTCCCAATCTCCCTATCAATGGCCCTAATCATCAGAAACCAAGTGGGCTAGCCCACTTGGCCACCGGGCTCCTCACATGACATAAGTGAGTGACCCGGGTTCGATTCCCATTGGGAACGAATATGAGGGGAGTTATAAGGAGGTATGAGAGAATAAGGGTGTATGGAGACTTGATGAACTAACACTACTAAACTATACTAACAACTAACTTTGTCCGATAAAAAAAATGACCTTAATCAGAATGATGACATTATTTTGTTCAAAGAGGATGATGCAGGAGTCAAAGAGAAGAGGGAGAGGCATAACTGCTCATAGGCAAAACAAGAAACGACATCGTTTTTGTGAATTGCCACATCATCACCTGGGCAGCGACTCCTTGCCCGTGAGTGCCATTTGCAAATCTTTTAAATTGCAATTGAGATAAAGATCACTATTTTTTATGCAATTAACCCTAAATAAAAAGTAATAAAATCTTTATTGAAAAACAAACAATCGTTTGAATCAGGTTGAAACGTGCACACCGATTACTATTTAGTACATGAAGTATTCTAAATGAAAAATATTACTATACCTCAATTTATTCTCTTATTAAGATGAGTAATATTTTTCACCTCAAAATATAATAATTCATTTTTTTACAAAATAATTTTTTACGTATTGAAGAGTAATTATGCAAAATCATGATATATGTGTGAACTAGACTCATTCATAATAAAAAAAATATAATATCTAAAAATAATAAAATTAATGGAGTATGTAAAAAGGATTTCATGTAAGACGAGCAAGTATTGCTCTATAGTTAAGGCTTCTTCTCACTTGGTATGCAGTATACTGAAATAATCTGAATATTCAAAGCTTATAAGACTATTTCTGATTAATCATTATATCACATAAAAAATGGGATGAGAAAATCTGGTAGGTGGAAATTTCGAAAGCTTAATCCAATTCAGTAACATACAATGGAATGGATGTCAGCATTCTATCTAACAAATGAAGCATTAAAATTCATTTAACACCTTTTATCTTGCCTCAAAATCAGTAATAGTGATGGTGTTTCTTTCTGTCATCTGAATTGGGGGTGTACCGTTTCTTTCTTGAGTCTAAGTAGTTCCAATGAAAAATCCAGGCTCTTTGGGCTCGGGCAGAATAGCACAATCAGTTCCTAACATGAAAAACACGGATGACATTACTGGCCGGTCTTCAGCTAATTTCTGAACGCATAATAATCCAACATGGATGCATCTTTTCACTTCTGATTCCACAAAGCTATCCTTCAAGCATTCATCCATTATCTCCAAAACATTTTTTTCTTTCCATAGCATCCATGCCTGTAGAAAATTCAACAAATCAAATCTGTTAGTATTACTCTTATTTTTAATTGAAATAAATAACACTGTGGCTTACATGGCCCAAGAGGCTATGATAGTGATCGCCTCTACTTTCGAAGCCCCTGTTCTTTTTTCCACTCACTATCTCTAGCAATACCACTCCCATACTAAAGATGTCCGACTTTACTGAGTAGTTTCCCGAAATTAAGTATTCAGGTGACATGTATCACTGCATAAAATTATTAACATAACTTGTAAGTCCCATTGCCATAGGAAGTTATTTTTTTAAAAAAAATTCGAAGTGCAGAAAATAATATGTAGAAGCTTACAATGTCCCAACAACTCTCCTTGTTCTTACCACAGGTTGATGATCTCCAAAAGTTCTCGCTAAGCCAAAGTCTGAAATCTTAGGATTGAAATTTCCATCCAGTAAAATATTGCTTGCTTTGAGATCTCGATGGATGATCTTTAATCTAGAATCATGATGGAGATAGAGCAGTCCTTTAGCAATCTCCATGACAATGTTGAAGCGGTTAGCCCATGACAAAAGTTTCTTTCGATTTTGATCTGCACATACATAATTTGTAATGAATTTTGGTAAATTGAAATTCAAAGGCATTTCCTGAACACAACAAAATAATTGGTGATATTAAAAACGTACCAAAAATAAAATAATCAAGGCTTTTATTCTGCAGGTATTCATAGATCAAGATCCTTTCTTCTCTGTCAGTACAACATCCCAACAGTCTAACAAGGTTTGTGGGTTGAAGTTTAGAAATCAACGTGACCTCATTTTTGAACTCTTGGACACCCTGTCCTGAAGTTGTAGACAATCTTTTAATGGCTATTTCTTCTCCTGATGACAAAACACCCTGCTTGTGCACATCAATTAAAGTGAGCGTGTACTTCTCATTTACTTTAAGCACTCTCATGTAGTCTGGTATGATACCTTGTAAACTGGACCAAAACCACCTTCTCCAATCAGGTTTTCTGTGGAGAAGTTAATTGCTGCATTGACAATAGTTGCGAACTTGAATAAAGGTAATTCTAAATCCTCACTAGGCCTTTCTGTTGATGCAAAAAGCATAACAAAAAAAATTGCCTTAATATCTGCTTTGATACTTGTTTACAAAAAAAATAATAACATAGATTCTTATAATCAATTGTAATAGTTCAGTATATAGTTACCCTGCCTTTTTCGTCTGGTCATTATAAAAACACCACCATTGATGAAGACTGAGACAATAACTCCCAAAGCAAATGACATAAGCATTAGCCTTGTGGGCCATTTCTTCTTCTCTTTTTGTATGTAAGTGGTAAGATCTACAAAGACAATGCTAGCTATTATAAACAATGTAGTAATTGAGTTACCAGCAAGAGTGAGAAAGGAACATAAAATCTTTCTTCAGTTTATCACTCAAATATGTGCATTTCTTATGTGGGGATTGGTTATAACTATTAAGTTCAAAGTAGCTCTAACATTTAATAAAAAAATATGAGGATAACAGTATATTGGATTTTATAATACACTTAAAATCAACAAGTTGTGAACTTGGCAAGCGAATGTAGATGATCTCCTTACTATCAATGAGATCCCCGAACCACAAGACGCAGCCATGTCCTCCATTAGTAATGTACGGATTCGCACATGCGGTGCAGCTACAGTTTTTCAAGCACTTGGCTTGGCATTCCTTGAGGCTCATGCTAGTGTTCAACCAGTACAATAGCATATCTGGATATATAACCTCTCTAACATCAAACAAACCATCTCCACTTGTGCAGTTCAATGGACTCCACTTATCCTTTTGTGTGTTCATTATATAAAGATGGACTGAGCCAGATGTATTGCTCTTGTGATTATTGAGCTGTCAGAACGCCCTACAAGACATATCAATCCCTCTTGTTTGAACCACTTTCCAGATAGATAAATTTTCTTTTTCCATATGTAAACTACCACTTCAGGCAAGCCCTCATTTTCAATCCAGTAAACATAATCTCCTGGAGAAGGATCATCCCAACTTCTCCATGATACCAAACATTTCTGCACACCAGAATTACTGTTATTTATCAATTCCATTCCGTCAGGTAAAAAGGTGTCCGTTGGATATTCGAAACTCTGCCAAATGTACCTCTGAGAAGAACCCTCCATCGTGTGGTTTACAAGAACCAAGTTTCCAGTATCCAAGAGCTGTAAAACTGGATTTGATACGGCCCCTGAACCTGATGGAGTAGCAGACCAGATAGTCTTTCCAGCCGTGCTTATTACAAGAGTTCCATTTCCAGAAATAGCAAACGTCACTCCATGAGGATCAGAGATGGGATCGTTTCTATTGGCAACCCAAACCACAACATCTGGTGTGTTTTTGTACCATATCCCCAAATATTGATTTGGGGATTTCCCAGAGGTGAAGAACCCTAATTCAAAATCTTGGTTGAGGGAAATCAAAGTTTGGCCAATAGAAATAGATTGGTTTGGTAGAAGTGTATCGGATGGAAAGGAAGATTTCAGAAATCTAATGGAAAGAAGCAGTGCAAACAAAATCGAAGTGAAATGGAAGTTCGCCATTCAAAATCAGATTATGAATGGAAATCATTTCTCCAGTTCTATATATTAAGCTCATCTTCAGCACAGAAAAGAAAATCATGTAGTAAGCTAACAAAGTTAAATTCTTGAAAGGCCCCATCTAGCCTTCAGACTTGCCGAGTTGAATGCCGACACATAAATGAAGAAATTTCCCCCATGGCCATTTTCTTCTGAGAAGTCACATAATTTAAACGTTTTAAGACACTCATCCATATATAACTTCCTTGTTGCTCACCCAAAATACTCCAGTCAATTTTGAAATTAGTTGGTTCGAGTTTGCAATACATTTACAGCTTGTTTGACATGAGAGGTGGGATGTCAAGGAATTGATAGATTTTGGATGTATTAACAAAGTTGATATATCATTACCGCGTTTGCTTTAAAAAAAATAAAAAAAAACTGATTAAAATGGGTCAAATATGTTTTACCTTGGATGGCAACTAGCAGGGCAGGTAACCTTGCATGATCCCACCGTCAAATAATTCTAGAGCTTGCTTGAGAGTCAATTAAAAATATAACATTAAAATGTAATAAGAGATCCGAATCTGGATTTGTTGAGTTTAACCTTACTCATCCCATTGCATACTAAACTCATATTTAATACTCCCTCTGTCCCGTGTATTTTTACTCATTTGTACGGGCACGAAAATTAAGAAATATTGGTTTTTTTAATTTTTTTAATATATAATGTAAGAAAAAATAGGGATAAATTCACAATTTTGAAAGAAAAAGTAAATAAAGTCGTAAAGAATGATGAATAAAATGTCAAAAACTAAATAAAGTTGTTGGAATTGATGAATAAAGTGTAAAAAATAAGCAAGATGTAGGGTGTATTTTTACTATTTATGAATGAGTAAAAATATATAAGATATCAAAATGAAAAGTGAGTATCTCTAGAAGGACAAGCAAGAAAATAATAGCACCAAGAGAATTAGAAGAATAGCGTTGGCTTCTACCGTCTACGCCATCTAAACAGCTCGGAATGAAAGCATTTTTGAGGGAACCAGAAAATCACCATACGTGCAAGGCTATGTCACATGTTAGAGAATGCAATAGTTAGGGAAGAGAATGGATGTTCTTAATCTGGCCTCCAAATCAGTACGTAATTGTATGGGAGTTGGTGATGTGGAACTTCTTTCAGGACTGCAAGTTATTCAAATGAAAAAACCAGGCTCTTTGGGATCAGGTAGAATAGCTCCATCACTTGCTAACATGAAAACCACTGACGACATCTCAAGCCCATCTTCTGCACTTTGCTGGGCGGATTGCTACCTATCTTCAGCAGTTTGCAGCAATCCGACATGGATGCATCTTTTCACTTCAGATTCAACAAATGCATTACTCAAATATTCATCCATTAGCTCTACACTCTTGTTTTCTTTCCATAGCAGCCATGCCTGTAGCAGTTATCCAAACACAATTTTTGTCAATACACTACCCGTTATTACCAAAGACATAGATGATTCTTTGTAGCTAGGGAATATACATGTCCCAAGAGGCTATGATGGTGATCACGTTCGAATCCCCTCTTCTTTTTTCCACTCGCAATATAAGGAAAGAATTAAATAGTAAAAGGAAAGAAAAGGAAAATATCTTACTAAGTGCCAACAACTCTCCTTGTTCTCCATACAGGATTATAGTCTCTGAAAGTTCTTGCTAAGCCAAAATCTGATATTTTAGGATTTAAATTTCCATCTAGTAAAATGTTGCTTGTTTTGAGATCCCTGTGGATAATCATTAACCTGGAATCTTGATGGAGATAGAGTAGTCCCCTTGCAATTCCCATGACAATGTTGAACCGATTAGGCCAACTCAAATGTTTCCTTCGATCTTCATCTGCACATAAATGATTTGTAAGGACACTGAAGCTTGATTATATTGGACCGAACAAAATGAAAAGATAATTCCATAAAAGGATCATGAAATATACTCTTAGTCTGTACCAAAAATAACACAGTCCAAACTTTTATTCTGCAGGTATTCATAGATTAGCATTCTCTCTTCCCCTTCAATGCAACATCCCAACAATCTAACAAGGTTTGTATGTTGAAGTTTGGAAATCAAGACGGCTTCATTTTTGAACTCTTCAAGACCCTGTCCTGAAGTCGTAGACAATCTTTTATTGGCTATTTCTACTTCCGATGGCAAAACACCCTGCTTTTGCATGTCAATTGAAGTATTAGAAGGTGCATTTTTTGTTCAGCTTTAGGAACTCTAAAGTAGTCTGCTATGTTATCTTGTAAACGGGACCAAAACCACCTTCTCCAATCATGTTTTCCCTGGAGAAGTTGTTAGTTGCTGTAAATATAGCTGCAAACTTGAATATGGGTAAGCTTTTTTTTCCTGATACGGCGGATATAGGTGTTCAGATGATCATTCGAGATGATGAAGGCGCGTTTATAGCATATTGATCGATATTGATTCCGAGGAATTTTCGTGTGGATGAGGGTGAGGCCATGAGACTTCATGAAGTCTTGTCATGGATTAAGAAGCTAGGACTTCAACGAGTTATTTTTAAGATCGACTGTAAAGTCATCTTTGTTGTAGTTTCATTAGCTCCGAGTTATTTTTTAAACTGACTCTAAAGTCGTCTTTTATGCAGTTTCATCAGCTCAAATAGAAGTTTCAAGGTTTGAAGATTTTATTTCTAGTCGCAAACAATTGCTTTCACTAAATAATTTTTACTCTGTACGTCACGTTCGTCGTACTGCCACTCATAATGGTAGGGCATCGCGATCTGTAGTTAGCTCCTATTGTTGGGTCGAGCCTTCAACTTTTGTGGATGACCTTTTAAATATATTTTGTTCATGTGATCTCAATCAATAAACCAGCTGATTTTTGTGTTAAAAAAAATCTTTTTTATTCAAATTTAACCGTTTACAATAGGTTAAATGGCAGAAAAATAATAAATCAAAAGGGTTTAAAATCGTAAAATAAACTTGAAGTAATTGAAATCGTATTATGGTAAAATTAATGGAAAAAATGTATTTTCTCTTAAAAATAAAATTATGGAGTAACTACGAATTATATTTTTGTAGGCTTATAGACTTTTAGTTGTCTTAAATTTTATTTTGGTCTATTGATTTATAATTTGATTTTTTTTTTTGGTAAATTTACCTATTCAACCTTTTGGTTTAGTGATCAATTATAAGAAGCCACTCAATCTGCCACTAGTACTTATGCAGAGTTTCAATTATTTTTTGAGCAACACTGGAGTTGAGACTGTCTCAAGTCATATAATTTTAAGTTATTGTTCATAAAATAATTTACCACACCATTCTCCCTTTATTATTTTAAGTATTACTTTTATTAATATATTATCACTTTTATCCGTCTCACATATATCTTCATTTGAGATGGTCTCACATAACTTATTTTTTTAAATTAATTTTGTAAATTTTTTAAAGTTGACTTTTAGCTTAAACACGGTCACTAAACTAAAAATTCCAATCGATAAACTTACAACTTACAAGACTATTATAGAAAAGTGAACCAAAATAGGGACAACTAAAAAGACTATTCTGATTAATTATTTTATCACATAAAAAATGGAATGAGAAAATCGGGTAGGTGGAAATTTCGAAAGCTTAATGCAGTTCAGTGAATGGATTTCAGCAGTCTATCAAACAAATGAAGCCTTAAAGTTCATTTGATACCTTTTATCTGGCCTCAAAATCAGTAATTGTGATGGTGTTTCCTTCTGTCAACTGAATTGGTAGTGTAGCATTTCTTTCTCGAGTCGAAGTAGTTCCAATGAAAAATCCAGGCTCTTTGGGCTCGGGCAGAATAGCACCATCAGTTCCTAACATGAAAAGCACCGAAGACATTACTGGCCGGTCTTCAGCTAATTTCTGATGGCATAATAATCCAACATGGATGCATCTTTTCACTTCTGATTCCACAAAACTATCCTTCAAGCATTCATCCATTATCTCTACAACCTTATTTTCTTTCCATAGCATCCATGCCTGTGGAAAATTCAACAGATCAAATCTGTTAGTATTACACTTAACTTTAATTGAACTAAACAACACTTGTGGCTTACATGGCCCAAGAGGCTATGATAGTGATCGCCTCTGCTTTCGAAGCCCCTGTTTATTTTTCCGCTCACTATCTCTAGCAATACCACTCCCATGCTAAAGATGTCCGACTTTACTGAGTAATTTCCTGAAATTAAGTATTCTGGTGACATGTATCCACTGCATAAAATTATTAACATAACTTGCAAGTCCCATTGCCATAGGAAAGTGGTTTTTTAAAAAAATTTGAAGTGCAAAAAATAACATGTAGAAGCTTACAATGTCCCAGCAACTCTCCTTGTTCTTACCACAGGTTGATGCTCTCCAAAAGTTCTTGCTAAGCTTTTATTCTGCAGGTATTCATAGATCAAGATCCTTTCTTCTCCATCAGTGCAACATCCCAACAGTCTAACAAGGTTTGTGTGTTGAAGTTTCGCAATCAACGTGACCTCGTTTTTGAACTCGTGGAGACCCTGTCCTGAAGTTGTAGACAATCTTTTAATGGCTATTTCTTCTCCTGATGACAAAATACCCTGCTTACGCATGTCAATTGAAGTGTTAAGAGTGTTATTTTTTTTTTTCTCACTTTAAGCACTCTCATGTAGTCCGGTATGATACCTTGTAAACTGGACCAAACCCGCCTTTTCCAATCAGGTTTTCCTCGGACAAGTTGTTTGTTGTGGCAACAATAGTTGCGAACTTGAATAAAGGTAATTAAATCCTCATTAGACCTTTCTGTTGATGCAAAAAGCATAACAAATAAATTTCTTAGGCTCTGCTTTGATGCTTGTTTTCAAAAAAAAAAAATAAGGAAGAAAAACTTAGATTCTTATAATCAATTTTAGTAGTTCAAAGTATAGTTACCATGCCTCTTTCGTCTGGTCATCATAAAAACACCACCATTAATGAAGGCTGAGATAATAACTCCACAAGCAATTGACATAAGTATTAACCTTGTGGGCAATCTCTTCTTCCCTTTTTGTATGTCAGTGTAAGGATCTGCAAGGCAATGCTAACTATAATAAATAATGTTGTTCTTGAGCTACCAGCTAGAGTGAGATGGGAACTAAAGTCTTCAATCAGTTTATCATGCAAATACGTGCACTTCTTATGAGGGGAATTGGTTATAAGTTCAAGTAGCTCTGTGATTTAATAGAACATATGTGACTAACAGTATATTGGATTTTATAATATACTCCCTCCGTGCCGTTTCAATATTGACATTTGTTTTTTGCACGTTGATTAAGGAGTATAATATGTTAATATATAGTGAGTGGAAAGATATAATACTTAATGTAAAGTGGGTAGGTGTATTAGTGTTGGATGTGAGATCCATGGTGATATATTAATTGTTTTAGGTGGGTCCCATATTCCAAAAAGGGAAACGTAAACATTGAAGTGAGATGCCCAAAATAGAAATATGTAAACATTGAAATGGGACGAAGGGAGTACTTACAATCAACAAGTTCTGAACTTGGTAAGAGAAAATAGATGGTCTGCTTACTATCTCTGGTAAAATGATGTCTGATGTCAATGAGATCCCCAAACCAAAACACGCAACCTTGTCCTCCATTAGTAATGTATGGTTTAGCACATGAGATGCAGCTGCAGTTTTTCAAGCACTCAGCTTGGCATTCCTCAAGGCTCATGCTAGTGTTCAACCAATACGACAACATATCCGGATATTTAACTAACCTCTTTAATCTCTAGCAAACCATTTCCATTCCCACAATCCAATGGTGTGATTCTACTGCACCCACCCGACCAAGCCTGAACATCCCAATCCTTTCGGAATTTAGGTAAATCCCTTTAGACACTTGCATAACATAGGCTTATCAAATCTGCAGACACCATTAGGCCCACACAGACCACATTTGTTACATTGATATCTTGGGAATGAGTACAATAGATTCCACTTATCTTTTCGTGCATTTCTTCTATAACGATGGACTGAGCCAGAATGCCTTGCAACAAAAGGCACCATATATTTTCGTGCATTTCTTTTATAACGATGGACTGAGCCAGAATTCCATGCAAGAGGCATCAACTTATCTTTGAAAACTAATTCAGGGTTGCTTATCACGAGAGCTCCTTTTCCAGAAACAGCAAACTTCACCCCTTGAGGATCAGAGATAGAATCGTTTATATTGCCTAAACAGACCACGACATCTTGTTGGTTGGGTGTCAACCAAAGTCCCACATCCGTTGGAACTGGGGATGACGATGGGTTTATAATTGAGGGATGGACTCTCCGATTTATAAGAGCCTAATTCTTAATTAAATATAGAGTTTTAATGGCTATGCAATTACTGTGATTGGCGTAAAAGAACATACATTTGGTTTCCTTAATTTAAATACTCTAATAATATATATGGTATATTATATTGGAAGGGTATCACATGATTTACACTGTGAACTCGATTTACAAAAGTGTTTTTGTTTAATTAAAGGGTGATTTTGAGGTGCATCTGATACACCCTTATACAGTATACCTTAAAATATATAAGGGTGGGTAGTTTTTTTTTTTTTTTTAATGGAAGGGTGGGTAGTTTTTTTTTTTAAAATTTTTTATTATTAATTTTAATTAATAGTAGAGATTAAGTTAAATTTTAATTTATGGTTAAAATCGTTCAAACTGCACCTATATCTCATTTTAAACAAATTTATTTATTTATTATATATTTTTAAAGCATACATTACTCGGTAATGAGATGAGAACTTTTGTTAATACATCGAAACCTCACATCTGTCATACCAAACAAACCGTAAATGTATTTGCAAACTCCACAGGCTAATTTCTAAATTGACTACCCCAATCAGAAGTTTGATGTTTTGGGTGAGCAAGACAGGAAGTTATACATAGATGACAGTCTAAAAAGCGTAGCGTTTAAATAATGTGAAATTTCAGAAAGAAATGGTGGAAATTTCTTTGTGTCCACATTCAACTCGTCAAGAGATGGGGCCTTTCAATAATTTAACTTTGTTAGCTTACTCTACATGAAGGTCTTCATTGATCTTAAACTGGAGAAACAATGTCCAATTCATAACCTGATTTGAAATGACGAACTTCCATTTCACTTCAATTTTGTTTGCTCTGCTTCTTTCCATTAGATTTCTGAAATCTTGCTCTCCATCAGATATACTTTTACCAAACCAATCTATTTCTAATGGCCAAACTTTGATTTCCCACAACCAAGATTTTGAATTGGGCCATGTCAAGTGTTTCTTTAGCCTATGATCTGCTCATGAGTGATTTGCTATGACATTTAGCACTCTTAAATGTGATAGAATAAGATAGATATCCCAAACAAAACAAAATGATGAGAGTTAATCATAGGCTATACCGAAAACTAAATAATTGAGGCTTTTATTGTGCAGGTATTCATAAATCAGCATCCGTTCTTCTCCTTCAACACAACATCCCAACAGTCTAACAAGGTTTGTATGTTGAAGTTTGGCAATTAATGTCACCTCATTTTTGAACTCTTCAACACCCTGTTTGGACAAACTTGACAATCTGTTGACGGCTATTTCGTCTTTTGATAACAATACACCCTGCTTATGCATGCCAATTAAAGAGTCAGAATGTATGCTTTTTGTTCAGCTCACGCACTCTAATGTAGTAGATTACCTTGTAAACGGGACCAAAACCACCTTCTCCGGTCATGTTTTCCCTTGAGAAATTATTAGTTGCAGCTACTATGGTTGCAAACTTGAATGAGGGTAATTCCAAAACCTCACTAGACCTTTCAGATGTTGTGAATTGGCAGGAAAAAAAAAAGCCTCAGTTTCTGCTTCGATGCTGAATGGGTTCATAAGTAATCAAGAATATAATTACCCTTCCACTTTCGTTTGTTCATCATTAAAATACCACCATTGATAATGCCCGAGACAACTACTCCAGAAGCAATCGACATCAGTATTAGCTTTGTGGGCCATTTCTTCTCCTCCTCTTTCTGTATGTCGATGTTAGAATCTACAAGGACAAACTTAAACTATGATTATGAATGTTCTTCTAAAATATAAGCAATTTATGAAGTCTAATATACTTACGACCAACAAGTCGTCAAGTTGGTAAACGAATGTTGATTTTCTGCTTTCTATCTGCAGCAGAATGATGTCTGATGTCAAGAAGATCCCCAAACCACAGCACGCAGCCATGTCCTCCATTACTTACGTACGGATTAGAACATGCTGTGCAGTTACAGTTTTTCAAGCACTCAGCTTGGCATTCCTCGAGGCTTATGCTAGTGTTCAACCAATACGACAACATATCTGGATATTTAACCTCTCTAACCTCTAAAAAGCCATCTCCACTCTGGCAGTTCAACGGAGCAATTCTAGTGCACCCACCGGACCAAACCTGAAGCTCCCAATCCATTCGGAATTTGGGGGCAAATCCTTCAAGACACTCGCACAAACCTGGCTTGTCGATTCTGCAAATACTATTCGGACCACACAGGCCATATAGATCGCATTGGTCTCTCTGAAATGTGTACACACGATTCCACTTATCTTTTTGTGCATTCATGATACACTGATGGATTGAGCCAGATGTGTCTAGTATCCCTCTTGTCATGAAATCTAAACTATGGTGATGTCTCACAATAGATATCAATCTCTCTTTCTTGAAAACAAATTTTGAACTCAAAGGATTAGGCAACGGTGGAAATGCACTGAAGTATCTCCCATTCCACTTTCCTGATCGATACATTTTCACTTCCCCTCTGTAAACTGCCAACTCAGGCAAGCCCTCGTTTTCGATCCTAAGAACAAAATCTCCCGGAGAAGGATCATCCCAACTTCTCCATGATCTCAAATATTTCTGCTCCCCAGAATCACTGTCATTCACCAATTTCATTCCTCCTGGTAAATAGGTGTCAGTTGGGTAATCAAAACTCTGCCATATGTAGCTCTGAGATGAGCCTTCCATCGTCCCGTTTACAAGAACCAGGTTCCCAGTATCCAGGAGGTGTAAAACTGGATTTGATACTGCCCCTGACGGATTTGCAGACCAGATAATCCTTCCGGATTCTCTGATCAGAAGAGCCCCATTTCCAGTTATAGCAAAAGTAGCTCCCTGTGGATCAGAGATGGGATCATTTCTATTGGCAACCCAAACTACAACATCTGGAGTGTTTCTGTACCATATCCCCAGATATGTATTTGGGGATTTTCTAGGGGAGAAGAACCCCATCTCAAAATCTTGGTTTCTAGAAATCAAAGTTTGGTCAGTAGAAATCGTTCGGTCAGGTACAAGTGTATCCATTGCAAAGGATGACAGAAGCAGTGTGCACAGAATTGAGGTGAGAAGTGAGTGAGCCATTTCATGGGACTTTCTTTCTAAGATTAGCTGCACATATACTTGATTGAATCAAAAGATTAAGATAATCAAGACTTTTCAGAGTAGAAAATATGAAGAAAATGAACAAAACTTTCGATTTATTACTTACGTTGTTTGAAACTTCGTCAGCCTCGATTTGACGCCTTCCTAACTTTAACGCTTCGAATATTCGTCATTTCAAGTGAGAAGAAACCTTAAACAAAACAACTGCAGAGATGATGACAGATGTAAAATTCTATAGAGAGTGTAGGGCCAAGACTGGAGGAATGACAGTTCCACAACCTGTTGAAAAGACATAAAACTCAACTCCAAAAAGAATGTCTGAATTCAACCCCACCATCAAAGATAAGAAGCCCTTTCTGGCTTCCTCATCATTGCCAAAGGAATGTTCTCACTAAAGGCTGATGCTATCCAAACATAATTGATAATTTAAAATAAATATAAAATACTAATACACACATATAAATATATATTGAAATTGAAAATTTTATATATAACGAAGCCATGAACGAGTCCATAAGGTGATTTTTAAAAAAATCACAAATCTACTCAAACCACCTAACTAGATTCAAACACGTTCAGAATGGGGCGAGTTCGCCGGTGAGTCCGAATAGAACCCATCCCTAGTTTTACTTTTACCAAGTCAAAATATAATATGTCCAATTTTAAAACCATTCAAAGTCATTGCTGTGTTTTTCTGTTTAAGAGACCTCTTCATCTGGCCTCAAAATCAGTAATTGTGATGGTGTTTCTCCCTGACATTAGAATTGGTGACGTGCAACTTCTTTTAGGACTCGAACTCGCTCCAACGAAAAAACCAGGCTCTTTAGGATCAGGTAGAATGGCTCCCTCACTTCCTAACATGGACACCACTGATGACATCTCTGGCCTATCTTCTCCATTTTTCTGAACACATAATAATCCCACATGGATGCATCTTTTTACTTCTGATTCAACAAATGTATCTTTCAGACATTCATCCATTAGCTCTACTGCCTTCTTTTCTTTCAACAGCAACCAAGCCTGTTGCAGTTACCAAAACATAATTTGTCAATTGACTATTGTAGATAATAAGAGGCATGACTTAGTGTTTGCAGTTGAGAAAAATACATGAGCCAAGAGGCTATGATAATGATCGCCTTTGAATTCGAACCCCCGGTTCTTTTTTCCACTTACAATCTCTAACAATACAACCCCCAAACTAAAGATGTCTGACTTCACTGAATAATTTCCTGCAATTGCGTATTCTGGTGCCATGTACCCACTGCATAAAATTATTGGTCATAAATTAATCCAAACTGATTTTCGGATATCAAAGTGAAAAAAAAAGGGAAGGAAAAGCTTACTAAGTCCCAACAACTCTCCTCGTTCTTACTAATGGTTGATACTCTCCAAAAGTTCTTGCCAAGCCGAAATCTGAAATTTTGGGATGGAAATTCCTGTCTAGTAAAATGTTGCTTGTTTTTAGATCCCGATGGATAATCTTTAATCTGGAATCACGATGTAGATAGAGTAGCCCTCTCGCAATTCCCATGACAATGTCGAAGCGAATCGGCCATGTCAAAAGTTTCCTTTTATGTTGATCTGCACAAGATTGATGCGTCATGTCACTGCAGTTGGTAGAATGATTGAATGATGGTGTTTAGAATGTACCAAAAACAAAATAATCGAGGCTTTTATTGTGCAGGTATTCATAGATTAGCATCCGTTCTTCTCCTTCGGTGCAACATCCCAAAAGTCTAACAAGGTTTGTATGTTGAAGTTTGGCAATCAATATCACTTCATTTTTGAACTCTTCAAGACCCTGTCCTGAAGAACTTGATAATCTTTTAATGGCTATTTCTTCTTCTGATGATAAAACGCCCTGCTTATGCATGTCAAATTGAAGCGTTATAATGTATACTTTTTTGTTCATCTTAGGCTCTTTATTCTCAAATGTGGTGTGCTACCTTGTAAACGGGACCAAAACCACCTTCTCCGATCAGGTTTTCACTAGAGAAGTTATTGGTTGCTGTGACAATAGCTGCAAACTTGAATAAGGGTAGTTCTAAATCATCATTAGAGCTTTCCATTGCTGTGAATGTGCAAAAACAGAAAATAATTCGTGAGGCACTGTGTTGATGCATGCTTGTACAGAAATCATATATTCTTATTCAATCAACCACAAAGTTTAGTATTTCATTACCCTGCTTCTTTCGTCTTGTGATCATGAAAATACCACCATTGACAAAGCCTGATATAATAACTCCAGAAGCAATTGACACAAGTATTAACTTTGTGGGCCTTTTCTTCTTCTCTTCTTGCATGTCAATGTCAGGGTCTACATTGACAAACACCATCTCATAAAATTAATGTTTTCATCGAGAAAGAAACATAATCACAGAAAGACTTCATAATACAAATATGTGAATTTCTAACACTATCAAGCCTTTTAAACATATAAGCAATTGATATGAAGTCCTAGAAAATGCTTACAATTGACAAATTCGAGCTCAGCAGTTGGTAAGCGAATGTAGATGTTATGCTTACTATCTTCGTTAGAGCGGTGTCTGATGTCAACAAGATCACCGAACCACAAGATGCAGCCATGTCCTCCATTAGTAATGTATGCATTAGCACATGCTGTGCAATTACAGTTTTTCAAGCACTCTGCTTGGCATTCCTCAAGGCTCATGCTAGTGTTCAACCAATACGACAACATATCCGGAAATTTAACCTTTCTAACCTCTAAAAAACCATCTCCTCTCCCACAATTCAATGGTGTGATTCTAGTGCATCCACTGGACCAATCCTGAACATCCCAATCATTTTGGAATTTAGGGGCAAATCCCTTTAGACACTCGCAACTCTCTAGCACCTCGATTCTGCAAACACTGTTAGGACCACAAAGACTATATCTGTCGCATTGGTCCACTGGAAATGTACTCACGAGGTTCCACCTATCTTTTCTTGCATTCATGGTATATCGCTGCAATGTGCCAGATGCGTCCAGTCTTGTCACAGCTGATCCTTCATAGGGCGCCATAATATATATTAGCCTTTCTGGTTTGGAAACGAATTCAAGTTTGTAGGGAGGATTGGGATGGCGTGCAATTCTTATGAAGTCAAGTCCATTCCATTTCCCAGTTCGGTATATTTTCTTTTCACCTTTGTAAGCTACTAAATCAGGCAAGCCTTCGTTTTCAATCCTGAAAACAAAATCTCCAGGGGATGGATCATCCCAATTCCTCCACGACCTCAGATATATCTTCATGCCAGCATCAATGTCATCAACTAACTTCATTCCTGGTAACCAGGTGTCAGTTGGATAATCAAAACTCTGCCAAATGTAGCTCTGAGATGAACCTTCCATAGTTTCGTTTACAAGAACCAGGTTTCCAGTATCCAGGAGCTTTAAAACTGGATTCGAAGCTGCTACTGATTGATTTGTAGACCAGATAATATTTCCACCTCTGCTTATCACAAGAGCTCTAGTTGCAGAAATAGCAAAAGTAACTCCTTGTGGGTCAAAGATGGGATGGTTTCTATTGGCAACCCAAATTACAACATCTGGAGTGTTTTTGAACCATATCCCCAGGTAGGTATTTGGTGATTTTCCAGGGGAGAAGAAGCCCATCTCAAAATCTTGGTTACGAGAAATCAAAGTTTGATTAATAGAAATGGATTGGTTTGGAACAAGTGAATCCATTCCAAAGGATGATTCTACTAGGTTAATGGATAGAAGCAGTGCAAACAGAGTGGAATGGGAGAGCGTCATATCCAAATCAGATTATATAAATTGTTTTTAGGATTAAATACACAGATACTTGACAAACCAAAATACAAGATAGAACAAGTAAGCTCGCAAGAAAATAAACTAGACTTTGATCAAGTGTGAAAAAGATAGTACTAGTTCATTTTTTTCAAACATCCCTTCGGGCCCATGTGGACTTTGACCAATAAAAGAGTCGACACTTAGTTTAATAGTAATAAGTATTATTTTCAACTCAACCACTCAAGTCCCTGTCGTGCTCACCAAAAATCAAACTTGTGGAATGACTGCTGCTAGGTTATATTGGTATTTAAATACTTATATCAAGTACTCCTCATTTAAATGTTTACGCAAGTTGATTAAGGAGTATATTCCCTCGTTCTGTCCAAATAGATGCATTTATTGCACCTTTTGTAAGAGCTTTATGTAGTCAAATGATGCAGTTTGACCGGGACAGAAGGAGTAATATTTTAATAGATAATGGGTGGAAAGATATAATATTTAATTTAAAGTGAGTACATATATTAGTGTTGAATGATATATTAATTGTTTTAGGTGAGTCCCATATTCCAAGAAGGAAAACGTAAATATTGAAATGAGACACGCAAAAGAGAAACGTAAACATTAAAACAGTACGGATGGAGTAGATTATTTGGGTGACCCTTCTCACTCATTACCCAAATTTTTACCGTTAGTTATCTTTTCATATAATTTTGGGTTAATCACATTCCTGATTTATGGCTAGGTTATTGTTTTTTATTAGGCAAAAATTTGTGTGCGCCCCGCACGAATTTTGTGTTAAATTGTATATCCTTTATTTTTTGAAGAAAAAAATATAAAATATTAATGAAAAGTGTATAAAATTCGTGTTAAATTGTATACCCTTTATTTTTTGAAGAAAAAATAAAAATATTAATAAAAAATGTATACCCTTTAGAACAAAATGGTGTACCCTCATTAATTAAAGTGTATACTCTTTAGAGAAAAATAATGTACTCTTATCCATAATACTAAATTCTAAAGGCACACGACATGCGCCCGCAAGCCTCACTCTTTTTATTAATTAAATTAAACTGTGAACTAAAATATATCAATATTATATTTATTTATAAATAAAAAATAATAAGAATTTTAATGGTTTTTTAATTAATAATTTAGAATTTATAATTTAAATTACATTTATATAAATTTTTTTGAAACCAATTATAACGTGAGAAGTGACACAATACGGAACAATTATGCGGGTAGAGACTTGAGAGGTGGGTTGTGAACTTGTTATCTGACTGTGCAACCCAATCCTTGGCAACGCATTATATATATATATATATATATATATATATATATATATATATATATATATATATATATATATATATATATATATTATTCTCACTATTTTATAACCCTCTCCACTCTAGTTGATGTAGGTAATCTAACTCGTATTTTTCTTTTATGCATAAATAGGTGAATCACCGTATTTTTTAAATTTAAAAAATAGATTAGAAAATAATAAATGTAAGCAAAGACTTGTGTGAGACAGTCACATAAGAGCTTACATGAGACATATGATAAAACTAAGAATCATGATAATCATAATGAATATTAAAGAAGCACAAAACTTGTAGAAAGTTTTATTTCTTAATACATATAATGAAGTGAGATACACATATTTATATTGAGCACTATGAAATATAGATACGTGATCACATGATAACAAACTACGTAATCATCGTCTCTAGATCACAACAGCTGGCAAGATAAAAACAAAACATATTCCACAACTAATGACAAGTCTTTGCATGTGATAATCCACGTGTGATGACAGTTGTTGTAATGTACTCCCTCCATCCCGAGCAAAGAGCTACGTTTACTGTAGCTTTTGTGAGAGCTTTTTGCAGTCAAACGATGTAGTTTGACCGGGACGGAGGGAGTAGTATACTGCACAGTTGTTGTAATGTACTCCCTCCATCCCGGGCAAAGAGCTACGTTTACTGTAGTTTTGTGAGAGCTTTTTGCAGTCAAGCGATGCAGTTTGACCGGGACGGAGAAAATAGTATAATGCTAATAACAGATAAAAAGTGATAATTTATATAATGAAAAATGATACTAAATGAATGAAAAGTGATAATGATATTTAATGAACAATTTATAAAATAAATGAAAAATTATAATTTAATGAACAATTTATAAAATAAATGAAAAGTTATAATATTTTATAGCGAAAGTGATAAGATTTTATAACGAAAATGATAACTATATAAAAAAGTGTAAAATGGTCTCACATGAGACGGTCTCATACAAAATCTATCCTAGTTTTATAATTAAAATATACTATTTAATTCGATGTTATATTATGATTAAATTGAAAGAACTATATCATTATAAGAAAATACAAAAACTTATTATTTAATTAAAATATTTTATTTATAAAATTCAATCATAATGTTAACTGCAACTGCAATATATATCCCATTTAAATCATTATTTTTTCAAAATTTTAAAGCAAACATGATAATGATATGTTAACTTTGTAATAATACATCTAACCCAATCAATTCCTTCACATCCACCTCTCTCTCATATCAAACAAGCTATAAATGTATTGCAAACTGGCACCGGCTCCATTTCAAAAGGGGACAACAAGCTATAAATGTATTGCAAACTGGCACTAGCTCCATTTCAAAAGGGAACGGCTATTTACCCCCGAAAATACTAAACGTACCCTATAAAAAATTTAGACTGAAATATCCTTAATTAATAAGACTAAAATATCCTTTAGATTTACTATTCGTACCCCAAAATTTCTAAACATACCCCATAAACATTAAAATTAAAATATCTTTAATTAATAAAATATATAAATACTCTTATAAAAATTTTATAATAATTTTCACCTCAAATTTCTAAATTTATAGCATAAACACTAATTTAAAAACTTTAAATTATATACGCCCGAATTAATCTTTAACCTATGAAGATATAAACCCTAATTTAAAAACTTTTAATTATGCTCCCTAATTTATCTTTAAACCCATGAAGATCTTTGATCGGTTCCGCCGAGGCTAAATAGGAGTATTGAGGAAGATGATTTGTAGGTATACTTCTGGATAAAGGTTATCTAGTTACATAATTTATTAGTTGTTAATCGATTTCTCCTTCAGTGTATCCATGGATTGTCAACAAGAAGAGAGAAGAGACATCATCAGTGGAGGATTGCTTATTACCTTGATAAAGATGGGTTCACAGCGGCCATAAGATGGGGTGAACAGCGGCCATTCTATTTATTAATGTGTAATAATGAAAAAGTGTAAAAATGTCATATTTGGGGTATATTTAATAATATATAATCATATATTAATATAATATATTGAGATATAGTATATAGCAAATGATGTATGTTTAGTGAATTCTGGTGCAAATAGTTGGTCCATTTCAAAATAGACTGCCCAATGAAGAAGTTTGATATTTTGGGGTGAGCAATACAGGAAGTTGCACATGGACAAGAGTCCAAAAACGTTTAAATCGTTTAAATTATGTGACTTTTCAGAAAGAAAATGGTGGAAATTTCATCATTTACGTGTCGACATTCAACTTGTCAAGGTCTAAAGGCTAGATGGGGCCTTTCAAGAAATTAACTTTGTTAGCTTACTCTACAGTTGCTGTGCTGAAGGTCTTCAATGATCTTAAACTGGAGAAACAATTTCCAATTAATAATCTGATTTGGGATGACGAACTTCCGTTTCACTTCAATTCTGTTTGCACTGCTTTTTTCCTTTGAATTTGTGAAATCTTCCTCTCCATCCGATACACTTTTACCAAACCAACCTATTTCTATTGGCCAAACTTTGATTTCCCCCAGCCAAGATTTTGAAATGGGGTTCTTCTCCCCTGGAAAATCCCCAAATCAATATTTAGGGATTTGGTACAAAAACACACCAGATGTTGTGGTCTGGATTGCCAATCGAAACGATCCCATCTCTGATCCTCAAGGGGTGACGTTTGCTGTTTCTGAAAAAGGGGCTCTTTTGATAAGTAAAGCTAGAAGGACTATCTGGTCTGCTAATCCATCAGGGGCAGTATCAAATCCAGTTTTACAGCTCTTGGATACTGGAAATTTGGTTCTTGTAAACCACACGATGGAGGGTTCTTCTCGGAGGTACATTTGGCAGAGTTTTGATTATCCAACTGACACTTTTTTGCCAGCAGGAGGAATAGAATTGATAAATAATGGTGTGCAGAAATATTTGGGATCATGGAGAAGTTGGGATGATCCTTCTTTAGGAGATTATATTCTCAGGATTGAAAATGAGGGCTTGCCTGAAGTGGTAGTTTACAGAGGGGAGAGGAAAATGCACAGATCTGGAAAGTGGAATGGGGTTTACTTCAATGGACATGCACAGCCTCACAATCCCATATTCAACACCAAATACGTTTTCAGACAAGAGAGATTGATATCTCTTGTACAGCGTTCTGATAGCTCAACAATCACAAGAGCAATACTTGACCCATCTGGTTCAGCCCATCATTATATTATGAACGCAAGAAAAGATCATTGGAATCTATTGAACACATTTCCAAGAGATCTATGCGACCAATATGGTCATTGTGGTTCTAATGGTGTTTGCACATTTGAAAAGCCAGTGTTATGCGAGTGTCTAAATGGATTTGGGCCGAAATTCCCAAAGGATTGGGATCATAATGATTGGTCGGGTGGGTGCAGTAGAATCACACCGTTGAATTGCATGAGTGGAGATGGTTTGTTAATGGTTAGAGGGGTTAAATATCCTGATATATTGTCGTATTGGTTGAACACTAGCATGAGCCTTGAGGAATGCCAAGCTGAGTGCTTGAAAAACTGCAGCTGCACCGCGTGTGCTAACCCGTACATTACCAATGGAGGACATGGCTGCGTGTTGTGGTTTGGGGATCTCATTGACATCAGGTACCATTCTGCTGCAGATACTAAGGATACTATCTACATTCGTTTACCAAGTTCAGGACTTGTTGATTGTAAGTATATTACTTTTAGTAACATATGTTTTTATTAAATGTTAGAGCTACTTGAACTTACAACCAATCCCCACTTTAGTAATGCACATATTTGCATAACTGAATGAAAACTTTATATTCTTTCCTCGCTCTAGCTGGTAGCTCAAGAACAACATTATTTATTATAGCTAGCATTGTCTTGTAGATCATAACATTGACATGCATAAAGAGAAGAAAAAATGGCCCACAAGGCTAATACATATGTCAATTGCTTGTGGAGTTATTATCTCAGTCTTCATCAATGGTGGTGTTTTTATGATGACCAGACGAAAGAGGAACGGTAACTATACTCTGAAGTCTGAACTACTAAAATTGATTATAAGAATCTAAGTTTTTCTTTTTTGAAAACTAGCATCAAAACAGAGCCTAAGATTATTTTTTTTTATGCTTTTTGCATCAACAGAAATGTCTAATGAAGATTTAGAATTACCCTTATTCAAGTTCGCAACTATCGTCGCCGCAACAAACAACTTCTCCACGGAAAACCTGATAGGAGAAGGTGGTTTTGGTCCAGTTTACAAGGTATCATACAAGACTACATGAGAGTGCTTAAAGTGAAGAAAAGTTACACTTCAAAATTTACATGCATAAGCAGGGTGTTTTGTCATCAGGAGAAGAAATAGCTATTAAAAGATTGTCTACAACTTCAGGACAGGGTCTCAAAGAGTTCAAAAACGAGGTCACGTTGATTGCTAAACTTCAACACACAAACCTTGTTAGACTGTTGGGATGTTGCACTGACTGAGAAGAAAGGATCTTGATCTATGAATACTTGCAGAATACGGAGCAGCACAACCGGCGCCGCCACAGCCGGTAAATTCCCGCCACCCGTCCGCCTAATAGCCAGCACAGCCCGAATCCTTCCTGGAATTACTGGAAGAGTAACTTGAACAATTATATTTGACCCTCGTATTTTAGAGATGAAGAAAGGAAGGATTGTCCGGTAAAAGTCTCCACGGGTCGGGTGCAACAACTTGAATCCCCTGTTACATTTTTCATGTTCCATTGATATTTTATAAAGTAATAAAACTATATTTTACAATTTACCATTAAACCCTGGGGTAAGTATTAAATTTTAGTCATTGATTGTGACACGTGTCAAGATTCTAATATATGGAATATTAAATGAAATATGAGAATGTAACAGATGATCTCATTTGGGGCGCAACGGCAATATTATATCATTTCTTTCCCAACTTTAACGCTTTGAATATTCAGTTTATATTCTTCGTCCCGGTCAAACTGCACTGTTTGACTGCATAAAACTCTCACAAAAGCTATAGTAAACAATGCAATATGGGCGGGATGGCGGGAGTACCAATTACCAAGTGAGAAGAAGCCTTAATAATTAACTACTCCATAGAGCAAACCAATACTTCGTCTTAAGTAGAAACAACTACTCCCTCCGTCTCATCCATATTGCACCATTTATTGTAGCTTTTGTGAGAGCTTTATACAGTCAAACGGTGCACCGTTTAACTGGGAAGGAGGGAGTACTTCATTTTTTTCCTAACTTATACGTACTCCTGTGAAAACGGCACCACACACAGCATTATGATTTTGCAAAATTACCCTTCAATATGGAGAATTTATTCTATAGATAAATAAATTATTAATTTTCTTAAATGAAAAAATATTATTCACCAATAAATATTCCAAAAAAATCATGATATATCAAAACTAGAAAAAATAATGATTTTCATTAAGAAGAATAATAGTTTATTTAAGTAAAGAGCAATAGATAAAATTTGAATACAAGAATTTGTATACAAGTGTTTGTTTTTCTTTAAAGATTTTATTATTTACTCCTTATTTATAAATTGTTAATGAAATAATTTATCGAACCATTATTATTTTTTTACTAAAATTTACAATTCTTATGCGACTAATGGATTTTTTTTTTTTAACAATAATAAGTGAAAGTCTAGCCTCATGCATTTCCACCCAAAAATAAAATGTCTAGATGTCAATTAATCCCTATCACAAGACATGAAAATCAGTTTGTGTGATCCTCATCTGGCCTCCAAATCAGATATAGTGATTGTGTTTCTCTCCGACTTCAGACTCGGCGACATGCAACCTTTATCAGTTCTTCCCACGAAAAACCCGGGCTCTTTGGGTTCGGGTAGGATGGCTCCATCAGTTCCCAACATGAAAAGCACAGACGACATCTCTGGCCTATCTTCTGCATACTTCTGAACGCATAATAATCCAACATGGATGCATCTTTTCACTTCAGCTTCCATAAACCCATCCTTCAAACACTCATCCATCATATCAACAATCTTGCTTTCCTGCCATAGCATCCAAGCCTGTCAATTATACAATTTATTAGACATGCATGATTTTCCTACACTCCGAGGAGTTTAAGAATTTTTGGCTAGGAAAATACATGTCCTAAAAGGCTATGATAGTGATCGCCTTTGCATTCGAAGCCTCTGTTCTTTTTTCCACTCACTATCTCTAGCAATACAACTCCCATGCTGAAGACGTCGGATTTTACAGAATAATTTCCAGCAATTGCATACTCTGGAGACATATAGCCACTGCATAAAATACTTGTTTGTAAGATCCTAGTCCTAAAATTCAATCTGCTTTGTCAAATTTAAAATTTTTAAGGAAGAAAAGGCTTACAAAGTCCCAACAACTCTCCTTGTTTTGACCATGTGTTGTTCCTCTCCAAACGTTCTTGCTAAGCCGAAATCTGAAATTTTTGGATTCAAATTTCTATCAAGTAAGATGTTGCTCGTCTTGAGATCCCGATGGATAATCTTTAATCTGGAATCGTGATGGAGATAGAGTAGTCCTCTAGCAATTCCCATGATAATGTTGAAGCGATTAGACCATGTCAAAAGCTTCCTTCGATCTTGATCTGCACAAAAATGATTTGTTCAATGAGAATAAGAGATATTTCCCAAGCAAACAGAACAATGGAAGGATGATGTAAAAATTGTACCAAAAACAAAATAATCGAGGCTTTTATTGTGCAGGTACTCGTAGATCAGCATCCGTTCTTCGCCTTCAATGCAACATCCCAACAGTCTAACAAGGTTTGTATGTTGAAGTTTAGCAATCAATGTCACCTCATTTTTGAACTCTTCAACACCCTGTCTCGAAGTTCTTGACAATCTTTTTATGGCTATTTCTTCTTCTGATGCTAACATGCCCTGCTATTGCAACTCAAAATAATATTCTAAATGATTGTTTTGTGCTTCGATTCGGGTACTCAAATGCAGCATGTTACCTTGTAAACGGAGCCAAAACCACCTTCTCCAATTATGTTTGCCTCAGAGAAGTTCTTTGTTGCAGCTACAATGCTTTCATACTTGAATAAAGGTAATTCTATATCCTCTTTACTCTTTTCCATGTCTGTGACAAGGTAGAACAGAATACGACGCTGCTTCACTACATGTTTTCGGCAGTCGAAAGGACAATTTCAGGAGTTCAGATATGTTACCTTTCCTCTTTGGGATTCTCATCATAAAAATAAATCCATTAATAAACCCTGAGACAATAACTCCAGAAGCAATGGATATCAATATCAGCTTTGTAGGCCCTTTCTTTTCTTTCTCCAAGTCAGAGCTAGAATCTACATCAAATACCAGCCAATATCATTATTATGAGAAAGTTAAACAAAATAGACTAGTTCCTAGTACTTACACTCAACTAGTTCCGAAAGTGGGAGGCGGACATACGTGTTCTGCTTGCTGTCTGCATCCGGACGGTCTCTAGTATCAATCAGATCCCCAAACCACATCACACAGCCACTACCTCCATTTGTAACGTACGCATTCGCGTACGCGGTGCAGTTACAGTTCTTTAGGCAACCAGCTTTGCATTCGACGAGGGTCATGCTAGTGTTTACCCGGAAGTTCAACATATCTGGATACTTCACCCCTCTAACCTCTTGAAAACCATCTCCATTGTTGCAATTCAAAGGTGTGATTCTAGTGCATCCACCTGTCCAATCTTGAAGGTCCCATTCCTTCTGGAACTTGGGTGCAAATCCCTCCAGACAACGGCATCTAATCGGCTTGTCGAAACTGCAAACACCATTTGGACCACACAGACCATATTCGTCACATTTGTCACCTGGAAATGTGTACACAAGATTCCATTTATCTTTCCTTGCATTCATGGTGTAGCTGTAGATTGTACCAGATGGATCAAGTGTTGATCTTCTGAAAATTGTTCTGTCAAAAGGCTTAGACATGGAGATCAGCCTCCCTCCTCTGAAAACCAGCTCTGGGTGGAACATAGCATTGGGAAAGCGTGGATAGCCACTAAGGTAAGCCCCATTCCACTTTCCAGTTCGAGACACTTTCTTGTTTCCTCTACGGAACACAAATTCAGGCAAGCCCTGGTTTTCGATTCTGAGCACAAAATCACCAGGCGCTGGATCATCCCAGCTTCTCCATGATGTCAAATGAATCTCCACACCAGAATCAACGTCGTTTACCAGCTTCATTCCTGGCAACCACGTGTCCGTTGGATGGTCGAAACTCTGCCACATGTAGTAGCTCCCTGTTACAAGAACCAGGTTTCCAGTATCCAGGAGCTGTAAAACTGGATTTGATGCTATCCCTGGTGGATTTGCAGACCATATGATCCTTCCATCTTTGCTTATCAGATGAGCTCCATTTCCAGAAACAGCAAGAGTAGCTCCTTGTGGGTCAGAGATGGGGTGGTTTCTATTGGCAACCCAAACAACAACATCTGGGGTGTTTTTATACCATATCCCAAGAAATATATATGAAGATTTTCCAGGGGAGAAGAAGCCCATCTCAAAATCTTGGTTATGAGAAATCAAAGTTTGGTTGATAGATATTGTTTGGTTTTGTACAAGTGTATCCATCCCAAAGGATGATGAGAGCAGAAAACACAGAATTGAAATGAATAGGGAGTGTGCCATTTTCAAATCAAATTGAAATGAAAAATGTTTGTGCAAATATCCAAGAGATTTGTTACACATATTTGAGTAGCCAATAATAGCAAACCAGAAGAAAAGTAAACGAACAAGACTTTGACGGATTAAATTGGTACTTATAATATACCAGAAACTTTCAACATATCAACAATAAATTATGCAAAAAGAGTTTGACTAATTATGTAAGCTGCATATATTTTATTACTTAAAAATATATATATAACCTTAAAAGTTAATAAATTTAGTGAAAATGTGGACGGAAGACTAGTATATATAAAGTTTGGGGTTCATACTGTGCAACTATAACACTCCATGATTTATTAAATTTTAATAAGCATTACTATTAGGTCTTAATTATTAATGATTTTTAGCTTTCTTGAGATTAACTCCGTTGATTCTAAACTACTATTTGCGTAATTAAGAAATATTATTCCTTTTAAACTTAATTATGTAATCTCTGTGCCTTTTAATTTAAAAATAAAAATATATTTTGTGTTAGATAAAAATGATAAATAAATTTTCAAGGGGTTCTTGTCATAGATGTTTATACCAAAATAATGTGTGAAATTTTTAGTTGGGATTTTTAAAGTTTGAGATGTTTTTATTAAAAAGTGTAAAATTATTATTAGGATGTAGGGAATATGATATTTAATTAAACTCTTAATAACTCTCTTTAAACTCACTCATTATACCTTGTTAGCTTATGAATTTATGCCCAATATCTTGAAAATAAAGATAAAAGAAGATTGTTGAAGCAATTACTTCACATTCTTCTCAAAATACATGTTTTTATGTACAGCAATTATTTCATATTCTTCTAAATATAAATTGGATGGCTATATGAGCGACACTAAAGATAAATAAGAAAGTCTAAACCCCTTAATTGGTTTAAAAATTCATATATGAACAACTTACGGAAAATGTTGAATTTGCATGAATAAAAATGATCTAAAATTCATAAACAGGCTCAGTGGATTGTTCTATAAGCATTGATGTCTTTCTCTGTAATATCTTCATCTGGCCTCAAGATCAGTTATTGTTATGGTGTTTCTCTCCGACATCGGAATTGGTGACGTTGGACTTCTTTCGGGATGAAAAAACCAGGCTCTTTGGGATAGGGTAGAATAGCACCATCAGTTCCTAACATGAAAAGCACAGACGACATATCTGGCCTATCTTCTGCATTCTTCTGAACACATAATAATCCAACATGGATGCATCTTTTCACTTGTGATTCCACAAAGTTATCTTCCAAACATTCATCCATTAGCTCAAGAATCTTGTTTTCTTCCCATAGCAGCCAAGCCTGTTGCAATAACCAAAACACAAGTTTGTTAGTTATTCTAATGAATTCAACACTATTTTGGCTAGGAAAAGTACATGTCCCAAGAGGCTGTGATAATGATCGCCTCTGCATTCAAATCCCCGGTTCTTTTTCCCATTCACTATCTCTAACAATACAACTCCCATGCTGAAGATGTCCGACTTCACTGAATAATTCCCAGCAATTGCATATTCCGGTGCCATGTAGCCACTGAATAAAATTATTGATTGTAAGGTCCGTGTCCAATTTTGAAGAAATAAAATAAAACAATGAAAAAACTTACAAAGTCCCAACAACTCTCCTTGTTTTGACAACAGGTTGATCCTCTTTGAAACTCCTTGCTAGGCCAAAGTCGGAGATTTTCGGATTTAGATTTCCATCTAGTAAAATGTTGCTTGTCTTCATATCCCGATGGATAATCTTTAATCTGGAATCTCGATGGAGATAGAGTAGTCCTCTTGCAATTCCAATGACGATATTGAAACGATTAGACCATGTCAAGAGTTTCCTTCGATCTTGATCTGCAAACAAACAAGGTAACACATGCTTTATTGTAAGATATATACTTTGATGGAAATATTCTTGTTCTGTACCAAAAACAAATAATTCAAGCTTTTATTCTGCATGTATTCATAGATTAGGATCTTTTCATCTCTCTCAATGCAACATCCCAACAGTCTAACAAGGTTTGTATGTTGAAGTTTGGAAATCAAGATGACTTCATTTTTGAACACTTCAAGGCCCTGTCCTGATGTTCTTGACAACCTTTTCACAGCTATTTTTTCTTCTGATGACAAATTGCCCTGCATCAGTTCAAGTGTCAGAATGCATGTTTTTTATTTGTTCACATCATGTAGCGTGTTACCTTGTAAACGGGACCAAAACCACCTTCTCCGATCATGTTTTCCTCGGAGAAATTATCAGTTGCAGCAGCAATAGTTTCAAACTTGAATAAAGGCAATTCTAAATCCACACTAGACTTTTCTTTATCTGTGGATAGCCGAAACAGAAATAGTGTGCTTCAATGCATGTTTTCAATCATAAAATTTGAGAATAACATTAATTAGTAATTACCTTTCCTCTTTCCTCTGGCCAGTATAAAAATACCTCCATTGATGAAGCCTGAGACAGATACTCCACATGCAATTGAGATCAGTACTATTAACCTCATGAGCCATTTCTTCTTCTGTAGCTGTACATCAACGTTAGAATCTACAAAGACAAACGACAGCTAATATAACTGTTGTATATAGACCATGCTATTATGCATACATGAGCAGGTGTGTCTGGTTTATATCAATAGATACACACAAAAGAGATAGTGAATGATTAGCAGCATAGGTGAGTTGAGTAGTTGAGCTTAATATGTTGCATAAGATCAAAGGTAAAGCTGATGGATTGCTGCAGACTGTGGTTTAGGTGTTATTTGATCAAGTGAAGATTAAATGATAGAAAGTTAGTTACAACTGTTAGCAACAACTGGAAGAAGTTAAAGTGATCAGTGGCAACCAACTGATCGGTTATAGGTTAGTTCATGTTTGTTGACAGTTGGGAAAGATGCCAGCAGCTCAAGTGATGCATCAGCTGTGAAGTTGATCAGATATACATGGCAGTTAACTTGGTAAATCAATCAGATGAATACAAGGTGAAGATCTACTGATTGGATGGTGAAAAGTTTAAGACTAGGTGATCAACATGGTGATGAAACCATAGGATCAAGAAGGGTGCTGTGTTATGCAGTTAGGTAGCTTGGAAGTTGGTTGTAACCAACTCAACTGATCATGAGGAGAAGTTGCAACTACTGGTGCAGGCTTGATGCATCAGTGTAGTATATAAGAAGTATATCATGCATAGAAAGGCAGAAGAGCATTGGAATAATCATCATACAAGCTAGCATATCAGATTAGGGTTTTCTTTCAAAGTGTTGAGCTTCATCATCATCTTCTCTTTGTAACCTGTTGTATCATTTTTAGTGATTGCTCTCCTTTAGAAAGTGGATGTAGATCAACATGATCGAACCACTATAATTCTTGTCTTCCTTCTTCATGTTTTGATTTAAGTTTTTGGTTTAATCAACACAAAACTTAAGAATTAGGGTAGAGTGTAAGCTTCTTTAATTGATCAAAGTTTGCTGCATTCATAAGAATTAGAGCCGTCTGTGGGAAGCCAACCAGAAGAAGAAGAAGACTCAATAGTTGAGAAGAAGATCAAATGGTTACTACAAAGTTTGATATTGAAAAGTTCACAGAGAAGACAGACTTCAGTCTGTGGAGGATGAAGATGGAGGCCATTTTGGTTCAACAAGGTTTATCAGATGCCATTAAACCATTGCCTGAAGGTCAGATTGCAGGAGTTGGTGCTGCTGTTCTTGCAGCAGATCAAGAACAACAAACCAAGGCCAGAAGTGCTCTCATCCTGTGTCTTGGAGATCTCTAAAGAAGTTACTGCAAGAGGAGTTTGGAAGAAATTTGAGGAGTTGTACATGGTTAAAAGCTTGGCCAACCGTTTGTACATGAAGCAGAAGTTGTACTCCTTCAAGGTATCAGAAGATAAGTCTATAATTGGTTAGTTAGATGAGTTTAACAAGATCATTGATGACTTAGAAAACATTGATGTGGCCCTGTCAACTGAAGACAAAGCTGTCATTCTCATGTCAGCACTTCCAAAGTCTTTTGAAGGTTTGAGAGATATTTTATTGTTTGCTAATGCTGAATCAATCTCCCTTGAGCAAGTATTGTTGACAGTTAAGGCAAAGGTACTTCACAAGAATCCAGAACAGCAATCAAATGCAGAAGGATTGATAGTGAAGAAACACAACCAGTGGAGCAAGAACAACAAGAATAGTAAGAGTAATGTTGATAAGAGGAAGCCAGAAAAGAATTATAGTGCACCAACAGATGAAGAAGAGAACAAGAATTGCTTCCACTGCAATAAGCCTGGACATTACAAGAAGCAATGTTTCAAATGGAAAGCAATGGTAGCAAAGAAGATAGCTGAAAAGGAAGGAAATAAAAGGCCTCATGCAAATCAGGTAACAACAAATCAAGTTGGTACAGATTCTGATTTTATTGAAGCAATGTCTGTAAGATCTAGTTCAGTTTCAGAAGAATGGGTTATGGATTCTGGATGTACTTTTCATATGACTTCTAGGAATGATTGGTTTACTGAATTGAGGTCACAAGATGAAGGATCAGTAATGCTAGGTGATGATCATACTTGTAAGATTGTTGGAATTGGTTCTGTCAAACTTAAAATGTTTGATGGAAAAGTCAGGATGTTAAATAATGTTAGATATGCACCAAGCTTAAGGAGAAATCTAATATCTCTTGGAATGTTAGTTTCTCAAGGTGATGAGTGCCGTTTGAAAGGAGATACACTTTCTGTCATAAAAGGAAAGTCACTAGTTGTTAAAGGATTCAAGAGGTCTGATCTGTACTTCTTGGATGGTTCTGTAGTGACTGGACAAATTAATACAACTAAGGATGAGAGTAGTGTTAATGTTTGGCATGAGAGGCTTGGTCATATAAGTGAAAGAGGTTTACAAGAACTTGCAAGACAGAAGCTACTTGAGATCAGCTCAACCTGTAAGTTAGATCAATGTGAAGCTTGTATATTAGGAAAAGCAAAGAGGTTGAAATTTGGTGCAGCTGAGCATAATACCAAAGTTAGATTGGAATATGTTCACTCAGATCTTTGGGGGCCTTCCAAGACTTCAACTATAGGAGGTGGTAAATATTTCATTTCATTCATTGATGATTATTCCAGAAAGGTATGGATCAAAATTCTGAAAACCAAGGATGAAGCACTATCAGTTTTTAAAGTATGGTTGACAGAAGTAGAACTACAAACTGGAAACAAGGTCAAGTGCTTAAGAACAGACAATGGTCTTGAATTTGTGTCACATGAATTCAATAAGTTTTGTCAAGAGAAAGGTATTAAGAGGCACAAGACAGTACCAGACACTCCACAGTAAAATGGAGTGGCTGAGAGAATGAATCAGACACTTCTGGGGTGAGCTAGTATCTACTGCAGCTTATTTGATTAATCTGTCACCATGCACAGCACTCAAGTTTAAACCACCTGAATAAGTATGGTCTGGAAGGGTACCAGATTATATTCATCTAAGGATTATAGGTTGTCTGGTGTATTCACATCAGAAACAAGATAAGTTAGATCCTAGAGCAGTTAAGTGTGTGCTAGTTGGCTATCCTAAAGAGGTAAAAGGGTACAGACTATGGTGTTATGAGAATAACAAGTACATAGTTAGTAGAGATGTTACATTCAATGAAGAAAGGATGCCTTTGTTGGAGAAAGGATCTGATAAGTTGATAACTACTGATAAGTGTGAGTTTGAGGTGGAGCATGATGACAAAACAGTTGTACAGCATGATCAAGATCAAAGAGAGGATAGTGTATATGAAGAAATTGCTGCTGAAGAGAGGTCTGAGTCATCTAGTTCAAATGAAAGAAGAACTCTAAGTAGCTATTAGTTGGTTAGGGATATGTTGAGAAATCAGATCAAAACACCTATAAGATACATAGAGGCAGACACTGTATCATATCCATTATATGTAGCATCAGATGTTGATGTCTATGAACCTAGGACATACTTAGAAGCAGTTACAAGTAAGGAGAGTATGCATTGGTTGGATGCTATGGAAGAAGAGCTGCAATCTTTAAAAAGGAATAATACTTGGATGATTGTTGACAGACCTGCTAATCAGAAGCTTGTAGGTTGTAAGTGGATATATAAGAAGAAAGCAGGTACAAGCAAGGAAGGAGGAATAAGATATAAGGCAAGGCTTGTAGCAAGAGGGTTTTCACAACAAGAAGGTATAGATTATAATGAAATTTTCTCACCAGTAGTTAAACACTGCTCAATAAGGATCTTGCTGTCATTAGTAACTCAGTTGGACTTGGAGTTACATCAGATGGATGTAACAACAACTTTCTTGCATGGAAATTTAGATGAGAAGATTTACATGAAGATTCTTAAAGGTGTTAGTCTAAAAGGAGCAGATTCAAAGACTTGTCTATTACTTAAATCACTATATGGTCTGAAGCAAAGTCCAAGACAGTGGTATCTCAGGTTTGATGAATACATTACTTCTAATGGTTTTGTCAGGAGCATGTATGATAGCTGTGTGTACATAAGATGTGATAATGAAAGCTATACTTATCTACTACTCTATGTAGATGATATATTAATAGCTTGCAAAGATATGATAGGAGTCAATTCAGTAAAGGATACTTTGAGGAAAGAGTTTGACATGAAAGATCTAGGTGAGGCAAGAATGATACTTGGAATGGAGATAGAGAGAGACAGATCAGTTGGATTGTTGAGATTGTTTCAAGAGTCAAACTTGGACAAAGTGCTAAAGAGGTATAATATGAATTGTTGTAAGAGTGTATCAGTACCATTTAAGCAAGGCTTGAGTCTGTCATATCTTCAAGGGCCTCAAACAGATAAAGAAAGGTTTGAAATGAGTAAAATACCATATGCAAGTGCGGTGGGCAGTCTGATGTATGCTATGGTATGTTGTAGACCAGACTTAGCTTATGTGATGAGTGTGATCAGTAGGTTTATGAGTGATCCTGGTCTGATTCATTGGGATGCAGTGAAGTGGGCACTGAGGTATGTTAGAGGATCTATATCAGTTGGATTGAAGTTTCAGAAACAAGATGTTTGGGATGAGGCTGTTGTTGGTTATTTGGATACAGATTATGCAGCCAACCTTGATACAAGGAAATCAATGACAGGTTATGTGTTCAAATTATTTGGCACAGCAATAAGTTGGAAGGCTACACATCAACACATAGTGGCTTTATCCACCACTGAAGCTGAATTTGTTGCTCTTACAGAAGCAATAAAGGAAGGTGTTTGGTTGGTTGGTATTTTGAGAGAATTTGGAGTTCAGCAGGATAGTATTGAAGTGTATTGTGATAACCAAAGTGTTGTACATCTCTCAAAGCATCAAGGATATCATGAGAGGACTAAACATATTGATGTGAGACTTTATTTCATAAGAAATTTGATAGAGGAGAAGGTGGTTTCTGTTAAGAAGGTTAAGACAGCAGATAACCCTGCTGATGCATTTACTAAGGCTTTACCAATTCAAAAGTTTGAATTGTGTAAGAGTTTTATTGGTGTTCACTAAAAGGGAAAGGATATGTGAGCTGCAGCCTGTAAGTGCAGCAAGGTGGAGAGTATTTTATCACTTAAATGATGATACATGGTCTAAGGTGGAGATTTGTTGTATGTAGGCCATGCTATTATGCATACATGAGCAGGTGTGTGTGGTTTATATCAATAGATACACACAAAAGAGATAGTGAATGATTAGCAGCATAGGTGAGTTAAGTAGTTGAGCTTAATATGTTGCATAAGATCAAAGGTAAAGCTGATGGATTGCTGCAGACTGTGGTTGAGGTGTTATTTGATCAAGTGAAGATTAAATGATAGAAAGTTAGTTACAACTGTTAGCAACAACTGGAAGAAGTTAAAGTGATCAGTGGCAACCAACTGATCGGTTATAGGTTAGTTCATGTTTGTTGACAGTTGGAAAAGATGCCAGCAGCTCAAGTGATGCATCAGCTGTGAAGTTGATCAGATATACATGACAGTTAACTTGGTAAATCAATCAGATGAATACAAGGTGATGATCTATTGATTGGATGGTGAAAAGTTTAACACTAGGTGATCAACATGGTGATGAAACCATAGGATCAAGAAGGGTGCTGTGTTATGCAGTTAGGTAGCTTGGAAGTTGGTTGTAACCAACTTAACTGATCATGAGGAGAAGTTGCAACTACTGGTGCAGGCTTGATGCTTCAGTGTAGTATATAAGAAGTATATCATGCATAGAAAGGCAGAAGAGCATTGGAATAATCATCATACAAGCTAGCATATCAGATTAGGGTTTTCTTTCAAAGTGTTGAACTTCATCATCATCTTCTCTTTGTAACCTGTTGTATCATTTTTAGTGATTGCTCTCCTTTAGAAAGTAGATGTAGATCAACATGATCGAACCACTATAATTCTTGTCTTCCTTCTTCATGTTTTGATTTAAGTTTTTGGTTTAATCAACACAAAACTTAAGAATTAGGGTAGAGTGTAAGCTTCTTTAATTGATCAAAGTTTGCTGCATTCATAAGAATTTTCTTTTCCCCTCTGTAAACTACATACTCGGGCAAACCCTGGTTATCAATTGTTTGAACAAAATCTCCGGGCGAAGGATCATCCCAACTTCTCCATGATCTCAAGTATGACTCTACACCAGCTTCAATGTCGTACACAAATTTCATTCCATGTAAATAAGTGTCGGTCGGGTAATCAAAGCTCTGCCATATGTAGTTCTGAGAGAAGCCTTCCATTGTCTGGTTCACGACCACCAGGTTTCCATTATCCAGGAGCTGTAAAACAGGATTTGATGCTTCCTGTGATGGAATTGCGGACCAGATAATGTTTCCACCTCTGCTTATGACAAGAGCTCCGCTTCCAGAAACAGCAAAAGTAACTCTATGTGGATAAGATCGAGAGATGGGATGGTTTCTATTGGCAACCCAAACTACAACATCTGGGGTGTTCTTATACCATATCCCAAGAAATTTATTTGAAGATTTTCCAGGGGAGAAGAAGCCCATCTCGAAATCTTGGTTACGAGAAATCAAAGTTTGGTTGACAGATATTGTTTGGTTTGGTACAAGTGTATCCGTACTGAAGGATGATGAGAGCAGCAAGCAGAGAATTGAAATGAATAAGGAGTAAGCCATATCCAGGGAAGCTGTTTCTGTTTGGTAAATGTTTAAATATCCATGAGATTAGTTACACATATTTGTGTAGCCAAAAAGAGGACAGCAATGTCAGCAAACCAGCAGAAAAGTAAACCAACAAGACTTTGACTCTAGGACAAAATGTCACTTAGACATCCAATCTCACAACATGGGGTCAAACAACATTTAAACCCTTATGTATTCTTTACCAGGTCAAATAACACCTTTATTCCCTAAAAGTCAAACATTAAAGCAATTTCATAACTTATATTGAAAGGAGAAATACGTTTAAATAAAAGAAAAAACCAAAACAAAACCACAAACAAAATGAAAGCTGTAATGGAGCAACTCAAAACTTGAGACATTTCGGAAAAGGAGAAACAGCGACCCTTCTGCTTCCAATCACCATTACTGAGTCGGTTCGGGTCAGGGTGGACTACCGATTTCACCCATCTACTTGTTCACGAACTCGTCGCCCCCATTTTACTCTTCTTCGGATTCAGAGTTCCTCATCGTGATCTCATCTGTATTCGAAAATCACCAACTCATTTGGTTTAGGGTTCTGATTCTCTCATCACACCCGACATGCATCATGGTAACACTCATATCATTCCTTCAAGCTCCTTCAAGCAGTGTAAATGGGCAAATAGCTTGTTGTCTAAGTATTTAATGTATGACGATGATATTGATAAAATGTCTAAAAAGAAAATTTAGTATCATAAACTTAAGGCATTGCAATTCTGCATCTTGAATAGTTGCTTAGGAAATTAGAGACTTCATCTTGGAAATGTATTGCAAAATGTTCAATGTTATATGCTAAAGAAGATGGAAAAGAAATGGCTTATAGTATTTTGACATTGGAGTATTTGTCTTTAGCAGAAATGTTTGATTTTCACTAAACAAAGGCTTATTTGATTTTATCGAGAAAGAGAATGAAAAGAAAAAAGATGGACGTTTTTTATTTGCTCCAACCAAATAAGAAGAAAGGGCCAGAGGCTTTGCCCAAATTGGTATTGGACCGACTATTCGCACCCTGAAATTACTAACAAAATAAGAAGAAAGAGCTAGACGTTTTGTCCAAATTGGTATTGAAACCGCACCTAAATTACTAAACATATCTCATAAATATTTAGATTAAAATATACCTAATTAAGAAGAAATAAATGCCCTTACTAAAACATGTCATTTCAAAACATGTGCATTCATACAAGAAGGACATGGTCTAAAATTTCAAGGACAATTTGCCAACAGAGTTAACAGAAAACTCATTGCATTGGTCTAAAATCATTGGTGTTTAGCTGTGTTTGTGACATCTTCATCTGGCCTCCAGATCAATTATTGTGATGGTGTTTCTCTCCGACATCGGGATTGGTTCCGCGGAACCTCTTTCAGGAGCCGAAGATGTTCCAATATAAAAACCAGGCTCTTTGGGATCGGCTAGATTGGCACCATCACTACCCAACATGGAAAGCACCGACGACATCACTGGCCTGTCTTCAGGGTTTCTTTGAACACATAATAATCCCACATGGATGAATCTTTTCACTTCAGATTCCACAAATGTATCTTTAAAACATTCATCCATTAGCTCTACAATCTTGTTTTTTTTCCATAGCAGCCAAGCCTGTTCAATTTACCAATACACAACTTAATTAGTTAGCTATATATTCCACATAATTAACTAAACAACAATATGTAGCAGGGGGAAAATACATGTTCCAAGAGGCTATGACAATGATCGCCTCTGCATTTGAATCCTCTGTTCTTTTTCCCGCTCACCGTCTCTAACAATACAACTCCCATGCTAAAGATGTCCGACTTTATGGAAAATTTCCCAGCAGTTGCGTATTCAGGCGCCATATACCCGCTGATTAAAAGCATCGAATTTAAGGTCCTCGTCTAATGATTCAAAATTCTTTTGACAAGATTTGTGAAAATAAAAAATCACTAAAAGAACTTACAAAGTCCCAATAACTCTCCTTGTTTTGCCAACAGGTTGATCCTCTCCAAAACTTCTTGCTATGCCAAAATCTGATATTTTTGGATTTAAATTTCCATCTAACAAAATGTTGCTTGTCTTCATATCCCGATGGATAATCTTTAATCTGGAATCATTATGGAGATAGAGCAGTCCTCTAGCAATTCCCATGACGATATTGAAACGGTTAGGCCATGTCAAGAGTTTCCTTCGTTCTTGATCTGCAAACAACAATCTGTGAGGGGTAACACAAATGCACTTTTGTAGGATATATATTTTGATGGAAGTATTCTTGATCGGTACCAAAAACAAAATAATCCAAACTTTTATTCTGTAGGTATTCATATATTAGGATCCTTTCATCTCTCTCAATGCAACATCCCAACAGTCTAACAAGGTTTGTATGTTGAAGTTTGGAAATCAAGACAGCTTCATTCTTGAACTCTTCGAGGCCCTGTCCGGATGTTCTTGACAACCTTTTCACAGCTATTTCTTCGTTCGACGATAAATTGCCCTGCTTGTGCATGTCAACTAAAGAGTCAGAATGTACACTTTTTTGTTCAACTTAGGCACTCTAATACAGTATAATACCTTGTAAACGGGACCAAAACCACCTTCTCCGATCATGTTTTCTCCGGAGAAATTATTAGTTGCAGCAGCAATGGTTTCAAACTTGAATAGAGGTAATTCTAAATCCACATTAGACCTTTCTTTCTCTGTGGATGAACAGAACAGAAAACAATGCCTTAGGCCTGCTTTAATGCATGTTTTCAATCATAAAAGTTGAGAATATCATTAACTAGTAATTACCCTTCCTCTTTCGTCTGGTCAGCATTAAAACACCTCCATTGATGAGGCCTGCGACAGCAACTCCGAAAGCAACTGACATCAGTATTTTAAACCTCGTCGACCATTTCTCCTTCTTGTTTTGTATGTCAATGGTAGAAGCTACAAGTGAAAACGCCAGCTATACAATTAACGTTGAGAAAGGAATATAAAGACTCCATTCATCTAACAATGCTAACAGTACATTTGCTATACTCCCTATCTTCACATGAAATGACACTTAATTTTTAACACTATAACCTCACAGTACACTTTACTTTCAATATTATCATCTTCAGCGAATACTCACGACATACCTTACAATTTATTTATTATCTAAAAGGATTATGTCATCCCCATAATGCCATTAAAGTGAGTCAATGAAATGAGTTTTCTTAGCCTCCATAAGAAGTTAGTGTGAAGCTAAATATGAGACAGAGTAAATAGCATATCATCACATGATATAGCAGTTGATACAAAGCCAAAGAAAATACTTACAATCAACTAGTTCTGAAATCGGCACTCGAATATACATGTTCTGCTCACTATCTGGGTCGAAATGGCGTCTGATGTCAATGAGATCCCCAAACCACAACACACAGCCGCGTCCTCCATTATTTACGAACGGATTAGCACACGCGGTGCAGCTACAGTTTTTCAAGCACTCGGCTTTGCATTCCTCCATGCTCATGCTACTGTTCAACCAAAATTTCAACATATCAGGATACTGAACCTTTCTAACCACCAACAACCCATCTCCACTCCCACAACTCAACGGTTTAATTCGACTGCATCCGCCCAACCAATCCTGAAGGTCCCAATCCTGTTGGTACGTAGGAGCAAATCCCTTCAAACACTCACATCTCCCTAGCATGTCAATCCTGCAAACACTGTTAGGACCACACGTGTCATATTCGTCGCATTGGTCTCTCGGAAGTGTGTACATATGATTCCATTTGTCTTTCTGCGCATTCATAATATAACGGTGACTTAAGCCAGATGGGTCTAGCAATCCTCTGTTGAAAATCGAGCTGTCGTTAGCCCGTAGCACATAAATCAATCTATCTCCAGGGGTAAACAGTTCAGGATAGAAGATGGGATTAGCAAGACGTCCAAATCCACTGAAGTAAACGCCATTCCATACTCCAGATCGATACATTTTCTTCTCACCTCTGTAAACTGCCAACTCAGGCAACCCCCAGTTTTCAATCTTGAGAACATACTCTCCAGGTGATGGATCATCCCAACTTTTCCATGATCTCAAACATGTTTGCAAATCAGGATCAGAGTGAACTACCATCTCCATTCCTGGTAAATGGGCTGCCATTGGATCATTGAAGCTCTGCCAGGAGTAGCTCTCTGATGAACCTTCCGTCTCCTCGTTTACAAGAACCAGGTTTCCAGTATCCAGGAGCTTTAGAACTGGATTCGACCCCGCCCCTGATGGATTTACAGACCAGATAATCCTTCCACCTCTTCTTATCACAAGAACTCCATCTTCAGAAATGGCAAAAGCTAGTCCTTTTGGGTCAGAGATGGGATCATTTCTGTTGGCAACCCAAATCACCACATCTGGTGTGATCTTGTACCATATCCCCAGATATGTGTTTGAGGATTTTCCAAGGGAGAAGAATCCCATCTCAAAAACTTGGTTATTAGAAATCAGTGTTTGGTTAATATGAATAGATTGGCCTGGCACAAGTGTATCTATTCCAAAAGATGGTTTCAAAAGTTGAATGCATAGAAGAAGTGGGAACAGAGTTGAAGTGAGAAGGGAGAGTGCCATGAGAATTGTTGCTCACATTAGACCAAAATATTACTATAAATGAACAACAGTTATAACACAGAAAGAATGAAGTCAAAGGAAAAACATCTTGACTAAAATTCTTGGGAAGCCCATATATGCTTCTATGTAAATTACTATTTAAAACGTTTAATCTCAATTTGCACACTAATATATATATATATATATATATATATATATATATATATATATATATATATAGGGTTTAGATGGAATTCCTTCAAGGGAGTTGACAGTCTAAAAATTATGTTTTACCCTATTCTATAATTAACAAAGTCTTGCATTTCTCTAATCATTCATTTCAGGCTTACATGATCACTTCATTTTCAATTCTAAATTATTGTGCAAAAAGTATACATTTCTTTAATTATTATTCGAATAAAGAGAGAGATGAAGAAATTGATTTTCTTCTTATATACATGTAATTTTCTCATAAAAATATCAAAATTCGTCTTTTAAGTATTACCGATTCCAAACTTAGTTCTTTGTTATTTGTAATTCTCGATTTTGATATTTTTGTCTGCTTTGAATCTTTTTTTTATTCAAATTTAATCATTTAATCAAATTTAGTCCTTTTTGTCCAATTTTTGAACCATACCTTACTTTTGCAACTATTGAATATGATTTTCTCATTAATTTTATACTATATATGATTATTTTCCAAAAATCCGGGATATGGGACGAATTTTGATATTTTCCCAAACAAATACTATTACTGGCTTACTGGAAGATTTCATCAATTCTTGGAAAGTGTTATAAGAGATGATAAAATTTCTTCAATATAAAAGAGAATCCAATGCTCTCCTAGAAGACAGTTCTTTCTACGTAAAGAGAGTACCTCAATACTGTATTTTGTCCACAGAAGACACATTGCATTACCTTATGTTAATGGGTATCTTTAACATCGGTGAAATTGATACATAGACATCGGTGAATCTTACCACAGTTTTCTTGTGATTTGTTCTAATTTATATGACCTGTTTATCTTGCTTCCAAGTCAGTTATTGTCAAGGTGTTTCTCCCGGTCATCGGAATCGGAGACGAGCAGCTTCTTTCAGGTGTCGAAGCCGTTCCAAAGAAAAATCCAGGCTCTTTGGGATCGGGTAGAACAGCACCATCAGTTCCTAACATGAAAAGCACCGACGACATCTCCGGCCTATCTTCTGCATTCTTCTGAACACATAATAATCCAACTTGAATGCACCTCTTCACTTCTGATTCAACAAATGTGTCTATCAAACATTCATCCATTAGCTCCAAAATCTTGTTTTCTCTCCATAGCAGCCATGCCTGTTGCAATTGTCATACATAACACAAGTTATGTTAGTTATTCCACTCATTTTAATTCAACTAAACAATTTATTATGAAATAGTATTTGTAGATGGGGAAATACATGTCCCCAGAGGCTGTGACAATTATCGTCTCCACGTTCAAACCCCCTGTTCTTTTTTCCGCTCACTATCTCAAGCAATACGACTCCCAAGCTAAAGATGTCCGACTTTACAGAATATTTTCCAGCAGTCAGGTATTCTGGAGCCATATACCCACTGCATGCATGTATATGATTATTGATCATTAGACAAACTGAATGTTTAAAGATTTAGATTATAAAAAAAGGGTGAAAAGCTTACTAAGTCCCAACAACTCTCTTTGTTTTTGCAACAGGTTGATCCTCTCCAAATGTTCTTGCCAGCCCAAAATCAGAAATTTTTGGATTCAAATTTCCATCTAGTAGTATGTTGCTTGTCTTGAGATCCCTATGGATAATCTTTAATCTGGAATCTTGATGGAGATAGAGTATGCCTCTAGCAATTCCCATGACAACGTTGAAGCGGTTAGGCCAAGTCATAAGTTTTTTTCGATTTTGATCTGCAAACATACATGATTTTTAATGACATTGAAGCACTATTGAAGTCTGTATAGAATGCAATTAAAAGATACTTTCCAAGCAAAACAGAACAACGCTGGATGATGCTAAAAATGTACCAAAAATAAAATAATTGAGGCTTTTATTGTGCAGGTATTCATAGATCAGCATCCGTTCTTCGCCTGCAACACAGCATCCCAACAGTCTAACAAGGTTTGTATGTTGAAGTTTGGCAATCAATGTCACCTCATTTTTGAACTCTTCAACACCCTGTCCTGAAGAACTTGACAATCTCTTGACGGCTATTTCTTCTTTTGATAACAATACACCCTGCTTACGACATGTTAATTGAAAAGTCAGAATGTATGCTTTTCGCTTTATCTTAGGTACGCCATAATATTACCTTGTAAACGGGACCAAAGCCACCTTCTCCAATCATGTTCTCCACAGAGAAATTGTTAGTTGCAGCAACAATAGTTGCAAACTTGAATAAAGGTAGCCCCAAATCCTCATTAGACCTTTCTGTTGCTGTGAATGTACAAACAAAAGATTAAAACATTGCCTTGGGCTCTAATTAGATGCATGTATTCGATAGTTAATGTAATCACGAAGTTCAGAATACCAGTACACTGCCTCTTCCGCCTTGTCATCATGAAATAACCACCATTGATGAACACTGAGACGATAACTCCAGAAACAATTGACATTGGTATAAGCCTTGTCGGCGATTTCTTCTTCTCTTTGTTTACGCCAGTATTAGAATCTACAAGTCAAAATGCAGCTAATATAATGTATTTTGCTACTAAATAGAGCTAGAAAGGACTATGACTTAATTCAGTTTATAATAAAAAAAACATATACTACAAACAGTATTTAGGATTATACTCACAATCAACAAGTTGTGAAATTGGTAACCGAATATACATGTTCTATTTACTATCTGCAGTAGAATGGTGTCTGATGTCTATGAGATCTCCAAACCACAACACGCAGCCATGTTCGCCATTACTTACGTACGGATTAGCACATGCAGTGCAGTTGCAGTTTTTCAAGCACTCTTCCTGGCATTCCTTGAGGCTCATACTACTGTTCAGCCGACTCGCCAACATTTCTGGTAATTTAACTTCTCCAACCTCTAACAAACCATCTCCACTCTGGCAATCCAATGGTGTGATTCTAGTGCATCCACCAGACCAATCTTGAAGGTCCCAATCCTTTCGGAACTTAGGTGCGAATCCCTTTAGACATTCGCATAACACTGGCTTGTCAATCGTGCAAATGCCATTCGGACCACACAGAGCATATTCGTCGCATTGGTCTCATGGAAATGAGTACACACGATTCCACTTATCTTTCCGTGCATTCATGATATAACGATGGATTGAGCCGGATGGGTCAAGTACTCCTCTTGTGACAATTGAGCTGTCATAAGGCCCTACAATGGATATCAGCCTCTCCTATTTGAAAACCAATTTGGTCCTGAAAATGGGATTTGGAAGGAGAGGAAATGCACTGAAGGAAAGCCCATTCCATTTTCCAGATCGATACATTTTCTTCTCCCCTCTGTAAACTGCCAACTCAGGCAAGCACTCGTTTTCGATCCGGAGAACAAATTCTCCAGGCGAAGGATCATCCCAACTTCTCCATGATCTTAGGAACGTCTGCATGCCAACATCAGTGTCATTTACCAATTTCATTCCACCTGGTAAATAGGTATCAGTTGGGTAATCAAAACTCTGCCATAGGTAGCTCTGAGAAGAACCTTCTGTCGTCCCGTTTACAAGAACCAGGTTTCCAGTATCCAGGAGCTTTAAAAATGGATTCGAAGCTGCCTTCGATGGATTCGCAGACCATATAATCTTTCCATCTCTGCTTATCATGAGAGCTCCAGTTGCTGAAACAGAAAAAGTAACTCCTAGTGAGTCAGAGATGGGGTGGTTTCTATTGGCAACCCAAACTACAACATCTGGGGTGTTTTTGTACCATATCCCAATATATGTATTTGAGGATTTTCCAGGGGAGAAGAACCCCATCTCGAAATCTTGGTTAGTAGAAATCAAAGTTTGATCAATAGAAATGTTTTGGTTTGGTACAAGTGTATCTGTAGGAATGGAAGAACTCACGCATTTCATGAAAAGAAGCAGAGATAACAGAGTTGAAGTGAAAAGGGAGTGCACCATTTTTTTTTTCTTTTTTAGTTATGCACAAATAATTGAGGAACCATAATATTACACATTACGGTTAACAAGCCTATCCTTAATAAACGTAAAGAAAATGAACTACACTTTGAAAAATTGTACTTACGTTGTTTTGAGACAGCTGTACTGCTAGTTGAGAAGCTTCCGACGTCATAATATCAACAAGTAAAAAATTAAGAATTTGTAAAAAAGAAATTGTTCCTGAGATTAGTGCCACGTATAGTTGACAAATCATAACAGTAAAAATGAGGGAGACTTTAACACTGTAAATTCACCCAGAGTAAATGCAATGGTGGTCTTGAGTTGCGAAGAGGGCGATCGCCCTGTGCTATGAGGGCCCCAAAATATATATCAAAGAGGAAATATTAATGGTTGTAGGTTCATTAAATTTTTCATGTTCATGAACTTGCTAGGCCCTATACTTATTTCTGCTATGATTATAATCACAAGTTTGCAATAGAAATGAATATTAAACTCGTATTTCTTAAAAAAATGAAAAATTAAAAAATATGAGGGTCCATTTTCTTTGTTTGCCCGGGCCTAGAAATTTTGAGGACCAGTGCTGAGTAAATGAACCGAGACTTTGATGAACAGTGAAATTTATACTAATATCCTACAAACGGTTGATGATTGACAAGATGAATATTCAACTAAATTAAGTGAGGAAATTTCCACCATTTCTTCCGAAAAGTCGTAAGCAATGTACATGAATCATAGAATATTCATTCATATCTAAATCCACCTGTCCCTGTATATACTCCCCCGACTTGTGTCTTGACTCTAAAATTAAATGTGTTCGACAAGAGTCGAACTGGATGGGTATGAGGCCAACTCACACCCATGCTAATGCTAGTAACAGTAGGATATTTATTTGGTTTAATTTTGGGGTTATAGTGGGATCCATCCATTAATAGGTTAAAATAGGGATGGTGGGTAGTTTTTTTAAAAATAAAATAAAATTAATTAGTAGAAGTATATTATTTTATTTAATTGTTAAGATTAAATTAGAAAGTAATCTAAAGATTGTTCAGGTGCACTATAGTTGAACTCTTAATTTTGTTCAATTTAATACTCATTTGAAAGGAAAAATATCTTCTTCCTCCTTCCCATTCAAAGAGGGTCTTTTTCCATTTTGGTCGTCCAACCCAAAGGGACTAATTTCCTTTTTTTACACACATGGGACTACACGCCTCCTCTAATACAATTAAAATATGGGGCCCACATTCTCACTAATACAACTACCCACTACACATTAAATAATAATACTCCTTAATCTACGTGCAAAAAAGCAAAAGCCCCTCTTACACCTGGACGGAGGAAGTACTTTCTTTTGAACTTTTCAGGAAAAATATCTACTCCCTCCGTCCAGGCGTAAGAGGGTCATTTGCTTTTTTGCACATAAATTAAGAAATATTATTATTTAACGTGTAGTGGGTAGTTGTATTAGTGGGAGTGTGGGTCCCATATTTTTATTGTATTAGAGGGGGTGTGTGGGTCCCATATATGTAAAAAAGGAAAAAATACTTTGGGTGGGACGACCAAAATAGAAAAATGGTCCTCTTAGCATGGGACGGAGGGAGTTCTTCCTTTTGAACTTTTCTGAATCCAACATTTTAAATCCACATAGGTATATTCTAAAAATACCGCTTTTTTCTTTTTTAAATTTTACAGATTTTTAACACGAATCACCAAATTGAGAATTCTGGTGAGATTTGAAAGTTTCAAACCTAAAAGGATCAAAATTAGACAAATATAAAAAATAAAAAGAAAAAAATTGAAAATTGATATATTGAAGGACCATAAACAGATTTTTTTATATATATATTTTACAAGAAATATATATACAGATTTGGCTATAGCTACAGGACAAAATGTAATTCCACTCATCTACTAGAATCATTACATTTTTTCAAAAAAATAATTGCACTATCTATTTTCTATGCATTCTACTATTCTTTTAAAATTATAGTATAAACTTGTGTGAGACTATTTTGCAAAATGGATTCAGTGGCTGAGCGGATAAAATTGATAACATTCTTAATAAAAGGTAATAATTGTCTTATTGAACTAAACAAATTGGTTAAATAAATGAACAATAATATATTTGATGAAAAGTGACAAAGTGAAATTGTTTCACAGAGTAGCTGCTCTGAAATTATACACTCAAGTTCATCTTGCAAAATTTTCTCTGTATTCATATTGAAAAATGGAAAGTTTCAGCAGCCAATTTTCCTGAAGCCTAGAACAATTTATGTAAGTTGTTATAAAAGAAGAAATTAAATTTGCAATGCATGCATAAAAATAGGAAACAATGCTCTCCTATAGAACAACACATGTGCCTCTATACAAAGGGAGTACTTCAATCATCCAGTTAATGAAAGGTACATTGCTTGAGCAAACTTTGATGTCTTTTTCATTTTGTGATCAACTTTATCTTGCCTCCAAGTCAGTTAATGTTACAGTGTTTCTCTCCGACATCGGAACTGGTGACACGGAGCATCTTTCAGGAGTGGGACTTGTTCCGATGAAATAAGCAGGCTCTTTGGGATCGGGTAGAATAGCATCATCACTTGTTAACATGAAAAGAACTGACATCACTGGTCTATCTTCTGCATTTTTCTGAACACACAATAATCCAACATGGATGCATCTTCTCACTTCTGATTCCACAAAGGTATCTTTCAAGCATTCATCCATTAGCTCTACTATCTTTTTTTCTTTCCATAGCAGCCAAGCCTGATATAATTAAATAACAAAATTTGTCAATTGACAAATCATTAAATTAAAGATATGACTGAAGCTGAGAAAAATACATGTGCTAAGAGGCTATGATAATGGTTGCCTCTGCATTCGAATCCCCTGTTCTTTTTCCCACTCACTATCTCTAGCAATACAACTCCCAAGCTAAAGATGTCAAACTTTACTGAATATTTTCCGGCAAGTGAGTATTCTGGTGACATATAACCGCTGCATAAAAATATTGGACATGACTTATAAGTCCATTCCAATAGATATTAAAAGTGGAAAAAAGAGGGAGGGAAAGCTTACTAAGTTCCAGCAACTCTCCTTGTTCTTAATGAAGGTTGTTCATTTCCAAAAGTTCTTGCTAAGCTGAAATCTGAGATTTTAGCATTGAAATTTCCATCTAGTAAAATGTTGCTCGTTTTTAGATCCCGATGAATGATCTTTAACCTGGAATCACGATGGAGATAGAGCAGTCCTCTGGCAATTCCCATGACAATGTCAAAACTTTTAGTTAAAAGCATTCTTTTATTTTGATCTGCTCAAGATTGATGAGCTATGACACAGAAGCACTCCTATAGTTGGTAGAATGAGGAAAAGATGGTGTTTAGAATCCTTTCTTCTCCTTCAATGCAACATCCCAAAAGTCTTACAAGGTTTGTATGTTGAAGTTTGGCAATCAATGTCACTTCGTTTTTGAATTCTTCGAGACCCTGACCCGAACTCCTACCCAATATTTTAATGGCTGTTTCTTCTTCTGACGACAAAACATTCTGCTTATTGATGGAAATAAGCAGTACAAACAGAGTAAAATGAGAGAGCGCCATTTCCACTTCAGATAATAAATGAAGTAGAATTTTTGTGTGATTATACACATATACATGAGAAACCAAAATATGAGGAAGAAATAAAATGTGAAAGCAAAGTTGTAGATTCCAAAAAATGGTAATAAAATGAACAAGGCTAAATTATGAACAAGACTTTGATTAATTATGAATATTTTAGTCAAATCCTTTGAAACTTCCTTAGGGCCCTATCTTAGACTTGACCAGACATACACGCCTGTACCGATTCTCGAAAATGAGAATGAGGGACCGGGACTAAATCAAACTTCTGAAATATTTAATTGTGAGTTTGCAATAAAACTGTTCCACGATGTTTATTCTGTTGATACTCCTTAATATATCATGACATAAGAACAGTTCAGAATTGATGGTGATGTTTCATTATTATACGATTGATGGACCTCAATAATTTGCTAGTCCATTAAAAATCAATATTACTACCACTTTAAAAGTAAAATTTGCAATTAAAATATTAAAGAATCAAAATTGATTAAAATTAAATTATAAGAAAAGTCGGTCCACATGGATGGATACTTTGCTTAAAGGATTACAAGTTATTACACAAATTTTGTAATTTTCTCAACTACTAACAAAAAGAGCTATAAAAAGAAAAATCAACTCAACAAAATGAATTTTTTTAGATCTGAAATTTTAGGATTGAAATTTCCATCTAGTAAAATATTCCGGTGAACAATCTTTAATCTGGAATCTCGATGGAGATAGAGCAGTCCTCTTGCAATTCCCATGACAATGTCAAAACGAATAGGCCATGTCAAAATATTCCTTTGATTTTGATCTGCACAAGATTGACGTGATATGGCAATGGAGCACTCTTTCATGTTGGTAAAATGATAAAAGATGGTGTTTAGAATGTACCAAAAACAAAATAATCAAGGCTTTTATTGGGAAGGTATTCATAGATCAGCATCATTTCTAATCCTTCAATGCAGCATCCCAACAGGTTTGTATGTTGAAGTTTGGCAATCAACGTCACCTCATTTTTGAACTCATCAACACCTGTCCTGAAGTTGAAGACAATCTTTTAATGGCTATTTCTTAGTCCGATGACAAAACACCCTGCTTATACATGTAAATTGAAGAGTTAGACTGCATACTTTTCGTACACCTTAGGAACTCTCTCCTGAAGCATGTTACCTTGTCAACACGACCAAAACTACCTTCTTCGAGCATGTTTTCCCTTGAGAAATTGTTAGTTGCAGCAACAATAGTTGCCAACTTGAATAAAGGTGACTCCAAAAACTCTTTAGACCTTACAGTTGCTGTGAATGTGCAAAAATAGAGAATAGTTTATTAGGCTCTGTTTAGATACACAAATTATATATTCTTATGTAATTAACCACAAAGTTGAGAATATCATTATCCTTTTTCTTCCGTCGTGTGATCATGAAACTACCACCATCGATAAAGCCTGAGATAACAACTCCAGAAGCAATTGACATCAGTATTAGCCTTGTGGGCCATTGTTTCTTCTGTTTCTGTACATCAATGTTAGGATCTAAAATGACAAACACCAGGAGCCGCTTCGACTATCTCTGGAATGGTTGATGGTAATGGTAGTCATTAATGAGAGTAATGGTAATGAGAATGAAAATGATTAAAGGGGTGTGATTAGTCATTGAATTGAATCAATGAGAATGTATTCGGCACATAAGTTAGGGAGCCCTAACTTCACCTAAAATCATGGCGGAAGGTGAAGGGTTGACCTTCACTTATATGTCCTTCCACACTTGCATGCGGAATCGACGTGGGATATCATAACAATCCATCTCCCTTCGAACCGGACGTCCACAGACGGCACACTCCGGGTGGTAACCTGCTACCTAGGCCCACCACTCCGGGTGTCAACCTCCCTTGGGCCCACATCCAGGATGGCAACCACTGGGCCCGGGTAGCCCCATCTCGTGGCCCGTCCGAATCCGATAGGTCAGACCAATTTGTTAGAGTCAGAGGAGTGAAAGCACACTCGCAAGAGCGATCCCAATTTCCCAGCCAGACGTCTCCAATTTTCCAATAAATTCTTCCTTACCCTAGTATATCGATGTTTAAGACTAAATAGAATATCAAAAGGATGGGCCCAAAAACATAAGCGTAATAAAGACAAAATACATATTAAACCATTAAGCCTCCCTTTCCTCAACTAATCCTCCTCAACTGTGTCTGCCTTCCCCTTATAATGCGCCTTGTCCTCAAGGCGAAACTCCGGTTGCGTAGGTAATCCGGGAAGTGAGTTCAAAACCTCAAGGAATTCTCTCAATAGGGTCTGAACCTCAGCTGGCAGATATGTTGCTATACAATTGACTTGTGCGAGTTCTAGTGGCGATAACAATCAACTTTGATCAACATCCATCAACTCTAGATATGAAGCAGTTGTGATTTGTTGACGCAAAAGACTAGGCTCGCCTCTCAAGGTAATTGATTGCCCACAGTACTCAAATTGCATAGTCAATTTGCCCTCACCAACACCTAGTGTGGCAAGCCCAAAATCAGGTCAACATATGCCTCAATTTGAAACTCTGCGCTGCCCAATTTCAATTGGACCCCGGAACAAACTCCGTCAGTCTCGTTTCTTTGCCATTTCCCAATCTAACCGGTAATGCGGCTCTGCTCCCAAATGATAACCCCAACTTTGAAACGATGGCACTAGAAATGAAATAATGAGATGCTCCACTATCGATCATAACAACCACTGATTCTCCATTTATCTGACCCAATAGTTTCATGGTTTGAGGCCCATCAATCCTGTGAGTGGGCACTGCAGGCAACTCCAAATGTTTGAGTTCCACCTCTTCCTCCACTGTGTTTGCAGATCCTATAATTGGTAAATCCATCTCTTCCCCTCCTAACAGGAGTATTCGTAGAGATTTGCTAGAACAAACATGTTAGGGACTATAGGTCTCCTTACACTTGAAACACAACCCCTTTTTCCGAAGATCCATAAACTCATTGTGTGACATGTATTTTGGTCCCGGAGGTCTATTTTGATTCACCGAACCCACAGTTTCGAAAGTTTGTCGAGAAGTAGGCTCACCTGAGAATTATCGTGGAAGTAGAGGCTCCTTGCTAGGCTGGGAGTACGAGCCTTGCCGCGGGGCAAGGGATGGTGGAAACGTGCGTCCCGCGCTTGTTGGTGCCCGATATGATTGGCTTGAATAACGATGCCCCCGTGTCAAAGACAACTTTTGTTCAATTTCTCGAGCAAGATGCATGGTTTCACATATGTCCTCTGCATCTTCGGAACGAATGCGTAGTCGAATATCATCCCGTAGACCATGTAAAAACAATCCCAACCCATGAGAGGGGGTAGATTCTTCACTGCAGCAATTCGAGATATGAACAAATCCACGTATTCATCCACTGTGCCTGTTTGGCGTGTAAGGGCCAAAGATTCAAAAGGGTCAGCCCGAGGGCGACGCAGCAGCTCAACAGTAAACTTACGCTGAGTGCTGTTCCAAAAGCCACTGTAGCCATTGGAGTGTGTTTCCTTCCATTGCGATAAGTGCAAGTTCCAAACGAAAGTCATTTGGAGTGTTATCAAGTCGAAAAAACTATTCGGCACGCAAAATCCAAGCATATGGATTTTCTCCATTGAAGCTTAGCAGTTCCAACTTAGTAGTGTGAACTTGGTTTCAATTTTGGTTAAATTGATTAGAACAAGTGTACTCTATCGTTGTTGTAAACCGTAGTGACCAAGTGCAAAATTTATATAATATCAAACTCAATGACAAAAGTGGGTAGCCGTATTTGAGAAATGCTTACTTTAGTAGGACGAATCAAATAAAAGGATGGGGTTGATTAACTAAAACTAACAACTAAGAAAGCAAGTAAAGATAGAACATGTACAAATGTGATGGAAGTTGGATGAAGGTGAGCAATCTAAAAAGTATGTAAGGCAAGCAACATTCATGAATAAGGTACATATAGACTCACACACACACATGCATTGATGGTTTTCATGTTATGATATTAAGGGCAATCACGTTTGTACCCCTAATCCCTACGGCCAAGGTAATTAGGTTCTCAACTCTTTTACAAGTTTAAAATCTCCTAAGATTGTGTCTTACTCTCAATTCCCTTAAGATACTATGATCATAAGTTTGGTTCCCCTCACTATTTCATGACTAATGTTCTATCATGAGGTTCTAAACACTTGAAGGGTATGACTTATCATGAGGTTTGGTGTAACGTGTTTGGATTTGTTAGCTCTACTTAGGACATTTTTTTCTTATTTTTGCATCTTATATTTATTTTGAAAAATCTTATTCTAACCTGTTCTTCTTGATAGGTACGACAACTTTGAAAGAAGGGGAGAAGGAGCAAGCCAAAAATAGTAAATGAAGGAAAGTTGTAGCAAGTCTTGAAAAGAAGAGTAAGAATATGGTGAACTTGGCTTCAATTTTGGTTAAATTGATTAGAGCAAGTGTACTCTATTGCGTAGTTGACCGTAGTGACTAAGTGCAAAATTTAGAAATATCGAACCCAAGGGCGAAAGTCAATATATTCGTATTTAAAAGATGTTTTACTCTAGTAGGATTTAATCACTAAATGGGGGATATGATTAACTAAAACTAACAATTAAGAAAACAATTAAAGATAGAACATGTACAAGTGTGATGAAAAATGGATGAAGGTGAATAATCTAAGAAGTATGCAAGGCAAGCAACATTCATGGATAAGGCTTATGTAGACTCACACACACACATGCATTGATGGCCTTAATGTTATGATATTAAGGGCACTCGAAGAGTGTCTCCAATCCTCACTCTTCCTATAGGTACTTACGGATATTAATATGCCGATATAGAGATATTATCACAAAGAATTTTCTCTAGTAGGCAGGGACGTTTTCCTAGTGTTCCCTTTCTAAGGTCAAGTGAAAATTGGTTTGGTTCCCCTCATCATATCAAACACTTTCACAAGTAATTATTAATAATGTCCTATCATGAGATTCTAAGCACATGAAGGTTATGGCCAGACTCCCCACATACTAATATAGTCACCTCATGCAATCAATGATTCAATTAAACCACTAAGCATAATATTGGAATGATCATCCTAACACTATGAATAGAAAATTTAATCACACAAATCATACATAAAATGAGAATAAGCATTCATGATAGAAAATGTTCATAACAATCATTTCATCAAACATGTGGTGTGCAAAATCTACATAATCTCTAACCAATCATATTGCTAGCCTCACATGAGGACTAGCCACTACAAATCATAATTAAATCAACATAATCCATGGCATGCTCCAATTGAGCAAATAATGAAGAAAATAACAAAATAAAGCTAAGTTGGCTCCCCTTTGATGGTGAACTTCCTCTCCTTGATCATGCTATAATCTTCAACCAATGATGAATTCCTCTTCTTAGATTGGTGAATGGATGGATTTATGGATGGATTTGAGGAAATTAAGTGGTTTGAATGGATGAAGTGAATGATGGAAGAGATGGAGATGAATGTGTGTGATTTAGGTGTCTAGTGTGTGTGGAAATTGATCCAAAATAATTCCTCCCGAATTTTATGATCAAAACATGTATTTATACCCCCTGAAAGCTTATAGACGCTTCCTGAAATTTTCATATTTTTAAGCACAGCTCGACTCGAGTTGCAAGTCAGTTGGGTCTTGCAACTAGAGTTGGCTCTCGGGACGATTTTCTCTGCCCCGCTCGGCTTAAAAATCGACCTGGACCATACCCAACTCGACTCGAGTTGATAACTCAAGCTCTCGCCTGTCAAGTCGTGTTGGATGAATCAGAAACTGGAATTTTATCGGCCCTCAACTCGACTCGAGTTACAAGTCAAGTTGGACCTTGCAACTCGAGTTGGGTCACTGTATGCATGCTGACCCTGCTCAACTCATAGCTCGACTCGAGTTGCAAGTCGAGTTGGACCTTGCAACTCGAGTTGGTTCAGTGCCTGCAGCGCAGTCTCACCATTTCGCGCATAACTTCTGTATCTGATCTCCAATTTGAATGATTATTACGCTCACGCGACCCTCTCTTCCATGGCTTTCCAACCATATATCACACGTCCAGTTTTGAACTTCACATGGATACAGAAAAATTACACAAGTTAGATGTGTATTTTTCAGCATTTTGCTTTGGCTCGTTCTTCCTCATTTCAACTCCGAATTGAGCTCTGTTTTTTTTTTCCACATCTTCCTTATCGTGTCTAGAATCCATTTCTTCCTGAAAATCATATAAATTACACCAAAATACCAATTTTCTAAATATTTACAAATATTGCGCATTTTAAAGCACTTAATCATGAAAATCACACATTTATCATTTCAAAGCACAAATCTCCATATCTTCATATAACACCACCAAATGATATACAAAATGACTAAAAACACAATACAATATATAATAAAAGACACTAAAATTTAGGTGAAAACGACACCGATCAACCCCCCAAACTTAAAGTGTTGCTTGTCCTTGATGAGTGATATTTTCACCTAGATTTTATTGTCTTTTTATATGTGTTTTCGTATATTTTATCCGTATTTATATTTTATTTGGTTGTGTTTTGTGTTTTTATGGAGATGTGTGTGAATGAGCTTAAACGTATGATTTTCAGGCAAAAATAGATCCTAGACGCGAAAAGGAAGACGTAGGAAAAAGCGAATCTCAATTCGGAGTTGAAACGAGAGAGAACGAGGCGAAAAAATTGTAAAAATAGGGAGTTCCGACCAAATTAAACTCAAATCGGCAAAATCTAAAAAGTTATAGAACTAAATTGAAGTATCCCAACTTTTACTTTGTTAGTTTTAGATATTTGCAAAAAAAATTTAAAAACTCTTAATACCTTGCAAGTTTTATAATCCTGTAAGCTTTGCAAGAGTTTATGCATAGATACCATAATTTGAAGAGTTAAATTTATTTTTCGTTAAATAACTATTGCAACACTTCATATTTTATACTTTATTTATTACCTAAAAATAATGTTATACTTTATTTATTATCTAAAAATACTACGTTATGCAAAATCTCGTGAATGCTCGTTGAATAAGCAATTCAACAAGAGAGCTCGGATCAAATCGGTGTTGATATACCAACCTGCATGCACCCACCCCAGAGTATATGATTCAATAGGAATGTATGTGCCTGAACCCTACGGAACATCGTTGCTTGCTCCAGTGAGCTACCTATTTAATTAAGGGATATTATCCTTTTTCAGTGTACATGCTTGAAAGCGGAAAAGATGAAGTAAGACTAGGAATAGGAGCAGATGGTTCTACCCATGGAATTTTGAAAATCCCTAGCGCCTTTGCAAGCTTTGTGATAACGAGGTTAGGACTTCCGCAATCGGAAAATCTCTACCGGTGCAAGTGCTATTCGAGAACAATTTGTCGACCTAGATTTACGCATTATTCTACATAAGATAAATCTGAGACAGACAAAGTATTTTATGCCTGTTCATATGAAATTTTCATGCACGCATAAAAAGGAACCGAATTGTTCTCCTGTACAACACAGTTAACAGAATTGCACTAGTATCTATTCATTGGTGTTTTTCTCTTTTTATGACATTTTTAGGACATCTTCATCTAGCTTCAAGATCAGTTATTGTGATGGTGTTTCTCTCCGACGTCGGAATTGGGGGCGTGGAACTTCTTTCAGGAGTCGAAGTTATTCCAATGAAAAAGCCAGGCTCTTTGGGATCGGGTAGAATAGCTCCTTCAGTTCCTAACATGAAAAGCACCAACGACATCTCCGGCCTGTCTTGTGCATTTTTCTGAACACATAATAATCCAACATGGATGCATCTTTTCACTTCTGATTCCACAAATGTATGCTTCAAACATTCATCCATTAGCTCAAGAATCTTGTTCTCTTTCCATAGCAGCCATGCCTGTTGCAATTACCATAAAGATTGTCAAATTGAACATTCATTAAGCTATGGCTGAAACTAAGAAAAATACTTGTGCTAAGAGACTATGATAATGGTCGCCTCTGCATTCGAAGCCCCTGTTCTTTTTTCCACTCACTATCTCTAACAATACAACTCCCAAGCTAAAGATGTCCGACATTACTGAATAATTTCCACCAAGTGCGTATTCTGGTGACATATAGCCGCTGCATATAATTATTGGACCTAAGTTATGGGTCCAAGTTAATCTCTTAGATTATTAAAAGTGGAAAAATGAGGGAGGAAAAACTTACTAAGTACCAGCAACTCTCCTTGTTCTTACTGAAGGTTGATGCTCTCTAAAAGTTCTTGCTAAGCCAAAATCTGAAATTTTTGGATTGAAATTTCCATCTAATAAAACGTTGCTTGTTTTTAGATCCCGGTGAATAATCTTTAATCTGGAATCACGATGGAGATAGAGCAGCCCTCTAGCAATCCCCATGACAATGTGAAAACGAATAGGCCATGTCAAAAGATTCTTTTGATTTTGATCTGCACAAGATTGATGTGTTATGACACTGATGCACTCTTACAGTTGGTAAAATGATAAAAGATCGTATTTAGAATGTACCAAAAACAAAATAATTAAGGCTTTTATTCGGAAGGTATTCATAGATTAGTATCCGTTCTTCTCCTTCAATGCAGCATCCCAAAAGTCTAACAAGGTTTGTATGTTGAAGTTTGGCAATCAAGATGGCTTCATTTTTAAACTCTTGGAGACCCTGTCCTGAAGTTGTAGACATTCTTTTAATGGCTATTTCTTCTCCTGATAACAAAACACCCTGCTTATACATGAATTTGTCAGAATGAATGCATTTTGCACACCTTAGGAAAACTCTCTTGAAGCATGTTACCTTGTAAACACGACCAAATCCACCTTCTCCGACCATGTTTTCCCTTGAGAAATTGTTCGTTGCAGCGACAATACTTGCAAACTTGAACAAAGATAACTCCATAAACTCATTAGAGCTTACAGTTGCTGTGAATGTGCAAAAACAGAAAATAGTCTATTAGGCTCTTTTTAGATGCATGTCTGCACAAGGAACCATATATTCTTATGTAATCAACCACAAATTTCAGAATATCATTACCCTGCTTCTTTCGTCTTGCGATCATGAAAATTCCACCATTGATAAAGCCCGAGATAACAACTCCACAAGCAATTGACATCATTATTAGCCTTGTGGGCCATCGTTTCTTCTGTTTCTGTATATCAATGTTGGGATCTACAATGACAAACACCAGAAAGTATACTTAGTGTTGCTCTTGAGATAATTAACAGCTAGAGTGCAGGTAAGGAACATAAACACTACATTCAATCTGTCTCAAAAAATACTTACAATCAACAAGTTCTGAAATCGCTACGCGGATATACACATTCTGCTTACTATCTGCGGTCGAAAAATGTCTGATATCAATGAGATCCCCAAACCACAAGACGCAGCCATGTCCTCCATTAGTAATGTATGGATTAGCACATGCGGTGCAGCTACAGTTTTTCAAGCACTCGGCTTGGCATTCCTCGAGGCTCATGCTAGTGTTCATCCAGTACGACAACATATCCGGATATTTAACCTTTCTAACCTCAAACAAACCGTCTCCAGTCCTGCAATTCAATGGTGTGACTCTACTGCACCCACCGGACCAATCTTGACGGTCCCAATAGTTTGGAAATTTAGGGGCAAATCCTGTTAGACACTCGCATAACACTAGTTGGTCAATTCTACAAATTGCATTAGGACCACACAGACCATATTGGTCACATAGGTCTCTTGGAAATGTGAAGGCACAATTCCACTCATCTTTTTGTGCATTCATGGCATAACGATGGAGTGAGCCAGATGGGTCTATCATTCCTCTTGTGAGAATGGATCTATCATGACGAGCTAGAAGAGATATTAGTCTCTCTTGTTTGAAAAAAAATATTGAATCGAACAAGGGATTAGGAATGATTGGTGCTGCACTGAACTGGAGCCCATTCCACTTTCCAGATCGGTGAAACTTCTTTTCCCCTCTGTAAACTACCATCTCAGGCAAGCCCTCGTTTTCGATCCTGAAAACAAAATCCCCCGGTGAAGGATCATCCCAACTTTTCCATGGTCTCAAGTGTGTCTTCATACTGACCCATTTCATCCCTTTTAGTAAATGGGTATCCGTTGGGTAATCAAAACTCTGCCATAGGAAGTAGCTCTGAGAAGAACCTTCCAACGTCTCGTTCGCAAGAACCAGGTTTCCATTATCCAGGAGCTGTAGAACTGGATTTGATGCTGCTCCTGATGGATTTGCAGACCAGATAATCCTTCCAGATTCTCTTATTACAAGAGCGCCATTTGTAGTAACAGCAAAAGTAGCTCCCTGTGGGTCAGAGATGGGATCATTTCTATTGGCTACCCAAACTACAACATCTGGGGTGTTTTTGTACCATATTCCAAGATACATGTTTGCGGATTTCCCTGGAGAAAAAAACCCCATCTCAAAATCTTGGTTATGAGAAATCAAAGTTTGGCCAATGGTGATGATTTGATTTGGAACAAGTGTATCCGTACCAAAGGCAAAGTTAATGGAAACAAGGAGTGCAAACAGAGTAAAATGGGAGTGTGCCATTTCCATATCAGATCATAAATCGGTTCTGAGATTGAATACACAGATACTTGACTAACCAAAACATGAATGATGAAATAAAATATCTAAGCAAAGTTGTAGATTAAAAGAATTGTAATTAAATGAACAAGACTTTGAACAACTATGAAACTTTTAGTCAAATTCTTTGACTCTTCCTTCGGGCCTCATCTTGGACAGTTGGACTTACCTATTCGAGAAAATATTTCCACTATTTCTTTCTGACAAGACATCATTGATATATAATATGATTTCAACATCATTTAAATACTAATCAATATGAAAGTCACTGTCTTGCTCATTGCATTGGGACATTTTCATCTTGCCTCCAGATCAGTTATTGTGATGGTGTTTCTCTCCGACACTGGGAATGGTGGTGTGGAGCTTCTTTCAGGAGTCGGACTCGTTCCAATGAAATAACCAGGCTCTTTGGGATCGGGTAGAATAGCTCCGTCAGTTCCTAACATGAAAAGCACCGACGACATCTCTGGCCTGTCTTGTGCATTTTTCTGAACACATAATAATCCAACATGGATGCATCTTTTCACTTCTGATTCCACAAAGGTGTGTTTCAAACATTCATCAATTAGCTCTACTATCTTGTTTTCTTTCCATAGCAGCCAAGCCTGTTGCAATTACCATTAAAGATTTGTCAAGATGGCTTTTCATTATAATCACAGATATGGCTGAAGCTAAGAAAATACATGTGCTAAGAGGCTATGATAATGATCGCCTTTGCTTTCGAAGCCCCTGTTCTTTTTTCCACTCACTATCTCTAACAATACAACTCCCAAGCTAAAGATGTCTGACTTTACTGAATAATTTCCAGCAAGTGCGTATTCTGGTGACATATAGCCACTGCATAAAAGTATAGGACATAACTTATAGGTTCATCGGAGTTCCAAATTAATTTCTTAGATGTTGGAAGTGGAAAGAAGAGGGAGGAAAAACATACTAAGTACCAGCAACTATCCTTGTTCTTACTAAAGGTTGATGCTCTCCGAAAGTTCTTGCTAAGCCAAAATCTGAAATTTTAGCATTGAAGTTTCCATCTAGTAAAATGTTGCTTGTTTTCAGATCACGGTGAATAATCTTTAATCTGGAATCACGATGGAGATAGAGTAGTCCTCTAGCAATCCCCATTACAATGTCAAAACGAATAGGCCATGTCAAAAGATTCCTTTGATTTTGATCTGCACAAGATTGATGAGTTATGATATGACACTAAAGCACTCCTTACAGTTGGTAAAGTGAGTAAAAGATGGTGTTTAGAATAAACCAAAAACAAAATAATCAAGGCTTTTATTGGGCAGGTATTCGTAGATTAGCATCCTTTCGTCTCCTTCAATGCAACATCCCAAAAGTCTAACAAGGTTTGTATGTTGAAGTTTTGCAATCAAGTTGGCTTCATTTTTAAACTCTTGGAGACCCTGTCCTGAAGTTGTAGACAACCTTTTAATGGCTACTTCTTCTTTTGATGACAAAAAACCCTGCTTATGCATGTCAAATTGAATTGTCAGAGTGCATACATTTCGTAAACTCTCTCCTGAAGCATGTTACCTTGTAAACAGGACCAAATCCACCTTCTCCAAGCATGTTTTCTTTTGAAAAATTGTTCGTTGCAGCGACAATACTTGCAAACTTGAATATAGGTAACTCCAAAAACTCATTAGACCTTGCAGTTGCTGTGAATGTGCAAAAACAGAAAATAGCACCAGAAATCATATATCCTTATTGTAATCAATTACTACTAAGTTGAAAATATCATTACCCTGTTTCTTTCGCCTCGTCAACATGAAAATACCACCGTTGATTAAGCCTGATATAACAACTCCAGAAGCAATTGACATCAGTATTAGCCTTGTTGGCCATTGTTTCTTCTGTTTCTGTATATCGATGTTAGGATCTACAATGACAGACACTAGCAAATATAGTTAGTGTTGTTCTTGAGATAACAGCTAGGGTGGCAAAAGAAAGAAACATATAGACTTCATTCAATCTATGTGCATGACATTTTTTGGTTATACTTTCAACTAGCCAAAAATATGAGCAGTTAATATGAAGTCCCAAAAAATACTTACAATCAACAAGTTCTGAAAACGCTACGCGGATATACACGTTCTGCTTACTATCTGCGGCTGAAAAATGTCTGATATCAATGAGATCCCCGAACCACAAGACGCAGCCATGTCCTCCATTGGTTACGTATGAATTAGCATATGCCGTGCAGCTACAGTTTTTCAAGCACTCCGCTTGGCATTCCTTGAGGCTTATGCTAGTGCTAGTATTCATCCAAAATGTCAACATATCTGGATATCTAACCTTTCTGACCTCTAAAAAATCATCTCCACTCCCACAATTCAATGGTGTGATTCTACTACACCCACCGGACCAATCTTGATGGTCCCAATCCTTCTGGAATGTAGGGGCAAAACCATTCAGACACTCACATAACGCTAGCTTGTCGATACTGCAAACAGCATTAGGACCACACAGATCATATTGGTCGCATTGGTCTCTTGGAAATGTGTAGGCACAGTTCCACTTATCTTTCCGTGCATTCATGCCACAACGATGCAGTGCACCGGAAGGGTCTAGCACTCCTCTTGTGAGAATGGAGCTATCATGAGGAGCTAGAATAGATATCAATCTCTCTTGTTTGAAAACAAGTATTGATTCATACAAGACATTGGGAATGAGTGGTGCTGAACTGAACTGGACCCCATTCCACTTTCCTGATCTGTGGATTTTCTTTTCTCCTCTGTAAACTACCAGCTCAGGCAAGCCCTGGTTTTCGATCCTGAGAACGAAGTCTCCCGGTGAAGGATCGTCCCAGCTTGTCCATGATCTCAAGTATGTGTGCACACCAGCATCAATATCAGTCACCAATTTCATTCCTCCTGGTAAATGTGTGTCCGTTGGGTAATCGAAACTCTGCCATAGGTACGAACCTTCCAGGGTGTAGTTCACAAGAACCAGGTTTCCATTATCCAGGAGCTGTAGAACTGGATTCGAAGCTGGCCATGATGGATTTGCAGACCAGATAATCATTCCACCTCTGCTTATTACAAGAGCTCCATTTCCAGAAACAGAAAAAGTAACTCCTTGTGGGTCAGAGATGGGGTGGTTTCTATTGGCAACCCAAACTACAACATCTGGGGTGTTTTTATACCATATCCCCAGAAATTTATTTGAAGATTTTCCAGGGGAGAAGAAGCCCATCTCAAAATCTTCGTTATGAGAAATCAGACTTTGGCCAATAGAAATAATTTGGCTTGGTAGGAGTGTATCTTGGTTGTCTGATTTCAGACATGTAATGGAAAGAAGCAGAGCAAACAGAGTTGAAATAACTGCCATTTCCCAAGATCGGAATTCTTTTCTGAGATTAGTTACTCGTACTTTACAAACCATAACATCCGACATTAACAACTGTTTGAGACGTGGCCTTGAGTGTTTTTTTAAAATTAATTAATGTTTTCAACGATGTACAACGTCTTCAATATCCAGTCAAAATTAAGAATTTTTGAATTGAAAATTGTTTCTGTAACAATAAAATAAAGTAAACAAGTAAATATATGGAGAAAATTTCAATTTTAGTGCATTAACTTTTATTAAATCCAATTTTTGATCCTTTAACTTTTTGTTATTAATTTCAGTCCTTTTATATCAATTTTAGTCCATAACTTTAATTATTTTCAATTTTAGTTCTTTTGCAAAAAAAATATAAAAACTTACAAGACTTCCAAATCCTTTAATTTTTGCAAAAGATTATTAAAATTGAAAAATAAAAAATTATATGACTACAATTGATGTAAAATAACTAGAATTGAAAATTTTTAAAAATTAAAGGATTAAAATTAAATTTAACCAAAGTTAATGGACCTAATTTGAGATTTTCTGTAGATATATCGAAATGAAGTAGTGGATTCATTGCAACATAAGAAAATGAGGAATACTCATAGGAATAATTTGAACCCTTGCTTCAAGCCCTATTATGTACTTGACGTAATTCATGCATATAAAACATACAATTAGGTAAAGAAAATTCCACCAATTCTTTTCAAAAAGTCAAAATAATTAAAAATTGTTGTGTGAGATAATCTGAAATAATTATTTTAGAGGTGAAATGAATAAAAACTGAAATTAAATTGAGAAAAAAATGTAATTATGCTTTTATTTTATACTAATATATTAAAATTATAATTATAATTTATTCATATTCTAATCCTAATCATAATCCTAATCCTAATATTAAAAGTAATAAAGAGAATCAGAAACATTTTTTAACTATAATATCCCTACTCAACTTCATTATTTACCTATTTACCATCCTTGATATAACTCTTTTCATATTTATATTTGGAGTAGTATTGATTAACTACTAATTATAGTATTTATTAACATAACTTAAATAAAATTTTGATTTTCTCTATAATTTATTTAATTTTTTATTTTTACAATTGTTACCATGCATTATTTATCTTTTCTGAATTATGCATCTAATTAATTATTTTTTTATTAGTTATAAATGTCTTTTCAATTTCTTCAATGTACGCCATCTTCCTCTAAGATTACTACTCCTCATCCTCATCTTCTCAAGATTACAGGGTACTCATAAATTTTCAACACACTACCAATTTTTTTTTTCATTAGCCAACGTTAACAAATAAATATATATTTTCAACTCAAATCACTTTCCTATGTAAATTATTTATCACTTATTTGCAAGGGATGGGCCATTCAGAATTATTTTATCCTAGAGTGGTTGAGAAAATTGTAAAAAGTCATGTATCTTATATGTTGTTTCAAAAAACAATTCTTATCTTTTCATTTTATCTATTTGATAATTTATTATGCGACGAGAATCATTTGCTATTTAAAGCCAATTTTATTGATTTCAAAACAAAAGAAGAGTGATTTGAGGTGGGGCAGCAAAAAAATGTATAAAAAATAAACAATATAACTTGTTAAGAATTCCATTCAAATACAAATGGAAGGGCTAAGAAGAAAGAATATATCCTTCCTCAAAATGAAATGACATTTATAAGAAAAGCCATGCTAATGATTCAAAAGCAGATAGAATTTCCCATGTCAAAATAGTGTACATTTTCTATTCTAGATATAATCATATAAGTGGATGGATGAGAGAAATAAATCAAACTATCCTAAAAAGAAACAAAGGAAATTCTCTTGAATAACTACACAAAGGGCCACTTAAATTTTGGAGGCAATTTAACAATGAAAAAAAAAATAAACATAAGTATAAATTTAAAAGTTAAAATATAAATTATTAACTTTTAATGGACACATATTTGGAGTTTCTTATCAAATATTATGGAAATTTCAATGTCAAATTTGAAAAAAAAAAATTTTTTATTCAATCTATTACAAAGAAGGAGTAGTCTACACATCCAAAATTTTGTTCTATCTTGAAATAGGTTTATGAATATTGAATAGTAATATTTGTCTGTCAAATGTATTTATGGCCTGATTAATGAATGATAAAATTGGCAGGAAAAATTAAGACATGGTTAGCCTGGCCCTAATGGGCTAAAGCAATTAATTACATGAAATTGGATTCTAATCTTTACTTTAATGATATTATCTGTTGGGTTATATTTGGGCTATAAATTTGTGGGCCTGGGTCGTTATGCTTCTCCACTGGGCCAGTCTTGTTTCTCTAAAATCCACAGTTACACCTTTCTGGGCTGGATATCCATTATCCGGTCTATGGTGTAACATATGAAATGATGTATCGGACAAATTCGTACCGTGAAAATCTGAGATATAATTAATTGCAATCCTTTAAATTTAGTTAAATTCAATTTTAGTTCTAGAAGTTTTTTACTTTTTCAATTTTAGTTATCTTATCAATTTTAGTCTTATAATTTTTAAAATTTTCTGTTTTAGTCATTTTGAAAAACTTTGCAGTTCTTGTAAGTGCTTCAAATCCTAGAAGTTTTAGCAAAATATTGCAAAAGGACTAAAACCGATATAAATGAACTAAAATTGAAAAAGTAAATATTTATAGGACTAAATTGAATTTATTAAAAGTTATAGGACCAAATTTGATGGGAGTATTTTCTCATGATAATATATCACTGTTCGTCTAGCAAAAAAATTTTTTATAACATTTCAAATGAAAGAATCTTCCAAGTTGCAACCAACTTCCGGGTAGACTTGTACAATTTATAGAATATGTAATTAAAAAAAGAAAAAGAAATTAAATTTGCACTCATGCATAAAATGGAAATTAAAAGGTTCTCCTATAAAACGCAGTTCACAGAAGAATCATTGCATTGGTTGTTTTTCTCTTCTTGTGACATCTTCATCTGATGACATCTCTGGCCTGTCTTGTGCATTTTTCTGAACACAAAATAATCCAACATGGATGCATCTTATCACTTCGGGTTCCTCAAAGCTATATCCTTTAAACATTCATCCATTAGCTCTACACTTGTTTTCTTTCCATAGAAGCCATGCCTGTTTCAATTACCATAAAGATTTGTCAAATTTTCTATTCATTATAATCACAGATATGGCTGAAGCTAAGAAAAATACATGTGCTAAGAGGCTATGATAATGGTCGCCTCTGCATTTGAAGCCGCTGTTCTTTTTTTGCACTCACTATCTCTAACAATACAACTCCCAAGCTAAAGATGTCCGACTTTGCTGAATAATACTGAACATAACTTATAAGTCCATCGGAGTTTCAAGGTTATAAAGTGGGAAAAACTTACTAAGTACCAGCAACTCTCCTTGTTCTTACTAAAGGTTGTTACTCTCCAAAAGTTCTTGCTAAGAAATTTTTGGATTGAAGTTTCCATCTAGTAAAACTTTGCTTGTTTTTAGATCCCGGTGAATAATCTTTAATCTGGAATCACGATGGAGATATAGTAGTCCTTCTTCTCCTTCGGAGACCCTGCCCTGAAGTTAGACAATCTTTTGATGACAAAACACCCTTATGCATGTCAAATTTAATAATCAGAAAGCCTACATTTTGTACACCTTAGGAACTCTCTCATGAAGCATGCTACCTTGTAAACACCACCAAATCCACCTTCTCCGACCATGTTTTCCTTTGAGATATTGTTGGTTGCAGCGACAATACTTGCATACTTGAATAAAGGTAACTCCAAAAACTCATTAGACCTTAGAGTTGCTGTGAATGTGCAAAAAGTGAGAATAATTCCTTAGTGCATATTTAAGAATAGCATTACCCTGCTTCTTTCGTCTTGTGATCATGAAAATACCACCATTGATGAAGCCTGAGATAACAACTCCAGAAGCAATTGACATCAGTATTACCCTTGTGGACCATTGCTTCTGTATGTTAACATCAGAATCTACAATGGCATGCAAGCACCAATTTTGCATATACAAGCAGTTGATATTAAAATGCTTACAGTTCACAAGTTCAGAATTCGGCATGCGAACATACTATCTTTGGTGGAGCGGATATCACTGAGATCCCGAACCACAAGATGCAGCCATGTCCAGATCCTGCAAATAGAATTAGGACCACACAGACCATTTTGGTCACATTGGTCTCTTGGAAATTGTGCATACGCGATTTCACTTATTCTTTCCTGCATTCATAATATAACGATGCATTGAGCCAGATGGGTCTAATACTGATCTTGTGACATAAGGCCCTTCAATAGATACTAGTCTTTCGAGTTTGAAGACAAGTTTTGCATTATAAATGGAACTTGGTGGGACTGAAAGTGCACAAAAGTAAATCCCATTCCACTTTCCAGTTCGATACATCTTCTTTTCCCCTCTGTAAACTGCCAACTCAGGCAACCCCTCGTTGTCGATCCTGAGAACAAAATCTCCAGGTGAAGGATCATCTCAACTTCTCCATGATCTCAAGTACTTCTCCACACCAGCTTCAATGTCATTAACCAATTTCATCCCTTTTGGTAAATCAATACTCTGCCATATGTAGCTCTGAGATGAACCTTCCATCGTCTCGTTTACAAGTACCAGGTTTCCAGTGTCCAGGAGCTGTAAAAATGGATGCCCCAGCTGGATTTGCAGACCAGATAATCGTTCCACCTCTGCTTATCACAAGAACTCCATCTCCAGAAACAGCAAAAATCCCCAGAAATTTATTTGAAGATTTTACAGGGGAGAAAACCCCATCTCAAAATCTTGTTACGGGAAATCAGAGTTTGGTCAATAGAAATGGTTTGGTTTGGTACAAGTGTATCTGATGCGGAGGATTTCACAAATGTAATGGAAAGAAGCAGTGCGAACAGAGTTGAAGGGAAAAGGGAGTGTGCCATTTTAAAATCAGATAACAAAACGGAATTCCTTTCTGATATTAGTTGCAGACATACCTTAGAAACCAAAACATCAAACATTAAGAGTAATAACACTTGATTTCCTCAGCCAACGTAAACAGAAAACTGTTTCTTGAGTCCTTTTTTATAATTAATGTTTTCATCAAATTGGTGCTCAAGTGATCACAATTGGGGTAGACTTGTGTGAAGAAGTATAGATCCTTGCATGTAAGTTAGATGCATGAAATCAGCATCATATGTGGAGAAGAATGATTGGTTGAGCAAACATAAGATAATAGGGAAGGATTGATGTGTTGGCACAAGGGAGAGCCATTGAGATCATGTTGTGTATGAAGGGTGAGATGATGATCAGTTAGAAGAAAGAATTGGCAGCTGAGGGAGTTAGGTTGTTACAGATTCTATTCAACAACTTCACGTGCAAGCATGCAGCTAGCTCATGCTGCAGTTCGTCATCAATCACACATATAACATGATCATCAAGCATAGGGTTTCTGCAGTTCATCAGTTTTAGTTTCTTCTTCTCCATCAAGTTGTAAACATCATCAATAAGATTTCAAGTTTTTTTGAGAGTGGACGTAGGCTTTCAACAGCCTAACCACTATACTTCCTCGCCTCTTGATTATTGTTTTTCAATTACTTCAAACGTGAGAGAAGAGTGCAACCATGAGTGATCATTAGTATAGAATCAGAGTGAGTTCTTGAGGGTTTAAGAAGAGTTCTTGCTGCTTGATTCATAAGAAGTGGCGCCGTCTGTGGGAAAGTAAGCCACAGTCGTCTAATTGAAGAAGTAGATCACCATGGTTACAACAAAGTTCGACGTGGAAAGGTTCACTGAGAAAACTGACTTCAGCTTGTGGCGAATGAAGATGGAGGCCATCCTCATTCAACAAGGTCTTTCAGATGCTATCAAACCGCTACCGGATAATCAAGCAGTGGCGGTTGATGCAGTAGCACAAGCGGCAGAACAAGATCAGCAATCCAAGGCTCGAAGTGCCATCATTCTGTGTTTAGGAGATAAGGCACTAAGGGAGATTGCCAAGGAAACAACAGCAAGGGGAATTTGGCGAAGATTGGAAGAGCTTTACATGGTTAAAATTTTGGCAAATCGATTGTATAAGAAGCAGAAGTTGTACTCATTCAAGATCACTGAAGAGAAGCCAATACTTGGACAGTTGGATGAGTTTAATAGGATTATTGATGATCTAGAGAACATTGATGTTGCTCTGCATACAGAAGATAAGGCTGTGATCCTGCTTTCAGCACTTCCCCCATCCTTTGAAGGATTAAGAGATATCTTGTTGTTTGGAAACAATGAGACTATCACTCTTGATCAGGTACAGTTGGCTCTTAAAGCAAAAGAACTTCACAAGAATTCTGATGTTCAAGTGAAGGGTGAAGGTTTGGCAGTCAAGAAGCAAAATAAATGGAACAACAACAGCAAGAAATCAAATGATGATAAGAAGAAGCTTGATAAAAATCAGAGCACATCAATGGATGAAGAAAATAACAACTGTGTCCACTGCAACAAGCCAGGGCATTACAAGAAACAATGTCATAAGTGGAAGGCCATGGTAGCTAAGAAGACTGCAGGAAGGGGAGGAGGCAAGAAGAACCAAGTGAACCAGGTAACAGATAATCAGAATAACAATAATAATGATTGTATTGAAGCTTTGTCAGTGTTATCTGGTCCCATATCAGATGAATGGGTAATGGATTCTGGATTTACTTTTCATATGACATCCAAGAAAGATTGGTTTGCTGAATTGAGGTCTTGTGATGAGGGATCAGTTCTTTTAGGAAATGATCAAGCATTAGAGATAGAAGGGATTGGCTCTATCAAACTGAGGATGTTTGATGGAGTGATCAAATTACTCAATAAGGTTAGGTATGTACCAGGTTTAAGGAGAAATTTAATTTCACTTGGTATGCTTGATACTCTAGGATATGAAAGTGTATTAAAGAAAGGGACACTTACAATTATCAAGGGTGATTCAGCTATAATGAAGGGAATCAAAAGGAGTGATCTGTACTTTCTTGAAGGATCTGTCATCTCTGGACAGATTAATACTTCTCAAGAAAATGATGATGCACATTTGTAGCATAGAAGGTTAACACATATCATATCAGTGAGAGAGGATTACAAGAGTTGGCGAGACAATGTTTATTGAATCTCAGTTCAACTGTTAAGCTTGATCAATGTGAGGCTTGTATATTTGGCAAATTGAAGAGGACAAAATTTGCATCAGCAGAACATAGTACTAAGTCAAGATTGGATTACATATATTCAGATTTATGGGGGCCTTCAAGGACTACAACTATGGGAGGAGGAGGATATTTTATATCCTTCATAGATGACTACTTAAGAAAATTAAGGGCAAGAATTTTGAAATCAAAGGATGAAGCATTTTCAGCTTTCAAGATTTGGCTCACAGAAGTAGAGAATCCGACAGATTGTAAGCTGAAGTGCTTAAGAACTGACAATGGATTGGAGTTTGTCTCAAATGAGTTCAATAGTTACTGTCAAGAGAATGGTATTAAAAGGCACAGAATTGTTCTAGGTACACCACAGCAAAATGGTGTTGCTTAGAGGATGAATCAGACTTTACTTGAGAGTGTAAGATGTTTACTAAGCAGTGGAGGTTTCAGTAAGAATTTTTGGGGTGAACTTGTTACTACAGCAGCTCACCTAATCAACATGTGTCCTCCAACAGCACTTAAGTTTAAAACCCCAGAGGAGATATGGTCAGGAAGGTTTCCAAGCTATGATCATTTGAAAGTAATAGGATGCCAAGCTTATGTACATCAGAAACATGATAAGTTAGAGCCTAGAGCAGCTAAATGTGTACTATTAGGGTATCCACCAGGAGTGAAGGGTACAAGTTATGGTGTTATGAGACTAACAAGTTGATTGTTAGCAGGGATGTCAGTTTTAATGAGAAGAAGATGACTCTAATTGAGAAGGAAAAAGGTGTGATTTCAGATAAATAACAGGTTGAGCTTGAAGTGGAGCTTATACATATAGAAATCATCAAATAGGTAATCAAAGTACTCCTACATCATAATCAGGGGGTGAGACATCTGCTGAGAAAAGAACATTGAGCAGCTATCAATTAGTCAGAGATAGATTAAGGAGGCAGATAAGGGCTCCTGTCAGATATGTTGAAGCTAATATTGTATCATATGCTTTATTCATAGCTTTAGATGTTGAAATTTATGAGTCAAGGTCATACTCTGAAGCTATGGTAAGTAAAGAAGCTGACAAGTGGTTAGTAGCAATGCAGGAAGAATTATTATCTTTGCAAAAGAATAATACTTGGTTAATAGTGAACAGACCAGCAAATCAAAAACTAGTGGGGTGCAAGTGGATTTATAAGAAGAAGCAAGTAACAAACAAGGAAGAAGGGATTAGATATAAAGCAAGACTTGTTGCTAGAGGTTTTTCACAAAAGGAGAGTGTTGATTATAATGAAATATTCTCACCAGCTGTGAAGCATTGCTCTATCAGAATCCTACTTGTACTAGTAACTCAATTTGATCTTGAGTTGCATCAAATGGATGCGACTACAGCTTTTTTACATGGAAATCTTGAGGAAGAAATTTTCATGCAAATTCCAGAAGGTGTTGATGTAAACATAGCAGACGACAAGGCATGCAAGCTAGTTAAGTCTATGTATGGTCTTAAACAAAGTCCAAGACAGTGGTATTTGAGATTTGATGAATATATAACATCAAATGGTTTCAGTAGGAGCTTGCATGATAGTTGTGTATACATCAGAAGTGAAGTAGGCATTTACATATATTTGTTGCTATATGTAGATGATATTCGTATTGATTGCAGAGATATGGCTGGTATAAATTCAGTAAAGGAAATTTTGAGAAGGGAGTTTGAGATGAAAGATCTTGGAGAGGCAAGTGTAATACTTGGGATACAAATAAGAAGAAACAAGTCAGCTGGAACTCTAAGTCTGCATCAGGAATTTTATTTGATCAAAGTACTTAAGAGACACAATATGGATCAGTGTAAATCAGTTTCAGTACCAGTGAAACAAGGTTTAAGTTTGTTACTACAGAATGGACCTAAAAGAGATGAGGAAAGAGCAGAGATGGATAGGATTCCATATGCTAGTGCAGTTGGAAGTCTCATGTATTCAATGGTTTGTAGTAGACCATATCTTGCCTATGTTATGAGTTTGATTAGTAGATTTATGAGCAAACCAAGGTTAGTACATTGGGAATCAGTTAAGTGGGCTCTGAAGTACATAAAAGGGACAACTTCAGTAGGTTTAACATTTCAAAGGAAAGCAGTTGGAATCAAGCTATTGTGGGATTTGTGGATGCAGATTATGCTGCAAATCTTGATACCAGGAAGTCTTTGACTGGCTATGTATTCAATATGTTTGGTACAGCTGTAAATTGGAGAGCTACACATCAAAATGTTGTAGCACTTTCAACTACAAAGGCAGAGTTTGTAGCTTTAACAGAAGCTATCAAGGAAGGGATTTGGCTAGTTGGAATACTAAAGGAATTTGGCATTCATCAGGATAAGTTTGAAGTGCATTATGACAATCAGAGTGCTCTTCACTAATCAAAACATCAAGGGTACCATGAAAGAACCAAACACATTGATGTTAGGTTATACTTTATAAGAGACATGGTTGAAAAGGGATTAGTTGTGGTAAAGAAGATCAATACCACAGAGAATTCAGCTGATTCACTTACCAAAGCCTTACCAGATGCTAAATTTGAGCTGTGTAAGAGTTTATTCAGTATGCATTAAGGTGGAGGAAGGGTTGGTTGTACCCTTGTAAAAACAGCAATGTGGGGAGTTTGAGTCTTTGATGATATGATGCAGGATCTATAAGGTGGAGATTTGTGAAGAAGTATAGATCCTTGCATGTAAGTTAGATGCATGAAATCAGCATCACATGTGGAGAAGAATGATTGGTTGAGCTAACATAAGATAATAGGGAAGGATTGATGCGTTGGCACAAGGGAGAGCCGTTGAGATCATGTTGTGTATGAAGGGTGAGATGATGATCAGTTAGAAGAAAGAATTGGCAGCTGAGGGAGTTAGGTTGTTACAAATTCTATTCAACAACTTCACGTGCAAGCATGCAGCTAACTCATGCGGCAGTTCATCATCAATCACACATATAACATGATCATCAAGCATAGGGATTCTGCAGTTCATCAGTTTTAGTTTCTTCTTCTCCATCAAGTTGTAAACATCATCAATAAGATTTCAAGTTTCTTTGAGATTGGACGTAGGCTTTCAACAGTCGAATGATTATTGTTTTTCAATTACTTCAAACATGAGAGAAGAGTGCAACCGTGAGTGGTCATTAGTATAGAATCAGAGTGAGTTCTTGAGGGTTTAAGAAGAGTTCTTGCTGCTTGATTCATAAGAACTTGCTTAAGACCGTACTAGGTAGGACTATTTTACTGTTTGGTAATTAATTATCATTTTTCATTTATCTTATATAAGTTGTTCATGAAATAGTGCAAATTTTTATTATCACTTTTCATCAATTATGTAATACTACTTTTTATCTGTCTTACGATAATCATTATGTGAGACGATCTTACACAAGTTTTTGTCATTAAAATTTATTATTGGAAGGTTAATATTAAGTCAAGTTAAGAATTTCTTAATTGAAAATTATTTCTGAGATTTTTTTTTTAATGAAAATTGTTTATGAGATTTGTCACTAAGATACATGAAAAACCAAAACAATAAAATAACCAAATAAATAAGTTGTCTATCAAAATGAAGTAGTGGATTCAACAAGACATGACCCACGTAAGAAGAAAATAGGACTACTTTTGGCTATAATTTGAAACCTTGCATCACTTGCATGACGTGACGTTATTAACGAATATATTCACCGATACTATTAGGCAAAGATATTTCCACCAAATTCTTTTTAAAAATCAAAATAATGAGAAAGTAAACAACCACGAGTTTGTAACGATAAATTGGACTTATCCTTAATTAAAATCAAAGAAATATTCATATGTTATTGAATAGAAATGCGAGATTCGAAAATTTGATAATTTTATCAACATCCAATTGTTTTGAATGAGTGTGTGGTAATACTTGTTGGTCGGTTGAGCTACCATGATTTACCTCTCCCACAAACTGTCGGCCTGGAGTGCGGGGTGTCTGGGGCCGGCGAAAACACCTTTTTCGTACAATTGATAAGAAGGTACACTAAATTGTAAATAAAAAATAAAAAACAACAACAACAACGAAGGAGGAGGTAATATGTTATTAGAGAAAATCTCAGTTTTTAGTCCATTAACTTTGGTAAAATTCAATTTTGATCCTTTTAACTTTTAATTTTTGTCTTTTGTATCAATTTCAATCCTTATAACTTCTTATTTTTTCAATTTTAGTACTTTTATAATTTTTTTCAAGGTTAATTATACTGCGCACCATAAAATACAGTACACCACTTTAAAATATATATATATAAATATGGACTAGCGGTAAAGGGAGGTGGTGGATCACCTTAGGGGGGTCTAGTGTTCAATTCGATTCTCAATGCCTACGCGCTATTTTACAACTTTTCCCTCTATTATTTTAATTGATATTATTTGTTTTAAAAATTTTATTTCTTTTCTTCATTAAAAAAACTTTTAAATTATACCATCATAATTAAAATTACTTATATTTATTTTTTCTCCATTATGGAGTATTTATTATTAAGATTTATAAATTTTTCCCTTTTCTTCATATTATAATTATAATAACTAAAATTATTAATATTTTTTTCTCTATTATGATTATAATTAATAACTATGTATTTTTATTAGTTATTAAACTTTTTTCATTATTTTATAATTGATTAATTATTTATAAACACTCTATCTTATGGAATAAGCTATTTTCATTGATATTTAATATTGCAATTAATTTATTTGATTTAAATATGCAGGAGTATTATATACTTTTTGTCTATTTGGGTTGTTGGACAAAATTTCTGAGTCTGTCACTGTGGATGCACCTAATATAACTCTTTTTTCAAAGCTTAAAGGATCTAAATTCCAGTAAGTTTATTTTTTGGATGATGTTAAAAATTATATTAAAGAAAACAAGATTCCTGAGATAATGGATGATGTTAAAAATTATACTCCCTCCGTCCCACAATAAGAGTGTTGAAACTTTTTTGTACGTAGATTAAGGGATATAATATTTAATGGGTAGTTGAGGTGAGAGAAATAATATTTTATTGTATAGTGGGTATGTATATTAGTACTCCCTACGTCCCGCATCAAGTGTGCATTTTGCTTTTTTACACGTAGATTAAGGAGTATTATTATTTAATATGTAGTGGATAGTTGTATTGGTGGGAGTGTGGACCCCATGTTTTAATTGTATTAGTGGGTGAGTATGGGACCCATGTGTATAAAAAATGAAAGGGAACTCTTGAGAAGACCAAAATAAAAAAAAAAAGACCCTTGGTGCGGGACGGAGGGATTATGGTGTTTGGGTCCCATGAAAATATATTAATTGTTTTGTGTGGGTCCCATTTACTAAAAAAAGAAATGCACCTCTTGTGTTGGGACGGACGAAAATGATAAAATGCACTACAGGGTTCGGAGGGAGTATTAGGTATTCTGACACGCTCCTTATCGTACTCTAGACCATTATTAAAACATTGATGTTTGAACCCAACCTGACTTTCATACCATGTCAAATAATGTTCTATTAAATAGTAAGTCCAAGTAGGGCCGAAAGGAAGTTTCAGGAATTCGAGTAAAACTTTCATTGTTAATCAAAACCTTGTTTACATCACGTAAATTTGCAGTGCTGAAAAATGATCTGATTTGAAAATGGCGCGCTCTCACATTTCACTCCTTTTTTCCATTAACTGTGTGGAATCAACTTTTGGAATGGATACAGTTGTTCCAAACCAGACAATTTCCATTGCCCAAACTTTGATTTGTCGTAACCAAGATTTTGAGATGGGTTTCTTCTCCCCTGGAAAATCCCCAAACAAGTATCTTGGAATATGGTACAAAAACAACCCAGAAGTTGTAGTTTGGGTTACCAATAGAAATGATCCCATCTCTGACCCACATGGACCTACTATTGCTGTTACTAGAAATGGGGCTCTTGTAATAAGAGAATCTGGAAGGATTATAAATACACCTGAATTAGTCTTCAGACAAGAAAGACTGATATCTACTATGGTGCCTTACAAAAGCTCAATTCTCACTAGACAAGTTACAGCATTACATCATGAATGCGCGAAAAGATAAGTCCAGGAGACCACTGCGACTGGTATGGTGTGTGTGTGTGGTCCTAACAGTATTTGCAGCACGCTAAAGCGATGCAACTATCTAAAGGGGTTTGCCCCTACATTCCAAGAGGATTGGGATGTTCAGGATTGGTCGGGTGGATGCAGTAGAATCACACCATTGAATTGCCGGAGTGGAGATGGTTTGTTAGAGGTTAAATATCCAGATATGTTGTCTTACTGGTTGAACACTAGCATGAGCCTCGAGGAATGCAAAGTCGAGTGCTTGAAAAACTGCAGCTGCACTGCATGTGCTAATCCGCATATTACTGATGGAGGACATGGTTAGGGGATCTCATTGATATGAGACACTGCTCTTCTGAAAATATTTTATTTATTAATAAATTTTATTAAAGAATCATTTAAAATAAATAAATTGTTATTAAATTTAAGAATCTATTCTCCAATCATATAATATTGATAATATGGATGTCAAATTAAAGATCGATTAATTTGATATAATTTTTATATAAAATCGATTTAAAAATAAAAAGTTAAAAACACTTAAAGTTTTAGATAAATTTTTAAATAAGGTTAAAAAATAAAATATTTCGAATTTGTTGAGTTTTAGAAATTACCTCATGGGTTTGTGGTATTTTTTTAGGAATGATATCACTTAGCCAGTCTAAAAATTCTTTTGATAGTTGTATGATGGGATTTATTCACTCTTTGAGTGAGTGACAATTCCGAAAAAGAAGAGGAAGTGCGAGAGGATATAATATTGTTGGGCTTCTGCCAGTGAGAAGTTTGTCATAATGGGTTGGGCTTAAATTGAAGAAGGGCTCAAGAAGATGGGCTGGGATATAATATTGTTGGGCTTCTGCCAGTGAGAAGTTTGTCATAATGGGTTGGGCTTAAATTGAAGAAGGACTCAAGATGATGGGCTGGGTCGTATCATTGTATGCTTGCAGTCTTGCAGACACAGAACAAAAAAAGTATACATACCCTATATTATAGATGAATTCATAATGAAAAATAGTACTTTAAACTCCATTATAAAATACATAACTATCTTTGTAAGGAGGTTGAGATTCATGAATTATCCTTTATAGGGTATGCAAATGGTATGTACTCCCTCCGTCCCGTTTCAATATTTATGTTTGCTTTTTGCACGTTGATTAAGAAGTATAATATTTTAATAGATAGTGAGTGGAAAAATATAATATTTAATGCAAAGTGTGTAGGTGTATTAGTGTTGGATGATATATTAATTGTTTTAGGTGAGTCCCATATTCCAAAAAGAAAAACGTAAACATTGAAATGAGAATCGCAAAATAGAAACGTAAACATTGAAACGGAACGAAGAGAGTACACTTTTTTGAGCTTCGTCAGACTTGTCTCTCAATAAAATGATGAGTGATGATCTTGTGCCTGGGGACACCGTATCCCTTTGCAATTTCCGTACCCTCCTATAATTTAAACCCCTAGCAATACATAGGTTTAAATAGAATATAAAGGGGGACGATTGTGTTCACATGGAAACACAGAATATTCCTTCGTGTACTCGGGTGCACAGGTGCTTTTGCCTAAAATAATTGGCTTCTTGTATCATTGAAATATCTGCATTTACAAGGAAATGGCTTTGCCCAGATAATAAGCCATGGTTCTGAAAATCATCAGTGTTATAGAATATATATAGTCCAATAAGTTTACTGCCCTGTTTGGTAGCAGAGCACACTGATTGATGATTCATTTGCAACAACTGTATTCGGGTGGCCATTTCAACATTTCTCAAAACCTACTTTTATGACAAAAGCAGCTCTCTTGTTATGTGGATTGTGGAGTATACCTTATATAAGATGTCCTATGAAAACTTTGGGTAAAATTGAGAATAAAGATGGACTTTTCTTTTAAGTCGGAATAAATTATGGTTATGTAAAACTTTCAGAAATAAAGATATTCTAACATTTACATCAATCATACAATTAAATACACAAAACAAAGAATAGTGAGCTTTCTTAACCCCTTCCACAATCTTATCTACCATCGTTTCGCTGCGATTGAAAACAACCTCATATTTTTTGCTCCTATCTTACATAGTAAATTCTAACAAATACATCATCAAATCAAATCAAAATTAATATGAGAATTCTTTTTCTTTAAAATAAAATTGTTCTGTGCTCAAGTGTATATAGTCTATCGCAATCACTTCTAAGCTATAGGTCTTACTTATCACAACAAACGTAAACATATCGGTGAACTACACGAATTCTTATCCTCTTTAGTACACTTTAGATTGCATTATTATTAACTAAATATAATATGTAAATTTTATTAATTTTTAAATAGATTTGATAAAAAATTTACAATTATTAATTAAATATAATATACTATAAATTATGAGTCCAATTAATATGCACATGTTGAACCAGTGCACATGAGCAATCTTAACCATCAGTCCCACAAAAAGCTTCAAAAAAAATTTTTTAACAACTTTATTGACTTCAGAGGATATTATAATATTTTTAAGTAATAAAAAATATTAAAAAAATGGTATATGTGTGAAAATAAAAGAATGACAATTTTGAAATTAAAGTAACATGTTGTTGGATAAAATAATATTATTAAAGTAACTTTTGAGGTTGTTGGATAAGTGATATTTCATTATTTGATGTGAACGATCTTGTCGGACTAACAAATTAAAAAAGTGTGAAGAGTTTTATGGGATAGATGGAGCATATATTAAAAATATATAAAATTATAAAAGGGTATTTCAAATCTTTAATTTTTAAAATTACCTATTCCTATAATCTTCCATATAGGATTGAGTAATACGAGTACCCGAAAAACTCGTCCTGTTGTCATTCCCAGCACCCAATGCAAAAGAGATTTTTTTTTTTTTAACATAATAATATGAAACAGAATACTTTATGAACATAGAGTAAACTTTATTAACATCCCAATGAGTTAGATTGAACCGCATGAGTGATATTATCAGCAACCGAACACTCCACAATAACAGATCGAATTGGTACATTCTCATAATAGTACAATGTACAAGATCTGAAAACGGGTCCAAACTTAGCCTAGACCATAATTAGTACGAGGATTGTGTTACAAACAATTCTACAAACAATAAAAAAAAAAAATTTTAAAATAAAAGAAGACAAAATGATTGCCATTTTTTCCAAGTCTTCCACGTCACCTTTTTCTTTCCAACAACCCTTCCATGATCACCCGTTTCTTACACTCCGAGTCAATCACGTCGAACGATTCGTTCCTCCGGAACGGCAGCGGCGGCCGGCTGCTGGCGCTGCGGCGATTCGCCGGAGACAACAACAGCCACGCCGTAGTGCAAATGACTATTGCAAAAACCTTCCCCCATATCAAAGCAAACAAACAGAGCAACCAAACAACGCATATTTCGATTGTAGGATAATAACTGCTGCCACATTTCCGACCGGAATCTTTTCTCAACGTTTTCTTCCGGCTCAATTGCTTGAAATCAAGCGGATCCGACGGCTTGATCTTGTCGGATCCGGATCTTGAATGCGACGAGCAAGATGACGCTGAGGAGGACGCTAATGAGGGCGTCCGGCTACTCTGGTTCGACGAAAATAATGATGATCGGTCGGAGTTTGACCGGAAGGATTTCTTGGGTGGTGGCTCTGTTAGTGGCTTGCATGATAAACTCTTCTTCATGGAATTCACTATCTTTTTGCTCTTGAATAACAAATTGTGCTTAAGTTTCTCATCTTGCTTGAAATTCTCACTTCGAGACTTCTTCAACTGAGCACAATTAAATTAACAAACACACAATGTTATGGAATTTTTTCAATCGAAAAACCTAAAAATAATAAATTATCAATTTAGAGCCTAAATAGATCTAAAAATAAATAAATTATAGTCTAAATTCAGGATAATTTTGTATGTTTCAAGAAAATATTCGATAAGTAAAACAATTCTATTAAAATATTCCTAGTTTTGATCAAGTATAACGAATTCCATTTTTTTATAGTATCAAATTTCTTGGAAATAGCAAAATTTTGTCCCACTTGCAAAAGAATTTTAAAAAAAAACCCCATAAATTAGAAAATTAGAACAATAAAAAAAATTGTAAGAACGAAGAAATAAGGAACAAAGATTCAAATCAAACTTTTTTTTATTATGATGTGATTAAATTAGTCAATAAAATTCAAGAAGAATAGACATATACCAATGAGGTCTTGAAGAGAACGGCCTTGAAGGCGGCGGAGAAACTCCGGCGGAGGCGTTTCTTCCTCCTGGCGTCGGCGGAGAACGGCAGCGGTGGGGAGGCGCAGCCGGGTGAATGATCATCGTCGACGGCCGGCGGATTCAAACACGTGAAAATATTGGGCTTTCCACGGCCCTTCGTGGCATCCATCGCCACCATCTTAATAATAATAATCTAAATAAAATCCATGCGAAGTTTGGATTAAGGAATAAAATTAATTATCCAGCGATGGAAATGAAGCTACGAGATAAAACAGGGGAGAAGGAGTGAATTACTAAAACAATTGAGTAAACAAAAATTGGTGGTTTATTTCAGCGGTCATAATTGTTTTAATACAGCCAACAAGTACTGTTTTTGTAATTTAATTAATTTTTTAAATTATTTAGAAGGAAGAAAAAAGTGACGGTTAAATATTAAAATTAATTAAGTAAGAGAGTAGTTATGTTGTTATGATGAGTGGCGAAAATCATGGTTGTCTGAGAAAACGAAGGAACGTGTTGTTTATTTTCTAAATTTCTATGGGGTTTCAAAAATGGAGGGCCTCTGTCGTTTCTTAAATTGACTACGACTTCATTTTCTTCACCTCTTTGTTTCAGCCACTTTTATTTATTTATTTATTTTAGATTATTAAAATTCAAATTAAATTTTCATTATAATAACAAATTTTTAACAAACCTATCCATGAAAAATAAAGGATTAATTGCAAGAAGAATTACAAACTTTTGTAAATTAATCCATATTTTTTAGAAATTGTAAATTAATCATTATCTTTGAGTATTATTGTAAAACGCATCTAATTTGTGGTTTTTTTTAAAATTAGATGTGTTTTGCAACAATGCTTAAAAGTAGTGATTAATTTGTAATTTCTCAAAGTGTTGATTAATTTGCAATATGAATTAAGTTCGTGATTTTTTTTTCAATTAACCCAAAAATAAATTTTAACCAAAAATATACAATGTCTTTAGGTGTCCACAAGCATAAAGATGAAACAATGAGGATCAATATAAGAGTTTCGAAATAAAACGATGTGCGAATGAAACAATGATTTCAAGATTGAGACAATGAACTATAAGATGAACAATTAGTAAGATTAAAAAATGGTTTGAGTGAATGAAGTTGGAGATGAAATTTAGTTTTCAATTCCGAATTTAGAATAAGACTATTATTATGTCTTTTTAAGACAAGTTTAGGTAGAAATCCTTCTCTTTTTTTTCCCTTACGGAGCAACTAAAATCTTTTTTTCTTAAATTTATGTAATAGACATAAAATTTTTGGACTCTATTTTTTAAAAAAATTGTAAATAAAAACTATATAAACCATCTTTTTTTCTTAAATTTATGTAATAGACATAAAATTTTTGGACTCTATTTTTTAAAAAAATTGTAAATAAAAACTATATTGGTTTATATGATACACCAATCAATCACTTTACAATGAATGTGATTAAAAAGTAGAAGGGAGAATTATTGAATCAAAACACAAAAATTAGAAAGAGTAGAATTAGATGATGTTCTAACCTATTTTAGAGATCTAACGACGAAAGTAGCACCGCTATCGTAGGAACTTGACGAATTAAAAGAGAATGGAGAACTAGATCGTACTAAGATGAAAGTGTTTGTGTATATAGATACTTTGAATGTGGTGTTTTTGTTGTGTGTGAAATTAATGTATAATGATCCTAATTATAAACTTTAGAAACCACTTTCATATATATGGTAGGATTTTTATTATGGTAAGATTGCTATTTTTATTCATTAGTGACCCAATTATTTTTGGGTATTTGAAAAGAAACATATTAAGAAGTAGATTCAGTGTCACGCATATACCATAAATAAAAAATACTCCTATTTAGAAATCAATATAAAAAAGGAAAATTTTGATGTTAATACATTCTAAATAAGGCTATGTCACGCATATACCATAAATAAAAAATACTCCTTATTTAGAAATCAATATAAAAAAAGGAAAAATATTATGTTAATACATTCTTAAATAAAGCTATGTCATCCTAAAGTTTGTGTTTAAACACAAATTTGTAATTGATTATGCTGGCCAAGTTCTAGTCCCAAAATCATCAATCTATAATTTTTGGGTGATTTTTCACATTTGATCATTTTCATATATAATATGAAACTAATTTTATCCACTTTAATTATTATTAATTGGTCATTAATTATAAATAAATCCTTATTAACTAATTAAATTTCACACCAATAGCTCACATGAGTGGGGTTTGACGTTCATGCAATACATACACATAATTCAATCCTCGTGAAACACTAATGTATCTGGTTAGGTAGCTTGAGACTTTAAACCTTCTGTAATCCAACACTATTGAGTATACCGGTGACTTAGTAAATACAATATCTTTGAACCACTCCTCCTTAGCGTATACTGAGACAACAGTACGAATGTATCAATGTCTCGCATTCTCCTTGTTCTTAAATTTTAGTCCGTTTCGGTCATGTACCCCCTTTGATTTCATAGGTATTTTACTTTAAAGTAACCACTCACTTCACACTTACATAAGTATTGTCCCATTTTGAGTATCCTGTTATATATACTCAATCAACCTTTACTTGTCCTTTTAGAAATCATTAAAATTCATACCACTTAAACCAACTAGCTAAATAAAAAAATTAAAAAAAAAAACGAAACTTGATAAATTAAATAAATAAATGACTAAACTTCATTAAATAATAAATAATATTAAATAACTCAAACTAGATTGTGGTCAAATACTTAAAATTCGAACACAATTTTCTAGAGATTTAATTCTTTTAAATAGTATTTGAATTGAGTTTTTTTAATTCAAATAATTTAAAAATAAAGAAATTTAGAAGTCCTTGAATTTTAAATAAGCTCATTTGAATTATGTTGTCATGCGTACTAAAGATTTATAAAAATATTTTTAAATTAATAAATTTCAGTTAAAAAAATTATATTTATTTTTCTATATTTTCACGATCGAAAAAAATTCTCTCTCACTGACTATTCAATTTTTCTTATCTGATTCTCTCGTATATTGTTTTCTTCTTTCTTTATAATAGTGGAAATTGGGGTAATATAAAAATAAAAAATTACCCTCTCCAACCATATATGTTGTGACAATTTTCTTTTTTAGTTATCCTACAAAAATTGACACATTTCTTTTTTTGGTATATATGTGACTCACAAAATAATTAAAATATTCATAAAGCTTACATACACCTAACACACATTACTAAATACTAATATAATTACTCATTACACATTAAAATATGTTTAAGGCAAAAGTAGCCAATACCACAATGCACCAATCTTTGCCAACCAAAACCCCCATTAAAAGATCATTATATCCCTTACCCCCAAAATTAAAATAATTTTTATTACCAACACTAGTCACCCTGCCGCCGCCCACTGCTGTCGGTGACTACACCTGAACCGATGTTTGTATGGACCTGTATGGGTGACCTACACCAGAACCGATATCAGTATGGACCCGTATCGGTGACTTACACCCTAATCGATGTCTCTACGGACTCGTGTAGGTGACCTACACCATAACTTACACCAAATTCGATGTCGGTACGGACCCATGTCGGTGACTTATATCAGAATCTACATATGGGACACATTGGGTATTGAGTTTGAATAGTAATGGTAAAAATGTCCAAAAGAATACAAAAGTTTAAAAAAGATAACAAATAAAAAAATGTTGGTAAAGAATTTGGACAATAAAATTCGTGTATTATTTCAATTATCCCTTAAAATATTATATCATCCGTCCACCATCTACTAAGTTATTGTACTCCTTAATCTCCATTAAAAAAAAGATACAACTTTAATGAGACAGAGTAATTTTTTTTATTTAGAAATTATTAATAATTTATTTTTTTATATTATTAAAACAACTAAAAACACATCAAATTCAAATTCAAGATTTAAAATTCATTCATAGAATCATGAATTTATAAATCCATTAATTTAACGTTATATGATCACTCATATCCATACGTGAGGAAGGAATTTGAGAGAAGGATTTATGAATCAATCCTTAAATTCTTGAATCTAAACAAAATCTTAAGGTCATTATGGGATAAACTTGATATATCGGTATACTAATACAACATAGGATTTATAGGGTAAAATTTAAGGTATAGTGAGTAGAGGTGTTAAACGAGCTGAGCCCGAACACCATACACTCAAGCTCGGGTAATTAAGGCAACATGCTTATTAACGACCTTGACTCGACTCGAGAAATAATCAAGCTCGACTCGACTCGACTCGTTAAGCAAAACGAGTTGAACTTTCAAGCTTCATCGAGCCTGATAATAATTAATAGGAGTATATTTTATACTCCCTCCATCTCGCAATAATTGTTACATTTATTGTTTGCACATATTTTGAAACATTGTATTTTAATGTATAGTGGATTGTGAGATATAATATTTAGTATACAGTGTATAGTTATATTAGTGTTGTGTGTGGACAGCATATAAAGACATTAATTATTTTAAGTGGGTCTCATGTACTTAAAAGGGAAATGTAACAATAATTTTGTAATGCCCTAATAAGTAAAATGTAATAATATTTATGGGACGGAGGGAGCATTTGTTATTATATTTAAAAATATTTATTCTGTTATAGATTATTATAATTAAATACTACTAATAATAAATAATATTAATATTAATAATTATTATTATCGAGCCTTAACGAGTTGAGCTGAACTCGGCTCATTAACTAAATGAATATAACACGAGCTTGAATTCGTGCTCAAGCCGCTCAATTTTTTTAACAATTCCAGTGGTAGTTATTGAATTTATTATTATTTTTATTTTATTTTTATTTAGTGATGATGATTAATTGAAAATCTAATACTCTCTCCATTTGCTAGATAGGTGGACATTTTGCCAATTTGATTGTCCACACCAAATATATACATTTCAATTTTTAAATATATGAGACCTACACACATCACTATACAATTAAGATATGAGATCTATACACCCATTAATACAATTACCCACTACACATTAAATAATAATATTCATTAATCCACGTACAAAAAACAAATGTTCATCTAATTGTGGACGGAGGGAGTATAAGATTAGATTATCAAGGTGCACTACAATTTGATTCTTAATTTTATTATCCCTTAAAAAAAATAAAAAATGATAAAGAAAATACTAAATGTCAATCCAATGCCTAAAAAATATGGTAAGAATTATTTTAAACCTGAATTATTTTTCTATTAATAAAGGGTCTGAATAAAACTATTAATTCAGGACCTCAGAGTTTGCATTTAAACCTTGAATTGATAAAATATAAAAAAATACGTGACAAATTCACGCCCTGAATTAATTGTTTTATACTATATTTCATACCCCAAATGGATAGAAAATATAATACAAGCCTTAAATTGATAATTTATTAATTTTTTAAGTTTTGAATTGAAAAAACTAGAAAGAAGAGAAAATGATTTTATAGAAAAGTTAAGAATGACTATTTTATCCTAATATAGTCTTTACTACTATTTTTTAGAAATATTATCATTTTTAGTCCCATATTTTGTTAAAATTTAATTTTAATCCTATAATTTTTATTATTATTTCAATTTAATCTTTTATGTCAATTTAATTATTATAATTTTTTTTTGTTTCTTTTGTAAAATAAATTCAAAACTGATAGGACTTGCAAAGTCTTAGGCTGTGCAATTTTTTTTCAAAAGGACCTAAAATTAAAAAAAAAGTAAAATATGACAGAGCTACAATTGAAAAAGTTAAAAAATGTAGGATTGAAATTGAATTTGCGATTGCAGCCTAAATTTGTTAATTTCTCCTATTTTTTATGTAGACGCATTTCACGTTTTAAATGTATTTGAAGTCGTGTTTTACTTCAACACGAAATGTCAAATGGGATAGTAATTCCGTTTTACAACGAAAGCAGAGCGGTTTCCATAAAAATTAACTGCACAAAAACCCTTCTCCTTCTCCTTCTCCCTCTCCCTCACTCTGCCACAGACTTAGGGCAAGGAATATTATACACCTGTACACACACACATACATACACACATATATAAACGCACACATTTCACCATTCCATTGATTCGTTTCTCTCTCGCTCTACAAACCTGCTTGCGGTTGCGGAACGAGAATTTCAGTTCGACAGCTCATTTCATTTCTGTAGAACTACCCATGGAGTTGCTCCGATCGAATCTCTCTCGAGTTCGAATCCCTGAGCCTACCAATCGTATCTTCAAGCACGAATGCTGCATTTCGTTCGATACTCCGGTATTTTTTTTATACGCTACAGGTGTTATGTGAATGCATATATGCATTTAAAATGTTTGCGAGTTGTTTTTGAACTCTGTGGCAACGTGCGTCTTACGATTGTTTGCGCGTTGCCTGTGTTGTTGTTGCTTTATGTTTTTGTTTTTTGTTGCGAATTAGGGTTTATCTAATGGTGTAATGGATTGTTTTGTTGGCTGGTTTGACTTTGAACTTCGGCTGGAACACTTTTAATTTGATTTTATTGTTGTTGCTCATCTATTAATTTAGCTACTCTTTTCAATATGATGTAATACAGTGGAAGAGTTCGAGGTGAATTCAGTCATATGTAGATATGAGTTGTTGAGACTTGTTATGTTTTGCCTTTTCATTAAGCTCGCTGCACACGGCTTTCTTACTACTTTTCCATATTGCCTTTTTTTTTTCTTCCTCCAGAAATCAGAAGGTGGTGTGTTTGTGGATATGAATTCATTTCTTGCTTTTGGCAAGGAATTTGTTGCTTGGAACTATGAGAAGACTGGTAATCCTGTTTATTTGCACATCAAGGAAACTCAGAAGCTTGTTTCAGAAGATCGGCCATCAAAGAAACCAACACTTCTAGCCATAGGTAGTGAGATCATTAGAATCTTAGACTCTTAGTGGCACGCTGTGTATGAGGCACAATTACAATTCTGTTGGTTTGTGATTTCTTTGTTTTTCTTGCTTTTTCATATATTTCTCTTTAATATGTATAAACAGCTATGATTCTAGTTTCTTTTCATCTGCAAATCAATTATCCAATTCCTGTCCTCAGTCCTCGTATGTTACAGTGAAGCCTTCATAATGTACTCAATACTTTGCTATATCTTGTGGGATTGATTTCTTGTAGACTGAGTTGAGTGGTTTGTCCAATAGCTGAAATGGAGAGATTAATGTTCTCTCACAGTAGCTTAAAATACTTAAGTCACCTAATTTGTGTCCTCTTCTATGCTCTTCCTTTCTGTGTATTTATAAAGTTTTGAGATATGTTCATTTTAGCAAGTTGGGCTAAGGATCTGCATTTCACTTTTACACTCTGATTCTTATCACCTTTTAAATTTGTCAGTTGCATGCTTCGAGTCAGCTTTTAATTTATTTTTGCTACTCATTTATTGTATCATATATAGATGGAATTTTTTTTGTGAAGATGTTTTGCTAATGAGCATTCATTTTTTCACTTATAGGTGTTGAAGGGGGATTCGAAGACAATGACCCCGAATATGAGCTGAGTTACGAAATTGTCATTTTACCACACTATGTTACCCTTTCCTTTCCATCAGTAGAGTTGCCAGAAAAGGTAATTTATTTCGTTTGTAAATTGTAATTGAGAAGTGTAATATATATGGATGTAGTTTTTACACTCGACATGGTATTTGTTTTCTGAATGTTGACTTGTTCCTTGAATTGCAGGTCAGATTAGCTGTTGATGCAGTCATTATGAATGAGGGTGCTGAGAAAAAAGAACAAGTTGCTGCGTGGACTGCTGATGCTAAAATCCTCAGTAAACATGCCATGGGACTAAAACAGCTTGACAATGGGGTCATTGTTCCTCCGTCTGGTTGGAAGTGCGAGGAATGTGATAAAACAGACAATCTTTGGTTGAACCTAACAGATGGATCAATTCTCTGTGGTAGAAGAAATTGGGATGGGAGTGGGGGCAATAACCATGCAGTTAATCATTTCAGTGAGACTGGATATCCTCTTTCTGTGAAGCTTGGAACTATAACTGATGACTTAGAAGCAGCAGGTAATACCAGCATTCTCTCCATTTTCGACTTGGCTGTAATTGCTCATGCCTTTCTCTAGGCATCTGGTATTGACTATTCACAATAGACAGTGATTATGGTATCTGGTGTTGAGAATACAACCTGTGACGTACAAAAGCTGTTATGATCTACTTCTAGTGTAAATGTGTCAAATCCAATTTGTGTTTGGATGCTATAAGTGGGTGAAGTCAATGGTGTAGGGAACTTGGGATATCTTATCAATATATAGTGATGTTTCTTTTGTTTGCTAAACTAGGTTTTAAATCCAATCTCTTTGCCCTGTCAAATAGTATCATGTGATTTAAATTAAGATTTTAGATAGATGTACCATATATGGAAATTGGTGTAACTTAGTTAATGTGGTTTATGTCTACTGGAACTATCTGTTCTTATGTGCTTAAAAAAATTATAGTTCTCCGTAAAGTATAGTTATTAACTTATGTTTGTATATCGACACGTTAGCATGACTTAAAATATTGTTAAAGCTAATAACACATGGAAAATAAGTTGGAAGTGCTGATTATAGTTTCTTGCCTTCCATGTACGAGTTAAATAACTTAATTGCTTTCTTGCAATTTTCTTGTATAGTCATGAATTTCAAACTTTGGCAGCTCAGATGTATACTCTTATGAAGAGGATGCAATTGTTTTGGACCCACTTCTAGCCCAGCATCTGCAACATTTTGGTATTGACTTCTCATCCTTGCAAAAGGTATACTGCTGGAAACTTGATAAATGTAATTTGTTACTTCTGTTTTCAAATAATTTTTTGGTTTTGGGTGATATCCTCAGGTAAAACTTGGACATTTTGTTTTTATGTTCTTATCTTTACTACATTCATAGAACAAAGTATTTATTTCAACTGTTTTTGAATGATCATAATCATGAAATTGTTCCTGTTGATATGTTAAGACTGAAATGACAACTGCTGAGAGAGAACTAGATCAAAACACCAATTTTGATTGGAACCGCATTCAAGAGAGTGGTGAGGATGTTGAACCACTTTTTGGACCTGGTTATACTGGACTTGTAAATCTTGGCAACAGGTATTTTACTCTCTTGTTAGATCAATGGAGTTTTGTGTTGTCTCTGCCATCTTGTTTTCTAATTTGTTTGTCTTGCAGTTGTTACTTGGCTGCAACCATGCAGGTAGTATTCTCTACGCGTGGCTTTTGTTCAAGGTCGGTTGGTAAACTGTGTGAATCAGATAGTAAATTGACTTTTGACATAATTGAGCTATTATTATCATCACTTTAGTTTTAAGTACTAATCTTTTCCTTGGATTTTGTGTTTCTCTATAGATATTATTCAGACATAAGTTTGAAAGTGGCATTTAGTTCTGCTCCTGCAGATCCAACCGTGGACTTAAATATGCAACTGTGAGTAACTTTCCTTTAATTTAAGATTAATTTTTAGTAAAATATCAGTTATGTGAGGCTACAGTGATTTTTAAATAGTGAAAACGAGTATTTTTATTGTAGTGTCATTTGGTATGTGATATTATGAAAGAAGACCTTATTAGACAAAAGTTTTTCACTTTTTTTTTAATGGAGTTATTTTGTAGCTTAAATCTGTTTTCATTAGATGTTAAGCATCCCATTCATCCTCGTGGTTGAAGGGCGCTGGATGCTCATGAAAAACTGAAAAAGGCATGTATAATTATTATATGTTGCTGCATTTATGGATTAATGCCTTTCCTGTGCAGCACAAAGCTAGGCCATGGATTACTTTCTGGAAAATATTCCGTTCCATATACTGAGGTGATTCAGTTCATTATATATTGTGCCATTTCTTTTTCCTGTTATTTGTTGCTGCAGTTCACCTTGTTTTCTCCTTCCAGGAAGATGTTTCAGGAGACACAGCACAAACTACACTGACTGTCGTAAGCACCTACTCACTTGTATCCCCTTGTAATGTTTTAATATTAGTTGTGGATATTCTTTATATTAATAATTTAATATGAGATATGATATGATTAATTTATTAGCTAGCCTGTAAAAAAATCAAATTACTCACTTTATATTGTGAAACTAATCAGATAATTGCTGTGCTGAAACAGTTTAAAGCTTTACTTGTTGCTTTAAGATCTCTATTCAACTGCTTCTGAGTGATGCATTGTTCTCCTTTGTACAAGTGTCTGACCTATTTGAAACCATCTTTCAGAAACAGGAAGGAATACCTCCTCGGATGTTCAAGTCTGTAATTGCTGCAAATCATCCTGAATTTTCTACAATGAGGCAGCAGGTATGTTTACGGGGGTGGATTGTTATCAACCCAGTAGATTCGTTATGTTAATCATTGTATTCTGAGCGACGTTTTATAGATGGTTTTTCAGTAGATAGTTGTTGAGCAACCTGTATCCCCAACTTCGTGGGGAATCTGCAGCTCATAAGCCTAAATGAGAACATTTCTCATTTAGGCTGACTAAACACAATAGTAGCCTTTGTGTCTGTATAACGTCTTGTATGGTTGGCTGACAACTGTTCATGTTGCAGCCTTAAATTCTTATTTAAGTTTTCACTTTCTTTACCCTTTCATAATTGTTTTATACGATTGATGTATGAGGAGAAAGTCATGTGTAGGATGCGTTGGAGTTCTTTCTATATCTTCTTGACCAAGTCGAGCGGAACAACCCAGGAAATCCTGTCTTGGATCCTACAAGAAGTTTTAAGTTTGGTATCGAAGAGCGACTGCAGTGTCCCTCAGGCAAAGTTGCCTACAATAAAAGATGTGACTACATTCTTTCTCTCAGTATTCCACTCCACAAAGCTACGAACAAAAGTGAGTTCACCTTACAATTACAAGCCATATTGCATCATCTCTATTCTAACCCCCACACCTTTTTGTTTATGTCAGAAGAATTAGAAGATTTCAAGAAACTAAAAGCTGAGAAGGAAGCAAATGGGGAAGAACTGTGAGTTGAATCTCATCCTTTTTGTTTTTATTTTGTTTAGTCTTTTGCTTCACATATCTTCTACAACAGTTCTTCAGAAGTTGTTGTTCGCCCAAGGGTACCTTTGATTGACTGTTTGGATTGCTTTGCTGCTCCTGAAGAGTTGCATGATTTCTATAGCACTGCATTAAATGGCAAGACGACTGCAATCAAGTGAGTTTTCTCTTTCTCACCATGTAAACATTCTGAGATGACAATGTATGGAGCTTATGCTATTGTCTCCTCCACCGAGTACATGCAGAGCGTTCAATATTCCTACCTGTGATGAAGAACATAAAGCACTAGCCACTAAGAAGGCTTTATGTTTTTATGAACTTTTTCTATTCATTAATTAACATCTTAAATTTTTATTTTACAGAAGTACAGGCCTGACTTCTTTTCCTGATTATCTGGTGTTGCACATGAGGAAGTTTCTTCTAGAGGAAGGTTGGGTCCCAAAAAAACTTGGTATGCGAGTTTACCTAAGCTTTTTCTATTTTGAAGCTATTTGATAATGTTGAATGATAGATATCTCTGGGTTCCTCTTGTTTTTGTCCTTTAGATGTCTATATAGATGTCCCTGATACAATTGACATCAGCAATATGCGCAGCAAAGGTCTTCAACCAGGGGAAGAATTGTTGCCTGATGGTGGTATGGCTATCAACTTTTTTTTTTATATTTTATTATATCATTGACATGTTTTATAAATACTCTCTATGAAGGTGGGAACAGTTGGATTAATTTCTTAAAAAGACTCAACATGGATGATATTGATGGATCTTATTGATGCATTGTATTTGTTATAATGTCTCTTCTGATGCAATGTCTTTTTTGAGTCTGTCCATATGTTCAGCTGCTGAGGTTGATCCTATAAATGCTAAAGAGGATATTGTTCAGCAACTTGTGTCTATGGGATTTGAATATCTTCATTGTCAAAAGGCTGCAATCAATACATCCAATTCTGGTGTGGAAGAAGCAATGAACTGGTTGCTCAACCATATGAATGATCCAGGTATTCCATTTAAGGATTAGGCTTACAAAGATTAGTTAACGTGAGTTATATTTTGTCCTTAGTTCATGAATTCCTAGTTCTGTTGACAATCCTTTTCTTCCTTAGATATTGATGAGCCTATCACTAAAGCCCGTAAGAGTGCACCATTTGTTGATCCATCAAAAGTTGAGACTATGATGTCATTTGGTTTTGATGAAGAATTTGCTCGTAAGGCTCTGGAGGCATCGGTAATACTCCTGCTATGGGACTAGTATATTATATTTGAATGTGAATAATTGCTCGTCAAATGAAATTTTGTAGTTAAAATAATAATAAATGCTTAATTCTTTTCAGGATGGTGATATTGAAAAAGCTACTGAATGGATATTTAATCGTCCTAATATGACAATGGATACTACACCTAGCAGTAGTGGAAATTTAGTCGATGATTCTCTGCCCGATGGTCCAGGAAGTAAGTTGTTTGAATTCCTTTAAGAAGATACTTTTGTTTTCACTATTTCTGTATTTCACTAGAATTCTCTACTGATGCTGAATTCATTTGATTTCTAAATTTACTATGGAGTTGCCTGCCTTTTTTATTCCAGACACATTCACCATTTATATCAAAACCATGAACATGCGTAATTAGAGATCATTTATGTTACAGATTGAAACTGAAAAGGAGGAAATTCATTTGGGAGTACATATATTGACATTTTCTCCAATTTGGACTTGTCTTTCGTTAACCATCTTTCATTTATTGGAGTTGGGTAGAAATTTTGGGACTTTGAATTATTCATGGTGTTTTTGTAGTGATCATGCTTTCGACTGTTGATGTCTTAATGCTTTCGGTGTGACCTGTTCAGGGTATCGGCTGATGGGAATAGTAAGTCACATTGGTACATCTACACACTGTGGGCATTATGTTGCTCATATCTACAAAAATGGTCGGTGGCTGATCTTCAATGATGAGAAAGTTGCTGTTTCTAAGAACCCACCTAAAGACATGGGATTCTTGTATTTCTTTGAGAGAATCGATAATTGAGCAGAGTTTTGACCAAGTATCGAGAGAAGATGCTGCAACCAATTTTATGGAGTCTAGGATCAAGGCTTGTGTAAAATTGTCATATATTGATCCGTGGCATTTTACCTGCAAGAGTACACAAACCATCTTCTTTATACCAAATTTCCTTTTTTTTTTTTTTTCTCGCTTGTACTGTTGACAACTGTTGCTTCTGTTAGCATTAGATCATTTGATGCATAAAGCAGCAGGCAGGTATCATAGTTGAGAAATATGGAATTATCTTTTGCAAAAATTGGTTCAGAATTCTGTTATGGTCATTTTCTTGCGTTTAAAGGCTAAATAACTTTTCGTGTTTTGCTTGGATCGCCCTACACCCTGCCAGGTTTAATTAGTCCATGTTGTAAAATATATGAAAACACTTGTGCGACCCAATTATACAAATTATAATTCTGTGAGATTAATTTAATACTCTCCTCTCCGTCTCACGCTTATCAACCTCCTTTGAATGAGGAAAACTGTACTTCTAATTGACAAAGTATTTTCTCCTTATTCCTAGTTTATTTTGAGGGTATAACTGAAGGATTCATGTAATATTTTACCTTTTTTTTTTCTTTTAGGATGTGATTTATTTTACCACCTATCTATAACGCAATGTTTTTCCCGATTTTTTGTTTTTCAAATTTCACTTGGGTTTTCAAAGTTATTGCATGTAAATTAACAAATCCTATTAATCCCTAACATAACCACTTTTTATATATTCTCATTTCTTAATAAATACTCGTTCTTTCTATCTCTCTTGAGTTACTCATATTGTTACTCATAACTCTTTTACTTCGAATCGAGTATGTTGGCCGCCTATCATTGTTTGACATCACTACCAATAAGACCAAACTCACTCAGTTCCACGTGATTTTATTTATTTTTTTTTTTCAATGCAATTTTGTATCATTTCTTGTGACATTTTTGAAAATCTCTGTTTGCTCACCCCACGACTCTAGCGATGCAAAAGTCAATATCATTTTCGGTTCGGTAATTTTTATTAAATTCAATTTTCGTCTTTTAATTTTTAACTTTTTCAAATTAAATCCTCTTGCATCAATTTCAGTCCTTTAATTTATATTTTTTTTTAAAATTTTAGTCTTCTTCAAATTTTTTTTGCAAAACTTAAAAGTACTTACAAGTCCTGTGAGTTTTTTTCTTTTTTTTTCAAGAAAAAAAACTAAAACAGAAAAAGTTATAAATTATATGACTAAAATTGATATAAAAAAATTAAAATTAATAATAATAATAATATATAAATAAAAAGCAAAACTTTAGTAACAAAATTGGATTTAACATTAAAATTGAGATTTTCTCAGTGTTGCAATTCAAATAGGTGAGAAGTGAGAAAAAGTTGAATTTCTAATTATAAAACTAAATGTAAGTGAAGCAGGTACAAATGTTGGCCCGTAGTACAACAATTTTAGTACAACACTGCCAGAACAAGAAATAGTACTGCAATGTTTATACAACACTGTACTTTACATATCACTATATTAATAGTATCGCAGCCAACATTTCAACGTGAGATGGACATTTTGTAAAGCTTAAAAACCTCATTGAGTGCAGCGTTGATGACACTGCCGTTCGTTGATTTAACGAATGTCGTTTCACCAACGATGCATTCAATAATGTTTTTAATTCTTCCAACCAGTTGAAACTTGAAAACACAGTACACATTCAAGGTACTTATTTCTCTTTTTTTTTTTTTTTTTTTGGTTTTGGTTGCTCATCTCTCCACCAAATTGTAACATTAAAGCATTCAGCTTTTCATTTATTTATTACAGAGGGGTTGAATGGAAAACATATCTTCCCAACCATTGGTAATAAAAAAAATGGTGAATGACATCATTTCAAAGACAAAATTTGCATTTATTTCTCTCATGATCAAAACAGTAAATTTTGCAATCCCTCTAATTCTGTATGTAGTTTCTTTAGTCACTGGAGAACAAAGTTACCTTATGGAGCCATTACTCCTTCGATTGTATAGGTGAGAGAGTCCACCAAATCCACTTTGAAAAGCAGTGCCTGCAAGGTTTGCAATGGGTCATAATCCGGATCGAGTTTCCGCTGCCAACCCTGAAACGGAAACAACAAAGAGCAACATTAAAATCAACAGGATGGCACACATAAATTAGAGTTTGTTTCTGCTGTTTTAGGTTGATAATGAAGAAACTTAGAGTAGAGACCATCCAAACTACAGGGTTAACTACATTCTCAAGAAGTATAGTGCAGTACAGCAGTAAAAGTTGATTAAAGTATGAGATTGTTAAGAAAATATTAGTCTTTTATTTTTAAAAAGATTATGAGTATTATTGTGGCGAAGATTATGAGTTTATAGGTTTACTTATAAATAGGAGTGTTTATTATGTAAAAGGGGAGTCATTGATGATACTTTTTTCCCTTTGACATGTGATCTGGTATTCTTGAATCATGGCAAAAAGCTTCTGACTAGAGAATGATTATGCACCCATGTAAGGGTATTGCAAAGGTAGTAACTAATCTCTATTCGGGATTAGCCAAACTGTGGAGCTGTAACTAAATATAAATAAGAAAACAACTTCGAACAACCATTATATTGAGTTGATTTTGAATTTTTTATGCTTACTATAATGTATGAATGGCATACACACCCATACAGACAATAAACGGATAAAACAGAAAAGGAGGAAGTTCAATACGGACGATAAGATCACTGATGAAATGATAGCAAGTGAAATAAAATTTGAATCTTGGACTACTTTACACCTTACATGATGAGGTCGACTTCAAGCTAGAAATCTGAGACGAGGACCTAATAATGAGTGTGCTTTGAAAGCAGAATCGGCATTTATAATAGGATGTTGAGATCAGTTAATCTCTATTCTGGGTTGGAGTGAAACCTCACTATCTTTTTATAAGGCGTTTCAGTGAAGAGTAGATGCCATTTTAGAGCACTTTAGTGACTGATGTATTTGCTTCTTTCACCTTTGATTGTGAGATATATCTAGTTTATTGATCATTGCGTGGTCAATACTTTTAAACTAGAGCATGATTTTAGCAGCTGAGGTCTTAGCTCTTATCGAGAGAAAATCAACAGGAAAACAGAATGTTATTCTAAACTTCACAACTTAGTTCGAGGTGGGCTAATCGCAACTTCACCCCCGGTCCCCCATCCCCACCAAACTCAAAAAATAGGTAAAATATTGAACTCGTAACGCTGATAATCAAGCAGATTTTTTGAAACTCAATCAAGTGTCCAATGAGCTTTAAGAAACTTAGAAATCATAGAAGAAACATAAATAAATCTATTAAGCATTATTTGAATGAACATGAACATGTATAACCTGCATAGCAGATTTTATTTTTCTATTAGTCCTTGAAAATTGGTGAAACCAGAGGAACACGAATATCACATATAAGAAGGCAATGCAGATTTAAATGGCCAGAAGTTTAGATGGAAATTCAGAACAAACCTCCAACACCATGGTAGTTACTATGACACTGCAAATATCACCGTCAATGTTGACTCTGTGACGCCTAACTTGTTCAAGCATTTGTTGCATGCAATCAGCTGCATGAATGTAATCGCCATCACCTACCGCCCACAATTTGAAAGTATTGTCCACTTCCTATCCAGATACCAAACTCAAAGGATCAAATTGATAAAATCAGAAGAAAATCAGATTATGGATATTATCTAGCATTCAAGCAATCAGCAACCCAATCATGAACTGGACAACCAGAAGATTATTCTTTAATGAGCATTTATGTGAACAGAAAAAATGGGGAGGAATCTTTATGGGTAACCTTAACTAGAATTTAGGACTGGTCTATTGAATAAGAGCCTCAGTTTCAGTGTCAACAACCATTTAACTACACACAACAATTTAGAAGTCCTTTTCTGAACTTTGACTCTTCAAGCATTTTCCTCTGGCTCACATACATAAGAATTGACAAGCACTATTAGCAAAACATCTCGTCAGCCTAACATAGTATCAGGCGATACAGAAATGCTAACAGATTATGTTGGCATGTCAAAATGGGAAAAGATCCACTTCCCTAGAAGAATTATATCATACAGGTAGAAATACTTTAAGATGTATGAGTTTCGGTATTTAAACATTACAACAGTATATGAAGTAGACATATAACATTTTGAAGTTTTGGACAATCAAGATTAATGAAACACAATATCTCTTGTTTATAATTCATAAATAAAGCAAGTCATTAACACTGTTCCAGGTAATCACTTTATAAGCCCAAAAATCTCCGTAATAATTTATAATTTTCCAGAAAATCAGGGAACTAATAAAGCATAAGAAAATGAAAACGTCAAGTTCAGGATGTCTTTCTCAAAAAGACTGCAAATTTCATTTAATGTATAACAAAAGAAGCAGAATGCAGCAACGCACCTTGATGAACGCATCTGGATATGGGCAGTTCTGTTTGTTAGATAACCTCAGTGTGCACTCAGCAGCAGAGCGACCATCACGAAGTGCCACAGCCTTGAAGAACTCAAGTAGATTGGTTCGGTCCTTCTTTGAAAGTTCAGCAGTCATGCCTACGTCAAGGAAAACAACATGAGGTCTTGATTTAAACAAAGATTTCCCCGAATTTTTGCTCTGTAAATCGCGGACAAGAATGTTTCCTGGATGCATGTCTGCATGGATAAAATTGTCCACCTGAAATATAAAGTGTTACTGCAATCAACTGGATAACTTCGTTAAGGCATGTGCATGCATTTCATAATAGAAGTGTAGTATTTAATTCTATTGCAACTAAGATATATCCTTGCATAGATGGCCCATCAAAGTAAAATTTCAAAAAGAATTATCATACTCTGGTTGGATGACTATAACATATATAATTAGATACAATTTATATTGACCATCAAGTAGGAGCATTCCCCGCATATGGTAAACATTTGCTACTGCCTATGGCATCCTTTTGTTTGTTTGTTTGTTGGGGGGGGTGGGGGGGTGTTGACGAGGAATATTTATTTTATAAAAGAATCACTCCCCGAAATCTATTCAAACACAACATAATTGGATCAGCCCACGCCAGGAGTAATAATGTCAGAACACAAATCAAGCTAGCAAAAATTATTTAATTCAGATATCATACCAAGAGCATCTTTAAGAGCGCATGAGTCCCAATATGAGCAAGTGCGGTTTTCATGCGTTCATGCCCATCAAGCTTGTCAATATAATGTAAAATATTATCTCCATGTTCATAAGTTTCCACCAGAACAGCTGGATGTACTAGAGGATACAGAGGTTTTGGGAATGAGACATCCTTCCAATGACGGAAATTGTAGATAAAACGACTCAAGCTGGCTGCCTCCTTTGCAAGATCTACTTGAGACATCATAAATACAGCGAATTGGTGTATGCTCTCATCCAGTCTTAACCAACTCAATGTAGGAATGAACTTTGAGATTTTTGCAAATAAGTTTATCAACACAAAATCTCTACGGATTGCTTCACCAACACCTGGATGTCTAACTTTTACAGCAACAAGCATAGGCTTAACCCGCTTTCGAGGATATCTGAATTTCAATGTAGCTTGATGAACTTGTGCTACACTGCCAGATGCCACAGGTTCCTCTTTAAAATTTTCAAAAATTTCAGTCAACTTGCGACCAAAAGCCTTCTCAACAGCACTTTTTGTATATGCAAAGCTATGTGCTGGTGCTTTGGTGTGAAGCTCAGCCAGCTCATGGCATAGATCACTTGGGAACAGATCAGGTCTTGCTGCAGCCCACTGGCCCCATTTGATAAATGCAGGGCCAGCCTTTTCCAATGTCACACGGACAATACGGAGCCATGATTTCCTGAACTCAATGCCTAGGGAATCAGAAAAGGGAGCCAGTACCATGCAAGGGGAAAACAAAATTGCCAAGTACATGGCTCTCAGAACCAGTATCAGTCCTTCTAAAAGAGAAAAGATAAATGAAGACAAATAAGCATGCCCACCTTGTGTGTGCATGTAGAGAGTATCTTTTATGGGGTGGTAGTCAGCATGTGCTAAATTTCTACGGTTCCATGCTATCTCTCCAATCACAAAGGCCATAATACCAGGTGCTAGTAGGTGCGACCGAAACAAAGAAAAACTCACAGCACATGCTATTTTACTTATGGGCGGCAAGATTGGTCCATTATAGGAATATATTTCAAAAAGCCTTCTCCATGCGATATGGGCACGAAATCTATATCTAGCAGTTGATAATTGAACAGCTTTATGCCCCCTACTCTTCCACAGTATCTCTTTGACATCATGAAACAAGTGCGAAGATAACCCTCCACGAGGAACGTAGCTGTGAGAGTAAAATCTGCTGACTCCGTAACAGAGCCCAGCTGGAGATGATGTGTAAGAATGATTTTTCTCAATACACCAAGACCTAGCACTTGGGAATACTGACTTTGCAACCCACCTCAAACTGCCAATCACCAAAATCCAGCACTCTTTTAAATATACAAGAAATGAAAACAATATACGTCGTCAAACGGTAATTGTACTTCTACAAACAGCATCATAAAAAATCACAATAATCATCAAAGTTTTAACAAAAATATCAACTCAATACGTGACTAGCTTAAGCGTATCAAACATTTGCTTTAAGAAATACTAATAAATTAAAAAGGCTATCATTGATTAATCGCATTCATTCAGCTCACATACAGTCTATTTCCCAAAAAAATTGTTTTATTCATTCATAAGGAGAACTACCAGTCAACACAAAATTGATTCAAGAACAACGAAACTATTAACTACACAACGTAAGAAAGGAATGTAAAGGAGAAAGGCATGCAATACTTACCTAGAAATAGCCATGGGAGTCGGGGAGATTGATTCACTGATGAGGAGAGATGTTTTCAGGCATTTTCTCTTCAAAAAAAGTATTACATATTCATAAATTACAAGTCTCCGGCAATACTCGCATCGTCGACGGAGAATTTCCGATCAATTGATCGCATATTCAGTTAAAGCTGATACCGGAATGATGGAAGACTGTAATTGAGCTTAGCAGCTAATTTGAGGGTTCTGAGTCTTCGCAGTTCTGACAAATTACCAACCAATGCCATATTAATGGGAATTTTGTATTTTCCCCTTAATACGTTTCTATTTTAAGAAAGATTTAAATCAATACAAAATCTATTACTAAGACATTGTTTATGTAAAAATGAGTTCGTATAACAAAAAATGTGCACAGTTTTTATTTTGAACCTTTAAGAATAATTGCACCTTTTAAATACACTTTATTTAATTCAATTATCTAAAATATCTCTTCTCCTTTTTACATGAGTATTATAATAAAAAGTTCTTTTTTTAAAACTTCATGCTATCAAACACGTGTATGTATTCATATGGGACGGAGAGTGTAATATATTGACTTATTCCTTCCGTCTCACTTTCATCTTCATAGTTATAAATTTTATTATGCACTGGGAGTAGTATACTTTGCTTACTCATTTCTTCTCAATTTAATATTCATAATTATTTTTTATGGGTATTCGATCCATAAGCCGATTAATTTGAGGAGATCAGAACATACCATTCATTATTGGAACCTCAATATAAGCCAGAGCTTTGTAACCAACTAATCAAGAGAAGGCCAGAACCCATCGCTCATTAATGGGGACCCATTTTAAACCTAAGTTTTGTATTTTGTATAGACTAGCCCCACAATTATTGATTGCATCCGCAGAATTAGAACGTGAAACCCTAAGACAAATCCTCAACGTTAGGCCAACCCTTGAAGGTTAATCTTCAAAGTTACCATATATACGGAATTTTAAACCCTAAACCCCAAAACAAACATTAAGAGTAAATTTTATCTGAAACCATACGAGTGAAATTACAATAATACCCTAATCCTATATCTTAAACCTTAGGCTAAAATATATCCGATAAAATATGCTCACTCGGGTGAAATTACAATTATATATTTAAAATTAAATTAAAAAAATAAAGAAAAAGTAGGGAAAAAAACAAAAAAAAAAAACGAACTGGTCCATGATTCTAGTATTTTTATAATCGGATCGCAGATCGAACTAGTAGCCCTAATAGTTCGCAGTGAGACCAGTCAAACTTGCAGTTCAATCGGAAAAACAATATTAAATATTTTAAATAATAGTATTTCATTATTTTATATATAATACTCACTATGTCCGGTTCTAATGTGTTCGTTTGTTTTTGCACATGGATTAAGAAATATTATTATATGTAAAGTGGGTAGTTGTATTAGAGAGAAGTGGTGGGCATATTGTGTACTTTTTTTTACTAAATAGGAGAAATTGATACATTTGAATCGGACGCCAAAAATAGTAAAATAGACACCGTGGGGGAGTATTTATTAAAATCACCCTAAATTTATTAATAATTAATGATCATTGGTCCAATTATAGGAGTAATTTATATTAACACACTGAATTGAAAATGATTTATTTTAAAGTTAATTAAGAAAATAATTTAGTTAGATCAATTATTTAAGGAAAGAATTTAAACTAATCGATTATAATTATCATGGATCAACGTTAATTAATCACGAAGGGTTTAAAACTTTACAGAAATGATAAATCATTATACCAAATATTAATGATTGATTAATGTTGATTTATAAAACACACTCACACATTAAACTAGCGGTTTTTGGTTCGAACTGGTCAAAACCAGAAAAAATTAGTTGGACCGACCGAACCTATTATTTTCGATTTAACTCATAAAATGGTTTTTAAGGGTTAGTTGCTTTAATAAAATAAAGAGAGGGACCAGAGTACAACTAGGAGTACCAATTCAATTGGTACACCCTTGGTCACCACTCTTCTTAATTAATTTATGCTCCTTTATTAATGTTGTTTTTTATTTTATTTTTAAATATATTTTATTTAAATGACATTTATACCCTAAACCCTATAAATAAATTATACCTTAAAGCACAAGAGTAAAATTACAATTATATTTTTAAAATTAAATTAAAAAAAGCAATGGCAAAAAAAGCAAAACACATAATGAAGGTGAAGGAAAGAGGTTGTATATTTTGAAATTGATAGAACTTGTATTCTAGTCTTTGTCTAAAATAAAATATCAAACTACCTTAACAAAAAGAAATTGTTTTTGTCGAATTTTCGAAACAACAGCAAATATAAATTTTTTCACAGAAAAAGGGTAGCATGCATTTCAACAAAGTCGGGCCGCGGGCCTAAAATAGAGCAAGCAACTTTCAATTATCCAAAAATTCACCGGGCCCCATTTCCCCGCGCTCGAAAATTCCCAATTCTGATCTCATCTTCTTTTCCTATTACCTTCCACATTCATCAACCTATAGTTGATGAACACCTAGAAATCATCGAAGTGGACGTAGGTTTCACCCACTCCATTTCTCATTCGCTCTTCCTTTCCCTTAGTCGTTACGCCACACAGCGCGTCAACATTTGATATATATATGTGTGTGTGTGCGCGTAGGTGTGCATGGAAATTGGCTTGCGCGTGTTCAGAGGAAGAATTTGACGAATCAGAGTTTGTTTTTTCCGGTTGTTGCTTTTTTGAATCTGCGTTGAATTGTTCGTTGGGTAAAGTATTGCTTATGCTTTTTGCTTTTTTTCTGGTTTTCAACTTTCATGCGTTTGCTTTGCCTCCTATTGGTTAATTCGCTTTCTTCTGAATATATGTCTATCTGGAGGAGGTCGATATAGAAAGGTAAAAAAGAAAATGAATTATGGCTTTGTGGACAGGTTTTCGGCTCATTCTGGCAGAAAGGCAAGCAGGTTGATGGTCGGACCGAAGACGATGGCAAAAGAGCTGAAGCAATCGTTTTCTAAGATTTTCGTTAAAAAGTGAGTACATGGGTGAATCTGATTGATTTTGTTCTGTAGACAGTGAAATTGGGGGATTATTGTATTAGTATGCCAATATTTTGTTCTGAAGTAGAGAGAGATGCATGCTTGTTCAGTAGAGATTGGTATATTTAAGTCAAATTTAATATGCAATATCTGTTATTTTCACAAGTGTTTTTGTACAAAGTGTCCATGAATCAGTTGAAGGATATGACTATGGAATGGCTATTGGATATATGTAAAATTATACTCTCTCTCTTCTCTGTTTTTGAAGATATATGTAAAATTATATTCATTGTTGCAGCAATAATTTTATTTTCTATGTTTTATCTGCCGCGGTGGCACAATTGTGCTTCACCAGATCCCTTATAAGGAAGGCAATGTGAATTTTGATTTTTACCAGAGCTTTTGCCTTGTGTCCTCTTTCAGTCAAGGAACTGCTGGTGGTAATTCAGAAGCTGTAGAAATTTTGAAGGAGTATTTTATTCCAGATTACATACTTCTTCCTGATGAAGAAATTAAAGAAGGATTGGATGTCCCTGAATGTCCTTTGATTGTATTCATCAACTCAAAAAGTGGCGGTCAGTTGGGAGGTGAACTATTAGTAACATGCCGTGGTCTTCTTAACAAAAATCAGGTTTGTTTTTGGTTTTGACTGCACATCAGCTTGAGGGAAGGTTTTGAGAGTGTGTTTTGATGGTGGCATCTGTATTGGGGAAATTTTTTTAGCTAAGTGTTTTGTTTTTTTAGGTGTTTGATCTTGGGGAAAGACCACCTGATAAGGTGCTCCACCAGCTTTATTTCAATTTGGAGAAGCTTAAGCAAAAGGGAGATAAACTGTCCACTGAAATCCAAAACAGATTACGTATCCTCGTAAGCTGAACAACCTCATGACAATAGAAAAACTGTTTTCAGAAAGTTAATTTAACTTCAAGTATAACGTTTTTGTAGAGCTAAGGTGCTCATTGTAAATGCCCATGGTTAATTCTAGGTTGCTGGTGGGGATGGAACAGCTGGGTGGCTCCTCGGTGTCGTGTCCGATCTTAAACTATCACAACCACCGCCTATTGCTACTATGCCACTAGGAACAGGGAACAATCTCCCCTTCTCATTTGGCTGGGTAAGATTAGACCACATGGTGGCCCTAATATTCCTCAGCTTATGGGTTTATCTGAGCCTCATTGATTGATTCTTCTCCATTTAAGAAACTACAAGTGAATTTTATATTTTCTATTTGCATATGTAATCTTACCCCGATCTTGCAAGTCCGCCCACTCAATTTTCTTCTTGGTATTCTCTAATTATGTATATTGTCATTTCACTAAAACAATGATTAATTGTAAATAAACCTCCATTACTTTAGGGGAAAAGAAATCCTGGGACAGACTCTCAATCTGTGAAGGCAATTTTGGAGCAAGTTAAGGAAGCAAAAGAGATGAAAATTGACAGGTAGATGTAATTCTTCTCTATAAGTCATATTTCCTATTATCCTGGTAACGTAAGATACTTGAGATTGGATCCGCAATCTTAGTTTATATGAAGGAACTTATCTAAGCAGAAAGCATGGAGATTACAATAAGTTGATAAGAAGAGTGAAATTGACCTTTTCTACTTGGAGTTGGGGCGACTTATACAAAAAATTAGGACTGCCTTTTTGATTAATTTTATGTGAAAATCTCATATTATCTGTCTTAGAAATACAAATTAAGGATACCTAGATTATTGAGCTAAACATTCCTGCATTCAAAGTCCAGGAAAGGAACTATGGTTTCAATCAATACAAATATAACTACAAATCAACCATTTCAAGGAAAGACATAGTAGAACATAAAAACAAATCTTCAAGACTACAATTGGTATCATCTCTAATCTGAAACAAACTAGAAGATCAACCTAACACTTTTTATTTGTAAAGCACTTTCTTTTCGCAAATTGTGCTGCACAGGTAGTGCATTGACTATCCAAATTCATGATGAGAAAAATAAGTTGTAATAATTGATTCATGATGAGATGAATTATATAAACGTTTTCATCTCTGGTTTTGATAATATCAATATGCCTGCTCAATGATGAGGCAAATTCTTGATTCTGGATTACTGCATGTGCTATAGATTGATATTTGAAATACTTGGGCATTAATTTAGGTAATTCTCGACTATTGGATTCGCATTATAGTTTATTTATTGTAGAGAGTCTCTAAGATTGTGTTTTTCAATTTCAATTCAGCTGGCATCTTCTCATGCGGATGAGAGCCCCTAGAGAAGGTTCATATGAACCTATTGCACCTCTTGATCTACCACACTCTTTGCATGCCTTCCACCGTGTCTCTCCTACAGATGAAATGAGTGAGGTGTTTAACTTCTCAATGTCATTATATGTAGAGTAGTTTTCCAATTTATCTTTCATTTTCCTGCTCAATATATCTTATGAACATTACTTTTCTGTACATATACCTTCTGATGTGCAAAAACGTGACTGTGATAAACTGCAATCATGACGATGGAACAGACCCTCTGTATTTCTGAAAATTGATAGCAGAACTGAAACATTTTCCTATTACTTCTCAGCTGTTCAAAAATTTTCCTCAAGCATTATTCATTGTATAACCCTTGGAAAACTACTGTGTCATTGAGTTTTAAAGTTGTATTTTTGTCATTTATCTTAGCTTTTCCAGCACATAGTGTTTGAATGCATGAATAGACAGCAAAATCCTTTTGATAAATGCATATGAAGCATCAAACATTAAATAATATGTGCGGCTAATTACTTATTATCTTGCAATTACATTGCTTTTTATGATGAAACTGATTAGTTGAGTTAGTAATCTGTAGCATATTGATCCTATTGTTCATGTTTCAGGAGGGATACCACACATTCCGGGGTGGGTTTTGGAACTATTTTAGCATGGGTAAGTTCTATTGTCCACCACTTTCTTCATGAAATTACATAACATTCATTTTATATTTTTTCCTCTTGCATATCTCACGAACTTGCTTAGCTTTTTCTGAAAATTTTCTCAACTTTGTCATAATTGGATTATTTGCTAACCTTGGTAGTATATGCCGAATCTTTTTCTTTGCAGGCATGGATGCACAAGTCTCTTATGCATTTCATTCAGAGAGAAAAGAGCATCCAGAAAAATTTAAAAATCAATTAATTAATCAGGTGACTATCCTCCCTACTTTACTGCTGCATGATCATACAGCAATGAATTGGAATGCTTATAATGTTGATGTCATGAAATGGGAATTGGCTTGTCTTTCCTAACTACTTTTGTCATTTATATAGTATTTAAGACAGGAATGTCCGCAGCAAATACTTGAAAATTTTCATGCTCAGATTTCTTTAGAACTTTGAAGCTAGATTGTGTGGATTGAAAGTGAGAATTACAGATGGAACTTAGAGGCACTGTCAATCTTATGTGAACCAGCTCTACAAAAAAGATCTGCAACTTTTACCATAATCTCGGCAATCTCACATTCTGGGAGGCATAATAGTGGCAAACTAAAATGCCTGCTTTTAAGGAAGACTCATCATCTTTCAGTCATTGAATTTTATGCCATACTTTCTATAGCAACAAATCCTAGCTTTGCAATGCAGTTTTTATGAGTTCCTGCTAAATAAAATAATTTAATGAAATGGGGGACAGAGCTTTCTATTATTCAGTCACGGATCATCACTATGGTTTAAGCTCTTATTTGGTTTCAAATGATTGATTTTTTTCTGCGTGTGTTACTAGCTAAATACCAGTGTTAGTAATTTTATTCAGATTTTACGCTGTATTGTTATCTAATTGTCAATTTTCCTTCATTTATGTAGACTACTTATGCAAAGCTTAGCTGTACTCAAGGATGGTTTTTCGCGTCCTTAATGCATCCATCTTCAAGGTAACATCCCTGATGCTTACATTTCCTGGTCTGATTTTTTCCATTGATTTAGTTCCTTGATCGATGAGAGTTCGTTAATTTACGGAAAAATTGATCCTGTTTGTTTATTTACAGGAATATAGCTCAGCTAGCAAAAGTTAAAATCATGAAAAAGCCAGGTCAATGGATAGATCTTCACATACCACGAAGGTACACCACGATTTTATCACATTTAACCCCTCCTTTTTTTTTCGGTGGTTCTTCTCGTCTCACCTGTTGTTGCTACTTATTTATGCAGCATCAGGTCCATTGTTTGCCTAAACTTGCCTAGTTTCTCAGGCGGTCTTAATCCATGGGGAAAACCTAGCAAGCAGAAGCTTCATTCGGTCTGTCTTTATAAGATTAAATCTATCAAATTCTATACAACTAGGAAGTTAAAACACACAATGTGCTGATTATGTAATTTTTTCTAACAGAGGGACTTAACTCCACCATACGTAGATGATGGATTCTTTGAGGTGGTTGGTTTTCGCGATGCATGGCATGGACTTATCTTGTTCGCTCCAAACGGACATGGAACTCGCCTCGCACAGGTCAGTATAACTTCTCAACTTCAAATCAAAATTATCCTTCAGAAACTCCTTCCTACTCTCGTGTTAATGTTCATCTGCTTATTATGCCATTAGGCTAACAGAATCCGTTTTGAGTTCCACAAGGGTGCTGTCGACCATACGTTTATGAGGATTGATGGCGAGCCGTGGAAACAGCCCCTTCCCATGGATGACGACACTGTCATGATAGAAATATCTCACTTTGGCCAAGTTAGCATTCTAGCCAACAGACAGTGTCTGTGCAAAAGTATCAGTGCACCGGAGTCACCGAGCAGCACGGAGGAGGACGGATATGACAGCTGCAAAGATGAATTTGAAGACGATGAAGAAGGGTCCGAAGAACGGAAGAAGTTAGGTGCAGCTAATACATTTCGATTACCAGATGATTTTGAGATTGGACATCTTAGTTGATCTGTAATATTAGTTGTGTTAAACCTTAGCTAGCTAGACAGTTAGGAGGTTTTGGATTATGCAGCTATTAACATTTGATGTACATAACTCTCTTTAGGCTATACTGATTTTGTGTATCCATGCAAACCACATTGCTTTCATATACTTGTGCAATTATATTTAATTCACTTTTTGATAATCTATATTGAAAATTTCAAATATTCTATACATGAAAATTTAATGTTCGCAATTATTCAGATATATATAATAATTACTACTATGCAATATAAAATTATTTAAATTAAAATTTACATATTTATTTATCAAAATGCCAAATTTACACTGATTTCCTTTGGTTTCAATTCTATTTTACCCACATTTTCTACATAATTCTTATATTTGTTTTATTTTTTTGAATATGACATATTTACACTTTGCTCAAAAAACAAGGGACCTATTGTTTACACTTTTATTTTAGTTTATTTTATGACTTAAATATCAAATGGTGGTGAAAAAAAATAAAATAGCACAACAAATTTCTAAAACCTGTATACCACTCAACTTAAACTGGGGCTGTCCATTTCTGTTGGGAAAGGGAATAGTGATTGGCTGGTTGCTGATTATAACCCCACCCTACCCTTTCTTTCCCCTATATATTAATTAGTACTGCAACACAAACTCATTACACCACTACTTGATTCTACATCACTTCACATATCTACAATTTCAGACAAATATTTACAAAAAACTTGAAAGAATTAGTGGATTGAAATTATACAACTTGAAAGAATTAGTGGATTAGAGAGGAGGAGAAATGAGTTCATCAATAAGAAAAGCATGGTTAGTAGCAGCAAGTATTGGGCTGGTTGAAGCACTAAAAGATCAAACTGGTTTATGCAGATGGAATTACACAATTAGATCAGTTCAAACTCATGCCACCAACAATTCTCTGATCAGATACAACAAATTCTCTTCTGCTTCCAGTTGTAAGAAAATGGTGATGAAGAAAGATGAAAAGTTGAAGCAATCATCTGAGGAGTCTCTTAGAAAAGTTAATGTTCTCGAGTTGTTGGGCTCCCAATTGATACATAATTCTATACATATATTACAAATCTTGATATATATATATATATGAAATATGGTTTTTGTTGTAGCTGGTTGAATTATGAGTTCCTTGATAGGGATCTTGTAATGTGATGATCCTAAGCCAAAATGGAAATGAGGAGCAATTAAAATTGAACAGATTGAGTTTAGCATTATTTCATGAGTAAATGACTAATGATATCATCAAATTTTAATTACATCATGTAAAGATTCAATAGATTATAGACAACGCAATAAATTTAAGTATCTCCCATAAAATCAATTGAGCTTTTTGAGCAAATGTATATATAATGATTAAATTTTAAGGGTGAGATAGCGTACCAGGATTATGATTTGTATAATTATTTTTTTATTCGCATCGAAAGCTTTGACACATTTGTATTGAAAATTATTTTGTTATATTTTATTGCTATAGTTTACGTTGACACATTATTAAAATATTGATAATCGGTTAAAACGGATTTTCAAAATAATTAGTCGAGTTATTGATCAGTTGGGTGAGGAATAATATAGCTAATTACACATAAATCAAGTCACATAAAAAATATAGTGTACTCTAATTTGCAATTTTTTTTGCATCATTTTCATGTATACAAGGCAAGAACTATTTATAGGTAAAAAAAGAAAGAAAAAAAAAGCTATGTGGTGTAATCATTAATCCTATAGCTATATACCTATAGCTTTCATAAGTCGGTATCTTCACGAAATGCCACACATGTAAGTTGTTACATACATCTAAACACATGGCGCGACGATATTCAACGTAGCTCGCATGATTCATTTAAACTAATTAAGGTTGTTCATGTTATTGTGTTTAGGGGTATGCATCGGTCGGTTAACCGAAAATTGAATCGAACTTTTTTACAAAATTAAAATCGAATCAAACTTTTACAAAATCGGTATTAACCAAACCGAATTATTTCGGTTAATCGAACCGAAATTTATTAATTTTTTAAAATAAACAATCTTTTTTATATCATTTTATTATATTTTCACTACTTAATTTTTTTTTTAATATAACATACACTATAGTAATATATATATATATATATATATATATATATACATGGTCATAATAAATATATATTTCACTTTTTTCGTAGTATAAATTAATACAATTTAAAGAAAATATATTGAATAGATGAAATTATTTTAAGTTTTAATTAAATTTTGATATTGAAAATAAATCTAGTTAATTAAATAATTTTGTTTAGGATAAAAATAATAATATTGAATATATATAAAATAAAATAATAAAGTGAATATATTAATATATATATAATAATAATAATAAATTAAAAGTTCGGTTCGGTTTTCGGTTAATCGAAAATTTAACTTTTCCAAACAGAAAACCGAATCGAAATTTTAAAAATTAAATTTGCAAAACAAAAAATTGAACCGAATTTTAAAAAATTGAACCAAATTAATATTTCGATTTGGTTTGATTGGTTTGTTCGATTTTAACCAAACTTTGCACACTCCTAATTGTGTTGACAAGCACCGTGGTAGGATGTTACAATAAAATAAGGATAATTGCGGAGCTGAATCAGAACAGTTGAATCACTTGAGCTAGTCCAATCGAACTAGACTACATGAGTGGAGATCGATTGAATTAAACCAGCAAAGCTTAATCAGCTGAGCTAGATCACTCAAGCTGAGGTTGATTGAACTGAATTGGCCAAACCTAATCACCGGAGTTGAGATCGATTGAGTTGAACCGATTAATCTAAACTACCCGAGCTCACTCACCTTGGCTGAAGCAACCGAACTAGTAAACTGCACGAGGAGATTTGTCAAACTAATTAAATTAGCTCAAGCACCGTTATATTTTCCTCTAAACTTTAATAAATTTGGGTAATTACGTTATTAAAATTTTCTACTCACTTCACCCTATCCAAAAAGTTTTTTTTTTCATTTTGCGCGTTCCATCCAAAGAGTCAATTTTTTTTTATACACATGGGATCCACACACACCCATTAATACAATTAAAATATAGGACTCACACTTCTATTAATACATTTATCTACTACACATTAAATAATAATACTCCTTAATCTACATGGAAAAGACAAAAACTATCTTTGTAGTCGGATGGAGGAAGTATATCTTTTTATTAAAGTTTCGTTTTATTCTGCCGGCGCTAATTAATAATTCCACACCCACGTGTACTCAACCTGCGTGGGTGTGGCGGACAATACTACGTCACGTGGTGTAATATCAAGTGGGCGCCTCATAACAGTGACACGTGTATGCAACGAATCTGTATATTTATTCGCACTTGCCCGAGAAAGGATCATTCATTGCACCCCTTAACTTTACCACGTGCGATGTCCACCCATCTGCTGGAGGGCATGAAATGTTCCGTGACACTTTAATATGACATTTTTTTTAATATTTTTTAATGGAATGACACGTGGCAAATTTAATTAATCCTTATTCCTAAAGATTTATTGGTTAGGGTATAATATCTCTCATCTATCCTATTCCTTTCGTCCCTTTGAAACGTAAGCATTTGCTTTTTGCATGTGGATTAAGAAGTATAATAATTTAATGTATTTTGAGGTGAGAGAAATAATATTTTAAAATGTAGTGTGTAGTTGTATTAGTGTTGATTGTGGTGCTATGAGAAGTCACATCAATCTAAAAAAGTAAATGGATACTTCGTAATGGGATAGATAAAAATGGAAAAATTAATACGTATCAATGGAACATAGAGAATATGTGTCACTCATTTAATGAGGCAGCATAAGAAATGTCGCACCAAAATGGCACAGAAGATCAAGACCCATGGTGCACACATCTCAAAATGTTTATATTACCACTCTAAACCGGGGGCTTTCCATTTCTTTAGGTGTCCGGCACTAGTCGCTGATTTGGGAAAACCACCCACCCCACCCACCCACCCTACCCCTGCCCTAACCCCCAAACCCATCTTCTTCACTATATATCACAGTATCACTCCACTCATTTCCACCAACACAGCATCACAAACTCACATTAATTCTTGATTCCCATACATAAATAGAAACACTTCAACTCTGATCATCACACAAGTATTCAAATTTGACAGCTGAGAAGGCAGAGAGAGAAAGGATCAGTGAAGAAGAAGGGAGAGATAGAGAGAGAAGGATGAGTTCATCAGCAAGAAAAGCGTGGTTAGTAGCAGCAAGTATTGGGGTGGTGGAAGCTTTGAAAGATCAAGCTGGCTTCTGCAGATGGAACAACGCCATCAGACATGCCACCAACAACCTCAGATCCCACAGGTTCTCCTCCGCCGCCGTGGTGGTTTCCGGTAAGAAGGTGGCGCCAAAGAGAAAGTTGAAGCAGTCGGAGGAATCTCTAAGAAAAGTTATGTTCATCAGCAGCTGGGCTCCCAATTAATCATCATAATTCATGTTTAAGTTGTATCCATCTTCTCTGTGCATACACTCAAAATCATCAAATATAATCTATCTCAATTATCTTCAACTTAATTTCTTCTACCAATTAATTAATTAATTCTGCAGCTTGTTGTTTATTATTTTAAAATTAATTTCTTCGACGATTGATAATTGGGCTTCTGTGCATCCATCCACTGGTGGGCACGACCGGCCCGTTGATGATATATCTCTCATTTTTTATTGCGTATCCGTATGTATGCATGCGTGTATATATGTATACATGACACAAATTAACAGTATAGTTCGATTGATAATGATTTGATATTGCTTGACTATTTGCTTTGGAGAGTCGAACTATGAATGAAAGTAGCTAAAAATTTTAAATTGTGGTTTTATGTGGGCATAGTCTTCTGATATGATTATTGATTAGTTTGTGGGTGTGATGACTGATGAGTTTAAAGAATCCCAAGTTAAAAATTTGTTTGGTCTTATTAAATAATTAAAATTTTAAAATCAATCTCAAAAAAATTATTTGTGTGTATTTAGGCTATAATTTTGGTTCAATTTCGGTCAAAATCCTCAATTTTCGTTGAGAAATATCGCATGCACTATAAATGGAGGTCTTTTCAACCACTTTAATCATTTTCTCTTGCACCGGTAACTACTATAGCCACAGTAAGAAAGAAATTTAGTAAAGTACTGAAGAGATTCTAGTGCCATGCAAGTGATATTTTCATTGGGACATACAAAAACAAATAAATAAATTACGGACTGAATTGATATAAATAAATTTTTTGAGAATAAAATGAAAGGGTTTTTTAGTTATGGGATAAAAAATATTTTTAACTTACTACCATACAAATTAATCAGTTAATTGATTGAACTCACTCCTAGTCGGTTGCATTCATCTGAGTTCTCGTTAGTAAATAAGTATGAGCTAGTAAACCGATAAATACAATTATATTATTTAAAAGTGATCTTAATTAATTACTTCAATAACAATTAAAAACATATAAATAATTATATTTATAATATACTCTCCATCCCGTTCTAATAATTACATTTGCTTTTCGCATAGGAATTAAAGAATATAGTATTTTAATATGTATTGAGGTGAGAAAAATAATACTCCAATATGTAGTGGGACCAGGTAGTTGTATTTCTATTGTAGGAGATTCCATAAAAATATTTTGATTGTTTTGTATAGGTTTCATATACTAAAGATGAAAATGTAACCATTTATTTACTCACCATCCATTTAACTTTATTTAATAATATATATAAATATATTAGTTATATATTCATATAATTAAAAAAAATTAATATGAAATTCATTTAAATTTTACTAACAAACTATTACTTCTTCCGTTCCATAAATCATAATTCATAATTTATTAATTCATTTATAAATAAGTTTACGTTTTCAAGTAAGGAAATAAACACAATTCAATTCAATAATCTAACAACACACTTTAATTACAAAATTATCATTCATTTACAATTTACATAACTTATTTCATAATTTATTATAACTAATAAATATCAAATTATCTTAAAAACAAGTAAAAAAAACACCTATGGTGAAATTTTTTATAAGATGTAGAGAGGATAAATTTTTATTCATTAATAAACATTTTTATTAATATAAGTTCATTACACCATTTTTCCTTCGAATAATTATTATTATAAATGAAAATTAGATTCCATTCCCAACTTTGAAAATTAGATTCTACAATCTACGTCCAAGTATATAATATGCTCACAGGATGTGGGAAAGAATCCTCCAAAATATAATTAAACCAGCCACTCATATTAATCACCATTAAACAATTTGCTAATCCTACCGTTTTGTGGAAAAATAATTAACAAACCATCAGCTGCCGACTCTAAACCGCTTAAACATCTGGTTTTCTTCCATTAACAAATCAAAACCAACGGCTGATTCCGGTTTTCCCAATATCTTGCTCCTGGTTTTAATTCTCTCACTAGGATCTTCCTACCTAATTAACACTAATAATCTTCCTCAGCAATTTCCTCTCTCCACCTATATATACACCACAACCAACAAACAAACAAACAAAGGATAATTCAGATCTCGAACCCTAATTCGCATTCAAACGGAGGAGAGAGAAGGTGAAATGAGCGGGGCGAGTAGATCCGGTTGGGTTGTAGCAGCGAGTATTGGAGCGGTGGAAGCGCTGAAGGATCAATTAGGTGTTTGCAGATGGAATTACGCCTTCAGATCTATAAGCCAGCGTGCTCAATCCGGTGTTCAATCGTACTATAAATCGCAAGTTGCTCCGCCGTCGGCATCCGGTTAGAAGAAGATGATGATGAGAGAGAAGGGAGAGGAGTATGGAGAAGGTGATGGATCTGAGCTGTTGGGGTCCATCTACTGTCAGATTCTGATCCTTTCTCCACTCCATTTTGGTTGGTATGATGAGTCTAACTCAAAACAGCTATGGATTTATCCATTTTTATGGAGTTTTGCTGAATTATCGTCAAATATGATTGTGGGTTGTAATTTGTATATTAATTATTCACTAAATATTAAGAATATAGTATTAATTTCAGGTGGAAAAGAAAAAAAAAATTACTCGGGTGATACGAAACATACATATTAAAAAAAAAAAAGACGAGTCTCATATTTTAATTATGGACAATTGATGAATGGCAATTCAAACAAATTTTATGAAATCATCTTTTCGAACAGAATGTAAAAATAGTAAATATTCGACTGGAAAAGCGAATATTTAAAATTTTAATTTTATGAAATTATTTGTCTTTTAAATTAATATTTTACCAATTTTTGGTGATTGAGAAATTTTCTTATAAACACACCATTGACCATACCATAACCAACGTTTTCGTTTCACTCAAGAAACACAATAACACTCCAAATTAGCATTTAAACACGCAAACACAGTGAGGAGAGGAGAGGAGAGGAGAGGAGAAGGCGAGATGATGAGCGGAGGCAACAGATCGGATTGGGTGGTGGCGGCGAGTATCGGAACGGTGGTGGCTCTGAGAAATCGAAATCTTTGCAGATGGAAATACGCTTTCAGATGCATTCGACAACGTGCTGATTCCACTCTTCAATCTTGCTATCGCTCCCTCATTCTTCCGCCTGAGAAGATGATGATGAGAGAGAAAGTAGAGAGAAGGGAAAAGAGTTTCAGAAACGTGATGGATGTCAGCTGTTGGGGCCCTCCTACGGTTAGATTCTGATGCAATTTACAGGATAATTACTTCAGACGAGTATATGATTTATTTTTGCTTTTGAATGCTTGTTGATAACAATAGATGCATGCATGAGGTGTTTCACACGTGGATTATGTTCATTGGAAGCTGAAGAATGATCATAATGTGTTCCATGCAAGCTGGAAGCAAGTTGAGGCAGTTAAAACGAGCTAACAACTCAATCAATTAAAAAACTATCAAACAAGTGCATGTGTGTGCAGCTGATTTTGAAGCAGTTTTTGGGAAGTTTACTGAGCTACTTAGAACTTGCTAGCAGGCTGCATCTCTTCTATGAAGTAAGGTCTTTCTAGTGGATACTTGACCGGATCAATAGGTTAAGGGAGTAACAAGATATAAGGGCCCAAAGTAGCTTGATCATATCACTTCTTCACTTGAGTTTGACAGTTTTGTGCAGTTTCGTTTTCTTGCTTCTTGTTGCAGATTGAGATCAATCCAATTTGAGTTGTAAGCATTGAGTGATAATAAAAGTTATTCTCCCCAAAGTGGATGTAGGTTATTCATAACCAAACCACTATACATCTTTGTGCAAGTTCTATTATTTTATGTGATTTGATTCTTGAGTGTTTGTGAGTTTCTTATGTGTTTATCACGTCAATTGACGCCGTCTGTGGGTAACCAGACACAAATCAAGCATTCAAGATGAACACTACAAGATTTGATGTTGAAAAGCTCTCAGAGAAATCAGATTACAACCTATGGAAAATCAAGATGAAGGCAGTTCTAATGCAGCAAGGTCTGATGGATGCTCTGAAACCTCCTCTACCAGTGAAGACTGAAATCCTCAGAGATCCTCAAGCTGCAGCAGGTGCTGTAAGAGCACAAGTGGATGATCAGGTACTTCAAAAGGCATATTCTACAATAATTCTATGTCTAAGTGATAAAATACTCAGAGAAGTATCAAAGGAGACAACAGCTATTGGTGTATGGAATAAATTGGAAGCTTTTTGTTTATGGTTAAGTCATCTGTCAATAAGATGCATCTGAGGCAAAAACTTCATGCATTCAAGATGACTGATGAAAGGTCTCTGATGGAACAAGCTGATGAATTCTGCAAGATCACAGATGATCTGGAAAGTGTGGATTTCAAGCTGTCCAGTAAAGACAAGGCCATCATGTTGCTATCAGCTTTGCCAAGATCACAGAGGCACTTCAAGGATGTTGTTCTTTATGGAGGGAAGGATGTGGTATTGCTTGAAGATGTACTGAAAGCACTTAGATCAAAAGATCTAGAGGAAGGGGTTGATAGTAAAGAAAAGTCAGGAGCAAAAGGACTCTTTGTCAAGGAAGGAAACCAAAACAAGAAATGGAACAAATGAGGAAATTCTGATCAAAAGAAGGGTGCAACAGGATAGTCAACTGGAAAGAAGTGTTACTACTGTCATGAACAGGTCACTTCAAGAAACAATGTGCAAAATGGAAAGCTAACAAGTCAAAAAGGGTTGATGCAACTACTGGAAATCGGAAGAATCAAGTCAATCAGGTTGATGAATTACAAAATAATGATGGTATGGAAGGTATTGAAGCTCTGGCCATCACATCATCAGATGTGTCTGTTGAGTGGGTATTGGATTCAGGGTGTACATTCCATATGACACCTATGAAGCATTAGTTTGAGGAATTCAAGTATCAGGAAGGAGGATCAATATTATTAGGTGATGATCATTCTTGTGAAATAAAGGGAGTGAGATCCATCATATTGCTTATGTTTGATGAAATTCAGAGGCTTCTTAGGAATGTCAGATATGTTCCTGGATTAAGAAGGAACCTCATCTCCCTTGGGATGCTTGATACTCAAAGGTATGATTCAAACCTGAGGAGGGGAGTTCTCACAGTGACTAAGGATGATAGGATAGTTATGAAGGGAACTAGGAGATCTGACTTGTACTTTCTGGATGGGAGTGTTGTTGTAAGACAGATACACAACACTGATCAGCAAGATGATGTCAAGCTATGGCATGGTAGGCTGGGACATGTTAGTGAAAGAGAAATGCAAGAATTGGCTAAACAACAGCTGATCAAGTACAATGCAAATGATCAGATCAGACAGTGTGAGCATTGCATTCTTGGTAAGTCCAAGAGACTTAAGTTTGGTGAATCAGAACATACAACCAAAGGAAGGATGGATTATGTTCATTCAGATCTCTGGGGATCTTCAAAAACTATAACCAAATGTGGAGGAAGATACATAATGACCATCATTGATGATTACTCAAGGAAGTTGTGGGTATATGTTCTGAAAACCAAGGATGAAGCATTTTCTACATTCAAGATTTGGTTAACAGAAACAGAAAATAACACTGGGAGTAGTTTGAAGTACTTGAGGACAGACAATGGATTGGAATTTGTGTCTGAAGAGTTCAATTCATATTGCAAGGAAAAAGGGATTAAGAGACACAAAACTGTTCCTGGAACTTCACAACAAAATGGCATTGCAGAAAGAATGAATCAGACACTTTTGCAAAGAATTAGATGCATGTTGAGCAGTACAGGCTTAAGTAAGATATTTTGGGGAGAATTAGCTGCAACTGCAGCTTACTTGATCAACTTATGTCCTGCTACAGCTTTAAATTTTAAAAATCCAAAAGAAGTCTGGTCAGGTAAGGGTCCAAGCTACTCACACCTTAGAGTTATAGGCTGTCAAGCCTATTCCCATGTGAAACAGGATAAATTGGAACCTAGAGCACTTAAATGTGTTATGATTGGTTATCCAAAAGGTGTAAAGGGGTATAAACTGTGGTGTTATGAAGAGAACAGACTCTTGGTTAGTAGAGATGTTGTTTTCATTGAAGATAAGATGTCATTGATCAAAGATGATTAGAGAAGAGAGTCTGAGCTTGAGGTGGAGCCTCAAAATATGAACAGATTAGGTGAAAGTGAAGAGAACTCCACTAACAGAGATACAGATGGAGTATCAAGAGCAAAAGAACAACCTAATACCTATCAACTTGCAAGAGACAGACAGAAAAGGACTATAGTGCCACCTGCAAGGTATGTGGAAGCTGATATAGAATCATTTGCACTATATACAGCAACTGAAATTGAAGCTTATGAACCAAGAAACTACACTGAGGCATTGGCAGGTCAAGATAGTAATAAGTGGCTGATAGTCATGGAAGAAGAGTTATTGTCTCTGAATAAGAATGAAACATGGAGAATTGTTGACAAACCAAAATTTCAGAAGTTAGTTGGATGTAAGTGGATTTTCAAGAGAAAACCAGTATCTGCAGCTGAAGGTGGAGTCAGATACAAGGCTAGTCTAGTAGCTAGGGGTTTTTCTCAGAAGGAAGGATATGAGATCTTCTCACCTGTGGTTAAATATTGTTCAATCAGAGTATTACTAGCACTAGTGGCTCAGTATGGTCTTGAGCTTCATCAGATGGATATAACTACTGCATTTCTACATGGGAAGTTGAAGGAAAGTATCTACATGAAGATACCAGAGGGTGTTACAGTTGAGAGGGCTGATACAAAGGTCTGTTTACTACTCAAGTCTCTGTATGGACTTAAACAAAGTCCTAGGCAGTGATACTTGAGATTTGATGAGTATATAGTTGCCAATGGATTTCAGAGAAGTCTCTATGACAGCTGTGTATACATCAAGGAGGAAAACAACTGTTACACATACTTACTACTCTATGTGGATGATATCTTGATTGCTTGCAAGAGCACTCAAGACATTGATGTAGTAAAGAGATTACTCAAATTAGAGTTTGAGATGAAGGATCTTGGTGAAGCTAAGATGATACTAGGTATGGAAATAAGCAGAGACCGACCAGCTGGAATACTTGTGTTGAAACAACAATCTTATCTTGTTAAAGTACTCAAAAGGTACAATATGGATCAGTGCAAACCTGTTACAACACCTGTGAAGCAAGGATTAAGTATGTCTCTACTTGGTGGTAAGTCATTCGTATGGACGTCAAAAGTATAATCACATGTGATGACTACATTATGTGATTTGTCATACTCCTCAGTTGCTAATTAACCTTTATCTTCCTCTAAAAATATTGAATTTTTTTATTTTTTTATTTTAAGGTGTAAAAGTCATCTTGTGCGAAGACAGTTGAAATATAATTTGTTGAAAAATCCTTATTATAATGCGAATAAGATTTACGCTTCCACCAAATTTTATTGAATGTTATTTAGTACTCCATCCATCGATTTAATGAGTTCCATTTGTTTTTAAATGTAAATTAAAAATATTATTATTTAATATGTAGCAGGTAGATGTATATCTCATATTTTAATTATGTGTAGATCTCATGTGTAAAAATAGGAAAAAAAAGACTTAAACTGAGGAGGTAATATATGAAAAATTATTTTTTAGATAAATAAAATATTTAATTCTTGTGAATAAAAAACACTCATCTTAATCAAAATAAAAAATATGATTACAAAAAAATACGTGAAATGGAGAAAAGTGATATTTTATAGCGAAAATAATAATATTTTATAGAGAAAGTAGTAACTAATTTAAAAAGTGTAATATTATGTTACACAAGACTTTCCTTTTTTAACATGAGATTATTTTAGACTTCTTCTAAGTACAACAAATACCCAACTAAAAAAATAAGGCGAAATGTCCAATGACACGGTGTCCACATGAGATGAATTATGAGAAGAATCAACTCATTATTAAAGTACAATTATTATGTTTTTAATAATACTTTGATAAAGTATTATTGAGTAGTTAAAAGAATAATGAATGATTTGTTAAAAAATGATTTTAATGTTTTGTAGTATGATTCAATAAAGTATAATTATTGGTATAAATCATATATTATACTTTAATATTAAATCATACTTTAATCACTCAATGATATACTTTATCTATATAATAATTATATATTTTAATGATAGATCGATCCATTTCATAAAGAGTGTCTCTAGAAATTATACTCAAAATTCAATTTATTTCGAATCCTCGAAAACTTATTCCTAAATTCTTTAGGATTGAATCTTCGATGAATCGAGTTCATGATACAAACCTTGTGTTCCCCTTTAATTTATGATTTTAAAAAGCAATTGTATTCTTAAATTTTCTAAACTAAAAACCAAAGCTTAACATTGAACTGTAGGGATATAATGTTGGATAAATTTAGGTTTCGTTAATATGATTAGAAGATTTTGACAAAAAATTATAGGAGTACATCTAACTCTAGACAAGAGTTATTAGACTCTTTCTTTTAATTAAGACGAAATAGTCCCGCTTTTGGTGTTACGGAGTTAAAAGTTTTTTTTGTCTCAAAATTTTTTAAAATTTTAAATTTTATCCCAAAAAAGATATTTGTATCAATTTTATCTCATAACTATTAATTTACTTTCAAATTTGCCAAATTTATCCGAAAACCTAATTTTTCGCTGAAAGACAATAATGTGCAATGCATGTGACCATTTAATTTGGGGAAATCCGGCGATCTCTGTTGTATTGGCAATCCAAACAAAATTGAGCCAATCCTTTTGCCCCGTCATATCACACATCACACTATAATTTTTAAAAATAAATTGAAAATTTCCAACGCACCTGTACACATAATATCTTAAAAATATTTCATTGTTTTATTATATTAAAATGTTTAATTAAAAAAAATATGTAATCAAATATTCAATTACCACCACCACAAAGTCAATCTCCACCACACCATCGGCGCCGCCCCCACCATCGGAGATCCAAGAATATTAGGCGCCGCTGTGCTGCTGCTATTGTGCGAGGTGGTGGAGCTCCTCCCAGCAATCAGATAGGAAAAGTGGAAAACCTCAGATCTAGGGTTCTTTGATTGGGTGGAAAGAGGATTGCTTCTGTCATTGTTGCTCCAGCAATGCTAAAATGTTGAACTTCTCATTATTCAGACGCCATTGGTTGTATGAAGATTCAAAGATGATTGAGAATTGGATTAGGGTTCTAGGGTTCAATTGGGGATCAATTTTAATTTTTTTTTTTTTTTGGATTTGATTTGGGGAAGAAGTCAGACAGATTCTAATCCTCTGTTGATAATGCTCTGTGGCAGCTGCGTCGGTGGTAAGATCTCTTACCGTTGAAGATAAGCTCGTCGGCGGAGATTGCGACGGTGGTGGGTGGCGCATCGCCAACGCTTGAATAGGATTAGGGAGGATCTCACCGTCGAAGAAGAGCTCGTCGGCAGTGGTTGGAGATTGTGGTTGGTGGTGTTACTCGTCGGTAGGCTGTGGTTGGAGATGGTGGTTGGTGGCTGAACGATGATGAGTTTTTTTTTTTAATAATTTAATTTGAGGTTAAATGTTTGGAGATGGTGGCGTTGGATGTCACTTTTTTTTTTGTTATTACAGAATTTTTTTATTAAATTAGTTAAATGTTTTACTAAATATGGTGGCAAGCGACTCACTTTTATTAATATATATATATATATATATATATATATATATATATATATATATATATATTTTAATAAAAAATGTGATGTGGCATTTTGATGAGTTGAATTTTAATTGGATCGCCAACTCAGCCAAGCTCGCCGGATTTTCCCAAATTAAATGGTCAAATGCATTGCACATGACTATTTTTTTCGCTGAAAATTGGGCAAAATTGAAAGTAAATTCATATTTATTTGATAAAATTGATACAAATATCTTTTTTAGGATAAAATTTAAAATTTTAAAAATTATGGACAAAAATAACTTTTAACTCGTGCTTACATATTAATTTGTGAATTGTACATACGTATTATGGAAGTTAGGGTTTATTAATTAATTAATTTTAAGATATCTTTTCATGAATTAACGTGCATTTTGGAATGATTTTTCAATTTAAATTCAAATAACTTTTAACTCGTGCTTACATATTAATTTGTGAATTGTACATACGTATTATGGAAGTTAGGGTTTATTAATTAATTAATTTTAAGATATCTTTTCATGAATTAACGTGCATTTTGGAATGATTTTTCAATTTAAATTCAAATATTTTTATATAAAAAAAACTCAACAGTGAATCACACACTTTCATCATATATATCTTCAGTCTTCACACACTTCAATACCATTTAAAAAGTGACTTTTCTATCTTCAATTTGCAACGTATAATAGGACATGAAACTGTAGTGTAAAGAATTTTAAACCAAAATTAGTCTTCAAATACAACCATCAAATCGAATCAAATATATTTGATTCATCAACAATGATACTCATAATGCTTCAATTTTATAAATATCTATCCAGCTTAAAGGTGGGCCTACAGTGTCCAGCTAAAGTTGGGCCTATAATATCCAGCCCAGTTTTGATATATGTGTTGGTGGCCCATCAATATTTTTCTTTTTTAAAATCTATTCTCTGGTTTCTTGAAAAAGCCTACTGCCCAATATCATTCCACGCCAAACGAAATCCGCTGTACAAAATTGTATAATTACAGTTATAAGCACTTATTAATTAAATAATAAATAAATAAATGTGGGAAAAAAAAACTTATTAAACTGGGAAAAAACTATTCTTGAATAAAAAATGTCAATCAAATTTATATATATGAACATGTAGAAAAATGGTATATGAGAATGAGTTTCTTAAGAATGTTTCACATTTAATTCTTTCTTGTGATTTTGAATCGTACAAATCTAATTATTTTCAAAGTATATCTACAAGATATAGGGTCAACTAAAATTAATTGGATGAAAGGATATTTTAGGTTACGCCATTTAAGTAAGAAAACAACATTCATTTATAAAATAATTAATTTGTTATGTAGCATGAAAACAGCATTGAAAGCCATTCAACATTTGTAATTAAAAATGGACCATCAATCGCCTTAATTCCTAGACATGTCGATATCATACTAACACAAGCTTTAAATTATTAATTACAATTCTCTAATTAATATTAACAATTCTCTAATTAAATGGGGTATAAAGGATCTTTAACTGGTTGCCATCATTTGTAACTCCAACCGTTGAAGTAGAATTAAAAAGTTATTTGAATATATTTTCAATTAAAAAATAATTTGCTTATGATTTATTATTATAAACCATTTACAATATAATTTAAAAATATTATCTACTCCCTCCAACTGCTTAAAAAGCCACATTTTTTTTATCTTGGGAGTTGCGAGTCCGCTCCTAAAAGTTTTATTTTTTATATACACGTGGACCAACACATATTAACTAATACAATTAAAATATAAAACTTACATACTCATTCTACAACTACTTATTATATTTTAAATAATAATACTCATTAATCGACATATAAAAAACAAATGAGTTTTTTAGGTAGACGGAGGTAGTATTACACTCTCACCTTTCATCCTTAAAATTAAGAGCTCATCTCTTGAAAATCATTTAAGATATACCTTAATTTCTAAATTTTTCTTTAATACATAAAAAATTATTCTTTTAAATATAAAAAATTACTTATATTCACGGAAATATAAAAAACATCATAACATATTATAATTTGATAAGGAGTAATATTTTTCATTTACTAAAAAAAAATTTTAATTGTTCACCCAAGTGTAAAAAATACTTTGATAACATTTATTTTTTATAAGTTGGAGCTGATTTATGTGAGACCGTCTTACAATGAGACAATTTTATATTTTTTTAATTAGTTATCACTAGTTTTTATTAAAAATATTATATATTTTTTAAAATATTATCACCTTTTATGTATATTATAAATTATTTATGAAATACTCCACTTACTTCATAGTATCATTACTATTTTTCATTATTTAAATATCATATTTTATTATAAAATTAATTATCACTTTTTATCTATCCCGTGAGAGAAGGTTTGTGCATTGTAAGATTACATATTTACATCAACTCAAAATCAGGACGGCATCATGGCAGCACATTACTTCACAGTCGTGTTTTGAATTTTAATTAAGAAAAAAAGTAATGTAATCATACTAATATAATTTAATAATTATATAGTAATAATATATAAAATAAAAATTTAAAATCATATAAGATCACAAAAGAAGTAGGTTGGAATTAAAAATAATTGTTCCCCTAATAAAAGCGTCTTAAATAAAAAGTTCATTGAATACAAAACCCACTAACAACTAACAATATAAATAAGATTACCAAATAAAAAGTTGTTAATTGAATTCTAAATTTAATATACTAACATTGGGGATATAAATATTTGACTTACCAAAGAGTGAAATAATCACTAAATGCGTAATTAATTCCTACCATCCAACGAACCTACATCAACCTACCTACCTAGCCGACCACATCCAATTCAAATGCACTTCTCCTTACCACACTTATGTCTGCCTGCCTTTTATTCACCCCTAATAAATATTAAGTATATACTGTATGTTTTTTTTCTCCAAATATTTACCTAATATAGTTTCACGTTATTTATTCCCTCTAATTTTATGAAATTAGTATTTATTAAATAAAAAATAATTTAAAGAAATGAATTATTACTATTATGAATTAAACAAAAAAAATTCATCTTAATAAGAATATAAAATATCATAACATATCAAAATTATGAGGAATAATACTTCTTGTTATTTAAAATTGTAATACTTCATCAATCTAAATAGTTACTGTAAAATTAGGATGTAAGATAAACTTAATTCATACAATTATTGGTCTCAAGAGTTTGGTTTGAGGTTGTCTTATGGTAGAATGATTTCAATTTTTTTTATATTATTAAGAATTTTATCACTTCATAGTTCATACATCCTATCAATTATTTTTTATGAAATAATCTAATCAACGATTATAACATTTTTTATCGATTATATATTATTTTTTTTATTATTTATGTTATCACCCCTAATCAATATCACAAAATTTATTATAATATATCACACAATGTTTACCTTTATTGTTTACTTAGTCCAATGAGTAATTTTACAATAACTCAAAATCAATTTCTGTTGAAATTATACTAACATATGAATATTAAATGTAGAACTAACTCAAATAATAGTTGATTTTAAAAACTGCCACTCACCATAATTTTCTTTTTTTAGAAAAATGTTATATTTTAAGTCTTTTTATTATATAATCAATATATAATGCATGTGAACTCTCACGTATAATTGGGTGCAGCATTAAAAAGGTCTATATATATAGTCATATAATCGCAAGTAACGTCACATAAAAGAAAAGTATACGTAGAATCACAGATGTAATTGTTGGCATAATTACATAAAAAATTGTATATTGAATCACAAATATAATTGCAAACATAATTACAAGTATAGTCTCATGAGATATTGCATAAAATATGTACATGAGGTTGCACTCATATTTTACATAAAAGAAAATTATACATAGAATCACAGATATAATTGTTGACATAATCGCATAAAAAATTGTATATTGAGTCGTAAATATAATTGTCAGCGTAATTACAAGTGTAGTCTCATGAGATATTGCATAAAAAATGTATATGAGGTTGCACTCATATTTACATATGAGAGATCGCGAACTACAGATAATTATGTTTAAAATTTAAAAAAAGTGGCACTTTTTCTTAAAATTATAGTGAGTAACATTTAAAAAAAAAAGTGACATGTTTTTTTATTTCCCTTTTTAATATTTAATGTGTGGGTTTTATAAACAAAACTAAATAGTTTAAAATAAAAAAAACCAAACATCACATATTTTTTAATTACGGTGTAAAAAACATATAAAATACAATGTAAATATAAAGCTTAACGGATTATATATTTATATTTTTCCAATTAGGTGATGTTTTATTTGAGGTTATGTGAGGTTTGAAAAACATGAATAGTGTATTTTTTGTTTATTTTAGATTTTGAGTATGGTAAACTTTAACTTTATGTCAAATCAATGTATTAATTTTTATTTAAAAAGTTAAATGAGAGAGGAGAGATAAAGAGAGAATGTGTATTAATTGAGGAGATAGAATGAAGTAGGTATATATAGGGGTGGTTTTCAAAATTTGGATGTGGATTTTGAAAATCAAAACCTATGTTTGGAACCGAATAATAGCATTTTATCAAGGTCCAATTACTATTATATCTTTATTATTAATTTAGGGTATTTAAGTTCATTAATTAGGTTAATTAAATTTCTTCCATAAATAAACTATAATTAATTTAAATTATTTGAATATCTTATCTTATTATTACTATTTTTATTCTTTTATATTATATATAGTATATTTAAAATTAATTCTAACTAATAATTATTTATTCAAAAATGAAAAAAAGGTATGGACGATTTATTAAATTATATATATATATATATTTAAAATTAATTTTAATTAGTATAAAAAAAAAGGCATGGACGATTTACACTAAAAAAAATATATTTTGATAATGGAATTTACTAACGGAATTCACCAACGGAATTCAATCCGTTGGTAATTACCGGCAGATTAGCAACAAAAATGACATTTTTCTTTTAGCAACGGATTTATTCTCTATTTTACTAAAAGAATTCAATTCATTGGTAATTTCATTGGTAATCGGATTACCAAGGGAATCTTTATATAAATTACCAACGGAATTGAATTTTCGTTGCTAAAAAATTACCAATCTCCACTTTACCAACGGATTCCGTTGGTAAACCAATCTAAAATGGAATTAAGTTTTTTACCAACAGAAGATTCCTTTGATAAAAAATACATCAGTATTTTTATAGTGTTATTAAATTTAAAGTTAGTTTGAAATGAATATAATTTTAAATTTAAAGTTAATTTTAAATAAAATTTAAATATAAATATTAAAAGATATTAAATTCATATATATTTTTTAATTTATATAATATAATTTACAACATAAAAAAAAGACATGCACAGTAATAAATTATTACTTCATAGTAGCGTCAAAAAAAATAATTGTGTTTTATAATATACAATGAACTATTAACTTTAAAGGTAAATACTTGTACGAGATAGTCTCAAGGATCTAATTTTGTGAGAGAGATCCTTTTGAGATCCAGATTTTTCGCCTTCTAGAAGATTTTTTGATTCACTGTTATGTTTCTAGCTAATAACGCAAATTAAATTGCATTTTTGGCGCAACATCATATTTATCATAGTTGAGGTTTCAAGAAAGGTGATAATATTTTAATAAATATTATATGTGTGATCAATGAAAAATGATAATCATCCAATAGATTACTCCCTATGTCCCTCAAAGTATTTCACACTTTCTTTTTTTATCCGTCCATCAAAGTATTTCACACTTCACTTTTACTAAAATTGATAAAAAATAAATTATTATAATATTAACTTTTTACACACATCCCAATATAATACTCACTTTTCACATCTTCTAATAACTTTACACACATTTTTTATTAAATTAACTAAAATATATATTCTCTCTCTTACTTTATACATTAAAAAATAAAATTTTTTAATCTCCGTGCACATCAATACGTGAAATACTTCACGGGACGGAGGTAGTATTTAATAAACAATTTGTGTGATAGATGTTAAAGTAATAATATTTTTAGTAGAAAATGATAGCATGTTATAAAAATAAAGTAATAATAATCAATTGAATTGTTTTATGAAAAATAATTTAAAAGTTAGATAAAAAGTGATAACTTATTAATAAAAAATATATCTAATAAATAAAAAATGATAACTTTCTTAATTAAAAATATTTAGTTATAAAATTTGATAATATTTTTTTAATAAAATAAAGTATACTACTTTTAATAATTAAAAAAACCATTTATTTTAAAATAATGTGAACAGGAGAGAAAAAAACATATTGCTTGCTTTTTTCTTAGCATTTATTAAGGGTAATGCATCTCATTAGTTTAACTAATATGATAGATTTCCACTTAAATTTTAATTAATATATTATCTTATATGTTAAAAGGACAATTTAATCTTTGAACATTTTTAATTATTCAAAACTTAGCATAACAACCCAACTGATTTGGATTGATTCATTTATATTTACCCTTAATTTAATATACTTCTAATACTTAAAGTTAAAAGATAATTATATTTATAATTAATATTAAAAATTTTCAAAGTTGTGACTAAGATAGTACTTAAATAATAAAAATAAAATAGTACTAAACATATTAATAAAATATAAATTGGCATTTATTTGTGGATTGGTGAGATGAATGCATCACTTCTATTTGTCTTCATTTACAATTACAACCGTTAATGAAAGTTGTACTTGTACAGTTGTACCATTCACTCATACCGCATGTTAATTGAATCTTGGCTAATTACGCTTATTTTAATTCCAAACGCGTGGCGTGGAACTGTTGATTAATTAATACATCTGACTATAATATACCAATTTCACTAAATTCTAATTAAAATAAGAAAAATTAAACCTCTTAGTTTAGGAATAATAATATTAATTTAATTTAATAGTACTTTTGAGTTTTAGCAACGCAAAACAGTCATGTGAATCGAGCAAAATATTATTCTTTGTATATTGATTTAACTACTACTTTTTAATTCATAAAAATTACTTTTTTAAAAAATAAATTAATACTTATTTGAATAAAAAATATTATACTTTAAATTCCCATTATTTTATTTTTTATATTTTTATTGAATAAAATTTGAGGAATAATAGTATTTTTCATATAATAAAATAATAATTTATTTTTTTAAAGAATAATATTTTTTCTTCTAAAACGAATTTTTTTTACAAAAATAAGGTGCCATAAATCGTGTTCTCGTAAGATTTACTCTCAAACAAATACTCTTAGGATTAAAAGAAAGAAAAAAACTTAAAACACTACTTTCTTGGTTATGTATGTATTTGATGGCACATAGTATTAAAAAATAAATTGTCGTGATGATGTAAGAAAGATAAGAAGCAGAGTAATTGAATAAAATAAAGTGTATAATATAATTAACTTTGATTTGATTATGAATATATTATAAATAAAATATGACATTTTTATAATATTGTAAAATTATTAATATTGTATATTGTTTCAATTTTACTTTGTAATATAGAAAAGTAATATTTAGAAAAAGAGGACAAAATATATTAATTTAATATTTTTTAATAATAAATAAATTATAAAATATGTTTGTGAATAGGTGATAATTTTAAAATAAAAGTAATGAAAAAAAAAAATTGAATTTGAGTTGAAAATGAAGAATTTTATCCATCTCATAAATACTACTTCCTCAAATGAAGGAAGCAAATGTCTACTAATAAAAAATTCAGCCAAAATTTTGAAAAAAAAAAGTTAAGCAAAATAATAACTGCAATTAAAGAATTCAAAAGACTAGATTAGAAAAACCAAAATCCTATAAATTAATTAATTGTAAATATAGAAAACAGAGATAAACATTTGATTTATTCAAAAATAGAAACAAACATGCCCATTTCTACATTCTCCACAGAAACAAACAATATTGTACGGAGGTTATAATTGGAAATACAATCGGACGCGAGATCAAATCAAATCATCTACAAGCTTCATTTCAAGTCCGAACTCGGTTTTTGCGCGTATGATCTGCCACCATCCTTGTTGGAAAGACACAAATCCCCCTTCCTCTCTCTCAATAATTAATTATTATAAATAAATAAATTAACAAATATTTGGACGTTATAAAATGGCTTATCATGACTCTGACTTTGAGCTCTACACAGTTGTCAACTCCTTAATCTACTCCAGAAATCGCACCCAAAATTTGCAAGTATAATCCATCGGAAAATTGCGTCAGATTCCGGCGAACATGGCCATAATTGACGATCACCAGCACCACCGCCACAAGAAGTGGCGGATTTGCCCTTTCTGGCAGTCCGGTACGGCGTCGTCTTCTTCTTCCACTCAGAATATCAACAATCAATCGCAGAACCACAGTCAACAAAACGGCGGCGTTGCTTCCGACGCTCGTTCTTCCTCTGCGGTCTCTTCCGTCGCCAAATTGCTTCTTCCACGGCGGCGGAGGCTCCGCCTTGATCCATCCAGGAACCTTTACTTCCCCAGTAAGTTATGGATGATTCAGTTCATTTGTCTATTTCTCGTCTTATTGGTGAAATTATGTATAATTTACGAAACAGGATTATGCTTCGCGTGATTTGTAATCTTAAATTTGAATTGTTGTGAAATTTATCTGTGCTTGCTGATGGATTGTCTTGTTTGGTGTTTTTTTGATTTTGTAGATGAAACGGGAAAGCAGGTGAGGAGCGCCGTCAGGCTTGAGAACTCCAGCAAGTCTCACGTTGCGTTCAAGGTATTTTTATTTTTATTTTTATTTTTTCCAGTTTGACCTCTTACGCAAATTGCTTTTTTATTTTCATCATTACATTTTTAATACACTTTGATTATGTCCCTGTATGGTGTGGGTGTGGTGGCAACGCCGAAATTGGAGATGGAGCAGTATGTGAAATAGAGGATCTCATTGCTTTTTTCTGGTATTGATAAATTGTGTGTTTTATTTGTTCTATCTTAAATCTTTCTCTTCTGTGGAGCAGTTTAATGTTGATCACTTCAACCATTCTTTTGTGTTCACATTAATTTCTGAATGACAGTAAATGACACAAGATTATCTTGAGCAATATGTCTATGTTTGTTATATTGCTATTTTAGCATAATAATTAAAACATCTCAGTCAATATAATAACTCAGAATTAGCTCCCCTCTCTGGTACTTTAATATTGCATAGAGTTTTATGTCCATATAATTTTGTTGCTTCTTTGATATAGTTTCGTACTCCAACATGTTATTCAAATATGGCAAATATTCTATAATTCTTTGATTTTAGTATTTATTTGATGTACTTATTGAGATTACAAATATACATGTGTTTAGTTGGTAAAGGGAAAGTAACAAAGGCCTCGGATGACCTCTATATTAATGATTATAGATGCAGTGGAACTAGACAAGCCATGATGTTATGGATGCCCTTATTGAACTAGACAAGTCATGATGTCCTGACGTTTGATTTTCTTTCTTTAGTTTCAAACTACAGCACCAAAGAGTTGTTTTATGCGACCGCCTGGAGGAATCCTTGCCCCGAAAGAAAGCCTCATAGCTACTGGTAATTAATTTGCAACTCGAATGTATTCAGTGTAAAACAATATTGTAATCACTCATGGTCCATCTATTTGCAAGTTGATACTTATTTAATACCCTTTGTGTTTTTGTTTGTCAGTATTCAAGTTTGTGGAGCCTCCAGAGAGCAATGAAAAGCCAATAAATCTAAAGCGCAAGGTTAAGTTCAAGATTATGAGTCTTAAGGTTAAAGAAGATACAGAGTATGTGCCTGAGTTGGTGAGTCCTCGCCATGACTCCATAATAACAATTATTATTATTATTTGCAAGGGTAATGTTAGTTATGATTATGGACTTCTGGCGAATGTTGTGATGCACAAGTGTTTTTGAGTTGTAGGATTTTAATTGAAGAAAATCAGTTAAAATGATTTCACAATTCAACCAATATGATGAGCAAAACTGCTAAAATGATTTTTTTAAAAGATATGAAGCCTATTTATGATCAAGCCATACCTTAAAAAAACTCTATTTTGTTCTCATTTTTGTTTTAAGCATAGGCCATAGCTCCCATCTTTGCATTAATTATACAACCTAAGTTCATTTACGAGGGTCAATGGTGTGTCACCTAGCCATTAAGCATTACACATAGCCTATTTAGAAAATACATCATACATAATGGCAGATGATATTACTATTCCTTGTGAAAGAATCGCAATAGTCTCTCATTTTCTATCATGTCATCCTTTTTTGGAGATTTGGATATTTGAGCACTACTAACGCCTTTGATGAAAGTTAATTTAATACGACACTTTTTTGTAAACTGATGAATTCAATTATTGGTGACTTGCATTGCTCCTACGTTCCTGAAACCCAGACCATCCACAAATTTTATTCTATTATATGTATCCTAACATTTTAGTGCTTTTAAGTGACAGTGTTGATCACAACACCTAATATGATTTTACCTTTCTTTTATTAAGATTAATATTGCGATGAATTCATGGCATTAGCTAGAAAAATGTCATGCTTATTGCATCTATATATATTCCTCCTGTTCTTTGTCGAATGTGTATCTGCTACTACTTGATTGACTATGAACTGTTTCCAAATGACAAATAATAGACTAATCTGGAGTAGGTCTATATCTGCCTTAGAGATCTTTCAAGCTTTATTATCTTATTAGCAACTTTTGAATTCTTCGGCAGTTTGATGAACAAAGGGATCAAGTAACTGTTGAGCGTGTACTGCGGGTTGTGTTCCTAGATCCAGCACGAAATTCTCATGTAAGAGTTAATTTTTTAAACTAGTCTCATATTGCGTGTTAATCGTCTGGAAATCTTTCCTCCATCATGACACACTCTGCGATTAAGGCACTTGAGAAACTGAATCGCCAACTAGCCGAAGCTGATGCTGCAGTAGAGTCTCGCAAGAAGCCCCCAGCAGATATGGGACCTAAGGTGATTGGAGAAGGCCTCGTTATAGATGAATGGGTAAGTAGCATTCAATTATCCCATCTGCTTGAGAGTATAATTTATAATCATGTCAAAGATTAACTGTATCGCTCCTCGTTCAGAAAGAACGAAGGGAAAAGTATCTTGCTCGGCAGCAGGTTGAAGCTGTAGATTCTGTCTCAAGTAGAGACTTGCATTAATTAAAGCATATGGAATTGATGTTTTCCTCCAAAGAAGCGTTTTCTTGATCATCCGATGGTCGGAGAAGTTTGTTGTGTGCATTGATCGCGGGGTAAAATATATCGACTGCGGTCGTTGTTTGTGAATGAAAATGTATGTAAAGTAATGCCAATACTATATTAATTGTAAATAGTTTCTTGAATGTAGCAAAAAAAAAAAATTAAATTCCATTATCAGAAGCTGAGGTTATAAATTGTAACTTCCCTATACAATATTCTGTGTCGGACGAAGTTTGGTCGAGTTTTATTGAGTCGATGTTGCACAATTTTAATCAAACCGTGCACAAGTTAAATGCAAGTAGTTCGATGCACTGATTCTTACATTATTTATAAAATAAAATAATAATATAATAAAAAAATTTCATTAATCATTCTTATCGTTTCATTATTGAGTAGCCACATATAAATCATGAAAGATAATCGAGGATAACTCTTCAATCATAGCAATAGTCAATCATGTTTCCATTTTTATATTTCAATCCTTTAAGTTATGTTAAGGGTAAATTCCCATTTGGATTTCAAGTATAAACGATGATTTCAATATTCTGATATAGACTTATAGCTATAATACTCTCCATGACACAACTAAGAATCAATTTTCTTTTTTAAGATATAATAATGGCTTGACTTTAATCATTACATTGTTCTGTTATTGTAATGTAAGATCAATAATTTTTCTAATAATTAAGTTCTTCAATAACTTGTTACAACTTTCTATTCGTCGTTTCTTGTGCTGATACATGATCTCTTAAACTCATATTTATGCTGATGTATATGGCTATTGACAATGTTATTACAATCGGATATTTTCTATTTTGAGGTTTATAAATTTAGATTCATGGAAGACGAGATAAAATTAAAGGCATCATATATATAACTCAAATTCATATATTTAAAATCGAATTAAAGCAAAAAATCTCAACTAAAATAAGTTTTATTTCAATTAATATCGATTTAAAATATAAAACAAACTTACAATCTTAGACTATAATAATCGATGATATAAAAAGCCGTTTGATTATTGGTTGAAGCAAGGAATATATGTGCATAAAAAAGAAGCTGTTTAAAGCAGTTGTGCCACCATCACAATCTACTTTTATGAGAAGATATATGATGAAAAATAAATTAATATAGAAAGGTTGAGTGTTAAATGTTATTTTAAAATTTTCATTTATTATTACATTATCAATTCTCTCTTAAAAAACACTTCTCCCGTTCTTCCAAACTGCACCGGTTAATTTTTAAATTACTTTTTTTTTTACCAATTTTATTATTATTATTTTTTAAGTGTAATATAGAATCCAATGTAATAAGTTGTGTTAAAAAAATATCATTTAAAAAAAATTAAAGTATATTATAATACTATTGCGTTAGTATTTTTACTACGTTAGAATTACACACAATTGTGTCTGACGAATTAGAATAGAAATCATCATCAACTTAGAGTTAAATAAAGTTTCACTTTTCAGAGAGACACCTTCCCACAACTCCCACATTTTATATAAAACTTTTCATGCTTAGAACCATAGTTTGATACAAATACTTGGTATTTATTGAAAGAATTTGTATTTTCATGAATTCAAAGAACATTCATGAAGAAAGCTTCCTTGGTGTTTGTATAATTTTTTTTTCTCCACCTTTTTGCCATTTAAACATCTAAATTAATTATTTTTTAAAGTAAATATTCACATAGTTAGTTATGTGAATCTACTTATTTATGTTTAATTATATCCTTAGAATTCAATATTCAATTTTCAAGGTTTAGATATTTAAGAATATAATTATCTTTAAAAAATTTAATCAACCAAAATTTATACCAGATTCTTTTTTTAAAAAAATCAAGAAAAAAAAAAAGAAAGAAAACTCTACAAGAATACTATGAATTATACCCATAGAATTCAATATTCATTTTTCTAAGGTTTAGATATCTATGAATATAATTATCTTTAAAAATTTTAATCAAACAAAATTTACACCAGATTTACTTTTTAAAAAAAATCAAGGAAAAAAAAAACTCCATGAGAATACTATGAATCTCCTAAACATCATATTATAGCAATGAGAAAGGGGAAAAAGAAGGAAAAAATAGAAGAAGAAAAAAGAAAACATAAAATCAAATAAACCTAACAACCATCCCAACACATATGATCATAATGTACATAAGAGTAACACAAAGAAATGGGCACAATTCGAGCAATACAGACCATCAAAGAATGAAGCACAACCAACCATACATCCTCAATCTTTAAAGCTTCTCTGGCAACTGAAAACTTTGTGAACCAAATATGTGGTGAGAAGAGTTCTCCACAAACACAGCAATCCCACATTTAGCAGCATTAAAACCCTCCCACAGGGTAAAATTCACGGCCCTCGTGGCTGTTTTCTTGGCGGAGATATCTTTGACGGAACAGAGCTTTTCAAGACGTCGGACTACATAGTCATTGGCCAAAACACGGTCCTTGTTGGCCCCGTCTGGGCAGTTGGTGACTAAACCCGATTCGTACAGAGCAACCATCACATTTGCACCCTCGTGATCCACTTTTGACTTGAGAGATCCGGTTATGGACACTTGCAACGAATCCGGTGAGGGCTTCTCGAAAGTCGCCTGTTTTAGAAAGCTAACAATTTAGACACAGTTTGAACTTTGATGTGTCCAAATTCTGGTAATATTGTCCATACGAACCACAACATCAACATTATGTCTCAACAGACAAACTCAACCATGATCAATGGAATGCTGCTATGTTAATCACGTAAATCCTTAGTATAACTATGACATTATTTTATTACTACTATTCACATATGGTGATCTGTTTAGAGATTCCAATAAAGGAGATGGTTAACCAACAACCACTTCCATTTAGGTCCCCCCACCAATAAACCAACTACCAACAATAATTAAGTTGAGCTATCACAAATGGAGGAAAAATACAGGTGATCTAATAAAGATTTTTATTTTTCTCCCTATTAAATTAACATTTTAACTTCTAGATTTAGGAAAGCGGTAATGTCTAATGATTTGCACCATTATATGATTAGCCAAAATTAGAAGCTTTATATTCTTGAAAGCTTAGCCATTCTGCTAGGCCACCTCTAATGATTTTCTTCAAACAAAGACACTAAAATTGAGGAAAACAATTAACATGACTAATTTGCTAATCCAAGAGGGGCAATGAAATACCAATCGCAATTGTAAAGTCTCACTTGCACACGGACGTACCATATACTGGATGCAATAAAATTATTTTAATCTTGTGATAAATTAATTTATTTCATTTACATAAAGATGTAATTTTACTAATTATATCAGTGAGAGTCTCCTCCTAAAAATAAATACAAACTTTATGAACACAATTCACACATATGTTTACCTTTATAATATCAATTGTATCAAAACGAACCAGTGAGTACACTCTGTGCACAAGAGTGATATAAAGTAAAGAAATGGAGTATATTCATATTAAACAATAACCTGATTCAAATTTTTATACCAACATATTTCTAATTCATCTCTCTCATTTCTCCATATAGTTCTAACTAGGACAAAATTTTTAACTATATTCCAATTGATCACAAAGCTCATCATAATTCATATGACATTAATTCACACCAGATCCAAGATTTATCCAAGAATTCACCTAATTAGAAATGCTAGTATTCAATTAAAATCTTATGATCCAAAATTAGCATAATCAAATTCAATAAGATCGATTGAAGCTAACCTGGAAGGCGGGTGCAGTGGCTCTGGGTGCAGACGCGACGCATGATAGCAAAGCCTCTTCCTCATTGGCAACGCATTGGGCCCGGCCCTGAACGACGATTTGGGGCGTGAACATGGTGTCGAGATTTAGGGCCTCCACATAGGCCTTTTGACGGACGGTCCATTGGCTCGACCCGTAAGGGTCCTTCCAGCCCATATAATCCCAGTAGTCCACGTGGTACGCCAACAGTATCAAGGGCACATCCAGATTGAAATCGCCCCTGCCCAGCCGCGAGAAGAGCAGCTCCGCCTCCGGCGAGGTGGCGCAGCCCTGAGATGAGAAGAGCTCCACCACCACCGGTCCGGCTCTCCGATTCTCCTCCGTCGTTAGGTCCGCCGTGACTTTGTCGTCGTGTTTCGAATCCGAGGAACGCTTGCGGAAACAGCTCATGAGACGGGGCGCCATCGTAAACGTGCGTCCCGAATCAATGAAATTCTTAACTGCTTTTTCCTCTGATTATATAATTTTTTTCAATTTTTTTTTTAGATTGAAAATGTGGGAGGGATGATGATGAGAATTGAAAAACCAGGCGGGTAGAGAGAGAGAGAGGAGAGAGAAATGAAAGCGGTTAAGAGAAAAAAAAATGGAGATGGTGAGGGAGGTTGATCATGCTTATATGTTTTCAAGAAATTAAATCCTAAAATATTACAGAACAGAATTTATGATAAATTAAGGAGTATAATTGGATTAAAATAAACAGAGAATGAAGTATAGCCTAATTAATGGATTCGATCAATTATGAATTATTATTATCAAATAAAATAAATAAATGATAAACAGATTTTTGAGTAATTTTGTCTAAAAATAAAAACTGGGATTTTAAAGAAGATGAAAGACAAATCAGAAGTAGTAACTAAAGAAGAGATATACCACTATTTAATTTGAAATTAATTAAATCTGAAACGATTAAATTTGGGCGTGACGGTGAGGGTGCAACAACCGTGTCACCGACTGCACGTTGATGCCAACCGAACAACTCCTCATCTTCTCTTCTCTCTTCTCTCCACTCACCTTAATGGACTTTAAGGGAAAGTAGATTTTTTCGTCCGCTAACTTTTATTCATTTTGAAATTAGTTTATTAACTTTTTAATTTTGAAATTAGTCCGTTAATTTTATAACAATTTTGAAATTAATCCATTAACTTCATAAAATTCAATATTTTGGTCATTTGACCTGCTATGGCAGGTCATTTGAATATTTTCACCCCAATTAATCTATATCATATTTTTATTTAACCAATTTTATCTCACTTTTTATTTTTCACTTCCGTATATCAAACAAACAATATTAATCTCATTACTAAAGTGGAACAAATTTGACTAAATATTGATATTTCCTTCGTCCGCTCGAAAGAGACTCTTTTTTCCATTTTGGTCGTCCGTTCCAAAGAGGGTCACTTCCTTTTTTACACACATGAGATCCACGCACACTCACTAATACAATTAAAATATGGGATCTACACTCCCACTAATACAACTACTCACTACACATTAAATAACAATATTTCTTAATCAACGTGCACAAAAGCAAAATGCCCTCTTTCGGGCTGACGGAGAGAGTATAATATAAATTCTTAATGGAGGCTTTTTTTTAAAAATAGTATATATATATATATATTACATATTTTTTATTTTTATTTTTTAGAATAACATGCTAATGACCTGTTGAAACAGACGATTTTGTTGAATTTGGTAACATGATGGACGATTTTCAAAATTTTCAAATATAATGGACGATTGTCAAAATTCTGCAAATATAATGGACGATTTTCAAAAAGTAAAAAATTTATGGACTAAATTCAAAATTGGGCAAAGTTAGCGGACAAAAAATCTATTTTCCCTTACTTTAATCTCCACTTCACAAGTTAATGACTAATTAACCTCAATTCAAACAATTTAAACACCATTCAATAAAACTAAATGCTAATAATAATAATTGTATTGCTTAAACAAATTTGCTAACTTTACTACGTGAAGAAATGATTTATTTCAATAACTACATAATACATTTTATTTTAATATAATAATTATCACACATTTTCTATTCAAATAATTTACTTTATAATTTATTAATTATCTAAAAATAGAATATTAAATTACCCTAAAAATAAGTTAAAAAATAAATTTTCTAACATCATAATTACAATAACTGTGAATTTAAATAAAAGAAAAAAAATTGTAACATTCGGCTTAATAGCATGAACAAGAAAGGTAAGACCATCAACAAAGTTTGATCCAAACATGAGAGTTTGGAAATTTACAAAATATCTTGTAATTTTGTGTGCTTCATTATTTACAACGCAATGAATAGAAAATGAAGGATTTGAATCCAAATTTGTTTACAAACGGCAACATAATTCGCCGGAGTCTTCCCAAATTGGAGCTTGTCACAAATATGTAGTTTTGAAGCTACATATTGAGTCATTGTCTTTATCATTAACTCCTTAATAATATTCATTATCATTCCAATTGAGAAATTCATACCAAGCGATCCTAAGTAGAGCTAGCACTAAAATCTCGTTATTTATTCGAGTCAAACTCGAACTAGGACAACCAAAACATCTCCATATATATCTTGCAATCACTTCCCCCTCCTCTCTACCTTTTGTATTTATTAATAGTGTTGGAGCAACCTCTCAAAATAAAGGGCTCTTTGTATACTGTGGATAGTAAGTAGTAACTTGTCTAATCTTTATTAATTGATTGGAGTACAGAGGCGATTTCATTTTTTTAACCAGTGTTTTGTTTTTTAATTAATATCTAAGAAAACACTAATGGAGTGTTTATTTTGATGAGTGTGAATTCACTAGAGGATTCAAGAACTTATTTTGAAACGTCCTTTGGTATTAAATAATTTTGAAAAAAAAAACTTGAAACTTATCTTGAAGTTAGTCTAATTTTAATCTGTCATAAGCCACCTAGATGATCGTGAAATGAGATGTAGGGAATTTTTAGATTAACCAATAAGCATCGAGATGAAAGTCTCGTAATTAAGACGAAGTACTTCGAGATAAATTTCAAATTAACTTTGAGATAATAGATTTAGGTTTGTAACGCTAAATTTAAAACTAGGGTTATTATGCTTTTGCAATTTGGAATAGAAAACTTCAATTAATACATACAAAACATTTTACTTTAAACTCACACATGATCTTTGCACTATTTTCACACATTTTTTATGTAGCATATTTTTATTCATTTTTAGTCCATTTTTCAAATAAAAAGACTAAAATCAATAAAGTAAATAGATTAAGGAGAAAATCGAAACACTACAAAAATATTGCTCGTTTGTGACGGCTTTAGTGACAGCTTTGTGGCCGTCACTAATTTTTTGTGATGGAATGCGACGGCTTTTGTGATGGATAAAGTTTGTGACGGCCCGGCTTATTACCCGTCACTAAAGACCTCACAATTTTTTTTTTTTTTTACAAAAAAGGGGTTCGAACCCTAGCCAACTAAGCAATCGAACCGCGCTCGAGCCACTGACCCAAGCGGCTCTTGTAACGGATAAAGTTTGTAACGGCCTTTTGTAGACGGAATTCTGTGACGGCCCGGCTTAGCCACCTGACCCAAGCGGCTCACTCTTTTTTTTTTCGAATTTGTATTTAATTTTAGCTCAGCAGAATATTCTCCCCTTACGATATTTGAACCCTTGATCTCACATGTGGGGAGGGTTTTAAGGGTAATGGATAGCCACTTGAGGATAGCCACTTGAGTCAAGATGATTCTCGTTTCATATTTAGCATTTATTGTATATATCATAATTTTACTATGTAATGTTGTACACTCATAATTCAATAATAAATCTTATATTGTATATAAATTATATTTAAAATATTAATATATTAAAAAGTAATATATATATATATATATATATATATATATATATATATATATATATATATATATATATATATATATATATATATATATATCAAAATTATATCCTGCATTAATTATATTATAAATAAACAAATTATCATGGTTGTTTTCTTTTTTAAATATTTAGCCACAATATTTAGTTATGTATACATGTGTAATATATATTTATTATTATTTATTTCATATTTATTACAATAATATATTAATTAATTTGCTTATTTATGGAGCCGTATATATATATATATATATAATATTTCAGTAATTAAATTATACTCCCTCCGTCCCAGGAAAGATTGCACCCTCTTTCCAGACACGGAGATTAATAAAGTGATGACTTTTAGGGATATTATGAAATTTTTTGTAATAAATAAATGATAAAATATATTAAGTGTGTTAGGTAGGGGTGGTTTTTTGTAAATAAAGTGTATGGAGAAAGGTGATTGTGTTTGATTTTTTGATTTTTTAGGAATGTGCAAACTTTTGTGGGACAACCCAAAATGGAAAATATGTCATCTTTCCTAGGACGGAGGGAGTAGTAATTAGTATAATACATTCTCTTACATTAATTATTTTTGTATATTAATATCTCACATCTCTTCCTTCGTCCTTAGATATAATATATTTCAAATATTAATGTGTATATGTTTATTATCATATATATTTATACTTATAATATATATGTACTAATTATATACGTAAATATAATATACTACATATGTGTATGTATATAGCAATATGTACCACTATGTAATTTATAAATATTATAGTATTACGATATGTCAGTAATTAATTTTAATAATCAATTTTAATCTGTTAAAATTTTTAATATTCATTTGAGAATACATTTAATATTTAATATAAACATTAGTAATTACCTCATTAAGTATGATCATTACACATTTTTTTATTAATTACTCAATAATTGATACACATAAGATCTCGATTACTATAATTAATACACAGAAGACCCCAAGTATAATTTATTAAAATGTTATTTTATAAAAAATTTTACAAGAGTTCCCTCTATTAACCTCTAATATCATACAACCTGTAACATAATTAAGATATATGTATTACTCAATGTTTGATGCATATATTCAATAGTAATGCATATTTTGAATTCCTAATATAAGAGCATCTATTAAAAGTTCCAAATATATTAATAATTATCATTAAATTAAGAACGATTGTTTTATTTAATATGTAGTATATATATATATATATATATATATATATATACATACACATGAGGTAAATCGATTCAAGAATAATTGATCGGTTCTCTTCCTCTTAAAGAATACTTGAATCTAAATGTAAATCAATTCAAGAATACTTGAATCGATTCTCTTCATCTTGAAGAACAGATTCTTAAGAGGTAAATCAATTCAAAAATACTTGATTCAATTTTTTAGAGGTAGATCGAATCTCTACTTGATTCTCTCTATAGAAATAAATTTTTATACCTTTCATAAATTAATTCTCTAAAGGCTCATATTCCTCTTGGAGAACCGAATGTGAGTATTAGAATGAATAACAAAAAAAATCTTATTTATAGGTGGGGTGAGAGAGAATATTATACGGAATATTATTTTTTCCTAATTTGACATTAATTAATTTATTGCATTAAGAGATTTAATAATTAAATAATGATACCCAAATAAATAAATAAAATATAAAAAATTTATTCATTATTAAAAATGAGAAACACAATATTTAAAAAAGAAAATATTAAATAAGGAATTTAATTAAAAGTAAATAAGAAAAATATTAAAATATTAATTAATTTATTGCATTAAAAGATTTAATGATACTCAAATAAATAAATAAAATATTGAAATTTTAATCATTATTAAAAATAAGAAACACATTATTTAAAAAAGATAATATTAAATAAGAAAATCAATTAAAAGTAAATAAGGAAATATTAAAAAATGTATTTAAAAATCCAAAAAATTAAAAAAATTACACGTCACATCGGAGCGTCTTGGAGACGACATGTTAGCAAGAAAAGTTTCTGTTATAGTATATTTAAGATATATATATATATATATATATATATATATATACTTATTATATATTCATGACATATTTATTACAATAATATACTTATTTATGGAGGCACAGTAAAATTTTCGATGTACGATGATGCAGTAATTTAATCATAGTAATTAATTAGTAATAATATATCTCGTATAAATTGATCTTATCTCCTAATAATTTTGGTAGGTCTTGTTATATCATTTTTTAAAAATGAATTATAACATTTTACTGAAAATATTGTCATTTGATTTTAAAATATTATTATTTTTTATTTATATTATAAATTATTCATGTAATTGTTATCATTTTTCATCAATTGAGTATCACATTTTATAGTTTTATAATATTTAAATAAAAATAAATTAAATGAATAACAAGTTAAAATTAATATAATTTTAAATAAAATAATATTATTAAAAAAATAAAAATTTTATGACGGCATTGAAGCCGTCACAAACGAATTTGGGTTGAAACTGTATTGTTTCATGCATTCATTACTTTGTGACGGTCAAAAGTCATCACAAAATTTTTTTTAAAAAAATAATTTTTGTGAAGGCTTTGAAGCCGTCACAAACGAATTTAGGTTGTGACGGTCAAAAGCCGTCACAAAGAGCCGTCACAAAATTTAAAATAAATAATAATAATTTTTGTGACGCCTTTGAAGCCGTCACAAACGAATTTGAGTTGTGCTTGTTCACAATTTTGCATGTGTCCCCAAGTGTAGGGAATTAGTTGTAGATAAACGTGTGACCAAGTCTATTATCGAACCTAAAGGATAATTCTAGGTTTACTATTTAATTTATTTATGGCTATTCTATTATAAAACAAATCTGGGTTTTTTAAGAGTATTATCTAAATTAAGATGCAGAAAATAAGTACTAAAAATAACAAAATAGCAGATAAAATTAAATATGAAATTGTTCAAGAGAGAAGATAGATAGCACTAGGCAATCCAGTTAAATCGGTTGAACCAAATTACTAGACAATCGGTTGGAATCCCTGTAGTTCTTATGAAAGCAATCACTAATTTATGTTAAATCCCTCTTTTAAAGTAAACTTAAAACATAAACCTGGTTTAAACCCTCAGATATAGAAGAACAATTCCTATTTCCTTTCTAGGTACTTCATGCAAAATTTCATTAAAGGTTAGAGCACTAGACTTCCCTTTATAGGTACTTAAGAATTAATCTCCAATTCCCACTTAGCAATCTAAGAAAACAAATCCTCTAGAATGGTAATTAATAGATATATTAAGTGTCCAATATTAATTATTCTAATGAATAAAGGTTATATGGTTAAATCTCCTTTACCCATAACAGGTTGACAATATAATTCTTATATAATACAAGCAACAAGCATAAATATGCATAAGACAATGACATATACCTGCATGAGGACAGATCATATAAGACAAAAATATAAGTCTAAATTCAAAGCTTTAATAAGGGAATAAGTATATTGCAGGTATCCAACCTATTCTAAATCATCAATTCAAACCAATTCAACCTTCAAAACCTAGCCCTATCCAAGAAGTACTAGCACATGGTGTTACAGACAACACACATGGTTAGATATGAAAACATAGCCATAGGTCTATAATTCAAAAGTTTAAAAGAAAAAATAAGAAAAACCCTAGATGTGATGTGATTCTCCGTTATTTCCTCTGTGATTCTGAATCTTCTTGTCTCCTTCTCAAGTAAGCAACACTGATGAACTCTTGGGATGGCAGATGCAGTGAAAGGGTATGGAAAAGTACCTATAGATGTGGAGAGTTATGGAGAGTTAGGGTTTGAAAGCATGAAAATTTCAAAATCTCTCTCAAAAGTGAGCTTTTTCACGTCAAAAACACGAACGAGCCAAAAAATGCATTTCGGATACGTTGGGGCTTGGCACTAGTCGTGCCAGGCATTGCACGATTCATGCCGGCCATGGCACGGGTTGTGCCACCCATTAGTGCCGCAATTCCGCACGGATCGTGCCACCCGTCGGCAGTCTACGCGACCTCACGATTTTGCTCACAACTTCTTCATCCGATCTCCGATTGAGGTAATTTTTGCGCTCACGCGATCTTCTCTTCGTTGAATTTCTAACCATATAAAGGAATCATAAAAATTCATTCATTTAAGTATAGCACCAGTCGTGCTAAGTAGTGGCACGAGTAGTGCTCCTTCGGAGCGTGCTGGGTAGTCTCAGCGCTCGTCCGGGGCGTGCTAGGCGGTCGTGCTGATCTTGACCGGCACGAGTGTTTCATGTGGCCGGCACGATCTGTACCAAGACTGGCACGAGTTATGCAGGGTCGGCACAGCTTGTGCGACTTCACCGTTTTGATCACAACTCTTTCGTCTGAGCTCCGATTGAGGTGTTTCTTGAGCCAAAATGACCTTCTCTTCTGTAGCTTTCCAACCATATATCACATGATCAATTTGGACTTCTATACATATAGAAAAATTATACAAATTGGACATGCATTTTTCAGCATTCTTCCACGATTTCACTCTTCATTCCAACTTTGCACTTTTAATCCGTTTTCCACCTAAAAACACGAAATAACACCTCAAATCCACCAATATCTTAAATATATGAAAATTAACCATTTAGTGCTAAAATAAGAACATAAATTCCACAAAACGGTGCTAAATCGAACCCTAAAACATGCAGATTTTTACACTAAACAAGTTAAAATGGTATCGTGTCAAGCATTCATTACTTTGTGAAGGCCAAAAGCCATCATAAAATTTAAAAAAATTAATTAATTTTTGTGACGGCTTAAAGGCTGTCACAAACAAACACTGTCACTAAAGCTGTCACAAACTGGGTTTGGTCACGATTCTCTCAACGGTCATCAAAACACCATCACAATTCGGAACAGTCGTCACAAAAATCGTCACAATTGTGATGGTTTTATGGCCGTCACAATCGACTGCTTTTTTGTAGTGAAAAAAGGGACTAAAAGTAAAGGACTAATTGAAAAAAAAGGACTAAAGTAGAGTTAGTCTCTCGTGTCCTCGGTTGCACAAGATATATAAGAGTATACTCCTTCTGTCCCATGAATACATTCGCGTATTTTTTGGCACAGAGTTTAAGAAAATAACTTTTTGGTAGTGTAAGGTAAGAAATAGAATGGGTATTTTGGGTAATTTAGTAGAATAAAGTGTATAATATAGTTGACTTTGACTAGATTGTATGTAAAAAGAAAGTGACATTTTGTAATATTGTAGTATTGTAAGGTTATTGATATTGTGTATTGTTTCCATTTTTAGGGGGTGAAAGTAGTTTTGGGATGGACCAAAATGGAAAGAGTGAATGTATTTTTGGGACGGAGAGAGTAACATTTTGTTCTAAAGAATATATACACTTTAATTAATAAGGATATAATTTTTTTATTGAAAATGTATATCAAAATATGAATAGTATAAATGTTTGACATTTATATGAGTTTATTAAATATAGGTACGTATATTTGCAACCTAATTATTAATAAATACATTAATCTAATATAATTACTGCGGGATACATAACGATTTTTTTCTCCCAACATTATTCTTGTTCACAACGTTTATACAGAACAATAATTTCGTTAAACACTAATGTACACTACATCAAAACTAATATTCAACGTTTATACAGAATTAATCTTTCTTTTGTCAATGTATACCGATGTACACTATTATTATACTTATCACTCGAGATTTTAGGAGAGAGAATTTAGGAAAAATTATTTTCCTAATTCTCTCTGCGGTTACTTTCTTTTATTCCCCTCTCTAAATGCACGCTGATGTACAGATTTTGAAAGAAATAATTTAAGAAAAAATCATTTTTGCGATCTCTGTCTTTATTCCTCTCTTTAAATGTACGTTGATGTACATATTTTGAAAGAAATAATTTAGAAAAAAATCATTTTATTAATTCTCTCTGCGGTCACTTTCTATTATTTCTCTCTCTAAATGAACACCAATGTACATATTTGTCTTCGTTCTTCTAATTGTGACTTCATTCTTCATTTTGTGACAAGTTTCCGATTAATTAATCAAAGTTCAGATTGATTAAATACATTGTGCACACATATGTACAAATTAAGATTGTATTCAATGACCCTATCTTCAACAATTATTTATCTCTCATAAATGTACACTGATGTATATTCATATAAATAGTTTATTCATTTTTTCCCCAAAAATTATTTATCTTAAATGAGTGCACAATGATGTATATACATATAAATACTTAATCGTGTTTTTTTAATTTGTTTCACACGATGCACACCGATATTCAGTAAGTATGAGTAATATGGGATAAACAAATTTAAATTTTGTATCTGTGTGTAATTTTCTATAGTGAATGTATGAATTAGTAATATTTAAGTACATTTTGTACCTAGTATTTACTGACTCATGTTTTATTAAAAAAATTAAAAAAAACCCAGAAATAAAGAGTATACATTCTTATAGTAAAAGATATAAGGTACATTATTTAATAGTCCCGGTATGTAAGTTTTAGCCCTAAAAGTAGCTAAATTTAAGAGTTCTAACCCAAAAAAAATACAAATGAGATCATCTATTCCATTTTCATATTTCATCTTCTATTTCATTTATTAGATTTTTTGCCATGTCATAATCAATATTGCTCAAAATTCAACATGTTCCCCAATGATTTAATGGACATTTGTAGGGTATAATTTTTTTTTTTATTATGAAACACCAAATGTGGAATAGGAAATTCGACTTGAAAAAAATACTTAAAATTGTAATTAACATACTTAAATGAGTTAATGTGATATTTTCTGGTTATAAATTGACAACTAAGATTGTAAGAGTTGGTCTTCTGTGCCTCGGGACACACCGTGTCCCCATATGAACACAAGAGTCATATATGGACACGGTATGTCCGGGGCACAGGAGTTTTTCCCAGATTGTAATGTTCTATTTATTTTGAAACATAAAAGATTGGTTTATTTTATGTTGAAATTACAATGAATTAGCTAGGCTTATGTATAGCATAAGATGATGAAGTGATATAGGGTAAGAATTTAAGTGCGTTGAATGCATTGGATTTGAAGGAAGGGCACGAAGTACTAGGAGTTGCAATATATCTCCCAACTGTATTTTCACCAATTACTTCTCTATTGAAATTCGTACCCTAAATTAATCTTACATTCTTATTCACTTCACTCATTTTGCATGCGCTACAAATATAAAACCTAAGTTGGCTGCCTTCCTTTATTTCAATATTCCAATCACACATCTAAATTAATTCATTATGAAACGTCTTCTTCTCTTTGTATTACTTTTAATTTTAATTTCTTCTACCTTAGTTGAATCAATCACTACTCTTCCAAATCACCAACTACGAGACCAAAAGAGAAGTAGCAACCGGAGAGGCGGTGGTGGAAGAGCTAGAAGAGGCGGCGGTGGCGGCAGAAGATCGGGAGGCGGCGGTGGATCAAATTGTGACCCTTTATATTTATACCTATTTGGAAACTGTGGCAAATGGCCATTTCCACGCAACTCGCCTAACAACCCTTTCCGACCAAGACCTCCGCCCTCTCCCCGCCGCACTCCGCCGTCGCCGCTCATTCCCTTTCCACCGCCGGTGATCCCTTCTCCTCCACAAATAGTATTTCCTCCGCCTTTGATGCCTTCTCCTCCTCTAATACCCCTCCCACCGCCAGTTGCTCCATCCTCTCCGCCGCCTCTAGCTTCCTCGCCGCCACCTTTAGCTTCCTCACCGCCTCCGGTTTCCCCTCCGCCATCGCCATCGCCTCCGCCACCATCTCCATCGCTTTCTCCGCCCCCGCCCCCGCCTCCGCCTCCGCCTCCGGTCGTTCCGTCTCCTCCTCCACCCGAAGTGCTTCCTATAGTATACCCGCCACCTTTGGTTCCTTCACCACCGCTTGTTCCATGGCTTGCTCCGCCTGATCCGTTCGCGGACTCACCACCTCTGGTGTTTTCTCCTCCGCCGGACATTATTTTTCCGGACCCCATACCGGAATCTCCGCCGGACTTATTCCTCACGCCGCCGCCGCGCGACGAAGCTGTACCAGCGCCGCCACTTGTCCCCATATTTAACCCGCCGGAAAACCCACCGGTAATTTGGAATCCTCCTCCGATAATAATTGAGACTCCGCAATTACCGATCCCTAACATACCGGAATTCATCCCACCGCCGGTGATTAGTATCCCGGATATGCCGGTGATTGGTATGCCGGATACGCCGGTTGAACCCATACCGTTCGTTACTGCCCCGCCGACAGTGGAAGGGCAACCGCTGCCTCCGCCGCTTCCGTTCATTCCTCCACTTAATTGAGAGTTCCTTTTGGGTTGTTTTTCGATTTTGTGTCTTTTTTATTGCATGCTACTATTTGGGTTCATCATACTTCTCATGTACAATCTGTTCAAAATCAGGTTTTTTTTGTTTTGTTTTTTTAAATAAATAAAATTAACTGTATGCAAATGCCATTACTAAATACTATTTCGTGTTATTTAACCACTGAACATTCGTGTGTACGAAAGTTGGTGTTATGAAGGAACCACTTCTGTTTTTGCTGAATCATGCCCGATATCTAAGGCTCGGATTCTTTGTGTCATTTGGTACACCATTTCCTATGTTATATCGTTAGATTGACGACAAGTAGGAGAGAAACTATACTCTAATTCTTAAATTCTAGGGGCAATGGTTTAATTTGTTTCCTCATCTTACGTATCAATCATATAAGTATGGCACATAAAATGATACACCAAAATGATGCAGAAGATCTGGTGTGCTATTTTTGTAATACTATTAAAGTTCTCTCGTGTTCAATTGTATTTAAATGTTACATTAATCATATACATTATTCTCTTACATCATCATCTTTCTACGTAACTAATTATATGTTAAAATTATATAATTAAATATATAAATAGAGGGAAGGAAATCCAACTATTTAGTTAGGATTGAAGTATTTCGATCATTTTTAGAATATAATTTTTCTTTTCTTCTGACTTCTGAGTGTCATTCATTCAAGTATAACACAGAAAATATTAAATCAAATAACATAAAAGTTGTTGAATCGGTTCTCTTATAATTCAATCGTAATAGTTCATGAACTAACTTAATTTCTTTTTCTTGATTTCCTTAAAGAAAAAATAACGAATTTATTACTACCTATTACAAAATACACCCTTAGTCATGTTTTAATAGTTACGTTTACTTTTTGCACGGAGATTAATGAATATAATATTTTAATGTGTATTGAGATGAGAGAAATAATATTTTTATATAAAGTGGGTAGGTGTATTAGTGTGATATGTGGGTCCATGAAGAGAGAAGTAATTAATTTGTATGGATTCATATGCCAAAAAAAGAAATGTAACAATTAGGATGAGAGGCCCAAAAGTGAAATATATAATCATTAGGATGAGACGGGGGGAGTATATATTAAGAGGATGTTTGGTTCGAATTCTTCAATCCGAATAGTAATGGGTATCACTAAGGAGGTAAATCATAATGGAATTGAAGAGTGGAGAGTATTTATTGAGTTAATGGAAATTATTGAGGAATTTTGATTCCCATGCATTAAATCAAACAAACATTAACAATGAAAATCAATATATCTAAATTCTCATTAACCCCACCCGTCATCGAAATGGGATCACCTATTCCTAACCAAGCACCTCCTAATATTACTAGTAAATACATTAAAATAAAAATATTACTAATAGATACTCCTTCCGTCCTGTATTATTTTGCACTATTCCTTTATAAATTACAGAAGAATGATGCAAGATAATGAATGACGGAGGGAGTATAAATTATTGCGTTGAGATACTCAATATATCCCTACATACTATAAAATCAAATCTTAATCATATAAAACCATATTTTTACAAAGAAAGTGTGATATAAAATCATATCTTAATCATATAAAACCCTATTTTTACAAAGAAAGTGTGATAAATTATTAAGAGGTAGGTAGGAATTCATTCCTGGTTCTAGCTGAGTATTACATAGCACAGATATAGTTGAGAGTGAGGATAGTTTGGCACAAATATAAGTATAAATATATTAATTAAAATGACTTCATATAGCTTGTAGCCTTATACAAACGGATTTAATAAATTAATTTTATATATTGTGAGATGGCTTTACAAATAATATCATTATGAAATGTGAGCACGTTTCTATTTAATATATTGATGTATCACAGAAATATCAGTCATTTTAATTTGATATATTTTGCGTAAACAAAGTTTCTGGTAGGAACAGTGGCGGATGCAGGGGGTACGGCCGTACCCCAAAACCCCCGAACCCCTTATTTCATTTTTAAGAATTTTTTATATATATAACTATTTATATTTTAATTAATTTGTACCCCAAATTATTTAATTAATACAAATTTATACACAATTCATTACAATTTTAATAAATTTACACTATAAATTTATGATAATGTCTTACATTGCTTTTTACAAATAATAAAAATTAGACAGTGTCAACAATAATTATAATTTTAGAGTGTTATTTATTTATTTTTTATATGATTTTGAATATCAAATACTCACTCTTCCCTCTAATTACTTCACACTTTTCTTTTGATCCGCCTCAATACAAATGTACGTTTCTAAAAATGATAGAAATGCATCTCAATAATATCCATTTTTTACGCATATCTCAATAGCTTTATATATTTTTTCATCAAATTATCTAAAATACTCATTTTTTACACAAATCTAAGAAACTTTAAACATCTTTAAATATAAAAATTATTTTTTATTAATCTCTGCATACAAAAAATATTGTCTTATTTATGTGAACGAAGGGAGTAATATTTTATAATTATATATGTCATATCCCCGAAAAAAAATTCCTAGATCCGCCACTGGGTGGGAAGTTACTTATGTGAAACCGTTTGTGAGACGTATTAAAATATAGATAAAATATGTTTGATGGTTGTTAAAATATATTTTCTAAAGTATGATGAATGAAATATGTATTAAAGTATGATTTTTAAAGTGTTATAATATAATTCATTATTAATATACTTTAACTACAAATAAATATACTTTTGTAATAGGTCAACCTGTCTAAATAGAACCCGTCTGACAAGAGGGTCTTCCTTATGCGTATGTTTATAATAAATTAATTGGTGAAACACCTTTTTAACTTTCATGTTATCATTATATTGACATTTTTTATATTATTTTATGCATGTTTTATTTTTATGGTTAAAAAGGTGTATTTTGGAAACAATTAACTCCAAAATTAAATATAATGGAATTCAAAATAAAAGCTCTCCTTAGCATATATGTTGCTATACATGAGATTGCCTAAAAATTAGGTATAATCACTTTCAACTTCAGTCTCTTTTTTCAACTACTAACTGAAACTTTCTTTAAGCTTGAGAAACCTTAAATATGTCTTAGTTTTGATGGAGAACATTTTGATTTTGACGAGATCAACAATTATTGTGATGTATACTTCAAAATAAAATGATTTACTTTAATAAAATAAAATAAAAGAAAATGATTTAAATCTCTTTTGTGTGTTTTGTCTACAATCACATGCTTTAAAAGGTTTTCAAAGAGTCGTTCATCTTTAAATTTCTCCAATTAAGCACGCTACGCTTTAAAATTCTTTAATTAGTTAAAAAAAAAACAAACAAACAAACACCTTTATTGGTATTAAATAGAGAACTCTCTTTTTAAAACGGATACATGTGAGACGGATTGAAATAATACAAACACTCTTATAAAATCGATTTACATAACTTAGTTTTTTTTTTAGGAAAAAGAACTTTCATTCCAAAGGGCATGAGAAATACCCAAAATTACAGAATAAAATACAGACAAAAGCTTAATCTAATACCACAACAACCTAAACTATTACTGTCTTTCAACAAACTCAAAATCAACCAGAGTTACACAAGAAAATTAAGAGTATAAACTGAGCAATCTTTGTAACTTGATTCGTGACTGACCTTCTTTAACTTCCCAGCATACCAAGACCATAATTGAGCTTTACTTCATGTATTACATGCCCTGTTTCCCACTTACGATCATTGAACACTAGATCGTTTCTATTTTTCCAAATAAGCCACACATCCACAACCCAACCATAAACTTTTTCTCAATTTTCTTTCATGCGAGATTACTAAAATACATAAAGTGTACCTTTGGATCATTTGATAGTGGTGTTTGAAAACCTGTCCATTTCAGGCTCTCTTGCCAGATTATTGAGACTTCGTTGCATTCGAAAAATATATGATGAACTTCTTCAGGAACAGCTTTGCAGAGTGGACACACGTTCTGAACTCCCATGGGTAAACATCCTCTTCTTTGAAGTTCGACCGTGGTTGGTATTCTTCTTTTCAAGATTCTCCATGCATTGATTGTGATTTTTATTGCAGCTTCGCTATCCCACAATCTTTTGTAAATTTCAACATTCGATTCTCTTCTTCCATCATTGGCCTCCTGTGTAGTAGATGATAGACTTCGTTGACAGAGTAGCCTCCTTGCTTGCTCTCTTTCCATTTCCAACTATCTTGAGTGTCTTTCTTCAAGCATGACCTGTTACTAATTTCAAGAAGATTGTTAGTAGACTCGAACTCCCACTGTCTAAGTGTTCTTCTCCATACCAAGTTCCAAAACCAAGACTCGGACTCCTACTTCCTCATACGTGACACTAACTCTCCCTTATTCAGACTGATGTTATATAATCTTGGGAACTTAGATTCTAATGAACATTCTTCTACCCAAACATCCTCCCAAAACCTAGTGCCCCGACCCATTACCAATGACTCTAGTGACGTTTTCTGTGAACCAATTACCCTTACAATCTTCCAAGCTTAAAAATACTCCCCCCACCAACCTCTCCCATGACCCTCCGATCTATTATCCCACGGATTGAAACCTGACCCCCCAAGATCGAAAGAACAAGACTCAACAACCCTTGCCCATAGTCTACCCTTTTTGTGAAGAACCCTCCAAGCCCACTTTCTCAATAAAGCCTTATTAAACAACCCCATATCTTTGACCCCAAGCCCTCCCAATTCTTTTTCTTGAGTAATATTTTTTCAGTCAATCCAAACTATTTTATTAAAATTCTTCCCACCCCCCAGAGGAATTTTTGGTGTAACGAGATGATGTTTTTTATCACACATTTAGGGGCCCGGAAAATAGACAGAACATAGGTCGGTAGTGAAGTGAAAACAGCATTCAGAAGGACTAATCTGCCTCTGATGGATAGTTTCAAATCCTCTCATTTTCTTAGCCTATTCCTGATCTTATTTAATACATATCTCCAATCCTCCTTCTTTTTGTGAGAACATCCCACTTGTACTCCAAGATATTTCATCGGTAAGTTGCTAATGGGACATTCTAATATCTCTGTCATATCGAGCTTCATTCCTTCTTCCACATTAATAAAACAAATGAATATTTTTTTATGTTGATTTTCAATCCCGTCAATAGTTCTAGGATCAGCATCAATCTCTTAAGGAAAATCACATTTTGAAGATCCACCTTCTCCACAAATATAGTGTCATCAGCATACTAAAGATGGGACACTGGGATTTCATCTCTTCCAATCAAGGTCTGCTTATATAACCCCAGACTAATAGCCTTTTTCATGAGAAAACTGATACACTCCTCAGTGATTATAAAGATGAAAGGAGACAGTGGGTCTCCTTGACTTAAGCCTTTTTCCAATTTGAAATTTCCCGAAGGACTTCTGTTTACCAACACCGAGGCTCTCGCAGATGTGAAACAAGCTTTCATCTAATTAACCCATAACGCATGAAAATTGAAAGCTTTTAGTATGTCCAATCAACTGAATCATATGCTTTAGAAAAGTCTATCTTATAAAAGAAAATATCTTTTTTCCTATTCTTTGCGTCTTCAATAATGTTGTTCAGCATGACAATGCTATCCAAAATCTGACAACCACCAACGAAAGCAGATTGTTCCTCAGATATTATAGAATAGAGCACTTTACTAATCCGCCCCATTAATACATTTGCAAGCACCTTGTATATACCACCAATTAAAGAGATCGATCTGAAGTCCGAGATGTCTGATGAATCTTCCCTTTTCTTGATCAGTGTGAATTGTATTATTTTCTTATCCTAAACCTTGTGGTCCCACCCACCTTCCAATTCTATTATACTATATAATATTGCTATGGTTTAAATTAAAGAAAAAAACATAAACCCGGTTCACAGATCTCACATTAATTATTTTAATTTTCTCAATTTAGAAATGTTAATTATTTTTACACGTGTTATTCAGTAGGATGGTGTAAAAAGAGGATGTGGATGGAGGAATCTACAGCAATAGGTGGATTGAATTTGGAATAAATAAAAGAAGAGATAATATTAGTGAAGACAAACTTATATTGTCCACCCACACATTGCATGGCCCAACATCATCCACAACTAAATGCATCCATGTCTCCTTCTTACACATGGATCACCCTTTCTTAATATAGCCAAAACCCATTTCTCAATTTCATGAGATCCCAATTCATCTAATTTTAATCATTTTATTGTGGAGATTATAATTAATAATTCTATACAAAAGCTTAAAACTTTCAACACTTTATCTCAAAACAACTTTCACTTTATTTAATAATTATGTATTATTTTTGTGTATCATTTTTAATACCATATTCATTGATTACAATTGCTTATGCCTCTTTTATCTCTTATACTAATAGTTTGTATGATTAACATGTGAAGATTGAAAGAAAAAATAAAATAAAACTTTAATTATTACTTTTAGGGTGTTTTTTTAGTTATTTTTTTTCCTCTCTCCTACGTATTATACATTCATTAATATAATTTACCAGTTTCATAGATAAAAAAATGATAAATGATACAAGAAATTCTATATAAACCTCCACATCATGAGTTAATTAAACAATTTTTGAGTATATGATTAGAGTATTATTATAAATATGTGTACATATATATGCATACATGATCATATAATTATATTGTTAATTCATTATAAAGAATATAGAGAGGAATATGCAATTGACATGCCAAAAGTTTTGGCACCACATAAAAGGAATCCCATTTCAATATTGTAGCCACTTGGTCCACTCACCATTAGACCTCTTACCCCACCCCACCACACCCTTCCCCACCCCCCACCTCTGGTGTATATATAGCCTAGGTGAATTGAGATCACAAAGGGAAAGAAAGAAGAAAACTTAGTATTGTTTGATACTACATACATTATTTAATTCCAATTTTTTGGGAAATTAAATAATAAAAAAAAATGTTGGAAGGGAAGGCAGTGATAGGGGAAACAGATATGCTTGAAGCCATGCAACAAGATGCTCTCCATTTGGCTGCCAAAGCACTTGATTTCTTTGATGTCACTGATGCCACTGATATTGCCAGATTCATCAAGAAGGTATAAATAATTTTTTTATTACAAGTATTTATTTAATATTATGATGATGATGAGATGATCAATAAATAAATAAAAATGCAGGAATTTGACAAGATATATGGAGGTGGATGGCAATGTATAGTAGGGACAGATTTTGGTTCATTTGTGACACATTGCTATGGCTGTTTCATCCATTTTTGTGTTGGGAGCCTTGCTATTCTACTCTTCAAGGGTTCCGCCGGAGCCGAATCTGACATCTACGTCGACGACAACCACCTCCGAGCTTGATTTTTCTCTTAGGCATCCATCGGCCGGCAATATGTAGTAGTGTATACTTGGTGTTTCACCAATTAAATGTTGAATATATGCTTTTTATAATATTCCCCCATCGACCAAGTTTAAGAAATGCGATGTTTTAATAGAGAAAAATTGTAATTCCCCAAATTTAATAGAATTCAATTTTGGTCCTATGAATTTTTTTATATTTAGTATAACTTTTCGCTTTTACAATTTTGGTTATTTTGCAAATTTTTTACAAAATTTACTGGACTGACAATAAATTTAGGACTTTGCAAATCCAATAATTTTTCATTAAAAAAATTTGCAAAAGGAAAGGAAAAAAAAACAAAATTAAGGTTATATAACTAAAATGGATATAAAAAGATTAACATTGAAAAAGTATAAATCTTAAATAATGGTTCAATTTTTCCAACTTTTACTGGTTAATTATATAATTATTGATATAGAAAATAAACATACAAAAATGGTACATAAAATGCCGTGTTTTAATATATAGATGATTATTGCATATTTAGTAATTAAATTTTGAATATTTAATTTTTAATTCCCTAATTTAAATTTTAATGGACTCATCCAAATGGTTCACACACTTAATATGCCTTCAATTACAGTACAAATTAAAGAAAACAATAAATTATAAATTATATTAGCATAAAACCTAATGACTTATACATTATTTTATTTATAAAATATAATCCTTATTATAGTTTAATGTTAATATATAGGATTTATTTCTCTTTGTGACGCTGTATAATAAATTTTGGTTCAACCTTAACATTTATACTTACATAAATGTATAATTGGTTCAAAATAAGGTAATCCCAACGACTTGTATGAAGTAAAACTCATGTGTATATATATATATATATATATATATATATATATATATATATCTTCTATTATTCCTTTTATATATTCATCTCATGCTGGATAATCATGTATAAAATGAATTTGTCTACTACAAGAATCTTCCAAATTATTTTTTTTTTTTTTAATCAACTCTTAATTCTTATCGTCTGCAATATAATCTGAGTGAACCGTAAAGGTTACAAACATTTATATTGCGTTCAAGTTTTAATCTCTTTGATTTTTAAAAATTATATATTTAATTTTAAATTTAAAGTAAAATGCGGGGATAGCTCAGTTGGGAGAGCGTTAGATCCACGTTCACTACTTTTTTATTATTATTAAAATATTTTATAGATGTATTATATCAAATGCGGGGATAGCTCAGTTGGGAGAGCGTCAGACTGAAGATCTGAAGGTCGCGTGTTCGATCCACGCTCACCGCATTTTTAATTTATAATACTAATTGACAACGCTTTTTTTTTTCTTTTTAATTTAATTGGAAAGCTTTTATATAAACGCTTGGATTAAAACACGCTTTCTATTGCAAATATCCCCTTTCACTCACATAGCATTTTGTTTAAAACGCTATCAGCTAATGCTACATTAAAACTTAAAAAAAAAAAGAATTTAATATATATAATCCATGTAAACCTCAAAAAATTTATTTTGATTAAAACTTAAAAAAAGAAAGAAAAAAAACTATTACTGCTCAATTAATTTTAAAAACTCATGATTTTTCAAATTAAATATATATAATCCATGTAATTTTAAACCTAAAAAAATGTACTCCCTCCGTCCCCCGAAGTACTTCACGTATTGTGCGAGAAGTTTAAGAAAAAATTATTATTTTATATATAAAGTAAGAAAGGGAAGAAATATTTTAATTAATTTAATGAAAAGGGTGTGTAAAGTTATTGGAATTTGTTAAAAAGTGAGTATTATGTTGGGATGTGTGTAAAAAGTAGGTATTGTTATAGTGTACTCCCTCCGTCACTAGGTAAGAGTCTCGTTTTACCATTTTGGCTGTCCCACCCAAAGAATCTCATTTCCTTTTTTGGACACATGTGACCCACCCATACCCACTAATACAATTAAAATATGGGCTCACTCACCCACTAATACAACTACCCACTATACATTAAATAATAATACTCCTTAATTCACGTGCTCAAAAGCAAATGAAACTCTTACCAAGGGACGGATGAAGTATTTTTTACCATTTTTAGTAAAAGTAAAGTGTGAAATACTCTGGGGGACGGGAACGGAGGGAGTATTCAAAATAGTATAAAAATTCAGAAGCGAACTTCTGAACTTGTCCTATCTTGTACAAATAGCATATACAGACTACAGGATAAGAAGTTATGGTAAAAATTTAGTCATTAATATTTGATATTCAATTTTTTTAAACTTGTTTTTCAGAAGATAAATTGTGGATAGAAGGATATGCCAGAAAGACCCTTTGAAATCTTTACAGAGCTTCTGATTGGTTGAAACAATGCAGGTGGTCTCATCATCAGCCACAACTCCTATGGATGCAATCTTCACCACTCATCTCATGATTCTCTTCTCTCTTCTCATAAAATCTCCACATCACACCTCTTCATTTTCAGTCCTCCAACTCCCACACGCAACACCACCATCTCTAAATCTTGAAACAGTAAATGGCATCAATGGCCGCAATTGCAAGCTCCACCACTGCTGTGAGGGTCACTCCATTCTTGGGCCAGGCCAAGAATGCCAACCCTCTTAGAGATGTTGTCTCCATGGGAAATGGCAAATACACCATGGTATAACCACCCCACCCCCACCCCCTATCTTTGAGATTGTGGTTATGCTATTGAGAAGATAAAACTGATGTTGTTTGTTGATGTATAGGGTAATGACTTGTGGTATGGACCTGATAGAGTGAAGTACTTGGGACCATTCTCTGCACAGACTCCTTCCTACCTCACCGGAGAGTTCCCTGGCGACTATGGTTGGGACACCGCCGGTTTGTCGGCCGATCCTGAGGCCTTTGCCAAGAACAGGGCTCTTGAGGTACTCACAAATGATCATACTTTGATCACACTTATCAATTTGGTTTCTTTCCACCAAATAGGAATGTTAATGGTGTAAATGAATGTAAAGGTGTTAGAACTGGTTTGAAATGTTGTCGGGTTTAAACTACATGTTTGAGTTTGTTTGATAAGCAATCGAGTTAATCTTGAATGAACTTTAGTTGATCTGAACTCAGGTAGTTTGATATCTTTATTTTTACTTTATTTTCATGTATTGGGTTGAGCTTTAGATTCTATCAAATACAAAATTTTGTTTAAGATCGTTTAATATCTTTATCGACTAGAGTTAAATATAAGCTTTTATTTGATCAATCTTGAATTGAGTAATTTAGTTTGATTTTCAGCCACGGCCTTAAGAATAGGAAGTTGAATCCATGATGTTTCAAATTCCAATGTATAACAATTATGAGTTGTGATGAAATCTTGTAGGTTATCCATGGGAGATGGGCTATGCTTGGAGCTCTTGGTTGCATCACACCGGAAGTTCTTTCCAAGTGGCTGAATGTCGTCTTCAAGGAGCCGGTGTGGTTCAAGGCGGGAGCTCAAATCTTCTCCGAGGGTGGACTCGACTACTTAGGCAACCCTAATCTTGTTCATGCTCAAAGCATTCTAGCTGTTCTCGGATTCCAAGTTGTGCTCATGGGGGTCGTCGAAGGATATAGAATCAACGGCCTTGATGGAGTTGGAGAGGGCAATGATCTCTACCCCGGTGGCCAGTACTTCGACCCCCTCGGCCTAGCTGAAGACCCGGTGACATTTGCTGAGCTCAAGGTGAAGGAAATCAAGAACGGTAGACTCGCCATGTTCTCCATGTTCGGGTTCTTCGTTCAGGCTATCGTCACCGGGAAAGGCCCCCTGGAGAACCTGTTGGATCACCTTGATAACCCTGTTGCCAACAATGCATGGGTTTATGCTACCAAGTTTGCACCTGGATCATAAGGTTGAGAGAGTGCATATATATATTGTGTAGATTGTGTAATGACTGCTTTCTGATATTATCATCACTTGATTTATTCAATTCAATCATGATGATCATCGTTTTTTGAATAACTTCAATCTCATCTGCAAATACATGATAACTGTACTGGAAACTCATCAATTAATACAAAGGCGAGAATGTCGGATTAACATAACAGAAGAGGCAATGCCAGCACTTCTCTTCCATTTTTCTACAACAAATTACACATGACTAATGTTTGTGCTGCTATTACAACATTAAGATGAACAATATACAACAAGCAACTCTTAATGGAGGGGGGTAGAACCAACAAAATTGATATATGTACATAAGGTTCATGTTCCTAGTCTCCTTGCTACTTCAAACCCATGGAGATTGTGGGGGAATGAGGTCGTTTTAATGATCATATTGATGCTACGATCTTTTGCTCTTCTTTCCCCACCATCTCCGTCTGTGTTTCTCAGCATCGCCGCGACCCAGCCTATAGACTTTGGACTTTGCTTCCCTAAGACGAGCCTTGTAATCTTTCTTCCACGCCTCAAACTTGTGTTTCAGTCTCCGGAAGTCCTCTATAGGATTTAGAGAAGGCGATTGCGCTCCTGATTTGACCTCTATAATGGCTCGGGCCTCATCATCAAAATTGTGCTTCGTTTGCTCGAATTCCTTGACAAGATGACTGACTGGATTCAACCCTCCATTCGTGTCCCGAGATAGAACATCATCCATACAGTTGTTAACGTATCTAACAGGGGTGCTACCACCAGGAGTCTGAGTTCCCATTGACATGTCCTCTGAATCATAAAATCTAGGTGATTGTGGTCCATCAAGCCTTCCTGGTTGGCCAATAGCATTATCAACAAGATTCTTTTTAGCTGCAGCTAAACTCATCTGCAGAAAAAAACAGAAATAGATGGAAATTAGTAAATGTATGGGAAACTTGTTTTATCACATGATGAATGTTGTTACCAATACTAGATATAGCATATTTTTACCCCAAAACAAATGTTTCTTCAAAATAAGAAAAGAAAAAGACTCACTTGTAGAGATGTCATCTGCTTTTGCCACATCTCCTCCATGGATTTCATCTTGGATTCATATTCAGACCATCGTGACTTGTATTGTTGAACCTGCTCTCTCAAAGCCAAATTTTCCTTTTCCTTCTGTTCTAGTGCCACTTCAGCCAATGACACCCTTCTTTGAAGTTCTTCAATGACTGAAGGCAGCATTTCAGATGGCAGATCCTGCTCAGAATTACAAAAAATGAGCGATAAAGGGGGTCGTGCACATTTAAACTTTACTAACAAGCATCTTTTCACAGATATGCTGCTTGTTTCAATTTAACTTCTCACAAGACTAAATTTTCTCCAGAAAGATGTAAAAAACAGTACCTTGACATCAGAAGTCCTCCTGGCTTGTTTTGGTTTATAAATATATATCCGAGTTGAACTCCGGAGGCGACTAAAATGCCTTCGGGCCAACCATCCACGAATTGCTGAACAAATGAACAGGTTGGTTAAGAAGATGCTGTTTTGTATACATCACAAATGAACAAATTGGTTAAGAAGATGCTGTTTTGTATACATCGGCTACACCTATTAAGGAGAAAAACTTTACCAGATTGTATCAGCACAACTTTCATAAATTGTTCATCTGGCTTCCTGAGTGAACCATACACCTTCCTTGCAATTTCACCACGAACAACTGCAGATATGAACAATTGTACCACAAAAAATCAAACAATGTTGATAATTTGATTTAATAGTGCAGTAACCCTTTTCCTTTTCCCTTTTACTCATTTTTACATAAATAGTTTTCAACAATGTAAATTGTGAATTATATACAACATGATGCAGTAGTTGTTGAACTCACATGATTGCAACAATACTACAGATTCCTTGAGTTTATAGAAGTCTGGACGAGCATGATGACCATGGAAACACTTCTGCACCTCAAGAGTACCTTGGAGAACTTGTTTTCTGACATCTTCAAGGACACCGATCTGTTTCCATCACAAAAGAATATTACAAAAAGAGTAAAAGACCATACGCAAAACAATGAAATGCCAGAAAGTTGTGAATATTATAAATAAATAAAAAAGAAAACACACCGCTCCATTTCGGAAGTACAATTTTGAATGGCCAACTTGGTACATCTCTGGAAGGATACCAAACTGGTGCAGAACGGAAATAGACATACTTAAGGGATCTTGACAAGTCGCAACCGGAAGTAGGAACCCATACCTGAGAGTCACAGCAGAATATAACTGAGAGGTTCTACAATATTTCTAAATAATAATGAAATTAAGGAGGTGGCACTTCACCTCTTTGTGAACTCTTGATGAGTCATCCTGGTGGGGTACCCAAATCTAGAAATCTTAGCAACTTCGGGAATCCCACAGCACCGAAGCTGCTGTAGAACAAGATCTTTTTCGAATGAACCAGGAATTTGTTTATTATTTGGTCTTATACAATGGATGAAATGTGGAGATGTGCTATCAAGATGCTGCAATAATTTGTACAGCTGCTCCTGCAATAGAGGATTGAAGAACAAAATTTTAAGAAACATCATGTACTGAGAAGCTTTTATCCATAATTTAGTTCAACTAGATTTTCAGTTTTCGGTTTTTTCTATATTTTGTTATTCTTTGTTTGTGTGGAAAATAAAAGCATCATCACCTTGAATTTGGTGGCAACACTTTTCTTCTGACACTCTGACAACACCCCTGGCTGCATCAATGTACTTTTTACACTCTTAGATTGTTTGAGCACAGTCGACGCAAAATGTTGAGGAAGTTGACCAGTGCAGGAAGAGAGTAGTTCAAAGATTTCAGAATGCACTGGATCTCTGTTCTTCTCCAAGAATTTTTCGGTATCATAAATAACCTAAAGTAAACAGCTGATATCAATATCAACTTGTCCAAAAATAAACATAAAAGATATCTATTGCACATACTCGCTGAATCCAATCTCAGGCCATAGACTATTGTTACAACATATTTTAGCATGCCTAATGATAAAAGAAACATATATTTATATGTGCATGTGTTTATATATATATATATATATATATATATATATATATATATATATATATATATTTGATCATTAGAAAGTGGAGTAGCAATAAGGCATGTTTCCTAAACTATGTTAAACAGGTCCTGCGTCAGACAAACCAGAGCCAAATTTCCATTTCTGATTTCTGTCAAACTTTCAGTTAACTGCAGTTCATTTGTTGACAGTATTAACATTCCATAAAGGGGTAACCATGAGTAAGAAACTAACCTCTCCAGCAGAGTGACGAATGCTGAATGTTCCACCTTTTTCACCTTTAAAGTAATTATCACAGTTCAAGTACTGCTTAAGTTTAGTGGCAAGGGTTGAATCTGTTGCTTTTGGAAATTTTGATACTTCATCCAGCAAGGATATTAGTCCATTAGGTTTCTGTTCAAGCACGTAGGTAATCAGTGTGGACATCAATACACAATAATGTAAAATGTAAACGCAACACGAAGCCAGATAAATACTCCCTCCATCCCTTTAACATGAAAACATGAATATAGTATTTAATGGGTACTGTATACTTTTGAAGTGGGATGTTACCCATATACCCTTAAAAATAAGGTGTTAAATATTAAGTGAGTAGCAACTGTTGTAATTGAATTAAAGGGCATTATGTTAAGGACCACTTACCATCAATAGAAATGTACATTTTGAAGGGACACTAAAAATAGCAAACTGTTACCATTGCGGGTCGGAGACCATAAAATTTTGAGAGAGAGTGAGAGACAAGGGCACTAACGATTGGCTGCCCCAGGCCCAAACCCAGACTCGAATGGATGGTGTTAAATCATGAATGCTTAGAAATTTAAAGAAAAACAAATCTACGTGTTAAGATTCTTGTGAAAGAAATGTACCTTCTCAAATAGATCCAAACAGCCTTGATTGTCTTCAAAATCTACTTTTCTCCAGTCGATTCCATCTACCTTATACTCCTGGAATCAGAAACATTGCACCATTATTATGGATGTATTCCAATAATAAAACAGCTATTCTAGGATATGCACAATTCACAACCACCAAGAGTCTGCAAGATGAGTGCATGTGCAAGTGAGAAATTTACCCCTTGCTCAAGTTTGAAGAGATGCTGATTGAAATGTTGATGGATCCGCTCATTAGCATAATTAATGCAAAACTGCTCAAAGCTATTCTTCTGGAACATAGAAGAGTCAAAATTTCAATCACTATAGAACACAGTTGCATCATCTAATGAAAGCACCATAAGAAATTACCAAACTTTTTCTTACCTTGAATGATTCAAATCCATAAATATCTAGAACACTTATGGAATGCCCCATATTATGCATGCCCGCTGAAAGTGAAAAATTGATCGTTTCTACAAGCCAATCAAACAAGCTTGCATAGATAAACTTGGCCAATGCATCTCTTGTACCAATTGCCTAAGTAGGGAGGAAAACCAACAAGTATGAATGAAGATGTACACAGCAAACTGAGTGGATTGCGTATATGCAAGATAACAATGCTTACTCCAATTATAGAAGTATCTGAAATGCAATAACATGACATATTTCTGCATCGTAGAAATAATTTATAACCATGAAATCTGGATTAGTTATGCACCTGTCCTAGAGTCAGTGTTTTGGTGACTTCATCCCTTCCGGCTTGTACTTTTCGGGTTGACAGAGCTAGGATCAGCGCCAACTCACTGCAACCTAGCAAGCTGGCAGCATTGGTAACAGCTGTAAAAAAAGAAATATCATTCTATATTAAGCACCCACAGACAAATTAAAGGTGTTATAAACTAATTAGAAAGTGCAAGAAAACAAATGCTCAGCACCTATCAATTATCTCAAAAGTATTCAGCAAATGTCCTAAACAAAAAAGGTGCATGAAGAAGATGAAATCCTTCCTCTTGACCAGATAAAAATAAATACTCCAATGGGAAGTGGGAGGTGGTTCCATTATCATACCCATAAATAGAATAAGAATAATGCAAATAGTTCCTTCAGGAAAGCTATTTATTTTCCTAAATTAACTGCTCAGTAGAAAATTCATTCAGTACAACAATCTATTTTTCATAATATGTACGCGAAGGGAAGAATAATAAGTAATAAAAACAGAGGTTGACTACTGAATTAAAGTGAACTTACCTTCATCAGAGACAACTTCTATGTGGTTTTGCTTATCAGTTACAACAAATGATATGTTTCCCAGCCATAAAATTGCCGCAAGCATCTCAAACACATTTTCCTGATCTTGTTTGCTAATTCTGATAGAATTTAAGGCCCCCTATTGAGAAGAAAACATAATAGAATTAATTAAGCTTTGTATATAAAAGGATATGTGAAAAAGACTATAAGTTAAACAGCAACCAGGCGCGATCAAATCTTTCATTCCCCCAGCAGAATTATGCTATTGACTGTTGACACTCAAGACTGAGACCTCTTGACACGCAATAGAGAATAGGTGGTAGCATAAATCACAGAATTTATGGCCGAAACCAAGTAGGTAGCCAACCAACATATCGTAAGTATATAAAAGCTGCCAATTACCATAAGAAGATGAAACCTTTGAGCATCATCCACGTTGTTGATCTCCAGACAATTACTTTGGTTCAGATAGTTGTAATCAGACGCCTTTTTTAACCTCAACCTACCTGAAAAAGGAACCATAATTGTGCTGTCACAGTCTTCCTAGAAGAGCTACTTGCATTTTTTTTAGGTCAAAAAAATTAAAATACATTCCAAAAGAATCCGTTTATCAAACATCAACCTTTATGGCTGAAAATATTCACTGTATTAACATCTTCCAAACAACAAAATACCTTATTTACTGAATTGAGCTCAGTTAAAGTTTCTATTATGAATAACTTGCCTATTTCCCATTAAGGATTTTGCAGATTTTGAATCCTAGCCAGTAAGTTGAATACATACCAGTAGAAATGGTTTTATCTATTAATAATTTTCACGTGTTTCACACTAGAAGAGAAAAGAAGAGAAATATGAAAAGTGCATACGGAAGTATACATGTATGGACCCATTAAGGGAGAAAAAATGAGGATTTGGAAAATTAGTTTCAAATACCGAGCAAAAGCTGAAAACTTACCTCTGAGACCGGAAGGAGCCCCAGAACAGAGCTGGTAGAAAATGTGATATGACCTTTCTCCTTCGGCCAACTGAACAACTCTTGACTGATCCAATATAATGCATAAAAATAACTTAGCGAATTGAGCAGACGCAAGCTAGAACAGAAAGTTATAACTTTAGATACACACTAACCTTTTCGAGAAGGACTATACCACAATCGAGAAATCATGTCAAAGATAATTGGCATGCACAAAATCACAAAGAAAAATCAGATAATTAGGGGGAAAAAATAGTAATTTTATAATCTCCTCCAAGTATGGTCAGTAAAAGTGTACTTACAAGCCTGTACTTTAGCACCACATATTTGTCCAGTAGCAGTGAAGTGAATTTCAGTTAATTTTCCCTGCAAAAATTTTAAGATTATTATTAAGCTTCAGTTGATTGCTAACTAATAAGACAAGGATGCCCATAACAGTAAGGTAGAAGTTCAGGGAAAACTTACAAATCGAGTAGAATTGTCATTCCTGCCTGTTTTGGCATTACCGAAAGCCTCCATTATACAGCTTGTTTGCAGGACTTTAGATCCAACTCCATCACCTCCACTGAATGTTGCCAGATATTGCATCGCAATCTTAGCTATTTCAGTCTTGCCAGCGCCACTTTCTCCACTAAGGATCATAAGAAGAAATCCTCTTTTACTAAGAATTAATACATTTTATATACCTCACAAAAGCATTAAACCCATTAAAGAACTATAATGTCAAGGAAATTAAAAAAAAATACGTTGCAGCATCTGACCTTATAATGATAGACTGGTTAATTTCATCTGAAAAATTCAGAAGAAGAGCAAAATCAAGAAAAATATTAGCACCTCATGTTAAGTGATTTGTCAACATTAGAAACATCTCTCAAAATATTTAAGGTATTGTTTAGCACCTGTCATCATGGCATTGTATGCTACATCAGCAACAGCATAAACATGAGGGTTGTCCAAAAGCTTATGTCTATAAGCAGAAACAAGGTCAATCTCACACAGCTGGACATCTTTGAAAGGATTGACCGCTACCAATACAGGGCCCACCTTACTCTGGGTAAAACAAAGATAAGAAATTGTTCAAGAATATGGACACGAGTTAATTACACAAATAAGGAGTTCCCCAGTTACTACTTACATATATTTTATCTTGCAAATATCTGTACTGAAGATTGTGAAGAACTGAAGGCTCGTTCAAAAAACTAAGTTGTACAAGATCATCAACTCCATCAAGTATCTGCGGATTGGCAGGTAGGAGGTCTTGAATGGGAACTGTCACAACCTATAATATTGCATAGTTAGTACATTAATTCCTCTAGCAGCATCATAAGTATGAAAATGAGGACAAATCAAGTCGACTAACATTTCCATCCAACAACAGAACTGATGCTTTCTCTCCAGAAGTTGATTTTATCTGCCCCGACTCCCAAAGGCCATTATGTCGGCGACACCAAACACAAATATTCTGAAAACAAGCACACTTGAGCAGCTGCTGGGCAGTTTCATATGGAACACAAACAAGCTATTACGCAGATAATGGGAAGCATCTAGGGAATAATAAATTGTGTGTAGAACAAACAGAATATGAAACGTTCAAAATACGAGATTAAGAGACAGAAAAGAAGCATATTAACATATGTCTAGCAAAGCTCACAGGCAGAGAATAGATGGCAGAGACTTCTGTCACAGTCTCATGTCGGGTATGGTATTGTACTATTGTAAGCCATTGGCTAAATGCAATAATCCTTACTTCAACAAATTATGCCGTTAAAACAAAAAATGCTTACCCAGGAACAGCAGCAAGTTTGATAGTTTTCAATGATGCTCTTCATCACATTCAATTAAAAGTTTCAAATAGAAACGCCTAAACAAATTATATGAACATCCCAGTATTTTATTTAACCCCTCCACCTGGAGAAAAAGAAAAAAGAAAAAAAAGAACAAACTAACAAACAAACAAAAAAACAAAATTCACCAGATGTGATATGTCATAAAAATGTTCAGATCATAAACTCGTTACAAAACCCCATTTTTTCCCTATTCTCTCAACAACAAACATTGAATTACCAAGATGAGAAATTAAAGAGTTTCAAACTAAACACACCAAAAAAGAAAACATTTATGAGCATTACTACCTTTTCGAAGAAACTCCCCATTTTATCATCCGATGCAGATCCCGCCGGCAAGTTTCCAACCTTGGCAATGTCTTTCTTTTGCAACATCTGGTCACGCTTCGTCTCTTCCGATGCTGCCACAACATAGGGAGATTCCCCTGCATCCATTTCCTTAACTTTTTTAGCCCCAAAATCATTCCCTCTCCCTCCTCCCATCTCTTCCTTCTGAACCGCCGCGGTTCCATCCGTTTCAGAACTCGAAGGCAGCGGCCTCTTGGCCGACGGAAGCCGAGCACGAGAGGTCGCCTTCGGCCGCGGCGGCAGCGCCGGAGGCAAGTCCCTCGGCGTCTCGTTCTCATCATTCCGCCGGAGGGACTCCAGCATTTCCTCTAAGGAGCTCCGAGCCGTAGACAAAGACAACATCCTCGCAAATCTTCCGAAACCCTCCCCCGTCACAATCCCAATTACTCTACCCTAATCTCCAGCAACGTCATTGTCAGGTAAACATAATAATTCAACTCCAAAACTAAAACCCTACGCACAATCCTTGGAGCAGGAAGTTATCCAACCCCATCTTCAGTAAAACCAAACAATTTCCCGCAAATCCAAGCAAACTCGAAAGCAGAAGCAATCCACAACCGAAAAGCTTCTCGCATAAAATTAAAAGACGTTCCGTGAAAACGAAGTCTAATAAGGGGTAAAACAACCTGTCGGGATTAGGAATATCGATGTTTGTGAGTGAATAAGAAACCTCGAGAGATACGTTAATGGCGAACAGAAGAAACTGATAATAATCACAGTTAACAGTTCCGTAAATGGCAGATTTTTCAGATGGATTTGCAGCAAGTAAACACGGATTTGAGGATTGGAGAGGGATGATTTAATATGAGGAAGCAGAAATTAAATTAAGACCGTTGAATCTGATAAGAAAATGAAGAGATTTTGGTTTTTGAAATTTAAATTTGGAAATTAGTTGAAAATAATTTGTGGGGTATGAACTGTTAGTGGGTGGGACCCAGATTGGGATTAGAATGTTTCTATGTAGGCAATTAATCCTGTCGTGTGAATTGACAATTTTAGACATCCTGGGGAATAGTTTCTATCCTCTGCTTCCGTGGTCCACCTTAATTATTTTACGCTACACGCCAATTGGAGGTGCTTAATAATTTTCTTGAATTATTATTTAGTTTTGGAGGGATTTTTAGTATTTTTCAAATTTTAAATCATACGTGGACGCTCTCACTATTATTATATTCGAAAATTAAATTTTATTTTTCTAAAAAAAAATCTATTTTTTACTAGTTACGTAAGTTTGAATAATAAAACAATAACAAAATGAAATAATCAATTTGCAATTCTTATGGAGTTAGCTTTAAGATTAGGTTTCTGTCCAAGTGATTATTTGTCATGAGCAAGGTCATGTACATTCTTGCAATGGATTCAATTTGCCCCCAGGCTAGCTCAAGTGGTAGAGGGGATAGTGGAAATGTCTTCCAACTGAGCTTGGTTGTTGCAAGGTGGGGGTTCGAATCATGCATTTGGCATGAATTTGGCCCCTTGCAAGCACAAGTTAAACAGTGAGTCCTCTCTACAAGCCACTTGAGGTACATCCTGCGATTTACCTCCTCCATCAATTCCCAGGGCAGGGGCGGTGGGGGCCACTAATGGTGGGATACACCATTTTAGCAATGGAATCAAATTTGTGTTGAGAAAAATTATACTCCCTATGTTGCACTTTTATTTTGAATACAAATATAATTGTATGTGCATTCAAGTTGTGTAGATTATGGTGTATTTGTAATGAAGTCTAACAAATTTACCTTTTTCAACTCTTCAAAAAATTTCCAGACATTAAAGATACATAAGTTGTTGAATTCTTAGAATTACTTGAATGTCTATGCTTCTCACTCAAATTTCAATGGTTGGCAATGCAGAATTTTATAGCAGCGCTTGAAGAAGCCTCATACTCTATAATTTGCACTTCGATTCTAGAAGATATTAAGACTCTCCTTGTATCCATTTTTTTATACGGATCTTTCTATTGTTGATAGTTCTAACAATTGGAGTATATGACACATGAATTAGCATTTTGCCAATAGCAATACTACTTTTGAATTATCTTAGAAACCCCTTCGAATTCTTATTGTAATTCAGTGTTTGCTTATTTTTAATATAAATTTCTTTAAAAAAATGATCTTTATATTAATTTATTTATCTTTGTAGTATAAAGTAATAAATAAATGTGATGTGTATGAGGTATTATTTTATTTTATTTTTAATTAAATTGTATAATGCGGTTATAATATTAAGTATCATTTCCTTATTTATAATAAACAAAAAATTAAAATGGATGAAAGCAAAAATTGTGCATAAAATATTGAGAGGAGTAAATGGAATTTTATCAATTCAACATCAAAAATTGATAAATTATCAATTTGAACTCTAAATTATTAAAACAAAATATACCATTTTATGAACAAATCATAAATTATCGTCAATTAGCATTCATTCACTACCATGTTTTCGTAATGGTAGAATATTAATGTTTTTTTTTTATAATACTACTCTTATTAAACAACTTAAATTAAAACTATTTTACGTTTTTTCAAACCACATAATACAAAGGTTTTGATGATAAATATCACCACCCCATCATATAAATGTATCCAAGACTACCTTAATTTGTCTTCATTAATCAATCCATTTATATCCAAAAGGTTATCCATGGAATAAATAGTTTAATTGTATAATCTCGAAAGTTAAGGGACAACAGAAATAACTATTTTAGGAAATGTTTCATCCAATTAAAAAAACCTTAAACGGTGTTAAAGGGAATTAACGAGAATTTATGTCTTCAAACAAGAATACAAGATAAACTTCAAAAGAAAAATGTCGCACTATGTAACAAATATAGCAGTACTATGAAAAAAAAATAAAAAAACACAATGGACTGACGGAGTTATGACGGCGTTAATAGCAAAGTTAAATTTAAGAGTAGTTATTAGCTTACTATTGGATGTTATAACACCATGAAATTACTGAAGTTTAGTTTTTTTGTTTTTTTTTAACACAAATATTATACTTATTTTATTTTTTGGGTATTTTTTAATCAATAAAATAAAAGAAATTAAATCAATAAATAAATAAATTAGCAAATATACTTTATTTTTAATTTATTATAAAATATATCCAAATTCTTTAAAAATAACAAGTTTCTTAATCACACCTAAAAAATTGACGTTATTTGTAGATTTACACATGATCGTCTCACCATAAATCATTATAGATTTTTTTAATTAATTATCACTTTTATTTTTGAATGTTATCACTCTTATTTATATTATAAATAATTCATAAAATAATTTAAAGTAATATTATCACTTTTTAACCAATTGAATATCACTTTTTATTATATTGTTTGTCATTTTTTATCTATTTCACATCAATTTTTTTTGGACACGATTTCACACTATTTATTATAAGTTGATGAAGGAGAGAGTATTAATAGAAAGAGATTCTGTTTAATCTAATTAACTACGGTTTTCCATATTTATATCAAGATTTTCACACATTTTTGGTATTCTATTGCTATATAGTATTCTCTAAATAATGATTTTGTGTTGTGCCTAAATAGATTAATGTGTCGTCAAATTTTGTTTTTATCCAATCAAATCACACATATTCTATATAGCAGGAATGTTTTTATAATTACATTTGAGATCGAATCGATTGAGATAATGATTTATAACGATTGGAGGTTAAATATTAGAGAATCAACCAAAAAAATTAAATTTTACTATATATTTTCAATCCCTCCCTCCTTCCATTCCTAAGTTAAAAAATGCACAGTGAACTTTAAGAAAAAAAAATTACTTAATTTTATTGAATTTTAGAGTGAAATAAGTATTTTTAGTTTATAGATAAATTATAAAATATGATATGTTGTTAAGGAGAATTTTGCATTTTTTGTCTCACAGGATACATAATCACTTCAAAGTAGTTCCAATATTTTTACTTTTAGTCTCAAACGATTATTTCTTTGCAAACTCAGTCCCATAAGACTTCAACCTAGCATATTTAGTCTCATTCAATTACACTATAGGTCCTAATAAATTAAATTCATATTTTATTTTATTTTATTTTTATTTATTTATTTAATACTTATAATAATAATAATAATTATTATTATTATTATTTTGAACATGTTTTAAAAATTAATAAAAATATAAAATTAAATAAAATAATAAATGAGTAAATAAATAAATAAAATAAAATATGAATCTAAATTCTTATAACCAATAGTGTAACTTTATATCATATTTATTTATTTATTATTTATTTTATTTGAACATAAATTTTTTTGAAAACAATAAAAATTTGGTAGCATTAAAAATAAAAAAATAATAATAAAGTTCATAAATAAATAAAATAAAATATGAATCTAAATTTTTTGGATCAATAATCTGTACAAGACTAAATATGCAAGGTTAAAGTTTTATCGAACCAAGTTTGCAAATATTTAAATGTCAAATAAAAAATAAAAATAATAATAAATAAGTAAATAAATAAATAAATAAAATAAAAGAACTGTAACTATATATTCATATTTTATTTATTCTATTTATTATAATTTTTTTCAGCGTGTCTTTTTTTAATTTAATAATAATTTGGTAACATTAAAAATAAAAAAGTAAATAAATAAATAAAATAAATATGAATCTAAATTTTTGGAATTAGTAATGGAGTTGTATGTGACTAAATATGTAAGGGTGATATTTTATGGGACCAATTCTGCAAAAAAATAATCATTTGGGACTAAATGTTATGTGTCCTGTGAGATAAAAAATGCAAAATTCTATATGTTATGTGAGAGTGATAAAATTGTTATTAAAATGTACTTTTTTTTTAGGGTGGGAATTCATATGATATTTTTTTTATTGAATTGTGAAATTTAATATAAAATGAATGAAAACGAAAAGAGTGAAATTTAATATGAAAGGAATAAAGTTTTTTTTAATTGAAAATCATAGTTTTTATTATTATTATTTTTAATAGCGATATAGGGGTAGTATTTTCTAATGATCTACATTAAAATATAAATCGTCTCGTACATTTTTACTTTATTCGAAAAAGTTTCAAAATAGTTAGAATATTTATTTTCGTCTCAAACTTTTTAGTTTTCCTCCGATTTTGTAAAACATCGATTTAGTTTTATGAAATTAGAAAAAATTAGACATTTTTAAAGTAAAACTAATCATTTTGATGAAAATTTATAAATTATGAAACTATTTCGAAGAAATTTAATTTCTCGGGATTATTTTAAATAAAATAAATTTGTATGAAAATATTTTATACATTCATAATTAATTATTACTTTTATTTGTTATTATTAGTCTTTTAAAATGTTATCACTTTTCATTTATATTATATATCGTTTATAGAATAGTTCGTAGCTCCGCTATTATTTTTAATTAATTGAGCATAACTTTTTATTATAAAATTATTCCTTCTTATATATCTTTAAAAAAAAATCGATATAAGATGGTATTACGCTGTATTTGCCATTGATTAATTATGAACTGCTTTCTGAAATAAAATTTAGATATTATATGAGCATGTATCCAGACATAAAAATTTCAATTATAGTGGCCACTACACATGTTTTTTTTAATACTTTTTGCAATCAAACAAAAACATAAAAGCAAAACCCTTTTGACAATTTCCCCTAGTTACCTCCTTTTAATTAATCCACTCGACATTCATTCCTTTTTCAATTCAATAAATAAATAAATAATAACACTCCATAATACTTAAAAAAAAAGTTAATTAACTACTACAGAAAAGTCAAGCATTGGCTTTGAAGTCAAAGATATATAGACATATACTTGACTTCATCTATAAATTAGATTAAATTTTTAAAAATTTCCTATAATTGGTTGAATTAGAGTTACATGTACCCCTCAACCAACAAATAATTAAATGTCACATTAAATAATGATTCAAATTGTCTAAGATCTAAATGCTTAAAAAGCATTTGATTAGTGTAAACTTTTTATTTTATCAACTACTGATCAAGTAACAAACTTGAATAACATAAAACTTGAAATTTTTATAGTGAGCCATTATTTAATTTCTTTCACTTTTTATGTAACTAAGTTTGTCTCGTAGGGTAATACCCAAATATTTGAATTTATTTAAATATATATATATATATATATATATATATATATATATATATATATATATATATAAAATAGTGTGATAAATTCTTACTCTGTGTCTTGCAAGTTACGTATGTTTTTTTAGGCATTAAACAATATAATATTTTAATATTTAATATGATGAGAGAAATTATATTTTAAAATAAAGTGGATAGATGTATTAAGTATAATGTGTGGAATTTAGAGCACATCAGACTTCCACTAATTTAAAATTTGTCATTTTTATAATATATTTTTCATACTTTATAATTTATTTATTATCAATATAAACAATAAATATAAAAATGAAACAAATAATTAGTACTCCCTTTGCCCCATATTGTTACGTTTATTTATTTTTTGGCTTATCGGTAATGCTTTTTTTTAGGCGTTACGCTAATGTTTTTATGTTTTCTTTTTAGTATAAGAATTCAACACAATATCTTATATATAACTTTTTAAAAGTATGAGGTGTCCCGACATGAAACTTTAATTCTATTTTTTATTGGTTAGGAATAGTTTTTTTTAAAATTTAATATCACATATAATCTTTTTATTTATTTTTTTATCATTATTATATTAATAATGTATATCATTATATTTAGAATTAAAAAGTAAACTTTAAAATTAGATAAATAAATCAATTAATAAAAAATATCTTAAAAATTTTTTGAATATATCTTCATTATTAAATTACAATATGCATTTAATATTTGATTATTTAATTAATTTTATTATAAAATATAATACATTCGCATATTATGCGGGGAATATTTACTTGTTAATATATACTCATTGAACCATACACAATACTAATTAACTATTACTATGTATATTTCTCAATTCACTATATATTAATAAAATATTATATTCTTTAATTTTTTTTATAAAGTATTAGCAGACAAATTTTACATTTAAACGAATTCTTTTGTGTTGATGGAGAAATTAAGTACGTGAAATAAATCACACATATACAAAACGCAGGCTAAGAAAAAGGAGAGAGAGGGATAGATTAAGAGAAAGTGTAAGAGATTAAGAAAGTAATTAGTTTTAGTAATTAAAATAGTGGAGAGTGCCAGCAGAGCATCTAACGGCATAATAATTAATGAAAAACTGGTAGATTAGGTACTTGTCTCCGGGACCCGCTTATTTTTTTTTTTATTATTTTGGGAGTAATAGGGTACCAATTGAATGGGTGATATTTGTCTCTATTATTTTTAATTAATTAATTTTTGCTCTTTTATTAATATTATTTTTATTTTATTTTTAAATTTATTATATTTAAATGATTATTATATCCTAAACTCTAAACAATAGGAATAAATTATATCCAAAATTATAAGAGTAAAATTACAATTATATCATTAAAATTAAATAAATAAAAAATAGAAAAATAAACAAAGAAAAAAAAAAGAATACACACATTTTTGGTGAAGGAATGAGGTTGTAAATTTCAAAATTAATACCCCTTCCACCCTAGTCACTGTCTAATTTTTTTTTTTAATTCAGTTGCTAATCTATACACCATTCGTTCTTTACGTTTGGCTTTTGCGTAGAGATTTATAATTTTTTATGTATAGTAAATTAAAAATACTTCATATGTTCCTTGATAAGTGTTTATTTGCTTTTTGCACTTGAATTAATGAGTAAAATACTTTAAAGGGTAATGTGGTGAGAGAAATAATATTTTAATGTGTAGTGGACAGATGTATTAGTACTGAGTGTGGACTCCATGTGTAGTTGGTCGAGTATAATAATATTATTGTGTGTGTCATATCAAAAATGAAATGAATATTTTTTATTGGGACGGACAAAAATAACAAAATGGACACTTATCAATGGGACGAAGGGAGTATAATATTTTGATGTAAAGTACATAATTATATTAGTGTTGTGTGTAAGTCCATGGAGACGTATAAATCTTGTATTTGTCTCATCTATAAAAAATATATAAACAAAAAAAAGATAAACGTAAAGATTGAAATGAGACACTCAAATTAAAAATATGTAAAAACTGAAATGGTGTAAGAAATATACTCCAGTTGCATTTATGGTTTGCTTGGAGATTAAAAAATATAGTAATGTGTAATAAGTTAAGAGATAAAAGTATAATATCTTAGTATGTAATTGCATTGGTGCTGTATGTAAGCCCCATAAAATGTAGTAACTGTTTTGAAGTGGCTCATATATACTCCCTTCGTCTGCTATTAAAGTTTTTATTTACTTTTGCACGTGAATTAAGGAGTATTATTTTTCTATATAAAGTGAGTAACTGTATTAATAGGAAGTGGTAGGTCATACTCATATGTAAGACTCTTTTACTAAAAATAGAAAATTGATACATTTATAGTGGACGACCAAAATAATAAAATGGGTCCCTTATCAGCAGATGAAGGGAGTACTAAAGAAGAAAATGTAAAAATAATTGTCGTATGTCCTAATTAGTACTAAAATGTAACAATATTCATGGGATGAAGGATTTTTTTTAGCCGACTATTTGTATCCCTGAATGCATATAGCGTTCTTTTCTTGTAATATATATATATATATATATATATATATATATATATATATATTTGTTTGTTCATCCTAGCAGAATAGAGTATATCAGTTCGCTCTTTATGTTTGAATAGATCTGGACTACATCATCAAAACATAAATATAGTATTCTTGGATCTAGGGAAAATTATTGTAAGATTTGTTGTTCATATTTGTAATTAGAGGCCGTCTATATTACTAACTAAGGATTGCATACGTGCAAATATAAATACAGTAATTCTTTATAATTTTGATTTGTTCGATTAGAAATTTAGAATGAATGAATATGATGTATATGTTCAATTGAAATGAGCGTACAGGAATCTTAATTATACTTATAATTTTTATAGTTCAGTATTATTCATTTCTTTTTAATTAATAGATATTTTAATTATGTAGGATAGGGGACTCTTTTCTTGTGAATTTTTTTCACGTTAATCAATGAGTATTATTATATTTAATATTTGTATTAAAAGATGTAGTCATATGTGTGAGGTCTTCTTCCTTGAAAAAAGATAAATGAATATATTCGGATAATGAATATATTTGGATTGGTTGTGGTACCTTATGACTAACTGGAGGAAGTACATGAGTTATTTTTTATTTTTTTATTTATTTAAATAAAAAAGCGTGTTTAACTGTTTCACGAAAAGAATTTCATAAAATAAATAAAAAATATATTGTTTTAATAAACCATATTAATCATAAAGAGTGATAGTGATGAAGTGATTTTTTTATAAACAACTCATATTATAAAAAATAATAATAAATTTTTGAGTGAAAATTGATAAAATTTTTAATAAATTATGATAACTATTTTAGAAAATTTCATAACGAATTAATGCAAGTGCTTTTTATTTATTTATTTATTTATTTATTTATTTATTTATTATTATTATTATTTTCAATGTTTTATTTGGCACCCACTTCTCAGCTCAACCAATGATATCATTCTTTCATTAATTTCCTCATCTACAATCTTTTTTTTCTTCTTCTTCTTTTGTTTTCAATTTTTTCCTTGTCAAACAAAAAAATAAAAAATATTATTTACGATTAAATTGTGTATTTTGCGAGTTCCAATTTAAATCTTCAACTTTTAATTTCAAACAGTATTTTGGGTTTTCCTCGTGTTACTGGAGTATTTTATTCAACTTTTTCTTTTTTTACTAAAAGATAATGCTATAAATTTTAAGAATAAGTGATAAGTAATAAAGAGTAATTAACACTAGTAGACACATACATATGGATAATAAAGAGTAATTAACACTTTAAGAATAAGTGATAAGTAATAAAGAGTTGCCCCCAGGGCATAGCTCAAGTGGTAGAGGGGAGGGTGGAAAGGCCTTCCAGCTGAGCTTGGTTGCTGCAGGGTGGGGGTTCGAATCATGCCTTTGGCATGGATTTGGCCCCTTGCAAGCACAAGTTTAACAGTGAGCCCTCTCTATAAGCCACTTGAGGCACATCCTGCGATTTACCTCCTCCACCAATCCCCAGGGCAGGGGCAGTGGGGGCCCCTAATGGTGGGGTACACCATGAAATATCGAAAAAGAAAACTCAAAAGAGTATACTCATGCAGTACAAAAGGAAGTTGACCGGATTAAAGCATAGTATTGTGTGTTCATTGATAATTAAATTAATATAATTTATAATGATTTAAAAAGAGTTGGAAGGTTCCAAATTGCAAATTGGCATGCATTATAGGAAACATGCGTAGCATGTCTTCCAAGAAAGTTACGACGCCGTTTGCATTATTAATACACATACAAATACAACCAAACAATTGCTGATCTGGACATGCAACTACCTTAATCTAATCTTTCCCCTCTTTTTTTTTTTTTTCAAATTAAATTGAAATTCTAAAAATTCCTCATAGATCATGTCAACATGATTTTATGCAATTAGATTTACATTGATCCAAATTTTAATCCATTTGTAAATATAACATTTATATATTTATAAGGTCCAATTAAGGTGATCATATATAAGTTAATATGGAGTATAAAAATTAGAATAATAGGAGTAAAATTTTAATATTTATATGCATACGAATTTAATTTATTTATAAGTCAATGAAAAATGAAAAATGAAAAATAAAAAATCACAAATTTGACCTACAAGCGTGATTATCGACAAAAATTTTTATTTATTTTTTAACTTGAATGAAAAGTTAAACTTTTCACCATATGTTCATTAGTATTATTAATTTAATTTAATGAACATGATATCATCATTATTTGCAGGAGATAATCCTAATTACTCCATAATCTAAAGGACCAAATCTAACTTTAAAATGTATAAGCTCCTAAATCATAGTGTCTTTTTATTTTTTTTTAAATTTAAATAATAATAATAAAAAAAGACTACTAAAGATTATTTTATTATTCCATTCTTCCTAACTGCATGAACTCAAAGACAACTTCTTAAATGATGTTTCTTCATCATAGCTGAACTAAATTTAATGAACCCAAGACAACCTCAAATTTTTAAAATAAAACTCAAATCTTTAAACATTTAGATAGTACTCTCGCAGCCAACAAAAACTGTAAAAAGAATCTATCAGATATATAAAAATAAATAAATATAAAATGACTAATATTTTTATTTAATTTCACTCTTTTTTTTTCCTTTTTTTTTCTTCCTTAACACTATTTATTCATTCATAATAAATGATAATATTGAGTAAGCATTTTATTTTCCTCTGAAATAACATATAAAAAATTTAGTATATTCTGAATATGGAAATAATGTAAATTTCTTTGTATTGATTTATCAAATGAAAGGAGTGAAACATGTATAATTGTCATCCATTTTTTCTACAACAAATTACATTCATCTGTTGTCTAATGTTAGACATCATTAAAATGGACAGAAACTATACACAAGCAACTCCTGGATATTTTGCAATGGATCAGGAAACAGAGTTTCTATGATAATGCAACAACAAATTAATTTATATACAATACATACATTTCTATTTTGCTTCCCATCGACTTTGTGGCGAACGAGACCGTCTCAGAAACGCAAACGAAGTTAGCATGACGCCGAAGCTATGATGATTTCTTGTTTTTCTTTCTCCACCATTTCTTTCGGTGTTTATCCAGTTCATTCGCACCCAACATGTGTATTTTTGCCTTTGCTTCTCTTAACCGAACCTTGTAATCTTTCTTCCATGCCTTGAACATGTTTTTCAGTCTGCGGAAGTCCTCCAGACGAGCTAAGGAAAGTGAATGTGTTGGCTTAACCGCCACAATTTTTTCGGCTTCATCATCAAAAGTTCTTTTCCTTTGCTCAAACTCCGTCGCTAGATGGCTCACCGGGTTTGAATCTCCGTTAGTGCCATCTGCCTTTCCTGCTTGGCCTGAGGTATTATCAGCAAGAAGGCTCTTTTCAGCTGCTGCTAAATTCATCTGCAAGAAAACACAATACAAGTTGTTGATGGAATAGAAGACACTTCATCAAGCTCTTAACTCTTCAGTTGGAATCCCCAAATTTAGCTACTTATGATTTATGAAAGAGAGACTTCTTTCACGTCATAGCTTGAATTTCGTTCATTTATCCGAGAAGGATATTATTAGCTCAATTCTAACTCCCACAAGATACAAACTTTCACTCTTTATCCTATATATGCGTAAATAGAATGAAATAAATTAATCTGTTCGATTCTGTATATTAGAAACCATTCAACATCAGATTAAGAAAGTTGTTTTTTTTCAGAAATTGTTTACGAATAATATCAAATAGACAAACTCACTTGTAAGGTTGTCATCTGCTTTTGCCATGTCTCTTCCATGGATTTCATCTTTGTTTCGAATTCTGACCACCTTGCATTGTGTTGCTGCACCTGCTCTCTCAAAGCTGCATTTTCTTTTTCCTTGTGTCCTAATGCTGCTTCTGCCATCGATACCCGTTGTTGAAGTTCTTCAACTACTGAAGGCATCATTTCTGGAGGTAGATCCTGCTCAACCATTACCCGAGTTGTTAATAAATGAGTGAGGAAATGAGGAAGTTATTCACAAATTTTGAAAGAATCAGTGGCAGTTGCTTAAAATAGACAAAATAAGAAGATTACATAACACCAGGTTATGAAAGGATATTAATATTGTACTCAAGTAATAATAGCATTTTGCAAGACTACCTTGACTTCTGAGACGCTTCTGCGTGGTCTCAGTTTACTAACACTCAACTGTTTTGAGTTCTGGAGGTGACAAAATTGCCTTCGTGCAAACCATCCACGAATTACTACAAAAGAAATTTTTTATTTTTGATAAGTAAAGGATACTGCAAAAGCAAATTAGTTATACAGAAAGGAACATTGTTGTGAACCGGCTACAGCCGAAAGGAGGAAAGGTTACAAGATTGTGATTATACAAGCAGCCTCAAATGTAAGCAAAGGTTCTTATGAAATTTGGAAATTACTCAAATTTATAAAGAAATAAGGTGATTGTGTCAAATATAAAGCAGGAAAAAGAGAGAGAGAGAGATTCATTTTCTTCTTTGTAATAATTGTCCATCAAGGAAAGCAGTAAATAATAGCAAGGAAAGAAGTGCATAAGGTGCCAGCCTTACATGATTGCAATGTTACTGCAACATCATTGAGGTCATGGAGATCTTGACGAGCAGTATAACCAGGAAAACTCTTTTGCGCCTCAGAAGAAGTACCTTGCATAACTCCTTTTCTAACATCTTCTAAGGTACCAATCTGTCCACCATAGAGTATGTCAGACAAACTAATGTCATCATATTTTCAGTTTCTGAAAGAACTATAAAATTTTTATTTTTTTACATGCCATTCAATAGTGAAAGTCAGCCAGTGAACTGCTTAAGAGTTGCATACATAAAATACACACACCCACCTGTCCTGCTTGGAAGTATATCCTTTTATAACCAACTCGATACATCTCTGGAAGGATACCAAACTGCTGCAGAATGGCGATTGATGCACTTAAAGGGTCATGACAGGGCGTATCCTCTGGAAGCAGGAAGCCGTACCTGATAGTCATTCCAACATATTTGAGTCTTTGACAAGCCATACTGTAATCATAAGAAATACATGGAAATTAAGAAAGTGGAGTTCCACCTTCTAGTGAACTCTTGGTGGGTCATTCGGGTGGTGTACCCATTCCTTGAAATCCTTACAACTTCAAGAATCCCACAGCACCGAAGCTGCTTTAAGACAAAATCCTTCTCAAACACACTAGGGATCTTCTTATTATTTGGTCTTACACAACAAATGAAATGTGGTTTTGTGCTTTCAAGGTGCTGCATTAATTTGAACAGTTGGTCCTGCAGTAGTGGATTAAAGTTGCACATTTTTATTAGAACATATCATGTGTGGTGAGAAGTTCTTGTTCATTACTGAATGCTCAAAACAAACTTAAACTATAGAAAAGAAGGGTTTACACAAACGAAAATCAGCTTAAACTTCAATTTTCTTCAGTTTTCCCCATCTAACATTCTTCAGGTGTTTTCAAGAAGGAAATGGAGGGGGTTGAAAGTGTGGGATAAGCAAGCATCATCACCTTGAATTTAGAGGCAACAGATGGTTTCTGACAAGCCAACATCCCCGACTCCATGCTTTCTGGATCTTGAGATTGTTCAAGCAGAGTAGAGGCAAAATATTGTGGAAGCTGGCCAGTGCATGATGCAAGTAGTTGAATTGTTTCAACATGTAGTCGATCTCTGTTCTTCTCCAAAAATTTCTCCGTGTCATAAGCAACCTAGATTAAATAGCTAAAATTAATGTCAAGAAAAATCACGTGAACAGAAGTGATATCTATGTAAACAACATGGTGACGCCAGCCACAAGCCAAATGGCTTCCACATGAAAAACATTGAAGTTTCCAGTGCATGGGACTTGAATTAAAGATCATAGACTACAACTGAATATAACATATGCTAAGATAAGTAAACATAAAGCAAAAACAAACAATCTGATAATTCTATCAACAATACATCCATATTCTGATGTCTACTCTTCATGTAGCAAAGATCCATAAATTTTCAACTTATCCCATCGTTGTGATATTTAAAATACTCCACCTGCTAACATACTCATCATTTTCTAATTAATGTGCTTATTGTCTTTCATGGAAATCGACAAGAAAAAGTTAAGAATCTCAAAACTCATAATAACGAAATTCAACTATAGAACAGCAGCCCTAATGATACTGGTCATAGCATAGCTGTTTCCAAAAGAACAAAATATAATATTAGAGAAACTCTGGTAAGATGAATTTTTCAAAATCGGCCCTTAAACCTTAAATAAGAAAAAGACATCGTCTTGATCCAGCTACACACAATTTACATAATGCAACTGACTTTTAGTGAAACACACCAATGTTGCAATGGCAGCATGAAAATAAGATCAAGTGTAACATGTGGAAAACATTGCATCCATACTATGCTAGACAAATTATAATCTAGTCCCGAATTCTGTTTAAAATTCACCTATAGCTTATTATAGTTCATCTGACAGTTAATAGAGATTTCATAAAGCAAAGCCACAAGTTAAACTCACCTCTCCAGCATAATGGCGCACACCGAATGTGCCCCCCATTCCTTCTCTAAAGCAATTTTTGGCATTCAACTGCTGCTTAAGTTTAGTCGCAAAAGTCATATCTGTAGCTTTTTGGAAATTTGATTCTTCATCCAGTAAGGATATCAGCCCAATAGGTTTCTGTTCAAGTACAGATCATTAATACTTGATATCGTAAACTGTAACTCAACAATCTCACCCTTCTAATTTGTTTGCCTCCCTGACACAGCAATTAAACAATACCTGGTACAAATCTGATATGCTAACATTTAATGGAGAGAAAATAATCCAGGTCAACTTTTATATTTATTCACAATACTAAAAAAATAAGACAAAATGGCTTTGAGAACCCTTGACCCAAACACACATACAGACTTGAAATGATCCTGCCAAATCATGAATGTGATAAGAAGCTCCTGGCATAGAAACCCTAACATAACAATCAAACCCCAGGGGGGTGTGAGACCTGTAGTGAGAAGATGGCATAACAGGCTCCACAAGCAACTCTTTGCTTTACCAAAATTATTAACATAATTTGCTAGATATAAATTTTAAACTTGTCTTTCCGATCCAGCATAAGACATTGCATCATACTAAACATATTGAAACTGATACATATGGAAAGAGAATTACCTTCTCAAAGAGATCCAAAGACTTTTGGTTGTCTTCAAAATCTACTTTTTTCCAGTCAATTCCATCTAACTCATAGTCCTGAAATTTTAAAAAGAAACGAAACATTTCAATATCAAAATTGTCATTATAACTTATCATATACTATTTGCAACCTCCAAATTCTTGAAGTTAAGCGCTTATTCGGGTTGGATACAACAACCTTTTGAAGTCATGAGATTCACAAAGAAAATATCCTGAGATCAACTTTGTGTGAAGCTAAAACGGGAAGAAAATAAAGTGGCACAATAATACCTTAGTGCAAACTATGGGAGTGGAGCATATATACGATGCTTACCTCTTGCTCAAGTTTGAAGAGATGTCGAATAAAATGTTGCTGAAGCCGCTCATTAGCATAATTGATGAACAGATGTTCAAAGCTATTTTTCTAGATTAAAAATAACAGATAGAGTGAGACACAGTTTCATCATATTATTTTGCACTATGCATCAATTGCTTTTACCTTGAATGATTGAAATCCATAGATATCTAGAATGCTGATGGATCGACCAGATTTATGTTTTTCCATGGAAAGTGATAAGTTGATCTGTTCTAGAAGCCAGTCAAACAAGCTCGCATAGATAAACTTTGCCAATCCATCCCTTGCATGAATAGCCTAATACATGGGGTAAACCAGCGGAAGCGTGAATGAAGACTATACTTGGAATTGTGGTTTGTCAATGTACAACTAAACTATGCTTTCAGAAATCAAGGAAGTATCTGTAAAGTACTTGTAGGAAATGTTTTACAGGGTTGACAAGTTTATTTTCAATAAATAGAGACTTTTTAATTTATAAACCTCTTCAAGGGTTAGCCTTCTTGTGACCTCATCATTTCCAGATTGTATTTTGCGGATTGAAAGAGCCAGCACTAGGTCCTGCTCACTGCACCCCATCAAAGTGGCAGCATTGGTAACAGCTGTTGATGTGGGAACACATTCCAAAAAAGTTATGTCAAAGATCAACTGCCAAGTCATATGGTAATATGAGATGAAATGCTCCAAAAGAGATTTTCTCTGTGTATAATTATGTCTAAAGTTATTTAGAAACGTAATGGTATCCCACTCAACCTAGTAATAGTTCTGATGATGAGACCCATTGCTCAATAATGGCTATAGTTTGATTGTTTTGAAAGGAAAACTCTTAGCTCTGATAATTTTGGAAGGATATGCGAACACTTCCTTAACTACTAGCGTTTAGTTTCCAATCAACACAAAATTACTCAAGACAACTATCAATTTGTTTAAAGTACAAATCAATAGAAAATTTTGATGCAAAGTCACAGAAGAGAATGAAAACTGTGTCAAAAAAAGGAGCTACCTTCATCAGTGACAACCTCTATGTAGTTTTGATGGTCTGTTACAATAAATGATATGTTTCCCAGCCACAAGACTGTAGCAAGCATCTCGAAGATATGCTCCTGATCTTCTTTACAAATTCCCATAGTATTTAAGGCTTCCTAGAGAAAGAAAAATATTACTCCATATAATAAGTACAACTTAGTGCACACAGAAAATATAACAAAAGGACATGAAATTTATCTGAAACTATTATTGAACACATAATCTTGCATTTCAAGGACTTAGTTTGTTCCATGCAGTACAATAATTTGCTCATCGAGATAAACCTCTTCAGATCAGCAGAGGGGTGGTGACTGCTTAAATGGAACAGTATTCTAAAGCAAACTGATGGCAAGTCTAGTATTCAGCCCATAGAGAGTTCCGCTATAAATACCATAAGAGTATGAAAGTTCTGAGCGTCATCAATGTTGTGGATCTCCAAGCAATAACTCTGAATTAGATAGTTGTAGTCAGAAGCCCTTTTCAATCTCAATCTACCTAAGAAAGAAACCATGAATTAATCATGCGTCTTGCTTGAAAAGCAATTGTCATGTTCTTAGGAAATAGAGACAACTAGAAAACAAAAAGGATCAGTTTGGAAAAGGTTCCGACAGCTGGAAAAAAAATTGCTTTCAACATCTTCTGTACAGCAGAAATCTCTTGTTAACTGTCTACATTAGATTTTTAATATGAACTACTCACTAATAGTCTAGTATAAGGAATACATACCATCAAAAGAAAAATTCTCTATTTAATAATTTTCACAAATACTCTCTTGCTCTGCCTCACACTCAAATACACCTATGGGATATCCTAACACAGAGTGAAATTACATGAAACAGAAATACACAAATTTGAAATAGTGTCGATAATCAAGTCCAAAATAATTTGAAGTTCAACCATGTAATTAGTTCATGGGGAAAAAGAAAGAAAGAAAGATTATTCAAGAAAATTAATGTCGAAGATTGGCAAAGACTGATGCGAACCTTGGAGATCAGGTGGAGCCCCAGAGCAGAGCTGGTAGAAAACATGATAGCATCGGTCTTCATTCATCAACTCTACAACTCTTGACTGTATAAAATTTTATTTCAAACAAGTATTACATAAATGAGATGCAGACTAAAGAAGAGGGTCTATATCAAGTTAGATAGACAAACTGACCTTTTCAAGGAGGACTATACAGTCATGTATGGAGTCATTATTTGACATGCACGCAAAGTTGCAGAAACAGGTGAGAAAATCAAGACTAAAACAGAAATAATTGAAAGGCTTCTCAAAGCTCAACATGGAAAGTATGAGAAAACTTACAAGTCTGTAGTTTCGCACCACATATTTGCCCACTACCACTAAAGTGGATTTCAATTAACTTTCCCTGCGCCAAATTTGAAATATCACCAAGACAGGTTTTAATATGCTAAATTGCTGAGGATCATTGTAGGATGGATGGCTCATGTAAAAGAAAAATTCAGGGAACTCACGAATCGGCTGGAGTTGTCATTCATTTCTGTTCTGGCATTGCCAAAAGCCTCCAGTATACAGCTTATTTGCAGGACTTTAGATTCTATTCCACCATCACCTCCACCAACTGCGGCCAAATATTGAATTGCAGCATTAGCAGTTACGGTCTTCCCTGAGCCACTTTCTCCACTAAAGACCATGAAGAAATTAATCATTTCCTGAAAAAAAAAATACATATCCTATTGTCTAACACAAGAGAACTAAACCAAATCAAGAGATTAAAAGTCGAGAAAAATCAAAGGCCCAATGGGGAGCAGATTCAGAAAATGAAAAGGAGAGAGAAAAAATGTAGCAAACCTTATAATCATAGACTGGTTTACTTCATCTGCAAATTAGAAGAGAGAGAGAGAGAGAGAAAGAGAGAGAGAATTAGCAGCTCAGCCTTATTGATTTTCAACAACAATAAGCTTTTGGGAGATACTTATAAGGTATCGATTAGCACCTGTCATCATTGCATTGTATGCAGCGTCAGCAACAGCATAAACATGAGGGCTGTCCAAAAGCTTTTTTCTGTAAGCACTAATGAAGTCATTCCCATATATCTGTAGATCTTTGAAAGGATTGAGTGCTACTAAAACAGGGCCAGCCTTACTCTAGGTAAAACAAAGACGAGAAAATTTCAAGAGCTAAGACACAGAGGCTCTATTGTGCACAACAAAAACAACAACAAAACCCACAATACTTGCTTACATATATTATGTCTTGCATATATCTATATTGAAAATTATGAAGAACTGAAGGCTCGTTTAAATAACTAAGTTGCTCAAGATCATCGACTCCATCAAGAATCTCTGGATTAGCATGTACAAGCTCTTGCCTGGGAACTGTCGCAACCTATAATATACCACACTGAGCTCAGTAATTAGGCTTTTCCAACACAAGCAGCAAAAAAATATCAAATCAAACGAACTCACCCTTCCATCCAACAACAGAACCGAAGCATTCTCCGCTGATGTTGATTTTATTTGCCCAGACTCCCAAAGTCCGGCATGAGAACGACACCATACATGAAGTTTCTGAAAGCATTAATCCTTTAACAATGAGTAGCTTGTGGCATTGAAAATGTGGTGCAAACATGCTAAACATTTAGAAAGAGGAGAAGAAATGAAAATATCAAAAGTAGATCGTGAACCCATTTAGTGACTTGGCTGCTCCAAAAGTTGAGAATAAAGGTTACTTTACATTTGCATCGTGCACGTCATCTGGAACATTAACTTAACTAATCAAATGATTTAGTGCCAAAACGACAATGGTTTGTAGAAAAATCACAAAGGGAAAACAAAGAGAGTGACAGTTGCATATGCAAATCTATAGCCATGTCTACAGACAAGAAAACAGAACGGACAGCTGACAATTCATCTCGCAGAATGGTTCATCTCAGGTAAATCGTAAACAATGACAATAATTAACAATTGTTTACTGAAAAATATTAAAGTTATAAAGCAGGAATTGCAGCGAGGGTGATGATTCAACAAATGAAAAGATGATAAACATGACAACGCACATGATTTTTTAAAATGATCTCATTGTTCCTAAACCCATAATAAACCTTGAGTTTTTTTTCATGTTTCCGTTCATGCAATAGGCTCACATCATTAGGCATCAAGAACTCCGAAATGAACATGATCGAAACGGAATAACAACTACCTTTTCAATGAAATACCGCACGTTATCTTCCCAAACAGACTCCTTAATCTGCGAGAGAGATTCCAAAGACTCCTCATCTCCCTCCTCTGATGACACCACATATGGTGATTCCCCTGGTTCCATCTCTCTAACTCTTTTAGCGCCAAAACTATGTTCCCTCTGTTCTTTCCTTCCATCATTCCCCACAGGAATATTCAACGAGCTCTGAGTTTCATCAGCTTCAGAGCTCATTGGCAGCGGTCTCTTGATTGATGGGAGGCGAGCGCGAGATGCCGGGCGTGGCGGGAGAGCAGGTGGCAAATCCTTCGGCGTCTTGACTTCGTCCCTTTGCCGGATAGATTCCAGCATATCTTCTAAGGAGCTCCTGGCCGAAGTTGGCGACAACATCTTCGCTTCTAATATCCTACAAAACCCTTCAAATTACAATCAAAATTACTCCTCCCCGATTTCGAACAATGCCATTATCGAAATGACATTGTTCAGTCCGTTTCCAGAATCCTCCCCACAATTCTTCGAATATAGAGGTCAAAATTTGAGCCCCTTTTCAGGTGAATTGCAACAAATAATTAATTCCCCGCAACGCCAAGAGCTTGCCGGCATTCAAACAGAGCTTCCTTCACAAAAATGACTTGAAAACGAAGCAAACTCGAAATCCGCCCCTATTTGGGCGGCGGCGGCGTTTGTTAACGAAAGAACCTCGGGGAAACGCATCAATGGCGAAACGTCATAATAAATGATCATGTGAATCAGCCAGCATCTACAGGGTTGGTTTTTGGCAGAGATTTAGAAGAGATTTTAGGAGTTGTGAAATTGGGAAAGTAAACATGGGATTTGAGATTTGGTAATCGTCCTGAAACAGGAAATCGAATTGAAACCGCAGAATCTGATGTATAAATAAATGGGAATTTTGTTAGTTTGAAATGCGGAAGAAAAAGATTCTGGGACGTAAACCGTTATTAGTCGAAGCGGTCGGAGATAAGAACTGGAATGTCAATTGACCATTTTAGACAAACCAGATTCTTTTTTTATTCTCTGCCTGTTTTATTTTATTAGAACTATATTTGTGTTTTTTTTTTTTTTCCTTCTTCTAATTATGAGAAAATTTATTTAAATGAAATAAAACTAGTATTTTTTGGGCAAGGATAATTTAGTCAACCATTATTAAAGTATTAATAAATATATTTTATTAATTTATATAATAAATATATGACTCATCTCACAATAAAGACATATACATATCACAAAGAGACCTTTAAAATTGTATGATTAAGAATATATAATTGGATAAATTATTAGAAATACAATCAATAATCTAGTTACATCCTTGATTATTGATTTTAATGCTGCAAATGTCCATCTCCTGAGACTTGGCCGGACGAAAAGACACTGCTCATGATTACCACATGCCCCTGTATAATGAAATTGAATACAAATGCAACATGCAGAGGTGATGTTGGTGTTAGGTTTGATTGTGTGCTTAGGAATCATGAAGGTTTTGTGATATGGGTGCTGACTGAGTTGATGGATTCAGCTATGTGGAAGTGGCAGAGGCCTTGGCAGTTTACACGGGTGTTCGTAAAGTTCGAGAGGAAGGAGTGGAGCTAATCATCATTGAAACTGATTCACATATTGTCTCTTTTATTCTTCAATACCCTAAGGTGGATCTATCATACTCCCTATGTCTTTTTTACTCTTCAATACCCTAAGGTGGATCTATCATACTTCTTCTGTTGTCAAGTTAAGATTTACGTTTCATTTTTTTGTTAAGTTGAGTCCACACAAGACAAATAATTATTTATGTAGGCCACATACAATACTAATACAAATATTCATTTCACATTAAATATTATTTATCTCATCTCACTATATATTAATAAAGGGTAAATTACCAAAACCCCCCTCGAAGTTTGTCCAAACTACCAAATAAACCTCGTATTTTGAAAAATTATCAATCACCCCCTTTAACTTGTTTTTTTATTTGAACATTAACAAAAATACATTTTTTCTTAAAATAAAGAAGGATGAAAATGACATAAAGACCCATATATTTAACATTGTATTTTAAAATTTTACTAATTTTTTTTAAAAATAATATTTTTTTAAAGGGGGTAATTCATAATTTTTCAAACCACGAGATTTATTTGGTAATTTGGACAAACCTCGAGGGGACTTTTGGTAATTTACCCTATTTTAAAATATTATACCTTTTAATCTACTTGCAAAAACACGTTGATGTGGGATGGAGGGAATACTTTGGTGGGATGATTAACGAGATCTTGAATTGTTGCGACTTGCAAGTTTTTCCCTAATGTTTCTTTTTGGTTGGGTGAGACGGTCGATAAATTTTGTTGCTCACTCTCTAGCTTAATTTGTTTTTTCTTGCTCTATGTTTTTCTTTTCGCATTCCAGTCCCAAAGCTCTACGTTTTTCTTTTCGCATTCTAGTCCCAAAGCGATTATTCTAGTGGTTGAAATTGATATCTCAGTTATTTAATAATTATTTTTTCCCGTTAAAAAAAAAACAATAATCTTGAATTTCTGGTCATAATAATTTAATTACAGTCTTGCCCAAGTGTGTCTCCTCAGTCCCCACTCCACTGCTGTATTTCTTCCAACTGAATAAATCGGCATTCTCCACATGCTTAATCCCCCTCTCTAGGGTTCTCTAATTCCATGGCTTCTTCATCTATGGTGTCGTGCTTCCAGTGCCAACACTCCGGCTCTGAAACCACCCAATTCAGGAACGGCTGGCGCCTCCGCAGCGGCCAGTTCGCTCAGCTCTGTCCTCGCTGCGCGTGAGTAAACCAACATTTCTACTCACCTCGCAACTAGTTGCACACCATTTTCACGGTTTTTTTTAATCTGCTTGTGATGTTTCAGAAACGTCCTGCTTGATGTTGAACAGTTGAAGTGCGTTTATTATTTATAATATTTGGTCGAATTTGGTTGCAATTTCGTGTTTGTTTTCTGCTGCATTTCTCTGATCGAGTTTAGTTAACTTTTCTCCGTTTTTCTCATTTGAATTTCATCGGTTTGTGGGGAGGAGTAGGAAGCAAGGGGAGGTGGATTTTGTTTGCTTGCTTCTCAAGGAATCCATAATTTTAGTGCGTTTGTTGCTTCGTTTTATGTCGCCTCTAGACTTCGCTCTCGTGCCCCTCTTCATAGATGTTTTCCAGTAGTAAGTATTCATGGATAGGTTAGCTTAAACTTTTATTTTAGCTGAAGAAGGATTGAGCAGAGATTTTCATGTTGACCATTGATATGAGTTCTATGTTAGCAATGTATACTGAAATTTAGATATTTTGTTATGATTTATTGATGTTCATCCATGCGTGGGTACATATTTTGGAGGAATTGTATCTTCTGAAAGCTAAAACTATGAAGTGCAGTGGAAGAGTCGAATAGGTAGGTAATAATAAATTTTATTTAGAATGTTCATCCTCGCCATGAATTTCAGCTAATTAATTCACTACTCAAACAGAGATCCCTACTTTTGAGATGTATAGGCGTTAATTTAAATACGTCATTAAGACATTTTGATCTTTTACATATCAAGTTGAGAAACTGTTTGTGTTGAAATTGTCCTTGACATGATAACCTATGTTATTCTGAAAATCACGATTAAAAGAAAAAGATTATGCATGAGGTTTGCACTTTAATTTACCAGCCAATAAAATTCTTGTGTAGTCTTATATGTATTTCAGTTCTAAAATTATAATAATACCAAATTCATGCATGTAGTTCTGTGTATGATGATGGAAGATTTTGTGAAACCTTCCATTCAAATGACGATGGTTGGAGAGACTGTGAATCTTGTGGGAAGGTCAGTTCACAAACGTTGCTGCTCTCATAAAATTTATACTAAATTATCATATTACAAGTTTGCTTATTTTTTTCACCAATAATATTATCAGACAGGCATGAAACATGTCTTCCTTTTCTATTTATCCTCTGTGAATATATAATCTCTTGCAGTTAGTCCATTGTGGATGTGTAGCATCTTTCAATACTCATTTGCTGTTGGACCTTGGCGGGATAATATGCATGGAGTGTTCAAGGTTGAATTTTCTATTGGTAGGAGAAATTCGTATCTTTATCATATATGACTTCTTTGGTGCATGATATATGCAGCAATTGCTTTTTTGAGTGCTTAAAAAATTAACTTGGTGGCTAAATAGAATCCTTTGCCTTAATAATATTGGAACTTACCCTGAATTTTTTCTGTGCAGGATAATTTACCCTAGACAGTAGAATCACCTAGAATCATAATTCAGTCATAACATTACAACTTACAACAATATATAATAGATCAAATGAAAAGCATTGCTAAAAAGTGTTGGAGAGTTGAAAAGGGCAATGGGTAGAATAATAAATCATGCTGGTATATTCAAGAAATATAAATGTAAAAACAATAATTTCAAGTTACAAAGTTTACTGTACTTGAAGAAATGAAGTAAATAATTAAATGTCATGGAGAGAAAGAAGTAAATATAGTAATAAATGAGGCACAAGAATGGCTTCTGAATAATTGTATAAAATCAGGCAATAAACTTTTATTCTTTTTTTGTATAAAAATCTTAATTAGTGATATAAATGTTAATAGTAAAATCCATTGTTCCTTGCATGGATCTTTAAGGCTTACTTCATAAATAAAGTTACTTTTCATGTAGAATTTTGCATCAGAATCTTTCCTGTTCCTGTCATTGAGTATTATACTTGAATTTTACTGTTTTTACCTGGTCCGACTGACGACGTCTAGAATTTTTAATTTCAGGCACGACACCGATGCCTGTCTCTGGAACCTGAAATAAAAGAAAGAGAACACTGTCATGATTTCTCTGGGAAAACCTCAGTATTGTCCCAGTTATGTCCTCGTGTAACTGACTTAGAACTGCAAAAAGTCTCTAGAAGGTATCCTCCTCTTCAATATTCAGAAATGAAAAGGATCAATTTTTAATAATCAATTAGTAAATGGATGCATCTGATATAGCAGTTTATCACTCAATACTGGGAAAATTGAAAGCCAACCATCCTATTGTTGGGGTTTTCTTATATAATAATATTTCCATGTTTCAGCAGTTACTGTAACATGTGTTCTTGCAATGTTATTAATACTGAAAATGATCCTTGACTATTTTTAGCCCTAAAGCAACTGTCACTCCTCTGTTTGAAAAGATATTGTCTGCTAGTGATGCTGACCTCAAACTAGCGCGCCTCATTATACCAAAAAGATGTGCGGAGGTGAGTAGAACTTCTGAATTGTGTACTACTTGACATTTCAGCTATTCTGTTAGTATATTATTATAATCTGTCATTGCTTATCTGCAAAACTCGGTTGTGAAACAGGCATTTTTCCCTGATATTTCTAGCTTACATGGTTTACATATGAAGATACAAGACATAGAAGGCAATGATTGGGAATTTCATTACCGGTATTGGATGAATGGAGGAAGTCGGATTTATGTTCTGGAGGGACTCAGGGATTATATGGTCTCAAAGAAATGGCAGCCAGGTGACACAGGTAATTCAGGCCATTCATTTTCAGAGAGAAATTGAAATTGTTTTTGGATTGGAGGATTTGAAATTTGTGTATTTTTGAATAGCGAGCGGACTTCTATCCGCCAAAACCACTAAAAAATATTTCAAATTATCACAGATTATAAGTTCATCAGAGAACCAATGTATCAATCCAAACATGTTATTATGAACAAACTCATCTTCAAATCCTTCTACCCAAACGAAACCCAATTGATCTTATCTGCATATTTTACACCAGATCTTATCATGAACTCTTTCATGATATAGAGAAATGCTCAAACTACACTGTTTGTGAACATAGATCTACTTGTGAATGCCTATTTCTAAACAAGAACAAATAACTTTCAGCAGTCCAATGGTCTGATATTTTATGTTCCTTTTTCAATTTTGCTGCTTATTTTGTAACTAACATTGACAGTTATAAATTATGAATTCATTTTTGTATCTGTTGTGAAGAACACACAAAACCTCACAAACACTCAAGAATCAAAACACATAAAATGATAAAACTTGAAATGAAATGTAATCTTGCACAAAGATGTATAGTGGTTCGGTTTTGAATAACCTACATCCACTTTGAGGAGAAGAACTCTTATTATTACTCAATGCTTACACACCAGATTGGATTGATCTCAATCTGTAACAAGAAGAATGAAAATCGAAGCAACAGAAACTGTAAACACTCAAATGCAAAAACTGCTGTGATCAAGCTACTTTGAGCCCTTATACCTTGCTACTCCCTTAACCTATTGATCCGGTTAAACCTCCACTAGATAACCCTCATTTAGTAGTTGAGATGCAGCCATCTAGCCGGTTCCAAGTAGCTCAACAACCCGCTCAAAAACCGCTCCAAAGTCTGCTGCTCACACTGCACCAGAATGACAGTTTTGACAGTTGAAGTTTGTTGGCTTGTTTCAACTGCCTAGCTTGCTTCCAGCTTGCATGTATCACGTTATGATCATTATTTAGTTGCCAATGAACACTCTCCACGTGTGAAACTCCCTTATGCATCCATCTATTGTCATCAGTATCAATTGTTTATTATAGTATTCCTGAGCACAATTTATTGTTCTGACATCCTTCTTCATCACTAGAATCAACCTCTTTGAAGTTAACATTGTATTTCCTAATCCATACATAAGCCATTTCTCTCTCAGTTACATTCTACCGAGTGGAGCCAGGAGGAAAGGTGGTAATGGGATTAAGGAAGGCTTCTGGTGAATCGCAGCCTCCAAGGTCACGTTTTAATTGATTTTGATGCATTACTATCTTTATTCTTTTGTTGTACTCCATAAGCATTTCAATTTTTTTTCCCTCTTATTTGATCATTAGTCTTTTTTCTATGTGAATTGAAGTCACAACTCTGATCTTTTGTTTCGTCAGGATGTAGAATGGATGTAAATTCGAGAAAAGGTGTAAAAGAGTAAATGCAGGCTGGACAATGTGAATATGTTGTTTTGATGCACACTAACTTGATGTTATGTGTGTACCTTGTTGTCAACTGCCCTCGAGTCGGTCACCCAATTTTGCTCTTATCTTCTGCATTTTGAAGTGAAGCTATTTTTTACTTGGCCATTGGAATTTTTGGATTGCAAAGAATTTTGTGTGTCAGTGTGATTGTTTAGTTTCTCCTTTTATTGTTACTTCTTCTTTTTTGTTGTGGGGTGGGGTGGGGGGGGGGGGGGGGTGGGGGTGTAGCGGATCATGGTGTTTTCAGTTGTATATATATCTCCTAGAGATTGGAGTTTGTTGGTTGATATTCATCTGTTGAAGTCTATTGACTATTGTAAGTTGGTGTTTATAGTAATAAATTATTGTCTGAACATGGACAAACATACTTACAAAGTCGTAACTATAGTCGCAAATTTGATTATTTTTCAAATATTCGTGATGTCCACTTTCTTGCTTCACTTATTTGCAATAAGCAAAAGTGTTTCACCAACAGTTACTTCAATGAACTAATCTCTAAAATTAACTTTTTATTTTTGGAGTATATAAAGTATAATAATTATAATTTCACTATAAATATCTATGTAATACTGCTATCGCGCCATTCTTCCCAACATCAGATGCTATCTGTAATAAACGGATTATTATCATGAAAATTGCAAATTTCATATTTGTCTGTAAGTAAATTGGGAATCGTTGGTGTCGCTATTTTACAACTACTCTATCTTTGTCGCGTGAACAAAGTAACACACGCTTCTACAATTGGTGACTTTAATTTTGCTAAAAACTCCCAAACAAGGAGTTTTAATTCCGTTAAATTTTCAATCATTTAATTTTGATTGAATCCTTCTTTAGTCCTCAATTTTTTTTATATTATTTTTAGTTCTATAATTTTTTAGATTTTCAAATTTAATTCTTTTACAAAATTTTTACAAATTCTATAATTCTTCAAGTTCTATAAATTTATTAAAATTTTTATTTTTGTTCAAAATGACTATTTTAAATATAAAAAGTAAAAAGTTGTAAGACTAAAATTAGAGGTGAAAATCAAATCAAACTATTCTTTATTCAACTCGAGATCGTTCAGTAAAAACTTGGTTTGATAAAGATATCAAACTAAGTTAAGACAGTCTTTTATGTTTGATAAAATTAAAAGCTCGGTTAATGAAAATATGTAAAGTAAGTGTAAATTTATCTAACTATTCGAGCTCGACTTGTGTTTGATTCGATAAAAGTTCGTTTGGACTTGACTTGATTGCTTATTAAACAAGCTCAAATATATAATTTGAATCACGATAATATTTCAAACAAATTTGAACAACTCTTTGTTTCACTCAGACTTGAGTCATTCGTATTACTCCCAACTAATCTTGAAACAAAATGATATCTTGAAACAAATGATTAAAATTGAGAATGCAACAACTTTTTGAACTAAAATTGGATTCATTGAAAATGATAGGATCAAATTTGATATTTTCTATCTATAATAATTTTAAAGAAAAAAGGAAATTATAAATGTAATTACCCCCTCCTCTTTCTTTCACTCGCTGAGATTGCAAATGAAGTCGGCTTTGCTAACAAGCTGCTCTCTCCCAATCCGAGTTTCAAGTTTCAAACATTCATCCACTAAATTCCATGGTAAGTTTTATATTCAGCATTAAATTAAAAATAATAATAATAATAATAATAACAATGGATTGTTGATTTATCGATTGTTCTTCCGATAGGCAATCACTGTGGGGAGCAATTACCATGCCACAAGCGCCAGCATGTTGATGCTAAAGATTTAAACAGTTTATCATTGTCAACTAGCCGAATTGATCTTACTACTACACTCATCAACTCTTTTGCAGGTATGGCTATTTCATTTATCAGTCCAAATATTTTCTGTTTTTTTTTTTTTTTTTTTTCATTCATGCTATGTTGTTGAATCTATGTTTTAATTTCATATATTTACATGTTAGAGTTAGATTTCTTGAGGAATTTCGATTTTCCGATGGCCAAATTTTCAAAAAATGCAGTTTAGTTTGCAACTCCGGTGGATTCCGAGCTCTCATTTGTTGTATATTTTAATGTAAATCTTTTGTTAATTCATTTTTTATATGTTCAGCTGTGGCTTTGATTGCCACGCCAGTAGCAAATGCTTCGACTATTGAAACTATCATGGTGAGAGTTTATTTATCTCTTTCTGAGGGATGCAGTTCTTCTTTTACTATTTATCAATTGTTGCATATTGTAGCAAGAAAGCAATGTTTTGTTTGTCTATTTACGGTTGCCTTGTATTATGTCCGAGTCTTACTGTCCTTCATATAAGTACTGTTTCAAACTTCTTACTGCCTCCACGTTAATCTTGTTTCATTTTGCTGTTATAGTGGTTTATCACTGTGTGAGATTTAAAGAGAATTGCTCTAAACTTATGGTTGTGTTCATTATTGTTGCATGTCTTTGTGCATGTGGCAAACAAGCATGGGATGGGAGTTTTAGATTATTTTGGTCTGGATTCGATTTTCCCAATTTCGAATCTTTTAACTTTTTTATCAAATTCAATGAAAAATCAATATGTTAATAAAATATGTTCATGAAACTGGGATCAAGCATCATGCTACTCCAAACCATGTATATACTGACAACTATATTGCAGAATATTTATTGGTTTTCTATCTTTACGCTCTAACAGTAATCACACAAAGAACTTTTTCTAGAGATATTCTATTTGAGCTAAACATAAAAATGTGACAATGTTAGGTCTTGGCTACGTGATATCAGTTTTTGCTAAAAAGTCTGCACATATTTCATTTTGCAACAAAAGCTGAATATTACAAATTTTGGGTATACAGACAGCTGTTGAAAAGGATGAGAGACACCACACTGGAATAACTTTTGGCTATTTTTATTTCACGAACATCTCTTCAATAATCTTCTCATGCATCTGATTGCTCATACTTTTTTTTTCTGTGACCAGGAAATGCCCGATTCTTTGTATACTCTTGCTGATGGGGGTGCTGGAGATTGGCTTTCAGGCCTCCTATTTTCAGCCGGTCAACAGGCTAATGTAGCAGTGCAGGACCAGTTATCAGCTCTCAGTTTTACAAGGTTTTTATCTTCTGAGGTGTATCCTTATGTGGGTTTGGTTTCTGGATGCTGTTTTAAATCTTAATACCACTTAGTTTTCTCGCATATCTTTCTGCAGTTTGGCAGTCATTTTTGGTGCTGGGCTTGTAACTAGCCTTTCTCCATGTACGCTGAGTGTTTTACCCCTTACTCTTGGGTACATAGGTGCGAAATTGTCTCATAGATTGTCATCTCTGGATATATTATAGCATGCTTGATGCCCTATCTTTCTTGATATTTTGCATTTATTTTAGGGGCATTTGGTTCCGGGAAAAGCAGAACAGAGGTAAATGTTTTAACAGTTTGGCCCTACTATATTTCTCTTGTGGAAGTTCTTACGTGGAGACCATGCAGACGTCATTTCATTGGGTTATATTAACAAGTAGGCTTTTAGTCATTGCTGCCATATTAAAAGATGCAGGGAGTACATAAAATAGGTTGATTGATTGAAACTTGGATATTGGAACATTTAGTCAGATGAAAGAATTTATTATCATGTGGTAAAATTTGCAGAGCCTTCACATGAAACTAATGTCATTCTTGCAAACTAAGCTAAAGATTAAGCGAATGTGTTGAACACTACCGCAGGATCTTTAATTACATTCCTATATTTTCTGATAATTATATTGAACAGGTTATTGGGAACTCATTATCCTTTGCAATGGGTCTAGCAACTACATTGGCTTTGCTCGGTGTAGCAGCCTCATTTGCTGGAAAGGCCTATGGCCAAATAGGGCAAGGGTTACCTATGGCTGCTGCTTCTTTAGCTATTGTCATGGGTTTAAATCTCTTACAGGTAGTTTATACATCCAATGCTTTATGGTGCTCGACTACTGGTGGTTCTTGGGTTCTCATTGTTCAATAACTATTAACTTTATGTTAAGCATGGTATTAACCAGGAAAGATTTGGGACATTTCAACTAATAATCTTAGAATATATGTATATATAAGCGAAATATACTTAAATGATTTTATGCATTTAACATAAGCTAGACAAGGCAAGCATTGTTGTACCTGTATCCCAGGATGATTTAAAAGTGGTTGCAGTTGATGGCTTCTATGCTTTTGATAATGTCAACTTCATGTTGCAGCTTTCCTCATTTAAATTAGGATACGGTAGTCCTTCTTCTGACATGATTTCTTCTATTAACTTAGTGTTCTCTAATTGGTGGAGATGCAGGTGATTGAGTTACAGCTTCCATCATTTTTCGACAACTTTGATCCTCGTGCAGCAGCTTCTAATTTTCCTTCAAGTAATTAGCTCCTTCTATTCTATCTGCAACAACATTTTACTAGATATAGCTCACTTGTGAAATATAATTGTAAATTGTTGCTTTTATTGCTTTACCAGGTGTCCAAGCATATTTGGCTGGACTTACATTTGCATTAGCTGCATCGCCTTGTAGTACTCCAGTTCTTGCTACCTTGCTTGGATATGTTGCTTCAACCAGGGTACCTGTCTTCTATCCTTACTATTGTTCATTTATGGAAATTATTAGGTTATATTTGAATTGCAAGATTTGAGGATTGATTTAAAGTACTAAGTATCAAACCCCACCCAGTTTGTGGTGGTTTGAATAAATATGCCATTTGACTGAGTTTTGAATCTAAATGCTCGCCTTTTCAAATCCTTCTATCCAAACAAACATTAGCATATTGCTACATAGGCATCCAGTTCCACCTCCCATCCGCGTGCAAAAGTGATACATATTGTATGTATGGTTAATAATGTTTGTTCGCATAGAATCAACTTTACAGATTGAATGGAGTAACTGGTATTGAAGGAATAAATATGAGAATTTAGTCGTTGCATGGTTCTATTTTCAAAGCCAATTTTCAGTTGGTGTACTATTCTAAAACCAAGTTTATTTGACTTGTCTTCAATTGAAAATGCTCAGGTTCTCAATTTTCCAACAGAACATGGTATCAACCTTACAATTTCTATTTCAATGCTAAATATAGATATAACATGTCTTGCCAACTGACCACGTATTAATCATCTCACTTTTGAAATTAATGAAACAAATGACATTAAAGAAATACTCTATTTGATTTTAAATACAGGATCCAGTGGTGGGAGGTAGCCTTCTTTTGACATACACAACCGGTTATGTTGCTCCCCTTCTCCTCGCTGCTTCTTTTGCTGGAGCATTGCAGGTATAAAGACGCACATCCAGTTTTCTGGTCTTTCAGTATGAACGATGACCAGTGAAGTATTATGAATGCTTTTTCTCATGGTGTTCCATAATATCCAGTGATTTTCCATCTAAAATTGCACAATTTCCATACACTTGAGAACTCGAATGTGCTTCCCCCACTCGTCCCAATAGTTAATGACTCTACCTTCTCAAGTCATCTGATATTACTGATGCTCATGTATATGCAGAGCTTGCTTTCGTTCCGAAAGTTTTCTGCATGGATCAATCCTATGAGGTAGAAATTTTCACAAGCACTTGTACAATTTCATGACATTGCTTTCCCTTCTTTTTGATTCTTAACACAATCTGGTGTTCTGCCCCATAGTGGCGCCCTCCTCTTGGGCGGGGGTGTATACACGCTGCTGGATAGGCTTTTCCCAACAACAATGGCAATGTGAGACTTGTTCCACCATAATAAGTAACTAAAGTTCACAGAAACTGGAAAAATGTAGCGCTTTCTGCTCCGAGAATTCACTTTCTTTTGAGCAATCTTGGTGGATGATCTCTCCTGGGAAAGACACTCGGTGTGATTGTACTGTATATGTCGTTCGATTGTTTCTGTAAGTGCTCAAATGTACAAAATGCTGCATCATACATTTTATTATAACCTGTACGAGCGTAGAATACCCTGTTGCTGTACTAGGTTAAAGGATAATTATCTATGAACTTGATGGTTGTAAATTATGGAGTAGATCTTCATCTTTGTCCATTGTCATAGTGCCAGATAATGACTAATAAAGCAATATTTTTAAATTGTGCCAGATAAAAAGAAAATCGAATCTATATTTACGATCAGAGGGAGTAAATTATCACATATAATCAATGTGATCAGAAAATAAAGCAATATTTTTAACCTAAAAATTTAAGGAAAGTTGAAATTGTGTTATTTTTTCCAACAGTATATAGAACTAATAGATAATAGACGTCCACAACTTTAAGTATAATAAAATCTGAATGAAGAATGAACCTAAAATAATGGAATAATGAAACATAATTCATAATCACTCTTATCATATGTTGATACAGGTATATAGCAATCAGGGACAACATAAATAAACAATTGTTTTTTTGCAAATGTTATATTACTAATAGACAATAACTTTCTTCTGTAAAATAGAGTTCAAAAAACACATACACAAACAAAGCTAACAAAGAATATTTCAAACTTTCAAATTTATTACTCGAATACATCTTTCGAGCTCAAATATGCTTTGCTACAATAGTTTACAACCCCCCGAATACAGGAGAAAAGAACTCAAACAGCTACTCTTTCTGTCGACAAACCTGTGTAGTGTGCCATGGCGAATTCAAAAAGCCATATCCGCATTCAACTCTTCGAGAAAAACCCTTGGGTCAAAGAGGAAAAATCGTAATCTTTTGTAGATTGGGAAGGATCGGACGAAAGGGATGATGTGGTCTGTTTGCTAGGTATTGAGGGCATACTGCCATTACTAGAAACTCCCACTGGGTATGGGCTGCAACACAATTGCAGGAAGCAGGAAGGTAAGAACCTTGATGAGAATGCAAATTTGATTTTTCAAGCTTGAAGAAAATCTTTGCAAACCCTACCAAACAATTTAATCAATATTTTCATATTTTCCTGGCATAGATAAACAATAGAGAGAACCTTCAATTCTGATTTAAGTGTGTATAATGTATATATATCAACTACAATTTTCTGTACAACACACACGCTCATAATTGATTTTGGAAAAAATAAGTCCAATGACTTTTTTTAATTTTCAAATGAAAAAAAATAAGCTCCCTATCAAATGTCAAATACTAGCATTTGCTCCTGCGAGTGAAGCAATATGCCCTAATATTATCAATGCTAAAGTCTTGAGGTTAATACTAAACCAACATAATCTACAAAAAGCTTGTCAAGTAGGTCCTAACAGAAAAGTTAACCCTTGTCTAGTTGTCTTATCCATACAGCTGCAATTACAATGTCCCATAAATTTATCACTTTAAAAAGATGAACAGCAATAGCAGTGCACTAGCGGTCTATATGTTATTTTGCATGTGGCCTTGTCTGAATCCACCATTTTATCCTTCTATAAACATAAATTATACTCCCTCTGTCTCATTTCAATTTTATGTTTGTTTTTTGAGCAGAGATTAAGGAATATAGTATTTTAATATAAAGTGAGTTGAGAGATATAATATGTTAATGTAAAGTGAGTAGTTGTATTAGTGTAGTATGTGGGTCCCATGGAGATATATTAATTGTTTTGTATGAGACTATCTACCAAAAAGGGAAATGTAAAGATTGAAATGAGACACCCTAATTAGAAATATGTAAAGATTGAAATGAAACGGAGGGGTATATTGTAATATGCTCTCACTTGTAAATAAAAAAACGGGGAAGAATTACAAGTACCAAAAATAAAATGTTGAATATGCATTGAAAAGTTAAGGTTAGTTTTCGCAACCACATCTCAAGCCTACATGAGAGATATGAGAGTGAACAAGCGAACTTTACTTTTAGAAAATGATAAACACAAATGAGCAGTAGAACTTTATACCTAGACATAGGGACAGCAAATGTGCTTCCAACTGGACGAGCTGTTCCCATGTTCCCCATCTGTCAACAGATGTGAAAATTAAGCATGTTAGCACTTCCATATTCAAACATTAGATGATACAGCATTGTAAACCATTTTTCTCTACCTGCATCAATTTCTCAAGTGCAGTTTTGTCAGCTGCTGGCATCATCATTCCAGGGAACTGGTAACCAACATTTGGCCAACTTTGGTTGGGCAAGTTGGTGCCGTTAAGCCCAAGTTGCGTGTTACCTGGGACTTTGGGCATTCCACTGGAAGCATTGGCTGCAGCAGCCATAAGAAGAGACTGTTGTTGAGCTAGCATGGCAAGCTGCTGTTGGTGAACAGCGAATGGTGAAACAATATTGGTCTGCATTATGACGACAGAAAAATATTGATCCTTGACATAATTTCAGTAGCAATCATTACATAGTGAAAATCCACTTGTGTGCTCAGATTCTAATAAAATCCGAAATATAGGTGAAAATAGAAAATGTGTAATATCAAATATACTTTTTATGTTTTGGTTCATTTTTGTTTGTCTTATAATAAATTAACTTTTCTTTTTTCTCAAGCACAAAACATACCTTCTCAAAAAGAGACATAATATCATTTTTTACATCTTTTTGAGGAGTCCCTGAAATGGTACTCGGTGCCACTGATGGTGGATCCTTGAATAGATCTTCAATTCCAGGAGCCGGCTGTGATTTGTTTTCATCAACTTTTGCTGGAATAGACTTCTCTGTTGAGGATGATGCTCCAGCAGCTGCATTTCCAAACATGCAAATCCACAAATTAGAAAGATCAAATTCTTTATAAATTCTTCCAAGGCCTGAAGAATGAATCCCCACCCCCAAAAACTATAAAAAAAGGAAAGAAGAAGGCAGAAGAACACATAAAACCCAACACCATGGAAGCAACGTAAGAGAATTAACACATACACTGAAATCCTGCCCATGCATTATCATCCCCAGATGCACCCGTCGTAGTTTCACCAGAATCATCCATAGAAAGAATATTGAAAAGATCAGTAGCATAATCAACTCTAGGGGGAGAGACTACATCCTGAACCTGCTTTGAAGATTCAGCTGGTACGGCAGGTTCTGTTTTCTGAACTACTTGTTCAGTAAGTGGAGATGGGGAAACCTGTTTACAGACAAATAAAGGCCAACATGTCACACAGTCGGTACTAGTGGACACGTCAAAGAAAGAAACAAAAATTATGCTACAAGACATACTTGTTCTGGTCCTTTAGGAGGTACTGGTAAACTAACTTTGGCAGCAGGAACATTTTCTTTTCTATTAGACGGTGGAATATTCTTCCTCTGGGAAAAGTTCCCAGAATTGCTGACAAGCCCATGACCACTCCTATCACTTGGTCTTTGCCACTGGGGAGAGGCCTTTTCTTCAGTTCTCCTAGGAGGCGACTTTGGTTTCCCATCCTTTGGCGTCCATCTCTTGTCCTCATACCTTAGTATGGGCAAGATAAATTGTGTGAATCAGTAAGTAAAATTAGACAATAAATGTGGCATAATGGAAAATCATTGAGAATAAAATGACCATACTTCGCACGAATAAAATTCTCAATCCCAACTCTATCATAATTTGGGGGAAGCTCTGCCTCCCAGTAACAATTTGCCTTCTCGTTACCCATGGCTACGTGTACAAGGAAAAGATAAAACTTAGAAAATTGTTGTAAGATGTCATATTAATAACAACCTAATAGATAAAAAAATGATAATTCTTACACTGAATAAATGCAACCTGTTCAGGAAGCCATGTGTCAAGTGTTGCAGATCTCACCTACAATGGGAAAATATAATACAAAAAATAAAATAAGAAACAGATCAATGATCATACATCCAATTTATAAAGATTCCGAAAATCATCGAGTCATAAATAATTAAGTGACTCTTTGATACTATTCTCATTATTGAAAAGAGATCCAGAAACATCAACCAGAAATAGTCACATATAGCTAATTTAAAAACATGTCTGTCACTGTTAGAAAACAAAGTTCGCAAGACAGGATGAATTAACTTAATACAAGACCAACGTTAAAATAATGAACCTCCTAGATTAAAACAACGCATCAATAAGATAAAAGAACAAAGAACAAAGGATAAAAGGTCACATTTTACATGAATTGATATAATTATGCAAAAAGCATGCATCTGATTGCAAATCATGTCCTTGCCATGAGGTAGAACTTATCATCTAAATCCAAAAGAGGTTATGCCTTTTCAGATATGAAAGGATCTTACCGCTTATAAAGATAAAGAAATTAATAAAAATTAAAAGTGATTTGTTCAAGCTAAGAAACATTAATATTACTCATTGAAGAATACCACACATTTGCTTCAGTCAGTCTTGTGTTAAAAGATATCAATAAAAAGCATTCATAACACCAGCATAAGCTGTCAAACACAATTACAAATATTTAAAATATCAACATGAAATTAATAATGTACTTGGAACTCCTGTACTAGATGTCAACCAAATTTGCTATTTTAAGCTGACAACGTTCATAAAAACATGTAAAAGCCATTAAAAGAGAATATTATATGTCACCTTTGATATGTGCACTCCAAGACTTCTGTGGATCCCAGAGCATTGCATGCATATAAATATACCCAAGTTCACACTAGCCCAACGAGGACCTCTGTTTCAAAAAGTGAATCCATGAATGTAAGAATGTTATTTTGCTACTACAAGTAAGAATGAGATGCATAAACTGAGACATCAACTGCTAACTCAGAAAAATAAAAAATAAGCTATATACTTACTTGCATTTGCAATCAGCACATTCTCTATTTTCCGGCAATTTAAGAAGTCCTTCCAAAATCTGATAACACAGAGCACTTGAATCAACTACATGAGTAAATTTGAAAAACAATCGAACAAAGCAACCATACATAAAATGGGAGATTAATGACTTTCCAAAAAATACTGATAAAGTTAATAAAAGGATATGTGTAGGAGGAGAGTAAGTAATAGCACCACAGAAGTACAAAATGCAGTTAGTCTCAGGCAAAAGTAGAGAAAAAGCTCAGTGTAGATTGTCTAGACAGTTTGCGAGAACTTAAAACTGAGAGAGTAAAACACAGCTACATGGTAAGGTTTATATAACAAGGGGTTTATAAATCATATGTTATGTGAAAAATATCCATCTTCTGCAACATCCAGATTTCTACATCCATATAAATTTAGGTACCAACGTATTCGGTTTTCATCATTCCAAATACCACTTACTTTAATAACTTAATTTTACAAATTGTATAATACAAATAGCTATTAGATAATAGATAATATACTATCTGGAGCCAAATTATCTTAACATCATCTGAAATTGTTCAAAAACCATTGGCTCTCTGCCTAAAGGTAAAGTTTCCATATATTCATTGTATCACTATTTACTACCTACAAGTGTTTCACATGATTCCACTCCGAAGTCACTGTCTAGTGATTATATGCAAACGTAAGATAATAGACATACAGAAAATTTCGGCAGACAAATTTCAAATATGCATACATGTTCAACTTAAAGTACGTTTAAATCCAAATCCTCACAAAATCTAGGTCAAAATAACACTAATTTCATCTCAAAGTACGGACAATCGAAAACCTGAACCCTACGGAAACCATTTTTCACCAAACTAATCGCATCTGCAACATCATTCTTACCTAGAACACCCACAATAATACTAGAAACGCCACCGTCAGCAAAATTAAATTGTCACCCACAGATAAATAAACACTTGGATTCAATCCTCTCTAAAATGAGTAAAATCACATCAACCACAGGCCATCACAAATCCAGATTAAGACGAAACGCGGATGAATCATGAGGCGAATAAGATCGAAATGAATACGAAAATTTTCAAAACAACAACGAAACAGAACCTTCTTATGCTTGGCATTAAGCTCTTTGGAAACGCCAGCCTTCTCATTCATGGCGACAAATTAGAATCCGTACGAAGGAGAAGGCGGTGGAGAGAAACGAAATATGGACGGCGGCGGCGATCTACCGTCTTCCTCCTGCGAACAACGCCGGATTAGAGGAGCAAAACCAAGTAATTGGATGTGATTTTCCTTCCCAACAGAGACAAGAAAATGGCAAACCGGCGTTCGCTTCTGAATTGACTTTTATTTTCTAATTTGTTTTAATTTACAGAAAATGGAATCTCTGTTTTTCTTCTTCTCTTTCTAATTATTATTAAATATTAATAATATTGCTATTAATTATTAAAATTTTGATTCATCAGTGTTTTAGGTTGAACTCGTGTGGGCTCTCACGTGTGAACCTTTAAATTGGTTTGGTGGCTTTCCAACTTCTGTGTTTACTGCTCGCATTTTCTTTACTGTTTCTGCTAAAAAAAATATCCATTTTATTTTCTAATTTTAACAAATGTTTTAATTTTGTTAAAATAAAGCTTGGCTTATAAGGTAAAATTGCACTAAATCATAACCTAAAATGATCATATAATTAAGGCAGATTCCCAAGTTTTAACCAAGCAATTACTAGCACATCTAGTGTGATTACTAATACAAGAATGAAAATAGAGACAAGCATCCGTATGATCTTTCAAAAGGCTCGAATCATAAGTGAGATATCACTTTAAAAAAGCTAAAATTATAACCTTGTGTCAGGACTTACAGGCTAAAGGACAGTCTCAGGTATACGATTTCTATGGGGCGTAGGCTTCCCAAAAGAAACGGAGGCGTGCAAAGATTTACTCAGAATTTTTTCCCCTTTTCTTTTTATTGTTTGAAAATACTCAGGAACTAAAATCATTCCAATACTCCTTTTCGCCGTACATAAACTAAATAAACAATTAAGACTCAAGATGCTCGAATTCAAATTCGGGCACCAAGATTCAGAATTTACGTTAATGAATTTACTAGAATTTATGTTTTTTATTATTGAAATTTAGAAAATTTTCTTTTTATTTTTTAATAAAAAATTAAATATAAAAAAATAGTATTTATTAAAACACACTTATTAAATAAAATTACTTATATAGAATATATAAGTGCACGCTTGCACCATGGTTGAATCGGATCCTCTATTCTATTATGGTATTCCATTTTATTATTTCATACCTAATTTTCTATTAAAAATATTATTATACCCTAATAATAACTATTAAATCCTTACACGACCAAAATTTGGCATTAATTATAACACATTATAATGGCTTGAAATAAGAAATTGAAACATACCAAATAACACATATATTAGAATATTGAAATAATTGATTCCATTTGCTGAATAGGTGCATACACAGAATATCAACTGAAGATTTAATTAATGACATGGACATGGAGTATGTATTTTGAGGGGGTATCATATCAAAACAAATCTAAAAAGTGGAAAAATGAAAAGAAATTAATTTTAATGAAGGATGGAAGAGGGGGCCATCTGAATTCAACATCCAACACACATCTTGATTCTCTATATTGGAACTCCTGTAATCATCATGCAAACATTATTCACACAAACTTAATTGACAGCCTGGATTCAAAAATAAATAATTATTCCAAAGAAAAAAATATTAGTAATATATTTATTCATAAAATAAGTAATTAAAATATTCATCTCATTTCTCATTAATGATTATAAATAAATCTGATAGAAAAATCTTAACGATAACTTCATTTTTATGTTCAAGAAAAATAGTAAGAAATAATATACTTATGTAAACATTTGGAATACATGTTAAAAATATAGAAAATTGTGTATTTAAATATGATTTTAAAATGTTATAATATAATTATATTTTAACTTTTAATAAACATACTCTACTTATATAATAAATATACTTTAATAATGAATTGACTCGTGTCCATTTATCCTGTTAATGCCACGATTTATTTTCGATTTTAGATAGGTTATTAAAAAAAATTGAAATTGACATGCTCTACGTCAAATTCATCCAATTTATTTAATTTTCTAAAAATCGAAACTGTCAAACTACGTTGAAATTTGATTTGATTAAATATATCACCAGAATTTTACAAAATTTTAATGCTATAATAGTTTCGTACAAACATCTATTAAACGTGTCAATCCAAGTTTTATATATATATATATATATATATATATATATATATATATATATATATATATATCAGGACATAATAATGGAACTGAATTTTTTCTTATTGTTGAAAATGACAGATGACAATCACTAATAGGTGGTTAGTGGACAATTAAGCTATGTGTTTGTGTTTATACAGTTATTAAGATTCTGCAATGATACTAATTAAAGTTGATTCTATATTACCTTTAAATTAATTTTATTTTAGTATTTTAATTACGACTTTTAACATTAATATATAAATATACACTTTTTTGAATTATTGCAAATGATCTGTGTTTAATTTTTAGACAATTATGGATGTTCAAACTCCAAATAAATAAATAATAATAATAGTAATAATTAGAAAAAATAGATTTGAAAAACAAACAAATGATGAACGTGTGTGAGACCATCTCATCTCACGTAAACTTACGCGGATAAAAAGTGATAACTTTTATAATGAAAACTGATTAGTTAATTAATGAAAAGTGATAATCATGTTTCATTAATAATTTATAGTATAAATTAAAAGTGATAATATTTTATAACGAAAATGATAATATCTTATAGCGTAAGTAATAATTAATTTAAAAAATGTAAAATGATATTACGTGATCTGCAGCCCAAAATTTATTGAATAAAATCGAACAATTTGATATACTTAACAAAACAATTTTGGTGAAAGAAAAAAATTAAGAGTGTTGTTATTTGCACACCCCTTTTTATTAAGTACAACTTTATTACTAAATACACATCACTTTAATAATTTATTTATTAATTTTTATTATATATACACCCCTTAAATTTTTAAAAATACCCTTTTCAATTTAAGATCATTAAAAATAGAATATATACACGCATTCATATATATATATATATAACAACTAAGAAAAGAAAGTCCCAACGAAGAAGAGAAATCAACTGTAATTTATTGGGTGAAGATCCATTAATTCTCCCATTGTCATCTTTGCTTATTTTTTATTCAACCCTTCTCATCTGAGTCACCCAAATCCCATATTTTCTCTCTAATTGAGACTTCTCTCTTTGGAAATCCACACACTCTCGTTCATTCTCATGGACAAAATTCCAATTCCTTTGTCTTCGTCACAATCGAAGAGCCGGAAAATATAAAGGATTTTCTTGTGAAAATAAGTGCAAAGATTTCATTTTCAATAATTTTTAATAAATTGAAAAAAAAAAAGTATGATTTGACTAGAAAAATATATTGAAAGACAGTGGTGAATGGAAAACCTAAATTGAACCATCAAACATGATTCTGAGAAATTTTTTTAACGAAATTGGTTAAAATATTTTATTAATCACGCACTATTTTTATTTGTATTGAGTGAACAATAATTCATTAAAAAATGTCCATTAATTGAAATTGAAGAGACAAAGTGTTGAAAGTAGATCAGAATTGTTTAATTTTGAGTTTGATTGAGTTGCGCAAACACAATGATAAGAAGATAATACAGATAAGATTTTTATTAATTATTTTTTAATTAGGTGTGTATTTATTGAATTAAGAGGTGTTTATTTAATATATTATGGATATTTTAGACTTTTTAAAAAAATATACATTTTAATTATATAAAAATAAGGTGTGTATTTATTAATAGGTTGTGTGCGAATAAGATAACCCAAAAATTAATCGATTTTTAGTTTATTTCAATATGAATAATATATGAATTTTGTAAATGTTATTTTTTCTCTCTTTCATTCAAACTGTTTTATGAAGGAGTATATTAATTTCTTCGTTTCAACTCGCTGATAATTTCCCATTTTTATTTTATTATTATATTTCTTATTTAATTACTTCTTGTTTATCCTTAAAGTTTTTTAATTTAAAGTTTAGGCAATTATTTGTGCCCAAAATTTAAAGATATACTATCAATTTGCAACAACTCGAATAATTGATTTATATAATACTAATGATTAATAAAATTGACATTATTTCAGGGGAAAAAAACTAACTACACACGATCTATATTAAAGTTAAGAATACTCCACGTATTGCCCCCAGGGCATAGCTCAAGTGGTAGAGGGGAGGGTGGAAAGACCTTCCAGCTGAGCTTGGTTGCTGCAGGGTGGGGGTTCGAATCCTGCCTTTGGCATGGATTTGGCCCCTTGTAGGGTTCGAATCCTGCCTTTGGCATGGATTTGGCCCCTTGTAAGCACAAGTTTAACAGTGAGCCCTCTCTATAAGCCACTTGAGGCACATCCTGCGATTTACCTCCTCCACCAATCCCCAGGGCAGGGGCGGTGGGGGCCCCTAATGGTGGGGTACACCATTAAGAATACTCCACGTATCCGTGTAATGCACCATAAAATTACTTCTAGTACTCCTGTGTAAAAAGTAAAACCTGATAACCAAAAAGGACAAATTTTGGTGAGACGTATAAGAAGCTATAGTCTTTATAATGAAAAATAGAGTACACAATTGATAAAAAATGATAACAGTACTGCTACGAACTATTTTATGAATAATTTATAATATAAATGTAGAGTAATAACATTTTAATAAAAGATCATAATTAATTATGAAAAGTGTAAAATAAAAAAGAGACAGTATCACACAATTCTGCCCCAAGAAAAAGCTTACAATTCTGCCCCAAGAAAAAGCGTCCAAAACTTTCTAAACGCAAAATGTTGTCAAAGTATTTGAATTTTGATTTCACTTTCCTTACTTAGGAATTAGAGAGACAGATCATTACCCCCTCTACAAGTTTCATGTTGACAAACCCAGAAATAATCCAAGTCTTCACAAATCTGTCAGCCCTAAGAAAAGAAACGATCAAGCAATGTTAAACTATTCCAACCACGTAATTTTTTATAATTTTAACCTTTACATACTAATTTTCATCAAATCTAGCAAGAGTGTAATGTCGATGAACGATGAAACAATACACGTACATAAACGATACAGTGTAACATCTACAACATCATAGGAACACAACAATCAAAGGTATGACATATACAAAAAATCGAAGATGCATGCATGGCCTGGTTATACACTTGACATGCATCTAAATATTGAAACATGAAAAATAAGATAGATTCTACTAGGATTTTTCGAAGAAATGACAACTTTATTCCTGCATAATAAATAAAACAATTTTTTATGTCCTAAGTTTAGCAATGTCAACTTATTCCAAACCACCCCTTTTCTTGTTCCTTGTGTGAAAACATGTTGGGTAAATGCCTTCAAGTTTAATTTACTTCCATAAAGAAGTCAACAGTTTATAAAAGAAAATTGAACTTGGGATTTGGAAAGATAGATTTTTTTATAATTATTTTCTTGCACTTGCACATAAATAGACCAAGAACGCAAGCAAGTTCAAGGTCTCTAGCTACTTATAAAACATCGGACTTGGATGACTAAGAAATTTAATCCAATGTATGATAGTTTCTCTAATTGTTTTCAGTAATCTTAAATCATGAAGATCTGCAGCTTCAAATGCTTGCTCATCATAATGGTAATATGTGCAATCTATGTTCCACTTATGTTAGCACAGACACCAGAAATTGTTACCTGCACCAGCCGTAGAAGTCGGTGCTTCCTCAAGAAAATAGCATGTCCAAAACAGTGTCCATCCAGACGACCAAGCCACCCGAAGGCAAAAGCTTGCTTTATCAACTGTGATTCTCCCATATGCAAAGCAGAATGCAGAAGTGAGTTTTAAATTGATGCACTAGTTAATATTGAACTTTAAAAAAAAAAATCCTTTTCATATTACAAGTGAGTGAGAAAGAATTAGCCTCTTGAAGAACTAATCTGTGGTTACATTTTCAGACCAGAAGCAAGTTGCAAAGGAATTGGAGCAGCATGCTATGATCCCCGATTCATTGGTGCAGATGGGGCTGTTTTCTACTTCCATGGAAAGAGCAATGAGCATTTCAGCTTAGTTTCTGACAAAAATCTGCAGATCAATGCTCGTTTCATTGGTCATCGTCCCACAGGCAGAACACGCGACTTCACTTGGATTCAGGCTCTAGGTGTTCTTTTCGAATCCCACAACTTTTCTGTAGAGGCAACAAAAGCATCTGCATGGGATGACAAAATTGACCACCTCAGATTCTCATTTGATGGCAGTGATGTTGTCTTGCCTCTGGGTGCCCTGTCTTCATGGAAATCAGAACAAGGTGATGTCAGCCTGGAGAGAGTATCGAGAACGAATAGTGTGATCATTTCTATCCCCGACATTGTGGAGATTGGGGTCAATGCTGTCCCTATCACTAAGGAAGATGATAGAATACATAAATACCAAATACCTTCTGATGATTGCTTTTCCCATTTGGAAGTGCAGTTTAGGTTCTTCGGCCTTTCGCCTCAGGTGGATGGTGTGCTCGGCAGGACATACAGATCTGAATATGATAGCCAGACAAAATTAGGCATTGCAATGGCAGTGGTGGGAGGGGAAGACAAGTACAGAACTACATCACTTTTTGCAGCAGATTGCAAAAAATGTGTGTTTCCTCCAGATAAATTGGGAGATAAAACGCCATTCTCAGGGAAAATCAACCATGGAATAATGGATTGTTCTGTTAAATTCTCAGGTAATAATGGAATTGTTTGCAAGAAGTGATCCTTTAGGACTAGCTCAAAAACATGTAACCGACAGAAACATTTCAGTTATCAAAATAGTATTTCAAATAACCTCATCTGTTCTCTTTCTTGAAAGTTATCATGGGTATTGCAAGCTCAAAGTTATGTGGTTAAGAAAGGAGCTGTAGGTCATTTTATACTGTAGTTTATTTTGTGTTCTATTTCACTCGTACGTGTATATATGACAGCATCACCATATATCCCAAGTGTATCAGTGAAGAAACAACTGATGAATCTCATATGATTTAGCTGAGTCACACCTAACAATTAGATTCACATTGTCTTGCTTAAGGGGAGGGATATGATACACAAGCATTGATCAATTTAACCTACAAACAGGTAGGGCAACAATTTTTTACAAACCTTGCTCGAGCAAAAAAGTTTCCAGGACTTGGGATGAAAACAATGCCAGACATTATCATTTCGGGGGGCAAATTTGTTTCTAGGCATTCAGTTATATAATCACCTCCATAGCAACAAGAATCTGAATCACACTTGGAAGCTGTTCTCATAGAAAAATGAAGTCAAGAATTAGTAGCCCTACCTGTGCCACTTGTAGCCTAATCTGATAGGTAGACTCATCAAGTTCAACAACCTTTTCATTCTGGTAGATCATATTCAGTACACCTAATATATCAACAGATGAGATAGGATCAGGTCCATAACAGGTGAACTTTCCATGCAAATTTTGTTGCAAGCTTAACTTACCAGGGCCAAATTTGAAGGTGATGATCTGCGCCAAAACTATCATCTCTTTCCACCCTGTTAAACAAATGTTGGAATAATTGTTGGAAGGAGAGAGTTCAGATCTTAGGACAGAGCCGTCCAGAGATTGCATCCTTGACTTGGCCTGTTTCTTTGTTTTCAATGCATTTTTCATCCTTTTTAATTTACACAGGATTGTTTATAACAAGACAGGCATCTCTGCACAAAAACCTGTACTATAATTTTAAAATTCTACGCCTCCGTTTTGGTGAGTTTTTTTTCTTTTCAAAATTTTCAATTTTAATACTGTAACTGGAACTATTACATGTTTGACCTATAACTTTGTTTTGGGTATTTTTGCCTTCAAAAGGATATAATTTTGTTCAGAGTTACCAGGCTGACCATAAGAATCCGTGATCAGGATTAAAAACACAAAAGTATTCTAAACAAGAACATTAAAATGGTAATTCCTTTGAATTATCAATATTCAACAAGGGCCAAACAGATAGCAAAGTTGTGCAATGCTTACAATCTAAGTAAATAACTAATGAAAGCAAGCTGTATACTGTATTAATCCAATCGAATGTAATGATACATATCAGCAAATACAACTTGAATTATGCATTTGCCCTACCAATTATATATAATGCATACACTCAGTCATATTATTAGAAAATTGAGGCAAATTTCAACAATAGAATGAATATCAAATCACCTTCATTTCTTTCGTGGTATGTAGCCTTTCTTTGATATCAAAAGTCAAGACCAAAAAATCAAATACCTTGCATTTTCACCTCCCACGAGGATTTACCAGCTGAGAGAAAACGGCACTGGTGGCTACATCTTCAGCATCATCGTCCGTACCAGAATGAACCCCTTCAATCATGCTTACACTGTTGTCAAATGGCTCCAGAGGCGTCAAAGGAATGCCAGAAATATGGTTTGTGCTGTTATCATCAGGCTCCATGAGAGCCAATGTGGTCTCCTCAAGCTGAAGAGCATATTCCAAGTTCCATAAAACATCTCCCATTGAAGGCCTATCAACACCATGCTCTGACAGACATTTTTCTGCTGTCTCTCCGAATTTTTTTAGAGAAGCAGGATTCACCTTCCCTGCGAGGTTTTTGTCCATAATCTGGTCTAGCAAGCCCTTCTTTTGCCAAGTCATTGCCCACTCTGCGATATTAACTTGGTCTCGAGGTAGAACAGGGTTCAAAGCTGGTCTAGTACACAGCACCTCCATAAGAACTACCCCGAATGAGTAGACATCTGATTTCTCAGTGAGCTGTTGCCGCCTGAAGTATTCAGGATCCAGGTATCCAAAGCTACCTTTCACAGCTGTGCTCACATGAGTCTGATCTAGAGCTGGACCGGTTTTAGAAAGTCCAAAGTCGGCCACCTTTGCAACAAAATTTTCATCCAAAAGTATATTGGTCGTTTTCACATCACGGTGAATAATACTTTGAGCTGCTCCAGTGTGGAGGTAGTGAAGCCCCCTAGCTGCACCAATACAAATCTCAAGCCTTTGTCTCCAAGAGAGAGGTGGGAGATCTGTTCCATAAAGATGGCTTCGAAGTGGCCCATTTGCCATGTATTCATAGACCAAAATCATCTCTGAACGTTCGTCACAATAGCCAATGAGAGAAACAAGGTGACGGTGGCGTAACTTGGATAGCATTTCGATTTCAGTCCGGAATTCTGCAAGGCCTTGCTCAGATCTAGGATTTCCTCTTTTCACAGCCACCCTAGTCCCGTCTTCCAAGGTTCCTTTGTACACCCTCCCAAAACCACCAACACCAAGAAGCATGCCTTCATCAAATTTATTAGTGGCATCCAATATTTCTTGAAACGTGAAGAACATGCCAAGATTGGAGGAAGCCAATGAGATGCAGCTTGCAGTACCACTCTTTTGAGAAGTGGTTGACATTTTTGTCACTGTCAATGAATTTCCATATAAAGGCAGAGGAAGCCAAGAACTTCCTTGCTGGGGTTCCTTTGACCTCCGACTCCGAGCCACCAAGAAGCAGTAGCATAATCCACTTAACAGCAATGTGGCCACAACACCAGCCACGGAGCCGATTATAATACTGATTTTATGCTTTTTTGGAGGCACTACCAAGAGATTGTCCACAGGCAGAAGCCCAACCAAGCTTTTGGCATCATTGCTGATCTTCATGATTTCAAGACCATTCATGATTGCATTGATGAAATCAGTATTTATATCCGGACCAACGCTAACAGTGAAAGTATTTGAATTGGTTGAAACTTTGGAGACAAAATCTCGGTAATATGGCACATCCAAGTTACCTGCTTGATTCGATAGGTCAAGACTCTGGAGAGCTATATCAGTATTGATATACACGTCAAATATTAGGCTATTCAAAGATTTGCTCACAATATCACAGAAGTGCATCCGCACAAAATACGAGAAGTTCGGATCAACTTGGAAAACCCATGTGATATTGAAGTTCACATTGGCTACATTGGCATTCCCCATGGTTTGAGCAGTAGAATAAACATAATTAGGTGCAACTTCGGGTGTAAGAGAGTCCTTGTATTTGATATTCGAAGGATTGACAGAGACATTCACTGCCGAGCTGTTGAAATGAAGATACTTCACATCATTCTCCCAAGTTCTCCCCAAAGTGTCATTCTGAGCAGTAACCAGAGGACCCCCCATATTCAATCGATAAACGGTCTCTAGAGCCAGCTCAGTGAGACCATTGAAACTACCATATGGCGCTATGGTTGTAGCTTGATCAGAAATCAAGTTGTCTGGGATAGACACAACTTCAATAGCATTGACAAAAGCAACAGAACCGTTCCCAGGAATGAAAGTAAGTGCCAAGCTGTTGGAAGTCACATTGATTGCATACTCCTTGAAGAGGTAGGAGCCGTTGTAACTGCTAAAACTGAAGTTGTGCAACAGCACAAAATCTTCAGTAACAACAGTAATAAGCGCAGAGGTTAGATTCTTGCCTGGTAGAGGATAGAAATGAAGGCGAACCCAATGCCGGCCTTCCCGGTCAATATCAAATCTGTAGGTTGTTGTGCTTGTAAAAATCCTAGCAGATTGATAGATAGGAAAAGGGGCAGTGGAGCTGGATGTGACAACGAAAGAATTTGGACGGGTTTTCAAAGAAAATGAGGATTGAACTGAATCAGGAATATATGTTTGGCCAAGAAATGTCACATTTTGTGAAGATCCACATGCAATCAAGTAGCTATCAGCAGGTGTAAATGCAGCAAGAGTTACATTACTACCCACAAATCCAAGCACAAATAAAGCTACAACAACAGGAGCCCACTTCAATAAATCCATAGCTCGTAAGCAGCAAATCTCCTCCACTCCTCAACAAAGTTTTTCAACGTAATCAGGAATTTGGCACCACGAAACAAACAAATAATTGTTTCCCAGAAAAGCTTCCCACAAATTCCTTAATTTCTGCTCCAAAACTGATGTCAATTCGCAGTACCTAAAAATTTCCAGATCTATTCAGCGAATGTTCACCCAGAAACATAATGCACGCTAAAAAAGCAGCAAAATTACTGATAAACTAAAACTTCATAACGGAAAACATATAAACAGGCATAATTTACTCTGAAAAGGACTGCGCGTGATAAATCTCGAAATTCAAAAACAGCAAAAAACACCAAAAATTAAAACATTTCCACAGCATTACCTCAGTGAATTGAGCTCAACGGCTAGCAACAACGAGTAGACTGCAGAGTGAAATGCATTTCCACCACAATGCGAACTGAAAATTGCATCAAATTTGAAGATTTAGCAGAGCTTTTTGGTGCAAAGTGCACCAGCTCTTTCCAGGCTGTTGAATAGGCTGTCAATTTACAGAGGAAAAAAAACAATTAAAAATTAAAAATAATACACAAATTAGGACCCACAAAAAAGAGAATAAAATCTCAGAAATTCACATACTCCGCAATTGCAACTGCAATTTGCGCTCACCTGTTTTTTCAAGAAACTATAATTAGGGTTTGATTTGGAAAAAGAGTGGACTGGTTATTCACTGAAAATGCCATGAATGATGCATGCTCTACTCTGCTGCTGTCTTTTATTTTTTGTGGTTTAAAAAATAAAAATATATAAATAAGTCGTTATTATTGAGTGAAAAAATGACGGAGGATTATTTGCATTGCTATTAATAACGATTTTGGGGGGCCCACTTTAACGCGGAAGAGGGGGGATACGGCGGAGCCGTCTTAACGGCGTTACATGACAGTAGGCACATGCAATGATGCGTTTGACTTGTTAGGAAAATTAAAAATTTTCTAAGTTGAAATTTTTTGAAATTAAAGATGAATTAGAGTGAGAAAATATTGACAAATAGGAGTAAAATAAATTATTCAATGCTTAAAGAGTTGATTATTAGGACTAATGAGCCAATGTAGTAGTGGGGACATGTTGAAATTATTTTGATCAACCACGCATGTTCATGGTTTTATTCTACGTTATGTGAACAAATTCTTATTATTATACACCATCGATTATATTTAATATATAAAAATATACTGTATTTTTTAGAGATAAAATATTACTAATTTAAATGATTTTTTTTATAAATTCTTGCACTCTAATTTATAGATTATAATTTTAATACATGAAAATTTATTATACTTTTTTAATGAAAAATAGTATTACGCTTTAAATTTTGATATGTTCTGATTTTTTATATTTTTATTGGGATGAGTATTACTTTTATTTAGATATTAAAATAAAATATAAATTTAGATGAAAAGGAGAAAAAAAAACATTAAAAGTATTTGATTCACCATAAAATATAAAAAGATAAGGGTAAAATAGTAAAGAGACATACTCAAATGACATTTGGCATTTGTACATCTATCACCCATGCAAGATTTTATGATTTAATAATATATAATAATAATTGTACTACCTAATAGTTATTTAATCACAATTAATTACTGTGTAACAAAGTTAACAAATATTTGCCACCCCTCTTAAATGGTGTACCATGCTGAAAAGTGTGTGTGTGTGTGTGTGTGTGTGTGTGTGTGTGTGAGTATGGAATTGTTTTTAAAAAATATAGTAGTATTTAGTAGTGTAATATTTGGATAAGCATTTATTTGGATAAGTGGAACAATTTTGGGCAGTCTATCTGTTATTCTATAATTTATAATTTGTTTAGAAGAGTTATTATTTGAGTTGATATTAGGTGCAAACGTCTTGTGTATTACTTTTTATTCTATTTTATATATAAATTATTCTATTTTGTATATGTATTTTTTAATAATTGTATATTTTTTAACACTAAATTTTTTATTATTCATATGTGTATAACTTTTTATTCAATAGTATATACATGTTTTTTAATAATTGTATATTTTTTTACACTCAATTTTTCATTAAAAAAACTAACAATTAAATTGTAGCATATATTTTTGTTCATAATTGTATATGTTTTTGTTCATTATTTTATTATGAGATCGTAATCCATTTAAATTAGCTATTGAATCTTACCTTTAAATTTAAATTTTAAAAATTAAAAATAATATATATATATATATATATATATATATATATATATATAATTTAACCTATAAATCCTAATATATACTTGTAAAATTACCCTAAATTTGAATATACAACATTATCTTGTATCACGGTTGCACCAAAGAAAATCATGACAATTTTTACAATCAATTATTATTTTAATATCCACACATTGGTTAAACTTGAATTGGAATGTAATTTGCATACCCTTGCATGCATGCTAGCCCTACGAGTTGACTCGTAATTAGTCATAAGACTTGAGATTAGATCCCAATTTTCCCCCTTTTATCCATTAATTTAAAAAATTGTTAAATATATTTAGAAGACTCAATCCTATCTTCCAAATAATATGGAGTAATACTAATATTAAATTATTATTAAGACATGTACATAGAATAAAATTATATCCCCTCCGATTACAATGTAACCATTTGCTTTTTATGCGTAAATTAAAGAGTATTATTATTATATGTATAGTGGATAATTGTATTATAGGAAAGTGGTGGGCCAGTGATTTATCTTTTTACTAAATATGGAATATGAATACCTTTAAAGTGAACGCTCAAAATGATAAAAATGAATACATTGTAACTGACCGGAAAAAGTATTATCTAATGAGAGAATATTCATTTAGTACATTTACTTCACACATGACCCACCATTAGAGATCTTACACGATCTTACACGAGTCGAGCGAGTTTGAGCACAATATACTTGAGCTCAGTTCGAGTATTTATCGAGCCGAGTTCGGCTCGTTAAGGTAACGAGCTCGACTCGACTTAAAAAATATTTGAATGAGCTCGAATTCGACTCATTAAGTAAAACGAGTCGAGCCCATCCTTAAAGCTGCTTGAATTTTTAACAACTTTATTCATTACTCACCATTAATCCACATGAAAAAAACCCTATTAATAGGTGGGGGAAGTACAATTTTAATATTTTTTACATAAAGTACATATTAATTAATAAAATATTATCTCTTCCTTCTATACATAACTAATTTTATATTTTATTTATTTATTTATGAATATCAAATTTTCCTTTAACGTCAATAAAATAAATAAAAATTAATACTCCTACTAATTTGTTTTTAGCAACGTGGAATAGTTAAGGAAGAGAGTAGTTAGAAAATAATGTTAAAAACGTCACAAGGCACCGAATGATTAACGGAATCTTGAAATCGTTACCGTTAAATAAAATAACCGCAAATTATTGCACATGGCCATCTACACTAACGTCCCCATCTGTCTCTTTTTTCATGGGCTTTTCTCCAACATTTTTAAGTCCACAAATCAAACCAAATCCAATACCAACTTATTCTACAATCCTTCTGCTAAATTAATTAATATTATTAATACACCACATTAATTCGTTAATTGCGTTGAAATCTTTGTAAATTGTGTTTGTATTTATATGCGCCAATTTTTTTTTGTTAAATAATGTACAAAGTAAGATATAAAAGTTATATTTTGAATAACTTAATGAAAATTTGTATAAAAAATATAAGTGCAAATTTTATAGTATCGTGGTTTTCACATTTTTCGTTTTTGTTCGTCCCACACTTATGTTCACCACCCAAAAAAAGAAAATTTCACATCAACCAATAACCTCAAAAGTTATCTTTATTTCAAAAATATCACTCTCACCTAACACGCATAACATACTTTATAATTTATTTATTACCTAAAAATACCACAATACCCTTAAAAATCAATAAATTTGGTCAAAAAAAACTTTTTTTAAACTCTGTATCTACAGTGTCGGGTGAATATAAGTTTGAGACGGATGGAGTAAATGCTATTTTAATGAATGCGGATAAACTTGAGATGTACGGAAGTATTTTTGAAAAGTTTTACTACGAAATTACATGTAAGTTCACTATTTCATTTGCATTTCAATCGCTTTGTCTATATTACTCTATTATTTTATGATAAAAACGTATGAATGCACATTTTATGTACTCTCTCCATACAAAAGGTTATTTTTCTTTTTTACGTGAATTAATAAATATTATTATTTAATATATAGTGAGTAGTTGTATTAGTGGGTGTACAAGCCCCATATTTTAATTGTATTAGTGGGTATGTGTGGATCATATGTGTTTAAAAAAAGAAAATGAGATTTTTTTGGATAAGACCCCGAAATTGAAAAAAAAAATCCTTTGGAGGAGGGAGTACAAATATGCATCTTATTTAGAACGAAGTTACAATTATAGTATATTCGAATTATAAGAAAATATATTTTTTTGTTCTTTTATATGAATAACTTGATATTCAGAATGGATTTACCAATCATAGTATATTAAATTTTTTTGAGAATATAAGTAATTATTTGGAATTTCTAACAATTTAAAAATATTTATGTGTATTTTTTTAAAATAAGAATTAGATAGAAAAACTATTTATATACTAATAAGATAAATAGATTGTGATACTCGAGCTTCTCACTACTCATGTGTCAATATAATTTAATTTGTGTTATGTACATTTTATAAATATGTGACAATTATGTTGCAATTATATGATAATAATGTGACAATTATGTGACAATTGTTTCTACATTTTATTTATTTTCACATTTTATTTGAGACATTCGTGATAAAAATAGTGACTATATGTGAATATATGTGTGCATAAATATTTACGTGCATTAATTTGGATATATGAGTAAATTATTTTATGTGTATAAATACATTTTTCTTAATTATTAAGTATCATACATGTTCTCGTAATAATAATAGTAGTAAGAAAATTTACATATATATGTATTAATTTATAAATGTATCATATCTTAATTATTAAGTATTGCACGTAAATCAAGAATGAATAATAATAATAATAATAATAATAAAGTAGTACGTGGTGAGTTAGTATACACACATGTATAAGCGTGGCTGCCTAATTAGCCAAAACATTTAAAAAAAATTGATTGGTTAGGGGTGCGGTGATGCACCGACTCACTCCAACCCTTTCGCTATATATATACACGTATAGGTGTGGGGAGGTTATGACCTCATGCCCAAAACTGAGTCGCAAGAAAAAAAAAAGAGAGATAGAGAGAGGAGAGAAGAAAGAGGGAAATGAAGGAGTTCATGCCGGTGCCGGGACAGGAGATAGGAGATTAGTGATAGTTCTTTACGCGGTCTATAGTATTACTATTGTCGGAGTTCAGGTAAGTAGAAGTACAACTACAATGCATAAACATGTTGTGTATGAATTATTTGTGATTAATATGTATGCCATGAATTATTTGTGATTAGTTTAATTACGTTATGAATTATTTGGGATTAATTTGTGATACAAGTTGTGGATCTATGTGATTTAAAATAATAATATTATTGTCCTATATAGATCTATAGAATTGAAAACTGTTGAGATATATCAGTATGATTTGAGAAGATATTGGTTATTAGGATTTGTGTGATCCGAGATGAAGTTGTTATTCTAAAAAAGTATTGTGTGATCCAAGGTGAAGTGATTATTTTATAAATAGATCTATGTGACTGGGTGAAGTTATTATTCTAGAAGTGGATCTGTGTAAATTGAAGTTAAGTTGTTGCTTTATTGTGATTAAATGTTGATATTGATATCGTAAATGGTTTATAATGCATGCCCTTGTTGCATATCATGCATAAACATGAAAAGTGTTTTTCCCAAAATTAATAAGATATTAATGGTGTGTGTGGTCACTATATATCCATCTCTGTCAGGGTTCGGAAAAATCGTTCCCGACACTTTATTCTGAGTTCGAAAAAATCGTTCTCAATACTTTATTCGGGATTTGGAAAAATTGTCCCCAACATTCTGTCAGGGTTCGGAAAAATCGTTCTCGACATTATATTCAGGGATCAGAATCGATCCGACACTAAGTGTGTCTATTGAGCTCATTTGGGGTGCATATCATATGTGTGTCGTCGGGATCCCGCAACGTGAACAATTTTCAAAATAAAAGATACCAACTAGAAAAAAGACTAGGAAATAGGCGATAGAAAACTGAATGCATTTTCATGCACTGACATGCATGATTTCTACTTATTGAGATTTTTGTCTCACTAACAACCTCAAAAGTTACTTTAATTTCAAATTTGTCACTCATTTTTTACACACATCTCATTATTTTATATTTTTTTATTACCTAAAAATACTACAATACCCTCCAAAATCAATAAAGTTGGTGAAAAAGTGCAACTTTTTTTAAATAATGTGGAACAGTAAACGTGAAAAGTATTATGGAATAGAGGGAATATATTTCTATAATCTATTTTTATAAATTTATTTAAAAATAATTTTACAATAAAAAATATCAAAATAAATTGTGACCCCACGAGTCAATACAATATATCTCTAAAATTCCATCTAAACCCACAGAATGCTCGTTTCACCAACTTAACACGTAAATATCTGCACTGGTATATGAATGCACCCTAGAATTACTCCTAAATTATTGGAAAGATATTGATTAATTATACTGTGAAATTCACTCATTTTAAAAAACGTATACAAATATAAATAAAAATATATATAATTATAAATAAAAATTTATACAATTTAATTGTTAGTTTTTTTAATGAAAATTTGAGTGTAAAAAAATATACAATTATTAAAAAATATGTATACATTATTGAATAAAAAGTTGTACACATATGGATGCTAATTTTTTCAATGAAAAACTTAGTGTAAAAAAAGTATACAATTATTAAAAAATACATATACAAAATAGAATAACATATATACAAAATAGAATAAATTATACACATATGGGTGCACCTTCCACCAAATGCACTTAATATCAACTCAAAGTACAAAGATAATTTCAATAATTTCAAAAGAGTGCTATTTAAATAGTCTATCATTTTCTTAAGAAGAAATTATGCATACATCCGTGAATCACGATTGATAGAGGGGAAACTTAACGTGTGATTCCATAAAATTAGGATACATTAAAATTGATATAAGAAATTCAAATCGAATTTACAAAAACTAACATGTGGACTTCAAAACTTTTTGTCTCATAAATTTCGCATCCAATTAATATATATTACGTTTCAAATTCACATATATTTTTAAATTGCTTATTCATGAATAATTTACATCTAAATTTTGCCGATTATTCGAGGAAAAAATCACGTGGATGTTCAATATAGACACAAAACCAATAAATTATGAGTCAGCTCACTTGTGTCCCTAAGTGCACTAAAGTGTGTAAGAATATAATATTTTGTTGTAAAAGATATACACTTTAATTAATAAAGTTACAACATTTTGTACTAAAAGGTATACACTTTCATTAATTTTATTTTTATTTTTTTAGAAAATAAAGAGTACACGACCTTATATTAAAGGGTATACCATTTAATATTAAAGGGTATCTGGGTACACGGTGTCCCGGGACACACAAGTTTTAGCTATAAATTATTCTATTTAGAGCAAAGTTTGAACTAATGAAATTAAATGTAAATCAATAAAACTTTTGTGGTTATTTTTAATTAAGATATGAATAAATAAAATAAATAAATAAACATAAATAAACTGCTTTTATCAAAATGAATTAATAAATAGTTGATATTCCGTGCATCCGGGGCATGAAATTAATTTACGTACATTTGAATCCCTCCATCAACTCGGTAGAGGTTATTTTTCCATTTTGGTCGTCTGCCCCAAAGAGTGGTCATTTCATTTTTTACACACATGAGACTCACACACACTCACTAATACAATTAAATATGGGGTCCACACTCCTACTAATACAACTACACACTAGACATTAAATAATAATATTCCTTGATTAACGTGTATAAAAGTAAAAGACCATCCCGAGCGAACAAAGAAATAATTTAATTCAGTAATATATTGTGTATTCTAATAGGAAATTCACTCTCAAACTATATAAATTTTTATTCATAATTAGTGCAAATATTTTTATAAAAAGTGGTATATTTATTTTGAAAGTAGACCCATCCATGGAATTTTTAGCAATTAAAAAATATTATACCTTTCAAATTTAAGTTAACATGCAGACCTATTTTTGACATGCCTTACTAAATGTCATGATATGTTCTGTGACACTTATTAATTGTTCTGACATCTCATGTTATATGTTATTAGAGAATAACACGTGAGGTGGAGAAAATTCAATTCTTTACCCCTATGATTTAAGTATTGATTTAGAGTATAATTACCATTTTCTTTTTTATATGTCAATCATCCAACGAAATATCACAAAAAATACCACATTAAAGTGAGACATGATCCAAACCCTTTCTAAATAAGCGAATTAAGTCAATGACTAATTATAAAACTTATTTAACGAAATCGCATGGTTATCTTTGAGTATATACGAAGCCTATAAAATAAAATTTAACAAAAGACATACTCCCTCCATCCCACTCAAAGAGTCAATTTTTTTTCATTTTGGGTGTTTCATTCAAAGAGTATCCTTTTTATTTTTTACACACATGAGACTCACACACACCCACTAATACAATTAAAATATGGGTCTCACATTCCCACTAATACAATTATCCACTACACATTAAATAATACTCTTTAATCCACGTGTAAAAAGCAAAAACTACCCTTTGGGTGGGACAGAGGGAGTATGTGTGAGTGTCACGAAAGCATTTAATGAGATGAATATAAAATGATAATATTTTAATGAAAAGGTGATATTCAATTGATAAAAATTGATAATCATGAATAATTTATGTTAGTATAAATTATTTATGATTCATTTCACCATTATTAATTTTCATCAATTGTGTATTACTATTTTTATTAAAATATTATCATTTCTTATGTATCTCACGAAAGTCATTCTATAAAACAATCTCACATAAATTTTTGTCTTTCAGTATAGTATTGGTTAAGAAACTAGGTTTTTTAATTAATAACAAATGTTTTATGTTTTGCAGTATTAAAAGAGGCATGAGATTTTAATTTACAACAACACTTAGTTATGAGATCTAATATTCCCACATTCTCATCGAAAAATCTTCATTTTACTATATTGAGTGTCTCATTCAAAAGTCTTAAATTTTTTCTTTTAATAAAAGGACTCAATATATGCTCCACCACTCACTACTAATACAACTATATATCCATTATACATAAAATAATAATACTCCTTAATATATGTGAAAAAATAAAAGAAGACTTATGAACTTGACGGAGAGAGTAGTATATCAGAGAATTATATTAAATTGAAGAAACATTTTATACTATGATATAAATATGACAAACATTTAAATAAAATAATTAAAAAATATAATATTTTTAAAAAATAACTAAAATTTTATAACACTCCCATAAACTATGTTACAAAAAATTCTTAGTATTCATTATATAAAAATGATAACTAATTACAGTATATAAAACGGTTTAACACACATAGTGCTCTAAAAATAGACACGTGTATATGTATATGCATCTTTAGGAGTATCGTCATTCTTTTCGATCTGATTTTCCTATATCAATTTGCTATAATATCCCCTAATACTACCCCGTCCCATAACAATGTACACGTTTGTTGTTTGCACGTGGACAGTTCTAGGGTCTTTATTTGCTTTTTGAACGTAAATTAAGGAGTATTATTATTATTATAGATAAGGTGGGTAATTGTATTAGAGGAAAGTGGTGAATCATATTGTGTACTTTCTTTATTAAATAGAGAAAATTGATGCATTTTAAGCTAATGTTAGAAATAGTGAAACGCTTACCTTGTTATGGGACAAATGAAGTATATGACGTGTAGCTTGTAGAATAGAGAATAAAACTGTATTTTAAAAAAGAAGTATAAATCATGACAATGATTAAGTTTTCTATACTCTTACGTCATGTAAAAAAGTGACACAGACAATGATAATTAAAATGAATAATTATAAATTGAGTTAGTCTCTTATAAATTGAATTTACATTATAAATCATTGTAAATCTTGTAGTTCCCCTTAATTCAAACACTCAAATAATAGTATATAGGATTGAAACAGTTCCCCTTAATTTAAACACTCAAATAATAGTATATAGGATTGAAAAGAAACCACTTAATTTACACAAGCGTTTGTGTTAAAAATGATAGATGGATCCCGTGTCATAATTTTCGTACCGAGTGGGTCGTGTCGCTAGTTATATAACAGGACCGGTGGCTGATAAGAGATCATAATCCGTGTCCATTAATTTTGGAGTTTGTCAACATTTTTAATTACCAAACACACGACTTTTAATACTTAACCACCGTTTTTTTCTCTCAATTTCATTATTATTTTCCAATATTCACACCTCCTTACCCCCTAATTCCTTCCACCTATTTCTTCACATTCCCTTAGGTAATAAAGTTGAGTGTACATAATTAATAAGAAAGTACTTATTATTTAAGGTAAAAAGTGTGAGAAATCACCTAAAATTAATCCACCCACAAAATATTATCACTTTTATAATCAACGAATAATCGAAATAAACAGTATCCATAATTCGATCGTGTCCTATGTACAGAGATATAATTCATCAAAACAAAATCAAGAATAACATCCAAACTATAAGCTTCTAAATTATTACAGTGTATACGTAATAAAATCAAAATCAAGAAAAGAGACATACTAAGAATTGAGGATTAATAGAGTTTGTGGTAAGATTTAAGGATGGCTCCACAGAAAGTACAGATGATGGCTTTCCATGATTTCCAGTAGCATGGGATGTAGCAGAACCTAGTCACGGTCTGCATGTCGGCCACGGTGGCGCTGCGGCGGCACCGCGAGCACATCCCCGCCACCGGCTTCCGCCGCCGCACCACCCTCTTTTGATCCACCAGGAAACACAGGCAGACCATTTGATCACCGGCGTATTTTTATAATTTGTGCTATCCTACTTTCAACCTTTAATACGCATATTTATGGCGTAAGATAGTAAATAGTGTTGTTTTGTGCACCCACCTTGTAACACTTAAAACGGTGTCGGTTTGAGTTTGACATTTACAATGTTTATAGACTATAGGATAATGTGTACATCGCATAGTGGACATATCCCTATCCGCCTCAAACACGAGCCTCTAACTTTCTTTTACGTTTTGAATTTAAAACAACTTATAATAAATGATTCTAATACTTCATATAAAAAATAATACGAAAATGATTCAATTGAATAGTATAATAAATACTCTTCTTATATACAAGAGTGATAACATTTTTAATATAATAATAATACTTAATCGAAACACTCCTTATGCCTCACATTTTAATTCCGTTTTAAACTTTCTCCATTTGTCAACAATGTTTTTATTTTATTATTTTACGTCTTCATCTCAAAAGATCTCATTTCTCTTTTAAAATATATGAAACTTACATACATTACTAATACAACTTAAATATAAGACAAACATCTCATTAAAATAACTACCCACTAAATATTAAACAATACTCCATATTCTTTAATTTACGTGAAAAAATTTACGGACGAATGGAGAGAGTATTAATATTAATGAATAATAGTTATAAGAAAAATATAAATTTTAACAGAAAATATCATTCTTAAAAGTTAAAAGTAAAAACTACCCTATAGGCTATAACATTAAAATATGGAGCAATACATAAGAGATTTTGATGGCTAAAAAACACCTCTAAACATTCAAAATATAGAGATTATATAATATTTTGTGGTGCAATATTTTCTTGTGCATGAAACCAAAAAAAGAAAGAAAAAATGAAAATTTGTTTTTTATGTGATGATTTAAGAAAAATCAGGATACTTTGTATTTAAACATATTAAATTTTACTTTAAATGTAAAAAATATTTAATGTGATATTTTTGCATCGTAGTACTATAAGAATATTAACATTATATGTTGTTAAAGTCTCAATAAAGTGCACAAACACTTTTGATAAATGGAGGGTGTGGTTATTTTAACTAATGACGTATATACTCTGAGTAGTGACTACTATACATACCCTTATTGAAATGAAATGAACGTGAAATTAATAATGAGTTTAGAATATTCAAATCCAAATTCAAAAATTCTAAATACTAATTACACTTTAAACCCTAAAACTTTAAAGAAATGGAAGACAGTAGTTGACTAAAATACATGCGAAGTTTGGCGTCATTAGCCATTAATTAAAGGCCAAAAACTACTCAAGGCTAATTAATATATCTATAATTAATTAATTAGTTTCTCTCCTTTTATTATTATTATTATTATCATCATTATTATTATTATTTTCAATTTATTATTATTATTATTTTCAATTTGACTTATGTATAATTGATAACTTATCTATCCAATTTAAGATATTTTGTTTAATAAAAAATATTAATTTTTTTACATTTTGTGTAACAATTCTACACGTATTTTAGTAGAATAAGTGATATACATCCAAACATCAATTAATTGACAGACAATTACACCACACAACTGTACCTGAAATCATTTCCCCAACTCTCAAAGTCACCATCTTAATTAATTTTAGGGATTTTTCAAAATAAAAATAAAAATGGATATATAAGTTGTAGTATACTCCCTCCGTCCCAAAAAAAATGACACACTTTTCATTTTAGTTTGTCCCACAAAAGTTTGTACATTTCTAAAAAAGCAAAAAGTCAAACACAATCACTCTTCTACATACACTTTATTTACAAAAAAATCACTCATACATAACACACTTAACATACTTTATCATTTAGTATTTATTACCAAAAAATACTATAATACCCCTAAAATTCACCACTTTATTAATCTCCGTCCCAAGAAAGGGGTGCAATCTTTCCTGGGACGAAGGGAGTACTATTTTAATTTTGATTAAGATCATTTTTTTTACTTTTAAAATTGACCTTGAAAAGTAAAAATAAATAAATTGATTTTTAATTAATTTAGAGACTATTGGAGATCCTTGATAATTTCCTTAATTAGGAGATCTCAATCACACCATATCAGGCTTAATTGATAGTACATCATAGAACTCCAGCATATATAATCAATCAACATATATAATCAATCAAAGAATATATGCTGGAGCTCTATGATATACTATCAATTAAGTTTGATATGGTGTGATTGAGATCTCCTAATTAAGAAAATTATCAAGGATCTCCAATACTCTCTCTCAAGTTAGCTCGTGAAGATTTCAAACACCCAACTTGAATAATAATTGTTGAAACCATTCCGCTCCTAGTGTCTTGGTGAAAATGTCCGCTAGTTGTGCATGTGTAGTAACTTTATTAGTCAAATTTCTATTAAGGTTAGTAGTGCACGGTTACATCATTGCGAGCCTTGTATGAAAGCTAAACAAACTCGTATGCCTTTTCTTAATAGTTCTATAAAGACTCGTAGTTGCTTTGAACTCATTCATTGTGATATATGGGGAGGATATAAGACACCTTTTCTATCAGGTGCTCATTATTTTCTCACCATTGTTAATGACTATAGTAAGGGTTCACCATTGTTGATGACTATAGTAGGGGTGTTTGGGTATTTCTCATGAAACATAAGTTAGAGACTCAAAATTATCTCATTACATTTTATAATATGGTGCACACACAATTCAACACAAAGATAAAAAGAATAAGAGCAGACAATGGGAGTGAATTTAAATTTAGATTTTTATGCTGGAGCACTATGATATAATATCAATTAAGTTGTGATTGAGATTTCCTAATTAAGGAAATTATCAAGGATCTCCAATAGAGACTGGTTATAGGAAGTTGTTTCTTGGTTGAATAAAAATGAAATTTAAAATAAATAAATAGATAAAACATCATATATAATTAGTGATTAACATCTGGTTGATTGGTTATATATGACCTCTTATTATTGAATTAGAAAGACGAATTTGATAATTTAGAGACAATTTTAAAATTTTAGAGCAACTTATAATTGGACTAAAAAATGTTACAAACTTACAAACCAACTTAATTTTACGAATAAATAAAATAAAAAAATAATAAAGCCCCACTTACTTTTGCAAGTACTCTCTCCCGAGATCCACGTGTACCTGAGCTATGGTCATAATTTTAGATGACAAATTCTCACTATGCATCGCATTAATTAAAAAAAAAAAAAAACTACTCCCTCTCCGTTTCTATACTTATACGGAGAACTTGTTTTTTCACATTGATTAAAAAATATAATACTTCATTCGATTCTAAGGTATCTATTTATTTTTTGTACATAAATTAAGGAGTATTATATTATTATTATTATATGTAATGTATTAGAGAGAAGTAATGAGTCATATTGTGTAATTTTTTTACTAAATAGGAGAAATGGATATCTTTGAAGCAGACACCAAAAATAATAATATGAATATTTTAGAAGCGGACGGATGGAGTATTAATTTTAATGGATTGTGGGTTGAAAAATATAATATTTAATGTAAAATAATATGTACATTTGTGTTGAATGTGGGTCCCATAATAATATATTAATTGTATTAAGTGTGTCCATATAAAAAAAATTGTAAAAATTAAAATATGACGTACAATTTAAGAATATGTGTGATTAAAAATGAGATGCACTATTAAATAAAATTAATATGGATACAGGTGCACAGGGATATATAAACTCAATTTAAATTGTGCAATAATGTGTAAATAATGAAATTTACTTAATGACAAAGTTTTTTATGAGATGATATTTTTTGAAACTTATTAAAATATGACAGTTAAATTGATAAAGTTTATTGGAGTTGAAGTATATTTTATGAATAATTCATTAAAGTATGATTAAAGAGGTATTATAATATGATTATAAATATACTTTAATTATTAATTAATAGACATATTTTATTTATAAAATAAACAAACTTTAATAATAAAAAAACTCATGTTAAAATCCGCTTGTAATTACTGACGAGGACTTTGGCAACTAATTCATTTCCTTTATTAATTAATTTACCAATTAAATTTTCATAATTTACCAATATATTGTTTTGACATGATGGGTATTAATTTTATGTTAAATTAACGTTTAATAGGTTTATTTATAATATGTGTAATATGATATTAATTAATGTAATGAAAGAAATGAGAAGGAATAAAGAGTAAAATCATTGGTAGAGATAATTTAAAATCAATGATTTAATCGTGGATTAATAGAATTTATAGCTCTCCATATATGTAACACAGATGAACCACTTATGTATGATTTAAAAAAAAAACAAAAAAAAACAAAATTTACTTTCAAAATTAAACAAAAACGTATACTATTGTTGTGTGTGTATTAATTACTTTGACAAAAGGAGAAAAGATGTAATTAAAGATGTTAAATACATTAAATTACCTACCAATGATGGTGACATCTTGTAAATTTTTAATGCATCATTAATTGAGTAGTTGCCAGATGTAAATACACGAGATAAATATTGTGTAGATTTTATTTTATATTGGATTAATTTCAAATAAAACCACGAATTTTACATCTATTGCAAGTTAATCCCCACTTTTAAGAAATTGCAAAAAAAAAAAATCACCACCTTTAAATATTGTTGCAAAACGCACCAAAAAAACTCATACTATAGTAAAAATTTGGGTGTGGTTTACAACAATACTTAAAGGTGGTAGGTTTTTTGCATTTTTTTAAAAGTGAGGGTTAATTTGCAATAGGTGTAAAGTTCGTAGTTTTATTTGCAATTAACCCTTTATATTTAATAGGAAAAATAAATTTTAAGAGCTTTATAAATTTGGAATTTTTTTAAAACAAAAGAACAAGACATCAATTCAAATTGTAAGAACCGAAGCTGTAAAGAAAGTCATCCACACATGACGGAGGCTCGACCCAACAATGAGCACTACTGAAAGGACGTACAGCCTTAGCGATATGGTGTGCCAATAACACCCATTGCTGTTGGATAAAATTATAACTAATTATATAATCGATTTATATATTTAATTAATGGCAAAAACTTGTGTGCTCTGGGATACACCGTGCTCCTATGAGAACACAACTCTTCCCCTTCATATTCTATTTAACTTTATATATTCCCAGGGGTTTAAATTGTAAAGGACATAGTGTCCCGGGCATAGACGGAGGCAGCTAATGACTAAGGGGGCATTGGCCCCCCCGCTTTCAAACATATCTAGTATATATATGTTCAAGTTAATTAGATATCATGAGCATAGAATAGTGGTTAAGTCTTTTTTAACTTTTCAAAGTTCAAGGGTTCAATCCCTTCAATGTACATGACTTTTTATTTATTTTTTCCATTGTTTTAGTTAATTTTTAGTTTTATTTATATTATAAAATTTTTCTCTTTAGAATTTTCTTTCTGTTTGATTCTTTTAAATGGCATAATTTTTATTTTTTTATTTTTCTTTTGATATTGTTTGTGTTAAATTTTATTTTATACATTATTATATACATAATATATATATATATATATATATATATCCTAAATCAAGGTAAGATCTAAATTACCTAAAAAATTGGAAATTGATAAAGTTATTAAAAAATAGTAGTAACTTCTTTTAAAAACGCAAATAAGTTTGCAAGATGAATGAAGTACTCCCTCTGGCCACTTACAAGGTATTCATTTTACTATTTTGGGCGTCCACTTCAAAAGTATCTATTTTCCTTATTTGGTGAAAAAGTGCACCATGTGGCCCACTACTTCCCTCTAATACAACAACTCATTTTAAATATAATAATAATACTCCTTAATCCATGCGCAAAAAGTAAACGAGTACCTTGTAAGTGGCCGGAGGGAGTATTTACTTTACAATACTATTTTAGTCCCCCCTAAATTTAGTTTCTAGCTCCGTCATTGGTCCGTGCACAAGAGGCTCACTCTTAATTAATTTGTATTCGGAATCATAAATTGTATGTATAGTCACTTTTTGTTGCTAACATTTGTAGGCAAATTAGGCATTGCATGAAAACTTGTTTATCAACAGTATATCTTATTGATCAAAATATTAATTTCATTATTTAAATTGATTTATTAACGGGAAGAAATTTTAATTCTTACTTTTATTCTTAAAATTTGTATTTTTATTTTAGAATTTTGTATTCTTTCTCTTTCCCGATTTTCATCCAACACATGACACGTAAGATTGATACACCAAATGATAGTATTTCATTTCATTTTACTCATAAAATTTACTTTTATTTCAGGGGTTTAATAATATTATTAATTCTTATGCTAGTTCCACTCTTGTAATATTTTATATCCTTTATATTTTATTTATAAATTTTAATTTATATTATAAATTAATATAATTTTATGAGATATAATTATTTTTTCTAACATTTTTAGTGCAAGACAAACAATCTCCTCTCAAAATGTGAAAAGAGAATTTTGAGAGTGAGAAGGCATGAAATTTTAACCACCACATTCACTCTTTCAAAACGACGTCATCTCAATCATACACGTTTAAACTGCATGCATCCCCATCTACACGTGGGAATATGAACGGTGGAGATCTTGATGGTGGGTCCCACCCCCTAACAAGAGACAAAAGTATCCCTTAATTGCGCTTTGTTTACAAGAGTTGTATCATCATCATGTATGCCTTTATTAAGCTAACACATTGGATTAATTTTCAGATGATGTTTGGATGATCAACAGTTGTAGTATCTTAGAAGCTACTGTTTTTGTTTATGGTTTGAAATTTGGGTTTAAAAATCTAAATTTTAAAATTAAATAGATAGTAATATTAAATGTTTATTTTAAAATTTGAAACAGTGCAGTTTTAGGATTTATTTTTTTCATTTTCGTTATTTCACGTAAAAGGTTTTATTACTTTTTTTACGCACAGGGACCTACACACATTCACTAATACAATTAAAATATATAACACAAATATCAACTGCAAATTAAATAATAATACTTTTTAATTGATGTATAAAAAGTAAAAAAACTCTTTAAAGGGGAATGGGGGAGTATTAAATTAACATATAAAAGTTGGGTAGTGATGTGTAGGAGTATATAAATATGTGAATTGGAGTATAAAATTTAATTTATTAAAACTCAATTTGAAACAAGAGTACATATTCAAAACAAAATTTTGACTGAAAACTGAAACAAGCACTCAAGTTTCCCATTATTTGAAACTTTTCTTCCAAATCTTTTCATTATTTAAAACTTTTCTTCAAAGTTTCCATTTATATTTTTTTTAGTTAAAGATTTTGTCACATTTTTATTTTAGGTAACCAGTCATCTCTTGCCAACATTGTACTTTAGTAATAAATACACAAGTTAGCATTAATTCTTTCTGATTAAGTTTAATTCATATTTAGTGAAAATTCATTGTTTGTGAGGATTTCCCCTCTCTATCAAAGAGTCATTAGTATTTGACTTTTCTTTTACTTTTTAATACCAATCAATAATAAAAGATAAATTATTCTAAGAATTAAACTATTTTATCTATGAAACTTTTTTTTTGGTCTTTTTCTTATTTATTTAGTCTATTTTAATTCTATGATTAATATAGTATTTAAATATAGTTGGAATTAGCCCTAATGGTAAGAACTACAAAGGTTGAGCTGGTAACACTGAATGCTCTGATTATGATGAAAATGTATGAATAAAAGATTAATTTGTGTAAGAAATACGGTTGCATGTGTTTCATGATTTAAATTAATTTCCTAATTAGTTTAATGGTTGACAACTCACAATCATATTTAAGCATTCATGCATTGGAATGGAGAAATTCATTTTCTCTTGATAGACTTTAAATGTGATTTGAAGTGTCATATCAATATATAAGTACCATTCACAAAATATATATATATATATATATATATATATATATATATATATATATATATATATTTTTTAGTAATGGAATTGAATTTTAGTTGTTAAAAAATTATCAATTATTATTTTATCAAATAATTTTATTATTAATCCGTTGATAAATTAATTTAATAATAAAATTAAATTTTTTATTGATAGAATATTTTGTTAATAAAAAATATTTTTTTTAAAGTGATTGTATAAATCATTTTAAAGGAGATGAATGACTATTTCTTTATTTGACATTATTGTTTAATTTTGTTAAATTAGATTTGCAAAGATAGTCGTCATTCTTATTAATAATATTATGATAATTATGTACTACATCCATCCCAACACAACTTTCACAGTCTTCTTTGTAATTTATAATGGACGTTTCTTTGCAATTTATATAGAAGGTTTGAAAATTGTGATGAGACAAATGAGTATGTTTTAGTGGTTCATATTTGGTATATTGATCAATATAATACTATATGTAAGAATATATACACACTATTTATAAAACATGTAATAAAATTACTAAACTTTACCTTGGATGTCACAAGACATGTTTATTTTGTTATGCGTGTTTTATATTTGTTTATTTTTATACGTGTTTGTTAATATCCAGAATTGAAAAACCAACACAAAATTCGTTAAAGATTAGCTTAAGTAATTATATAAAATTTTATTTATTCATTTTTTTATTACTAATTTTTTTATTTATTCATTAAATAACAATAATAATTAATTGAGTGGTACGAAGTGTTTGTGTGTTGAAAAGTTATATAGGACCAACTCTAAGAAAGCATTGGATGGAAATTTAGGCCTTTGATGGAGCTTCTCACTTTAAATATGGTATTACAACTTTATTTTTTGAGTATGAATTGGTAATCAAAGAATCCAAAGACTTATATACCCGATTCACATAATTTATTAATATGAAAGTTATATAAATCGGGATCTTTTTTCACCTTAAATCATGTGGTCCCCTTATAATTTTATTATGCCCTATGTATTAATAGGAGTTTAAATTAAAGGAGAACACATAGTTTACAACATAAACCAGAGGTAGCCCTGGGATGGTGTCGGAGGTGTCGCCACACAGGACCCCACCCCGACGAGAGCCCCCAGAATATATTTTTTATTTAATTAGTTAATTAATCATATTTAATGTGATATTTTTTTATTATTATTTATCTCATTTTATGTATTGAATAAGTATTACTATATTCATATTTTAATTTTATTTATTTTATGTTATCAAAAAAAATATAAAAGCATAAAAAAAAATTGCACATGACCCCTTAAATTATAGGACCGGCCCTAATGTATATCTGATTTACAAGAAACAAACTCTATCAAATAATACAGATATTTGGTTTAAATTGAGTTAATAATATTTTACAAACTTAAAAATCTATTCAAATAAAGAAGTGTACACAGTAATTATAATTAAATACACTTGTTTTCTTTCAAAACCAGTTAGATAAAAACTAAGTACCCAATTGATCACAACCTTTTAAGGGATGGTGAGTAATAATATTATAGGCCAATCTTATACCTATTTCTTGTTTTTGAAATTTTTGAATGAACCAAACACAGTTATATTTGGAGTTATTTTTTATATCATGAGTAATTAGTTGTGTATGCATTAATCTCCATAAATATGAATGAAAATACAGAGTCCTAAAGCTTTACATTATCAGATTCTAAAAATAAAAATATACGAAAACATTATAAATAAAATAGTATTAGTTTTGTGTCCTGCGAACGACGCGGGTTCTATTATGTGTGATGTTTTTATTTTAAAAATATATTTTTATATTTTATTATTAAATGTGTATATATATTTGTTTATTTGTTTTTTTTTATCTTACTTTACTATTGAATGTATTTTTTACTTTCGTGTTAAAAAGATGAACATTCAATTAATATACACCCTCCGTCCCATTGAAACGTACGTGTTTTTCCTTTTGGTCCGTCCTAATACAAAGTGTGGATTTCCCCTTTTTGGTAAAGTGGACTCACACATATTAATTACTGCTCTCTCCATGGACCCACATGTCATACTAATACACTTATCTACTTTATATTAAAATATTATTTCTTTCATCTCACTATACATTAAAATATTATATCTCTTAATCAACGTGCAAAAAGCAAACGCCCACGTTTCAACAGGACGGAGGGAGTAAAAGGAAGCGATCATAATAGAATATTTTCAATCCAAAACCTGAAAAATGAATAAACTATTAATTTGGGGTCTAATTATTTTTTCTATCAGTTAGAGACATTAAAATATTTTAAACAATAAAAAAAAGTAGCAATGTGCAATAATAGGAATGTTTTTTTAATCATATTTATATAACAAAAATATTAAACTTATGATTAATTGTAGATTTAATTAATAATTAAGTATCTCTTTTTTATCTTTTAATTAATTATTTTTTTTATTGAATAACTAATCCAAATTATTAAAGTTGAAACTAAATTATTTTTTTATTGATTAACTCAATCAAAACATTATTAATTGTAAATTAATAATAATCGAGCCTCACTCTTTTCTTTTCTTTTTTTATCTTTTAATTTTATTTTTTAAAATTGAATTACCCAACTAAAACATTTAAACGTAAAAATATATTAAAAATCATTATCATTTTTTATTATTTTAAATATTAATTGTAAATTATTAATTAGAGGAACCTAATAAAATATTAGTTAAAATATTAAATTACTTAATATAAAATATTATTTGTAAGATTAAAAATTTTAAACATATTTATAAAAAAAATATTTTTATTAGAATTAAAATAATAAAATTTTATTAAAAAATACATAAATATTCTTATTAATATTAATTGCAAGATTATAAAATCTTAATTACTTTAAATATTAATTACTTAAATAAAATATTAATTGCAGTATGAAGATTATTATAGTATGAAGATTATTATTGAGAGAGATTAAACAAAATAATATTTAAAATATTAAATTACTTAAAATAAAATATTAATTTAAAGATTAATGTGAGAGCGTCACATACATAATTTTTCAAAGAACGAACATGGCGATGCCACATACACAATTTTTTTAAAAAAAAAAACGTGACGCCGCCATATACACAATTCCAATTTTTTTTGTTTGCTTCCCAAGGAAACATATTAAGCATGTGGTCATTCACAGTCTCTACCACCTATTAGGAGAGCAAGAATTGATCTATCCTCAAAATAACTTTAATTGCATGATTAACGTGAGAGGGCCTCGTATTTCTCTTTTATAATTTTTATATAAAATCATTAAATTACATAAAATTTTAAACTTTTATAAGAAAATTACTTAAAATAATATTATTACATAATATTAATATTATTAAAAAAAGTATTAATGGTAAGACTACAAAATATTAATTATTTTAAATTTAATAAAATTATTAAAATATATTACTTAAAATAAAATATTAATTATAAGATTAACGTGGGAGCGATACGTATACAATTTTTCTAAGAACGAACGTGGCGACGACACATACATAAATTTTTTCAAGAAGGAGCATCTATATGAGTATAACTTTTTATTCAATAGTGTATACATATTTTTTAATAGTTGTAAATTTTTTACAGTCAATTTTTAATTAAAAAAACTAGCAAATAAATTGTATACATTTACTATGCACTATGCGCTGATTTGTTAATTTCCCAATTTTTTTGGCTTTCTTTTTTAATTAAATATACTTATACTTAACGGAAATAATAGGATTTTTTTAATCACAATTATATAACAAAAATATTAAGCTTATTATTAGTTGTAAATTTTATTAGTAATCGAGCATATCTCTCTTTATCTTTTACTTTCATAATATATGTATTTTTTATTTATTAAATAATTCAATCAAAACTTTTAAATGTAAAAATATATTAAAACTCAATATGTCATAATACGAATATTTTCAATTTAAAACTTAAAAAATGAGTAAACTATCATTTGGTGCATAAATTATTTTTTCTATCAGTTGGGGCCTTAAAATATATACTTCATAAATCTATATAAAAAATAAAAGAGTTTATTACTCTTCAATACACACTTTTAAGTTTATTTACTAGGAGATATATTGAAAAATAGAAAATATTATCAGATACACAATTAGTGAATAAAGAGACAAAATTACCCTTCCCATTCAATCCAAAAGCTACAGCGTTAATGAGGCTGGTTCTGTGGGAAATTAATTGGTAGTGGGGATGATTTGATTGATCAAAAGGAGAAGCCATCAAGTTTTGGTCCATGTAAGTTTGATGAAGGGATAAATTGAATCTGGCATAATGACAAGAAAAAAGTGTGTTTTGGGATTCGTAGAATCTGAGTTTTTTCATGAAAAAAGAAATAGTGCAAAAAAAAAATAGTATAATAAAATTAAATTGTAAATAATGAAAATGTGTAGTAAAATTAAAAAAAAAAATAGTGCAAAAAATTTGTGCAAATAAATTGTGCAAAAAAATTTGCTGGACCTCCGTCGGAACTTAAAATTGTGCAAAAATAAATTAGCCGGACCGTCGCCAGCTGCCGGACCTTCGTCGGAACTTAAAATCTGTAAACAAATTGTGCAAAAAATATTCACATGACCTCCACCGCGGACTGCCGGACCTCCACCTGAACTTTAAAATGTGCAAACAAAATGTGCAAAAATAAATTGGGCAAAACAAATTGTGCAAACACGTAGGGGTATTTATAGTATCACAATCATAATTGTGTAGTTATGAGTATTAGTATTTTTATTGATGTAGTTTATAGTAATTATGCATTATTTTATGTATTCAATAGTAAGTAGCCCAAAATAAAACAGTGTGCCATAATAGAAATATTCTTATTAGATTAAATTAAATCTTCATAAAAACTACTTAAAATAAAATATTAAATGGCAAGATTATAAAATATTAATTACTTTAAATAATAAATTACTTATAACAAATATTAATTGTAATTTTAAGATTATTAATGAGAGAGATTAAATAAAATAATATGTAAAATATTAAATTACTTAAAATAAAATATTAATTTACTTAAAATAAAATATTAATTTGAAAATTAATGCGGGAGCGCCACGTACACAATTTTTCCAAGAACGAACGTGGCGATGCCACATATACAAAAATTTTCAATGAGCAACGTTACGCCGCCACCTCACAATTTTAAAATTTTTATTTTTGGCAAGCACTTGTAAATTAATAGTATTAATGAAATGATATGAACTATAATAATAAAAGTACGAATAAATGATCCAAAAATAAATATTAAATACTGTCAATAGCCATAGAATAAAATATAAATCACAATTTTATATAAATTTTAGCCTAATTATACTATTTTACTCCTATTTGAGAATGACTTTCTTTCAAAATTGACTTAAGGAAATGTAAATAGTAAAACATCATTTTAATTTGAAAGGTGTATTAAGGGTACTCTTATATGAAATGAGTTATGAAACGAGGTTACTGGTTATTAAAATAGATTTATTACATAGGTAAAGTTAAGTATAATAGATTTATTATATAGATAAAGTTAAAGTATGCTCATCAAGGTAAAGTATGTAATATGTAATACTCCCTCTTTCTGCTTTTAAGGTATTCATTTTACTATGACGTTCGCTTCAAAGGCATTCATTTTCCTTATTTAGTAAAAAAATACACAATATGGCCCACAACTTCCCTCTAATACAACTACCCACTTTACATATAATAATAATACTTTTTAATTCACGTGCAAAAAATAAATGGATACCTTAGAACCGGATGGAGGGAGTATTATAATACTTAAAATTATATTTTAATTCATTATTTATCATACTTTAATAAAATATAATATACTAATATACTTTAATTACTCATAAATATATTTTATTTGGAAAAGACTTTTGTGAGACCGTCTCACATAAGGGCTTACGTGAGACGGTCAGAAAGTGATAATTTTTATACTGAAAAGTGATACTAAATTAATAAAAAGTGATAATGTTATTTAATGAACAATTTTAGTATAAATAAAAAGTGATAACATTTTATAGTAAAAGTGATAATGTTTTATAGCGAAAGTGATAACTATTTAAAAAAATGTAAATTGGTCTCACGTGAGACGTCTCACACAAGACCTACCCATTTTATTTATATAATAATTATATTTTATGCCATTTCACGGCATAATCTCACATAAACATTGTCTCATTGATAAAAAGATACTTTATCATTTGGTTTAAATGGAAAAGTTATAGTTAAAATAAGTAAACACTTTTCTTTTTCTCCTGTAACCAAATTGCTAATACTCTAATCGTGACATACATGGAAAAATTAAAATAATACATATATAATATAAAATAATACAATAAGGTAAATTGAAATAACAAGTTTATTAATATATTAATCATGTATATTTAATAGAAAATCTTTGCTGTAGTTTTACTGTTTGAGGAATACAAGCATTTAAATTTGATTAATGGGCTCTTAACGGATTAACCCACCACATTGAAGCTCAAATATATTTCCAGAATAAATTAACCATCAGAAATCAAGGCCCAGTTTTAAACTTAATAAAAATTTTTAAGAAATTACCCAATTGAATTTTGAAATTCTACCTGTATTCCCAAAATTATTTTTTAAAAATATAAATATTAAAATTAAAATGACCAAAATAGAATAAAAATAAAATAAAAGATAGAAGTTCAATTTCATAACTCTTCAAATTTATTTAAATGTGTTTAAAGTCATTCAATTATTAATCAAAAACAGAACATATTTAATTAATTATGTTTGAAATAGAGAAAATTCGTAATGTAAGAAATTATTTATTTTGAAGTATAACATGTACCGTTGAATTAAATCAGAGAGATAAAGATCTAATTTTGGAACTAAAAACTCGAAATAATTTTTTTTTTAAATAATTAATTAATTAACCAGGTGAGAGTGAGTGACCCAGCTTCGATTTTCTTTGGGAACGAATAGGTGAGAAGTAATAAGGAGTCTTGGAGATAGGAGGGTGTATAGGTATTTGGTAAACTAACTACTAACTATACTAACAACTAACTTTGTCCGATAAAAAAATTAATTAATTACATATAAAAATAAATAAATAAAAATAAGGCTTTTGTTGGCCCAACTACTCGAAGCTATCTAGCAACACTGGCCCAACTTCTCGTAGGCCCACATCGTATCAGCCCATTACCGATGATGACTTTATACCGTACGTTTCAGAAGAATAAAACAATACTATATATTTATTTCCTTTACCTTTTTATTTTATTTTATTTTATTATTTTCATGGATACTTGTTAATGAATTTATTTTTCCATTAGATGTACAGCTATATTGAAATAAATAAACATGAGTAATTTCCTAAAAACATCAATTTTTATACTAATTCCCCTTTTTTCAGTGTGTGATTTTTATTTTTATTTTCAAAAAAACTTATAATATGGCTGAAATTCAATCAGCACTAACTCACAAATGAAATTGGGCAATATATCTCTAAGTGATATTGCAAGAAACATCATGTTTAATTATTGATTCAATTAAAATATATAACTCAATTATATGAAGTATATCTTTATGACTCATAGTACATATTATTACTCAATTAAAATTTTTACATCAAGTCACAAATTGAGTCAAACTTATTTCTATCATTTTTACCGTTTTAACATTTTTCATTAAAAGTGACAATAAAAAAAATGTTAAATCTAAAAGGTTGATTTTTATTTTTTTTATTTGTTCTTTTTTAAAGCATAGGAAACATAGAAATTACTAATTTAATTATTTGAAGGATAAAAATATCATATTTGATTGTACTTTAAGAATAAATAAATCATTCTATAAAAATTATTTTTAAAATGTACAGAATTATTTTGCTAATAGCTCTTATTAATTAATAGATTTTTATTTATTTTTTTACTTTATATCCGAATTCGACTATCGTCATACTAAAATAAGTATAACATTGACTAATCATTGGATGTGAATCCAAAAACTTAGAAATAATTCTCGAGAAATTCAAAATAATATATTTCGACCTATTTAAAAATCTATTGAATATTAATTACCCAAAATAAAACATAGTATATAAATATTGGGTTCGGTAAGTTTTTAGGATATAACCACATGTCTCCATTGACTTGTTTATAAAACTTTTGTTCAGAATAAAATTTACTAATATATACTAACCTGTTTTTAATTTTTTTTTTAAAGTGCGTGCTCAATTAATTTTAAAGAAATGATGAAGTAAATGAGTTTTGATTGAGAAGAGTTTGAATCTTATTATTTGATTGATTAACAAAGATTTAAAAAAAAATTCAAATAAATGAATTTGAAATTTTACATTTATTTTTATACACAAGAAGATTTTTCAATGATCACTGTATGTTTTATATAAATGGATCAAACCTTAATTTTATATATTCGTAGATGTGGATTTAGGTTAATATGGGTTTGAGATAATTTAAAGGTTGAAATATCTTTAATATATGAAGTTTGAAATTCAGGAGTGTGATTAATAACTATTGAGGTAGTCAATATAGAGTGTAAAATTTGGTTCCAGCCAATATATTTCGTCTTTTCACTTTCTCCCCCTACCCCCTAAATCTGAGATCTGTGTTTTTTTTTTCTTTCACCCCTTTTTGGAGATGGGATCGGTTCAACTCGATTTGATTTAGATCAGATTCCGTCGATGGTGAAAATGATTTGGGAAAGATTAAGTACTCTGATTGGTGACCTTTCCATCTTCGGTGGTGACTTCAAGATCTGAAGGGTGGCTAGAGGGAGAAGTACTAAAAGTAGTAGATTGGGATGTAATGGAGGCGTGCTCAATAGAATGGTGTTTTGGGGGAGAGGAGGCTCCAATTTATTTTCTTGTTTGTATTTTACTTTTCTGGTAATTTGGTGTCCAGATGTTTTTTCATAATCGGGTCTAATTTTACATAGGTTGCAGAACTGCAACAGTTTGCCTTGTGTTATATTTTTGATTATGCTGTTCATTTGCTCACCTGTTTGAGCCTTTTGTCTTCCTTAGTGAAGCCTTTTGTCTTCCTTAATGAAGTGTGTGTCTTCTTTGTGAAGTGTCATTTTTTCTTTGTAGGAGTTTAATTCTCTGGGTTATTGAATACTCTTGAGCATGTAATAGCCAATTGGCTTGATTGATTTCAATGAAATTTCCTATCGTTTTGAAAATGAAAAGAAAAAAAAATCTGAAACTCGTGCATTAAAATAAAAAAAAGGATTAATTGAGCATTTTATGTTTAATGTTTGTTTGATGAAATGATGATCATGAGTTTGCAAGTCAAGCTGATGATCATGTGGCTTCTTTGATTTTAAAAACTTATCCCATGGGTCAATCTTAGAATATTTTCATGATTTGTCATTTTGCATATTGACAAAGGAGATGTTGGGTATTTTATTTTTTGGGTAAATTATAAAAAAAAACTCTCGAAGTTTGTCCAAACTACCAAATAAACCCCGTAGTTTGAAAAATTACCAATTACTCTCTTTAACTTATTTTTTATTTGAACATTAATAAAAATACACTTTTTCTTAAAATAAAGAAGGATGAAAATGACATCAAGACACATATATTTAACATTGTATTTTTAAATTTCACTATTTAAAAAAATTAAAGGGGATAATTGGTAAATTTTTAAACCACGGGGTTTATTTGGTAATTTAGACAAAGCTCGAGTAGGGTTTTGGTAATTTACCCTTATTTTTTATTTTTAATTATATCATGATATATTAATATTATTTTTTAGAAGTGCTTTGTTGTAGAAGGGTTATATGTGAGACAGATGTGATACCAGTCTAACATATTATTACTCTAATAATATAAGTTTATCATATAGATAAAGTATGTTATTGGGCGGTTAAATATATAATTTATCAATATATGATGATGAATTAAAGTAGTAAGATTTTAAGGTGTTATGGTATGATTTACTACCAATAATTAGTACTCCATACTTTAACTATTCATATTATAACACTATAAAAATATAATTTAATGCATCATTTATAATACTGATATTTCTTTCGTTCTCTTGATATGTAATACATTTGTTTTTTGTGTATAGATTAAAGAGTATAATAATTTAATGTATAGTAAGTTAAGAATATAATATTTTATATAATAATTTATTTAAATGAGTATTATTTTTTATGAAAATAGTATTACTCCCTCCGTCCTGGGTATTTTTATCCATTTGTACGAGTACGGAGATTAAGACGTGTTATTTTTTTAATATATAATGTAAGAAAGAGTACAGATAAATTAGTAATTTAAAAAGAAAAAGTAAATAAAGTTGTTGGAATGATGAATAAAGTGTGAAAAGTAAATAAAATTTTTGAGATTGATGGTGAGTAAAGTGTAAAGTATGTAATAAAATATTATGTATTTTAATTATTAATGGAATGAATAAAAAAGGTGGGACAACCCAAAATGAAAAGTGGGTAAAAATACGTGGAACGGAGAACTATTTATCTTCTTTACAGTATAAGTTTGGAGTTAAACTATGATTAACCTATGGTATCGATACATATAGTTAATATGAGGCATTTGATTTAAAAACGAATAAAAAATAAAATTTAGATCTAATAATTTAAAAAAAAAACTAAAAAAATATATATCATAAAACAAAACCTATAACCCTTAAATGCACTGATAAAACAATACACCACATAATTTACCCATAGGTTCGTTATCTACTCCACATTGCAATGTATCACTCCCCTTTACAAATGGCATCGCTAGTTCTATTTTCGTATTTCATTTCATATTTTATTAATTATATACTTTATCATGTGTTATGTTCACGCCTAAGAGTTTAATGGTTATTAATTTATAGGAAATGTAGATATTTGGTAAACTAACTACTAACTATATGAACATTGTTTAATAAAAAAAGTTTAATGGTCACTAATTAAGGGATAATATTTATATAGAAAACATGATATAAAATATGAATTAAATACCATTGTGAAATAGTGGATTCCGAATGCAAATATATGAAAATTTAGAAGGAAAAAAAATAAGAGGGCCCTATAAATTTTAGCAAAGACTTGCATAAGATCGTATCACGTAAGGATTTATGTGAGACAGATAAAAAAAATTATAATAAAAGTAAGGAATACTTAATTAATAAAAAGTGATAGGAAAAAACTTGTGCGAGGCCTCCTCACGGATTTATTTTGTGAGACGGATATATTTGAACTCATTAATCAATTACATAAATTCACGCGCCACATGAACGCTTGGGGGGACAGTAGATGCGCTGCTACCTATCCGACGGCATGTTTAGTTTCATTTCTATTTATTAATTAAATTTCTTTATTAAATAAAATAAAAAATTAAAATTTTTTGAATTGTTTTAAACTAATTCTCTTATTCATTTTATTTATTAATATATATATATATATATATATATATATATAAATTCTATGATTAAAAATTATATTTTTTAAGATTCTTATTTTAATCTATTAATTATATAAATTTTTTAACCTCATTAAATTATTTAATTTTAGTTAATAATTTTATACTCCGTCCCATCGAAATGTCTCCATTTTATTATATTGGGCGTCTCATTCAAATGTCTCTATTTTCCACTTTTAATAAAAAGGTACCAAATGTGGCTCACCACTCACTACTAATACAACTACCCACTACACATGAAATAATAATACTTCTTAATCTACACACAAAATGCAACCGGTGACGTGGGCGGGACGGATGGAGTATAATAATAAAAAATACAATATTTTTACTAAAAAGTGATATTTGACCATGAAAAAATAATTCTGTCCAATTGAATCATTCTTAAAATAGAAAAAGTTATAATATTTTAATAAAAAGTTATATTCGATAAAAAATAGTGATATACATTCAATTAAACTATTTCATTAATAATCTGTAGAATATATAGAAAGTGATAATATTTTTAACAAAAAGTGTCAAAAGATAGAGGAAAAGTGATTATCGTTGAATTGAAATATTTCATAATAATTTGTTGAATCGAAAAGTGATGACATTTTTAATGAAAATGTGATACTTGATCAAAGAAAAGTAATATACATTCAATTGATTATTTCATGAACAAAATTATATAGAATATATATATATATATATATATATATATACATATTTAATAAAAAAGTGATAACCAAAAGTGATTATCGTTTTATTGAAATATTTCATGAACTATTCGTAGAATAGAAAAAGTGGTTGCATATTTAATAAAAAGTGATACTTGATGAAAGAAAATATTATATATTCAATTGAATTATTTCATTAACCATCTGTATAATATATAAAAAAGTGATAATATTTTTACTAAAAAGTGACATTAGATAAAGATAAAGTGATTAATGTTGAATTGAAATATTATATGAACAACTATGACAAATAAAAATTGATAACATTTTTAGTAAATAGTGATATACGAGTAAGAAAAAATAATAGTGGACAATTAAATTATTTTGTGAATAATTAAGAATGAATAAAAAGTGATAACATTTTAATAAAAAATAATATTTAATTAATAAAAAGAAGCATTAATAAAAAAAAAGCATTTAATTAATAATTAAAAGGATAGGAAAATAATAAATAAATATGGAAAAACATTTAAATATGAATCTCTAATAAACTGTAATACTTTATAATTATAAGTGATGATATTAATAGATAAAATAAAACATTATTTGAACAAAATTTTAATATAATAAAATATTTTAAAATCTAATTAATAAACTAAAAATTAAAAAGAACAGGAAAATTGTTATAAGGATTAACGCAGTACAGCTCCACGCGCCAGATTAATGGAGCAAGGTCCGCATCGTTATTTTGTGGCTAAATTTATTTAAGTGGGTATATTGGATAATCAGTCTCACGTAAGAGGATCCGTAGGACGGTCTCACATAAGATCTACCCAAAGTGATAATGTTATTTCATAAATAATTTATATTATAATTTTATAGCAAAAATAATAATATTTTATAACAAAAGTCATAACTATTTTTAAAAACATAAAATAATAATATGGAGTCGTGCAAGAATTAACCTTCTAAATTACATTCTACAATTTCGTTAATAACTAAATAATAATAAAAATAATAATGTTACATTCGCAAATATAGCCGTCTTTAACTGGTACAATTATGAAAACCAGGAGCATTACTTAATCTAGGTATTTATTGGTCCACAAAGACAGATTAGATTAAGAATATTTTAATCTCAAATTAAATTAATTGCTAAATAAGTTAGTCTTTCCTCGTGTTTTACACCTTCATTAATTAAGTAGGATTATAAAACGATATCTCATTCGGCTTAAGCTTGCTGCCGTATTCCACCAAAAACGCGTTTTTAAATATTCTTTTTTTTGTTCCATTATAATTAATGTTTAATTTTATTTATACAAATTAAAGTAAATAAATAAATTTCGATTTAATAATATTGGGTGCAAAGGGCCAAATATTGGATGGCTTTCCATTACCGCGTATTCTGGCTCTGGCACGCATAATCGAATGGAATACATTTCTTTTATTTTAAATTTTATAATTAAAGAAAATGGTATTTAATTTTATATGAGTCGGTTTCACGCGGAATTCTATTTTAAATTTTGAGGTGTCACTTTGTGTGTATAAGAATAGTTACATTTAATAATTACTTCTTTTGAAAATTTTGAGATAATTACTTATTTAGTTTTATGATACTATACTACCTTCCACCCATTACACATGTTTTGCATTTTCACTCGTTTAATATTCTATCCATAGTCCTGATAACATTTTAATAATAAGTGATATTCAAATTGGTAAATGGTAATAGAAGTATGTTGATTATTTAATAAAAATAAAAAGTAATAACTATTTAAAAAAATCTCAGGAAATACGTTATACATTAAACGTTCTCACAAAATAGATGGATATTACATTCTCACGAAATATGTTACTGCATTAAACGTTCTCACATAACTCTTTGTCCTTTAAAGGGGTGGTATAACAATTCTCTTTTTATGTAATTTGATTTCACTGTATTTGTACTTCTATGTTTTTAGGTATCTGTGGTGCACTTTAATAATACTTCATCCATCCCGCAGAAAAGTACATACTTCCTTTGTAATTTACAAAGAAAATGTGTACCTTTATGTGGGAGGTAGTAATAATTTCTTTCTTAAAAAAAAGATGGATATTTTACCATGGATGATATACAAGGGTTTAAAGGGAAAAAGAATTGCGAGATCTTTAAATATCTATCGTTATCTTTAATTAACAAGATGGGCCCCACTATAATTTAATATGTATACTAAGTTCTCAACATCCTTTTGTAATTTTGATTAATGAAACTCTCATTTTAGTTGATTTTGGAACGATTTTAATATTTGCAATTGTTTACTTGTTGAATGATTTAATTGCAAATAGTTTTTTTTTTTTAAATAATGCATGCTAAGAATCAAATCATAAGATTATTTCTTTTTCTTTTTGTTGCATATGGTAAAAGATATATCTATACTAAAACTGCTTACTAATTAATCAATACTTAGAGAGAGAAAAATTTTTTCAATCCATTACCTACAAAATTAGCTAATTTTCAATTTGGGTTTAATTTTTATTTATTTATTATTTTATTTATTAAATGTCCAAAAGATATAAGATGCTTAATTAGCTTTAAAATGTGTGTATTAGATAACAGTACAAGGTTATAAGCTGTCATATAAGCTCTATGTAACTGCAAATATGTTGCAATGAATTCTTAAAAACAATTCAATTTTTAAACAATAATAAAGGGTCGAAATTGATAATTTAATATTTTCCGAAAAACAAACTTAAAATACTAGAATAACAATGCGCAAATTCAAGCACAAAACGAAATGCGATATATTCTTAATATTATTATTACAATTGAAAGCTTATTCCAACGAGGGAGCAATGAAAATATTACATTTAAAAAAAAAATAATGTCTTCGTACCACTATAATGTTTACATATGAGTGTTCCATCATTAGATTTACACTTCTCTTCGTAATAAATTGAATGAGATTTACAAAAAATAATTAATACTCCCTCCATTTCACACTTATATTCACACTTTTCATTTTCATCCGTTCCACACTTGTCTTTACCACTAAAAAATAAATTCATATTAACCAATAACTTCAAAATTTTCTTAATTAAAAAATATCACCCCACCTAACACACATAACATATTTTATAATTTATTACCTAAAAATACAACAATATCCCTAAAAAGTCAATAAAATTAGTCAAAAATATTTTTCTTAAACTATATATCTACAATGTTGACTAATATAAATTTAAGACAAAGGAAATATATCTTTATGAAACTCAAACATAACATTAATATAATTATTCATTATAAATTAAAATATTATATAAGAAGTAGTATACAGAATTAGTAAAATCATAGGGAATAGAGGAAAGTCAAAATGAATTAGAAGGAAAAGGAAGAAGTCGCATCCTATTAAGAATAGTCTACTGTGACTTGTTCGATAATATCCGTACAGTGCATATGCCTTCCTTCTTCCACGATTTTGTCTCTACAACTGTCGGTGATTTCTTCCTTAATAAGTGCTTTAAGTGTAATTCCAATTTTAGGATTACGCAATTAACTCATTGAAGTTTGGTAAAACTATTTCTTACATTACTCTCTTAGTGCGCTTTTAAGTATACATTTATTTTTTCCACGTGAATTAAGAGTATTATTATATAATAATGTGTAAATTTTCTTTTTCTATGTGAATTAAGGAGTATTATTATTATTTAATGTGTAGTAGATAGTTGTAATAGTGAAATGTGTGGAACCCATATATTAAGTGAATTAAGGAGTATTATTATTTAATGTGTAATAGGTAGTTGTATTAAGAAGGTGTGTGTGACTCATATATTAAATGTATTAGTGATGTGTGTGGGTGTCATGTGTTTAAAAAGAAAAGTTTATACCTTTGGTACGGACGCCCAAAATAGCAAAATGTATACTTTTCCGGCGGACGGAGGAAGTATTACATTCCACTACTTCACATTACTCCCTACTCTTACATATTAATTTGATATAAAATTAAAATCAATTATACTTAAATTTCCAAAAAAATATATACATTAACACTATTTATTAAATTTAATAAATCCATTTAATTCTAAATCTAACTTTATTATACATATTTACACCCAAAACAAATATATATATATATATATATATATATATATATATATATATATTTTTTTTTTATTAGTAACAAACATCAAAGAAAAATTGATCCGACACAAATTATGCTCCGTGCAACACAATAAATTCTTGACCTTTGCTTTGCAAGGAATTAATTAAGAAATTAATAAAATTATAATTTTTTATGGGTATTAATTTTCTCAAACATTCTTATAAACCTGATTTACATAACTTAGTATATGAATTTGGATAATTTATTACTCTAAACCATGTGGTCACTTCATTTCAATCATATATACATTGTGTATTGTTAGGAGTTTAAATTAAAGGAGATCACGAAACTAGTTCACAGGAGATTAACTCATTAATTTATTGATGTTAAAAATTTTGAGTTTATTACTTCCTGTCTAAAATTAAGATATACTTCATCAGTCTGCTTCTAAGGTGTTCATTTTACTATTTTTAGCATCCGGTTCAAAGGTATCATTTCCCCTGTTTAGTAAAAAAACACAATATGGTCACTACTTCCCTCTAATACAACTGCTCACTTTAAATATAATAATAATACTTTTTAATACACGTGCAAAAAGCAAACAGACATTTTAAAATCAGACGAAGATTTAACTTTTTATTTTCATGCTATTAAATAAATATTATTATTTTATATGTACGGATAGTTCTTATATAAATTTTATCATACAATTCTTATTAATTATTTAAATAAATAAATGTTATAAATTTAAATTTTGTAATTTTTTTTGAGCATTAATGTATATCTGTAGTATTGTAGCTCGTGAATTTCTCTCTTTAATTTATCTTATCAATCAATGTTCCCATTTCTTAATGCATATGTAACTCTGTCTCATTTCAATTTTTATATTTATTTTTATATGAAAATTAAAGAATATAATATTTTAAGAATCGTGTGAGAACGTCTCACAAAATGACTTTCGTGAAATTGATAAAAAATAATAATATTTATAATAAAAAATTATACATAAAATGATAATGGTAATTATTTGAAGGTTGAACAACTTCATGAATAATTTATGTTATAAATGCAAAGTATTAATATTTTTTTATGATTATTGGAGCAACTTCGAATAATTTATGTTATAAATGCAAAGTACTAACGTTTTTTGGTGATTATTGGAACAACTTCATGAATAATTTATGTTATAAATGCAAAGTACTAACATTTTTTTTAAAAGTGATAACTTCTTTAATTAAAAGTGATAATTAATTGTAAATATGTAAAATAATATCATTGTGACATGTATCTATTAGGGTTAATTGCAAAAAAAAAAATCATGAACTTTACTCCTATTGCAAATTAATCCTCATCTTTTAAGAATTACAAAAAAAAATCATCACATTTAAGTATTATTGCAAAACGCACCCAAAAAATCCTAACATTTAATCAAAAATTGGGTGCGTTTTGCAACAATAATTAAATATGGTTATTCCTTTTGCAATTTCTTAAAAGTGAGGATTAATTTGTAATAGAAATAAAGTTTATAATTTTTTTTTTCAATTAACTCTATCTATGAACCATTTTCAATTTGCATGACTATAGCTTCAATATAAAGAATTAGATTTGAGAAAAAGAGAAAGAGTAAAAGGAATCGGTCTTGTATTTGGCTAAACTTGCCCTTGATTTACGGTTGTCTTTTTCCAGCTTTTCAAATTCGAATTAGAGAAAAGAAAAAATAATAATAAATGAAAAAAAAAGAAGTTAAATTGCCATATGTGCCACCATTTAGTTAGCCGGCAGTTCATTAAATTTTAAACACATTTTTTTAAAGAAAGCATATACTACTTGTAATTTTAAAAAAACATAAAAACTAATAAAAAAATAATATTTCATACTTCTCATCACAAAATATACATTTTTATGCCCTGATCTTAAATACGCATATTCAATAATTTCTTTAAGAAAAAATATAAAAATATATATATATTTATCGTGTGATTTTAGTACTACATAAAACTATTTATAACCTCAAAAGTTACTTTAATTCCTAATGTGTCACTTATTTTTACACTTATAACATTATTTTACGTATTTATTATCAAAAAAATACTACAATATCATTAAAAATTAATTAAATTAATTTTTCTTAAATAACGTGGAATAATAAATATTGAGATTATTATGGAACTGAGAGAGTAATTTATATATTTAAAGAGAGTTTTTTTTAATAATGAATAATTATTAAATTAGGACTACCTAATTCAAGTTTCTCATGGATTAAGCTATATAATTTGGAAATGAATTTCAAATTATTCTTAATAATTTTTATTCTGGGTAGTCTCAAATGCTTTATTTATTTATGCTCCTCCGTCAGGTTCTAAGGTATTCATTTGTTTTTTGCACGTGGATTAAGGAATATTATTTATGTAAAGTGGATTGTTGCATTAGAGGGAAGTGGTGGACATATTGTGGAGTACTTTTTTACTAAATAGGAAAAATTGATACATTTGAAACGGACGCCAAAAATAGTAAAATTAATACTTTATAAGCGGACGGATAATATTTTAATCGATTTGGTGAATTACTTTATTTATAATCACTTCACCAAATCACACCCTCAATTCAAAAACTCACCTAAGCTAATGCAATTTAATTCAAATCGGCATTTCCGATTCTAGACATTATTTTCACCATGTATTTTATTATCTATTATTTACACCATAAATACATATATTTCCCCCGACAAAGAATGAATCTGGATATCAAATAATCAGTATCAATTTACTAATGACACCGATATTCATAAAAGTAATTTTATTAATTACAGGTTCACTGTATTTTAATACAATTTTTTTTTCAAAAATAAATCAAAAGAAATACTGGATTAAATAATTGTGATAATTTCAAATAAGTTAAAATTATATAATGAATATTCATAATTCACCATAACAGTTTTTTTAAATGTGTAACATGCATCACATGTTTTTAAATCGAGTGATTTAGTAGGAAATTTAAAATTTAATTACTTGAATGTTCTTCAAAAATTAGTGTGTATAAATTCCAAATTAATCATGGCTATAGCCTATATACAAATAATCAGATAAGATAATAAAATTCACATTATAAATTAAAATAACGTGAATATATAGTTGTGTTGTACGTAGTCTATTTGCTAGGGAATTGAATTATGTGGCTGATATGAAACATTGAAATGACACCAATTAAACAGTTAGAGTTAGATTACCTTTTTAATGATAATTTAGATTATGCTTTTTAAAATAAAAAATGTGAGAACAATGTAATATTTTAAAAATAAATAATGTAATATAAAGCACGTTATTATATTAAGTAATTATAATTTTGATATTAAACTGCATTATGATTTTTTTATAAGTGTTTTTAACATATTAAAATTATTAATAGTTTAGTGGTTTATATTTAGAGACATGTCAAAGGAAGTGTATATATACATATAATTAATTAGGAGTTCAAAAGATATAAAACTAAAAAATGTTTTGTTAAAAGAGTTTGTTCTCTTAAACAATCAATTTGTTCTCTTGAACTCTTATGACATGATTGGTACTGTGGAATGACTTATGAATAGAATGAACATTCCTAATTTGATTCCTATTTATTCGTTGTGTATGTTTTTAAGGGAAAATAGATTTTTTCGTCCGCTAACTTTCATTCATTTTGAAATTAGTCCATTAATTTTTTTAATTTTGAAATTAGTCCGTTAATTTTATAACAATTTTGAAATTAGTCCATTAACTTCATAAAATTCAACATTTTGGTCCTTTGACCTGCTATGGTAGGTCATTTGAATATTTTCACCCCAATTAATTTATATCATATTTTTATTTAACCAATTTTATCTCACTTTTCATTTTTCACTTCCGCATACCAAAGAAACAATATTAATCTCATTACTAAAGTGGAGCAAATTTGACTAAATATTGATACTTCCTCCGTCCGCTCGAAAGAGGGTTTTTTTCCATTTTGGTCGTCCGTTCCAAAGAGGGTCACTTCCTTTTTTACACACATGAGATCCACACACACCCACTAATATAATTAAAATATGTGATCCACACTCCCACTAATACAACTACCCACTACACATTAAATAATAATACTTCTTAATCAACGTGCACAAAGCAAAATGTTCTCTTTCTGGTGGACGGAGAGAGTATAATATAAATTCTTAGTGGAGACTATTTTTTTAAAATAGTATATATATATATATATATATATATATATATATATATATTACATATTTTTTATTTTTATTTTTTAGAATAACTTGCTAATGACCTGTTGAAACGGACGATTTTGTTGAACTTGGTAAACATGATGGACGATTTTCAAAAAGTGAAAAACTTATGGACTAAATTCAAAATTTGGCAAAGTTAACGGACAAAAAAATCTATTTTCCCTATTTTTAATAATGGGAATATACATCTTTAAGGAATATGTATTCCACACAAATGGGAATACCCATTTCTCCCCACCCCCATGGGTTTACCCATTTCATGCTTACATGAAATCAATTTTTTTATTTATTATTTTTATATAATATCAAATACATAAATAATTATAAATAATTTATTTTTATTTATATCACATCTATTTTTGAATAATTACAAAAATAAAACATAAATTAATATATTTTTCATTTAATATATTATTTTCATAATAAATTATATATAGAAACTATTATTTTATTTGAAATCTGTTGAAAACAAATTTATATTTTAATACTCATTATAATAAAAAATAATTATAAAAAAATTGAAAATACAAAAATTAAATAATTATTAAATCTTTATTCTAAATAAAAATTATTATATTATATATTTTAAATATTATACAAATTTTAAATTGAATAATATTAAATAAATAATTTAATTTTATTTATGTAGATAATTTTTTAAATTACCTATAATTATTTATTTATATTTTAACCGTAATAAGTTAAAAAGAAATTTCAGGGAAATTTTAAATATATAAACTTAATTAATCTAGTTTTGTTGCAAAACTATATTTTAACAATTTTACGATCACAAGCATTGAATAAATGACTTCATATATTTTTGGTTCCTAATTAGTTTAAAAAAAAAAACCCTAATTTAATTATGAATTTCCATTTTAGTGTGCAGAGCTTGAAGTTATTTGGATTGATGCACAGCATTTAAAACTCATTAATGCATTTTAATCATCAGTAGCAATGGTTTTGCAATTTAAAGAAAAAAATAGATAGAAAAAAAAAACTCATATCAAATGCCTTCATGATCTGCGACTCTGCGCTTCCTAAACTCGATATTAAGAGTTGGTTTCTTGAATGAACCAAATTATGAAAATAGGTGTTTATGATATCTAACTTAAAAAAATATAAAGAAATGATGAAATTCTATTAATTGATAAATATTAATTGATAAAAGATAATGAATGATACGAGAGTTACATAGGTTTATATGTGTATGTATGAGAAATTTATTAAATTTAAATTTGAAAGAATAAAATAAAATTAAACATCACTTATATAATTGAACGAACAAAATAAAAAAATGAATACTCCATCCGCCCCGCGTTAAGGTTTACATTTTCCATTTTGGGTTGTCTCATGTTAAGGTTTACATTTCCTTTTTTTGTCAAGTTGGACTCACACAAAACAATTATTTATTCAATATAGGACCCACACACAATACTAATACAAGTACCCACCTTACATTAAATATTATTTCCCTCACCTCACTACACATTAAAATATTATATCTTTTAATCTCCGTGCAAAAAGCAAATGTTAATGTTAACGCGGGACGGAGAGAGTACATTATTTGGGAAAATGGGGTATTTTCAAGTATCATTGACATAGTTAATAAAATTTTTAAACTTTGAAGTAAAACAAAAATAATCTTACAATTTAAGTAATATTTATAAAATTATAAATTCCATTAATTTAAAATCAAAGTAGCTTAGAAAAAGCAATTTCCAAAAATTGGACGTCACACGTTTATCGCAGCAGCTGAATCTATCTATGTACGGAATAAGCAATACAGAGCAACTACACTAGTCTTACTATTCTCATTCAAACCTTGTTTCATTAAAATATGCGCATAAAAATCCAATTCTTCCTAATACCACTTCCACCAGTTGATCATTTCACCCCACCCCACCCCACCCCACCCCCCTAAAAAATACATATATACGTAATGTTTGATGAGAAAGAGGCCATATTTGGATTAGTTTGTCTAAGTGGGAAAACAGGAAAAGCTTGCTGCTTTCTACTCTCATAACAAACACACTCTCTACTCCATAGTTTGATTCTCTCTCTCTCTCTCCCCATTGCTGTATAATGTGTTGATGCCAGAAACCGCGTGATAAAAAGATGCAAGATTCAACATCCCTTTCAGTATAAGAATCCATTAATCTCCCAGTTTTCTGATTTCCTATTCTCTGATTATCATTGATTCTCTCTCATTTGTTATTTAGAGAGAGAAAGTGTACTTACTCTCTGCTCCTTGTTGGGATCCCCAAATTATTCTCTGCATTTTCTGGATCTCTCATATTTCAGTAGAAATGCAGAGATCAGCTTGAGCACCAATCGGGCCGGATATGGGTAAAACGGGCCGAGATTGGACGCAGATCTACGCGATCTACGGCGTCGACGACTGGCACACCCCACTCTTCCTTCTAATCAACGCCCTCACTTTCTCCATTCTCTCTGTTCTCTTCCTCCTCTACTTCGAGCCCATCTGCATCTTCCTGCAGCACTTTTTACACGGCCCTGCTTCCGCCCGATTCGCCGCCGGATTTACGGGCTCCGTCACCGCCCTCTCCGCCGTCTGCCTCTTCTTCGCGGCCGCTAACTTCTTCTACTCCGCCGTCTCGCTCCACTGGGAAATGTCCCAGCGGATCGTCTCCGCCGTTCCCGACTGGTCCTCCGTCAAGCACGCCCTCGACCTCGGCTGCGGCCGCGGCGTTTTACTAAACGCCGTCGCTTTGCAGCTAAAAAAATCCGGGTCATCCGGCCGCGTCGTCGGGCTAAACCCGACCCAGAACCGGTCCCTCTGCCCTAACTACACTCTCCGAACCGCCGGCCTAGAAGGCGTCCAGGAATACGTCACCTGCAGGTACAGTATACATTCATACAGCATGTGTGTGTGCGTGTGTCAGTATGTGTATAATTGTATATATAATTAATTAATGAATTAATTAATTAATGCAGGGCGGGGGACCCCAGAACGCTGCCGTTTAGCGACAGCTACTTCGACGTGGTGGTGTCGGCGGTGTTCGTGCACAGGGTGGGGAAGGAGTTCGGGGCGAAGACGGCGGCGGCGGCGGCGGAGCGGATGCGGGTGCTGGGGGAGGTGGTGCGGGTGATGAAGCCCGGCGGCGTGGGGGTGGTGTGGGACCTGGTACACGTGGCGGAGTACGTGCAGCGGCTGAATGAGCTGAAGATGGAGGACATAAGGGTGTCGGAGAACGTGACGGCGTTTATGGTCAGCAGCCACATCGTGTCGTTCCGCAAGCCATGTCATCATTTCGTGGGACCCGGTGAAGTCAGACTTGAATGGAGATTCAACCATTAATTTCTTTTTCTTTTTTTTTTAAAGATAAGAAAAGAAAATACATAATCTTGTTTAATTACTCCACAAGATTTAAATACATGTTTTAATTACAAAATGAGTTATTATATGTAAGAAGATTAAAGGGAGTGAAACTTGTCTGGGGATACGAAGTGGAACCAGACACATTGAGAGAGGAGTATCTTACAAATTGTAAATTGAATAATGTTTTACTCCTCTGTTAAATCATAATATTAATATAAATTTGAGAAAATTATTATGTCTCTCAGCTCTTATAGACTTCATAATTACTTTTATGTAGTTTTATTGCAAAATATTTTGGTTGGAAATGTGGAGTAATTCAAGCTCTAATCTTATCTATTTTGAAATAATTTAATTATCTCCGTAACCTAATAGTGCCAGTATTTTTTTATAAACTATTAAATCAATTAAGAGATATTTTAAAAAAGAGAAATTGCATCATTTAAAACGGACACAAAAAATTCCAAATGATGACCTTTAACCTTAGTGGTTATGTAATGCTGTATGTGGATTTAAAATTCCTTTACTCCCTCCAGGTATTTTTATCCATTTGTACGAGCACAGAGATTAAGACGTTTTTTTTAAATATATAATTTAAGAGAAAGTAGGGATAAATTAGTAATTTAAAAAGAAAAAATGAATAAATTTATTGGAAATGATGAATAAAGTGTAAAAAATAATTAAAGTTTTTGTAATTATAAAAAGTAGGTAATAAAATATTATGTATTTTTGCCAAAAATTGAATGGGTAAAAATACGTGAGACACCCCAAAATAGAAAGTGGGTAAAAATACGTGGGACGGTGGGAGTATTTTAAATTATTAAATTTCAGACTTCTTTTTTTTTTTTAAAGAACAATTTCTACTCTCTTCGAAATGTAGCTTAAAAGTTTTTTACAACCTATATAGCATTTCCTATTTTCGTTATGTAACATATAATCATTTATGTTAAAAATAAAGTACATTATTTTGTCATAGGAATATTTGTTAAAATGTACTCCCTCCGTTCCGGGTATTTTTATCCATTTGTATGAGCACGAAGATTAAATTGTTTTATTTTTTATATATAATGTAAGAGAAAGTATGGATAAATTAGTAATTTAAAAGAAAAAAACTGAATAAAATTATTGGGAATGATGAATAAAGTGTAAAAAAATAATTAAAGTTGTTGGGATTGTAAAAAGTAGGTAATAAAATATTATATTTTTTTTTCAAAAATAGAATGAGTAAAAATACGTGGGACACCCCAAAATGAAAGGTGGGTAAAAATACGTAGGACAGAGGAAGTATTATATCTTCTGTACATCCTTAATGTATCTATTTTACTATTTTTGGCTCGTTCACTCTTAATCTATCAATTTTCCTATTTATGTATATAGACTCATACCCTCTACTAACACAAATAAAATATTGGACTCGCACCTTTAGAGCTGTTAAGTGAAACAAGCTACTCGAAAGCTCGACTCGCCTCGACTCGTTAAAGCTCGAGCTCGGCTCGTAACTACTCGAGCTCGAGTTCGAGCTCTTCTTATGCTCGTTTTCTTAACGAGCCGAGCTCGACTCGGCTCGTTAAGGCTTGATTATTTTAATAATAATAACAATTAATAATAATATAATAAATATTAAATAAATTAATAAATATAAGATATATTTATTAAAACTCGACTCGATAAGGCTCGATAAACTCGACTCGATTTGCTTAACGAGTAAAATCGAGCTCAAGCCGAGCTCGAGCTCGACTCGAAAACTACCTAGTGTCGAGCTCGAGTATGCAATACTCGAGCTCACTCGACTCGAATAACAGCTCTACGCAACTTTCACTAATACAACTATTCATTACATATAAAATAATAATATTTCTTAATTAACGTGTAAAAAATAAATATATACTGTAATATTTGATTGAGGGGTACTACTTTTTGAAGTTAATTATTTTAAAAATCGTTGATTTAGCTAATTTTTTAATTGAAAATTTAAAACTCATAAAAGATAATGCACTTAAACCAAGACAAACACTTTTATTAATCGGGTCCAAATGTGTACCCTAATTACCGATTACTGTAAAAAATCACTCTTTAAATAGATTAAATATTATTAATTTGAATGAAAAATATCATTATTTAAATTCTTTCACCATATTTTACTCTTTACTACATAAAAATATTATCTTTTAGAAAGATAAATTATTAGTATTATTTTAAATAAAAAATATCACTCTTCAAATTATAGTAATATTAGTTGGGATGAGGAATATTTTTTATTTTAAAAAATACTATTATTTTTCTAAATAATTAATTTTTTATATACTGACAAATAAATTTTACGAAATAAGATGTAGTATGTGTGAACTTTGGTTCACATTACACCTCTTGAATCAAAGCCTTACGATAAAGCCATAATCAGTGGGCTTAGTATGATATATCAAAAATTAATTCATTTAGCAATTGAAATTACATTAATATAAGAGGTCAACCGAATTCAAATGAGGGGACATAAGAGTCATAATTAAATAGCATGCAAGGGTAGTTGGTGAGTCAGTATCGTAGGACTTTTTTGAAAATGAAATTAATTAGCTTAATTAATGTTCACTAATTATTACCAACTCCTACCACTTATAATTAAGGTAATTACAGTTTTTTTCTTAGGATTAAAGAATATTACTTGCTATTATGCAAAAGCCCCTAATTAAGATGTTACCTCCACGTGCTGCTATTCTAAGCCAAGATGAGTAATAAAAACTAAAACTTAGACCAAATTAGTTATCTGAGTGGAAAATCGAATCGAGCTCGAACTCAATAAGAAAATAAGATTAAGAATAAGTTTAACTCGATTAAAAAATTACTCAATTGAACTCTAACTTGATTAAGATTATTAATCAAAGATAATAAGATAGTATATTTTTATCTATATTTACACTCCATATTTTAATTAATACTCCATATTTTATATTTATTATTTAATTAAATAATCGTTATACTATTATATAAACTTATAATTAAATAGTATATTTATTATTTGTATTATTATTAATAATTACTTCCTCCGTCCATTTACAACGTATCTATTTTACCAGTTTGGACGTCCACTTCAAAGGTATATCCATATTCCATAGGAGTATTTAATTAAAATGTACACCACATGATCTACCATTTTATTCTAATACAACTATCCACTATACATATAATAATATCACTTAATCTATGCGTAAAAGGCAAACGATTATCTTTTAAGTGGCCGGAGGAAGTATAATATTTAAACAGTCTTATTGAGTAGAGTTTGACTCGCTCGTTAATAAAATTAGCATAAGTTGAGTTCGAACTCGAGTTTGAGAATTCATGAATCGAGTCGAACTAGAGTTTTATTGAGCTAAGCTTTTGAGTAATTCATTAAATTTAACCGCCCTGATTGTTCTACTATTTTTGGATTGTTGTATTGAATGTATTTATAATAATTCTTTTTAAAAAAGGAAAAATGAATATATTTATGATGAACACTGAAAATTGTTAAAATGAATAATTTAGGTGTGGATGACTGGATGGGGAGTTATTATTATTATTATTATTATTATTATTATTATTATTAAATTAATAAAAGAAAAGGAAAAACGTTAGGAAATGTGGATATGATCTTGCACATGGTGAGGGATTATCTATACATGGCTAGCTTAGCTAGTATTTATTTAAAAAAAAAGATTATTGTTATTAGAATTTTTTTTTGGCAAGTTTTAAAATTATATTTTTTATTCTTATCATTTACCTTTAAAAGATTTTAGAGAAGTGAATTAGTGTCTCAACATGAATAGGTCCCCCACTCTAATGCCTTGTAGGACTCGTTATTTTTGAATATGACTACGTATTTATTGGCAAGACAGGTCCTTAGGTAACTTGGAAAATTAAAAAATAAAAGAAATATATATATATATATATATATATATATATATATATATATATATATATATATATATATATATATATATATATATATATATATATATATATATATATATATATATACTATGTATTCAGGATAAAAATTGCGTCCCTCAGAATGGACGAACCGTGTGTTTAAATCCAACGGGCTCAAAGAATAATGTTCTTTAATCTAATCCTAACATTTACATACTCCTATTTTTTTTGGCATTTCATCTTAATAATTATATTTTCATTTTTAGCATAGGAGACTTACACAAATTAATTACTTCTCTTTCAATGGTCCCACAAATCACACTAATACACATACTCACTTTACATTAAAATACTCCATCCGTCCGCTCAAAAGAGGGTCATTTTACCATTTTGGTCGTCCGTTCCAAAGAGGGTCATTTATTTTGTTACACACATGTGACTCACACACACACTAATACAACTAAAATGTGGGGTCCACACTCCCACTAATACAATTACTCACTACACATTAAATAATAATACTCCTTAATCAACGAGCACAAAAGTAAAAGACCCTTTTCGGGCGGACGGAGGGAGTCTTATTTTTCTCACCTCAATACACATTAAAATATTATATTCATTAATCCACGTGCAAAAAACAAATGTAATCATAAGGACGGGATGGAGGGAGTATTGATTTATACTTCCTCCGTCCTGCCCAAATAACATCATTTTACTATATTTGACGTCTTGTTCAAATTGCACAATTTTCCTCTTTTAGTAAAAATATCTCACCAACGGCCCACCACTACTCATCACATCACTCTAATACAACTACCCAATTTACATAAAATAATACTCCCTCCGTCCGGTTCTAAGGTATCCATTTGCTTTTTGCACGTGGATTATGAAGTATTATTATTATATGTAAAGTGGATAGTTATATTAGATGGAAGTGGATGGTCATATTGTATACTTTTTTACTAAATAGGAAAAATAAATACCTTTGAAGCGAACGAGAAAGAAGTAATAGAGTGAGACTCGTACTCGGGCGCACGGAGCACATTTCGTGCGTCTTCGCAATTTTCATGCTCCTTTCCAATTTAAACCCATAGCCAGTGCTGGCCCTGAGGGCTGTCCGGAGGGGCGACGGCCCGGGCCCCCAATTTTGAGGGCCCCACAAAAAAAAATATTACATTATATATATATATATATTATATTTTAATAATTAATTTACATATTTTAAACAAATTTATTATAAAATAAAATGTATTTTCTAAAAATTTCTCATATAATATTCCATACGTTCTAATAATTTGCATAAATATTTTTGATTGTGGAAATAAATATTTTTTTTAGGTTTTTAAAGTAAGGTGATATTTTGTTGAGAAATTTATAGTATTGCGAGCGTATTGGTGTTATATGGATTTCTACATTAGAAGTATGCATAGCATTTAGAATTTACAAGAATAAAAAGTGTTTAGTAAATAATGAGAGGAATAAAATTAAAAAAATATATTTAAAGTTTCACTCTATCCAAGTGTTCACACTTGTTTTTTTCACCAATATTAAAATAAATTTATTTTTTTCTACTTATTTTATTTTTTAAAAAATTAAGGTAATTTGATATTTTTAGACGATAAATAATTTTAAAATAAATTATAGGAGTATTCGTTAGAAATGCATGTTAATTCTGAAACTAAATATATTTTTAAGATTGTGATATTGAGTGTCATTTTATTTTTTTTAATATGAACGCAAATATGAAAATGACAGAAAAAAATGAGAAAAACAATTGTATGAAAAAGTGAAAGTATATAAAAAAAAGGAATATACAGGGTCTCACTTTCTTAGTTCGCCCATGACCCACGAAATGTCAGGGCCGACTCTGCCCCTAGCAATACATAAATTTACATAAAATTAAAGAGGGACAGTTGTGTTCACATGGGACACGAAAGATCCCTCCGTATCCCCAGAGGCGCAGAAACTTTTGTTATAATAATACTCCTTAATCTACGTGTTTGCCCGGAGTACTTTTTAATTTTTAAAAAAATTCAGATTAGTCGCAAATAGTTAATAAATAAAATATCTAACCTTAACAATATGAAACTACTACTAGTTGATCCTTTAATAGAATGTGGTATTAGTTTATTATAAAAGGTCGATTTAAGGTGTATTATTGGTCAAATTAAGAGCCCACCAATGAAGAAAATAGTTCGATTATAGATTAGCCATTTTAATATACATTTTTTGAAATGAATTGTGTGATAGTCCAAAAGCTACGCTGAATGGATTGAAAATAAATAATTGGAGTATATCATGCATTACGGTATATACAACTCGAATTTATTTATATAAAAATATAAATATGCGAAGACAATAAATTAAGTTTTAAAAAATAAATTGGATAGGTCTTAGACCGTCTTACGTGAAACCATTTTAAACTTTTTAAAATAGTTATCATTTTCACTATAAAAATATTATCACTTCCAATATAAAATATTATCATTTTTATTTATACAGTAAATTATTCATAAAATAAAATTATCACTTTTCATTAATTTAGTACACTTTTCAGTATAAAAGTTATCACTTTCTAACCGTCTCACACAAGTCTTTGCGTGATAAATTATGGGTAAAATTTAAAATTTAAAGATAAAAAAATACTATAAATACAATAAAACACTAAAAACTACCCCTAAACAAGAGTATTAAAGATCAAGTATAACCTTTAAGAAAAAAAAATAATAACAAAAGACTTGTGTGAGACCGTCTCACTTAGTCATTACGTGAGGCGGTCAAAAAGTGATATTAAATTGATAAAAAGTGATAATATTATTTATGAACAATTTATAATATAAATAAAAAGTGATATTCACTCTGTCCCACGTATTTTTATCCACTTTCCATTTTGGGGTGTCCAATGTATTTTTACCCATTCCATTTTTGGTAAGAATAGTAATATTTTATTACCTACTTTTTATAATCCCAACAATTTTAATTACTTTTTTACATTTTATTCATCATTCCCAACAACTTTATTTACTTTTTCTTTTTAAATTATTAATTTATCCATATTTTTTCTTACATTATATATTAAAAAATAATGTCTTAATCTCCGTGCCCAGGGGTAAAAATACCCAAGATGGAGGGAGTATCATTTTATAGTAAAAATGATAACGATTTATAATGAAAGTGTTAACGTTTTATTATGAAAGTGTATAATAGTCTCACGTGAGACGGTATCACGCAATACCTTCGTAAATAAAAATTGAAGCACATATTTTCAAAATAAATACATGAATTATTAATAGTAAAATTTTTTTTAAAGGAGCATAAAAATTTATTAATAGTAACAAATTGAGGCCCTCATCATCCCATTTTCTTTATAGAAGCGGATAATAAAACCCATTACATTCCAATAAATCGAAGTACTTGTACAACTGAACACTTTTCAGAATTTAATTCGACACGTCACTCATGTGTCACGTGCTATCGCACATGGTGTCATATTGATTTTTTTTCTAATTAATAAAACGAAAGAGTAAAGATCATTATTTTTTTTAAATAGCTAAATTTTTATTTAAAATATTATCACAATTTTATTAAAAATTTTAGGAAAAATTACTTATAGGTACATACTTTGTACCTTAAATTACTAGTAGATACAATGAGTTTAAAAAATTATTCTCACATACAAAATATTAAAATAAAATAAAAAATATAACCTTAATTTATTATAATTTCATACACTTTTAAACCACAAACCCTAAACCTCTCACCCACCCTGTTGCTGCCGGAGCTGTCGTCGCCGCCACCGGAGAGTAGGAGTATATAATTTTTTTTGCTGCACATGACACTTACGATTCACATTTTTTTGTTTCACACACTTTTTTTACTGCACATAACTTTTACTGCACACAAACATTTATGTACAACACATTGTAAGGGTAATATTAAAATATATACTCTCTCCGTCCCAACTTCAACTTCACACTTTCCGTTTTGGTCCGTCCCAAATTTAACTTCACACTTCCGTAAAAGGAAAAAAAACAACAAACTAATATCCCTCTAACATACTTTAATTTCAAATTTGTCATCACTTTTTAACACACATAACATATTTTATCATTTATTTATTACCCAAAAATACCATACTACCCTCAAAAGTAAGTAAAAAAGTGACTTTTCTTAAACTCCGTATATACAGTAAACGTAAATTTGAATTTGGGACGGAGGGAGTAGTTAGTAATATTTTTGTATGTTTGTATCTCATAATAATAAATGAATTTTTTATGTTCGTTATAGTAAGTACCCAAAATATTATAACTTTTTATTTATATTATAAATTATTTAATGAAACAATTCTTGAGCCATTATCCATCAATCTAAATATCACTTTAACTTATGAGCTCTTTCCATGCTCTTATAATTAAAAGATTATAGGGAAATATGTTCAAAGTAAATTTTACATTGTGAAAAATTTATCCGAACACGATATTTTTTGAAATAGTGCGCTCACCTTATTGTTACAATACAGTAATAGCCCTAAAGATATGTTAGAAAGTATAGCAAATACTGGAACATAAAAATTATGTTTCATCCGTTCATAAATCGGCTAAAGCTTACGTGTTTTGAGGGCACCGTGCTTTTAATTCTCGCATTTTTTGAAAGTTATATATCATTTAATATTAAATGATATAATATTTAGTGTAAGAACGTATATTCTTTATTTTCTTAAAAAAAATAATTATTTAATCAAATATTCATATTATTTATATTTTTGCCGATCTTTTCAATGAAAAAATATTTCCTTATTAATTAGAGTATATATCCATCATAATAAAATGTTATAATCTCAAACCTATTAAAAATCACACCTATACAAGAGATCAACTCTCATAAATTCACACCTATTTAGTCTATCTCATAAACAAATTATTATTATTATTATTATTATTATTATTATATTCTGAATATAAATTTCTTTCTATATTTATAGATAATATGAAAGTCAATTAATTTAGTGAAAAATCAACACAGGGAAAGTATTTCAACGACAACGCAAATGAAGATTCTTTGATCCATACACCACACTTCTCTTGCTTTGACATATTGGTAAAAATAAAATTTGTAATATTTAATTTAATTATTATATGTGAAAAAGATGGCACATCCATCTAAAGTCATTTTTAACCCAAAATCATGCATGTTTCGACGGATGATATATACTGCTACAGAATGAGAAAGACAACTCTAGCTGCAATTTAATGATATTTCTAATTTATTTAATTATTTGGGTGATAATCAAACATTCACCAAATCTTCACTATCATTGTGGCCTCATTTATTTCTAATTTGGATTATAATAGTATATATTTTAATATATGCACATGTTTGGTCCAATATATACTCCCTCCGTCCCTTGGTAAGAGTCACATTTGCTTTTGGGCACGTAGATTAAGAAGTATTATTATTTAATATGTACTGGGTAGTTGTATTAGTGAGTGTGTGAGCCCCATGTTTTAATTGTATTAGTGGGTGTGGGTGAGTCCCATGTGTTTAAAAAAAATGGGATTCTTTGAGTGAGACAACCAAAATGGTAAAATAAGACTCTTAACATGGACTGAGGGAGTATGTCACAAGATATTAATGATAAATGAGGTGTACAAAATAGAAGTAAAATTCTAAGTAGGGGTGACTATTTGCACTCCAAAATTATTAATCATACCCCAAAATGAATTAAATTATAATTTTCATACTCCAGTTAATATGACAAAAATACTCTTTATTACTAAACACCCCGTTAAACACTCCTCTTATCTCTCTTCTCTCCGCATAACTTGTTGAAACTCTTCTTTTCACGTCTCTCTTTCTCCATGCTCACTCTTATGCCTCTTCAAGTTTTTGCAAGAATTTATTTTATTATCAAATGAATGTTTGTGAAGATAACAAAACTTGCGATTCCAATCGTGCTTTCAACTGCTCATCAATAGATCAAAAAAAAAAAAAGTACTTTACCATGAAAAGATTCGATTTTGTATGCATGTTTGAAAGATCACATGTGCTGCACATGACGTTTTTCCATGAAAATTTTAATTTTCGATTAAAACTAAATTATAATCAAATCAAAAAGTTACGATAATAAATTGAAAAAAATAAAAATAAAACTAATTTGTGACAAATCAAATTGCTTCTTAGCAATTAAATCTAACACCAACTTAAAAAGATACACCAATTGATTCATTTGCTTTCATCCCCACCTAAAATCTCTTCTTGAGATTTTAATTTTCACTTTATAAATTAATCTCTAATAGAGACTATAGAGTTATCACTCATCCAATAAAAAAAATAAAAAATACACAATTAAAAAATAGGTATTACATTTTTAATTGATATTTCTTGATTACTAGTAGGAAAATCTTAGTACTATAAATTCTAGAAATAGAGTAAACTAGGTGGAAGTTACTTTTAAACTAGTTAAAGTGCTAAAACTTAAACGATGGTTTTGTTACAAATCATTAATAAATCTTTACGACGATATTTAATTCTTTAAATTAAATAAGTATTATTTATTGTGAAACTTAATAAAAACCCACATTGGCAATAAAAAATAAAGTAGTCCACATTAAGTATGTAATTATAGGTCAAATTAAAGGTCTTGCCCTACATCTAAGAGTGAAACGTGTCCCACGTTCTTGCACTTATTGAAGCTAACAAAATAAATAAATAAATACTAAATATAATTAATTAATTCAATTAAATAAATTGATAACATGAGTAGTAGCTCTCAATTTTAAAGCTATGTACTCGACAATGCACTCTTCTATTGTACAACTTTCGAGTGCTTTTAATATTTTATTTCGTTCTCATATTAGATTCTGCATCATGATCAATGTTTTAAATTATTTATTTAATTACAATTAGAAATGGTTTTGTATTTTACTTTTGGTAAACACTCATCCGACAATTTCCTATATTTTTAAAAAATGGTACTCCCTCCATCCTAACCCATAGAAGTTTGAAGCATTTTCCTTTTTGATTTGTCCCACTAAAGTTGATATATTTCCTTTTTAATACATATGATCCACACAAAAATAATTAATCTATTCTTATGGGCTCACATATAATCTCTAATATAATTACCCACTACCCATTAAATATATTTCTCTCACTTCACTTTACATTAAATTATTATACTTCTTAATCTCCATGCAAAAAAAAATGTGTCATCTTCTCCGGGACGGAGAGAGTACTTTTTAAAAAAATTATATTAAGTGGTATTTTTCAAAATAAAATAGATATAAAAGTGATATTTTTACAAATTTAGATAACCCGTGAACACATTATAATAAACCATGAAGAAACAATGTACTGTACTTTACAATTTAATTAATATATTACAAAAGACAACAAAATACTCTTAAAAACATGTAAACGATTAACTTTTTAACTTTGAATCTACGATAAGTGCAAACTTCTTTATTAGAGGGGTGTATCATTAAAGGTATTACAATATATAATTAAAATTATTATTCATAGAACATGTCAAAAGTATTACAAATCATTACAAAATATATCATAAAAAGATGTCAACAATGTTGCAAAATATAATTAAAAGTATCCCAATGTATTGTTAAAGGTACAGCAGTGTAGTATAAGAAAAGTCAATGTAATCACAACCTAAAAACTAGCATAAAGTATTATAAAATACCATTAAAGGTATTATAACATACTATATTGAAGATACTAGTGAATTTTATAATTATAAGTACCACGAAAAATTTAATACATTACAAAATACCATTAAAAATTATTGCGATATACTACAATTTAAAGTTTTCATAATTTCATTTTGTTGCTGATGTGCAAATAGCTTGCACAAATCATAAAATATAATTAAAATTCAGCAAGATAAAATATACATGAGCAATTTGCAAAAAGGGACTTTAATTCAAAGTGCAAAAGGACATAAATCATATGCTTTTGTATGTAGTTTAAAGGTCCCTTTTCTTACCACTAGTAATGCCCACGGTTATTGAATAAAATATAAATTTTTTATTCTAAATTCAATTGAGGAAAAAAATTGAGATTTTTGTATTTAAAAATATAATAAATAATGATATATTTTTATTTTGGATTTTTTATATGATAAATTTTAAATTTATATCAAATCAATAAATTATAATATATATATATATATATATATATATATATATATATATATATATAACTTTATAGTATAAAAAAGAGAGGAGAGATAAATGGACAATGAATATTAGATATATTATAGAAGGTGAATATTGTTGGATTTTTGTCAAAATAAAAGGGTGGTTTTGTTGTCCCATATCGGGTGGGAGAGCAAAGGTGGAGGGACTCTTTGTGCTATTTAAGGAGACCCCTAGTCTCAATGTTAAGTGCACCAATCAAGTACGCTTTAATTTTTATATTTGATTCTAGTTAAATTCCTTTCTTTGATTCTCGATTGTGAGAATGAGAAGAAAGATGTGGATTAGTCAAAGATTTGTAAAAGTGTAGGGTTTGTGGGTCGGGAGAGAAATTCAGTGTGATTGTAAAATTTTTTCACATAGTGGTATTTTCTCGGTCCGTGATTTTTCTCCGATTTTGGAGTTTTTCCATGTAAATTCTTGTGTTGTACTTTTTATGTTCTTTTTTATTTGTCTCTTAGGAATGAATGAAGATTTGTCTATCCCAACAAGTGGTATCAAAGCCCGGTTCGGGTGCTTATAAAGTTCTTAGTATGCTCTGTGGTTGCAGCAAAGTCTGACCTTCTACATCAGAAAAGACTTTATAAGAGGAAGAGGGTTATTCATTAGTTTAAGGGTGACATGAAAGAAGTGGGAAAAACTAGTGGCACAGGGGGTAAGAAGAACAGCCGGATGCGGTGGCATCTCCTTTCTTGCGGTGAAATGCGCCGGACAGTGGCGTGGCAAGGGGTAGGATTTGCGGGACAACAGTTTTTGGTGGAGTTCTTGGACATGCAACAATGTGAATTGATGGGACTCTCTGTGGTGGAGTTGGCTTAATAGTGGCATGAGATTTTCCATGGATGTCGGCTCAATGAGGTTTGAAAGGAATGGGTTTTCGGTAATGACTGGTGGCGTGGGGAAGCGGCAATTCAATGGGAAAGATGACAATGTGGTGGCTTGGTATCGGCTGGCGCTAGATCAGTAAAGACTAGCGTGGATTCAACCAACAAGTGGGGAAAGCATCGTGAATTCCGAGGGTTGGAATCGGCTTTAATTGACGACACTTTTAGTAGAAAAAAGGTTCGAATAAATCTGGTGTAGCTTGGCGGTAAAAGGCAGCGACGTTGTATCGGTACAGACGAGTTTTGCTCAAGGTGGAGCAATGGTGCGGTAATTGCTTGCGGTGGAGCAATGGTGATGTTGCTGGTCAAGGAGGAGCTGATGCAGCAACAGCTCTGAATGTTGTGTTAATATTATTGGAGATCCTTATGACATGTTCAGTTGTCATGGAAAATGATGTAATAATATTAGCTGGTCCACAAGTTTGCACACGAACATTGGCTTGACAGGTGATGTAGGGTGTGTGGTAGATGCATATCGATGGCTGATGGGCTTCCAGGGGTAGCCAAGAGCTGGAAGTAGTACCATAAATATCAGCAGGTGTTTTCGATATGTGTCGCAGGAAATTCTTAAAATGGTTTATTCTAAGTGGTCTACTCATATGGTGGAGTAGGATTCTCGGAGTTGAGAATGATTGTCGGTAAAGAGAATGAGTATTCTTTTATTTTGACAAGGTGAAGATTGTTAGATTTTTGTCAAAATAAAATGGTGGTTTTGTTGTCCCACGTCGGGTGGGAGAGCAAAGGGAGAGGGGCTCCTTATGCTATTTAAGGAGACCCCTAGTCTCAATGTTAAATGCACCAATCAAGTACACTTTAATTTTTGTATTTGATTCTAGTTTAAATTCATTTCTTTGATTCTCGTTTGTGATAATGGGAAGAAATGTGTGGATTAGTCAAAAATTTGTAAAAGTGTAGGGATTGGGGGTCGGGAGAGAAATTCTGTGTGATTGTAAAAATTTTTCACATAGTGGTATTTTCTCGGTCCGTGGTTTTTCTCCAGTTTTGGAGTTTTTCCACGTAAATTCTTGTGTTGTGCTTTTTATGTTCTTCTTTATTTGTCCCTTAGGAATGAATGAGGATCTGCCTATCCCAACAAATATGCCGAGGGTTGTAAAGCCACTTTCATTTTCTATTATAAAAAAATTATTCATGAAATATCATTATTAATCTTCATTAATTGAGTATCACTTTTTATCCGTTTCATGTAAGAGCTTACTAAAACGGTCTCACACAAGTTTTGCCACGTTTTAATTGTTTTCTTTATTTAAGAATACTGATAAATTTGAATATATTATTATTGATAAATACTTGTGTAAACCGAGTTTTCATCTGTTACTCTTTAGTACATGAAAAATTACTCGTTAGATAACTAAATTGTTACCTTCTAAATAAAAAAAAAAATCACTCTTAAAATTCTTGTATATTCTGATTTATCTCTTTAATAGATGAAAAATTACACTTTATACATGAATTATTACTTTTCTATATCAAAATTATTACTTCTCGAAAAGTAAAATTTTTATATGAATACTAAAGAGATTATAAAAAATATGGTTTAAATGTATATTTGATTTACACCAAACTCGCTCATTATTTCTTAGGATTCTATATTTTTAATATCTTTCAAATAAATGAATTTCGACCATATTTAATTTATGGTTGCATCCCTGTGTATGTGCATCTACTCTAAAAAGTTTATAATAAAAATATATTCATTCTATCTTTTTAATGAAAATCTTAATGTAAAAAAAATATACAATATTAAGAAATATATATACATTGTTGAATAAAAATTTCTTTTTTTTCTTTCCTTATCAACCAATTATATATTTTTTCTCTTCTGTATCTACAATCTATACTCCTATTTTTCTTGAAATTATATTAATTTAAAATGTCACAATATACACATCTACTTGAATTTGTTAAAAAACTTTGTCAAACACTTGTGTAAACCGTGTTTACATACATTAATATGTAAACCATATTACTCTTTAATACATAAAAAATTACTCTTCAAATTTTTGTAAATCCTAATTTATCGATTATTTTTTAATACATGAAAAATTACTTTTTCTTCTTTATAAAAATATTACTCTTAAAAAAGTAATATTTTATATACTAAAGAGTAATTTTAAAAAATAAGGTTTACATGTAAACCCTATCTACATGAGAGTCACTCAAAAACTTTATAATTACATACATCATCTCAATCTTCAATAAATAAATATTTCTATCATTTGTATAAACACAACTATATGCAAAATCATTTAATCTTCTACGTAACAAAGGATAAAAGGCTCATTTATTTCTGTCATATGTAAAAACACAATTATCTCTGCAAAATCATTTAATCTTCTATATCTACAAAGGGTAAATGCTCATTTCTTCTTTTATGTCAATGAAATGCAATAAATAATTTTGTTCACTTCATATTAACAAATTAATAAGGAGAAAATTCTGTTTGTATCATTGAAGTTTTCATATTAACAAAATAAAAAGAGAGCACCATAAACACATCCATATAGAAAAAAAAATTGCTTAAGCTATCTAATTGGTCCACTTAAACTACTTCATCATCTCTTTCATCAGCGTACCTTATATCTTCTATCTTCCATCTTTTTCTTACCTATTCATCATTTTCTTTCAACCCATATGGTCATTCATTCCCTTTGCCACAGTGAATATCCCAATCTGATTTTTATGATTTTCTTTCTTTCACTCTATTCTTTCTTGTTTATAATATTGTACAAATCATTGAACCTGTGTTATGTAAATATTTTGATCACTTTCTTTTGGTAACTATGGTTTGAAATACATTTATCTTGTGGTTATTAAAATTTATCTCATTTATAATGCGCATGAATTTCCATGATATTCACTATAACGAAAAAATTAGAGTTGGTTCAATGGTTACAATACTACAAAATCAAACATTAAAAAACTAAGATATTGTACTGTAAAATAACAAAGATTTCATTTGCACAATAAGAGAAAATAGATAAAAGTCAAGAAGAACTAAGCATCACCTCCTCCATTGCAACTACCGTTTAGTTTTTCAGATTGGTGTAATTGAAATTTGAGTGAGATTAAAAAAGCCAAGTATCAATCATCACTTTAAAGTATAATTCACCACCATAACATTTATATCCAAAAATGTAACCGCTCAAACTTTCATTTCATTATATTAAAAATACTTTTAAATTATTTTTAATTTTTTGAAAGCAAAAAAATTAATAGTAAGAAAAAAATTCTATTAAAAAATTCTATACTTTCTGCGTCCTAGAATTAATATAAGAAAAAAATAACTTTTTAAATTTTTATTTTTTTGTATGATTGTGTAAAAGAAATGATATTTTGGATAATTTAATGAGACTTAGACCAAATATGAATATTTGACTACATTTTTGTAGTATTATAAGATGTTAATACGGTAAGTTAATACGATTCTTTAATGGGCAATTGTATAAATTAATTTGGAATCGATTAAAAAAGTGCGCGTATATAAAAGGAATGTAAGTTGATATTCGAATATGAATTACGATCCTTAAGAAACTTGTCTAACTCCGTCCTTGCTAAATATGTGTGATGTTTACATATGATTGTATGTGTAATTTTATATGAGACTATATATTAATTATATAGTGAAAAGTTATGAAAAAAATATCAAAAAATTAATATTTTTCCGAGAAAAAAAAATTATGATAAATTGCAATTTTCAAAATAATCTATCAAATGGTACATCATTTTTCACAATTTCTCCATGTTTTTATTATGTTAAATAAGTTTGCGAAATTATCTAATATAATGGTATAATAAAATCTAATGCTCATTCTCTATAATTCATAATGAAGATTATGATTAATGCATTAATTACTTTTAAAAAAAATTCATAACCGACTAAATAATATTTTTAGTTTAAAGGAAATCCTATAGTAATTTGATTACTAAAAGACGGTTACTATTAAGTAATTATGATATAAAATAACCAAAAAAAAACTTTTACTTACTATTTAATAATAACGACATTCTCTATATTCATGTAATTTCTTCCTCATAAAATCAAATAAATTATTCTCTATATACATGTAATTTCTTCTTCATAAAAACAAATAATTTTTAAATTATTATTCAATATTTATAGAAGAAAAAAAACTTAACAGAGAGATTAACTGTAGTCAACAATCATTATCTTAGGGAAAAAATAGATTTTTTTGTCCGCTAACTTTGCCAAATTTTGAATTTAGTCCATAAGTTTTTCACTTTTTGAAAATCGTCCATTATATTTGCAAAATTTTGAAAATAATTCATTATATTTGAAAATTTTGAAAATCGTCCATCATGTTTACCCAATTCAACAAAATCGTCCATTTCAACAGGTCATTAGCATGTTATTCTAAAAAATAAAAAAAATATGTAATATATATATATATATATACTATTTTAAAAAAATAGCCTCCACTAAGAATTTATATTATACTCTCTCCGTCCGCCCGAAAGAGGGCATTTTGATTTTGTGCACGTTAATTAAGAAGTATTGTTATTTAATGTGTAGTGGTTAGTTGTATTAGTGGGAGTGTGGATCTCATATTTTATTTGTATTAGTGAGTGTGTGTGGATCTCATGTGTGTAAAAAAAGAAGTGATCCTCTTTGGAACGGCCGACCAAAATGAAAAAAATACTCTTTTTCGAGCGGATGGAGGAAGTATAAATATTTAGTCAAATTTGCTCCACTTTAATGAGATTAATATTGTTTGTTTGGTATACGGGAGTGAAAAATGAAAAGTGAGATAAAATTGGTTAAATAAAAATATGATATAGATTAATTGAGGTGAAAATATTCAAATGACCTGTCAAAGGACCAAAATGTTGAATTTTATGAAGTTAATGGACTAATTTCAAAATTGTTATAAAATTAATGGACTAATTTCAAAATTAAAAAAGTTAATGGACTAATTTCAAAATGAATGAAAGTTAGCGGACGAAAAAATCTATTTTCCCTTATCTTTATTTGAGGGAAATTTGAGTAATGACTAATAATGTTGGGAGGCCGGCCACAAGCCTAACCGGATCGAAGAGCAAACCAGTATTTCCAGCGGTTCGAGGTTCAACTGGTCGGATCGGCAGTTCAACCGGATTTTTTTAAAAATTTTATTTTTAAATTTTATAGACAAAATTACGTATTTAAAAAAACTAAATCATACGGAATATATGATTCAATATAAATAGGGAGCAAAATGGCAGCAACAAGTGAAGTGACAGTAATTAAACACTCCGTATGATACACCTTAGCCGCGTTCAAGAAATCACGTTGAGAGAGAGAGGAGATTCTTTTCCCAATTCTCTCTCCATATTTCCTACTTCCTAGCATTTTCCCCCTAATTTTCTCTCTCTATTCACTGTTTCTTCTCCTTCTCACCCTAAATTTCTCCCCTTCTTCACTCTGTCTCTTCTCCTCCTCATCGCTGCCCACACTAATTCTCCTTTTCTTTTCCTCAATTTCTGAGCCCTTTGTTGATTTAGCTTCTCTTGAATGGAGTGTTAAATGAACAGCCTCTCTTGAACATGACGCTAACAGTCCTTGGAGGCTGCACCGGCGGCGAGGAACGCTCAGTCTGGATCGCCGTACACGATAGTGGAATGTAATAGATCGGCGGACTGGGGGATTTTTATGGTCCGAGTGTTTAGTAAGCTAGGGTTTCCAAACTATCCTAGGCGGCCGGTTCCCGTTCTGCCGGTTTTGACCGGGTTTTTTCCGATTTAATTTCAAAAACGATTTAGGGGTGTTTCCGGACAGGTGCCAGGTCCGGTTCCCGATTAAACCGGTCGGTCCGGTTTTAAAATCACTGCCCATGCCCTTCTCTCTCTATTCACTTCCATTCTCTGTTTCTCTCTCCTTTCTCGAATTTCGTTCATCTCTCATGGCATTCGAAGCACGGCGGCGCTGCAATCTCTTTCCGTGTTTTTATGTTTGTTTACTGAATTTGTCACTTGCTTAGATTACTTTTTAATTGAATCTAATTCATTCATTTTGGTATGGATTTGTTAATTAGACGAACAGCAGCTGATGCGTTTTCCGGTGACTTTGGTTTCCGATCAACCATTCTATGAGCCAGTCAGTCGTTTGCAATTCCATCTCTAGATATATCACTTTTGGTATGTAATTTGGATACAACATTTCGAGCATTGTGATTGACATCTGAATGCCACATATCTGTAAACTGTACATTTTTTCAAATCTCTTCGCTAACATACACTTTGTATATCTAACAGTGAAATTGTGAAATGGTAACCATTACCCACGAAATTGGTAATATAATAGTACTTTTATATCATTCTTTTCAAGCTTTTAGAGTCATTAATCCTTACATTTAGGGATATAAAGGTTTATTTATCCCTTACCTAACCTTGGTTAAGGAGTGTTGAAGGGATGTTTACATTGCATGTTAGGCCCGACTGATAACACCCGGGACTCTGTCGGCCCGGTGTTATTTCCACTGTAGCTAAGGTTTAATTAAACGCCCAAATCGGCCGGATAAGATGTAGTCCTCGGGTTAATTTGTTGAAATTATTATTTTGTCCCTAATATTTGATGATAACGAGACAGAGACAATGTGTTGCTGTGGTTCCTAGAGGTGTTTCCATGGATTCCGGCCTGTAGATTTCTAGAGAAGCTTTCCGACTTGTTCTGCAAATTTAGCGTAGAAAATGCGAGGATGCACTTGGAAACTTCTCCTGCCACCATTGTCTCTCTTTCTCCCTCTACACTCGCAACCCAGATCGGATCTGATAATTTGAAGAAGAAGGCATGAATTTTTGCAGATCTACATTACAAGACCCAAGGAAAAGTTAGATTGGAGTGAGAGTTGACTAATTAATTCATAGAAGAAGAAGCCATGGATATTTTGCATGAGTTTGACTGCCTTTTCTCTTTCTTTTATGACCACTGTATCAATTCAAAGCACAATTCCGTAGCAATAAGCATTAATTTCAAGATTTGTTTAAGAAATGACGGAAAGAAATCAACAGGATTCTCGGACAAGAATCTTGAGCGAACTGGTTTTACGCCAATCCATGAACATTCTTCAACTAGAGCACGAGAGGAGGGTATATTTGTAAAATGAGTACATTTCTAACCTATGAAATGAGAGGATAACCTCAACCAAGGGACGAATACACCCTGGTCTTAGTTATCCCTAAGCATTAAAGTAAACGTCGCCTTATTGTTTGCTTTCTTCCAACATGCTATATCATATATATATGATTCAGCTTGAATCTTTAGAATGTCTTTGGATATATGCAGATAACCTATTTGCATTCCTTCAATAAAAAAGAATTAGTATCTTGTAATGTATGTATTCTAAGTAAATGGATGAGTGGTTTTGAGTACTCATCGTTGAAAGACTTTACAGATCTCTATGTTTTTTGTTCCTCTCTTCTGTTTAAATAGGAAAAGATTTAGCTTATTGGAGAAGCTAAAATCAGTGTCTCAAGTTTCCATACAGTGGAGTTGAAGAAGTTTTGCTCCATATTTTTATGCTTAAATGTCAGAAAATTATTTAATGCTTAAATTAAATTATTATTATTGTCATTGAAATCATTAATGTGACTATTTGAGCTGTCAAACAGCGTTTTCTGGCTCTGTATACAACTGTAATGTAAAAACTATTAAAATATGACCAAATCACTAGTTTAATTAATATTTTAGTACTTTGGCGAGAACTTACCATATTTAGCACTATTAAGCATATTTTGGCGGAAACTTGTTTTTATGTATATATAGATATGCCTAATAATTTTAAATTTAAGGAAGCAAAAACATTTTGCTTTATTATTGAACAAAGAGGGTCATGTGATACACTATAATGGGTCCAACATCACAAGATGTTTCAAGAAGATTGTGGAATTTTGTTTTGGCAAGGAATAGTATAAACGCATTTTAAGATATGGAATTCTTAGCTATTATACTAATATTGTATTGTCAATTTATATATAGTTTTTATTCAAATAATTAACAGATATTATTTCTATTTTTTAATAAAATGATTAATTATGTAGTAAATATTACTCCATTAAATAAGTAATCTCATATGTCTATGAACCAAATATTGGGCTTAAACGGTGACTAAAAGAAGTTGGATCAAGAATAATGGGCCTATCTTAATTATCTATTTTAGAGAAATGGGCTTAGTTTTGACCTACTATTTTAGAATACACATAGTCTGTTTGGTTTTTTGCCACCAAAGACTCTGTATTCCCCTTCTTGCTTGCAATTTCAGCCGTTAATTGCAGCCACCCGCTTCATGACCACCGCTTGATTCCCACGACGTTGTCTCTAAGTTTCTCCACAGTTTGTTGCACCCCTAAGCGACGACCGCCAAAGGTACTCTTCTTTAATCAAAGCGTGTCTATTTGTATATTGATTTTTGAATTCACCTGCGAAATTCCACCGCATGTTGTTCTTTTAATGTTACACTTTCGTTTCATAATCGATATTTATCTGGGCCATTTGTTTTTGACATCATAAATCAACTGGGTGGGTCTGTTTTGGTTGTGGGTGAACTACTCTTCTGTTTCAAGTTATTTCCCATTGAGTGTTTGATAAATTGCCTATTACAAACTCACACATGATAGTTGTAAAATATGTCTTTACTTTCAAGTGCAACGAATATTTTCATATCAGTCTACCCTTCTCTTTATAATTTTATGTTTGATATTTTTCTCGATCAACAATTGGAGCTCGTTATATGTTTAATTTTTGTTGTTTATGAATGCTATTACCGTCTGAGATCTTTGCGAACTGCTCATTTTGGATGCAATTGTTTTTGAGGATTCAGGGTTGCAATAGGTGTGGGGGGAACGTTACAATTACTCACATAAAAATATCCTTTGGATTCTAATCTTGGCTATAAATATTGTACATACAGGAAATGAAGACACAAAGCTAGTACAGTTACAAAATGGTGTTGGTTGTCTATCATGGAACCTTAAAATATTGTGGTATATGTGTGTATGGTTCACCTTTTAGCCAACGTTTTCAAAGAAGACTGTCATTGTGGTCAATGAAGAAAGATCCAGATCTTGAATCTGCTCTGTCTCGTAATCGTAGATGGATGGTGAATAATCAGATCAAGCACTTAATTCTCAGATGCCCTGATCAAGTCGCTCCTGTTGATTTCCTTCAGAGCAAATTCAAGAGCCTCGACCTAAAAGGCAAAGCACTAAATTGGCTTAAGAAGTATCCTTGTTGCTTTGAAGTGTATCGTGAGAATAATGAGTACTATTGCCAATTAACAAAACGTATGAAGTTTCTGGTGGAGGAGGAAGAATCTGTAAAAGATATGCAGGAACCTGTTTTTGTTGAGCGCTTAGCCAAGTTGTTGATGATGAGTAAAGCCCAAAGGTTAAGTGTCTCTAAGATAAATGAGTTTAAAAGAAATTTTGGATTTCCTGATGATTATTTGCTTAGAATTGTACCCAAGTATACAGACATGTTTCGAGTTGTTAATTATACTGGGAGGCGAAGCTCAATGGAAATTGAGCTTACATCCTGGAATCCTGATTTTGCAGTTTCTGCAATCGAGATATCAGCAAAAAAGAAGGGTTGTGACCCGAGCTTTTCGTGCTCATTACCTGCTTCATGGGTGAAAATGTGGGAGAGATTTCATGAGTTCAACTCCACTCCTTATGTTTCACCTTATACAGGATTGATTGGATTGGTGGAAGGATCTGTTGAAATGGACAAACGAACCGTAGGCTTGGTTCATGAATTGCTATCTCTTACTTTGTGGAAAAAACTCTCTATTGCTAAATTAGGACATTTTAGGAGGGAATTTAGCTTTCCAGAGAAATTAAATGTTCTGCTGCTTAAGCATCCCGGTGTATTCTATGTTTCAAACAAATACCAAATTTATACAGTTGTTCTGAAGGAAGGATATAATGGTGCCCAATTGATTGACAAGGACCCGCTCGTTGTGGTGAAGGAAAAGTTTGGTGAGCTTATGCAGGAGGGGCTTCATGAATATAATCAAAGGCACTACTTAATGAACTTGGAAAAGAAAAGGAAGAAAGGTGCTATAGCAGTCGGGTGCATGAACAGGAAGAGAGGCAACAGTGAGATCTCTTCTGAACAAAATGATCAAGAAGGTGATCTTGGTGGTATATTTGATGCAGAAGAAAGGAAACGATTCTACAAAGTACTGTTTGGTGATGACGATAAATGAATTTGATGGCTCTGGAACCCAACTCTCATTAATACTTCCAGTGTGCTTCGATTGATCTGCTATGGAATGATATTTTCACCTCGAAAATTCAGGACACCATCTTGAAATGGGCGGAAAAAATCAATCTTGAAAGGCGGGTTTACTATGACAGATATTAAACTTGAAGTTGATACAAATGCTGTCATCTTGTGGTCATCCAATGGGATAAGATCAGTGGGAAATCCAGCAACACGGGATATGGTGATGAAAAATACATTTTACGTTAAGCTGGGGAATGTCGTTCAACGGAGATTTAATTATCCATCGTCATGTTTAACAAGGCATGTGCTCCCTATTCTTCTCAAATCTCAAATTCTTAGTGCTTTAACTTACACTAGTGTTGAAAAGTCAATTTATGCTGTGGGTCTCTGGTTTCTGTTTTCTGCATATATTAGTTGCTATGGTACTTCCATATGATTAATTATTCTTGGAAACATTGCTTACAACTTTGAAGATAATCTAACTCTGAATTTAAACCCTATAAGTGAAATGAGAAAATTATCGAAAAGTGTCATAGCTACTTTTGTGTCATACTGCCTCATTTAGTCATTTTAAATTGATCAATTACTTGAAAAAAAATCAATTTGGAGTTGCATGATTGTATGCATAACATACCACTATTTCACAAAAGAAATTGTCAAAGAAATGATCCCTCTAGAAAATAAAATTTTATTTAAAGCATCTTATAAAAAAAATACATAGAGAGAATGTCCCAATGGGACGTACATTTAACATAATAACATTTGAAATATGTAATCACTTTTGGCATGACATAAGTTATCAAAAAAACAATAAATCATGGAAAAACTTCAATAATAGATCTGAATCCTGAGAGACGAGTAATGTTATAGCTATGAAAACCAGCTTGTAGGAAGATATTAGCCCACTCCTTTTCAGTTCTCTCCTTTGCATTGAACAGAGCCAGCATCTGCATATCGAAGTAGAGCTGCGTTTGAGTAGCCCTCTCATCATCTTTCCGATCTTCCAAAACATTTTCGACAATAATAACTTTCCCTCCATTGTTGATCTTGCTTCCGCTTATTGCTTCTTTGCATTTCTTTAATACTCTAAGACAATCTTTGTCGCTTAAGACGTGAAGTACCCACTGTACGTAATATCTAAGAATTTAGTTTCAATACTCTGATTACATCTTAATCAAATATGTACACATGAATCATGATGGTCTTTATTTTGAGGGTTAATTGAACAACAAATCACAGTAATTACTTCAATTGCTGAGAAGATTAAACCTTAAGAAATTGTTGTAATTATTGTTCACTTGTTTTTCCCTGCAAACTGAGCAATACATTGAATTGCAACGTTACATTTTCCTACGAAGATAGTTTTGAGTATTGACACTAATAAAATTTGTAGTATAACATATTTGTATCTCCCATTTTAATTGTACTGTACTAATTATTAACACTATTAAAATAATTTGTACCTTGAAGAAAACAGCATCAGCATGAGGAATGGAGTCGAATAACATATCTCCACTGACGAAGTTTACATTTTCAGACCCTTCCAATCCAGCCACAACATGAGGAAGATCGAGCACGATACATTTCAACTCCGGGAATGCGTGGGCAATACCCTTGGCGGTTTCTCCGGTGCCGCCTCCAACATCCACCATTGAGGTTAAACCTACCTTGGAACACTTGCTTACATTCTTTGACAAGTATACTATCCATAACCCTTGAATCCGAGGCCATGGACTCGTTGAACAACTTATTAAACCTCTGGTCGACCCCTGCATTCTCCCAGATTGTCCTCCCATGTTTTGTGACAAATGACGAAGCGTCCTCATTTCGAAACCACCCACTTATATGAAGTCATGAACCTAAAAGAACTGGGTCAGATGGAAGAAGTGCCATGGGTGTTGTGTTCCTCGGCCCGTCTATCAGCAAGAGGCGAGTAGCCAATGTGAGGGCGTAGGCCTCCTCATCCTCAGAGGTCTGAGCCTTGTCGAAGAACTTGAAATGGATTAGAATTCGCATGAGGCGATAAAGGTTTTGGCTTTATTAATGTGGAGGGAGTTGGCTAATTGAAAATGTGTCATCGGCTGGCCGTGTTTGTGGATGGCATCGGGTATACCTAACTCGATTGCACATCTTAGCGACATCGAGCTGATGAAGCTGAGCATGTGGTTGTAGATGTGAGCTTGAGCATCAAGAAGCTCTTGTGATCCAGTATCCAATGCCATTTTGGAAGAAGATATGTGTTGAGTTGTTATGTATGTGTCTATTTATAATAACATAACCACGTTTTCTAAGTCCACTTAAAGCCAATAACTGGAGTGAGATTGTTTCACATGATGATTTCATGATATGCTATTATTACACCTTCTATGTCCACTTGAAGGTGTACTATGCCCATATCACAATCATACCAACCTTGCTCTCAGTTGAATGGCCTCAAATGCCAGCACGTATTTGTTTTCCTCGTTATAATAGGTGTGCCCTAGTGAGGAGTGGCTAAAATTTCATGATGTCGTGGTTGCTATTAATTCGACCGACATGATTGATTAGGGGCATGACAAACCAATCAGAATACAACCAGGGGGGAGGGAGAGATAGAGGTGATAAACATTAGACTTAGAAATTACTCCTAGGTTAAGAGACTTTTATGTTAGGAAAAGAGGGATTAAGACTGTTGGAGAATTGATGTTTTGGTGCACGTTTTGGAAATTTGTACACTTGAAAAGATGTCCCAACAAATTGTCAGAGCTCTATTATTTGGTGATTTGGAGTTTGTACGTTGAAAATAGTGTAATGGTGATTATTTCTTTTTATTTAATGTAATTTGAAGTGTGGGAAAAAATAGTGATTAATTGTGATGTTTTTAATTGATGTAATTTTTTATAACGTTGGACAATAGAACACTTGTGTTTGGTTGCAAGACTTTAAGATCATGCATATGCATAATCACAATTTCATCCTGTAACTTTTGGTCCTATAACTTTGTTTGAATCCAATTTTGGTCCATTAATTTTTTACATTTTCAATTTTAATCCTTTTATATAAATTTAAGCTCTCCACTGCACTTCGGGTTCCGCCGGCTAAAGAAGAGTGAATCATCCCCTCAATTATCATTCTCCTCTTCAAGGATTTCAGGTTCTCCTCTCAACCCTTATTTTTAAACTTTTAATTGAATTTCGAAACTCACCATTTATTCCTGATTTCAGTTATTGCAAGTCTTAATTTACTTCAACCTACATGTTTCAATTATCCTGATTTGTTCTGAAATGCAGATAATTATACACTAGTGTTGAAAAGTCAATTTGTGCTGTGGGTCTCTGGTTTCTGTTTTCTGCTTATATTAGTTGCTATGGCACTTCTATATGGTTAATTATTTGTTGGAAACATTGCTTACAACTTTGAAGATAATCTAACTTTGAATTTAAACCCCTATTAGTGAAGTGAGAAAATTATCAGAAAGTGTCATACTGCCTCATTTACTTAAAAAAATATGCCTGATTGTATGTTTAACTATCTCACAAAAGAAATTGTCAAAGTAATGATCCTCTAGAAAATAAAAAATTATTTAGTGCATCTTATAAAGAAAAATAGAGAGAACGTTCCAAATGGGACGTACATTTAACATAATAACATTTGAAACATGTATTCAGTTTTGGCATGACGTAAGTTATCAGAAAAATAATAAAGTCATGGAAAAACTTCAATAATAGATCTAAATCCTGAGAGACGAGTAATGTTATATTTATGAAAACCAGCTTGTTGGAAGATGTTAGCCCACTCCTTTTCAGTTCTCTTCTTTGCATTGAGCTGGATCAGCATCTGCATATCGAAGTAGAGCTGCGTTTGAGTAGCCCTCTCATCATCTTTCTGATCTTCCAAAACAATTTCAACCACAATAACTTTCCCTCCATTGTTGATCTTGCTTCCGCTTATTGCTTCTTTGCATTTCTTTAATACTCCAAGACAATCTTCGTCGCTTAAGATGTGAAGTACCCACTGTACGTAATTTCTATGAGTTTAATTTCAATGCTCTGATCATGTTTTAATCAAATATGTGCAAATGGATCGTGATGGTCGTTATTTTGAGGGTTAATTGAACAACAAATCACAGTAATCACTTCAATTGTTTAAAAGATCAAACCTTTAGAAATTGAAGTAATTGTTGTTTCACTTATTTTTCCCTGCAAACAGTGCAATACATTAATTGCAACGTTATATTTTCGTATGAAGATAGTTTTGAGTATTGACACTATTAAAAATTGTAGTATAGCGCATCTGTATCTCCTATTTTAATTGTACTGTACTAATTATTAACACTGTTAGAATAATTTGTACCTTGAAGAAAACATCAGCATGAGGAATGGAGTCGAGTAGCATATCTCCACTGACAAAGCTTACATTTTCAGACCCTTCCAATCCAGCCACAACATGAGGAAGATCGAGCACGATACATCTCAACTCCGGGAAGCCGTGGGCGATACCCTTGGCAGTTTCTCCGGTGCCGCCTCCAACATCCACCATTCTGGTCAAACCTTGGAACACTTGCTTACATTCTTTAACAAGTATACTATCCATAACCCTTGAATCTGAGGCCATGGACTCGTCAAACAACTTATTAAACCTTTGGTCTACCCCTGCATGCTCCCAGATCGTCCTCCCATGTTTTGTGTCAAATGATGACGTGTCCTCATTTCGAAACCACTCATTTACATGAAGCCGTGAACCTAAAAGAATTGGGTCAGATTCAAGAAGTGCTAAGGGTGCCGTGTTCATGCCCCGTCTATCAACAAGAGGCGAGTAGCCCGTGGGAGGGCATAAGCCTCCTCGTCCTCAGAGGTCTGAACCTTGTCGAAGAACTTGGAATGGATTAGAATTCGCATGAGGTGATAAAGGCCATCGGCTTTGGCTTTATTAATGTGAAGGACGTCGGCTAATTGAGAAAGAGTCATTGGCTGGCCGTGTTTGTGGATTGCATCAGGTATACCTAACTCGATTGCACATCTTAGCGACATCGAGTTGATGAAGCTGAACATATGGTTGTAGATGTGAGCTTGAGCATCAAGAAGCTCCTGTGATCCAGTATCCAATGCCATTTTGGAAGAAGATATGTGTTGAGTTGTTATGTATGTGTCTTTCATTTTAATTACATGCATATATTTATAATAACATAACCACGTTTTCTAAGTCCACTTGAAAGCCAATAACTGGAGTGAGATTGTTTCATATGATGATTTCATGATATGGTGTTATTACACCTTCCATGTCCACTTGAAGGTGTACAATGCCCATATCACGATCATACCAACCTTGCTCTCAGTTGAATGGTCTCAAATGCCAGCACGTTTTCGTTTTCCTTGTAATAATAGTGAGGAGTGGCTAAAATTTCATGATCTCGTGGTTGCTATTAATCTTGTCAAAAGCTCCTGCTGTGTTCCCACGTGAACACAACTCTTCCCCTTCCTATTCTATTTAAACATATGTATTGCTAGGAAGTTTAAATTGTAAAGGGACACGAATCTAAATCCGTGTGCCGGACGCACAATAGACTCACTCATTAATCTTACTTTAATTCGACGGACGTGATTGATTTGGGGCACAATAAACCAAAATATTGCGAGGGGTGATAAACATTAGACTTGTTAGAAATCGCTTGATTTGGGGCACAATAAACCAAAATATTTCGAGGGGTGATAAACATTAGACTTATTAGAAATCACTCCTAGGTTAAGAGACTTATATTGTTTAAAATAAAATATTATAGTTAACATTTTGTGCAGCATATACAAATATTCACAACACCTTCGTACTAGTACTACTTCTAGCGGTGACAATAGCACCCTCTTAAAGAATTCAATCACCATAACTTTTCATTTAAAAATGCGTATAATTTAATATTTAAAAAGAATTTATTACAGTAGCACAACTTTTTTAATTTATCATGAATAAATTCAAGTAATTGAATCAAACTAATAAAATGGGTAATTTTAATATTGAAACTGAGCTTAAAAACCATCAACTACACAACTTTTTATTTCATTATTAAAAAAAAAATCTATACAAGGAGTTTGGATCAAACAATAATTTATTATTATTATTTTTAAAAGGAAAATATCATGAGGATCTAGATATGAGAGATGCTAAATGAATTGATTACAACATAGTACTTGACTTAGTGCATTTTATATAATGATTAGTGATTTTCTAAAATATTTCAAGAAGCGAATTTAGAAAAAGTTGGCGGACATGGTAATATTTGTATCTAACTAAGGAGTATAATATTAGATGATTTGTTACAAGGATTTTCAACTCAAAATTTTAATCTAAATCCCCCAAATTATTTAATCAAATGATTGGCGGGTGCTCTATTTCATAAAGAATAAAACTTGTGTGTTTTTAAAGAAATTATATCTCAAATTCTACATTTTATAAAGTTGTGCCCTTTAGTTTATTAGTATAAGAATTTATAATTGTGATTTTTGAGAAAAAAGATCTTAATTTTTTAATCAAATATTAATATTATTTATAGGGAGACTTGAAGTAATAAAAAACGCAGTAGTGCCTTTATTTCCCTACCTAATCTCTAATATTAGTACTCCATTCGTCCCCTTCAAAAATGATATTTTTTTCATTTTGGCGTTCCACCTAAAGAGTTCCCTTTTCTTTTTTACATACATGGACCCACACACCCCCATTAATACAATTAAAATATGAGACTCCCCATTAATACAATTAAAATATGAGACTCACACTCTCACTAATACAACTACACACTACACATTAAATAATAATATTTTTAATTCACGTACCAAAAACAAAACTCTCTTAGTGAGGGACGGACGAAGTATATTTTATCCTAGCTAAGTTATTCAATATAGGCATGCTGATGGTGTTTAGGGATGTCAATTTAGGTCCGGCTCGCGGGTACCCGCCCCAACCCGTGCATTTTGGGGCGGCCCGGACCTGGCCCGTGCCAGAAACGGGGCGGGGCGGGCAAGACCCGTAAATATTCGGGGCGGGTCTGGGTTCTGGTTTGGTCCTGCCCCAGCCGGACCCGGCCCGGCCCGGCCCGTAATATTAGTTATTATATATATATAATTATATTATGTTATTTATTTTGATATATTAATATATTATTTATGTTGTGAACCCTAATTTTCTTTCAACACCACGCCACACACCACTACACCAGCCGCATTTGGCATTCTCAATTTCTAACTCACTCTGTCTCTCTCTCTCATATTCTTCAAGTTGAAGTGGTGGGGCTCGTCCACGCCGCCTCTGCCAGTCTGCCTCCGCCTCCGCCCCTCCACCAGTCCGCCTCGGCCAACCATTATTTTGAGAGGAGAATTTGTGTACCCAAATTTTAAGCAAAAAAATTTGTTTGAAACAAGGTACTTTAAATGTATATGTCTGTATATAGCATTAGATGTTGTTTTGATCTATTAATTAATTGAATTGTGTTTATTTATGCGTATCTATTGTTGAATCCTTGGTCACACTCACACAGATTTTTAACCTTAGCTAATTTTTTTTTAAAAGAAAGTGTTAGTAGAGAATTTAATTATATTTATATAGATATGTGGAAATTAACTAAGGTTTGAGAATATTTCGGAGGGGTGGGGTTGTGAAAAGGTAATTCATACTTGCACTTGTGATTTTTGTGCTTATAAAAGGAAAAGATTTTATTGTTGATTTATACATAATTGAGTAAAAGAGCAATGATTTTGATAATGTGATTATGGTTGTTGTGTTGAAAAAAAAAAAGAAAAGGGGTGGGGTGGGGTGGGGCGGGGCGGACCCACCCTGTATAGGGCGGAGCACGGGTCTGTAGTATAGGACTCGTGCGGGATTTGGGGTGGGTCCGGGGCGGGCCAGATCTGTGTAGTTAACTACCCGGCACGACCTGCTCGTTGACTTCCCTAATGGTGTTTACTACTCTAATACTAGCAGCAGTTTTTAATGAACACGTGGGACTATATTATAATTTCATAATTAATAATTATTTTTTATTAAAATTTTTGAATGCTGTTAATTTTTTATATTATAAATTATTTATAAAATAATTCGCCATTATCATTTTTATTGAACTGTTATTATCTTTTATTTATTCTCATAAAATGACTTCTTGTAAAACGATGTCACATAAATCTTTATTAATATTAATAAATTTTACCCTAGCTAAATTATTCAACATACGCACGCAAATAATGTTTAATAATACTTCATAATAAATTTCACATTTTATTTTTATCGTATAAATTTCATCACTAAAAAATGAAAAACATTACATAAATTTTATAATTTAAAAATTACAATTCTCATCTAACACACATAATATATTTCATAATTTATTTATTATTTATAAATACTACACTACTTTAAAAGATTAATGAATGTTAAGTGATTACCTACTAACTACACTATTTCAAAGGGAAGTACGAGTGTTTGATGATTACTTACTAACTACACTAACAATTACTCCCTCCGTCCCAAAATTTGATCTTTTTAATGAAGTGTTATGCAATAATGCTTCAAATTTGTGTGTGTGTGTTTTTAAATATTTTGAATTAGTAAAGTTTATGATTTTTCTTGCAATTAACCATTTATTTATTTATATTTATAATTTTAATGTTTTTAAATGTGGTGTGTGGCATTTGAGGAGTTAGGTGAAACGTGTACATCCATGAAATTTAATTATAAGAAGAATCTTATCTAATCTAATATAATCATAGAGGAGCTGATAGGACCCAACTCAAACAAAATTTAGCTGGATCGATCATAATTAAATAGTAGTAGTACCATAAAAAAGGAGTGAAGTGTGAATGTAGTAATTATATGGAATTTTAAAATATTACCATGGTCCAGGATACATTTGATCATAATACTGCGACAACATCAATGTAATTCCCCTTTCATCGTGCGTTTTTTTCATTTTAACTTATTATATGTTAAGGTTTTTTTTTTTAACCCACACAAAACAATTAATTATTTCATATAGGCCCACACACAACACTAATACAATTACTCACTTTATATTAAATATTATTTCTCTCACCTCACTACACATTAAAATATTAATATATCTTTTAGTTTACGTACAAAAAACAAACGTATACGCTAAAACGGTATGGAGGGAGTATTAATTAATCACATGGATTGATAAAATTTCAAATTTATTTACTGCAATTTTATTTAAGTAGATATATAAAATTGTTATACATTTTTATATTAAAAGGCACATCATTTCTTATTAAAGGTAAATTTAAAAAAAAAATGAACTGGGCTCTTGTGTCCCTATAAAGTGTGTAAATGATACGCCATTTTGTTCTAAATATTATACAATTCACTTAATAAGGGTACAATATTTTATTTTAAAGGGTGTACGTTTTTCATTAATATTTTTTTACTTTTTTTTTAAAAAATAAAGGGTACACATATTTATGCTAAATGATATACAATTTAATATTAAAGGGTATGGGCGCACAATATGCTCCCGGGAACACAAATTTTAGCAATTTAATTTTAAAGGGTACGGGCGCACTATATGCACAAATTTTAGCAATTTAATATTAAAGGGTACGGGCGCACGATATACCCGGAAACACAAATTTTAGCCAAAAAAAAATTATGAAATTTGGGGCATGATGTTTCCGGAAAGGTAAGTTTTAGTGTTGAACATAAGCATTTTCCTTATCATTTAGAGAATTGAATATTACAATATGAATTATTATGTCATTTTAACTTTTAAATATAAACCTTTTTCAAGTTCTACAAAATCGAACATATGTTTTTTTGGAAGTGTTAAATCAGAACATAAACTAATGTGACAAAAACTTTGTCACATAAGTACTTAGCGCGATACGGATATAACATGATAAAGATTATTATAACATTTGCTATAAAATGCTGTCACTTTCATTTATAATTTTTTTATACTATAAATTATTTATAAAATAATTTACTGTATCATTATCACTTTACATTAATTGATTATCACTTTTCGTTTATATCGTTATCACTTTTTATCCGTCTCATGTAAGCTCCCATCTAAGACGGTGTTACGCAAGACCTATTCAACAAATGCCTATGTGCCTGAGAGAAAACCTTACGCACAATATAATATTTTTTGTATTCGGTATAGTTATAATTACATGTATTTTTTTTTAAGTTACGTTCATCTTAACTAGTGAAATTAGTAATCACAATTACCATGATATATATAGCTAGTAAAAAATTAAAATATTGAAAAATTGATTATTTCACGTGTGAGCACAATTTTTCTAAAACAACTCTTTTCTTGTGGAAGATGAACCAAACAAATCTGAGGTTGTTGAATAGTTTTATATCCAATAAAGATATGGATTTATAAAAATTATACAATATATTTTATTATATATATCTCAATATTTTATATCTACATCCATGCTTTTATGTTTGATCAAATTAAGTATCAATGTTGATAAAATGTTGATAATTTTGGGAAAAAAAAGATATCAACATATAATTCATGAATATTTATTTTATCTGTTGATGGTATATTTGGACATATAATATTTTAAAATAATTAAATGTAGTTAAGAAGACGTCCCATAGTTCACCATCTACTTGCCAAGTACCACTCACCCAAAAATTTTATTTACATATTTCTTTATCGAGATACTTGTGCAAAGGTTCTATCAAACAAATCAATTGATTTCCTAGCATCTGGAAGAACATTTCTGTCAACAACTTGATTACTGGCATCATCGACCATGCTTGATTACTGGTATTGTCATAGTCAGATAATGCAGGGGCGGATCTACTTCAAACCAAGGGGTACAGTTGTACCCCCAAAATCAAAATTTTTCACCATATTACCCATAGAAAATAATAATAAAAATTAGTTTGTACCTTAATTATAAAGTATTATCCTAAATTCACTCTTTACACACTATTATTTGTATATATTTTTAATGATAATGTCTTAAATAATTTTCTAGAAGTAAAAAATAGCTTGCAATTATAATTATAATTTATAAATATTAGTAATTTTTTAATAATATAAATATAAAATTTATTTTAATAATTACATTTTGTAACCCCAATTTTTAATTTCTGGATCCGTTGTTCATGAGATAATGCAATAGATCGTCAAGCCTTTGCAACTAATCCAGTATGATTCTTCATTTTTCACATCACATCTTTCCATCATTGCTCATTTTCACACCATAATATAATCTTCATTTTTTACATCACATCCCTCCACCCATCTCTAATTTATTTCACACCACACTACCCTCCATCCCATCTCATCTCTCCCTACCCTCCTACTACTTATAGTTGGTCTTTTTTATATCTGCATTATACTGTTGAAGAAGTGGAAATATTTTTAAGAACGTGTAACTTTTATTTTCAGAAAAAAAAAATTATTATTTTTAATTAAATATTTATATTATTAACATTTTAATCAATTTTTTTAATGAAAAACTTTAAATTTGGTTTTGAATTCAATTTTGATTATTTTGACTTTTTTACATTTTCAATTTTAATTCGTTTGTATCATTAAGTCTAAAATTTTTAACTTTTTTCAATTTTAATCATTTTGAAAGGAAGAAATCAAACTTACAAAACTTACTAGTCCTTTTAACTTTTGAATAAAAAATTGCAAAAGAAATAAAATAGTAAAAATAAAATGTTAAAGAAATAAAAAGAACTATAATTAATAAAATTATAAAAAGACTAAAATTGGATTTAACAAATTACATCATTGAAATTGATATTACCTTCGCTTAGTTGCTTACAAAACAGTAAACATTGGTCGGTTGTTTGTTGCACTCAACTGTGGACTATGGTTGGTTTCTTTTGAATCATATTTTATAGTTGAGAAAAATTTTCCATGCAATATTGTAAGTTGGTGTAAATTTTATTTTACTTTTAATGTTTTATCTTTACCTTTTAAAAATTAAAATTAATTTCTTATTATGTAATTATTATAGTTTCACACTTATATTTTACCAGTGTCATTTATGACATTTTAATACTAGAGTACGTCGTACCTTTATTAAAAGGGTGATTGAATCATTAAAATTATTAGGTGGATTAATACAACTAAAATTTTCATAAATCAATAATGAGAATAAGAATTGATTTAATTTTGTATTAGTTTAATGTACTTTAAGTTGTAATTTACTGCTTCTTATTTTAATTAATGGAATTAGAAGGAATAGAATGAATATTTTAGGTGATTGAATAACATAAAGTGTATGATACTGTTGACTTTGATTTAATTGTATATAAAAAGAAAAATAACATTTTTGTAATATTGTCGTATTGTAAAGTTATTGATATTGTTATTGTTTTATTTTTAGAGTGCAAATATTTTTGAGACGAATTAAAAATAAAAAATGTCTAAATATTCTTAGAACGGAATGAGTATTATTTTTTTAATAAAAAATACGAAAGTATTGTTAATTCAAATTCTTACATCCTAATTCGCTGATTACTCCTTAGAGAGATAAATAAATGAAAAGAAATTTACACGATACTCCCTCCCTCAGTTTCTATACATTGTGGAAAATCAGTTAAGATGGGAATTACAGGTTGTAACAACTAATAATAGAAGCCTCCAATTTTTAACCTCAATAATTATTCTACATAAATATTCTTACTGGAACATGAAAACGGTAACTTTCATTTCACTTTTACCACATCCAATCAAATTATAGAGTCTCAACACCAACTATACATGAATCACAAAATTACACTCACTAAATCCGACTCGTGAATTAAAAAAAAAGGAAATCAAATGCTACAAAATTTCTACATTCGAACAAATCAGCAAGATTTACCATTCATGTATTAAATAAAGATTAACCGATAAGTACAGATACAGTTGAGCAATCAGGTCGGTACACAGTAAGAGGAGCTGAGAGTCGGAGGCAACACGCACACTAGATGGGGACCGGGTGGGTTGCAGCTTATATTTGCCTCGTCAACTTTTGGCAAAACAAGTTGAGGGGGCCGGACGTATCCAGCAACTAGAGGAAGGCATAGTATCGAGATCACTATACGAGAACCTGTTAGAACAACCGCCTTTAAGAATAATCGACAACCTTACTTCACAAGGGGTTGAAACAATGATATAGGGAAGAGGGGGATGGTAGGATGCCCGGGTACCTTGTTTCATGGAGAGTGACACGTATCCTCGTTTCCTTCCAGCAAGCATCCAGTTTTCAGAATTAACATTGACTTCATACAGCACCTCATCCTGTCAAACAAAAGAAAGAGGAAATTTGAGTGCCTTGAAGGGAAGGGGGATATCGAGATAGAGAATAGCAGTTAAAATGACATACAAGGTCATCAGAAGCCACATTCTCCTCTGAATCCTTTAACCTTTCAACTCGCCATTTCACGGATACAAGCTGCCCGACTCGGAGACCACTTGAAGGGAGAGGAAGGAAGCCAACTGCAAGGCAAGGGTCCAACACTGGTCTCTGCAAAACTAGACCACTACGGAAGGTCAAAGACTTTGTTGTATCATTATCAGGCCCAGCAAGGTCCTCAGCTACAGGGCTATGAGCTCCGAGACTTCTATCACCAGAAATTGTATATCTGATATTTAATATGCTAACCGGATCCTCCGTTCCTTCATCTACAAATGAAAGATGAATTAGTCAGAGAGAAATTAAAATGTTAAACAACGCAGTCCTCTATTGAAAACTCTGAAACAAAAGAGGAGAGATGAAGAATAATGCATCAAACACAATCTATAATTAACCAATAATAGAAAATATTTGCAAAAATTATAAGCCATCACATTTTAGTTTTGAGTAAAAACATGCTACAAAGTACTAATCTAGCATTCCGCAGCCTAATGTAGAATAAATCAAACGAAAGAAGAAAAGAACATGAGTGTTCAACCTAAAAAGTCATATGTACCTTTTGCTGTTACATCTGCCAAGCAGATAGCAAACAAAATTCCAGCTTTTGACTTGGAAGAAACAACTAGAGGAAAAAACCGAGAGAATGGCCGACCATCACCCTTTCCAGCATGAGTAAAGCCATCTTGAAGATCCAGCCAAGCATCAGAGATCGACAGTGAAGCTTTCACTTGTGACTGTAGTATGACCTAAGAAATAGATGGAGGAAAATGGGTGGGTTACAAAAATTAGAAAACGTTTTTTACCCAATACATAACAAAGTTCCCAGATCAGACAACAAAATAGTTCACAGATTTATTTAACTAAGCAGCAAAATAGACATATAGAAGCTCTGACCAATTTATGGAGAAATACATTAAGAAAGAAGCTCTTGTCACACAGTTTCATGGGTTCAAAGAAATTAATTACTCCCTCCATCCCCTTTAAAGGGTCCCTTTTTCCATTTTCCATTTTCGCCGTCCCACTCAAAGGATCTCATTTCCTTTTTTACACACATGGGAACCATACACACCCACTAATACAATTAAAATATGGGGCCCACACACCACACCCACTAGTACAACTACCCACTACACATTAAATAATAATACTCCTTAATCCACGTGCAAAAAACAAAACACCCTCTTTAAAGGGGACGGAGGGAGTAATTAATTTCCTTTTTACTCGTCATTTTGCAGTACTCATAATTTGAACCCTGTCATCAATTTCCAAGCTTTCTGATGAGAACAATTTATATTATTATTTTTAGAAAGAGGAGTGAAGGGTAAATCCAGGACTATTCATAAAATTTTCAATTGGAAAAGAAAATATATACCTGCAAAAGCAAAGTGCCATCACTGCATTTGTCAGCAACACGTGTACTTACATGAAAAGGATCTGTAAAATGCACAGCTAACGTCCTGCAGTAAAAACCTGTTAAGTCAGGATTGGTTTACTAACTAGATTTTAAAAGGATAAAAATCCAAAAACAAAAAGATGGTACTTCTCAAATGTCTGGTTATGAGAAACTCCAAAATCAAGTCTTAGAGCAATTGTCCTCAAACCATCCACGACACTCTGCCTTTGAGAAACAGCTGCACCTGCATAGACAAATTAACAGTTATTCCAAACAGAGAAGGATATCCTATGAATAACTAACAAATACAGACATGATACCAACCTGCGGGTGTTCCCCTAGATAGCCCATCACTAACAGCCCGTAGTGAAATCCATAAAACTGAAGTGATATTGCTTGTCCAATCAGGCAACCTGATCTTGCCATCTTCAAGACTCAATTGTTTAACTTCAGAAGACACTGAAGAAAGACTATCAGATGTATTATCCAAGTTCTCTGCCCCATCTTCATGCTTTTCGATTTCAATTTTATATCTCTCCTCAATCCTCAAGCCAGGGCCAGTGTCTATGTGCAGTACAGCACCCTCAAGGGAATAGTCAATCGGTCTAACAATTATGCCAACCCACTGTGGTTCATTCATCAACAAAGCAGATGAAACAGCAGCTGCAAGATCAACCAGAGACCTTGGTTTCGCCACCTACAAAATAATATAAAGTAAGAAACTTGAAATCCTTTGTAAGCACAACCATCCAAAAGAATAATTAAATATCTACTGTACTGTAAGCACACCAGTTCAACTAAAAGACTTATTTAATCATTAGAAAAACTACACACTCAATACCTTCAAGATGGGCCTTGTTGGTTTCTCAAAACTCATAAAATCATCAGTATCAGCAGGGCCCCCCTTTGAAAAACTATGAGATCTAAATCTTAATTGACCAATTTGTCCAGTGAGAACCCCAAGCACATAGGAACCTGGTTTTTGTGGGGGCAAAGAAACCATAATATTATTCCTGCCAGGCTTTAGTACAATAGCTTCAGAGTTCTTAATTGCCTGAAAACAGAAGAACCTTGGGTTAATATGATATTAAAAATATGTAGCTAAGGGAACATGGCATCAGGGAAGTTCAATGATTACGAGGAAAGTATACCTTAGCACCTTCATCAGTAACATTAGTAGCTGTTAATGTAAGACTAAGTGATTCAAGAGTAATATCATCTGGGAATCCACTCCATAGAGTAACTGATAGCATGCCAGGGTCACCATCACAAAGCTCTAGAGGAGGTCCCTGATTGCCAGAAAATGTAATTAAGGAGGAGACATCAAGGGGCACAGGATGCTCCATTTCACTATGAGCAAGACGGACAACTTCAGACTGAAAAGCTTGTCGTTCCTTTGGCAAGAATAATCCTTTATCTAATGACAATAATTTCACACAAGAAGATAAGTACCCAGCTTGATCATTTAGTATCTTTTGACACTCTGCCAAATTTGGAAGAACTTCAGCCAGTAGGTTCTCCCATCCTCCACCCGCATAAAGAGCACAAACTTTCTCATACAAATTAGCAGCAAGATCATAATTTTCATGCTTATGGTAGACAGCAGCAATTTCACCATCAAGGACAACTCCATGCCTCTTCCACCAAGACCGATGGTAGTTATTTGCAGCACCCTTTGACAGATCCAGATATTTTTTCTGGAATTTAAGATATTAGCTCATGCATGAGGTCTGACTGGGATAAAATGAAACAAAATTAATATGCTCTAAGAAAAATTTGCAACCAATCCCATTTTTTTCAGATGATATTGCTTCCTAAAAAGACATAGAGATAATGCAGCTAAGCTTATAATGTACACTACCACACTTGACAAAATCCAGGCCATATAAAATTCAGAGCTTACATCAAGAACAAAGCCATCTTTAGATAAAATAATCTCCGTAAGCTTAATATACTAGGTTAAGACTTTAAGTAATAGGAACCTTGTATTCATAAAGTCAAAAGTAATTTATTTTGTTACAATGTAATGAGTTGGAATTGAGTCAATTCTAATGGAGCTTACAAGCTACTTCTCTCATTTTCATAAGCTTCATGTAATGCTATATACATATATGATATTTTAGATGCACCCAAAAGTCGGAAGAAGCCAAAGAGTTCATATTCTCGGCCATGTGGTCAAACATTGAAAGTAGATAACTAGGTAGAGGAAAATATTAAAACAATTAACTACATAGGCCTATAAACCAATTACCTCAAATTCCGCTACAGAGGACAGGCATTGTAATAATTCTGAATCAGAAATTGTATTCTTCAAAGCGTGCTCTGCAGCAACAAATATCTCTGCAAGTCTCATAGGCCGATCAATAGAAACATCAAAATTCCCGGTTGAGGAGAAGGTCCTTGACATGGAGAGAGTATTCGCTTTTTGCAAAGGAGATGTTAATCCTGAACTGTCACCAAAAGATATCTGAGAAGAAAACGAAAAATATTTCCATCCCAAGGTAGTAACATTCACAGAGATCATACATGCAACTCAATAAGAAGAGTGATACAGAGGAATTCCCCTAGTATTTGCATAAGTTTTAACTTACAGCTCAATTACAACAAATTTTGGAAAGCAAAGCAACCTACAGCTTGGATTTAGTGTCAATCAATAAATAATTATCTTCCTATAAATGTGGGATATTATGTTAGCGCAATTGAAAATTTTCATTTTGATAAAAGCTGTCCACGATCAAATTTCAGATCAAATACCTTACTGAAATAGATCCTACATTTATCAAGGCCCCTCCATGTTAAGTTAGGGAGAGACGTTGCAAAATAAGAAAAACTGAAACCATGTTCTGTCCCTTAACCTGCACCATCACTCTCTTCACCATCTATTTGTAAAGTTGACACCAATAAAAAATTCTACAGTAACCGGAGCTACTACTGTCTTAGATGCCAATGCAATAAAAGAATGTGGTGCATCAATTTGTGAACAATGTCACAACCCCATAGGTCGAACAACCACTTATCTATAATTCCTAAGCAATAATCGACTAATCGCGTAAGTCAGCACAAGTACCATTGCAAACTGTAGTGCATATTCTGTAAGCTTTTGTTTTATAACTAAAACTGTAGCATTTAGTGGTGTACGGTGAGATTTTGATTTGCTTTATGAAGTAATGAAACTAGATCCATTAATGGTCGATTCAAGAATTTTTCTGTTGGATATAAGTGCACCAAACAGGAATCAGGATCAGTTCATTTACTTCTCATTCTTTATTTCTGCCTGTCTATTTCTTGTTCTAATTTAGTAACTCGGTACAGTAACATTCTGAACTTAAAGTAGAAATCTGTTGCTTTTAGGCACATGGTTCATACAACTGCACAATAAGATTTTCAAAGAAATCCTGGATGGGAGCTTTTGAAGACTAGCAGGAATGCATATAAAATGTGCATTCAAAAACTAATACAGCAGTCAAATCCTTAATGTTTCATTACCCATCACTGGCATTAGGGCGACCATCAAGCAATTCAAACATATTTCCAGCAGAGAGGGAAGCTCTACGACGATTTGCCTCTCTCAAAAGAACAGATGGTTCCAAAGGCAATGGCTTCCTCTGAATTCCAAAGTGCTTAGGGCGTGGAGACTCTTGGAGAATCATCTGTCTTACAAATCATGTTAATTGCATGCATTACTTAATGGAAATACATCAGCATGACAACGACAACATAACATTCATAGGTGAAGATTTAATATACAAATGTGTTGAAGAAAATCTCAAACAATAATATCCAGTGGAAAGAAAAACAGGCTAGGCAACAATAAATCCAAGATTTCAATTAATAGTTTGAATCTCAAAAACAGAAAAATGAAGCACCATTTACCACCTGATTAAAACAAAAGTATTCTAAACACCAACATGGTGAGACCATGGGAGACAAATAATAATATACACCCATTCTCAATCCAAGTCAAAATTCAGGAAATACGAAGCTTTTTACATTTAGGAATAATCATAAAATAAATGAATACTGATTTAACAAAAAATGCACATACACAACCTACATCACCTTTTTGTTAAATCTTGTATGGTGATCCAACTAAAGTAGGAAAAACATATTATCTTTCACTTAAATAATAGAAGACAAAAGATTAATAAAATAAAACACAGCGGAAGCACCATTTAATGTCTAAAGCATCATGGTCAAGATACCCTGAAGATCACTCGTAAATATGAAATGAAACTACATAAAACCTAAAGATGGATTAGAATAATTTGATTGTCAAATGATTGATATTGCTTCAATTCAAGATCTACAAAGGTAAGAATTTCACTTGCAGGAATGGAAGGTATCAGATGGTCCCAGAGCAATTTAACTAAATTTAAGCCAAATTGTTAAGCTACTTCATCTATCTTTGGAAGAAACCTACTCAAAAAAAAAAAAAAAAAAGATATTGCAATCATGTGCTTTGACTGTTAAAATTAAGATAATTTTTCCCCCCACATTTTGACTATGCTTTTGACACTCTTGTTTAAACAATTCCATCAATCCAAACTTACCTTTTCTTTTGCAAGCACCTCAGATGAAGCATCAGAGGGAAGTGATGGCCAAACTGCTGGTTTAGGCCATGGAAGCATGCTGAGTGAAGAACTGCATGTGAAATGCAAAGGTTACATTACTTGCAGAAGCAGGAAAAATTATCGTGATTAAAAGATTGACTTGGCTCTTTTGGCATGACAACTTTCTACTTGCCAACATTACTAGCCAGAACAATTCCACAACACTTCAAATTTAAGGATAGATGTTTCACATGATAAGAAAAAAAATACACAAGATACTTCATACTCAGGGATCGAACACAAAGTGATACAGGGTTTACTTACCTGTTGACAGGACTTCTTTCTATATCAGATCCATAGCCAATTAAATACCCTAACCGCATAAACTGCCACAATTGTGAAACATAAACTATAAATACCATTAGTCCAAAGAACTGAAATAAAAACTAGTTCCTCACTTTAAGTAAATAAATAAATACAGAAATTAGATTTACATTCACTATAATTATCAAATATATGTAGTTTACACCAATCTCACGCAAACTATCAAAGAAACAGGAAGTGTCTCTGTTGCAGTTAAATTTTTCCAGTATATGATGTAAATCTTAAAAATGGTGTAATACTACCTTTGTCCGACACAAAGTATATAGCTCCCCCTGGACGCGGTAAAACTCCTTTTCAACGTCTGGAGCTGTTAATCCATCTTCATAATGAGAAGAAGTTGCATCAATCAATGCCAAGCAAGCCGTTATTACCCAGACTTCACGCATGCAGAACGGCAACGTACTCTGGAGACCCAACATGTAGGAATTTCAGAAGGAAAAGTTCTACACAATGCAATTAGTACATCAAATTAAGGAAAAAGGAGATTAAATTAGGATTAGCCCAAATACCTCATGCAAGCCCAATGCCTTTGAGAAGCTAATTATGAACGAATAACCCCTCGATGCAGCCTCAAACGGACGATTTAATTTAAAGAGTAGCTGCATTTATGAAGCCATTAAAACCCTCTTAGAGCATGTGTGAGAAAGGGTCATGCAGAAAGAAATGGAAAATATAGTACACCCATATCTGCTGGACAGAAGGCTCAAACAAAAAAAAACAGCCTAATATGATTACTGTATCTTTCTCACCTTAGCTTGACAGGCAAATAGATACTGCCAGAACTCGAACTCCCTAAAAGAGTCATCTTGAACAATCTGAGCCAAAGGTTTTTTTCCAGGATCCAGAAGCGTTGCTTGATCATCTCCCCTTTCCACTCCTCCGAAGTCCCTTTGCTTTCCTGCCATATTAACTGGTCATGCAAAGAGAGTTAGGTTGTACACCAGCACATCAGAAAGTACATATCTACAGAGGCCAGCTAAAAAAAGGTAGAGAAAGGATGCAATAACTAATTAAACTTGTGGAGAAATGGAAAATCCCAAAAAACCAAAGGACCAAAAGAATTCCATAAGTTCTCTCATACAGCATGGAAGAGTTCCATAACAGAGTAAACTTCTGGAGAAATGGAAAATCCCATCCCCATCCCCTCCCTTTTCTCATTGGGAGAATGACCAACAGTTTGGTCTTCACATTTGAATTCTAAATAAATTTACTCCAGTGTAAATCAATCAGATCATGTGAAAGGGCTATCTGAAGCCTAAGGCATGAACTAAATGAATTGTTCCCAATCAGAATGAAAACTAAAAATAAGAATGATGTTGTGATTAAAACACGTTATGTGAATAAAATTTAATGAAGAGGTTATTCTGTGCCACGTATCTTTCCTTTAACTTTTAGCCAAAGTATCTTAATTAAAATCAGGTTGATGATTAATAATCAAAATTTGGTCGATTAATTATTCTTAACTTATCCTTTATATCTTCTACAATCCTTTTTTACTATAAATACTTATCATGTCTTCAAAACTTCTTTTTTTTTTCAAATATACTTGCATTTTCCACAAACAATCAGAAGGTAAGAATAGGACGAGCACTGAGCACCTGTTTCCAAATAACAAAGTTCAAGCTCATCATATTCACGTAAAGCATCTTCATGGAGGTGGGCAATTTCAAACATAAAAGCTAAGCTTTCCTGCCATGGAGAGGAATATCATAAGTATCTCATATCAAAGCACATGAATTATGTGAATGGCATGCGCTAATTAGAAAGGGCAAAATTTATCAGAAAACAGTAATCAACCACATTCCGTCCACTTTATATTCAACCTTGAGATCTGGATGATTGGATCTGTGGAACAACATGGAATTCCGTGGTGCTCATGACAGGATATTAAGCAAACCACAATACTAAATAGTCTAACATTAGGATAAAGGTATTGAATATTTTTACTAAGGAAAAAAACTTATGTTCACCCCTATACATTTCATATCATGCTTCGGTTGAACTGACATAATGATTTCCCCCCCAATCCCCAACCCAAATAAAGATATTCATGCAACTTTTCAAGAATAAAGGACTGGACTAGAATAAGCAGGATCCATAAATCATTCTCCTGTCTTCCATGAATTCTTCCTATAAACTTAAAAATTAGTGGTCCATGACCCCCTTACTAATCTACCACTACAACCATTTTGCATATCTTTCTTGAATAACACAATGTTAACGTTTCATCTGTACGCAGGGCTACTTTTTCAGTACTATATATAAGTGATAAGAGTTTTTTCCACCATCAAGTTGTCAGCATAATATCATGGATACATCATAAATAACATTGCACGGATGCTAATTATGAACGTATGCAAGATCTGATTGTTATGCTTCCAAATAACTGTAAAGCATCACTATTCAAAAGAAATGCCACTTTTACCAATCACAAGAATATAATGGTTACCCAATGTAGCCGAGACAGAGATCTCAGGTAAAAGTTTATTCTTGTGATTGGTATAAGACATTTTCTTTGATTGATGATGCTTTTGACAACTTGAAAGCAAGATTACATAGCTAAATTTCCAAGGAAATTCGTTCTGGGGAGATTTTGAATGAGCCCTTGCATAACTCTCTTCTTTTTGTGACTGATAACACTATATAAGAATTTGATGTCAAGCCCACAGTGCTATTCAACTGCATTTTCATTGAAAAAACCTACTGTGTAGTTTTGAATGAGCTCCTAAATCCTGATCTACTTGCTGTGACAGATTTTCTAGCAGAAGAAAATACCTTCAGGATGAAAAAATTGCAGAAATTCCAAACTGGCATGAACCGTTGTTCGCTGAGCTTTCGAATTTCCTCTTCATAGAACTGAATGCGTCTATCGAGTGTATTTCTAATGCACTCCATAATTTTAGCCTCCAAGTCTTCCCAGAAATTTGCATCAGGTCCATGAATATCTAATTTGCAGCATCTAAATATTACAATTGAAGCCTCAAATTAGGATATTTTTCAATCAAGCAATAACTTTTTTTTTTCTTTTTCTTTTTATGTGTTTTTACTCCACTAAATTATTTCTAGTGTTATAATGTGAACCCCTATACCAATCATGTTTTTAGTGGAATTTTAATCAGCAGAAAGCAAGCGAAAAAAAGGACAATTACCATTTTACTTACTGTCAATAAAATAAAGAATTCCATTTAGATTTATGACAAGAGGCAACTAGAAAATCACATGGTTGTAATGGTTCTTACCTTTCCCTCTTCTTAGAGCTAAAATCAACTTCAAGTTTTGCATAAACTTTTTTTGCCATTTTGGTGGCTTGCTCATTGTGAGCTGGTGCTTTAGATACAAAAACAATAAACCATTCTCGTTCATCATTTTGAACTATATGTTTGAGGCGTGGTTTAAGAATGTTCTTAAACTCATCCAGATCCTACACAGAAAAAAATTTACACATAATGGAAAGAGAAAGATCCAACAATTAAGTTCAGAGATAAAACAATATAACTTGGCTATGACAAAGTGAGTAACTTGAAAATAGATGAGACAGTAAATCCTACCTCACAAGTAACAAATACAAGAGTTGCATATGGCTCTCGGAACCAAAATAATGATTGCTCTTGAGGAAATCGACTACGTAGTCTTGCATCCGTTGTCAGTATAAACTCAGCAGGCAATTCATCAACAAGAACAGGATTCCGGGTCTTGTTGTTTAGAGAAGCCTTTTTTAATGGCAACCTCTCTTCAAAGTTCTTCTTAATGGTTGGCCACAGATCACTTACATCCTCAACTATAATAATATAAAATGGTTCTTAATCTAACTATAACAATTACAAAGAAATTCAAGGACTAATAAGCAACTTCAAAGTACATGCATTCAACATATACCATGGTATCACTCTATATTAGCACATATTCATAAAAAACAGAAGAGCATAATTATCCCAAAAAGTTCCGCCAACTCTGGCATTTGCAATACTGTTAGCATGACAACCAAAAACAGTAAGCATACCACAAATCTGGAGATATAATAGCATGATTGATCTCTAGTAGAGTGAATTCAATTTTATGCCTCGACAGAGCTATTTACAAAACACAAAACAGTAGGGGTGTGATCTTCATTATCATAAAACATTCTAGTCCAAAAATTGCTCAGAGAAAGATAAAGTGGTTACTTATAACAACAAGACAGTATTAAGGAAACTTGATTGAAAAGTTAATAGCACGAAATAGAAAAGCATAATACAGAAAATCGACCATCTAATGCAATTCTTCTTCAAGTGAACCATATGATATACATCACACAAGGGATCAAAACGGTCATTATATCTAAAAGGTAAAAGCACAATTGAGCAAGAGAAATAAGAATTAAAAACTAGGCAACAGAAACAATGTGCAAATAATTGCAAAACAAGGAAGAATTAGGGCTCTAGAAAAGAGTTGAGAAAAATGCGATTTACCGGCAAGGACGACGTGATCGAATGAGGCCTTGATACTCTGAAACTGAGGTAAGAAACTCGCCATTATTTCTTCAGCGATCTGTTGAGAGCATCAGTCCGCGCTGATGAAGTAGAGATCGGCGAGTGAGAATGCAGCAGTAGCAGAGCGTGCATATACATGGAGTATTATAAAAGACAAGTATTTGTAAATTGCAGTTTTTGAGAGCTTTTTACCGCTCCCCAATTTAACTGCGTTTGGGATTATTATCTAGCTCGCCTCCGTCGATGTTGGGAGAAATCCATGGATTCTTGGGAAGTCGCGTTTTACTATGGTGAGTCGTGTGAACTGTTGTTCGCTTTTTCGGGTGCTGTAATAAAGAAAATGGTAAGATTATTGATAAATATACGGTCTCACAAATCTGCTTTATAGCAAGCCATGGCTTTAAATCAATTATTCAATTTTTGTTACATTTTGCGATTTTAAATCGTACCAATACAAGGGTGCATTGGGTTATATAATCCAAATTTTATGTCATATAGTTATCTAGATTTTATTTTTAGATTTAAAACTATGTATAATTTGGGTTTTATAATCTAAATTTAGATTTATAAAATTCCCTTATATTTAAAGTATAAATCTAAAATCAACTTAACATATACCTACCCTATAAATCATCAATTAATCACCTACCACACATTATTTTGCATAAATTAATCCTTTTTTTTTTAATCAATTCCTATATCATTATATCTTATCTCTCAATTTAATATTTTCTTACACGTATTATTAATTATCATTATCTCTTATACATGGACATTCTATCCAAACCCAAAACAAACATACATAATGGATTTACTAAATCTACTTTAATCCAAAATATCACCTGAAATTGTATTTACAAAGACAATTTTTAAATACGAGGTTATACATGTCAAACCGATTCACACCAATCTTACTCAAAATATTACTTTTCATTATAAATATTATTACTTTTTTATTTATATTACATATTGTTAATGAAGTAATTCAATACATTAATGTAATTTTTCTTAATTCGAGTACCATTTTTTATTAAAATATTATCACTTTTTATCCGTCTCATGAAAGTCATCATGTAAAACAATCTCACAGACAAGTGTTTGCCTCTATTCTATTCTATCCTTTCTTTTTCCTTTTTCTCGTCTAAACCTTTTTTGTTTTATAATTATTTGATTTGATATATATTATTTTAGAGTAATATAATTAATTAAAGGATAACTTAATTTACTACTATTACTTTAGTAAATCTAAAAATTTAATAAAAAAATTCATAAAAATTTGAAAAATATAAATAATAGTATTAAATTTAAATAATTAAAATAATAAATTGAAATTATTTACTATGATAGTGCATATATCATAATTATTAGATACGTTACTTTAAATTACATGGATCAATTTTTGGGATAAAAATCAATTCAATTTCACAATTTTGCTTAGGTTCCTTTTTCATCTAATCTAAAAAAATAAAAGAAAGTTTAATTAGTATTATTGTTCAAAACTAAGGTAAAAAAATACTCAATTTTCATTGGAAAATACTAAAATTATCGAAATGGTAAAAACTCCCGCTTTCCCGGGACATGGTCGGTGTCCCATGTGAACATAACACTTCCCCTCTATTATATTTAAATCTATGTATTATTAAAGAATTTAAATTGCAAATAAACATGAAAATTGCAAAAGAACACGGTATTCTCGGACACAAGAACCCCACTCTATTGAAAAACGACGCATGACAATGAAAATCACGCAAATAGGTAATTTTTTTTTTTGCCTAATTTTAAAATCAATAGTGATAGATTGATATTGATAAAATAATACTCCATTTTTTTTGGACGAAAAATGTACACAATCAACGTAATCACCATTGATGCTAGTCGGTGAAAATAAAATGTGAGTGAGCTGGTGTTGGCTCGTCCACTGTCTGGAACCCAACCGTATAAATTGAGAGATTTAGTGGAGATTAGGCTTTTGGATGACACGCGCCAAAATCTCATGAACTACTAACTCTGGCTTTCCCTTTACCTGCTTCCATCTTATCTGCGAACAACCTTTTTCTCACCCTCCCCTCCACTCCAAATTCATCTTCTTCTTTCGCTTTCCCCTGCAATCGACACCACATCAATGTCTCTCGTAAATTCCACCGCATTTTGGCCAAAAAGGATGACACTCCTACGGTTAGTCTACCTCGAATCCTATAAACTTGAATTTTTTTGATTTGATAATTGTTCTTTGTCACTGGATTGAGCAGCATTTATTATATCCATGAGTAGTGGGGATAATTTCAATACTGTTGATTGTGCTGCAGATTTAATAATTTTATGTGTTTGGGTGATGGCATTTGCCTCTGTTGGTCTGTTTCAAGTTTTAAAAATTATAGATCATATTTTTGGATGAATCCTGCATAATATTGGAAATAAGTTATCCGAAATATGATTAATACGGTAAATCGACTTTTGCTAGGAAGGCTCTAGATGTTGATAGTTTCTGTTTATATCATCATGATCAATGGGTGTCATCTTAGTACATTTTGCAAAGGTCGCGATTATAATGGCTTTACCAAGCTTATTAAGTCCAGTTATGATTCAAAGTAAATGAATAATCTAACTTTTGTGAAATGAAAATTGATGAAAATGACAGTAAGAAGCTCACAACAGCTGGTATGATTATTAATTGGAGAAGTAGAAAATGGTTTTCTCTCTCATTGACTATAGGATCGTAGACTCATGAAACTACACCAATGTACGTTAATCTTGTCTACTGCCAATATAATGCAATGTATTACATTGGTTATTTTTCATGCAGGTGTTAATGAATGGGAGTATTTTCTCTCCCATCTTAAAGATATGGATAGAATTAGGAAGGAAGCAATTTGAGAGAGCCTTTGCAGCCATCATTATCTTTCTTCAGCTTACATCTCCAGTGCATTTGGCAGGCCATGAGTCTCAGTTCATTCCCCCAGCTGAAGCAGTTCTGTATTCCCCCGAAACAAAAATCCCTCGGACTGGAGAACTAGCTTTGAGAAGAGCAATCCCTGCTAACACAAGCATGAAAGCTATACAGGTTCCAAGAACTGTAATTCATTTGTTTTTCACAAAGTTAAAATACATTTGATATCAAAATTACAACATTATGCGTTTCCAAAGAATTCTCCGGAGGACATATCATACTTGCTAAGGATCCCCCAGAGGAAACCATTTGGAACAATGGAGGGAAATGTCAAGAAAGCACTAAAGGTATTGCTTGATATTAAAGTTAGATCTCATGTGATCTTAAATCCTGTACATGGGCCTAGTTTATGAATCGAGATGCCTTGAATTTCCTGCTTCCACACTGAGATATAACTTACTTTCCATGATGGACATCTAAGTTTCCTTGGTGCCTATGGCTGGAGTCTGCAGTTGATATTCATAAAATGCATTTTCTAGGTGACAGAATTAAGGTAAACTAAGAATGTGGTTTTTTTTGTAAAAAATGTCTAAATCCATTGCTATTCTATGCTCCAAGTCTTTACCTACGTTGTCTTTTCTGTCTGTACTTGTAGGTTTCATGATTTGTGGGGCTTTGATGTGTTCTTCTCTTACATCTGCAGTAATTGCTTCTCCATGCATGATTTGGATTGGATGTATACCATGAACCCTAGGACATATACTTAAGTTTCAATTCCGAATCATATTGGTTATTCAGAACTGTATCCCTTAATTCTGCGATTAATCATGTGAAGGGATAACAACTTGAAAAGGGAAAAAAGGACAGAAAGAAAGAAAGAAAAGAGAGCAGCATCATTTATTGTTGGACCAGAAACCTTGAGACTCCTTCTATGATACTTTTTCTCGTAAAAACTCCTGACAGAAATTTGAATAGGCTTTCTTGCATTATATCCTATCTTAATAACTTCCAATCTATGGTTCCCACTTCATTGATTATTGGGTGTTATATTTTGATTCAACTGGCTGGCTATCTTATTTTTCATTCAATGGTTCCTTATTATTCTCATTTTCAGATTGCTGCAGATGAAAAAGAATCCATTTTGTCTAGCATTGCTCCTGAATTAAGAGAAAAGGGTACCATTCTCCATGCATCTCTTATAGATGGACAGGTAATGTAGGAAAAAGGCTGAAAGCTCACTTATCTGTAGAAAGTTAGTAATGATCCTCTGAATTATTGTTAAACTTGATAGGAGGATGCCTTTTCTGTTTAAGATATCTGAATCTGGTAGGTTCTCAGTCGTTCCACATTGTTTACAATCTTAGTATTATTTCATAGAGCTCTCTAAATCCTAAATTTTACTTTTTATTTCGATCAATTTAGCGACAGGTAAAGTTTGTTCATATTGCTCCTCACCATTCAAATCCTTATCGTAAATCTCATGTTGTTTTGAGGATTCACGTCCTTTCGAAAATGGTTACAGGCATATTTCTACATGTGGTTATGGACAACTCAGTCACTATGTAATATCTATGAGTTGAATTAGTCAATTGCATCTCTGTTATTCTGTTTCTGGATATCATTATCACACCTCTCAAAGTAAAAATACTAATATGTCATTTCAAGTTTCTATGAGCTAGGGAGACCAGGCTCCTGCTCTTCTGAAATATGACCCTCAAGATATTCAACTAATTCATCTCCAAATGTATCTACTTCTCATAATTGCGTTTATGCCTTCGAATAAACCAGAAATCAAGGAAATTGAAATTCTCAGTTACGTAATCCTTTTCCTTCAGTATTATGTCCCCGCATCCTATATTGCATTTAGTTCCTTTGATAATCCACCTTTGAGACATATGCAACATACATAACGAACTTCAACTTAGCACTTTTAAGTTAGAGTTGTAGTTATTAGGTTGGTAATGTCTAAGTGCGATAAAATTTTCTGTTGCCTTTTCAGGGTGGGCTGAAAAACCTTCTTCAATACATCAAGGACAAAGACCCAGACAAGGTATCTGTTGGCCTAGCATCTACTCTGGATAATGTCGCACAATTGGAGTTGCTACAGGTATTTTATGGTTGCTTCAGTGGTTCAGTTGAAAAAAGTTCATTTTTCAAGCTGAATGGAGTCTTAAGATTTCCATTATATCAATTTAATAAGAACATAGAGAGAGATAAACATATGATGAAGTAATTATCTTTCCAGAAGCATGCCTTTTTCCTCCCCTGTATTAGCAATTTACATATTCATAATTGATCAGTGTGATGTATCTAGGATGTATTTGTCAACAGGCACCAGGTTTATCATTTTTGCTGCCTGAGCAGTACTCAAACTATCCAAGGTAATGATCACGTGATTTTCTTTCATGCTGCCTGGTTGATGAGTATTATAAATATTTTGATACTATTTTCAAAACATATTATCTTGCTGCAACTAAAATTTCACATAAAGTATTAGTAGTTATGCATTATTGCTGATATCTTACAGTCTTCCACAGGCTAACAGGGAGAGCAGTCGTTGAGTTTGCCATTGAGAAAGGAGATGGCTCATCATTTTCTCCAGAAGCCGGTGGCCAACCGAGAAATAACGCAATACTTCAGGTATATTGAATACCCTTATTAAACACGCAATAGCTACTGTTGTCATCTAAAGTGATTTTTCTGGAAAGGGTTGTTTTAAATATCATTCTTTTTGTCTTACTCAGCTGTCTCTGTGCCTGATTAATGTAGCTATAGTATGTGAACTTCATAGATTGTCTTATATTATATCAGACTATAAAAAAAGACCCCTCGTGCTTCTGGTGAAGAGTAATTGTCAAACTTTGTATCATGAAGTACTTGGGTGCTATTCAGTTAATCAACAAGAACATTTTCTTTTTGACATCTGAACCATGATTGATGCAAACGATACTATAAATATTCCTGAATTTTTCGAACTTGGTACTTTGTCTTTAGGTTGTCATAGATGGGTATTCAGCCCCACTTACTGCAGGGAACTTTGCGAAACTGGTAAGGTAGTGGAATCTCACTTCCTCAGCAATTCTCATTATTTTTCGCAATAAAGAACACGCACTGTCAGTACACTACTACCATTTTATTTTCCCTTCTATTGCAGTTTTATGTTATGTTAGGCATTCATTTTTCATCCTCTTATTTATTGCTTTCTTTACCAGCGAAATCTATAAAACTAACAACCCAAACATAATTTTACTTCTTACTGAATGCATTGGTTGCTTTCTATCACATATATTTCTGTTTCCCAAAATTAATTAATTACTTAATTTAAAAAATAATACACAAACACACAAATATTCCCAGTTGAGAAAATGACCTTTTTGCTAATTTAGATTGGTAAAGTTAATCTGGAATCAGTATCTCTTCAGAAAAATCATGCCGCAATGCACAATTTTACGTGCTTACACTGCAATCTACCTAATAGAGAAAATCTAGTTGGGCTTTCCATCTACTTAGTTTTATATACAGAGTCTCAGAAATTAACATATAAAACACCTATATATTCAGTAAAAATAAGGTCAAGTTTCTCTTACTTTTATATATATGTCATCATCTTATAATATTGTTGGCTTTGATATCTCCATTTGTCAGATCTTCTCTTCTGTTATTGGAAAATTATCATCAACTTGGTTCCTGAAATAATGTAGGTGGTTGATGGGGCTTATGATGGAATGAAACTAAATTGTACAGACCAATCTATCCTCTCAGATGGTGGGATTGGAAAGGACAAGGGATATAGTGTTCCACTTTGTAATAAAACCGTCTGGACAATTTGAGCCACTCTATAAAACGACACTGAGCGTGCAGGTTTTTTCCATGTCATAAATTTTATTGAATAATGCAACTTAAGCATTGAGTAACACTTCCTTGGATGAGTAAAATCGAATTTTCCTTGTGAAGGATGGGGAGCTGCCTGTGCTTCCTCTATCAGTTTATGGAGCAGTAGTCATGGCTCATAGTGAAGTCTCTGAGGAGTACTCTTCTCCGAATCAGTTTTTCTTCTATCTCTATGACAAGAGAAATGTGAGCATCATTTATGCTTTTCTTCAAAAATGCAATCAAGTTTCATAACTCTCTCTCTCTCTCTGTCTTTGCAGGCTGGCCTAGGAGGGCTATCTTTTGATGAAGGCCAATTTTCTGTCTTTGGGTACGTCTCTTTGAACTCGATCTTGCTTTATTTTCGCGTGTTGGTTATATCAAATTCATGCTCACAAGATGGAATGATAAACTTTGTGGTGCATTTTCTTTGTGGTGCTCGTGACATAGTATTTTTGTGGTATGCAGTTACACAACTCGGGGACGAGAGACGTTGTCTCAGATAAAAACTGGAGATGTGATTCGATCTGCCAAGCTGATAGAAGGCCAAGATCGCCTTGTTCTGCCTCAACAAAGTTAAAGCTCCCTATCTACTTTGTTGGTTTGATTGTATAGTTATATATTCTTCAGTTTAGCTTCTTATTGAATGTATAAACCCACTCTAACTATTAAGTTGAATATATATATATATATATATATATATATATATATATATATATATATATATATATATATATATTCGAAAATTAACATCAAAGTCAAGATTCTTTTGTTTGAAGGTTTAGATTTTACTTTATTTCTCAACTTAAAGCTTGTAGGTTTTTTTTTAAACAGTTATAAAACAATAAAGAAAGACATACTATTTGAAATCCAAATTTTAATTTGTAAATTAAATATGTTCATCATTAAATTTTTGAAAGGAATGGTCCATTACACAAGTTACATTATATACCACTATTATTAATAGATATATTGGGATTAAAATATTATTAATTAATACATTAGTAATAAGTGAAATATCCGTCTTACTGTTATTTTAATTGTTTTTAAAAAAATCTAAAGATTAGGATATTTAATTTAATATTAAAAAAAAAAATCATTCCATGATTCTTTTTCTAAAAATCGATGGAAGTTGACTGCAATTTTTTGTTGATTAAAAGCCTAAGGATACTCATCTTGATTTGTGTTCAAAAATTCACATACTGTATGTGTTCATGATATTTGTATTGGAAGTTTAGCAATCAATTTTCTCTTGTCAAGCGGTTCAAAAAAACTTTGACTTGTGTCAAAAATTAATATACTTTATGTTAAGGATATTTGTGTTCAAAGTTTAATAATCAATTTTCTTTCACTCACACCACTCAAAAAGACTTTGATTTACATGAGTGCCCTCCATTTAGATATAATTTCAATTTCCGAGTTTTAATTTGTGCAAGTAAAATCATCTTCTGTGTTCAGAAGTGATATTATTATTATTATTATTATTATTATTATTATTATTATTATTATTATTTCCTGAAAGATGTACGGTGGAAGTAAATAAATGAACTAATGCATAATACTCCATAAAAAAAAAGTTGTACTTCAAATAAAATATGTAGTAAGTTAATTTCGGTAGAATTCAATTTTGATTTTTTTTTTCAATTTTAATCATTTTATATTTATTTCGAACCTTTAAATTTTTATTTTTCAATTTTAGTCCCGTCACCCGTTGACCACGTGGCGTAGCCTAAATTAGTCTTGGCCGGCCCACCTCAATAATGAATGATCAAGATTTAAGTCTTCTCTAATCAGTCAAGAGCTAAAGTGAGGGAAACGCCAATTCAAATAGATTGTATTGTTAAAGATAAGTTGATATTATAAGGAAGCAAGTCTTTTGTTGACAAGGGAATGTAAACTGTATTTCCAATCCACCACAAAGGAATGATCATTCAAAATCTCCTCTTATCTCTCTCCATTTTGCTCCTTTCCTTTCAAAGTTGCTATGCGTTAGACCAGATAAAAAATCCTCACAAATGCAGCCCTTCTGCTTGTGGAGTTATCCGCAACATCAGCTTCCCTTTCCGACTCAAACACGATCCTAAACACTGCGGTTATTCCGACTACGAGTTGGATTGCGACAACAACGCCACCATTCTGCTCCTTAACTCCCACAAATACGTAGTGAAAGCAATCAACTACAACAACTTCACCATCAGACTGGTCCATGCTTCCATAGACAACAGTCCTAACGTCTGCTCTTTCCCCAACTTTTCTGCATATGCATACAACTTCACTAATGATTATCCTTACAACATCTGGAGGAAAGGATATTACCTTCATCAAGACTTTGACAAGACAGCTCTGCCTATTAATTTGATGAGCTGCCCCAATCCTTTGAGCAACTCTTCCCTCTTCACGGAATTATCCACTTCTTGTGCCTCTGATTTCTCCAGAACTACGTACATAAAAGTGGGGCACATGAATGTCTCCGATGTACAATACACCTGCACGCTTGACCTCATAGTCATGACATCCTGGAATTTTAAGGATTTCAAGAATGTTTCGCTTTCAGAAATCCACCACTCTCTGCTCTACGGTTTTGAAATCTCTTGGTTCAGCTATCCCTGCATCAAGTGCCAATCCAATTGTAATCTCAACGCAGATCTAACATTCACTTGCGGGGATGTACTCGACACTCTATTCTTCGCAGTGAATGTCTTGGCTACTTTGCTCTTCGTATTCATAGGTGTGCTCCTATTTAATATACTCAGGGTGTTCATTTCACTTATTGAGTTAGCTCTTGTAAACTTTGTGGTCTCTCTTAATTTAAACACTCTAGCAATACATAGGATTAGAAGAGTGGACCATGGGGTTTACACAGTGAATTCAGTTTACATAAGTGTTTATGTTACTTATTTGATGCATAATTCTGATACCAACACTTGGCACAGTTCTTATGTTTTTAGGAGTAAACATTCCATTACAGATCATCGTTGGATTCACCTGTTTTATACTCGTTACATATGGCCTTGCTGGATGGGAATGGCACCGAGATACCTGTAAGCAATATTTACTCTTGAGTGTATACCAAGAAAGCTAGAAAACTATATATATATATATATATATATATATATATATATATATATATATATATATATATATAAAAGGTGTTTAATTTACTCTCCATTTGCACTCTGAATGTTGCATTACATGCACTCCGATTAGATAAGTGACACATAATGATCAAGAATTGAATTTTATAAGGATTTTCCCCTCCTACTTGTCACTTATGGAACAAGTTGATGTAAGTCAATAATTAATGTTATTGTTACTAATGTCTTTGATTCCGCAGCATGGGTGCCTCTTTAACACAATTCACTAAAATACATGCCATGTAATTGCAGTTATCAAGGGAGCCCTGTATGCTATGCTCCTTATAGGTGCGCTCTTTATTCATTTGCAACTTTTATTTTTAAGGAATATTTTCAATACAAGACCTGAAAAATAACTAAATACGTTGGATTGAGAAAGTTCCTTTTTTTAACCATTTTTTCTGCAAATAGTAGTCACCAGGATTACATAATGATCACCATTTTTCCTTTTTCTTTTTTCTAAGGAGGCAGCTCGGTAGCGTTTAGGTTCTTCATTTTGCTCCCTTTCTTTATTGGGGTAATTATTTACAAATTTCGGACAAGGCATTTGTCTGTATTCACTGCAATAGAAGACTTTCTGCGAAGTGACAATACAATGATGCCAATCAGATATTCCTATTCAGAAATAAAGAAAATGACAGGAGGTTTTCGAGAGAAACTAGGCCAAGGAGGATATGGTTGTGTTTACAAAGGAAAGCTCCGAAGTGGCCATCTTGTTGCCGTAAAGCTACTTAAAAATTCCAAAGCAGAAGGCCAAGACTTCATGAATGAAATTGCTACCATCGGAAGGATCCATCATGTTAACGTGGTCACACTTGCTGGATACTGCGCGGAAAGATCCAAACGTGCTCTTGTATACGACTTCATGCCTAATGGCTCTCTTGAAAAATACATCTTCAATCGAGACAACATTATTAAATCATTGGATTGGAAGACCAAGTACGAGGTTGCTTTGGGAGTGGCTAGAGGGATTGAGTATTTGCACAGAGGTTGTGATGTTCAAATCCTGCATTTTGACATTAAGCCTCACAATATACTTCTAGATGATAAGTTTGTGCCGAAAGTCTCCGACTTTGGGCTAGCTAAACTCTGCAACACCGACAAGAATACAGTGACCCTCACTGCAGCCAGAGGGACCATAGGCTATGTTGCTCCTGAACTTATGAACAGGGGATTTGGTGGAATCTCCCACAAAGTGGATGTGTATAGTTTCGGGATGGTGTTGATTGAGATGGTGGACTTGAAGAGAGACTTGAGAGGGGAGAATGAAAATTCTAGCCAGTATTTTCCAGATTGGATATATTGTTGCTTTGATGATATTGAATTTGGAGAAATTGGTGAAGATGATGGTAGTAGGGAAATTGGTAAGAAGATGACAATAGTGGCATTGTGGTGTATACAGATGAAACCAGATGATCGGCCTTCGATGAATGAAGTGGTGCAAATGTTGGAAGGTCGGGTGGAGGAGCTCCGATTACCCAACCGTTCATCTCAAACGGGACAAGTTTCAATCGATGATGAGGATCAAACCTGGACTACTAATTCAGCTGATTCTACGTCCTTATTGCCGCATTCTCATGTTGCTTCCACCAGTGTTGACATTATTGTTCAACACTAATAAGGCATTCCAATTGAGTTTGGTTGCTGCATGGTGGAGTTCGAATTCTGCCTCTGGCATGGATTTGGCCCATTGCACGCATAAGTTAAACAGTGAGTCTTCTCTATAAACCACATCCTGCAATTTGCCTCCTCCACCAATCCCCAGGTAGGAGAAGTGGGGGCTCCTAATGGTGGGGTATACCATTATTGTTCAACACTAAAAAATTGACGTTTCTCCATTATGCATGCATGATGATTATGTTTAAATTACATGAATATTTTTATGTTGTATGAAAATTCCTAAACATGATCTGTTTTTTCAAGTTACAGTATTTTACTCGTTTCTTATAGTCACTGTACTCTTAACGTAAATACTTGGGAATGATTAAGAACCCAAATTCACCCAAAATTTAGCAAATTGTTTAAGAAAAAAAAACACACACACTCTTGAGTCTCTAACACAAGTCCTTTCTGAACTAGGGAATAAATAGGTCATACCAACACTTTGTTACCAAAAAAAAAATAATAATAATAAAGAGAAAAAGAAAAATGGATTGGGAGGATCCTCTACCGTTAAAGGGCAATTTCATAAATTTCTTTTAATCCAAACCATTTATTACATCTACAATCCATATCATAACAAATCATCCAATTTGAAACCCACAGTCTATCTTTAAGCACACATCTTATATATATATATATATATATATATATATATATATATATATATATATATATATATATATATATATATATATATATAATTAATTAATTCTTGTTAATTAAAAGTATATAATATACTTTCTCCATCCCAAAATTTTTTGCACACTTCCTTTATTACAAAGAAAATGTGCAAAAAATTTCGGAACTGAGGAAGTAATTAGAATTAATACTAGACTATAAGTTCACTTAGTTTAAAATTAAAACCGTTCGGTATAAATTTATTTTATTCAAAATAATCTAAAAAAATTTAAATTTTTCGAAATAGTTACATAGTTTTTAATAATTAACAGAATGATAATTTCTACATAAAATGTTTAATTTTTCTAATTTTATGGAATATGACTAAATCCGTTTTTACAAAGTTATAAGATGAGAAATTTGTAAAAATATACTGTTAATGGGATAAAATCGAGACAACAATGAATATTCGAATTATTTTTGAATTTTTTCAAATAAAGTAAAAACATACTCCCTCCGTCTCATTCTAATGGTTACACATTTTCATTTTGGGCGTCTTATCCTAATAGTTACATTTCTCTTTTTAGCATATGAGACTCACCCAAATTAATTATTTCTTTCTCCATGTGTCACACATCTCACTAATACACCTACTCACTTTACATTAAATTATTATTTTTCTCACCTCAATACACATTAAAATATTATATTCATTAATCTCCATACAAAAAGTAAATGTAACCATAAGAACTAGACGGATGGAGTATTATTTTTTATATTTTAATAATCTTTTAATATCACTATATCTTACCCTATATAAAAGGCTTCGCCTGTTTTTGTTCCGTTACAAATAGCCAAATCACACGTGTCGTCAATTACGCCATTTCACGCTGACGGCTGAAGAGAGAGGCACCTCCATCTGCCAGTTCATTGGTTTTCTCTCTAATGTTACACAAATCATCCTTCTTTCATAATTTTTCCAACTTCTACTTTCGGATGCGGCTATAGGGTGCTGATTTCACTCGGTAAGGCGCTGCTCCGCTCACGTCGAATCCCATTCGCCCCGTCTTCTTCATCGTCACGTCGAATCCCATTCGCCCCGTCTTCTTCATTGTCGTGGTACAGGTAAACTGTGTGTTTCTTGATGAAATATGGCTTCCAATGTTTGCCCTATACGCTTGTGTGTTACTGCCCAATACGTGTATGATAAATTGCCCCAAAGAAAGTACCGACATCCCCTTCTCCTTCTTTGATTTCACTGCGGGAATCCACACCTGCACAGAAACATTAACTTTTCACCCTTTCCGTATGATGTTTGCCACTGTCGTTATACCCTGAAAATTAGGTTGTTTTATCTTTTGCTTTATTACCTTCAATGAACATTCAATCAATCTAATAAAGTTCTCCATAATTCAATCATTTAGTTTACAATTTTAAGTTCGACATCCTTTATTCCTATTCAAAATCTGAACGCTTTTCGTTTCCTGTTTAGATACGCATTAGCCATTATGAAAGGCGTAATCTTATGTTCAATAGATTGTTTCTGAAAATTACACTGTCTTTCTCTTACACGCTGAGTTCTTCAAATGTGGTATGGTTAAGTTAATTAGCAATTATCTTTCAGTAAATGTTTTCCCAAGTGTTGTGACCTTGCTTAATAGTTGGATTGTGGCATTTTCTTATGGAATTGATAATTTAGGTGGATTCCTAGCATGAGGAAAAAGTATATATCAAAAGTGATCTTGATACATAATTTCATAATTTCGTTAAGAGCTCACTGTACTTAATTTTCTTTGGTTTTGGTAGAATGAAGGAGAGAGCTTGAGTAATTGCCTTTCTTTTAACCTTTGGAAAACAACGAACTCAATACAACAATTGACAGTCTGTTGTCCACTTATACAATATTTTTGTCCTTGTATTGTTACCATGCAGTAACAACATAAATAAACCTTCACAAAAGATATTTTTGAACTATTAAAAATTACCAAGCATATAATACAAAGTGATTCGATAGTGCTCAGTCAAATTCATTTCATGTTACAACAAGGGACTCTGGGACAAGCCAAAGCATATTCAAGTTGAAGTTTGTGTTGGTGGCTATTTTTAGTTGATTAGTTATAGGATGCTTAATAGATATGAACAATATTTGACTTGCATTGTACTTTTGTGACAATTCTTAATTGTTTGCATCCTACTACTTGGAAACTTATTCATGCAATGGTTATCTCACCTTGTGGCATTAACATTTTTGCTTTACCAAGTGTTTTTACAGAAAACAGGTGCATTTTAGTTTACCTAATTTATTTGGGTTGTCCATTATTCAAATTAAGAGTTTCTTAGTATTGTTGAGTAATTCATTGCGTTATTTTTTCTACTATTGCTTTTCAGTACTTTTTGACACACTTATTTAAATTTTACAATTAAAGAAGCGTGATGATTCTCAACAATTTATTAGATTACTGCAAACTGATCTTGGTGTTTGTAAGGTATTTGGACATTCCCCTCGTTCCTAAATTAAGAGCAGATTATGTGTGTTTGTGATGGTATTACATGTCTATTATTCTTATAAGTGTACATGAGTGCTTTTTACTCATTCAGTGTGCTCATTGCAGAACTTCCAGGAAGATCATATGGTGCTGATTTCCAAATTCACGTACCTAATAATTTTGTCTTTATTTTGCTTAGTATTTTAACATGATGCATTTTTCCTACTGTGAGAAATCATTCCCCTGTAGCTGAAACTTTATTTGTCTTTAGGAGACACTTTTTGGCGACGTCGTTTTGCCACATATAATTCTTAGATGGTGAGGGAAGCCTACATGATTTGGAAACAACCACTGTTATGGGTACTTTCTATAAGATTTGAGTTAATGGAGTTTAGCTCTTAACCTATGTTTCTACATTTCTGCTTGCTGCTTGCAATTAAGTTTTTAAGTAGAGATTTTTTTTTTGTTTATTAACATGGTTTTTATATTTGATCTTTTCAGCGAACATTCGCCACATGTTGTCAAATTTCATTGAGTGTTGATTGGACAAAATCATTCTTGATATATTTTAATCTGTAATTGGTTCGATACAAAATTTATCCTTTTTCTTTTTCCTGGTAATTGTTTGCAAGTTAAGCATTCCATCAGCAGAGTATTTCTTCATGTTTCATGTGAATGTTGTCTGTCCTTAATAATTTATTTTATATTTTTCAGTTGTGTATGACAATTCATTCATATTTTGCAATTATGGTTATTGAAATGGTCTCAATGTCCAGATGGTTTTGGAAGCATATATATTCCTTTTCACATTGTAACAGTGATCTTTTCAAGACATGCGTATACTGATTGTTTTGACTATGTAGTTGTGCATTCCAAGTGTCATTTATCTTCTTCAACTATGTTTTAAAGTTGTTTGTACATGTTTAGAACTTCATTTATACCTACATATGGTTCTTCATTTCTGCCGCACTAGCTACTTGTATTTTATCACTGCGGTTTTTAGATTCGCATCACCATTATCTGCTCAAAGTGGCATGCCGATCGACGCCCCAATGGCAACGCAGTCGGGGGCATCCTCACGAAGCTGATTCTACACGGCCATATTATGAAACAATTTTCATTAACTTTTGATCATGCTAGAGAGAAATGCTTCATGAAGTTCCACTTGTTGCTTTCATTTTGATAGGGGTGGGCTTACACAATTTACCGGCAGTCTACTTAAATCTTACGACATTGCCCTTTTTGATAGAGATAAATTTAAATGTGTAGTATTGCACATATAATAGCCGCTATAACTGTAAGATCATATTTTGTTTTGTTGCGCTGCCCTATTGATAGCCATATGAATAGGTATTTCTACTATAAATACAAATGAGGTGCTAAAAAATCACATTAAAATGGGCTAACACCTCACTCTCCCAACTAGTATTAGATAATAATATATTTGTCCCAATATAATCTTTTATCTAAGGTGAAGTGATACTATTCTGATCAGGTGAAGAGATTGAATATGAATATCGTTCTCCATCTTTCCATTCAATATCTTCTACCAAATTCTAGATTCTAATTAATGTGAATGGATAACCACACAAGAAGCAAGATTCAACATTCTTGAGACACAAACTTATTCTAAAATTTGAAATATTAGAATTTGATATTCCCTAACCACATAAATCCACACAAATCCTTGCCCTCATCCCATATCCAAACAAACCCTAAAAATGTTGGATTTCATCTAGTGGCCCAAAACAATCTACTCTACAAACTTGAAAATATGAAAAATAATTCACCACCAAAATTTTAAGATATTCCAAAAGTTATTATATGGTCCCCTATAGACTAATTAATCTGTAGGGTCAAACCATGTTGACGTGAACTCGAATTTTAATTTGATTTTACTCCTGAAAAAACTATTCTTTCATATTAATGAACTATCACTCATTTAAATAAAAAATATTATTTTTTACAAATTCAATTTGTGATCTTGGCAAATTTTTTTATACATTCGAATTCAAATTTATGAACCTACATTCAAAACATTTACTCCATCCGTTCTGCACCAAGGGTGCATTTTGCTGTTTTGTATGTGGATTAAGGAGTATTATTATTTAATGTGCAGTGATTAGTTGTATTAGTGGGAGTGTGGACCCAATATTTTAATTGTATTAGTGGGTGAGTATGAGACCCATGTATATAAAAAAGAAAAGAGGATCATTTGGGTGAAACGATCAAAATGAAAAAAAAAACACTTGGTGCGAGACTAGGGAGTACATTTAAGAACTAAAACATACTCCTACACAATAATAATTAAGAATTTATATGGTTTGTAAACAATCTTTTAACGAATTTTCGATTAGCTTTCTGAATTTAAAAAGCAATACACATATTAAAAAAATATATAAATTATTAAATTAAATAAAATTAATACGGAAATAGGTGCACCACATCCCAACTCACAATTTTTGAATTATTGCCTATACTATTAATTTGTCTACAATTTATTGAATTGTTGTTGGGCACCTAAGAATTTTCTTTACACAACCATAATTTATGCAGTACATTTATGCTGGATCTTTTTTCTTTATCTTTCATTTCCTTTCCTTTTGAAGAAAAAAATACCATATATAATATTATGAATAATAATAATTATCTCTATTGTTATTATTATATAAAGAATAAATGAGTTATTTATTTGTGTCACATTTTATAGATGTATTTTGATTGTAGCAGTGTTAAAGCATTTTAAAGCTAAAAAGGTATATTATTATTAATATTTGTCTATTAAAATTTTATGAGTTCAATTTTTTATTTTGTTCTTTTATACTCTTTCAATTTTAGCATTTTTTTTGTTAATTTTAGTACAGAAATTATTTATTTTTCCAATTTGTATTTTTTATATCAATTTTAAGAACTTTTTGTAGTTTTTAATTTCTTAAGTTTTGCTTTTTTTTTTAATTCAATTTTAATTCTGTAGCTCTTTTAAAAAAATTAAAATTTAAAAAATAAAATATTATTAAATTAAAATAATGTAAAAGATCCAATAAAATATTAAAATAGAACTCCAATAAATGGAGAAAATAATAATAAAAGTTGTATTAACTAAAATACCATAAAAATGGTAATCGACTCTAGTAAGTAGTAACTAAAGCAATCCGACGTGTACTTTGGGTCCCACAGGACAAGCACTACTCTATCCTTCTCCACCAATCAATCCACACCACCTGTCGTATTAAACTACCACCTTCGAGAATTTCAACCTGGTATGAGTTGACTCATTACCAATAATACAAAGAGTGGGAGATTCGCGAATCACCGGCACAAGGCCAGGCTGACCGCCACCGCAATGGCCGCCGCCGCCGCCTCTTCCACCATTCCGCAATCGTTCCTTTCGCTCGCTAAACCCAATCCCAAACCCAACAAACTCTCTTTCTTCCTCAAATCACAACCGCAGCCACCCACCACTAAGATTAATTTCTCCAAACCCAATTACGGAAAAGTTTCTTCACAGCTGGTAAAATCAGCGGCAAACGAGTTGGATGTTATCCCCGTACAGAGCGACGACATGGTGGACCAGCAGGACGGCGTCGTTTGTATGGAAAGGGAAGCCAAAGCGACTGAGGTGGATCAAGTGGTTGGGGGTTTCGGAAGTGAGCGGTTGTCGTTCGAGGGCGGCGCAGCTGGGTTATCATCGGCTGCTTCTGGTGTAGGTGGACCCGGTGGCAAAAGTCAGGAAGAAATGGAGAGGTTTATTGACAGGGCCATTAATGCTACTATAGTGTTTGCTGCTGGATCTTTTGCCATCACCAAGCTGCTTACTATCGATCATGATTATTGGCATGTGAGTTCAAATCATAACTTTTCTTTATCTTCTTGTTTTGATTGTCAGAGACTTACTGTTTTGTTTTGGTAATTTGTATATGCACATTTTGGGGTGTTGGAGATTGATTCTATTTGTGAATAGTTGTTGTTAATCATTGCAATTTATAGTAGATTGAAGAAGCTCGTTCTTTAATCATATTCACATCAAATATATCTTTATATACACATGTTTCAGCATTTCTGTGGTGTTCTGATGAAAACATTATGACCAAAGGAAAGCATGTTTTCAACCTTTAGTTGTTGTTATAGAAGTATTAATTGTTCCTAAAATTGATGTTTCAATTTTATTAGTTGAAGCAAACAAAATCTTAGACTTGTAATGTACTCCCAAATCCCAATAATGCTTAAATGCTGGTTCTCTCTAATTAAACTTTGATTTATTTTCTTACCATCAATTCGTGGAGAGTTGCAACCTCTTTCTTATATATCCGAGGACAAGCTATTTTCATCATTTTGTTGTTTTTTAATGAATCCTTAGTGTTAAGCTATTTTGAGAATTAAAAATTGATGTGATCTAAACATATCACATTCTTTATTGAACACCCCAAATACGCTAATATGTGTGATTTAGCATTTGGGGCTGTTAGCAGTGGTTGTGTGTTTTTATTGCACGCCTAAATGGTAGGGAATTTAGGCCCAATTGCCTTATGTGGATTACTTTGTGCAAATGACATTTTGAAAAGTGTTTAACATGAGTCAAATAATAGTTGTAGGGGTTTTTGTGAAATAAATGTTTTGTTGACTGTTTTTTTTCAAATAACAGCCCCTTAATAAATGTAAGTATTGGCTCCCCGTATGCTACTTTTCAATTGTTATGACACTCATTGATTGGTAGTAATAAACAATTTTGGAAGATTTGATGAAAATATTGTGGAATATCTTTTTGCTTGTATTTCCATATTTGCTAGAATTTTAGATTATTGTCTTTCTCATGCGAATTTAGTGGCATTAAGGTGGTGGATGTATTATCCAATAGTTTTATACATGCACTCAGCATAGTTTTTCATCTTCCTTTTATGTTAAATGTTACAATTTCAGTGGATGCTGTTCATTGAAAATAAAGAATTATGAGATACTGATTTCTCCGGTTTATCTAGGGATGGACACTTTTTGAAATACTGAGATATGCACCCCAACACAACTGGAGTGCTTATGAGGAAGCCCTTAAATCAAACCCGGTCTTTGCAAAAATGGTTATAAGTGGAGTTGTTTATTCTATCGGGGATTGGATTGCACAGGTAAGTTTATATATTATTGTAGAAAGTTATTAGATGCAATGAAGAACGCCCTTTTTTTGGATTTTTGGTAGCTTGATATCAGTTTTTGATGTGTTTGCCTTGTTACTTGTAGTGTTATGAAGGGAAACCTCTGTTTGAATTTGATCGTGCGCGAATGTTCCGATCTGGTCTGCTTGGTTTTACATTACATGGATCCCTTTCTCATTACTACTATCAATTTTGTGAGGTAATATTGAGATTTCATTGGTTTTCTCCTTTTGCTCTTCTTATAATGTACTTATGATTGAGCCCTGGTTCAGGCTTTATTCCCCTTTGATGATTGGTGGGTGGTTCCTGCTAAAGTTGCCTTTGACCAGACAGTGTGGTCTGCGTTATGGAACAGCATTTACTACACACTTTTAGGCTTTTTACGTCTCGAATCTCCTGTTACTGTCTTTACTGAGTTGAAGGCCACTTTTTTTCCCATGTTAACTGTAAGAACTCCCTCTCTCTTTTACTCCTTTCTTCACTTAACTTTGATTATAAACTTTAAAAAGCTACCTCCAAATTTTCCTTTTGGTTAAAGGTTACATTTAGTGATCTATAAACTTAGCAACTCTTTTTTTCTCTGTTGTTTAAAGTTCAATTTATGTTGAAGCTTTGGTTCATTCTTGTCATTTCACATTGAGCTTTTCTGATCAATTTACCTTGTTTGGTAGACCATAGATCTTGCCAACTGTTGGCACTTACGTTCTCCGTTTACTTTAAACTCACTAGTTTCTGAACTCTACATTAATTATCAATGTCACACTGCAGTGAATTGAGATTTTTTTGCAGACAGAGAACACAAAAGAATAACTTGGACATTAATGCTGTTGTCGTTATAGCTATATTCTTCGGCCTCTTCTGAGTTTTCCTTTCAGGAACAACATGCATCGTTGTTATATTTGTTGCTAATCGGCTGAAAGTACACATTCTCTTATTTGCAGGCTGGTTGGAAGCTTTGGCCTTTTGCTCATCTGATCACATACGGTGTCATCCCTGTCGAACAAAGGCTACTCTGGGTGGACTGCGTGGAACTCATTTGGGTCACTATACTTTCAACGTAAGCACCATATAGCCAGCTAGCCACATAACAATTTACTAGATTCTTTTGTCCATCCACCTCTTCTCGTCTCTTTTTAACTTCATCACATCGTTATCTGCCAGATACTCGAATGAGAAATCAGAAGCTAGAACATCTGAAGCACCAGTTGAAGGCAATGCCAGTTTACCATCATCAGACGGTTCCATCTAAGGTATTCCACGACTAATATTCAAAGAAATATATGTGGGGTTTCGACTCTACGTAAAATCTGGTATGCTGCCTGATTCGCCATTGAAGGAGTAGACGTATACAAAGGTACTTAAGGTTGAAAGAGGGTCATCTGTAACTTGGCAAATATATCCCATCATCATGTCTGTGTGTACATTATTTGTCTTCTTTCATTTGGTTCATATTGTTCTATAGTCTATTGAAATTGCCCATGTATTCCCCCAAGCTTTAAATATGGAGTATATAGTACTATGTAATAGGGGGAAGAATTTTTTTATGTGATAATGTACCATCTCAATGTAATAAGACAGGGGGAATGGAAATGGAGAAAACTTATGTTAATTTCTGTAAATATCTTAGGTGTTTTTTACTCATGCAAGTAAAACGGTTAAAATGAATCATTTAATTAGAAATAAAAAAATTCAAATTGAGTTGTGAGTAAAAGGATGATCAAAAGTAACTAGGTAGTAGACTTTAAGATTTACTCCTATAAGCCCTTTTTTTTCTTCTTTTTTTGGGTGTGATAATTTCTTGTCCCTATGTTGATTTACTAATTTTACATAAAATATGCGAATGTATATCAAAACACCAAGAATTTAGCTCACGGTTATTCATAACTTCATATTCTGTGTCCACAAAATTAATTTAGAATTATAATACAAAATCATACAAATTAAATTAAAGTTGGTATATTGTGTTTTAAGGTGCACTATGGGTAAGAGTATAATATTTTGTTCTAAAGGTTAAACACTTTAATTATTAAGGATATAATATTTTGTTCTAAAAAGTATATATTTTCACTAATTTTTTTTAAAACTTTTTCAGAAAATAAAGGGTACATATCCTTATACTAAATAATGTATAATTTAATATTAAAGGGTATTTGAGCGCTCGATGTACAGGATTTAGCCATATTAAATTAATGATTACCGCAATCTCAAAAATTTGTACGACTAACATAAAATATATATATATATATATATATATATTTATTTATTGTACTACTAATTGGGTATTTTGAACAACTTATCAAATGAAAATCACAAATTTAAAATGTAAGACGATGAAAAATTCTAGAAAAGAATGTCATGTATTGAGTGGAACAATAGTGTAAAATCGAACTTTAACATAACGTTCTAATACATGACATAATAAAATGTATTATCATCGAATTGTTCATAAAGTAATTTACGTTGTTACTAATATTTTCATTAATTCAAATATCATTTTTTAAAAAAATATTATCATATTTTATCCATCTCACAAGAATCTTACCGTGAGAAAGTCTCGCACAAGTGTTTGTTTTATTTATGCACTTCAATTATAATCAAACTATGAGGACGGACTTATGTGAGACCGTCTCACGGTAAGAAATTTTTTTTGCTTTCGTGATTAATTATTACTTTTCATTCATATTATAAATTGTTTATGCATTTTACATTAATTAAATATTACTTTCATTGAAATGTTATTACTTTTTATCCATTTCATGAAAATCATTGCGTGAGATAGTCTCACACAAGTCTTTGTCAATTATGGGTTGAATGGGCAATCAAAATCTCACATTGATTAGAAATGAGAATGACTTTGATTTAAAAAAGTAGATTAGGCTCTCCTTAGCCTATGACCTTTTGAACGAAAGACCAAAAGCAAAATGGTGAGAACATATGGTGGCCAAAGCGCTATCCAACTCTAAGTATTAGAGTTAAGCCCAAGACTAAATTAATGGAAATTGAGATGATAAACTTTCCTTAGAGTGAAAGCTCAAAAGCAACACCAACCATGATACCTTCCCATCTATTCACTTTCTATTTTTTCAATTTAAACTTTTTTACTGTCATCTACTTTCTAATCCAAATAAGTACTACTAGTTATTTTATCCAAAATTTGATTTGCTCCATAAAGTAGTAAATTCTAGAAACTAAAGCTACAAAATGAGTATATAATACTAATAAATAACTTAGTAAACTTGCAGTGATTATATATACATACATACAAGAAAAACCCTACTTTTTATTTAATATACTGATAAAAACTTACATTATCACAGTTATATTATAAGAGCATATTTAATACTATACATTAAATTTGTGTGAACGCATGTTAGACACTTATTTTATAAAAAGAATAAAAAGTGATAATTATATTATTGAATAATTTTATGAACAATTAGTAGAACATAAAATAAGTGATGAGTTGAAAAAACCGATTGCAAGGTGTATTCATATGTGTATAACTTTATATTCTATTTTGTATACATATTATTCTATTTTCTATACGTGTTTCTTAATAATTATATACTTTTTTCACACTAAGTTTTTTATTAAAAAACCTAGCATTAATATGTGTATAACTTTTTATTCAATAGTGTATACATGTTTTTTAATAATTGTATATTTTTTACACTCAATTTTTCATTAAAAAAATTAACAATTAAATTGTATACGTTTTGTTCATAATTTTGTATATATTTTTATTTATATTTATATACGTTTTTTAAAGTGGGTGCAACCTATCTTAGGGTGCACCCGAATGCACATTATAATTAGCCAAAAAGTGATATTCAATTTAAGAGAAAAAATTAAACAGTCTTATCAAAACAGTTTGATCATATAATAGAAAATATTCAACATAAGCACACTGCACACAAATGTCTCTTGATAGATGCTTTCCTAGCATTTGAAAGTCAAAAAATTTTATATTTTGCATTAATTTTAATAATTAGCCACATATACCATTTATATATATTTTTTAAATATCAAAATTAATCATTTAAGTATGACATATTTCAATTTTAATCATTTTTTTCGGTAATTTTCAATTTTTGTCTTTTTTTTTGTCCAGTTTTAGTTCTTTGGTCAAATTTTGGTCATTTTTTCAAAACTTGATCATTTTATGTTCACTTTTAATCCAAAATTTATACACTTTCTTATCAATTTTGGATTTTTTTTACATAAAGGACAAAATTTGGACAAAAAAATAACTAATTTTTTTATAAGGACTAAAATTGTACAAAAAAAAAATGGACAAAAATTAATAAAATTGATAATTACAAATGAAAAATTATTAAAGTTTAAATAGACCATACTAATTGGACCAATTTTTTTTTATAAAAAATAAAATGGACTTTAATTATGATTTTTGGATTCAGATTGCAAGCAGAATTAGTGATCACATTACAGTTTGCATATGATGAAGCTAGAAAGTGTGTATAATTCTAAAGGGTGTGCAATAAAATTACACGTAATTAAAAAAAAAACTGAATTAAGATCATGATCATTTAATTAAAATATCTAAATTGATAGGTAAAGTATATCTAATTCAAAATCATCAAAGATTACACGTCTTATACGAGAATTTAAAGTAAATTGAAAATCTCATAATTTTCGAATTTAGAACCTAACAAGTTTGGTATGAATAATTAAACAGTTGGGAAGAATTTATATAACGTCAGATTCAAGTGGGACATCTGCAAATGAGATATTTATAATGTAATTACTGCTTAATTATAACTTCCAAATATATATATATATTTACCTTTTGGCCCCTGAATTATTGACATATTTTCCTGTTGTCACATTTCTGATTTTGCGGAGCCAATTGGGGGTCCTACTGTCACACCTGAATAATTATACACTATTATTATTATTAATTTTTTAAAGGTCATTGTATACTCCCTCCGTCCCGTTAAAAGAGAGTCTTTTATTTTTTTACACATAAATTAAAGAGTATTAGTATTATTTAATGTGTAATAGGTAATTGTATTAGTAGTGAGTGTGTGCCTCATATTTTTATTGTATTAGAAAGAATGTGTGAGTCCATATGTTTGAAAAAAGAAAATGGACTCTTTGAGTGAGACGCCCAAAATAGAAAAAAATGATCTCTTTTAATGTGACGGAGGGAGTATGTTAAAATAGCTAACTGTATGTTAAACTAACTTTTTCTTGAACCATTGTTATATAAAACACACACATTGATATACATATCATTTTGATAACAAATATTATTATTTAAAATACTAAATATATAAAATATTGTACTAGTGTAGCGTTAATATTTTGGTGCAAATTAATTGTTGTAGGTGAATTATATATGTTTCGCATTAAAATTTGCCCAAGAATAGTAAAATAATAAAAATGATTAATTGCTTCTAAAGTCTCCACCTTTGCGTTGTTTTTGGAAATAAATCTAAACATTTGAGATTTTGCAAAAAATTACATCACCTTTATCTGGTTTGGCAATTTAAACCATCGGGTAGTAAGGTCACTACCCACGCTGACGTGTCACACATCACACATTTTTTTACCATTCCTTTGTGTCAAAAACGATATCGTTTGGGCTTCACTCCGTAAAAAATAATTAGAACCACCATTGTTCGTAGATCTATCTCCAACTCCTACAGGAGTCGCTTGTCGCCCCTTTTTGCCGGAATAGTCTTGCCGTCAACTCGCAAACCTGGAGTCGATCCCGAGCCTTGAGGTTTCCCTCGTCAGAAGTCGGTGCTACCCTCCTACTGTGTTTTATTCATCGCCTATAAACCTTGCTAAGAATTGTTGCTTGCCTCAAGTTTGTTTTATGTCTTTCGCCGCCGTCCGGTCGTCATCACTGCAACCTCTGCTGATCTCTTTATAGAACCACTACCACTCTTTATTAGGACAAGTGATGCCTGCGAAACTGCTTTGAAAATATCACAATACCCCCTCCATGATTGGCCATTGTCCATTGCAATTGCTATTGGTATCGTTAGCCTTCGCCGCAAAAATCTGTTCCACCTTTTGTCGTTGGAGCTCATCATCGTCTGCCTCCCGAGCCATCGCCATAGCAGATTTGTTCTACATTTAATTGCGAAAGGTATCTTATTTCTCTCACAGCATTTGCACTGCCCTAATTCGAAATGTAATATGATTTTGTCAACAATTAATTCAATTGAAGAATATGGAAATTCAGACACTGACTCTACTAAATCTATAATTCTTCGAAGCTTACTTTTGATCAGATGAATGGAGATAATACCTAATGAAGTGTGAAAAAAATGGAGTACGAGAGACAGGGAGGGGGATGAGATGCGTGATTTTTTATTTTTTAAGTGAGAATATCCACCGTGTCAACATGAAAGACGTGGTTTGTGCCACCTATTATTGGTCAAAGAGTGTGTGTGTGACACGTCAGCATCGGGCAGTGTCCATGCTGCCTAGTGGTTTAAATTGCAAAATCATATAAAAGTGATGTACTTTTTTGTAAAATCTCAAATGTTTAAATTTATTTGCAATCAACACAAAGGTGGAGACTTTTAAAGCAATTAATCCTAATAAAAATAAACTAATAAATACTCATGCATATCGCTCGTTATTTCTAAAATTTATCAGTTATCCTACATAAATTATTATGAATGATATAAAATAATTCATTTTTAAAACATAAATATTAACGGGCAGTATATTTATGAAAACGTTTTCAACATAAATTAGATGCTGTGTTTTATTATAATTGTCTCTCTAATTAACTTAAAAAATATATACTCCATAAAAAATTAAAAATCTTAGTGTGAAATATCCTTAAGTGAAACAACACGTCAATAATTCCATGTGTGTACACACGAATCGTGATCCTCTCCTTTTAATTTAAATTTTGTAAATTTCTTTTAATTTGAATACAATATTTATGTTGATTTCAAATGAATTATAACAGAATGAAAATTATAGCCTAAAATAAATTATTGCCTCTGCTTCTCTTAGTGATCATTATGTTTTCTTTTTGTCTTCTTTTTGTCTGGAGATTAAAAAATATAAAATTATAATGTATAATAAATAAAAATATATTATTATACTATATATTATAAATATTTATATTAGTATTGTATGTGACTTTATGGAAATATGTTAAATGTTATGTTTCAATTTAAATTTTGTAAATTTCTTTTCATTTAACTAGGAATGTAAATTTGCTACGTCACTAAACATTATGGAAGAAAAACATAAATGTACAGGGATAAAATTTTAATTTAAAATTTAATTAAATAAATTAAAAAGCTTTAATGGTGAGTGACGTGTCTAAGCTGTGGTTAAATGCAGGAGTTGACAGTTGGTGGGTGTCGAAACCAACAAATAATAAACCTACTAGATAATATTGCGATAGTGATGAGTAGGATCGTTTCCACAGAGATTGGTAAAACAAGTTTATTCAAAGAAATTAAAATGAACAAAGATGGGGGTTGGGGGGTTGGGGGGTTGAGTTTGAACTTAAAACTAAAATATGCAGTAGACTAAAAACAAAGTAAAATGAGGTGATTAAATGAGATTAAATATCTAGCCAAAACAATCTTTGGAATGGTTCAACATACACGATCACGGATGCAAATATAACTCTTTCACGTTAACACCAAATTGGTTATAGTCATTGGTACGACCTAACAACCTAATCTTTCCATAATAGTAGACAATTAGGGTACGAGCTCTAATTATTCCCTAGCCAAATAAACAACCCTAGGTACGACCGTAGAATTTAATTTATCGACTGCATTCAATCTAGAAATACCCAATTCTAGCCAACAAACGCACATGTAGGGTCATTTAGACTAGGTTGCATATCCCCTATAATAATAATCGAAAGTGGGGTGCAATCAATTATGCTACTTGACACAAGTATTAGAAACGATTAAACAATTACGGATTTAACGTTCTAAATGGCACATATCATTTTCACAAATTGATTAATTGATCAGGTTAAACAACTTGCCAAACAATATAATCGAGCTCAAGGATTATACAAATGATGAAACGTGAAAGAGAATTAAAACCAGTTAGATCTCACATGATTAGTTGAACCAAGCCTCCAATTATCCGGCTAGACGAACGATTTAGCAAACCATAGTAATTCGTAGATAGAAGCAGAAGTATATCTCCATCCTGGAGTCTTACAGAATTAACACAAAGTATAGAAAAGATGAACATGTGATGATGATCACGGGAGTTTAATCTCCTCATATATCTAATCTCTAATAACTCCCTAAAAAACTAACTTAAAACCGCTAATATAATTTAAAATACTAAACACCAATATAAAATTAGTTCAGGGAATAATGAATTCCTAAAAAATAGGAACTAATTTGATTTGAATATTGGAGAACTGATTTGAGCGCTCAAGATTAGATATTCCCGTCAGGTCCTTAGGCTTGTACACGCCTTATCAGCAAAAACGCTACTGTATATTTTTCTTCATTTCCAGATTGCTGTCAGCAACTAAGGCGTGACCACGCCTTACGCACAGTCCGGTTTTCTCTTTATAGCTCCACATCCTCATCTTCCAAAAGTAGTCCAATTAGCCCATAACATCAATTAAATCCTTTTCATGCCTGCAAACTATAAAACTTTATCAAAATAAACATTTAAGGATTAATTGGTAACTAAATATAGGAAAATATGACATTAGAATATGACATTTTAGCTACTTATCAACTGTTATATAAAATTTATTTAATTGAAATCTATATTTTCATGTTTGATAGTTCAATAAAAGCTTTCATATTCTAAAAATAATTAAAGAAAAAAGTTAAAATAGCTAACCTCTTTCATATATTTTATTTATAAAAATATCATTTCTATCTAATACATTTATAATATACTTTGTAATTTACGAACGACAAATTTTTTCATTTCAATTTTATAAAACGATATCATATAAGTATTTATCGTATAATAATATATTAAATTTTAGATTGCTATCATAATTTAATAACAACTATATATGTATATAGCTCAAGTTGAATGCATCAACACTCTTGACTCTATATACTTTCCTATTATGAAAATTCACACATATATTTTCCCCCCAAAAAAAAATATAACTATAACGCACTTTTATTTTCTTTCCAAAAAATAAAATAAAATAAAATATAGATTAACTTATATGGTTTCAAAATTTCAAGGTCTAAAATTTTTAGCTCTACATACCTAAAAAAAAGAGAAAGTATGCTGTGAGACTGATTATTTGTGAGACGACTGTGAGACAGGTCGATCCATCATTAAAATATGTTTATTGTATATATAAAATATGTTTAATAGTTGTTGAAATGAGTATTTTCTAAAGTATGATTTTAGCGTGTTATAATATGATTTATTATTAATATACTCTAACTACAATAAACATACTTTATCTACACAATAAACATACTTTAGTGATGGGTCGACCCGTCTTATACCCGTTTCACAAATAACCCGTCTCACAAGAAAGTGTCTCAAAAAAAATATTATATAAAATTTTAGTAAATAATTAATGATTAATTAACATTAAGGTTTCTTTTTAATATCTTATATTGTAATTAAATGTTTCATATGTCATTTATAATAAGAGTTTGTCTCCTATGCACCCGGGGATATACCGTGCCCCCATGAAAATACAAGATTTTTAGTATTAAAACTCTTGTATTTTTATGGGGCATAGTGTGACTAAAACTCTTGTATTCTCATTAGGACACGGTGTGTCCCCGGGGCATAGGAGTTTTTGCCTTATAATAATATAACATATATAAAACATTTTGCCATCGGTCGTCTTGCTCAAAAAAAAATTATTATAATTGACTAGCGTTTGCATAATAAAATTAGATAAATACTTGTGTTAATCGAGTTTTCTATTATATCCTATGTATTGTTAAGATTTAAATTTAAAAGGGATCACATGTTTTACGCTGAACTAACTCATAAAATTATAATAGTATAATTGATCATCATCTAAGTCGAGGTTGTCAAGCGTTACATAAGGCGATAAAGATAGATGTAGGGGTAGATGCATGAACAATATTTGATGAATAGGTATTACATATAATATGAGTCACAAAATCAAGATAGATATATATTTGATATACAAAAGTGTAATTGTATGTATATATAATATGCTTAGAATGAAAGGGGCTTTCACAAGAACTAAAAATATCTAGTGCATGCCATCATCTAATTTCCATTTATAGCACGTGGGATGAACCATGTAATAAAGTAGTTTTGTTTTCTTTCCTAATTTGGGAATCGGATTAGCGATAATAAATTTGTGAGGTTTAAGATAAAGATTCCTCATGACAGCTTAGATGGTCCCTAACCCATCAAATTAATTAAAAACCCATTTATTTGGTATATTAAATTAAATTAAATCCAAATTAATTAACTCATCTTTTAGCATCTCATCATGTCCTTTCATACCATGAGGAAAAGGACTGCCACACCGCCCGTGTTTTGAGTCAATCATGTCGTATTTTAATTTCGATTTTTGATCGTTTCTGAGGATGGCAGACGAATCGTCGATAGCCATTGCATTGTCGATTGATTGTTATTGTCATATTGCTCGGTTTAATTTAATGTGAAATAACTCGACCCTGTATTAGGATCGGGATCATATAATTATATCTTGATGCACTCGATGCTTTACTATCACACAAATAATGTTGTGCAATTCTTAGGGTTTATATTTTTTCAAAGGGTTCAATTTTTTTTAAATCATATGAAATAAATAAAAAAATTTAATATTTAAAGGTGTAATAATTTAGGTGGATAAGGTTGTGTGGATTAATCTTGATTGCTAATTTAGATTAATGCTTTATTAAAATCTAAAGTTAATTTTACCATGTAGCTTTACTTTTTTTAATATCAATAGGCCGGAAGGTGGTGGGTATAATTAATTATGAAAATTAGCTTCCCATGTGTTTTTTAAATTTTACCCTAAGATATATGATAAATATTTATTAATTAACAACCGCTTCTTACTGAAATTTAATTTTGTCTAATTTTAGTTGGGTTAAAAAGACATTTATATCTTCAATTTTAAAAGTAAAAAAAGAATTATAGAATTAAAATTGTAAATATTATAAAAGTTAATAATAAACTTGCAGGATAATAATTATTTTGAATGAATGAAAATAAAACTCTAAAGAGACAATGAAATAAGTAGAAATTAAAATATATCAGAAATCACAGGAATAATTTTTTTTTAATTGATCCAATTCCATTTGAATAAATTGACCATAAAATTCCTAAATAAATAAGGTAATAAATCACAAAACAATACTCCATATAAAATAATCATATCATACACACACTCTCCGTTTCTCTCTTCCAAAACATTGATAGATGGTTATAATTATTTTTCTGAAGAATATAAATATTATTTGTAGTTCAAAAGTTTACCACTCTAAACAAAAGCCAATCTCCCTGGAACTCAGGCAAAAAAAATTAAAATAACAACTCCAATATACACACTTTTAGAGTGATTCAATCTACTAGTCGCATAGATAGCAAACGCTAACGTTAACCATTTTTTTAGCTAAAGAGAAGCCCACCTATCTTTATAGATCCTTTTAACCCTTAATATAACAGTAAGAATAGATTTTTAGAGTGATTCGGTCTACTAGTTGCATAGATAGCAAACGCTAACGTTAACTGTTTTTTCAGCTAAAGAGAAGCCCACCTATCATTGTAGATCCTTTTAACCATTAATATAACAGTAAGAATAGATTATAGGAGTACCTTATTTTAAAACTCTCATTAATTAATTATTGTTGAAAAAATAAAACCATTAAGGTTTTAGGGTGTGATGCATGGTACTGTACCAATTGTCCTATCAATTAGAGAATATAGTTCCTTTCAATTTTGACCTAAAAACAAAAAAAGGAATAGAATAGAATAAATTTGAGTTCTTGAAGAATTAAGCCATTATATGGATTATTACTCAATTATTAAAAGTAAAAAATAAAGTTTTGAGATTCCACTCTTTCGGCCATTGTTCGATCTAAAGTTGATAATCAAGAATGTGCCTTATTCTCTCTTTCACAATAAATTCTTCTGGATTCCTGTCTTTAATTTTTTGGTCCTAACTATTTCATTAATTAATACTCCCTTCGTCCCATAGGTATGGGAGTTGACACACTGTCCTTTTTGGGTCGTCTCACTAAAGTTGACACATTTCCTTTTTAATACATGGGATCCACACAAAAACAATTAATCTATTCTCATGGGCTTCACATATTACATCTAATACAACTACCCACTACACATTAAATATTATTTTTCTCACTTCACTTTACATTAAATCATTATACTCCTTAATCTCCGTGCCAAAAAAAATATACTAACTTCTCCGGGATGGAGGGAGTATTAATTAATTCTCTTTTGTCCAAATTTTAACAATTAATTAAACCTGGAAGTTTTAATTTGCGATCAATATTCATACGATTTTAAAGTCAATTATTATTCTTAATTATTGATCGAACATCGGTCAGCTGGACATTAATCAAATACTACATACTAGTATTTAACTATTTCCACCTCAACTTTTTTAAAATAAATTGTAATACACTTTTTTCTAGTTTAAAGTGGTAATTATAAGCTCAACTAATCTTGAATTTTTTTACTCAACTTTTATATATTTTTTTCTTTTTCAAATTTGTTTGGTGTATTTTCTTACGTAATTTTAATTTTTCCCATGCACCCGAGCGCGTACGAATTCAAATTTGTGCATCTATACTCAAAACTTATTTATTAATGAATAAGAATATATATAGTGATGAATAAGAACTTATACACATTATTAACAAATTTTTTATTAATTTTTTAATGAAAAACTAAAATATGAAAAATTATACATTTATTATAAAACATATATACATAATACATTATTGAATATAAAAATTAATACACATATATATATGGGGATATACGCTTGTACGCTTATACTCGAGTATACATGATATCAACCTTCTAAAAGAGCAAATCTTGTATGAGACTGCTTTTAAAGTTTCTTACATACTAGTTATTATTTTTTATTAAAAATATTATAACGTTTTATTTATACTACAAATTATTTATGAAATAATCAATTATACAATTATCAATTTTTATTAAAATATTATCACTTCTTATCCATTTAACGAAGTTTTCCGTAAAACTATCTCACCTAATTAATTCTTTGCCTTTTAAAGTGTTCTAGTTTATCTTTACTAAATTTAAAATGAATATCCGGATTGAGTATATTAATTAACTAATAACACAAGAACTCGATTTGATCAAATTATGAAAATAATTTTCTCAATATTAATTAGAACCTTATTAAAAGTAGTAATATAACCATATTTTCCTACTTTAGCATTGAAAAAAATGGTTATACACTACCAAAGAAAGTTAGAGCAAGAAAAAATAATACTCCATAATGAAAATCAGCCATTAAAAAAGGTTTGTTAACCGTTTCCTTTAAAACACCATTTTTTCATTGACATATTCTGTGTGATCATTTTGAATCAATTCATTCCATCAGAATATGATTTATGAGGTGACATACTGACATACTTATGCCTCGTATTTTCATGTACTTATTTAATTTTAAATAAATTAACAATAAAAAATATAATAATTCAGAAGAATAAATATTAAGTAATACAGCATTTCTGTACACACAAATTGGATCGTTTAGTTATGAAAGAAATTGATGATATATAAATGTCCTAAATTAATAAAGAATGTAATTAATAAGATCTAGAATTAATACATACAAAGTTGAAATAACTATATAATACCTATTGGATGCACATAACATTTTTGGGAGTGATAAAAAAATTTAATCTAGAAATAAAATTCAACTAATTAAACACAATTAGGTTAATTAATTATGACAATTGAGTACGTAGTACTTAATTTAATTTTAGCAAAGAACGATCGTTTTTCAGACAGAGATCTGCATTTCATTGCGCTAAAACAAATTTTAGACTGTAATTTGAATTAAAATAAAATAAAATAAAATAAAATAGACACATAAAATTAGGGTTCTCATGCAAATTATTCCAAAGCTAGGCTTCAAATTAATCTCGAAAAATATAAATCTGCAGATATATTTCGGACAAGATATATAAATGAAAGTAGATATATATATATATACTAAGGTAAAATAATATTAAATACGTAAAAAAGGCGACATATTAGCATAAACTAGAGAAATTAGAAAACGTAAATAGCAGTATTAATTATATTGTATTTATTCTATTGACAAACTGATTTCTAATTATATCTATTTTATTCTCCATATGGACAAGAAGATGAGTACAAGATTTGTTTTGTTTTCAATTACTACAAATAAAAACAGTATAAGAAGGTTTATAATTAAACAAAATAATTAATATTACAGCTAATAATATACTGCCTCATCTAGCTAAAACTTAATTAATTAATTAATTAGTATATACTCCACCTGTAATTAAAATATAATCGTGTATATTCTTCTTCACCACACCTATCTAGCAACAAAATCTCCAATTCAATTCCCCAATTAACCCATCAATTAATACTAATTAATTCATTCATCAAACCCTTTTTGCATAGTAAAATTCAATTCTGGATGAATGAGTAATTAATTAATATAATTATGTGTACCAATTCACCCCGGAGACTTGATACGGTTGCTGTCCGAAAACCCCGTCTCCGAGGTTTCCCAGCATTGCTTGCTCCTGCTGAAGAGACGGGGTTTGCGGTAGCTGGCTGAGAATAGTGGCGATGGAATTATTCGACTCGTCGGTTCTTCCATCGCAGTTTTCGGCTAGATACCGTTTGGTCGACGACGGGGAGTTGGCGTTCGCGTTCCCGTCGTCGTTCCAGTAGACACTGGGGAGATTCCTCTTGGTCGGGAGGAGATTATGAGGTACGAGGTGGATTTGTTGGGTGGTTTGTTTGGAAGCTGACGAACCTAAGTGATGAGCGTTCAAAGCGACGTCGTTTACGTTCATAATCCCTTCGTACATGCTGTGATGATCGTTTTCCAGAAACTTATGCTGTCCGATTGGTTGCATTGACGAGATCGAACCAATCACGTCGTGACAGGTGTGATCGTCTCTCTCTTGATCCATCGGCCGCTGAGCTGCGTTGTTCTTCTTGTATATCCGACACAAAACCCAATCATCCAACTACAATTAATTAATTATAATTACATAACATAATTAATTAATTATGAAAATGGATAAAATGGATAGAGAAATTAAATTACCCTTAAAGAAGATCCCTTCTTATTGGAGAAATCACAGCCAGGCGGTTTAGAAGTGGGTTTGTTATTATCAACCAGCCTATACTCATGCATGATCCAGTTGGTTTTGATTCCTTTTGGGGGTTTCCCCCCATAAAACACCAGTGCTTTTTTCACCCCAACTTTATGGGTCCCACCCGCCGTCAGAACCGGTTTATCCGTCCCCGTCGCCTTCCAGTACCCCGACGTCGCAGCCCTGTTCGGCCTCGCTCCATTAGGATACTTTCGATCTCTCGGACTGAAAAAGTACCACTCCTGCTCCCCAAATATCGCCTTCGCTGCTTATCCACACATATTTCAATTTCATTTCATCATAAAAACATTTACAGTTAATTTGATTTGATGATTTACCTGGAAGTTCCCATGGGTCGAATTTGTAGAGATCAACTTCGGCGATGATGGCGACCGGCAAGGGGGCGCCGGCCGCCTTCTTCTTCAGGTAGTGCACAACCAATTCTTCGTCGGTAGGGTGGAATCGGAATCCTGGAGGGAGCTGAGGCTGCTGTGAGCCGGTGGAGGAATCGGTGCTCTCCATGGACCACCTAGGAATTTCCGATCAATATATATTTTTTTGCTTAAACAAATACTGACTCAAAAAAATTATAAGTAATTAGGGGAGATTAAGTTGGAAAAAATGGGTTAACAGATTTGGGAAGGAGGCAGAGGAAGAAAAGAGTGAGCATGGTAAGGTACAATACGCCACAGCACGAGTAGTAATAGTGGGGTGGAAATACCATTATATGTCATGTTTCTCTTCGTTTTATTATATCGTATATACGGGCCCAACTGTGTTACGGTACACCTGCCGTGGGAGCGCTATCCTGTAACTCGTCTGTGGTCAATGCATGCGTATGGCCAATGATTGGCCGCCACGTCGACGGAAAACGGCTGAGGTGGAGGGATGCGCGTAATTGCAAAGCAGGTGATTAAGGCTTAACGATGACGCCATTAACTAAAAATTAGGCGATTAATAGACCGACACGCACTTTGTTCAGTTGCCAATGAGGGGTTGACACGTTGTGTGGGGACCGCATGGCTACACAGAGGCCAACAGAAATATTGTGAACGGGGAATTGATAAGACGAAGGATAAGTGTGAGGGGAAAAGTGGAGGTTAAATTCAGGAATAGACCATAATGGATTTTTTTTTTCATTTTTAAAAAGAAATTCAATTCTTAATCTACGCATAATATCTTGCCACATCCTTCTATGGTTTCAAAATTAATCTTATTGTATTTTTTTTAAGAGAAAATATTCCAATTTAATTTTTAAATTAAATATTTTTTTTTTTTTTTTAAATTTTGATCAAGAACTCACGCGTGTTATATTATATTCCCTAGGAGAAATTTTATCAATAAATGTCTGAAAAATAGGTAAATTAATGATTGAGATTTGAATTCTTTTTTCTAATTAATTCGGGGTTTGAAATATGTAAAATTATCCATTTAATTCTGAATTTATCATATATTATCTCTTATTTTATCAATTTAGGACCTAAATTCAAATCACAAATTGATAGTTATATATATTTCAGGTCTGGATTGATAAAAAAAATAATTCAGACCCCGTATTGATAGTTTACCTATTTTTCAGGCTTTGGATTGATAAAATTCCTGTTATTTATAGTATAAATAAAAAATAACATTTTTAATAAAAACGAAAATGTAAAACGGTCTCACACAAGCCTGTCCAATTGCTGCGATAATTGTGATAATTCTACAATAAAAAAACAAACAATTGTTTGAGTGTGACTTTTATGATTTGAATAACAAGTGATAATATTTTAATAAAAAAATAGTAGTCGAATTATTAAAAAGTGATAGTAATGAAGTTAATTAATTATTTTATGAGTATGAACAAAAAGTTAATAATAAGTTTAATAAAAAATGTAATGTACGTGTATGATATAAAGTGATGACTATCTAAGAAAATGTGAAAGCGGTCTCACGTAAAGCGGTCGAGGTGTCAAAAAATAAATTGCCACACTTCTCTAAAAAGTGTACCTAAAATTTCAATAATATTATAAAAATTCAATTTTAGAAGAAAGTTTCTTGTGAAATATATTAAAATATAATTGTTATAATAAGTAAAATCTACATATTAGTAGTTAAAGTATATAATATAAAATATGATGAATAATGCATTACAGTTTTAAGATAATAATTTAATTGGTTACAAACAAACTTTAACTACCAATAATTATCTTTTATTTATATAATACTTCACATTAATCAATCTCACAACTCGTCTCACATATATCCATCTCATGTCACACAATTTTATTTAGAATCAACACTCTCTCATTTTTCTAAGCAGCTTTTAGTTATTTTACTTGTAAGAAAATTCATAACCGTTCTTTGAAGATGAATATGGATTTCTTCTTTTCACAAGGGACAAAAAACCATGTTAAAGAAGTAGACAATACGAAGCAAATATGTAGACAATACAAAGCAAGCATATGTTTGTAAAATTAGTTAGTTTGTTACTTTGTTATATGGTTAAAAATTAATTAATTAATTAATTAATTGTATGCTTGATACATGATTTGAGGTGATATATACACCAAAGAAACGACATAATAATGAATTGCTCGACGTTGATAAGGCCAACTCTGAACCACGACAACTCAAATCAAATCCAAACTAAAATTAAATTAATGACAATTATATATCATATTCATACATTTTACTATATGTGCACGAAAGTAAAAAAAAAAAAACAACTCCCACGTGTTTGCTTTTCATGTTTATTTAAAAGGATAATTACAAGACTAGTATTTTTTTTTTTGACAGATACGAGACGAGTATTTTAAAATACTTGTATAGTTTTATTTATTTATTAAGATGATTATATATGTATGATTCAAAGTGATTTTGAAATGAATTGAGAAAACATATTCAAATCTAGTACGAGTTTAAAACTTAAATTGTGTCTCATATATATTTTTTTATTCAAAAATAATTTATTAGAACATTTATTTTTCGTCCCAAGCCTTTTAACTTTGTTTTGATTTTGTCGCGAAACAATATTTTTTTTATCAATTTTATTTTATAACTTTGTAAAATTACTAATTCAGTCTTATCCTATGTATAAATTTAAAATTTATGAAAATATTTCAAAGAAATTAAATTTTTTAGGATTATACAATCATATTTTAGTTTAACTTCATATCCGACTTTCGGGATATATGGAGTTAATTTTCCGTACACCTTATTTTTATTAATTTTATTAATTAATGTATACTCCATTCCATGTGGTTTTTTAAATGGTGTAGTCTCTCCTTTCCCTTGATACATAGTACTTATTTATTTGCTATTTTAGTATATTTCATAATAAAGTATCTATTCCCTTTTCTAGTAGATATGAATCACAAAAAAACAATTAATATATTTGAGTTGATATTAGTTTTACCCGGTGCAAATGTACATTCATATGTGTATAATTTTTTATTCTATTTTATATATATGTTATTCTATTTGTATACATGTTTCTTAATAATTGCATACTTTTTCCACACTAAATTTTTCATTAAAAAAATTAGCATCTATATGTGTATAACTTTTTATTCAATAGTGTGTACATATTTTTTAATAATTGCATATTTTTTTACACTCAAATTTTCATTAAAAAAATTAACAATTAAATTGTATACATTTTTGTTCATAATTGTATATATTTTTATTTATATTTGTATACGTTTTTGAAAATGGGTACACCCCATCTTAGGATACACCCGAGTGCACAGTATAATTAGCCAATATATTTTTATGAAGTATACACATAATATTAACTACCCACTAAATATTAAAATATTATATTTCTCAACCCATTACATATTTAAACTATTAACCATAATCTACATAAAAAACGGATAAGGGGTTTATTACTTTTTTTATATATACATTCAAATCTTCATTTAAAAAAAAAAGCTAAATCTTTATATTAGTATGTATATATTTATTAACAAATGTGTGTATATTAAATATGGGCATATTTTGTCTTTTTTGTTTATTTTCCTAATTTAAAAATTACTTTTAGGATTTTAATCTAATTAGCTTTTTAAATATTTACTCATTGAATATCTTCCAAATAATTAAGTAGATTCAACTTCAAAGATGCATTTTGAGCTCTTCCATGTTAGTCACCATTTTTACCCCTTTTCTTGATACTCTAATAAACCTATTAAAATGGAGTAGATTTATATAGAGGAATTCAAGAATGGTTTTGTATTCATTTTCACCCATTTAATACATTTCATCCAAAAATAATATGATCGAATTCATTTTAAGACAAAAATTTGTGTGATATGACTTCGGTAAAATGGATAAAAATGATAACATTTATAATAATAAGTGATAACGAGATGTTGTGATTATTTTATTATAATATACATAAAAAGTAATAACAATTTAAAAAATAATAATTTTAATAAAAATTGATTACTAATTACAAAATTTCACCGTGAAACTGTTTCACACAAAATCTATTCGAATTTAAAATTAGCGGATCTTTTCAACATATTTCATGCAGAAATTCTATATTACTATAGTTTTTATTGGATAACAAGCATTTTAACTCATGCGTTGCAAGGGAATAGATTTAAAAAAATATAATTATATAAATATAGATTTTTTGCAATAGTAAATATATATATATATATATTGTGTACACATAAACACATATAATTACGTAGTCCCTCCATCTCATTCTAATAATTACATATTTTTAAATTGATTTTTTTATTCTAAAGGTTACATTTTTTTTGTATGAGACCCACACAATTAACTAATTAAAATATCTCAATGGGACTCATCCGCCACATTAATACAAACATCCACTATACATTAAAATATTATTTATCTCACCTCAATACATATTAAAATACTAAATTTCTTAATCACCGTGCAAAAAAGCAATCCGTGCAAAAGGTAAATATAACTATTAGAATGAGACGAAAGAAATACATATGCATGAGGTTTTATATTGTGATGGTATGTATATTTAGTTCAGTTCTTTATATGTAATGAATTAAATAGTTTTTAGTTGAATCGACGTTAAACGAACCTTATTCATTTTTAATGTAAAATAGTAAATTAATGTAATTATAAAAAAACCAACAATTTTAAATTTTTTATTAATATTTATATTTTATTACGTAATTATATGTTATAAATAATTCCAAACAATGTCTTAATTACTTAACATTATTTTCAAATACAACTCAAATTTAAAAAATGTGTAAAATTGAAAAGATATTTAAAGAAATAAGTGTTAAAAAACTTGATAGTAAAGCACCTAAATGTATTTATTTAAATATATCGATGAATTAAAGAAATCAAGAAAGAAATTAATTGATACCTCAATTTAATTTAAACTGTAAATTTGTAAATTGGTAGAGCGTGAAATCAAATAACCAATGCCTAAAATCTCTTGTCCTAACATTATTTCTATATTTAAATCATACATTACACCTAAATAATGAAAAATATACATCGGTAAATCAAAGAAATCAAAAAAAGAAAGAAATTAATTGATACATCAATTTAATCCGTAAATTTATAAATCGGTAGAGCATGAAATCAAAGAACCAATGCCTCAAATCTCTTTAGTTGTTTTACATTATTTCTATATTTAAATCATAAATTAAAAATCTCTTTAGTTGTCCTAACATTATTCCTATATTTAAATCATACATTAAAAAGGAAAATCAATATAATTAGGATGGGAAAAATTGAGGAGAAATTGAAGAGAATCGAGAAATTGATGAGATATAATGGAGAGATGTTGACCAAAATTTTAAGCAGAAAAACATTGATTGACCTTACGTGGTTTTATATATAGATAGATTTCAAAATAGTTGACTGTGGAAGTCAAATTCAAAATCATGTCCCATTTGTTACATGATAATGAGAGGGTCTAATCCTCGTAATGTCTTAATATTGTTTGTTGGGATTTCAACATTACGATTTATTTTTAATGTTCTATTTTGCGTTTTAGAATAGCTACACAAATTGTTGTTGAAAAAGTGAAATTGCTTCTAATAAATATTTATTGCTTTGTTAATTAAACTTTTTGTGACTCATCATATCAGTTTCATACTACATTTGCTAATTTTTATAGTCCAAAATTCAAGTTTAAATTCAATGAATTTTTAGTCTACATTATTTAAAAGTTATTCTCAATTGTATCCACTGCACAAGATTGTTCAATAATATTATGTTTTATTTTAAATATATATATATATATATATATATATATATATATATATATATATATATATATATATATATATATATATATATATATTAATTAATAAATTTTATTATTAAATTATTCAATTGAAATATCAAGGATAATTAATGCAATAATTTCTTATTAACTAAAAAATTAATTTTTTAAATCATATATGATATAATTAATTGAATTCGGAGTACATATTTAGCAGTTAATTACATCTAGAAGACAATCTCCTAAATTAAGGACACCAATCATATGATATGGAGTAATTAATTTAGAATATGAAGGAAGAGTTTCAAATACTTTTCAATAATGGAATCATTAATATATTAATTAACGAACACAAATAATATCATCTCGATTAAAACTCATGAGAAATAATACTCTCGTGCACCGCCAATCTATTCATTTTACTATTTTAGACTGATCATCCTTAATTTATCTATTTCTCTTTTTAACTATAAGACTCACATCATTCATTAATACAAATAAAATATGAGACACCCCTCTCTACTAATACAAGTAAAATATGATACACACCCTCTATTAATATAATTATCTACTACACTTAAAGGGAGTAGGATTTAAGATGAAATGATTGAAAATTATCGTTTGAAGTGAAGAGAGATGAAAAGGGAATAAAAACATTAAATGTGAAGATTAAGATAATTTAGTGCGAATATTTGTGTGATTGAAAATGTTTAAGCAGAGAGAAGGTGGACATTGGTGGGGCCTACGACTGATTTGATGATGAACAAAGTACTCCTCGTGAGTCAAATCTTGTAGTCCATTTTTATCATCTCATATCCCCCAATAACAACCCCCCTTTATCCAACCCCCTACCCCACCTCTACCCAACTATATATTTTTAATTAATTAATGAAATTCCAGATCATATAATAAAATAAAATAAAAAATCTCAGGTATGGTTTGATTAGACGACCATGATGACAAAAACCAGATTTAAATGTCATCATTGATGTGGAACGGTTGCATGAGCACGTGACCTGTAATATACTCCCTCCAATCCAAATAGGGTGAGTCTTTCGTGCAAATAAATTTAGATATGTATCTTTTCGTAATTTTTGTATTTTTTACAATTTAAACTCTTAGCAATACAAAGGTTTAAATAGAATATGAAGAGGAGGATTGTGTTCATATGAGGACACAGCGTGTCCCGGCAGGAGCTTTGGCCTCCAAATATTGGTGATTTTGGATGAAACTGTCTCGCAGCTTTTATGATTAATTATTATTATTTTAATTAAAAATATTATCACTTCTATTTTAAATATTATTACTTTTCATTTATGGGGGCCGTATTCTCGCGATATACGCTTTTATGGTTAGTTATTATTATTTTAATTTAAAATATTATCACTTCTATTTTAAATATTATCACTTTTCATTTATGGGACCACTATTTGCACCCCGGAATTACTAAACATACCTCAAAAATATTCAATAAGACATAATTACCCTTATAAAACTTATATTTGTTCGGTTGTTGCAACGGAACAGTCACGTATCTTATATGTTTGATTGCAATAATCGAACAATACAAATAATTCATATATTTATCTGGTTGTTGCAACCGAACAGAACAATATTTGTATTTTTTTAATTCATATATACATTAGCGAATATATAAGATAAGAGGTTTTATGGACATCAATTTTTAAACAAAGATGATGATTCTCTTCCAACAAGTTTTTGTTGATTCTATCAACAGGGCAGTGGTAGTGGTTATGATTTAGACGAATTTATAACCACTACCATTGCTACTCCCCTCGATAGAATCAATAGAAACTCCCTTACTTTTAATGGGGGAGGAATCATATCTTTGTTTAAATGTAACTTATCTGTTATCTTATCTATTTAGATATGAATTAAAAAAAATTATTTATCATGCTCTGTTCGGTTAACAGATAAAATAGATGAATTTTTTATTCTGTTCGGTTGTTGCAACCGAGCAGATATAAGTTTTTTAAAGGCAGTTATGTCTTATTGAATATTTTTTGGGTACGTTTAATAATTTTGAGGGATGCGAATAGTTGTCCCCATTAATTTATACTATAATTATTCAATACAAATATTTGTGTAAATCGAGTTTATAGGGTAAACATGTGGTCCCCCATTCCAATATAAATACTCTATGTATTGGTAGGGTGTTTAAATTAAGGGAGACCATATAATTTATTATATAAACCCGATTTACAAGAGACTAACTCATTATTCAAATTGTTTATTGTACTATTATCACTTTTCATTAATTGAGTATAACTTTTTTATTGAAAATATTATCATTTTTATCTGTCTCACGAAATGACTTACGATTAGACGGTCTCACATAAGTCTTTGCCTCCAGATATTTACCCACTTTAGAACACGGTCCGAATTTTCTGCACATTCTTAGTGTAATATTTTATGTGAGATACCATTGGATGAATGACATATAAAATAAAAAGATAAATTATAAGCCAAAAAAACTAAAAAATAATAATAAACTCTAAGAGCTAAAGTTAATAGTTTGATTTCCTTCTCATATTACATGTTTATCATCTTATTAGTTGTTCAAGAAATAATGCATAAAAATGAATTAGAGGATTCGCGTTATGCCAAATATCACAATCATTGCGAAAATTATCACCAATTGTTCAAGAGGTCTGTTGGTCATTTGTTTGAATTTAGTATTTTAATCAAATAAAATAAAAAACACATGATACACGGAGTAAAATACCAATACACGTCCTTTATGAGCTTTCTACAGGATGATATTTACCAATTTAATTGCACTAGCATTAATTTTGTGTAACCGGTGCATCGCGATCCATCATAATGGGGTATGATACAACCAACCGGTAAGAAAGTGACAAAAAAATTTAATACTATACGCTAAAATTAAATTGATTCATTAGGAAGATTTGTCGTGACATGAATTTGAAAAAAAAAATGTAAAAGGATGCATTGATAGAAAGCTATTAGATATAGGGATATGATTTAGAAGTGTAAAAGGTTGAAAAAAGGATGTAAAATATGATAAATATAAAGAAAGCATGTGGGGTGTATTAGCATGGAAGTCAAGGGTCATTAATCACTTTGTGAAATAATAGGGAATCAATCCATATCCCCTCCAAACACGACCTAACCACCCCCTCCTCTAATACGAGGATAGCTGCACTAATTATTAATCCATTACAAGCATGCATGTGCAATTAAGGAGGTCATGATTAATTTCTTATAAAATTAGATTTAGGTATGTAGAAATGAAATTAATTTATTTTAATAAAAGTTTTTTGAAAGCCGGCTAAATGCATTTTTGAAATTTGATGAAATGTACTCCCTCAATATCACCACAAGAATTACATTTTATTAATTAGGGCGTTCTACTACAAGAGTTATATTTCTCTTTTAGTATATGAGACTCATATAAATCAATCAGTTTATCTTTGTGGGCCCCACACACAACACTAATACAACTACTCACTATACATTAAATTATTATATATCTCTCAACCCACTACACATTAAAATATTATATTTCTTAATCTCCGTGTAAACAATACATGTAACTCTTTTCATAGGAAAAAGGGAGTTATTAGTTGAAGGGATCCATGTGTACTGATAGTTTATGTGATGGATGCAAAAGATCGTAAAAAGTATTATTATTTTATATCTATTAAGTAATTGCATTACTAGTAAATGATAAGCTAAATGTAGGATATTTTTATTAAATAAGAAAAATAAATACTTTTAGAATAAACAGTCAAAATATTAAAATGTGAACCAGAGTGTATATTAATTGACCTTAAAAAACAATAAAATAAGCTTTTAAAAATTAACTTAAAAAGAAAAGGTCACACTTGAATATGACCGTTTTTACATTATCTATCTAATTATAAATTTCATTAAAAATATTATTCTACCCGTTCCAAGCTATTCACATTTTCTTCATTTGTGTGTCATACACTCACACTACACTCTTCATTCTAAAGAAATACTAGTAGTAAAAGTTTAAAAATAAATAATCTTTCAAATTTTTAATAAATCATATTTTCAAAAATATTACTTTCACCAAACATATGTAATTTACTTTATCATTTATTTATTACTTAAAAATATTATTTTACCTTCAAAAGTTAATAAAATTGATAAAAAATATTTTTTCTTAAATTCTATATCTATATAAGTGAAGAGTTAGACGTAACAGAGGAAGTATCATTTTTTATTTGTACTACTAATTGTTCATAAAATAATTTACTATTACAATCACTTTTTATTAACTTAGATATTTTTTTATAAAAATATTAATATTTTTTATCTGTTTCACACAAATATTCGAGGGATTTTTTTACACTCGATTCTTAAAAAAAAGACTACATTCGTCCCATCGAAAGGTCCTCATTTGATTATATTGGCGGTCTCATTCAAAGGTCCTCATTTTTTTCTTTTAATAAAAGGGTCTCATATATTGCCCACCACTTATTACTAATTAATTACTCACTATACATAAAATAACAATACTTCTTAATTATAACAATACTTCTTAATCCACGAGAAAAAAATAAATGAGAACCTTATGACTTGGAGGGAGGGAGTAGTAGTATGAAAAAGTAAACAATGCAACCAAAACCAATGGTAGAGATGTAAACGAACCAAGCCGCTCATAAACTATTCGAGACTCGATTCGAAAAAAATTTGTTTGAGTTCGTTCGTGGAAAAAAAGAGCCGAGCTCGATTATTTTTTCGAGCCGAACTCGAGCCCGAGAGTGTTTGGCTCGAAAGCTCGCGAACGTGTTCGTTTACAGGCTCGCGAACGTGTTCGCGAACATGTTCGTTTACAAAGCCCGCGAACGTGTTCGATTATAGGCTCGTGAATGTGTTCGATAATAGACTCGAATAGTGGTCAATATGATCATTCTTCATATTATTGCTCCATTATTATTATTATTATTATTATTATTGTTGGTGTTGGTGTTGTTATTGTTATTATTTATATGGTAATTTTAGAGTTTAAAAAATTTTACATAAATAAATAAACTTATATATATATATACTTTTATCAATATAATTTATAAGGGATATAAATTTATAATTTTAAAAATATAGTATACTTTAAATTAAAGAAAAATTTTAAAGTATGACAATGAAAATAATGAAATTATTAAAACGTAATTAATAAAAATAAAATTAAAAAGAGAACGCATGTTATTAATTCTAAATAATGAATTGAAAATCATATTTATAACGGGTTTAAAGATCTATATTTTATTTTTTTTATTTCTATATAAGATTTAATTTTGATTTATTTATACTTAAATTTTGAATAAATATATGTATATACATTAAATTTTAACTAATAGTAATTAATAAAATTGTAAGTATTTTAAAGTCGACACCTCATTAATATATATATATATATAATTATATGTAAAAATAAATTAATTTAATATAATTATTAATTTTATTTGAAGGAAAAATTTTGAATTTATATACACCTGTATTTTCGTATTTGCCTTATTATTATTATTATTAATGGGATAACATAAGATACATTCAAATTTTAGGCAAATACTTATGTGACACCGTCTTATGTAAGGTCTTACGCGAGACGAATAAAAAGTTTATAAAATGTTTTCACTTTCCCTATATTCCATATAAAATGTTAGTTTTTGTTTATATTATAAATTGTTTATAAAATAGTTCACTACATTATTATTACTTTTTATCGATTGAATATTTCTTTTAATTAATAATATTATCACTTTTTATTCGTTTCATGTAAAGATTTACGTGAGACAGTTTCACACAAGACCTACCCAAAATTTAAATTAAATACATACTCCATATACTTATAAATGTTAATTAAAAAATCTTTTGTTGTATTATTAATATATAATTTAATTAATAATTAATACTTCTAATAATTAATAAAAATTTATAATAACTCTAGATACCACATTTTATAAAAATAATTATTAATAAAATTTTATTATTCATGAAACGGTCGCACTCAAGCCTTTACACATTAAAAAAATTAAAAATAAAAAAATTTCAGCTTAAAAAGTCCGAGCTCAAACTAATTGCTAGTTTTTATCGAGCCGAATTAGAGCTCGAGCTCGATTTTATTTATTTTTTATTCAGTAAAGTTTCGAGTCGAGCTCCAAATTGTTAGCAAGCTCTATATTTTACACATGAGCCGAACTCAAGCCTAAAAAATAGAATTTGAATCGAGCTCGAGCCGAGCTTTGAGCCCGGAGATGTTCGGCTCGGTTCGATTACATCAATTATTGTCCCGTATGATGACAGAATTATTTCCAATGGGCGAGTATTAAACTTGGGTTTGTGTGTAAGTGTGGGTCCAACTAATCCCAATACGACACAAGCAAACAGCCGTGGGTCCAACAAGTAGAAAAACATTAGTCCAACTCATCCGCTTCAATTCTTAATTCGTTGACTATAATTCCATTATCCAATCAACGCCTTATATTTCTAATTTAATTGTCCCCATGTTTAAACACACATCTAAGACAATACTCCATCTTCTAACATATTAATAAAATATAGACATGACAAAAAAAATTTAAATCGTTAAGCCTCCCTAAAGTTCTTACAGTAGAAACATTAAATGTAATTTCTGATCATATAGTACTGCAATCCTAATTTTAATTAGCATGTTTTTTTTTTGGAAAAAGCAATTTTTAATTAGCATGTTAATATATTATACTCCTATACAGATTAATTCTCACTCATTCAACACTAATCAAGATTGTACTAATATTTCTTTTATTTAATATTTTCTGATTTTGATTTTTAAATAAATATTACTCTTACTTTTTCTGTAAAAGAATTCAATAAATTGTTGTAGTTCATGTCCTTTAAAAAAAATTAAAATAACACTGATAATTATTAATGCAAACAATTAGATATGAAAAACTTTTGACATAGTCTCATGTGATTTACATTTTTTTTAAAATTTGAAGTAGAATGGTACTTCAGCCCTTACATTCTAATGTATCTAAAAGATTCTAAAATAGTTACTAAATCAATTCAAATATTTTGGATCGACATTCCAATTTACAAAAGAAATTTTATTTTTAAATCTTCACTTACGATTAACCATTTGAATTATAATTTATGTAACTATTTTTATTTATCAGAAGACTTGTGAAAATAATTTTACAATTATGTAATTAATTATCACTTCTTATTAAGAATAATAATAATTTACAATTAAATTATTATAAATTTTCATTTATATAATTACTCCATATCATATGAAGTCCTTAATTTAGGAGATTGTCTTCTAGATGTAATTAACTGCTAAATATGTCCTCCGAATTCAATTAATTATATCATATATGATTTAAAAAATTATTTTTTTTAGTTAATAAGAAATTATTGCATTAATTATCCTTGATATTTCAATTGAATAATTTAATAATAAAATTAATTAATATATATATATATATATATATATATATATATATATATATATATATATATATATATATATATATATATATATATATATAAAACATAATATTATTGAACAATCTTGTGCAGTGGATACAATTGAGAATAACTTTTAAATAATGTAGACTAAAAATTCATTGAATTTAAACTTGAATTTTGGACTATAAAAATTAGCAAATGTAGTTTGAAACTGATATGATGAGTCACAAAAAGTTTAATTAACAAAGCAATAAATATTTATTAGAAGCAATTTCACTTTTTCAACAACAATTTGTGTAGCTATTCTAAAACGCAAAATAGAACATTAAAAATAAATCGTAATGTTGAAATCCCAACAAACAATATTAAGACATTACGAGGATTAGACCCTCTCATTATCATGTAACAAATGGGACATGATTTTGAATTTGACTTCCACAGTCAACTATTTTGAAATCTATCTATATATAAAACCACGTAAGGTCAATCAATGTTTTTCTGCTTAAAATTTTGGTCAACATCTCTCCATTATATCTCATCAATTTCTCGATTCTCTTCAATTTCTCCTCAATTTTTCTCATCCTAATTATATTGATTTTCCTTTTTAATGTATGATTTAAATATAGAAATAATGTTAGGACAGCTAAAGAGATTTTTAATTTATGATTTAAATATAGAAATAATGTAAAACAACTAAAGAGATTTGAGGCATTGGTTCTTTGATTTCATGCTCTACCGATTTATAAATTTACGGATTAAATTGATGTATCAATTAATTTCTTTCTTTTTTTGATTTCTTTGATTTACCGATGTATATTTTTCATTATTTAGGTGTAATGTATGATTTAAATATAGAAATAATGTTAGGACAAGAGATTTTAGGCATTGGTTATTTGATTTCACGCTCTACCAATTTACAAATTTACAGTTTAAATTAAATTGAGGTATCAATTAATTTCTTTCTTTGATTTCTTTAATTCATCGATATATTTAAATAAATACATTTAGGGGCTTTACTATCAAGTTTTTTAACACTTATTTCTTTAAATCTCTTTTCAATTTTACACATTTTTTAAATTTGAGTTGTATTTGAAAATAATGTTAAGTAATTAAGACATTGTTTGGAATTATTTATAACATATAATTACGTAATAAAATATAAATATTAATAAAAATTTTAAAATTGTTGGTTTTTTATAATTACATTAATTTACTATTTTATATTAAAAATGAATAAGGTTCGTTTAACGTCGATTCAACTAAAAACTATTTAATTCATTACATATAAGAACTGAACTAAATATACATACCATCACAATATAAAACCTCATGCATATGTATTTCTTTCGTCTCATTCTAATAGTTATATTTACCTTTTACACGGATTGTTTTTTTGCACGGTGATTAAGAAATTTAGTATTTTAATATGTATTGAGGTGAGATAAATAATATTTTAATGTATAGTGGATGTTTGTATTAATGTGGCGGATGAGTCCCATTGAGATATTTTAATTAGTTAATTGTGTGGGTCTCATACAAAAAAAATGTAACCTTTAGAATAAAAAAATCAATTTAAAAATATGTAATTATTAGAATGAGATGGAGGGACTACGTAATTATATGTGTTTATGTGTACACGATATATATATATATATTTACTATTGCAAAAAATCTATATTTATATAATTATATTTTTTTAAATCTATTCTCTTGCAACGCATGGGTTAAAATGCTTGTTATCCAATAAAAACTATAGTAATATAGAATTTCTGCATGAAATATGTTGAAAAGATCCGCTAATTTTAAATTTGAATAGATTTTGTGTGAAACAGTTTCACGGTGAAATTTTATAATTAGTAATCAATTTTTATTAAATTTTTTTTAAAATATTATTACTTTTTATGTATATTATAATAAAATAATCACAACATCTCGTTATCACTTATTATTATAAATGTTATCATTTTTTATCCATTTTACCGAAGTCATATCACACAAATTTTTGTCTTAAAATGAATTCGATCATATTATTTTTGGATGAAATGTATTAAATGGGTGAAAATGAATACAAAACTATTCTTGAATTCCTCTATATAAATCTACTCCATTTTAATAGGTTTATTAGAGTATCAAGAAAAGTGGTAAAAATGGTGACTAACATGGAAGAGCTCAAAATGCATCTTTGAAGTTGAATCTACTTAATTATTTGGAAGATATTCAATGAGTAAATATTTAAAAAGCTAATTAATTACAACGGTGATTCAACGGTGAAGATGGCGATGTGGTGGCTTGGTATCGGCTGGCGCTAGATCAGTAAAGAATAGCGTGGATTCAACCGACAAGTGGGAAAAAGTATCGTGAATTCCGGAGGGTTAGAATCGACTTCAAATGACGACACTTTCAGTAGAAAAAGAGTTCAGACAAACCTGGTGTAACTTGGCTATAAAAGGCAGCGACGTCATGTCAGTACAGACGGGTTTTGCTCAAGGTGGAGCAATGGTGCGGTAATTGCGGTGGAGCAATGGCACGGTAATTGCTTATAGTGGAGCAATGGTGACGTTTCTGGTCAAGGAGGAGCTGATGCGTCAAAAACTCTGAATGTTGAGTTAATATTATTGGGGATCCTTATGACATGTTCAGTTGTCATGAAAAATGATGTAATAATATTAGCTGGTCCACAATTTGCACACGGACATTGACTTGGCAGGTGATATAGGGTGTGTGATGGATGTGTATCGATGACTGATGGACTTCCAGGGGTAGCCAAGAGCTGGAAGTAGCACTATAAATATCAGCAGGTGTTTTCAATATGTGTCGCAGGAAATTCTTAGAATGGTTTATTCTAAGTGATCTACTCATATGGTGGAGTAAGATTCTCGGGATTGAGAATGGTTGTCGGTGAAGACAATGAATCTTCTTTTATTTTGACAAGGTGGAGATTGTTGGAATTTTGTCAAATAAAATAGTGAACTTTTGCCCCACATCGGGTAGGGGAGCAAAGGGTAAGGGTTTTCTTAGGCTATATAAGAAGGCCCTTGGACTTAATGTCAAGTGCTCCAATCAAGTATACTTTAATCTTTGTATTTGATTCTAGTTAAAATTTATTTCTTTGATTCTCGGTTATGAGAATGGGAAGAAAGGTGAGAATTAGTCAAAGATTTGTAAGGGTGTAGGGATTGGGGTCGGGAGAGATAAATTCTGTGTGATTGTGGTATTTTCTCGGTCCGTGATTTTTCTCCGATTTTGGAGTTTTCAACGTAAATTCTTGTGTTGTGCTTTTTATGTTCTTCTTTATTTATCCTTTAGGAATGAATGAGGATCTGCCTATCCCAACAATCACCTCACACAAGCCTACGTCCTTTATCTATGGATAAAAGATAAAAAAAAGTAAATATACCCTTGAATATATTAAATTCTAAAAATAAACATTAAACTATATAATAGGATTAATACATATTAAACCACTTCATATAGTTAATGATATGAATTCATTAAAGTAATACTTTGTCATTACTCTTTATACATTTTTTAAGCGTTTTACATTTTTTAAATTAATTATCAGTTATCACTTTTTATTTATATTACGAATTATTCATTTCGCTATTATCATTTTCTATTAATAAAGGAGTATCATTTTTCTTAAAATATTATCACTTTTTATCTCTCTCACGATAACTTATTATTTAAAACAGACCCTCTTTTTTCTTATATCAAATGTGCGGTGTGCAAACCAACGATTTTAGATCTAAAATGAATAAATAAATAAAAATTATCCTAATAATATTGATAAAAAATTTAATTAATTTTTTAATTTTGTACATTAAAGATTAATTGAACATTAAATTGTAGTATATTAAAAGAATGAATAAATAAAGGAAATGATGTGGATAGGAAACAAAAAAGAGTGTATTTTCGCAGATATTGCGGCTGAAGAAAAGCGCACAGCATGCGCCTCTTCAACAGATTCTGGCATAGTCTGAATTGCATGAAACCCCCACCCCCCCACCCTCACCCACCCACCCCCCAATTTCCACCTTTCACATTCACTATTCTGTTTCAAGTTCTTTTCATCTCCATTATGATATCATTTCTTTGTTTGTTATTTTATTTGGTATTTTTTGGTTTTCAACCCTATTTTATTTTATTTACATTTATTATTTTTTCTATATATATAACTATCACTTTTACTCTCTTCTATTTTTAAGAAAAAAATGGTGGTATAATTATTTGACCAATGGTTGTGTACAATGGTTGTGTATGAGGTTGTTAATAGTAAATATTGGATGGGTTTGAAATGAAAGTTAAATTAATAAAAGTATGATATGAAATCGGTTATAATGGGCATGTTATTATTCTTGGAAATACATGAGTAAGACTCATTATTTATATTACTTCATGAAATAATTTATTATATTATTATTATTTTATTAATTGAGTAAATTTTGTAGTATTATATTATATCAATCTCACAAAATTTTTCATATAAGACGATCTTACATCTTACACAAATATTTTCCAATTATGTGAGACGGATCTATGAGATAAAAATTTGAATAAAAATTAATGTTAATCAAATTTAATATATTATTCTAATAAGTTAATATATTTAATTGATTTTAATATATCACTTTTTATTCATTTTAAAAAAAATACATGCACAAAATAATTTAGTTGATGATTATCACTCATCTATAATAATATATCACTTTTTATTAAAGTTGTTATCACTCTATATTTGTCCTATTATAAATTGTTCATAAATGAAATAGTTAAACTAATGGCTATCACCTTTTTTTTTTATATGTACCACTTTTTATTTAAAAAAAGTTAATTGCAAAAAAAAACTACGGACTTTACTCCTATTGCAAATTAATCCTCACTTTTGAGAAATTACAAAAAAAAAAAAACTACCACCTTTAAATATTGTTGCAAAATAAACCCAATTTTTTTTTATTAAAGTAGAGTTTTTTTGGGTTTTTTTTGCAACAATACTTAAAGGTGATTTTTTTTTTTTTGCAATTTCTCAAAACTGAGGATTAATTTGTAATAGGAGTAAAGTTCGTGATTATTTTTGTAATTAACCCCTAAAAATATTATCATTTCTTATCCTTATGCAAACTGTTCATAAAATAGTTTAATAGATTTAATTATAACTTTTTCTACATCACTTTTCATTCAAATTATAAATTATTTATGAAATAATTTAATTGAATGGTTATCATTTTCCATTTTCATATATCATTTTCTATTAAAAATATTATCACTTTATATTTGTTCTATTATAAATGGTTCATTTATGAAATAGTTCAACTATTAATGGTTATCACTTTTCAGTATCACTTTTTATTAAAAATATTATCAGTTCTCATTCTTTATTGCAAATTGTTCATAAAAATAGTTAAATAAAATTGATTATAACTTTTTCTTGATCTGATATTACTTTTTATTAAAAAAGATACTATCACTTTTTATTTACACTATAAATTATTTATGAAATAGTTTAGTTGGATAGTTATCACTTTCAATTTTCATATATCACTTTTGATTAAAAAAGTTATCATTCGTAAAAAAAAGAAAAGAAAATGTTATCACATTTTATTGGTTCAATTAATTGTTCATGAAATAACGCAATAGAAATTAATTTTCACTTTTTATTAATAAAAAAACCACTTTTATATGTCTTACAAATTTTTTTTGCAAGATATATTATCACTTTTTTTTTATCACATGTCACTTTTTATTAAAAATATTACTATTTTTTATTTAATATACAAATTGTAAAAATAAAAAATATTATCAAAAATTAGTAAATAATAATTAAAATAAATACTTAAAAGGATAAGGAAAAAAAGCGAAAGGTAATCCTGATTGTAATAAAGAAAATCGGAGAGGAAATAAATTGTATTGAAGTGGGCCGTTGGGAGGAGCGCGGGATCTTTGAGACGATTTCACACAAATTTTTATCTTCTTTAAATATGTTAAAGCGTTAATTCTATGAATAAATAAATGATAACATCTCCAATAAATAATAATAATTAATTTTAAAAGTATATTATCTCACTGCCACACAATTTGCACGGAGGCTTCTTGCTTTTCCAATCGAGTTTTTCTTCTAATATTATGAATCTTAAAAGTGCCTTCTAAAGAAAATGTACAAATTCTTTTATATGAAATGATATATGTATATAATTAAGATCTGTTAAATATATTTAATATTATCTCTATTTAAAAAGTAACAGAGACGAATATATAGATTTATGTATTTTTGATTCATTATTAAAGTATGATTTTTAGATAGTAAAATATTAAATTTTAAAATAGTTAAATGATGATCTTCTCCTTGTGTGAAGGGTGATTCATTAAAATATTATTTAAGATAATTATAGTACATAGTATAATTCACTAAAATATGATAAATAAATTAAAGTATGATAAATAAATTATACATCAAAGTATAATTTTAGAAAAAAGTTAAAATATGATTAATAAAAATACTCCCTGCGTCCTACCTAGGTAAATTTTTTGTTAATTTGGTTTGTCATATTCTAAGATATACATTTTTTTTGGCAGGTGGATCCCTACACACAAAAAATTGGTATTTTAAAAGTCCTACAATATTACACAATTCATCCTTAGTTCAAATTAAATTGCAAGGCAAAATGCAAATTATAGTAAATAATCCCCAAATTTATAAATTAATTATATGATTGATTGCAAATTTCTTTTTAGTAGGTGGAAGTGATGTATATAAATTGAACTCATTCTCAAACGTCTCATACACCAAAACAATCATCTGTTGCATCTGCAAGAATCCTATAGTTCAATTCATTCCCAGTCGATTTGAAGTTTGTATGAACTCTTAAACTTATGGTGCTATTTGTGTAGAAGATGAAGTCGTTTTACTTTTGAGTACATTACGCTTGAACTAGATCACAAACGAGATGTATTTATCTTATGGGAAAAAAAAAACATATTACCTTGACTAGCCTTAATTTGTTATTCTAATCATTCTTATATATCTTCCTAGTGTTCTATACAAGAACAAATTTTGAAGTTATGGAGATTTCGAATTTGGACAATAAGTAAAACTTCTGATCATGAACGAAGATTCAACAACCAAAATTTGAACTATCTTTGTTGGAATTAATGTTCCGTTTGTTATTCTCGTTATTCCTTTAATTTTTCATGATATATAAAATCTCCAACAAAATTTAACTTTTCTAATTATATTTTTGGGCAACGTAAATCTTCTAACACATCGGGATCTTCTTCTCATGAGACATTTGTACTGCCCAATTTCTAAAACATTTTTCTTCTACATTAATTTAAGACAAAATCATAGTTTTGCTTGGATGATTATTGATTAACATATCTCAACAAAAGGTGAGAAGTGTAGTTTTTTTCATTCGCATAAAATAAAAAAGACACAATGGTTTACTATATCCTAATTCTGTACAAAGTTTTTTTCTTTCATGTATTAGTGTAAACTAAAACAACTCATTTTTAGCAATAGAATTTATCAACGTAATTAATTCCTTTGTTAATTACCAATTGATTTGCCAGCAAAAATGATAAGTCGTAATTACGCGTGAGTTGTGAATTATTTAGTATAATTACGACTTATTTCTATTTTATACACTTGAGTTTTAATTATTTTATTTCTTATTGAAACAAGCTAAAATGGAGAGAAAATTGTACTGTGACTGCTACAATTATCATTATTGTTGGAAATAAAGAATTGACCAAGTAAATTAATGAGAGATTTGATTTGAATAGCCTAAGGAAACTTACCAAAGGGAGAAAGGATACAACGAATCTGGACACCATTTAAGAAGGAATGTTAATGAATTTAATGGGGTAATTAATGTGGGGTCTTGGACCGCGTTATATATATCACGCCCACACGAACCATCAGATAGACGCTACACATCAAGGCTGCACGTCGGACGGGCAGCAGATTGGGGACGAAGCACCACCAGTTAAAGAACACGAGTTTATTGTTTTTAATTTAATTTAGTTTAATTATGTAAATCGTTTTCTAGTCCAATGATTGTGAACCTCCCGTATATTAATTTACACGTTTGATTAGGATTGAAATTATCAACCTGTTTTATGAATTTATTTTGTGATTGACTTTGATGTGAATCTTGATTTTTCAATTGTTTGTTTAGACTATCACTCTCAATAGGTGATTGATTGTTCAATAGCTATTTTACATATTATAATCTGTAATTGTTATAATATTGTGAATAGAGTAGCAAAATGAGGGAATACCTCTTGAAATCACGAAATCTAGGTTGTATGATTCTTAGTCGGGTTTCATAGCCTAGTAGTCCTAATATCTAAATCTTAATGCATTATCGAGTTCGAATCCATAGGGTCACTCGAGAATAGTTTAATCTAGAGGTCGTACCTTGAGTTATTAATCTTAAGGATATTTCGGGTTAATTAGTCGTACCGTTAGCCTAGGGGCTTGAGTTTATGAACTTGCTGGTATTTTAGGAATTTCATCCATATTAGGATACATGAGGGGATCAAATCCTTGGAATAGATTTTAATTTTATTTGTTTTTTCAATTTTATATTTTTTGTTATTTTAATTATTTATTTCATGTTAGTAGTTGTTAGTCTCAATCCAATCCCCCTCCGGTTACTTTTTCAAAACACAATTGATTCAATTAAAGTTCGATTATTCCCTGTGGCTTCGACCCTTAATTACCCTACTATATTTTAGTGGGTTTGTTTGGAAATTATAAATCTTATTTTTGGGTGCCGACGACAGTACGCTAAAAATTACAATTTTCTTTTAGCAATGGAATATCAACGAGTTTATTAAGTTTTTACCAACAGAATAAAATTAGTTGTTATTTTATCAATGAATTACCAATAAAATCATTATACAAATTATCAACGGAATTATTAGCAACGGATTACCAACGAAATTGAAATTTCGTTGCTAAAAAATTTACAACCATCACTTTACCAACGAAAATTACCAACGGATTCATTGATAATTTAGCAATAAACCAATTTAATGATGGAACTGAGATTTTTAAAAAAAAAAAATTTTTCTTAGTGGTAATACAATAATTTACAATATCCATCCACATTGTCTTAGATATGATAATCAGCACTTTAGATACTCATTCTCTCAACCCAGATTTTTTTAAAAACTAAAATATAATTAAAAAATTAAAATTATTATATAATTATTGTGAACGAAAATAGAGTTCCTAAAGATAAGTTCCAAATATTGAAAGGGTGAAAAATGCAGAAAAGGGAAATAATAAATAGAAAAACTAAATACTGATAAACAACACTAATAAGTACATATACAGTATAAATTCATCCAATTAAGAATTTTATATACTCACGTTTATATATACGTGATTTCTTGAAATTAGTATTTATCTACATGTTTTTATAATAAACACCGACTGTCCCATCCTTTTCTTTTTTCAAAATACAATTTTCAAAATACAAACAATTGCAGTATTATGTGTTTGGCCCACATGAACCGACGTGGCGCAAATATGATTAATTGACTACTCATTGCATCCTATTTATTTTTAATTATTTATTTATATATATTACAAATACTTCTTCCGTTCCAAACTCGTTGTCTTAGTTAATGTAGACACGAAGTTTAAGAAAAAATTATTTTTTTAACTAACTTTATTGACTTTTTAGGGGTATTATGGTATTTTTAGATAATAAATAAGTATGTTATGTGTGTTAGGTGTGAGTGGTATTTTTGAAATTAAGATAAACTTTTGAGGTTATTGGTTGATGTGAAGTTTCCTTTTTTGGAAGAAGACAATTAGTTTGGGACGGATAAAAATGGAAGTGAGACAACGATTTTGGGACGGAGGGAGTATATAATATATTTTTTAATTTTTTTAAAATATTTATTAAAATATCTCTATTATTGTGAGACGTTGCTTATGTGAGATCAAATGTGAAATTTGTTAAAACATAATTGTGGAGTATATAGGTAAAATGTTAAAGTAAACTTATTAAGTATTACTCCTAATTGATAATATTCTATACTTGCTTAAACTTTTAGATGAACTGATTATTAAACTTGGTTTTAGAGTCTTGACCTAGCAAAGGTTCAAACCTCATCGTCGTCCATTTATAAAAAAAAAATTCAAAAAACTACAAATAAAAGTATTTTTTAGCAATGAAATTTACCAACGGCATTCAATCCGTTGGTAATTACCAATGGATTAGCAACCAAAATGACATTTTTCTATTAGCAATGGAATTCCAATTGATTTATTCTCTATTTTACCAACGGAATTTTTAGCAATGGATTACCAACGAGATTATTTACCAATGAAATTGATTCTTCGTTGCTAAAAATTTACCAACAACCACTTTACCAACAGAAATTTACTAATGGGATTCTGTTGTTAATCCATTGGTAAACCAATTTAACAATGAAATTAAGGTTTTTACCAACGGAACATTCCGTTGGTAAAAAATAATTTTTTTTGTAGTGAAATGCAAGACTTGAGATAAAAATTAACTCCACATACGTATTAGAGTGACTTGATATAGGAGTATTAAGTATCAAACGAGTTTGTTAAAAAAAAAATTCACATGCAAGACTTGAGGAAAAATTAACTCTGCATGTGTGTTAGAGTGACTTGTTTAAATATTAAATGAGTTTATTAAAAAAAAATTCACATGCAAGGCTAATTGAGGCAAAATTACCCTGCATGTGAGGGGCGTATTAGAGTGAATAGATTAAGTATGTAATTGATACTCTTCTCTATTAAGTTTTTAGATGATGTGGTCATTTATAAGGGACGTATTAGAGTGAATAGATTAAGTATGTAATTGATACTCTTCTCTATTAAGTATGTAATTATATTAGCTATTCAATTATTTTATGGACTTAATTAAGTGATCCAATTAAGGTTAAAAGTTTATAGACTATAATAATATTTGATATGAGCCAATTGAGTAGATACTCAATACTATATGATTGTGTGATAATGGGTGACCCAGTTGTGTAGTATATAAAGGCTCCCATGTTATGTTCCCCAAAAACACTAGCCGCACATGATCTTCCCTTCTCCCAATTGGAAGGATTACGACGTTCCCATAAGGAATAAGGAGACTTAGTTGAGGAAGGTCATAAAACCACTAATCCCGAGTTCATGTTCCGCCAAGAAGGCTTTATGGATCAAGGTACGCTTCCGTGTTATGTTTAGATCTCGTTAATTATAATAGAGTTAAGGTTTAATGTATTAATTTCCATCAAGTAGATTAAGTATGTAATTGATACTCTTCTCTATTAAGTTTTTAGATGATGTGGTCATTTAATATTATAAAGTATATACTTATTAGTATTTAAAATATGTTTTTTAAAGGTATAATTAATAATATTTTAATATATAATTTTAAATATTATAATATAATTTACTATAAATATACTTTAATTGCTAATAATCATACTTCATTATATAATATTCATACTTTAATAATAAATGTATTCACAGTTCGTCTTGGACTTAATTATCTTATAAGAGAGTGTCCACTGTACATTATATGGATTCTAAGAATAATTTCTATATACACTTATCTATATAAATAAATCTATATAAATGAAATAACGGTTTTTCTTTTCCCGAGTCACACAGTGGAATGAAATCTCTTTTAAATAGGTAAAATATATGACAGATGAATTGATTAAAATAAGATAAATAAATATATAAAATCATGTTTTTAGGATAAGCACACCTAAGCATGATATCATAGAAGCAAAAAATGGAAGCCTAATTCCTCCTTTATTCTTTATAATAACAGTTGATGATTAGGTAACAGTGACGTCATCATTTAATTACGTCCACTGATTTCTAATTTCTCCTAATTATCATTAATTAATTCAATTTATAGTACTAATTTTCAGTTGTACGAAATTATTGATGCTTAATAATTAATGTCGCACTACAATTATGGAGCGATGAAAAATGGATTTATATATGCATACTTTAAGAAATAATGAATTCATAAATACAGCCTAAGATAAATAATGATACGAAGTGGTTATACTTATATTTTTGTGTCATTCTGTTAAGAAAGAAGTACAATTATATTATAAATCAACATATCATATGAAATATCACACTAAAATGTTTCATAGTTAAGAAAAAAATACTTATATAAGACACTCTTATAAAATAAATTATGTGAGAGAAATTATAAATGTGATATAACATTTTAATAAAAGTGATATTTGATCTATTGAAAGTGATAATAGTCCAAATGAATTGCTTTATGAATAAGCCGCACTCATATTTAACTCGTCACATATCTCTAATACAACTAAATTATAATTAATAAAATAATAATATTTTTTAATGCACATAAAAAAAGAGAACTTCTAAATGACTCAAAGAAGTAACTAATTATGAAAAGGTAAAATTACATCAATTTTCGAGCTACATTGTTATCCGCCACATTTTAATGTTATTTGATCTAACAAAGAATTGTTCCAAGGACGTTAAGTAGATCATAAATTAATATATCACAAAAACATAATAATAAAATTATAATTTTATCTTTAAAATTTACATTAAATCCAAAGAAAAAAAATTAGTCATAAAAATAAAATAAGAAAAACAATATGAAAATAAAAAACAAGAGAAAAATAAATAATAATAATAATAATTATTATTATACTTTAATGGGCAAGGCTAACAATCCATAATCAATAACCATGGCCCAATTAATTATATCCAGTATATAATTGGACGTCCTTTCTGATCCAATCAATCTAATGTCGGATTCTATTTTGTTAAACTGTGTTATTATTATTATCTTTTTAACAAATTATTACTGCTATTGTTATCTTTAACTGTGCTATTTAAGATAATTGTGTTTGATAAGACTTGTGTTTTATTACTAGCTTGTAGTTGCTAATCAACTCAAAATCAGTAGGCGTTTTGGTAGACCAACACAAAAAAGTTGGTCGATCAACATGTTTAATTGCAATAATGATATCACCAATTAAACTTCATGCCCTATATCTATTTGAATGGGCAAAACATCAAGTAGTAGTAATAGTAATAATAATTCTTCATATTCAATTAAATTAAATTAAAAGAAGAGAAATATAGAGTGACAAATAATTGTGCGATTGGATTAATATCAAAGTAAATCATAGGGTTGTATAATAATGTTAATTTATACCAATAAAAATTGTAAGTCCAACCATCAAGAGTGGGAAATAAATATCTTATAATATGCTATTTGGTAATATGTCATAAATTTTTCTTTAAATATTGGGTGGTTTTTGTTCAACTTTGATAGTGATGTTGATCATCAAAATTGATTATTTGAAAGTTGAAACCATAATCTTTGACATATCCTAATTGTATACCCAGTTTTGGTAAGAATTCGAGCAACGTTATCTCTAATGTTATCTCTTAATTTAATTTTAATTCTTTTTTTCTATTTTAAATTGATTCTCCAACAGCAATCCATCCTTATTTATACCATATGCTGTTTCTGATAATGACGTGCTTTTAGTTAATTATTTTTATTTTTACAATTTTTTTTCTTTTAATTGTCATTTAAAGAGTGTAATTCAAGAATAACGCAGGTAGGTAAATCGAAATTTATGCAGTATGTATTTTATGATGTACTTGAACCAGATAGTTGCATACGGTAACATTTTAATTATAAAATAAAAATGATATTTAAACTAATGAAAAGTAATAATGTTAATAATGAATTATTTCATAAACAATTTATAGTATATATATATATATATATATATATATATATATATATATATATATATATATATATATATATATATATATATATATATATATATATATATATATAAACACAAAGACTTGCGTAAATCGGGTTCACTGTATATACCTTGAGTTCCCTTCCAATCTTATATACCCTATGTATTGTTAGGGTGTTTAAATTAAGGGGGACCATAGAGTTTATAAGGGTATGACGTAAATCCGGTTTGTAAGAGACTAACTTAAATAAAAAGTGATGAATTTTTAATGAAAAATTATACCCCCACCGTTTTATAAATTTGTCCATTTGTAGGAACAGAGATTAAATATGTTTAAAATAGGATTGGTTGGTAAGTGGTACAACCATTTCACGAATAACGGATAATTAATCCGATTACATACCACAATCCTATGAAGTAGAAATTAGGGTTGCTATTCTTTAGTCATTAAGTTGTTTGCATTTTTTCAAAACTCCTCCGGATTTTCTTCAAAATGCTTGCATTGTTTGAGATCCCAACCCCGGCTTGTACGCTAATCTACTAACAGAGAGTCGGGATGTTAGTCGGGTGATGTAACCTGTATACGTAATAAAATAGAACACGAGATCATTTACTTGTCTCAATCAATCAGCAAGCTTATGAAGTAATTATGATCTGATCATAATGTATATTTTAGGTGTAAAGATACTATGTTTTTACCTTGTGGAGCGGGCAGGAAGTATCGGCTGGAACGATGTTTAAGGGGCAGAAGACACTTGTAAGATGGGGAATCTATTTGTCATTTATTTATACTACTCGTAAGTTACATTATAGAGTATGTATGAATTGATTATGTTGATTCACGGCTAATGAGTCCCGATGTCTTACTAATATAATGTTCACTTGGATTTGGTCACCGAAATTCTGTGTGTACATAATTAATTACATAATTCTTACCCATGAAAAATGTTATTGTGTTTTCCATTTTTTATTTTTGGTTTCAACATACTCATCCCTTTACTGCCATTTGAGCTAACAAAATGATTGATTAAGGTGAGTTCTACTCTATCAATTAATTTGCTCATCTAATGTAACTAAAATATAGTTGCAATTAATCCCAATATCATAATTGTAAATTACTGATAGATTTGTAAATGTAAAATGTGAAGCTCACGTCATCAGAGCTGGCGAGGTAGGAATTATCAACCATTTTCAAGTAATGTTTTGATGCATCTTTAAAGCAATTTGGGATTTCATGGTTTGGATAAGGATTATTTTATACGGCTAGGTTGAGATGAAAACTATGGAGATCTATTGGAAAATCTATTTTTAGAAAAAACTACAGCTGGTAGATGAAATCACACAGAGAAGAAATTTGCCAAAACAAGAATTAACTAAACTCAGAAGGCATCACAGAAAACAACCCATAACTTGCCCGAAAATCTGTACAAAAAAGCAGCTCTTCCTTGTGGGGAAAAGATTTTAAAAAATAAAATAAAATAAAGAGAAAAAGTAAGGAGAAATGGGAGCAGCTCATAATCTCAGATTGCTTCAAAGAACGCATCAAAACATTATATGAAAATGGTGGATGATTCTTACCACGCTAGCTCTGATTAGGTGAGTTTCACATTTTACATTCACAAGAATGTTAATAATTTTTAATTATGATATCGAGATTAATTAAACTTATATTTTAATTATGTTAGGAGAGCAAATTAATTGACAGAGTGGAAGCCACCACCATCAACCATTTTGCTAACTCAAATCGCAGTAAAGGGATGAGTATATTAAAACCAATAATAAAAAAGGAAAAAAACAATAACAATTTTCATGGGTAAGAATTAAGTAATTAATTATGAACAAATGAATCTATTCTAACTAAGGTGTGCAACAATCAATTCGGTGACCAAATCCACGTGAACATTATATTGGTAAGACATATCAACTCATTATCCGTGAAACATTATAATCAACTCATACATATTCATATAACGTAACTAACGAGAAATAAATGACAAATAAATTTCCCACCTTATAGGTGTCTCTGAAAAGATGAGGAAATTAGAACGGCATGTACCGACATCCGGAACTTTCTCTTCTGTTTTCCACTCTCCTCTCCTCTCTCTCTCTCTCTTCTTCTTTTCACTCACCAATTCCACCACCCCTCCCTAATGACCAGACAAAGAATCTGAAGTCTCTTCCCTAGCCCAAGTAAGGCTATCTGGAGACTGTTGGCAACTGACTAAAATGATTAGAGCTTAAATAAGAATAAGAAAGTAGAGTCACCAAGGCCAATCAGTGAATGAGGATGCCCCACATATATACATATATATACTTAATAATTAAGATATACTCCATTTAAAGTATTTTACGTATTAGAGTGAGAAGTGTAATAATTTCTTGATTCGATAAGTTGTTTGTTAATTACCTAAAGAAACAGAGACACAGAACTATCTTAGGTTTTAAAAATTGGTGTATATTAGCAATTGACTAACATGTGAAAGGGTCATTACAACCACAATGTTTACACTTTATTACACCAGCTAGCTCTTAATTGCTTTTTTCATTTTAACTGTTTTAATTTCCCACAAAATTTTCTTATCAAACTGTAAAAAGTTGTTTAGAAAAGGGCTATTATTAATAACTTAAAAAAGAAGAAGATATTATTCTTGAGAGCCTTTACTTGCAAAGGTTGAATTATGGAATTTAAAATTTGGAAGAAGCAGCTAAAACTTATGGGGTGTCAAAAAAACATTGGTGGATTATGAGGTTTAATTTCACTAATGATATCACTAATTAAACTTTATTCCCATATATATTTACTTAATAATTAATATAATACATTTAAATAATTTTATCCAAATGTAAAACTTATAGGGTGTTACAAAAACATTGGTTGATCATGGGTTTAGTTGCCCTAATGATATCACTAATTAAACTTCATGCCACATATATATATTTATTAGTTTTATTAAAACATACTAATGTATTTAAAGTAATTTTACCTTAATGTAAAATTTAGGGTTGTTACCAAAAATATTGGCTGATTATGAGGTTTAATTGCCCTAATGATATCACTAGTTAGACTTCATGCCCCATATATATACGATTGATTCTAGCTAATTGTAAAAAAAATGTATTTTGTGTTTATATATAAATGTACATATATGATATATACTGAAATAACCTAATGAATATATATTCATCTCTAATTAGTATACCAAGAACAATCTGAAACATCCAGACAAATCTTTTGCCTGTTAACAAAAAAAAAAAATAGGATTTCATAGTTTGGATGAGAGTAAAGTATTGCTAGAACATCTATCAGTGCTAAAAGATATACCAGTGTAATTCTATCTGCAGAGCTGCTTACTGCAGTTTTTGGATTTTAGATTCCTAAAGTTGATGCCCATGTGAATAGAAATTAAAAAATAAATGAGAATGCAAATTAAAAGTCACCAACAACCCTATTCAATGAGCATTTTTCAAGATCTTGTCTACAAAGAACACAACAAAATTAACTGTGTACCACTGTACCTGCATTCAGGATTAGACTCTGTTTCCTCATTTATAGTAATTGAGTGTAAATAAATTAAAATGACTAGCTTTTAACAGAAACCCATTTAAATTATATTAAAGTAAGGCATAAAATATGAAAGAACTCATTTATAAATATATAAGTCCAGTGAAATAATATGAAGTCTTGAACAGTGAAAAGAGAGTGAATCTGTATCAGATTATTTAGCTTGAACTGAATCTCTCTTGAGCTCTAGATTTGGTGGTGTGGGGTGGGAGGATAGGCAAATTGTGGTTTAGGTCTTGGCCTTATCTTCAGATTTAAACTGTGTGAATCCACGGAGTTGTTCGATGCAATGAATTCTGGGCACATCAGCAAATGTATAGTTACCTTTCAATAGCAGATAGTTTGCTGTGATCTTCTTTCACATTCATGTGCTTAGCCAGGGAAAAAACTGAAAAACAAATCAGTATCAATTTTATTACTATCGTTGTGAATTAGCTTGCAACTAAACAAGTAACCGACAATGGTGATCTTGATTACCCACATCAAGACCAACAAGGGTGTACGCTTAAGCTCGAATTTGATCAATCGCATTGTGTGCTTCAAAAACCTTTTCCACAGTTTCCTTTATGATTTATTGACATATAACAGCAAGAATTAGAACTTCTCCAACCACTTGTAATGGGGTGAAAGTCTCACCAAAATAGATGAATGTGCATGCAATTAAACGAGCTTTAATAGTAAAAGGGGTTGGTTTCTTACCCAAAAACATATTCAAATTAACACAGTCACAAAGATGAGGGAACTGAGCTTTGTCAAGCTACTTGTGTTGCATTATAACACAATAACCAATTGCATAACAGATATAAACATATATACCACACCAACGAAAAAATAACTTGACATCAGTTTAAATTTTAGCTACCCAAAGTGATCATACATTGTAATGAGGACTAAAAACTAAGACAGCTCAATAATGGATTCAACACTGACGATCAAAACACATTTAAAATCGTTAAACACAATAAATCAAATCAAGCTAAATCACTTTTTTATTCAGTAAGATTGTCACTCAAATTCAATTGATTAGATAGAGAGGAAATAAGTTAAAATACAATTTCATGGCCAATAAGTATTAGAATCACTTGGAAGAATGCCTCTGTTCAGCTCAATTCATTCTTTTAATATGCATACATAAAAATCTGGGAGCGCATTCTTTCCAGTTCTATCCTGTTAAACTATTAATCAATTCCAATAACTCTTAGACTTGTACTATCTTCTCATATTGTTCTCAAAATACAAGTCATATGCATCAGAGCACCATATAAGCATCATTCTGGTAGAAAAGCCTATTTTAATGTTAAAAGAATTAACAAAATAACTTTTATGCTTAAAAATTAATACTTACAAAAGATACTACTGTCTGTTTGATAATGATACATGTCAACATTCCACTTACACATACTCTGATGGCCATGCACCTTTACTGAGAGCCAACAACAAGCAAATAAGTTCAGTAGTCCTATATGGAAATTCACCTTCTATATTTACCTGACAGGTCCATCTACAAAAGTAACAAAACTATCTCTGTTCCAAAACTGAATACAAAGATTCTCCCAGAAGAAATCAATTGTCTTAAATAGCTTACAATTGACTACATAATGCATAAGATCAGAAATTATTGAAAAGACATACCTCCCCTTCATATACTTTGCATAATATTTTCAATATTAACTTCAAATTCTCATCCTCAAACTGCAGAATATGGAAAAGGTATGAGCACCCAAAACAATAGTAAGATGCAATAAATGACAATATAAATGTTCTTAAAACACTATGATAACCCACATGAGGACCCTGAAAATTATTTTCCTCTTTTTTTGGAAGAGAATTAATTAGACAGAAACACTGCCCAAGTCAGGATCAGAGGACCAATTCTTTAGCTTCAAAAGCATTAAAATTTTAAAACTAGAAATCATTGTATCTATTTGTTGAAATTCCACCTCTCAAAATCCAATAGAACCCTGCCTGAGCAAGGAATAGCAAACAATGTTGGCAGATATGCTGCAGCAGTAATGCTGGACTTTACAATGTACTACATAATAGATATTCTCTAGAACATTGACAGCAACTAGCAGACAACATTCTGACATAAGAAAATACAAAGAAGAAAGGAGCTTAAAACCGTATCAACTGCAGAGTAGAACAGATTAACAACTTAAGAAGTAAACCAGCTTATTCTGTTAGACTAAGTAGTATGTAACACTTTATTTTCAATAGCTGCTCAATAATACTTATGTACTACTTTTAAAAAATAAAAATTGATAAATGAAGCTAATAAATATTTCCAAGGAAACAAATAGTAAAAATAAAAAATCACATTTAAAAGAAATCCCATACCTGGATGTGTGATATAGCAGCTGCATTCACACCATCTCCCGAAAGACTTTTCATATTTTTCTTTTGTAACCTGAACTTTAGACCAAGCCAACTCAGCAAATAAAATAATCAACAAGATATTATCAAGAAAACAATCTCAACTCACAATTAACCTGAGGTGCTCCACTAGATTCCTTCAATTCAATATAAGCATATTTTAGCATTTCTAAATCTAAATTCAGAATAGATACTTGATTACAATACTAACAAGAAAGTGCAGAGAATGATGGGATTGTGAATGAATAACTAAATAAGTAAAAGAAGTACTGTTGCTGCAACTTGAGGCAATAAATTTCATTCACAAATAAGAAGAATTCTTAAAACATTCGTACATGATGATTTCATCTCTTATTTCAAATAAACTTGCATAATCATTTGAACACAAAAAACAAAACCCCGGCATACTTTTAAGTCCAAATTTTCTCATGATATTATTCAACATTCTTTATTAACAGTTCAGAACCGACCTTGCTACTTCGATGTTCATTTTTGCTTATAGCTGGATACAATTGATAATATGCGGGGAAATTGGAGGAAAAGAAGATTAATCTAAAGCTGATTGTGATGCCAGATAAAATCAGTTGTCCAGGCGGACAATTTCCAAGGAAAAGTGAGAAAGGGGGAACCAAAGAATCGAGAGTGAGAAAATCTTGAGGTGGGAGATGATTTTAAAAGGAAAAACAGGAAAGAAGAGAGAAGGAAGAAGAACATACCTAATAATGGATGGATTTGCAGAGAGTTCCTCGACGATTTGCCGACGAGAGTCACGATAATAAAATGTCATCACGAACTCACGAACCACGGTTAAAATTAAAATTTGAATGAGACTCATGTGCACCCGGCGCACGCGCACATTTGCAATTTTCGTGCAATTTAAATCTCTAACAATACATAAATTTAAATAGAATATAACAAGGCTCTTGTAGCAATACATAAATTTAAATAGAATATAGTGAGGCTCTTGTGCCCGGCTCTTGTGCACCCGGGCGCACGTAGCACATTTCGTGCACCTTTGCAATTTCTATGCCCCTTTGCAAACTCTGGCAATACATAGGTTTAAATAGAATTGGAGGGGAAAAGTTGTGTTCACATGGGAACACGGAGTATCCCTCCATGTCCTCGGGGCGCAGGAACTTTTGCCAATAGAATATAGAGAGATGACTGTATTCACATGAGACACGGAGTATTCATTCATGTCTTTGGGGCGCATGAGCTTTTGCCTTAAAATTTTACCCAGAAAGATTAATTAAATTAATATAAATCCTAAGATAAAATAATACATAAATTACAAGAAAAATGATACATCATAAAGTACAAGGACATAATTATCTTTAATTATAATTTGCATCCTAGTTAATGCCTACTTTATTTATTTTAGATGGGCTTCTGGACCACTTTATAAATTTATAGACAGTTTGGGCTTTAAACTAAAAGGAAAAGATTATTAGAAGTGTAGTTTAATGGGCTATTCATTTAAAGTTTCTTTAAAGTACCTTTACTTTTTGGGCTTAAAGTCGTGTGTATTCGAGCCCATTTTGTTCAAGTTTTTTATTTCTCTTATTTTTAAGGGAATGTGTTAAAATATGGAATTTATAGAAATTGTCTGAACTTGGTAAAAATGATTCGATTGTAGATAAAAATGATTAATAAGATTATTTTTTTGTAAATTAACGCAAACCAACCATGTAAACAACAACTCCCTTGAAGTTAATATTGTTAATCTTCTAGTTATGGTTGAATAATCCAAGTAAGGGATTAACTATAAGTTTATAACATCTAAGTAGAATTTAGGGATTTTTTTTAACAGATAAAGTTAATTGTTAATCTAGTTAGTAGTTAGTTCATCAAGCACTTATACACCCTTCTTCTCCAAGTTTTCCTTGTAACTCATCACCTATCGAACCGATGTTACTCATCTTAGTGAGGAGCCTAGGGGGACTAGCCCACATGATTATAATTTAGGGATTGTACTATTTAGTCACTATAAGTTGTTTTTTATGACATAAAATTAGCCGTACTCATTTCTTAATGTAAAATATTCCTTTTAACCAATTAAACATTAACACATTATTTTACTAGTTTGTACCCAAAATATCCTTAATTCAATTGGTTTTTCATTTTATTAGAAGAAAAAATAAATCTTTAAAAAATTGGATGAATAGAAAAAAAAGTCAAAACATATATAAAATGAGTTAATGAGTTAGAATAGAAATTGAGTAAGGAGAAAAAAATATATGAGCCGAATAAACAAAAAAAATGGGCAGAATAGAGATATATTGTATTTTTGTCGACAGATTTTAAAAATTAAAAAAATATAGACTGAATAGATTAAAAATTTTGAATCGAATAAATAAAATATAAGTTGAATAAACAAAAAATAGGCCGAATAAAAATTAATAAAAAACAAAAAATATAGATCGAATAAAATTAAAAAAATATGGGACGAATAAGTAAAAAAAAGAGGTCTTATAGACAAAAATAAAAACGGTCGAATAGATATTTATAATTTTCTCATTAAAAAAAATAAAACAAAAATATATGTATTGAATAAATTAAAAAAAAAATTGAATCTAACAAACAAAAATTTGGATCAACTACAATAGATAAAGATATTTTTGGAATAAATATTACAATTACTGGGTAAAAAAATTTTACTTTTTTTTGAGTGGGTAAAATGGAGTAAAGGAGTATTTGATAGTGGATACTTTTATATATTTTTACTTTTTCTATTCATCTCGTGCACAAAATAATTACACACTTTTCATTGATCTTCAAATAACTTTCACATAAAATAAAAAAATAAAAAAAATCATCTTTTTCTTATTAGCAAATCCACCATAACTCAACAATTTCTCTCTCATACACATATACTAATCTATAACTCAATACAATCTAATATTTTTATAACAATCCAATTCTAACTAACTTTTCAATAAATATTCAAATGAAGAGGAAATTTTCTTTTTAAAAAATGGCACCTTTCCAATAGTATGTTGGATTGTACAGTATTTTTCAAAATAAACCACTATTCAGGGCATTTTTAACAAATTTTCAATTAATTACAACTTTTAAGAATGTAACATATGTTATAAGACAAAATCGTGTGAGACGGTTAGTAAGACTTGTTAAAATATGTTTATTATATAGATTAAGTATACTTCATAATTGTTAAAGTATATTTTTTTTAAATATAACAAATAGTGCATTAAAATATAATTTTAGAATATTATAATATGATTCATTATTAATATATTTTAACTATAAATAAATATATTTTACTATATAATAAACAAATATATTTTACTATATAATAAACATACTTCTGTAACATGCGTCTAACAAAATCTCATCTCACAAAAGAGAATCCCTTGTTATAACATTAAGATTTAGATGATGGCTTAGTGAATCACCCATCCCTGCTACAATCCATTTGACATTACCTCCTATAATTATTTTTTTTTCACATTTTTATATCTTATTAACATAACCCATTATTTTATTGTTGATAAGGTATCATTACATCAAAACTCATTTCATATAAAATTAATTACATAAAAATATAGGATCTTTTCTCATATTTTTAGTTTAATCACAAACTATTTAATAATTTATATAATTAAAATAAAATAAAATAATTGGCTGAACTTAAAATTAAAACGTTAATAAATAAAAAAGAGAGAAAAATGTCAAGAATTTAGTTAGACTAAATCTCTCAAAATATATGGAGTACTATTTTATAATAATAACTTTATAAAGCACGTGAAGAAATTCAATGGTAGGCAGTACCGAGTGATAGCCGTAGTTTTGCAGTAATTAGACTTTTGAATAAAACTCATGGTCGGTCTGACTTTTGACTAATTTTTGTATAGATAATATTTGCATACTTTTCTATTTCATTTGTATTATTTGCATGTTTCTCGTGACAAATTTGCAGTAATTAAATTTATTTTTTTGATTGAGACGTACATTAAATAACTAGTGTTGATTAAATATACATGTGAATGCATTCTCAATTTACCATATATTAAATTATTACACTATTTAATCCACGTTATCACTTCCTTCATTTATTTTGAATGATGTTGTCATGATCAGTCGGTGTTTTAATGGATGCAATTTAATGTTTAAAAAATATAGAAAAGAAAAGAAAAAATGATCATACGAAGGGAACGAAAGAGTAACTAATAGTAATATCTTTTCAAAAACCTTCCTACAATAATAATACAAATATTCACAACAAATTAAAATTTTATATCATTTAACCCACCACATATTAAGTTTTTATTTTCATACTTTTTAATCTACGGTTTAATACACTCCTTGGTGTACATTAAATTTTTATACTCTTAATTTAATATACATGAAAAAACAAACGAATATATTCTTGATCCATATTGACATATTATTCCTTTATAATTACTTTTCAATACATTATTTTGAAGACAAACTCTCCTATGAGACGTGTGAGACAATTTGTGAGACGTGTTAAAGTATGTTTATTATATAGATAAAGTATATTTAATGATTGTTAAAGTATGTTTATTAAAATATGATAAATGATTAATTAAAATATGATTTTATAATGTTATAATATAATTCATTATTGACATATTATACCTATATAATAAATATATTTTAGTAATTAATGAATCGACTTGTCTCACAACCGTCTTAAAAAAAAACGTCACTATTGAGAGTGTCTCTATTTTGAAAAATGTTATCCATCAAATATACTTGACATATACTTTAAATTTTATACTCCCTCCGGCCGCCACTAGGGGTCATTTGCTTTTTTTTATACGTGAATTAATTAATAAATATTATTATTTAATGTGTAGTGAATATTTGTATTAGTGAGGTGTATGATGTGTGTAGGTTCCATATGTTTAAAAATGAAAATGAGACATGCAGATGTCCAAAATATAAAATGAGGCTTTGGTAAGTATTTGTTTATGAAAAATACAACATGACTTTATATATATATATATATATATATATATATATATATATATATATATATATATATATATATATATATATATATATATATATATATATATTATGAAACCTGCGTATAAAGCAGGATCATTTATTCTTATTTTTTGTAATTAAATAATCTTTGTTATATAACATAACAACATTAATTATTGAAATTTTTTTATAGCTAAACAATTTCTTTTATTAATGTAAAGAATTTTCAACAAATTATGACATTTGACTTTTGATAATGTAACGTATAACTAAATCATGTATAAAGTTAGTATATATGTACATATATTCTAATTATTTGAAATAATCTTGACTTGTATTTTTTTTAAATGTTAGAAAACTATTTATTACTACCCTTATCTCTCTAAAAATATGTGCAAACCACATAGGAGCAATTTTGTTTCTTTTCTGTATATATTATATAGTTGTTAGTATTTCTTTTTTTTTGTTGTATTTAAGTGGAATTATGATCAAAATATGTAACTCTTAGTAATAAATCCTTAATTTTACTATTTGTCTAAAATAAATATACATTATATATAAAAAAAATTCAATTTATTTTTTTTCTTCTATATATGATTTGATTTCATACTAATTAATTTATTTATATCGAATGATTTATTTATTAATTACAATTAATAATACTAAACTAAATAAATCATAATAAGTTATAAGAAAAATAAATAAATAGTAAGACTATACATGAATGAATAAAGTGACAAAGGACTTTTCTATACTATATTTAATATACTCCCTCCGTCCCACCCAAAAAGTTTCTTTTTTCCATTTTGGGCATCTCACTCAATGAATTTATTTTTTTATTTAATTTTATTAGTTTCAAATTATATAAATAATAAAAGAAAATAAAATTTATAATTCATATGTCATAATTGAATAATTAAGATATATGTAAATAAATAAATATTAATTAATATACTAAATTTAAAAAAATTATCAAATATTTACAAGCTCAATTTCAATGTTATTTGATATGAAATAATGATTTAACTTATAGAACTTAAGCTTTCGATTCTATACATGAATTAATTTTTCAACCTCTTATTCTCTAGAGGTAAATTGATTCAAGAGTATTTGAATCGTCGATCCTCTTTCACTTGAAGAATACTTAATCAATACTTTAGAGGTAAATCTTAAAGAATATTTGAATCGATTCATAAGAGGTAATACTTGAATCGATTTTTTCCTCTTGAAAAATCAATTTTTAAGATGTAAATCAATTCAAAAATACTTTAATCGATTCTCTTACTCTTGAAAAATCAATTTTTAAGATGCAAGTCTATTCAAGAATACTTGAATAGATTATCTTCTTCTTGTGAATCGCTTCTTAAGATGTAAATTGATTTAAGAATACTTGAATCAGTTCTCTTACTCTTGTAGAATGCTTGAATTGATTTTTTAGATGTAGATTGAATCTCTACTTGATTCGCTCTATCGAAATAAACTTTTATACTTTCATAAATCAATTCTCTCGAGGAACTTGAAGAAAGCTCATATTTCTCCTGGAGAATCAAATATGTATATTTTGATTGAATAACCAAAAAGTCTTATTTATAGGTGGGGTGAGAGATAATATTATATGAAATATTATTTTTTCCCTTTTTATATATATATAATTTAATTTGATATTAATTAATTTATTTATTTATTGCATTACAAGATTTAGGAATTAATTAATGATACCAAATAAATAAATAAAATATTAAAAATTTAATCATTATTAAAAATAAGAAACACATTATTTAAAAAAATATTAAATAAAGAAATTAATTAAAAGTAAATAATGTAAAATGTATATATAATATAAATAAAATTAATTTATATATATTATTCTTTTAAATATTATAAATTTGTAATGAATTTATTACTTTTATATTTTTATTTAATTTTATTACTTTCAAATTATATAAACAATTAAAATAAAAAAATTTTATAATTCATATGTCATAATTGAATGAATACTAATTTTAAAATTTTAACCAATATTTACCCACCAATTTACATGAATTAGTTTTTTAAACCACTTATTCTCTAGAGGTAAATCGATTCAAGAGCACTTGAATCGTCGATCCTCTTTCACTTGAAGAACACTTGATAAATACTTGAATCAATACTTTAGACGTGCATCTTAAAGGATACTTGAATCTATTCTTAAGAAGTAATACTTGAATTAATTTTTTCCTCTTTAAGTATCGATTCTTAAGATGTAAATCGATTCAAGAATACTTGAATCGATCTTCTTACTCTTGAAAAATCGATTTTTAAGATGCAAATCAATTCAAGAATACTTGAATCAATTCTGTTCCTCTTGAAGAATCGATTCTTAAGAGCTAAATCGATTCAAGAATATTTAAATCAATTCTCTTCCTCTTCTTAAGAGCTAAATCGATTCAAGAATACTTAAATCAATTATCTTCCTCTTGAAACTTGAATCGATTCTTCAATCAATTTATTAAAGGTAGAGAATCTCTACTTGATTCACTCTATTCGCTCTATCGAAATATATTTTTATACTTTTATAAATCAATCAATTCTCTTGAGGAACTTGAAGAAAGCTCATATTCCTCTTGGAGAATCGAATGTTTGTATTTATATGAATAACCAAAAAGTGTTATTTATAGGTGGAGTGAGAGAGAATATTATATGGAATATTATTTTTTCCTTTTATATATGATTTAATTTGATATTAATTAATTTATTTATTGCATTAAAAGATTTAGTAATTAATTAATAATACCCAAATAAATAAATAAAATATTTCAAAATTTAATCATTATTAAAAATAAGAAACACATTATTTAATAAAGAAAATATTAAATAAGGAAGTTAATTAAAAGTAAATAAGGAAAATATTAAAAAAATTATTAAAAAATTCAAAATATTGAGAAAATTACACGTAACTTTCGAGCGTTCTGGAGACGACACGTCAGCAAGAAAAGTTTCTGCTATAGTATACTTAATATATATATATATATATATATATATATATATATATATATATATATATATATATATATATATATATATATATGTGTGTGTGTGTGTGTGTGTATGTGTGTACTAATATTAATTGCGAATACGCTGCTATAAATAACTTTTAAAAATATGATGTGTCGTGATGTGGTTAATCATTGTATTTTTATATTTTTATTTTAATATCATATAGATAATCTTTCTATTTTTATATTTATTATTATATATTAAAATTTATTATTATATCACTATTATATATCTCCAAAATATTTATTTTTATCTACAAAATATTTGATAAGTCTTTATTCAATTAATTATTTCAAGATAATAATTATCTAAATATTATAATATATTGAATAAAAAATAGATCCACCACTTAAAAAAATTAAATTACACTCATTTCATTTTATTATAAGACAATATTTAAAAATTAATTACTCTAAAAAATTTTATTTAATTACCATAAAACTTCAACTGAAAAAAATAATATTTATACAAGTTTATAAATATATCTAAAATAAAAAAATAATGAATATCATGTAACATACATGAAAAAAATAATTACATAAATTAATAATTTAATTAAATTATTTAATTAATATAAATATTTTGTTTATAATAATGATAAAACATATTTAAACTAATTTATTTATTAATTTAAGATAAAAACTTTTCTCAAATACATATTTATAAATTTTTAGTATAAGGTTTAGAATTTCTTTACAAATATAATCTTGCTCACATTCACTTTATTAGAGTATCTTCACAATTCACATACCCAAATAAGCTTATTTGGTTTTAGAGTATTTTCAGATCATACCATAATTAAATTATTTGAGTTATTTTCAAGTGAATTGAATATTTTTCTAAAGAGTTAGCGCATATAATGGGTGGTTATCAAATGCTTAACTATAAACTTCAGAGTTTCATGGTGTTGTGTACTCTATGCAAGCGGACCGATAAAATCTCAATTATTAAATTTTAAGTTAATTGAATCTCAATCTTAAATTTAAATTAAAAAAAAAGTTAAGAAACAAAATGTATAATAACAATTATATTCTAAGTTAAACCTATAAATCTTAAAAGTGCATCGATACACAAGGTGAAACTCAAAATTGCCCTAAATTTATTTATGTTTCTTAGATTTTTTTTTATCCTTTGGATAAAATTATACTCTTTTCATTTTACGTTGTGTAGATACAATTTTTAACAAAAAAAAAATTTTTTGACCAACTTTATTAATTTTTGGAGGATAATGTAGTCATTTTAAGTAATAAATAAATTATAAAATGTGTTATATGTGTTAGATGTGAGTAGTAAATATATAATTAAGATATATCTTTAAGGTTGAGGATGAATTGTGAAGTTTATTATGTGATAGATAAAAATCGTTATTGTAGATACAAAATTTAGGAAAAATTATTTTTTAATTAACTTTATTGACTTTTAAACAATGAGGTGGTCTTTTTAAGTAATCAATAAATTATAAAACATATTTCTTACTCCCGTGCAAAAAGCAACCGTCAGCGGGGAGGGAGTAATTAATAATAAGGTTGTGGGTTGATGTCATGTTTTTTTTTAATGGTAAAGCTTATTGCGGGATAGACGAGAATCGTTTTAGGAAAAAAAAAATTTTGACAAACTTTATTAATTTTTAAAGGATAATGTAGTCTTTTAAGTAATCAACAAATTATAAAATATATTATTCTTTAGCTCCGTGCAAAAAGAAACCGCTAGTGTTCAGGTGGGACGAAAGGGAAGGAGTATCATTTTTTTTCATATGGGGCATCCGCCATAATTATGAGCCTCTTTTCCTTTTATATGTACATGGACCTCACACCCATCCACTAATACAATTAAAATATAGATTCATACTCGTACTAATACAATTAATCACTCCACATTAAATAATATTATTTCTTAATCCACGTATAAAAAGCAAAAGAGACTCATCCAACCAACGGAAATAGTATTAAAGTTATAAGTTGATGTCATTTAAAAAAAAAAGAATATGAAGTACATTATAAGACAAGTGTAAATTTATTATGAGGGCAGAAGTATTATTTTTGTTAGATTTTGTCTTTTCTCTCATGGGTAAACCTAGACATGCACCCCGGTTCGGAATCGCTGGTTCCGGTTCCGAACTGGAGGTTCCAATTCCGAGATAAGGGGAACCGGAACTGAACCGGGGTACGAAGGTTTCGGTTTTCGAACCGACGGTTTCGGTTTTAATTTTTTTTTTTGATTTTAAACTTAAAAAATTTTAAAAAAAAATAAAAAATCGGCGGTTCAAACCGGAACCGCCGATTTTTTTCCCAAATATGAGGAATCGGAACCGAACCTTCCTTAGCCGGTTCCGGTTTTTTTTGCTGGTTCCGGAATCGGCGGTTCCAGCGATTTCCCGGTTCGAACCGCCAGTTCCGGTTCATTTGTGCATGTCTAGGTAAACCTACACAAATATTATTTTCTTCTTTAATTTTAACTAATTTTAATTTTATTTTTAATTTAACAATATTTTGATCAAATTAATAAAATACTGTTTTAAGTTGTCACATATATTAATGTAAAAATTGAAATATTAATATTACAATTATATAAACTTGGAAATATGTTAAATAAAATATATTGATAAAGTATCTCTATAAATAAAATATATTAATAAAATAGTATTTATTATTATTATTGTTATTATATATATATTTATTTATTTATTTAGAGTGTTATTTTTATTTTTTAATACAGTTGTTAACTGCTAAAATTTACTAGTATATTTGGTTCTATAGAATTTAGAGGGATTTTTTTTAATTCTTTAAATTAATGTCAAACTTATAATAAGAATGAATACATATTTAATTATAACAAATTTTCAGTTCAAAAGTAACTATATAAAAATTTAAGATTTAAGAAAAATAAATATTACTTTTCCAATATTTATTATATTTACATTGATAATATTATTATCAGTGTAATATAATTTTTCAAAGCTGTCTAGAGATTAACTCTGACCCATCACACACTAAATAAATCTAACAAATCTTCTTTTGATTTTTCTCAATCAAACTAGCTAACTCAAAAAATAGACAAGTCGTCATGTATATTTTTATGAGTTCACCTTCTCAAGTTTTTAGCTCTCACTGCCTAAATCTCAATTCATCTGATTGAGTTTGGTACCGACTTAACGAGTCGACTGAACCTGAAAATCCCTGGCTCAATCCGATCGAAATATTTGAGAAGATTCCATGTGAACACGTTGATTTGTTAAGCAACTTTGTGCTTCGTCTAGACTATTGACGGGGATATACATGTCACTTCGTGGGATGGAATTCACATTGTTCTGTTGAGTCAATTCATGATGGGCCTGACCAAACTCTGGTCCAATCGAATTTAAACCAGCTAGTGTGGCCCAGTCGAAGTTCGCTGAACCCAATCGTTGAAGAAGATTTAACTTCTGATCGTCTTGTGGCTGAAAATTTAAAATTTTCAATGAATCCACCCTTGGCAACGAGAAAAAATGATCATTAATTTCCGGTAAGGACTCTAAAACGTCGTCGTACTGTGATGATGATGAAGATGATGAATCATGACTATATTCTTTGCTTTGAACACCGGTCATGGTGCCCAAATTTCGTCCAGAAGAGTTCTTTTTATAGATCCGACACAAAACCCAATCATCCAACTGAAACAAAATTTTCAAAATTAAACAAAATTATTCTAGCACGTTTTGGAAATATAGAGAATTCGAATTCATAAAAATTAAGTGTATGATTTTCTTACTCGTGAGCCGCCATTTTTTCGGGGTGAATCAGATAATCTATACTCATGCATAATCCAGTTAGTTTTTGTTCCTTTAGGAGCTTTTCCAACATAGAAAACTAGAGCTTTTTTAATCCCAACCTTTCTCCCTTCCGTTGTGATAATTTTATCAGTTCCAGTGGCTTTCCAATAGCCAGAACAAGCAACTCTGTTTGGCCTCGAACCATTAGGATACTTTCTATCTCTGGGACTGAAGAAATACCATTCTTTTTCTCCAAATAATGCTTTACCTGTATAATAATTAAATGCTTTACAAATGAGAAACAACTCTATAATGGTTGGATATAGATAAAAAAAAATTAAAAAAAAAACTTACTTGGAAGATCCCACGGCTCAAACTTGTATAGATCAACATCTCCAATGATCTGTAATGGAAAATGATGTCCGGCCACTTTCCTACAAAGATATTGCACTAAAAGCTCTTCATCTGTAGGGAAGAATCGAAAGCCCGGCGGCAAACTTAGTTGTGAACGCGGATCGATCTCTCCGATTCCCATTTATTTGAAAAATAAAACTAAAGTTAAAAAAAAGAGAATTTTTTTTTTCTTTTGAAATGAGAGATCAATAATTTATTAAAATTATTTTTCGATTTCTCTGGAAAATGGAAGTACGCGGGTGGATATATATAGGGTGGAGTTGAGATCGTAGTACCACATTATCACCGTTTAAAATACGCCACGTAGCGGAGTGTTTGGCGGTAGCAAATGGCCGACCTTATCCGATGAAAGCTAATTAGTCCAAGTGCATGTAGATGAACTCAAACATAAACTTTGTTTATAAAATCGTTTTAAACGCTCTTCCTTACTACTAATATTAATGGTAAATGTCGTGTGAAAGTTGAAACTGAGTTTTACGAGCTTGCTCATGTTTTACATTTTTTTATTAAATATAAATTTTTTCTAACAAATTAGTATTATTTTTAATTTATTGTGGTGTGCTCTAATTTTAGCATATTTTATCTGCTAACATATAAACTTACCTGAATGTTTTATACAAAATCAAAATATCAAATTCATGCAAATTCGTGCACTATATAACTAGTATTAGATATAAATATCACTTTTTCAATGTATTTATCCATATCTAGAATAGTTTTATAAATGATTCCAAAGAGTTACATCATTCAAATAATAATGTTGTGACATGTTAATTTTTATATACTACATTGAATAATAATATGCTTCCTTTTATTTTGTGTGTTTTCATTGTATTTATTTTGATATGTTACCTGAAGTTTTCATCTTTTAAAAAAATATCAGGAAATCATAATAATTATACAATCATATACACTTTATTTACAAAATATCAATCCAACCTAATAAACGTAATATAATTTTTCATTTATTTTTAAAAAAATATATATAATACTTCTCTATAAGTCCATGTATTTCATATTATTATTGGTGAAAATAGTAACCGATTTAAGACCATGTATTTTAATAAATTAAATTATAATTATTTTATGAAAAATTCATACTATAATTCATAGTATTTTTATTGGAAAGTAATACAAACTAATAAATAAAGGCAAACACTTACTTGAGTTGTGAGACGAAAAATAAGTGATAATATTACAACAAAAAGTGATACTAATTGATAAAAGTTATAATAATCAAGTTAACTATTTCATAAATGGTTCGTAGTATAAATTAAGAAGTGATATCAAGTGATAATATATTATTAAAAAAGTAATAACTAATTAATTATTGAGTGAGACTTCCGTGCGTCCGGAGCACACCGTGCGCCTTTAGAATTTAGTATTATGGGTAAGAATACATTATTTTGTTCTAAACGGTATACACTTCAATTAATAAGGTTACATCATTTTGTTCTAAATGATATACACTTTTCATTAATATTTTTTCATAAAATAAAGGGTACACATCTTTATATTAAAGGGTATATAATTTAATACAAAATTCTAAAGGCGCACAGCGTGCGCCCCGTGCGCCCGGGTGCATACAAGTTTTTGCCATAATTATTTAAAGGGTTAATTGCCAAAAAAACTCAATCTTTACTTTTATTACAATTAAATCTCAACCTTTGAGAAATTAAAAAAAAAACTCTACCTTTAAGTTTAGTACAAAACGCACCCAACGGGCAGAAGAGGGCTGCCCGACATCTGACGTGGCGTTGACCTTTGCCACGTCAGCTTTGAGTTTATTGCAAAAAAACCTCAACCTTTACTTCTATTGCAAATAAATCCCAACCTTTGAGATTTTGACAAAAATAACCATTAATTTTTTATTTTTTTAAAATTGCACCAATCTAATAAAAATTTATATTTTATATTAAAATTATATTCTCAAAAATTATTATGTAGTAATATTTAAAACTTACATTACAATGCTTACGTTTATTTTTTGCACGTTGATTAAGAAATATAATATTTTAATAGATAGTGAGTTTAAAGATATAATATTTAATGCAAGTGAGTAAATATATTATTATTGTATGTGGATCCCATGGTAATATATTAATTATTTTAGGTGGGTCATATGCCAAAAAGAGAATCGTAAAGATTGAAATGAGACGCCAGAAATAAAAAATATGTGAAGATTGAAATACATGGAGGGAATACATGAAAATTTGGTTTGTTTAAATTAAAACTTAACTAATGAAGTACTATATAACCATGAGTTTATAAATTAAGTTTACATAAATTATAAACTATTTTTTGCATAAATTTTTTATCAACTAACTAACTAACTATATATCATATTAAACATATATATATATATATATATATATATATATATATATATATATATATATATATATATATATATATATATATATATCATATTAAATATAAAATAAATTTATAAAAAAATCTTAAGACATGTTCAAATACTTTGATTTTATAAATTATAAAAATTTTAATGCATAAAATATTTTAAAAACTAAAATAAATTTATTATTTTATTTAATAATTTTTAGAATTTAAATTTTAAATATAAAATATAATGGGTGTAATTTAAAATAAAAAATAAAAATTTGATGATTTTTTTTGTCAAAATCTTAAAGGTTGGGATTAAATCACAATTTAAGTAAATGTTGAGGTTTTTTTTGCAATAAACTTAAAGCTGACTTGATAAAGGTCAACGACACGTCAGACGTTGAGCAACCCTCTTCTGTCCGTTGGGTGCGTTTTGCACGAAACCTAAAAGTCGAGTTTTTTTTTTTGCAATTTCTCAAAGGTTGAGATTTATTTGTAATAAAAGTAAAGGTTGAAGTTTTTTTTTTTTTTTTTTAATTAACTCTTACTTAAATAAAGGCAAACACTTGCTTGAGATCGTTTCATGGTAAAATTTTGTGAGATAGATAAAAAGTAATAAATATTTAATAAAAAATTATACAATAAATTATTTTATGAACAATTCTCATTATAAATAAAAAATAATAATATTTTAAATGAAAAATGATAGTATTACTTTAATAATATATTTAATTTAAATACAATTATGATCGAAGTTCCCCCTCGTTCCATTAAGCTCTTTATTCTTGATTTGTAATTTTCAAATGAAGGATGAAAAAGTTAGCGAAGGGTGGGAATATCTTTCTTATTAAATTTATACTTTTTGAGTTTATGAGATATATTGAGATAGTGTAGTAGGGAAATGATTTAATATTTGTAGTTGCTATTACTCAAAAGTAGATCAATCTTTAATCAATTCAAATAATAATAATACCATGGAATTGATGATGATGTCAGTTTCCAAAACTTTGCTTGGCATCAAATTATTCAGCCAACGTATACACCGCAATACAAATTCGACGTCGTATCGTATGGGTGTGTGAAAACCACGTGAGCTAAGTGTGTGCGAAACACGTGGACACAAAGATAAGAGTAGCGACTTTCACCACTGTTAGGCGGAATAGCAAAAGTCGGGATGGCGAAAGCCCGTTTCTTGTGTTAAAGCTAAAGCCGCTGGAAAACTGTTTTCACGCTTTCTCGACACGTCGCCTTTTGTACTTTTGCGTTATTTTGGACTTTTCTGGGGCTTTATTATTTGCTCTTTCTTTTACTCTACAACCTCACTACATTGCTTTTTTAATTTTTTTAATTTTTTTTTAAATTAAAAAGTTTAATTAATCATAAATGATGAGGTGTTATTCAATGAGGGCTTCCACCTCGCTGGATTTCAGGTCAAAAAGTTGAATTTCTATTTTGGAGCTTTCGGTGTCGATTTATGACAGGGGTTGTACTTTGATTGATGTGGGTTAATTTTAAAAGCCACGTGGCATTGTGGGAGTTGATTAATGGAGGTAACTTTTGATCATATCATATGTGTCTTTATTTTAGTTACTACCCATATGGATTAAGTTTGGTACACCTTTTTGTCTAAAATTACAAGTTATGTTGGTGTGGTTGATGATTAGTCAACATTATTTAATTGGAAGAATAATGTATCTCTACCTCAATTTAATTACGGGTGTGCAAATCCCATATCACCACATTAATATATTCATTCGATCATAATTAGTATACCTCTTTAATTTCATTACTTTTTTCTATTTGGTTCCATATTAGTTTTCAAAATGTTGGTTTTTTTTTATAAAACAAATTTTCCATTTTCCGTTAATTATTAAAAAAAATAAAAAATCGGTGGAATCATATCTTACACGTTTCCAGTGGAGAAGATTGGAGGTAGGAGAACACGAGAATAAAGATGTATGCAAAGAACATACAATATGGGGAAGATTGGAGTGGGGAAGAAAGGCAATAGGAGAGGAAAAGAGAAATATTGTTCGATAGGTGCACATATTTCACGCCAAATCTTTTGCATTATTATTGTGCAGAGTAAGAGTGAAAAGAAATTCAACTATTCTAATATGAGATTTACCCGAAATATATATAATAGATGCATGCAATTAGAGTATCCAAAACTAACAAAACATTCTAACAATAATAACCTATAGAACTATTAAATAATATATAAGATTTTCAATCCACAAGAAGAATTTAAATCATATTTCAATCTTTCTTTTTTCAATTTCAATAAAGGCCAATGTTTTTTTTTTTTGTTCTAACTTTTCGAATTAAAAACAATATTGTTCTCATATTTCAATACTAACCAAAATAGAACATAAAAATAAACTCACAACAAACTTATTACCATCCTTAAGCCGAAGAGCATTTCCAAATTGAATGTGGATCTAATCTTTGCATTAAGTTCAAAGTGTCTATATATGACCATTTGATACCTTTTTAGTCAAAACTTTACATTTTAATTAATGACCTTTAAATTAGATTTTCTAATACAGACAATTGTACCTAGTTTAATTAATCCTTGAATTTTCTTAGGAGAATATGGTATCCAGAGGATCCGCAACTCCACCCATATGCTCCAATAGTCATCATTTGGTAATTTTGGCTTCCTCTCTAAGAAGTATCAGTTTTCTTTTATATAAATATATCATTATACATACCATTAATACAACTATCAGCTACATATTAAATAATAATACATTTTCATTAACTCATGTTGCAAAAAGTAAATAATATTCCCTCCGTCCCATTTTAGATTGCACCCCTCCTTTGTAAAATACCGTCCCATTTTAGATTGCACCCCTACTTTGTAGAATACAAATGAGAGGTGCAAGTACGGTGGGAATACTTTTTGGTGCATAAGGATATAGTATTATAAGCATATTCTACTCCATTTGTCTTGAATGTCCTTGCCTTATTATTATATGATAAACATGACATCATTATTGAAAGGAAATTTAAAAATAGAAGTTGTCAAAATAAAATACATGTACAAAAAAATATTCATAAGAATCCATCCCCCAATTGGGTGTAGTCTATATTTGAATTGGTGAAAGACACAAAATGAAATAAATAGCACACATGATTCATTATTTTTTGCAGGTAGACAATGTCCTAACTTGCTAATTCCAACACTGCCCAAAGACAATATTGCATGTTCAATGGTTTTTAATTCTTGAAAGCTAGCTAGCTAGGGTTTGGATTTGGCAGGATATTTTAAGTTATTGTTCAAACAATGCATGCATGTGTGTGTATCTTTGGGCAATCATTGCTGTCAAATTATTGCAATTTGTTTCCTATGTTTTTGTATGTGTAATACAAGTCACATAATTCTTTACACTTTTAGAAGGTTTTGGCCTCCACTATTAGTTGGATAGATGCTTTGAGTACTCACAAACTATGTCCACTACTTTGCTTGTGTAAACATATTGTATATAAAAAATTTTCTTTCATTTTTTTTTAAAATCTATTTACCACCATTTTATTTTCTTGTCCTGTTATTAAACAAATATCTTCACATATGTTATGTGCATTTCTTTGCGGCAAAAAATTGATAGATTTTCCTCTTAAAAAATATTAAAATTAATTAATTATAACTCCTACTTTAAGTAATTAGTAATTAGCATTTTAACTAAATCAGTACTGATAGAGATGCGTTGGGTGCCGGAGTCAATAGAACCGTCGTTATAGAGAAACACACACACACACACACAACATATTAACCCTACACCCATATCACATGTCAGTTTTATCCCACACTTGGAGCATCGTTCAGGTTTACTTAGAAAAAAGTTAATTTTTTTTAATAATTTAATATTTTTATATAGTAAATAATTTGAAAATTATTTTTTATATATTAGGACGGGTAGATGGCATATTTAAAACTAAAATGATTGGATTGAGTTTTTTTTGAGTTTTTAAAGTTTAAAGAATTTTGTAAGATACATAAAAAAAAAGAAAAAAAAGAAGTAAGAATTGAAAATAAACACAAATTTTACGCTCAATATATTTATTAATAACAAATAATTTTTATATCAATTTTAATCTTATAACACTTTAGGCCCTTCTATATATGTGTTCAGTGGGTGAGTGCGTATGTGAGTTAGAACTGACAGAATGAGTTGGTGGGGCGGTTTATCCCATAACCCACCAGAGTCCATCTTTTGATGGGCTCAAGTGGGGAGGGTATTTGCAGCGCTGGCCACTGGTGGGACGGGCTATGGTGGGATGGGCCGCAGGCTTTTTTCTTTTTCATTGTTGAGGTAATATTATCACCCAACTCTATCCCTATCCACCTACCCACCCCTCACCTCACCCAACACCCCACCCCAAAAAAAATTCTTTAAAAAATTTGAATTTTAATATTTAAATAATAAAAATTTTATCACCCAACCCTACTTCCACCTACCCACCCACCCCACACCCCAAAAAAAATTATTTTAAAAATTTTAGATTTTAATATTTAAATAATAAAAATATTATCAGCCAACTCTACTCCTATCCACCTACCTACCATTCACCTCAACCCAACCCCCCCCCCTCCCCAAAAAAAAAATAATTTTTTTTTGAAAATTTTAGATTTTAATACTCCCTCCGTTCCATCCTTATGGTTACGTTTGTTTTTTGCATGTGGATTAATTAATATAGTATTTTAATGTGTATTGAAGTGAGAAAAATAGTATTTTAATGTAAAGTGGGTAGATGTGTTATTGTGATGTGTGGGTCCATGGAAAGATAAATAATTAATTTGTGTGGGTCTCATATGCTAAAAAGGGAAATATAATCATTAGGATGAGACTCCCAAAAAGAAATATGTAACCATTAGGATGAGACGGATGTATTTAAATAATAAAAATATTATCACAAATCGGTCCAACCCTATCCACCCCCACCCCAACCCCCCACACCACCCACCCCCCAAAAAAAATTTATTTTAAAAAATTAATATTGTAATATTTAAATAATAAAAATATTAGGGCTGGGCAAAATTTTTTGAAAACCGCAAAAATCGTCCGCACCGAATTGTACCGCACCGCTATATACAATTATTTAGATAAATCGCAATTTATAATTTAAGGAAAAACTGCACCGCACTTTATGGTGCAGTTTCATTTTTATAGTCAAAACAACAACCGACCTCACCGCTAGTTTTTATTAGTATTATATTATATTTATACATGTTAGTATGTAAATAGTTTAGTCATTATTCATTAGTTATTCACTACTCCTATAAAAAAAAATTTATTAATGTTGTTGTTTTTATCTTCACTCTTACTATACATGTTTCCTAACTTCTATTCTTCTTATTTTAATGGAGTACTTCTTATCTTTATTATTTTTTTCATACATCTATGTAGAATCTCAACTATAAGTCGATCAACTAGTCTTACCTCCTATGTATTGTTAGATCAAGGTTGCAAATATTTTCACATGACTATAAGTTTATTTTTATATATTAATGTAAATGGGATCGCCAATTATATTTATAAGTTTCATCACCTACTCTACATATTAAATGTTCGTCATGTGTTATTATCATGACTAAATTATCGTCAAATGTACAAGGATGTAATGATCATTACTTATGGTATGAGTTTTTTATTAGAAAATAAGTTGTAAATTAAAATACGAAGTGTAGTACAATTACAAAATAAGAGATTCAGATCAATATTTATGTAGGCTAATCTATTAATAAAATCGCTAAACCGCACCAAAACCGACCGAAATCGTTTAAAACCGCATAATCACTATTACTTGAAAAACCGCGGTTTAAATTTGATTACTAAACCAAACCGTATATGACAATGCAATTTAAATTATATCGAAAAAACCACAAAACTGCACCGTGCACATCCCTAAAAAATATTATCAACCAACTCTACCCCTACCCACCCCCACCTCCCCACCCCAAATTTTTTTTATTTTTAAAATTTTAGATTTTAATATTTAAATAATAAAAATATTATCACCCAACCATATCCCCCTACCTCCTACCCAAACTATCCCATCCACCTAACCCCCAAAAAAATTTATTATTTAAATATTAAAATCTAAAAAAAAATGGGGATGGGTGGGGTAGTTTGGGTAGGGGCTATGGGGTAGGGTTGGGTGATAATATTTTTATTATTTAAATATTAAAATCTAAAATTTAAAAAAAAATAAAATTTGTTGGGGGTAGGGGGTGGGGGTGGGGGTGGGTGGGTTGGGGTCGTGGGTGGATAGGGTGGTTAGGGTTGGGTGGTAATATTTATATTATTTAAATATTAAAATTTAAAAAATTTAAAAAAATATATATTTTTGGGGGTGGGTGGATGGGTTGGGTGATTGGGTAAGGAGGGTAGGGATGGATTGGTAATATTTTTATTATTTAAATAATAAAATAGATTAATTTATTTTAAAAAATAAAATTATTTGGGGGGTGGGGTGGGGTGGGGTGGGGTGGGGGTTGGGTAGGTGTAGGACTGAGTGATAATATTTGTACTATTTAAATATTAAAATCTAAAAAAAATGACAGCTGGCCGGAAGTTGGTGGGGTGGGGGTGAGCGGGCAGGTGGATAGGGGGTAGAGTTGGGTGGTAATATTTTTATTATTTAAAGTATTAAAATCTAAAAGTTGTATGTCACTTTTTCAAATTTTAATTTATAAAAGTTGTATGTCACTAACGCCCACACTTTAGTGGGTTTGAAATGGGATGAGCTTTTATGAGGCTGATTAATTTTGGGTTGAGAAATTGGTGGGTTAAGGTGGGTTGGGGCGGGTTGGCCTAGTAGGCTCGACCCCGCCCCAATCCAATTTTGACAGCTTTAATGTGAGTATATTGGTTCCAATATTGGTACGGATTTTGGAGTATATTATGACCCTACCTTGTCTTACACATGTTTCTGGTGTTGAAAAAGATATCGGTTTCAATATCAATAGGGATGTCAAAGTTAACACCGACAGGTGAGTGTATAGGTGATATTATAAGTATGAGTTGTGTTTCGATAATGCTGCGTGGTTGTAGTGTGTTAAAGCGTAAATAATTTGTGGGTGAGTGTGTAGGTCAGAGTATGAGTTAAGGTGTCAATGATTTTTACATGGTTGGATGTATAAGTACATCAGTAAAAATATCGGTAATGATATTTTGGTCTTTTATGTATTATTTGTTAAAAATGATGAAAAGATATTGTTTTGTTGGTATTGATATTTCATCATTAAATACTAGGTATTTTTGCCTTTTCACACTAAAATAATTAAAAGGCAGTGGTGAACTAGGGTACAACTGTATCTTCAAAACCCCTAAATTATTTTTTAAAAATATAGTATATAGGAGTATATTTATATGTACTCCTTCCATCCCTTTCAAATGATTATTTTTTCCATTTTCATCGACTCGTCTTATAAAAGGTTTTCATTTTCTTTTTTACATATATGAGAACCACATACACACTAATACAAAGGAGGGTCATCCGATTGATTGCGTCAAAAGCTCCGCGAAAACCCAAAATAGTTCTTCCTCGGTCGGGCGGATTGGTGCTGCCAGCAAAATAAACACATGCTAGGGTCAAAGTGGCGTACACACAATAAAAAATAGAAAGAAAGAAGAAAAGAGACTTATGAGAGTTAGGAGTCCGAAAGGCACATGACACAGGCAAATATAATAGCTCAGCTCAATCTTACGATACGTTGTTATCCACCATGGCATACTGCCCGTCCCGAGCATATTGGAATTTGTCTGCCATTAATTCAAGAATTAAGAAAATAAAAGAGGGGCGAGTGCCTAAAATTTGGAGTCTACGCACACATTTATTAATACAATTACCCACTATACGTTAAATAATAATATTTTTTAATACACGTGCAAAAAGTATAAGACCATTTTAAAGGGACGGGACGAGGTCAGTATTATAAACTCTTGTATATAAATTAGTTTGTACCCCCAAAATATTAACTACAACACAATTTTATACTCAATTCATTAATATATATATATATATATATATATATATATATATATATATATATATATATATATATATATATATATATATATATAATCATGCTATAGATTTATGATAATAATGTCTTAATCTTTTTTTATAAATGCAAACTCGATTTTGTTAACGTTAAGTATAATTTTTTTATTTTGATTTATCTATTGTACGATTTTTAATCAAATACGTCCTTAGTCTTGCTAATTGTTTCACACTTTTTTTCTTTATCCTAACACTATGTTTGTTTCAAAAATAATATATCTCAATAATACACTTTTATATCAATCTCAACAACTTTATATACTTTTTTCATTAAATTATAAAAAACTATTTTTTACACACATCACATTAACTTTATATGTCTTTATACATAAAAAAATAATTTTTTAATCATTGCGCACATCATAAAATATGTGCGTTAATTACATAGAAAAAATAAAAGTTTTATGATCAAAATCTCGTAAACAGCGCGAGACTAAGGTGCAAACATCACAAAAAATGAGCCCAAAACGTAGACAAAAAGCCCAACAAAATTCAGATAGCGGAAGAAGCCCAATAAGGTAAAACATGAACACCCATTGGAATACCAATCAGCAAAACCCAATAAGAACTATGATTAATACATATTACCGTGATTGGAGAACTTATTATGAGCTTCAATATGTTTTTAGCTTAAAATATAGAGGTAATAATTATAAGAATAGAAATAAAAGTTACTAATGAAGATTCCATTCCCATTTATTTTCACTATTAATTTTTATTAAATTCAATATTGAAATATAATTTTTTATTCTAAAAATATATTTAATTTTAATAATTCTATTTCTTTCTCATATAAGAAGTTTTCTTAAGTCGGCTCTAGATTGCAATTGCAAATATGAACCACTACAATTAGGTGCATGCCCATTTATGCTTGCCCCATCTATCATGCCCATTTATGCTTGCCCCATCTATTCTCGACTGTAGCAGTCTTTGATTTCTCATTTATGGATATACATTTATGTTTACTCCATCTGATATCAACTCTAGGCCAAGGATCGATTACACCATTCCAGTGTTTAAAATACATAATCTTACAAATATTATGAATAATTTTTAAGAAAATAATTTCTAATTATTTAATTATATGGTATATATTACTTTCATTAGCTTAATTTTAGTTTTATATATTAAAGTTTTATTGCTTGCTTTCTCCTCATTTTAATGTTATTTATAGTCCAGTCTTCTAAATAGTAAATGATGTAATCTACCACCGATAATATGCTTCTAAAATGTTTTTCAATTCATAGAATATATTTACTAATTTTCAAAATAGTGTAGTATAACTTTTTAGAAAATTAAGCGTGTGTAGTATTTTGTAAACTGGGTCATTCAAATTTGAATGGCTTCTATTCAATGCTGTCATTATAGATCATATTTGTATACACATTTATTTTATTAAAAATCTTTAGTTAGAGAAGTAATAATGACATCCGTTATTATTAAACATATTGATCATTTTTCTTGCAGCAAATTTCATTATTTATACATAAAAAATATACTTACTCAGTCCTATATTAAAATTCGCACACTACGATTTTGTCTGTTCTATTTTAAATTTCACCATTCAAAACATGAAACATCATATTCCCTTTGTATCCGTTAAAGTTTACATTTTTCATTTTAATATATCATAAGTACTTAAGATTTCCATTTCATTAGCCCATACAAAACAATTATTTATTTCATGTGCCCACACATAACACTAATAAAACTATCAACTAAATATTAAATATTATATTTCTAAACTCACTAACTATTAAAATATTATATCTCTTAATTTTCCGTACAAAAAGCAAACGAAGTGTCAACGTTTAATTTTTAATGAATTATTGTACTACATTCGTCCTGTAGTAATATTTATGCTTGCAAATATATAAAGGAAATGTAAATATTTTGGCGAGATGGAGATTATTATAATGAAGGAATGTTATAATGAATGCACGGTACTACATATAAATCGTTTCTTTTTTTTTTTTCAAAAGTCTCAAAATAGAAGTTGAATTCTATTTTTCACAATCAATGTTTTATTAGTGTTTCACAATTTAAAAAAATATATCCTACAAATAATCAATAAACCCTTGAGACATGTATTAAATTTTGGACATTATTAGTGTTTCACAATATAAAAAAATATATCCTACAAATAATCAATAAACCCTTGAGACATGTATTAAATTTTGGGCATTGATTATAACACGTGATAAACATTTAATTTGTGGAATAGGTGATCGATCCATTCGCCAAAACAGTTAGAAAATTTATTTTCTGTCTTTTAACTTTCCAATTTTGCTCCAATTTTTTCCAAAAACAATTTTTTTTTACCAATTTTGACTCACAGTTTTTTAAAAACACGGATTCAATCTTATGACATGAATTAGAAAAATTAAGCATTTTTAAGTAAAAATAATTATTTTTGAGAGAATTTAAAATTTATGAGAATATTTTGAAAAAATTAAATTCCTTAAAATTATTTTAAAGAAAGTAAATTTGTATGGATCATTTTGATTTGAAACACCTAATAATACTCTTAATTTAAATGATTATAATATGATTTTAATAAAAGTGAAAGTGCTTATATAAAAATTTTAATTAATCATTTTTCATTATAATTTTTTGCTTATTAAATTTAAAATTTGATTAAAAATGTCATTACCCACAAAATTCCATGACAATTAATAACCAACAACATCAAGAACAGTAAGTAAAGTTTCCCCTATAAAAACACAACCCAAATCCCATGTAAAGAATCTAATTCATGTAATAGGAGATAGAAACATCAAATGAAATAGGTGATCTATTTGATAAAACAAGTATTATTTCAAACCTCCACATGATTTAATATATACCATCATGACTAATTATATTAGTTTAAAGCACTACAATACTATGCATCTTTTTATTATCTTCTATAACAAGACTTTATCATTTACTAGTAACACCAACTCTCATAAGCACTTTATGATAATTTCCTAATAACACCAACTCTCATAAGGGCAACATATGCAATGAGCCTATATCCCACAACCATTACAACCAAAGCAATCACAGCAACAGCTACTCCATCAAGCCCTACTGCTCTTATGGCAGGGTAGTCCTCAACCAAACAAGTCCGATCGCCTCCTCCGCAACGGTACGTTTCGCCACGCTTGTACTGCGACGCGATGAGCAATTTATACGAGTATTGTGAGATGGACAAATACTTGATCCAACTTATGTATGTAGGGACGTGCTGGACGTAGTATCCGCTAGCAAGAGTGAAGGATAGCATGACGACCGAGCCAAGTGTCATGGCCTTCGCTTCGTCCATGATGGCAGCGCCAATGGCTAGGCCGAGGCCTTGAGCACACATTACGTTGAGTAAGTTGACGAAGAGGCCTAAGAAGAAGCATTCGGTCGATGGTTTTAGGCCGGCCATCCAGTATGTTATGGCGAAGAAGACGGTGGGGAGAACTAGGTCCATTGGTAGGTCGCCTAGAGTTAGAGCCATGAAGTAAGACGAGAGGCGGTACATTCCGGACGATCTCTCTTTCTCAAGCACGGCTCGTTCTTTTGGGAATGTGAAGATGGCTTGGGTCATGCTGAAGAAACCCCAAAATCCAGGGTAGAAGAATAAAAGCCCCACCTACATTTTGATCCAAATTTGTTCAATTAGTACTTCTTTTTTTCTTACAAATATATGAATGAGAGATGGACTTGCTTTATAGTTTATAATATGAATGGGAAATATCACATCTATGCATTTTTGGTCCCGTACGAAATGACTCGCTATAAAAATGTCTCGTGATTTCAAATTGGCCTCAAAAGTTACATTATTTTTTTGTCCCCAAAACGCTCCATATGGACAAAAAATGCAACTTTTTCCATCAATAAATTTAATGAATGGAACAAAAGATGTAGTAATTTGTAGGATCAATTTAAAACTGAGGGACCTTATAAGAAATGAACATCTTCGTATAGTGCATTTTCCCGTTGCTTTTTTGGAATTTTTTGAAGAGTAATAGTTTTCATGCATAAGGAGATCAGTTTCATGCAATACTATTTAAAATGAATGAAAGTGAAGAGGGGGTGAAATTGACCTGATCTTGCAAGTGATCAACATTGGATTTCCACCATAGTAGTCCACACAAGAAAGCCACAAATAGAACCTGCACAATCTTGAGAGTGGAGAGGGTATGGTGTTTCCTTTCTTTAACTCCTCTTCTTAACAAAACAGAGAATTGATAACACCATGTGTTAGGCCATGGTTTCATCTTCTTCTCCGTTTGACGAATCAGATTACTCTCCGCAGCAAGTTCACACATCACACACTCTTCCAAATGTGACTTGTAAGAACACACCAATTGTCGTTTGGTGGCAGCTTGATCTTCCCCTGTACAATCAGTCGAAACTCCTACAAACAAAGCAACGATCATAAGCCCATTTATCTTATTGGGGACAAAAAATAATTTAACTCTGATACTATCATTGCAAGAAGAAACTGCATAGTACCATTAGCAAGATCCAACAAGAAATCAGCCGGATTCATGGCGAGTGAAGGAGAAAATCCGATGGACGCAAAGTAGTCCATTGCAGTGGAACCCTTTCCAAAGTACAAGGGATTCCCTTCAGACAACAACAGTATCTTATGAAACATGTAGAACAACCTACTCGAAGGTTGATGAATCGTCATAATTACAGTTCTACCCCCAATAGCCAACTCCCACAAAGTGGACACAATCTTCTGAGCTGTGGTTGAATCCAACCCTGATGTGGGCTCATCAAGAAACAACAAACTAGGATTGATCAGCAATTCTTGTCCAATGCTCACTCTCTTTCTCTCTCCTCCAGACACACCCCTCAAGAAGGGACCCCCTATAATGCTGTTCCTACACCTTGCTAACCCTAGCTGAGTTATCACATCCTCTGCATACTGAGTCTTCTCCTCTCTGTTTAAGCTTCCGGGGAGACGGAGGAAGGCGGTGTAGACGAGGGTTTCAGTGACGGTCAGGTGAGGATAGAGGACGTCGTCTTGTGTGACAAACCCCGTGTTTCGCTTCATTGAAGTGGAGTAAGGCTTGTTGTTGTATGTTATGGTTCCGGTGAGGCGGCTGCCGAGGCGGCCGCCGAGAGCCGTCAGCAGCGTCGTCTTGCCGCTGCCGGACGGGCCTAGCATGGCTAGCATTTCTCCCGGCGCCACCGTGCCGGTGACGCCTTTCAAGATCACCCTCTCTTGGGTTGATTTTCTTGATCCCTTCTTTAGCATCCCTTCTTCTTCCAATTTGATCCTGTAAACAACCTCCTTGAACTGCATTTAATTTCATTTCGTCAAAATATAAAAATTCGTTACAACCGATGTCAGTTTTACTATTTTTAATTTGCAATTCTCGATTTTGGCTATTTTTATTTGTTTCATTTTGGTACTTTCTGTTCAAATTGAGTTCAATTTTTTTTTCCAAATTTAATTATTTATGTGTACAATTTTGATCTAAAATTTTGAGAAAAAAAAAGTGTTAATCTTATAAAATGACCAAATTTGAACAAAAAAAATCAAAATCGGATAAAAAGAGAACAATGACTAAAATTAAAATCAATAATTTTGATATTTTTCATTTCATTTCACCAAGTCCATATCATGTTAAAGAAAATCATTAAGCTGACAGATTGCATGAATGTAATTCATGAAACAAGATATAATTAGATGAACTATTCAGCCAAAATAAACACCACTAGCAAGAAATGAGATAAGTAGTGATTAATTTGCTGGTAATTTATATATATGAAAGATGATCAACTAATAATTATATGCATGCATTAATTACAACATGTTATAAACCTTGAGTGTGACGGGAAGACTGGGTTTGTTGAAGATGGGCGGCCGGTGGTGTTGCTCCTCCATCATCTCCGGCGAGTGTAGAAAAAGAAGAAATAATAAAGAAATTGGTGGAATATATTTGAGTGTGGTAGTGATATTCTTATAAATACATGAAATTAAATGAGGTGAGTAAATATTTGTGAACAAGAAAGTCAATAGTGCTTTAAACGAGATTGTGGGAATAAGGTTTTCAAAATCTGAGTGGGAATGACTTCATGCTTAGAGAAGAAGTTGACGGTAGAAGAGGTACTACATTAACTCAATATTCAGTGTAATGAATGTATATTGACAATACATGAATTTCAATCTTATGATTTATTTCTTGGAATTTATTACGTTCTCTGTTTATGTTAATTTTGAATTCGAGAAGATATTAAATACTTATTATTTTTCATAAAAAAATATTCTTATCATCATTTTCATTAAAATTATTATATTTTTATTTATATTATAAATTATTTGTGAAATTCATTTACTACATCACTATTATCATTTTTTATTTAGTAAATTTCAATTCAAGTATCATCTTTAATTAAGATAGTTACTACTGTTTACTCATATCACGAATAAAGTAATTTTGTGAGACGGTAGCACATGAATATTTTAAAATATATACCCTCAATTCATTCATTAAAAAAATAAATAAAGTCTCCAGTACATTATAAAGGTAATTAAATTAAAAAGTTTTTTTTTAAATAATAATACACCTTTCTAAGTTAACTTTTTTTTAGTCAATAAAAAAATTATTATAATATTCAAACTTTTTTTTAGTCAATAAAAATTATTATAATATTTATACCCTTAATATTTCAATCTATAATTCTCAATAAAAATATAAATAAATACTACATTTTAGGATAAAATAATATTTTTAAAACACCTTTCTATATCTCGGTGTAGAGACCAACTTATAATTAAATGATTAAAAGATGTATGTCTTTTTCACGAAATTCATTCTATAAAAATAGTAATAAGTAATAATATCCTAATAAAAAATATTTTGATTGTTAAAATAAATTATAACTATTCAAGTAAACTATTTCTAAAATAATTTGTAGCATAAATAAAAATAATAACATTGAAAAGTCATAACTAATACATTCATCGGATATTAATGCTATCACACATGCATGGTGCCGCGTATTATAGGTACTTAAATGGGAAGGTGTAGATTTTTTTTTTTTTATATTGAGAATTATATAGGTAATTATTTGAGTAGTGATTTCTATGGTGTGCTTGATATAAGAAAATATACTCGAATTGAAATATGAATAAAGTTATCAATGCCTTATATTCATCAACTAGTCCATTTCATAATTCATTTACCAATTCATTTGTTGATTTTAAAAATTGTTTCCAATATGAGTATATTCTAAGTACACAATTTTCAATATACATTTAAAATATATTTGGTAACAAAAATCCAATCTACTGATACATTTATTTGACTTACTAACTACTATACATGAATTTTACTTAATACAATGCAAGCAGAAATATATATATTTACATAATAATCGTCATCACATTTCTTTTTAATCTATATAAGTAAATATGAAAATATTAATATTAATTTTATATGACAAAATAATTAAATGAAATCAGCCAAAGATTTACTGGAAAAAAAAAAACAAAAGAGTTTCTAAAGAGATTCCAAAAAAATTAAAATAATAATAATCAATTCACCTTTTATAAAATTGAGTTGGTGTCATAAGGTACACACAACTCTTGTGTCAATAGAAGATCACAGTACTCCATTTTGTTGCAAAGGTATGTACTTTAATTAATTAAAAGACATAATATTTTGTTTTAAAACGTATATAATTTTATTAATTCTTTTTTTAAGGAAATAAAGAGTATACAATCATATACTAAATGATATACTTTATCATTTAATAATAAGAGTGAGGCTCTTATGCTCGGCGACACGAAAATTTTTGCCAATAATAAAAGGTATTTCGGGTACAGTGTCCCAACACAATTTTTAGCCTATAAAATTTTGTCAATATAGTTTACTTTACCGGAATGTAAATGTGACAAGGATGACTATATATATGACGCTCAAATGGCTGAGTGAGAGTGTGCGATTTCGACAAAAAAAAAAAAAAAATTTCAACAAAATTGCAATTTCGATAAAATCTGAATTTTTAACCTCTATCTTTTTTTTTTATAAATTATTATTGCAATTTTAAAATTTTGAGACTGGATTAAAATTTTTAGTCCTTTATTAAATGTTTTGAATAAAGTGAAAATTTTTATCATTTAATTAAGTTTCCGGTCACTCTCTTGTGATATATATATATATATATATATATATATATATATATATGATGATTAAAATATGTTGGTTATGAGTTATATTAGAAATCGTTTCACATGAAATCTGTCTTAAAAGAAACTTTGTGTTAAGTTTGAGATTAAAACATATAAATAATCTCGTATCTTTTTACTTTATTGAAAAGGTCCCAAAATATATAGTTAGGACATTCATTTTTGTCCTCATATTTTTCAGTTCTATTCCGTTTTCGTCCAAAAACAATATATTTTTATTAATTTCGTTCCATAATTTTGTAAAAGATAAAGATAAAGTGACATTTTATTAGAAGACTTTTCATGCTTAACTTTAGCACATTGTTTGGAGACATGAACTTGAGGTTGAACTACTTTGAAAATGAATATATTAGGAGATGGAGAGTTACATATGATTATGATAGTTCTCTCAACTATGTTAAAGAATAAGGACATGTTTTGAATAATAAGGATGAATGTATTGGTATGACTATGGAGAGGGAACACTTTGGTTTTGGGTTTGATTCTTCACAAAAAATAATTCAAAAAAATATAGGAAGGATTGTCATTTTATTCTCATATGTAAGGGTTGTAATGAAATATATTGATCGATAAAAATAAATAAATAAAAAGAAAAAAAAAACATTTAATTTATGCATCAATACATTAATATACTAAAGTAAAACAACAAGGTAGTACAGATTATTTCTAGGAAATGTGTTCACTTTCAAAGCCAAACTTCAACATGCACTGAATTAATTAATCTATAAGCTACAAAAGTTCCATTGTCTACTTCCCTGTGACTCCAATTCTCATGAGGGCAATATAGGCAATGAGCCTATATACCACAATCATTACAGCCATTGCAACAATAGACATAGCTATCCCATCCAATCCCACATTCTCAACCTCAGGAAACTCCCTAACCAAACAAGTCACATTGGTTCCACAAGAGTAGGTCTCATCGTGGTCATAATGTGACACCAGAAAGAACTTGTAAGTGTACTGAGTGATGGATTCATACATGCTCACCTTCCGCCCGCGAGGAGGAAGGTGAGCATGATCACCGTTCCAAGCGTTACCGCGTCCTTCTCGTCCATTATGGCAGCTCCAACGGCGAAACCGAGGCCTTGGGAAGTTAGGACGCAGTAGAGGAGGGAGAAGAGTCCTAACAAGAAGGATTCTGCTGTTGGTTTCAAGCCGGCCATCCAGTATGTTATGGTGAAGAAGACTGTGGGAAGTACTAGCTCCATTGGGAGGATGCCTAGAGTTAGAGCCATTAGTCTGTACATCCCGGATGATCTTTCTTTTTCGAGCATTATTCGTTCTTGGGGAAGATGAATATGGCTTGGAAGATGGAGTAGAAGCCCCAGAATCCGGCTGTGAAGAAGAAGAGCCCAACCTGCATTTCAATGGAATTTTCTGTTTTATATTGGAGCAGTGAAGTGGTAAATTTACGGATATATGAATGTTATTTTGGTTCTGATACCATGTTAAATTATCACCTCATCAAAAAAAACTTAAAGCTAGTAGAGAGGAGAATCGTTTAATACTTAATCAAGCCCCTTACAAGGTTATTTTGGCTCTGTTAAATGACTATCTCGTCTAAAAGCTTAAGGCAGTAGATAGAAGAATCGTTTAATACATAATCAAGTCGCTCCAACAGGATGAATGGATTGGGCGTACCTGGTCTTGTAGGTGAGTGGTGTCGGATTGCCACCAGAGTAGACCGGAGATGATGGATACGAATAAGACTTCGAAGATGTTTATAAGGGAGAAGGATTCATGTTTTCTTTCTTTGATTCCTCTCCTTAACAACACTGAGAATTGTTCCCACCAAGTGATGGACCATCTTGTGAACTGCTTATCATCTGATGAGAAATGTGGTTGGTTATCCATTGCAAGTTCTGATCTCAATCTCTCTGATAAATGTGTCTTGTATGCAGTTACCAAGGTTTGTTTGATAGCTGCTTGATCTTCGTTCGAATCAGCCGTCGAAACCTCTGCAAAAGGAAGTTATAAATGGAAGGAAAAGATCACCAAGGGCTAACATCAAATTCATGACAAACACTTGTGTAAACCGGATTCACAGTGTAAATCCAGTATTCCTTCTTTCAATTCTATTATACCCTTGAAACAGTATCAATTAAAGAGGGACCACATGATTTATACCGTAAACCTTGTTCACACGAGACTCACAATCAGTGAATATGTGATGTCTGATGTGTGAGTATGTGTGTAAATATACCATTGGCATGATCTAGCAAGAAATCGGCGGGATTCATGGCGACCGATGGAGCAAACCCGACCCGAGAGAAATAGTCCATTGCACCGGATCCATTCCCAAAGTACAAAGAACCTTATGGAACATGTAGAACAGCCTACTCGAAGGCTGGTGAATCGACAGTTCTACCCCCTTCAGCCAGCTCAGACAATGTGGACACAATCTTCTGAGCTGTGGTTGAATCAAGCCCTGATGTGGGCTCATCAAAAAACAACAAACTTGGATTGATGAGCATTTCTTGACCAATGCTAACTCTCTTTCTCTCCCCCCCTGAAACCCCCCTCAGAAATGGCCCCCCTACAATGCTGTTCTTGCAACTTGTTAGTCCAAGCTGAGTTATCAAGGCCTCCGCGAGCAGAGCCTTCGTGTTCGGGGCAGGTGGAGGAGGGCCGTGTAGACAAGGGTTTCGGTCTAAGTGAGGACAGAGGACGTCGTCCTGTGTGACAAAGCCCGTGTTGCGCTTCATTGCATTGCTGAATTGTTTGCCGTTGTAGGTCATGTTTCCAGCCAGACGGCCGCCTAGCGCAGTCAGTAGCGTCGTCTTGCCGCTTCCGGAGGGGCCTAACATGGCCAACATTTCCCCTGGGAGCACCATACCTGAGATGCCTTTCAAGATCACTTTTTCTTCTGAATTTCTGCTTTTCTTTAGAATTCTGAATTTCTCTAGACATCCTTCTTGATTTATTTTCACCCTGTAGACTAGATCCTCAAACTGCATTTAAACTGATATAAACATCTGATCTTCTATAGAATATAGAATGCAACATTATGCTAAATAATTAAATGAACATGTATTACTTTTTCATCTATATACTAATCAAATTCCACTACAGTGAAGAGAGTTTGCTTTATTACAGAAAGTTTTAAAAATGATAAATATGGTTGTCTCAGAAATTCAGCATAAGAATTATACTAAATCTCATCACATTTTTGCAAAGTAATTAATACTCCCAAATTATATCTCTAAGAAAACCTAATGTATAAATCATTCCATGAAAAATTGTGAGCTACAGTTCGATAAATATATACATATATCAAATCAAATATATTGGCTTGTAGATTTAATTTAATGCGTAAAACTAAAATAATAATTATATTCATAATATGACAATTTATATACTCAGCATAATAAATTTGGAACTCAGTTTAAAATCCTATTTTATGGAGATCAAGGAAAAATAACCAGTTTTTCCTTCATTTTTATCCTTTCAAGTATTGATAAAATATCAAAATATTAAATAAAAAAAAATCACTTCGAGTGTAACAGGATGGGTAGCTTTGTTGAAGATTACTGGGTTGATTTCCCGATGCATGGGATTTTGATCCTCGATGTCAGCCTCCATATCCATCTCAGTCTTCAAAACAAAATCACTAAGAAGATCACCCTACTCCTCCAAAAGAAACCTATTACAAAATGACCCTTCTCCTCTCGAAACACACTTTGCATGATAGGGATCGAACAATACATTTTTTCATAACTAGTAAGATTGTAAATTATTGTATTGAGATGATTCTATTGGTGCAGAGGCATATTTATTGTATTTTGTGGACATTTAAATTTTAATAGGTCTAATTCAACGTAAAATCCTAAAGAAAAGGGATTATATTTCTCTATCTATATATAATAAGATATCACATGCTTGCTCCCTCGGTCCTGATAATATTATTATCTTAGGTATAAAGTAAGAAAAAGAAAAAATATTTTAATTAATTTAATAAAAAATGTGTGTAAAGTTATTAGAAATGTGTAAAAAAATGAGTATTATATTGGGATGTGTGTAAAAAATGGGGTAGATATTATTATAGTTTATTTTTTACCACTTTTAGTAAAAATAAAATGTGAAATACTTTGAGAAACGGATGGAAAAAGAAAGTGTGAAATATTCGAAAAAACACATTATGCTATTGTTAAGCGTGCAATGTATTTAGATGTTTTTATTTAAAAAAATGTATTTAGACACTATTGCTATGTATTTAGATATTTTTATATTTTTTAAAAAAATGTATTTAGACATTGTTAATTCTATTAAATATCAATATATTTCTATATAAATTTTTATATTTAAAAAAAATGTATTTAAACACTGTTAATTCTATTCAATATCAATATATTTCTGTATAAATTTAAATATACTTTCCCGTTTTATTTACATATTGTTTTAAGCTTCTGTAATTATTAGTCAATTAATAATATATAAATTTAAATATACTTTCCCATTTTATTTAAATATTATTTTAAGCTTCTGTAATTATTAGTCAAGTAATAATATATAAATTTAAATATACTTTCCCATTAAATCATATTGTTTTAAGCTTCTGTAATTATTAGTCAAGTAATAATATATAAATTTAAATATCCTTTCCCATTTTATTTACATATTGTTTATATTGTTTCAAGCTTCTGTAATTAATAGTAATTTCAACATGTCATGCACTAGGGTGTATGAAGTAATTTTTGAACATTTAATCCTTATTAGTTTCAGTTAGTAATGTATAATGTGTTTTATAAAGAATGCATCATATATTTTTTTATATTTAGTTGTTAATTAAAAAAACCAATACGAAATTTTACTAAAAGTTCACTAACAAATTATATAATTTTTTATTTGTTAATTAATGTATTATATGTTTTTATGAATGAGTGCTTTGAATGTCGGTGACTAATATCTATTAGTGTCAATAATTATATATTTGTATGATTATGTCTTAATGAGATGATTTTCATTAATGATAAACTATCATGAAAAATATTGTTGTATTAAATATCATCTATTATACAAATTGAAAGGTATGGGATTTATATACTCCCTTCGTTATTTCGAATTTTCCTATTTTATATATCGCACTTAATTTTTATTAGAAGTAGTAAAAAAAATATTATAACAATACTCATATTTTACATATATCCCAATATAACATTTACTTTTTGACATATCTTAATAATTTTAAACACTTTTTAACGTTAAACACTTTATTTAAACATAAAAAATATTTTTTCTGCCCTAAGGTACAGAGGGAACGGTGGAAAGAATTTCCAACTTAACCGATAGCTCAAATGGTTGAGGAAAAGTTGAAAAGATTTTCCAGCTTATACTGTAGGGGGTTCGTACTTTGCCTTTTAACATGGATTATTTTAATCAATAACACGCCATTTTAAATTGGACTAGCCTGATTTTTGAAAAATAAAAGCGAATGTTTATTCCTTCCACTAGTAGCAGTATCTAGATTAAATAAGAAACTAATTTAACGATTAAGGTCGTACAAATGAATGGTACCGCAAGTCCATTACAATTGGACTCATTAATTAGTCTTATTGTCAAATAAATTAGATCATTTACTTTACTGGTGGAAAAATCAAAATTTTAACTCTAGTAAATAAAATATTAAATTAATTTTAAATTATAATGTATTATTTTCGATTGACTTTAACTCTCTATTTTCCCACCAACTATAGTTTTTCTTCAAAATTTAAAACATAAACAGTCTCATGACTTTTTTTTACTTTATTTAAAAATTTTCAAAATAGTTAGAATATTCATTTTCGCTCCAAACATTTTAATTTTTCTTTAATTTCATCCCAAAAACAATATTTTTCACTATTTTCGTCTCATAATTATGTAAAAATATTGATTCTATTCCATAAAATTAGAAAAATTAGACATCTTGGGGAGAATTTAAAAGCTAGCTAACAATTTTAGAAAAATGAAGTTTTTTTATTAAACTATTTTAAATAAAGTAAATTTGTATTTGATAGTTTTGATTTTAAACTCATTTTTCTCATAATCATAATTTAACACATTCATGCTTCCAAGTTTGTGTTTTGTATCATAACATTTTTCACCTAATTAATTTGTTTTTCTTCCAACAATTACAAATCAGCTTGAGATGCAAATTGCAACATGTATAATTAAAATTATATTTTATCTTCTAAATTTCTGAATTTAATTTAGTGTTTTGCGATTGAAATAAAAATTATGATGTATTTGCTAATTTGACAAAAATGAGATAACTCATTATTAAGAATCACATAACAGATTTATATTTGTAGTAATACAAGAAAATTGATACAACAGAAATCCAAACAAGAATCTCACAGAGAGAAATTAAAATAATACAAAGCAACCCAGCCATTGAAACATAGATCGATCCTAAATATAAAATAACAAATAATATGAAATTAAATATTATCAACTTCTCATCATCAACTCAGCCGTTTTAACTCAATAAAAAATCAACCGATCTTTCTTAGTAATGCTCCGGAGGAGGAGGAGAGCTGTAGTGGTAAGGTGGTGGTGGTGATGGTGACGGAGGTGGTGGAGATGTGTAGAGATACGGTGGAGGTGGTGAGTTGTAAGAGTATGGTGGCGGAGGTGGAGATTTGTAGGAGTATTCTGAATCCACTTCTTGTGTTGGAGGTGGTGGTGAGTTATAATTGTATGGTGGTGGAGGTGGCGATTTGTAGGAATATTGTGGTTGCTCAACTTGCTTTGGAGGTGGTGGGGAAGTATAGTGGTATGGCGGTGGCGGTGAGTTGTAAGAATATTTAGGATGTTGGACGTATTTTGGAGGAGGTGGTGATGTGTAGTGGTATGGTGGTGGCGGCGGTGAGGAGTAAATGTATTTCTTTGGGGGTGGAGGAGGAGATTTGTAAGAATATTTTGGAGGAGGTGGGGATGTGTAGTGGTATGGTGGCGGCGGAGGTGAGGAGTAGTAGTACTTCTTTGGGGGAGAAGGAGGAGATTTGTAAGAATATTTTGGGTGTTCGGCGTGTTTTGGAGGAGGTGGGGATGTGTAGTGGTACGGTGGTGGAGGCGGTGAGGAGTAATAGTACTTCTTTGGAGGAGGAGGAGGAGATTTGTAAGAATATTTGGGGTGTTCCACATGTTTTGGAGGATGTGAGGATTTGTAGTGGTACGAGGGTGGCGGTGGAGAGGAGTATTTGTAAGAATGTTTTGGATGGTTCAAGTATTTATAGTGACTTGATGGTGGAGGTGATGATTTGTAATAATATTTGAGATGCTTATGAGCTGATACAAGATCAATAGCAACACATAATGCCAAAATGCATAGCAATGAAGACATATGCCTAGGTTTTCCAAGACTTGCCATCTTTGGATGTTTCAATTCAATGTTTGATGAATGTTCAAGTGTTGATTGCCCTTTATATAGAGATCAATCTAATCTAAAAAATGCTGTTTTTATTCCTACCAAACAGCTGACTCTAAATTTGAAAAAGAATATTTTATTAAATAAAACCCACATCATTGAACGACATGACAATCAACAAGTAATAGGGGGCGGCCTAATTATACCACATATGAATTAGTCATTAGGATTTCATGAATTTATAATATTGCACGTCTATATACATTTATTTTAATTAATAAATATATTCTTAATTGGAACAAGTTCAGAAGATTAGATTCCCAGCCAAATTTCCAATATGTTAATTGCCTGCATTATGAAGTAAATAATAAATTACATAATCAAAATGAAATTTTATAAAAAAAAATGTCTCCGTTAAGGCTTTCCTGCACATAGATGTGGCAGCCATTAACTTGCACGATGATTATAAATTTAATTATTTGGCAAATATTTCGGATCTATGTATATATTTTTTAGGCAAACAATTATGTGGCATGAAGAAGTTTTTATGAGATAGTTAAGTAATATTTTAAAAAAAATTATAATTATATTCGAATCGATGAAAAGTGATAGTAAGTAGTGAATTATTTCATGAATAATTATATATATATATATATATATATATATATATATATATATATATATATATATATATATATAATTTTATTGTCAATTCATTTCGATTGTGTTTTTAATTTTTTATTTTATTCTCCTTTAATTTAAACTCTAGTAATGCATATGGTATAATAGGATTGGAAGGAGACACATGATTTATACCGTGAGCTAATTTTTATACAAGTGTTGGTCATTATTCTCATAATTTATTTATAACAATTTTTCAGTGTAATTAGGCTGTGTGGTTTATAACATGCATATTATCAGCGGCGGATCTATGTGCCCCACCAAAAGCTCATTATATTATATGTGAATAATTTGCATTTTTAAGTTTAGCCCAATCCAAAAATATTTTAAGTCCACCCAAATGAAGCTAAAAAATAAATATATCTTCTCAAATTATATATATTCTATGAACCCATTACAATAAATATTAAAATTTAGTTCATTCTCTGTCCATTTTTTAGAAGATGATTCGTGTGTGAGTGTGTGTGTATATATATATATATATATATATATATATATATATATATATATATATATATATATATATATATATATAAATTATTTTTTTTATTATTATTATTATTTATTTTTTTAATAAACTTAGCTCACCCCTCTACGATTTTCTGGATCCGCCACTGCATATTATATTTGTTATATAACGATTTTACTCTTTGGTTATAGTTTAGGTAAATTAAAATGTTCCAAAACATACTAGAGAATGAGTTTGATTATAAATGACCAAGTATCGAATCTCACAGCCACAGTGTGAGAGTAACGTCTCAAAATGAAGGGATCCTCGTGTGTAGTGAGTATTGATATATCCTCTATTAATTAATTGAGTCATCATGATTTATCTCTCTACCATTCTATGATCCAGAGTGCAAGGGCACCAATGGACGATACCACCTTTTGCATCAAGAGTCTAATTATTGACGTTTATTTTCCCTTCTTTAATTGTACCAAAATCGGTAGCGGAGTGGATAAAAAGATATTTCCTATTTTAATTCAAAATTTATATGTTAAGTCTGTAAAATGGACACAACGCTAGCCTCAATCTTAACTAGGCCAAGACCCAACATATGATATGTCAGACGATGATCCAAAATAAGGCCCACGACCCAATAAACCCACATAGTAATTAGGTATCAGAACATATTAAAAAGTGGGCTTCAACCTCATTTGAAGGCCCATGACCAACCTCAGCCGAACAAGGCCCAGGTCATAAAATCAAGGCTAAAGGCCCAAATAATTTTGTGGGCACATCCAAGAAATTAAAGAGGCTTGGTCGAGGCTTACCGACGTTATAAGGTTAAGGGTTATAAGGTTAAGGTGTAAGTGAACAGACCGTTCAGTGAACAGTTCGCGGTTGGGCTCAATAAAAACTCGTTTATATATTTTTGATTAGTCAAAAGAACGTTTAGTATATTAATTATTCATAAACGTGTTCGCGAACATGTCATTGAACCTATTCCTGAATGAAATCAAGCTTTACCAAATGAGTTCGAGTCGAGCTAAAAAAAATTAAAATTTTAAACGAGTTCGAGTTTGTTACCTGCTTAAATGATATTCAATTAGGTCAAAGTTCGGCTCTATTACAACCCTACCTAGGGTGCATTCAATCTTATTCTTTTATAATATTTAAATTGAATGAAATGAAATTAAATTAAAAAAAAATATTTTTTTTTTATTGAAATGAGTTTGCATGTTCACACCCACAGTTCCCACTCATATAAAAAACAAACATTAATTTATACTCATTTGTCCTAATTCTCCTCCCAAGTCATTTATTCTTAGATATTATATTAATATAGTAGCCGTCGATATTAATATAAGCCTCAAATTATCTTGAATTTGGTTATCTAGATATATGTTTAGCTCATTTAAATCCATTATAACACTTAATTATCTCCGTTAAGTCAACTATAATAAGCTATACTTTCAATATGAATTTTGAATTCGTATATAAAGTTGTTAAATTATATTTTTGCAGTACTATGCTCAATGCGCATTAAAATTATATAATTAGTTATTAATCCATCTCGAAAACTTTAAATTATAGACAATATAGATATTTTTAATTATACTTTTTGATACCTTAAGTTATACATTTTGATATTTTATGGTACTTTATCAATTTTAGGCAAAATCTCTAGTGTTTTGGTACATTTTCCATGGCTGTTGTTATATTATACTTTTCTGTCTGCACTAGCATAATTTATTTTTTTTCACTCGTATTAAATAGTATTATTATTTAATAATTATATTAGTTGTATGTGTGGGTTTTTTTTCTAAAAAAAATATGTAAATTTATAACAAACAATCAAAATATTCCATCATCCGATGTAGTTATGTCTGTTTAGACGGGCACGAAAATTAAGAAATATCAATTTTTAATATATTATAATGTAAGAAAAAATCAGAGTAAATTCATAATCAAAAGAGTATACTTAATAAAGTGTAAAAAATAAATAAAGTTGTTGAAATTGATTAGAACCACAAGAATCTTGAGTTAGGATAGGATTCCAACTTAGCACCTTTTGCTTGAGATTTTGAAGAGATTAAATATAAAAAAATAAGTAACATGTAGTATAGTGTAATTTTTAAAAGAGAGGGACTAGGGTACAATCAAGTGTATTATACCCTAAACCCAAGGGATAAATTATACCATAACCACAAGGGCAAAATTACAATTATATCTTAAACCCTAAACCTAGGGGGATAAATTATACCCTAAACCATAAGGGTAAAATTACAATTATACCCTAAACTCTATGAATAAATTATACCCTAAACCATAAGGGTAAAATTGCAATTATATCCCTAAAATTAAATAAAAAAAATGCAACAGTAAAAAAAAAAAAAAAAAAACACACACACTAAAGGTGAAGGAAGGAGGTTATACCGGGAGTTATACATAAAATGGAGGTTGTATCCAAGTCTTTTTCTTTTCAAAATATTTAAATGGATATTTTGGGAGACGAGAGTAATTTTTTAAATTGATGGGTTATACAAATTACTCTACAGCAGGCTCAGCCCACCATCCAATAGCTTTAGGCCCAATACGATCTACTTACGGCCCACTTTAAAACGAAGAGTTTCAACCCTTTATATTCACTGGAGGCTGTTGAGCTGCATCTTCTGTCGGAAAATTTAATCGAGCTCTCTCAAATCTTAAAAATGTCCGCCGCCACCGCCGCCGCCGCGCTTTCAACACCTTCGACTTTCAATCTATCCTACAACAACAAAATTCCTCATTTTCGTTCTCTCTGCTTTTCCCCCAAGCTCGCTTCTAACGACAATCATTCAGCTCACCCCTTCAAACCCCTAAAGTTCGATAGCACTTCTCGAATTGTAACCGCCGCCACTCCCGCCGCCACCGCCACCAGCGCCGCTACCACATTCCACGGCCTGTGCTACGTCGTCGGAGACAACATCGACACCGATCAAATTATCCCCGCGGAGTACTTGACCCTAGTCCCCTCGAACCCTGACGAGTACGAAAAACTCGGCGCTTATGCCCTAATTGGATTGCCCTCCACATACCAAACCCGATTCGTGGAACCTGATTCAACCAAAACCAAATACTCAATTGTAATCGGCGGCGATAACTTTGGGTGCGGCTCGTCCCGGGAGCACGCTCCGGTGGCGTTGGGCGCCGCCGGCGTGGCGGCTGTTGTGGCGGAGTCATATGCTCGGATTTTCTTCAGGAATTCGGTGGCGACGGGGGAAGTGTATCCGCTGGAATCGGAGGTGAGATTGTGCGAGGAGTGTAGCACTGGGGATGTTGTCACGATTGAGATGAGTGAGAGTGTGAGTAAGCTGATTAATCATACGAAGGGGAAAGAGTATAATTTGAAGCCGATTGGGGATGCTGGGCCTGTTATTGAGGCTGGTGGGATCTTTGCTTATGCAAGAAAGACAGGGATGATCCCTACTAAGGATGCTTAGACAGGGTAAGATTTTGTTAATCTTGATATTAGTTTTTATGCTTTCTGAATAATGCCTGTCTTTTGATCTTGATGCAAGTTTTGCTGATTCAACTATCTGTTGTTTGCAATGCTTCTTCACATTCTCCTTTAGTTTAATTTTCGTACTGTCTGTTGGCTTTTTTGGTGTAGTTAAACACAACATTAGGGATGATGATATTTATGATATCCTGAGTGAATTTAACATCTTGAACAGTTAATCTGTAATCTAGGCTGAAAGCTTCTGGTGCTGTATACTTTTTTTCCCCCTCATATTATTATAGGCAAACACTTGTGTGAATAGACAAGCACCCTAATTTACCAATTACTATTTTGAGAGATGAATTATTACTTTTTTTTAATGAAAATTATTACTATTCAAATTCTGAAATATCCGTGATTTTTTTATATTCTTGATGAGATGTGTAATATTTTTCAGTTAAAAGACTAATAGTTCATCTCTTTGAAGAGTAATTTTTCACATACTAAAGAAAAATTTTGCAAAAAACAGGGTGCATGGTGAACCAGGTTCACAAGAGACTCTCTCATCATCAAATTAAAATAATTGATTTTGTAACAATTCGAAGTTGTGAGTAAATTCTTCTTTGTTTAAACTTTAGAGTTAATGTTTTTTTTGGTATGTTCACGGTTCACATATAAAAATGACATTGATTACCTTTCTATTTCAACGAAATAGATGCTGTTATGAATTATTATGAAATTTATTGTTCGTTATTGAGCTAAAGTTTACAAGTGTCAGCTGCATTTACGACTAGACTGTCATGATGCACATTGTGGTGCCTAGGTCTCTTTCTGAACCATATATATATAATGAACACAGTTATGAACACACTTCAGAATATCTTAATGGTTGTGAGGTTCATTATTTCATTCTGCCATTCTGAGCTCTTTTTGAAATATAACCCATCTTTCTGAATTGATATTCACCAAATTTTGATAGTTAGATAAATTGAAGTGTTGTGGAAGTGTGTTCTCACACTATTTAATTCATAGATATGAAGTGTTATCATTCCATTCAGTGTCTTAATTCAAACATATTGCAGAAAACGAAGCGAGTGTGTAACTAAATTTGGAGGTGGTGGTGCAGGTGTGTTTGTGTGTTTTACTTTGTTTTAGGATGGGTCACCCTGCTGTGCTGTTATGAATGTTGAAAACTGTGTGATGCAATATGTTTGTTTAAGATGAACCTTCACAATTTCACCGTTACCTGATTTTCATAGCAACTAAAGAGGAAGCCTTTTTCTTCTGTAAAAAACTTCATTTTTCTTCTGAATTACCACGAACCCTACCCCTGTGCTGATCATGCTTATATGATACTGTTTCGACTAGGAAGTGGAACTACTTGCTTCCTAAGCTTCAGGCTTCTTATCACCATCTAATTTCACAATCGCTGGACGCAATTGCGGCCACCTTGAACCTGAGCATTTACATGTTTTACTTATGAAATGCTAATAATCTCAACTTTACTTTGACATCTGATCTATTTGCTGTTAGTTATTGTGCGTTTTATAAATAATGCGACGTCTGATCTAGTTGAATTTTTTTTCTGCAGGCCTCGGAACTTCGTTGTCGTGCAAATTCTGGCCATGTATGCCTAGTCTGGATCTTCATTCATCTTAAGAAATTTCAGGGCTGTATTATTAGACTTGTGTTTTGTAACAGAATAATATAATTTTAGTATGATGGATTCTATTTCTTGAGGTTTTGAACATGTAATATTAGTGATATAAGTGTTGAGAGATAGATCTCCAACAAACTCTTTAATTTAAAGGGTAATTTTATTAAATAACGAGTATTCTTAATTTGAAGAATCATATAGTAATTTTTTTTATCTTGCAAGTTCATTACTCTGCATTTTTTTCTATTTTCCCTACACATTTAATATACTCTATTATTTATTTTATTTATACTTCCTTTTAATGTTTTTTATTCAAGATTAAAACTCAAAGAAATTAATGATGTAGTAAATTATATGAAGAATGACTTAGAGCATCTCCAAAACAAATAGGAGATTATCTTTCTTATAAAGAATGGGGACTTTGAACTTATGTAAATAAGAAGATTACCTTACCTATGAAGAGTGATGATTTAATGATTAAAAATTAATCTAAAAATATTTTTTATTTTAACATTTAAATTTGAAAAATGGTTTTCAATTTATAAATTTGGAGAGCTAAACCGCTCTTTATAATTCTCTTAAATGTAATTTATTTTTTATGTATTTTTATTTTGAAGAAAATTGGTTAAAAGAAATTATGGGGGAAAAATAAAAAAAGAACTTCCCGTATTGTATAATGGATGTAATATTTGTATAATTATTGCTCACAAGTTTTTTAAATTATGAAAGTCATTCATATTATAATTATCGGAGTACAATATTTTGTTCAATATCCTTGGAAATTTTAAGGTGAATAGAAAAATTATTTTAAAATGTTGTTTAGTAGATTGAAGTGAGTTTAGGAAGAGATGTGATTAAAAGTAGGATTCATATCCGAATTATGTTTTCGTCAATTCACACAAAGTTTATTTGATTTATCTGATAAATATGCGTTGTACACTTGTACACCCTTTTTTTTCTATTTTATTTATTCCTATTTGTAAGAAATTCCTTTTTGTTTTTAATTCAATTAGATGTTAATATAAATGAACCATATAACTGTGTAGTCCTATTCCTAATAAATTGACTCCAAAGTAGCATATATATTTGAACTTAAATTTAATATTAAATTATTTCAAAAAGATGCATCAATTCATGAAAAAACAATTTAAAATTTGTGAACAAATCATTTCATAATCCAACCGCTCTCGGATATACTTGAATACTTAAATAAAAGAAAAAAAAAACTTGATAAAAAACACACAATTCTTGGATGCTAATTAAGTCGAGTAAAGTCAAGTTGTTTTAACCATTCGTAGTATATTCATAAGTTGTTCAAAATCTATAGTGAGTTCAAAATAAATACAGGTTCATTTGATGTTTCTTGTGATTTGTAGTATTACTGTCACAAGATATCAGTTATTATATTTGGGGGATGATTCTCATCGAACGTATGCACAGACAATTTCGTCATAAGGAGAAGGAATTTAATTTTCGTCTCGATTAAAATCTATTCCTTACAATGTGTTATTAAAATTTTATAGTCAATATATGAAACTCAAATATTAATTAAGTTTATGATTCTTGTTTAGTTAAACAAGACAGCTGCAATACCTTAAGCATGATTATGATCATCCTCTCTCACACACTGAAATTTGACCGTCAATTCACTCCTTTCTCAAATTTATTGGCTTTCTTGCACTCAATCACTCTCCTTTGTCTTCATTTTATTATTTTTCTATTATTATTCTTTTTTTCAGAAAGCTCTCCCATTAGCTAAAGAAATTTTGCATCTTAGAAAGTAACATGACAGCATCCCCCCCCCCCCCCCCCCCCCCCCCCGGTTTTGGATGCACGAGCTGTTGTTATTTATGTAATCAAAATTCAAAATAACTTTGAGATAGCTTTTTTTGTTTTTACACCTCATTAATTGATTAATTATCAAATTAGTGTTTGAGATATTATCAAATCAATTAGGAATCTAAAATCCACAAATCATTTATCCAATATTTGAAATTATAAAATTATTAAAAATAATTAACGATTATTACATTAAATTTCATTATTAAAAAGAATTATGTGAAATTCTTACATAACAAATTCATTAGGAATATCATTTTAGTAGATGAAAATTTTAATTTATGAAAATTTCTACATAAATTTTATTTATGGTTTCAAATTAGGACCTATTTTTTTAATTTTTAATTTTTTTTACGACTTACTATAAAATTTATTTTCACGTTTCTAATTTATATAAGATAATTAGAAAATATTATTATACACTTTCAAATCAAACTATAGTATAAAATATATGTTGTTTTTATCCACATTTTGTATTGTTGTTTTATAATATATTGATTTTGGAATAATTCATATTTTAACAAAATTTTGTTATTATATATAAATTCAAATTTTAACGAAATTTGGTTATTATAAAATGGCTTGCCATTCATATGGCTAATTTATATGTGAACGATTTTAACTGGGTCTAATTTTATAGTGTTATGCCCGACTCCATCTCATCTCATAAAGAGTGATAGTTTATTTTTTTTTAAAAATAATTTTTTTATGTACTAAAAATAATCAATTAATTACGGTGCAAAGTAGTAATAGTTAATGGTAATAACTTATGTGAAATCGCCTCAACTAAGAGTTTACGTGAGACGGTCAAAAAGTGATAACTTTTGTGAAGGAAATGATAGTAATAAATTAATGAAAAGTGATAATCCTCTTTTATGAACAATTTATAGTATAAACAAAAAGTGATAACATTTTAGAGCGAAAGTGATAACGAATTATAGCAAAAGTGATAACTATTTTAAAAATTAAAAAATAGTCTCACCCGAAACGATCTCACGCAAGACCTATCCGTACTCATAGTTCATTTATTTATAATTTATTTTTCATATTAAAACTAATGGTAAAAGTAGGGTGCACGTGTAAATGCAATTGTTTGTTACTTTCAGGTTCGTATATTTAATTGCAACTCTTCTTGAAAAAGAAAGAAATAGATTTTTATACAAAAATAGATAAATTCAATTAATGCAATTTGTCAACAAGATTAACTAATGTCATTTTAATAATCAATAAATCAAAAAGGCGTGTAGTGAATTTCTTTTAAATTTAAAAGTATGGAAGGGAGCTAAGAAATCAGCATAAGAAATGAGGAAGATAAGACGAAACTGCATTGCTCCAATGATAATCTGCTTCATTTTCATTCTTTCTGCGATTTCTGAAGTCAAATCATCCACTAACGAAGATCAATTCGACGTCAAACGATCGGATTTTCCAGATGGATTTATATTTGGAGCGGCCACTTCTGCGTATCAAGTGTGTCTCTGTGTGTGTGTTCATTAATTTTCACCATTTTTGGAGCATTATTGTTCATACTTTTTTTCTGCAGGTGGAAGGAGCAATTCGTGAAGATGGAAGGAGCTTAAGCAACTGGGATGTTTTTTGCCATATCGAAGGTGAATTGAATTACATGAATTTTGTTAAAAATTTTGTTGATTCGATCCACCTAAATGCTAAGTTGTTTTGGTGATTCAGGAAACATAGAAGATGGGAGCAATGCCGATGTAGCTGATGATCATTACCATCGTTATATGGTATTATTATCTTTAACTTTTAAATCATGATTTGAAGATCGTCTTTGTGGGAAAATTTGAATTTCGATTTATTTTTGTTGATGTTTTGGATTTCAATTTATCGAAAATCCCAGGAAGATATTGAGATAATGAGTTCACTTGGGTTGACTGCTTACCGCTTTTCGATTTCATGGAGTAGACTTCTTCCTAGTATGAAATTTCCTATTTTAAATTGCTGTTTGTTCATTAATGCATAAACACAAACACATGGTGGGTGTGGTTTCTTAATTACTGTTTTCTTGATTATAAATGTAGGAGGGCGATTTGGTGGAGTTAATCATTTGGCTGTCCTCTTCTATAATAAGATCATAGACAGTCTCCTAATTAGAGGTAGTATTCAATCCCATTCAATTCTACTCCCCTGTCCCAGTAATTACTACACAATTTTTGTGGGCGGAGATTAAGAAAAGTTATTTTTTAATGTATAAAAAATGTAAAGTTATGGGGATGTGTGTAAAAAGTGAGTGTTTTAGATAATTTTATGAAAACGGAGTCAGAAATTGTTGGGATGTGTATAGAAAATGAGTATTATTGAATGTAGTTTTTCCATTTTAAGAAATGTTTATAAGTGTTAGGACGGATCAAAACGGAAAGTGTGAATTAGCAGAACGGAGTAGTTTGTTTCGGTTGATGACTGATAAGATCCAAAACAGGTATTCTGCCATTTGTGACAATTTTCCACAATGAATTCCCTCAAGAACTCGAAGATAGATTGGGGGGATGGCTGAGTCCACAAATGCAGTAAGATTATGTCCATGTTTTCTTTAGATGAGTGCTGAATTGATCTTGTGAAGTACTGGCAATTAATGGCCAAGAATCTTGTTTCTTGAATGGTTTTCTACTTGGGATTTTTGTATTATAGTACTTCCTATGTTGTGTGTTAAACAGGGAAGAATTCATTCATTTTGCTGAAACATGTTTCAAATTCTTTGGTGATCGAGTGAAGTACTGGGTCACGATCAACGAGCCTAACATATATGCAGAGTTCGGGTATGAACGTGCTGCGTTCCCACCTGCTCGTTGTTCGCCTCCTTTTGGCAACTGTCCCAGTGGAAATTCGGACGTTGAGCCTCTCATAGTGGTGCACAACTTGCTGTTAGCCCATGGCAAAGCTGCTAAGTTGTATCGTGAGAGTTTTAAGGTGAGTATCAGCAATTAATAATGTATAACATGTACTGAGTTTAAATTCGTTTTCATCAACTGTATACAATCTGATATTGATGCAGTCGAAAGTGGATGGTGTTTTGGGCATCACAGTAAACGCGTTCATGTATGAGCCACTGACAGATGGTGAGGACGATAAGGAAGCTACTAAAAGAGCCTTGGCTTTTAATTTTGCCTGGTAAGTGTAACCATCAACATTAGATTAACTATAATTCATTCTTCTTACATGTTATATGATGTTCTTTATGCCATTAAAAGGTCGTTGGATCCTCTCGTGTTCGGGGATTACCCTCCAGAAATGAAGAACTATCTAGGAAGTGACTTGCCTAGATTTTCTACTGAAGAAAGAGAGCTTTTGAGAGACAGCATAAACTTTATTGGTATAAACCATTATGGTTCACTTTATGCCAAGGATTGTATCCATTCCAGTTGCTTTTGCAATGCTTCTACCTGCAACAAGGGTAGTAACCGTGCAATCCGAGGATTCGTTTCCACTAGTGGAGATCGAGATGGTGTTTTAATCGGGGAACCAGTGTGAAATCATGAGATTCTTGACATATTTCATTTAATTCACAACAATGCAAGCTATCATTCAGTTTCTTTTTTTAACCCTCTTGCAGACCCGAATGACTCGATTCTTTGTGGTTCCACGAGGCATGGAAAGGATCGTCAACTACGCCAAGGAGAGATACCATAACAAGGCCATGTTCATCACTGAAAATGGTAAAACAAGTGCATGTTGAGTATGTCTTTCTTTCGTGATATACGAGTTGATCCAACGAGCCGGATCGCAGGTTATTCTGAACTAGCCAGTGATGAAGACAACTTCCAGAATGATGTCAAGAGAGTCCATTTTCATCAATCATATCTTGCAAATCTTGCTAAGGCTATAAGGTACTCAGATTGAATGAAAATGATGCAGTGTTTATGATTTTAGATGTTTTTGAAAGTTGAAATGTGGATCAAATTTTGCAGAAATGGGGCTGATGTGAGGGGATATCTTATATGGAGCTTGATTGATAATTTTGAATGGGGCAGTGGTTATGGACCCAAATTCGGGTTATACCATATCCATAACAAAACACAGGATAGGATTCCCAAACTCTCTGCAACTTGGTGTAAACATTTCTTGGCCAATTTCTCCCTGTTTGATGCTAACAAAGATGTACCAAGGATTCAATCACAATAATATATATTCCCTCCGTCCAAGCAAAGATTTACCCGCGTCATTTTGCTTTGTCTCGAAATAAGACTAAACAATTAATATTTTTTTTTTGGTTTATACACAATACTAATATAACTATTTACTACTGTACATTAAAAATTACGTTAATTATTAAATCTTTTAATCTAATTACAAAAGACAAACATATATACGTTAATGTGGGATGGGATGGAAGTCTTTCCGTGAAACACACACAAGTGTTTGCAATATGTTCATGAATACATTCACACTTTCCATTTTGGTCCGTCCAAGAATAATTTCGCATCCTCAAAATGGAAACAATACACAATATCAATAACCTTACAATAAGTACAATATTACAAAAATGTCACATTATTTTTACACACAAACTAGTCAAAGTCAACTATATCATACACTTTATTCTATTCAATTACCCAAAATACCCCCTCTTTCTTACATCGCTACAACAAAAAGTTATTTTTCTTAAATTCCGTATCACCAAATACATGAATGTATTCATGCAGTGAGTAATATATAATATGTATACTCCATGTATGTTTGAGTAAATGAAAGCAATTATCAACCAAACCAGCCAATCACAATTTTTGCAACAAATGATAGTAAAAACTATAGTTTGCATGTGTGGTGGTTTTAAGCCTTTCTACTAACAATTTCAAGTAATAACAGGTAAAAAGAGGATTAAGTTTTTTTTTCCCCATACTGTAAATTGTCCACCTTTTTTTTTTTTTCTGATCTCCGTTCCAAAATATTTCTACGCTTTGACTAGTACGTAATTTTAAAAAAAAAAATTCAAGCAAAAATATAAGAAAAAGTTGAATTTTTTTTTGATAATTTAATTGAACAATTGATTTTGACTATACTATTGTCCGAAAAGGAGGTGACATTTTTAAAATATTGTATCATTGGAAGAGTGATGATATTGTTTTTTTTAGTGTGTAATTTATTTGGAGATGAAAAAAAAAAGTGCATAAGTATTTTAGGATGAGTTATATATATAAATATAGTATTTTTTGTATTTTAAATCTGAGTTAATTTTGGGTTCACTTGGTCCATCAACCTTAGGTTCATAAGTATTTAACATACTAGTTACGAATCAATTTTAAAAAAAAAAACTTATTGGAACAAAACTTAATTTTTCAATCCAAGAAGAAAAAATTACAAGTGGATCAAATCGCCATTTCGCGTGACGTGATTAACAAAAACAAACCATTTTTTCTTCTTCAAAAAATTACTGAATAAGTGAGGTTGCACTTGGTTTGAGCTGGGCAATTGGGAGGCTACAAGATTGATTGATGGAATGTATTTCAATATTTCTGCATTATTTTATTATTATGTCACAATATAACATTATCCATAAGTAATGCCCTTTTGATTATGGTATTTTGAATTCATAAGAGTACAAGTAGATTTAAGAAAATAATGAGGTATTTTAGATAATTAAATGATAAAATGTAATTAAAATTATATATTTTAAATTAATAAAATATAAAATTATGTGATAATATTTCTATAATTTTGTGGTGTTCAGATGATATTAAAAATCCCTTCTCCATCTATTCCAAAGAGTCATTTGTTTTCTCTTGTGGATTGAGAAGTATTACTTTTTTTCGTTCTATTAAAAGGTGGACGATTAAAATGACAAAACGCGTATATTTCACTGGAAGGAGAAATATTATTTTATGTGTAGTTTGTAGTTGTTTTAGTAGTGAGTGAAATACCATATATAACATTCTTTTATTATAAAGAGAAAATTAATATTTTTGAAGTTTAAAATCAATACATCTGGAATTGAGAAAGTTTTATACTATAATGCAATCATTTTTAAAAAGTGTTTAAATGGTGGGACAGAGAAAAATAAAGGACAAAAAAAAATCTGGCGCTGCATTGCAGTTGGTGTACAATAATGTTTATTAATAGATTATTAATTAAAGAAGGTGGGCTATATCTAGTTGAGTGCAATGATAGAATCAGAAATTTAGCTCAGAGGGGGCAAAATGACATTAAAACTATAAAATATTCTTTTCGTCTTGTAAAATCATTTATGTAGTTTAAGAAAATTTAACTTTTTTACGAACTTTTATTAATTTTTTAGGAGTAAATTGATATTTTTACATAACAAATAAAATAAAGTACTACATTAATGTGTGTTAATATTGTGACATTTTTTAAATTAAAATACAAGTAATCTTTAAATTTATTATTGATGTTATTTTTTTTGGATAAATATAATACAAATAAATGAGTAAAGTGTAAATAATTTTATTAGATAAAGAGTATTATGTTGTATATTATAAATAAAATAAATTTATTAAATTTCCGGGGGGCCAACGCCCCCATGTCCTTAACTCCCTCCGTCCCTGGTTGAGTGTTATTTTATTTTATGGGAATTTAAGTTTGGACTGGAGCTAAACAATTTTTTTTTTTAACTTGAGTACCTAATATTGTTATATTCTCTTTTTAAATATTTTATAGTTAAATTATTTAAATTACTAATTACTATACCAATATGAATGTACATATGGCTCTTTAATCAAACTATACCTTTCATTAGTGATTTATTTTTTCGGGCAGCCTAGTGCTGACTCCAGCACACCTAAACCACCTTAAACATTTTTGGTAATTTAATCTATTTAAGCTGTAATACCCTGCTCACCCCAATTTAGCCCTATGGTCCCAATCATGTTCACTCAATCTTTCTTTATTGACGAAGGGTGAATTGTGAAACACCGTGCACCTTTACAATTTAAACACTTAGCAATACATAAATTTAAATAGAATATGGAGGGAGAAAGTTGTGTTCCCATGAGGACATGGTGTGTATCCAGAAACGCAGAAACTTTTGCCATTAATGAAACATTTTATTTTTTCTAGTGAAAACTTAAAATTGTACAAATTAAAAGTAATACTCAATTTGTTCTCATCTCATATCACACATGTTTTTTTTATTGAATATTAAGAAAATTTCATTTATTTAATTATTTCATTGATCTTTTGTATCTAGGTTAATTTAATTTTTGAAATTATAAAATTTATTATATGCTTTACAATTCTTGAAATTATAATATATAGAGTATTATTTTTTATATGGAGTGTTAAATGAATTGGGAATTAATAAAAGTTAAAAATGTATAAATAAATTGGAGACGAATAGATAATATAGTACTCCTCTGCTCCATATTAAATTTAACTTTATGCTTTTGCCGGTTAAAAAAAATAAAATCATATTAATAATTTTTTCTTTTTTTTTTTGTCCCAAAACAAAGTATATATTTATTTTTTTAGTTGAGGTGACCCACACAATACTATTATTATATCCACGTGACCCTCACACACTACACTAATACAACTACACACTACACATTTTAATATTATTTCTCTCACTTCACTACACATTAAAATATTATACTCCTTAATCTTCATGCAAAAAATAAACGTATACCTTGTTCCGGGACGAAGGGAGTATATCTTAGTTAGAATTTTATCTCACCCACTTAACACGTATAATATACTTTATAATTTATTTATTGCCTAAAAATATTAAGAGTATATTATACTCTAAAAGTTAATAAAATTAATCAAAAAATATTTTTTTCTAAATTTCGTATCTAAAATAACAGTGTAATTTAATTTGGAATGGAGGAAGTTAGAATTGTAGTGGAAAAAAATCACTAAAAATGTTCATGCCCTAATCAATTACAGGGAAAAAATAATCTATAATCTTAGAATAGTTAATAAAAGGGTAGGTCTTGCGTGAGACAGTATCACGTGAGACCATTTTTTACTTTTTAAAATAGTTATCACTTTCGCTATAAAACATTATCACTTTTGCTATAAAATATTATCACTTTTTATTTATACTATAAATTGGTCATGAATATTATTATCACTTTTCATTAATTTATTATCACATTTCTATGTAAAAATTATCACTTTCTGGCCATCTCACGTAAACCCTTACGTGAGACGGTCTCATATAAGTCTTTGCCTTAATAAAAATAAATATGTTTAAGAAAGAATATAATTTTACAACTTTGGCAACACATCAAAAAATAAAAATTTCTATATAAAAACATTAATAAATGAAAAGGTGGGGAAATAACAATTATAAACAACACACACCCCAATCATCTCATTCCATTTTGGTGAAAAGTAGTAATTTAAATATCCTTTATTAAATAAATTAATAAAGTAGATAATATATACTCTCTCGTCTCCTTTCAGATGACACACTTTCCATTTTGGACTGTACCACAAAAGTTTGCACATTCCAAAAAAAAGCAAAAAGTAAAAAACAATCACCCTTCCACATATATTTTATTTAAAAAAATCATCTCTACTTAACATACTTTATCATTTATTTATTACAAAAAAATATCATTATACCCCTAAAAATCATTACTTTCTTAATCTCCGTGCCGAAAAGAGGGGCGCAAACTTTTCAGGGAGGGAGTATAATACTAGCATAATACAGCTAGGGGTGGGCATTTATTTTCGGGTTTTGGATACCCGATCCGACCCGAAAAAAATTACCCGAAAAACCTGATTTTTTCGGATAATTTCGAGTTTCGGATTTACCCGAACCCGAAGCTATAACTTCGGTTCGGGTATTGAAAATGTACCCGAATTACCTGATCGGGTACCCGAATTTTTTTTACACTTTTATTAATTATAAAAAATAATTTGATTAATGAAATATTAAAATTTTGATGCATTCTTAATTTTTTAATCAAAAAATAAATTTATTATCCTTTAAACATTACTTAATTAAATTTATTTATTTTTTAAATTATCAATTAATTTTACATAATAAAAACACAATTTTGTATTATTACATCCTTATCTTATCAAATTTAAATTTGAATTCTCCTTATATTATTAATTTTAATATGATTTAAGTTATCATATACTTTAATGTATAAATATTTTAATTATCTAGATAAAAATAACATATAAAAATATACTTATAAATTTAAATATCTCACAACATAATTAAAATATACTATCTAAATCCTAACATTAGTATAAAAATTAATATTATTATGATGTGATATGAATTTATTATATTCTTTTATAATTATTTAAAAACGAAGAAAAAAATGATAAAAGAAATCAAATAAAATATTGTCTCAAAGATTAAACATTAAAAAATTTTTATTTAAATCACACCTAATTAATTTATTATAACAATATTTAAAAAAAATAAAGAGGTATTTTCGAGTATCCGAATTTTCGAATCCAATAAATTTCGGATCAAGTTCGGATAATGAAATTTTTAACTCGAAATTTCAGATACCCGATACGAAAACCCAAAATACCCGAAACCCGATCTCATGTCCACCCCTAAATACAGCTAGCCATTGGCCAAAATAATTCCTTCTTTTTTGTTGCAGAGAGCAGCTAAGAGTGAAGAAGATGAAACTAACGGCCGTTATTCTCACGCATTGCTTCCTTTTTCTTCTAACCGCAATCTCCGCCGTCGAATCCTCCATTATTGATGAACAACTCATCAAAAGATCGGATTTTCCACATGGGTTTCTCTTTGGAGCTGCCACTTCTGCATATCAAGTCTGTTTTTGGAGCATTATAATCTTTTATTTTCTATTTTTATTTTATTTTATTTTTGAAGGTGGAAGGAGGAGTTCTTGAGGATGGCAGGAGCTTATGCAATTGGGACGTTTTTTGCCTTGCCCAAGGTAATAGGAGTATTTAATTGCTAAATATTTCTTGATTTTTTTTTTCTGTTTTATTTATTTATTTAATTAATTTTGTGGTTAGGGAACATAGTAGATGGGAGTAATGCTGATGTTGCTGCTGATCATTATCATCGTTACATGGTAATCCCATTTCCTTTTTTTTTTAAAGGTTTTAGAAGCTATAACAAGATTCATTTTCACCATTTTATTTGGAAAAAAAATAATAAAAAATTCCAGGAAGACATAGAGATGATGCATTCACTTGGATTGACTGCTTACCGCTTTTCGATTTCATGGAGTAGACTTCTTCCAAGTATGAACTTTCCTAATTTGTTTTGAAATTAGTTTTGTTGCATTTAATGATAAGGTTGTGATTTGCTGGCAATTGTGTTATCTATTATGAAATGTAGGAGGGAGATTAGGTGGGGTTAACCAAGTTGCTGTCATGTTCTATAACAAGATTATTGATAATCTCCTGCTAAGAGGTGCTTTAAATGCAGATTATTATCATCATTAATGTTAACTTTGCTTAAGTTGATATCTGATAAGGTCAATTGCAGATATTCAGCCTTTTGTGACCATTTTCCACAATGAGCTTCCTCAAGAACTTCAGGATAGATTTGGGGGTTGGCTCAGTCCCCTGATGCAGTGAGCATTTTTTTTTTCCGATTTTTCGATGGCTTAGAATCTTGTCTAATGGGTGATCATCTATCAATATTGTTATTGTTATCATGAGTTGTGCTAATGTACATGATTTAACAGGGAAGAGTATCTCCATTTTGCTGTCGCATGTTTTGAAAATTTTGGTGATCGAGTGAAGTATTGGATCACAATCAATGAGCCGACCGTCTATGGCGAATATGCTTATGAATTTGGGGGATTCCCACCGGGTCGATGCTCACCCCCGTTTGGTAATTGTGGGAGTGGGAATTCAGATGTTGAGCCTCTGATAGCGGTACACAACATGTTGTTAGCCCATGCTAAAGCAGCAAAGCTTTATCGTGAGAGGTTTAAGGCAAGAATTAGTTATTGATAACCTTTAAAGATGTTATGATATCCCACATTGATTCCACGAGAAAGCGTGGAAGAGAATACAAGTAGGTTCAACCCTTGATCATAGTTTTGGGTCAGGGCTCCCTAACTTATGTGCCTAACAAAAGATTATTAAAAGGCTGTTCAATGGGTTTTAGTTTGTTACTCTTCCTTATTTTCGTGCTGCAGGTCAAAATGGATGGTTTGTTAGGCATCACTGTAAATGCGTTCATGTTTATACCCATGACAGATGGCAAGAATGACGAGGAAGCTGCAAATCGAGCCTTGGCTTTTCAAGTTGGATGGTAAAGAATTTCTAGAAAGAACCCCCTTCCCCCCAAACTACAGATGAAGATGAAAAAAAAAACAAATGATATTTCTTCACCTGTCTTATATATGATGTTTGTTTTGTCTATGATAGGGTGTTGGACCCACTTTTATTGGGTGATTACCCTCTGGAAATGAAGAAGTATCATGGAAGTGAGTTGCCAAATTTTTCTACCGACGAAAGAGTGCTTTTAAAAGATAGCATAGACTATATTGGGATAAACCATTATGGCACACTTTATGCAAAGGATTGCATACATTCCACTTGCCTCTGCAATGTATCTAGCTGCATGAAGGGTGGTAACCGTGCGATCCGGGGGTTCGTGTCCACTAGTGGAGAACGCAACGGTGTTCCTATAGGCGAACAAGTGTGATACCTTGCTAATTCAAGCATGCATATTTTCATTTATCAGTGATCCAGATTCTTGTTCTAATGTTCTTTTTACCATTCGCCATTCGTCTTGCAGACTGGAATGTGGGGAAGTTACGTCGTTCCACAGGGCATGGAAGATATTGTCCACTATGTCAAGGAGAGATACAACAACAAGCCAATGTTCATCACAGAAAACGGTATAAAAGTGACAATACAATGCATACATACACACACGTTTCATTCCTTAAAATGGTGTAAAAGCTTATCTCACAAGTACAATCATAATTCTCAGGTTATTCGTCTCTTCACAACGAAAGCAACGACATCCTGCATGATGTCGAGAGAATTCATTACCACCAATCATACCTCTCATATCTTGCTCAAGCTATAAGGTATATAAATCAAATGAAGTGACTAAAGCTTAGAACTTATTCATGCTTTTTATGTTAACAACATGCAATGGTTTGATTGGTTCTTGGATAACCAATGTCACCTGTCCAGAGGTCTGATTCCTGTATTTGAACGTGTCGATCAAACTTGCAGGGACGGAGCTGATGTGCGCGGCTATCTTATATGGACCTTGATGGATAACTTTGAGTGGTTTAATGGATATATCCAGAAATTCGGACTATATCACGTCGATCGTGTAACCTTGAACAGGCTCCCAAAACTCTCTGCAACTTGGTTCAAAGATTTCTTGGCCAATTCTAACTTATCTGCTTCTATTTCATATGAAAACAATGCTGCATTGGTGGTTCAATCTGAATAATGAATGTGTGTATAGTGTATGCATCATGGAATGAAGGGCTGTTTTTTTCAGCCAATTTGTTTTTATGTGAATAAAATCAAGTCTTTTACAGATTGCTCAAAGTGTATCCAATCTTTTCTTGGCAGTAAAATTAATTTTCAACAGTGTATCAAGGAGGAATTTACTGTTATGATGCAGTGTTTGTAATAACATACTTATACTTTATTTTGATAGATATTTTTGGGATATTTATTAAATTTCAAGTTTAATGATATTCTCAGATTTCTTTAAAAGATTTTTTTATCACTATGCAGATTTTTTATTTGGATTATTAAATTTTGAAGATTTTTTTTTGTTTATATTTCGTTTTTAATGTAATATATTTAATGATATAAATTTCTAAGATTTTATTACTTGAAATGATGTGGTGCAATAATTAAAACGCCTTCTTGATGCCCCACTAAATTATAACACATCCCTTTTTCTTAAAATAATAATAGTGAATGAGAGCGTTAAAAGATCTAATTGTTGTGTAATTAAATTTTATCCGATTCTAAAATGGTAACATCCACTCCCCACCTATCATACTATCTAAATTTGTTGAGACGACATCCTTCCCATCTCAAAAAAAAATATATATATACTCCGTATGTTCCCTTGAAACGTAATCGTTTGCTTTTTGCAAGTGAATTAAGAAGTATAATAATTTAATATATTTTGAGGTGAGAGAAATAATATTTTAAAGTGTAGTGAGTAATTGTTTAGTGTTGAATGTGGGGTCATGTGTGGTCACATCAATCTAAGAAAAGAAATATATACTTTGTAATTGAATGGACCAAAATGGCAAAATGGATACGTATTAAGGGATGGAGGGAGTATATATATATATATATATATACTAGTTTTGTCTCCCGCGAACGACGCATGTTTTATTATGCGTGATGTCTTTATTTAAAAAAAATATTTTTATATTTTATTATTAAATGTATATATATATATATATATATATATATATATATATATATATATATATATATATTTGTTTTTTTTTTATTTTACTTTACTATTAAATGTATTTTTACTTTCGTGTTAAAAAGTTGAACATTCAATTAATATAAAAGGAAGCGATCATAAAAGAATATTTTCAATCTTAAACCTGAAAAATGAATAAATTATCAATTTGGGGCTTAATTATTTTTCTATATTAGAAACCTTAAAATATATAAAATAATAAAAATAGGATAGCATGTACCATAATAAGATTTTTTTTATCATATTCATATAACAAAAATATTAAACTTATAATCAGTTAGAAATTTAATTAATAATCAAGTATCTTTCTCTTTTTATATTTTAATTATTTTTTTATTGAATAACTAAACCAAATTATTAAAGTTAAAACTCAATTAATCTTTTTTATTAAATAACTCTATCAAAACATTATTAGTTGTAAATTAATTAATAACCGAGCCTCGCTCTTTTTTTTCTTTCTTTTCTTTTACTTTTATATTTTCAAATTGAATAACCTAACTAAAACATTTAAATGGAAAAATATATTAAAAATCATTATATTTTTTATTACTTTAAATATTAAGTAAGTTATTAATTAGAGTGACCTAATAAAATACTAATTAAAATGTTAAATTATTTAAAATAAAATATTAATTACAAGATTAAAATTTTTAAACATATTTATAAAAATATTTTTATTAGAATTAAAATAATAAAATTTTCATTAAAAAAATACATAAAATATTCTTATTAAATTAAATTAAATCATTATAATAAATTACTTAAAATATAATATTAATTGCAAGATTATAAAATCTTAATTACTTTAAATATTTGGATTAATTACTAATAGGTACACACTTTGTACCCTAATTATTTTAAGATACATTGATTTAAAATAATTACTCTCACATACAAAATATTAAAGTAAAATATCAAATATAACTCTTAACCAATACACTTTTAAACCACAAACCCTAATCCCCACCCACCGTGGGACCGCGTGCCGCCGCCGCCAGAGCTCCGCCGGGCGGTCGTCGGAGCACTGCCGGACAGCCGGCCGGCAACCGGAAAGTCGTCGGACCACCGTCGGAGTTCTGTCGGACCATCACACTTTTTTGCTGCACACACTTTTTTTACTACACTCACTTTTGCTGCACACAAACTTTTCCTGCACACAACATTTATGTGCAGCACATTATACGGGTAATATTGGAATATCACTATATATTTTTGTAGTTAGTAGTAATATTTTTGTATGTTTGTATCTCAAAGTAATTAAGAGTTTTTTTATGTACTTAGTAGTAATCCTCCCTAAATATTTAATTACTTAAATACTCCCTCCGTCCCAAAAATATTGACACACTTTCCTTTTTGGGTTGTCCCACAAAAATTGACATATTTCCTTTTTAAGGATATGGAACCCACACAAAAACTATTTATTTATTTACATGGGTCCACACAAACATCACACTCACCACTAATACAAATACCCACTACACATTAAATATTATTTCGCTCACTTCACTTCACTTTACATTAATTTATTATACTTCTTAATCTCCGTGCCCAAAAAAATGTGTCAAATTCTCCGGGACGGAGGGAGTAAAATATTAATTGCATTATGAAGATTATTAATGAGAGAGATTAAACAAAATAATATTTAAAATATTAAATTACTTAAAAATAAAATATTAATTTAAAGATTAACGTGAGAGCGCCACATACACAATTTTTTCAAAAACGAACATGGCGATGCCACATACATAATTTTTTTAAGAGAAGCGTGACGTCGCCACATACACAATTCCAAAATTTTATATTCTCTTGCTTCCCAAGAAAATATATTAAGCATGTGGTCATTAACAGTCTCTACCACTTTATTAGGAGAGAAAGAATGGTCTTATCCTCAAAATAATATTAATTGCATGCTTAACGTGGGAGCGACTCGTATCTCCCTTTTATAATTTTTATATGAAATCATTAAATTATCGAAAATTATAAACTTTTATAAGATAATTACTTAAAATAATATTATTACTAATATTAATATTATTAAGATTAGAATATTAGATCTTCATTAAAATAGTTACTTAAAATAAAGTATTAATGGTAATATTACAAAATATTAATTATTTTAAATTTAATAAAATTATTAAATATATTACTTAAAATAAAACATTAATGGTAGGATTGACGTGGGAGCGCCACGTACACAATTTTTCTAAGAACGAACGTGGTGACGTCACATACTCAAATTTTTTCAAGGAGGGGCGTGGCGTCGTCACATACACAAATTCAAGATTTTATTTTTGGCAAGCACTTGTAAATTAATAGTAGTAATGGTAATGATATATATATATATATATATATATATATATATATATATATATATATATATATATATATATATATATATATATATATATATTAAAAGTTATTTAAATTTACTTGCTTTTACCTAATATATATCATTACTTTATATTTTTTTTATTACTTAAAAAATATTACAATACCCTTGAAAATTAATAAAATTATTATAAAAAAACTATCTTTATTAAATACTAATGTGGAACAATAAATAAAATGTTCTCCATAACCAGGGCAGTTTTCAATGGCACGGGATGTCCTGTGACACTTTGGTGTGACATCTCCTGTGACATCTCTTAATAGAATGACACGTGACAGGTTGAATCAATCCTTACCCCTAAGGGTTTATTAGTTAGAGTATAATATCTCTCATCTCTCCTACGTGTCGCTCATTTAATGGAGTGTCACAAGAAATGTCACATCAAAGTGTCACAGAAGATCCGGACCCGTATTCAATAGTAGTACTTTATATATTATAAAGAGATTTGTGTGACAATCATCTTAGATTCCATATTCCAACCCCCTACTCCTAACTCCATCTCATATATTGTGTTAAAAATTGTGTTAAATGGGGAACAATACCTATTTTCAAATCTACACATACCCCATTTGAAAATGGGTATGTCCCACTCCCATCCAATATAAGATGAAGTTGGAGTTAGAATTGGGGATTTGGACTTGTGATTAAGAAATATAGTAATTTTATATACTTCCTCAATCCCACAGGTAGTTGTTGCTTTTTGACACGTGGATTAAGGAGTATTATTATTTAATGTGTAGTGGGTGGTTGTATTTGTGGGAATGTGGGTCCCATATTTTAATTGTATTAGTGGGTATGTGTGGGTCTCATGTGTGTAAAAAAGGAAAGTTGACTATTTGGGTGAGACGTCCAAAATGGAAAAAATAGACTCTTTGGGTGGTACGGAGGGAATATAGTGGTTGAAAGATATAATATTTTAATGTATATTGGATAATTGTATTAGTGTTGTGTGTGAGTTTCATTTACCAAAAAAGAAAAATATAACTCTTTTGGTGGGATGTTTTAATTAGTAAAATGTAACTCTTGTGGCGGGATGTGAGAATATCAAAATTTAAAGAGTAATATTTTTTTATTTAGAAGTATAATAATTCATTACTTTAAAAAATAATTTTCATGTATTAAAGAGTAATTTTAATAAAATGTGAATCTTGTTCACATAAATGTTTATGTTTATTTTATTCAAAAACGTAATACCTCAATTTATTATTATCTAAACAATAATTTTTCAGAGTAATTTCCATAAAATCAACAGATCTACGAGAGACAAAGCGTAATTAATTTATTAGTACTGATTAAAAAAAAAAGAAGAGGAACAAATAAACAAATAAAAGTATGCACGCGGCACCACGTAACGAATATGAATAAAATTAAAAATAATTTACATTACATAGGAGCTCAGAAAAATAAAAAATAAAAAATTCAGTGCTAAATTACAAACATTTATTAATAAGGAACAAATCATTTTTAACTTTTACTATAGTAATTATTGTTGACATTATTAATTTTTTTAATCTTGTAACATAACAATTTTTGGGGTCCAAATAAAGACTTATAGTTAGAAGAGTGAATCAAAATTAACATCCGTAATTCTCCTCCTCGATCTCTACCAACCTCTCTATAACAATGTTTGATGCATTATTCATCACATCCGACCAATTCCTACAAATATATAAACAAACTTATAATTATGGCTTTCAAAAAAACAACATAATATATACAAGTTAAAAATAATAACTATATAATTAATTTCTAGATTCAAATATATCCCATATCACCAATTCTTGATTCAAATCGTTTCACATAAGGTATTCACATATATTCCATATACACGTGAGGAATGTAATAAAGGTGGTTAATTTGAGCAACAATGGATCATAAATCCTTAAGAAAACGAATTTTTGTAATATGACATGTATACGTGAGAGTTGTGACGTGCATTAATCCAACATAATTATATCACATTAAATGTGTAAATGTAATAAAATAAATAATTAAAAAAAAAAATAAGTTCGACTTTAAACCACCATGCACTTGAAATACACAATATTGTGGGGAAAAAAAACATTTTAATAGTCCATTTTTCCACCTACCATAAATCTTTTGGTAAATTTTCTTCTAAACTCAAATTAGAATTTACCCACTAATGAATAAAAATACTCCATATAATAATTTTTTAAAAAATTTTTTATTAATTTTTTAATGACAATAATAAAATATTGCTCCATACATTTATTAAGCACCTAGGATATTAACTCAAATTCTTTTGAAAAAATATCATCTTTTTAATCACTTAATTAATTTCATAATTTAATTGAAAGAGAGTCTCGTGTAAATCATCATCCTTAAATACTTTAAACTATAAAAATAAAAATTAAATTCTAAAGTAATATTTGCTTTGAGTTTAAATTTAAGGTTTAGGATTTAATAAACTACATTTGTTTTGATTTTATGGTAATGTTTCTTTTGTGTTAAGGTTCACATAATTAAATGTAAACCCAATTTATATAAATATTTGCATTTAATTAATGCATGATCACACATAAGTGTATATATAATGTCCTTAGAGATCACATATATATGGCATTAAGAGTTTTGTGTAGAGTAGACATTTTTAAAAGGTGACATTTTCAAAAAAAAAAAAAAAAACTAGCGAGGGAGCGGCATTTTTTAGAAGCTTATTACTGATATTGTCACATAGTAATACGAGAAATTTAAAAAATTATAGCATAAATTATTGAGAAAAAAAATGGGCTCACCCTCTAAGGGAGTCAAAGTCGAGTCCAACAGTGTACTTAGCTTCTTCCAAAGCGGAAGCGAATCTCTCAAGCTCCAGCTCGGACAAGCTTCCACTCATGTCGGGACTAACCCGAAGCTGCGACGGCTTAACGTCGCAGAAAATCGGAATAATCTTCTTGTGCGTGTCGCGCATGAGAGCCAGCTCGTGCAAGCAGAAGTAGGAGTCGCAGTAGCGTGGCGAAAACACCGCCACGCCGACCTTGCAGCCCCTAATGGCGGCTTCGATCCGGTCGAACAGCTTGTCGCCGGGCTTCATGTTCTTGTTGTCCAAAAAGGGCCGTAGCCTCAGGCGGCGGAGGTGGTCGTACAGCAGCGTCGCCACCGTGCGCTTCGTGTCCGTCCCCCTGTGGTTGATGAACACGTGGTACGGTGGCGGCCGTCGGATTTGGTTCGACGAAGACGATGATGATTTGTTGATCATCATCGCTAAGTTCTTCATGGCCACTGAACGCTGCATGCTTAATTTTAATTTTAATTGTGTTGTTTTTAATTTGGATTAAATGATTTAATGGAGTTGTTGATTATTTATAGGGGGAATTTAACTTGGTGACATGCATGAATGTGATATGTGTTTGGAAGATGTCAACTGTCCTAAATCTGGAGGTTTGACTATGGTTTTTAGTTAGTAGCGCGTGTTTTGACAGTAGACTGACAAGAGGATTAAAGACTAATTGGAAGTTACAAGTAAAACAGTCCATTAGCTTTTTTTCAGCCCACAAAATTTAATTCTTGTGATTAATATAGTTTATCCTATGTGGAGTATAAATGGTGTACCCACAATTAGGGGCCCCATCACCTCTGTACTGGGGATTGATGGATAAGGTAAATCGCAGGATGTACCTCAAGTGATTAATATATCTGGTAAGTAATATATACTTTATACTTTAAGTCGTGTTAGCCATATGAAACTAGTAAGAAATTCATGTGTATATAACTAGCAAGTAATAGGAGAATACTTTCAATTCTATAGTTTGTCTTGAGAGTAGTTGTTATCATAATTTTGGAGAAACACCTATTTATTGTTTTCTTTTCTTGTAAGGGATCTTGTGCTCAAATTTATTGGCTGTTTAAAAAATATACATATATTTTATCGTTTTGTTTTATTTTATTTTGTGATAAATCGTAAGAGATAATAAGAGAGATTTATGTTCTCTATTTTTTATTTTGGTTCATTATTTCAGGTTCAGAGATTTAATAATATTTCCCTACATACACCACAAATCGGCATCGAATGTATTGTTATATACTCCCTCCGTCCGGATTCAAGGGTGTCATTTGCTTTTGGGTATAGAGATTAAAGAGTATTGTTACTTAATGTCTAGTGGATAGTTGTATTAGTGAAGGTGTATGTCCCATTTTTTAGTTGTATTAGTAGATGTTTGTGGATAAAAAAGGAAATGAGACCCTTAGGGGCGGACACCCAAAATGAAAAAATGGTACCCTTGAAAGCAGACGGAGGGTGTATTTATTTTGATCAATGTTACATCTCATGTTACACGCTCAGAAAAATGAAACATATGCAAAGGAAAATCTGAATCTTTCCTTTTAATATTGATATTTTTTTAGGGTATAAAGTTTGTTTATACTCCCTCCGTCCGATTCTAAGGTGTTCGTTTGTTTTTTGCATGTGATTAAGGAGTATAATTATTATTATATGTAAAATGGATAGTTGTATTAGAGGGAAGTGGTGGGTCATATTGTGTATTTTTTTACTAAATATGGGAAATGAATATCTTTGAATCGGATGTCAAAAATAGTAAAATGGACATCTTATTAGCGGACAGAGGGAGTATCATACTTGTCATTTATCCTGTTAGAGTTACTCCTCTATAATTAAACTTTAGATGAAATAGTAATCTAACATGATATCATAGTTATAATCAAATAATGTTTCACGAATCAAACATCTCTCATTCATTTAAATGTTCGTGTGCTAAACTTGAGGCAAATTGGCCCACTCTTACCATCACCCATTTAAATATTTCATGCACTAAGTTTGAGGCAAATCAACCCACTAGCACGTGAGGGAGCTGAAGATACTCCTCTTTATCAACTTAAATTTTTAGATTTTGAGATCATTTAACACGTCAAACAGTTTGCAATAGCAGATTCAGTACAATAATAATGTTATAGAAAATCTAGAATGCCACAGGATTTGCATTCCCTATATCACATTCCATATTACATTACTAAAATAATAATGTAGTATGTATTTATTCACCCCTTCAAATGGGTCTCGGAAATGGACGTGGATTGCTAATTCTAATTTGCTTTTTGACAAATTTAGTCATAATTAATCATTACTCCATGACAAATTAAACTATTCAGGTATTAAATTAGTTTCTTAATTTATTTGAAATGTTATCTGTATACATTTATATATTGATATAGTATACTTTAACCTGTATATATACATGTTGAAATCAAATTAATTAGGAATATTTTCAAAATTAAGAACCGACAATTTTATTAACTAATTTAGAGCATGAACATCAATTTATCTAAAATAATTTAATAATAGCTTTTAATTTATAATATAATTGAAATATTATTTTATTACTAATATATTATTTTTTTTAAAAATCATAAAAGACATGTTAAATATATAACATAATTATATTCTTTTCAAGTATTTTTATGATTTCCAATTGATACTTAATTTATTTTTATGCATTGAACTAAACGGGTGGAGGGAGGAGGAGAAGTTAATTTACATATTTATAAATTAATTAATGTTTTTCTTCTCTACGCAGTCACAACTCAAAAGAAATTCTTAGCAGTACTCAAAGGGCTGAATTCAGACTCTAGTTTGAATTTATGATATTATTCTTTTTGTAGTAAATGTGTTTAATTAAAAAAGTTTTGGATTGAATAGAGAAATCTATTAATGCGTTGGGAATTAAATAACAACCTCAATATATAAAAATTATGATACTCCACCCATGTCACAGAATATAATTCGCATTTATTAATTTATTACTTTATCTCAATAAAATTTTTATATTTAAAAATTAAAAAAAAAATCAAAATAACTAAGTATTGATTAATACTCCCTCCATCCCTAGGTAAGAGTCTCATTTGTTTTTGGGTACGTGAATTAATGAGTATTATTATATAATGTGTAGTGGGTAGTTATATTAGTGGATGTGTGGGCCCCATGTTTTAATTGTATTAGTGGGTATGAGTGGGTTCTATATGTCCAAAAAAAGAAATGGGATCCTTTGTGTGGGACAACCAAAATGGTAAAATGAGACTCTTACCTAGGGACGGAGGGAGTATACTTTATTAATTATTAAAACTACTCCATTTATATTTTATATATTATCTCTTCTCAATTAATATTTTTCTCTATTTTGTTTTATATTCTCTCACTAGTATGAATCTCGTGTATTACACGGTTGTAAAGATACAATTTTAAAAAAATATAATTCAAGTTTAATATTACTCCCTATTTATTCAATAATTTAAAAAATATTAAAGAAACAACAAAAAAAATCACATCCGATCTTAAAAAAAAACTTATTTATGTATTGTTAAAATTTAATGTTGGTGAAAATGTATTAAAAAAATTAAAAGAAAAATAATTAAAAAACTTTAAAATATATATATAAAAAATTATAACAAAATTAATATATATTCTTAAAAAATAAAAAATAAATTTATTAAAAATAAATTTGAAGAAATAAGAAAAGAAAAAGAAATCATAATAAAATTAATTAAATAAATTTGTAAAACCATGAAAAGTAACGTAAATAAAAAAAATAAAAATTACATACTAATAATTTAAAAAAACAGAACTAATACCAAAAAAATAATCAAAAAATATAATCAAAGTGAACCTACAACAAAATCAATGAAAAAAATTATAAAATTAACCATGAAAAAATAGTTAATTACGTAAAAAAATCAAAAGATTAAAAAATTTACATATTAATAATTAAAAAAACAAAAAAATAAATAAAAAGAATTATAGAAGACAATATATAAAAAAATATAAAAGAAATAGTAATTACATGAAAAAATTAAAAGATTATAAAATTGCATACCAACAATTAAAAAAAACGAAAAAACAGAACTTAAAAATAAAATAATAATAATAATGATAATAAAAAAGACGGATACCTTTACTTTAAATTTTGAAGAAAACTTTTGTTCGTCATAATGAATAAATTATTTGTGTAGAACGAATGAATAAATAATCTTATTTATAGGTGTGTAGTAGGGCCTCAGGAATTGGACTTCCATCCCCCTTGTTCATCTATTGGGCTTGATGGTCCCAAAGCCCAATAAGGGCCCGAAGGCCCCAAGATTACAAGGAGTGTAAGACGTGTCCGCCTCACTACCCCGGAGTGAGGACTGCTTGGCCACTTGCCCCATTTCCAGGATACGCTGATATCCCCTCAAATATTTACGTAGGGGATATTCTTAATTGGATCCTAAAAATAGTCACGTGAGGCTAATCGCATTTAATGCTCACATTGTACATGTATCTTATACAGTAACCTGACGATTTATCCTGATTCGGGTGACGTCAGGTTACCTAATATAAATATGGGGACAACTCATAACAATAAACATCACTCATTCACCCCCTCAAGAAGGTACAAGATCGCCTAGGGGCAATTCTCTCTCATATATTATGTTAGTTTTATACAGATAATCCCCTAAATCACTACTAAACAGCCACATCAACCCATCATTAGAGAGGTATTAAGATTTGACAAGCTACAAGGTGGAAAGAGGATAAATTTTCTAAATATTAGAATAAATATATGTATTTATCTATATTAATTTTTAATTAATAGTAATACTTAATTTTGATTTGATAATATCACATTCAAATCTTAAAATAATATAGGTATTTATCTACATTAAATTTTAATTAATAATTAAAATAATTGAAATTTTTAATTTTAATTAAAAATTAAAATAATTAAGATTAATTTTAGTAACGACACATCATCAAAATTAAACTCTCCTTTAGTATATTAAAGATGTATTTTCTCATGCCAATTAATACTTTATTTTACATAATTATTACACATCTTCTACACATTAATTATTAGACATAAAATTAAATCCTAACCTAATAAAAATCCAATCACAAACATATATTATTTGGTTTTTAAACCCTACATAAATCCATCTAATCGGATTTTAATAAAATCAAAGTACATAAACATCATCTCTACCTCTTAAACAAATCACCACATAATTTCACACATACATCACCCCTACATCTTACACATTATTTTACATAAAGTTCAAAATTATTCTATAAAAATACCAAAACAAACATAAATTAACACTATTTTTTTATATTTATTAAATCTAACAAATCTTAAATTCAAATAAGTTATTCCAACTTAAATCAGAACATAGCACTATGATAAATAATCCTATAAAAATTTAGGGGCAAAATAGGTTATAAACCATATAAAACGGCAAAAAAAAAATATATCGAGACAACATCATACAATAATTTATTTAAAATATTACATAAACATTTTTTACACTCAACAACCAAGAAATAAAGATGTCAGTGTTTTTGTGCATCTAGAAATGGTAACTCATCGATCTTATGTGAATAATTTGAATTTTAAAAAACGCGTTCACGTTTCATTATTTGATTAGGTTAATTAATTGGGATTAACTTTTTGCTTTAAGAACATTGTACTTATATGATGAAAAGTTCAATTCCATCCAAATATTTAAATATTGTAATGTAGAATAATAGTACATCATATAATTATATTTTAATTGGTCTGTCTTTACTGTTAGGGCACCCACATTGGTTTTAAAAATTTGGGTTTAAACTAGAAATTATTCTACCCACACCAATGTGAATGTAAGAGTTTAAACTCCTGCCCTTTGTCGGTTCAATGTTATGAACTGAGTTCATTTTTTCAAATTTTGTTTTTTAAGTAAAATTTAATTTTATATAATTGTTTTAATAAAAAGTAAGTAAATAATATTTTTTAAATGATTAGTTTAAACTGATATATAAATGCAGATATGGGAAAATTAAGATTGAAGGAGAGAGATAGAGTTTAAACTGCTTCTCCAATGCCAATGCTCTTAGAAATGGATTCATATGGTGCAATTTTTCCTCTATGTGAAATGTATACAAAATTAATATTCACCGTATTACAATTTTTTTCTATTCAAATAGAAACCATTTTTTTATTTAATTTTATGAGTTTGTATCAAAATACTTTTAATTCAATTGTTACCGTAAAACAAATTTTCCATTCAATTGGAAATACATTTTTTTATTTAATTTTATAGTTTTGTATCAAAACGTTTTTAATTGGTTTTCAAATGGGTTAGAAGGGAAAAAAAGTTATTTAAAAAAGTAAGATGAATAGGAAAAAATAAAGCCAAACAGATAAAATGGATTGAATAGAGATTATGTGAGGAAAAAAAATTGGGTTGAAAAGACAAAAAAATAGTCCGAGTAAGCGAAAAAAATGTGCCGACTAAAGATCCATAGTATTCCCATTTATACCGGCACAGATTAAAAAAAATTATTTTTTAAATATATAACATAAAAAAAGTATGATAAGTTGGAAATTTAAGGAGAAAAAGTAAATAAAATCATTGAAATGATAAATTAAGTGTAGAAAATTAAATAAAGTTATTTTTTATAAACACAAAAAAACGACTGGTTTATTGATTGAGATCACATGAATAGAATATATTGAGAAGATCATCCACAAAAGTTGGAGGTTCGATCCAACAATAGGGGCTAACGACAGATCGTGATGCCCGAGCAATATGATGTGCCAAATCATTGGCAGTACGACGAACATGACAGACAGAGTAAAAATTATTTTGTAAAAGCAATTTTTTGCAACTAGAAAAAAAATCTCCAAATACTATAACATCTGTTTGAGCTGATGAGACTGCATCGAAGACGACTTTAGAGTCAGTATAAAAAATAACTCGTTGAAGTCCTAGCCCCTTAATCCAAGACAAGGCTTCTTGAAGACTCATAGCCTCACCCTCATCCACTCAAAAATTTACCGAAATCAATATGGATCGACATGCAATAAATGCTCCTTCATCATCTCGAATGATCATCCCAACATCTATCTCCGTCGTATCAGGAAAAAAAGCAGCATCAACATTCACTTTTGTATAACTTACAGGAGGTTTATGTCATGCTTTACAAGATGCAATTAGATTCTTCTTCTCATGTGTTTTCCTAGTTGTTTTCCATTCTCTCAAAATGTTGGCAGCTGAATACACTACTCTCGGAGCTATATTCATATCTCCATTCCACACCAGACAATTTCGTTCCCTCCAAATGTGCCATAATGTCATGGCAAATGCTTCCTTCTTCTCGGTTGATCATTCTTGGAGTAACAGAAGCACAAGCTCATGCAAACTTTCAACCCTTAAAATTGCATTTTATAACACTTCATAACAATTTGCAAACCTCCAGCAATCTTTAGCAAACCGGCATGAAAGAAATATGTGTCACCCGTCCTCCGTATCCACTGAGCATACATCACACATCTTGTTCCCTACGACACTTTTTTTAAATAAATTTTCTTTGCATGAGAGAACATCTCTACACACCCTCCACAAAAAATAAAGTTTATTGAAAATTATATAAATTAATTAAATAAAATTATTGAAAATTATCAATAAGGTATAAAAAATATGTAAGATATACCATGTACTCTTATTATTAATGAAACTTGGATAAATATTTGTTGCAACTCAATATTAGAAGTGTGTAAATTCACACAAGGGATTACTATTTTTAACATTTGGAATAGCAACTTGGTAGGCATTTAATGGTTGTTGTTATAGATAATTTACAAATTGAACACATATATTAATGGATGTACCAAAATTAAATGACCCAAATTAATTAGCTGGGATGGGAATTTCATCAGCTATCAATCTATCAATATAGATGGACAGTCACTATTTAACCAGCTAATAGAAGGAGTACAATATTAGGTAATTGCTTTTATTAGGTTTAAATTTCAACTAACATTATTTTAAGGTGGACTTTAATTAGATATAATTGATAATAAATTAGATGTACCAATATAAAGCAGCTTCAACTTCACCAAACATTATTTAAATGGATTTTTGCTAGATATAATAAATATGTATCAATATGGTAGTGCTTCAATCATATGATAATTCGAGGTTATCTAAGTTATATAGTATATAAGTTGTCATATCTTGAAAATCATTCAATTTTGATTGTTTATTAATAATATATAAATTAATTTGACCCATTTCATGCGTAAACATTTTATTTACAAAGAAAAATAAATAAATTAGAGTAAATCAAAATCAATATTCCTCTTCAAGAAATTTTATTTAGTTTTAAAAAATGAGATAGAGTGGGCTTTCTTAGTTAAAAAAATGGATTTATATATTTATAGAATTATGCCATCATTTGCACAAATATTAATGATGCCTCTAGAGGTGGAAATTAAAGATTAGACAAGATACATGTGATGATTGAATTGGCACATAATAAATTCATCTTCATAAACTTTATTGCAATTAATTCATCAAAGGTAGTTATGTTTAATGATATATGGAGAGTGCTTTCTTGATTACCTATATACTTTCATATTTTTATTGGATGTAATAAATCATGTATGGATGTCAACACATTATAAACACTTAGCAGCATTAGGTTAAGATAATTTCACGTTATCAATTGTTATTACCTTTTTTTTAATTAAAGATATTGCTTTATCATTTTCTTTAAAATTAAAAAATGTATTATTCCTTTTATATACACTACAAATTGTTAATAAAATAATTTGTTACATCATTATCATTTCTCATTAATTTGAATATCATTTTTCATTAAAGTTTTTTTTTAAATCTTACAAAATTCTCTCGTAAAACACACACGTGTTTGATAGTTAAAATTTTAACAAAAAGGTGTACCAATGAAATCAATGAAAGATGGATGTGTGTGCTTAATTAGAGATTAAGTGAGAGAAACACCTAATTAATTAAGTTGTCTGAATTGATGATGTCCACGAGTTCCACCTCAATTTGATGCATACTTCCCATCAACCCAAAATATAAATTACTCCCCTAGTCACACTATAATACACACTACAATATTTATATATTTCTAAAGAGAGATTCTTTTGTGTGACGGGTTTTTTGTGAGACGGTTGTGAGACGGGTTGACTCATTATTAAAGTATATTTATTATATATATATAGAGTATGTTTATTTGTAGTTAAAGTATGTTAATAATAAATAATCTTATAACATCTTAAAATCATATTTTTATTTATAATTCATCATACTTTACAAAATATATTTTAACAACAATTAAACATAATTTATATATAATAGACATATTTTAACACGTTTCACAAACAATCTCACACTAGTAGCATCTCACAAAAGACTTTGTCATTTCTAATTAAACATGACTTCCAGTTATGTTTCCTATGAGGAGATTTAACTACTCATTAGTCACTATACATTAAATTATTATATACTAAAATTCACACATATTAAAATATTATACTTAATTCACTTCATATTAAAATAGTATACTTAATTTTCATGTAAAAAACAATCATAACCATTTGAACAGGACGAATGAAGTATCCAACAAGGATGCATTTGCTTGGGATCATCTGATAGTGAAATTATTTTACGCTTTTGTAATTATTTATCATTTTTTATTAAAGATATTATCACTTTTACTTTTAAAATATCATTACATTTTATTTATATTATACGTTGTTCATAAAATAACAACACTATTATTGTTTTAATTAATTAAATATCATTTTTCATTATAAAAGTTATAACTTTTTATTTATTTCATTAGTTTGTGAGAGAAACTCTTACCGATCTGACTAGACATGCATATTTTAATTGGATCGGCGGTTTGAACTAGGGAACCAGCGGTTCCAATTGGAACCGGAATCGATCAAAATGGAATCGAAATCGGATATATTCCGGTTCGATTTCGGCTCCTAATTTCATGGAATCGAAACCGGCGGTTCCGATTCAAAACTGACAGTTCCGTCCTTTTTTATTTTTTATTTACATTGTAAGTATGAAAAAAATCAGAATTGGCGGTTTTAAAATCGAATCGAAACTGTCCTAAGATCAATTTGATTCCGATTCTACATTTTCGAGAATCGGAATCGGCGTGCATGTCTAGGTCTGAACCCCCCACTCCCAACAGTTATATTCAACACTAAAACTATTTTTTAATGTCTCTTTTTCTTTTTTCAACTTAACGTTTGTATTTTAGTACAAATTCACGATCTCATTAACAAAAAAAATTATAACCGTTTAAACGAAGTATTTAATAAATAATTTAAGGGTTATTATGTAATGTACCGGGTGCACCGGTGCATTTGATAGTTTATAGGCTAAAAATAGGATGTAGTGGGGTAGCTTTTAATTTTTTTATTTTATTTTATTTTATTGAGTGGTGAAGATTAAATACAAATTCGATCTAACGGCTAAAATTATTTAGATGCACCGAAATTAAACTCATAATTTAAAAGTGATTACATCTCTATTATTATAAAATAATAACTAAAAGAATAAAACAATATCACACAAATATTTGCTCTTTTATCTTTCATTTGTTATTGCAAAAATAAATATTTTCTTCATTGCAACCATTTTTGTACAGTTTATTTTTCATCCGTATCAATTAACATTACTCACACACCTCAAAAATAAAAATAAAAAATCACAGTATTAATACTTTCATAATACCACATCATAAAATGTTTTTTTTTCCCACTTCGTCAAATTCAATTGTAAATATCATACACTTTATTAAATTGAAATATTTAAAATCTCCTAGTTATTTTTCACAGAGTTCTATAAAAATAATTTATTAAAATTTCAATTGAAAAATACAGATCAACAATCAACGCCACAGTTCTAACTAGAGTATCAATATTAAAAAGGTTTAATAACAATAGTTTGTTGTTTTGATGTCAAACGCAATAGAATTTTTTTTTAATCTTACTTGTACGCTGGCCATATAAATTTAACATATTCTCTTATAATTATAAAAATAATTTAACAGAAAAGATTTGTGTAAGACTGCACATAAAGATTTATATAAAATGGATAAAAAATTATAATTTGTATAATAAAAAGTAATACTCAATTAATGAAAAACGATAATAATATATCGTTAACAATTTATAATATAAGTAAAAATTAATAATATATTATAGCGAAGACAATAATTAATTTAAAAAATTGTAAAAAAGATGGTGTGATGCAAAACTTGCCTTAGTTTATGAGGCATCTAACTACAAAACATCTCATATATTTAAAATATCTAATAAATTTATTTAATCTTTATTGATCTTATTTTATTTTCTTATTTGTCCGTTGGTGAATAATGATTTGTAGATTGTGAATTTCATCCTGTGATTCCAATTGTATTTAACTGCAAGTGTTAATGTTATTAAAATATTTTATACTCCCCCGCCCCATACATGTATTAAGAAATATTATTATTTAATGTGTATTGGGTGGTTGTATTAATAGGAGTGTAGGTCCCATGTTTTAATTATATCAGTAGTGGATGTGTGTAGGTGCCATGTGTGTAAAAAAGAAAAGAAAACTCTTTAGGCCCACGTAAAACAATTAAGACAAAGTCTCTTGTGAGACATTATTTACATGAGACGGTTTGTGAGATGTGTTATAGTATATTTATTATTTAGATAAAGTATAGTTAATAGTTGTTAAAATATGTTTTCTAAAGTATGTCGAATTATGCATTAAAATATTATTTTAGCGTGTCATAACATGATTTATTATAGACATACTTTAATTATAAATAAGTATACTTTATTTATACAATAAGCATACTTTAGTGATGAACTGACCCGTCTCAAAAAACCCATCTCACAAAAAAGTATCTCAACAATTAATTATTCCATGTAAGACTCATACAAAATACTAATACAATTATCTACTTCACATTAAATATTATTTCTGTCGTATTCCTACACATTAAAGTATGAGAGGGGCGGTCAGCGGCGGTGATGGTGGGTGGTTGGTGATTTGCTCTTTATATCTAATCATTTTTTCCCCTTTATTTTGGTCTTTATAGATATACATTTGATTAAAAAGAAATACATATAAAAAGTGTTTGCATTGATATTTTACCATTGCATTTTTGATGAATTTTGCTTATTGACATTTAAAATATTATATCTCTTTAATTTATATAAAAAATGTAAATGTAAACGTTAATTTGTAAAAGAGTATTAAAAAATAACTAATATTTTTTTCTTAAATGGAGTACTATAATTAAAAAGATAATAAATGTGGAGATAAAAATAAAACTATTGTATTTTAAAATCTTCGTCGATTTTAATATCTAGTAACTTTTAATTTATCAATTTATCCTTTTTCATTTTAATTATTTTTATAAGGTTATGGAACTCTAATTTAAAAATTGCAAAGACTTGTGTAAGATTGTGAGGACGGTCAGAAAGTGATAACTTTTATAAAGAAAAATGATAATAAATTAATGAAAAATGATAATATTATTTCATGAATAATTTATTATAATATAAATAAAAAGTGATAACATTTTATAATGAATGAAAGTGATAACTATTTTAAAAAGTGAAAAATAGTCTAAGAGACGGTCTGATCTTGCGTACAAAATTCAAAATTTCTTATTTTTAATTAAAAGAAACTAAATTCGATATTATCTAACTTTTTTCTAAAAAGATTAATAATAGAATTAAAATAGAATTATTCAAAACTTATTGAAGTAAAATTAATTTGAGCTTCCAAAACCTTGAAATTGACTCACCCGAGTCGAGTTGCTGAAAAAAGAAAAAATACCTTGATTAGAAGCATGGAGAGAGAAAATGGAGGAGAGAGAAAGGACATAAGAAGAAGGCGAGGTCCACTCATTATTCTTCGTCCCCACTTCCATGAGAGTGACAACAAAGCCAAGCAAGCTTCGCAAATCTCGCACACTGATCTGAACCGCCATTTTTTGAGGGCTTCAAGACCAAGAATGAGGTGACCTCCCAACTACTGCTCATTGTTTACGAATTCCTCCTACTCTCTCTACTCACTATATACGTACAAACACATTGCGTAGTGTCGGCCCTGAACAATGTAGGACCCATCTCCAAAAAGTCCTCTGTATCATCACCTGCCTGCATGTTCCCACCTCACCGCTTCGCATATCTGCAACGCTTCTCATTCAAGGATTCTGCATTGGGGATGTTCTAAATTAAGAGGATTTGTTGATTGATTGGTGGTGAATTGTTGGTCGCGTTATGGATTCCAGAACTCAGCTTGATTATGCTCTGTTTCAATTGACACCGACAAGAACTAGGTATTGTACTCTGCATTCTCCACTCTGATATGAGGTTTCTGTTGCTCTCATGGTGTTTGATATTATGTTCCAATGAATGAATTGGAAAATTCGTAGGTGTGATCTTGTGATCTTTGCTAGGAAGAAGAGTGAGAAGATAGCATCGGGGTTATTGGAACCTTTCCTTTCCCATTTGAAATCGGCTAAAGATCAAATTTCGAAAGGTGGTTATTCGATCATGCTTAAGCCCACATCCTCGGATGCTTCTTCATGGTTCACTAAGGCCACTCTTGGAAGGTATTCCTTAATCATGCTTTTATTTTGTTTTCTTTGTGGGGTTTAATGTTGTATTGTGTGTTGCTGAACTGTTTCATTTGTGTTCTTTATTTGCATTGTTAAGGTTTGTGAGGTTCGTTAGCACACCAGAAGTTCTTGAGAGATTTGTGACTACTGAGAGAGAGATCAATCAGATTGAGAGCTCAATTGAATCGAATGAACAAGTAAATGGATCACTAGAGGTACAAGGTATGTCAAAATAAAGGAGAAATGAGATATATGAACCTTTTTGCTTATTTGTTTGAATTTAGTTTGTAAGTATGTACCAATGATTCTTAATTTTTTTTTGTACATTTAGGATTTGAATTTGCTTGGCTAGCTAGAAATAGAAAGAACCAAATGAGGTTGAGAAAATCAGTTGGATCTACTAAATATCCATATATTGCATCGTTGAATTTACCTGATCTGAGAAGAAAGTAAATCTGATCTTAAGGATCATTTACATTTCTGTAACTGCAATGTAAGATTGTAAGTAGAAATCAAGCAAAATTACTCTACTCTTGTTCTTATCTAGTTACCCTCTTTTTTAGGATGTAAAGAGTAGGATTTTGTTGATTCAATAAAACAGGTGAATATCTCTTGATCACATACATTTTCAAAATGGAAGCACTAAGCAGGTGAAATTGTGCATTTTTATGTAGATTAATCAAATTACATTAGCTGACTACATTTGAAATTAACAGGCACCACTTCTGTTTCTGATGGAGATCCCCGAACTTCTTTTGCTCCATCCAAGGTCCATCATCCTCTGTACTTGAATTTTTTTCCTTTTGGGATTTAATTGTCAAACTTGTAGCAATAATTAATCATGCAACTCCAACTTCAGCCCAAAGTTGAGTCCAGTGGTGACTATGATGCTGATGAAGTAGAAGAAAAACCAAAGTAAATCCTAGTACTTGATTTATTTCTTTTCATGAAAATATAGTTGGTCAGAGTTAATCTTAGTAATTTTCTATATACCATGGATAGGATTCGTCTTCAACGGGTGTTGGAATCTCGGAAAGCAATGCTCAAGAAAGAGCAAGCAATGGCTTATGCTCGTGCTTTGGTGGCAGGATTTGAGATGGATTATATATATGATCTTGTATCTTTCAGTGATGCCTTTGGAGCACTCCGCTTAAGGTAGGAAATAGTTTCGCATGCCCATAAATCCTGAAGTAAAATATGTTATAAGACAACAAGAATTATCTCAAATATTCTCTCTCTCTCTCTCTCTCTTTTGCCCCTAGTTAAGGACATATATAACTTTTACTGTATTCAGGGAAGCGTGTGTAAACTTTATGGAACTATGCAAGAAGAAGAATGACGACAAGATCTGGATGGATGAAGTAGCAGCAATGCAAGCATCATACTTGGGAGCTTCTGGGATTATACTTACTGGTGAAAATAATGACATATATCAGAGTGGGACTGGGCCAGCAAAGAGTTCAGCATTTGATTCAATGAGTGAAGGTATTTTATGATTCAACTGTAAACTGTTCATTGTCTGCTCTTCATAAAATTAAATTATCTTACATTTCTCTTAATCAAGAATTGATAATGGACGATTACTTGTTATATAAAGTAGGATTAATAGAGTTTCTTGACAAGTCTTTTTTACTATATCTGCAATGAAGGAGTTTAGGATCATGCATCTTGTAGCTTGTATTAATTATGTGATAACCTCTGCATTTCTTTATATATATATTTTGATTATTTTCTAATAATAAACAGACTGCAGTAATTATAGAAAGGATAACAAAATAGTAGATCAAAGGGTGGTTGTGAGTAATACTAGGTGTAGAATCATAGTTTGTTGATGATTTAATTTTCCTCCATCTCCCCATGACAAAGGACTTTCGGACTTCAATACGTGAGATTAGTATTCTGATGCAATTGTATCATGCTTCCATCATGAACTTCATTTGTGAATTTTAATTCTCTTAAAGGAACCTGTATTCCAGGATTCCATAGTTTTATTAGGCCTCATGTTCCATGATTGTGAATTCAGTAGGTGTAGATGACTTTGCATCTACTAATGGAATCATATATACTTCATAAATAACTTTCAGTACATTAATAACAGGAACAGATAATGGTTTGCCAGTGGATCTCAATCTGCAACAAACAGAAGGGGCAACTCAGTTGGCAACATGGCCTAACCATCTTCCTCAATATATGCAAAATCCTCAAGGTCCAATGTTCCAACAAATCCCTCCCTATCCAGGGTATATTTTTCCCGGTATGCAGATCCCACAAGCACATTATCCCAGCAGTGTACCTTGGCCTGCAAATATCCACGATTCGAGTATGTATCTCAATAGAGATATCCAAGAGAGCAAGAGATCAAAGTTATTTAATAAGAAAAAGGAAAAATATGCGAATCATTTGAGACGACACAGTGTAAAAGACCAAGGGGGTGAAGTTGATCAATCCAGCTCAGGAAGTGATTCAAGTGACGAGCTAGAACATGATCAGGATGCAAATTTTTCTCTAAATGAACGTATTCATTACAAGAAGCAGAATAGGCGTTCGTCGAGGAAAGTTGTCATTCGTAACATAAACTACATTGCTTCAGGAAGAAATGAAGAAAATGCCAGTGATTCCGAGAGCTCTTCCTCTGATGAAGATGAGTATGTTGATGCAGGGTCCATCAAACAGCAGGTGGAGGCAGCTCTTGGGTCATTGAAGAAACAAAATAAGTCAATGACCCACAAAAGCAAGGGCCGAGATGACAGCAGGAAAGCTAGCAATAAATTGAAGAATGATTTAGGTATCGAAAATGCTGTAATTACTAACTCTGAAGAAGAAAGAAAAGATGGGAACTGGGATATCTTCCAAGACCTCCTCATGAGGGATAGAGACTCGAATTCAAAAGACATTGGCTCAAAGCCTGTTCAGGTTCAAGAAGAGTACTCTATTCAGAAAGCTTTTGGCGAGGAAAATTCATCTTCTTTAAATAAACCAAAATATGCAAGTGATGATTTCCTTTTGACTGAAAGATCCACAAGAAATGGCATTAAGGGAACTGATGTTAAATTTGAAAGTCGGGAGAATTTCAATGGAGTTGTTAAGAGGAGGGCCAACGATGAGGAGCTGTTAATGCCATCAAGAGCAGGAGAGTATTATCCGAAAAATGTTCATTTTGGCAATGAATCTTCCATCACCAAAACACATAAGGAGGAAGATTGGATAATAGGCAGCTCACATGAAGCATTTCGAAATCCAGGTCTGAGCATAGATCATAATATCTTTCCTGGAGAGCAAATCACCATCAACCGTTCTCAGATTGGAGAAAATAAGAGAGATGTTTTTTCGGATGATTCTTTCATGGTTCAATCCCGACTATCTGATGTCCCACTACATGCTCATCCTAAGGCAGACATTTTCATGGTTTCAGACATTGTTGGAGCTAATCAGTCTGAGAATAGCATTACTGGAAATTTCTGTGAACTTGAGGACTTCTCCATGATGCTTGGGCATGATTCCACTGCTGAGAAAGTTACAACATCTTGGAATCCTGAAATGAATTATGATAATGACATTTCAGTATATGAAACTGTTAAAAGCCATTCGAATACCAAACCTGATGATAGTGTTGATGCTACACCAGTTGACAAAGGTAATGCAAGAAATAACAGGAATAGTAAGGAACCGGGAAGAAAGGTGCCTGGAAAGGAACCTAAACCTAAAGCCACAACTGGATCTCTGGTAAGAAGCAAGTCCGACATTCCACCGAGGAGCAAGTTATCAGCTGCTGGAAGCACAATGAGCAGAGGCAAAGCTGAAAAGGTATTATATTGTCATATAATGATTTCATCCAATCCTGAGAGTGATAATTCTGTGTTTATCCTTATTAACTGGGATGATTTATTTGCTCAATTCTATTAGTTATGACTGATTTTAGTTTTATGTATCTGTTCTTTTTATAATGTTAAACTGTACTCCCACCATGTTACGTTATTCTTTCTTTGGGTTTCATGAAATGTTGTGGCATGAATCTATCGGCTCTAATATCATACATGTTTCTATGCTCTCAGGACGATGACAAAAAGAAAAGAATGGAAGAACTATTGATACAGCGTCAAAAGAGAATTGCTGAAAGAAGTGCTACTAAGGGTGTTACCCTTGAAAGTTCGAAAAGGTCTTCGAAAGAGAACAAGAAGAGCCCTGCTTCAACAAAAACTGAAAAGGCTAAACTTCAGGTCTCAGCTGATGAGAACAAAGTATCTGATAAGCCTGTTATGTGGAGTTCCACCATCGATCGCCTTGCAACTGCTAGGACAACAAACAAGCCATTATCAACAGATTCAAAATTTGGTCAAAACAGAAAACCAACTTCAAAGGTGAAGTCAGTGGCAGCAACTACCCCATTAAAGAAGACAAAGGGAACTAAGGAGCAACAGGATACAGTTGATCGTCCAGACAAAAAACCTGGTGCATCAAGGAGCAGTTCTTTGGACATTCGAGGGGATGGTAAAATTACCACTCCCATAGCATTGGAGGAATCTAAAAGTGCAGAAGGAACTCTAAACACCATTGACGATTTTGGGACTGTTAAGGTATTACATATTGTAACTTCAGATGAAAAGAAAGTAGAAGCGGCAACTCTGCTTTCTGCAAAAGATTCTTTGGATGTCAAGAACTCCGTGAAGGATTTATCTGACAAAGACACACGCTCCTCGGAAAATTTATCCATGCAGAACGAGCTGCAAGGTGATGTTGGTAGTCGTTTGGGGAGCACACCTCAGATCACAGTGCATCCGACTGTAGAAAAAAATACAAAGCCCCCTGTGTTGAAAACTGATGAGAAAGTTGTTGAGAAAAAGAAGCTATCATTTTCACCTGAAATTTCAGTGATGAACATCTCAACTCCACCACCAGACAGCGAAACAAGTCCGGAAATGATGCATTCCAGAAAGAAGTGGAACAATGGCGAAAGCTCTCCTAAGATTCCTAAAGGCTTCAGAAAGCTTCTCTTGTTCGGTCGTAGAACCTGAGTTCTTGCATGGATTCATCCACACCAAACTCATGGTATGCTATGTTGTTTACTTCACTGATGACATGAACATGACAATAGTTGCCTTAAGTTATCGAGCCTGTGATCTTGCTTTCGTACAGCTTATATATTTGGAACTCGATCCCTGCTCGACAAACTCTTGTGCATGTTCGATTACCCAAGTTTTCTCGTTTTGTAATGGTCTTTTGGTTGCACATTTTTCTTGTTTGCTTGATGGTTTACTCTGTAAGTGTGATGTAGGGTCAAGTGTTTTTTTTGGTTGTGATACGCACCTGGCTTCATTCTTGTATGATCTTTTTTTTTTTTTGGGAGTTGTAATTTAACTTTTGAGTATAAATAAGTATTGCATTATGTAATTCGATATATGTTTGATTTAGATCTCGTTCAATTAATTTGAAAAGTTTATTAGAATTAGACAATTATCAATGGAAAATGAATATAAATTATTTTTGTAATTGCTATGTCACCACTCACCATATACAAGAATTTGCTTTGATGTACAGAACATTAATGCCCCCAAACATATATATTAGTAATTAATTATTTAAAAAAATCATTAATTACCTAATCATCTAACTTAACAACTAAGATGTGATCAATTAAACAGGCTTGAATTGTAATTATCTGATTAATTTACCACAATAAATATAATGTTACATCTGATAGCTTATAACTTCATTTTCTTTAAAGATTGTGTAAATTAATTAGGGTGTATTTTTTTAAGAATAATAAATGTTCTTTTTAATAAATACACTCTGAAAACACCTTAATTATGTTTGAAGAAGACAGTAGCATATAGGGGTTAGCATAATTTTTTCAAAACCGCTCCGCACTGCACCGCTACTATTGATCTACTTACATAAACCGCAATTTATTTATATATTTGAGAAAATCGCACCGCCATAATGGTGCAATTTTGATTTGTCCCTAAAATTGCACTGCACCGCACCGCACCGCCTATACATATATTATATATATTTATTATATGCATGTGATTTAAACTTATTTAAATGTTGAAATATCAACTTTTATATTTTTGCTCATTGTCAAAACTTATCATTGTAAAATTTCTAACAAATGATGATAACTTTAAAAAAAAATTCATGATAATTACTTATTTAAACTCTATAAAGACATTTAAATTCATGATTATAATGAGATATTATAAATTAAAAAAAATAGTTCTTACTACTAAAAAATTAACATTTTAGAATAGTTTAGAATTATACATTTTGTAATTGTTATCATTGGTTACTAAAGTACATCTATTGAAACATGCATATTTATTTATATTTAAGTTTTATATAAATCTATCTTTTTATTAAAACCGCCAAAACCGACCGTTAAATTGCTAAAAACAGATCGAAGAATTATAATTGAAAAACCGCGATTTTAAACTAAATATAAAATCGAACCGCCTATAGCAAGACAATTTAAATTTTATCGAAAAATCGTACAAACCGGACGGTGATCACCCCTAGTAGAATAAAAGGGATTTCTTTTTAAGTCTCGTTAATTGTAGGGTTGATTGTGTATTGGTTTGAAATTTTCAATCAGAAGACAGATAGCATATGGTCGAATTTAATTTTTAAATTTGCAAGTGTGTGGAAATTGTGACATTCCTAACTATTTTTGAGTATTTACTTTATCTAATTAATTAATATATGTGGATGAACCAAAATCAAATTGATGCGAATACGAACCCAAGTCAAACATTTTTGCTGTCAACATATGTGTTTGTTGTCGCATAATTTGAGCCACCGCCACCGACACTCCATTCCCTAATTTTCTTTTTCTTTTCAAATAAAATACAAATACGAACATACTAATATATATGCCTTACTAGCATGTTTTCCGCGTACTAGGCGGGTCTAATTGAGTAATTATTTGATAAAATATATAATATAAAATAAAATATTATGAATATATTTATTAAATATTATGAATATAGGAGTATTTGTGTATTAGTTTTTTAACAATAAAAAAAAGTATAAGTAATGATGTATGTGTGAAAAATGAGGGACAAATTTATAATTTTAGTAATTTTTTAAATTCTTGGATAAAATGATAATTCCTTCAATATGCGAAGGATTTTGTGGGACAAACAAATAAAAAAAGTGTGAAAAGTTTCTTGGAACAAAGGGAATAATATTTTATGACGTAAGTGATAACTAATTTTAAAGGTATAAAATGGTAAAACAGTCTAAGACAACACTTCCCTTCAAAAAATATTGTTTGATAAATAATTATAATCTTTTTCAATCATTAACATACTGTTTATTAATAGAAAAGTATAGATATAACGATAAATCCAAGTAGACTACACAGCAATTTATAAACATACTCTCCTTTTTCCCATAAAAAAAATCCTTTTAACAAATGGTTAGCAATATTTAGCATTCTGAACGTTTATTATTATTGATTCCTTAAGTACTAAAATTGACAAATATTACAGTATATATTAAGAAGCCGAGCCAATCTTCCCTTACGGAATGTGAGGCGGCTTGCCATAACTTCATTCACAAATGTATATAATGCAAAATCATCAGGATTCAGAACTTGTGGACCTGACACGTCACCTACAGAAAACCTTCTTTTAGTATAGTAAAGATTTGAGTGAGTCTCTTCTGGGTTCATGCACACGAATTTAGATTCGTGCTCCTTTGCAATGTCGGTGTCCATTTACAATTTAAACTCCCTATCAATACATATGTTTAAATAGAATAGGGGGGTGAAGGGTCCCGGGCGCATGAGCTTTTGCTATATTCTTTTTGAACTGTGAAATAAAATGTAACTTATTTTTCGTAATAAATTTGAATAATAAAATATTATCCTAAAAAACCTACTGATAAAATATATTTATTTGAACTAAATTTTTGTGCACTTAATTCAGATTATATACATTTATAAATAAACAAATAAATTATATATACATTAATAAATAAAAAATTATATTTAGTTTAAAAAATACTGTTAATATTTTAATAAAAAATTAATAATATAATTAAATATAAAAATATGGAGTAATAATTTGTTAAGAAAGATATATATTACTAAATTAAAATTAATATAATTTATTATGAAAAAAAAGGAAATGCATCTCTAAAATTAACATTAATTTTTCTAGGGTAATAATTCGAGGTAGCAAATGATCAATTATTTTATAATAGTCATCTAATCTATCACATATTAAAAGGTTGGAATCAATAAACTTAAAAAATTAATTTTAAAAATAAATAAAACTCGATAAAATTAATGACTAGCTATCTCAAAAGTCAAATAACTGAACTAAATAGTCGATCTCGACTGTTTACAAAACTAATCTCATGAAGTTGAAACAACTTAGATCAAAACAAAACATTAATAATCCTTTCATTTATTGGAAATAATCGAATAGTAATACTTGGACTATTAAAAAATTATAAAATTTCCAGTGAAATATTTTATAAATAATTTGTAATAATTACAACATTTTTAATTTTTTTCAAATAAAGTGATGATACCTTAGAAAATACAAAAAAAACAATACTCTTTTCCTCCTGTCATAATAGCTATGTTTGTTTTCTATACGGAGACTAAGTAAATATATTATTTTAATGTGTATTGATGTGAGATAAAAATAATTTTATTGTATAGTGGATAATTGTATTAATGTTACAGGAGAGTCATATTTTAATTATTTGAGTGAGGCTTGCGTGCGCCCGGGCGCACGGAAACACATTCTGTGCGCCTTTAAAAATGTAGTATTATGGGTAAGGGTACATTGCTTTGGTCTAAAAGGTATACACTTTAATTAATAAAAGATACATCATTTTATTTTAAAGGGTATACACTTTTCATTAATATCTTTTTTTCTTTAGAAAATAAAGGGTACACATTTTTATACTAAAGGGTATACAATTTAACAAAAAATTCTAAAAGCACACCACTCAGATACACACAATAATTTTCTTTAGAAAATAAAGGTACACATCTTTATACTAAAGAATATACAATTTAATACAAAATTCTAAAGGCGCACGGGATGCGGTCAGTGCGCAATTTGTGCGTTTATTTAATGGTTACATTTTCTTTTTGACATATGGGACACACAAAATAATTAGACAAAAACTTCTGTGCACCCGGGCGCATGGACCACATTCTGTGCGCCTTTAGAATTTTGTGTTAAATTGTATACCGTTTAGTATACAGATGTGTACCCTTTATTTTCTAAAAAAAATTATTGTGTGTATATGGGCGCATGGACAACACTCCGTGCGCCTTTAGAATTTTGTATTAAATTGTATACCCTTTAGTATAAAAATGTGTACCTTTTATTTTCTAAAAAAAATATTAATGAAAAGTGTATACCTTTTATAACAAAATAGTATACCTTTTATTAATTAAAGTGTATACCCTTTAGACCAAAGTAATGTGCCCTTACCCATAATACTAAATTTCTAAAGGTGCACAGAATGTGTTTCCATGCGCTTGGGCGCACGCAAGCCTCACTCATTAAAAATATCTAAGCATTAGAATAAGAAGACACTTAAATTAAAAATATGACTAATTATATGTACACCCATGTGTACCCTAAGATATGGTGCAACCACTTTAAAAAACGTATACAAATATAAACAAAAACATATACAATTATTAAAAAAAATGTATACAATTTAATTGTTAGTTTTTTTAATGAAAAATTGAGTGTAAAAAAATATACAATTATTAAAAAGACATATATACACTATTGAATAAAAAAATTATACACATATAGATGCTAGTTTTTTAAATGAAAATCTTAGTATGAAAAAGGTATACAATTATTAAGAAACACATATACAAAATACAATAACATGCAGTATATAAAATAGAATAAGAATTTATACTTTACAACAACAGTTGCATCTAATATCAGCTGTATAATAATTAAAAGAGTGAGGCTCCTGTGCACCCGAACGTACGAAGCACATTTTCCATGCTCCTTTACAATTTAAATCTCTAACAATAAATATGTTTAAATAGAATTGAAAATGGAAAGTTGTATTAACATGGGGACACGTCCCTCCATGTCCCCGGAAAGCAGGAGTTTTTGCCTAATTAAAATAGATTAAGGAAGTGGAGGAGTATATGATACGAATAGATTTTACTCCCTCCATCACAAAAGAGTTGATACACTTACCTTTATAGATTCTCACTCAAAAGAAATTTACATTTTTTTTCCTTTTGCAAGTATTGCCTACAAAATTAATGAAAAAACAAGTATTCGTAAGGATATTATAAGGAATATATAATCCCTAATATTCATTATTTTAAAATTAAAAGGTGCGCAACAAATTGCTACGTAACGAGATATCATTTGACATTTGAGTACGTGATTCCACATAAAAGATTAAAGATCCAATAGACTTTCGGGGGCTTTTCTGTCAATACAGCATCAAGGAGGGGTGGCGATAGTATTTGGTGGAGTGTCAAATTGACAGTAATTAAATCGGGTGGGTAGTATCTCCAGTCTGCTGGTGAATCGTTGAGCTGTCAGTTTCTCCTCTCTCTCTCTCTCTCTCTCTCTCTCTCTCTCTCACACACACACACACGCACTCACATTTTTTAGTCTCTTGAGCTTCGTCTTGATTACTCAACTTCTCATCTGTATCACACTATATGTAGAGAAACTGATTGGAGGAGCAAGTGAAAGATCTAGATCTACAGTTGTGTGTGGAACACTCTTCCGCGGCTTTAATGGCTTCCAAGCTCTTGCTCATCATTGTCTTCGTTTTGGATCTCATTGCTTTTGGTTTGGCGGTTGCTGCTGAGCAACGAAGAAGCACTGTAAGTTTTTTTGTTTTTCTCTTCGTTTTGAAGATTTTCTCCCAACTGTGTGAATGTTTTTGTGCATTTGTTAACTTTTAGCGCGTTTCTGTCTGTTTGAGTGCGTGTTTCCCTTGTTAATGGTTGACAGCTGATTAGTGGTTCATTCGTCGGTGTTTTTTTGCGGCAAATGCTTGGTTTGTTGATTTGAGATCTCTCAATTGAAATCCTGAATCTGTGTCATTGGAATTATTAATTGAGGGAATGTTTGATTAATTTTTTGGCGGTTTGAGAAGCTTTTTTTTTTTTTTGGGTTCTATCTATATTAATCTAATATAGTGTGTTCAACTGTAAGTCGCTCTAATAAATACATATACTGTAATTTTTTATTTTTTATTTTTAAGTAATTTGTGGCCTTTCTGAATGGAATTGACACTGTTTAAGGAACCGTTGGAATTACTTGAGAAATTGAAGTTGAAATTATTCATACATAAGATCCCCGTTTAATCCAGTAATATAACTGCGATTTTGTACCTCTGTTGAATTTGATGATTGAAGGTGTATAGTTTGAGCTTTGCATACATAGATAATAGATTATAGATGCCTAATTCTCAAGCATACACTCACAAAAAGCCTTAAATAACACTGTACGGACGAATAACATTAGCATCTTTCTTTGTTTGATAAGAACATTAGCATCTTTCTTTTCACAAAAAGTTATCTCAAAAAATATTCGCATCTTTCTTTACATCAATTTTCCAACTGTTATTTCCTTCTTAAGGAATTCATAATTTGATGTATCTTGCATAACTATGCTTCTCCGTGGATAGCTTGGCTCTGCATTAGTATCCGACTTCAAGATTGCTGTACTCGTGCTTCAGTTTTATACAAGTTTCCATGTCAATGCTGTCACAAGTAATGTGATGCCATCACCTGAGTAACACTGAAATATAGTTCATTGCCTTGCATCGTCCGGATCACATAGGCATGCTTCATCTATAAAAGAAAATCGAGAAAGTTACTCTAGCTTGAGTTCTATAAGTTGAGCTGTAAATCCAATGCTGCATTATGAATCCATGAATACTTATTTTGCAAGTCTATGCCTGTGATGCTTGTGCTCCCTGCTTCATTTGGAATCAGAGAACAGCCAAATTTGCACTGTTGAGTCGTTGGCCATGGGATATCTTGATTTGATTTAAGTATCCGATCTTTGTTTTTGTTGACAGGGCACATCAAAGCTTGATACCGAGGGCAACTATCGATATTGTGTTTATGATTCAGATATAGCAACTGGATATGGTGTTGGTGCTTTTCTACTCCTTATGGCGAGCCAAGTAATCATAATGGCTGCAAGTAAATGCTTCTGCTGTGGATCTCCGCTTAAACCCGGAGGCTCGAGGGCTTGTGCTGTTCTTCTATTCATTTTCTGCTGGTACATACTTTACAAGTATACTTTATCATCTGTTTTATGTTGAACTTATCACCTTTTTGATACAAAATATCATCCTTATCGTCGTTTTGTGAAACCATATCATCTATACCTTCTGTGCTTTCGACACTTCTAAGTAATCGAGATAAAAAAATTTCTGGTGCAGGATCACATTTCTGATTGCTGAGGCATGCTTGCTAGCTGGTTCGGTGAGGAATGCCTATCACACCAAGTACACTACAGCATTTTTCAAAGAACCTCCCTCATGCGAGACGGTGAGGAAGGGAGTTTTCGCAGCTGGAGCAGCTTTCGTTCTATTCACTGGCATTATCTCAGAGTTCTATTACACCAGTTATTCCAAGGCAAGGGGAAGTTTCACGCCTTACGGAGGTGGAGAAGTCGGGGTTGGCATGGCGTCATACAAGTGAGTGTCTCGTACCACTGTCAATAATATGGCTACTCAATGGAGTTAGGATGCGAATCAATGGGATATATGCATCACGTTTCATTGTTTTGTTCTTTAGTGCTTCCATCTTTCATTAGGATTATAGTTTAGCTGTGAAGTTCATATTATATACCCGACCTGATATATTGATTATATTTGTTTGTGCGTGTACAATTTTTTGTTACCATCTGGATACACTTCCCTCTTTCTGATTGGTTCACATTGACTTACATGCGGGTTAATAAAAAAATTTGTACATGTGATTAACAAGGTGTGTTGTTTGAGCATGTAAGTTCTATTACTTCTTTATTAGTTTAAGGGGTATTGGAACTCACTTTCCCCTAAGTTGCATTATATTGGCCCCCTAACTTATTACTAATAGGCTTTTAAGATAATTAAGCTCGTGTAAATGCAATTAGTGAACAAATCCCTTTTTTTTTTTTTCAATTTTTTAAGGCCCATGGGATACTATAAGCCCAATTTGGATCAAACATTCCTCTACTCGATGCATATGCATCATGATATAAGAAATGCTATTTTACTCTATATCACTAAATATGATATATGAATAGTTTAATGCTTATACATCTTGATGTACATGTAGTACTCTTTTACTCTCAAGGTATGCTATTTTCCAATGGGTATATTTGCTCGAGATCTTAGGGATTTTGAAATTTCATAAATAGTACTGATAAAAGTGAGGCGGAATTTATAAAAGTGTTAATTGATGCAATATGATATAATATATACTTTCTTTGTCCTGATAAATTGCTTGTAAGGTAAACAAGGAATATTTTGAGTAATTTAGTGAGAGAAGTGTTTAAAATTATAAGGTTGAATGTAAAAGTAAACGTCATTTTTGTAATATTATAATATTGGGAGGATATCAATATTTTATAGATTACTAATTTTAGACTGTTCATGAATTTTGAGATGAATGAGAATAGATGAAGTAATTAACGAGACCAGAAGTAAAAATCAGAAAGAAAGTAATACTTGAGAGGAGAGAATTGCACAAAATAGAAGAGAATTGAGGATGTATGGGATGATGGATTTTGAAAAACCAAAGAACTCATAATCTCTCAGACATAGTGGTCCATAATTTTTTTTTTGAAAAGATAAAAAGGACGACCATTATTGTATTATAATATTAGTAAAGTTCGTAATTTTTTTTCACTTTAACCAAAAATAAATAAATTTTGTATAAGTCCTCAATCTATTTTATTGTAACCATTTTTTATAAATATATTTCTATAACTAATATAGTAAATTTGACTCGCATTATAAAATTACAATTATATTTTTAGAATTAATACTATTAATATTAAACCATAGAAAAAACAAATAACATAAATTATAAGGATAAAATTATAATAATACCCTTAAAATTAACATTAAACCCTAAAATAAATATTAAACCTTATGGGTAAAATAAACTATGAACTAAAAGGGTGACTATCTTATTGAGACCATTTTTACGTTTTTTAATGGTTACTCCCTCCATCTTCTTGAAACATAAGTGTTTACTTTTTGCATGTGGATTAAAAAGTATAATAATTTAATGTATAGTGGATTGAGGAATATAATATTTTAATGTGTGGTTGGTAGTTCTATCAGTGTTGAGTGTAGGGCCTATATATAGTGGGTTAATGATAAATAATTATTTTTTTTGTCACACCAATACAAGAAGAAAATAGATACTTTGTATTAGGACGGACCAAAATAGCTAAATGAATACGTATCAAGGAGAATTTTTTTAAAAAATTTTTTAATGGAATAATGTAGTAATTGGAATACATTTTAGTAGAATTGGGGTACGAATAACCGATTCTTGAACTAAATGTTTACTCCTTTTGTTCCTAAATATAGTTCACTTTTTCCTCATCTCTTCGTCCCATATATTTATTCACCCTCCCAATAAAGGATCATTTTAATCTAACGCTCCAAAGTACACGATAATTTTAAAAATATCATTCCTTCTTCTCAAATATAACAAATTTTATTGAATAATGCTTTATTTATTATCTAAAAATTTCTCATATCTCAATAAAATTAATTAAAATTAAAATTTTCTTAATATTCTAATACAATAAAGATAAACCATTTTTAGAAAAGGGTAGATATTTTTGGAGGGTCTCATTCACCAACACGAATTCATGATCCAACTAACCCTTTTTATGCTGGCCTCCTTCCTTCACTGTCCAAACTCTCACTCCAACAATCCAACTATCTTCATTCTTCAACCTCTCTTTCACTCATTTACATATACACAGTACACTCTCGGAAGACATGTGCACGATATGATAATTGCTGTCATATTGTGAATACAACTCAAGAATTTGCTTGGATTGGAGGCTTTGATTAGAAAAATAATTAAATTTAAAGTTAGCAATTTCACTCAAATATGTATTTTTAATATTTTTTGTAGACATTGATTTTTATTTTTTACTTTTATATTACCTTATTTTTAATTATATTATGTAATTTTTATTTATTTTTATATTTTTACTTTTTCTTATCGTGTATTTTTTCATGTATTACTACAGTATCGACACGAAACCCGACATGATAGTACGAATTGACAACCCTAAATTTCTAATTACACATTTTTAGCAAGTACTCTCTCTGTCCCACCCAAATAACACAATTTTACTATATTAGGCGTCCCGTCCAAATTGCACAATTTTTCTCTTTTAGTAAAAAGGGTCCACTAATGGGCTATCACTACCATCACATCTCTCTAATACACCTATATACTTTACATAAAATAATAATAATTCTTAATCTACGTGCAAAAAACAAATTGTGTTGTTTGATCGGGACTGAGGGAGTAGATATTTTCAATAATGTTGCCACTTGTCCTTTTTTTTTTTTATTGGTAATTGATTTCTATACATTCACCAAACTTGTAAGTTGTAACTACCCTATAGTTTTTCTAATGAAAATTAGAATTCTCTCTTTTATCTTCTACCTTCTACGGTGGAATCCATACTGTTCTACTTTGATTTCTTCCCAAATTATATGAATTCTACACTCTCTCTCTCTCTCTCTCTCATTTCTTCTCAAATTATAAAAATTCTACACACTCTCTCTCAGTCCTTTTTTCTTACAACTTTGAGCTTACATGTATACTCCAATCCATTTCTTAGCCCTGACTTTTGAGGAACTCAGCTTGAAATCGGTTGGCATGGGAGGTATAGGAAATGCTATGACGAATGCTGCTTAGGTAGGTACATTTATAAGGGTATAATTGTTCTTAATAATGTTGTACTGCCTCCACTAAGATCTAAGATCCTTGGATCTTGTTTTCATTGTTCTTCTTAGATCTTGTTTTCATGACCTTCACACATATAGTAAGAAGTAAGATTTAGAGTTTCTTACAAGTGCTCATGATTGTTATATTTGTGGTTTCTTCTAAGATGTTACATCTTGTTTCCATGGCCTCTACACATATACAGTAGGGTTTCTTCTTATAAGTGATCATGGCTATATATGTGTTTTTTATATGTTGTTTATCTTGATAATGTTAGTTGTCCTGCTTTGATAAAACCTAAGGAGATGTTTTGTTGTTTATCTTGATAATGTTAGTTGTCCTACCTTCCGATTTTTTTAGCTTTCTTATAGTTTTCTCTGTTCCAATTTGAAAATTATTGTCATTTCTAATAATTAACTAACTTTAAATTTATATAATGTTTTATTAGTTATGTATTAATAATTTTTATTTAATTCTTTTAAAATTTATTAACTCGTAATATGAATTAAATAATTATCCCTATAATTAATACTAGTTTCTAGAGATAAATAATAAACCATATTCCTAGGAACAAAAGTACATCATATAAACTATAAAGATAAACAAATTATCCTATGACGTGCACCCACTTAAAATTAAAATAATAAGGATTATAATTGATAAATAGATACGACTAAAATTGAATTATGTGAGGCATACAGGACTAAAATTAATATTTGATTATGCAAAAGTAATAATCGTCCAATTAAATTATTTTCCTTGTAATCTTCTCCCAATACAATCTCGTTTATCATGCATATTTTTCTACTGCGTCTCTGCATTTTTATAAAATTTTGACGCTATTTTCATAACCCCACATACTCAATCTAAAAATAGAGCTTAGTTATATATTTGGTTTAAATAACGACATCAGCAGCGGTAATGAAATTACAAAACTTACTCTTTCGGACCCTTCTAGTCCCTTAAGTGTAAGTTCCAGAAGAATGGCTTTCGTTCCACCTTCAACATCATTAAGCTTATCCACCCCCTCCAAGAGAAGAATGCCTGCAATTACTTTGGTTTGATTTACCTTGTTTGTTCACCGCATTGATTTCATATAGATATGGTTCCATATTTCTATTTGAGCTAGAAGAAGCTCCGATGAATCTGATGTACGGGTGTGGGTACGTGTTGTCATTTTTTTAACGGCCCATAAGAATTAATCATTGCCAAAAATGATCCTTTTTCTTGCCACTTCCAATTTTTTTTTATCCCCAAATTAATACTCTTCATCATTTTCATCGTTCTTCCAGATTGCAATCAGAAGTTGAGTTCCTCTCAGCGCATTCGTCAATGGCAGATGCTCCTCCGATGTGTCTTCCTTTATTTAACATATGAATTCCGTCGAAATTGACCTACAATTGTATAGATCTATCTCCGAGATCTCCAGCTTCTTTATCCTCCCCACCCTGATGAAGAACTTGGTCAAATTTCTATTTGCCCTCTTCCAAAATCTTCTTTGCATGTTGTACCCAAATCTTCCCTTGCTGTGCCGTTTTCAAAACTCGTCGATGCTTTTCAGATCCTCCGTCCGCGATAAACTGCACCTCCGAAAAGAAAACATACTCGCGCTTCACAGTGCCATAGCCAGCGAGGGCTACGGGAGGCGCCGCGACTTCTTGTCCGCCTCTCGGAAGTTCTTGGCAGTTGGGAGGTGGAGGGGTTTGACTGTGGGTTGGAGAATGTGGCTGAGGCGAAGGAGAGGGAAGGTGGCGAGTGATAAGCTGTCGTCGGCCTACCAAAATACAATTTATTTCCGACTCACTCTAATACTTAGTATAGTAAAGAGTACGGGTCGAACCCAAGAGAGTATAATGAAATTTTAATTAAATTTAAGTGTTACAAACATATAAAATAAATAAGGGGGGTTTTGAATTGATGACAATTGAAATTAACAATAACAATTAATCAACTTAATTTTTTTAATAACCAAGTAACGAAAATTAATTATTAAATTAACCAAGTGAGAAAAACCTAATTTAGGATGACGATCTCCTCTCGTTTACTAAATTAATTAATTACAAGAATAAAACATCTAGCCTAGTGTGCAAACTCAAATCCCTAAATTGACTGTACGATCAATCTACCTGAATTTCTTAAGTTTATCAATTTGGGTACGATTACTAAATTGAACTAGTTATGAGTGACCCTATGGATTCGAATTCGTAAACGCATTAAAACTCTAAACATAGAATTACTAGGCTACGAAATCCGGCTAGGAATCATACAACCTAGATCATATTACACCTAGAGAGAATAATCTCTATTTGCTACTTAATCCAATTCCTAAAACAATTACGGATCATAGTTCATGAAATAACATTAAGCAATTAAATAATTAAACTAGTTGATCAAGCTAAATTAATTATCAAAGTGTTATTAAGAATATCAAAGCATGTAATAGAATAAACTTGCACAAAAGATTCAATGAAAAACCCTTAATAATTAATATAAGGTTCAACGAGAGGTTCACGAAATCCTAAATTAGAAAAGGGGATTAACCCCACATGTTCATGACAAAAACAGAATTAAAATATAAAAATTGATGATGTCTGAATCTTCACGCCTAATCTGTCTTGGAGAGGGAGAAGACCGTTGCTTCTTCACGCCAATTCTGTTGAAGAATATCGTGTGTTACCGTGTGTAGCAGCCTCCAAGAATAAATAATATCTCCTCCTTTTTATGCTCGATCTCTTTCCTTATTTCTTTCTTTCAAAAATATCTCCAGGATCTCTTCTTTTTTTTTTATCGTGTCTTCTACCAAATATGGGCCTGATTTGGGTTGATTTAATCGCTGGAACATGAGAAAACGTGTGAGAAGATTTTCAGCTGCTACTTTCCTTATTTATTCTGAATTTTCGTTCGTTTCCACTGGCACTGAAGGGTTTAGTGTTAGCTCATCTGGCAGCAACGAATTTCTTCCACAAAACAGTCTGTTTCCACACCAATTTATATAATTAAAGCTCTAATTTTCAAAAGATAAGATAGGTCAATTCAACACCCAATTAGCACATAAGTCCATCAAATAAACATGAATTTCAACCAAATAATCGTGCTAAAATATGACTTATGTAGATACCCACTATTACCTCATGTAAGCTTATGTAGATAAATGAGAGTTAACACATGATTAATATAGAGAAGAGGTCTTACCAGGGTCAATTAATAATTCGTCTCACAAAATGAGATTTGTGTATGACGGTATCGTACAAGTCTTTGCCTATAATTTTTGAATTTACGGATATATACTTTAATTTTTATTTATACTAAATTTTAATTAATTATAATTTTTTTTAAAATAAAAATATACAAATAAATATCCGAAGTTTTTAAAATGTTTAAAATGTGAAATTTGAAAAAAAATTAAAAAAAATGAAGTATTAAATATTTATTATTACACTAGTAAGGTTATAGTTTTTTTTTTCCTGAAAAAATAACTTTAGAATTTGGACTGTGACTAACCCGTTCGCTTAACTTTGTAAAATAAATGAAACAGAGAATAAAGGCTTAATAAATTAAGGGTGAAAAAGTAAATTCATCTTGTAAGCCCTCATAAAAAATCCACAATCAAGTGTTTTTTTTACAAGTTAATTAAGACCCATTGAATAACCCATCAAAATTAACTAAATAAGTAAACGAGAATTAACAAGGTTTAACCAACCTAAACATTAATCTAAAGCGCTCACAAATTCACAATAACTATCAAATTTCATAAACAAATAAAGGAGAACAATAATATTAGAAGATCAGTGAAGTGATATTTTATTCTATAATCATTAATAAAATTAAGATTTAAATAAAAATTATACTCTCTCTATCCGGTTCTAAGGTATCCATTTTCTTTTTGCACGTGGACAGTTCTAAGGTCTTTATTTGTTTTTTTACACGTGGATTAAGGAGTATTATTATTATAGGTAAAATGGGTAGTTGTATTAGAGGGAAGTGATGAGTCATATTGTGTATTTTTTTACTAAATAGAGGAAATTGATACCTTTGAAACGGACGCCAGGAATAGTGAAATGAATACCTTAGAAGTGGACGGGAGGGAGTACATAATTTTTGACATTATTGATATTTGGATTTTTTTTTATGCACTCTGATGTCATCTTCTATCATCTAAATTATTCAAATTTATATCAGTGGATGGTAAATTCTAATATTATTAATGAAATTAAAATTTTAAAGAATAGTTATCTATAACTTTTGTCGAGCATTTTTAAATATAATATTATAGAGATTTATATTTGGATTTAAACTAATTGAGAATTTTGAGTGAAAAGGGTTGTGACGTTGAAAAATTCAATGTATTACTTACATTTTTACCATCCTCTTATCATCCAAATTATCCAAATTTATAATAGTTATCTATCATTTATCCAAATTTATAATAGTTATCTATCACTTTTGTTGAATATTTTTAGAATATAGTATTATAATGATTGATATAGTTTTTGGTGTAAAGGGTTATGATGTTGAAAAACTTGTATTTTTTTCTTTTAGGTTCATTATATTTAATTGTACAATGCTTCCCTCTGTATTGTATAAGCTCTAATACTGATACATTTAACATGTAAGTACATGTAGTGTAACGAGGACGGGACTAAATTAATCAAGTTAAAAAATTAAGAGGATGGTCTGAAAGCATTCCACGTGTTTTTAACTCGTAGTACAGATGACATTACTAAACAACATTAATCTGAACGTTTGGCTGACTACGATTAATACACTGCGACCACGTGACGTGTCAATCGAATATCAGATCAATCTGGCGACCGCCGCATGTGCCATTTCATCCCAGAATTTCTGACTTTATAAATCAAGGTTTCACAATCTCAATAGCTCATTACACTTCCTTTTCACAGCTACGCAGTTTATAAGTTGTGCCTCTTGTTGTAGATGATGATATATCAGATCAATAACCAACTTAATCTTGTTGAATACACAATCAAACAATGAATTGAATACAAGAAACTAGATCACATATGATAACAACTTGAATTTGTGTGTGTATGTGTGATTGTATGAAGAAAAAGACGTTTATAGTGGTTCAGCTTGCTTGCACAAGCTTACATCCACTGTGAGAGAGAGATATATTATTGATTGAGAGAGCAAAACGGATTACAATGCGTATATGCAAGAATCACAGCAATATATACATCATATGCTTGCACAGAAAGTTATAGGACCAACGCGTGTAACTGACTTCCAGCTGGATTCTCAGTTGGTTAAAACGAATCTCGACTGTTATAACCAACTCCATCACACACCTTGCATGGCCAGCTATCTATTCACGTTTGGAACTTTCCAGAAATCGTTCGTATGCGAACTGTACAACGGCCACAAGTCACCCTGCTCACGGCTGATGCACCCGGTGTAGTCTTGCTGATATGTTTGTTCGTTTCTTGATTCTGCTGATTCTGGTGCACCCGTTTCACTCATGCATCATCATCAGCTTCAACCTTAAACACACTCACACTCATTCTAATGTTGATCATTCATTAGTATGTAGTTTTCTATCACAATTCTCCACCTAAAACTTCATACTCAACCAATACTCAATCACTCCTTCACTTCACTGTTTTTACCAAGACAGCCAACTTGCATACTGCTTTTAAGAGAGCAGCTGAACTCTCCACTGATATGTTCAGCATACATTGACAAGACTCTTGCATAGCTAAAACTTTGAACTAGGCAATGCCTTAGTGAGGAAATCAGCTGGATTATTGGCTGTTTCAACCTTTTTAACCACAATCTTTCCTCCTTCAACTAAGTCTCTAACAAAATACATTCTTACATCTATGTGCTTTGTTCTTTCATGAAAACCCTGATGTCTTGATAAGTGTATAACACTAGAGTTATCACAATGTATTAGTACTGATTCTTGTACTACACCAAACTCAGACAAAATTCCTTGCAACCACAAACCTTCCTTTACTGCTTCTGTGAGTGAGATAAACTCAGCTTCAGTTGTAGACAATGCAACCACTGACTGATGTGTTGATCTCCAACTGATAGCTGTACCAAACAAGCAGAAAACATAGCCTGATAGTGACTTCCTTGTGTCTAAGTTTGCAGCATAATCAGCATCTAAAAAACCTGCAAGAAAATCAATGTTAGAGGTAAATTTATTGAAATGCAAACCTGTTGTTAAGCTGCCTCTGATATATCTCTGAATCCACTTAACAGCTTCCCAGTGATCTCTTCCTGGACTTCCCATGAACCTGCTCACCAAACTCATTGCATGAGCCAAGTCTGGTCTGCAGCAAACCATAGCATACATGAGACTACCAACTGCATTGGCATAAGGAACCTTCTTCATTTCTGATACTTCTTCACTAGTTCTAGCTGATTGTTGAACTGACAAAGTCAATCCCTGCTTTACAGGAGTAGACACAGCTTTACTTTGATCCATATTATACCTCTTGAGAACCTTTTCTAAGTATGAGTTTTGATGTAACACAATAGAACCAGCTGATCTATCCCTTTTGATTTCCATTCCTAATATAACAGTAGCTTCACCCAAATCTTTCATATCAAACTCAGATTTCAACATTTCCTTCACAGTTGTAATGCCTTCCATAGACTTACAAGCAATTAAGATGTCATCAACATATAGTAACAAGAAAACATACCAGTCACTATCTTGTTTGATATATACACAACTGTCAAACTTGCTTCTTTCAAAACCACATTTGACAATGTATTCATCAAATCTCAGATACCATCTCCTAGGACTTTGTTTCAATCCATATAGTGACTTTAGAAGTAAACAAGCCTTATCAGTTGAGTTCTGAACTGAAACTCCTTCTGGAACAGTCATATAGATCTTTTCCTCCAAATTTCCATGAAGAAAGGCTGTAGTCACATCCATCTGATGCAATTCCAGATTAAACTGAGTTACTAATGCTAACAATATCCTAATAGAACAATGTTTCACAACTGGAGAGAATATCTCTGTATAATCAATGCCTTCCCTTTGAGAAAAACCCCTGACAACTAGTCTTACTTTGAATCTAATACCATCAATCCTTTCAGGTGAAACTTTCTTCTTGTAAATCCATTTACAGCTCACTAACTTCTGATCTTTTGGCTTTAGAACAATTTTCCTAGTCTGATTCTTCTCCAATGAAAGCAACTCTTCTTGCATAGCAGCACTCCACTTTCCATTATCCTTACTGCTCATTGCTTCCTGATAGTTTCTAGGTTCATATGAATCAATATCCTCTGCAGAATAAAGTGCAAAGGATACAATATCAGCATCTGCAAACCTAGCTGGAGCTCTAATAGACCTCCTTTGTCTATCTCTAGTCAACTGATAACTGTTAAGCAGTTCATCAGTATTAGAAGTAGTCTGATCATCTGTACTTGGTGAATTAATTCCTCCTTGTACTGTCTCTTCTTCAACTCTAAACTGATCCTCCTGAATCTTGTTCACAGGCTCCACCTCAAGCTCAGTTTCAGATTTACCTTGACCCTGAGGTTTTAGTGGCATAACAACTTCATTAAAGGTAACATCTCTACTTATCATAATTTTTTTACCTTCAATGTTCCATAGTTTGTAAGCTTTAACACCTTTGGGATATCCAATCATGACACATTTGATGGCTCTTGGAGCTAACTTATCCTGTTTAACATATGCATAAGCTAAGCAACCTATCACTTTGAGTCTAGTGTAATTAGCAATCTTTCCAGTCCATACTTCCTGAGGAGTTTTGAACTTAAGATGTGTTGATGGACACCTATTGATTAGAAAAGCAACTGTACTAACCAATTCACCCCAGAAGTCTTTAGAAAGACCAGAACTACTTAATATACATCTAACTCTCTCAAGTAGAGTCTGATTCAGCCTCTCTGCAATACCATTTTGTTGTGGTGTACCTGGTACTGTCTTGTGTCTCATGATACCCCTCTCCTTACAAAACTTGTTGAACTCATCAGAACAATACTCAAGACCATTATCAGTTCTTAATATCTTAACCTTGTTATCACAACTATTCTCTACCTTAGTTAACCAATTCTTAAAGGTAATGAAAGCTGTATCCTTAGACTTTAGTATATATATTCATATCTTCCTACTGTAATCATCAATAAATGAAATAAAATATCTGCCTCCTCCTTTTGTTTGAGTTCTTGCAGGTCCCCACAGATCTGAATGGATATAATCAAGTTTAGCTTTACTTGTATGTTCACCAATACTGAACTTCAGCCTTTTAGCTTTACCAAAAATGCAATCCTCACACTGATCCAGCTTATCTGTTGATCTGATATTGATTACATTTTTCCTTGACAATTCTTGTAATCCTTTCTCACTTATGTGAGCTAATCTTCCATGCTATAAGTGAATTTCATCACTTCCTGTTGTGACATTACTCTGTCCAATCACTGTATGTCCATCAAGTATATACAATCCATTTTTCCTGATTCCTTTCATCACTTCATACTCATCTTTCTCAACAATGAGTACACCTCCTCTAGATCTAAACTCATGATCTGAAGCATCTAAACTTCCTAAAGAAATCAAGTTTCTTTTAAGTTCTGGAACATACCTCACATTTGTCAATGTCCTAGTGACTCCATCATGCATCCTCAACCTGATGGATCCAATACCTCTTATCTGACATGTGTGATCATTCCCTAACAATACTGATCCAGCTTGATGCAACCTGAGATCAGTAAACCAATGCTTCATAGGAGACATACGGAATGTACATCCTGAATCAAGGATCCAATCCATGGATCCTTTTGATGATCCAACCACAAGTGCCTCAGGATAATCAGTGGCCTGATTCTGATTATTTACCACCTGATTTGCTTGCACTTTTTGTTGTCCATCTTTACCAGCTTCTGCTTTCCTCCTCTTTTCTGCTTTATACTTGTAGCAGTTTTTCTTGTAGTGGCCTGGTTCATGACAGTGAAAACACTTCCTTCCATCGTTATCTGAGTTTGACTGATCAGTCTTGTATCCTTGTTTCTTTGAATCAGAATTGCCTTTCTTGTTGTCCTTTTACCATGATCACTCCTCTTGACCATTAATCCCTCTCCTGATGTTCCTTGATCTTTAGAAACTTTCTGAAATTCCTTTGTCTTCAGAGCAATCTCAACTTCATCAAGACTTATAGTTTCTCTATTCCCAAACAGAAGTGTATCCTTGAAACTTTCAAAGGACTTTGGGAGAGCTGACAACAAAATTGAGGCCTTATCTTCTGTTTCAATCTTCACATTAACATTTTCTAGATCATCTAACACCTTATTAAACTCATCAAGCTGAACTAGAACTGATCTCTCCTCAACCATCTTAAAGGAATATAATTTCTGTTTTAAGTATAAACGGTTAGCAAGAGATTTTACCATGTAAAAATCTTCAAGTTTCTTCCATACAGCTCTTGCAGATGTCTCTCTCTGTACTTCTCTCAAAGCTTTATCACCAAGACACAATACAATGACACTTAGGGCCCTTTCTTGGATATCAGCTTCTGCAGTAGCTTCAATGACAGTTTGTACAGCTTCTGCAGTTGTTGCTGGTTTGTCCTTGATAGCTTCTGCCAATCCTTGTTGTACCAAGATAGCTCTCATCTTGATCTTCCACAAACCAAAGTCAGATTTCTCTGTAAACCTCTCAATATCAAACTTAGTTGCAATCATGGTGTCAACTTCCTTCAATTTCTTCTTGATTCCTCCTTATGTTGATTGCTGTTGTTCGTGGCTTGGATTTCCCACAGACGGCGCCACTTTGTTGTAGATGATGATATATCAGATCAATAACCAACTTAATCTTGTTGAATACACAATCAAACAATGAATTGAATACAAGAAACTAGATCACATATGATAACAACTTGAACTTGTGTGTGTATGTGTGATTGTATGAAGAAGAAGACGCTTATAGTGGTTCAGCTTGCTTGCACAAGCTTACATCCACTGTGAGAGAGAGATATATTATTGATTGAGAGAGCAAAACGGATTACAATGCGTATATGCAAGAATCACAGCAATATATACATCATATGCTTGCACAGAAAGTTATAGGACCAACGCGTGTAACTGACTTCCAGCTGGATTCTCAGTTGGTTAAAATGAATCTCGATTGTTATAACCAACTCCATCACACACCCTGCATGGCCAGCTATCTATTCACGTTTGGAACTTTCCAGAAATCGTTCGTATGCGAACTGTACAACGGCCACAAGTCACCCTGCTCACGGCTGATGCACCCGGTGTAGTCTTGCAGATATGTTTGTGCGTTTCTTGATTCTGCTGATTCTGGTGCATCCGTCTCACTCATGCATCATCATCAGCTTCAACCTTAAACACACTCACACTCATTCTAATGTTGATCATTCATTAGTATGTAGTTTTCTATCACACCTCTTTATCAAATCCTTTTCAGCAACACAAAGTCTATGTATAACATGGCTACCGGATCCGGTTCCGGAATGAACCAGCCGCCCTGGCTCGACGCCACCAGTGGCGGAATTACAGTCGGAGACGGGTTGCGATAGAAGAAGCGATTGACTATATGACGTCTGTGGACACGCAAATCAGAAATATGGCTTTACTCAGCAAAGCGATGAGATTGAGGACTATCAACTATGAGATGAGTCACCGTTTATTTCCAGACCCCACTCAACCCTAATTTGCTACACACCTACTGTTCCTCTTTTAGCACGATGGTTTGATTTCCTTTGTTTTAAAGACGTTTGCAATTCCAGGGTATTTATAAAGCATGTTCAAAAGTTTAATCTTGTGTGGATGGAGAAGTGTTCAAAGTAGGCTATGAAAGTTAAAAGTAAAGCCCGCAAATGAAGTTGGGTAACTAATTACACAAGCAAAGTTGAACATTAAACTAAGATTCCTGATCAAATATGCATAGAGTACAGTGGGAAAAAGAAAAAAGATAAAAGGACGACCATTAATTTAGACCTTGAGAAGCATACCTCACGAATTTGTCTCAAGGCATAGGAGATTGATATGATTGAATGAAATTAGGATGAATGAAATGAAGAATAGAGATAGAAAATAAATGGTTAAAAATAATATTATCATGGTTGGTATAGTTTAGGAATAATTTAAATAATACAAAATGTATTTCTTAATTGGTTCAAATTTTATTAATAATTTTTTATAGAATTCAATTTACAATTTAGATTATATATAAAATATTTAAATTTAAATTGATTAAAATTTAAATAAAGATCTTATATTATTTAAAAATTATACAAATTCAAATAGTGTTAAATTAAAATAAAATAAAATTTTAATATTGTTAAAATATAAAAAAATATATATTTTTAATATACTAAAAGAGAGTTTAATTTTGATGATGTGTAATCTCCACAATTTTTCTCAATTATTATTTATTTTATTTCTTAAATTTATTTATTTCTGTTAATTATCACACATACATATATATATAGATTTCGTTATATTTTTTAATAAATATAAATATTAAATTAGTTATTTTTATTGTTATTAATAAATATATTGATTTATTCGTTATAATTGGTGATTTATTTTGGTATAATTTTATTTTAAATTTCTTTTAGCCTTTTTTTATTAATATAATTTAGCTTATTTATTTATATTTTCTTTAATTTTGTGATAATCTTTTTTTAACTTTTAAAATCACTTTAATTTTTTTTTGATCCATTATTTTTTTTATTTACACATTTATTTATTTATTTTATTTTATTTCTGTTAATTATCATATATATATATATATATATATATGGATTTCGTTATATTTTTTTAATAAATAGAAATATTAAATTAATTATTTTTATTGTTATAAATTAATGTATTGATTTATTTGTTATAATTGATGATATTTATTATTATTTTAATTTTATATTTATTTCATTATATTTTTTTATTTCTTTTTATTAATACATAATACTAAATTTATTTAATTTTAGGGTGATTTGGAGTTTACCTAAGTTTAATTGATTTATTTTAGGGTATAATAAATAATTATTTTTCACAATTTTTCTCAATTATTTTAATTATGAATTAATATAGTAATTACATGTATTTTTTTAAGATTTGAATACGAATATGATCGAATCAGAATTAATTATTAATTAAATTTTAATATAAGATAAATACATGTATTTACTTAAAAATTTGAATATGGATGTGATCAAATTATATTTGGAAGCACAAAATATATTTATGGGGTTGTTTGTTTGAATGATATAGAAGAGTTGGAATAGGAATGAAATGAAAAGTGATGTTTGGAATTGGGTGTGGAATGGCCAAAACTAAGGAATCATTCATTCCACTGTTAAATGGGTGGAGTCAAACCCATTCCACCCTACGATAATACCAATTCCTACAAAAATATCAAATACCCCCTTAATTTTCTCTTTATTTATAAATAAGAATTTTTATTCATTCACTTCACACACAAGAACTATTCTCCCAAACTTTTCTTCAAGTTAATATTCATTTTTTTTATTTGGTGATTCCAATTCATTAAATGTACCAATCATGATATTAGGAATAGAATAAGAAATGATGATTACATTCCTAGTTGATTCCCATACACAAATCATGTCGCTAGTGATTTTTTTTTTCAGTTAACCAAAAAAAAAAATCGTTAAGCTCTCAATCTATTTTATTGTAGCCATTTTTCACAAATATATTATATATCTCTAAAAACTAACATTAAAATTTGACTCACATGCATAGATAAAATTACAATTACTTCCTCCGGCAACTTACAAGGTATCCATTTTACCATTTTGGGTGTTCACTTCAAAAGTATACATTTCTCTTATTTAGCAAAAAAATACACTCTATGGTCCACCACTTCCCTCTAATACAACTACCCACTTTATACTATATATTAATAATACTCCTTAATCCACGTGCAAAAAGCAAACGATTACCTTTCAAGTGGCCGAAAAGAGTATATTTTTAGAATTAACACCATTAATATTAAATAAATCATAGGAAAAAAAAACATAAACTTTGATTGAGGGAGTATATTTTTTTTAATTTCAATTGAATACATTTAGTAGAATTGGGGTACGAATAACCGATTTTGAACTAAATATTTACTCCTTTCATTCCTAATGATCGTTCATTTTTCCCTTATTTGTTCGTCCAATAATAATTCAACCTCCCAAAAAAGAAAAATATAATTCTAATCACACACTTAAAAATAAATATTAATTTTAAAAATGTCATTAGCATAACATACTTCGTGGAATGATAATTTATTTATTACTAAAAATACTCTCATTAATTCAAGTTAGTCAAAAAGGTATTTTTTCCATAATATATTAGTAAAAGATGAACAAGGGGATAGATTTTTTTTGGAGGTTTCACTTACCAACACGAATTCATCCAATTGAGCCTTCGTGTATACATGTATACCAATATCATAGGCCAACATAAAAATATCTCACTAACTCGAGTTAGCTAATCATACTCCGGGTTGACCACGCCAGTTAGTTAACCAACCAGCCATAGCGAATTCTCCCATGGCTAATATTATTGTGCACGTGGGTGCATCCATTTTCAAAAATGTATATAATTATAAATAAAAATATATATAATTATAAACAAAAATTTATATTAGTGAATTTTTTGTTAGTTTTTTAATGAAGAATTGAGTGCAAAAAATATACAATTATTAAAAAATATGTATACACTATTGAATAAAAAGTTATACACATATGAATGCTAGTTTTTTTTTAATGAAAAACTAAGTGTTAAAAAAATATACAATTATTAAAAAATATATATACAAATATAAAATAAAAAATTATACACATATGGGTGCACCCGAGTGTAGCGGATATCAATTATTCTCCTGTACATACCCCCCGATTCTCATATATATATATATACCCCCCGATTCTGTATTCTATTTGGAGGCAGGTTTATTTATTCCTTTCTGCACCCCCTCTTCTATTCAATGGCTTCCGCAGATGTTGAATATAGATGTTTCATGGGTGGATTGGCCTTTTCTCAGTGCGATGATGTTGTTCTCTCTCATCTGGTAATGTTACTGTCACATTTCTTAGCCATGCCTTTGGAGGATGAAAGAGTAGTGCACACATTCAAATGCAGTGGCTTAATCCCAAAGCGAATGGTACCCAACCCACTTAATTTATTCTACTTATATTTCATCCCCTTCATCAGAGACTCATAGCTAAATTTTTTACGATGAAGACGATGGAATAGTGTATCTGCGAGGATGACCCACAAATTTTTTATGATGGAGAAGATGGAACAGTCTATGCAGCCCATCAGTTGTCTGCGAGGAAGGCCATCAGAAGCCATTAGCTAATAGTTCGTGAGATAGACAATATTTCAATTCTCTACTAAACTCAAGTTTTTATTTATGATATTACAAATTCATATTTACACTTTTACGAGACATATGCATAGCATATTTATATATATTTATTCACTTATATACATTTATTGACATTTCTGAAGATTTTAAATATTGACATGCATGTGTTGGATCATTATTTCTAAACCATTCTGTCATACAACATAACCCGATCAAAAACCGCCAGCGAGAGTTAAAATATATCCTTTTTCATCATCAAAAAATTTTGATTGTAATGAGAAATACCGCACTTGTATGGATGGTAATAATATTTTAAAATGAAATACCACAATTGTACACCTTATCATCTAACTGTGAAAGCAACAGGAGAACAAAATACAAGTGTGGAATATAGGACAGAACAAGTAATTTACACTATTTCATCTATTTTATTGTAGCCATTTTTTGTAAATATCTGACAAGGCTTCATCGTCCCAAACCCATTTAAAACTACCACTACCCATCCCATTAGTGTTTGACATCCCTAGTCTCATGTGTGTAAAAAGATAAATGAGATTTTTAGAGACGAACGTCCAAAAAAAATAATAATAAATAAATAAAACTCTTAAGAAGGGATGGAAGGAGTGAGAGAGGATTTATACGACAGAAAATTTGGTCCATATTTTTTTCACATCAAGTCATCAATCAAAAGCATAAAGTCCATGTAGAAGTGGCTTATATCTTACACAGTAGTCGTAAGGGTAATTAGAATTTCCTAGTGAAATAAACAACCTAATCTACTTCTGTATTCACATCATCCCTAGAAAACAACAAGGCTTCAACTAAGCCTTCACCAAACACAGTGCAAGAATACCAGCATTCTTCTACCACAAAATATTGTTTGCTCAAATAGGTCGATTTCTACGTGACAACTGGTAAAACGTCTTACACAGGAGTAATAAACTACAATCACTAACAAAGCTATCCCTAGACCATGGTTTGGTGAAGCAACGATCAAGATGCTTCCGTCTCGATTATTACAAATGCTTGAATCAGACTTTGTGCAGCATAGGTCTGATCAGGCGTCCCAGATATTGTGATCTTGGTCTCGCCAGCCCCTTTTGAATCAGTTATGGTAATATTTGCCTCTGAGATCTGATAACAAGACAACATGAATGATATAGCTGTGGATTCTTACTATGATGTGTGAGGGTGTGTCCGCAAAGAGGGAACATGGATACATGCATCAAAAATGTACAACATGGAAAATGCTTTCAGCATAGATGTCCAAAAGAACTGGCATTTAAGATACAACCATTCACGAGTTAATCGACAAGCTTGAGCTGAATAATACCAGATTTGATAATGGAGAACTATCACCTAAGGCAATTTACTATTTACCGAAAATATATTTAGTCTCCAATTGCCACAAAAAGTTAAATATATAAGAACTGAGCCTTTTCCAGCCTTATTACTTGCATTTACGGTACCCTCTTGATGATTTATACTGATACAAGTGAACAGGCCAAGCTTGAGGATATTAAGCTACATATAAGTCGAAAGATCAAAATTTTCTAAATAAACCTAGTTAAGAGACTACAGCAATTCGAGAAATGAAGCTTTTTAACTTAAAACATGCCATAATACATACATATATCCATTGCATATTAAAAGATAAGGGATATGATATCTTCTTGAAGAAAATTCACGAAAACAAGAAATAACACAATATTTCAAAGTAGGAGAACGGCGGTGCAACTCTAAACTAAGATTCCTGATCAAATAAGACAGACATTAGCAACAAACTATGCACAAATTACACCAATAACAGATGGAATATTAGTCGAAAACAGAAAAGGATAAAAGGACGACCGTTATAGACCTTGAGAGGCATACCTCACGAATTTGTCTAAGGCATCCACCATCCTCCCCATAGATTTCATTAACAGCAAAGCGAGGAACAACAACTTCCATAGTAGTGTTTGTTACGAGAGGTGGTTGGTTTCCACTGCATTGGTGAAATAAATATCTTTATATGAATTTAATATAAGTAATGCAAATAGATTATTAGTCAAAATCTAGAAGACAAACCCTGCAAATCCACCATGTCTTCTATGAGGCCCACCAGGATAATCTGGGAATCCTATAGGGGGCCCTTCCATTGGTCCCTGCACACCAGTTTGGAAGATGAGAACACAAAGCTTTGGTTCAATTGATAACCATCATCAATAGATAACAACCAACTTTAAAAATCCTCCCGAGGCTTACCTGGGGTCCCCATGGTGCTGCAGATGAAATTCTTACAGGCATGTGAGGAGGGATCCCTGGTCTGGTAAAATCATGCATAAAATGAGGTTGATCATCATGTGGATGGAAGACATCACCCGGATGCAGCCCTCGAGGACCATCAAACTTGTTAAATGGTGGGCCTCGACTAGAGAATGCTCCAGATGGTGAAAAATCCCTCCTTGTCATAAATGGGGGATACTGGGGCATTTGCTCGGAGAATGCAGGGTTCGGAGGTGGAACAAAATCACGAAATAAATGATTTTTCAACCTTGATATTATCTGCATAAGAGCTTCTTGAACAACTTCAAACTGTCCATTGACCTAGAATTGCAAATTGAAGCAAAAGTAAGGGTAATATAGAACTCACACGCATTGTGCTTACGGAACAAGAAGGTACAGCCCAAACGATAGGTTTTACCCCTTCAAACATATACATCAAGTCCAAATAAATAGTGTAAGCAAGCCCAAAATAAAACACGTTTCACACTTGAACTTCATGCAAGCCAGCATACCTGAACTACTTCCTCGTTCTCAGAAGCATTCTTCGGAACCTGGTCTTTACCCAGAATACGGATATAGGCTCCAGTTGTCTTCCTCATTTCGGCAATGACTGAACCACCCTTGCCAAGAAGACACCCAATTTGATGAGAGGAGACAAGAAGTTTTGCTACCATGGTGTTGTCCTTGCTTTCTGGCGCAGACCTAAATATTCTGGACTGCACTCGAAGCACTGCATCTTGTGGAGGAGATATTGCATTATCTGGATACTGCATGAATTGAAATTCAACCACCATTATTGCCTTAAATTTATAAGTTTGAGTGATGTAAATAAGAAAACTCAACAGGTTTAAACAAATTAAAGGATCAAAACCATACAGCAGGGCCAGATATGATAATTATACGGTCCTCAGTTTCACCGGTACCCTCCAGCACCTTGATATCACATCCAGATTCATGTTGAAGTGCCTTCACAATGGAACCTCCCTTCCCAATTACACCACCCACCTTCTCCTCATTACACAACAACCGAAACGTCAGTGTCTCAGGACGAAAAACCATTCTACCAGGAATACCCTCACCATCATACAATGGAGAAGGATAAGGAGGCCCATGTCCATGAAAAGGACGGTTTCGAGGAGGGAACTTATCCTGTCTAGGAGGGCCGAAGGAATTTGATGATGGACCAACAATGTTAGCAGATAAAGGATCCTGCATACGTGCATTATGTTCCAAAAGTTGTTGTGAAACTGATATAAGAGCTTTCCTAATGGCATCAAAACTACCAGAGACCTGCAAAAGAGATTAATTAATGTCAAAACAAAATCAAATTATCAAACCAGTAAAAGACTCCTAAAAGTTTTCTCCCACTGTTCCGCTAAGATAGGTTGTACATATATTCACAAAATTTAGACAACATATTTAATGTGGTCAGACTTCTAGCTTTTGCTCGTTTTTTCCTATTTAATCCATACTTTCATAGAATCCTAATATGTTATAAGTGGATTAAATACAGACATTTAGGTCCACTGGAAAATATTTAATCACACACAAGGAAACAAGTAAATAATTTGGAAATATCAAATTTTGAAATGAGGTCTATCTAAGCTGATTAATGGAGTAACAACCAACAATTCTTAAAAATCAAGTGTGATTGTATTCGTTGCTGATCAGATGACATTACGTACTACTCGCATTAAAGTACTTCCAACATGACAAATTCAGTAGTTCCATTTCATTATAAACTGAAGTTCATCATAAGTATTTTGGGGCAAAAACTTGATGTCAAGCACATTAGTAATTGTTTTACCATTTAATCCATAATACATTTCACTCTTCATCGAAGAATATGTTAAGAAAAAAATACTCCAACATTGATGAAACTCAGAAGTACCTGAACCAGTTCATCAGAAGAAGATGCACAAGAAGGCAGCTTGTCCTTGGGAAGGATTCGAATCTGTGCCCCACTTTCAGATGACATTTGCTTTATGACACTGCCAGCTTTTCCCAACAAACAGCCCACTTGACTAGAGAAAACAAGTAGCCGAACAACAAATGAAGATGGTTTGTTACCTTCTTCATGTCCTTCATTTGTCTCAGAAGAAGAATCAACCACTCTTTCAACCACAACTAGCAAAGCTTTTTGAATAGATGAATTCTCTTTTTCCTTCTCTGACCCAGTATTGTCATCAGCAATATCTTGCTTTTCACCACCATCCCCTCCAAGTTCCTCTGCTGCATCAAAGTTTTTGGTCTCTTCACCTTCAGCTTTAACCTGCCCACTTGCAATTTCTTCACCCTTGTTCGACCCCGATATGACAACGACTCTTTCGTCACACCCAGGAACAGAATCCTCGACACGGATTGTTGCTCCAGTCTCCAGATGTATTACAGAATCATTAATCCCATCGATTTTGGAAGCTGGGCAAAGTACACGTATGACTTTGCTGGAAGATAATGCATTATCAGAACCTAACTTCTGCAACTTCTGTCTGCCGTTTACATCGGTGGGATTTTGGTCCAGGGGTCTCTTAGCCGGTGTCACTTGAGCTGACATAGTTAAGATACCGTAGAGAGAATGATAGTTTCTGTCAAAATTGGTTATCACATGAGTTCCACTAAACCCAAGTATATTAGCGCAAATTATATCGGCGCAACACAACACAGACTAAGGAAATATCCATATCAGCCAAGTTAGGAAACGTACGAATCTGGCGAGATCGGGAAGGCGTAGCGCGGCTACTGGAACAGGTATTCGACGGCGACGGTGACTCCGGTGGACGGTGCGTTCTGACTACAATTAGCCGAATCAGGTTATGATTCCCAGAGCGACAGAATAGTAGTCCGGATGTATTTCACGGCGAGATCTTGGCGCTCCGCGGCGACAATTGAAGCTCTCCGGCGATGATGCCGTGGCGGCGACGGCTGATAATAGAGAGAAGGATGGAATCCTCGTTGTTGCAGATGAGGGCTGAACCTGTTGAACATGAATTAGAAGGGAACTTGGGCTTAGTGAGCTTCATCTTGCTGCCTGGCCCAATAAGAATTGGGCTTAATCTACTCAACTTAATTGTTGGCCCAAATTATTAACACAAATAATTGTTTCCATAAATTACCTTCGAACTTTTGTAAGAGTATTTAGTGTATTGATTTCTCACATAAATAAATTCACAATCCACACTTTCATCTCCAAAATTATCTCTACACTTCATTATAAAAATATACATACTTAATAATCCAATAAACCCACAATAAACTTTAATTTAAAATTAGTATGTCACCACATATTTTAGGGTGATTTTGGCATATATTTGGTGTATCTCATAGTTTATTTCTATAGCGTTAAAATAGGGTGTAGTGGGTAATTTTTTTTATTATTATTTCATTTTATGCTGGAGATTAAATAAAATTTTAATCCAACAATTAAGATATTCTAAGTGCACGGTACATAAGTGCACTTTAATTTGAATTTGTGTTTTATAGTTATTATTTATAAAAAAAATATACTCCATATGAAACCAATTTTTTCCCTCAAACTATGAAGGTAACTAATTGTTAATTTATTTTACGAATAGAGGAATACTATTCTAGTATTATTATGGTTTAAAGGGATGTGATATCACTATTTTATTCATGTGGTGTAGCTTATACTAACTCGTCCATCATTAACATATTCATTTTTTCATTTCGGATCGTTCATTTTTAAAGTATTCATTTTTCTTTTCTAGTAGAAGAGTCTACACATGACCCACCACTCCCAACCACTCTCAACTAATACAAATACTCATATAAAATAATAATACTTCTTAATCACGTGACAAAAACAAACGGATACCTTTGTAATGGACGGAAGGAGTATTTTACAGTTATGTAAGATTGCATTTAGATTTTATGTATTTTATTGTTAATTTATTAAAAATTAAATTGATCATTTTAGATGTACGAGGATGTGATATTATTTATATTTATCTTTTGATTGTGATTTATTTGGATTTATTAAAAAAAACTTAAAATTTTTTATCGTCAATTTATTCAAAATCGAATGTGTAAAAAAATATATAATTCATGTAACTGATGTTCACAAGTGATATGTACCACTCCAATATGAGCATGTCGTTTTCGTTTTATTTAACTTCACTTCATACTTTATATTCACCCACTATATTTTGCATGTGAATTTATTCATTTTAATTTGTCAAATAATAAAAACGAAATTTAATACAGCTGAAAAATGCACATAAATATATAAGCAGTGAAGCTATAAAACAAAAGGTACTATATTTGAACCAGAAAAGTTGATTTTTAATTTTTATTTTAGGTTTTTGAGATAAGCTTGTAATTTATGTTTAATCAGAAGTGATTAATAGATTTATTTGAAAGCAAACAGGCTGTTTGGAATCAAGCCATGTGGTTGTCTGTTACTAAATAAATCATTGGCATGTTCTATAATATCATTATTCCAACCTTCTTCTTCTTTCTAAATTTTGGAGTACAATATGTTACTAAGTGTGAATTTATATATAACTTTCATTTGAAATTTGAAATGGGCAATGTGAGAAATATTAATAAGACAATGTTTTAACCTATTACTATTTTTGTGTTTTAATCACACTTTTAATATTACTACTAACATTATTAATTATTAACAACATAAATGATAATAGAGATCATGAAAATGGGTAGGCTAGGGTTAATTTTTATACTACGTACCATCAAAATACACTATTCTTTCTATCTATTTATCAAATTTTATTGTCCTAAAATTGAATAGCGAGTAGTATTTGAGTATACCATCAAGTGTACTAATAATTTGTGAATAAATGGATATTTGAAATTGTCACATATTATATTATACAAAAAACTCGTGGCCTAGTAAAATCACCGCTTCGAATTAAAAATAAAAATTAAAAATCATAAACCACCAATAAATAACAATTATATATATATATATATATATATATATATATATATATATATATATATATATATATATAATTCTAGTAATGGAGTAAGATAAAGGGGTGTAAGTAGAAAACTCATATATTGCCTTTACCCGTCGATTTTCCTTTCAGATTCAATTAATTTCCACCCATTACCCGACCAAGCCCCCTACCCATGCTTAATATGTGGGTACTCGTTTAGTAATCCAACTCGAGTAAAATTGGCATCTAAAAATAATACCAACGAAGAAAAAGAATTGCAAAAATTATGAAAGTTATGCATCGAATACCATGAATTAAAATTATGTAATACTCTAATACGATTCTTTTATGCAAATGGGTATATGAACGCATTCACATTCAAAATGTGTACATTTATTAATGAAAATATATATTTATTAATGAATAAAAATATATTAAGTTTGGTAGTAAATTTTTAGCGAATTCTCTGTTAGTTTTTTAATGAACATATGTATGAATATAAAAAAATACATTTTTTAAGAAACATATATATATACATTTGTTGAATAAAATAAATATAAATATAATACACGAAAATTAATTTTATGCACAATAATGCACTAGATTTTAACTCTTTCTTTATATACTATAAAGAGGTAAACATTTCATAGTTTTAAGAATGATTAACATCTGGTTTTTTAACTTAAAATATTTTTGTGCCATCATATTCTAAATTTTCCCTAGGTTTAATTTACACCCAACACATCATAAATTCCAATAAAGTTGTCTAATAAAGTTCCCAAAATCTTTAAAAGTTCATATCTTATACCACACAAATAAATTAGAATATCGACAAATAAAACATGCTCAGGATTTTCTGGGAGGCCATTATTACAACTTTATTAATTTCTTGATAAGATGTTTCTTCATTTCTAAACCACTAATTTTAACTACAATTTTCTTTTTTCTTTTTCTTGTTTACTTTTATTTTCACCCAAAAGTTGTTAATAATTTTGGAACCTAAACCTACTAGCTGACCACGAAAGTGTTTACATGTATTAAGTCAACGATATGACTGTTCGTAGTTGATGGTGTTTGACATTTTTTGTCAACCCTAATAAAATATTACAACTAATTCATCTAATAAATAATAATGAAATTAAAATTAGAGTGCATCATATAAAAGGCTAAAGCTTGTTTGTGCCTATACACCATTGTTTGATCATCCAATTCCGAACTAATACTTTTGTATATTAAATGTATAACCTTTAATATAATATTCACTTCATCTCATAATTATCTGCACCAATACTGTAGATATGAAGTTTAAGAAAATTTATTTTTGACCAGCTTTATTGACTTTTTAGGAGTATTGTGATATTTTTAGATAATAAATAAATTATAAAGTATGTTATGTGTGTTAGGTATGAGTGTTATTTTTGAAATTATGATAACTTTTGAAATTGTTGGTTAATGTGAAGTTTTCTTTTTTGGGTGGTGAAGATAAGTGTGGGACGGTTGAAAACGGAAAGTGTGAAGATAAATGTGGGACAGATGTAGTATTTTATATTTTAATAAATAAAATCAATTAAAGATTATTATCCATAATATTTCAATCTACAATTACAATGAAAAATAATATAAACGTAATTAATCTCCTTGAATAAAATATTATATATTTAAACACATTATACACTTGAGTACAAGTAAATCCGTTGGTTTGATGTCAACCAAAGTCCCATACCGTTAGAAGTGGTGATGGCGATGAGTTTATAAGCGCGGACAAAACTCTCCATAGCATGAGTCCTTTTGGGTATGAGCCCAGAGAACAAAACGGTGAGGGCCAGTGGGCGGACCAAAGCGGACAATATCATGCTATTGGATTGAGTGGGTCCGACTTCGCTGGGCTATAAACCCAACAAGTGGTATTAGAGTCCGTCCCTAGACTTAATCGGAGCGACGCAGGACGGCACGGTTGTTGGCGGACTGACGCGCGTCTCAAACTGATGTCTAGTCATGAGCTTTGTTTGAGGGGAAAAAATGCGGCACGGTTGGTGGCGGACCGGCACACGTCTCAAACTGATGTCTAGCCATGAGACTTTGTTGAGGGGAAAAATGTTGCACGGTTGGTGGCGGACCAGCACGCGTCTCAAACTGATTTCTAGCCATGAGACTTTGTTTGATGGGGAAATGCAACCCAATTAATGTGATGTTCTCGCCTCGAACTGATGTCTAGCCATGAAACTTTGTTTGAGGGGAAAATATTGGTTTTGAGCTAATCAAAGTCCTACATCGGTTAGAAGTGGGAATGGTAATGAGTTTATTAGTGCGGACAATGCTCTCCATAGCATGAGGCCTTTTGGGTGTGAGCCCAGAGAGCAAAACCATGCGGGCTAGTGGGCAGCCCAAAGTGGACAATATCATGTTATTGGATTAAGTGGATCCGACTCCGCTGGGCCGATAAACCCATCAAAATCAACTCTATATAAAATAGAACTTAGGACACTACCATTGCTAGATAATATTTTTTTGTAGTGGGTGTGTCTCACTATTTGCTTATCCCACAATAAATGTCTCTCTTAAAAAATGAAAATTTTCGACTCCGCTGGGCCGATAAACCCAACAAAATCAACTCTATATAAAATAGAACTTAGGACACTACCATTTCTAGAAAATATTTTTTTTGTAGTGGGTGTGTCTCACTATTTGTTTATCCCACAATAAATGTCTCTCTTACAAAATGAAAATTTTCACATCAATATATAACTTTAGAGTGATTTTGGAGTGCACAACAATATTTATTGGAATAGAATGGGTTGGTAGGTAGTTTTTAAAAAATAAAATTAATTTTTAATTTTATTTAGTAGTGAAGACTGAATTAGAAATTAATTTAACAGTTAAAATCGTTCAGGTACATCGGTGAACTATGTGCACCATAGTAGAACTCATAACTTCAAAATATATCTTAGTTTCAATTTTATCATTCTCACCTAACATATACTTTATAAAGTTGATAACATACTTTATAAAGTTGATAAAATTAGGAAAAAAATTTAAACTTAGTATCTACCATAATTAAAACATTCACAAACACTTGTGTAAATCGGGTTTATATGTAAATCTATGTAAATCCTGTTTCCACTAATTACTCTTTAGTGTAGGAAAAATTGCTCTTTAAAAAATATAAATTATTACTTTTTTGAAAAATTACTCTACAAATTCTTGTAAATCTTCGATTACTTTTTATTACATGAAAAATAATACTATATAAGCATAATTAATTAAAATTAATACTCCTTGAATACAATATTATACATTTAAACAACTTATACAATCGCAAATCAACTCTATACAAATAGTAGGTTGGTATGTAATATTGGGAAAAATCGCTAAGCTACCCATTATTTATTTCTCAACTTGTGAACGTTTTATTTTTCTTAAATAATTCTCTTTAAAGGTGTTATCAATTTTTATTTAAATTATTTTATAAAATAATTTATTTGAATGATCATTATTTTTCATCAATTAATTTTATTTTTTATTGAAATGTTATTGTTCTCTCACAAACATCTCTCATACTCCTATAATAAATTATTATCTTGATAAAAATTTCTAAGATAAAAAATTCTAAGTTTATTGTGCAAAAATATTAATTCATCGTATAAAAAATATGATGAATAATAAAGCAAATTATTATACGCGATAAGAAATAACCCTATTCATTTGATGCTTTTCTATAATTGTTTTGAATTGACTTTCTTCATGTTCACTGTTCGATTTCGAGCCTAAAGCTTTATAAGAGTTCTTGTACAAACATATACTATTTCTTATTATCAGTAAGAGGATCTCACACATGACACACTATATTCTTTAAAATAACTATTCACTATAAATAATTCTTTAATCCATATACAAATACAAATGACTATCTTTGCATTGCATTGCATTGGCCAAATGAAGTACTTATCTGCATAAAATATGTTCCATAAGGTTGTGTCACCCAAATGTTTTCAACATCGAAATCATATATGGGTAATTCTTGGTCACACATGACCCTCTCATATGAGGGGGTGAGGCCCACCCCCTTATATGTGGACCCCACTCCCTCATGTGAGAGGATCATGGGTGACCACGGGTCACCCAAGTAGTGAAATTGGTAAATATTATTTCATTGAAATGGTTGCATCAAGTACTTACGTAAGATGCGAATACAGATCAAACTCCTATGTATCCATCTATCCAATCAACCTGACCCATATGGCTAGGGTGAATACATGTAAAAACAAAACAAAGTCTACATTAACAATTTAAGTACAATGATGCTATCTGTGTTTTGATATCCTCCGCTATGTGTGTAGGTGATAGCATCCTCGTACCAAATTGTAGAGCTTTTCTTTCCTTCCAAATATGGTAGACCGTGGTGGCGAAGGAAATGTATAGAAGTCTTCTTACCTTTTTGCTCCCTCGGGTATGAAACATTATCTTTCGAAAGGCTTCAGCCACTATGCTAAACCTACTACTCCTCCATCCGACTCATCTCTTTATCTCATCCCAAATGAGTGTTGTATATGGGCAATGAAAGAAGAGATGCGATGTAGTTTCCATATCAAGGCAGAAACCACATCGTTTATCTTCTCCCGTGTACCAGACTCTATCTTTCGTAGAAAGTCGTTCTCTGTGAAGAAGCCAAATTCTAAAGCTGTACTTTCTAACAATCCATTTGTGTCATATCTGTTTATAAACAAAGTTTGGGCTCTCCGTGTACCTGTTCCTCAAATGTGTGTACATTCGATTTGCTTTGAAAGCACCATTCTCCATACATTGCTCCATAACACCAACCACTCTTTCCTCATCAGCCTCATTTGTCACTTCATCTCTAATGGATATAAGTGTTCTCTATGAATAGGTCAAGTTAGCTCCTAGAGAGACCACTGTCCACTGAGAGGAAGAAAGATAGACAGAACGTATCCACTTCGCCCACAAGGAGGAGGCTTCACTATGAATATCTCACAAGGCTGCCGAGAGTAAAGCTCTATTCCAAGTGGAGATATCCTTTAACCCTAACCCTCATGCATTCTTGGGTTGAAGGATGTCTTCCAGCTCACAGGACTCACCTTCGTCTCCCAAAGGAACCTACGAATCAGAGTCTCCACTTTTTTTATCACTATCACAGGGATTTTGACAATACCACACCAAAAAGATAGAATACCATAGATCCCTGATATAATTAACTCCAGACGACCTGTGAAGGACAACAATTTAGAGGATCAACTCTGTATCATGTTATTGATATCATTCAATAGAGGCGTGAAATCATCCACTCCTATCCTTCTGCTACATATCGGGATGCCCAGGTATTTAAAAGGAATGGTACCTCTATTAAATGAGAGTATATCAGAAATCCGCTCCAATATGTGACTTGAAATTCCAGAAGTAAAAATATTGGACTTCTGTGGATTGACCATCAAACCAGACACATCTCCAAAGCTCTTCAATGTTAGATCAATAGCTTTGGTTGTAGCAATATTTCCATATCCAAGAATGAGTAGGTCATCAGCAAATATGAGATGGGAAACTTCTATTCTCCTACAAATTCTTGAGTGAAATCTGCAACCATAGAGCTCCGCTCTCTTCATCAATCGACTGAAGTAATCCATGCAGATAACGAAAAGAAGGGAAGAAATAGGGTCTCCCTAACGAAGTCCCCTTTTTCCTCTGAAGAATCCTTCCGATTTTCCGTTAATCAAAAGAGAGTAAGAAGTAGTAGTAACACACTGCTGAATCCACATTCTAAACTTGGGAGAGAATCCCAATCCTTCAAGCAAGTCAAAGAGGAAAGTCCACTGCACTGAATCATATACTTTGGAGATGTCAACTTTCACTGCCATCCTGGGGGCTATAGTGTCATTTCTTCTACCATACCCTCTGAAAATTTCTTCTGCCAAAAGCAAACAATCCCTCAATTTCCTACCTTTTACAAATCTAAACTGAGATGGATTTATCAAAGTAGGAAGACAATCACATAATCGTCCTACCAATATCCTGGAGATGATTTTATAGATAGTGTTACAACAAGAGATTGGTCTGTAATCTGTTACCCGTGGTTCGTGTGTTTTTTTCGGAATCAAGGATATGAATGTAGCATTGATTTGTTTAAGGAGCTTTCTTTTTCGAAAGAATTCTTGAACTGCTGCACCACATCTCTTCATACAACACTCCATGCTCTTTGAAAGAACGCCGAGCTGTATCCATCTGGGCCCGAGGGTTTATTCTTTTTGATCGACCATAAAGCATCCTTAATCTCCTCATCTTCCACCGTTCTAACAAGTCTGTTCGCTTTCTCCTCACTGACTGACTGCCCTAACTGGAGAACTTCATGCTCAACACGAGTAGCCGGTGGACTTTCCTCACCAAGAATTGATTGATAATAGTTTAAGAATTTATCAATCGTTTCTTGGTAGGAAGTGGTAGGGCCTTGATCAGTGAAGATTCTGTAAATGCCATTTTTTGCTCCATTACTACGGATGAGAGAGTAGAAGTACTTGGTCGGGCGATCCTGATTCTTGATATGATTGTTCTTAAGCACCTGCAATAAGAAATCAGTTTCACAATCCTCCAAGTGTTTCTGCTTGTTGAGTTTAGCTCATATCTCCAACCGAAGATGTTGATTACTTGGGTCTGTCATGAATAGAGATTAGAGGTGAGACAAGTATTCCTTTTCTCTTTTCACCCTTTCTGATATGTGAGTATAATTCTGATGGTGCATATCCTTGAGGGGTTTCTTCATCAATTTTAGCTTCTAGCACAGAACGTACTGCTTAGTTCCTGCAAATGAGACAAAATTAGAAAAATAAACTTCTCATGGTTAGTCCAAAAGTTGCAAAATCTGAACGGTCTTATAGGGTGGGGTTGGGGATTTTGGAAAGAGGTAATATTTAGGCAATGGTCGGATTGAGTGCCCTGAGGCAGAAAGGAAATATCAAGTTCTCATCTCATGCTTCTCCAAATTTTACAAGTCATCACTCTATCAAGTTTAGAACAGATAGTACCATTAGTCCAAGTATAGAAACATCCCGATGAGCGAATATCCTCGATCCCCTACATAGAAAAAGTTTCATGAAATTCTCGGATGCCCAAATTAATAGTAGTGCCAGTTCTCTCATTCTCATATCTAACACAGTTGAAATCTCCCCCCCCAATATTCAAGTCAAAGTGTTAGAGTGAAATAGTGAAGTAAGATGATGCCACAAAGGTCTTCTTGCAATATATCTATTATGGGCATAGAAAACCGTAAGAGTGAAGTGTTTAGCTGTAGTGAGACAATGAACATTCACACTGATGGCTTGATCAAACAACACAAAGTTATCCAACTGAACTCTTAGAGGATTCCAAATAATCAAAATTCTTCCTCCATTACAATAGTTAAAGTTATGGTTACAACTTCATCCTGCTTGGACTTTTCTTACAACTCCATCCACCTTGCTACAATTCAATTTGGTTTCCACTAACCCCGCTAAGGCTACGTCATGATCACGCACAAGATTTTTAAGTGCGCTGTGAGTTGGTTTGCGCCCCAACCCACACACATTCCATAGTATTAGACTCATGATGAACAGTCGGAGGAGGGAAGCCCATCAATCCTCTTGTTCGTCCAATTAGCATAAACATCCAACTTTTCAAAATCATCCTCATCTCTCAGGGATTTTGCTCTCTTGTACTTGAAGTTTCTTCATGTTGATGCTGATGACTCTCCACTCTACAGAATGGGCATCCATTGCTGAGGAGTATTACACGCTGCAGTCGGAGTGTTGTGGAGGTGTCTCAATGGCAATGGAGTTTCATTGACCTGCTCTGTATCCATCTGATTATACTCCAGGATGTCAGTGGGGTGCGTCTTTGTGTCAGGTTTATGGTTCTGGTTCAGAGTCCTATTTCCTCGATTTCTGTTTCTCTTTCGCCTCCCCTGCTGAAAAGCTCCATTTCCTACTTTATTGTGTTGATCTTGTTGTTAATTTTCCTCCCTTGGTTGCTTCTCTTTTGCTCGGTACTCATGTGCATGGTATCGTAGAATGTTACACTCTCTATAGTATTTGGGATGGAACTCATAAATAATTCTCTACCGAAAACCGCCATATCTTTTCTTCACCCAAATTTCTTCCGGCAAAGGATTGGAAGCATCAACCTCTACCAATATACTAGCATAAGACACCATGTCTTTATTAGCTGTAATGGAGTCCATCATTTTTGGTTCACCTATTGCAGAAGCAATAAGACTGAGTCTTTCTGGGGCCCAATACTTCAGTGGGAGAGAAGGCATCTTAATCCAGACTGAGACAGTGGCAATTCCTTCCTCATCGAATTGGAAATCTTTCGGCATTCTTTTCAACATAAGGTATTTGAGATTTCCTTCATACAGGGCGCTCTAAAGGACTGATTGGACATCATCTTCATTAGTAAGCTTAAAAATTATTCAACCATTGTCATGGCTATAAACTCTCACTTCCACTCCCTATTTGTTTATAATATCCTTAACAGCTTGAAAACCCGGATAACGTCCTGCAAAATACCCAATAAGGGTATATTTCCACTCTTCATCATCGAGGACATCATCTGGTATTTCCACAACCTCAGGTTCTTGTGGAGGAATATATTTGAGGGAATTGTTCAGATTTGTGTGATTGTTGGAGGGAGGATGGTTGGTTTGAGCAGTGGCCAAAGAAGGGGAGAGAGGCGGATGTAGTTCATGGTTGTTGGTTGGAGGAGGATTGGGGTGGATGGGGTGGTCGGAGGGATCAACTAGAGGGATAGAGTGAAGAAGAAGCAGGGGGTTGCGAGATGTTGAGGCTCCAGGGGTGTTAGTGGTGGCTGATGGAAGGAGAGGATTTAGTTTTATGGAAGTGGAGACGGAGCGTGGGTTGGAATTGAACGGAGTAAGAGCGACCAAAGTCATTCTCAGAGACGTCATACTCGCCAGAGAGGGGGAAAGATTAGAGGCAGGAGGAACAATGGATTGGGGAGAAGAAGGGATGAATCGGGAATAAGGGAGATGTGACTGAGGAGTGGATGGTTTGTGCATAGAGCCCAACAATTTGTCTTTAAAGGTACAAGGGGAGGGTGAGGGGTTGTCAGGGGGCAGGGGAAAAAGGAGTGCATTTTGAATTAGAATTAGAATTATTGGAGGGGTTAGGAATTGTGTCTCCTTTTGGGCATGTCTTAGTAGCAGGTAGCGGAGTGACAACTGCTCTACCACCCTCATTTTATTATCTCTCACATTGGACACAGCTTCCAAAGCATTTAGAATCAGTGAATTTAAATTATTACCGTTCACCTTCTCCGTCGGATGATCTGTGTCTTTTCCATATCCAGACGGTGGAGATCCACTCCCTTTCCTGGGAGTTCTCAATGGGATAGCATCTTCATCCATCATTTCAATGAGGCTGAAGCATTTGAATTCAAACAGGGCATCACTGAGCGGTTCTTCCTCTTTGTTGGCCGGAGACAGATCTAAAATGGAGTACTGATTTTTAAGTTTACACTCCATGCGTGATGGAGTGAGGGTGTAGGATACTTCATTGACAAGGATCTTGGACTTCTTCAAGTAAAAACCAGGTCTTCTCTCCCCACTGACCGGTGAGGAGGGGGGTGAACATACTCGACGGTGCTTCATTTTCACCGGAGATCAATCTTATTTCAATGGCGACAACTAGGTGGTAGCCGGCTCGCCGGACTCCATCAATTTCGTTGTGAGTAGGGATCCAAAGCTCAAAGGGGAACTAGGGTGGAAAATGTACGTAATGGGTAATTGATGAATAAAGATTAGATTCTTACGGGTCACCCAAATAGACCTCATCATATATTCATGTTTCTACTTTCACATTATTTAAAAAATTACTTATGTTGAGATCTCACTACTCCAATTTTTTTGGATCGATCCGTCACCATTCACACACATCATCATCCTTCCAACAGTATGATATACTCTTTATTTCTTAGTATAATAAATGACTCATTATTTGTTTATTCCACAATAAATGTCTCTCTTAAATAATAAAATGTTCACATCTATATATAATTTTAGGGTGATTCTGGGGTGCTCCCCAATGTTTATTAGAGTAAAATGGGTTGGTGGATAGTTTTTTAAAAAAAGATAATTAATTGTTTTGTTTTATTTTATTTAGTGGTGAAGATTGAATTAAAAATTAATTTAACAGTTAAAATCGTTCAAGTATACCCGTGCACTAGGTGCACCATAGTTGAACTCATAACTTCAAAATACTCCACTACAAAAGTATTTTTAGCAACCGAATTTACCAACGGAATTCGTTGCTAATTACTAATGGATTAGCAACAAAAATGACATTTTTATTTTAGCAACGAATTACCAACGAAATTATTTAGCAACAGAATTGATTTTTCGTTGCTAAAAATTTACCAACCACCACTTTACCAATGGAATTTTATTAAGGGATTCTGTTGCTAATCCGTTTGTAAGCCAATTTAACAATGAAATTAAGGCTTTTACAAACTGAATATTCCATTGGTAAAAAACAGTTTTTTTATAGTGTTCCATCTTAGTTTCAAATTTATCATTCTCACATAAAACATGTACTTTATAAAGTTGATAACATACTTTATAAAAGTTGATAAAATTAGAAAACTTTTTTTAAACTTAGTATCTACAAAAATTAAAACATTCACAAACACTCGTGTAAATTGAATTTACACGTAAATATATGTAAACCCTGTTTTTACTTAATACTTTTTAGTACATAAAAAATTACTTTTTAGAAATATAAATTATTATTTTTCAAAATGAAAAAATCACTCTACAAATTTTGTAAATCCTGATTTCTCCATTGCTCTTTAATATATGAAAAATTACTATTTAAATATATAAATTATCACTACTCTTTTATATAAAAATTATTATTCTTTAAAAATTGGGTTTAACCAGACTCACTCTAAAACATTTAAGGATGGAAGGAGTAATATAGTATTATATTAATATACCGAAAATCCGAGTGTAGGAATCCGAGTGTAATTTTGGTTTATTGTGGCTTGCTGACGTAGTAGATGACATAATTTAACTAGGAGTGCTCCTGTAAGAGTACTTGTTTCAATTTCTAACTTCAAATATTTATTTATTTAATTTAAAATAATAATAAGATTCATATTAAGGAGGGAACAAAGAATTAGAATAATGCGGGATTAATGATAAAAAGGGAACGTGGTAATGATTTAATTAGTCACAGACAGACCACGTGGCATGATTCCTAACAGCCTGTTATCTTGCAAACAGATGCCCTAATTTCTCTAATTAAAACCCTAATGAATCCAAAATGGAAACCCAATTTATCAACTTGAGATTTTAATACCTTTTTGCCTTTTCGTTTTGAAATTAACAAATCTACCAATCTATCTGTTCAGATACTTTTGTTTAATTCTATTCTTTCACATACATAAACATTTATGTACCAACCTCTATTCTAATAATAATCATAATTAAATTAACTTATTTTACATATTGATGTAATTGAATTATTTTAACGGTACAAGAAAAAAAGAAAGGAATTTTTTTAAGGGTTAATTATGAGAAAAACCACTAATTTTAATTTTATTGAAAATTAATTTTTAATTTTATTGAAAATTAATTTTTAATTTTGAGAAATTAAAAAAAAAGTCTCATATTTAATTATTGTTGCAAATTGATCGCACCCAACAAGCAGCATATGTCTGTCCGACTGCTGTCTGTTGGATGCGTTTTGCAATCATGCTTAAATTTTTTTAATTCTCAAAAGTATGGATTAATTTACTATAAAAGTAAATAAAATCATCGTTATCAAATCAGATAGCCAGCTACATTTCTGGACAACGCGCGTCGTATTGTTGGAGAAAGATACTCAAAGTCAGAGATAGTATACTAGAAGGGGTTGAAGATGAAAATGCAATAGCAGAATGGGACGTCAGAATGAAAGCTTGCCTAGAATCGGGTAAGTTCCAGAGTGGAGCAATGTATCAGATCATGAGCAAGGAGATTGAGAAGCCAAGGTCATTTGTATTTAAGAATATATGGCACAAATCCATTATTAAGAAGCACAGTTTCAGACTATGACAACTACATAGGCAGCGATTATTGACCAAGGACAGAATATGGGGAGATATAGAAGATAGGGACTGTGGATTCTGTATAAGCAGAACGCCTCAAAACTCAGATGGGTTTGAAAGTGAACCAAGATCCGTTGCTGATGTACTACAAAATATTCAGAATAACAAACAGAAACAAGAAGGAGTGGAAATTGTTCTTAATCACCCTAGCAGTTTTCGTCAACCAGATCTGGATGGAGAGACATAAACAAATGCATGGAGAACACATGAAGAATTACAATGATATTGCAGATAACATAGAATACAACATTGTCTATATGTTCTTAAACTATAATTTTAGTACTAGATGACTCCTCTTGGGGAGAGATTATTGTTTTTTTTCAATAGATAGGCAAGGACGTAAGCAATTGTAACTGATGGTTCTGAAATATAATTTATCAATTTCAGTAAGAGTAAAATCGTGGTTTTTCTTGCATTTAATTTTTTTTTAAAATAAAAGTATTTAATAATATTGATACGTTATGAATCTAAATTAATTTTAGGGATTATATGGGTCACTCAGTTAGTCATTGTTTAAAAAAAAGTTTATTTGATAAACTTGTGAGATCAGATTATTAAAAAATAAATAAAACCCTAATTATATTAATTAGATCGAGATTGCGGAAATTGTAATTAATGTTTTTATTTTAATAATTAAAAACACTATAAATTCACATTTACTTTTTCTATTTTTTAAAATCATTCATTACAAATACAGTGTACAACTTTGTTTTTGACTATTTGATTGAGACTAGAAAATAAATAATTTGTGATTTATATTTGTTAAAAAGACAGAAACAGGAAAGGTAAAATCGGCGAGAAAGTTGGGTGTGGACATAATCAATATTTAATTTAGGAATTAATCATGTCAGATAGGCCAAACGTGACAGGAATTTCAACAAAATCTGTAAAAATTAAAAGGAATTTAAATAAGTATCAAACAAGAAATTTTGGATTGTGACAACTATACTATTTAATCAACAATTTTTATTATTAAAAAAATAGTCAACGATGTGACTGTTTCCGGATGGCAAGTGCGGAAATATTTGCATGTCAACCACAATCCCACCGATTTTTTCTTAAAAATAAAATAATAAATTTTCAATTATAAATTAGTCTTGCGGTAATTGTCTCACTTTAGTTCATTTGTATCTAAACTTTAATAATTATTTTTACATCTGTATGTGTATAAAATCTGGCACCATACAATTGAGTGTGAATTGGATGCAAATCGGTTTTAAATGAATTCTTTTTTTTTTTTTTTCAAAATTACTCTTTGTGGAGAGATTATTATTCTTCTGACTAAAAAACATTACACGTAACAAAAATATTTCAATAACAATATAAAAAAATTACACCATATCAAAATTTAAAGAGTAATATTTTGTATTAAAAAATTATAATTTATCTCCTTTTCATTCATATAATAAAGAACGGTCACTAAATCATTATATAATAATTTGAATAATAACAAAAATATTTCAATAATAATATAAAAAATTACAAAATATCAAAATTTAAAGATTAATATTTTTTATTAAAAAATTATAATTTATCTCTTTTTCATTCATATAATAAAGAACGGTCACTAAATCATTATACAATAATTTTACAATAATTTGAATAATAATATTTTTTAGTGCCTTTATTTAAAATTTGTTCAATATTTGACAATTAATTTAGTTATAAATTAGAACTACTAGTTGAGTTAGTTTAATCAAATAAGTTACACGCTTTTATCTCTATTAATGTATTTATTTATTTATGGAGTATGAACAAACTCAACAAAATAAACTTTCATCTAATAATATATTATAGACCACATGCAATTTTTAATTAAAATGTTATCACAATTTTCTTAAATATTATTACTTTTAATTTATATTATAAATTGATTATAAAATAGTTTAATGCACCATTATTACTTTACATCAATTAATTAATGACAAAAACTTGTGTGTTTCTGGGAGCACACCGTGCACCCATACTTTTATACTAGTAAATTGTATATCCTTTAATACTAAAGAGTATGGGTGCACAGTGTGTCTTCGAAGACACAAGAGACCAACTCTTAATTAGTATCACTTTTTTTTATTAAAATATACTCCGTAATAATTTTTTTATTAATCTCAAAAAATAAATTCATGGGATGATTTAACATGAGTCTTTGCCAAATAATATTACCAAATAATTTATTTAATTTCCAACCCAGAAGCTCATTAATTTGCAAGGCTAATTTCATTCTCAGTAAATCATTATAAATTTCATAAGTAATAGAGATATATGCTTCAAGTAATTGGATGAAGTTAGGTGTTTTTTCTTAAAATATATACTCCATAATTTTTCAAAATAACGAAAGTAATATAAAAAATATTGAGTATTTCGTAATAAAAATGTCTCTCTTCTATGCAGAATACATTACTCTTTTAAATAAGAATAATAATAAAATTATTATTATTAATATTATTATTATAAGAAAATTTTTATATCAATTTCTATTATATAAAACTCTCACACAAATTTTTATTTTTTATTACATTAAATTTATATGTTCGTTGATAACATACCAAATGTTTATTGTAAATTTTAGTATGCATAATGTAAACGATCATCTCAAGAATTAGAGTATAAAAGAAACACAGTCGACGTATAAATAAAAAAATAAATAAAAAGAAAAGGAAAAAGAAAATAATAATGCTAAAATGTTTTATAATTATATTTATATATATAGGACCATCGAGAGAAGGGGAAGAAGGGCCCCGGCTACAGGGTTAATGCTGCATTAATTATGTAATGGACTATCCACATTTATAATTTATGTGATAGTGATTTTGTGCAGTTGGAATTTAAGATTCAATTATTTGAATTTGACAAAAATAAGAAATATATTAATTATTATACATTAAAAAATAAAATTCAACAAATTGTAAATCATTAAAATGAGGTGGTAAAAAAGAAAAGTTCAAAAAGATTATTAATTCAACATCGGGATGATGATGGCGATGAGTATTTTTGTACCTATTTCCGTTAAAAAAATTATTGTACAACATCGTTAATTCACTCTTTTAGCATCTGTTTTTTTCACCACACTCTTTATCTCTAAAAAACTACTTATAATAGAAATTTCAAAATAAATAATCTTTCAATACATCATATTTTAAAAAATTTTACTCCCACATAATATACACATAACTTACTTTATTATTTATAAATATTGCTTTACTTTAAAAAATCAATAAAATTAGTAAAAAATAATTTTTTTAAAAAACTAAATATCACATTAAAGGCGAAGAGGTAGCGGGATAAGGGAAATAAAGGGTAATTACAAAAGACTTAGTTTCTTATGAATCGGATTAAGGATGTGAATGATTTTCCTTTAATTTAAATTCTAATCATACATATGGTATAATATAAATAAAAGAGAAGACAACAAAGTTTATACCATAATTCATGAATCTAATTTACACAGTGTTTACCATTAAAAAAGCTATTACAAGAGAATTTGTGGGGAGCCCTAAAGAGATTATCTGCAAGAAACTAATGTTAAATAAAATGTTCTTAAACTTAATAATTATTTTCTAAAAGTCGGTGTATAAATTAAGTTGTGGTAATATTTAAAAAAAAACTTAATATGTAGTGTACAAAGAATTAACTTTTATTAGATTTTTATGAATTCATGTTGACTAATTTTGCATCAATATCAAGAGATTAAGCATAATATAATCTTCACATTAGAAGGTTATACGGTGCTAATCCATGAGTAGTTAATAAATTCAATATTTGATAATACACTAGTTGGGTTAATAAGTTAAAGTGATTAGAGATAAGAGGCGCTTTATAATTTAAAGAGTATTATCTATAATATAAAGAGTATGTAAAATATAGATAAATATATTTTTAATCCTCTCTAATAGCCTTTAGTTTGTTCTCTTTCCAAAGCTTATTTATTAGTTTTTTTAGTTTTGTGTTTCCTCTTACTTTATTTTATTAAATATATGAAGTAATAAATATTTTGATGTAAATTTCAAGAAAAAATGTGTTGGAAATAATGAAATACACAACACATTTAATTTTAAAAGTTGATATGACTCTAAATTTGAAGAGTCAAAATGATTATGTAAAACTTTTTGTTAATTTAAAGAAGTTGTTGAAGGTATTTTTATTGCATGACTCTTTAAATTATAGATAATATCTCATTTAAAGAGACTTTAAGAGATGTTGTTAGAAGTTTTTATAAGATGTAATAAACTTTTATGTTGATATTAATTGTTTTACTTTTTCTAAATTATGAGTATATTTTTCATTAAAAAAAGTTATGATTTTTCATTTATACTATATAAATTGTTAATAAGATAATTTACCTGAATAACTACTACTTTTTTTAATTAAAAAATAGTATAATTTTTTATTAAAATATTATTATTTTTCAAAAAACTCATTTTGAGATACGATCATAACTGCAATTGAAAATTGGCTATTTTGATTAGAAGATGTAAAACGTGCAAATAAACCAAGATAAATGGGAATGAAGTCCCTTGAAAATTATTGATTGAAGATGGACCATAATTAATTAATTTGTTGGGGGTGGATTTGTTTGGTTTGTCTTAACTACGTGAGAAGTTGCTTAAATGTTTCATAATATATACTGCCAATTAACATTAACTCCTCTAATCATATTCTGCTTTATATCACTATATCTACTAAAATTGAATTGGCTACCATTTATCTATTAGTTTTGAGTTAGAATTTAATTAAATGAAAGTTATTTTGACCCCACACAAATATTATACACTCCTATATTACATTTTTTGGATTTTTTTTTTACTTTTTTTTTTGGAATTTTTTTATTACATTTTTTCTTAAAGGAAACAATATTATGCTTTTTTTTCCCTTCCTTCTAAATGTTATTTAAACAAAATGTCGAAGTATTTAATTAGCATAGCAATATATCTAAAATTTAATAAAGGAATAAGGGATAGTTTATCTTCAATTATAAAGTATTTATTATTAAGAGAAAAAGAACAAAATAATTGGAAGTAGGACACTAAGATTTTGTTTGATTTAGGTTTAAATTGATTTAATTTAATAAATTAGTTTATAATGTTATTTCATGTTTGTTTTGAGTTTAGGTAATATAAAATTGAACTTTATATTAAATAAAATATTAATGTGAGAGAAGATATGAAAGAGAGAAAAGATACAAAACTATTAATTAAGGAGAGAAATGTGTGGTGGGAATGGTAAAGGTTAATACAAGGGTTAAATGTGAATTTGAAAAATATAATTAAAAAATATCACATTCAAAATTTATTTTTAGAATTTAAAATATTTAAGGATGTAATTATCTTTATTTTTTTTTTAAATGTTACATTGAAATATGGTTCACACCGGTCTAACCCTTCTTGAAGTCTCTAACACTCTACCCACGATCCTAATTTAATACTTTGTCCATCGATTATCAACGGTGTACATTTGCTTTTTGCACATGAATTATTTATGTGTGGTAAATAGTTGTATTAGTGGAAAGTGTGAGTCTCATATATTTATTTATATATTAATGGAGAGTATGGATCCCATAATTTAAAAAGGGAAATGAATAAATTAAGAATGAACGACCAAAAATAATAAAATTGGAAGATTAACGATGATCGAGGGAGTACATCATTTATTATACTTTAATAAATCATATTTTAACCACCCAATAATATATTATACTTGTATAATAATCATATTTTAATAATAATAGGCAAACTCATTTCACATAAATACCAAAATAATCATAGGCGAAAAAATGAATGGCAAAAACATGTGTGCACCCGTGCACACAGAAGCACATTCCGTGTGCATTTAGAATTTTGTGTTAAATTGTATACCCTTTAGTATAAAGATGTGTACCCTTTATTTTACAATGCAAAAACTTGTGTGCGCCCGGGAGCACGGAAGCACACTCCATGTGCCTTTAGAATTTTGTGTAAAATTGTATTATATCCTTTAGTATAAAAATGTATACCCTTTATTTTCTGAAGAAAAATAAAAAATATTAATAAAAAGTGTATACCCTTTAGAATAAAATTGTGTACCATTATTAATTAAAACATATACTCTTTAGAATAAAATAATGCACTCTTATTCATAATACTAAATTCTAAAGGCACACGGTATGCACCCGAGCGCACGCAATCCTCACTCATATTCTTAGAGATCCTCTTGACAAATTTGTTTCTTTAATTAATAAATTTGAGACGTATAAATATTTTAACACAAATAAATAAATTTGGAACAAATAAGTGAATAACTACTTCCCTCGTTTTATAATGACAAAAACTTGTGTGCCGTGATTCCATGTCTTTTAGTATTAAATTGTATATCATTTAAAATAAAATGTTATACCCTTAATGTATACTCTTTAGAACAAATGATGTAATCTTACACAATTTGTACAACTGGAGACATAAGAAACCAACTCACAATACATATATTTTTAATTTAGACATTACACCTCAATAATTACCCTAAACAATTAATATATGTACATGTGTCCACACATAATACAAATAGTGTCAATAGGCAAAAAAATCAAAATGAACTCAATGAAAATTAATACTTCTAGGGGCTCTTGGTTAGAGGTAGTAGGGGTAGGTAATGAGAATGAAAGAGTATTGATTCTCATTCCTCATGCTTGGTTAGAGACAATGTGAATCTAAATTTCTCAATCATTCTCATTGATTTAATGTATACCCCACCCCTTCAATTACTTTTTCCCATTATCATTACCCTCATCAATGATTCTCATTACTATTGACATTCCGAAATTTAAACTAAGCAACTTAAAGTTTTATATCAAATTTATACTCAAATGCACCCTAAAATATTCAAAATAACTCCACTAAATTTAAAATAAATTAAACTATCTCAACCATAGCCCCAATTCACCAACACCACCCTCGATACTGTCCCCACCGTAGCTTTAGTTTTGGGGTGGGGGAGTGTGGTAGACAAGCATATTTTAACCGAAATTGTCGGTTCGAAATAAGAAATCGGTAGTTTCGGAACCGGCGAAAAACGAACCGAAATCGGTTATATATCAGTTTGGTTCCGGTTCTTCATTTTGTGAAATCGGAATCGGCGATTTTTCAAATTTTTTTTACGTTTTTAGGTTGAAAAACAAAAAAAAATCGGAACCGACAATTCCAAACCGGAACCGAAACTATCCTACCCTCGATTCGATTTCGGTTCCATATTTTTCGGAACCGGAATCGACGGTTCAAAATCAAAACAGCTGGTTTTGAACCGCCATGCATGTCTAGGTGGAGGTGGTTTATTGGGTGTGTGGGTGAGAGAAAAAAAAATTAGAAAATAAAATGCAAGTATAATATTGGTAGATTAATAAATAAGTTGATTATTGTTCATATAAATATTTGAATGATTGAGTATTTTTAAAATTGACCTATACAATTATTACTTTAAATTAAAATATATATATTTTTACCTTATTATATTTTGCTAAATCTAAGGCTACTACCGCTCCGTGGGTTGTTCATCTACACTGGATCTATTCTTGTTCAAGAAGGGTAGATCTTAGTCCTCTTATTCAAAAGGAATGGAGAGACATATTCAAATTAATCGGGCTTTTTTCACTCCTCAATCATTGTAGTGGGAATACCCGGTATAACATTAATTAATCTCGTAAAAAAGCATATGTAACTATTATTGCGAACAGAGACGAATATATAAAATTGGAAGGAATGAAAATAAATAATATTATATAATTTTATGATTAATAATAATAATAATTTCCTCCTAAATTTACATATTCGTTACAAATATTTTATTGCTAATTTTACGACAAATTCGATCAAAATCAAAATCGGTTGATTATTTATTTCTATTTTTAATTATTAAGTGTTTTCACCCCCACCCCACACCACACCACACCACACCACAACACACCACCCCCCTTAGAAGGAACTCACACAACCAGACAAAATCAATAGTCAATACATCACTCCACGACATCCTCCCCTCCCCCCCCCCCCCCCCCCCCCCCCCCCTCTTCTCCCTTTCTCTCACTAAATTCTTCATCGGATCTGAGTCTCTAAACCCCGTACTCTCCGATCTCTTCGTTTCTCCCACCACCGCCGCTGCATTACACCAACCGCCGCGGCAGACCTCAGCCGCAGAATTGAGTCGGTTACCGGGTCGATCTGGGCCCCCTCATGGATCGGGCATTGTGAGCCGGGTTCGATGGGAGGCGACAGACAATGAGCAGAGCCGGGGAAGAAGAAGAAGACGACGAGGAGTGCTTCCACGACTCTCTCGATCGCCTCCTTTCTTCTTCCAACACCTCTTGTTCCTGCTCTCCCTACACTTCCGACCCTGAAGAAGACTACGATCCCAATTCCCCTGATTACCATGACCGGGTGCCCAAGTTCCCCAAGGCCGTCACCGCCAGCTACGACGTTTGGATGTCTCAGCCGTCGTCGGTGGAGGAGCGCCGCCTCCGACTCCTCTCTCAGATGGGCCTCACACGCGACCCTTCCGTTCTCCGATATCGCCCCTCGCTTTCCTCTCTCTCATCCACTCTGTTGAATCCCCCCGGTGAGACATCTTGGTGTAATGAAAATAATACTCCTTTGAAACTCCTTGATAATAGTAGTGATTATGTTAATATTGATGATAGTAGTAATAGTAATGATAGAGCATCTCTGATGAATCCGGATGGGGACTGTAAGAGTTTGGAAGGTTATTCGGACAGTTGTCCAACTGCTGGAGATGATATTAATGATAATGAGAGCAGTGTGAAAAGCCATTGTAGTGTGGAGAGATCAAAAAGCAGGAATCAATCCTCACCGAGTAGAACTATTTCCCCCAATAAACCACCGAAACTGAAGAGTAGGGTGGATAGTAAGCGTAGTGGGAGCTTTGGTAACTTATTGCCTGTTCCTAAGGATGAGGATTTGGGTGGGAGTTTGGAGCGCAATGGATCGGATGATGTTAATGCCGTGTGTGTTATAAAGAATCTTGACAATGGGAAGGAGTTTGTGGTGAATGAGATGAGTAAGGATGGGACTTGGGAAAAACTCAAGGAAGTGGGAACTGGTCGGCAGTTGACCATGGAAGAGTTTTCATCTGAGATGTGTGTTGGGACTTCACCAATTGTACAGGAATTAATGAGGAGACAGAATGTTGAGGATGGAAACAAACATGGGTTGGATTTCGATGCCGTAGGGAGCTTTGGAACTGCATCTAAGTTTAAGAAGAGAGGGAGTTGGCTTAGAAGTATTAAGAATGTGGCTAGTTCTGTTACCGGGTACAAGGAGCGACGAAGCAGTGACGAGAGAGATACATCGTCTGAGAAGGGGGGGAGGAGATCAAGCTCTGCCACAGATGATAGCCAGGATGCTTCCTTTCATGGGCCAGAGAGAGTTCGTGTCAGGCAGTATGGGAAGTCTTCTAAAGAGCTTACTGCACTATACAGGAGCCAGGAGATACAGGCTCACAATGGATCAATTTGGGCAATTAAGTTTAGTTTGGATGGAAAATATCTTGCTAGTGCTGGTGAGGACTGTGTGATTCATGTCTGGCAGGTTATTGAAACAGAAAGAAAGGGAGATTTCTTTATTGATAAATCAGAAGATGGGAATTTCAATCTTCTTTTTCCAGCCACTGGATCACCAGAGCCTTCATCTGTGTCCCCAAATTTGGATGGCCACTCAGAAAAGAGGAGACGAGGGAGGTCTTCTATAAGTAGAAAATCCATTTCCCTAGAGCAGGTTTCGCTGCCTGAGACAGTGTTTTCTCTATTGGAAAAACCTATCTGTTCATTTCAAGGACATTTAGACGATGTACTGGATCTCTCATGGTCCAAGTCTCAGGTCAGTTCTCAATGCTAATTCACCATCAAAACAACTTGATCGATTTGTTAAAGTTCTTTTCAACAAACATTTGGACTTATCACTTGATCTTACACGATTGCAAGATATTGTCCATATAGCCGACTACATAGTGGGATAGAGACTTTTTTTTTCCTCGTTTTAGAATTGCCTTTTGTTGACATGTAGACAATAACATCACTGTCTTATTGTTTGACTTGTCCCATTTGAACTTTCTTATGTTATACAGTTGTGGGTGATCACAGTAATTTTCTTCAGCAGTTGGCTAGTTTACTGTACTCACCATAAGTAGTTAAACATAAAGCCTAATTGTTGAATTTTGTTGTGTATTCTCATCAGTGGGAAGTCAGCAGTACATCTAAGCAACTTCTTTTCTATCCCCAACCCCCATTGAGAAAATGAGGTTAAAGGAAACACCTTGTATGCTTAAAAAGTTTTAACCTTTAATAGAACCACCTCCGTTATTTCATGCATGATACATAGGGATATAATCAATAGCCCATACTAAACCTATTATTTGTTGCGCATATTAATTTTAATCAGTTTAAGTCAAAATTTGAAATGATGAATCTGCATTATTATCTAATGTAAATCAAACTTATCTCTTTAACTTGTGGCAGAATCGAGCAACTTTGAGAATAAATTGAAAGATTCTAAAGTAATTGTGTATTATCTCCACTTAAACGTATGTGACGATTGATTCCCTGATCATCTATCCTGTCTATTATCTCCCCATAGAATAAAATAAAGACAAGAAAAATAGAAGCAGCATAACTAATACATATTTTGTTTATCTTAGGTCGATGTGGTACATCGAAATAGGCTGACCAGTTGCCATTTATTTGATGTGGCATTTACCTTTTCCACATACATGATGCAGCAATGCAAGTGACATTGAAAGAGTAAAAATCTCCACCTCGCTATCTAAAGAAGTTTGAAATTTCATGTAAAGCTATCTGGTTGCTTTCTTAAGAGGATTAGTAATTAGGGTTACATGTTATTGTTATTTAATGAGTCTAGAATCTCCCTCTGTTCTGTGTGGCAACTATAGTTTCTAATTTCTATGTAGGCATTGAGGGGGCAAAGGGCCCTCCCAGACTCCCAGTTGCAAGACAATAAAATATAAGGCCAACAAATGAATAAATATATATATATATATATATATATATATATATATATATATATATATATATATATATATATATATATACACATACACGCAGACATACACTATATATTAATCATTTAATTCAGTATTGTTATCAGCTCTATGATGTAAGAATGTACTCCCTCCGTGCTTCTAAATTTTGAACAATTTCCATTTTCGTCAACAATTTTAATTTGCTAAAAGCTCTCAACACGAACTTTAATTCCAAAATTGTTATCCCTTCCTATCGCAAATAATATATTTTACACTTTATTTATTTCTTAAATATACTACATTATGCTAACTGAAGTCAATAAACTTGGTCAAAAGTGAAATTTCTTCATCCTCGTCAAAAAGCAAATGTTCACATCTGTCAGGATGGAGGGAATATGACTTACAAATTAAATATTTGACTTGAAAAAGGAAAATATATAATATTATATACTAAATTAATGTACATGAACAACTAAAAATGTACTTCAAACATGATTTTAGGGTGTGGAAACACTGGTGGTCTTGAGGCTACAAAAAAATGTTCATGAGGTACAGTGAGGTGACAGCTCTGTAACATCTCCTGCCTCTTGCCTGTTGAAATGCAATGGTGCATATCTATGAACATTTGATCAATTTACTTGCATTGACCTGGTTTTCAAGGACAATTTGTGCCATTTTGTTCTTGTGTATCACATTTCACAAGTTTGATTTGCTTAATTTTGATCAATCACTTGGAAAGTTGCTCACTCTTGTGTTTTCTCCAGAAACTGCTTTCTTCTTCAATGGACAAAACAGTGCGACTGTGGGATTTATCTAGCAAATCTTGTTTAAAGGTCTTCTCACACAGTGACTATGGTAATTCCTTGCTCTCTATTTTGCTTCAATATGGAAGAAGAGGACGGTGTGTGTTTGGGCTTAGTAGCGGAGCTTCTTGGGTATATATGTTGTCTGAACAGTACTTTGTGAGAAATACGTTGTAGGAACTGGCAGCTCTATATTTCCATATGTATATGTCTACATTAGTCGCATAGGCTTGAAAATATTGGCTAAAATGCTTATCTGATGACTTTATGGCTGGGCTAATCCTAAGTGCTTGTTATCTAGGCCAGTGACCTTTATGAAAGCGTTAGAAGCGACACATGAGAATGACGAGGCTGATTCTCAGGGAGGAATGCTTTTCTTGCAATCATAGATGAAGGAATCTAATTGAGTCATCTGTTCTGGTTATGAAGCTCTGTATCACTAGTCTTTCAAGGAATAACATTATAATAGGCTGGTAATATGAACTTATAATTTTATTCTGTATAGCAAAGGCAAAAATTTGCTAAAGTGGATGCTTTTATAGGACTCCTGAAAGTTGGGATTGTATTTGAGGTCTGAGATTAAGGTGCATTACTGTATAGTGTTGTAGTGATTGATAAGGCCACTTCAGTTGCTGGATAATTCTTGATTTCCCTGTGCAGTAACCTGTATCCAGTTTAATCCAGTCGATGATAGATACTTCATCAGTGGATCCTTAGATGCAAAGGTACGGATATGGAGCATTCCCGATCGTCAAGTAGTTGATTGGAATGATTTGCATGAAATGGTCACTGCCGCTTGCTACACACCTGATGGTCAGGTCAGTCGCATTATATTTATTTGGAAACCTATTTTCGATGTTCTTTAAATGGGAAATCCCTTTTAACTTGGCATGACTTTAGATTTTTCTCAAGTATATGTATGTAAAATAACTGTAGGGGGCACTAGTTGGTTCTTACAAGGGTAGCTGTCGCATATACAACACATCAGGTATTAAATAATAGCTCTGATGAGAAGATACGCTTCTGCTTTTCAGTGAAATATTTATACGTGTTACTTTTTATCCAGATAATAAATTGCTGCAAAAAGGCCAGATCAACCTGCAGAATAAAAAGAAGAAATCTCATAAGAAGAAAATTACTGGTTTCCAGGTAACCTTGTTTAGTATATCTCTCCTGACAGGCACATTTATCATGTGCTCATCCGACACGTAAAGAGGGTGGTTAGGTTGTGGTGCCTGCCGTTCAGCCACTGCTAAACATTGTTTTTAGACTTAAGATTTTGTAGCTCTGCATAGGGGTTTGATTTCCACTTATTCTTATAATTGGTGATAGTTTTAATTTTTCAGTTTGCGCCTGGAAGTACATCGGAAGTCCTTGTTACATCAGCGGATTCCAGAATTCGGGTTGTGGATGGTGTTGATCTTGTTCACAAGTTCAAAGGTATGGCAATTGCGTGGCAAAAATTTATCATGTTTTAAGGAATTAGTTAGTTCTTTGATCACACTTCTGTGGAGTAGTTTCAATTGATGTGTACTATTCGACAGGGTTTCACAACACAAACAGCCAAATCTCAGCCTCCCTCACTTCCAATGGAAAATACGTCGTCTGTGCCAGTGAAGATTCAAATGTTTATGTGTGGAGACACGAAGATGAATCCCGGCCAAACAGAAGCAAAGGCGTAACAGTATCTCAGTCTTACGAGCTCTTCCACTGCCGAGATGTGTCCATGGCAATCCCTTGGCCCGGCATCTCTGACCCATGGTGTCTCCAAGACACTGCCTCTGGACTACAAAATGACAGCTTCAATCATTTTGAGGTCCTATCCGAGTACCACCCCACTACACCCGCTGAAGATTCAAATGGAAGCGAAGCCTCACCCATAGCATCCGGGTGCAGCAACAGCCCACTCAACGGACCTCTATCCAGTCGAGCAAACAGCTACCTCTTTGACCGGATGTCGGTCACATGGCCTGAAGAGAAGCTTCTTTCAGCTACCATGAAACGTAGCCCTCGTGTGAGCGTGGACTTCACCAACGGGTTCAGCCAAAACAAATCTGCTCGGGGCTTGGTTATAGTAACTGCAGGCCTTCGAGGCGAAATCAAAACTTTTCAGAATTTCGGCTTGCCCTTCCGTGCATAGCGCCAATGCGTCGTCGCATCTCAAATAAGCGCCCGACCGACCTACGACCGGCGAAGTTCACGTAAGTTTGTATAGATACTTGGAAGAGATTGTAATATTAGAGACTTATCTTTTCTTTCATATTTTAACCTTTTTGAGCTCTGGAGTATAAGGTGGGGGGGAGGTTGGGGGGAGGGGGGGGTTAAAGAAGAAGTTACACAATTGATTTTTAGAAACCCGATTAATTTTCCATAATCGGTAAGTGTAGAGTTAGATATCATTGTTATGTAAGCAAAATTTATTTTGAATTCATTCAAATTTTTATGGGTGAGTTTCTTGTGTTTCCGGTTTCTGCGCCGTACAACTTGGGCGACCCGACCCGAATCCAATTTGCTTATTCCCTACCATTCATGTTTTGCCCGTTAATCAAAGTATGCTTCTTGGACAGCTAGAGTGGTTTGCATAGACATATTTTGAGCCACATATTATTATTATTATTATTTGAACCAATTATAACTTCTTATTTAGAAAAACATCATCATCAATTTTTAAATGGGTTGTCAACTTTAATACTTTAACAACACATTTGACACTCTCATTTGACAATCACATTATTTACTAATATTACTAAAAAATATTTAAATACCTTAAAAGATTAATAAAGTAGGTCAAAAATAAATTTTTTTATGTTTATAGTAAAACAATTATGTACATTGTTTCGGATGGATAGAATTATAAAAACCACTATAAATACAGAAAAATATCAAATTTTGATAGTACTTTGAGTAATAGTTAACTATATACAGAAAAGGAAATTAAAGTGTTTTCCAAATCACTATAATACACAAAAATAACATTACGATACTTTTGAGCAAGTTAATATATACAGAAAAGGAAATTTAAGTGTATTGTTGGAATGCTGATTAAGAATCATAGAAGCGTGCACTAAAATAATAAGTGCAAAGAATCATAGCTATTTATGACTAAGTTCACAAATGTAAAAAATCATAGCCATTTGTAAAAGTGTGATTTTGAATTATGCACGCACTAAAATTGAAAGTCTAAAGTCGAAGTTCCCACTTTCAACTTAAGAACATCTTTTTTGCCCATAATTAAATAATCTTTTCTTCTAAATATTTGAGTAATCTACCCATAATTACTACTGCTGCTGTTATCTTTAATATTATCATCAAAGATGAGTTCTCTGACAGCTGCTGTTATCTTTAATAGTATCATCAAAGATGAGGGCTCTGACATTAATGTGTGGGCAAATAACTCATGCCAAATTCTGGGAATAATTGTACCATACCCACCCCCACTCAACCCACCCCACCCCCATTCCACAGCCCATAACTGTGGGGAAACCTGTGAGTGTAAAACCCTATAATAAATATAAATATCAAGAGGAAATCTCAACCACAAAATCTGATTGGTTTCCCATATCCAGGTGGCATATATTGCCACAAAATATTATCTTATCCATCCCATATTTCATATCCAAATAGCTACTCCACTTCTGTCCAATATCAGACACTTTCCTTAGTATATATATTTGGTCACTTAGCTTGCCAAATGTATCTACTACAGATTACATAGGATTTTTTCACCCAATAAAAATCTTAAATATCATCCAATCACAAATGGCTTTGCAAGCTGCTGCTCTTCTCCCCTCTGCATTTTCCATCCACAAAGAGGTTAGATTCCACACATACAACACCAACCCCCCCTCTGTTTCTCTATAGAATTAGGATTGAGTTGACATTGCCATTGTTAAATGCAGGGGAAATCAAGTGCATCTTTGAAGGATTCAGGGCTGTTTGGAGTCTCACTTTCAGAGCATGTCACCTCTTCTGCATTGAAAACCAAGGTACATTAATCAAATCGAATCAAATGTTTGTCAAAATGCATGTAGGATTAGCATAATTCAAGAAAAATCAAGAATTTAGTTGATTCATTGTGATGAATTTCTTGCAGAGAGAGTTCGGGTCAAGGAAGTTACCAATTGTTCGAGCTCAGACAGTTGCCACTACTCCAACTGTCACACCAGCCACTGTCCAAGGGAAGAAGACTCTAAGGAAAGGGACTGTGATTGTCACCGGAGCTTCCTCCGGCTTAGGCCTCGCCACCGCGAAATCCTTGGCCGAAAGCGGCAAATGGCACGTGATCATGGCCTGCCGGGACTTCCTCAAGACGGAGAAGGCGGCGAAATCCGTCGGAATGGCCAAGGAGAACTACACCGTCATGCATTTGGACCTTGCTTCGTTCGAAAGCGTGAGGCAATTCGTCGATAACTTTAAAAAATCCGGCCAGCCGCTCGACGTCCTCGTCTGCAACGCCGCAGTTTACCAACCGACTGCCCGGGAGCCTTCGTTTACGGCCGAGGGTTTCGAGCTCAGCGTCGGGACGAACCACCTGGGGCATTTCCTCCTTTCGAGATTGCTGCTGGATGACATGCAGAAGTCCGACTATCCATTGAAAAGGCTTATAATCGTCGGATCAATCACCGGTACCATAAGAATTAGATAACATTATTGCAAAAAACACTGTTACATTGAGTGGTGTTCACCATACCTTATTTGATCCATGAATTACAGGGAATACGAATACGTTGGCGGGAAATGTACCTCCTAAGGCGAACCTCGGGGACCTGAGGGGTCTCCAGGGCGGGCTGAACGGGCTAAACAGCTCCGCCATGATCGATGGTGGCGATTTTGATGGTGCCAAGGCGTACAAGGATAGCAAGGTCTGCAACATGCTGACAATGCAAGAGTTTCACCGTCGTTACCACGAAGATACAGGCATCACGTTTGCATCCCTATATCCGGGATGCATTGCCACAACAGGGCTCTTCAGAGAGCACATCCCCCTGTTCAGGCTCCTTTTCCCTCCGTTCCAAAAGTTCATCACCAAAGGCTTCGTATCCGAGGAGGAAGCAGGGAAAAGACTTGCACAGGTTAATATGGATCAAGATCAATGCAAAACATAGTATTACAATCTAGATTATGGATGACCTTAATTGTAATGATTTGATGATGCAGGTGGTGAGTGATCCAAGCTTGACAAAGTCAGGAGTGTACTGGAGCTGGAACAAAGACTCTGCTTCCTTTGAGAACCAGTTGTCGCAAGAAGCCAGCGATGCCGAGAAAGCTCGTAAGCTGTGGGAAGTCAGTGAGAAGCTCGTCGGATTGAGCGACTGAGCACGTCGCTATGAAGTCGAACTTGCCGGAACAGGAATTTTGGATTGAGGAACTTTGTAGATGCTAACTTCATAAAATTTTCAGAAAAGAAAAAAAAGAATCACTGTAAGATTATTGCCAGTGTCATTAATAAAATCACTCAATCCCTTTTTCGGGTTATTTTTTAGATTTGCTCTGACATGAAGACAACGAGCTATGGAAGCTTCTTAATAGAATCATCGAACTAAAACAACATCTATAAGCAAATACAAGATCAATTTAATTATTTAATACAAAAAACATGGAATTAACTTCAAAGAGATGCAGTCTATAAGTCAAATGGGTTGAAGTAAAAGTGAGATGAAAGCTTACCATTTTTCAATCTGAGAGCTGGATCAATACCTTTAAGCATCCTTGGAAGATTTTCTCACCAATTAATAAAACGCCTTCCGAGACCCTCTCGTCTTCGTGCCAAGTAGTAAATGGATATTATCGTCGATGATTTAGATGATATCAAAACCAAAAATGGGCATGATCATAACCACAAACTCATTCAGGTTACAAGGAAAGAGTACATGCATTGAACTTCGAAGTAGCATACATATCTAACCTATTCATGTACAAGGTGGATTAAAGTTCAAAAGCTGGAAATCTAGCCTGCGAACGATCAGTCATGTCCAGGAACAAATGTGCCATTCCCACGAGGCCTTCAAACAGCGAATAAGGACGATCACCTCCATGCATAATGCCCTCTGAAATTAGAGTTTGAGCCCGATCGTGAAGAAAACATGCGAATGCTTTGGCCCTGTGTAAGAACTCCGGTTTGCCTGTTAACCGGTACAGTGAGAGAAATACATAGGCATTCCCACTAATACCATGACAAATCCCAACTCGTTTAAGAAGGCCTCTGTTCCACACCACTTCCCCTGCATCAATTGCTGCTTGTAGAAACTCTTCGCTTTGAAAAACCTGATGATTTGGACGTCATAAGTATGAGCAAGATTAGTTATTACATTACAAGTTCATTAAACACTCAAAGTAGCACGAAATAATGTGGAATCATTATTGACAGGTTGCAGCATAGAGCCGCATATTTTTTCGTTTCTTCCCACTTTTGAGGCCCAATTAGAAAACAATAAAGGGTGTGTAGTCACAGAAAGTTACATAAAACTCTCCATGGATTAACAAATCAAAAGAAACTAGAGTAAGACCAGAGTCATTACTACCTTGGCTGCTTTCACTAGAGTAAGAGCAACCCCAGGGGCGCCATGGCAGAAATGCACAAGCCTACCTGTCTCACGTCCTTCGCTCGAAGGGTAATTTCCACTTGGAAAACGATTTTTGATCATGTATCGTAGTGTGCCTTTCACATACTCCGCCTCATCTGGTTTCAGATCCATGTCCATTAACACGTTCATGATCCCAGCCAGCCCATGAGCCGCTCCCCAGTATTTTTTCCCATGCCATTCATACATCAAAGGACACCTTCCATTCCCCAATTGGCGACCAGACCTTATAATTTCCTCAGCAACAGCTCTCTGAGTAAATGATTTATCAAAGATATAAGGGCTATATTAAGCTGAGATGAGAAACTCAATGCATAAAATATCAAATCCGACCTACCATCCTGGCAGATGATATCGTGTTATTACCAGCATATTTGTTCAAGAACGAACACGACCACAAGAACCCAGCTCTCCCATACAATAGTTCATCCGGAAGATCCTTGGAAAGCTTAATCTGCACTTAATTTGGGAAATGAAAGCAAGTGATCAACACTAAACCTAGCAAGCAAAGGTGAAGCATGATTGATTTGGTTGTTACAGGCTAAAACACCTCCTTAAACTGTGTTATGTAGTGCTGCCATAGTTTCTCATCACCACTCTCTTGTGCCACCACAGCACCAAGAGCATATACACCAGCCCGTCCGCATATGAAAGTGACAAGCCTGCGATGGTGCATTAATGAGTTACATGTTAACACAATCCCTATAGATGTAAATTATGTTAAGCTGTTCAGCTTCATTCAACTTCTCTTGTCATTCTTAGCTTATGATATATTGAACTATATGCATCAGGAACAGACGTTAGCATCATAAATTTAGCTCTTATTCAAGTCCTACAAAATCAATAACCAGCAGAAATACTCTATAAACTCCAATCAAACCTATCTCAAATAATATCACAATCACAAATACATAATCCAAATCTCACAAAGAACCCCACCCCAACAAATAAGTTCTTGCATTCAAGAAATCTAAACATACGCAGAGCCTCGAGATGCAGCGTCACAAGCCCTGATGATTTCAGAACAAAGAGCAAGATCATTCTTATCCCCTGTAATTTGATAAGCTTTGAACAACAAGAAAGCAGTCCCTAGAGACCCAGTATACAAACTAAAGTCGCGCACACGTTTTCCGTTGGCAAGCCATGTCTCCCTCACCACCTAGTATAAAACAAGCAAATTCACCACGTGTCTTCCTCACCCTTTCAATAGAATATAGTGAAAATTGAAAATGGCAAATGGGGTGTGATTAAAAAGGAGAGAATTGAAAATTACAATATCTTTGATTGCCAAAGCTGCTTTCTTGAGCACTTCGGCGAGGGCTTCGTACGAGAGGTGGAGAAGATTGATGAGTGAATCAGAGGGGTGAACTGCCACCGATTGAGTTTCCGGGATGAAATCAGGCATTTCATTGGGAAAGAAACGAACAGCCATCTTCTTCTTTTTAAAGAATTGGGTTGATAATTGATGAAGATAGTGAAGTTCTTAGAATCTTTGGCGGAAGCTTGTGGAAACAACTGCGTTTTTTTATCGAAACTGGAGTAGCACTAGTGTATATCGTGCCAGTATATTTTTTTAATAATATAAATAAATGATCAATATATTAATTGCGAATAATTTTTAAAAATTAAAATAAAAAATAGAAAGTACGAGGGAGGTGTATTGATTAAGATGGTGAGATAGAAAAGCGAGATTATTTTAGTATTTTTTAATTAATTATTGATTTTTATTAAAAATTTATGAAACACTATTATTATTATTTAAATGTTATCAGAATATCGTTTTTTATTTTAAAAATTATCATTTCTTTTCTCTAAGTCATTCCATTCCATGATACATCTATAGAAAGTCTTTGCCAAAGATTATTTCACTTTCAAGTTTTATGGTATTTAATTGTGGTATGATATTAAAAAAAAATGGAGAAAATTATTGTAAAAGAAAATGCAACGACAAACAATAATTAATAAAGAAGCGGTCTTGTCTGATCGTTTTGAGGCCCACGAAAGGAAAACCAATTTAGGCCCAGTTGAGTTGGACCAAAATGACAATATCAAAAGCCCTTTTTTTCCATCTTATGGAAACGAGGGTTTAGGGCGGGTTTAGGGATTCGCCACTCTCTCTTCTTCATCCCACCATCGTGTATTGATTCCAAAAGTAATGTTCTTATTTTTCTGCTTTTTGTTGTTTTGATTTCTTAAATCTTCTTATAGTTGTGCTCAATTTCCTCTGTTTATCAGAATTTACTTGAATTTAAATGGGGAAGAAGCGAAAGCACAGTGAAACTGAAGTTGCGCCCGATGTGAAGAAGGAAGAAATTGCGCCTGAGAGGCCTAAAAGAACCCTTCTTGGCTTCAAAAGCGATTCTGAAGAAAAAAAGGAAGTTGATAATACATCTGTTGGTTTCCGGAATAAGGAGAAAGTTCTGCTCTCTTGTTCCCGTCGCATAAGTTACAGGTTTTTTTGAATTAAAATATAAATGTTTCGTATTTGATGAAATTTTGGTTTATTGGATGCTAATTCTGGATAGGTATTGCACTGGTTTATGCCTTAATTTATTGGTAAAATTGTTAGGTATCGGCATTTGATGTTGAATATGGTTGATCTTTTGCCTCATTGTAAGAAAGAAAATAAGGTTGAGTCCAAGGGGAGCAAAGGTACTTCCCTGAATGAGCTCGTTGAGTACAGGAACTGCTCTTCCTGTTTGTTTTTCGAGGTGAGCGATGCTTGCTAGATTGTGAATTTGTTTAGAAAATCATGTCATTTGCAGTGTGTTAAAGCTACAATGCATATATATCTCAGTGCAGGAAAGGCAAAGACCTCTACCTATGGATGTCGAAGTGTCCCAATGGTCCATCTGTCAAGTTTTTGGTCAATGCAGGTATGTGTATTTCTTTTTGTGGTTATCAGATGTTGAACCCCACCCTCCGCACACACGCACGCACAAACAACGTCTACCGATGAGGAGGGTCCTAAATATGCGTGTCTTGTGTATACTTTTGAAGTGCACACGATGGAAGAATTGAAACTCACTGGAAATCATCTGAAGGGTGCACGTCCTATCCTGACCTTTTCGTCTAACTTTGATAACAAGCCCCACTGGAAGCTTTTAAAGGAAATTATTTCACAGGTATGGTTTTTCTGTCATTTGAAGCATTTCTTGTTATATTTTTTTGTGGATTTTGTTAGATAGTGACCGTTTGACCAGAATTCAAATCATCCCAGTAATATTCCAGGAGCGAATTTGGTTTTAGTTTCAGATTATTGTTGAACATAAATCTACTAATTAATTTCTTGACAAATGGTGAATAAGCAGAGAAATCTAGATGAAAATGTGATAGGACTTTGTTGAGCTTTGCACAAATGTTATTTCTCAACTGAGTAGTCAGTTTTCTTGTACTACAATTGCCTTGAGATGCCCAAATGATCTATCTGGTTTGTAAAAGCTAGTGGTGGATTGACTGGTAAGATTTGTTGGCCACTTAAAATGCCAAGCATAACAAATCAATGTCTCATGTTAATTTCTCTTGAATCTTTGATAAATGAAATATTATTTGATGTTTATTTGGTATGATCTCCTCACCGTCTTTAGGCTAATGTTTTTCCATTTTTTCGCATCCATGTTGTCCATTATTCAGGTATTTGGCGTTCCAAAGGATCACAGGAAATCTAAGCCTTACCATGACCATGTATTTGTGTTCTCAATTGCTGATGACCATATTTGGTTCCGGAATTACCAGGTTGGCAATCATGCATAAGTATTCATCAGATTTTTCTTTTAAAATATCAGAATTTAAGCATTGAGTCATAAATATAAACCTACAGTGTAGGTAATTGTTATATATTCAGTGTCATTACAAATAATAATTTTTATTAATGATAAACTATACGTAGAAAGTGATGCTCCCTAACCCATGCTATCTAGGTACCGCTAATTTCGATGTTCGGCGACAATTTAGACTTTATGTTTTTCTTTCATTATTTGTCTGTTAAGTTTTGTCAGATATTGGTATTCAAGAGTAATGAAAATAAAAATTATTGACTATGCTGACTTTTTTTCCTTTTTTTTTTTGGCACAAAACTATGCATGTTAATACTCCTAAAAATCTAAAAGAAAGAGGAATTTCAGACTAATATTTATTTGGTTTATTTATGCTCATAAATATCAAGCGTTTCATCTCTCTTCTAAGTCCAAGTAGAGCCATGTTGTAGGATTTTAACAATTGTTATGAAAACGTATGGTGCTTATGTGAAGTTTTTAAAGAGAATGACTGAGAGAGAGAGTAAAAGACTTTAACAATTGTTATGAAAATGTAGAATTTTTTAAAGAGAATGACTGAGAGAGAGAGTAAAAGTGCAAAATTTGATGATTCACGCTTTTTGGGTCTGTGTGTTTTTCATAACATCCTGCTACGAGAGTTTCCATTCATATTAGAAATTTCCTTTTTTTTTGTGAATCAGATATCATGCCCTCAAAGTGGAGGACAAAAATTAGACCGTGGAGACTCTGAAAAGATGACGCTAATTGAGGTTTGTTGAGGAACACTATGTACGCAAATCAACTTCTCACAATCGAAGTCTTTTGATTAATATGCTTTGTTGGCAGGTTGGTCCGAGATTCTGTCTAAATCCAATTAAGATATTTGGTGGCAGCTTTGGTGGACCTACTTTTTATGAGAATCCATTTTATGTTTCACCAAACCAGGTTTGTACTCCTATTTATTCCTCTTGGCTCTGCTTACGATTCCACGTTTCACGTCTTAAAATTTTCTTGGCGGGATGATGTAATTTCGAGCAATCATGTAACCACATGATTTACTCAATTTAGTCCTATATTTTGTTTTCTCCGTACAATTCTTCTTATAAAAGACTTTGTCGATAAGCAAGTAAATGATCATTCAAAGTAAGCTGAAAATTTAATTCTATTTAGTACGAATTTCTGAACCTTTGGCTGTTGCTGGAAATTCGATCAGATACGCTCTCTGGAGAAGAGGAAGAAGTCAGGAAAATACGCAAAGAAAGTTAAAGCCAAGACGAGGAGGAAGATGCACGAGCTCGAAAATCCTCTGGAGGTCGACGAGTTTGCTGATATGTGGAAGGAGTAACAGTCTAATACTGGTAATATCAGCTTCAATCTAGACCAAAAAAAAAAAAGAAAGCTGTTTACTTGGTTGCATTTTGTATCATGATGATGAGCTGAACCTTTTTCTGTACGTATACGGAATGAGAATTTCTTATTGGGCTGCGATTTACTGAGGTCTTAACTATTGAATGGGCCGTTTCTGCATTGGGCTACAGATCATTAAAGCCCAACAAGAGGCCCTTATAATGAAACTTTTAGTTGCTCCGTGTGGTGTATACAATGATGACGTCATATTGTGTGTAATTTAGGAAATAACATAACTGAAAGTTAAACATGTTTTGCTAGCGTTTCGTGTAATCTGTTTAAATAACGTCATCTAAACTTGTTTAATTTTTTAATTATTATTTTTTTTCAATACTAAATTCGATTTTTGTTTGTGGATGATGTAAGGAGGATTGTTATTGAGGAAAATTTAAGTGGTGTGTATAATTGTTGAATTTTAAAACACGTAGTACTATTTCTTGCAATAAAGAATACTCTAGAAAACATGTAATAATATTTACAGACACACATACTAGGTCCTTTTTCATTTTTAAGGAAAACTCATTCTTTAAATAGCTTTATTAATACTTGTGAGTGATTCTCCAAATTCTAGGCAATAGATGGTTTATCCATACGGTATATAAATATCCCATGTAATAATACTATCCCATAAAAAGTTTAATACTTTATTATTTATTAGTCCCACTATAATATTCATATTGTAAAAAAAAAAACAATATCTTATCTAGTAATTTCAAAATAACTTATTTCAAATTTGACAATCCTAGGACCCTATCTAACTAATACTCCTAATAATTTATACTTTATTTATTATTTAAAAATATTAAAATACCTTTAAAAATCAATAACATAAAATAAAATAAAACTTAAATAAAATAAAACAATTAACGTGAACAGGGGGAGTGATTCAAAATTCAAAGTTGTTGCATAAAAAAATACTCCAGTTAACTAATAACAAATTGTCAACCAATTGGTTAACAAAGCTGACCGGCTTCCAACTCGACACCACATGATTCATGCTATAAACTTACTCGAAAACATGATTATTGGATGATCAAATTGTTTTCATAATTATCCTCAGTTTCTTCCCACAGTAATTTATATCACTTAATAAAAATATCACATTAATAATATAATTTGAAAATACATTGAATTTTAAAATTGTCATCATCTATTACATAACATATTTTATATTAATGTATTTATAACCTAAAAAAACTAGTATATCATATTTTTTTTTATAAAAATAATACTCTTTCATTACCAACAAATTTTTTACACTTTCTACATTAATTCTTCTCCATACACTCTTTACCATCTAAAAATAATAAAAGTTTAAATAACCGCTTAATAATTACTACTCCTCCCGTCTCATTTCTTCAGATGACACACTTTCTATTTTGGGATGTCCCACAAAAGTTTGCATATTTCTAAAAAAAAAGTAAAAAACAACCATCATTCCTCGTACACTTTATTTACAAAAAAAATCATCTCTACCTAACATACTTTATCATTCATTTATTACAAAAAATACCATTATACCCCTAAAAATTATCACTTTCTTAATCTCTGTTTCGGAATTGGGGGTGCAATCTTTTGTAGGACGGAGGGAGTATATTTTAAAAATTTTAATCTCACTTAACCAACATTATTTACTTTATAATTTATTCCTAGTCATTATCTAAAAATACGATATTACTCTCAAAAATTAATAAAATTGGTCAAAATATAACATTGCTTAATTTATGCAAAAAAAAACTGGAGGGATTATTCGATAAAATGATTTCATATGAAAGTGTATAATAATTTTTTAAAATTATATTGTATGACTTGAAATGAGAAAAGTAAATTTTGCAATAAGTTTTAAAATGAGAAACTTAAAAAAATATTCTTTTCATCCGCTTTAAAGAATTAATTTTTTCCGTTTTAGGCGTACGTCCCAAAAGGTCTTATTTCTTTTTTTTATATACATATAATCCACACATACCATTAATACAAGTAACCACTGCATTTTAAATAATAATATTTATTAATCAACGTGCAAAAAGCATATAAAACTCTTTAAATCGCATGGAGGGAGTGAAAACAATGAGTTCTAATTTTAGAAAAGAAACTAAATTTTAAATTAAAACACTTATAAAACTAAACCTTAATTTGATACTTAAATAAAAAATGACAAATAATTGTATGAGATCGTATTATGAAACGACTTTCGTTGAATAAAAAGTTATAATATTTTCAATTAAAAGTATAATCAATTAATAAAAAGTGATGATAATAATACAATAAATTATTTTATAAATAATTTATAATATAAGAAAAATTAAATAATAAAAAAAAGTGAATAGCATTTTTAATAACGTCAGTCTCATCCAAAATTAAGCCGTACATCTTTATATGAATTTTTTCTTTTTTTGAAAAAGATGTTGTCTGTTGTTGGGTGGGTCCCAATTGTGATAATTGGATTTAATTGATCACCATATCATAATAGGTAGGGGCCAAAAAGCAATAGTCCAAAGAAGTAGAAGAGAGAGAGAGAGAGAGATGGTATTGGGAGTAGTACTGATCAATATTTGCATTGAAAGGTACGGATGAGCTGTACGCCTACCTTTTACATGTAACACACTGGACCCCACTCTCCATGTTACTCTCTTTTTTTTCTCTCCTTTGGATTCTTAAATTCATGATAGGTATAATCATCAACACTTATCAAATCAATAAGGGTGCCTTGCTACAGTGCCATAAAAATTTAAGAAAATTCTTTTTTGCCAACATTTTAAGGCAATTTTAAAAAATGATGAAAATGTCGTTGACTCGATAATTACTTAATTGTAATTTTTGAAAAAAAATTATTATTGAGTCAATTTTTAAATTTGACTTAAAGTTGGCAAAAAAGACTTTTTTTAAAGTCTGACTGGGTAGTGTTGTCCATTAACACAATCTATAAACACCTCAATTATTAATTCAACCTATTCACTAATTTAACAATAAATATTCCTCTTGCCGGCCAATCAATTACTCAAAAAATAAAAATAAATAAATAATAAAAAAAATACCAAGATAGAGAGTTATTTGCACAGAAATTAAAAAATGTTATATTTTAATATATAGTGAGTTAAAATATAATATTTTAATGTGTAGCATGTAGATATATTAGTATTGTGTATGGACCTTCATAAAAATATATTAATTGTTGTGCGAGTCTCATCTAAAAAATAAAAATTGAATGTAACAATACTTGTGAGATACCCTATTTAACTAAAGGGTTAATTGAAAAAAAAAATCTACGAACTTTACTCCTATTGTAAAGTAATCTCACTTTTGAGAAATTGCAAAAAAAAATCACCATCTTTAAGAATTGTTGCAAAAAAATCCCAAAAAACATACTTTTAATTAGAAATTGGGTGCGTTTTGCAATAATACTTAAAGGTTGTGGGTTTTTTTTTGCAATTTCACAAAAGTGAGGATTAATTTGCAATAGGAGTAAAGTTCATGATTTTTTTTTTTTGCAATTAACCCTTAACTAAATGTAATACTCCCTTTGTCCCAAACTCGATGTCTGAGTTACTGTAGACAAAGAGTTTAAAAAAAGTTGTTTTTTGACTAACTTTATTGACTTTTTAGGGGTATTGTAGTATTTTTAGGTAATAAATAAATAATAAAGTATGTTATGTGTGTTAGGTGGGAGTAATATTTTTAAAATTAAGATAAACTTTTGAGGTTGTTGGTTGATGTAAAGTTTTCTTTTTAGAAATAAGATAATTAGTTTGAGACAGATAAAAACGGAAAGTAAGACAATAAATTTGGGACAGAAGGAGTCATATTTATGGGATGGAACCTCGTACAATCAATTGAATATTACTTTTTATTAAAATATTATAATTTTTATAAGTTTCACAAAAATTATGAAAATGTCTCATCCAATTTAATGTCTTAAATATGATATAAAAATATAATTAAGAGAACACATATCTATAGTGGATGTAGCAATATTATAACAAATTAAATAATGTGTGTAGCAATATGTATAAAGAGAAATTTGTTCATGTAATTTCATGGGCTTAAATGGGGGAAATCTAAGTTAATCTCTATGCACCTCTTTTTTTTTTTTAAAGCAAAACCGATTTTTATTAAATATATTAAAGTGGGTATAAGAAATACCCACAATATTACATTTTGAGTCTTTTTTCTTAATACATTTACATGAATCTCCAATACACAATATTAATGAATCATATTTAACAATGAACAACTAATATAGAATTACACTCTCAATCTTCAAAAGTATACCGATCAATTGATATCTCCTTCATCCGAATCCAACTCTAGACACGAGTTTTGAGTTCCTTTACTAAATCACCTACTTCAACGTTTTCATTCCAAAACACTATAGCATTTCTAGTTTTCCATATTACCAAATAATACACTCCCAAATGCAAACATCAATTTTCTTTCCTTTGTTCCCTCTCAAATTCATACTAAAAAGTAGTAAGTTCGTTGAGGGGTTCGAGGAAACAACAGTTGATACTCCAATCCATTTGCAAATGTGCATCCATAAGTTGTGAGCATATGAACATTCGAAGAAAACATGACATACTGTTTTTTATTCCAAACCACATAAAGGACACGAAACGCTCACATTGGGATGTAGTACCTCTTATTAATTTTATTTTGTAATATTGTCAAGAAATTCGCTAACAAAATAAATAATTTTTTACGTTTTGAATGTGATTACGTGTGCTTGAAATATTTTTACTAAATCTTATATTGACACATGTATCTATGACCGTTTTATTAATTAAATTTGTAAAAATGCAGCATTTATTTTTTTTTGAAATAGATGTACCATTTTCTTCAACTTTGGAATTATTGGTTATATTTAGTTGATTGTTCGATTAAGATGTATCATTAATTATCAGTTGATTTTGGTTAGATTTTGCTGAATAAGACATCAATTTATTTATTTATTTATTTTTTAATTAGGTAATAATTTGAGCCGATACATGCATCACATGAAGGACAAAAACTACTAGACAAATTTGATTAATAAATAAATCAATAAAAATTTATTAACTTTGAATTTAATTCATAAACTTTAATTGTTGTCGAGTACGCATGATATTCATCCTTATGATTTTTGACAAGTCAAATCGTTCTATAAAAGATTAAATTAAAGGGTTGAGATGCATAATGAATTAATGTTATTTTATTTAAGAATAGATTAATTCTTATATAGAAACATGAAAAAAAAAAACACTTGTGTATAGATCGTCACTCAAAATTATTTTTGTGAAAAGGTAATAAATGATAATATATTGTAATAAAAAAAATATCGGTTAATGAGAAGTGTTAATGATATAGTGAACTTTGAACAATTTAAGGTATAAATATAAAAATGGTATTAATATTGGTTTTTTTAAAAAAGTAATAATATTTTTAATAAAAATAAAAATAAATAATTAAATAAAACAAAAGCGTAAAATACACCTAGAAACAATTACTATGTTCTTAATTGTTATGTTACTTATGTAGAAAAAAAAATAAAGTACTCGCATTACACCAAAATAAATAAATAAGTAAATAAAGTAACTTACTAATTATATTATACATAAGAAGTTTTATGAAATGATTAAAAAGTGATAATAATAAAAAATTATATTTAGTGAATGAAAAGTGATAATTTCACGATAAATTGTTTTATAAATAATTTATAATATAAATAAAAAGTAATATCTTTAATAAAAAGCGATAATATTATTATTAAAAATTAAAAATTTATAATCATTTGAGATAATTGCACGAATGTTGTACTTTGTATTAAAAATGGTGTGCGCGGTTAGAGAATGAAGATAATTAATTAAAATTATTTAATTGAAATCAAATAATAATTCTATTTATATATAAAATTTTATTTATCTTTCAAAAGAGTATTATTTAAAATGATTTATTACTTTGCTGATTTTATGACAACCTACAATTGCATAATCTTTATCACAACTTTACTACATAGTAATAACGTAAGAAATCCCAAAAAAAGACAATTTATATTATATGATTAAGCTCCCACATGATTTAGATCGACAAATGGAATCATTTGACTAAGCGAAGTAACTGTGAGAGTTACGTGTTTTAATTTTGTTTTATATTTTAAACTCAAACAAATCTTCTCCTTTTTGTATTGTCGTTCTCACTGTCTCAAGATCACCCGCTTAATTTGTATACACCATGTGGAAATAGTTTCATTTTCACATAGAATCTTTGTAATTATAATTTTTATTTCTATTTCTATTTCTATTTTAACCACTTGATTCTTGTTAGATCAATTAACTCACTTATACTCAGAATAATAACTACTTGTCATGTATACATGTTGCAGTTGTCATGCATAAGTTAATAGTACTTCAACATTAAGGGTTATTTTGGAGTGCACCTGGTGTACCGATGCATCATAGAATTTATAGGCTAAATACATGGTAGTGGGGTAGTTTCCTTAATACAATTTTTAATTATTAAATTAAATTAATGGTAGAGATTAAATTAAAATATAATCTAACGATTCAAGTCATCCAGGTGTCCCGGTATCAAAGGTGCACTGTAGTTGGACTCCAAAATTAATGAATCGGTTCTATACAATTTTGTTTCATTATAATTTTAAAATGCGTCGCTTTTAAATACTCTCTCGGTTCATATGCAATAGTGTCATTCCCTGTTTGAATGTGAATTAAGGAATATTGTTATTTAATGGAGTATGTAATTGATAGTTGTATTAGTGAAATGATTGAGTCTCATATTTTAGTTGTGTTAGTAATGCATTTGGATCACACATGTCTAAAAAGGGAAATAAAACTCTTTTGGACGGACGTCCAAAACAACAAAATGAAACTCTTTCAGGCAGACGTAGGAAATACTTGTTTGGCAAAAACTTGTGTGCCCCCATGGGAACACAACTCTCCCCCAACCTATGTATTGCTAGGGATTTAAATTACAAAAGGGACACGGTGTCCCGGGGGCACAACAAACTCACTCTACTTGTTTTTATCGATGTTAAACGACCACCTCATTTAAAAGCTTAAGCTGGTAGAGAGATGTATCGTTTAATACTTACTCAAGTAACTCTAGCACGTCCCCTCACATGCAGGCGGGGAAATTTTGTCTCAAGTCTTACATGTGCAATTTTTCTCATAAATGGGTGGCGGTGACATTCGAATTCTGGACCTCTGTTAACCATGGACTCTGATACCATGTTAAATGATCACCTCATCTAAAAACTTAAGCTAATAGAGATTTGAATCGTTTAATACTTAATCAAGTCACACTCTAACAATCGACATGAGATGTTTTATGAGTATTTGATGTGCAACCTCTTTGATAAGTAGCACGCGTGGTGACTGGTGATTGGAGTTTTTTTAACTTATACTATTTTTTTGGTGATTCTTGGTCTGTATTTTTGTAGGGTTAGAAAATTAAATGAATAATACTAGTATATGTTTATTTTAGGCTTTTTATAAAGTGGTTAATGTATGAAGAGATATTAATTTATGTATGAAAAGAAATGATAAAGAAGAGCTTAAAAGGAAAAATATTACTGAGAAGAAAGAATATATAAATATTAAATATATTGAATATTAAGGCTATATGTGTATATAAGTATGTTTCAAAGTCTAGTTTTAAAAATCGTAAAACGTTAGGATTCATACATGGCTTATTATATGAAAGAACACATGATCGGAGTAATTTTATCATAAATAGAAGTTCTATATATACATATGTACATTTAAGATATCTTTAATTATTATTTGAATTTTATTAAGTATAATTATATTATGTATTTTTTATTTGTCATTAGGGATTAGCCAGAGTAAATTTACTTTAGAATGTATTAAAAGTAGACATATTCATATTTTAGCAATAAAGGAAAAGAGTTATAATCAAATTATATATTTTAATAAAATACTATATAAACCAAAAAAGTTGGAATAAATTCACACAATTTAATTTTATTTTATTATTATTTTATTATTATTTTTAAGTTGTGTTTGAAAACAATCATGGGCGATGTTTGATATATAAAAAGGTTTTAGAATGATGTTGAAAATCAAATGAACAGTGATGCATGTTTCTTTTGAGTTTTTTTGTTGGGTAAGAAATATAGCATTCTTTAAGTTCCATTCACAAGTCCCATTTTGTTTTATGTCCGTATAATAATAAACATTATTATTTTATGTATAATGAATAGTTGTATTATTAGTGAGTAGTGAGTTATATGTGAATTTTTTTTACTAAAATCAGAAAATGAGGACTTTTAAATGAGACATGAGTATTTGAATAAGAGAATATAATATTTTAATTTTAATTGAATAATTGCATTAATATTGTATGTGAACCACATAAAAATATATTAATCGTTTTGTTTAGTTCTCATTTAATAAAATTATAAAATTATTAAAATAAAAGGTCGAAATTAAAAAAATATAACTGAGGAATAGTCACGGATAATTAGCTCTCAAGTCTCAACTATGATTTCGTCTTTTTTTTTTTTTTTTATCAAAATCTAAATTATTTCAGTGAAAAAGAGTTTAGTTTCGTTATAAATGTGTAGTACAGGCTTTCTAGAATGAGATGGTAAGAATTAATTCGACATTTATTGCTCCTTACCAGTGAAATTTTATGGTACTTTAAATACACTTAGGTGGGGCGTGGGGTCCCTCTACCATTCTTATATCTTATTTCTCCACTACCGACTGCCAAATTGACTTGGGTGAAGGTAGTTTACCAAATTTAAATTTTATAATTTTATTCATTCGCTTTTAAACTTTTAATGTGTGTTTTGCTATTTTATTTAATTTTTTTTTTTTTTTTTTTTTATTTTAGAGACATAATTATAATTTTCACCCTTGTGGACCTTGTGGTTTAGGGTATATTTCACCACTAGGGTTTAGGGTATAATTGTAATTTCACCATTGTGGTTTAGAATATAATTTATTCCTATGGTTTAGGCTATAATTTATCTTTAGGGTTTAAGGTATAATAGTAATTTGAGTAGAGTAAATTTAAAAATAAATAAAAAACAACATTAATGAAGGAGAATGAATTAATTAAAAAGGGTGTGGACCACAGTTTACACCAATTCATTTGGTGGACTGATTCCACCAAAGTCACACTCTTTTCAAATTGATAGCAATTAGGGTGGAACTTATGATCCCCAATCTTCTTAATTAATTTCTCATCTTTCATTAATGTTGTTTTTTATTTTAATTTTAAATTTATTATACTTAAATGACTATTATACCCTAAACCATTTACTCTAAAGATAAATTACACCCTAAACCATAAGGGTATAATTACCCTAGGAATAAATTATACATTAAACTACGAGGGTAGAATTACAATTATACTCTAAACCCTAAACCTAGGGGTAAATTATATCTAAACCTCAAGGATAAAATTACAATTATACTTTAAACCCTAGGGATAATTTATACCCTAAACCACAAGGGTAAAATTATAATTATACTCTAAACTCTATGAATAAATTATACCCTAAACCATAAGAATAAAATTACAATTATATCCTTAAAATTAAATTAAAAAATAATAAATAAATAAAACGAAAAAAAAAGAAAAAAAACACACACAAGCAACAGGAATATAGTGGAATACTACACATATTGAGAAAAGGAATTGGAAGAGGGGACCCAGGTCTGGGCCTGAGATGTGGTGATTCTGGTGAAGAGAGAGTTGCCTGTGGTTCCGGAACAGTGGCGGCGCGGTGGTCGAGTGGAGAGGAGGTTTGCCTTCTTTGGCCATTTTTATTTTTAGATTTATTATTCTTAGTATGTTTTTTCAAGTTTCATTGGGTTTTTCTCATGGTTGGGTTTGGAGGTTTCATCTATGGATTTAATTAGCACATGTTGCTTTGTTAAACAGTTTGTATTTGTTAGTTCTTCGATTTTCTTTTTATTGCTCGACTGTTTGAGCTTTGCTTATACCATTTTGTCTCCTTTAGGGAGTGTGATGTCCTCTTCTCGAGGTTTTAAAGTCTCTTTAGTGAGATGTTGTAACTCCTTTTTGGAGGTGTTGTTATCTCGGTTGTTTACCGTAGAGACTCATGTAGCCCTTTGACTAAGTAAATGAAACCTATTGTTTGGGAAAAAAAATTGGAAGTGGGGCCGGTTCCACCAATTTGAAATTTGGAACCGATCCATACAAGTCTTTGTCTTTTAAATTTATACTTTTCTTTTTAAGGTATAGTTATATTTTCTCACTGTATAATTTATTTAACATTTAATGAGATGATATAAGAGATAATGTAAATACCAAAATGAATCCTAAGATACCTGCAATTTTAATAGGTAAATTAGTGGGATGTAAATACCTTCTGGTTATAGCAATAAATTTAGGTAAGTACGAGAATCTGGGTGTTTGATTGATAGAGTTAATAAATAGCGTTTAGGATCCTTTATGTTATAATGGTATTTTATTTTATATTTTATAATATTTTTTTTATTATAATACTATAATGAAACCCGCGTACTACGCGAGGTCATTTAATTATTATTATTCTTATTTTTTATAATTAAATAAAGTTCGTGTCATATTACGATTCAATATTAATTAGGGAGAACCTTTTTTTTATAACTAGACAATTTCTTTCATTAATTTAAAAATTTGCAATAAATTATAAATTTTGGCTTTTCATAATGTGACATATATTATTTTATAATAATTTGTTTTTTATTATAATATTATATTCTAATTAATGATCATTAAATTTTGTACACATTTCAAAATTTTGAACATAGATTATAACACATTGGCAGGATTTAATAGGTGGAATAAGAAATGAAATATTGGAATTAAATAGGTAATTCTATTTAATACATAGTATGTGATTAAAAAGGTTTGGGTATCAAAATTCTTTAATTTTTTGGGTAAATTATCAAAATCTCCCTCGAGATTTGTCCAAACTATCAAATAAATCATGTGGTTTGAAAAAATTACCAATTACCCCTTTTAACTTGTTTTTTATTTGAATATTAATAAAAGGAAAAATTACTACTAGGTACACACTTTGTACCTCTAATTACTATTAGATACATTGATTTCGAATAATTACTATCATATACAAAATATTAGAGTAAAATATCAAATATAATCTTAAACTCATACACTTTTAAACCACAAACCCCCACCCACCGCCGGACCGCTGCCGGACCACCCCACTTTTTTGCTGCACACACTTTTTTTTACTGCATATATTTTGCTGCACATGAACTTTTGCTACACAAAACATTTATGTACAACACATTGTAGGGGTAATATTGGAATATCACTATATATTTTTATAGTTAGTAATAATATTTTTGTATGTTTGTATCTCATAGTAATTAAGAGTTTTTTTTTACCTAGTAGTAATCCTCTCTTAATAAAAATACAATTTTTCTTAAAATAAAGAATGATGAAAATGACATCAAGACCCATATATTTAACATTGTATTTTTAAATTTCACTATTTTAAAAAAAAATATTTTTTAGAGAGGATAATTAGTAATTTTTCAAACCACGAGATTTATTTGATAATTTAGACAAACCTCGCGGGGTTTTGGTAATTTAGCCTAATTTTTTTTACCTCTCCCCTAAATTGTAGTACTCCATTTCATTAGACCATTTTTCACTAACAAGTGTAGGAGATAATTAAACTTATATGATTATAATTAGCCTGCAATTTTTTTTATTTTTAATAAACTTTTAAGGCAAAAATAGTTATTACTCCCTCCGTCCGCCCCAAAGGTGAACATTTGCTTTTTCACATGGATTAAGGAGTATTATTATTTAAGGTGTAGTTAGTAGTTGTATTAGTGGGGTGTATGTGTCCCATAAATTTATTGTATTAATGATTTGTGTGTGTCCCATGTGTTTAAAAAGGGAAATGTGGACCTTTGATGAGAACGCCCAAAATGACAAAATATTGACCTTTCGGACAGACGGAGGGAGTAACTTGAACCAAAACACTTCTTATTAAGTAATACTCCTGCATATAAGGTTTTAGGATTTCAATGTCCAATATACTAACCCCATGTTCACTTGTCCATTTGAAAGGAATAAAAATTTAAAAAGAAAGAAAAAATATATCGATTTTTAGTGTTTTAAATTAATGTAGTCAAAGGCTTGATTAAAACATGAACGTAAATGATATTAACCACTTATTAAGATACATAAAGGGTTCTAAACTAAAAATTTAAATGAAACTTTATTTATACTTCTTCATATTTAATTATTAATTATTATATATAAAAATAAAACCATGTTCACTTGTCCATTGAAAAAAAAAACACTCTTTCTGGTGTTTTAGATTAATGCAGTCGAAGGCTTAATTAAAATATGAATATTGCGACAATCCACGTGAAATTAACCACTTATTAAGATACAAATGGGGTTCTAAACTAAAAATTTAATGGAACTTTATTTATACTGCTTCATATTTAAAAAGAAACCATTCTAATTATACTCCTGCAATTGGGATATATAAAAATGTATTTTCGTTTTTGTTTCCTCCAACACGTCAAGCAAACTTGTTTTCTTAGTACACTTCTTTTATTAATCTATTTCCTTCCTTAAAATTAATTTATTTATGTTAATTGAGTAACATTGAACAAAGTAATATTTCTAATTCCTTCGAAAAATATAAAGGAGCTATCAGATTAGATGGAGTGTTACAATAGTAAAATTTAATAATATTCACGTTTATCTGTTGTTTTTAACCAAACAACGCTTACGAAATTTTGGACTTTAGTAAATTTTACTCACTCCCTCCCATAGGAGTTGACACATTTTTCTTTTTGTTTGTCCCACTAAAGTTGACACATTTTCTTTTTAATACATGAGACCCACACAAAAACAATTAATTTATTCTCATGAACCCCACATCTCACCTCTAATACAACTCTCATTACACATTAAATATTATTTCTCTCACTTTACTTTACATTAAATTATTATACTCCTTAATCTTCGTACCAAAAAAATTATACTCCCTCCATCCCACGTATTTTTACACACTTTCCATTTTGGGGTGTCACACCTATTTTTACTCATTCCATTTTTGTCAAAAATACATAATATTTTATTACCTACTTTTTACAATACCAACAACTTTAATTACATTTTTACACTTTATTCATCATTCCCAATAACTTTATTCACTTTTTCTTTTTAAATTACTAATTTATCCCTACTTTATCTTATATTATATATTAAAAAAATAAAACGTCTTAATCTTTGTACCCGTAAAAATGGATAAAAATACTCGGAATGGAGGGAGTACCAGACTTCTATAGGACGGATGAGTAAATAATTAGAGTAATAAATGGTAATATTTGTAAATGACAATCAATTACAAATGGGATCCACTGACCACGTGGCCCTCACAGTATACAGGCTGGACAGCACTACTGTTCTCGTACTTTTCCCCAACCGTATAAAATACGAATCCGTATTGTATACGGTTTAGTATTAATACACCAACATACGACCAAATACGAATACGTACCACTGCGGCGCCTCTTATATATACACACACATCACCTACTGTGCAATTAACTTCACCGATTTTTTGGTTGATTTCTCCGTCGAGATATTTTCTCCGTTGATCGGGTGTTGATTGCTCTGGTTTTGTATGGCAGTTCGTCTGTTGGCTAACGTGGTGGCTGATCTCTGCTTGGGAAAGCCGCCGCTGCGCTCTCTGTCTTGCTCCGCCACCGTCGCCGACGCGCTCGCCGCCCTGAAGTCGTCGGAGGAGAATTTTGTTAGTGTTTGGAGATGCGACCACTCCGTGAAGAGGAACCTAGAGTGCGTGTGCGTGGGGAAAGTGTGCATGGTCGATGTAATTCTCTATCTCTGTAGAGAAGAGAATTTGTCTTCGCCGGCGGTGGCTTTGAAATCTCCGGTGTCGGTTCTGCTTTCCAAAACTAAAGGCCTCGTCATACATGTCGATCCTTCTTCCAGGTATCTCTCTCTCTAGATTTTTTTATCTCTGTTCGATTTCCAGCGTTATTTTTGTTCAATTTTGGGCGGAATTAATGTGTATATATTTCCAGTTTTAATTTTGCTCTGATTAGAAATTCTGTTTCATTTTGATTCTGCTGAATTGAGGATTTGCCAATGGGGAGAGAGAAAGTGTGTGTGTGTATGAGAGAGAGAGAGAGAGAGAGAGAGAGAGAGAGAGAGAGAGAGAGAGAGAGAGAGAGAGAGAGATTGAAGCTCAATTTTATTATTGAAGCTGAATTTGTGCTTTTACGTTGCAGTTTACTGGACGCCATTGATCTAATCCTTCAAGGTGCTCAGAATCTGGTGGTTCCGATAAAGAGCGCCACCACCTCCGCCGCAATTTCAAAACGAAAGCAACTCCAAAAATCATCGTCATCAATCACTTTCACAGCTCACAGGGGGCGAGAATTCTGTTGGCTAACACAGGAAGACGTGATCCGATTCCTCCTCAGTTCAATCGGCCTATTCTCCCCCATTCCGGCCATGTCCGTCGACTCCCTCGGCATCATAACCACCGAATACCCCGCCGTGGAATACCACCGGCCAGCATTATCCGCCGTTGCCGCAATCTCCCAATCTCTCCAGGATCAAACCTCAGTGGCCGTAGTCGATTCCGAAGGAACACTAATCGGGGAGATCTCCCCCCTCACATTGGCCTGCTGCGACGAGACATCAGCTCCGGCCATCGCCACACTCTCCGCCGGCGACCTCATGGCCTACATCGACTGCGGAGGCCCGCCGGAGGAGATCGTGAGGGTCATCGAGGCAAGATTAAAAGAGAGGAACCTCGATAATATGCTTAACGAATTCATGATGATCAGGCCTTACAACGGTGGGGCATTGAATTCGTCGTCGTCGGACGAGGAACTGTCGTCCCCTACGACGACATTGTCTCGGTCGAGCCAGTACAGCCGGTCGAGCAGCCGGTCAGGGCGGACGGTGAGGAGGGTGGAGGAGATCGTTTGCCAGCGGAGGAGCTCTCTAGTGGCGGTGATGATTCAGGCCATCACACACAGAGTGAACTATGTGTGGGTGATAGAAGAAGATTGCACTGTTGTTGGGATTGTAACGTTTGCAAACATGTTGGAAGTTTTCAGAGAGAATTTGGAGTGTATGATTTGATCCACTATCTCTCTCTAAATTGGGGGGGGGGGGGGGGGGGTGTGGTTGCAGTGGGTGGGGGGGGGGGTTGGAGTGACAGAGTGATGATTGAGAGTAGATGAAAGCGGAGGAACATATTGTGAATATGAGCCTGTGTTTGTGTGTGTTTAACTTCTTCTTCTTTTTAATGTTGTTTAATTTGAGGAATTTTGTGGACTTTCTGTAATTGTTTTGTTTTCTTATCTCATAAATGTGACATTTTAGATGGGGTTGTTTGTTTGTTCAGAATTTGTAAGGTATGGAAGATGTTGATTTTGCAATCCAAATATTTATTTGCTCAAAAAGTGGGGTTCTATTTAATGTTTGTTGCACAACATAGGGTCAATGATCTGTGGAGGATTCTAACTTATCATGCAGTAGTATCTTAGCATTGGTAGCTATGTGTTTTTTAACATAGTATGAGCTTGTAAGTTGTACTAACATATTGTAAAATCCATGAACCACGATACTATATAATATTAATGATAAAAATATCAATGAAATAGGAGTAATTATATACTACACTTTTTAAGTTAGTGTGTGCTGGAATTGGAACCCACAATGTAAATAATTGAATCTGAATTTCTTATGATTTGCTCTTTTTTGGGTTAAATTATTAAAAAAGGGTGCCTTTTGACCTTTTTTGTACGAACAAACTTCGATCACTATCTCTACCTTCTTTACTTAAAAAGGTTATTAATTTTCAATTTAATGTGACTTAAAGTGATGAGATTGAGGACCATGACTGGTGTGCAAAATTTGATTAAAACCGAACAAACCGACCAAATCAAACCGAAATATCAATTTGGTTCGGTTTTTTGAAATTCGGTTCTGTTTTCGGTTTTGCAAATCCAATTTTTAAAATTTCGGTTCGATTTTCGGTTTTGAAATTTAAAATTTCGATTAACCGAAAATCGAATCGAACTTTTAATTTATTATTATTATTTTATATATATATATTAATATATTCACTTTATTATTTTATTTTATATATATTCAATAATATTTTTTTCATCCTAAACAAAATTACTTAATTAACTAGATTTAATTATCAATATCAAAATTTAATTAAAACTTAAAATAATTTCATCTATTCAATATATTTTCTTTAAATTGTATTAATTTATACTACGAAAAAAAAGTGAAATATTTATAGAGTTATATAATATAAAATTATATATATATTATTGTAGTATATGTTATATTAAAAATATTTTTTTAAGTAGTGAAAATATAATGAAATGATATAAAAAAGATTGTTTATTTTTTTTAAAAATTAATAAATTTTGATTCGGTTAACCGAAATAACTGACCGAAATAATTCGGTTCGGTTAATACCGGTTTTGTAAAAGTTCGGTTCGGTTTTGATTTTGTAAAAAAATTCGATTCGGTTTTCGGTTTTAGGTTTTCGATTAACCGACCGATGCACACCCTAACTGCAATATTTATCTAGGAATTTTGTTAATATGATATTTGTATAAACTATGGAGTATAAAAGAAAATTGATATGAGTAATTGTAGTTACCTTGATGTTTGATCAAAACATTCAACCTTAAATTGTGGTTTAATATAAAATAGCTTTATATTGGTATACTAGTACGAACACGCGTAACACGGGATCATTAAAACATTATTTTTAAATTATATTATTGAAATTAAAAAATATTAAAGGTTATAAATTGTATTAATAAAAATATCTAACTTTACCGGTAGAATAAAGAGTATAATAAGGAAAAAACCTGTGTTTCCCTGAGAGATACGGCGCACACATACTCTTTAATATTAAATTGTATATCCTTTAGTATAAAGACGTGTACTCTTATTAATTAAAATGTACTTCATTCACTTCAGAACAAAATTGTGTACTCTTACACACTTTTTCAATGTATATGAAAATATTTCAATATATATGGAAATATATGCTATTTCATAATTAATGTTTCAACATACATGGAAAAACTATATGGCTACCCGAATCCATTCCATATTTCATTAGTTATTTCATAATTAATATTTCAACATGAAAAATTAAAAACTATATGGCTACCCAAATCCATTTCATATTTCATTTGCTATTTCATAATTACATTTCATATTTCATTTGCTATTTTATAATTAATATTTCAACATGAAAAATTATACGGCTACTCGAATCCATATTTCATATGTTATTCAATTGAATCCACATTTCATAAATATTTTATATTTCTTTGCTATTAATTGAATCCACATGCCATAAACTCATAAATCTATAAAATATGAGTTTCTTTATCATGTATTTCAATTTCATGCTAAACTTCAATGTCATGCTACTTAGTATAGCTAGTGTTTCTTTAACTATCTATCTATAAAATAAGTATTATTTCTTTATTATGTGCTCATTCAATATTCATTAAATAAGTATTACTATTTATTTATTATGTGCTCGTTCAGTGTTCCTTTTTATTTCATGCTTATCAGTATAACTATTTTTTTTAACTGGATCTATAAAACACATAGTATGTATTTTTTTTCTTTATCATGTACTCCTACAATATTTCAATTATAGATCATATGATTTTCGCCAAAAATAACCTCATCTGTTTTATTATTCATTATACAATATTAAATGTTTCTATAATTAATGCTAATATAAATAATAATTGACTGATTAAAACTTATGCCTTGTTCTATTATTAAAAATTTAAACTTAAATCTGTTCTTATTTTTGAATTTGAAAAAACAATTTTTTTTTTCTCTTTCTTCTGCAAATGTAGCAATTTCTAAATGATAATTCATGTGCAAAATAGTATCACAGGTATACTATAGGTGAAGCTATTTCCAAGCAAATAGCTGTCTATTTATTAATAGTAGACATGATAGACATTAGATACAATAACAATAATATAAGATTGCAGTTTAACTTGATATAATGAAAGATATGTTTTAAGATTACATATGATAAATGAGATAGCAATTTTCAAATGATATAATGGAAGATGATTTGTAAGAAGATTACACATGATATTTGGAAAAAATAGACAACTGATTTCCTATCTAAATTAGGAGAGCATGTACCCTGCTACATAAGCTTGACTGATATCGAAATTTGAACTTTGTTCTAGTGAAAATTTTTTCTAGATATAGACTGACCAAATAGTTCACAAATAATGGATGAGGTTAGATTGCTCCCCCTCTCCCTCGAGCTCCACAAGTAAGAGAATTATTGAGTTTGAAGTAAGAGAATTATACTGCAAAATTCATTTAGCAGGTCATCATTGTTGAAGTTTTAAACATGGTTTTCATGCTTTAAAAAAGTAGTAATAATATACCATTATATGGAAATTGTGCAATTATACAATAGGAGAAAATGAAATTTGTTGAGACAATGATATTTTTACTCATGAAAATGACATGCAAATTGAGGCAGTGAATCTGGACTTGAATCAAACACAAAGGCCAACACACCAAAAATCACAAAAATTTTAGCATAAAAATCAATCCAATCGCTGTGGTTTCACACTTCCAGTACAGCTAATCACCCTGATATAAATTTTATATGCAAGTATGAACTGAATTCCCACGCCATTCCTTTTATCTTTCTCCACAATCTTCAGCAAGATTTTCCATTTCCCAATTCTAACACCATTAAAACAGAGAAAATTTCATTCAATCAAACATCAAATCTTTGAAATATTAAGATTTGTCATCCAAAAATAATATTTCAGATCCATGTTATTATTACATTATCACACATTGATTTCATATTCATATTACCATCAAAACAGAAACACACAAAGAGATAGAGAGGGACGGTCTACCTTCTCCTGCTTGCCACCAACGGAATTCGCCGGCTTAGATGTGGAAGAGATTTATCCTTATTCCGTTATTCGGCACCAGCGAGATTAGGGCGGAGAGAGGGGGCAGATTGGGATTATTCTTTTTGCTGATGACATTCGCCGAAAGGCTGCAGTTAGGGTTTTATGTTTTCTGATGACGTACGACGGAAGGCTTGGAGATTGATGGAGGAACCTTTAACTATTTGTTCTGCGACGACAATATATAGAGTAAGGGGAGAAGATTAGGCGTAGAACAGAAGATTGGGAATTTGGGATTAAATTGTGTTTTGCGTTAATTTTTCTCCTTAAAATTCATAAATTTGCAGATGAGTCCTAAAATACATTAAAATAACAAACATGGCACCGAGTTTTTAACTAAATGAAAAAAAATTTCTAAAATCTAAGAAAATGACGCATCATTTTCAAATTAACATTGAGTTGCCACATCACTAAAGTTAAACCCTCTTTTACTATACTAAAGATTTTATATATTCATATTTCACCCATTTTTTATTTTTTATGTCATCCAACTTTTTATTTACAATAATATACTTTTTCATGTTATCCGTCTCTTTATTTTCTTAACTATTACTCCCTTCGTCCACTTAAAAGATATTCGTTTACTTTTTGCAATTAGATTAATGAGTATAATAATTTAATGTATAGTAAGGTGAAGAAAATAATATTTTAATGTGCAATGGTTGTTGTATTAGTCCTGAGTGTGAAGTCATGTGTAGTGATTGTGGGTCACATCAATCCCAAAGGGGAAAGAAGTACTTTATAATGAGACAGATCAAAATAGAAAAATGGATGCGTATCAAGAGAATGGAGGGAGAAATCTTTAAAACATGTACAGTATTATTTTGTTATCAGATTTTCGCAAAAAATACATATATTTATTATTATATCACAATATTAAACAAACACATTTTAAAAATATATGAAGATGGACATGAAGTTTTTTTAATTATTTTCATATATTCATATTTAATTCATTAAACGATCATATTTCCCTTAAAATATACTCCATGAAGATGGGCAGGAAGTTTTTTTTTAATTATTTACAATATATTCATATTTCATAAATTGTCTGTATTTCATTTTTTTTGTTCACAATTATCCATATAAATATATGCTATTGATTCTCATTTCTTTTAATTACCAATCTTTAATAATATTACATGAAAAATTATATGGCTACCCGAATCCATATTTCATAAGCTATTTTATAATTAATATTTCTAACATACATGAAAAAATTATATAACTACTCAAATCTTATTTCATATGCTATTTCATAATTAATATTTTAACATACATGGAAAAATTATATGGCTACACGAATCCATATTTCATATGCTATTAAATTGAATTCACATTTCATCAATCTATATTTTAATAAAAATCATTCAAGATAAAAAATTATTTAAATTTGATAATATATTTCTCCTATCCATTTCTATCCTATATAATATATTTTCTTAATATCTCAATTATAGCTCATATACTTTATTTTTCTATCATATATATTTCTTTAATATATCAATTATAACTCATATACCAAAGACAAACTCATCTGTAATATAATTATAATACAATATTATATACTTTCATAATTAATACTAATATAAATAATATGGTATCAACTCAACTTATAACAGATGGGTTGCTATATTACAATCATAAAACGAATTAAAAATAAGAGCATATATATATAATCATTTACTATACTACAAATTCGTTTCAATATAATACTATAATTAAAAATATAAGTATATATATATATATATATTAATTAAAATATAATTACTAATAATTATTTACCAAAAATATATTTCTTGAGTATTATACTATAATATAAATGCAAAAATATTTCTGGAGTATAATTCATTTTTTTCATGCTATATCTACATATCACTTTAAATATCAATATTCAAAATATGTATTTTATTCACTATTAATCCTCACACATTTATGGGATACAATCCATTTTTTTTCATGCTAGGTCTATATTACTTTAAATATAGATATTCAAAATATGTATTTCTTTTCACTATCAATCACCACTTTCGTTTTCACTTCTGTTTTTCATGCTTTCCATATACATCCATCCTCTTTCATTCCTTCCTTATTCCCATGTGAAAAAAATATCAGTGATCATTTATGAGCAACCCATGCAACATGTGCCGATCTTTTCCCTCAAGTAATTTCCATACAAAAAAACAGGTGTCAGTAGTGGTTGTGGAGAGTACTACCTTCTTTATGTTATGCCAAAATTTTAAATTTACTTGCTCTCTACATTCTTCTTTTTCTTTTTGTAGGTTCTTTTCTGACTTTTTATTTCAAAAAATTTCAATCATATCTCAACCCTTCATTATTTCAATTTTTTTAGATCTATGTGAATATTGGCAGTGAGGAAGTGAGGAATCTTGCAGAAGAAGAAACAATTTTAGGAGAAAATCTTGCTAATTTCAAAAACCATTAAAACAGATCCCCTCGATTTCATCCAATCAAACATTAAATCTATGTAATACTAAGCTTTGTCTTCCAAACATTACATTTCAGAACCATCTTATTACATTATCCACAAATTAGATTTCAAATTCATATTTAGAAAACACAAAGAGAGAGAAAGAGAGGCAAACACCTTTTCTACTTACCACCACCGGATTCCGGCTTGGATGATGGTGGAGGAACTTTATCTTTCTTAGGCGCCGGCGAGATTAGGGCGGAGAGAGAGGCAAGAGATTAGGATGGAGAGAGGTGGCGGATTGAGATTCTTCTTCTTGGAATCACATGATTTCGACGGCTTTAGATAATGGTGGAGGAGACAAATCTTACTTCGTCGCCGGAAATATAGAGATTACCGCCGGGAGGTGAAAGCAGAAGGCGTAGAGAGAGGGGGCAGATTAGGGCGGGGAGAGAGAGAGGCAGATTGTGATGAGAATTGGGATTGTGATTTCCACGATCTTATTTTTTTTCCTTTAAATTCATAAAATTTGCAAGTAAGTCCCTTAAATACAATGAAATAATTAAATAAGCAACAATTTCATCACTCGTAAAAAACAAAATTCAAAATTCTATGAAATTGCCACCTCATTTCTAAATTACTGTTATGCTGTCACCTGAGCCAAACTAAACTTTCCTTTAGTGCACTAAAGATGTTAGGTAAAATGGACAAAGTTAAAAGTATTTGTGATTATGATGTGCATTACGTAATTAGAACAAATCTTAAAACATCCATTTCACAGTTTTTTTTTTTTTTTTTTATGTGGATAGGGTATCCTTCTTCCTTAACATAGCAGAATGAGTTAATTCACAGCACTTTCCATTCTAGCTTTATTTTTTTTTAGGAAGAATATCTGCCTTGGAATTGCTAGAGGTTTAGCACATCTCCATGAAGAGTCAAGAGTGAAAATGGTACATCGAGACATCAAAACAAACAATATTTTGCTCGACAGAGATCTGAACGCCAAAATATCTGATTTTAGCCTAGCAAAGCCTAATGAGGGTGATAAAAGCCATATTAGTACTCGGGTTGCTGGGACTATGTGAGTTCTCTTCTAATTCATCGATTGCAGAGTTGTTTATTTGCCTTTCTTTTTACATCATCTTAGTTCGATAGATCTAATCTGGCAATTTGAGCTCAACCTGACCAATTCAAATGTGGTAGTATCAAGTTAAATCGAATGGCATGACAGCCCAAAAGGCATTTAGCCTGTCCTTAACCTTCCTGAGTGCACCACTGATTTGGCACTCCTAGCTTAAAACCATGTATGCATTTGTCATAGAAAACACACTAACTTTGACACATCATTTTTTGTTTTGTCTTCAGAGGTTATATGGCTCCAGAGTACGCGCTGCGAGGCATCCTGACTTCCAAAGCAGACATATACAGCTTTGGCATGGTTTCGATAGAAATAGTAAGTGGCAAGAGCAACACGAGCTACAAGCCGAATGAAGACTCCACCTACCTTCTTGATTGGGTATGCATTCATCCCTTTTTAGTCTTTTCCCTTGAATGTTTTCATTGTCACTGACCACTCTCTCAATCAGGCGTACGTTCTTCAACAAAGGGGCAGTCTACAGGAGCTGGTTATCTGCATACTCATCAGAAGAGGCCGTGGTGCTACTCAATGTGGCCCTTTCTTGCACCAATGCTGCTCCAACTCTGAGGCCAACAATGTCACAAGTGGTGAGCATGCTGGAGGGGAAAACGGCTCCTCCCAGCATTTTCGGCTGTTGATTCCAAGCTTAAGGGTAAACAGAAGCACTTCTGGCAGATTCCTAGTACGAGTGGCTCAAAGAGCTGATGATGATCAAGAAATTCAAGAAATTGAAGCTGATTAAGTTTATGGGTCTACAGGTAAATGGGAAATCTATTTGTTATTCTCATCTGATGTGTTTAGTGCATAATTATTTGCTTGACCTGTATGAAATATTCAAATGGTTCTTTTTTTCCCCTCTCTGGGTATGCTTGGTCTTTAGAACGGTTAACCGATTAATTCTCATGTTGGCTATGGAAACAATGCTGAGGTGAGTTCAACCGTTCACTATGTAAACTTGTCAATACTCTTTGAAGGAACTACACAGGTTAGATGTCTGTTTTCATTATTTTCAAGAAAGGCTTGAAATATTGTGTAGTTGATTGAGGTCTCAGATTAACATAATATAGTACTGTTCATCTTTAATTGATGCATAAGAAGATGGTATTTTCAGGACCAATGCCAATGCCCTTGTTCTTTAAAAGAGTATTTATGACACATCCTTCAGTTTAACAATGTTAGATTTATTTTTAGTTATTTTGAGTTGAGGTGTTCAGTAGGTGGTGGAAACATGCAGATCTCTACAACATTGCTTGCTTCTTACATTTGCCTACATATATCCACTATATTAGCATTCTTATCTTATTAGTTGCTCATTTTTATGTGAGATTCGTTATTCTCTCTCAGATTGTGGCATTCTCCAATTTTTTGATGAAACTGCAGTCCCAAGATCTAAACAACTTCTAAAATTTCAAGACTAGAGGTGCTTCAGAGCCATGATATCAGTTTTGGGGAATACTCAGCTGCTGTCTACTCCAAACTTGACACACCCAGCGACGCTGTCAGCCACTCCAATCGTCTGAAAATTCGACAAAAAGAAGTGTGCAAGTGGCGCTGCCCCACCTCCACCAAGGCCTCAATATTACCTTATTGATAATTTGGGCAGGAAGCCACACAAGGAATCTTGAGTGAAGTGTGAACTTAGACATGGTCAAAGCATATTCTTTCTTTAGATTATGTCCACTTTCTGATTGATATTCTTCATGTTGGTGCCAGTGTTCTTAATCCTCTCCCTCAATGTGTTGTGTGTGATTGGACTGCAGAGTTTGCTCTGGTGGTCAAGTACATTGATCAGCTCTTCATCTTAAGAGGATTGGGAATTAATTGGTGAAAATTGATTGTTTATGTAGAATGAATCTCTCATCATATTTATCTTGTAATATGTAAAATATTATCGAGTTATTCACATGTATCTTTGGATACCTCCAAACAAATCACCACTTTGTTTACTTAGATGTACAGTAACTGGAGATAAAGATGATAACTATAGACAAAGTGTCATATTTAATAGAATGAAGTATAGGGTAATATTGGAATAGCATAATATAATTTGTACCATAATAATAATTTGAGGTATATGTATCTGTAGTAATAATAAAAAATGTATCTTACCGTCTTAAAAATTAATTATTCGAGAATGTTTAAGGGTGTATTTGATAAAATTTCGGAAATTTATGTGATAAATTTGGACAATTTAGAGGGTATTAGTAATTTATCCTTACAAAATTACATATATGTAATTATTGTACATATGTCAAAGTAGGTTAGTAAGCAGTTAACCTGCCACCCAACATTTTACAAGTTACAATGAAACAGTGTGTTGAGTCATTGGTTGATGAAGCAGGGTAGTCCATCTAGACCAAATCTTATTTTTACATTTTTATATTAAAATTATGAAAACAACTCCAAAATATAAAATTAAAATATCGAACTGAACTAACTAATAAACACTGACAAAAAAAATTCATAAAAATCAATTATCTTCAAAATTAGACACTTCTATTGAATATATATTTAAAGAATTCAGATTTTCAAAAGATATACTAGAATTTAGATACGCATGTGAAATACGTAAGGTTTTACCTTACATAATTAAAATAAATGAAACCTTGATACAACATTGTTCTGAGTATTTAAAAAGCAATCCAAGCATTCAAACAATCCTGTTTCATCAAATACATTTCCAGCGCATTTTAGAACAAAAATTACCTGGAATTTTAGCTTAAATGAAGTACTATGATACAACACCACAAATATACGAATCATAAATATTCTCATGTAAATCATCAAGAAAAAGGGGAAAATGTGTTTGAAACAATTTCTGCAACTCAGCTCACCAATCGAACCACAGAAACTAGAACGCATCGCGGAGCAATCACAAACCTTCTACTGCTCCACAATTCTATCTTTCAAATAGGTCAGGATCGCTTTAGTTCCTCGGACCAAAATTGGTCTTCGAATACTGCATGGACCGAAACCAGACATCACTCAAAATGAGCATATATATTATGTGCTGTCTATAGTCCTTACTCTAAATTGCGTAGTTTCAGTTTAGTTACATATCTTGATCACTCTTTACTCCAGATAGCTAAGTCAATGGTAATTGATAGCCAAATATACATGTCCATCTTTATTCTCACACCACTTCTTTTTTAATAGATGCATCAACCAGAAAATCACATATGGAGTTCTGTTTAGCTCCTGAGATTCTAAATTTCCTTTAGATGCCTTCAATCTACTTGAAGTAAATTCATATACAAAGCAGTGGAGGTTAAATGTGGCAGCTTCTAAGTTCTAAGTCACTGTTTTGTACATATCATGCTTGGTTATTAGTTAATAAAATGTTTAATGTTTCTTCTGAAAAAGAAAGAGACTTGGGAGCTTACTTTGCCTACTTTCAAAGGCTTACCATGTTCATCGTACCAGAGTTAGAGCCTAGATGACTTATTTACATGAACTAAATTCCAAATTTAAGATTTGGAAAATACCTTCTCAATGGGTTTCCATCAACTTTTAAGACCTGCAGGTTGGGTTCAAGCAAACCCTGAAAGAATAGACATTCAAGAAGTCATAAAGTATACAATAAAAAATTGTTTTTTCATGGTAGTTGACAGATGAGGAATAAATCTAACGGAGGGTTAAGGATTTCTCTTTTCAGTCTAAACGAATATGTAGTTAACAGTCAAAGCCAAATAATTAAATAATTGGGCCAATATCATGAACCGTGCTGACTTCGGTTTGGAAGTTATGCATGAACGCAGTACTCATAACTTCCCTATAGACAGAGAGGATTCAATTCGAGGAAGACCAGTGCCCTCAACTAATTAACATAAACGTGTCAATTTATTTGGTAATTTGTCGCATTCAACTCAAAAAATGTTTCAGAAAGTTCAGTTGTTTGTCAAACACAAACACAACATAAGTTGAGTAATTAACAAATATGCTGGTACGTTGATTATTCATCCAATTAATGGAAAACCTAAAGCAGTAAGAGATTTAAAAATAAATAAATTAATAACTCCTGTACAAACCAAAACTGGCGGAAGAGACGAAATATCATTGTCCGATAGGTTAAGCTCTGTAAGAGAAGTAAGATTCTTGATGCCCTGCGAGTAAATGAACAATCAGTTTAATACTATGAACTTGAATTGCTAAAAATTTGTTCTTATTAAAGATCACTTGCACGCACACACACATATATAGAGAGAGAGAGGACCTCTGGAATTGACTGAAGGGAATTTTGGCTCAAGTCAAGAATATGCAATTGTTGTAAAGTAATTACTTCCAAAGGAAAAGCTGATATTTGCATCCGTCTGCTCAATCATGAAGTGTAAGCAACCTAATACTTACAAAAGAGGGAATATTTTGCATCTATTATACAAACCTCAGGTAAAGCTCCTGAAGTGCTGGTAAACTTGAAAATGCTGGATTTTCGGGTAAAGCACCAGCAGCACCACTTAGATCCAGGATCTGGAGCTTTGAAACTGCTCTAAAGCCATCTGAGGGGATCTGTTCAACAGATTGTGAAGAGTTAGAAATAGGTAGATCAATTGAAGTTAAATGCATGCAGCATACATAAATGTTACATCAAGATCCTTATGGTAAAAGGTTTAGACTGGGCTTCCATTACATCTGAAGAAACATATTCATTAAAATCTAGGAAAACGGGAGACCTGATAGAGCTTGACATATTCAGATCACTAGTTTAGAAGTCAGTACAGAAATAATGAGGATCATTGCAGCTTTGTTACTCCCAGGATATGACAGAGCAGTTAATTTCAAAACGTGTGAGCTATCATCACTCATTTATAAATCTTTAAATTTGACAAAACATCATCTTATCCAAAGGATTGGGGATGGAGTGGTTATGACAATAATTTAGCATATATCTCGATTAAATGGAAAGAAAGAATAAATTTAGCAACAACTTGTATGTTATGCACCAAGAAGTCTTACAAATTTGAACTCATGAAAAACATTACGTCATCTCATTCAAAGACTAGTCCTACAAAATAGAATCACAAGAAAAATACTGGATGAAGAACTATGATAATTATCAAAGACCAGAATAAACTGATTAAAAGTTTCTCATTGAGAAGTTGCATCAAACTGTTGAAGAATGATAACTTAGTAGAATGTAGGTCATGGTATATTATCTGGATAACACAGCACAAACACTATCTTTGGTCTTCAGGCTCTATGCTCAGCAGAAAGGTTTTTAATTGGCACATGGTATTGGCCAGGAAGGGGAAGCGCCCAGTGAGCAAATATGACTAAAGCAATGCTCACTTTTGAGTTTTTGACAAAAAATATTCAGCAACACAAAGATATCGAAAAACTATATTCACCTTTTGGAGTGGATTACCATCCAATTTTAAGCTCAAAAGTTTAGGCAGTGAAGCCAAAACAGCCGCAGGCCACTCTTTTATCTTGTTCTTGGACAAAACCAATGCCTGCAAATTAAATGTAGGCTCGTTTAATCTTTTTATATTTCCAAATTAAAACAGAACACAAGAACGTGTCTGCGGAACTGCAGGAGAGAGGGAAGTAAATGATGCTACTAGGTAGTATTGATTATGCCCTAGATGGGTAAGTTTTCATGTGACTTAATAAGAAAGATTGGAATATGAACCACTAGACTACTGGGTGATCCATCAAATAAACTAGTAGCCTTCCAGATTTCTTTACAATAGGTATGCACTGTCTGGAGTTAATTAATAAATTTAACTCATTAAGTTGGACTATTAAAAAATGTGGATGCAATTGATGGATGATACACAAAATCAAGACCAGAATAAATCAGAGATGAATTTAAGAGCAAAATGTTACTTCAGAAGACGATCTTTTTTTCCTTCCACACAGTCCTTCATATTAGCAAAATTGATACGATCTATATGTTTACCTCAAGGGAGACACAAGACCCCAGTTCAGCAGGCAACTCTTCTATCGAGTTCCCTGAGAGATTGACTTTTGTAATTTCTCCTGACTTCCATATTTCTGATGGAACAGCATTCAAACCTAAGCCAGATAACGATAGTTCCTGGAAAGTAAAAATTTCGCAAAATAAAATCCTTGAACAGAAACAGAGGGTACAAAATATGAACTAAGATATGCCGGTGTTTATGATGAGCAGGCAACTACGAAAGTGCCTTGGTGTATTAAGAGATAGGATTGAGCAAGGAGCAACATTCGTTTAGAGAAATGGTCAATTACCCAAAAGTAAAGAATGCAAGCTTTTCAGAGAATTGATGTCTCATATCAAGTAACCAATTTTATTTCCTTTCTTATTCCTCCACCTCAAACAACCTCCTAAATCTCCATTGGCATGAATGCATTACCTACACTTCTTGGAGATTACCTTTGAAGTAAGAGATGACCGAGCAGCCACGGCAACAGCATCCTCTTTCACAGAAGTGGTTGCTGCAGACTCTACATGCAGAAATGATTTACATGAATGAAACACTGTTGAATGACCACCTCATCTAAAGCTTAAGCTAATAGGTAGGGGTGTCACTTATTTAATTAATATCTACAACATGCCCCCACACTGTGCATGCAGAAAATTTGTGTACCAAAAACATGCACACATAGTTCTTAAAAGCGAGAGGCGCACCTAGGCGCACGGACCCCTAGGCGCGCTTGAGCTACATTTTGCCCAAAACTGAATTACAATGTATATACACAAATATACCCTACTTGCAATCATATTACCTAACTAAACTAAGGTAAAAATCACATAACATCACATAATGATACATAATAACTCATAATAGCATTATAACACAAAAAACATACACAAAAATAAAGTTCAAGTAGGCGGCAGATGGTGGAGGTGAAGGCAGCCCACCCGTTTGTCTTTGTTTTAAAAGTTCAAGTACTAAAACCCTAACCCTAATTCTCTATTTATTTCATTTTATAAGTGGGCTGCCCATTTTTATCCTAAAAACGTGTAAATCCTTTAATAATTGAGTAGCACCTTCAAAAAACTTCAAAAAAAAAAAGGAAAAAAACAGGATGATGAAGAGGCGCGCCTAGGCGCGCCCCTTTGATACATGAGCCTGGAATAGCAAAAAATCAACAATCTAGGCACAAACCCTTGAGCCTGAGCGCCTTAGGCGCGCCTTTAACAACCATGCATGCACATGGAAGTTTTTTTATAATTGGTGGTGGCGATGGATTTAAACACGTGACTTTTCATTTGGTCACAGCCTCTGATATCATCCAGAATAACCACTTTGATCAGAAAAATTAGGCTCATAGAGAGGAGTATCGTTTTAATATATATTAAATGTCCTTTAACACATACTTAAATAGAGCAACTTGGAGCAGGTTAGAATAAATCAAGAATGTAAGATGCAGTTACTCAAGTTGGACATCATAGAAATTTGTGAATATGTAATGATTAAAAAAACACAACAAACAAAAATCAAGTACACCTTCATCTGTTGGGAGTCTACTTCGGAGATACTTCAATAGAGCAGGTGTAGGTCCATTCACCAGGGAGCTAAACATGAAAAGATAATTGAGTCAAAACCTAAGCAAACAGGAAGCAAGCAAAATCACATAAAACATTTGTTCCGACCTCCGAAGTGTTCGTAACGGATTACCAGCAAGTAAAAGTTTCCGCAATGTTGTCATCAAGCCTAGATTTACATCGTAGATCACATTAGCTTTTATATACATACAAGAACATTATCAATGCATCAGAAACCATAAAAATTATAAAGGGTTTATAAAAAATATTGGTTAAATAATTTAAATTTTAGTATGATACAAGACTTAGTTAAGTTGAGTTGCAATTCCGTAGAACACAAGAAACCAATTCAAAACACTGTAAGATATTAGTAGTGGATATATTTTCTAAAAAATTGATCCCCACTTTATCATTGAGATTATCTCATTTTTTTCTAAAATTAAATCAAGCTTTCAGAACCTCCTCCAAAGACAAAAAAGGAAAGGAAAGGAAAGGAGAACTCAGTTTCCAGATTTAAAATTGGTGAGTTATGCATCAGTAGATAACTAAAATTCTATACTCCAGCAAACTAGATAGGAAAGACACACACGTCATAATTACAGCTAAATCCTATGATATTATAAGGGACAGCAACCATGCTCGTCGGCAGATGTAATTCTCTGTTTATCTTTTAACTGTGTCTTAAGTCCACAAAGAAGGAAAAATTGGCAGGAAGCAAAGATAATTAATATATGTGTTTATCAAGAAGTATGATGCTAACCTTACCAATCTCAGTAGGCAAACCAGATAGTGAATTATTAGACAGATCAAGAACTGAAAGGCGCAATCTGCAAGCCTCCATTGGATATTCTTTCAACTGCATCCAAAAAGTGACAATCACCAGATAACATATGAGATTATCATAGTGATAGGAGTTAAAATTCTGAATAAATCCAATCACACTTCAATGCAACAAAGTAGTAAATCTCTTATCTATTCTTCAGAAATATTGAAAACCACCTGGTTAGACTGCAGATCAAATGTTCCCAGCTGAGACAGAGCTCCAATTTCTGCTGGTAATGTAGACAGGGCATTGTTCCTGTAAAAGAGTCAAATCCAAGAAAATATAAGGACGATATGTTAAAGTGCAGCATAAGAATAGGCTTGTCCCAACCAAAATCATATAGATGAGCTAAAATTTGAACTAACCCCAAGTATAATTCTAGAAGGGATGAGCAGGACTTTATTGATGATGGGATCAAGGAAATTCCTGCAGAGTATACAAGCATAAAAGAGAGCACAGAGCATGAGTAACAAAAAGTGAGACATGGAAAAGATTTATGATATAGACAATATTGAAACTGGAATTGCATACTGTTTTGATGAAGGTCAAGCCTGATTAAACGAGAAAGATGTCCTATATTCTCCGGCAGACTGCTTAGTAAATTTTTAGCTTCAAAAAGTGCAAAGTGGAAACACTTCAGAATTTATCAAACTACAATAAGTAAATGACAGAGCTGAAACCTGATCAGAAATTACATGCATTGAGTTCCGTAAGCATAGTGCATGATGCAATTATTTTATTGGACAGCATTTCTAGCTTATTTCCCTGTCAAGTTATTAATGCATAACAAATTATTAATCTAATTGATGCGGACATGGGGAGAAGATAGTAGATCAGTGAATACTTCTGGTGTCATATACTATACCTCTATATCCAATTTTGTTAATTGTGAACAATTTGCTAGCTCTTCTGGCAGGCTGGAAATGATATTGTTTGATGCCTGAGAAGATTAAAAAAAAGGGAAAAGCATATGAATTTATATTAAAAAGGAAAAAAAAAAAGAAGGAAAAAGAAGTTCCAATATAATCAACAACAATAAACTTCTCGTGGGTGATAAAACTTAGTTGTTACTTGCAAAGTGAAGTTAGTGAAGGTGCTTAAACTCAAAATCTTCTCAAACTTAAGAGGTACCAAACATTAAATCATCAAGAGAGATATCTAAAATTATACACATCTAGAGAAAGCTGAGATCCCAAAAGCTTAATATACAGTTCTAATGCCAAAACGATGATAAATGCATAAGCATGATACACCATATTTGAAGCAAACTGAATGACCTTCTCATCTAATATATATAAAGAGAATATACTGCCCAAATCACACTTACCTAAAAAGGAAATTTCTAACAAAATGGTGCCCACACGTGTGCAGTACAAGTGCATGACACACATCAGGGGGGAAAAAATTTTCCCTCCAAAATTTCAAAACTCAAGAACTTGCGTTCAATTCAACATATTATTTGTAACTCATATTTTTTATGGCATGCATTAAAATAAATTTTCACATAACATATTTTTTTTATTTTTTTATATGAATTGTTATTATATGACATGTATATGATGAAGTTATTTTGCTTGGATTGCTACAAAAAAAATGGAATGGAATGGAATCAAAATCATGTTTTTTTTTAAAAGAATAAAATTTAATTTTCTTTTTAAAATAATTTTTAAATTAGAAATATATAAATAATTTTAAGAGGAAAAAATGAAAAAAAAGAATGAAGGCTGCTAGTGAGGTGGAATGATAGTAATACAACCCAAAATCCCCAGGAATGGTGATTCCCAACTTTGGAGATATCAATTCACTGCTCACGGGAATCACACCTCCTCACCAAACATTAAATTCTATTCCGTTGTCATTCCCTTGTTCTAAAAGGGCTTATCCAAATGCACCATTAATTTATACCAGCCACTTAACATTATCTAAATCTTATGGGAAACAGCATCAATACTCAACTGTAAACCTTCATACTTGCCTAAAATGTTAAGCAATTAGTAAATGCGTATTTGGCAAGTGCAATTTAATTCTACTTTCTAGGCACAGCGATTGAAGCTGGTGCTACTGTAGTGCTAATAAAGATCCAGCTAAAAGCAAGAAAAACATTCTTGACAGGCAGATTTAAAAAGGGCAATCAAAGACATGCAACAAATTATTAAAACAGCACACATCATAAAAAAAATTACCTTCAGATCTGACAAATTCACGCATTGCCCAAGAGAACTAGGGAGAGTTTTTAGTCTGTTGTTCGAACAATCGAACCTGAAGCCAGCAGACCAAGTCAAAACCTCCAGTGCAAGCAGGAAATTCACATAAAATGTTTTTGTATAAGGACCTTTGGATGTGGAAGAAATGCTACGGAAAACTATGATGGTTGTACAAAAGTAAAAGAAACTTGGACTTTTGGCTTTCTTAAAATAGGAACTGATCTGAAGGCCTATTGGGAGGATGATTATTTCCTCTAACAGTCTATAATACACCTGTTACCATTCTCTTCCAGCCTGTTTTCCTAAATTATTCCCTAGAAAAGTATCGTGGTTATGTTTCCTCTGCTTTTTGTCTTTTAGTCTAGCAATTTGTTTCCTCATCAAAATTCAGGCTAAATAGAGCTTTAACAATCAAGAAATGATAAAACATTAAGATCACATACTTCACCAGAGAAACTGCAGATCCAATCTCTTCAGGGATTTCTAGTATCAAATTAAATGACACGTCTAATGATTTGAGCATGTGAAGCCTGCACATTGAGATGAAATTCATTTAAAAACTTCTTCAAATGTCAAATTATAAACACAGAATTACTCAAATAGCATACTCTCCAATAGCTGCAGGAAGATGTGAAAGCTTATTGTGACATAGATTGAGTACAGCTAATGAACTCAAATTTCTCAAATCCTCTTTCAGTAATTCAATATCATTATGAGCAATAATCAACTTCTGTAGCTCCACCGCCTGTAAAACCACCATGAAACCAATAAACTACTGCTATACACCGATACTGTTATGCTCCATGAAATAAAATGTAGAAATTTACTTACCTCCCACCATTTTTCATCTCCACCAAGCGCATCCAAAATTTTGTAAACTTCAGATGGCACTTCTCTGAAGTCAGATATATGATAAATCTTTCCGGTTAAGATAAAATTTTAGCAATATTATACGAAAATGAGATCTGATTCCAGCGATAAACATGAAATAAGCATATCCATTACTGACTTGAGAGAGCGATTCGAAAGGTTGAGAGAACCGGAAGCGCGCGCAGCTTTTAGAGCTCGATCCATAGTAGATTTGAGCTATCCGCAGGCTTCAGATATTAAATTAAACGGTAGAATGAGAATAATCATTACGAGTTGAGAAGTTAGCTAGCAAATCTCTATTAAATTGTTTGAAAGATGGAAACGGAAGTTTGAAGATTCGATCGCGATCACCTTCGGTTCCTTTCATACAGTTCTGTTCAGTGTCAGCGGGCTCGATACGTTTTTATAAGATTGTACAAACATATTTGCTGAAACGTTTTCTTCTTATTGGGCCGAACCGTGCGGTTCTGTACTGCGGTCCGCATAAAATGTAAGAAATGGGCCTTCTTTAAACTGCGTGTTCTGTGGGCTCATTTAACATGATTGATGGCCCATATCTTGGTCCAGTAATTGCTAGTGGGCTTCAATATGCTGGCCTGAATTGCTGAAACTGTTTCCTTTATTATAAAGGAGGCTTTATTCCTTTTTTTTCATATAAGCTGATAATAATATATGATGAAAAGATTGTTTTCCGAAACTTTGTGGTTAGAAGCCCTTCTTGAAACCATAGGAAAGAAAAATTTTAGTAAAATTAAAATAGGGCTAATTGAAGGAAAAAAATTACAAAATATACTTATATTGCAAATTAATCATTACTTTTAAAAAAATTACAAAAAAAAAAAACACCACCTTTATATATTTTGCAAAACGCATCCAATTTTTCAAATAAGAACCCCACATTTAGTCACAAATTTGGTGTGTTTTGCAACAATGCTTAAAGATGGTGTTTTTTTTTGTAAAGTTTCAATTAATTTGTAATAAATTTCGTAGTTTTCTTGTAATTAACCAATTAAAAATATGTGAATGATACTTTTTTCTTTAAAGAATGTTTGGAGAAAACAACATATCATTTCTTTTCTATTTTACATTACTTTATTATATATTTATTTGCAAAGATTTATATGAAACACGTTAACATCATGGTCTATTTTACTCTTCAAATTTAATTTTTATCATTATATAATTAAATTTTCCATTCATAATTGAAAAATATGTGTTGGATTCATGCAAGTATATCTCTATTTTAGATGAATTAGCCTTCTATTAATAGATAAATAAATAAATGAATAAAATGTACTCATTACACACTTAACGTACTAATTGATTTTTATTTTATTTTTTTTCTATATACTGTCTTTAGATTCATCCTCGCAAAGAAAAATCAACCTATTAAGTTATAGTTAATTTGAATTAATTAAATTATTCGTGCTTTATTGAAGCTAATGACAAGGATTGGACTAATTATCCAAGCAAGTACATTGTTTGGTTCGATTAAAATTGGAAAAACAGATATAGGAATTAGGAACCGTTGGTAAAAAATAAAATAAAATAAAAAAATCTCAAACTGCAAAATTTAAATAATTGTGATCTTCTTTATGGAATGAAAGGGTTATCATTCATCATATACTATTAAATTTCAATTATTTATGCATTGGAGGGTTATCACATGCTTATTAATTAGCTATTACAACATGTCTTTGAGTGTTACAAGTCATTAGGATCTAGACATTAGTCTAGAAATTATTGGTGATGATAATAATTCTAAAAACAAGATATATATAGGTTAAGATGAAATTAATTTGTGACAATGTATGTTCCCATAAGAAGGCAGCAATCCTTTTATAGATTAACTAATTACTGGTTGAGAATTAAGAGCAAACTAAATTGGGTTTTTTTTTCACTTGTACCATGTGAGCTTAATAAATGCATATGTTATAAAATGGAAAAAAAAATTAATAATAATAGTAAACTCAAACTGGGAAATTGAATCAACTAGTTGTTGATTTGGATATTGCTGGTAGAGTGCAGCACCTATCACACATATATATATATATATATATATATATATATATATATATATATATATATATATATATATATATATATATATATATATTCTCAGAAATCTCAAAGGCACCGTATAATAATTATATATACTCCTATATATAGTTAACTTAATGTTATATACTCAATCCCCTCTAATTTATGCACACTTTTTTATTTATAAATTTGTGTGATGGAAAAAGTGTGAGTGTAATTAATCTAAAAATATTGACAAACAATGGAGTATTTGAATGGTACATATACCATTATATACTGATTATTTAGTACTAAAAATTACTCTTTAAAAGAGACAAAATTATACTCTTTAAGTGAAAAATACTAATCATCAAATTTTGCATTATAATTTACTGATAGATGAATAAGTACTCTTTTGAATAATAAATATTATTTTTTAAATTTCGATATATTATAATTTTTTTATATTCTTACATTAGTGAGTAATATTTTTCATTCAAAGTATATAGATAAATTTTATATAATTTTTCATATATTAAGAAAATAAGTATATAATGACTTGCCTAATACTATTAAATTAGGTATAATTATGTCATCTTAAAAGACAAAGTCTCTTGTGAGACAATAATTAAGTGAAATAGTTTTAAGGTGAGTCGACCCATTATTAAGATATGTTTGTTATATCGGTAAAATATGTTAATTTGTAGTTAAAGTACTATGTCTTTTTATATTATGATAATAAATTAAAGTATGTTCTTAAAGTGTTATAATATAATTAATCACAAATATATTTTAACTACTAATAAGTATACTTTATTTATATAACGAATATATATATTTTACCAACGGATCGATCCGTCTCACTACTCGTCTCATATTAACCAATTCACAAGAGAATTTCTCACTATAAAGTGTTAACATTTTTTTTCAACTTTACCCTCACCTATTTTTTTTTTACTACATTTATAACCTTATATTAATATTAAAAATAAAACCATAACAATTTATACCATCAATCAATGAGATACATACAACCCAACACCTATAAAGCCGTTATAAGTTTGTTAACCTCAAAAATAAATCCAGCCCATGAATCTTAAAAGTCTCCACCCAACCTTAACAATTAATCAATACAATAATAAAAATAAAATTAATAATTAAAAACGCCCAGACCAATCAATGAGACACATCCCAACACCCAAAGGTCTGTAAAAATTGTTAACATTAAAATAAATACAACCCTGACCTATAAAGTCTAAAAATTAATACTACCCAGCACCAAAAATTTTATTGTTAACCTTAAAAATAAATGCATCACGTCAATGAATCGTAATAGTCTCCACGATGAAATCCTTCAAGATGACAATCCATCTCCTCCCATTAACAAGATGATTCTTCAACTACAAAACCAATGGACAATCATATTAACAATATTAATATAATAATTATTACAATTTGTATCTTCAACTTAGGTTGAATCCAAAACATAAACAATATAACTTTCATCATATTAATTGTTATGATAAATGTATGTCTCTTGATATACTCCTCTTAAACTCATTCAACATTCCCTATAAAATCCAACAATCTTTTTATTTGTAACATAACATTTGCAATCACCTCAAAAACTAATAGGCAAGTTTACATATATATTTTCAAGTAACTAGAATGATTCAATTCATTCATACAATATTTTATTTCCATTTATCTTGTACATAACTAATTCTTTTATTCTAATGATTAGATCGAAACATGGAGGACAAGGTAATTCGGGAGTTATCACCTTTTGAAGTTGAATATTGCATCAAACTAAGAATTGCATGGAAGGGTTCGAGAGAAGTTTATCCTAAAGCAGACCGAACGACAGAAATTTTAAAGCTCGTGTTAATTGATAGGGAGGTTTGAAATTCCTCTTTTTTAAACACAAATAATTACATTTTAAATTTTCAATTGTTGTTCATATTAGCCTACATACAAGCATTCCATGGTTACTGCAGATTCTGAAATAAAAAAAAAGTGTTGTTCATATTATTCTACATACAAGCATGACATGGTTACTGCATATTTTGAAATTAAAATTAAAACAGCACAAATACTTACATTTTAGCTTTTCCAATTGTTGTTCATATTTAGCCTAGATACAAGCATGATATGCTTACTGCATATTCTGAAATCTGAAACAATAAAAAAATTGGGCGTAATATGAACATGCCATGGTTACTACAGGTTCGGAAATCTGAAACAATAAAAAAATTGACGTTATTTGATCTTTATTATATTGGTTTAAGCTTATTATTTCTATTTAACAATCCGGACAATTCCCTATTTTTAGAAAACCCAAATAAATGCAAATTTGTTCAATGAGGTCATTGACGAATTCTATGACCGGCTAGAGAGGAGCCACTCTTATGCTATTCGAAAGGCCAATAAAAGGCCTGTTAATGTTAACTTCCAGAGTGTAAACGAAAGGATAGAGATAGTCATCACAAAAACAACCATAACTGAAGAAATAGAACAATTTTTTTTCAAGAAAGTGGCAGCTACTTTGTGAAGTTCAAAGACATCCCTGGTTTTTCAGATAAAAATATAATGCTAGGTACATTATAAACTTTTCTTTAAAATGTAAGATCATGTCATTTACAAAGTTGTATATCTTCTTTTTATCAAATACATGTCATTTACTCATATTAAATTTCTTTTCAAAACATATACATATGTCATGGGTATGGTAGTCAAAGTAAATTCTGCATTCACTATAAATGTGAAGAAGCCAATAGAACGGACAACTTATAAGCGTGAAATCATCCTTCTAGACCATATGTAAACACATGAGAACTTTTCATATGCGAATTACTAAAATAAACATTGTGTATCTTTTTAAAACCTTTTGCTTAACGTTTTATTTTCAAGTCCAACAAAATCAAGTTGAATTTATAGGGAGACTTAGCAAACAATGAAGGAGGAATCTTGGAACAACAAATAATGCTAAGGCCAATAATAACTGCAGCGTTGAATGTCAAAGTTACCAAATATGCAGGTAAGTAATACATATAGTGTGCAAGATCAATTAATTTAGAATACATAAATTAAAAAAATAATAATAAATATTTTTCCCCTAGGTGAAATTCATTTATCAACGTCAAATGCAAGCATTGTTGAGATTAACCCACAATTTGAAGAAAATGAAGCTATTCAGAAAAGGTACATAACTTTGTTAGCATTTTCTGGTTCTCTTTATATGTAGGATATTGAACATGTTTTATGTAGCTATATGTATATATATTTATAAAGAATGACTTTTGACACATTTGTTTCGTAAACTTTTTACAACTTTCAGAACTTAATAAATAAATGGAACTTAGGCCAGATTTTAGGGCCTTCAAAAAGGATGCTAGAAGCGATTGAAGTGTCTTTAGATGACATCATTGCAAGCAGGGTTGATAACATATTTTGTACTTTTATTGGAAAGATTGTAAAGGTTCAGAATAAGAATAACTCATGGTACGAGACATGCGCAAAGTACAACACAAGAGTATATCCAGAATATTCAAATCAAATAGCCCCATGTACGAATGTTTGGTGATGATAAACAATTTACAAAGAAGTATCTACTAAAATTGGACATAACCGATGGGGTCCGTGGAGTCAGTTCAACACTTTTTGAGGCAGCTGAAAATATTATTGGATGCTCTGTTACCAAATATGCTGAAAGCATTTTAATGGTAAATGTAATTACTTTATTAATTTTTTAAAATTCATTTCAATATTATATTTAGCTCTTTTAATCCAAATATTTCACTTTTACAGGCTGGGAAAAAGGAAACGTACCCTTACTACAAAACTTTGGTGTGCAGTGTAGGAAAAAAGTACAAATTCTTGGTGAAGATGGATGAAAAATTAATGAGGTTATGCAGATTGAGGAGATAACAGTTAATGAGGTTATGCAGATTAATGAAATTTTAATAAAATAATTTAATAATAAGAATTTCACTTTTGAAAATTAAATATCATAGATCATTAAAAATAAAATTTAAAATTTTCGAAAACACCTACTATATTTTTAAAAATATTTAAATTTACGTTGGCAGTTTAAAATAGTGGTAATAGGCAGCTTATAAAGCACAACATATTTATTTAATTTGTACTTTGAATAATTCATAATTTAATTTTATTAATAAAAACAAAATCTAATTTTACAAAAAAAAAACATATAATTAAAAAAAATACTAAATTCTTATGTACTTACATATCACATAACTTTAAAAATAATACAGTTTGTTCATTTTTTTAATAGATATCTTAACTAAAAAAGCATATAATTTGTTATTTTTTTAAAAAAATATGGAGGATAAAAAAAAATCAAAGTACTCAATGTTATCACAAGATGCGCGGAGAAGAAGAATTCAGAGTAGCATTAACTCAAGAAATAAAAAACAACGAATCAACAATACAGATACAGAAGCAGCTTCAACATCAACTCATACCAGAAGCTTTAACATATTCAATGTGCAAACAACAGGTAAAATCAATATAGTCATTCAATAGTACACTAACAAATTGCGTTAAACTAAATTAAATTAAAATACATGTGACAGATGCGTTGCGCTCTTTTTCTTCACCACTCCATGAACTAAAACTACAATCCCCATGTAGATTTTGCCGAGCCACAAAGTTTGTATCAGAAACTCCAACTTTCTGCTGCCAAAATGGACAGGTACATAAACAAAATAAATACAACTTTAAAAACAATTATATCACTACCAAAAAATAATTACTAACACTCTTACAATCTTCAAATTCAGTTAGACCTTGTCGAAACTGAAGCACCTGAAGAATTGTACCAATTATTTGTGTCTCAAACTGAAGAAGGAAAACAATTCAGGAAAAATATCAGAGGGTACAACAGCATTTTCTCCTTCTCTTCATTTGGTGTGAATTTAGATAAAAATCTTGCCAAAGCAAATAAATGAGTTTATACATTCAGAGTTAAAGACCAAACATACCATGATCTTCCAGCTCTTATGCCAGAAGAAAAGCCAATGTTCTTCTAATTATACTTCTTTGACACGGATAATGAAGTAGAAAACAGATTCAGTGTGTTAAGTGAAGCCAAACTAGATAAACAAATTATACAGAGATTGATGAGTATAATGCAGGAGAATCCTTATGCTAAATTTTTCCGTGACATGTCTAATCAACCAACTCTTGGTAACATCAAAATTCATATTGCAAGCAATGTGAAGGTTGGCCAAAGAGTATACAACACACCGAGTGTGGACCAAGTCGCAGCTCTGTGGATGGAAGGAAATAATCATTTAATTCCATTCGAAAGAGAAATTATTGTACATGCTCATTCCGGAAACCGTCATAGAATAAAACATTATTTCAGTTGTTATGATCCGCTCCAATATCCGTTACTTTTTCAAGAGGAGAGGCTGGATGACATCAGGATATTAAGAGGAAAAAAGCGACCCATGCATCACATGGTGAACTAAGACAAAGAGGAACGATTGTATAAAGATTCTCGGAAATACATAGTGCAGATGAAGTCATTCAAAATGAAATTGAAGGTAATACGTATTCCAACCTTTAATAATTTCTTTTTAATTAATAAATATTACTGTTAATGTTAATACATTAAAATAACAAATTGATTTAATTTTATAAAATATGATAAACAGGAACTTCTCAGCAACGAGACTCAAAAACATCATGCCGAGAATACTGTTGTTACAAGCTGCAGATTAGGCATGGAAGAAAGTCAATCATTCTTCAAGTAGAAAGACTACTACAGCAATATGTTGTGGATATGTACATAAAGTTGGAAACAACTAGACTTGACTTTTTTAGGAATCAACAAGGACTTATCAAAGCAGAGCTGTATCAAAGAATCGTGGACTCCATAAATGCAGGCGAAACCAGAGGAAACAAAGTTGGATTAAGAATGGTACTTCCACCGTCTTTCATTGGAGGGCCACGAGACATGCGTCGTCATTATTTGGATGCAATGGCGTTGGTGCAAAATGCTGGAAAGTCGGATATCTTCTTGACAATGACATGCAATCCGGAGTGGAAAGAAATAAAAGATCTACTATTACCAGGACAGAGCCCACAAGACAGGCCAGATCTAGCAGCAAGAGTTTTTAGAGGAAAACTAATGGATCTCAAAGATCAAATACTAAAAAAGGAAATCTTCGGAAAAGTTTCAGCATTTGTTTATGTCATTGAATTCCAAAAGCGAGGCCTTCCTCATGCACACATGTTGATCATTCTACAGAATGAACATAAAATCACAAATGCAGATCAGTACGACAAGTATTTGAGTGTGAAAATTCCAAACAAAGAAACTGATCTTCAATTGTATGATTATGTAATTAAACATATGCTACATGGTCCGTGTGGAAAGCACAACCCAAAATGTGGTTGCATGGCTGACGATAAGTGCAGGTTCAAATACCCAAAGCCTTTTTATATAGCCACAATGCAAGGAAAGGATTCATACCCAATATATAGAAGAAGAAATGATGGAACAAAGGTACGCTACATTAAAAAAAAAAATTTATATTTATACTTCCTAAGTTCACAACTTTTTTACCTTAAGTTATAAAAAATTAAACCTAACTATATTTTTGCAACTCCTTAATGCAGATACGAAGAAGATGTGTCACACTTGATAATAAATGAGTTGTACCATACAATCCATATTTATTGATGAGGTATAATTGTCATATCAATGTCGAGATGTGCTCAAGCCTGAAAGCTATTAAATATCTTTACAAATACATCTACAAAAGACATGATAAAGCAGTTGTCCACGTATCTCAAGATGATGAGAAAAAACCAATAAATGAGATTAAAGAGTTCCAAGATGCAAGATGGGTATCTGCACAAGAGGCTCTATGGAGAATTTACGAGTTCCCCTTAAATGAGATGTATCCTGCAGTAATAACTCTGCAACTGCATCTGCCGAACCAACAGTCAGTTACATATTGGGAAAAACAAGATTTGCGAAACGTCGTACAGTAAGACAGGGCAAGCAAAACCATGCTCACAGAATTCTTTGAGATGTGCAAGAATGATGAAGATGCAAGAAAACTATTATATAGGGAATTCCCAAAGTACTACGTGTGGAACAAACAATCACGCACATGGACAAAAATAAAACGAGGTCAGGTTCTTTCAAGGATAGCAAGCGCAAATCCAGTGAAGGTGAAAGATATTATGAAAGAATATTGCTCGATCATAAGAGGGGGCAAAATCATTTGAAGATCTAATGACCGTAAATGGAAAACAATACTAGACATTCAAAAAAGCAGCACAACATGGAGGGCTTCTAGAATCAGATGAGAGCATTATTGAATGCTTAGATGAAGCTGCTGCATTCCAAATGCCTAGAGAATTCAGAAGATTATTCGCAATGGTTCTCACACACTGCGCCCCTACTGACGTGCGACAGTTATGGGATATTTTCTTCAATTCCCTGTCTGAAGACTACCAAAAGGGAAATCGGGCTTCTACAAATTCAGTTCAAAACCGTACACTCGAAGATATAAGATCATATCTTGAGTCAATAAGGAAAAGGTTAAGTTCATTCGACCTGCCAAAAATAAATTAGGGTGACACACAAGAAACTCAGGGAGTATCGAAAGAAATAACGGATAAACTCTCAGTTGAAACGCCTAAAAAAGATTTAGAGAGTGCTAATTCCCTAAATGAAGACCAAAGGAATGCATATAATGTCATACTTGAGCGAGTGTACAGTAAGAAAAGTCGAGTTTTCTTCATAGATGGACTTGGAGGCACAGGAAAAATATTTATTTATAGGGCACTGTTGGCAGAAATAAGATCGAGAGGGATGATAGCGCTTGCCACTGCAACTTCAGGGGTTGCAGCTTCTATATTGCCAGGAGGTAGGACAACACAATCTAGATTCCACATTCCTCCACATACAAATGAATCAACAGTTTGTAATATTTCAAAGCAGAGTGGTCAGGCTGAGCTAATTAGAAAAGCAGCACTTATAATATGGGATGAAGCGCCCATGGCTAGAAGAACTATAATTGAAGCTGTTGATAAAATCTTTCAGGATATAACGAATGATTCAGGAACATTTGGAGGAAAGGTAATAGTGTTCGGAGGTGATTTCAGGCAAGTACTCTCAGTTGTACCAAAAGCGACAAGACAACAAACAATAAGTGAGAGCTTAGCTCGGTCATATCTATGGTAAAAAATGGAGAAAATAAAACTATCCAGAAATATGCGAGCTGTAGGGGATAAGGATTTCGCAGAGTATTTACTCAGGATAGGAAATGGGACTGAAAGACACATGGTTGGTGATTACATATCATTGCCAGAGCAAATAACTCTATCTCCAACTAAAGAAATTTCTCCGCAACTCCATTTGATTAATTCTATTTACAGTGATATGGAGAAAAGTGCTGGATCTTGTGAGTATATTACTCAACGAGCCATCCTAACCACAACAAACGAGAATGTTGATGAAATCAATGAGGTAATGATTGAAAAGTTTCCAGGAAAAATCACAGAGTTCGTTAGTTATGATAATGCAGTTGATGATACAGGAAATCAATACCAAGAAGAATTTCTGAACTCTTTATTACCGAATGGAATCCCACCACATCATTTACTGCTAAAAGAAATTTGTCCAATAATGTTGTTGAGAAATTTGGATCCGGCAAATGGGCTGTGCAATGGAAGTCGATTGATCTGCAAAAGCTTTACAAAGCATTTGATACAAGCTGAGATCGCCACTGGAGAACATACAGAAAAAAGAGTATTCATCCCGCGCATACCGTTGAGCCCAGCAAATGATGAGGAATATCCATTCAAGTTCGTTAGAAAATAATTTCCCGTCAGGCTTTGCTTTGCAATGACAATAAATAAGGCCCAAGGACAAACAATCCAAAATGTTGGTGTGTATCTACCGCAACATGTATTCTCCCATGGGCAATTATACGTATCACTCTCCAGAGGCATCTCCATGCAAAATACAAAAGTTTTAGTTGGATCAGATGATCATTGTAAGACAAGAAACATTGTGTATAAAGAGGTCTTAATGTAATTACAATTAATTTGTAAATTGACGTTACTCAAATAATTTAATAAGAAAACAAACACCGTTCACATAACAATTCACTAAATAAGAGCTAAGTACAATATAAACATAGCAACAAAATGAATGAAAAAAACACAATAAAGAAAATCATCATAAACAAAATACAAATACGACGTGCATGCAACGTGCATCACATGTCTAATAAACCTAGTAAGAGAAAAATTATACTCGTTTGTTACTTTTTTAAAACATTAAATATTTGATTCTTTAGGAAAAAGTAATGTGAATGAAATTAGAAATACACGTGGTTAGGTGTGAGGGAGAAACAAAAATAAAACCCCATTCTCAGCAAATGGAAGGAAGCTAATTTCTCCATCAATAATTTCCTTAAGATGTCATATTCTTGTACCAAACAAATATTACCTCTTTTGTTATCATCATACAGAAAATTAGCAAAAGTAGCACAATAACATTCGTTACAAGATTTACCAATATTTAACATGGATCATTGTCAATTTGTTAAATTCAAACAAAAGAATAAAAAGAGAAGTTTAATGCATTCAAATGGAAATATTCTCTGTTAAGTTGTCCAGTTTATGTACCTTTCAAACAGGGAGGATTCATGTCTTTTAGTTAAAGAAAATCACATAATATGTCCTTTTCTCTGGTTCCAAAATAAAAGAACGAAATTATATTTAATTTTCTCTAAAATATCTCAAAAATTATAAAGTCCCTTTTCCACTCCTTATATGATTGAATAAGTTTGAGCTATATTTTAAATTACATTCTGTATTATAAGTAATACTTTTAAAATTATAAAGTCCCTTTTCCACTCCTCAATGTATCGATATTTTTTGAAAAAGTCATTTGCTTTATGAGTTAATACTACATCCACACAATACTTGCTTCTTATTTAATTTTTAAAAGTAAAAAATTAATATTAGTAGTTAAACTAATTCCAAATGATGTACTTAACATGAGCACATACAAAATTATTTGGTGACTTTCCATTGTGCAATAATTGCAAATTTAAGATTTGAGTTAGTTTACTGTAAACTCAATTCAACATATTATTTTTTAAAATTTAACTTTTAGTACATAAAAATAGGGTATTATTTAGCGAGATCAAAGATGAATTGTTATCTTTCTAATAAAAATTATTATTCCTTAAATTCTATTGTAAAATATAAAAAATAATATATTAAAATTTAAAAATTATTATTTTCATTAAAAATAATAATGATTCATCTTTCTAAAAATAGTAATTGATAAATTAGAGTAAATTTACAAATCCGATTCTGTGTAGAATATATCACTTGTTTTTATTTAGTAGTTCAGGTTCCTGTCTATTCATGTGCTTTATCTTCATACTCATCTTTTATTGCTTTATTAAATTATTGGCCCCTTTCAAGCAATCAATGTCGAAATTAAATTGTGGTCACACAATAAATTTCACTGTTCTATTTATTTATTATTATGGCTGAAAATACAAGGAAGTTTATAGGTCTGATTGAGAATTTTAGTCACGATAATTGATGTATTTATAAATATATATTAATCCCTTTGTGTTGCCAGAATGTTCACAAGATCGTTCCATGTTATTTTAAAATAAATTTATTGATTTTATTTATTGGTAATTGTTAAAGTGATTATACTTATGCGAAGGTTCCCAAGTAAACTCCATTTTAAATTATTACTTTTTAAAGATATAAATTATAAGTTTTTTAAATAAAAAAATTACTCCCTCCGTCCCGAAAAACTTTTCACGTTTACTGTTCCACGTTGTTTAAGAAAAGTTGCACTTTTTGATCAACTTTATTGATTTTGGAGGGTATTATAATATTTTTAGGTAATTAAAAGGTATAAAGTAATGATATGTGTGAAAAATGAGTGACAAATTTGACATTAAAATAACTTTTGAGGTTGTTGGATAAAGTGGTGTTTCCTTTTTTGGGATGAAAGGTTTTGTGGGATAAACAAATGGGGAAAGTGAGAAAAGTATCATGGGACGGAGGGAGTACTATTCATAGTAAACCATGATTTCTCACAAATTTTTTAATACATAAAAATTATTCTTTACAAAGTTGAATTATTTTTTTTCTAATAAAAAAGTGTTTCTCAAAAAGTAATTTTTTAAATACTTAGAGAGTAATTTTGCAAAAACGTAGTTCACGTGTGAATCCAATTTACACCAAACTCACTCTTGAGAACATATTTTAGGTGAGAATGCTTTTTTAAAGGTAAAATATCTTATGTATCCAAATTCACGGATTATCATTCAATCTATTAAAAAAATTACCAACTGATGCCAACAAAAAATTGCATTTTTCGTTTAGCAACGAAATACCAATAAATTTATTAAGTTTTTATCAACAAAATATAATTCATTGCTATATGCTAGTATACTTTACCAATGAAATCATTATACTCCATCCGTCTCGAACAAAGTCGTTTACTTTTGCACGTGAATTAAACAGTAAATATTATTATTTTATGTATATTGTGTAGTTGTACTAGAAAGATGTGATAGTAGTGGTGGGCCCTTTTTACTAAAGAGAAAAATGTGAACCTTTGAATAAGACGTCCAATAAAGTAAAATTGAGACTTTCGACGAGATGGAGGGAGTACTAAATTACCAACGAAATTATTAATAATAGATTACCAACGAAATTATTTACCGATGAGGTTGAGTTTCTAGTTGCTAAAAATTTAACGATCACCGCTTTACCAATGAATTTCGTTAGTAATCCATTGCTAAACCAATTTAATAATAGAATATTACATTGGTAAAAACAATTTTTTTTACTGTGCAACGAGTTGTATTTATTCAATCGGGATAATCTTTAGTATAATGGATTATTACTTTTTTTCTTATAAAAAACTATTATATATTATTATTATTATATTATTATTGTGTACTCCCTTCGTCCCGTCCTAATAGTTATGCTTCCTTTGTAAATTACAAAGGAAGCGTAACTATTAAGACGAGACGGAGGGAGTATGAATTCTTTTGAATTGTTTTAGGGTGCGGCTATTTGTATCCCCAATTTTATTAAATGTACCCCAATCACTAAATGTACCCCATTAAACTTAAATAATATATACATAAATTACTAAATAAACCCCATATAATACCATTTTACCCTTTAAATTAAAATCCAAATTATTTTGCTTTTTAATTAAAACAACATCAAATCATTTGTGGTACACGAACAGAGAAATAAAATATCTCATTCCTCCAACACCGATAAGCGAACACAGAGAAGAAAGAGAGGAGATGGGCTCGAACAGAAGAACGGAAGCGAACACATACCATTTACTCTTCTGCAGTTTCCCTTTTTCATTTTGCATTTTCCACAAATTCTAAGTTTAATTTTGGTTGCAAATTTTAGATATTAAGCATGGGTAAGTTGGAATTGTGTTTAAGTGGAGTGAGATTGTAGTTTTCATGTAATTTGGGTTGAAATTTGCAAATTAGAAACAATTAGGAAGGTTTTCTAGGCATTGCGTCTTTCAATCCAAAACCCGCAGAGAAATATGTGTTCGACTATTGCAGTCGAACATGCCATGTTGTTCGACTCCTCCGCCCGACCAGAAACTGCTGTTGGTCTACGAGTTCATGAAATGGGGCTTCTTGGATCAACTCTTTACGGGGTGAACCCGTTTTGTAATGGTGGAAAGGTACTGAAATTGTTTCGAAGAACTAATAGATTTATAGTTGATAAAGTTTAGTACAAATATTATTGGGGTACAAAGGAATTAGAATAAATGGAGATATATTAGTTAATAATTAGTATAATGGTATTTATATACTTTAGTCTTGTAAAATTATGGGGTACATTTAGTAAAATCGGGGTGCGAATAGCCGTACCTATGTTTTATTCTAATTTTTTTAAACAAAGTAAAAAATTAATTAATATTGTAAATAGTTACGTTTCACGAAATAATACATCTAGAAAACAACACAACCAATATAAAATGGGGCCACCCAAGTATAAATATATACTACTACAAACGAATAAAAAGAGGTCCATTAATTGTGTACCCGTGAGTTTAAGTTTAGTACTAAAGAAAATGAGCTATCATGATTTACCTACGCGAATTTACATTTGATGCAGAATAACTCCCAATTTTGATAAAGTCATTAATTTATCATATTTTAAATGGTTTGACAATTGGATTTATTGACTTCGGGTTTGCCACGTGCATATGCATTAATTATTCCCAATACACGTGCAATAGATGCCAATGGAATGTGAATTGTGAGGTGTGAATATACCTAAGGAGTAATATAATAAAAATTTCGAATGTAAATCACATAATTAAACTTGGATATTAGCAAAAAAATCTCATAAAGCCCCATTTAAGAAAATGTTTTATGTTCTACATTATTTAAGAAAAAAAATATGTTTTTAATAGAATAATTACTAATAAGTATACTATTAATACATATATTACTATAAAATACATAAATTTAAAATAATTACTTATAGATACATAATATTAAGATCAATTACTCAATATACCCCAACTTAATGTGACCTAACAACTTTTATACTGCACAATGTGCACATCATACAATTATTTTTGATATACATAATACTTACGATTTTTTTTGCTGCACATAAATTTTTTTGCTGCATATAAAATTTTTTTCATGACATTTTCTGCACATAAATTTTTTAGTGCACATAACGTAAATGAATGTGTGCAATATATTGTAAGGATAAAGTTAAAATATCACTATATATTTATGTAGTTAGTAGTAATATTTTTTTAAGTTTGTATTTTATAGTAATCAAGAAGATTCCAATGTACCTAACAGTAAATATGCCATTTTAAATCTATTTTATTGATTTTAAAGAGTATTGTAATATTTTTAAGTAAGATAAAAAAAAGTAATAATAAGTGTGAAAAATGAATGATAAATTTAAAATTAAAATAATTTTAAAACCATTGGATAAAATAATGTTTTGTTTGGATTACTAAAGGTTTTGTGGGAGTGTTCCGATCATACGAGAGAATATAAATACAATGGCATAAGGTGATAGGTATAAACAAGTGCGTTGAATGCATTAGTTTATTAAATTAATGACTATAATTTGTATTATTATATTTTTATTTCATTTATTAATTAACTATAAAAAGGAGGATGGAGACTCAATTGGGACATGGTAGGGTCCAATTCTTTCTTTGAGATAACCTCTCCATTCTCAAAAATTAAAATCAACTTTTGCTTTAAACAAAAAGAAAGCCGATTTGATAAACTCCAATTTGCTTTTTGAATGGAAAAAAAGTTCAAAGTTATTTGATGTATATTATTACTCTCTTGTTTTTCATTTCAATTTGTTTCATATTAAAGTTTATATTTTTTTATCAAGTTGAGTCCACGTAAAATAATTAATTATTTCATGTAAGCTCATATACAACACTAATACAACTATACTTCACATTAAATATTATTTCTCTCATCTCATTATATATTAAAATATTATATCTCTTAATTTACATAAAAAAACAAATGTAAACGTTAACGTGGAAATGTGAAGTATTATGTGTATACATTTGATGCATGTAAGATTAATTTGTACTCCAATTTGAATCTAATCAATCATATAATATTAGTAAATAATGTAGAAAGAGATATTTATTTAATATGATATTTCACTTTTACTTTACTTTCTCACTCCCAATATTATTTTATCTCAATGTACATTTGATGTATACTCTATTATTTCATATGATATTTCACTTACTTTATTTCTTTTAGAACATTTTATTCAAATATGAATTAAATTAATGATGATGACATTTTTATATATATATATATATATATATATATATATATATATATATATATATATATATATATATATATATATATATATATATATATATATATATAGATGATTTGTATTTTTTATTACAGTAACTTTACAAGTTTTGCCTCTATAACCAATATAGAGGAGTACACAATATGATCAAATATATAGAAAAAGAAAGATACAAATTGATTTTTACAAAATAAATGAGAGATATTATTTTGCTGAATTATCTGGATTACTCCTAATAACAACTATACATTTTATAGGAATTATAAATTATAAATATTTTTATTTAAATAGATTTTTAAATTTTATAAAATAATTTTGGTGATTATATGGTGATACTATAAAATGGAATATATAATTTAAAATATGTAACATGTTGAATCTCGAACTTTGAACAGGTACTTATAGTTAAACTTCGAATTGTTGTTTCTACTGATTTGATCTTTAATTCAATTATAAAAATACAAGTCCGATTAATTAAATTTCAAATCATTGTTTCCACCTATTCAATTTTCAATTCAATTATAGAAATACAAATCCAACTTATTAAATCTCAAATTATTGTTTTCACCGAACTTCGATTCAATTATAGAAATATTTGATTTTAATAGACCCATCATAGATTAGGAGAGCGATTGGGCCCACATACTTAACTAATAGGCTTAGTTGGCTATCCTCCATGTGCGCGCGTTAGGCCTTCTCCAATGAAAAAATACAAAAAGCAAGTTTTTTGGCGCCACGTCAGCGCCACCTCAAAAGTAAAAACTCCCTACCTCCAAAACAAAACTCCTCCCCAATAATAAAATAAAAAAGTAGGTTTTTTCATGGGCACACCTAAATTCTATTTTATTCTCATTTAATTTATTAACTATAACTATCTAATTTCCAAATAAATTATGCTCCTTACCTATTTTTTTTCACGTGGATTTAGAAATATTATTATTATATATAAAGTGAGTAGTTGTATTAGAGGGAAGTGGTAGGTCATATTGTGTATTTTTTTACTAAATAGGGGAAATGAATACCTTTGAAGCGGACGCCAAAAATAGTAAAATTGGTACCTTAGAAGCGGACGGAGGGGGGTAAATAATTACTCCTTTCGTCCCGCGTTAATGTTAATATTTGTTTTTTGCACGAATAATGTAAAGTGAGTAGTTATATTAATATTGAAGAAATATAAACTTTAACTTGGGACAACCCAAAATAGAAAATGTAAATCTTAACGTAAGACGAAGGAAGTATATATTTAGATTATTTTAATTTTATTAAAAATTTTAGGAAAAAAAAATTGATCTGTGTTAAAAGAAAATTAAACTTAAAGTTGTAATTTGAAAAATGTGTCCGTCTCTATTCAAACATAGATATAAAAAATAAAAATATACTCCCTCTTGTCCCATACTTATTTTCACACTTTCCATTTTCGTTCGTCCCACACTTATGTTCACCACAAAAAAAGGAAACTTCACATTAATCAACAACCTCAAAAGTTATTTTAATTTCAAAAATACCACTTTCACCTAACACACATAACATACTTTATAATTTATTTGTTACCTAAAAATACTACAATACCCCTCAAAAGTCAATAAAGTTAATTAAAAAGTAAATTTTTTTAAACTCCATATCTACAGTGTCGGTGAACTTAACTCCGGAATGGAGGGAGTACGAAATAACAACAATAAATAAGTAATAGTGATGATGGACAGTAAAAAAATGGTGGGTCCCATGCATTCTGCTCAATCATATGCACGTGAGACCTACGCATTCCGTGCAATCCACTCTCTTTTCTTTCACTCTCTTTTCTCACAAAAAAACCCAGGTTTTATCTGCACTACCTATCCAAAAAACCCATACTCTCCCATTGATAAAAGCTTCTCCCCAAGGTTTTTTTTAACTTGCCAGGTCAACAAAAATTAACGGGGAGGCCTTAGGAGAAAGTGTACGGTACCTTCCGGTGAAGGTTCTTTTATTCATTTCTTTATTTATTTATTTATATTAATTAATTAATTAAAAGAATACTCTAATCCCAACAATTACGCACGGTCTCCACGAATCCCCAAACATATGTAATAAGACATTTTTGCTCACCTGGATTCTAGATACCACTCACTGGGACTGTCACTGTGAGTGAAGAGAGAGGAGAGAGGGAGAGGGGTGGGCCTTGAAAGCAACACATTTTAAGCTTGGAAAAAGCAAATCAACTCCATAGATTATAGACCAGCGCCAGCACATCACGCTTTGATTTGTGTTCATCAACAGTTAGCTATCTCATTACTCTGTTCATTAACAGCAAATTATTTACTCCCTGTTTTTAATTACCACAAAGTTTGAATCTTTCTTGTTTTTATGAGTGTTGATTTCAGAGAAGCGGAGCCCAATTCCATTCCCATCTCTTTCTTGCAACGTGTTCAAGAATCTGTTTTGAAAAGGTGTGATCTTGAGTCAATGATTCTGTTCACGAATCCAAAAAAATAGTTTCTCTACTTTCCATTCCACCGTCTTCTCCTGAATTAGTAAATTCCCTTTATTCATGGAATCTCAACAGAAACAAATGGAAGCATATAATCGTTTCCACACTCAAGAACGCGCTTCTCTTGGAGCAATGTGGTTTTCCACATTGTTCTGAAACGAATTCACTCTTCCTTAAAAAGGGTTTTTGTTTTCTTGGTGGAATGATATCCACAGATACCTCCATTCTCACAATAGGGAGTTTAGAATAGATAGATAAAAGAGTAGGGTTTTGGGGGGGGGGGGGGGGGGGGGGGCGAAGTTGAATCGAAGGTGTGGGGTGGGGGGATTCAGGTACGAGGATGTCTGAATCCAAATCCTCAACGATTTCAGATACTGGAAAGGATCTGAGGTCTTTGGCTTTAACTCCAACATGGTCTGTTGCTTCTGTATTGACTGTGTTTGTTGCTGTTTCTCTACTCGTGGAGCGATCGATTCATCGGTTGGGTAATGTGAGTTCCCTATTTTTTTTATTATTATTTTTTTCAGTTATAGATGCTTTGGATCAATTCACATGATTTCACATGCAAATTCTGTTGATGGAGTAACCCCCACCACCCCTCCCCAAATTTATTCTCTTGTTACATAGTTAGTAATCAAATTATATATTTAGAAATAGCTTTATCTTGATGATCCTACACATATGGTTCTTGTTGTTGCAAGCTATTGATTATGATCATGTTCTGTGAGCTTATTATTTCCTATAATTTCACTTCCAGTGGTTAAAGAAAACTGATAGAAAACCTTTGCTTGCTGCTGTTGAGAAAATGAAGGAAGGTAATTTCTATATTTCACTCATTTCCTTATCTGAAAGTTCTATTCTATTAAACGAAAGCCGTTTTAAGATGCAAGTTCTTGCTTTCAGTTACTACTGTATTTGTTTTGCACCGTTTGATTCTCGTCCTCTTGATTTTATTTCTCTCACTTTTTAACGTTGACCTTCACGAAATTCTCGACAGAATTGATGCTTCTTGGCTTCATATCTCTCCTCCTAACAGCCACTTCAAGCATTATATCCAATATATGCATACCATTAAAGTTCTATGATAGTGCATTTGCCCCTTGCTCGAGAAAAGAAGTCGATGAGGAAAGGGAAGATAATACTTCAGATGAACGTAAACTTTTGGGGGCATTTCTTGATCCCCTCTTGCATCGTAGAATTTTGACGGGTCTGAATAAGAATACCTGCCCTGAGGCAAGTATTTATAAATTAGGATCATTAGTTTGCCATTTTTCCTTTATTTGGTTCATTAATCATAACATGGATTATCTGATGGTCATTCTGTTTATATATAAGACATTTATGAGTTCTTTCTTCTTAGATGCTTCTTACCTTTGATAACTATAGATGCTTTATTTCTTTTCCTTAATTCTTTGTGATTAAAAGTAACTATATTTAAGTCTCTCTCTCTCTCTCTGCAGAACCATGAACCATTTGTATCATATGAAGGACTTGAGCAACTTCACAGATTCATCTTTGTTATGGCAATTACACATATATCTTACAGCTGCCTGACGATGTTGCTTGCAATTGTAAAGGTAGAATGTTAATGTTTTCAGTTCACTCGCCGAATCACTAAGGGGTGCTGTTAATTTAAGATTCAAATCTCATATTTCTAATGCTCCAATTTAGATGTGTTTCAACCCTTTTCACTAGTCATTCTTGTCTTCTCTGCCAATCTTTTTGCTATTTTAATATACAAGCAATCGAGGTATGCCCTCTTCTTGGTGAAAATATTTCCTCCGGTGGCTCTGTTCAAGAGAAGATAAGAAAAATTTTAGTGTGCTTCCCTAGGGTCACTCATATATTTAGTTTTGATGGAAGAAATTGTCTGAGAACAACTCAAAGAGCAACAAATGCTGTATTTCAAAATGTTGAAACTTATTTGCCAAAAAACTCTTAATATTTTAATGAGAATTACAATAGTGGTAAGTCGTACATATAAGATAAGATGTTTTTGCATAAGATTATATATTTTAACAAAATATTCGTGTAACTGAAGTGGAACAGCAGCTCCCTTCAAGATAACCTTACAGTTCACTTGGCAATTTTGTTCTCTGAGATGCAGTTTGGCATGCATGCCTTTTCTATGCTATATTTCAGAAATTTAATATCCTTTTGTTAGATGGCATCAAAATCCATTGCCATTTTTGCCTCTAATTTTTTTCTGCTCATCCATCCTGCTAGGTTCACAGTTGGAGAAAATGGGAGAATGAGGCTCACATGGACAGACATAATTCATTACCTGGTAAACAGGATAATGTTGAAGCTTGATATATTGAGTGCAGAATTCAAATTTGTCGATTTGAGTTCTGGAAATTGTTGCTTCTCTCGATAACAGACTTGAAATGATCCCTTGATGGCAAAAAGCTAATGAAATGATTTAAATCCTATAAATGCTAGACTAGTATTCTAAAGCTACTTTGAGGGGATTGCTAATAAGAATGCCTTGGAACTCAATAATTTGAATAGTTTAAATACTCTCTTTGTCTGCCTTTAAGGGTGTCGTTTGCTTTTTACACATAGATTAAGGAGGTTTATTATTTTAGGTGTAGTGGGTAGTTGTATTAGTAGAATGTGGTGGGTCATTGGTGGGCCCCTTTTTCCAAAAAGGGAAAATGATACCCTTTGAATCGGACACCTAAAATGGCAAGGTGGTATCCTTTGGGGCTGATGGAGGAAGTATTTAATAACTTATGAATTTAACATTTTAAGCGTTAGTGGTTGAAATAAATCATGAACTAAAAATGCAATATTATTTCTCTTCACTGTATCTATAATAATACCCAAACAGTACATCACAAGTGTTTGGAATGTTGAATTAACATATACTACTCAATATCTTTTGATGAAGTAATTTATAATCCACTATTATTTAATCTGTTCCAGAGATCACCAGAGCACAGACCATGCAACGACAGTCTACTTTTGTCAGAGTCCATACATCAAATCCTATGGATAAGAACAGATTTCTTGTTTGGGTGGTAGGTTTGCTCCACTGTCATTGTTTTGACATATTGCAGTTTCATAATGTCAAAATGATTTGCTGACCATGCTTACATATGTGAATTTTGCTGCCATATTATTACCTATTTTCTTAATTTTCATTCAATTTACCATCTTTGTTCAAATTAAGACATTTCTTAATCTAATCGGATACCATGTCTTGAATGTCAGACTTGTCTCCTCCGCCAGTTTTGGCATTCAGTCGACCGTGCCGATTACCTTACCCTGCGCCAGGGATTCATCACTGTATGTGAACTTTCAACTTCATTGTATTGTTTTCTGAAGTTGATTTTTCTTATATAATTTTAAATGTTGAAGCACTTGTGGTCATACTTCACTAGAATCTAGATCCTCAGCCACTTGAACAACAATGTCTGGAAAATTATTTGTAAAAGAATGTTAAGAGATAATTGGGTCCAAGTAAAGATGATTGTTACTTTTATGGGTTTGACTAACTCTAATTATGTTACCCGTTTGCAAGCACAAAATCACCCGTGTTTGATATATACTTTGGTCTTGTTAATAAATTACATTGAATATTTTTTGCACTTGATCTCTATGATATCTTGTCGTGTTTGTCATTACATTGAAAACGACTTTACTGATTTTCAATAAAATTCTGAATGACACGTGTTGCTGTATTCCACTTTTATTCTCTTATTTAGCTTTTGTCCATGCGTAACTGATAAATTTTCCTGATCTTAGATGTTAAGCCATATGTTTACTTTTTCTATTTCTTATTTTTGGCAGAACCACAACCTCACATCAACGTATGATTTTCACAGCTATATGATTCGGTCCATGGAAGAAGAATTTCAACGTATAGTTGGTGTTAGGTAAAGTTATATTTCCAATCACCGGTTGACTTAATCTGCATACCGAGCTCGATTAGTTCAATAGAACCTCTCTTGATGCATGGTCTTCATTTTTTAATATTCTGGAAGCATTTTCGACTTCTCATTTTTGCTGATTATTTACAGTGCTCCGCTCTGGGGATTCGTTGTTGCTTTCATGCTGTTTAATATAAAAGGTAGTTATAAAGTCGATAGCTTGCTTCTATGTTTTTCCTTGTGGAATGATCAGCACGTGTCTCGACTCTAAATGATTGTCCTTGTATTCATAACACTTTGCATTTCTCAAAACTTTCTGTCTTATCTCTCGTGCCCACCTGCTCGACTTACTTATTTGTGGTTCTTTTACCTTTGTAATTTGCAGGATCTAATCTCTATTTCTGGATTGCACTTATTCCTGTCACTGTAAGTGTTCGAAATGAAATAATGGTGTTCGTAATCTGTGCCTACCTTAATACAAGATTTCTCATCTCAGCTTAAAACTTGAATTTGGTGCTCGATAATTTTGATGTATAACAACCTCAAGAAATCAGTTGCCTCGTTATTTAACGATCATTGTCTTTAACTTCAGCTCGTTCTAGTTGTGGGAGCAAAACTGCAACATGTTATAGCAACCTTGGCATTAGAGAGTGCTGGTATCAGCGGCAGTTTTCATGGACCTAAGTTTAGACCTCGAAACGAACTGTTTTGGTTCAATAAGCCTGAACTGTTGTTGTCCTTGATTCATTTTATCCTTTTCCAGGTTGGCTGATTATATTACATTTTTCTTTGAGCTCGAAGATGATATACTAACACCAATCTTTCTTACTATCTTAACTCTGCAGAACGCGTTTGAGCTTGCCTCGTTCTTCTGGTTCTGGGTATCCCACTTTCTCTTGCTTTAATTTGTTTTTTCTCCTTCTGTCGAGGTACATCCCATGATCTGAGAAGATTTGCCTCTATTTCAGTGGCAGTTTGGTTACAATTCTTGCTTCATTAGAAACCACTTCCTCGTGTATCTTCGACTAATAGTGGGGTAAGTCTTACATGCTGCTTTCCATTTCTTCCCCTGGTTAGAGGACACTTTCGACTAAATATTTCATCGTTCGATCCCCAGTTTTGCAGGGCAATTCCTGTGCAGCTACAGCACGTTGCCACTGTACGCTTTGGTTACACAGGTACGGCACACTAATACGGCCTTAAACCTCAATTGCTTGCATCAATCTTGCTCGTCTCATCTTATCGTTTCGTTGCTTTCTTGAATGCTCGTTTCAGATGGGAACGAACTACAAAGCTGCCCTGATTCCACAGAGCTTACGGGATACAATCCATGGGTGGAAAAGAGCAGCTCGGAGGAGGAGGAGGCTAGGCATTTTCACCGAGGATTCGACCATCCACACAGATACGAGCACAGTGATATCAGTCGAGGAGGATGATCAACACTTGATGGACAGTCCTCGTTTCGCCCCTCGATCAGCCACACAAATCGAGCTGCAACCAATCAGCAGCGACGATCAGTCACCACCAGTCGCCAACGAGGCTTCAAGCCGGATCGGTACGCCTCTCCTTCGACCCTCGGCTTCCGTTTCCGCCGCGGTTGCTCTGAGAATTCTGGAAGAGCCGGTAGCGCGGGCTTACTCGATGCCGCGTTAGGAAAATGTAGGAAGATGACAGAAATGTTAGGTTGATGTTCATATTAATTACAGGGCATGCATTAGTTGTAGCATATATAGTTGATGAAGGAAAGCAGAAATTAGACACAGCATATTTTGTATCAAAAGTCATGACATCTCAACTGAGAAACAGTGGATAGTTTGCTTATTAGTGTTGAAGCCTTTTTCTCGCATAATTGGGTTATCTTTTGGGATTTTATTTTATTTGGTCCTGTAAGTTATTCCTATTTCGATTTTGGTCCTAAAAGTTATTCTATATTTTATCACTTTTTATTTCATATTTAAGGACGTAAATAGTAAAATATACTGAAATGAGACATGAATAAAAAATTAGACTGAATGTGAACATGGAACCTTCATAATCATAGATAATTAAATTCATAGAATTGTCAAAGAAATCTCACATGTTAGGCTTATCATATTGCGATTTATTTTTATTTATTTAGACTATGCTTTAAAAAGAACTCGGTATTTTTTTAGACGCACCTCCATTCCACGTCATATTTTTTAATGTGATTTTTTATGTTTTTTTTTGTTATTAAAATTTTCATAAATCTTAATTTTTGGCATAATAATAAATACTCCCTTCATCTCACAAAAGTTTGTATGCCTCTTTCGACACGGAGATTAAGAAAAATGATAATTTTTAGGTGTATTATGATATTTTTTGGTAATAAATAAATGATAATGATAACTTTTAGGGGTATTATAATATTTTTTATAATAAATAAATGATAAAGTATGTTAGGTGTGTTAGGTAAGGGTGTTGTTTTTTTTGTAAATAAAGTGTATGAAGAAGGGTGATTGTGTTTGACTTTTTGCTTTTTTAGGAATGTACAAACTTTTGTGGGACAACTCAAAATGAAAAGTGTGTAATTTGAAATGGGACGAAGGAGTATTTATTAATTACTCCCTCCGTCCTACGCTTATCTTCACACTTTCTGTTTTCGTCCGTCCCACACTAATGTTCACCACCCAAAAAGGAAACTTCACATTAACCAACATTATCTTAATTTCAAAAATACCACTCTCACCTAACACACATAACATACTTTATAATTTATTTATTACCTAAAAATACCACAATAGCCCCCTTAAAAGTCAATAAAGTTGATCAAAAAGCAATTTTTCTTAAACTTCATATCTACAGTGCCGGTGAACATAAGTCCAGGACGGGGGAGTACATTAAAACTTCTCTATATACAATGTTTGTTGTCTAACAATGTTCATCCCATCTAACAAAGTGTTTTGTAATTTTCAAGAATATGTCTTTAGAAAGGGCAATATACAATTGTTCATGTTTTGGATATATTACTCTAATATTTAAAATAGCCTGTCATTGAGTGCTACAATGTGAATAAATAAATTAGGGAATGACATTATTAGCAATAGCTTCTGAACAGATCCCCCCACAATCATACAAACATAAGGAATAAAAGAATTTCCTCATGAACGTATTGCTGGCATTTCGTCATTGCATAGCAACTGTCTAAAAAGGACAACTTGTTAAAGAAAGTCTTACATTCTATATCTTCATCAGCTGGTTACTCATGCTCCAAAGCACAATAACCACTCCTTCACCGCTCCATTTCAGGTAATAGTCAGATGTCCATTAGCTGAAGCCTTAAGTAGCGTTGCAAAACTGCAACTGTAGACAAAATGGTAAAATAAGATTATCAACACAATTATACAAAAATAGTTATTTGGAATGCCACTTCAACTTGTGCAGTACACACATTAACACAATTATACAAAAATATCTGCTGTAAATATTACATCTCACAGTAATTAGATTATCAACACTAAATTACCCTTAAAGCATGAAGTACAACCCACCATGTGTAGAACAATGCATGCATTAGCAAAGTCAACAAGCCAGTAGGCCTCGTAGAATCCGAAGCCTGTCAGTAAGCTTCATGTTTGTGAAAGTCGGGTATCTGAGAAAACAAAACCTGAACAGCTCCGAACAAAAGCATAAACGAACTGCCCTTGTGGTAACAGTTTGATTTCAGACTCAATAGTAAATTTGTGAAGATATGACTGCATGAGCAATCTGCAGCAACTTCTATACTGGATCTCAAATACATGAACTCTAAGGTGCTTGGCCTGCCTTCTATATATCAATTTTGTTTTTACAATTTTTGTTAGCTTATGTATCCTTCAGTTTATGATTTTTGTTATCTTTCAAAAGAGGGATGCATGTTCCATTGTGTTTTCGAACTCTTAAGCGGGCTTGTTTGAAAAATTACCTACATTTAATAAAATCAACATTTCTTTTGACAAATTTGCAAAAATGCTCCATTTAATAATCATTTTTTTAAATTGTCATCCACAATAAAAAATTTGAAAAAATGTCACTTTTGAAAATTTTAAGACACAAATACCCTTAATCTTAAATTATCTCTCTTTCTTCACCATTTTTTTTATGGGAGAAGTCAACACAACCAAAGAATTCTCTTCTCATCCTTTTGTCTTGATAGAAGAAACGGCACAATGCAACCCACAAAATGAATTTAGGTTAGTAAACTTTGCAATTTGCTTTTTCTAAACAAAAGTTTAGGGTTTTCCCTAAATTAAAATGTGAGTTTTAAAATTTATTGGGTTGATGTTATTTTTGGTAAAAATAAAATCTGGAAGGTATAAAATTCGCGATTTGAGTAGACTTGTGTGACAGATTGCGTGCATGGTCACACACACCTTCAGTAAGTAATTACTTACAAAGTTATTTTGTTTAAATAAAGTTTAGTGGGTAGCTATTTTGTTTTACTCCCCCGTCCTATAAAACGCTTCGCGTTTACTGTTTTACATTATTTGAGAAAGTTGCATTTTTTAACTAACTTTATTGACTTTAGAGAATATTATAGTATTTTTAGGTAATAAAAAAGTATAGAGTAATGATAAAGGTGTGAAAAAGGAATGACAAATTTAAAATTAAACTAACTTTTGAGGTTGTTGAATAAAATAATATTTCTTTTTTGGGATGTGGAGGATTTTGTGAGACAAACAAATAAGAAAAGTGTGAAGGATTTTGTGGGACAGAGATTTAGTTAGTGACGAAGACTAAATTAAAATTTAATCTAACGGTTAAAATCGTCCATGTGCACTCTAATTGGGCTTTAAATTAAAATATACTTCCCTCCGTCCCATGAATGTTGTTACGTTTACTATTTGCACGGAGATTAAGAAATATTGTATTTTAATCTATTGTGGGATGAGAGAAATAATATTTTCATATATAGTGGGTAGTTGTATGTATTATGGTAATGTTGTAGTCACATGGAGATATTTAAATGTTGTGTAGGTTCCATTTACCAAAAATAAAATTTAACATTATTAATGGTATGCCCTTTCTACTAAAATGCAACAATAAGGAGAGTGTATATATAATGAGTGAGGCTTGCGTGCATCTTGGCGTACGGAAACATATTCCGTGCGCCTTTAAAAATTTACTATTATGGGTAAGAGTACATTGCTTCGGTCTAAAGAGTATACACTTTAATTAATAAAAGGTATAACATTTTTATTCTAAAAGGTATACACTTTTCATTAATATTTTTTTCTTTAGAAAATAAAGGGCACACATTTTTATATTAAAGGGTATACAATTTAACACAAAATTCTAAAAGCGCACAGAGTGTTATCCATGCGCCCAGATACACACAATAATTTTCTTTAAAAAATAAAGGGTACACATCTATATACTAAAGGATATACAATTGAACACAAAATTCTAAAGACGCACGGAATGTGGTCCGTGCGCCCAGGTGCACAGGAGTTTTTGCCATATATAATAAAGGCATAGGAAAAATTGCCACTTTTGATAGTTAATTTTGAATAAATGTCACCTACTATAATTTTTTCTTGAAAAATACTTTTTTTAAAAAAAATTATTTAAATTTTGGAAATAATACCCTTCACTATAAGAAGTTATACCCTTTGATTTATTGAGAAAAAATTTGATTTTTTTAATCAAACATTTATACTATTCACTAAATAAAAAAAATATATTCTTATTAAATAATAAAGTGTGTATATATCTTTTAGTACAAATTGACATCGGACACATAACAGACCAATTATTTTAAATTATAAGTATGCTTATTAATGTATATTGTATATTAATTTTATGTACATCCCATATATTCTTAAAGAAAAATTCTTTTAGTAGCTAAAAATTTACGAATTGGGATATTATCGATGGATTTCATGGTTAATCGATTAGCAATAAAATAAAATTTATATTTAGTTGCTAATTTTTCGTAACATTATTTTGGGGCGTACAGAAGAAAGGAAGGAGTATTTATAGATATATAGATCGCTTGTAAATTACGAAAGAAAAATTATCTATATGTATTATGTATTTAGTATTATGGGTACGTAAAATTTATTGAATTTCTTTAATATCTAATATGATATTTTTGGTTAAAGAAATTGAAATCGGAGTGTAGTGTTTTTAAATTTGGGTAGAGATTTATTTGGTTGCGCAGTAGTAGCGTTGAAGAAGGAAGAGTTTTGGTTTAACAATGGCAGAGAGGTGGTTTGGAAGAAGAGGATTTCATTGATCATGGTTGGCCTGTAGCCTTCTCTCTTGCTTTAGTCACTGTCTGTCTGCTTCAGCACCAGAATTTCGAAGCAGGAAGACCGGATGGAGCTCGTCGATCACTCGCATCACTCATAAGCGCCGTCCTCTTTGGAATCAGCACCAGTTGTTATTTCTCTACAGATGATATAGTATTTTTCTTTCAGAAATCAGCCTGGTGGAATTTTGCTGCAGTGGTACCTTCTGGTACACAATTCAAAATATTTATCCATGGTACACCTTCCAGAAGCTTGTATAATTGGAATCATATTCTCATTATAATGTCTAGAGTGTTGGGGATGTTCACCATAACTATAATAATCTTGGTTAGATGATCGATAGTCACCACACTTTTCTAATTTCAGTATATCCATTTCCCATTGTTGCAAAAATGTCCAAGTTGATATATTCCTTCTGTGCAGGTTCTTTTCTCCGACGCAAGTACGTTTGTGGACTGGATTTTAGTAATGTATAGCCAATATATTTTGCATCCTAGATTAGAATTTGATGACTCAACTTTTTGGGTCTGCTAGTCTCTCTCTCACACTAAATTTGCTTCTCTTTCCTCGCAAACCAGAAAACCTTACAAAAACACGTTTTTTATGGGTTTTTTTTTTTTTAATGACTTGGGAACTGAAGGGGATGAAAGAAATGTTAGCTTGATTGTTCATATTATTACAGGGCATTAGTTGTAGCATATATACTTGGTAAAGGAAAGCAGAAATTAGACAGCATATTTTGTATCAAAAAAGTCCTGATATCACAACTGAGAAACACTGGATAGCTTATTATTTTTAGTTATTTATACTACTATCTTCGTGACAAACCACCTTTCATATTTTCTTATTCTTTAGTGGCAAAAACAAAAAAACAAAAACAAAAACAAAAAAAACTTATCTAACAATTTTAACAATTTCAAAAGTTAATTTAAATTTAATTTTGTCACTCATTTTTGTACATCCATATAAAATACAACAATATCCTATAAAGTTAACAAAATTAATAAAAAAATATAAACTTTTCTTAAACAACTTGGTAAAGTAAACGGGAAGGGTGACCCCACACTTCACACTAATACATCTAACCACTATACATTAAAATATTATTTCTCTCACCTCAACTACTCGTTAAATATTATTTCCCTTAATCTATGTGCAAAAAAATTCTGTCACTCTTGTTGTGGGACGGAGGGAGTATTATGGATAAGGGTACATTATTTTGTTCTAAAGGGTATACAATTTAATTAATAAGGGTACACCATTTTATTCTAAAGGGTATACATTTTTCATTAATATTTTTTTATTTTTCTTCAGAAAATAAAGAGTACAAATCTTTATACTAAAGCGTATACAATTTAACACAAAATTCTAAAGGGGTACGGAGTGCGTCCGGACACACACAAGTTTTTGCCATTAATAAATATATACACGAGATTTGGAGTCAAATTTTCTTAGATTTGAATTCGATTTTATCAACTATTGGAACTCAAGCTTAATTTTGACTTGTTAAAATTAAAGAACAAGTTCAAATTAATATTTTTTAAAATTAAAATCAAATAATTCGCGAACGATTTCACTCGCTTGTGTCTCTAAACTTACACAGGGTGAGCGGAAAATTGAGCTAATTTATTCGATGTCATTTTGTATTTATTACTAATTAAAACAGTCCATTAATTTAATAATTCACTCAGCGACAGAATTATCAAAGGACGAATTTGCCCTCAAATATAAAAACGCAACCGCAATTCCCCAACCCTCCTTTTACTCAGTCTCATTGCTCCTCTGCGGTCCCACTCCCTTCGGACAGTGGCCACTCTCTCTCCTCTAAGTCAGCGGCGGCGACGCCAATCTTCCCCCTTTCGCCGCCGCCTCTCCGGTATGATTCCTCTCCTCTCCGATTCCATTCTATTTCTTCGCAAATATCTGCAGATCAGCCTGAAATCCTTCACTTTTTTTGCTTCCTCGTTTCCTTTTCCGTTTACTCTCGCGTTTTTATTCCCTTTCGTTTTTGGCTAATTAAAATCGTGTTTATCTTCATGCTAATAATTATGGCACAGCTCGAGATTAGATATATCTGATTTAGTGTATTTTAATTATTTTTCGTTGTTTCGAATTAATGAATGTCAATGCTTTAATGGTGTAATCCGAGGATTGAACATAAACTAGGATTTGGAAGTCCTCCAGAATTAGATGCATGGTTTTTGAATCAACTGAGTTTTGAAGAAAAGAGTAAAGGGAAGTGTGAAATCTGTTCTGTTTAATCTCAGCAAATAGCTACTTCATAGACAAGTTTAGGAGTTCTGATGTGTGTGGATGATAAAGATTAAAGAATGAATCTTTGTGAGTTGAATTAGTTTTAATATAGATTTTTATGCACATATGATTCTGTTTCATACCTATATGTATTGAATGACATGAGTTGTTTTAGTTTCTATATTGCCAAAGTTGCACTAAAATTGCTACATTATGGGATTTTAAATAACCACTTTGGAAGTATTCTGTAAAGATTCCAAAGCTTTAAGTGATAAGATTCAATTGTTAACAGTGAATTTTAACGTCTTTGCAGCTAAGGCAATCCTAATCCTCTGAGTTAATCAAAATCTGGGGTCTTGACATTAATTTAATACATTGGGGCATACTTTTTGCTTAAAATTTTGATGGATTATGAGATTGATGATGATGTAAATGGAGAGGTAGTGGGAAGTTCTTCCAATTTCGAAGGAAGAGCGGATGATGATGATACGCTTATAGGAAGTTCTGCTGATGGGCTGCTTCAGCAAGGTCTAGATGTTAAGGTGGATGAGGATTCTTCGGATAGGGAATTGTTTCGATTGGACGAGTTGCAGGATGTTAATTGTTCAGCTTCTATGGATGAACCATATGTGGGACAAGAGTTTGAATCAGAAGCAGCTGCACATGCATTTTACAACAACTATGCAACAAGTATAGGTTTTGTCATCCGTGTTAGCAAGCTTTCTCGGTCGAGGCGTGATGGAACTGCCATTGGCCGGGCACTTGTTTGCAACAAAGAAGGTTTCAGAATGCCTGATAAGCGTGAAAAGATTGTTAGGCAAAGGGTCGAGACTAGGGTTGGTTGCAGAGCCATGGTTTTAGTTAGAAAAGTAAGTTCCGGTAAATGGGCTGTTACAAAATTTGTAAAGGAGCACACTCATCCTCTGACTCCTGGTAAAGGTCGTAAAGATCTAATATACGATCAATATCCCAACGAGCATGACAAGATCCGGGAGCTATCACAACAGCTGGCCATTGAGAAGAAGAAAGTAGCGACTTATAAAAGGCATTTGGAAATGATCTTTGAACACATTGAAGAACACAATCAATCTCTAGCGAAGAAGATCCATGACATTGTGAACAGTGTCAGAGAGATGGAATCCAAGAACAACTAGATCATCCTAGATTTTGCTGACTCGTTCAAATCGCGATCCAACAGTAGAAATGACACCGAACGCTGTATGCAAAATGGTGTTTGGATGGAGAATGTTTGGAGAAAGTAGAATTGATTGATTCTTTCAGAAGTTTTCGTCTGAAGTTAGATATGGATTGGTGTGAAATTAATTTGCGTTCTGTTAGTCCTGTGTAAATTGATTGTAGGAATAGTGGGTGCAGGATGTGTATTTTGTGGGCTGTCTGAATATGAATAGAGAGGCTTATACATGTCTCATGAACTCAAAATTTTGATCAGTTATGAATTATTTAACAGGGAAACACCTTCGCTGCGTTTGGAATTTAGTATTTTTTGCATTGATGTCATTTCTCGGTTGTTCTTATGTTGTTCTACTGTGACCAAACGAACCTCTTTTTACACACTGGAATTATTGAGCTGCCTCTCGGTTTCATTGCTTCTTTTTGGTATGTTAATGATTTTTCATTTGCATGCTACTCGAAAGACTACTTTGTGCTCTCTCTCTTGTCCGTAAAATCTTTTCGTTCCTCGTTCTAAGGACCAGTCATTCTTCCTATAAATAAATTCACACACTATTTTTCGTTTCACAAATAAGTGTGAACTCCCAAAAAAATAAAATACAATCTAACAAACCTATGACACGCTTTAATTTAAATATGTCACCTTTTACCACTTATAATTAATAATTTATTATTTAAAAATATACTGAACTTTTATCTACATAGTTCTCCTGAACTTTATTATGGCCCGAAAGGACTTATTTTTATTTTTATATATTACCAAATGATAAAGTATGTGACATTTTATGGTACGAAAGGACTTCTTTTTTTTTTTTATTTTAATAGTGACATTTCTTTTTTTGAAATAAAATTTATATGAAATAGTAATTGTTTCGACTTTTTATACTTTCTTAGCTTGTTTTGAGTTTTGACTGCCCTTCATCCTTCTCCCTTATTATCACATTTTCTCGTAATGCTTTTTCTCAAATCATTTAAATTAAAAATGCATGCACATTAAATCAACTTAGTGAGTAATTATTAACTAAAACTCGTTACAATTTTGATTGAATGGTCCAAACTCCAAAGCTTCAAACATTAGTTACCCTCTCCTGAATTAAAGTTGTTTTTAATCAATTTAGCAACTTCCAATCGTTTATTAAATAAATCTCTTGGAAGTTAAGACCAAAAAAGTGAGAACACTCTACCATGCAAAGTCACAAATTCTACAAAAATCTACAATCATGACAAAGACACAGGCGTGATGTTAAAGATACAGGAATATATCACTGTCAGAAATAAGAGGCAACCACCGGTGATCAATAAGTCACACGAAAGTCTCGCCGTCGTTCCATCCAGCCCCACAATCCACCTCTTGACGTAGTCTAAGAAATGATGGTGAACAAAGTTCGCGAAGCATACTTTCTGATGATCCATGAGCTCAGCAAAAAGATGGTATCTTAGTATAGCATACTTCTCACATAGCAATATCAGGATCCAGCCTTCTCTGAATAGCAGCTGCCGCCTAATACTCAAAGAAGGCGCCCGTTAGTAAGAAGGGTAGAGATGGGCTATATTTGATCTTTAAAAATTGCACTCACCTCAAAGTTACCAAGTTTGTATTGATAAGCCATCTCTTCTCTTAATTGAGCTTGCTCTTTCATTGCTTGGGCCTAAGAAATTGAAAGAAAGAAACGATTGCATAATGGAACGGAAGAAAAAGGACAAAAGAAAAATGTCTGATAAGCAATAACATACCATCCCAGACTGCATTGATTGCATTAATGCTTGCACCTGCTCTTCCTTATGTCGTTCACGCTCCTGCTGCAGTTCTAGTCTGTAATGAAAGAGACAACAGCGAAAATCAAAGGATGTCAGTTCTGGACTGTGACAAAGATGGGTACAAAGCAGACTTGGTAGATAACTCTCAAATTGAGAGTCTGGAACACTTGCATTCCATATGTAGTCATTCGCTCGTATAACCAAACTTTTGGTTTGTGGTAAATAAATTATTTATTCATTGATTGTTATAAAGCCAAACGTGCATGATTCCCTGCCACATATTACTGATACCATATAAGATTCTTTTCTGGAAATATAATCCCTTAGTACAAGGGGTCTAGATTTCTTGCATCGTAAAAAAAAAAAAAAAACATGTTTTGGAAATTCAGTCAAGTCCTTAGGTGGCTGGTAGGCACTTTGAGTTAAATAATCAGACAGCATGAGAAGTGGCATGTCAAGCTTCAGAATTGTATAAAACTGTTGCCCAGAATCCAATTTTAAGCAATAACAGGAGTTAAATTGCTTGAACAATCTAGATATGTGTGCTATTTAGGAAAGTTGAGATTCTGAGGATTATCATATAACCGCATAACGACCAATCTGTAAAATTCATAACTTTACATCCATTGAACTTAGTGCACATTCATAATCTCAACTATGTTAACATTAATAACTGATGCTCATACCCTATGAATGAGCCAACTACTTGTGGACCATTTGAGGGTGAGAGAACATAGTCAAAGAGAGTTGATGAAATAATGTCGCAACTAAAATTTCTATTTGAATGAAATTGGTATTTTCCACAAATAACAATAAGCCAATAATCAATAATTAGCAGGAAATGCACGAACACACACACACACAAAAAAAATAATAAAAAGTAAAAAATAAAAAATAAAAAATAAAAAGAAGAAGAAGAAGAAAATCACCTTCGCTGTTCTTCATCATTGAATACAGTACGCTCTGACTCCACCATTTTAGTCATTCCCTTTTTCATTTCCTTTTCCATTTTACGTTTGTGATAAGCATCAAGATTATAATATCTGCAACAAAGAAAAGAGTCAGTGGTGACCAGAATAAGTATTGGAGTTGGACAACCAAAGGCTATGAAAACACTAGCCTGAGGCTATGAAAAATGTAAGACAACCCACCGGATAAAAAGACATGACAGCAAAACATAGTTTAACAAATTAATATAATCAAACATTGAAGCAACAATCGAGGAACCATCTGAAATATTGGAATAATATCAACACAGAAAATAATATTGAGGGGAAAAACACAGACATCCCCAAATACATTTAATTACAAAGGAACAACAGTACAGGAGGAAAGAGGACTAACTTTTTGGATGGGAAAGTTGCAGTGTTATGATCTTCCATGAAGCTGCAGATGAAATAAACATTAGGAAACTATGGTACTAGATGGTCATCAGTTTAAGGAAAAGGGAAAGGAAAATGTGACAGTTTATATTTAAACTAAATGCCAGGTCTGTATCCAAGTAAAACATTTTAAAAAGATCAGATACTATTTAGGTATATGGCATTACTCTTTGAAGAGCTGCTTCTCTTCCCAGTTGGGTAGACTTTCCAGGTTCACCTGTTCGAAAAGGAAAATTCAGAATTTCATGGCCTGAATCCCACTCCTCCAAGTACTTGAAAGTGATGGATAGAGCAGGTAATCTCAAAATCTATGAATTAGGATGAGGCAGAACCCTGGCAACATCCACGGGTAAACACTTCCATAATGACATAAAATGAACTGTGAAAAATTCTGAATAGAATCCCTCACACATATAACATGAAGTGAACAGTACAAAGAATGCACAACAGAGAGGCTATATTAGAATACCTGTTTGACTTCAGCTAACCATGCAGTGAACTCCGGTCGTTTATTCCTACACAAAAACATGGTAATTAGAACTGTCTAAAATGTCCCAGCCAAATTCCACATATTTCAACAAGATCCCAAGTGCTTACACTAGAAAATTATGGAATACACCATACACTTGAAAATTAAAATCATCCTTCCAAACAACTTTACGGCAACTAAAACTATGCAATCATGTAGAGGTAAAATGCTGCCAAACTATGCTATCAACGAAATCACATCCTTGAGTTCCATACCATCCAGATAACCTGAAGTGGAACAAGTATAACCTCACTCCATAAAATATGCTAATTAGTCTACTGAGATTATACATTAAGGAATTGTTTAGTTCACATTGAGTTAATATTATTTTTTGGCCTTTAAAAATTGCTAAAAATAAAGGAGTTTGCACACTAATTGAATTTATACTGGCTTATGTACCTTCTAAGCCTGTTAGAGCGGTGGGATGAAACCTATGGGGAAGGTGAGGTGGGTAAATATATCCCTTGAAACTAATCTAAAGTTAAAGAAATTTCATGTTCACACCTTACTAATTACATGCTCAAACTTTATTAACCCACATAATAAGTCAATGTGAAACAAACACTCCCTAAATGCACATTTTAATCAATCATAGTAGTGTTCCAGGAACAACATAAAACGAGCATAAAAATTAACATAAAATTATCAATTTGCAAAGTATCTTCATCACTATATTAAAGTCAATTTTTTTAGCAGAAAACAACAATTTGGCCCTCCGTATGTAAACAAAAGCTGAAAGTAGCATTGAAAAAAAAGCATTCGACAACAATTTGTTTGAAGAATGCAGCCAAAAGGTGATAGTATCAACAAAGAAACATACCACATATCAGTCTCTCTGATAATTCCATACTTCCCCCAGGAATTAGTCACAGCACCTTTCTTCCCCTTCTCTCTCTCTTTCTTCTTACCCTCCTTTTTCTTCTTTTTCCGTTTCTTCTCTTCTCTCCCCTTTCTCTTCCTGTCCTTTTCTTTCTCTCTCATCCGCCTATCCTTCTTCTCCTCTCTCCTCTTCCTCTCTTTCCTCCGACGCCTTCTGTCCTCCTCATCCTCCGACGAAGATTCCGACTCCGAATCGTAAGAGTCATCATCGTAATCAGACGACGACGTATAAGAGTCGCTATCCCTCGATCTTCTTCTCTTCGAACTCGAGGTTCGGGTTTTGCTGTCCCTCTTCGCTCGCTTTCTGCTGCCTTCAGACTTCCTGGAGCCTTCGTCGGAGTCGTAATCCGGGTCGGGTTCCGAATCCGAATAGGATCTACGGTGGCTACGCCGTTTCGGTGGAGCGTCTCCGTTTTCGTTTCCGGGAGATTTTATTTTGTCTTTAGCCATTTTGATTTGGAGAGAAAGCGCATTGAGGTCCTTTTTATATTATAAGACCCATGAAATTCCCAACTAGCAACTCTATCTTTCTCTATGGGTTTAAAATGCGATTCTTGTATTTACTATTAATTTTAATTTTCTTTTAAAAAAAAGTATTTTAATACTCCCTCCATCCAAAATTAAGTAAGTTTGATGGGAGTCATAAAATTATAATTAAGACATACTTTTAGGTTTAGAGATTGATGTAATTTTATTTTTTGAACGTAAAATTTTACACGGAAAATGTAAAATTTAATTTTGGAGATAATATATTTAGGTGAATTTTCTCTCTATTACCCTTTTTTCCCATCTAATAATCAATGAGGTTAAAAAAACAAATATACCCTTTAATATTTTAAATTCTAACATGGGAAGACCGAATACTTTACCCTAATCATTTGTCAAATCATGATCTAAACTTAATAAAATTAGTCCATTTTTCATTTGCAGAAAATAACACAGATAAACAACCAACTAGTGAACTAATCAAAGAATTAAAATTGATGAGCTCATTATAAGCAAAGCAACATTCTCATTTCATCATCTATATCTATTTCATCATTTCTCATACTATCCAAAATCGAAGCAGTATCTTTACCTACTCTTACACTGGCTTTAATTAGTGCATGGTACATTTGTTTGTTTACTGGCATCACTGTCCTAAGTTGCCACACGAAAGCTTCAACTTCTTCGACATCCCCTTCATCACTGAGCCACTGTAATATCTTCGTAATATGACCAGGCTTTGGCTTCCATTTCTCGTTGCTTTCTCTTGCAGCAATGCCCCATTTCATGCATTCGACAGCCTTCTCCATATTACCCTTATCCAAGTACCCTGCAGAAACGATAGCCCAACTGCTCGGAGGTGGTTTCTCTCCTGTGTTCATAATATCACGAAGCAATTTCTCTGACTTCTCAGTTAGACCCTTTTGACAGTACCCAATGAGGAGTATGTTTGGAACTCTGACATCGAATGTGTGGTGAGAAGAATCCCATTCCTTTAGCACTGCCTCAGCTGTTTCGAACTCTTCAAGCTTTACCAGAGAACCGAGCACGGTGATATAATCTCTATTGATTTGCTTTTTGCATTCGACTTTTTGCAAAGCCCACAATCTCATCACCTCATCCTTGTCGCCAAGATGACCATAGAGTGAGATCAGGTGATTATAGCCCATAGCATCTTTATGTAGCTTCTCTTCCATTTTCTTCATATAAGCTAGTGCTTTCTCCTTCTCGTTTGCTTTTATGAAATGATAAGCTGCTATGGAATATGTATTCCAATCAATGGAACTGTCAGTTTGCGATCTAATTTCATCTAGAAGTTTCTCCATGCTACGAAGATCAGATCTCTCACCAAATGCTTGCAAGCATATTCTGTAACTAAAATTGTTAGGAGCAACACCATTCCTCTTCATTTCTGAGAGAATCTCGGGGATTTTCTCGAGTCTTCCAGCCTTCTTGTACATGGACATGAGGTTATTGTAAGCAAGAGATGAAACATATCCTAACTCCTTCATTCTCTTCATATGGAGAAGGCTTTTTATTAGAAGACCTTTTCGAGCGTAACAGTTCAACAGAGCGCCATATGTCTTTGCATTTTTGTCCTGATCGCTCAACGCATTAAAATATCTCTCTGCAGCCTTCCAACCTCGGACAACACCAATCAGATCTACATGGACAGCATAATCACTCGGTGACATCGTAAAGACACCATTTCGACTAATCCACTCGGAGACCTATAACAGCAAACATGAATTTCAAACTTCCATTATAATCATAGAGCTCAAAAGAGCACAAAGTTCTATCAGATTGCCCACAGAATCCGTTTCGGTTGCTTTATCTCTTGAAATTTACCAAGATATCCACAAACAATGTACCAAGAAGTATGATCAAGATTCAAGATCAAAGTAATAAGCCATGGATAGCAAATTGCACCACTTCTACTTCGTCAATAGAACAATGCCTTAAGAAGCATTTGAACCAGAATACAGAACCTTAAAAGCACAAACCATACAATGACTAAAGCAAGAACAAAAACATGATCATAAATAACATCTCACTATTATTTTATCAACCGTTGCATTTAGTCAACAAAGCAGAAAACATTTAAAAAGTACAACATTGCCTTATAAATAACATATCCAATTCCAAAATGAAAGTAAAAGAAAACAAAAATACTAATTAAACAGCAATTAACAACAAAAATTAACCTTAAGAGCCTGAGAGAAACGTGTGCGACTCCTGAGATCCCGAATAATCCGTTGGAGCTCGAGGGAGTGGACCCTTCTTCCCTCGGCGACCCACTGATCGAGCACCTGAAAGACGTCGTTGTCTTCTCTGACGGGGCTGATTCTAGAAAACAGGTTTCCACTCCTCGACGTAGAGTATTTGGGTGAATTTTCATCACGAACAGCGGCTGCGGCTATGATGCCAAGGTTTTTCTTTCTACAGGCAATGGAATTTCTGGGGCTTGCAAATAATTTCAGCAGAGTTGATCTTTTTGCGGCTGCAAACATTGTTGAATTGTTAATGGCGGTAGATTGTATATAAGGTTTTGACATTTGATTGAATTTGGAGAAGATTTGATTTGGGGACTTTTCAAGGGTTTAGGGTTTTAGAGCGGCAATGTCTCAAAACAATAGCTTATCTAAAAAGAAAACATAAATATAACTCTTTCTTTTATTATACTCCCTCAGTCCCAAATATATTTATGCATTTTTTTAGTACGGAGATTAAAGAGTATTCCCTCCTTCTCCTTTCACATGACACACATTTTATTTTGGGCTGTCCCATAAAAGTTTGCACATTAAAAAAAACAAAAATTAAAAAACAACCACCCTTCCCCAGGCATAGCTCAAGTGGTAGAGGGAGGGGTGGAAAGACATTCCAACTGAGCTTGGTTGCCCCAGAGTGGGGGTTCGAATCCTGTCTTTGGCATGGTTTGACCCCTTGCAAGCACAAGTTTAACAGTGAGCTCTCTCTATAAGCCACTTGAGGCATATCCTGCGATTTACCTCCAACAATCCTCAGGGTAGGGGCGGTGGGGCCTAATGATGGGGTACACCATTTATTTACAAAAAAAAACTATATCTACCTAACATACTTTATCATTTATTTATTACAAAAAATACTATTATACCCCTAAAAGTCATCACTTTCTTAATTTCAGTGCCGGGTGGGGCCCCTAATGGTGGGGTACACCATTTATTTACAAAAAAAACTATATCTACCTAATATACTTTATCATTTATTTATTACAAAAAATACCATTATACCCCTAAAAGTCATCAAAAAATACTATTATACCCCTAAAAGTCATCACTTTCTTAATTTCAGTGCCGGGTGGGGCCCCTAATGGTGGGGTACACCATTTATTTACAAAAAAAACTATATCTACCTAATATACTTTATCATTTATTTATTACAAAAAATACCATTATACCCCTAAAAGTCATCAAAAAATACTATTATACCCCTAAAAGTCATCACTTTCTTAATTTCAGTGCCGGGTGGGGCCCCTAATGGTGGGGTACACCATTTATTTACAAAAAAAACTATATCTACCTAATATACTTTATCATTTATTTATTACAAAAAATACCATTATACCCCTAAAAGTCATCACTTTCTTAATCTCCGTGCCGAAAAGAGGGAAGCAAACTTTTCCGGGATGGAGGGAGTATAATAATTTAATGTAAAGTGAAGTGAGAGAAATAATATTTAATGTGTAGTGGATAGTTGTATTAGTGGTGGGTGTGATGTGGGTGTGGACCTATGTGAATAAATAAATGGTTTTTGTGTGAGTCTCATGTTCTTAGATAAGAAATATGTCAATTTTTGTAGGACAATCCAAAAAGGGAAGTGTGTCAATATATTTGGAATCGGGGAGTAAACACTTTTTTTTGGTTGGGAGGTGAGGGTCAGGGGTTATTATTCTCTTTATTTAATTCTTGTATTTCATCATCATTTTTTCTTTCTTCTTCTAGTTGAATTGAATTGAAAAGATTAAAAAAAAAAGGTGGGTCATTTAAAAGAAGACAGGATAAATGATAGAGTTTGGGTAGTGGGGAGGTTTGCTATAGTCTCGTTTGTTATATTAAAACATTTAAAATCAAGCTTAATTCAAATGAAAGTTATTTGTTAAAGCTTTCTTACATGAGTATTTATGAACTTTAAATTCTTTTTTATAAAATGTATATAATTGAAAAAGTAAAAAGTTATTGAATTAAAATTGGGACACTTTGATGCTAAAATATGTTAAACGGCTCAACTTATTATTAAAATATATTTATTAAACAAATGAAATATGCTTATATGTTAAAATATATTTATAATACTTTAAAATTATATTTTAATACATCATTCATATGTAATTTAAAAAAATTTACTTACACTAACGATAATTAGACATTCTCACATAAGTTTCTTGTGACTAAAATCAGCCTATCTCACATAAGTTTCTTGTCACTAAAATTGAATTTAATCAACTTCTCTCTCTCATCAGATATGACTCCATTATGTGAGACCATATGATAGACAAGATTTCATCAAATGTGCTGTGTTCCATAACATGCTTCCCACCCCATCATCCATTAATATTTAGATGGTGGAACACCATGGCTAGTGCTAGTGCTAGTGCTAGTGCATCAATATATCTTATCTCATATTTATGTATTCAACACCAGGAAAGATGATAGCAACAGGATCAAGACAAAACATTAAAAGAGAAGTAATACCTCAAAACCATATAGTAGACAGAACATTGCAAATCATGATTATGTTACATAGTTACACAAGGGGAAGAGGGGGAAAAGAGGAGAGAGACAAACTTCATAACAAGAACAAATCAGTGAAAAGAGGGGCAAGTTTCTTGAGAAACATCTCACAAAATTTAAGTATCATATTTTTACCTGGAAAAATATCACAATTTTTCCCATCACAACCAATACGATATCGTATTGAAGAATATCATTCACAAAGGGAAAACCTCAACAGAAAAAAGCACCTTAACACAACTATATCTAAGCTAATGCTTTCAAGCACAGTGTTTGATCTGTACAAATATATTCAACACCTGAATCACATCTAAAACAGGATAAGGCACAGAGCAATGCAGCAGAAAAGAAAGATCGATACTCTGTTAAGTGACTTATCTAACTGAAGTTCTTGCCTTCTCAACCTTGGGCTACCATTTCTCATCAAGGGGTAAGAGTTGGAATTCGGATAGGCAAACAAATTTGTCTCCGAGCTCCCAAACATTCCAGCAAAAACTATTTCAACAACCATGTTGATTGTTGGGCTGAAGGAACTGTTTGATGTGGGGCTTCCAATCATTGGAGGCGTGATTGAAGTATAATAATGTGGATTGGAGAAGTATCGGTGTTGATTAAATGTCTGATCATCCGGTTGAAATGGGGTTGGATTATTTTGATGATTTGGATCAATAGAAGCTGAAGCTAATAGGGCATTTATCCCAAGGGCTGCTGGCCTCGGGGGTACAATCGAATCTAAATGTGGTTTCTTGGCTTCAGATTCAGATGGTGACCTACCTCCACAATAGAGGGGAACCAATGAGGATGTAGAGATATGTGCCTTGCACACGGGACATTTAGGTTGCTGATCAGACTCAAATGAGGAGCTCTGAACCTTGAGCCATTCATAAATGCATGGCCAACAGTAGAGGTGACCGCAGAGGGTTACAACAGGTTCACGAGAAGAGTCTAAACAAATATTGCAATCAAAGCATCCATTTGAATTTTCTGGCACTGTACCCGACTGTGACAAGGAATTCCATTTTTTGTTATGTGCTATATCCCCCTCAGATCCCGTATGCGTAGTGGGGGCTCCAAAGCTATGCTGAAAATCCATGATACCTACACAATGATAAAAATCACAATAAGAAAATATTAGACAAAGGCCATATCATTCAAAGATATGTTAAAAAATCATTACTTGCATCACCACAATAGAATATTGTAACTGAAGACAATGGAGCAATGATGCAACACCTCTAAATGAAATATAAATGCAAAACAATAAATAGTGCTAGAGTTTTCTCATTAATAATTCAAGGCAAATCATTCATTGTCGAAAAGATCAAGACATGTCCAATCTTCCAGTCTGGATCATCAAATAAGATATATTACAAAGCTTTAGCTCTCAGCTCCGACTTTTTGGAAAAAAGCCAACAACCCACTCTTTTAAATTTTTTAACCAAGGAGGGAAAGGATAAGGACGTAAAATGGTCTTGTTTCATTACCTTGTAAAGATTCCATAGTTGATCATGCCAATTAATTAATATGTTTTACATCAATAGATGATTCCAATAAATTTTCTTGGATAAAGTCAACAACACCTCAATTACATTTTATCATGCTTAAAAAATAACTCCAGAGGCATAATTCCTATATATTTTCTTTAAAAAGAATAAAAGAAAAAACCAAAACCGCCTGAATTACAATATACTATCATGCTACTAAAACAACCCTCTAATAAGGATCTAAGATTGTTTTATTTTGAATACTAAAGAAGCAGACCAAACAGGAACATCATAAAAGGCATAAAACAATTATCCACTCCACCTCCTATCCCATGTCAAAATGGATAATTTCTATAACAAGACGGAGTGACACTGCATTATAAAGGGCCCCAATATCTAATCTGTTCATAAAACTACCGTTTTGAGGTCTGTATATTGAAATAAATAAACAGAGCACAACCACTAGCTGAAAAGAGTAAGATTGACATCAAAATAGAATTCGAAAACATAAGGCCAACATCAAAATGTACAATATCAAGCCCTTGGCTTTTGTAAATTGGCTTCCAACAAAGTAAATATAGATATCTGGACAACCACCATAATATTTAATCTGTTTATAGAAAAAAAAAATAAAAATCAATCAATCGAAAGGAATCGCACATCTTACAACCCGAGAACAGAAAATAACGAAGATGAAGTACGGAAGCAGCTCAATTTTTGTATTTTAAAAGAATAATCCACCATCAATTACTGTATCAATTCGAACACACACCGACACGAGAAGGAGAAAATAATTAAAAAAAAAGGATACGCCTGGGATCTAAAACAAGAGGGAGAAAACACCATAACAGATGAATCAACAATCACGAAAGTCCATACAAAAAGCGATTTAAAAAGGTAAAAACGCAATTTAATCATACAAATTCGGTCGATAATGAGAACGGCAACGTACCTAACAATATGAACGAAGAGGAGAAATCTAGAGAGAGTGAATCGATTGAATATCTTCTTCTGATGAGAGAGGAGATGGAGGAGCCAATTACCGGTTGGATTGAAACGCGAAATCGACGAATAAATAGGCGTTGAGAAATTCGAAAAGCATTGTACAAGTGTAAAACTATGGGATTTTAAGAACGCCTATGGTTTAGCAGTAGGGTGGACCCGCGTAGCATACGATTATAAACAAATTTAAGAGAGCGCGACTTTAGCATCGCACGCGCCTCCGTGCCTTGTCAATGACACGCGCTCCGGCAATCACTATCCTCCATTAAATAAGTTTCAATTTAATAATATAAAAAATACTACTCCCCCTCCCAGGAATACATTCGCGTATTCTTTGGCACAAAGTTTAAGAAAAGTAACTTTTTGGTGGTGTGATGTAAGAAAGAGAATGGGTATTTTGGGTAATTGAGTGTAATAAAGTGTATGATATAGTTGACTTTGACTAGATTGTGTGTAAAAAGAAGGTGACATTTTTGTAATATTACAGTATTGTAAGTTATTGATATTGTGTATTGTTTCCATTTTTAGGGGGCGTATGTATTCTTGAGACGGATCAAAATGGAAAGTGCGAATGTATTCTTTGGACGGAGGGAGTAATAATTACTCTGGACGGAGGGAGTAATAATTACTTCACTCCGTCCAAACGAGTGTCTCATTTTATTTTTTACACACATGTAACCCACACACACCCTCTAATACAATTTAAATATGAATTCACACTCCCACTAATACAACTACTTACTACATATTAATAATAATACTCCTTAATTCGTATGAAAAAAACAAATAACATTATAATAACAAAATACTTGTTTATGAGCGACGCATAGAAATTACCTCCCCCGTCTCCAGTAAGATGGCACACTTTCAATTTTTATTGTCTAACAAAAGTTTGCACCTCCTTTAAAAAAACAATTAGTCAAAACGTTGAAGTGTAATTCTGATATCTAGTTGTTTTAGATAATATGTACTTATGGTATTATGCAGTTATTAGTAGTTATTTTAAGAAGTTATCTTATTTCTCTATGTTAAATGTGTGATGTACGAATCTGATATGCAATACAAGTTTACCATATTTTCTCCACTCTAAAATTTTCTGTTGCTAACAGTGGAGTCAGAGGAAATATGGTATTTTTATCTCTCAAAAGAAGTACGTGGTTGATCTTTTAACAAAGTTTCAAATGCTTGAGTGTAATCCTGTGAAAACTCCAATTGAGGTTGGGACAAAATTATCAAAGAATGATAGTGACACTGTGGTTGATTCAATTTATTATAAGCAGCTTGTTGGAAGTTTGAGATATCTTACATGCACAAGGCCTGATATCTCATATGGAGTGGGTTTAGTTAGCAGGTTCATGGAGTCTCCTCGACAATCCCATATGCAAGTTGTTAAAAGGATCTTACGCTATCTAAAGGGTACTAATGATCATGGTTTGTTAAGAGGACGTGGTCGTGGATTTCGGAACAATTCTCAACGAAATAATGGAGAAGAAATATTTGATAACCATCAGGAACGCAACTCGAACTTCCGAGGTCGAGGTCGAGGTCGAGGCCGAGGTCGAGGTCGAGGGCGTGGTAGAGGAAGGTATGATAAAAATAACATTGAATGTTATAATTGTCATATATATGGACATTATGCAAGTGAATGTGATGAGAATGATTAGAAGGCCCAACTTACTCATGAAGGTGATGATGACGGAGGCCATAGTCTTTTGATGGTTACAACACCCAATGAAGCACCTAATTATCACACTTGATTTCTTGATACTTGATGCACGAATCACATGTGTGGCAAGAAAGAGTTATTTTCTGATCTTAATGAATCAGTTAGATCCACTGTGAAGTTTGCGGATGATAGTGCAATTCCAGTTATGGGAAAAGGAAATATTCTTATTAAATTAAAGAATGGAGATCATAACTACATCTCTGATATTTTTTATGTACCTGGCATGAAAAGCAATCTGCTTAGCATTGGCCAACTTCTGGAAAAGGGTTATACAATGAACATGCTGAACAAAGAATTTTTCATGTATAACCATGAAGGTACACTTATTTTGAAGGCTCCTCTAACTATGAAAATAATGTTTCGTGTTGATATTCATAGTGGTACCTACGCATGTTTGAATGCTATTGTAAATGATGAATCTTGGGTGTGGCATTTTCGTTTTGGGCACTTGAACTTTCGAAGTTTAAGGTTGCTTGCCCAAGAGAATTTGGTGAGAGAATTACCGAATATTCAACATCAGGATCAATTATGTGAAGCATGTACTCTCGGAAAGCAAAGTCGATTGCCTTTCTCTAAGGAAAATCAGCGTGCAAACCAACCACTGGATCTTATTCACTCCGACGTATGTGGCCTGACGAACACACCATCAATTGGGAATAATTGGTATTTTCTCACTTTTATTGATGATTATAGTCGAAAAATATGGATTTATTTCCTGCAAAGAAAATTTGATGTGTTTGAGTGCTTTAAGAAATTTAAAGCTCTTGTGGAGAAGGAAAGTGATTGTTTTATTAAGGTGCTTCGAAGTGATGGTGGCAAAGAATATATGTCCACAGAGTTTGCTAATTTTTGTGATAAATATGGAATCAAGCACGAAGTCACTTTTCCTTATACTCCACAACACAATGGAGTTGCCGAACGGAAGAATAGGACGATTATGAATATGGCAAGAAGTATGATCAAGGTTAAAGCCATGCCTAATTCTTTTTGGGCAAAAGCTGTATCATGTTCTGTTTACTTGCTAAACAGGTCTGCTACGACAAGTGTCCTAAGAGTTACTCCCACAGAAGCATGAAGTTGTTATAAGCTAAATGTAAAGCACTTAAGGGTGCTTGGATCAATTGCTTGTGTTCATGTTCCAGCACAAACAAGAACAAAGCTTGATGATCGTGGGGTGAAAACCATCTTTATTGGCTACAAAAATGGTGGTTACAAGCTCTACAATCCAACCACAAAGAAGGTGATTTTAAGCAAGGATGTGAACATAGTTATTAAGGGCGCAAGACGCGCCTCGAAATTAAATCTGTAATATAACACCATTATTTATTCTATACTAAATATAATCTATATACAACACATTTACCTAATAAAATAAGTCTAAAAGGCATATAATATAACATTTTATAAGAGTATGACATATAAACTAAGTCATTTAAGTCAAAGTTAAACATGCATATATGAAAATTCCTAATATTTGAAATAAAATAAGTCAATCAAAGCATTAAACACAATCATAGCAACAAATATATTTTAATTATCATCTTCTTCATCATCAAACTCCAAATCTTGATCATCAAACTATTCTTCTTCCCCATTAAAATCTTCTTCTTCTTCAAACCCAATATTATCTTCCTCTTGTTCTTCATCCTCTTCATCTAATAATCTTAGATTAGTTCCCTTTTCCTTCATTACTTCTTTGTCTTTCCTTTTGGAACTAGTAGTAGTTGCCCCCAATGATTTCCCTCTAGTTTGATATCTTGGCTCGTCAACTTCACTAGCTTTAGCAACCATATCCCATGTCAAGTCATCCCCCTCAAACACCAATTCATTATCTTCAATTTCTTCATCCATCGTACCACTCAACCATTCATTGCTATCATCAATACTTTTCAACGAGATGGGATCAATGTGCTCACGTAAATTATATCGACGCTTTAAAGCACGATTATATTTAACAAAAACCAAATCATTCATACGTTTTGTTTCAAGCATATTTCTTCTTTTAGCATGAACCTGCAACAAGGTAGTAATTAAATTAAAGTAGAAAGAATTTTGAATAAAATATTGTAATTGTAAATTAAAAAAACAAGTTAGGGGCTAGTGCTACTTACATTCTCAAATATGCTCCAATTACGCTCACACCCGGATGAACTACAAGTTAGACTTAGCACTTTAATGGCAAATTTTTGCAACTCTGGAACACATGAGCCAAAAAAATAAAAAATATTAACATTAAAATAAGAAAAAAAAGAGAAAAAAGAAAAAAGAAAAAACAAAACAGCAAAACTAACAAAAAAGAGAAAAAAAAGAAAAAAAGAAAACCAAAACAAAGTAACAAACCTGCTGACTGCTGTGCTTGATGCTCGACTGCTCCAGTAGCTGTGGGCTGACCGGCGGCGGCGGTCGGAAATGCGGCGGACGACGACCAGACGGGACGGCGGCAGTTGGAAGTTGGAGGCAGGAGTAGTTTGCGTCGTGGAGGCTTGGAGTGAAATGAATGGGAACCCTAACTTCTTAAATCCTTCATCTAATATTTATTATATATTTATTTATTTTATTTTATTTATTTGATAAGTTGCTAAGATAACAAAAAGTGTTATTTCATTTATAAAAGTGTTACTTCAACTATTAAAAATGTAAAACAACACAAATACATGACAATACTCAAGGAGCGCCTTAGGCGCGCCCGAGGCGCACAAAGGCGCGCGCCTTGATACTGCGTGCCTTGAAAAACCTATACCGAGGCGCCAAGGGTATAGTCTCGCCCGAGGCGCGCCTTTAATAACTATGGATGTGAAATTTGATGAAGATGGAGTTTGGAAGTGTGGTGAAGAGATTGATGATGATCCATGTCAAACTAGAGTAACTCAACTTCAAGAGATGTCTGAATCTGTTGTTCCTGCAACAAATCAGGAGTCTTCATCTTCATCTACACCTCTTGAACCACAAAGGCCAACAAGAGAATACCAATTGCCGCAATCGTTGTGTGATTTTGAGGTAATTTCTGACAATGCTATTGATGATGATGGGAATGTTGTGCATTTTGCTATGTTTGCAGAGAGTGAACCTGTAACTTTTGAACAAGCAAAAAATGATCCTAAGTGGGTGAATGCCATGGAAGAAGAGATAAAAGCTATAGAAAGAAATGATACATGAGAGCTTGTTGATGCTCCACGAGGACATAAATTCATTGATGTGAAGTAGGTTTTCAAAATAAAAAGAAATTCGGATGGAAATATTGAGAAGTACAAGACACGCTTGGTTGCAAAAGGATATGAACAACGACTGGGTCATGATTACCAAGAGGTATTCTCTCCCGTTGCTCGGATTGATACCATCAGGTTGCTTATTGTCGTAGCTGCCCAGAATCATTGGAGGATTCACCAAATGGACGTCAAATCAGCCTTTTTGAATGGTCCATTGGAAGATGAGGTTTTTGTCAAGCAACCACCAGGTTTTGTGAAAGATGGGAAGGAAGATAAAGTTTATAGATTGAAGAAAGCCTTATTGGTCTTCATCAAGCACCACGGGCCTGGAACAAGTGAGTTGATTCTTTCTTCATCAAAACATGTTTTAAAAAATATCTCTCTGAGCATTATTTATATGTCAAGATTAATGATTCTGGTGATATATTGCTACTGTTTATTTATGTGGATGATCTGATTTTTACAAGCAGTAATTCCAAGATGATTTCAGAATTTAAGAAATCGATGAAGGATGAGTTTGAAATGACTGGTCTTGGTTTAATGTCATACTATCTTGGAATAGAAGTGAGTCAGAGGAAAGATGGTATTTTTATCTCTTAAAAGAAGTATGTGGTTCATGATCTTTTAACAAAGTTTCAAATGCTTGAGTGCAATCCTGTGAAAACTCCAATTGAGGTTGGGACAAAATTATCAAAGAATGACAGTAGGGTTGTGGTTGATTCAACTTATTATAAGCAGATTGTTGGAAGTTTGAGATATCTTACATGCACAAGGCCTGATATCTCGTATGGAGTGAGTTTAGTTAGCAGGTTCATGGAGTCTTCTCGGCAATCCCATATGCAAGTTGTTAAAAGGATCTTACACTATCTAAGGGTACTTATGATCATGATTTGTTTTATACTTCAACTAATCATGGAGTTATTGTGGGTTATTCTGATAGCGATTGGGGAGGAGATTTAGATAATTGGAAGAACATCTCAGGTTATTGTTTTAACTTTGGGAATATAGCTTGTTCTTGGTCATAAAAAAAGCAGTCAATTGTTGCACTTTCAACGTGTGAGGTGGAATATGTAACAGCTACATCAACTGCTTGTCAAGCTATTTGGTTGAGGTATTTAATGAATGAGATGGGTTTTCAGCTCAAGGAGCCAATGAAGATTTTTGTTGATAATGTTTCTGCAATCAATCTTGCAAAGAATCCTGTGACACATGGAAGAAGCAATCATATTGACACTCTCTATCATTTTTTTGAGAGATCAAGTTGCTAAAAAGGAGATAGAGTTGGAGTATTGCAAGTCTGAATAACAAGTGTCAGACATCCTGACCAAACCATTGTAGCATGAAGCTTTTATCAAGTTAAGGAGTATGATGGGAGTTACTGCAGAATCCGAATTAAGGGAGGATATGTTGAAGTGTAATTCTGATATCTAGTTGTTTTAGATAATATGTAGTAGTTATGGTATTATGCAGTTATTAGGAGTAGTTATTTTAAGAAGTTATCTTATTTCTCTATGTTAAATGTGTGATGTACTAATCTGATATGCAATACAAGTTTACCATATTTTCTCCACCCTGAAATTCTCTGTTGCTAACAAAAACAATCACAATTCCACATACACTTTATTAAAAAAAACTCTGTACCTAAAACAATTAACATACTATATCATTTATTTATTATAAAAAAAATCATAATACCCTCACTTTCCTTAATCTTTGTGCGAGAGTGATGGTGCAAACTAAAATGAGATGGATGGAGTATTTAGTAAAACGGATAATAAAAAGTTAAAACATTTTAATAAAGGGGGCGTCTATTTGCACCCCCAAATTTACTAAATAAACCCAAAGTTTTTTTAATTAATCTTTTTAAAATTAATAAAACTAAAATACCCTTATTAATAAATATACCCTAATTACTATTCATCCCCTTAATAAATCTTCTAATTCTCATCTCTTTTCAGCGACCAGACCCCAATCCTATCACCATCCCATTCTTCACAATTGAATCAACCTTTTTTTCACACAAAAACAACAGATTTACTCAATTATTCATACTCCATAAAATCAACTTCGTCAATAAGAAACAATGGTCCTGAAAAAATATTAAATTCTACAGAAATCAGAAATGGCAAAGCAAAATCCATGGTTCTCAAACGTTGATTATTTCATCTCAAAAGGATGTTCAGTGCGCGAATTATAAACTCTGAAACTAAATCAATCGCTCGAAGAAATCTAAACACATTACACAGAAAGATGAAAAAAACCAGTAGAAAGAATTTACAGTGTATTTGGCGGCTTGGAGAAGAGTAGAGTCGTCGGAGAGGCTCGAACGGACCGCCATTGAAAGTTCGCTAAAATTTCGAATTTTTCTGGTGAAATAAGGTTTAGAATGAAAATGGAGAGTGGAAGAAGAGATGAAGAAGATGAAATTGGAAGGGGTGAGAAATAGTAATTTTGGGTTGTATTTAGCAATAAAATTATTTTAGTCTTATTAATTTTAAAAAAATTAATTCAAAAATGGAACACCCCTATTATTATATAATTAAAAAATACGTATATTTTTAAAAAGTCTAGATTATTCTTCATTCATTAAATACACACCCATTAAAATTAAATTACATTTTATATATATTTTATAATTCCTAATTTTCTCATTCATTATTTATGCACAGATCGAGAATCATTTATACGTACTCTGTGATTAAATGAATTAAAAAATGGAGCAAATGAACATGGAGATTGAAAAAGATGATAAATTTATGAATCTTTGCATATTTCAACGACAATCAATTGTTTTTATTTTTTCAGAAAAAGAAGAAATATTGGTTTGACGCATTCACTTTTGCTTCGCTTTGATTCTTGTCATTAAAAGAAATCAATAATTAAATGAAAGGGTAATACTTGATAATTTAAAGGGTAACACTCCATACAACCGATTATTTTATTTAGGGGTACATTTATATGAGACAATGATTAGACTATTTTATGCTTCAATAATTAATGGCTAATTATAGTGTGTACTCGGGTGTACCCTAAGATAGTGTGCATCCATATACTAATATAAACAAAATCATATGCAATTAAGAGTAAAAATGTATACAATTTAATTGTTAGTTTTTTTAATGAAAAATTGAGTGTAAAAAAATATACAACTATTAAAAAACATGTATATACTATTGAATAAAAAATTATAAACAAATGGATGTTAGTTTTTTTAATGAAAAACTTAGTGTGAAAAAAGTATATAATTATTACAAAACATGTATACAAAATAGAATAACATGTATACAAAATAGAATAAAAAGTCATACATATATGAGTGCATCCTTGCACCCGGGTGCACCAATATATACTCTTTTTACTATGAATGGATACCTCTAATAATAATTATTTTAAGAAAAAAATTATTGTGACGATATGTGAGACATGTTAAAATATAATTGTTATATAAGTAGATTATGCTTATTAATAATTAAAGTATGTATTTTTAAAGTATGATGATTAATACATTAAAATATATTTTTAGGATGTTATAGTATGGTTAAGTAAAAACATACTTTAAATACAGTAAATATATTTTACTTATATAATAATTAAAAATAAAAAATCTATATGTAAATGTTATCCATTTCATTGTTAACTTGTCGTTGTTATGAATTAAAAGTTGATTAGGTAGGACCAGACAAAATGTGTTACCCATTTAATGATAAACGTGCATGCCAACCCAATCTCAATAATGAAGTTGGAAAATTTTATCTCAATATTCGATTTATAGGTATCCATTGAATTTAGAAATTCAATACTAGCAATCTAATATTTTTCTTTTCCTTTTTTTAAAGATTTAACATGTGAAATTGATCAATTCAATTGGAATAGATAAGCTCGTGTCGATCAAGCGAATAAGAAAAGAGATGTAAAATATGTTTCTCCTATTAGGTAAGTTGTCAATTTTCCCCCCTTTAATTTTTTTCTAAAAAAAAAAAAAACTTATACTTAGAGGCCAAACATTTGTGATAAATTTTTCACCAAACGAGACAGATAAAAAATATAGTATTTTAATTTGTAGTAATGAAAAATAATTGTTCAGTTAACTACTTTATAAATAATTTATAATATAAATAAAAAGTGATAATATTTTTAATAAGAAGTAATAATTATATTTAAAAACCATAAAAATATTTCATGTGATACTGTTTCACTTAAGTGCTCCTCATATTTAAATATAATGCTCACTTACTACCAAGTTTCTTTGTGGTTGTTTAGAAAAATATAAATTATTTGGGGTTTAGAAAACCAATTTTGAATTTAGAATCAAATTCTATTTTAAAAGGGTTTTAAAAATTACCTATATAATTAAAAATCTTATTATTTTAAATATACTCTCCAATCATTAATAGAAATTCACATTTTTCAATTTTCGTCCTACCCAAAAAAAATTTCGTCATACCCATAAAACGGTAAAAAGTAAAAACAATTAACATATCTCTAGTACATTTTATTTATAAAAATATTACTCATATTTAACAAGTCTAACATAATTTATCATTTACTCCCTCCATTTGCTAATAAAATATTCATTTTGACATTTTAATCATCCACTCTAAATGTATCAATTTATTCTTTTTTAGGAAAAAAAAAGAAGCCCCATTCGTGATCACTACTCCCGACTCATACAAATACACACTTTATATGGAGTATAAAATAATACTAATACTCTTTAATTCAAGTAAAAAAAAATGAATACCTTATCATTGACGAAAAGACGATTATTACTAAAATTACCATAACACTCTTAAAATTAACATTTTTCTTAATCTTTTAATGATGCACGGTAATCTTTCGAACGTTTTTAAGAATAACACTTTTAGTTAAAGGAATTAATGATACTCAGGGGCTCTTGGTTAAAGTATTAGGGATGGATAATGAGAATGAAAGAGTATTGATTCTCATTCCTCATGCTTATTTGAGGTAATGGGAATCTAGATCCCTCAATCATTCTCATTGATTCAATATATACTCACACCCCTTCAATCACTTTCATTCTCATTACCATTACTCTATTCCCATTACCATTGTCATTTCGGAATTTAAACCAAGCGGCTCCTTAGTATTTTCCTCAAGTTCAGAATGTGTCAGGGTTTGGTCTCGACCTGATTTGGATGAGTTTGGATCGAGTTTGATTATTTACACAAAATTTTTCATTTCTAAAATCAGGTTGTTAATTTAATATGCTTTAAAAAATTTATTCTTGAAATAAATAGTTGGGTTTGTAGCATATACCAACAATACCTTCACAATATTAGAGGAAAAAAATTGAATTAATTAAAAATTGACAAATTCTTCACAGAAGACACTTTTTTTTTTTAACACCTTTGCAGAATTGTAGATTAGGTAATTCTTATTTACATTTTCAATGGAACAAAATCGAAAAGAAATGAATAAAAGCTAAGTGGAGTAAAGTACAGGACTCTCGATAAATCAAGCACGTCTCGACTAAGGTTCATAGATGATCGTGTAGATTTCAAAAGTGAAACAACTTTCATCTCCATCTCGATTAGCAACACAAAATGTAATAAAACTCCACTGAACTGAAAATTAAATAACTCTAAATGTGACTACACATAATGCAACGATCAGATGATGATATACTCACTATTTTATGTATGCAGGATCAATGCTTGTACTTTCTTGGTGTGTAGGCCGTGAATAATCCTCTATTTATAAATAGGGGGTGTAATTGTACCGAGCTAAGTCGAGCTTTGACCTATTTGAGTATTGTTTGTTAAGAAATAAACGAGCTCGCCCACCATGAAAAAAATTACTGAGCGAACTAGAGCCTCTTTTTAAGGTTTGTTTATGTTCACTAACGCGTTCAAAACATGTTCGTTTTATGTTCACTAACGCGTTCGAAACATGTTCGTGAAGGTTTGTTTATTTTCACTAACGTGTTCGACAATATGTTCGTGAACATTCCTTCACGAACATATAAATATTTTTGATAATGAACATTAAGAGAACATTTCATTTGTGAACACATAATATAATTCATAATATTAAACAATTAAATAAATTAACAATAAATACTCTCTCCATCCGCTCCAAAATGTCTCATTTTTCTATTTTGAACGTCCACCCCTAAGGGTCTCATTTCCCTTTTTATATATATGAGACTCACACACACCCTTTAATACAATTAAAATATGAGACACACACATACTAATACAAGTACCCACTACATATTAAATAATAATACTCCTTAATCCACGTGCAAAAAGCAAATGAGCATCTTTAGATCAGACAGAGGGAGTAGTAAGTAATAAATTTTAAAATGATATACATAAATATTTAAATATTTAATTACGAATAATGCTATATTAATCGAGCTCTTAACGAGTTTGTTCATGAACATGCTAAACGAGCTTGTAACAAACAAGTTATGCAATGATCAAGCTATATTTGTTTATAAAACGAGCTTAAAAATTAATCTCGTTAGTGATCATTTGATTAATCAACCAAACATAAATGAGGTATTACCAAATCAAATAACGAACTGTTCACCAAACGCTCTGTTTGCTTACCTTATTATCAAATCACTCATGTTGGAGGTCCAAGTATAATAAATTACTTCACTAAATAGTACTCCATCAGTTTCATAAAAATTGTGACACTTTTCTTTTTGGGTTGTCCCATAAAAGTTGACATATTTCTTTTTTAAGTACATGAGGTCCACCCAAAACAATTAATATATTCATATGTGGCCTACACACTACTACTACAATTATCCACAACATATTAAAATATTATATCTTCGACCCACTATCCATTACTCGTAATTAGTATTTTTAAGCGTACCAAGTTGAACATTTAAATATAGACACGGCTATAAGGTGTGATTGTTGCTCACGGGGTGTATTTGTGTTTATCAATTATATTTATTTCTCAGTTTAATTTCGTGGATGTGTATTTGAAGAATGCTTGACATTTGCCCATCAATTAGTCCCTCCGTCACGAGTCACGACTTAACGTTTACTTCCCTCCGTTCCGAGTTAGCGGTTATTTTTGCTTTTTACTAGTAAATTAATAAATATATAATATTTTAATGTAGAGTGAAATCAGAAGTGAGAGAAATAGTATTTAATGTGAAGTAAATAGTTGTATTAGTGTTGTATGTAGGTTATATATGAAATAATTAATTGTTATGTGGGGGCCAAAATTTTTTAAAAAAAGTAAATTTTAACTTGAGATAAACAAAAAAAAAAACGTAAACCTTAACGCGGAAATAAGAAACTATTTAAATTTACACAGGACCAACATGTCGTGGCTGGTATGTAAAAGTCTCAGTAATAAAAAACGAGGAAGTCGCATAGAACGGGATAAAAAAATTTTTGCCCCATAAGTTTGGCCATGTACAATTTTTGTCCTTAAAATATAATATTTGGGCATTTGTCCCACTATCTTCATAATTGCGTCAATATTGCTCCGTTTTCGCCGGAATCGATTACGTGCATGTCACGTGACATCGGATTTGGCATTTCCCGGCGGGAAATTTTTTTTGCCCCGTAAGTTTGGTCATGTACACTTTTTGCCCCAAAAAAGATAAGATTTGGGCATTTGTCTCAATATCTTTATAGTTGCGCCAATGTTACCCCATTTTTCCCGAAATTTGTTATTTTTACTAGAATCGATCACATGCGTGTCACGTGATTATCGGATTTGGTATTTCCCGGCGAATTTACTGACCTGGCAACACAGTGACATCCACATCAATAACAACAATAATAATATTTTATTGAAAATTTAATTAAAAATATACCCTCCATCAATGCACTCAATTCTCACGTGCCCTCCACGTACTTTCACCATCTTCGCAAACTCCCTCTTTTTGTCAATTAGAGGATCCCTCGTGTACCCTCTCACCACCTTGGGCGGCAACCATTGGATCTTCGGCTCGCACCACCCTACTCACGTCACCAAGCTCCCCATCATCATCTACTTCCACGGCAGAGGATTCGTATTCTTGAGTGCCACCACTCCATATTCTTCCACGAATTCGTATGGTTGCTCACGTTCCTTCCCTCATCGCTTCCTTCGAGTAATACCTAGCATTGGAGAGTCGTCTTCTGGAGGCGTACGACGACCTCAATGACGAAGTGCAGTGGGCTAAAACCTAAGCACTCGTCGGTCGTGACGCCAACTCTTCGATCGAAGAATTTGTTGAATTCTCTAGGATTTTCCTAGAGAAGTTGATAAAGGTGATGTATTATAACACATAGGTCAAGGGATCAAATCTATACAATTATAATTTAATTTTTTATTTTATAAAGTGTTACATAAATATTTTGTTGTAACATTTATAAAGTGTTACTAAAGTAAATGTAACAATTTTTTTAAGTGTTACTATATTAAGAAAAAGTGTTATCTAAAAGTGTTACCTATCGTCTATAATAAGGGCAACAACGATACCTCTAAAAGTGTTATCTATCGTCTATAATAATACATTTAAGCCATTAGATAACATTTTTTACGTGTTACGTAAAATCATTTATGTTGTAGTGGCAACCGTATGGTTGCTCACGTTCCTTCCCTCATCGTTTCTGTCGAGTAATACCTAGTATTGGAGAGTCGTCTTCTGGAGGCGTACGACGACCTCATGGATGAAGTGCAGTGGGCTAAAACCTAAGCACTCGCTGGTCGTGACGCCAACCCTTCGATCGAAGAATTCGTTGAATTCTCTTGGATTTTCTTAATAGAAAGCAGCGTCGCCGGCAACATTGTCTACCACGTGGGGATGCGTGCACTTGATATTGATCTCCAGATCACAATTAGAATCGCGAGACTGATAATGAACCATCCATTCTTCAGTGGGGTGCGAAGGATTGAATCGGAGCTAAGAATGTCAAAGACCCCATCCTCCTCTGCATGGCTCCGATATCATGTGGTTGCTCGCACTGTCGGAGGGTACATATCGAGGCCATGTATACTGCGATCCGTTCGTTGGTGGTAAGCCCTTGGAGGAGAAGATCCGACAGTTGCCGTCCATGGTGGTAAGAGGGTACACAGGGGATTCCTGATTGACAAGAAGAGTGAGCTTGCGTAGATGGTGGAAGCACATGGAGGGTACGTGAGAACTGAGTTCATCGATATTGAGGATATTTTTTAAAATTAAATTACTAATAAAATATTGTTATTGTTAATGTGGATGCCACTGTGTCGCTAGGTTAGGAAATTTATCGGGAAATACCAAATCCGATAATCACGTGATATGGACGTGATCGATTCTAGTGAAAATATCAAATTTCGGGAAAAATGAGGCAATATTGGCGTAATTATAAAGATATTGGGACAAATGCTCAAATCTTCTTTTTTGGGGCAAAAATTGTACATGGCCAAACTTATAGGGCAAAAAAAAATTCCCGCCGAAAAATGCCAAATCCGATGATCACGTGACATGCACGTGATCGATTCCGGCGAAAATGTCAAATTCCGGTGAAAACGGGGCAACATTGGCTCAATTATGAAAATAATGGGACAAATTCCCAAATGTTATCTTTTTTTGGGCAAAAATTGTACATGACCAAACTTATGAGGTAAAAATTTTTTTTATCCCGAATGAAATAAAAAAAACGTAAACATTAATGCGGAAATAAAAAACTATTTAAATTTACACAGGACCAACATATCGTTGCTGGTACGTAAAAGTTTCAGTAATAAAAAACGAGGAAGTCGCATAGAACTTCGGTAAAGCTACAAAATGTTACAGCTACGGAGAAATTAGAACATAGAAATGTCAAAATCCAGAAAATGCCATTCCAAAGTTCATAAAAGGGGATCAGGTAGCTAGGTTAATTCTAATAACGAGTTAATATCAATTTCGATCCCATATTTTGGTTAATCCCATTTTGATCATTTAACTTTTTCAATTTTAATTCTTTTGTATTAGTTTTAGTTTTTTTTTAAGAGTCAAAAAGTTTGTTTTATTCCGTAACTATTTAAAATTTTAAATTCTATCCTAAAAAAGTTAGGATTAATTGCAAAAAAAAATTAAACCTTTAGGTTATGTTTAGATTGAGTCATTTCAAATCCAATAAATTTGAAAATGAGTGGATTTTAAATTTCTTAGATTTTAAATCAATTCATTTGAATTCCACTGTTCGGATAAATTATGCACAGATCGAGAATCATTATTTATGCACAGATCGAGAATCATTTATACGTACTCTGTGATTAAATGAATTAAAAAATGGAGCAAATGAACATAAGAGATTGGAAAAGATTTGAGATTAAAAAAGATGATAAATTTATGAATCTTTGCATATTTCAACGACAATCAATTGTTTTTATTTTTTCAAAAAAAGAAGAAATATTGGTTTGATGCATTCACTTTTGCTTCGCTTTGATTCTTGTCATTAAATGAAATCAATAATTAAATGAAAGGGTAATACTCGATAATTTAAAAGGATAATACTCGATAATTTAAAGAGTAACACTCCATACAACCGATTATTTTATTTAGGGGTACATTTATATGAGACAATGATTAGACTATTTTACGCTTCAATAATTAATGGTTAATTATAGTGTGCACTCGGATGTACCCTAAGATAGTGTGTACTCATATACTAATATAAATAAAATCATATACAATTAAGAGCAAAATGTATACAATTTAATTGTTAGTTTTTTTAATGAAAAATTGAGTGTAAAAAAATATACAACTATTAAAAAACATGTATACACTATTGAATAAAAAGTTATAAACATATGGATGTTAGTTTTTTTAATGAAAAACTTAGTGTGAAAAAGTATACAATTATTACAAAACATGTATACAAAATAGAATAACATGTATACAAAATAGAATAAAAAGTCATACATATATGAGTGCATCCTTGCACCCGGGTGCACCAATATATACTCTTTTTACTATGAATGGATACCTCTAATAATAATTATTTTAAGAAAAAAATTATTGTGACGATATGTGAGACATGTTAAAATATAATTGTTATATAAGTAGATTATGCTTATTAATAATTAAAGTATGATGATTAATACATTAAAATATATTTTTAGGATGTTATAGTATGGTTAAGTAAAAACATACTTTAAATACAATAAATATATTTTACTTATATAATAATTAAAAATAAAAAAATCTATATGTAAATGTTATCCATTTCATTGTTAACTTGTCGTTGTTATGAATTAAAAGTTGATTAGGTAGGACCAGACAAAATGTGTTACCCATTTAATGATAAACGTGCATGCCAACCCAATCTCTCAATAATGAAGTTGGAAAATTTTATCTCAATATTCGATTTATAGGTATCCATTGAATTTAGAAATTCAATACTAGCATTAATAGAAATTGGAAAATTTTATCTCAATATTCGATTTATAGGTATCCATCTCAATAATACTTATTTTATATTAAAATTATAAAACATCTAACTATTTAAATTCTTTTAATTTTTAAAATATTTTATACATTATAAAATTTTTCATAATTAAAGGTTTTTTTTCTTACAGGGTTTTTTAAGTTTTTATTTATTAATTTTTTATTACTCGCTCCGTCCTGTAATTATCTTGTCCCGTATTTATTAATTTTTTATGCAAGTAGGTAAGTGTATTATTATTGTATGTAGGTTTCATGGTAATATATTACTTAATTGTTTTAGGTGGGCCATACGGCAATAAGAGAATTTATTATTTTATTTAATAATTTTTTAGAATTTAAATTTTAAATATAAAATATAACGGGTGTAATTTAAAAAATATATATATGTTGGCTTTTTTTACCAAAATTCCAAAGGTTGGGATTAAATCACAATTTAAGTAAATGTTGGGGTTTTTTCTGCAATAAACTCAAATCTGACGTGACAAATGTCAACGCCACGTCGGACAACCCTCTACTATCCTTTGAGTGCGTTTTGCACGAAACTTAAAGGTCGAGATTTTTTTTACAATTTTTCAAAGGTTGAGATTTATTTATAATAAAAATAAAAGTTATGATTTTTTTATAATTAAACCAAAAAGTTATTTGTATTAATTTTTTTCAATTTTTTATAATCACATGATGTTCCTCAAATGACTTATAGAGATGGCTCACTGTTAAACTTGTGATTGCAAGGGGCCAAATCCTTTCCCTTCGTATGCCTGTCAACAATCTGCTTCATGCAGTGTGAAAATTAAAAATGAATTAGCAGTAGAGATTGAACTAGCATTAATTTAATTTTCCATGGAAATTGGAGAAATGTAGAGAGTAATTTCTACAAGCATTTTTTCTCTGATTGAATCATTATCCAAGGATAAAAAAAATTAATATGTTCATCAAACTCTGACTACATTGGAATAAAATATGACCAATTGATGAAAAGAGAGAGAATATAGGAATTAATGATGTGAAAATTAGACATGGTCAATTAGGTCAAATTATAAATTGATAGATTTCTGGTCTAGTCTTGAGATCTATCTGATAATGCATAAACACATATAATTATTCATATGTCAAAAGTAAGAAATTTGAAAGAGAGAAATGTAATTCACTGGAAAGGTAACTCAGGGAATTAATTTTTTTATTTTAAAAACCCTTGCAAGAATCTTGAAATAAAAAAAATAAAAAAACTCATGTGATGTCAAATTTATATAAAAAAAAAATGATTTGAAACAAGAATGACCAAAGAGGTGAAATTATTCAGTAATAGAATAATAAGAAACAACATCAAGTTAAATTAAGATCCAAACAAGAATAATCAGAATTGTGAAAATCTGAGCAAATATGTAATTCTTACTTCAAAATCTGTATGAAATTGGAGAATGAAAAGTGATGATAAAAGGAAAGAAAAAATTGGGCTTCAAATTAGTTTTAACTTGTTCTTCTGAGCTCTCTTGTTGGAATTTAGGGTTTGGAGGCTGTAATTAAGAAAGTGTGTGTTGTAAGTGAATTCTTATTCCTCTTTCAACCCAACCTCCCCTCTCTCTCTCTATATGTGTGTACTCATGTATGCAGAGTGTTCTATCCATGTCATACACACTCTCAATGCATCCCATGAGTACAAAGTTGAAATAAATAAATAAATTGATATATAAATGAAAGCTTGTTTAGTTGTTTGCTTTTAATCGATTCAAAGAAATTTCATGTACTGCTTAGTTTATTTGGAAAGGTTGAATGCTACATTGATGTTACATTTAACAAACATGCTTCTTCAAACCAACAAATAAAAATCTTTTCCATTTTATGCTTCTTCAAAACAACAGAATAAAAATCTTTTCAATTTTTACCAGTTGGACCACAATTATTGTCATAAATATTGTGTGACCCAATTTTCTTTTTATTAATTACGCTTCTTCCACAATTCAAATTGTGAGATAATTAATTACGGGTTATTGTGGGGTGCACCCCATATTAATAGGGTAAAATAGGGGTAGTGGGTGGTTTTTTAAAAAATAAATTTAATTATATTAGATTAAAAATAAATCTAACGGTTGAAATCGTTTAGGTGCACCAGTGCACATGGTGCACTGTAGTTGGACTCTTAATTAATGTTATAGATAAACCCTACTTTAATTTCTATTTAAACTTGTTTCATTACAATATATTCCCTTCATCCAATTTCGATTTTTACGTATTTCAAATTTGGACATCTCATTTTAATCTTTACAATTCCCTTTTTAGTAAATGGACCATACAAATTAATTATTTCTCTTTCCATGAGCCTACACATCACACTAATACATCTACACAATTCACATTAAAATATTATTTCTATTACCTCACTACATATTAAAATGCTACAATCCTTAATTTACGTGCAAAAAATAAATGTAAAGTTAGAAACGGGGACGGAGGGAATATATACTTAGAATAGAATCAGTGAAGACCAGAAATTTCGATTACAAACACTTAATAATTCTCTCTCCATAACAGGATAAATAGAACAAGTACTATAGATACAATAAAATTTAATTAAAATTATCTTTTGACTGACTTAATCAATTTTAAGGTGATTATGCGATGCACCTAATAGTTAATAGGGTTAAAGTGAGGGTGTAGTAGGTAGTTTTTAAATTTATTTTTAATTATTTTATTTTATTAAGTGTTAAGGATTAAATAAAAACTTGATCTAACAGATAATATTATTCAGGTGAACCGGTGTACCGGGTGTATCACAGTAAAACTCTTAATTTTAAGGAGATAATGTAATCTTTTAAGTTAATAAATAAATTATGAACAAAACAAAACTTTATCTAATAATTTACTTTAATTTTAAATTTGTCACTCATTTTTTACACACATAACATTACTTTATACTTTAGTATTTATTACTTAAAAATATACTAAAATATCGTCAAAAATCAATAAAGTTGATTAAAAAAAATCCTTAAATAAAAACTTCCCAAAAATAATAGGAAGTATTGAAATATTAATGCAGTGAATTCGGACTTGCAACCCTTGAAGGGTTAAGGGAAGGTTGTTCCACTTGCCTAACCCTTATATTATGACAAATGCTTATAAATATGCTAAATATTTATAAATTTTTAGGGGGTCAAGTGCTCCAATGAGTCCCTTTATAGGTTCGTCTTTTCTTAAAATCCTCTATTTTTTTTTTCATATCGATTGTTTTGTTTTACCAATTTTTTGTTGCTCCATTGAAACAAATCATGAGATTGATTTTGTAGCTTAGATTTGGTTGTTGCTTCACTAGAATGAGACCATAATCAAGACTCAAATGTATGCTCTATTAGCTAATTAGTGCATTCTTTTTCTTTTTCTTTTTTTTTCTTTTTCTTTTTCTTTATATCTTTTCAAATTTACCATCAATAAGGAGTATAATTCGCCACTAGTGAAGATATTTTGGCCATCTTACTTGGGGAGTTGAACTGACACTATTGCTTGAAATGTGTATTTCCACATGGAGTTTCATTTGATCTGATTTGTTTATTTTGGGGTTACGGATAATAATCTTTTAATAAAGGTTTAGTAAAGGTTTTGAAACTAATTATTCATTGTCCAAATTGAAAAGTGAAATTACTAAGAGAGTAAAGTGCTCTTTCGCTTATGTTCAGAAAGTCATCTCCCTACTAGGGATGACAATTCATGCTAACGGGTTGAGTTTCGTGTCGACACGATAGTGACACGACACGATAAGGGCAAACCCGAACACGACACGATAAGAATTCATTCCAACAGGACACGAATAAGAAAAATAACGGGTTGACACGACACGACACGATAATAACACGATAAGAAAATAAAAATAAATAAATAAAAAATACTAATAAAAATAAATAAAAATTTTAAGTAAATATATTTTTAAAATTATTTATAAGTATTTTTATCATATATTTGTCAAAGTTTATATTTATATTAGGTTGTTAACAGGTTAATGGGTTGTTAACAGGTTAATGGATAACCTGTTAATATTAATCGTGCTTAACAGGTTGACATGAACCCGACACGAACACGACATGAAATTTCCGTGTCCTTAGTGGGTTGACACGATAACAACACGAACTCAATAAGGTTAAACACTAACCCGCAATTATCGTGTCGTGATATCGTGTCGTGTCGGGAATTACCACCCCTACCCCTAGTACATACCTAGAAAATAGACTATTGCCTGGAATGTATTTCCACATGGAGTTTTATTTGATCTAATTCGTTTATTTTGGGATTGGGGTTACGGATAATAATCATTCAGTTAAAGATTTAGTGGAAGTATTGCATTTATACGTACAATACAAACCATATAATTCCTGATAATAACTGTCATGTTGGATCAACACAATTAGTATATACAATGCTAACGTAGCTGATGTGATTAGCTCTCTTACTTAATCAAGTAGAGGACTTTAGTTTCTGAGACTAAAGTCCCTTCTTCTTACTATAAAAAAATTATGTTTTTCATTTTTATTATTTACTTTTCGTTTCTTCTTTTCATTTATTAATAGAAAATTGTGTTTTTCATTTTATTCTTCTATAATACATTTATAATTTATTTTTGTATACTCTTTTAAAGAATTATGTTTTTTTATATATTTATAATTTAGTTTTTATATTTTTATATATTTTCTTTTTAAATTAATTATGTGACTTTCTTATTTTGTTTCACATTATACATTAGAATTAGGAGACATATTTATAACATTAAAATCAATATAAAACTACATTAAATTATTTATATTATAATTATTTATAACATTAAAAGCAATATAAACCCTTTGCATGGGACGGAATGAGTACTTCATAGTTCATACATTGTAATTCACAAATTTATAATTTAATCCAAAATGTAAACATTATGCTTTAAAATAAGCAAAAGTAAATATAAATTTCATAAATAAATAAAACAATTAAAAAAGCAAAAAATAAATAATGAAAAAAAAATTCAAACTGATTCTACTGGTTCAACTCAAAAAATAGTTTTTTGGCTTTTCGGACCAGTTCCAGGTAGACATGCACCGATTAACCGGAACCGCCGGTTCCAACCGGAGAACTACCGGTTTTAATCGGAATCGAAACCGGCAGTTTCGGAACCAGGAAAAATGAAACCGAAACCGATAGAACACGGTTCGATTTCGGTTCCAGCCGCGCACGAACCGGAACCGCTGGTTCGCCGGTTCACGGTTAAAACCGGCGGTTCCTCAAATTTTTTTTAAACGGCCAAGATCGACTGTCCATTGGAGATTCGACGGCCCAAAAAAAGTGACCGTTGGGACTGTGAACCGGTGGTTCAGGCGGGCCGGGCCGGGCCGGCCGGGCGAGAATTTTAGAATTTTGAAAATTCAAACGTGAGGCCGAGATCGTGTGACCGTTGAAGATCAACGGTTGAGATGGACGGCGGAACTGGCGGTTCCGGTGAACCGGCAGTTCCAACCGATTATTTTTTTTTAAATTCAAAGGTTGAGGTTGAGATTATTTTGTGTTTAAAATTTGAAATGGATGGATGAGATCACTTCCAATCCTCTATAAATACCCCCCAAGTGTGATCAATTTGGGCACACAACATTCACATTCAATCTACTACTTCTACTACTACTACACTCTCTTTTCAAGACTACTTCTTCTTCTATTCCACATTCTTGATTGATTCTACATTTCTACTCAACTACTCAAGTTCTCAATCTCATCTCATCTCAACTCTCAAATCTCAAGTTTCTTTTTTTAGTTCATATATATCAAACTAAAAAAAAGTTGTAGTCTTTTATTTCAATTCTCTTATTATCACTTTCATTTCAATTCTCTCATTATCATTTTCTATTCTTTCCCACACATATACTACTAATTAGTATACTTCTACTTCTAGTCTCTTAGTTTTAATTTATAAATCATATATATTTATCCTTTTTTCAATCTAAAAAAAATGCCTAGAAGAGGTTCTTCTTCATCTGGTGCCTCACCTTCTTCTTCTAGAGGAAAATCCATACCCAGCACCTTAAATTGTCCTCCACCACCTCCATGCCACCTTCCACCAACTCTAGAAGATATTGAACTTGAAAATATTCCTTCGGATGAAGAAATCTCCCCTCATTTGTTCAACTTGAATGTTAGGGAGATACTTGGAGATAATTTCCCCTCCGACGACGACAACGATAATACTCAAGGTCAATCACAACAAAGGGCGAGTGGAAGTCAACCAACCTCGGGTGGTACGGGTACCGGAGACGGAGCCGGAGGGTCTAGCGGAGGTGGAGGATCGACTCGAAGTTCCCCACAAGTGTTACTTCTGATATATTTTCCATTCATTTCAAGAAGGAGACGATTGAGAATTCGAATGAATTCAAAATTATTTGCAACTATTGTGGCACGAAGTATACATTCAAGCATGGCGGAGGATATGGAATGTTCATCAAACACATCAACTCGAAGCATCTGGACAAGATTGACATCTCAACCGGTCAAACACAAATAGGACGAGGGTTCACGGCCTCTTCCGGAGGAGAAGGTTCATCGGCGTCGGGTAACACTCTTTTTAAATTTGATAAATCTAATTATTTGAGATTATACCTTAAACTTATGTGCACCAAATATTTGTCATTTAACTTTGCTGATAATGTTTTTTTTCAAGATTGGGTAAATCTCACTTTAAATCCTCAAGCCCCACCTTTGCATCATAATAAATGTAAACTTGGTGTTGCTAAAGTTGTTAAAGAGTATGGTTTGGTTTTAAAATAATTTTTGTAACAATTACCTCATAAAGTGTCTATATGTTCGGATATTTGGAGCAAATTTTGGCAAAAAATGGATTATATGGGTATTACTTGTCATTGGATTGATAGTTCATGAAATTTGCAAAAAAAATTAATTGATTATAGATCATTTGATGTTCCTCATACCACCGTTAATATTGCTCACAAAATTAGTACTATTTTGCAAGAATATGGTTTAGTTACAAAGATTTTTACAATCTCATTTGATAATGCTAGTGCTAATACGGCTAGTTTAGAAAGTCTTATTGATATTTGCAAACCCTCAATTGGTGGTAGATTTTTTCATGTTAGATGTATTTGTCATATATTGAATTTATGTGTTCAAGATGATATAAGTGCTTTGAAAACACACATTCAACTTATTAAAAGTGCTATATGGTATATAATGAGAAACCCTTCCGTTACTAAAAGGTGGAAAAGATTTTGTCAATCTGTGAACATTCACCAAAAAATAATTCCTTTTGATGTTTCAACTCGTTGGAATTCGACGTATAAAATGTTGCATGACTCTTTTGATTATAAAGATCATATTTGTGCTTTTTACTCACAAGATGCGGGTGATCAAATCTTGTTTGCTAATCAATGGGACACATGTTATACTCTATGTGATGTTTTGAAAATTTTTAATGATGTTACGGAAGAACTATCCGGTGTTTATTATCCTACTTCAAATTTAGTTGTTGATAATTGTGTTAAAATTGCTATGATTTTTAGTGCTAATGAAGCATACCCGTTGTTGTCAAATGCTATTCTTTCCTTGAAATCTAAGTGGTTAAAATATTTTTTTCAAATCCCGGACTTGTGTTTAGTTGCTAAATTGTTGGACCCACGTATTAGAACGGATGGTTTAGAAGAATTGTTAACGCTTTACTATGATTCATTGTATGCTAATTGTGATTCTCCTACTAGACAACAAGCTCCTAATCCTAAAGACATAGTTGCAAGTACTTATAATCTACTAAAGAATCTTTTTAAGGAGTATAAAGAACAAAATGGTACGAATGATGATCAATCTAGTGGTGATGATAGTAGTGATAGTGTTGATAATTCTAGGAAATATGATGTTCTTCAAAAATTTTATAGTTTTATGATGCTAGATTTCAAAAACGTGCACGGGTTATATCTAATCCTTTTCAAGAACTTGATTCTTATTTTACTAACACTTTTGAGTTTGAAACAAGCGGAACTAGTTTTGATATTTTGAAGTGGTGGTCAAGGAGAACAAAGTCATTCCCTATTTTATCATTGATTGTAAAAGAGGTTTTTGCATCTCCCGCCTATACGGTTGCCGTCGAACAAGCATTTAGTCTTGGTAATCTCACTTCGGATCCGACACGATCCAATTTAAGAGTGACAAATTTAGAAAATTTGTGTTTGCTTGATGATTGGTCAAAGGTGGAAAGACGGATTCAAAATCAAATTGAAGAAGACCGATCGGATGATGAAATTACGGAATATGAAAGCGAGTTAGATTGGTAGAGTAAACAAAAAAGCTCATCACAATTCACCTCCACCGAGCCAAAGAGGTAAGTTGAGGTAAGTTAAGAGAACTACGTGGGCTTTGATTCCTTTCGAGGATACATAGACAACTTAAATTTAAGTTGAACTTGAATTTTCAAGTTTAACCCTAAATTTAAGCTCAAGTCCTTTTTCCCCCTCTATTATGTTGTTGTATTTTATCTTATAAAGTTTGTATTTTTTAAAATTTTGAAATGTAACAATAGAGTAGTTGACATGGAAGTAAACTTGTAGTGTTCTCTACACTTCTACATTTGTAAATTGTAATGGTTTAGACTTTAATAATTAAATTTTTTATGTGATCACATTAATTAATATTGTATGATTATTATGAATTTAATATCAACTTTGAAATTTTACTTGCATTATTGAATATTGCATAGTGCATACATCATGTTTTCAATTTTAATGATATTATTATTACATTAATTCAAATTCAATATTTCAATTTTCAATTACACATGTTTCACTTATTTAATAAATAAATTACACATAATAACTGATAACACATGTATGATGTATAAATATAACATAAAGAAACAAAAAAAATAAAAAAAATGAAAAACCGGCAGTTCCGAATCGGAACCGGAATCGCCGGTTCACGAACCGAAACCCCTAGCCCCCGGTTCGGTTCCGGTTCCCCCTCCGTTGGAACCGAAACCGGCAATTCCTAACCGGTGTGCATGTCTAGCTCCAGGCCCGGTTCCGGTCCCCAATCAAGTCCACAACTGGTTGAATCGGCCAATCCAGTCCAATTTTAAAAACATTACTTTTGTACCAATTTTACTCCTTTAACTTTTTTTTTCAAATTTAGTCCTTAAGCAAAATTTTTACCATCAATTTTAGTCTTTTAACTTTTTATTACTTTCAATTTTAGTCCTTGTGCAAAAATTTTGAAAAACACTTAAAGAACTTGTAAATCTTGTAAGTTTGATTTTTTTATTAGTTTTTTTTTTCAAAAGTTCAAAATTGAAAAAATTAAAAGTTATCATACAACTTAAATTGATAAAAAGGGACCAAAATTGAAAAAGTTAAAAGTTAATGAACCAAAATTGGATTTAACCAAAGTTCCAGGACCAAAATTGAGATTTTCTCTTCTAATAACCGCAAGAAATTGGCCCATCTGCAAAGTAGTCAATACTCAATAGATGAAGAGTCCACCCAAAAGGGTTGACGGTAAAGATTTTAAACTGTCTCCTTCTTCAAAACCAGCAAATACTAGCAGTAGCTTTGAATGAATATACCATAGTTCATGAAAACCATGGTCAGCACATTGAGGCATTAAAATTTACAAACCAGAGTTTGTAAAAGGGGCATCTAGAATATACATATATCACATAATGGCATCACCAAGAAAATAGAGATATATAATGCACACTACTTGTTCCAACAAGCTATGTATCACAGAACTAGGGTTGTAAACGAATCGAATACCAAGGTATTTGAAAGGTATTTGATTAAATATTCGAATATTCGTATTCAATTATTAATCGAATTCGAAATCAAATTCGTATTCGAAAGTAATAAATGAATTATTCGAACATATTCAAATTTGATAATTCGAAATTAATATTCGAATTCGATTTGAAATTGTAAATTTATATTTTACTTTTAAAAAATAATATTTAATTTTTATTATGAAAAAAAAACTATTTTATAACATTTTCTTTAATTTTTTGTACTATTAACTAATTTTAATTAAAAAAATTCACTAATTACAATTCTACCAAAAAACTACTAAAAATTATAATTAAATAATTAACATGATATATAAAAAGAAACTAAATATATATTTTCTATTCCTAATTTTAAGAGAGTATAATAAATTAGATAATATACATTTATTTATATTTATAAAATAAAATATTATATTTAATATATATATATATATATTAATAAATAGTACTTGTATTTTAATTCTTATTTAAATATATTGAATAAAAAAATATATTTTTATTTATAAAATAATTTAATAATAATTATATATAATTAATATATTAAATATATAATTATTCGAATATATTTGCGAATATTTTATATATCATATTCGATTCGAATATTAATCGAATCAAAATAATTGTTCGAATTCGAATACCGAATCGAATATAAATTATTTGATTCGTTTACAACCCTACACATACCAAAGAGCCAGTAACATGTAACCCAACCAATGCAAGGAAAGAATATGTAAGCCAACGTTACGAATGATTAATAACTATCGTTATCTTAAAGATAATATGAAATACAGAAGCATAAACTATACATGATTTTATTTTTAAAATGTCGGCGGATCAAGGAAAGAAATAAATAGAAGGGGTTCAATTCCTGAGAACATGTGTATAAACGTACCATTCTACAAGAATTTTTCTATGCAAGTTGTTAGAGTAGATTCTGGAACTGCACCGATGACAGCGTCTTTCTTCTCCCCATTCTTAAAGATTATGACGGTTGGAATACTTCGGATACCATATTGGGTTGCAATTGTAGGGCAGTCATCGGTGTTAACCTTGTAGCACTTGAGCTTCCCAGCATACGTCTTAGCCAGTTTATCAACGACAGGGTGGATCATGCGGCATGGCCCGCACCATGGAGCCCAAAATTCAACCAGAACAGGTAAATCAGATCCAAGTACAGAAGATTGCCAGTGAGCTTCGGTAACAGCAGCCACTGCAGTTTTTAAGAAAATAATGAACACTACAGATTTGATTCTTTTGGAGCAAGAGTTTTGGAAACCAAAACAAAATATAGCTCTAGCAACGAAAAATCAAACACAGAGATAAAAAGGGAAATGCTTTGAGCAGACGAGGCCAAATGAAACGACATATCATAAAAACGATACTAATTGACAATTCTAGAAGATGCACAACCAGATAAATGTTCATATCAAATCCAGCTTAATCACTGGCATCACTACCATAATCCACTTAACACTAATCAATTAGCATATCTAAGCAAAGAGCTGAAATTTAAGACACTTCAGCTATACTTGGGAATATATAATGCGGGCAAAAATCAAAATGTTAAATCACCCACTTGGAAGTTTAACTATTCAACAATTTTTAAAGAATCCACAACCCAAGAAATACACAATGAAAAAAATAATCACAATGGTTTTTAAGCTTACACCCAAAAAGTGGATTTTTTTTTTTTTTTTTTTTTTACAGTCTATCTACTAAAACAGTGAGTGCATCCAGAGTCCGGAACGTGGAATGGATAGTATGAGGCGAAACTTACACAAATAACACTTACTGTAGCACTTTTCCACACAATTCAATCAGATATCAAACTACTAGACAAGCATTAATAAGCATTAAGGTAATTCCCCAATTAATTGCAATCCTGCCAAACCCTCAACCCTAGCCGGATGCAATCTCTTAAGCAAACCTAAACCCTACCGAAAAATCACCTAAAAATCTCGGATAAAAAATTATCAGCTCGAATAACCACCAGAGACCGGAAAGTACAAACCTTCAAGAGCGGTGTCCTGTGCCTCACATACGATTCTACCACCACGTCGAGCGGGCTTGTGAGTGGAGACGAGCTTTGCTGCGGAGCGAGTAGGCTGGATCTTGAGTCCCCTGAAGTCAGAGAATCGGACGGAAGTGGATCCGGTGACCGGTGCCAAGGAGGCGGACGGAAGAGCGGAGGCGCGTGGGACGATTAGGGTGTCGAGCACACCGGCCATGGCGAGAAAAAGAGAAGAAAAGAGGAGTCACACAGAAAGAGTGTTGGTGCGATATATTGGATAAATGTGAAGGGAATGGAGGAGAGAGTGGTTGAGTGGAATTTGTTCGGATTCGGGGATTTGTTTCCCATAATGAATGGATGAGGTGGTGTTTCACATGGATCACGTGGGCCTCACATATGCCTAAGCCTTCCATTGGGCTTGGGCTTTAAAGTTTTCGGCCCATCTTAAAATAAAAAAGAAAAAAACTTTTTTATATGATGATGGCATAATTTGGGGGGGGTGGGGGGGGGGTGGGGTGGTATACACTGCATACATAATTAAGTGCTAAATGTATATAAGTTACATTACATGGTACAAAATTAAAAACTGTAAAATAAATAAATAAAATTAAGCTCATCAATCCTGGTTTACAAAGATGCACTACAATCCTGGTTCTGAAGGAAGAAGAACTCTATATCGCAGATACAATAGCTTTCTTGAACAAGATACCATTTTTCACACAGAACAGAAGGGAGGTCTTCTGCCAGTGTGCAATGTAGGATTGCAATGAGTTGATCTGGCAATATACAGCTAACTTAAGTTCCTTTGCCGCATATAATTCTCTATCTTCTCTACGTCTTCTGGAACATCAACACCGTGACATTCATGGTCAACTTTTATCACCTACATGGAGAGGAAAGAAGGAAGATTACCAACCACATATATTTACATAAATCCTGGAATACTATGGTTAAAAATTTACAATTCAAGGGTGTATGCTAACTGATCTCTAATTAAAAACATGATATTAGAGCCACTCCATGCAAATTAACAGTAATATTTGGGAGGTGGAGAAATGGTGCAATCTTAAACAGTGAAATGTCTTAACATCTTAACATAGTTGCAATGTGGGATAATTGGTGAAAAGAAAACATAGCAGTAAAATGAAGAATGACAAAAGTTCATATAGGCACCTTCATCTTGTAGCCATTTTCGAGGACCTTCAGTTGTTCCAAATCTTCTTCCAGTTGAAGAGGAGTCGGTGGAAGCTCTGGATATATTTTGAGAAACTCTGTATCGAAACTCTGAGCATATATTTTAATAAGGCCGTTATAACCAGATGAATAGTAATTTCATAGAAAGGAGATAAGTAATGGCCATGCTTACCTGAATCCCCAGATGAAGTAAATATGGAAATTGAGGATTGACTTTTCCGGACCTGCATGAATCAGAGTCAATCAAATTCAACATCCAGGAACTCAAGCATTCAATCTGTGAGAGACAGCATTTAAAAACAAATGTCTAGCTCAGAATTACTTGTTGAATGGTACAAGTCCTCGTGAAAAATAAATTGCATAGCCATGATTATCTATTACACATTTTACACGATTTGGATCAAAAGCATCATCAGACTTCAAGGAAGTGACTGCGGTGCTGAAGACTGCATCTGGAGCAGCCTGCATGAGACATGAATTGATTTTTAGTCAACTCCATGTGGATTTCTAAATTTAAGAAATCTAATTTTTAAATGTCATGGAGCTTAATATTTAAGGATTTAAACCTACCAAATATAAGTATAGGTTCAGAAATCTTTTTTTATCTTTCATAATGTCTTACAGTTCAAAACCTAGGCAAGCATGGGGAGTGAACTCACCAATCAAACTATTGAATTATAAGAATGTAAACATTTATGTATGTTCCAGATTGAATGCAGAAGTTGTCCTGATTACAACAAGTTTAACCAGATTCTATAGCAAAGCAAACACCAATCGTCAAACTTCAAACTAAATTACTCAGCTTCTCAAGAAACACACAGAATTGATCCTAAAGTAGCTCATTTCTTGCTGCAAGATGGTGAAACCACTCATCCACCTTGTATCCCAGGTTTTCATGCTACTATCCAGACCGTAAGACTCATAAATTAGTATGTGATGATGAAACTACAAACTAAACCATCTTACCTGGAGAGCCTTGACTATGCCATCTATTATTTCAGGTTCTATGAGCGGTTCGTCCCCCTGAATATTGACAACAACATCGTACCGCTTCCCAATCTTTTGAAGTGCTTCATTACAGCGCTCAGTGCCTACATTAATTCCAAAGAGATGACACCACAAAAATAAATAAGCAAAACATGATTAAGATCCTTATACAACACAGAGCCTTTAAATGACTCGCACCATTTTGACAAGATTCTGATGTCATCACAACATCAGCACCAAATCTTTTACAACATTCAGCAATCTTATAATCATCTGTCGCCACAACTACATGAATAAAGAACACCAGATCAGAAACGAAATAACGCACATTCATATGGAGTATAACTTTATAAGCCTACATATTTACAGAGAGTGATAGCAAATGAGCCGTGGTTATACCAACATGATCCAATGATGCAGCCAATTTCGCTCTTTCCCATGTTCTCTGTTATCAATCAGAAGCAATCACGATTACAAGATTTAGTCTCCTAAATCAATTTCATCAATATGTTTTACCCTAATTACAAACTAAACACCACATGCTCGGATCTACGACCACACCTGACGAAACAACAGTTTACACTAGCAGTGTAGGAGCTACACTGCTAAAGAGTATAAATTCATACTTAATATAGAATTCAGTTCCCTAATTACGAAAAAAACAGAAAGAAGCTGAAAAATACCTGGATCATGGGCTTGCCGAGGATGTTGACAAGAGGTTTACCCTCGAAGCGAGAGGAAGCATACCGGGCGGGTATAATGCCAATTACTCGGCTCCGGAATTTGCTGGATCGCCGAGAAAAGTAGACGGTGGCACCGACTGCTGCCGCGGCGGCCGCCGCGGCGATGCCGTGAATAATCCAGAACTTGGGCGAGCTTGAAGATGAATCATTGATCGACATTCTGAACTGATGAACTGAGAGATTCGTTGCGCGTGAATCTGTACTTCTTAAGCTTAGTTGTTAACGCTTTTCCCTTTTTTTTTAATCCATTTCCATTCATAAAGTGCGACTTCTGTCTTTTGTGGTTTATTTTTTTTAAATAATATTAAATTTAAAAAAAAATGTGTTATTTCTGCTAAATTGGCCGGTATCCAGCCGGTTGCCGGTGGGAAAAAGATACGGCAAGCCAAATCGCCTCCTCTCCACAGTCCACAGAGCCGACAATGGCGGATAAACCCTAAACCCTCACATGGCTGTTCTCTGGTATTGCGATTAGGGCATTTCTCTAATTTAAGCTCCAATTAGCTTATTGTTTCCTCTCTCTTCTTTAATGGCTGCCTCTGTACTTTTGTTCGCCGTTTAAGCTTCTCTGTAATTTTCTTCAACTTTTACCCTTGTGAAATTTCACGATTGCAGGGTTAGGATAACAGTCTATCTCTATCTTACTGTGACAGATAATACGCCATCATCTTTGCTCTGTTCTTCGATCAGAAATTATCATTTCCAATTTTGAATTTTAACTGTCTCTATCATATTCAAGCATTCGTCTTTTTTAATTTAAGCTGCGGTATCTTATCACATTCTACATCTGTAATATGATGAAGCCTGAAGCGTTGCATTTAGCTTCGAGGATTTCTTCAGGGGCAAAAATGATATCGAATGCTTCGAAGTTAGGTTGCTCCCATTTAATTCTTGGGCCAAATCAAAGGACTCATGAAAATCTTCATTTTTTAGGACCCATAAACTGTTTGACAAGTTTCTTTTCGAATTATTCTAGAAATTTTTCGAGTACAGTTTCGAAGAAGACGTCTGAAAGATGTGAAAAGCCTCTTCCATGGTTAGCTGTTTCAATGGAGAGGGAACATAATAAAGCTGGAAAGAAAGTTATAACCAAAGGGGTTCGGTCTTCGTGGGAGGAATCAGCTGATAGGTTCTTGAAAGGCAGTGCATCCATGGAAACAACAAGCGAAAGTTCTAAGTTTGAGAGGAGAAAAGGATTTAGGGCTAAAGATAGTACTGTTGAGGATGAGGAGGAAGAGAGGGAGAATGAAGTGGTTAATGATCCTAGGTGGTATAATATTAGGAAGAGGTATGATGGCTTTGTCTGGGCGAAACCTGGGGTAGAAAGACCAGAGGTGAGAAGGTGGAATAAGCAAGAGAATTGGGGTCAGAAGACTTGGAAAGAAGCTAAAGAATCCACAATGCCAAAAATAGTAGGGGAAGGGGTGTATGGTGTTGGTCCTGTCTTTGCAGCACTTTCAGCTGGACGACGCGAATTCTATGCGTTATACATTCAAGAAGGGTTGGATTTGAGTAGTAATAATAAGAAGAAGAAGGATAAGAAGGGTTTTGAGCAAGTCTTGAAGGTAGCAGAAAAGATTGGATTAACCACAAAGGAGGTATCCAAGCATGATCTAAACATGGTTGTTGATAATAGGCCTCACCAGGGGTTGGTCCTGGATGCTTCACCGTTAGAAATGGTTGGTATAAAGGAGTTGGAACCTGTTTCTCTTGATGAAGGTGAAAATGGCCCTCTTTGGTTGGCATTGGATGAAGTTACTGATCCTCAGAATTTGGGGGCGATCATTAGGTCTGCTTACTTCTTTGGATCTGCTGGAGTCGTGCTGTGTGCTAAAAACTCGGCTCCATTGAGTGGTGTTGTGAGCAAAGCCAGTGCAGGCTCACTCGAACTAATGGAGCTCAGAAATTGCAAGAACATGATGCAGTTCCTGACATCTTCGGCTGAAAATGGTTGGCGTGTTCTTGGAGGATCTGTTTCTCCGAGAGCCATCCCCTTGAGTGAAATTGTGGCGGGTGGGCCAACGATCCTTGTTCTAGGAAGTGAGGGCACTGGTTTGAGGCCATTGGTGGAAAGATCTTGTACACAGCTTGTAAAAATTCCTGGAAATATAGCAGTCGATTTTGTGGCTAACGGAGATGATAAAGAAACGGAGAGTTTAGGTCAAGAGTTGAGATCCTTCATGGCAGTTGAGAGCTTGAATGTCAGCGTTGCAGCTGGGGTTCTGCTTAATCACTTGATCGGTGGCAATCATACTCAATCTGATCATCTGTGACACAGTAAAGTGGCTGAACTTTTGTCAAGTGTACTGCTGCTAATTTACTCAACTTAATTTTAATTATGGTTATAGTGGTTAACTTTTGGAGTATCTGTTTCCTCTTTTAATGTTACACCTCTTGATTCTATGATCTCTCAATTTTTTTTTTTGTGTACATCAAACGAGATTAACTGCATTTCATTCTTTACTATTTCTTGGGTAAGTTTAGGGTGGTATTTTTCTTTCTCCAATTTAGCCAAAACGAACGGCTACAAAGGGAGAAGATTGCTGGAGTAAACAAATTAATTAATTGCTGGAGTATGGCTGTATGACGTACAAAATATAATTTCAAAATTTTAGCCTTTGAATTTTTTAAGTATTTGTAAATCATAAAGTTGTAATTATTTTTTTTTACTTTATTTTGAGACGTTCAGGTATTCTATTAATACTAAAAATAGTATTTTACTTTGTCGATCCCAATAATTTTATTTATTTTTTTACATTGTTTTTAACCATTTCACAATTTAAAACAAATTTATTAATACAGAAATGTAGAATAGTAAAATAGAGAAAATACAAATGGAAGAATGAGAGAGAAAATACAAGTTTGCCTTCAATTCTTTATTGCCCCCCATCCTTTGAAGTAGCAACACAGAAGCAAGCAAAGCACGACGCGTCGATGGCGCTGTTCATCTCGTTCACGGAAAGGCCCACCAGGTGCTTGATAAAAGTCGTAAAACAAATTATTCATAATTATGATCATGAAACTGTCGATCATGCATCGTTGTGATTAATATAATAATCATATTATAGTTATGTATATTCAAAATACTATATTACTGCATCCAGAAAGTAACATGGCATTTGGTGAACTCTATGACAGAACTCCCAACTCCTCGTTAGGATAGGATTCCCCAAGTCAACTCCAGGAGATTTTGAATTTTTTTCATGGATTTTTCATGGTTTTACATATTTTTTCTTTCCTCATGGATTTGCTTAGATTCTGTGTTCTCAGCTATTTCATATAATGAACATTGTTCTTCTATAGTGCCTGAATCCGCCATCACTATTCCTTCTTACAAAGTTTCTGTACCTAAACTTACTACAAATTATTTCACAGGTGGAGAGAAGATCCTAGCTTGGAATCCAGGGAGCCAGGCCTACGTCTTTGGGAGAAAGTCTCTGACGGTTCAAATTTTACCAGATTACTATGAAACTATTGCCATCAGCATCTACAAGGTCCGAGGTTTCTTATACATCGAGTTTCCAGAAGTCGAGGAGGATGATACTCGAAGACAACGCAGGTCGATAAGGTTTTCGGTTAATGGGTTTTGGTCAGACATTTCGAGGAGGCTCTGTATGGTTGGATCAGCATCTTGGGAGGTTGATGGTGGTTCTAACAAGATTATCAATCTTGAGGCTGTTCTAAAGCTGAATTATGCCAATGAGGACAATCAAACTATATATACTAGTGTAATAAGTGGGAGTTTGGAGAGCGTAAGTTCGACAAATGATCCTGGCTACTTTGATCCAATTATCATATTCTGTTTTTCAGCTTTTCCAGGCTATAACTATGCACTGGTTTCAAAAGAAGTTGGTGTCTTTTCGAGTAAATTTGATATTCCAAGAAACCGATCACTCAATTTGGGAACAGACAAGTTTTGCAATGCGGTGGCATGGAGATCCACATTTTTGGAGTTAGAGTATGCAATGGAGTGCAGGGAACATCAGCATTGCTCTCCAATCAAAGGCGTTGAATTGATCGGATCATCACTGCCCCGATATATACACCTGAGTCCAATTCAGTGTTCTGATAATGAGAGAAAGTTAAGGTACACAGCAACATACAGAAATATAAGTTATGAAGATCGAAATTTTAACATGGATTCAATGGTAATTGGAGAGGCAACATGGGATGATAAGAAGAATGTACTGTTCGGTATTGCCTGTCGATTGTTGGATCCACTGAGTCATTTTGGGAATGCAGTAGGAGATTGTACGATGAGGTTCGCTTTAAGGTACCCTTCAATCTTGACAATCAGAAATGAAGACCGAGTCGTTGGACAATTTTGGAGCTCTAAAACTGTTACAGAGTTGGGGTACTTCAGGAAGATTGGTATCACGAGCTCTGATGATAATGGGGATGTTATATTTCCGGGGCGAAGATATGAGTACACTGAATTGGATAATACCAAGAAGTTGTGCCCCATGAAAGAGCATGTGAAGAAGAGGAATACATATCCGGATGTGCGTTCGTATAATATGAGATTTGACATGTCCTTGAAAGACTCCAAAGGCAAAGATTTTGGGAGGGGGTATGCCACGCCTCTTTGTGTCGGAAATGATTTACATCAAGGATACAGTATGGTTGTTGCATTGTCGCCAGAGTCTGCCAGTGACATTGCTGCAGATTCTGTACCAGATAAGACTAATGCTTCCCCTATTAGCTATATAATGATTCTCTACCCCGTGTACCAGTTCAACTCGAGTTGGTTTCCGAGTCTGAGTTTGTCTAAGATTCATGAAAATCAAGTGGAGATCACTGCTGAAGGAGTGTATGATGGTGAAAAAGGATACCTGTGCATGGTGGGGTGCAGAAAAGTGGTTCAGAATTCAGTTGTTTCAAGGGACTGTGAGATTCTTTTGAAGTTTGAGTATGCTTCATCGAATGGAAAGAGAGGTGGTCTTACCAAGGGAACCATCCAAAGCACACGACCAAAAACAGATACTCTTTATTTTGATGAATTGGTCTTACAATCTGCAGCTTATTATGTCGAAGAGGCTACAAGATCTCTATGGAGAATGGACTTGGAGATCACAATTATCTTAGTATCCAACACACTCGTCTGCATCTTTGTGGGGCTACAGATTCTCCATGTCAAAAGAAATCCTGAGGTACCCTCTTTCATTTCTATTATCATGCTTGTGATACTATCTGCTGGGAACATGATTCCACTGGTATTAAACTTTGAATCTGTGTCCTTGAGGAACCATAGCACAGAAATAAATTTAACTAGAAATGGTGGTAGGATTGAATCTAATGAAGTAACAGTTAGGGTGATCAACTTGGTAGCCTTTTTGTTGCAAATGCGCCTGCTCCAGTTAGTTTGGTCTGCTAAAAAACCGAGTTCTGGAGAGAGACGGGCCGTGTTTGTTTCAGTATTGGTGTACATCTTGGGTGGCTTGCTTACTTGGCTATTGAACTCTATGAGGAACAAATACGTCCATCAAGAATCAAACCCGTACAATGCACAACAAAACCATCCACTGTGGGGTGATTTGAGGTCTTACGAAGGTTTGATTCTTGATGGTTTTCTTCTTCCACAAATCCTACTCAATATTTTCCATGGTTCAGCTGACCAAGCCTTGTCGCCTGTGTTCTACATTGGGATCAGCATTGTTCGATTGGTTCCCCATGTGTACAATCAGTACAGGCGACACAACTACCCCGCGTATGATCTTAAGAAAACGTACTACTATGCAAATACAGCTGCAGGTTTTAGCTCTACAGCTTCAGATATCATTGTTTCATGCGCGATAATCTTGTTTTCTGTAGTAGTTTTTCTGCAGCAGCGGCATAGTGGCCGTTGCTTTCTCCCTTGAAAGTGTGAACATGTGCTTGCAATTGAATATAAATAGGCCTGTTGCTTTCTCCCTTGAAAGTGTGAACATGTGCTTTCAATTGAATACAAAGAGGCCTGTTTCTTTGACCAAATAATCTGGGGAGGTCAGAATTCATTGTTCACTATACAAATGGGCTCATTTATCATGATAGATGTAATATGATGGGAAAACTTAGATTTTTTTGGATGTGTACACCTTAGTACTAATATCTAGTTGACAAAGGCAAACATGCTTGTTTGGTTCAATGGTTCTCAATATCTTTAAAACAATAAATTTTGTTTATTTGTAATTTTATATTTGTTGTTGTACATCAAGGGGTGTTTATGAAATACATTTTTTTAGTGTACTATAAATGCAGTTGCTTTTTAAAAAGTAAAATTTTGTTTGAAAATTGAAATAATTAATCAGGTCTAAATTTTAAAATTTGGAGAGGTGGTGCTTCTATAAGTTGGAGAGGTGATGCTTCTATTAATTTGCACATAAACACTTACAAAATTGGAGAGGTAATGCTTCTATTATTTATTTATTTTTATTTTACAAATATATTTTTCCTTGTACTCATTTTATTTCAAATTCTAAAAATTATACTGTATTTGTGTTGAAAGGGCAGAGTAATTGCGTACTGTATTTCATTGAGTTGATATGTCATTTGCTGGGGCCTTAGAAGATGATAAAATAGATACCAATTGCTTTCAGTGAGAACGCAAAGAAATTCCAGTATACAAACAAATGGAAGAGAGAGAGAAGAATATGATCTGAGAGAGAAGGAAATGAGTTTACGAATATTCAACCCTTTCAAGAGGGCCTACCAGGTGCTCGATAAAAGTTCTAAAAACAAATTATTCATAATCAATAACAAGAATATGATCTTGCACCCTGCTGATTAATATAATAATTATACAAATACCACTAGTGTGTGTGTGTATATATATATTTCCCATAATATTGTATTAATACAGCCAGACCTGCCAGAGAGTAACATAGCCTTTGAAGAATTCCATGTACAAAACTCCAGTTTAGTTGATAATAATGGGTTACCCCAAGTCAACTTAGTGATTTTGAATTTTTCTCTGTAGCTCTCATGGATTATTAATGGATTTGCATCTTCTTTCTCTGCACTTGTATTTGCATAGATTCTGCATTTTCTGTTGTTTCATATACTGAACATTGCTCATCCATTGTCCCTGAATCCATCACCACCATTCCTAGACACCAAATCTCTATACCTGAATCTTTTACTACATATTATTTCAAAAGTGGAGAGAAGATTCTAGCAGGGAAACCTGGGAACCACACTTATGTCTGTGAGAAAGTCTCTGACAATTGAACTTTTACCAGATTACTATGAAACTGTTGCCACCGGCATCTACAAGGTCCGAGGTGACTTATACATCAAGTTTCCGTATGTCCAGGAGGATGATACTGGAACTGACTCTAGCCATGGTGGATCTTATCCAGGGTGGAGAAGACAACGTGGGTTGTTAAGCTTTTCGGTTAATGGTTTTTGGTTGGAGAATTCAAGGAGGCTCTGTATGGTTTGATCAGCTTCTTGGGAGGTTGATAGTGGCTCTGACAAGATTGTCAATCTTGATGCTGTTCTTAAGCTTTTGCAATGTGTTGGCATGGAGGTCCACAGTTTTGGAGTTATGAAACGGAGTGCAAGGAACATCAGCATTGCTCTCCAATTGGCAAAGGTGTTGAATTAAATGGATCTTCTCTGCCCCGATTTATGTATCTAACTCCACTTGAGTGTTCTGATAACACAAGAAAGTTAAGGTACTTGGCAAAATTAAAAAATATCAGTTATGATGATCAAAATTTTGACATGGATTCAACGGTGGTTGTAGAGGCAATGTGGGATGATAAGAAGAATGTACTATTCGGCATTGTGATGAGACTATTCCTAAAATAGATAAGGTGTACATGAGGAGCAAACGAGTAAGAGATGGGGCTGCAGAAGAGGGAAAAGATACTGGATATTTGGAAGAGATTTTGGAAGATAGTATTTGATTTGATTTGATCTTTTCTTTATTTATGTTTATGATTTTCATTTCCTTAATTGTTATTTTCTTTTCGGTGGGTTTAGGTTTAGTTTTATATAATGTGCTTTTGGGGTTGTAAAAGGATATCAGATTGTTTTTTTGAGAAATAATATTACAGCCGTTGCTGATTGCTAGGGAAATCTGAGTTCATTCTCGGGTTGCTAGAATTCCTCACTTTGAGGTTTCATCAATTGGTATCAAGAGCCTGGTTGATCTCACGTTTTCGCAATATGGTTTCAAACAAACAAAGGTTCGAGAAGTTGGAGAAGTCCATGGCAGCGCTAAGTGAAGCGGTGCACGAATTATCTGTGCAGCGCGGGAACCACTCTAACAAGGGCTCCGACGACGAACAAAGAAGGGAGAATCGCCGCAGCGATCGAGGAAAGTCTCCAAAGGGTCAGGGACACGGTCGTTTTCTACACAAGAAAAGAGGCGAGTCATCGCATGGGAGGAAGAATAGATACAGAGGAGGTGGAAACAAAGCCAACCATCAAGACCATCATGAAAACCCTTTTGCAATGCATCCTAACCCATTTCATCGCGATGGGTCTGCATCTGATGGAGAAGAGGAGGACGACGGAAGTTCAGATTCAGATTCTGAATTACATGAATTTGTATTCAGCCGTCAATCTGAACGACCACGTGATCATAAACTACGTGGGATCAAGATGGACTTCCCAAAGTGTACTGGAGATGACCCAACAAATTGGGTGGACAAAGCGGAGCAATATTTTGAGTTAAAAGAGGTTCGCAGCAAAGATTGTGTTCCGATTGCCTCATATTATTTGGAGGGAAAAGCTCGCCAATGGTGGCGTTGGTTCGAGTAGAACCATAGTAACGATTTTGTTACTTGGAGTGAGTTTAGAGAAGGGCTTTTGTCACGTTTTGGAAATCACCAGTATGAGGATGAGAATGAGGCTTTGAGTAGACTGAGACAAACAGGAGCTTTTCGAGACTATTTGCGAGAGTTTGAGAGACTCGCAAATCGAGTGTCGGATTGGCCACAAAATGCACTACTTGGCACTTTCATGGCAGGCCTAAAATATGATCTAGCTAGGGAGATCAACATGTGGAGACCACGTACTCTCCACGAAGCAATTGAATTAGCCACTCGGAAGGATGAGCAACTTAAATCCATGCGTTACAACTCTTCCGCAAGCAAATGAGTGTTCACCCCGTTCAATAAAATAACATTACAAGTTCAGTGGGCCCAGGTAATCAAATGAATCAAGCCCAATTGTGTCAGTTTTCAAGACTTATACTACTGGTTTAGTTCAAATACAGGGAACAAAAATCGGTGCAGCTTTCTAGTGATGAGATAAATCGCAGACGCTAAGCAGGATTATGTTTTACATGCAACGAAAAATACTCATGGAACCATGTTTGCCCCAATGGGAAATTTATGAGCATAATTATGGAAGAGACAATGGAGGAGGAAGATTCTGCTTCTGTGTATGATGAGGAGATAGGGGAGAAAGATGAAGAAGACAAGATAGTACTCAATGAATTGAGTGGGTACAATGTTGATTTTTCCTTAAATCAGGCGGATGCTAATGGCAACGTGGAGGTGCTTCGGTTCCGTGGGAACATTAATCACCTTCCGGTAACCATCATGATCGATAGTGGGGCAACTTGAAATTTTATGTCCCCAAAGCTTGCACATGTTCTACAATTGCAGCCCACATTGAATGTGAGACAGCTTGGTGTGGTACTTGGAACAGGACAAGAATCAAGGTGCAGCGGACAATATGATGATGTTCTAGTCTCTATCCAAGGTATCCAATTTCGTGCCACTTTACACGCTTTACGGGAAGTGCAGTATGATGTTATTCTTGGAACTCCATGGCTATAATCCATCAGCCCACTTTGTGTGGATTTTAAAGACAATTCTCTGAATTTTTGGGTTGATGAACAGTTTATAGTGTTGAAGGGGATCGGATATATTTCGCCAGATGAAATGGAAATACGTGAGTACAATCGGCTTAGACGAAGCCGATATTATGGAGGAGAGTTTAATTTGATTTCATCCCCGGGAGCTAACCCATCAACCTATCCATTGGAAGAACACGCAAAGTGGGAGATTGACCTTCTGTTGGTTGAATTTGTGATAGTAACCGAGCCACCCACCACTTTGCCCCTATAACGTGAATTTGATCACCGGATATGGCTCGTTAATGAGTCAAAACCGATAAATGTTGCACCTTACAGATATGCTCATTTTCAAAAGGATGAAATTGAACGACAAGTGGAAGAAATGTTGAAGGTTGGACATATTCGTCATAACACGAGTCCATTTTCCTCACCAGTTCTTTAGTCTCAAAGAAGGATGAGACATGGCGATTCTGCACTGATTATCGAGCTTTAAATGCGGCCACCATAAAAGATCGCTACCCCATTCCGACTGTGGAAGATATGCTATTTGAGTTGCATGTGGCTGTGTTCTTTTCCAAATTAGACTTGAGGGCGGGGTACCACCAAATTCGAATGTATCCTGATGACATACACAAGACTGCCTTCCGCACTCATAGTGGACATTATGAGTATGTGGTCATGCCCTTTGGTCTTAGCAATGCGCCTGCAACCTTCCAAGCAATCATGAATCACATCTTTCGACCCCACTTAAGAAGGTTTGTCCTCGTCTTCTTTGATGATATTTTGGTGTATAGTGACTCATGGGATGCCCATATTCATCATTTCTATGTTGTACTTACCATACTACGTGATAATGAATTTGTGATAAAGCCTTCCAAGTGTTTCTTTGGAGTTAAAGAAGTAGAATATTTGGGTCACTTCATATCTTTCGAAGGGGTACGAGTTGATGAGCGTAAGATTGAAGCTATCGTTCGTTGGCCAATACCTATTACGGTGACTGCATTGAGGGTATTTCTGGGGCTACCAAGTTATTATCGGAAATTCTGTCCAAATTTGGGGAGATTGCCCGGCCACTTCATAATATTACAAAGAAGAATAAATTTCAGTGGTCCGAGGAGGCACACTTGACATTTGAAAAACTAAAAAAGGCAATGAGTTCCACACCTGTTCTCGCACTTCCTAATTTCAAAGAGGAATTTATTATCGAAACAGATGCTTCAGGGCATGGCATCGGGGCTGTTTTATCATAGCAAGGTAGACCAATTGCATTTCTTAGCAAAAGAATAGCAGTTTCTAAGCAATCTTGGCCTATATATGAAAAGAAAATGTTAGCCATTTTGGAGGCCATTCGAAGTTGGAGACCATACTTGGTAGGAAGGTGGTTCAAGATCATCACAGATCAAAGAAGTCTGCGTTTCTTATTGGAGCAACGTATAACTACTCCAGAACAGCAAAAAAGGATAGCCAAACTTGTGGGATTCGATTATGAGGTTGTTTATAGACCTGGTAAGGAGAATTGTGCAACTGATGCATTATCACGTCGCGTGGAAGATCGTGAATTGGCGCCTGCAGCAGAGGTATTATCCCAACGCAGCGACGTGCATCCTTTAACAGTCATGACTGTTACTGCTGCGACTGCTGGAATTTGAGAGCAGATTGCTAAAGCGACGATAAAAGACGAAGAATTCGGGCCCATTCTACAAGGATTAATGGATAGAAGAAATGTCAGCACTGATTTTAGCTTCCAAAATGGGTGTTTGCTTTGAAATGGGTTAGTTTTGGTACCTAAGTGACCTATCCGCGAACAGCTTGTGAGGGAGTTCCATGAGTCAACCTTTGGAGGACATTCTGGAGTTTTGCGTACTAATAAACGCCTACTACAATTGTTCCAATGGGATGGCCTTAAGCAACAAGTCGCAGAATTCATTCGTGCTTGCGATGTTTGCCAACGAAACAAGGCTGATAGTCGACGTCCAGCTGGACTATTGTCTCCGCTGCCAATTCCAACACAGGTATGGAGTGACATTTCCATGGACTTTATTACTGGGCTTCCACGATCAAGAGGAAATGATGCAATAATAGTGGTATTGGATCGTATGTCTAAGTATGCACATTTCATTGCGATTAGCCACCCTTACACTGCTAAGGAAATTGCTGATGTTTTTTTAAGAAACATCATTCGGCTACATGGTGTACCAACGACCATTTTATCAGATCGAGATAGAATTTTTCTGAGTACATTTTGGCGAGAACTTTTCAAGCTACAAGGGACTCAACTTCGGATGAGTTCCTCTTACCACCCTCAAACTGATGGACAAACAGAGGTCGTTAATAGGTGCCTCGAGCAATACTTAAGGTGTTATTCTTTTTTTAAACCTAAGGAGTGGGAAAAACATCTACCATGGGCAGAATATTGGTACAACACAACATATCAACGTTCAATTGCGATGACCCCTTTTGAGGTGGTGTATGGTCGTCTGCCCTCATACATTCCTCCCCATGAACCTGGGGCGACGACAGTGCATGAAGTGGACGTTCAGTTAAGAGAGCGTGATGCTCTTTTACGGGAACCAAGGTTCAATTTGGAGTCAGCCCAGAATCGCATGAAGCAATATGCTGATGCTAAAAGGAGACCTGAGGATTTTGAAGTGGGTGAATGGGTCTATTTGAAGTTGCAGCCGTATCGCCAACATTCTGTATTCAAGAGGTTCAATCAGAAGCTAGCTAGCAAATTTTATGGACCCTTCAGGTTGAGGCAAAGTTAGGGCCTGTGGCTTATCGCTTAAAGCTTCCTGATGAGTCAAGGATCCATCCAGTCTTTCATGTGTCTCTATTGCGACGGAGAGTGGGACCAGTGGATAGCATCCAGTCGACACTACCGCCCTATACTTGGAAGGTGTTCCAGTGTGCAGTCCGCAGCAGGTGCTTGATTATCGAATCATAAAGAGGGGTACCATGTCAGTCCGGGAGGCTCTAGTACAATGGGAAGGATTCAATGTAGAAGATGCTACTTGGGAGAATTTAGAGGACCTTCGTCTTCGTTTCCCTTCTCTCAACCTTGAGGACAAGGTTAATCTTGCGGACGGGGGTGATGATGAGACTATTCCTAAAATAGATAAGGTGTACATGAGACGCAAACGAGTAAGAGATGGGGCTGCAGAAGAGGGAAAAGATATTGGATATTTGGAAGAGATTTTGGAAGATATTATTTGATTTGATCTTTTCTTTATTTATGTTTTATGATTTTCATTTCCTTAATTGTTATTTTCTTTTCGGTGGGTTTAGGTTTAGTTTTATATAATGTTCTTTTGTGTTGTAAAAGGATATCAGATTGTTTTTTTGAGAAATAATATTACAGCCATTGCTGATTGCTAGGGAAATCTGAATTCATTCTCGGGTTGCTAGAATTCCTCACTTTGAGGTTTCATCACATTGCCGGTTAATTAGGGCAATTTAGATGGAGTACGCAAAAGTTGGCATTTCCCATATAAAAATCATTTGTTCCTTCTCTACGTCGTCGTCTCCATGATCTTCCCAAACTCTCTGTTCATCGCAGCATTTATAACTCCTGTTGCAGAAGATGAAGTAGATCAAATTGAGGACGCTGAGAAGAGTGAGGGTCCAATAATAGTAGTCGTAGTGCCCCCTGTTCAGATTATCCGATACCCAACTCTGATTCCCATTCCATTTCGTTTCAGCATCCACAATGTTGACAATGGCGGCCCCTACCAGATTCGCAAAGGCCAATCCCAGCGTGAAGAACGCGATGGCGATGCTCCCCATGCTCCTCGGGAATCGCGAGTAGTACAGCTCGATTTGCCCTATCGCGTTCAACGCCTCCCCCAATCCAGTAAGCCAATGCTGCGGAATCAGCCACATCCCGACATTTCGACCTAATTCTTTAATTCATCGATCAGGTTAATTGTTCGATTTAATTAATGTGTGTGATTTTAATTTATACCTGTGTTGGGAGAATCGGCCAACCCCTGGTGTATCGCTCTGGCGCGTCGGGTCCGCTCGACTATGGCGGCGGTGGCGGTGGCGAAGCAGGAAACGAAAAGGCCGAGTCCGATGCGGGTCATGACCCGGAGGCCGCGCGGGTCGTTGGTGTATTTGGAGAGAATGGGGACGAGGAGGCGATCGTAGAGGGTGACCCAGAGGGTGAGGGTGATGACTCCGAATAGGCCGAAGGAGCCCGGCGGGATGGAGAAGTTTCTGGCGAGGCGGCGGTTGAGTGTGCGGGCTTGGAGCACGGGGAAAGAGTGCTGGCTGATGGTTACTCCGATCATGATTCCGGTGGACCAAATTGGCAGCAATTGGATGAGTGATTTGAGCACCTCTACCTGGACGACACTACACAGGCTCCATGGGTCGGATGGTGACCCATCCGGATTTAGCTCTTTCTCTGTGTTTCTTACAATGCACGCTTTGTTCAAGAACCTAATTTACATGGACATGGTTGGTTACCAATTTAGCATAAAACTTAAAACAATTAACAAGAAAATCTTTAAAAATACTCCAATTTATGACTAAATTTGTTTTGTATCATATAGTATCGTTTTCTACAAAGAATAGGTGAACACTGAAAAGTTATAAAATATCTCAAGTACGTACCCCTAGTATTGAGATGTGAGTAATGAGCTTAGAGATGAAGGTAAAGAATTTCGAGATGAAAAAATAGCATTGGAATGAAGCAATCATTGAAATGAAACAATGTGCTTCAAGATGAAATAATTAGGTTCGAGATGATACATTGATCTTTGAAAGAGATATAACAATGACCTTCGAAGTAAAGTAGATCTTGCATGTGGATTAAAGAGTATTATTATTTTATGTATAGTAGGTAGTTGCATTAATAGTGAGTAATGTGTCATACTTGGTGCCCTTTTACTAAAAGAGGAAAATTGGGACATTCGAATAGGACACCTAATATAGTAAAATTAGACCTTTTGGTGGGACGAATGGAGTACTAAGCTTCGAGATGAATGAATGAGATTTAAGATGTAGTTGTATTAGTGTTGCATGTAGACCTCATGAGAATATAATAATTGTTTTGTGTGAGTCTCATCTACTAAAAGGGAAATATAACTCTTTTGATGAGACACACTAATTAGTACTCCCTCCGTCCCATAATAAACTTCACGGAGATACGGAGTTTAAGAAAAATTATTTTTTGACCAATTTTATTGACTTTTGGAGGATATTGTAGTATTTTTAGGTGATAAATAAAATATGAAGTATAAAGTATGTTATGTGTGTTAGGTGAGAGTGATAATTTTGTAAGTAAGATATACTTTTAGTGGTGGAGATTGATTTTTTTTTATGGTGAATTTTAATGTGAGACTGACAAAAATCATAAGCGTGAAGTTCATTATGAGATAAACTCCCATCACATAGCAGGAGCTATGGCAGTCGCTAACACAACTAATGTTCATTGATTTGCCATACTTGTTAGGATTTATGGTGCCTTTTAGGGCAAAGCCAATTTTTAGCTATCTCGTTGGCGGTAGACATACATGGCGGTTCCGGTTCCGAACTGCCGGTTCCGGTTTCGAAAAATGTGGAATCGAAATCGAACCGAGGGTAGGACGGTTTCGGTTCTGGTTTTTTTTAATTTTTTTGGTTTTTCAACCTAAAAACGTAAAAAAAAAAAAGAAAAACCGTCGGTTCCGATTTCACGAAATGAAGAATCGGAACCGAACCGATATATAGCCGGTTTCGGTTCGATTTTCACCGATTCCAGAACCGCCGGTTCCGATTCCGGTTGGAACTAGAGGTGTTAAACGAGTCGAGCGAGCTCGAGTACCCCATACTCGAGCTCGGCTCGTTAAGGAAACGAGTTTATATACGAGCTCGGCTCGAAAAATACTCGAGCGAGCTCGAGCTCGGCTTGTTAAGCAAAAAGGTTGAGTTTTCGATCCGAGTCGAGTCGAGTTGAGCCAATATTAATTAGTATATTTTTTATTTTTTATTATATTTAAAATATTTATTTTATTATATATTATTATAATTAAATAATAATAATTATTAATATTATTAATTATTATTTTTAAGCCTTAACGAGCCGAGCCGAGCTCGGCTCGTTAACTAAATGAGTATATAAATGCTCGGCTCGTTAACTAAATGAGTATATAAATGCTCGGCTCGTTAACTAAATGAGTATATAAATGAGCTCGAGTAGAAAACGAGTCGAGTCGAGTTCGAGCTTTTCGGTTTCCGGTTCCGAACCGACGATTCCGATTAAAATATGCATGTCTAGTTGGCGGTGCCAAAAGAATTAGCCAAATGTTGGAGGTGAGGTAGGATGGACGTACATCCCAGAAGGTTTCCGCGAATGTAGTGTAGTGTTCCCGGATTCAATTTACAGATGCAATAAAATATAATTGTTGTAGTGAAATAGATGGAGTACTTGATCTCCGTGTCCAGTCTAATGTGAAAACTGAAAACTATTCTAAGTTGTAGGGTGCACATGTTTGGTTGAAATTAAAAAAAAAAAAAAAAAAAAATTAATGTTACCTGAGTTTTTGCGATGGTCGAACCCAAGGCTTAGAATCCATGGTACAGTAATCATGAGTATCCTCAGATGATTCAATCACATCCCTTTTCTTCCAAGATGCCACCAACACTTGAACCAAACCAGTTAGCAAACTATGGTTAGGTTTCACCCTCATATACATCTTTGATCCCAGCAAGAACATCACCGTGGACAACAACATCAGCCACACCGGCACCCCGAATCCCACCACCCACTTCCACTCATTCTGGATGTAAACCCCACCGTCAGCGCCACCATCAACGACACCCCCACGGAGGCGTAATACCAGTTGAAGAAGCTCTGCAGAACTCTCTGGTTATTAGGGTTTTTGGGGTTGTTGAATTGGTCCGCCCCGAAAGCCATGGAGCACGGCCGGACTCCGCCCGCTCCTATCGACAACAGCGCGAACGCCGCAAATAGGAACATGTACTGCCCGGCGCTCGGCTTCACGCAGGCGGCGTCCGGCCGGAGCTTTTTAAATATCGCTGTTAACCATAGTATGGTCAGCCCCTGCATGGAGAATTTTGAGGGTGAAGTTGTAACTTTAAGTCACGTTTGAGCAATTTGGGAGCGATACAAGTGAGTGATTATGCACAAAATTTTATGTCTAATTATATGTATACGATAAAAATTACATTCAACATTTTTAAATGAATTAAATTTTTTACTAGATGTATTTAGAATATTAAATAGTGTCACGCAAAAAATATTTTCATGTACTGCACAAGCTAGCGATTCAAACAGAAATTTTAAAACAAAAATATATATTAAAAAATAAAACATGTCATCCTTCCACAAATTACTCATTTAACACGTAAAATAAGAATTAAAAATGGAAAGTGAAATTGACATCCGACACGACACGATTTTTTTCTGTTTGCAAATGTTCAAAAATGCAAGTAGCACCGGATATTCTTGCCGTTTGTAGTTGTAATTACTGATAAAAACAAAAACCCTAGGAAAGTTCAAAAAACGCAGACACCCGTCGCACCTCCGCACTTTCACAACTGCAGATCAGAAGAGCCGCCCACACTACAGATCTGAAACGCCGTTGTCGATATCTGCAACCAGTGGCGCCAGAGCGGCCGCACAGATGGGTTTAGCAGATTAAACAGTGGCGGCTAGTTGGAGAGATCTCCGGCGGCTAATTAATCGTGAAGGGCCACCAATAGGGCTGGGGAGATCGGCACGACCGCAACCAGAACTCAGGCAATGGCGGTGAATTCTACCATCAGCGGCGAGGGGGCAGGGCCATCGCACATCGATGGAGACCAGGATGGAAAGCCCAGGGTCGTCGTTAATCGGAGTCGCGACAGCAGGAATTGCGACCGGAAAGACGGGACCCTAGGCGGCGACTCAGATCTGGCAGCAGAAATCGCGACCAGAATCGCGACCAAAACCCTAGGCGGCGAAGCTGGGAAACAGCGAAGGTGCAGGGGTCGTCGCAGGAGGCAGGCCGCAGATCTGAGTAGTCGTGGACTGCGCGGCTGACGGAGGTGAATCCAACCTTTGCAGCAAATATTCAGATGAGGGTGGAATGGAGGAGGAGGAGGTTGAAACGGCCTGCCGACGAATACTTCTTCCGACGAGAGCACACCGCAAGTTAGAGAGGGTGAAATTCTTGTGAGAGAGAGAGGAGCTGTCGCAGGAGTGACTAGGATTTAACTGGATTTAATTTAATATTTGAAATGTTATTGTTTTCAAAATTTTCATAGTACATGTACTAAGTATGGAGAGTCAAGTTTGAATCTCGTTAAAAAATTTTAATTTTTAATTTAAAAAGATATCGAAAATAAAACATCGGTTTCGCAAAATCGATGTCAATCAGCTTATTTTTAAAGGAGCCGATGTCTATTATGGAATAAACATCAGCGGATTTTATTTAGAGGCGCGAATAGACATCGCAAGAAAAGACATCGGTTATTAAATACCGATGTCTATCAGCGCATATTTTTTTTAATTCCGAATAGACATCGCTTTAAAGACATTGGTTGATAAGAAATTGATGTCTATCAGCGCAATTTCTTTGAAAACTGATGTCTATCAGCGTTTTCTCACACTGATAGATATCGGTTTAAGAAAAGACATCGGTTTTACATGAAAAGACATCGGTTTTATTATAAATCGATGTCTATTTGGTGATGTCTATCAGCGTTTTTAGTGTAGTGTCCGTTCAGTGTGTTGGCCCTGTGAGGCATTGCATGCTTTAATTGGTTATCCATGCTACGTATTGGCCCTGTGAGACATATTATTGATCACACATGTTTTATGTTGGCCCTGTGAGGCCTCTAATTGATTATCCATGTTATTTGTTGGACCTGTGAGGCATATTGTTGATCATGCATGCTATATGTTGGCCCTGTGATACCTGTAAGTGCTTATTTCATGTTGTCTTTGCCCTGCGAGGCATATTATTGATCACACATGCTTTATGTTGGCCCTGTGAGGCCTCTAATTGATTATCCATGCTATTTGTTGGCCCTGTGAGGCATATTATTGGTCCACATATGCTTTATTCCGAGGGTTAATTTTCCCATGTCCATATTGTTTAAATGTCACCATTAGGTTTCTTAACCTAACTAGGAGACCTGTACCCAATGAGGATATTATTCCGAGGGTTAATCTTTCCACATTAGTCCCTTTAAGTGGTATCTCTAGTCCCTCATGATGAAGTTCAGTGTCGCCATTAGGTTTATCGATCTATCTTAGTTGGAACAAATTAGAGGGAAAAAAGTAGAGGAAACTTTTAAGTTTGGTGGGAAATGACAATTAAACTACAAATGGTGGAAAAAACTTATCCCACAAATTATTTGAGAGGAAAACAAATCTCAATGATGATGTTACAGTCTGAGGGTTTTTTCAATTTCATATTCATTCACATCATACATATAATATCTCACTTCTATTGTTGTTTCATTCTTTGCAATTTTCAGATGTGTATGTCCACCCCCCTCAAGAAAGTCACCTCAGTAATTTTTTTTTGTTTTAAAAGATCATGTATTTTGATAAACAGACAATGTTGCTGTAATTTCAGACATTAATATTTGGAATTTGTACTAGATAAATTGTAATATGACTTAATTTAAATTTATGTAATTTGTAATGTTGTAAAATGTATAACAGCTGCTGTACAAACCACTTTTTTTTACTGTAGAGTTTTATTTTATAATTTTAAATTTTCTGAAATTATTTTATTATTTTCAGTGGATTATGATTTGGATTAACTTTAATGATAAAGTTAATCCAAAACATAAACCAAAATGTATGGACAGTTTTACCTCTCAAAGTTTAGTTATAAAGTCAATAAAGTAATATTTCTTAAACTCCGTATCTATGGTAACAGTACGATCAATTTTGGGACGGACATAATATATAAAATAGAATAAAAAGTTATACACATATTAGTGCACTCTTGCACCCGATGTGCACCCAATATACACTCCAGTAGTATATACTAAAAACAAAAAGGCGCCAAATATAAAAATCAGGCAGAGGCAGAGAAATAGGTGGAGGTTTTATCCTCCTCTACGACGTCGTCTCCATGATCATCCCAAACTCTCTGTTCATCGCAGCATGCATAACTCCTGTTGCAGAAGATGAAGTAGATCAAATTGAGGACGCTGAGAAAAGTGAGGATCCAATAATAGTAGTCGTAGTGCCCCCTGTTCAGATTATTCGATACCCAGCTCTCATTGCCATTCCGTTTCGTTGCAGCATCCACAATGTTAACAATGATGGTCGCTACCAGATTCGCAATGGCCAATCCCAGTGTGAAGAGGGCGACGGCGACGCTCCCCATGCTCTTCGGTACTCGCGAGTAGTACAGCTCGATTTGCCCTATCGCGTTGAACGCTTCCCCCAATCCAGAAAGGGAGTGCTGTGGAATCAGCCACATCCCCGACATTTCAACCTAATTCTTCAATTCATCAGGTTAATTGTTCGATATGTGTGTGTGATTTTAATTTATACCTGTGTGTTGGGAGAATCGGCCAACCCCTGGTGTATTGCTCTGGCGCGTCGGGTCCGCTCGACTATGGCGGCGGTGGCGGTGCCGAAGCAGGAAACGAAAAGTCCGATTCCGATGCGGGTCGTGACCCGGAGGCCGCGCGGATCGTTGGTGTATTTGGAGAGAATGGGGACGAGGAGGCGATCGTAGAGGGTGACCCAGAGGGTGAGGGCGATGACTGAGAATAGGCCGAAGGAGCCCGGTGGGATGGAGAAGTTTCCGGCTAGGTGGCGGTTGAGTGTGCGGGCTTGGAGCACCGGGAAAGAGTGCTGGCTGATGGTTACTCCGATCATGATTCCGGTGGACCAAATTGGCAGCAATTGAATGAGTGATTTGAGCACCTCTACCTGGACGACACTACACAGGCTCCATGGGTCGGATGGTGACCCATCCGGGTTTAGCTCTTTATCTGGGTTTGTTACAATGCACGCTTTGTTCAAGAACCTAATTCACATGGAACACATAACATGGTTTTTAGAGTTCATTCTTATTTATTCAATGTATATCATCTTTTTAATTAATTTTATTTTCATTATTATTACCCGATTCTCATTATCATTGCTATTCTGGAATTTGAATCAAGCTGCTTTTTCTTTAATATATTCGTGTCAAATATTGGATGAAAATTGTGCTAAATTGGAGGGTCATGTATTAGCTTGAAATACAAATAAACAAAAAAAAAAAATTGACCTGAGTTTTTGCGATGGTCGAGCCCCAGGCTTAGAATCCATGGTACAGTAATTCTGAGAATCCTCAGATGATTCAATCACATCCCTTTTCTTCCAAGATGCCACCAGCACTTGAACCAAACCAGTTAGCAAACTATGGTTAGGTTTCACCCTCACATACATCTTCCATCCCAGCAAGAACATCACTGTGGACAGCAACATCAGCCCCACCGGCACCCCGAACCCAATCACCCACCCCCACTCATTCTGGATGTAAACAACCACCGTCAGCGCCAACATCAGCGACACCCCCACGGAGGCGTAGTACCAGTTGAAGAAGCTCTGCAGAACTCGCTGGTTATTAGGGTTTTTGGGCTTGTTGAACTGGTCCGCCCCGAAAGCCATGGAGCACGGCCGGACCCCGCCCGCGCCGATCGACAACAGCGCAAACGCCGCGAACAGGAACATGTACTGCCCGGCGCTCGGCTTCACGCCGGCGGCGTCCGGCCGGAGCTTTTTAAATATTGCTGTTAACCATAGTATGGTCAGCCCCTGCATGGAGAATTTTTAGGGTGAAGTTGTAATTTTAAGTGACGTTTGACTTGGATGTGATTGTGTGTGCACAAAATCGAACCATTCGATAAAAGTGAGTGATAATGCACAATTATGTCTAATTATAATTTATACGTATAAAACACTCCAATGTTTTTTGTAAATTAAATTGTTTACAAGATGTATTTAGAATATTTAAGTGTAATTAGTGTCACCCAAAAGTATTTTCATGTACTGCACAAGACATCCTTCCCTCCGTTTGCTTTATTTCTTATCTTACTTATTAAAGAATACTCCCATTATCCGCCTTTAAGGGTGTCATTTGCTTTTTGGATGTGAATTAAGGAGCATTATTATTTAATGTGTAGTGGTAGTTGTATTAGTGGAGGTGTGGTACTATTTTTTAGTTGTATTAGTGGGTATTGTGAGTCTTATATGTATAAAAAATAAAATGAGATCCTTGGGACGGACGCCCAAAATTGAAAAATTATTTTCTTTAAAGGGGCCTGGGGGAATACAAAGTTTCTTGTGATATGATGTTTACGTGGAACGTGGTGAAATTTGATGGTTATAAATAAAATATGTTTGTTGGTTATTAAAATAAATTTTTTAAAATATAATGAAAATACATTAAAATACAATTAAATACATAGTATTATAATATAATTTATTACAAATATACACACTTTAACTATCTATTATAAACATACTCCTCAGTATCGCTACAAGAATTGCATCTTATTACTAATTTTAGGACATCCCACCAAAAGAAATACATTTTTTTAAAAATAAAACCACACAAAATAATTAGTAATTCTACATGGTATATCTTCATGATCATATACAACATTAATACAATTACTCATTATATATTAAAATATTATATCGAGAATATATTATATTCTTCCAATAATTACTCATTTAACAATTACTGATAAAAACTGACATCCAACACGACACAAATATATTATATTCTTCTAATAATTACTCATTTAACAATTACTGATAAAAACTGACATCCAACACGACACGATATTTCTGTGTTTGCAAATGTTCAAAAATGCAAGTTTCCCGTTTTCAGTTGTAATTACTGATAAAAACAAAAAGCCTAGGAAAGTCCGAAAATCAACCCCTCTCTCTCATGCATGTATCATGTGTAGGAGAAAAGAAGAGAGAGAGAGAAAGAAGTCTCACAAGTAAGGCAGAGAAAGATCCAAAGCAAATAACAAGAAATCGACCAAAGTAAGAATCAGCAAGAAAAGCTCCCAAAATAGGCATGAAGTTGGAAATGGCACCCCACACGAAGAGAGTGGAAGTTCCACTTGCTACACTGAAGTTATAGGACGAGATGAGGTACAATATCATGTTTGGCTGCAGCCCATATCCTGCTACCTTCTCAAATCCCTCATTTGCTGCACTCATCATTAATTAATCCATCGTAAAAAATATTACTCCCTCCGTCTCCAGACATATTTCGCATTAAATTACAAAATACTATTAAAATTTAAGATATTAATTTGTTTGGGTTGTACTTACCTATGATGAAAGGCATGGTCTTGAGGCCACCTTTAGGCCTTATGGTCTTCATTGGAGGAAGAGTACTCTCTGCTTTGTCTGTTGTACACTCCTCCATCTCTTACTTTGTGAGAGGTATGTCTGTGGTATGGACTAATGGAAGATGATTTAATTAGGAGGTGTGGCGGAGGAAATTATATAAGGGTATTTTATAATTTGGTTGGATTTTCTTGATCCTAATCCGGCCTTCTTTTTTGTCTTTCTTTCATCCAATCATTTCACATAATGAATTAACTAATTTAATTTATTTATAATGGGAGACTCTATTCACCCACCACAAGATTTCATATATATATCTTTTCAAGGTGCAATATTTGTTTGAGTTTTGGGTAGGGTTAGAAAATCATAAATTATTGATAATTTAGGTAGGTTTGGGGTTTTTATATGGTCAAGATAAGTGGAAGAGGGAGATGGTAATACTTGTAAAAATTACTCCCATTGTACATCTTTAAACGTTCCTTTTTATCAATTTGATATCTACTATTTAAAAGTATTTATTTTCTTTTTACAGTAAAAAAGCCCTACATATAGTTCATCACTCACTACTAATACAATTTCAAATTATACATAAAATAATACTAATATTCTTGAATTAATCCACGTGGAAAATAAAAGAGAGTCAATGATCATTTTTAGCATCTTCTGTTACTTAGAGTGTGAGTATTATACTAAAATTAGATACGATTGTAAAATTAATTATACTAAAATTAGATATGGAAGATGGAAGAGAAAGAGAAAATAAATATTAATTGAAAAAATGAGAATTTATGGAATGTGTATAGATTGAAAATTTACAATGTGATTTGTGATCTGCTATTATATATATGTTGGTGTTATATTACGTACTTATTGCAAATTCCAAATTGTTGGATGATTAAAAAAATATAACTCTAGGAAAAATCGGTAAATTTTCCTCTATGCATTCTTCCATACATACGTATCACACTAACGTATAATAGTAAATATATGTAACATAACATTCGATATCTAGAATGCACATAGATCATAGATGATATTTTAAAACTACCTGATCAATTAATTAAAATATGTGTGGGTTCTGAAAATCCAAAATCAATTCTAAAATTGCAAACAAACGTAACTTTAATATTATATGAATAATATAATTCGTAGTAAACTAAAATTTACAATATTTGTCATTTTGCAAACTGTTATACTCCCTTTAATTTGTATTGGAAAACTCCTAGTTCGAACCCCTTTTTTTTTCACTTTGTTCTATATGAGCGTGTAGAGTCAGAAGAAGATCTAATTACCATTGCTAAAATTACCTCAAAAATTAATAAAAATTAGCAGACACTTTATTTCTTATATAACATCATGAAACAATAAATATGAAATGCGAGATAACACTGGTATAAATCGGATTCGCATAAATAGTTATATGAACTCTAATAATTTATGTCATACATTATTTTTAAGATTTAATGTTTATTTTTAAGATTTAAATATTAATTAAATAATAATTGTCTTTATTACTTTTTAAATAATAGAATTTATTGTGAACCCGTTTCAAACAAAATTTACTCGAAGTGTGATCGGAGACGGATCACACCAAATTTTCTGTGTCATTTTCGTACATTATCTTTTGTGTCAAAGTGTTATATGATTGACAACATAAGAGAGAAAAGAAATTCAATCATTGTCCTATGATTTAACATTTCCCTTTTAGAGTATAACTTTTCTCTTATACGTATCATTCATTTAATGGTACTACACAGAAGAGAAGATGATTCCGATGAAGTTACTTCTGTAACAATTAGTGGGAAATGGTGCAACTGATCTTATTGCTGGGGTGGCACCCCCCACCTGCCATTGTTTACCCTACCACTTATTGTGTGCTCGAAATTTATTAATAATTCCAGTTTAATAATATAATTTTCTATTTTTATTTACTAAATGCACATCATTTTCCGCCTACTTGCATCTCCACTCTGTTGCCGATGTAATACACTTTATAAAATTATTCTTAGTATTTAAATTAAAAAATATTTTTTAAGGGGATAAATTATTATTCTTTTAGAAGGAAATTTTAGTCATCTCAATAAAATGGAGTATTAAAAGTTATAAATATAACAGAAGAGTAATATTTTCATTTAAAAAGTAATAATTCATCTTTTAAAAAGTAAATTTTCATTTACTAAATAATAATCAATTAATTATTAAAGTGCAATTATTTGAAAAGTAATATTTTTCTTTTAAAAGAGTAATATTTCATCTTTTTAAAGAGTAATTTTCTATTTAAAAAGTAATCAATAAATTATAATGCATACTTGAACCTGATTTCATACAACTATTCGTCAATGTACTAATTTATATAATCTATAGGATAATTATAATTACAGTAAAGGTATATACTCCCTCGTCCCAGGAAAGATGACACACTTTTTATTTTGGGTTGTCCCACAAAAGTTTGCAAATTACTAAAAAAGTAAAAAGTCAAACGCAATCACTCTTCTCCATACACTTTATTTACAAAAAAATCACCCCTACCTAACACACTTAACATACTTTATCATTTATTCATTACCAAAAAATATCATAATACCCCTAAAAGTCACAACTTTATTATTCTCCGTGCCAGGAAAGGGGATGCAATCTTTCCTGGGGCGGAGGGAGTATATAGTAAGTGAAAAAATTCCCGACACAACATAATAGTACTATATGATAATTGAGGGAAAGTCTTGTGTGAAACCGTCTCACGTTTGATCATTTTATACATTTTAAAATAATTATCACTTTCGCTATAAAATATTATCACTCTCGCTATAAAATATTATCACTTCTCATATATACTATAAATTAAGCATTATCATTTTTTATTGATTGATTATCACTTTCAATTATCACTTTTTATTCCTTTAAGTAAATCTTTACATACCAAAATTTGATAATTATATGATTAAAAAATTAATTTAAATTTTTATTTCCTTACTTTTAATTATTTTTTAATGCGGTAATGATTAATGGAGACAATAATTTAATGTCATGATTTCTGAAAAAATGCAAAAAAAAAAAGTCTCCAATTATATATTCTCTACTTTCAAAATAATTTCTTTTCCCATCCCCTACATTTAACCAAACATCCCCTTAATTTTATTAGTTCTTTTTATTATTGAGAATCACTTGAGTGGCCGTGCTTACCCATGACCCTCTCATATGAGCGGATGACCCATTATTATTATAGACCAGAATTTTTTTTTTTTTGACGGTTTTATTATAGACTAGAATTGATTATGGTAAACTGTGCATCTCTTTTCATCTTCATGGGCTGTATAAGATTGGGAAAACATAAATAAAACACGATAGAAAGTAATAAAGTCAAATTTTTGTATAACAAAAAAGAAAATATCAAAATTTATCCTTTCAGTATTACTAATTTTAATTTTAATTATTTTTTATTTATAATTCTTAATTTTGATAATTTTTTGTTTTATTTTGATTTTTTTATCTATATTCAAACTGTCTTTTTCCTTCCCCTCTCTGTTCCTTCTTTGTCTTAGACCTCCGACGGCGGCATATGAAATCTCGCGGGTTAGCAGTTTCTTACGGATTCTAAATCACCGTTCCAGGGTTTCTACAAGTTAATGGGCAGATTATACAACTCCAACAGGCAACATCGCGCATGATTCCATCTACAAATCAACACCACCAATTCATTCTACGATTCAACAAAATTTCAACATCCAACATTGGTCTTCGTCATTTTGATAATCAAAAGCAATTTACTCGGCCCTAAAAAATCTGGCGATTCCTCGGTACTAACCCGTTGACCGGATCGATTTCGTCGGTGGTGACGGTAGTGGAACAACTGCCTACAAACAAGTGCTCGACGTGCAGGAAGAAGGTGAGATTATATCTATTGAATGTAAAAGAGTGGTTTTTAGATTAATTTAGGGTGAATGATGCTAAAAGTGTGGATCTCCGTTGAATTGTGCGAGTGATTAAATTAGTACTTTCTACCTTGCTTTTGTTATGATGTTATTTTCCAGTGTTTTCCCCTGTATTTTGAGGTTACGGTGCAACTTATTTTGGCTACTTGGGTGGAGAGTCCAAAGTCTTGAAGGGCTTCTTGGCTTCCAATTATCAAAGGACTGGAACACATTAACATTTGTATTTTGATGTGACCCAATTGCAATCTTAATTGTTTGTGCATCTTTTTGTTAATTACCTTGTGTGGTACTTCTTACTTTTGTTAGCATAGTTTCTCTATTTTTTTTAAAATTAAATGTGAAACCCTGCATGCTTTGTGTTCTTCCCAGTTACTTTGCATTACTTACTGATATATGATGTGTAGAGAAGGAACTCATCCCATGAATCATGTAAAACAATTTTCAGTGCGTTTTTTTTTTTGCTTCAACTTGATGAGTTTAGTTGATTATGATACCTATAATAACTCCTGGGAAAAGTTGCTTAGATTGCCCCCTATGCTTTTTTGTGTTTGAAGTTTAATCATATTCATTTCTTGTGTTTCAATTCGACACCAACTTGGAATCATCTTACAACCCTTTTATGGCAGCATTACCACTGTCGGGATATAGTTGCTCGGATGAGGCGAGGTTGTATATATATGGTGAAATTTGTTTTCTTTTCTGTCTACAACATTTAAGTATGTATGTTGTAACTTTTGGATGGAACAAGTATTTTCCACACATGCTTGCTTACCAAAATCCCTCCTCTGTGTGAAGACCATTTTGATTCATGACAACATTTTGATTAAAATTTGGTTTGAGACAGGTGTTTTTCATGCAGTAATGGATAAGAAGAGGAAGATGCAACTGAGGTGCAGGGATATGGAGTGGTGGATGAAACGGAGACAGTTGCCTTCGCAACTACGACTGAGGGTTCGTCGCTACGAAAGACAGAGATTGGCTGCTGTGGGTGGTGATGATGAGATGGAAATCATTAGAAGATAAGTTAGAAGATTCCATTATAGATTTTAATAATTTCAATTAACAAAAGCACATTTATTCCTAATTTCACCCCGTTTCCTGTCAGGACACCAATCTTGCCCATTTTAACCATGGAATCTGCGAAGTCTTGCAAGAATGTGGAGCCCTTAATTGTCTTTTGACGCATGACGTAAGCCCTTGTCTCTGGATCTGCAAGAATAGCAGAATCAGATCCGAACAGCCCTCTTTTTTTGGCTACAAGACTGTAATAATGTTGGTCGAATGTTTTGACACTCCCCGGATCCATAGCTACGGATGTCGACTGGTCGTCCGGCCTGCATCTCCTTCTCAACCGGCCCGTGTAGTTTGAGTCCAACAAACGGGTCGGTGTCGCTTTGTCCAGTGAAGTTGTACAGACGTTTGGAGAAGGTAAATGCAGGTGCCTTTGTTTCAGAGCTTGGACGATCTCAATTGTTGTATAACATTTTTAAGAATTTTAACTCATTTTCTTATTTTGCATTTCATATTTAAGAGTTTTAACTCATTTTTAGAATCAGCAAAAAAAAAAAAACCTGGGCTTTTCTTTGATTCAATTAATTACTTTGTGGTTATTTAATCAGGTTCTGTTATATAAATGTTGCTTTCTTGATACTTCCCTCTCAAGAGTTGGAGCTTAAGCTGGAATAGAGTAATGTGTTGAAGCTACTGTATTTTAACAAGAAGAAACCCTTCCCATACTTATTCAAAGGTTCGGAAAGCATGGACAATGCTGTGAGCGAACGTGGAGGGAGTTTAAACTTCGTCTCTGAAAATTAGTCCACATGTATAAAAGATGACATTACAAAGATTGGTGAAAAAAGGGTCCAAAGATCACTTCATTGTTTATTTAGAGAGTGATCCAATTAACTCCAAAGAGTGTAATTAATTTCAAAGAGTAATCTATATAATTCCAAAGAGTAATCTATGCATATTAAGGTGATGTTTGGTTTGGAATTATGTGGGATTTGAAATCATGAATAGATCAATGTATTAATTTATTTAAAAAGTTAAATGAGATAGGAGAGATAAAAGAGAGAAAGTGTATTAATTGAAGAGAAAGAATGAAGTATGTATATATAGGGGAGGTTTTTAAAATTTGGATGTGGGTTTTGGAAAACCAAAATCTGAATTTAAAATCTGAAAACGAACATAATTAAGAGTGACCTAATTAATTCCAAAGAGTAATCTATTTATTTCAAAGAGTAATCTATTTACATTAAGAGTCTCAAATCAAATAGTGGTCCAATAAATTTAAAAGTGACATAATTAATTCCAAAAAGTAACATATTGATATTATGAGTCTAAAATCAAGGAGTGATCCAATAAATTTAAGAGTAACCTAATTAATTTACGATACATTACTTCATTTTAAATATAAGAGTTTCAAATCAAAGAGTAACCTAAATTATTACATAGAGTAATCTAAATTATTATAAAGAGTAATCCTAATAACTTTTAGAAATATTAAAGTCTCCCATCAAAACATAGATTATTATAAAGAGTAATCCTAATAATTTTCAATAGCATCCAAGAATCAATTTTCATAAATTCAAGTTAATCATCATGAATATTGGAAAATTAACTCTGTACACATCAAGTCAAAAGAAACTTGCTCTCGTTCACATTACATAACAAAGCCCAAGTTCTAAAAAATCATGGTAACAACATATCCACAGAACAAACAAAATTTAAAAATAAAAAATAAAAATTGATCTTCTATGTTAAGCCAAATTCAACTAATAAACAGGTTATATAAATGATTCTTTTCTAGAAAGCTAGTCCACCAATGACAACATAACAACACACCCCTCACGTATTCAACATCATAGAAAAAGGGAACTAATAAGAGGTCAACAACGTTCCAAAAATCAATATATAATGCTGTCAAAGTTTTCCAATTCCTCCCACAAGCACGCATCAACGCATGTAAAGGAAATCACTTCAGCATTCTCGCAAATTGGCAAAAAAATTCCCACCCTCGCCGTCTCCATCCCTCTCTTCCACCTGCCGCTGCATCGGAATCGCCGTCGACCTCAGCTACGAGAGCGCAAATGGGCGGTCGATATTTACCTCCGACCAAGAGATGCCTGTCATTCTCCTCAAATTGGGCAGCATACTGCAATTGAGATAAGAAATTTGAACAGCTTGTAGTCTCCGAAGTTATCTGATAACAGGGTTCAATGAGCAGGCAGTGGAATTTACTAATCTCCGGCGGCGACTACTTTGTGCGACTTCACCGTCGGCTCAACCAACAATTTGTTGAGCACAGGAAAGAATCTGAATACAAACACAAATAGAGAGATCAATAAATAATGTGGGATTACATTCTGATGAAGCTGACAAATGGGTTAGACCAAATAAGAGGAAGAATACCTTTTGAATTTTGGGCGTTTAATTTACAGTAAGCCATTGAACTTCATAGCAAGAGATTTAATGGGTTTGTAACTTCTTTATGTTAAACGCCCACCACCACCGTACTCTTTCCACCGGAACGCCTATTTCGCCACCGTTACTGTCGATTCCTCGAGAGACCCATCTCCGCCAAAGCTCCCCATTCCCCAAACTATTTCATCCTAGTCTGCTTTTGCTGGAAGCTTTTCGGGTATATGGAAAGCAGCGGCGACAGCGAGAAGGGCCTCGAACACAGGGAGGCAGAGGGAGACGGAATGACAGGAAATAAGGTGCTGGAGAAAAAGAGAGAAAATGAAGAAAGATGAGGTTAACCCATTTAACTTTTTTTGACCCATAAAAGATCCCGTCCTACAAAATTTAAGAAAAAGACTGGAGCAGCGTAGTCTTTGTCTTAATTCTTTTATCAAATTTAGTTTAGTTTTTTTTGTTCTAATTTAATTCTTTACCCTCAAAATTTGAATAGAAAAATAATAAATTTGATAAAATTATTAAATTTTGACAAAAAAAAGACAGAAATAGTATAAAAAAATGACAAAAATTGAGAAATACATAAATAAAAATTACTAAAATTAGAATTGGTCACATTTAACGGTGCTTTTGGGGTGCACCTAGTGTACCGGTGCAACTCATGACTTATAAATTAAAAGTGGAAAGTTGTGGGTAGTTTTTTATTTTTATTTTTTAATTATTTGGATTAATCAATGGTGGAGATTATATTGAAGTTTGATCTAACGGTAGAAGTCGTTCAGGTGTACCGTAGTTGAACTCAATATTTAAATGACGAATTTTAATATTTTCCCAATGATATAAGGCAAATACCTGTGTGAATTGGGTATAGTATAAATCATGTGGTCCTCCCTTCCTATCTTATTATACTACATGTTTTCTTTGAATTTAAATTAAGCATGACAACATAGTTTACATAATAAATTCGATTTACACGAGATTAACTCATAATATAATCAATTAGTTGATATTAAGTGTACTCGGGTGCAAGGGTGCACTCATATGTGTATAACTTTTTATTTTATTTTGTATACATATTATTCTATTTTGTATATGTGTTTCATAATAATTGTATATTTTTTTCACACTAAGTTTTTCATTAAAAAACTAGCATCCATATATGTATAACTTTTTATTCAATAGTATATACATGTTTTTAATAATTGTATATTTTTTTTACACTCAAATTTTCATTTAAAAAAACTAACAATTAAATTGTATACTTTTTTGTTCATAATTATATATGTTTTTATTTATATTTGTATACATTTTTAAAAGTGGGTACACCCGGGCACATTATAATTAGCCATAATCAATTATGTAATGATAAATTAAACGTAACTAGAAGGTAACAAATCATTACATTAATATATTAATATTTTAAATATAAAACAAATCAAAACATTATTTTTATTTTTTTCTTAGAAAGAACTGAAACATTATTATATATAGTAATCGGAGAATTTTAAAATTACTCACAGTTGGAAATCATTACCTTGAAATAAAATCCTATCCATTCTAATCAATGGACACTTTTAAGTTTAAAAAAAATAAAAAATTAAGACATTAATACTCTTGTTTTAAATTTTCCCACCCAAGGGCCCCCCAACACCCCTCCCCCGCCGGTCGTCACCGCGCTGGTGGCAAAATTGATTTTGGTAAATAGGGACATTTATGTTTAAAATGTGTGTATTAGATAAAATATATATATATATATATATATATATATATATATATATATATATATATACTTCATAAATGTTAGTGAAGTGTTGGTTTTGATTCTACACACTCCATCTTGAATATATTTGAACATTAACACTATATTAATTATTTTATATATTCATGGTATCTCCATCAGTTAGTTATAGGGAAATGAAAATGAAGACATGTATCATGTATAGATAGACAAAGACAAACGAACCTGCTCTGATGTTTCCGGTATTGCAATAAACATGATCATAAATTGAAAAGTTCAACTTCTTTAATATTGTGTTTTTGGGAAAGCAATTTTTCAATGCTACTTTATATGAAACACGATCTGTTGGGATACATTTTAGTTAGATAGTTTATTAGCGTTTACCTATTTTTATGGAGTCAATTTAGTGGGTTAGTGCTCTTAATATTTTCTGTTAGTTTTCCTGCTTTCTAGTTGTTGGTTAAGTTAGTGGATAGTGGAGTCTTTCTATAAATAATATGTATCAGTGTGAGTCATGTACTTGAGATTTATCAATAGAGTCTTGCTGTTGTTGACAACCATCTAGCATCCTTTATATTTTCGAGTCATCAGTGGTATCAGAGCCAGCTTGGCTGATGGGTTGTGTGCGAGAAAAAATTTTATGAGGGGAAACAATGGGGAAGTGAGGTTGAGAGTTTCACGAGTTCATTTTTTTGCAGCAGCAATTTGAAGGATGCCACGGAGAATTTTGTACAACCTGTTATTCCACGTTTCGATGGTCATTATGATCATTGGAGCATGTTAATGGAGAATTTTATGAGATCGAAAGAATATTGGCAAGTCAATTCCAACGGAGTAAAAGAAACAGCCGCAGGCACGATATTGACGGATGCACAAAAATTGGAGTTAGAAGGACAACGTTTGAAGGATCTAAAAGCAAAGAATTACCTCTTCCAAGCTATTGATCGTTCAATATTGGAAACCATTCTTTGCAATGACAATCTAAGGATATTTTGGATTCTATGAAGAACAAATATGAAGGCTCTACAAGGGCAAAGAGGCAGAAGCTTCAAGCACTTCGTTCAGAGTTTGAAATGCTTCGGATGAAATTGGAGAATCTGCCATAGATTATTTCTCTCGAACGATGGCAATCGTTAACAAGATGCGAATTCATGGTGAAAAGAAGGAAGACGTCGCGATAGTTGAGAAGATACTCCGTTCAATGACTCCAAAATTTAATTTTATTGTTTGTGCTATTGAGGAAGCCAATGATGTTGAGAAACTCTCAATTGATGAACTACAAAGTTCTCTATTGATCCATGAACAGAAAATTAAACAGCAAGATCATGAAGAGCAGGCCTTGAAGGCTTCAACACCACATCACTACATAGCAAGAGATGATAGAGGACGGGGTAGAGGACGAAACCGAGGAAGAGGGAGAGGAAATAATGATCGTGGCCACACACAACACCACGAACATCAATTTCATGAAAGAGGAAATGGACGAGGTCGGGGTCGAGGTCGAGGAGGCCATCACACATCAAAGGCAGCAGATAAATCTGATGTGGAGTGCTACAAATGTCATAGGTATGGCCATTATCAATCCGAGTGTATGGAGTGCTACAAATGTCATAGGTATGGCCATTACCAATTTGAGTGTCCAACCAACTCAGACAAACAAAATTGAGAAAGAAGCAATTTTGCAAAAAATGAAGAAGAGGTTTCTCTCTTGATGTTATGTCATGAGAAAGAAGAAATGCATCAAACCATGTGGTACTTAGACACGGGCTGCAGTAACCACATGTGTGGCGATAAAGAAGCGTTTTCAGAGTTGGATGACTCATTCCGGAGCACTGTCAAGTTTGGAGATAGCTCCATTGTAGCTGTTATGGGCAAAGGAAGGGTTGCTATTCATACGAAGGACAACTTCACCCACACCATCTCGAATGTTCTTTTTGTCCCGAACTTAAAGACCAACCTTCTCAGCATGGGCCAATTGCAAGAGAAAGGCTACACTATTTCTATAAAGGGTGGAGTGTGTCAAATTTAAGATTCAAAGTTGGGTTTAATTGCTCAAGTCAAGATGACGGCAAATCGAATGTTCCCCCTTTATCTTAAAAATGGGACTCATTCATGTCTGTCAGCAAGAATCTATGATTCTTCATGGTTGTGGCATTTTCGCTATGGCCATCTAAACTTTGGTGGATTGAAGACTTTACAGCAGAAGAGTATGGTGGATGGTCTTTCTCAACTTATCTTTCCAAAAGAAGTTTGTGAAGAATGTGCAGTTAGCAAACAACATAGAAATCGATTTCCACAAGAAAAGTCATGGAGAGCAACTACACAATTGGAGCTAGTTTATTTGGATATTTGCGGGCCAATAAATCCATCTTCAAGTGGAGGTAAAAAAATATTTCATAAGTTTCATTGATGATTTTAGTCGGAATACATGGGTGTATTTTTTGCAAGAGAAATCGCAAGCACTTGCAGCCTTCCAAAGCTATAAAGTATTTGCTGAAAAAGAAGTTGGCAAATCATTAAAAATCTTGCGGACTGATCGTGGCGGAGAATACACTTCACATGAATTTGCAAATTTTTGTGAGGGTAATGGAATCAAGAGGCAACTTACAGCAGGATATTCTCCACAGCAAAATGGAGTTTGCGAGCGGAAAAATCGCACCATATTGAACATGGTCAGAAGCTTGCTGTCAAATAGTGGCATGCAAAAATATTTTGGACCTGAAACGGTGAATTGGAGTGTTCATATTTTGAATAGAAGTTTCACTTTTTTTGTTCAAAATATGAAACCGGAGAAAGCATGGAGTGGACGCCGGCCAACAGTTGCACATTTTAGAATTTTTGGATGTGTTGCCTACGCCCATGTTTCGGACCAGAGAAGGATAAAACTTGATGATAAAGGAGTGAAGTGTGTTTTTCTTGGTGTTGCTGATCAGTCAAAAGCATACAAGCTTTACAATCCTAACTCAAAAAGGTTATTATCAGTCGTGACGTCATCTTTGATGAAAGAAATTTCTGGCCGTGGAAATAAATATTTCCAACCATCAAATTCCTACTAGAAGAAAGTGAGGAGGAGAGGCCACAAGGAGAGCTCCACCAAGAAACAACCCCGAACATTTAAAACTCACCAGAAGTTGAATCTATTGAAGTACGAAGAAGCGAACGCATAAGGAAAAGACCGAAGATGAGTGTGTTAATTCACGAATCTTGCACCTGGATTTATGCTATTATGGGGTGTCTGAAGGATGAAATAGGTTGTAAACCGATAAATATTGTGAAAAGGCATGAATCAGGTATTGATGGAGCTATTTGAGTGGTTTTTCGAAGAAAATCGGAGTGAAAGTGTTGAATACGGAAGAAAGGAAGTCGAAGTCATCCGTTTGGGCGAGGCAGGAGTTTGATTCGACCTAAAGGAGGTCAATTCGACCTGCCCTTCAGGTCAAATTGGTGACACAACTTGTACAGAAGGTGGATTCGACCACAATTGAAGGATTCGACATGGGCATCAGGTCGAATCGAGGTTCAATCGATTGGCTGGGATGCCAATTCGACCTCGTCGCATCGATTTGACCTGGTTAATTGATCGAATCGAACGCCTGGGACTTACAGTAGACTGATTCGACTTGTGGTGGTCGATTTGACCTGTTGTTGAGGTCGAATCGATGCTCGAGAACTTACCATAACCGTATTTTTACACCGTCAATGTGTGTGATCACTTAAAAATCTCATTCCAAGCCCAGGAGACGTAATTACAAGTATAAAAGAAGGCTTATGCAGCATTATATTCATCGAAGGATCTAGATTCATTGAAGAACCAAGACGTGGAGATGTAGAGTTGGGAGGAGAGCGATCTTCCATCATCCGGAGGGGTTGTGACCGAGTTCCGCTGGAGATTCAAGTAAGATCGGTCCAACTAACCATGATTGTTCTAGATCAATCATGGGCTAGAGCCGCTTCGGTAGTTCTAGGGTTATGAAGGTTTCATGAGTTAATTTGTCTTTCGTGTGTAAACTCCGTACAACACTACTTGTGGTTTATTTTATATAAGATTGCTCATTTTTAATCTATACTCACGGTCGTTTTGTGCATCAATAATTGTTGTGTAGAGTCTGAATACATAACTCGGTTACTGGTTGAGTGCGTTCACTGCTGAGCAGGGTTTTATGTTATAATTCTAAGTGAAGAGATTCTGAAGTCTTATTAGAACTATCTTATATGAATACTTGTTAATTGAATCATATTCGGGTTAATAGGTAGGATAAAGAGTATAATTTTATAGTACATATAAAGTGAGATCAAATCGGGTTAGAGTACTAAGTGCATGGGAAATAATTGATTATGATAGTACCTAGAAAGGAGGTGAATTATATCTCTTGCTCCGAGGATATTCACACGTGTCATACGCATATTTACTTGTTTCTATAGAGTGAATTTGCATGGTTTAGTGATGCGTCCATAAACCACAAGGCAGAGTCGGACACCGTCACACGAAAGTATGAATTAATAAGTGGAGCTGGATGACTTGACGAACTACCTACTATCTTACTTGATCACAACCTACTATCTCTTCTTCTTGTTAATTTTACTTGTTATTTCGTTTGATATTCGTTACTTACTTCAACACCACAACTATTATATTTTCAACATAGTCTTAGTTTACTAGAATATAATTAAATTGATATTTATCTGTCACTTGGGTTCGATATATAACTTGGTCACCTTCGAAACTACAATTGATATCCTTCATACTTGAGGATTAATTGTGTGTTGAGAAAATGCCCATCAAGTTTCTGGCCCCGTTGTCGGAGATGGCGTAAAATATCTTTTTGTTATTTCTAGTTCATTAGGACTATTTTTCTTGTTTTACTGTTTTCTCTCTTATTCTTTTCTGGTGTATGCTCATGAGATCAAAGAAAGGTGAATTAGAACCATATAATCTTGAGATCGGAGCATCATCAAGGAAGAAGAAGAAGAAGAAGAAGAAGAAGAAGAAGAAGAGTAAGAATAAGAAAGAAGAACCAACTACAACTCTGAATTTTGGAGTTGAAGTGGACGAACCGAACTCGGAAGCGACTGAAACTGTAGTTGATCCAAACGAAAGGGCCAATCCGGATAATCTAGCCATCAGTGAAGTCTTCAAAAATAACGGGCTAGAAATTTTAGGCTTATAGGAGCGAGAGGGGCTAATGTGGATTTCGATCTTCACCCCGCTCTTATTAGCATGATAGAAAGGAACTCCTTTTCAGGAGGGTCTTTCGAGGATCCGCAGCAGCATCTAAACAAGTTCTTGGGCTATGCAAGTACTAAAAAAGATGCAAGAGATCATGAAGATGCGCGAAAGATCCTCTTGTTTAAATTCTCGCTGTCTGAAAAGGCGAAAGATTGGTACAACACTATCAATGCAGCTGAATGCACTACTTGGGAGCAATTGAAGTTGAAGTTCTTGGAGAGATACATGCCACCTTCAAAGATGTTCAAGATGAAGCAAGACATTAACCAATTTGCTATCGGTAGTGGAGAAAAGTTTCATGAAGCGTGGGACAGATTTAAGGACATTCTCCGTAAGTGTCCTCACCATGGCCTATCTAAAGCTCAATATCAGTATATTCTACAATGGATTGGACTGTGATTCACGTGTGTTATTAGATGCTTCTTCTAATGGAGCATTGCTTACTAAGTCATCCGTAGAGGCCGAGAAATTGCATGAATCAGGTGTTGATGGAGCTATTAATAGCTCCGATTTCCTTCGAAAAACCACTCAAATAGCTCCATCAACACCTGATTCATGCCTTTTCACAATATTTATCGATTTACAACTGATTTTATCCTTCAGACACTCCATAATAGCACAAATCCAGACGCAAGATTCATGAATTAACATACTCATCAGACCCCAAACTTACACACACATGAAAAATGCTCATGTAGACTCACACACACATGCATTGAAGGTCATCATGTTTTGATATTAAGGGCAATCACTTATGTACCCCTAATCCCTATGGCCAAGGTAATTAGGTTCTCAACTCTTTTACAAATTTAAATCTCATAGGATTGTCTCTTACTCTCAATTCTCATGAAGGTACTATGATCATAAGTTGGGTTCCCCTTACTAGTTCGTTACTAATGTCCTATCATGAGGTTCTAAGCAGAAGAAGGGTATGTCTTACCTCCCCTCACACTAACTAAGTCATCTCATGCAATCAATGATTCAATTAAACCACTAATCATAATATTGGAATGACCATCCTAACACTATAAATAGAGAATTTAATCACACAAATCATACATAAAATGAGAATAAGCATTCATGATAGAAAATATTCATAACAATCATTTCATCAAACATGTGATATGCAAAATCTACATTATCCTTCACCAATCATATTGCTAGCCTCACATGAGGACTAGCCACTATAAATCATTACAAAAATAATAAAATCTATGACTTGCTCTAATTGAGCTAAATAGTGAAGAAAATAACAAATCAAATGTTGATTGACTTCCCTTTTGGAGTTGGCCTTATCTTCCTTCAACATGCTCAAATCTTCACTTCTTGATGTTTTTCCCTTCTTAGATTGGTGGATTGGTGAAATGGATGGTTGAATTTGAGGAAATCAAGGGGAATGGATGGATGGATTGAAGGATAGAGGGATAAGATGGAAGATGGATGAAGATGGAGGTGTAAAATTGGTATAATGGTGTGTGATGTGTGTGGGCAGCCAAAACCCTTGAAAACCTGGTGCAAATGGTGTAATTGGAGGTATTTATAGCCCCTTGGCAAATCTGAAAATTGCTCTTGAATTTTGACACTTTTGCATAAAAACACGGTCGTGTTTTCTTGCATCTGCGATTTTTTCGTCCGAAACCCAATTTTTGTCCAAAGTGCAAGACATGGTCGTGTTTTCTTGTACTGACCGTGTTTTTATGCAATTTAACAGCTCTCTGTATGTCGACCACATTTGCATGAAAACACGGTCAATGACGTAAAAACACGGGCGTGTTTTTACGTCATTTTGCCAATTTTTCATTTTTTTCATTCTTCTCCATTCTTCATGCTTTTCTTCACCATTTATCTTCATAATCATCTATTCAACATGAAAATGCGTCATCATCATAAATCCTTCATTTTCCACAATACAATATTAAAAGATACGAAAATACGAAACAAAATAATGAAAATACATATAAAAATGACACAAAATGTAGGTGAAAATAACGATGATCAATGTCCAACAGATGTACATCTTATAGCTGCCAAAAGAGTATTACGATACTTGCAAACCACTGCCGAATATGGATTGTTTTATAAGAACGGAGAAAATTCAAGTTAATTGGCTATACCGATAGTGATTATGCTGGAGATCAAGATGATAGAAAGAGCACTTTGGGGTATGCCTTTATGCTTGGCTCAGGAGCTGTTTCATGGTCTTCGAAGAAGCAACCAATAGTGACGTTATCGACGACGGAGGCTGAGTAGTGGCAGCAACTTCATGTGCTTGCCAAGCTATTTGGTTGAGAAACATTCTTGAAGAGATACACTTCAAGCAAGATGAAGCCACTCCTATTTATTGTGACAACAATTTAGCAATTAAACTCTATAAGAATCATGTGTTTTTTGGGCGCAGCAAACATATTGGAGTGAAGTATCATTTTTTGAGAGATCTTTCCAATGATGGGATAATTTGTCTATGTTTCTGCAGAAGTGAAGACCAACTTGCTGATATATTCACTAAATCTCTCAAAGTGTCCTTGTTTTGGAAGTTACGGGACTTGCTTGGTGTGTGTGCTCTTGGTCTAAACTGAAAGTTTCAGAACTGTTCAGTTTAATGGGAGGAATGTTGGGATACATTTCAGTTAGATAGTTTGTTAGTGTTTACCTATTTGTATGAAGTCAATTTAGTGGGTTAGTGCTCTTAATATTTTTTGTTAGTTTTCCTGCTTTCTAGTTGTTGGTTAAGTTAGTGGATAGTTGAGTCTTTCTATAAATAATATATATCAGTGTGAGTCATGTTTTTAAGATTTATCAATAGAGTCTTGGCAAACATCTAGCATCCTTTATATTTTTGAGTCATCACGATCTATGAAACACTATAATTATGGGAGAATAATTTTTATGTGGAAGCTGAGTACTTGAGCGAGAGCAAAGTTGGTTAGAAAAAATATAAAGTAAATGATTATATAGAAAATAAAAAGTATTTTATTTTTATTGTTTAATAATAATAATTATTATTATTATTAATTGGGAAGCTGACCGATTCTGTAATAAAACTAATTTATTAATTGGGAAGCTGACCGATTCTGTAATAAAACTAATTTATATTAATACAAGTTGGAGTTTTTGAAAATAATTGTTCTATTATTGGAATGTCAACTCCTATTTGGTCAAAATTGGTGTGAGGGCCTGGTTGTATATTCACATACAATTCAATTATCAATTGAGAATGATTAAATGTGTGATAAATAAGTTAAACCACCTTCATTATTGTGATCACATGCATGTTCTTCTTTTCCTTATTACTTTTCTTATTTTGATTTGATGACGTAATTTCCATAAAATTTTATTTATTTAAAAAATTATATTATTGGGTTCTTATTATTTACATCATGGAGTATGAATTTTCTTTAAGAACGTCCTTGAATTTTTATTTATTTTTGCATCTAACAGTTAAAACACCAATGTTACACCCAAGGTCATAAATTATTATGTACCAAGTTAAATTTTACTCAACCCTCTCATACACCCCTCGTCCGACAAAAAATTAAGAAAAGTGATAACTTTTATGGGTATTATTGTATTTTTAGATAATAAATGGAGTAAATAAATGATAAAGTATGTTATGTGTGTTAGGTATGAGTGATTTTTTTTGTAAGTAAAGTGTATGAGGAATGTTGATTGTGTTTGACTTTTTTATTTTTTAACAAGGTGCAAATTTTTGTGGGACAACCCAAAATGAAAAGTGTGTCATTTGAAATGGGACAGAGGAGTACATTTTTTTGTTTCTTATATTAAACTTTACAATTCAAAAAAGAAATATCACGTGAATCTCCATTAAAAAAAATACATCTTAACTTACATATTTATCACTCTCACAAAAATTTATAGTATTTATTACCTGAAAATACTACATTATCCTTCAAAAGCGAATAAAATTGTCAAAAAATAATTTTTCTTAAATTACATGTATACCGTAATTGTGAAGATTAAGTTTTTATGTGGGAGTATAATTAATTAAGATATATGTTGTAAGACGGAATATGAAACATGTTAAAATTTAATTATTATATAGGTAAAATATTATTTATTTATACATAGTTAATTTTATTATTTTTGATAAATAACGTATTAAATTATGATTCCATTTGTTATAATATACTACTATTATTAGCTACAACCATACTCTAATAACCCTATTTTATTTATATAATAAACATATTTTCTAGCGTGTTACACATGTGCCCCATTTTAAATTTACAATTTTCATAACACACATTATATATTTTATATCAAAATAATTTGATGAGCGTTTATGAATTTTAAAGAAAAATATTTGCAAGATTAATGAGAGTATTTTAATTTTTGTGACATCATTTGTTGGACCTAAGCATTAGTCAGCGAAATAAGCTTGCTCAATAGTAATTCTTTTTTTATTCTAAATATCAAAGATTCAAATAAATACAGTAAAATATAATAAAATAAAAAGATATCTCCAAATATGGAGTAGATAAGTAGTCTTCTTCGACTTATCCTCCTCTCTGTTCCTTTCAGTCCATCCATCCCAACAACGGAGCACCACCACTCCACGGCGGCGCAACCTAGTGTCGCCGGCACCACCGACGGTGCCACCTCTTCTCTTTAAGCTTCATCTCTCTGCATCTTCTTAACCCATAAACTGAAACAGTGTAGGTTAGTTCAAAGGTAACATCATTTTTTGTTCTTTTTTTTATTTGAAGTCTTTAATCCCTCTATTTTTGTGTTATTTTCTTCAATTTTCTTTGGCTATGCATTATTACAGCTTCTTTTCTCCATAATTTTGCTTTATGTTTTGCTCATTGCCCATTTAGAGTTTGAGGTAAAAAGGGTTGGAATTGGATAAAGTGTTCAAGATTCTGCATTTTTTTCTTTTTCAGAATTTGATTTCATTTTACTTGTCTACAAACTTTGCATTAAATGATTATTTTAATAACATTTGTGGGAAAAAAAATGGCTCCACAGGTTAGTGTTCTAGACTTTTAGTGTGTGTAGTAGTTGTAACTTTTTTGATATTTTCTCTGTTTGCTGCCAATTTTTGAATTGGATTTATGCTTAGAATATAAAGAAATTGAGATGTAATTTCAGAGCATGTTTTCTTTGATCAGGTTAAGGTAGAGGGGAACTAAAAGTTGCTGTAATAATGGACCTAGATTTGTTCACAAATATACCATCAGAACTCATCATAGATATCATCTCAAGGCTCCCCATTCGAGCCATCATAAGTTGCAAGTGTGTTTGCAAGGCATGGCTCGATTTAATCGAGTCTCGAGAGTTTGTCGACTCCTATCTTTCTAAATCAGTCCCCGGACTGGCTGTCCGTGACTTCGGTTTGAAGTCGGAGTCGTACAGAGTGTTTGAATTTGACGATGAGCTCGATCTTGACCGCCACGAACTTCATTACAATGTGGTCTCCAGCTTTGATCTCCCTTTCGATGGGCGGATACATAGCTCGGCCAATGGCTTGTTGTTTCTACACGAGTTTAGCCTTAACCCTAACCGGCTTTACATATGCAACCCGATCACACGAGAGTACATCGAGCTTCCAGAGGTTGCTCGTAGTAGTTGTAAGCAAGCATCTACTTATGGATTTGGAGTTAGCAAAACGAGTGGCCAATTTAAGGTGGTTAGGCTTTTCCATGACTATGTACATGTTCAAGATACACCGGAACTACGAGGAGTTCCTAAATTCGAGTGTGATGTGTACACTCTTGGGACAGGATCGTGGAGAAGAGTAGCACTCAATCGACCAAATGACCACTACAATGGTCGTTCAGTCGGAGCATTCTTGAATGGAAATATTCACTGGTTGGCGCTTGATTCGAATCAGGTGCCATTGATTTCTTGCTTTGATCTCGAAACAGAACTCTTTAGCACTCCCTTTTCTCCTCCTCCTCTTGTCAAGTGTGGAGGATATGAAGTGGACTTGTTTATCTTGGAGAATTGTCTATGTATTTGTGACAATACATGTAATTACAAAATTGACCTTTGGGTGATGAAGGAATATGGTGTGGAGAAATCTTGGACAAAGGAGTTTGTCATTAGCAAAATCCCTGATTTTGTTGGTACATCTTATGAAGTTATTTACCCTATCAAGGTTTTCAAAGATGGCGACATCTTGATGGCTTGGGAAGACTCGTTCCTCTTCTACTACTCATACAAGGCTCGATCGGTTCGAAAAATATGCATGTTCGAACCACATTTTTATATCGACGCCACTATTCATACCCCAAGCTTTCTAACTCTCAAGAGTTTTTGTATGGGAAATGTATGCTTGTTTTGATGCATAGCATTTGAGGAAAGGTTTTACCTCTTTTTTTTCAATAAATTTCAACTACAAGTGAGTGGTTTGAGTTGTTGTAAAAGTATTTATGAGTTATATACTATATCTAAAGTTACAAAATAAGGATAATAACAATGGATCTAGTTCGTGAAAACTTCCCATCGATTTCTAACTTTCCCAAAAAAAAAGATCTTTTTTTTTTTCACTTTACTTTTCATATATTTTGAACATGTGTTCCATTAGTAATAAAATGAAATACTCCAATTAAGAAGACAAAATGAAGAAGTTGAGAGAGAAGTAAATTCTTCATTTTTTTCTCTTAAAATTGAAAAATAAATTTTTGAATAAAAATATAGTGGGGAAATTGAAATTAATAAAAAAAGTCAAATACACTACATTATATGAATGCTTGGTCCCAACCTAAAGTCAATATGGGGAAATGACATTCGTCGATTATGCAATCCCTTCATTTTCTGTTACATAAGTTCACATTCCACTTGTTATATATTTATTTTTATTATATTTTGATTTTCTATAAGGATAATTGGATTTTTTTTCTTAATTAATAAACTAAGTGGAATGTAAGTATATATTAGGTATCGATAAAATTAATATTTTTCTTAATATTCATGGTACATGGATTGTTTATTTGAAAAGGATCAATTCAAATTCATGATAATGATATGAGATTTTTTGTATTATTTGGTGTATAATTTTTCTATTTATCAGTTATATGAGTGATGAAAGATAATGAAATCCAACCCTTTCTTATAGGAGTTAGTTTACCATTTTAAAGTTTAGAGTTTTGTTTTAGAAATCTATTCTTATTTTGGTTTAGATTTAAAAAATATAATTTTATAAACTGCATATATACCTATGTATATCTATCTCTATCTTAATATATATAATTAAGAAGTAATTTCCTTATTTGAGTTAAAAAAAAAAAAAACACACACACACGTATTGCAATGTTATTCTTCTCTTAAAAAAATTATAGGTGTTGTGTTTTTATTGGTTGAATATTAATGAATATACTCCATATTAATACACATTAAAATTCATTCATTTCAATTTATTATTATGGGAACATAATTAATGAGATGGGTTGTTAGACATGTTAAAATATGATTATTATATAAATAAAGTATACTTATTAGTTTTAAAATATATATTTTTAAAGCATAATGAATGATATATTAAAGTATAATTATATGGCTTTATAATTATATATGAAGTAATTTTTACTGACATGCTTTAAAAAAATAAATATATTTTATTCATATAATAAACATATTTTAACAATTCATCTACCTGTTTCGCTTATATATCCATCTTACAATGTTCTTAGTTATATATTTTCATTTTTAGTTGCTAAACTAGTGCGAGAGTCTCTTTGTTATAAAAAAATTTTTTTTAATGAAATTAATTAATTAATACAGTTAACAACACCTATAAATTTCGAACAATTTTCATTCGGTGCACCATTAAATTGTAAGCAATTTTAATATGATGAAATAAATGTTGTCAAAATTGGATGAGATCCATTAACTCAACTAGTTAAATTGGGAATCAGAGTCAGTATTGATTCGAAACCCTAAAAACCTAGATTGAATCGAATTGAACGTAAATAATTAAAGGAACTTATTAGACGGTTTCTGTAATTTTATTTTATTTATTATAATTTTTTATAATTCCTCCATTTACTTTTGTATATTTAATCTAAAACATATATTTAAATTCTGGATAAAATTGTGCATTATGGTATGGAATGAACATGCTATGGCCTATGAGCTATGTAAGAAATACCAACTGTGAATTATAAATATTTTTATTTAGTTATATTCTATTTTAATTGATTTTTTAACTTTGTAAAATAATTTTTGTGGTTATACATTTTTTATAAATAATGATTCTATAAAATATAATTGAAAATATGTGAAATCTAATTTTTTGTTGAATCGTTTGTTGAATCGATCCGACTAGTTGAACCTCAAATAATTGTCGATTTGGTTATAACACTAGATGAAAAGCACTAAACACAATAATTTCATAATATATTTTAATTTTAAATTTGTTATTATTTTTATAATAAAAAAATTTACTAGTTAAAATGTAAATCAAAAGTGGATTTTATATGTGAAAAAAATTAAATGTGCATAATGTTATGGGAATAAAATACCAGGCATAGATATGAGTAACAAATATGAAAGCTCAACAAGCAAGGTCCAAATAAGGAAAGACCGGCCCATAAAGGGTCGAAGATGGAAACAAAATCCAGATAATATTAAACTCAGAAAATAGAGAATAAACCCCGGATAAATAGAGAATAATGCCAAGTAAATCATAGGGTCATCATCAGATATTAAGCTCGGAACACCTGGGGATAATAAATGAAAAAAAACCATGGCGATAGAACAACGGCAATGACGGGGAAACACTTCAACAATTAAAGGCATCTCACATTTGATTTTCTCTCTATCGATAAATACAAGGAATCCAAATAGCATTAAATCGGTTACACTAGGAATTTTCTTATAGGACACTGTCTATAAGGAAAATGACTTATCTACTCATATGAAAGAAAATGAAGAAAGCTATTTAAGGGGAGAATACAAATCCCATGAGAGAGATGCTCTTTTGCACTCAGATGCACGGATTTAGATCCGTGCATCCACTAAGTCAATGAATATTATTCATTCCGTCCTAACTTCAACTTCACACTTTTCGTTTTGATCCGTACTAAATTCAACTCCACACTTCCATAAAAGGAAAAAAAAACTAACTAATATCCATCTAATATACTTTAATTTCAAAATTGTCATTACCTTTTTAACACACATAACATACTTTATTATTTATATATAACCCAAAAATACCATACTACCCCCAAAAGTAAGTCAAAAAGTGACTTTTCTTAAATTCCGTAACTATAATAAACGTGAAGTTAGATTTGGGACAAAGGGAGTATAAGGTTAAAAAAAAGAGATTTTGGTCAAATTTTTATTTGGGTCAAGTTGGATCCGGGCACACGAATCTAAATCAATGTATCCGGCCGCACATGAGACTTTACCATCCCACGATACCTTTTGATCCCTTGTAATTTCATACCATAAGGAGAGATAAGAGTGTGAATTTGTAATCCTCTTCAAGGCATTTTCGTCATTTGATCAATACAGAGATTTTTTTTCCCTTCATTCTTAATTCATTATATCTTATGTTTGAGCTCCTTGAGTCTACATGATAAAAGGAAACATCAACACATATATATATATTTATTTTAATAAATTTTATGAAATGTTGAATACGCACAATTTAAGATAGAGAGTGGAATTATTTAAATTTAATTAATAAATTTTTACACTGATTAAAAAGGCCCATTTGAAAATTTCTTAAATGCCCTCGCCCGTCCTTCAAGATTTCACATTTTCCCCCACTCTTACGCGCTACTCTCCTCCAATTCTTTTCGATCTGTATCAAAATCGTGACGCTTTCAATATAAAAACGCGTTATTCTTCCGATATGCGACTTTTACTCTTCGTACAAGATTCCATCCCACACTACACAAAACTACCCTTTCTGTCATCCGTAGTTTCATTTCATTACAGAAACCTTAGAATTGTTTACTCAATTTGAAAAAAGAAACGGATCTATTTTCGGGCATTGACCTGAGATTGCTAGGGTTTATCCTGTCGTCGTCGAATCCATGCGTTTCCTTCTTTAAGCTGTCGAATTGAGTGCTTCTCCACGTTTCAGAGAAGTGCCGTCGAGATCTCTTGCCCAGGTGAGTAAGATTTCATGTTTTCTTTTGTGCGAAATAGAATTAGGCAAGAATCCCTAATTGAAGCCAGCAACAAGAATGAGGTGCTAGTTGCGAGAACTTGAAGTCAAGTCTCTATTTCTCTCTCTGTTCGAGTGCAAGTTCCTGTTCTTTTGGTCCATTTTCTTTTTCTTATTCCTATTTCTGGATAAATGTTTCCGGTGAAGTGTGCTGGAAAATCGATTTCATCATCATCTGTGTTTTTGTAATCTGTAGAATACCGCACTGCATAAGAAGAGGGGTGGTGGTGGTGCAGAGACTATAATTTGATCAGGAGTAGTAAGTTTAGTCAAAATTATAGTGTATAGTATCCAATCATGATTGTATACTTAGTATTTCAAATTGGTGCACTTGGGGCACACCTTTTTGTTTTTATTTTTTGTTTTTTCCTGCCAAGATCATGTTTCTTGAGTTCTCTTCATTTCATGATTTTAATAAGCTTAGAGATGTCTCGGGTGGAGGACCTGTGGGAGCGGTTGGTACGTGCAGCACTACGAGGCCGAGTAGCTAGTGGAAATTTGTACGGACAGCCTGATGCTGGTCTGGCTGCAAATGTTCCTTCTTCACTTGGTAACAGGGACATAGATGACATTTTGAGGGCGGCAGATGAAATTCAAGATGACGATCCTAATGTTTCCAGAATATGTATGAGTTATTTTCTTTATGTTCTTTAATATCCTTATTATTTTTTTCCTTTGAATTTTATTTCATGATCTGATGTTTGATGAGTTGGTAAATGGTGATCAGTGCAGTTATGAAACCAACTCATTTATTTCGCCCTGTGTGGGATGTAGTGTTTACATTTCTTATATATAGGATTAATCATGTCTTTACCTGTTCCACAAATGTTAATTAATTTTTTAGGAGCACTATACGACTTTATCTGGCCATTAGATTGAGCTGAGCTCATGTAGCTTTCTTATTTTTGTTACAAGATTAGTTTAATTAGCTTAAGGACATTATTGAGCTACAAGCAGACATCAACTGATGTAGGATAAAGTTCTGCCTAGTTAGCTATGTGAGTTCTCTGAAGATTAGTCCATATACCAATTCACGTTCCCAAACACTCCTTGCAGCGTCCCGTGGGCTTCTTGTTTCTGTCAGACTACTGTTTTCTTAATATTTACCTTCATTTAGTCAACTTGCTTGATGGCCCTTGTTAATAATATTAACTACGATACCAATTTAAATTCACTAAGTTTATGTAACATCAGTTTCTTCATTGAAAATGTGTTGATCAAGTCAGTCTTGTAGTCCCTTATTCTACAAATTCATGCAAAGACTTTTGGTTGTCCATTGCCATAAGATGGCCTCCTGAAGCAAAAGATGAGTATGTTTGCTCTCTGATTTTATGTTATTCACTCGGTAGCTTCTTGCATTCTCATGTTGCAGTATGTGAACATGCTTATTCTTTGGCTCAAAATCTGGATCCAAACAGTGAGGGCCGGGGGGTGTTGCAGTTTAAGACCGGTTTGATGTCTGTGATCAAGGTATCTTTAAACATGAAATGTTCCATTATATTTGAAAATCCACAAACTCATTCATTGTGTTTTCCAAGGGAATGAAATAAATTGCCTGCTCTTATATGCATGTACCATTTGGGCCGTTGCTTCCTGTGTACACTTACCCACTGCCCTTTTCTGAACATGATATATGGCCCATTATATTCGGAATATTCATGCACTTATTTAATGTGTTTCAAGGCAAGCTTTTATATTCATGTATCATTCTTTTTCGAAAGTTGTTACATGTGTATCATCACCAATTACCCTTCTTTTAGTTTTTGACTTCCATTTTGAATTCTGCTCTTGCTTTATTTTTCTTGAGATAAGTTATGTAAAATTTTGCTTCTTTTTTGCTCTTATGATAATCTTTCAGCAAAAGCTAGCAAAGAGGGAGGGTGGGGCCATAGACAGAAGCAATGATATTGCTCGCTTGCGGGAGTTCTATAAGTTGTACAGGCAGAAGAATGATGTGGACAGGCTGTGGGAAGAGGAGATGAAGTTGCGGGAGTCTGGAGTGTTTAGCGGAAATCTTGGAGAGTATGTTCTTAAACTTAGAGGCTATATCATACATCATTTGTCTTATAATCTGTTCTCCAATTATTGTTAGGCTGGAGCGGAAGACAGTGAAGAGAAAAAGAGTCTTGGGAACTCTTAATGTTCTTGGTAGTGTTTTAGAGCAGCTGTCCAAAGATGTTTCCCCTGAAGAAGCTGAAAGATTAATTCCTGCGGAGGTTTGTTATCTTCTCCCTCTCAATCTTTATTGCTTTGATGCACGTTCTCCTGCCATATGAGTGCTTGACCCAGTTTTGTCTAAGTACTTGCTGACATACATTTAAGATTGCGTCATTGTTTATTTTAACTGGGAATAATAACATTTTATTATCAAAAGCTGTAAAGTTCAAAGCGAAAACTCCTCCATACAAATCATACCCCTAACTACATATCTCTTACAGAAATAACTCAAATTATTTGTAATTAGAGACTAGAGAGCCTCCAATCTATATTAACTTCAAACCCATCCCTCACTTGCTTTTAAGGCTCATTATTCTCAAAGTTTCTTCTATTCCTGGGAAATTGGGATTAGTGTAAACCCCTTTAATACTTGGCATATTTGTTTATAAAACTTCAATTCTTAGACAAAAATAGTTAAGTGACCGTACTGTATTCCAATTTCTCTCAATATTATGTGATAAAAGTGTGATAAGTTATATCTCTCTGAGATTAGAACTTTTCCTATATATTCTGTACCCTATGTTTTTCCTCTGTGGTGTATCCCAAAACTGAGAATTTGGAATGTGTATATGTGAAATAAGCGTATGATAAGTTATATCTCTCTGAGGCAAAAATCTCACCTTTTTCCTATAAGTTATGTGCCCTGTGTTTTTCCTTCGTGGTGTATCCCGAAAATGAGAATTTGGAATGTTTCTTGAAATAGCTGAAGCGTGTGATGGCGTCAGATGCAGCGATGACAGAGGATCTGCTACCTTATAACATAATTCCCCTGGATGCTCCTACTCTGTCCAATCCAATTGTGTCTTTTCCAGAGGTAATCTGGTTCTAAATCTAGTATGTCATTTTATTTTGTATTGGTAATACAGTGGCCGTGACTGATCAATTTGAACGTCAGGTGCGAGCAGCAATTTCCTCTTTGAAGTACTTCAGGGGCTTACCCAAGTTACCTGGAACTTTTTCTGCACCTCTTTCAAGGAGTTTAGATATGTTCGATTATCTGCATTATACATTTGGCTTTCAGGTTTGTTGGCTATTAATGTTGGTAGAGATATGACTTGATCAATGTTATAATATTTCATCATTAATAAATGCTGTGTCTGATAAAAAGAGTGCCTGTTTATGATGATAAATAGTATAATATGTCTTTCATCCATTGACAAGTTTGCATCATGTATTATCCTCTCTGGAAAATGGTCGCGGCTGGGATAACTAAATTTTGATTTTTCCTAGTGCCTCTTATTTACCATTCTGGTGTTATTATTAATATTATTTTCATTGTGGATTACTAGTTATCATTTCTTTTTCCATATGTATTTTTGATTTTTGATTTTTTTTTCTCTCAGAAAGACAGTGTTTCAAATCAGCGAGAACATGTTGTTCATCTCCTCGCAAATGAGCAAAGTCGGCTTCGAATTCTTGATGAACCTGAGCCAGTAGGTCTCATGTCATATATACCAATGATACCTGTTGGAACTTGAGTTTAATGTGTTTTTGTCTGGCAATGTTATGAAAAACAAGGATGGGGCATGTGAATCATGATATTGCTTGTGTTATGTTGATAAAGAGGCAGAAGGGGACCTTATTTGAATGTGATTAACCAAAATACAATAATATTTTGGGTAATATTCATAAATGCAAATTCAGGTTAGGCATAATCTTTTTCCTCCCAACACTCCCAACATAGTATGGGTTCTTTATACACGGCTGCATGTTTCTCTATTTATCGTTTAATGAAGGTATAATTGACAGTTTAGACTTTGATCTTTCTTTTCCTCAAGATCAACAATTTTCTTGGTTGGGTGGCGTGGTGGGAGTACTGGCGGGGTGGGTGCTCTGGCTTGAAATACTCGAGCCGGGAGCCCTGCTCATAGGTTAATGCTAGTCTCACATTTGTGACCTATCCCTTTGATTCTTTGAATTTTGTTATTGGCATGACAACTTATACTTTCTGTGGTTTTCCCAATTAACACGGATTAAAGATCTTCACATGAATTTGAAATTGATTAAAAGTCATGATTAATGCTCTCATCGTGTTTGTTTCTGATTAACAGTTCCTCCTTTGTAGCTTTTCATTATTTCATTTGCTTGCTGCCTTTATTCAACATATGTTATGATTTTAATACAAACTAACTTTATCATTTATTTACTGCTGTTTCAATCACATCTTACCTGTGTTAAGACCTCAAAAGATTTTTTTCGTTGTGTACTTTCATCTTTTATTTACCTTTAGTCTTGATTCAGATTTTGGATGAGGGCGCTGTTCAGAGGGTGTTTTTGAAGTCTCTGGACAACTATATCAAGTGGTGTAGCTATTTGGGAATCTTACCCGTATGGAGCAAGTATGTTATTTTTTTAAAAAAGAATTTTGTTAAATAAATTGATAGCTAGTTAAAGAAACTAAGTTTTGCATGAAAAACAAACATAGAATTTTGTTTCCGCAGAGTTCTTATGAAATTGAGGCTTCCTCTTTAACAGACACTGATGTATTTGCAGTTTGGAGGCTGTAAGCAAAGAGAAGAAGTTGTTGTTCATTTCATTGTACTTCTTAATATGGGGTGAAGCAGCAAATGTTCGGTTTCTTCCAGAGTGCTTATGCTACATATTTCATCATGTAGGTATCTTAGTTACTTGTTGAAAGGGTTGGTATTTATTATTGGGTTGACCTGTGATTCTACTATTGGGTTGACTTGTGATCATGGTGGCTCCTCCCTCTGTTCTTTTTTTAGGGATCAATTATGTGAATGCATAGTTATTAAAGGTGCTCTTGCGTCTTGAGATGATGGTGAGGGCATGTGCCTTGTGTGCCTCGGCTGCCCTATGATATTTTCCAGCTTTTTGAGTAATTTTTGTTAACTTTTTTTTGTTAGTGAAATAATAAGTTTACCTTTATATGAAAATATATATGCAATATTTATTCACCTAATTTAGAAATTAGTGTTTATACAATAGTTCTAGGGTTTGACAGATGCTCTCTACTTCTCCATAAACCACTGCCCTCCAAACTATGGCCAACTACTGGCCACTGTCGGCACTTGACAACTGTCAATCAGGACTTTGATGTTGATGAGGGGGATGGCTATGAGATCTGTATGGTTGCTATTGATGAACAACTTGTGTTGTTGACTTGTTATTTATTTCAATTATGTTGTATTGTCTTATATACTGTGTTTGATTTTAATCTATGGGCCATTTTTGTGTTATTGCTATATTATGTGTTTTTAAAATTCATTTTTTTTAAGAAATGATGTTCTGTATATGTTATGTGTTATTGTAGGATATATTTTTTTATACTTATTTATCTTTATAACCAAGGCGGATTCCTTGAGCATTAGGCACTAAGTTACCTCGGCGTGCTTGGTGCGCCTTTATTTAGTGAAATCAAGGAAAATGTGCAAGCACAGTTTTATTCTTGTTGTGCTTGAACTTTAAAGGCAACAAGCTAATATTATATGTGTATTTTTCCATGAGTAGTTGAGTAAATCCTCCTAGATCCAAGATTCTGAATTCTATTCTGTATGAATGAATTTTATTAAACAGATGGGAAGAGAGCTGGAAGAACTGTTACGGCATCAGGTTGCGGAGCCAGCTAAGAGTTGCCTTTCTGAATCAGGTGTATCATTTCTCGATGAAGTTATATATCCTCTTTATGAGGTCATTTCTGCGGTATGTGTGAGTTATTTGTTATTCTTTATTGTTAGAGATACTAGAAGTCAATTTTTATTTTTGTCTTCCAGTATGATTTCTTGTTACCCCATGAAAAAGCTTATTGAATTTTTTACAAGGACTTTTAATCTTTGATCCTCAGGAAGCTGCTAACAATGATAATGGGCGAGCACCGCATTCTGCCTGGAGAAATTATGACGATTTTAATGAATATTTTTGGTAAGCTCTTGTTAAGATATATATTTTTAAAAAATAATCCTTTAATATATTCAATTATTTGCATGCAAATTATTCTGTTTGTGGCATCAGGCATGTCCTGAATTCTAATCTGATTCAGTAATCTGTTTCTGTTATGAGGTCACTGAACTGCTTTGAACTTGGTTGGCCCTGGCGCTTGGGCTCAATATTTTTCCTAAAGCCAACACCCAGGTCCAAGGTATGAAAGTTTTCCTTGTGCTAAAATGTTTTGTGAGATGGAGTTAATTTTACCAAATATTCACATTATATAAATATAATGCTTCTTTTTCTGATATAGATTGAACTCATTTTTGTACAACTCTTTTTTACTAAACTTACCATTCTTGCAACATGCTAATCATATTAACTCTAATTTAATCATGGACTCTTTTTTGTTGGTTACAACTTGCATGTATTTCATTTAATTCTGTAACTCATGGCTTTTGAAGATTTTGCTCATAACATAGAGGAGAAAGTTTTCATTAGAGTTTTTAATAACTGCTTTCCTTAGATTCTTCTTAAACCAAAGAGCAGTTTAATAGGTCCATTGGAATCATTCGGCAAACATATTCGAGATTTCAAGTCATTGTAGATAAGATAGTAATCATGTTTCAGGAAAGATGAATGTACTTATATTCTAGTTGGCCCAATGCAAGTAGTTTTTTTATTGAAGATTATATTCTTATGTGTTTGGCAATTTGCATGGTGATATTGTTTAAACTAATTGCTGAGTATTTTTTGTAAATTTGGTTTAAAGTTATTTTTCTTATGGGGTAGTTACACTGATAATAGAAAGGGAATAGGGATTTAGACTCACTATCAAGATATGAGACAATCTCTTGTAAACTAAAAATTAAGACTGAATAGCATGCTGCCTATTCACTCATGAACTCATACTTGTATAATTAACTAACCAACGGTAATAATTAAAGATACTATCTTTCCCTTGTGCCTTTATTTTATGTGTAGCATTTCCTATTGGGTCTGACAAAATGGTTGCTGAAGTTATTAAAAGTAAGATCCTGGAGTTTGGTTTCTTGCTTTGATCTTCTGTATGTGATGTAGTGAAAAATAGAAATATGGCAAAAGCTATAACTAATTCATCAATTCCTAAAGAATACCGGAAGATCAAAGATAATAGTCTACTCAATCATTGATTATTCATAGAGTACGTAGTAATAGGCACATATGTGATAATCTGTTGATTCTAGATGAATACTAGAAGAACACAATTAAAAGATGAAAACGTGGAAGAAACCCCAACTTTTCATTAATCAAATTCAGCCTCCTAATACAATAATGAAAATACCATATAGGTGATAATCTAGAATCTTAAGACAAAATAGATGAACATGAATAAAAAGGGTGCCAAATCTAAAGATTTCCAAAATGAATAATAAAACAAATCTACATTCAATCTCCATCAGTATGTAAGCCTTATTCATATAGGAAAAGGCAAAAACATATTAAATCAAGGTAATGTATTAGTGTAATCAAGTTATCCATGTAATTCTTGATTGCATGCAGTTACTAGTTATCAGTCTTGGTCTCACTTGAAACTCAAGTTTTTTCTCTGGTTTAATAGACAACAAAGTTCGATTAGAGACGCTTTAACTTTTTGGATTAGCGGATCATATATAGTAGTTGCAGTGGTTTTACCGTGTAGGTGTCTGTTTTGCAGAATGTACTGAAGTCAGGCAGAGGCAAACGTTGTGGAAAAACATCCTTTGTTGAACACAGAACATTTCTTCATCTCTATCACAGTTTCCATCGTCTATGGATATTCCTCTTTATGATGTTTCAGGTTTGCGATATATTATTAAAACTATTAAGGCATTTAAATGCACTTTTATGTCCCAAGATATTCATAAAAATGACGAATGTAGCCCCTTTAAAATTTAAATGCAACAAATCTTACAAGCTACGGTGCAATTCAAGTGTTCACCACTTTGAAAGAAAGGTCATTAGTTCCCAGTTAAAAATGGTTAGCAGTAATAATATAAGCTAATAATTCCTTTTTTGGAAATTATATAAGAGAAAAACTTCAGGACATGTCCATGATTGCTAATTCCTATCTGTGTGCAAACATGTCATATCTCTATGTGGTGCGCAGGATGTTCCACTTGATTAATGTAGTATGCATGTCATGCGGACTGGGAGTGGAGCACAATTGCTTAATTAATCAGTATGTAGATCACTGTAGCTTATGAAAGAATAAACAAATAGAAATTGGAACATGATATATTGATATTCAAATATTTATAACTGAGAAATTGGAATTTCACTTGGTAGTATGAAAACCTTCATGCTTCTGTACACTTTATATATAGAAAAAGCAAGAAAGCTGATAGTAGAGACATCAAAAAATTTATTGGGAAGAAGACTTGTGTACTATATCAAAAAAGATATGATGAAAATAAAAAAAAAATACTGATAGTGTGGGGAAAAAAATGGGGAGGGGGGAGAATTGAACTTGAGGGAAAGAAAGGGTAAGGGAAAGTAGATGAAGTAAGAAGATAATGGAGTGCACCTTAGTTAAGGGTTGCACATTTTTAAATGGTTTTTCTTGTCCTTGTTGTACTCCATTTTGTGCCATCATTACCTATGACAGCTGTGGATGATTTATGGACCTTCATCTAATATACTTAATGATGGATTAAGATAAGGAATTGCATTCTCATTGATATTTATGTTGAATTGAATATGAAATAATATGAGTGAACAGCCAGTATAATTGTTCTTTGAGCTACCCAGATAAAATCTCTGGGATCATTTTGTTCTAGATGTTGGTTTCACTGTGACGTCCCCTTATTTGCTTAGATAATATCCTCTGCAGTATATGATATCATTTGTTATATACTTGAATGTTCATATTACTTTGAATTCTTTGTCCTTGATTTCTCTTTCTTTTTTATTAGTATCTACAATCATACTACTAGGGCCATGTTGTAACTTGAAGTTGCTTGGAGATCTTGTTTTGGGGTTTATTTCGCCGGGCTTCTGAAGCTATTTATGCACTTCTCTAAATATGTAATAATAAGTTTAGTGGTTTGTATTTGTTAACTCAAACTAGTGTTCACGTCTTATTTTGATTTTCTGTCAATATTTGACTTATTTCATTATTTGGAGCTCCTGTTACAATTTGATTGTGACATAAAACTACATTTTATTTTTGCACTTTATTAAATGTCTTTTTCACCTTTTATGCATTTGGTAAATTGCTCATTTGACATTATAACTCTTCATTGCTCTGATTTTCTTGTTTCTCCAGGGACTTACCATAATTGCCTTCAATTCTGGGAATATCGACTCCAAGACCATCCGGGAAGTTCTTAGTGTTGGACCAACATATTTTGTCATGAAATTCTTCAAGAGTAATTTATTGTTTTCTTTTGAGTTTTATGACTATTTTTGCTTTGAGTTTATTGTGTCTATTCTGAAATCTGAGTTATATACTTCTTCTGGATGGTCCTGTAGGCGTGCTGGACATTATGATGATGTATGGAGCATACTCTACCTCAAGGCGTTTAGCTGTCTCCAGAGTTTTTCTCCGCTTTCTTATCTATAGCTTGATTTCAGTCTTCATTTGTTTTCTTTATGTGTATGTTCATGCTTGCCTTATTTTATTTCTTCCTTTTCTGTTCTCTGTGTCATACTTCTCACCATGCTATAGATGGAACTATTTCACTCTGTTATAATTATGGTAATTTCAGGAGAGCTCTTCAAGACAAGAGTAACAACAATAACGATTCTGTTATCTATAGAGTGTATGTGATAATCCTTTGCATATATGCGGGTTCAAAGTTCTTTTTGAGTTTCTTGTTGCACATCCCATCATGCCATCGTCTCTCAGATCGGTGTGACAATTGGCCCCTGGTTCGTTTTATGAAGTGGATGCATCAGGTTTACATTTTAATTTCAAGTATATACCTTGAATGAATAATTACTATCTATTTTTCTTTGTATTATATTTTCCCTGCCAACTTATAATTCATGTGTTTAGGAGCATTACTACGTCGGCCGGGGCATGTATGAAAGAGCTTCAGATTTTTTGAAGTAACCTCACCTATCTTTTCAAATTTTAGGATACTCTTACTTTATACATCTTAATATCTGTGAACTTTTGATTGCTTACCTTATGTTTTCTATGTACTGTTTATGAAGCATTACTTCTAAATAAATAATCAAATTGTTATATATCTGGTTCACAAATCAATTATTAGATAAACTATGATTTGTTTTGAAGTGGACATATACTATGTGAAGGTCATCAGTTGCATTTCAGTTTGGTTACCTCGTGGTTCATACATATATATAATTAGCAAAATTTATGGATCCCCTTGCAGGTTTTCCCCTTTTAAAGAACTGCAATTGATTATAAAATTTATTGCTACCACTTTTATGTGTAAGTGCTTAAGAAGTTGGGTCTTTTCTCTGTATTGTATCACGATCTTTTTTATTTACTATTTAGTCAAATATGGAAGTCTCATAAGCAAGGTGGCAAGTGAGTTTTTGAAGTTGTTGATGAATCTTTAGATGAGTTTTGAGGTAGTACCGTAGTATTAATTTTAGGGTTGCATGGTGGGTTTTAATCAACAAGTATTTGACTGATATCTCTCTGGATTGGATCATTGTATTAAAAATAGCACTATTAATACCTTTGGGATTTCCCACTGGCACCTCTGTGTACCTTCATAACGTAATTTTAATTAACAATATTTTATCTCATACATAAAAGATATTAGAGCTGTAGAGGACTATTATGCAAAAGTTATCTATGGATGTAGCAAGATTGAAGAGATTTTAATGCTGCAAATCGCTGACTATAACCCTACGTTTATATTGTTAATGAACACAATAATACTGTTTATAATACAATAAGTTTACTATTTACTAGACTAGATCCATATCTATATCACTCATGAATCATTGACTATCTTCTGCTCGTGGGATTCATAACTTACCTACTTATGCATGCAATGCAGATACACGATCTTCTGGCTTGTTGTGCTGGGATGCAAATTTTCGTTTGCTTATTTCCTTCTGGCAAGTGTTAACTTCGCACGCCTACAAACTGATCTGCATTCTGAAAGTAGTTTTCGTGTTTTAATTAATTAAATTTTGTGCTTCATGCTGCAGATTAGGCCATTGGCTAGTCCAACTAGGGAGATCGTGAATATGCCAATTTTACGATACTCTTGGCATGATATTGTGTCAAAAAGTAAGCCACAATTATTTATGCTGATGCTTCTGTACACTGATTATGTTTTGATGGAATTGTTCGTCTATTGTCCCACTACATAGAATGTAGAGATTCATAGTACTGATGAATATCTTCTGCTCCACCCCAAAAGATCCAATAATATTCAAATATGATTATTTTGTACTCTATTCACCGTATTTTATGATATTTAGTCTGTCCACTGGAAACATAAGTTTTTCCATTCCTCTAGAACAAGGAGCACTCCTGCCTTTCCTGTGTTCCCTTCCTCACAAAAAAGAGTTGTGTTAGGCCTACATTCTGATGCTTGTTAATATATTTGGTTATCATGCCCTACGCTAGTTGATATTTTTGGAAATTAGGGCTGGACATAACTTGTAACAGAATTCTGACATCAATGTTTCTGTTATAGCAAATGAGTGGGGTGTGTGTTTTTCAACGGATTGGTTCAACAATAGTAAGCTGTGCGATGGATTGTATACACATATTGTACTGTGATTTAAACCTTTGAAATGATGGAAACACTATGTGTTTTTCTACATCAATGATTTTTTGGATCAATGTAATTCAAACTAGGGTTTAGAGGTTTTGGGTGAGAAAGAACTTTTAGGATAATGTTAAAGGAAGGAGAGATGTTATTTTAGATGGTATTTATACGTATAAGGGTGTTTTAGTCAGTTTACACTAACCATTTTGGTATAAAAATTCGTAGGTTGTATTTAGATGAAGTGTGGGTGTCCATTTCATTGAAGCAAGCTAGAATTCAAACTCACTCTTGTGACTGAAGTAGGGTGTTGCGATCCTGGACCTTTTATACGTTACTTGTGAATAGCTATTCATTGTGCTCACTGCTCCTTCAGATAGGAATTTAGATTGATCTGTCCTGTATCCAAGTGTAACCTTTTGATATTGGGTTTTTATATGCTTCTGTTTTAACTAAAACTCATATCTCTGGATAATTCATTGTGCATTTTGTTTTGACAAAATTCTGCAGCAGTGCTTTTACTGTTATATTGATATTGACAAGTTTGTATTTTCTCCTGTAGATAACCATAATGCTTTCACAGTACTAAGCTTATGGGCCCCTGTACTGGCTGTAAGTACAGCTTTCTTTTTTTTTTTGTCAGGGCTCTTCCATTTTTTTGTTGTCCTCGTTCCATTTTTTATGTCTGAGCATTTAAATTCTTAATATGGGATGCATTGATTGCGTTCTTAATTACCTTTATTTTATGCTCATTCTTTACCATTGGTTCTTGTTAACCGTTCTGATTGTGAAATTGTTCTTTATTTCATGGTGCAGATTTACCTTGTGGATATCCATATTTTCTACACTATTATATCTGCCATATGGGGTTTCCTGCTGGGTGCTAGAGATCGACTTGGGGAGGTGACATATATCATAATGAACTTATTATTTTCACTATTCCTTGAAAAACTCCTGACTGTTTCGTTCTTTACAATTCACATGTACATATACATTGTTTTTATGGCATAGTTTAAGGTTTTAGGGTCATTGTTTTTCATGCCATTTTGTATTTTAATTGTTTTTTGTCATAGTTGTAAGACATGCTAGGTGTATAGCATAGAGCATATTCAGGAAACAGACTGGAGGTCCATAGGAGGTTATGCCTAAGTGCACTTCTATACAGCCAAGAAACATGTCTTTGTGCGCCATTTTACAACCTAGACGCGCTTTAGGCTCGCCTCTGGTTCAAGCTGTTCTTTTGTTATTCCCCACTCCATAATGTATTTTCTAATATAGCATAAAAATTTGCATGTATATATGATGTGATTAGCCATTGGGATATTATTCATTCAAAATTAAAAAAAAAAATCAATCTGGGCAAGTCATTTAATTAATCTTCCTTTGATTCTTCACCAATTAGCAATCCATATGACTGCCAATCACTGCTCCTAGCCTCTTCTTTTCTTTTTTACTTCTAAATGTGGAGTTTGTCCATCTCCTTGCTTTTACATCTATACTTCAAATCTTTTATAATATGAAGGATTATAAGACTCCTTGTACATATTTAGTTAAATAAGAATTTCTCGCCATGTTGAAGAGGTCCTTGGGTGCCAGCAGCTCCTAATAACCGTGTTTTATACGCCAAATTAAATGCAATTTCTTATGTTTTTACCTTTTCCAACTAGTGGAATGGATGAGTTACATGTGATTTTTTCTTGGCTTCAGATTAGGTCTCTAGATGCTGTTCATCAACTTTTTGAGAAGTTTCCTGCAGCTTTTATGAATACACTACATGCACAGCTTCCCAACAGGTTTTTATCCTTTCTGCTTGAATTTTCTCACATAAGAGATCACGCAAGAAATCCCATTGCGGAATAATAGCTATACTTGCATCTTTCTTTATTATTGGAATTGAATTCAAATCTTTGTTTTGCAGAGAATCTGTGCAGTCATCTGGCCAGGTTAGCTAGTGTCTCTTCTATCTCCTATAATTTTTATTTCTGCTGCAGTAAATTACATTATTATACTCTGAAGATGATGTAAGATGAATTAGTAAGTTTGACTACCGACCACAGCATGACAGATAAAATGTCCCATGAAATTTACATTGATCAATTAACACTTTTTGGGCTCAAGAATGTGACCACAGCATGACAGATAAAATGTCTCATGAAATTTACACTGATCAATTAACACTTTTTGGGCTCAAGAATGTGAATATGAGGAATGAATTCTGTTTCAGTTTTTCTATCCCATTAAGTGGTATGTTAAGTTTTACATTAATTGGAAATAATAGAATTTTGCTACTGAGTTCGATAAACTAGTACTGCCTTAAAGTTTTTAGTTTTAACTTTTTTGATTATCATGACAAGATTAATTAGTTTGATGCTTTGACATATTCAGCAAAAATTGTTGACCAAATAATGGTAGACGAATGTTATTTTTGTGTCATGGAAATCAGGTTAGCAGACCATCGTATCTTGATAGAATTTAATTTTCTGTCAGTTAGAGTACTTACAATCACTGGACTCTGGATTTTGTTAATGACCATGGAATGGTAAGCATGTATTATTTTTTGTTGTGGAATCGGGTTTTTAGACCTTAGCATCTAGTGAGAACTTTAATTTTATGTTAGTAGTTTGTTGCTTTCAGTCACTAAGACATTAATATCCTTTGCCCCAAATAACAATAGAACAGAGGTTCCAAGTGCATCACATCTTTTCATAGACGTAAAATGTAAAAGGATGGGTGTATCTTGAGAATCCAGCAATGGAAATCAGTATGGAGCTATCATATTATGTTCCCTATTGTGTTCTCTGTTATTTCTTTGCACCTTGCACTTACATGCCTGTCAATAAACATGTCCTCTTCCCTATCCTATTCATTCAAATGATTCCAAGACAATAGACATGATATCCAAGTTCCACTAACTTGAGTTTGATGCATCCTACCCTATTGGGCAGCCCTAATTATTGAATTCACAGATAATCGAATTGTGAGTAGCTTAAATTCTCAATGACGCAGTGGAGTACGATCCGTTCACAATATCTTTATGGCTTATTATGTTCTAAGTAGAAAAAAACTACGAAATTATCCAATTTATTTTATTTCACTGATCAATAAATTGAATCTTAAATTAAATTTGACTAACATATTTGACTTTTGCAATGTAATTAAGTGTATTCTAAGATGTAGTAATTTGCTGTTGAGGCCCAAGTCTAGAAAGTTGGTGAAATGGCCAAGATACCCTATTTAAAATCATTTATTGGTTTAGGCCATCTGTTGGCATTTCAGTTTATTCTGTGCAATTTATTTATTTGAGTTATATTGTAGGTGGAAACAAATAAATTAGATGCTGCTCGATTTGCTCCCTTTTGGAATGAAATTATAAAGAATCTCAGGGAGGAAGATTATATCAGCAATTCGTGAGTGAACTTTTTTTCTTACTGTTGCATCATCTTGATGGATTTGCTACTATCATATTAGACTGCTTGAGTAGAGTTATAAACGCTGCGTATAATATATAGGGAAATGGAGTTGCTTCAAATGCCTAAAAATTCAGCAAGTCTTGTGCTTGTCCAGTGGCCACTTTTTCTTCTAGCTAGCAAGGTCTGCGTCTTGTTGTAAATCTTTAATTTACTTCTGTCAGTTTATTTGTTTTTATCCTGATACATCTGATATATGTTCTATGAAATATTACAGATATTCATGGCAAAGGATATTGCTGTAGAGAATAAAGATTCTCAAGAAGAACTTTGGGACCGAATTTCAAGGGATGATAACATGCAATATGCTGTTCAGGAGTGTTTTTATAGTCTCAAGTTCATCCTTACAGCAATTTTAGACGATGAAGAAAATAATGAAGGAAAGAAGTGGTAAGTTCATCTGATATTTATATTGCTCTAGTCTGATGCTTACAGACATTATATAATCTTATAATGCCCCTTGGAAATCATGTCAGGGTTGAAAGAATATATGATGATATTCGAAGTAGCATAACAAATAGAAGTATTCATGTTGATTTTCGGCTGGAGAAACTGCCTCTTGTTATTCAGAAAATTACTGCGCTCCTCGGGATACTGGTTTGTAGTTATGAAGTTGATTTGGTCGTAATTTCTGCTTACAAAATACACACCACGTAGAATTGGTTGTGGGTTTGCGGTATCTTTCTATTTTACCCTTTATATACTTAAAAAGAACATATGTGAGGGTTAAGATTCTTAAAATATAAAACCAACTCAAAGCCTTATATTATGCAGTTCACTGGATAGAGAATAAAATACAGGTTGGGATGTTATAACAGAATCAAACATGGTGAGTAGACCATAAAAACATTAAAACAAATATGTATATGCGTGCCTGTTATTATTAATGCTTGAGCACTCGTATTTAGGAAGTCCAAAATCCTTGCATGGGGTATGTTTGGGTTTCCCAAAAATGATTAATTCTAATTTGGGTGGTCTTAATAACAAAAAGGGTAAATTTCTCTGGGGGTATAGCTCCAGTTGTTTATTGGTTCATTGACTGGAAAGAAATAAGAGACTTTTGAGAATTTATGTAAGTCCTAGAAGGATGTTTGGAGTAGGATTAATGTTAGCACTCAGAAAATCAGACACAAAGTGTCTGCCAAATAGCCGAATTGGCTCCTATTTATTTCTCAGAATTCTTGATGTCTTTACATAGACCCAATACCATTATTTAAATAGTACTACCTATCAAGCCACAAAAGGAAAGTTTCAATCCAACAATTATAAGATAGAATAATAATCAATCAAGATGATTGAGCCAATCAATCAAGATGATTAGAATGATCACGATCACGCATTGCCGGCTGGCCGATGCCGCCGGTAAACCAGCAGCGTTGTGGATGGCGACTCGTCCACGTTTACCGCACCCCGCTCCACATTAATTAATTATGGAATTTGTTTTTTAAGTATCAGTTCGTTGATGTTTTACAACATTTTACATTTCAGATTTCTTTAGAAATTGGTGCTGTGTTGCAACCGTTGTGCTTTGTGTAAGGGATCCCTCATCCCTTGCACACTTTCTAGTTTAATATAATCTTTGTTTCTCATTTAAAAAAGCTATTAGTTCTCAAAGTGGGTAAGGACTTTATTCTGAATGGAATAAGATGGGGTCATGATTCACATAGTTTCAAATGTAAAAGTGCTGTGGTGGTGTTTATCCTGCAGGGTCATTGATACTGCTACGGGTTTTCTCTGTTGGCGAAATATTGAAAAGATATACAATCCAATTGTCTAATTGATAAAAAGACTATACGTTTAACATATTTGCCTCAGAATAAGACTTACTGTGTGTTTGCAAACTTGATCAAATAGGGGGGGGTAAAAACTTTGAGGGCTATTAATAGCCTAATTTGCCTTGCATGAGATGCAATTTGCATATTGAGAGAGGATTTGCAAGAAAGTTGAGTTTGCAGTGGTCAAATCATTTTTGATTGAATTGTGACACTGTTAACATGCCATTTAATAATTATAAGAAAGAATTATAATTTCCATCTTCAACTTGTTTTGATGGTTGAGTTTTTTTTTTCTCAGAAAAAAGATCGGACACCTGAGCTTGAAACTGGTGCTGTTAAGGCCATTTTAGATCTTTATGATGTTATGCGACATGACGTCCTTTCTATTAACATGAGGTCTTTATGAATGCTTAATATTTCTTTTATTTTTTGGGGCGGTGGGGTGGTAAGTGGGCGTTTCCCTTGTTAAATTATCATATCATATGATATCCATTGAATCTGCAGAGATAATTACGAGACATGGAATATGCTATCAAGAGCTCGGACTGAAGGCCGTCTCTTTCAAAAATTGAAGTGGCCCATGAATGCAGAGTTGGTAGGATTGATCATTTGGCATCTAGTCATCCTATCTCTTTGTCTGCCAATCGAAAATTCTGTTATATCAAGAGCTTAACTATTTGAAACATGTGCAGAAATCACAAGTCAGTAGATTGTATTCTCTGCTTACCATCAAGGATTCTGCTGCGAATATCCCCAAGAATCTTGAGGCTAGAAGACGTCTGCAGTTTTTCACCAATTCTCTTTTCATGGAAATGCCAAAACCAAAACCTGTTCGAGAGATGCTATCTTTTGGGTAGTTGCTTCATTTAATGTTTTGCTTTCTTCCTTTCATGCAAATATGCATGTAATTCAACTTTATCATTTCTGCAGTGTCTTCACTCCATATTACTCTGAGACTGTGCTTTACAGCATGTCTGAACTCCTTAAGAAAAATGAAGATGGTATTACAACTTTGTTTTACCTTCAAAAGATATATCCTGGTACGTCTTATTTTGAATGTTGCTGCTGCCTCCAGATTCTTTATTTTATTTTTTATCTTAACACTTTAGTGTCAAGTGTTATATTTCTCCAACTGAGGCGACTTTCCTCTTACAACCCTTATCCTATAATTTTCAAACAATACAGCATTAATCTAATATAGTAGGGTTTATCTTTTTTTGTTTTCTGCTTCTCAATCCAAATTTGAATTATCTGAGTTTCATTCTCAAAATTGTGGAGCATACGTAATCTTTACTGGCTTGGAGATGCTGCACTCTAATCTCTGTAATGTTTATGATTGATATGATAATGTTTTTATATCAGTTCTCTACTTTTCTATGAGTCACAATTTTAATTTAGTTAATCTTTTATTTGATCTGTTAATGTTTGATTCTTTCTCAGCCATCTGAACTTCTCACCTTTTTTAGCAGTTCTGTATTTAAATCTTCGTGTGATCGTGTTCTTATTTTTATACTTAAACCTTTTTAAGTTTTCCTTCTATTAAAATGTCATGTATTTTTTTCAAACAAGAATTTTCAGATATTTTATTGGACCGTATCTATATGAATATATGGTTGTGCTCACTCTTTTGATGTATGTAATGATGGTCTTTCATTGTGTACATTTATATGTAGTTTATGAGTAATGTCGTTTGGATTTTTCCCTACAGCTTTATTGTAAAGAATACATGTTAGCATGTTCCTGTTCAAAAATTTTGAACCTCATACATTGATACAAGTTAATAATGTTAGAACATTAGTTTCAATTGTTGGATTATCTCTCTCTTAATAATGCAGATGAGTGGAAAAACTTCCTTGCTCGAATTGGACGTGATGAGAACGCTTCAGAGTTGGAAATTAGCGATGATCCTAATCATATCTTAGAACTTCGGTATTGGGCTTCTTATCGGGGACAGACACTTGCAAGAACAGGCCAGTGATTTAGAGTTGTTTTGTGTTAGGTCCTATTTTTAGTCTGTTGGCATTATTTTTATGAGTAAAATCGAACTGTGCCTAGTGAAAATCCAGATTGTTCAGCATACTCTGAGCTATAGGTTGTTTTTCACCTGTTTCTGAACTTCTGTGCTTGATGTACAGAAAAAGGCTCCTTTGCCATTTAGTTTATTTTAAAGTCATACAATATTCTGCTTTCAACATTTTAGAAAGTATTGGTTAAAAACCATCTCTCTTTAATTCTAGTATTTAGTTGGTGGACACCAGTAATACTGCATATTTAATAGTTTTGGTATAAAACTTCTGTGTCGTATGTAAAACAACATTGTTTGCTCCTTAAAGTTGCCGAATACGAGATATGGTAACTTTTCATAAATGTATATATTATTCTCTCTGAATCTATAGGTTAATCAAGATACAGCTATAGCATACAAATTACTAAATTTTCATTGACTTGGTCTCAGTGGTATTTTTAGTTCCAGTTTATCTGTGTAGGATTCTGCTCATACATATTATCTCTCTCGTCCCTCTTAACCTTTCATGATTATGTATAGTTGAACAACAAAATCAAATTAAGCTATTAAGTCATCACAAGGGATTTGCTATATGGATCATATATCACCATCAAGTTCTGTACACTAACCAAGCTTAAAACTTTATTTTTTAAAATATTCTTTCCAATTTCTTTTAGGCCTTTCTCTTCCCCTTTTAAATATTTGGTTTTGAATTGTTTCGATTATATCTATCTACATATATTTTTCCATTTTGACTGTACCATTTGCAAAAGCAGTTCGGGGGATGATGTACTATAGGAAAGCTTTGATGCTTCAGGCTTATTTGGAGCGGATGTCAACTGGTGGTATGAATTGTAAACAATTAGTATATTTTTACTTTTTGTCTTCCCCTGGCCATTTCTGACATGGTTATTTCCAGATGTGGAAGCTGGTATTATTGGAAATGAGCCAAACGACGTTCAAAGTTTTGAGTTGTCTCCAGAGGCAAGAGCTCAAGCTGGTCTAAAATTCACATATGTTGTTACGTGTCAGATATATGGAAAGCAGAAAGAAGATCGCAAACCTGAAGCTGCAGATATTGCTCAATTAATGCAAAGGTTCTGTAACAAAATGAAATCTTCCATTTAAAATTGGCTAACCATACTTAAATTAATTGTGCATGAATGGAGGATTTGTTCATGTTCATATCAAAAGAAAACTACAGTGGAACGTTTGTGGACTTTAGATAAATGGATGTACTGATATATTAAGCATTAAAACTGCAAAACTGGTGATAAATTTCAAAGTAGGAGTCAATTTTGATATAAGGGGATGTTTGATTTGTAAATAGTGCGTTTCTGATATCTGTTTCTGAGATTTAGTAATAATCCTCATTAAATAATATTATTGTGTTTGTTTTGGCTTTTGGGATTTTAGTAGGGTAGGGTTTGTCGAATCAAAGTATAGCAAGGTGGTTGTGTTGTATTAGTGTATCGTTGTTGGGTTAGTATGTAATTGATTAGATGATCCCAAAAGTTCTTTGGATTTCAAAACCTCTAATACATATTCTGATCTGATAACCTAAAACAAGCGTCCCTATTAGTACTGTTAGATGTTTCAATTTCCTTTCCCTGATTAGTCGTTCAAATTGAAATTTTCTTTTATGTAGAAATGAAGCTCTTCGAGTTGCTTTCATCGATGTTGTTGAAACCCTAAAGGAAGGCAAAGTTTACACGGAATATTTCTCAAAACTTGTGAAGGCTGATATCAATGGAAAAGACAAGGTTCTTATGCTCTCTTTTCTTTTTAAGTCCCTAGGACTAATGTCTTTAGTTATTATTACTTTATACTTGTTACACTTTCTTTATAGAACATGTGCCAATATGTATTCTTCAAGCTGATAAGGAAGAAAGAGGGTTAGCATGCTTCATTCAGAAATTTAGTTGATAACAGAGGGATTTTCTAGGATTCTAAGGATTGCAGAAAATATATTAAAATTTTATTTCTAGTATAATTTAAAATGATTGCAGGAAATATATTCAATAAAGCTACCAGGGAATCCTAAACTTGGAGAAGGGAAACCTGAAAATCAAAATCATGCTGTAGTCTTTACTCGTGGCAATGCTGTTCAGACTATTGATATGAATCAGGTTACCATTTTATTGAGCATTTATTTTTATTTTTTGCACACCTCATTTAATTCTGTATCACATGTTCTCATTCTTCAGTTCTGCACCAATATGGTGCTGTTGCAAATCATTCAACTTTAAATTTGACACAAACTATGATAACCTAGTGGTGATATTGAGAAACTTTCATGGTTTCAATTTTGGAGCAGCCCACTAATGTATTTCTGCTGCTTACAGCTCTTCCTTGAATAATTTTGGAGCAGCCCACTAATGTATTTCTGCTGCTTACAGCTCTTCCTTGAATCTATTGTCAGGCATAGGGCTTTAATTTTGTTTCATCTTTTGGTGGCTTTGATATTTTCTTGTCTCTTTACATGGTTTACGAATTTGTCCTTGTTTGTATTTTAGAGAGCAAGTGATGACCTACAAAAGTGCTGACTTATATATGTATGTGTGTGTGTGTGTGCGTCTGATTCCTCTGAATGGATTATCCTTGCTCTAACAATTGTAAATGTTACAGACTAAGGTTCCTAGATTCCTATCCATTCTCTGCGCATTGTTGGAATATGTGGTTTTTATTGTTTAATGTAATCCAACTAGTCCATGATATATTTTTAGCAAAAATTCTGGTTATTTACTTCAAAGCAGAACTGCAGAAGCATGTTTATCTGTTTAACTTCTAATGTATAACTTTGTAAATGCTATTCTTTTTGCGACATTATTTGGCTGGGAGCCATATTATCCTTTTCTTTTCTTGTGCATCCATAATTAGGCATAATGAGTTCTTTTGATGTATCAACTCTCAGGATAATTATTTTGAGGAAGCATTGAAGATGAGAAATCTTCTTGAAGAGTTTCACCGTGATCATGGATTACGCCCTCCTACCATTCTTGGTGTCAGGGAGCATGTTTTTACTGGAAGGTGATTGAAGTTGCATATATTTACTTTTTTATATTTGTATGATCCGCTGATATCTAACTTCTAGGCTTGCTAATGCAGTGTCTCTTCCTTGGCGTTCTTCATGTCTAATCAAGAATCTAGTTTTGTCACACTTGGTCAGCGTGTTCTGGCAAATCCTCTGAAGTGAGCTTAGTGTCTATTGGGCTTGGCATGCAATAATGTTATTTTGCAAGATAATACATGGTTGATACTTTCATGTTGGTATTTGTCAGGGTTCGTATGCATTATGGACACCCTGATGTCTTTGATAGAGTTTTCCATATCACAAGGGGTGGTATCAGCAAGGCATCTCGTGTAATTAATATTAGTGAAGATATTTACGCAGGTATCACATTTTTTTTCTTTATGATATTTTAAATATTTTCTTTATCCTATAATCTGATGTTTGCAAATGCAGGTTTCAATTCAACATTACGCCAGGGAAATGTGACTCATCATGAATACATTCAGGTATACTCTAGCATTACTTAATGCTCTGAAATCCTTGGGGTAAAATTGCCTGAGTTTTCTGCAGGTTGGTAAGGGGCGAGATGTTGGCCTAAATCAGATTGCTCTCTTTGAGGGAAAAGTTGCTGGTGGTAATGGTGAACAAGTCCTCAGCAGGGATATTTACAGGCTTGGGCAGCTCTTTGACTTTTTCAGGATGCTCTCGTTCTACTTCACAACTGTTGGATACTACTTTTGTACCATGGTTAGCTTATCTTGTAGCATCCAAATTTTTTCCTTAATTTTTATTTAAAGATATGTTTCACGCTACCATATGCTGAATTTGGCTGCGCATATCTTTTCTATATGCTTTGCTTGGCCTACAATTCTTTAAGTTTGAATCTCACTACTTTGCTTGTGTGTAAGCTGTATAGTAACTTCACCCATTCTATCAAATCTACTTGCAGATGACAGCTTTGACGGTGTATGCTTTTCTCTATGGGAGGGTGTATTTGGTAATTTATAAACTTAAATTACTTTGTGTTATTGAGAAATACTTTTTTTTTTAATATGTGTTTTAAATTCTTATATGCACCATTGCTGTATTCCATTGTTTTAGAGTTGTCTGTTCAATAACATAGGGAACGTTTGGTGTTAACACAATCAACAAGGTGGGGAACGAGGACCAAATTGGTGTATTTTGTCCTTCCCTTATTGTCTAGGTATAGGGGAAAGAATGATTCTCATTTTTGGCAGTTGGCATCATGGATGATATAAGGGGAATAGATCATTTTATTGTTATTCTTTTCCAGTTCCTTCATCTCTGTCTGTAGCATATGAAAATTAGCATTATGACAGGTTGACATATCCACCTTCTTAGTCTTCCTCACTTCCTCTTCTCCTCTTTCATCTTTAGTTCCTATTCAATAGAAGGATCCCTCTGTACTGACAACATTGTATCCTCCTTCCTGGTTTACCTGCAATTTTTTTATTTGTTTTTCTGAATTTGTTGAAAGAGCCTTTTACCAGGGTGCATTATTATTATTATTATTTTTTTTTAATCTGCTCTGATCTTTTGCATTGTTCATACGACCAATGTCAGCTCATATTTGCTTAAACTTTTAAAGGCATTATCTGGGGTTGGTGAAACCATTCAAGACAGAGCAGATGTATTAGGGAATACTTCTCTTAGTGCTGCTTTGAACACGCAGTTTCTGTTCCAGATTGGTGTCTTTACGGCAGTGCCAATGATTTTAGGCTTCATCTTGGAACAAGGTTTTCTAAGGGTATGTTTCACATCTAATTTTTTCTGCTTTAAGTATAGTTTTCGTTGACAATATAATCTCGGGTATTCCGTCTTTTATGTGGTATTCGTTGATATTTACGGGAGACAAATAACCTATCTTCAGTAAAAAATTGCGGTTCAGTTATATGGATCTTCTCAGACCCATCAAAGTGAAAATTATATTATGTAGTTCCAACTGTACTGATGAACCAATGATTCAGTCATTGGCTGTTGGAAATTTTTTTTAAAGACATATACTAAGCATTTTTAGGGTGAGAAATGAATGATTACTTCGAGGACATAAGACATATATGTATTCCTAAGGCTTACCACCTAAATCATTTTGCCCTTCAATTACCTTGAACTCTTTTTGTTAAAACCATTTTTTAAACTTTTACAAACTAAGCATAATTCACATTATTCTACATTAGGTAGGTGCCTTTGTTTTGCTGATTATTTATAATTTCATCTAAAGCTGATTCTGTGAACTGTTTGCAAATGTTATTTTAACTCAATTTCAGTTAAATAATTTTTCTTGTCGTTTGCAGGCCGTGGTTAGTTTTATGACCATGCAATTTCAGCTCTGCACTGTCTTCTTCACATTCTCCTTGGGGACAAGGACACACTATTTTGGTCGTACTATTTTACACGGTGGTGCAAGGGTATGGTTTATTATTTCTTCATTCTGCTAACTGCCAAGAGGATCTATCATTTGAAATTACTTGGAAGATAAGAATTTTTTTTTTCTGGCAGTACCAAGCAACCGGTAGAGGATTTGTCGTTCGCCATATCAAGTTTACTGAAAATTATCGGCTTTATTCACGAAGTCATTTTGTTAAGGGGTCTCTCTCTCTCTCTCTCTCTCTATATATATATATATATATATATATATCATTATGTAATATTGTATCGTATCGGCAGATTTTTTTTTTTTTTCATATTGCTTCATTTTCTGGTTTTCTTCAGAATGGAAATTGCGCTCCTATTGGTGGTATACCTTGCATATGGGTACAACAATGGTGGTCTATCCTATATTCTTCTCACTGTCAGCAGTTGGTTTCTAGCTATTTCATGGCTGTTTGCTCCATATTTATTTAATCCTTCTGGATTTGAGTGGCAGAAGTGAGTTTTTTTGTTTGTACATTCTCCAATCAATTTTGCTGCCTGTTATTCTACTTGCTTCAAGAATAAAACTCCTGATGATCGATCATTAGGACTGTTGAGGACTTTCGGGATTGGACAAACTGGCTTTTCTACAGAGGTGGAATTGGAGTTAAAGGTGAAGAAAGCTGGGAGGCATGGTGGGATGAAGAACTGGTATGAATGTTTTGGGTTCTTCACTGGTTTCTTTATATGGTTTCTCCCTGTTGGGCTGCAAAAAGGTCCCTCCATCATTCTTGAATGTTGCACTAGCATATTAGTTACCCTCCGCCACAAATTAAATTTTTTGGCCTTTTAGCTTGTGAATTATGAATATTTATTATATTTGTTCTTTTCTTTTACGTCACTGTTTATCCCACGTATATTACATGATCTATCCACCCTGCAATGGTACTGCTACTCTTTACCCAGTGCATCATTGTTAGCTCCCAACCCAATCTCCAGTCCTTGACCATCATGCCACCTCCAAACTCAAACTGGAATACCCTCACAATACAGTTTTTTGGGAACCTTCTTAATTAGATGTTTGTTCAATTACTCTTGCCTATATATGCAGTGTGCTGTTCTTTATTTGTTTCTCATGTTCTACATTTGGTCTAACTTGTGTAAAATCAAGATAAAGAATTGAGGTATATTCATATATACATTCTTGTGCATGTACAAAAATTTAAATCGTTCTAGTTTAGTTATTGATATTGTCCTGTGATTGCCCAGAACATTAGATGATCCAAGTAAAGGAAGGATATTGTACTATATATATGAGCCATCCTTTTTCTCTTGGACTGATCCTTAAATTTACTGCCTTTTTTTACTAGTTTTTGTTGTTCATTTAAATATTTATTGGAAGTGACAAATTCACCTGTGAACTCCTGTTTCTGTGTTAACACTCTACATTTGGTGCAGTCTCATATACGAAACTTCAGTGGTAGAGTGATGGAAACTATTCTGAGCCTACGATTTTTCATCTTCCAGTATGGTATTGTCTACAAGTTAGATGTGCAAAAAGATGATACATCACTCACGGTACAACATTCATGGTCTCATTCTCTCACTATTGCTTACATGTGTATGGCTAGACAATTTGAAGTTTGAATCGTGGACTAGACATTTACAGCCCATGATATGTTTTTTTACAGTATACTGTAAAGTTTGACGCGTGTTGATGTGTATTTATGTGTGTGTGTGTTTGCTAAAAGCTTGTTGAGCCGAGTTTAAGGTGTTGGTCATATGCTTTTTTATTAATATTTCTTGAGCTGATCCAAGCAAATGTGGAATATTATTCTCTATTTAAAATTCTGATTAATTATTTATGCTGAAGTGTAGAGCTCCCGTTGACTTTGATATTTCCTTTTTCTTCAGGTGTATGGTTTTTCATGGGTAGTGTTCGCAGTGCTTATTATTCTTTTCAAGGTTCGTTTTACCTCAACTACGACTATAATTTGTTGGGCTACGTATTGGTACCGTGTGCCATAGTTTTGTAAAATGTAAACTATGTTTGTGCATTCCCATTCCACAGGTATTCTCCTTCAGTCAGAAGATATCAGTGAATTTCCAGTTGCTGCTGCGTTTCGTCCAAGGAATCTCATTTTTATTGGCCCTGGCTGGTGTGATTGTTGCAGTTGCAATCACTGATCTCACCATCACTGATATATTTGCTGCTATCTTGGCTTTTCTTCCTACTGGATGGGGAATTCTATCTGTAATCTCTCTCTTTCTCTCTCTACACACTGTAGTTATACCGTTGAATAAACAACTTAGAACGTAAGCATCAATCTTAGATGGTCATATTCTGAACTCTCTCTGCAGATTGCCTGCGCTTGGAAACCTGTGATGAAAAAGATAGGATTGTGGAAGTCAATTCGATCAATCGGCCGTTTGTACGACGCTGCAATGGGGATCGTGATATTCATCCCGGTGGCTCTATCGTCATGGTTCCCATTTGTTTCCACATTCCAGACAAGGCTTATGTTCAACCAAGCATTCAGTCGTGGACTCGAAATATCACTTATCCTGGATGGAAACAATCCAAATATTGGCATTTAATCACACATTTTGTAATATCCTCTCTCTTATCACCACAACCACTTCATCCCTTCTGTGTTTTCACCACTTGTATTTTAGTTGTACACCCAACTTAAATATTCATCTTCATCATATATACACTGTATGTATCTTTTTGCTTCAACAGATCAAGTTAAACTCACATTAAGTATAAATTGGGTTCTATGGATCATCAGATTGTATTTAGCTAGCCTTGTATAGGCTTTAAATATTTATGTAGAGCTATTCATTTTGCAGAGTGCATTGTATTTTGACATTCTGAAATATATTTACTCTTTTTAGAAGTATTAGAGCATGAGAATTCCATTATTAAAGTCAATTCTCACTCAATGTCAACAGTAGCACCTATTTATACAATTTCCATCCCCTCAATCTCTCAGGCACAACACACCTTTCCTCTGCTGCATAAAAACAATCACAGATAATACAATTATCCCACAAGGGATCACCATATCCCGACCTATGGAGTATAAATCTGATGCTGGATTTGCATAGTAGTAAGTTTCTTTAACATCTACCATGGGATAAATGTGAGCTCTATACTGATCATAAGCATGGGGAACCAATCGAACGCCGCTGATCCCGACGTAAAACAGAGAGCACAAACCCTTCTCATCAGAATCCCTGATCAGATTCAGCAGGATCTGGGGAAGAAGAAAACCATCAAGAATCAAACCAGAATAAGACCTCAAATCACCCCCACAAAGAGGAGATTTGATAGTAACCATAGCTGTTTCTCATCCAGTTTAATGTGATGAATAATCCACCAAATATGTAAAATGACACTGAAATCATAAAACCCATTTTCTTTTCAGTCCACCACTTGCCTTCACTATGTTTTGCACTCCAAACTAAATGCAGTAGTCGAATTTGTAACAAGAACACGATCATAGTTGCCATCCTAACCGCGACTTCATTGCCTTCTAGCTTCCCACCATAGATGAGTGACTGTGTTTGACTTCAAAGTTTAGTACCAGTGGCAACATGTGCCCTGTAGTGAGCACCACAAGCATTACTAGTGATACGGAAGACGATATGCCGGGATTTCTTCTCATGTGCAAAATTTGCAGCCCGACAAAGATGCAAGAGAACATGTTGGATACCAAAACCATGACGATCTCCATGTCCATCCTCCATATCAGCCTCTCAGCCACTTCAGGATAAATGGCAGACGACAAAAAGCCCAACTCATAAAAGAATAGAGGATCCATCTTAGCTCGTGTGCTCTCGATTGTTCCCTTGATGAAACCTCCTTCATTGTCATTCAATGGAGAAAATTCCAACTTCACAAGAACCTCACAATCCATGGACACATTACTCCAACTCTTTGCCAACTTTCTGCACCCCACCATGCAGAGGTATCCTGTTTCAGCATTGTACAATCCTTCAGCTGTGATCTCCACTTCATGATGAAGATTCAAAGCTGGTAATGAACAGCTGGTTCTCATATGAGGGAAACGGTTGACTTTTATCTTGTAGCTGATCTTTGTAGCAGCATTCTTGGATCTGAAGATCTCAGGTTGAGACATGGAGATCAATTCGAAAATCGTGTTTTTCGACGAAAATGGGCTTTGCATAACCCCATCCACATTCACTACCTTTTGAATCTTTGATACTTAAGATCAAATCTCATAGCAAGAGAGTACCCATCTGGATATGTGTACACTTTCTTCTTCTTCATAGGCTTCTTCATGGGGCAGAGCTTTCTCTCTCTTTCCAACTCTGTGTACTCATATCTCAGCCCCACAAAAGCCAACACACCTATCTGATTAGAACCTGTGAGATTAATCTTCCTAAAGTAGCTAAAATTATCAACACTTTCAGTGCTCCATAATTTTCCAACAATCTCATCATAATTTCTCACAGTCCATACTGAAGGAAACCTCAAAGTTAACCTTATGGTACAATCATCCAATGCATGCCCAAAATGATTAGATGGATTCAAGATTTTACAGGCAGCACCAAACAGCTGGTTACTCTTATCATCCCATAATGCCTCAACAATCAACGTCGAATCAACTCCGAAATTCGACTCAGGAAGGCTGGTATCTTGAAACTTTGCCATATACCTTATCTTTCTCTGACCTTCAGAGCACTGAATTGGATCCAGAGATAGAAACGGAGGCAACAACTGACCCGTTCCTTCTCCAGAACTAACAGGAGAACAACGATGAGGTTCCTTGCACTCCGTTTCATACTCCAAATCCAAAAACATCGGCCTCTCAGTCAGCAACGAGCAAAAACTCTGCAGGCTGAGAGACCGACTTTTCGGGACTTTAAGGTCGCCCGAAAGCACCCCATCTAGTTCTTTTGAAACTAGAGAGTAGGCATAGTTAGGAAAAGCAGGAAAATGGAATATTAAAAATGGATCAAAGTACCCTGGATCATTCTCAGAATCAGTGCTCTCCAATATACCACTCACAACACGTGTATAGTTGGATTGTTCTGATCAGCATACTTGAGCTTAAGAACAGCATTAAGATTGACAATGTTGCCCTTTTCAACCTCAAAGAAAGCAGATCCAACCATGCAAAGTGCCATTGAGTTCTCAGAACAGAAACCTTCAAACAAGAATCTGATTGTTTCTTGATGTCTGTTATCTTGACCCTGGTAAGAAGATCCAATGTAGTCATGATTCCTTGGTCGACGTCTAAGAGAACGCCTGTACACAGATTGGATGTACAACGAAGCTTCGACTTTGAAGATGTTGTTAGAAACAGTTTGTTAGTACTTTGGTAGGAATTCAAGGTTGAGATGTTTGCCCACATATTCACCTCTCTGCTGCCATGTGTTGTTTCCTAGAAGGCTATCTCCACCAATGATGTAAGATGTTGATAGAGAAGGTATGGAGTCTTTGTGAGTTCGAACAGTGGGGCTTGATTCAGGGATTATGGACGAACAATGATCCTTGTAAGAAGAAGTGTGTACGGATTGTATGTGAATGTGTGAAAAGAAAGCAGCTGTAAATCCATGAATAAGACATTGTTCAGAAAATAACTGATAATCAAGAGAGAAAAAACAAATTTAGTCTTCAAAATTGATAGTTAATTTGAGTGTGAGAACTATGTATATTTGGTTATCAAAGTCTTCAATCTTGATATTAAAAGATCTGTTTTTTTATATACATTTGCTGACAGAAAGTCAACCCCAAATATCTTAATGCCTTACTCAGTTGTTTTCTACTGTTTTTGGTCTTTACTTCAAGGAAAACATGTTACTTTCTGCTTGCAAGATTCATATTTTGCATAAAAAAGATTCTAGTCTTTTTGAGATAAGAAAAGGCCTAAATATTACATTCAAATTTAAATTAAGACTGTATAAAATGTTACATTTTTTTTTCAAAAAGTTAACCAAAATAAAGTTACATATTACACAGAAAAACACTGAATTTAGCACACATATTTGCATCACTACACTCTAACATCACTCATCCTCAACCACAGCCACCTTCTCATACATTTCCAACCCCCTCAATCTCTGAGGCAGAATGCAGCTTCCGCCGTAGCGCTGCTGCACGAAAACGACCACGGCCAACGCAACAACCCCAAAAGGAATAATAATGTCCCAAGCTGTGGAGTAGAAATCTGCAGCTGGATTTGCATAGTAGTATGTTGCATTCAGATCAAACTTTGGATAATTGTGAGCCCTGTACTGATTGTAAGCATGTGGGACTAATCGTACCGCACTCGTTCCAACGTAAAACGAGTGCGAGAGAGCTTTCTCTGCTGATCCAATGAAGATATTGAGCAGGATTTGTGGCAGAAGGAAACCATCAAAAATCAAACCAGCATAAGACCAAAAATCACCCCACACAGAATACTTCTGCTGAACAATGTAAGAGCCAACATACATGTTTCTTACCCAGTTCAACACCAGAGTAATCAAGCCACCTACAGTGCACAATGCTAATGCTACTACCATGGCTTTTTTCTCCCCGTCCCACGCCCTATTCACGTTGCCATCGTCCTGTTTCGCATTCAAGATGAGCTGGAGTAGGCGTACTTGCAACAAGAAGGCTACCATGGCGATCACCCTAACTGCAACTTCATTGGCTTCAATCCTACCACCATTGCTCAGAAACAAGTTTTGCTTATTGTGGTTTCCCAAGAAAACTGCTTCAAAGTTCAACACCAGTGGGATCAAGTGCCCCACACATAGTATAATAACCATCAAAAGTGAAATGAAACTAGCTATGTCTGGATTCCTCTTGACATGGAAGATCTGCAGCCCCACGAAGAAACAGGCGAGCGCGTTGGACACCAACACCAACGTCATCTCCACATCCATCCTCCATATCGACTCCATAGCCACTTCGCCATAATAAGCATTTGATTGCAAGGACAATTCGTCGAAATGAAGAGGATCGGTTTTCGCTCGAGTGCTTTCGATTGACCCCTTGATAAGATCACCTCTCCCATTCAATGGAGGAAACTGGAGTTTCACAAGAATCTCACAGTCTCTTGAGACATTATAATTATAAACCAATCTGCACCCCACCATGGAGAGGTATCCTGTTTCTGCATCGTACACTCCTGCTGCTGTCAACTCAACCTGATGCCTATAATTTTGCGACCCGTTTAGCACCGGATACGGAATACTCGAGTTGGGCTTATAAAACTCGTCGATGCTAATCTTGTAGCTGATGTTCACAGGGGATACATGGTGGGTGTAAACAGGTGCAGAAACTGATCCAGATGGTGCCATTACAAGCATATCATTGCTTCGATACGACTCATTTCCTACAGAAATAGGCATAGCAAAACCCTATCCAAAATTACCTTTACTGTCCTTAATGGACATGTCAAATCTCATGTTGTATGAATTCCCATCTGGATACTCACTCCCCTTCTTCTTCACACCCTTTCCCTCACATGACACTCTTCCACTCTCTGTGTACTCATATTTTGGCCCTGCAAGCGGCCATCCAGTACCATACTCATCAGAGAATCTGAGATCAATCTTTCTGATTAAACTTGGTCCATACATTGAAAATGGTCGGAAGGAGTATATAAGAATTATTATATCCACAACAATGCCACCTTACGTGATCAACATACCTCTCACGGATGAAGATCCAAACTAAGTAATCTAACAAATTACTCTAATACCTCACAATCAACTCTAAGTTTGGAAACAAGAATTGATCACATAAAATAACTTTGAAAGTGTGTGTTGTGTGTTGAATCAATGAAGAAAGGATGTATAGTGGTTCGGCTTATCAACCAAGCCTACATCCACTGTGAGAGAGATATCTTTTACTAATTGAGAGAGAAGATGAATGTGTACAATGAGCTTTATGCATAGATTACATCATTATATACACTCTATGCATGCACAGCAAAGTTACGGGACCAACTCCGAGTAACCAATTTCCAGCTGGATTTCCAAGTGGTTAAATCGAATCTTTGCAGTTGTAACTGACTCCATCACACAGCCTGCGTGACAAGCTTCACATCCATGTATAGAACCTTCTAGATATCACACGTATGCCACCTGTACATCAGCCACAAACTACCCTGGTTCCCACTTGCACACATGGCACCAATTGTGCTGATCTGAGCTAGTTCAGCTCATTGCTGCAGTTTGCTGTAAGATCTAATCTAATAGTTGATCTAGCCATTGTCTTAACCGCTAATGCCGTATGCTGAGAGCTACTCAATAAAAATGAAAAGACTGTTGCTAACCTGCGGTTTATTTCGCTAGTGTGTCAGAGAATGCCTGATTGAGTTCGCCAGGGGAAATTCAACTTCGCAAGGCCGGTTGGCTCATTGCTGCAGTTTGCTGTACCTGTTTCACACGAACTCCACTGCCAACCTTGAGCTTAAACACACACTCACCACTTCCTAGTGTTGATCAAACACTAGTATGTAGTTTTCATCACAATTCACCACCTAAATCTTCATACTCAACCATCACCAATCACTCCTTTACTCCACTGTTTTATCAAGACAGCAAACTTGTATACTGCTTTTGTGAGAGTAGCTGAACTCTCCACTGATATGTTCAGCATACATTGATAAGACTCTTGCATAATTCAAACTTTGAACTAGACAAGACCTTAGTGAGAAAATCTGCTGGATTCTTTGCTGTTTCAACCTTCTCTAACAAAATACATCCTTACATCTATGTGCTTTGTCCTTTCATGATAACCCTGATGTCTTGAAAAGTGTATAGCACTAGAGTTGTCACAATGCAACAATACTGACTCTTGTAACATCCCAAACTCAGACAAGATTCCCTGCAACCACAAACCCTCTTTTACTGCCTCTGTAAGTGAGATGAACTCAGTCTCAGTTGTAGACAATGCAACCACTAACTGATGTGTTGATCTCCAACTTATAGCTGTACAAATAAGCAGAACACATAGCCTGATAGTGACTTCCTTGTATCTAAGTTTGCAACATAATCAGCATCTATATAACCTGCAAGAAAATCAATGTTAGAAGTAAACTTATTGAAATGCAAACCTGTTGTCAAACTGCCTCTGATGTATCTCTGAATCCACTTAACAGCCTCCCAGTGATCTTTCCCTGGATTCCCCATAAACTTGCTCACCAAACTCATTGCATAAGCTAAGTCTGGCCTGCAGCACACCATTGCATAGATGAGACTGTCAACTGCATTAGCATAAGGGACCCTTTCCATCTCTGATACTTCTTCACTTGTTCTAGCTGATTGCTGAGCTGACTGATTCAACCCTTGCTTCACAGGTGTAGTAACAGCCTTGCTTTGATCCATATTATACCTCTTGAGCACTTTCTCTAAGTATGAACTCTGATGTAATACTATAGAACCAGCTGACCTGTCCCTCTTGATCTCCATACCCAATATAACAGTAGCTTCATCCAAGTTCTTCATATCAAATTTTGATTTCAACATCTCCTTCACAACTGTGATCCCCTCCATAGACTTGCAGGCAATTAAAATGCCATCAACATACAATAACAAGAAAATATACAACTAACTGTCTTGTTTAATGTATACACAACTGTCAAACTTGCTTCTCTCAAAACCACACTTGATAATGTACTCATCAAATCTGAGATATCATCTCCTTGGACTTTGTTTCAATCCATATAGTGACTTCAGAAGTAAACAAGCCTTAGTAGTTGAGTTTTGAACTGAAACTCCCTCTGGAACTGTCATATAGATCTTCTCCTCCAAATTTCCATGAAGAAAAGTTGTAGTTACATCCATCTGATGCAATTCCAAATTAAACTATGTAACTAATGCCAACAATATCCTAATGGAACAATGTTTCACAACTGGAGAGAATATCTCTGTATAATCAATGCTTTCCCTTTGAGAAAATCCCCTGGAAACTAACCTTGCTTTAAACCTGATACCATCAGTCCTTTCTGGTGAGATCTTTTTCTTATAAATCCATTTACAGCTCACTAACTTTTGATCCTTTGGTCTCAGAATAATTTTCCAGGTCTGATTCTTCTCTAATGAAAGCAACTCTTCTTGCATAGCAGCACTCCACCTTGTACTATCCTTACTGTTTATTGCTTCCTGATAGTTTCTAGGTTTATATGAATCAATATCCTTTGTAGAGTACATTGCGAAGGATACAATATCAGCATCTGCTAACCTAGCTGGAGTCTTAATAGTCCTCCTCTGTCTATCCCTTGCCAACTGATAGTTGTTGAACAGCTCATCAGCATCAGATGTAATCTGGTCATCTTTAGTTGTTGAACTAGTTCCTTCTTGCACTGTCTCTCATTCAATTCTTGACTGATCCTTCTGAATCTTGTTCATAAGCTCCACCTCAAGCTCAGCTTCATACTTATTTTGATCTTGAGGTTTTAATGGCATAACAGCCTCATTAAAGGTAACATCCCTGCTTATCATAAACTTTTTACCTTCAATGCTCCACAATCTGTAAGCTTTAACACCTTTGGGGTATCCAATCATGACACACTTAATAGCTCTTGGAGCTAGCTTATCTTGTTTAACATGTGCATAAGCTAGATAATCAATCACTCTGAGCCTAGTGTAATCAACAGTTTTTCCAGTCCATACTTCCTAAGGTGTCTAGAGTTTAAGAGGTGTTGATGGACTCCTATTGATTAGAAAGGTTGCTGTACTAACCAATTCTTCCCAAAAATCTTTTGAAAGACTAGAACTACTCAATATACACCTTACTCTCTCAAGTAAAGTCTGATTTAACCTCTCTGCAACACCACTCTGTTGTGGTGTTTCTGGTACTGTCTTATGTCTCATGATCTCCCTCTCCTTACAAAACGTATTGAACTCATCAGAACAGTATTCAAGACCATTATCAGTTCTTAATATCTTAATCTTGTTATTGCAGCTATTCTCTACCTCAGTTAACTAATTCTTGAAAGTAATGAAAGCTGCATTCTTAGATTTCAGTATATATATTCATATCTTCCTACTGTAATCATCAATAAATGAAATAAAGTACCTGCCTCCACCTTTTGTTAATGTTCTTGCAGGTCCCCACAAGTCTGAATGGATTAATCAAGTCAGGAATTGCTTGTATGTTCTCCAATGCCAAACTTCAGCCTCTTAGCTTTCCCAAATATGCAATACTCACACTGATTCAGCTTATCTGTTGATATGATACTGATAACATTCTATCTTGACATTCTTGTAATCCTTTCTCATTTATGTGAGCTAGTTTTCCATGCCATAAGTGAATTTCATCACTTCCAGTTGAGACAAAGTTCTGTCCAACCACTGCGTGTCCATCAAGAATGTACAATCCATTTTTTCTGATTCCTTTTATCACTTCATACTCATCTTTCTCAACAATGAGTACACCTCCCCTTGATCTAAACTCATAACCTGAAGCATCTAAGATACCTAATGAAATCAAGTTTCTCTTAAGTTTTGGAACATATCTCACATCTGTCAGAGTCCTAGTAACTCCATCATGCATACTCAGTCTGATGGATCCAATGCCTCTGATTTGACATGTGTGATCATCACCTAACAATACTGATCCAGCATTCTGCAACTTAAGATCAGTGAACCAATACTTCATAGGAGACATATGTAATGTACATCCTGAATCAAGGATCCATTCCATGGATCCTTTTGATGAGCCAACCAACAGTGCCTCAGGATAATCAGCAGCCTGATTCTGATTATTTACAACCTGATTTTCTTACACTCTTTGTTGTCCATCTTTACCAGCCTCTGCTTTTCTTTTCAGCTTTGAACTTGTAACAATTCTTCTTGTAATGGCCTGGTTCATGGCAGTGAAAACACTTCCTTCCCTCCTTATCTGAGCTTGACTGATCAGTCTTGTTTTCTTGTTTCTTTGACTCAGAATTGTCTTTCTTGTTGTTCTTCTTACCATGATCATTCATCTTGATCATTAATCCCTCTCCAGATATTCCATGTTCTTCAGAAACTTTCTGAAACTCCTTTGTCTTCAGAGCAATTTCAACCTCATCTAGACTTATAGTTTCTCTATTTCCAAATAGGAGTGTGTCCTTGAAACTTTCAAATGACTTTGGAAGAGCTGACAACAATATTGAGGCCTTATCTTCTGTTTCAAATTTAATATTAACATTTTCTTGATCATCTAACACCTTATTAAACTTATCAAGCTGCACCAAAACTGATCTATCCTCAATCATCTTAAAGGAATATAGTTTCTGCTTTAAGTATAAACGGTTAGCAAGAGATTTTACCATGTATAGATCCTCAAGTTTCTTCCATACAGCTCTTGCAGATGTCTCTCTCTGTACTTCTCTCAAAGTCTTATCACCAAGACATAACACTATATCACTTAATGCTCTTTCTTGCGTATCAGCTTCTGCAGTGGCTTTTATGGATGATTGTGCAGTTGCTTCAGTAGTTGGAGACTTCTCCTTAATGACATCTGCCAATCCTTGTTGTACCAAGATGACTTTCATCTGGATCTTTCACAAACCGAAGTCAGATTTCTCTGTAAATCTTTCAATATCAAACGTGGTTGCAACCATGGTGTCAACTTCCTTCAACTACTTCTTGATTCCTCTTCTGTTGATTGTTGATCTGTGGCCTTGTTTCCCACAAACGGCGCCACTTTCTCACGGATGAAGATCCAAACTAAGTAATCTAACAAATTACTCTAATACCTCACAATCAACTCTAAGTTTGGAAACAAGAATTGATCACATAAAATAACAACTTTGAAAGTGTGTATGTTGTTTATTGAATCAATGAAGAAAGGATGTATAGTGGTTCGTCTTATCAAGCCTACATCCACTGTGAGAGAGATATCTTTTATTGATTGAGAGAGAAGATGAATGTGTACAATGAGCTTTACGCATAGATCACATCATTGTATACACTCTATGCGTGCACAACAAAGTTACGGGACCAACTCCGAGTAATCAACTTCCAGCTGGATTTCCAAGTGGTTAAATCGAATCTTTGCGGATGTAACTGACTCCATCACACAGCCTGCGTGACAAGCTTCACATCCATGTGTAGAACCTTCTAGATATCACACGTATGCCACATGTACATCAGCCACAAACTACCCTGGTCCCCACTTGCACACATGGCACCAAATGTGCTGATCTGAGCTAGTTCAGCTCATTGCTGCAGTTTGCTGTACCCATTTCACACGAAACCTTGAGCTTAAACACACACTCACCACTTCCTAGTGTTGATCAAGCACTAGTATGTAGTTTTCATCACAATACCAAAGGTGCAATGATCACGCTTTTTTTCTATGGTGCGAAAATTGTAATGTGAAAATATTGTAGATGTAAAATATTTGTATGATCAAAGTGGAACACTCATCCTGGGATTCTTGATGTTCGTGATGTTGGAATCTGAGAATAATGTTACCTCTCATAAGCAACTCTCAAATACATATTGGCTCAACCGTATTAAGATTTCAAAATTTTGTATGCATAAAAAAACTTGTCTCTGTGGGGTGGTATCTCACCGAGTGATTTTTTTTTTATATTGTAGTTGCTTTTATCACAAACAACCTATATTTGCATTATATAATGCTAAAATACCTTTCACGGAAAATCATCCAAACTAAAAAATTTACGAAAACTGTAAAATCGTTCAAATTTACAAAACTGCAAAATATCCTACTCTCCCGTCCCAAAAAAAGTTCCTGTAGTATGGAGTTTAAGAAAAAAAATTGTTTTTTGCTTTACTTTTAGGGGTAATTTAGTATTTTTAGGTAATAAATAAATTATACAACCGGTGTGCCAGAGCAAACTTATTTTCCAGTGTTCAAAGCCAACCGTCAGCTTATTTCGAAACACGGAGTGTGGGTGCAGTTGCAAGCCTTAAAATTGTTGTTAAAGAGGGGTAATTTCTTTGCGATTGAGTTTTTCTTTTTTCCTTTAATGCTATGTAATTTTTTTAAATCTTTAAAGCTATGTAATTTTTTTAAATTTGTTTTCTTGTAACTTTAGCCGTTCAGTCATTATGCCACATCGAGCCACGTGATGTTGGCTGAAGCTGTACATTCGACCGCTGATGTTGGTAATCAGGTTTTTCCACGTGATATTGGCTGAAGCTTTACATTCGACTGCTGATGTTAGCAATCAGTTTTTTTTATATTTCATATAAAATTAGTGTTGACATGTTTGTGTATTTTGTAGGCTCTTCTTTTATATGGCTTAAAAAGCTCACGCCGTCCCGCTGATGCTGATCATTCGTAAGTTTTCTGCTTTTTGTATTTAATATTATTATTATTATTATTAATTAATGAATGAGCACATTGAATCAAATATGGCTATTCGAAATTTAGATGCTGATCATCCGTAAGTTTTCTGCTTTTTGTATTTAATAATATTATTATTATTAATTACATAATGCACATTGAATAAGATATGACTATTCGAAGGACGTATTCATCTGGTGTATAATTTCATCGGTATTTGTATTTTATTTTGGATGTGCTGGTTCAATGTCAGATGGAATTCAAAATTTGTGGATTGTTGAGGTAAAAAACTGCTTTTGCATTCTTTCAAGTATGGAATCAAGATTATTATTGATTAAATATATTATTTTCTCCTCTCCTATATTATATAAAACAAATGTTCAATTTCGCCACATCTGCCTTCTCTATTGATATGCTTGACTCGAATAACAATGATCCACTATTCGAATATAACAATGATCCGCTCAGCCATGTAGGGCTATAAATTAAGAAACGGGTCAATTAGTAAGAAACTCGAACGCTAGGAGAAATTAAGGTTTGATAACTAAAATGCTTAAGATATTGTATTGCTTTTATCACAAAAAATCTATTTGCAGGAAAATGATAAAATACATTTCACGAAAAAATCCTTCAAATTGTAAAATTTGCGAAAACTTTTGGTGGAAAAATTCTCCAAACTGTAAAATTCGCGAAAACTTTTGATGGACTAGAAAATCGTTCAAATTTGTGAAAACTACAAAATATCATACATGCTAAAATACCTCAACATGTAAGTTTTTTTAATCATTTTATTTTATCATTTTAATTAAATTTTTATCTTAAATTATTAATATTAATATTATTATCTCAAATTGATGTTGTGTTGGTACACTTTTACTCTTGTTTGTATAAGAAGAAGATCTTACAACGCATTGTGACTTGGATAGAGGGACGGACGTATTGGAAAGGAAGTTACATCCGTTGAAGATGGGTTGATACACTTACTTTGACTTGTATATGTGGCTGTTTTATGACTAATTGTAATCGGGGTAAGTATTGTTTTCATCATGTTATGTTCGCTTAGTTTCCATTATTTCTCCGAAAATAATTTCTTGATTTTCTATCAATGGATTGAATTAATATTGTTTTTAATTTATATCTATTGAATTGTTTTCTTTTGTTACAAATAATTGAATTTTCTTGTATACATGTATTGGAATGGTTGTAAATTTGGTTGTCACTTAAAAAAAGTGAGAAAATTTTAATGCTAATTATAGTGTGCATCGTGCACCCTAATATAGGGTGCATCCATATACAAATATAAATAAAAACATATACAATTATGATAAAAAAATGTATACAATTTAATTGTTAGTTTTTTAATGAAAAATTGAGTGTAAAAAAATATACAATTATTAAAAAACATGTATACACTATTGAATAAAAAGTTATAAATGTTAGTTTTTTTAATGAAAAATTTAATGTGAAAAAATATACAATTATTACAAAACACGTATATAAAATTGAATAATATTTATACAAAATAGAATAAAAGGTCATACACGCACCTTTGCACCTGTGTGCACCCAATATACACTCAACTTTTAATGCCTATCCCACCCCACCACTCCCACCCTCACTAACTAAAATAATTTTTTTAATAAAATTTTAATATTTAAATAATAAATAAAAATATTACCATCCAACCTATTACATCCATTCAAAAAAAAAATTAAATTTTACTATTTAATATAATAAATTTTCATTATTTTTATTTATCATATATAAAATTTTATTTTAAAAATTAAAAAATAATTATTGAATTATGAATTTGAAAATTATTTCATAAATCCATAATTTATCTAAACAATGTAATTTAAATGAATTGATTTAAAATTTATGAAATTTAAAATCCACTCATTTCCAAATCCATTAATTTTGAAATGACTCAATTCAAACACAACCTTAGTTTACAATTTGTACTATATACTTCCTCCCTCCCACCAAAGTAGGGTCTTTTGCTTTTTACACGTGGATTAGTGAGTATTATTATTTAATGTGTAGTGGATAGATGTATTAGTGGGAGTTAGGGCCCCATAATTTAATTGTATTAGTTAGTGTGCATGAGTTCCATGTGTGTAAAAAATGAAATGAGATTCTTTGGGTGGTAACGGACATACTTTAACAACGAGTCGACCCTTCTTACAACTCGTCTAACAAAATTACTGTCTCACAAAAGAATTTGTCATTATTCTCATCGTTATGAATTACTGTAATAAACTACTGGAGGTTTTTTTTTTTTATTTTGGACCCAAAATGAAAAAAACACCTCGAGTAATAAATTGAAAAAAAAACCCTCGAGTAGTTTATTACCGTAATTCATAACGATGAGAATAATGACAAATTCTCTTGTGAGACGGTAATTTTTTAGACGAGTTGTAAGAAGGGTCAACTCGTTGTTAAAGTATGTCTGTTATATACGATGTTAATTCGTAGCTAAAATATGTTTTTAAAGTATGATGAATAATGAATTAAAGTATGTTTTTAATGTATTATAATATGATTCACTACAATCATACTTTAAGTACATATAGTATATAACAACTATACTTTAACAATAAATTTATATCATCTCATAAGAGAGTATATTGATCATAATTTTCACGTATTTCAGTAATATTCGGCTCGACTCAATTCGATTATATCCCTAGAGAGACTCTCTTGTGAAACAGGTTTTTTATGAGATGGGTTGACCCATTATTAAAGTATGTTTATCATATAAGTAAAGTATGTTTATTTTTAGTTAAAGTTATAACATCTTAAAATCATATTTTAATTCATCATTCATCATACTTTACAAAACATATTTTAACAACCATTAAACATACTTTATCTATATAATATACATATTTTAACACGTCTCACAAACGATCTCACATAAGTAGCGTCTTATAAAAGACTTTGTCATATCCTAACAATGTGAAATAGATATAGAAGGGACGTAGAGGGAGTAACACTTTGCTGAGTTGTTTTCTATTGTTTTTGGTCTTTACTTCAAGAAAATGCCTGTTTCTCTATGCTTGCAAGATTATTTTTGCGTCTAAAGATTCTATCATCTAGGTAAGAAAAGCTTTCTTATTACATTCAAAATAAATAAATAAATAATAATAATAAGGGGGTGTTTGGTATTTTTGTATGAATTGGTATTGGAATTGGTATGATTGTAGGGTGGAATGGGTTTGATTCCACCCATTTAGTAGTGGAATGGATGATTCCTTAGTTTTGGGGGGTTTCTTCCCATTCCACACCCAATTTCAAAGATCACTTCTCATTTCCATACCATCCAAATAAACACCCCCTAATAATAGTAATAATAAAAGTTATACCGATCATTAGAGCCCACGCCACTAATGCCCTTGGATTGGTGAAGAAAGTAAACCCATTCAAGTAAGTCATGGAGAGGGCTCATTATTTTACTATATTTATAAGGAATTTATATTTGATTGTGCTTATAAATGATTGAAGTTAAAAATAAAATTTGAACTCCTAGATTACAACTACAGCTATCAATTTAACTCAATTAGAAGTTCTTCTCACCCTCGCAATATATATATTGGCTTAATACATTCAAATTAAGCTTGTATAAAAAGTTACTCCATTTTTTCGAAGTGTTTTCCAACATAAAGTTACATATTACACAGAAAACACTCTATTAAACACGAATTGGCGTCACTATAGCACTATCTAACATCACTCATTCTCAACCACAGCCACCTTCTCATACATTTCCAACCCCCTCAATATCTGAGGCAGAATGCAGCGTCCCCCGTGGCGCTGCTGCACGAAAACAACCACCGCCAACGCGACAACCCCGCAAGGAATGATAATGTCCCAAGCTGTGGAGTAGAAATCTGCAGCTGGATTTGCATAGTAGTATGTTGCATTCAGATCAAACTTTGGATAATTGTGAGCCCTGTACTGATTGTAAGCATGTGGGACTAATCGAACCGCGCTCGTTCCAACATAGAACGAGTGAGACAGAGCTTTCTCTGCCGAACCAATGAAGACATTGAGCAGGATTTGTGGGAGAAGGAAACCATCAAGAATCAGACCAGCATAAGACCTAAAATCACCCCACACAGAATACGTATGTCGAACAACGTAAGAGCCAACATACATGTTCCATACCCAGTTCAACACCAGAGTAAACAAACCACCAACAGCGCACAATACTGATGCTACTACCCCGGCTTTCTTCTCCCCGTTGCATGCCCTCTTCACGTTGCCATCGCCCTGTTTAGCAGTCCAGACGAGCTGGAGTAGGCGTACTTGCAACAAGAAGGCTAACATGGTGATCACCCTAACTGCAACTTCATTGGCTTCAATCCTACCACCATTGCCAAGAAACAAGTTTTGCTTGCTGTGGTCTCCCAAGAACACAGCTTCAAAGTTCAACACCACTGGGATAAAGTGTCCCACACACAGTATCATAACCATCATAAGTGATATGAAACTAGCTATGTCTGGATTCCTCTTGACATGGAAGATCTGCAGCACCAGGAAGACGCAGGCGAGCGTGTTGGACACCAACACCAACGTCATCTCCACGTCCATCCTCCATATCGACTCCTTAGCCACTTCGCCATAATATGCAGCTGATTACAAGGCCAATTCGTCGAAATGAAGAGGATCATTTCTCGCTCGTGTGCTTTCAATTGTCCCCTTGAGAAGACCATCTCTATCATTCAATGGAGGAAACTGGAGTTCCACAAGAATCTCAGTCTCTTGAAACAGTTGAATTATGAAGCAATCTGCACCCCACCATGCAGAGGTATCCTGTTTCTGGATCATACACTCCTTCTGCTGTCACCTCTATCTGACGCCTATAATTCATCGACCCGTTTAGTATCGGATACGGAATGCTCCAGTTGGGCTTATAAAACGCGTTGATGCCAAACTTGTAGCTGATGTTCACAGGGGATACATGGTGGGTGTAAACAGGTGCAGAAACTGATCCAGATGATGCCATTACAAGCATGTCATTGCTTCGATACAACTCATTTCCAACAAAAATAGGCATAGCAAAACCCATTGCAAGATTAACTTTACTGTCCTTAATGGACATGTCAAATCTCATGTTGTATGAATTCCCATCTGGATATTCAATCCCCTTCTTCTTCACACCCTTTCTCTCACATGACTTTCTCACTCTTCCAATCTCTGTGTACTCATATTTTGACCCTGTAAGTGGCACAACATTATACTCATCAGGGCTCATGAGATCAATCTTTCTGAAATAACCCGACCCATCAACACCTTCGGAGCTCCATATTTGGCCTACAAATTTTGCACTGTTATCGATAGTCAACAATGAGGGGTACCTCCAGCTCAACCTCAAGGTACAACCTCCCACTGCGTTCCCAGAATGGGTGAATGGATCCAAGAGTCTACACCCAACGCCGACTAGCGCGTTCTTCTTATCATCCCACCCTGCTTCTCCAATCACCGTCGAATTGATGCGGAAATGTCCATCATCATAATTGGAGTCCATGAATCTCACCCTGAATCTGAACATCCTCTCATTCTCAACATTCTCATTGCAATAGCGATCGATCGAATTCAAGTTGAGAAATCGGGGAATCGGAGATACAGCGAGTGGAGAGCAATGCAGGCCGCAAACCCCTGCGTATTCCAGCTGCAGCCACAATGACCTCCATCCAATCGCAGGGCAGAACTCGCCTTGTTGGAGCTCCAGCGACTGGTTTCTCTCACTAGAAATCGATTCTCTCACTTCATCCATCACGAGTGTGTGCTTGTACTCGGGAAGAAATGGAAAATTGAAGAATGAAATTGGATCGAAGTAGGCTGGATCGTCCACGGAACTGGTGCTCTGCAGACTCCCCACTCGTGACTGCAGTGTGCAAAGTTGGATTCCTCTCACTTGCGTAGTAAATCTTAAGAACAGCCTCGAATAGGTCAGATTCGTGAGTAGCGGAGCCAATCATACAGAGCTTCCTCGAATTCTCCGACCAGAAGCCGTCCAATTGAAACCTAATCGACGCTCTCTTTCTCCTCCCGCGGTAGTCAACGTCGTAGCTTGAGGGAGACGGATGGACAAGACAGCCCGAACCCGGTAGACGTCAACATCTTTAGTTAGGAAGTAATCTGGTAGAATCCGAAGTTTAAGAGTTTTTGGGGCGTAGAAAAGGGTCCAGTTCCCGTTGGGCGGATTGGGGAGGCGGAGGAGGGAGTCTCCGCCGTTGAAATCAGAAGCGGTAAGAGAAGGAATTAACTTCTTGCGAGCAGGAGATGTGGGAGATGATTGAGGGACTATGGAAGCACAGTGATTATGGTAGACAGGGATGGGGGGTGGTAGTGAAAAGAGAGGGCGTGTATGAAGAAGAGAGAGTAGAAGATCCATGGAGGAAGCATGGGAGAAAGTTGAGAAAAGATTGAGAATAGGGGGTGATGGTGAGAAAAGGCATGTAATAGTTGGAAATAAATTCAATCATTGTCCCAAAGTTTAAGTAGTAGAATATAGTTTATCTTTCCTACGTAATGGTATAATACAGGAAATGATATATCAAATGATACAAAATGGTACAGATAATTCGAGCAGAAGAAAAGGAAGGTGTTTGGGTTGGTATGTTTTCCTCGGGTCGGGTCTTTCGTGGAAGCTTCCATGTCCATCAGGGTTGACTCTGTTAACATCACAATGAACTTATGGACTTCACTATATAGGGAATCCTCAACTCTGTGTGGCACTTCATTTCTAATTTTCTATTCATTTCCGCTTATACCCTCTTCTTTCAGAATTTGGAATTGGACTAGAATTATCACGGGGATGCCACTCAAAGGGTAGTGTTTATTTTCTGCACTTGAATTAAGGAGTATTATTATTTAATATGTAGTGAGTAATTGTATTAATAGAAATGTAAGATCATATTTTAATTGTATTAGTGAATGTTTATGGATTCTATGTGTATAAAAAAATAAAGTAAATTTTTTTTATAGAACGCTCAAAATAAAAAAAAAATGAATTTTTGAGTGGAATGGAGGGAGTAATTAATTCCACCTCATGGCCACATTGGAATCTTCCCTTCAATGTTCTATCCCTAATTCTAAGCTACAGAGGACGGGTATCTGACACTTCACTATTTTTTTAGAAATTTGTGATGTATTGCTCGATAAACCAATTGGAATAAGGGATGAAATATGTACTCTCTTCGTTTTAAAGATATTGATACACTTTTCTTATTGAGTTGTCCCACAAAAATTGACATATTTCTTATTTAAGAATATGATACCCACACAAAAACAATTTATTTATTTACATGGATCCACACACTCATGACACTCACCACTAATACAATTATCCACTACACATTAAATATTATTTTTCTCACTTCACTTTACATAAATTATTATACTCTTTAATCTCCGTGTCCAAAAAAATGTGTCAATACTTTCGGGATAGAGGGAGTAATAGAATAGAAAATATCTACTCATGGCCTTCCATTTGGAACATGTAGGTATTTCAATGCACCACATGTTTGACACATGCCCAAAAATAAGATGTTAACACATGCCAAAAGTGAAAAGATGTAATGTGTCAAGTGCAGGGACGGCCTGAGGATAGACAAGAAGGACGCGCTCAGAGCCCCCAAATTTTAGGGCCCCAATTCTTACATGTATGTTTATTATAATAAAAAAATACTTTTATTGTGATTTCTTTTTTTTTTAATTATTTCTTTATATTTTGATTGTAGTAATATTTCATTAATTATCTCTTACTCCCTCCGTCTCGGAAAACTTTCATGTTTATTGTTTTACGTTGTTTAAGAAAAGTTGCACTTTTTGATCAACTTTATTGACTTTGGAGGGTATTGTAGTATTTTTATGTAATAAAAAAGTATAAAGTAATGATATGTGTGTGAAAAAGGAGTGACAAATTTGAAATTAAAGTAACTTTTGAAGGTTGTTGGATAAAGTAGTATTTCCTTTTTTGAAGTGTGAAAGGTTTTGTGGGACAAACAAATGAGGAAAGTGTGAAAAGTATTATGGGACGAAGGGAGTATTTAATTAAACTTTCATAATATGATCTCTTTCTTTTTTTAATTGTTTTTTATTCAATTTTGAAGTTTGAACACTTTCTTTTTTTAATTGTTTTTTATTTAATTTTGACGTTTGAACTCTTTCTTTTTTCAGTTGTTTTTTATTCAATTCTGATTGTGTTTGATCTCTTTATTTTTTTAATTATTTTTTATTCAATTATTATCTCTTTCTTTTATAATTCTTTCTTTGATCTTAGTAATCTATCTCTTATATTTAATTAAACTTGATAGTTGATGTCATTCTTATTTCAAAGTCTATTTTTTTTTTAACGTAATCCTTTTTTCTTTTTTAATTCTTTTTAGTGTGATTTGTTTCTTTTATAATTCTTTCCTTATATTTTGGTAAGTACATGAAAAGATTATTTTTGCATGAAAAGATTCTATTCATCTTGAGATAAGAAAAGCCTTTCTTATTACATTCAAAAAATAATTTAAAAAAAAAATTGTTATACCAATCATTAGGGCTTACACAACTTCTGTTCTTGGGATCGGTGAAGAAAGACTTATACCGCTCCTACCTTAAGAATTGATGAAGAAAGTAAATGCACTACGCTTCAAATAAATTTTAGATACTCATTGTATTACTACATTTATAAGGAATTTATGTTTGATTATGCTTACAAACTTCAAATTCATGTCAAAAGACAAAATTCAAACTTTTACATTACAGCTGAGCTATACTTGGGGCTTAATACATTCAAATTAAGCTTGTATAACGCGTTACATTTTTTTCAAGAGTTTTCCAACGTAAAGTTACATATTATACACAAAACACTCAATTAAACACACACATTGGCATCACTATACTATAGCACTCTCTAACATCACTCATTCTCAACCACAGCCACCTTCTCATACATTTCCAACCCCCTCAATCTTTGAGGCAGAATGCAGCGTCCTCCGTGGCGTTGCTGCACGAAAACGACCACGGCCAACGCGACAACCCCACAAGGAATGATAATGTCCCAAGCTGTGGAGTAGAAATCTGCTGCTGGATTTGCATAGTAGTATGTTGCATTCAGATCAAACTTTGGATAATTGTGAGCCCTGTACTGATTATAAGCATGTGGGACTAATCGAACCGCGCTTGTTCCAACGTAGAACGAATGCGACAGAGCTTTCTCTGCTGATCCAATGAAGACATTGAGCAGGATTTGTGGGAGAAGGAAACCATCAAGAATCAGACCAGCATAAGACCTAAAATCACCCCACACAGAATACGTCTGTCGAACGTAAGAGCCAAAATACATGTTCCTTAACCAATTCAACACCAGAGTAAACAAGCCACCAACAGCACACAATGCTAATGCTACTATCCCGGCTTTTTTCTCCCCGTTCCACGCCCTCTTCGCATTGCCATCGCCCTGTTTCGCAGTCCAGACGAGCTGGAGTAGGCGTACTTGCAACAAGAAGGCTACCATGGTGATCACCCTAACTGCAACTTCGTTGGCTTCAATCTTACCACCATTACTCAACAAGAAGTTTTGCTTGTTGTGGTTTCCCAAGAACACAGCTTCAAAGTTCAACACCAGTGGGATAAAGTGCCCCACACACAGTATCATAACCATCACAAGTGAAATGAAACTAGCTATGTCAGGATTTCTCTTGACATGGAAGATCTGCAGCACCAGGAAGACGCAGGCGAGCGCGTTGGACACCAACACCAACGTCATCTCCACGTCCATCCTCCATATTGACTCTTTAGCAACTTCGCCATAGTATGCAGCTGATTGCAAGGCCAATTCTTCGAAATGAAGAGGATCGATTTTCGCTCGTGTGCTTTCGATTGTCCCTTTGAGAAGATCAACTCTCCCATTCATTGGAGGAAACTGGAGCTTCACAAGAATCTCACAGTCACTTGAGACAGTAGAATTATAAACCAATCTGCAGGCCACCATGCAGAGGTATCCTGTTTCTTCATCATACACTCCTTCTGCTATCAACTCTATCTGACGCCTATAATTCATCGACCCGTTTAGTATCGGATACGGAGTACTCGAGTTAGGACTATAAAACGGGTTGATGCTTATCTTGTAGCTGATGTTCACAGGGGATACATCGTGGGTATTAACAGGTGTAGGAACTACTTCAACTGCTTCAGCTGTAGCAGTTGGTGCCATTGCAACTGCAAGAATGTCATTGCTTCGATACGACTCATTTCCTACAAAAATAGGCATAGCAAAACCCCATGCAATATTGCTATCTTTCTTATCCTTAATGGACATGTCAAATCTCATGTTGTAAGAATTCCCATCTGGATACTCAATCCCCTTCTTCTTCACACCCTTTCTATCACATGACTTTATCACTCTTCCAATCTCTGTGTACTCATATTTTGGCCCTGTAAATGGCACACCACCATACTCATCAGAGAATCTGAGATCAATATTTCTGAAGTAACCCGACCCGTCAACACCTTCGGAGCTCCATATTTGGCCTACAAATTTTGCACTGTTGTGGATAGTTAACAATGCAGGGAACCTCCAGCCCAGCCTCAAGGTACAACCTCCCACTGCAGCTTTCTCAGAATGGCTCATTGGATCCAAGAGTCTACAACCAACGCCGACCAGCACGTTTTTGTTATCATCCCATCGTGCTTCTCCGATCACCGTCGAATTGATGCTGAAGCTTCCATCGTCGTAATTGGATTGCATAAATCTAACCCTAAATCTGAACATCATCTCATTCTCATTACAATCGATCGAATCCAAATTGAGAAATTGGGGAATCGAGGCGTTGTTGCCGAGTGGGGAGCAATGCACCCCGCAATCGTCTGCGTAATCCAGCTGCAGCCACGACGATCTCCATCCAATCACAGAGCAGAACTCGCCTCGTTGCAGCTCCAGCGACTGGTTTCTCTCGCTAGAAATCGATTCTCTCACTTCATCCGTAACGAGTGTGTACTTGTAGTCGGGAAGAGGGGGAAAATTGAAGATTGAAATTGGATCGAAGTAGGCTGGATCGTCCACAGAACTGGTGCTCTGCAGAATCCCACTCGTGACTGATGCGTGCACAGTTGGATTTCTGTTACTGGCGAAGTTCATCTTGAGAACAGCATCGAGCAGGGCAGATTTGTCGTCGTGAGAAGCAGAGCCAATCATACAGAGCTTCCTCGAATTCTCAGACCAGAAGCCGTCCAATTGAAACCTGATCGACGCTCTCTCTCTCCTCCGGGGGTAGTAAGATCCGCCGTAGGTGAAGTTTCCGGAAGAAGAATCAACGTCGTAGCTCCGAGGGAGACGGATGGACAAGACAGCCCGAACCCGGTACACTTCGACATTTAAAGTTTGGAAGTAATCTGGTAGAATCCGAAGTTTGAGAGTCTTTCTGACGTAGAAAAAGGTGTGGTTGTGGTTGGGGCGGCGGAGGAGGGAGTCTCCGCCGGTGAAATCAGCGGCGGGAAGAGAGGGTATGAAATTCTTGCGAGCAGGAGATGTGAGGGAGGATTCAGGGACTATGGAAGCACAGTGATCACGGTAGAGAGGGATGGAGGGTGGTAGTGAAGAAGAGAGAGCATGTATGGAGAGGAGAGAGAAGAAGAGGAGGAGGGATGGAGAAAGCATGGTTGGAGGTTAGCAGCAAGTGGAGAAGGGAGTGATGACTGATGATGAAGAAAAAGAAGAAGAGTGGATAATGAGAAAAGGAAGGTGTTGAATTGGTGTTGTTTTTCCACGGGAGAGGTGTTTCAGTTTCATGGAAGCTACAGATGGAGTTGACTCAGTGACCATTCACAACCTCATCGACTTCTCTCTGAAATATGGAATACTCTACTCTTTGTATAGATTAAATTATTACTCTATAACTCAACTAATTAATAGTATGGATTAAACTACTGCTGCTCACTTATGCATCCCAAAACATCGAGAGATTCCATTTTATTTTATTTAGAATTCCATTCAAATTTTTATTAGGCGTTTATTTAAAGATTTTTTTTCCTAAGATCAACCATTATCCATCGTATCTTTCAAATATAACTACCTAACACATAAAATAATAATATTCATTAATCTACGTATAATCACATTTGCCCAATGGAGTATTTTATTTTGGATTAGTTTTCGCTCCCATTTACCAATTGAGCTGCCTTTTTGTAGGGCATTTCATTTGTCATCTTTTCAACTTATAAGGAATCTTTCCCTTTTTACATACAGAATATACTCTTTTTTTTCCATCTAAAAAATTGTCTTTTTTTATGTGAATTAAAGAATATTATGGTGAATTAAAGAGTATTACTATTATTTAATATATGAAATGAGCAGTGGTATTGATGGTAGGGATGTCAAAAATGGTCCGGCCCGCCCGGACCCATCCTGGCCCATGAATTGGGGTGGATCCGACCTGGCTCGTGTTAAGAATGAAGCGAGTTTGGGTAGTAGTGATGCCCCGTTTAGACCCATTTAATATTTATATTATATAACATATTATGTGTATTGTATATTTTATTTATATTTTTTATTGTATTCATTATTTATAAGATATATTTGCTTAATTGATAAATTAAATAGAAAATACATGATATTTCTATTTATATAATTACTAATTAAATGAAATAATATATATTACACATTATTTATAATAGATATAAATATTTAAAATAAAATAAAAAATCAAAATTGGCCAAAAACGGGGGCGGACCGAACGGGTCACGGGGCGACCCGGACCCGAGACAAAAGAATGAGTCCGAGTCCGGGTACTCAATTACTAGGCCCGCCCCAGCCCATTGACATCCCTAATTGGTGGGAGTATGAACCTCATAATTTAATGAGTGAGGCTCTTGTGCCCCGGTGACACCATGTCCATTTGTAATTTATGTGCCCCTTTGCAATTTAAACTCCTAGTAATACATAGGTTTATATAGAATAGAGAGAGAAAGAGTTGTGTTCTCATGGATACAGCGTGTCTCCTGGAAGCAAGAGTTTTTGCCTTTTTTTTTAATTTGAGAGTTCTATCCGAAAAGTCACCTTTTATTTTTACACAAATAGGACTACATAGTCACTAATATAAATTTAAATTAACAGACCAAAACTCTCACTCTCTCTCTAAAAGATTAATTAGATATTAAAATAATAAATACGTTAACCAACAAAAATTTGTAGAATACAAAAACAATTTTTTTTTAATATATCAGAGTTGAATTAGTCCACTTGACATTAATATCACCAGTTTATTGGAAGGTAAACTATTTGTATTTGCTGCGTTTATTTTTAAAAATTTATACATTTATAAATAAAAAAATATATTTCATAATAATAAATAAAAATGTATATATTTTGTTAATAAATTTTTTTATTAATTTTTTAAAATAAAAAATTATATATTTATTTAAAATAATATATATATATATATATATATATATATATATATATTATTGAATAAGAATTTATATACATGTACTACACATATCAACTCTTGTCGAAAAACATAATCATACGTTGATAAAAATGAAATAGGATATTAAAATAGAAGAATTTAAACGTATACTCCCTCCGTTCCAAGCAAACAACATCATTTATTTTTTGCACGTAGATTAAAAAGTATTATTATTTCATGTAAAGTGAATAAGTGTATTAGAAAGATGTGATGGGTAGTGGTGGACTATTGGGGAGCCCTTTTTAACTAAAAGAGGAAAGTAATGCAATTTGAACATAATGTCCAATATAATAAAATGATGTTATTTGTGCGGGACGGATGTAGTATAATGTACTTCCTCCGTCCGAATTCAAAGGTGTCATTTGTTTTTGGTCACGGAGATTTAGGAGTATTATTATTTAATGTATAGTGGATAATTGTATTAAAGGAGGTGTGAGTCCTATTTTTTAATTGTATTAATGGATGTATGTGGATAAAAAATGAAATGAGAACTTGGAAGCGACGCACAAAATGAAAAAAATAATATATAACCAAAATGCTAAAGCAATGGTTGACTTGAGAGAAGTGGTCCACCGACCACCAACAAACACTCGATAAATTCTACGAAAACTTGAGGACTTGTGACTTGGACTTTTCTACCCTTGCCGACAAGAAAGGTCCCAGTTTAAATTATTATTAATAAATAATAAGGGTTGTAAGTGAACAGAGTATTTAGCGATGATTCTTTTCGATAATAGCTCGATGTTGATTAGTTAAATTAATACTAACTAAACTTATTTTTAAAACCGTTTTATAAACAAACAAAGGTTAGGTATTGCATAGCTCGTTTTATTATAGAAAGAAAGAAACATGAGAGTATCTCACAGTTCGGAGAAAAAGAAGTGTGAAGGGGAAGTAGTCGAGCTCATTCCATTCGCTTCATGGGGCTCAAAGTAGTGCAGTCTTTCCTCGCAAATCAAGGACTTTGGGCTTCTTGCTAAGCTACAATAGAAATTCATTTGAATTAGTAATATATATGAATCTAAACATAGATCCATCCATCTATCCTATCTGATTTTGATTTGGATATCTAAAAAAGAAAAAAATCAATTTAGAACAGAACAATTAGCAAATCACAATGTGATTTCATAATTCCATACCTGATCAATTCACGAACTGAATTTAATGTTGGTCGGCCAAGTTGTAATTCGTAAAATCTCACGCACTTGAATGAAGAATCACCCAGATTGATTGTCGTTGTCCTCCGCACTCTGTCTTCCACATTCCAGATTATTGCTGAAATTGCGTTATGAATTTGTCCAAATTATCGCATTAGTGAAATCACATAAAGAAGGTGAAGAATGTGTTTTGAAATTTCCTTTTTAATTTATATATGGCTCGTTTACTTATGATTCGATCCGGGCATACATAATTAGATCTGTATGCCCGGACACACAAAAGTCTCACTCAAAATATTATAACAAGGTTTTTGAAAAAAACAAAAAAATTAACCTTATTTTGTGGAGATACAGTGAGAATTCTAGATTAATTGAGAGATGGAAATTCTAAAATCAATGAATTGTGTGAGACACATAATTTTTTTTGTGAGATGATAAAAAGTGATAATATTTTAATGGAACAGTGATACTTAAATTATAGAGTGTATATTGGGTGCACTCGAGTGCAAGGGTGCATCCATATGTGTATGTCTTTTTATTCTATTTTGTATACATATTATTCTATTTTGTATACGTGTTTTGTAATAATTATATATTTTTTCTCATTAAGTTTTCATTAAAAAAACTAACATTCATATGTGTATAATTTTTTATTGAATATTATATATAATTTTTCATTAAAATAATTAATAATTAAATTGTATACATTTTTACTCTTAATTGTATATGTTTTTGTTTATATTTGTATATGGGTGCACCCTATCTTTAGGTGCACTCGTATGCACACTATAAATTGCCTAAATTATATCATGAATAATATTTTATAATATAAATAAAATATTATAACATTTTAAAAGAAAAAATATAACTAATTATAAAATCTTAAAATGATTTAATTGTGAAACTGTTTCACAAGCTGCCGCAATTCTAAATTAGTAGAGATGATTAGAAAACTAAAATTCATTAGCATTTAATTTGAGTGGGTCTTGGCCACACCGCCTTTAGAATGAATTTACTATTTTTGGTAAGTTATATTATTTTGTTATAAAGGATATACACTTTAATTAATAAGGGTATACTATTTTGTTCTAAAGGGTATATATTTTTCATTAATATTTTTTATTCTTCTTCAAAAAATATTAAAAAAATATTTTTAGCAACCGAATTTACCAACGGATTCCGTTGGTAATTACCAATTGATTAACAACAAAAATGACATTTTTTGTTTTAGTAACAAAATGCCAACGGATTTATTTTCTATTTTAGAGACGAAATTCAATCCTTGGTAAATTATCAACGAATTACCAAGTGAATTATTATATAATTTACCAACGGAATTATTAGCGACGGATTACCAATTGAATTATTTATCAGCAGAATTGATTTTTCGTTGATAAAAATTTATCAACCACCACTTTACCAATAGAATTTTACCAACAGATTTCGTTGCTAATCCGTTGGTAAGTCAATTTAACAATGGAATTAAGATTTTTATCAATTGAATATTCCGTTGGTAAAAATAGTTTTTTTTGTAATGAAATAAATGGTACATATTTTTATACTAAAAAATATACAATTTAATACAAAATTCTAAAGGCTCATAGAGTACGCCCGTGCGTCCGGATACACATAAGTTTTTGCCTTTAATTTTCTAAAAAAGTAGAGGCGTGTATAGCTAGAAATGTCATGAATGAAAATGTTAGTAATATGCTAGAATCTCCTAACATCATTAAATGGTGATAATGATCTAAAATGTTCTATGAGGTTGTGTTTCGATAGAGAGATTTGAGGAAGCATCATGTTTGATGACATTGAAATTAATGGATTTATAAATTTAAGATTTTAAATCAATGGATTTGATTTTGATTTTTTTTTAGTTGCTTTTGAATGGATTTTAAATCTCACTGAAACCGTGTCATTTGAAATCCTCCCGTTGTATAATTTATATATTAATATATAAAAATAATAGGAAAAATTACTATTAAGTACACACTTTGTACCCCTAATTACTATTAGATATATTGATTTAAAATAATTATTATCACATACAAAATATTAGAGCAAAATACCAAATATAACTCTAAACTCATACACTTTTAAACCACAAACCCCCACCCACCGCCGGACCACCACCGCCGTCGTCGGCCGGTCGTCGGAGCTCCGCCGGACCGCTGCCGGCCGGACCGCCGGAAACCTGCTGCCGACGCCAAAGCTCCGCCGGCCGATCGCCGGACCACCAACTTTTTTGCTGCACACACTTCTTTTACTGCACACACTTTGCTGCACATGAACTTTTACTTCACACAACATTTATGTGCAGCACATTGTAGGGATAATATTAGAATATCACTATATATTTTTGTAGTTAGTAATAATATTTTTATATGTTTGTATCTCATAGTAATTAAGAATTTTTTTACCTAGTAGTAATCCTCCCAAAATAATATATAAAATTAATAAATTAATTAAAAAATATATAATATTAAATGTATATTTTTTATTTATTTTTATGTTTTAAACTCTACCACCCAACCTACCTCCTACCCACCCCCTCCACACCGCCCTTCTTCCCCAAAATTTTTTTTTTTATAAAACCTTAGATTTTTAATATTTGAATAATAAAAATATTATCACTCTGACCCACCCCCATACCCACCTCCACCCCCACCCCCACCCCACTAACAGCACCTCTCACCTCAAAAAAATTTTTAAATTTTAATATTTAAATAAATAATAAAAATATTATCACAAAACCTACTCTACCCACCCCCCTCCACCCACCACCCCCAAAAAAAATTTTTTTATAAAATTTTAGATTTTAATATTTAAAAAATATATATAACCACCCAACCCAACCCACCCCCTCCACCACCCCCACCCCATCAAAAAAAATTAATAAAATTTTAGATTTTATTTTTTAAATATTAAAATCTAATTTTTTTTTTTTAAAAATTGTTGGGTTGGGGGAAGGGGTGGTGAGAGTGGGTGTGGGGTGGGTGGATGGATAGGGTGGTAGGATTGGGTGGTAATATTTGTATTATTTAAATATTAAAATCTAAAATTTTATATAAAAAAATTTTTTTGGATGGGGGTGGTGTTGGGCGGGGGGTGGAGGGTAGGGCTGGGTGGTAATATTTTTTATTATTCAAATATTAAAAATCTAAAATTTTATTAAAAAAAAAAATTTTGGAGGTGTGGTGGTGGGAGGGGGTGGGTAGAGGGTAGGTTGGGTGGTAGAATTTTCTCCAAAAAATATTATTTTTAATAAAATTTTAAATTTTAATATTTGATATAATAAAATTTTATTATTTTTATTTATTATATATAAAATTCTATTTTAAAAATTAGTTTTTGAATTATGAATTTGAAATCCTTTCAAAGATCCATAATTTATTCAAACAGAGGATTCAAATGAATTGATTTAAAATCCAAGAAATTTAAAACCCACCCTTTTTCAAATTCATTGGATTTGAAATGACTCAATCCAAATACAGTCTGAATGAATTATATGTGAGTTTTCTTGAACCAAATATATATATATATATATATATATATATATATATATATATATATATATATATATATATATATATATATATATATACACACACATAGGTGAGAGGTTTATCCATTACACCAAAAATGCTGATAGACATCGATTAAAAATCGATGTCTATTTCACCAAACAGCCGATGTTGAAGCCCCCAATATTAAAAGTGGACGCTAATAGACATCGGTTTTTAGCCGATGTCTTTTCCTTTATATAGACATCGATTACAGTCTTTGAAATCGGTTAAATATCGATGTCTTTCTATTGAAAGATATTGGTTTCATTCTTTGATATAGGTTATCGACCGATGTCTTTTAATAGAAAGACATCGACTGTCACACAAAAGACATCGGTTATTAACCGATGTCTTTTAACGGAAAGACATCGGTGATGATACTTTAGACATCGCCTATTTATTGATGTCTTAACACTAATCGACATCGGTTGGGTAGTTAGGCATCGGTTAAAAATCTATGTCTTTTCTTAGAAAAGACATCTGTTTTTAAACATTAAACATCGGTTTATTTATGATGTCTATCCACGTAAAGACATCGGTTAGCACACATTTCACATCGTTTTTCCATCGATGTCTTTTTTAAATAGACATCGGTTTTCACACAAAAGACATCAGTATTTTAATATTTTTAGACATCAGTTTGTAAGTGATGTCTTATTATACAATATCTGCTATATATATATTTCATAACTAACCAATCATCCAATCACAAATAAATTTAAACATGCCCAAATCATCTAAATCTCAAATACATTGAAACATTTCCAAATCATCAAATCTCAAAAAAATTAAAACATTTTCAAATCATCAAATCCTAAGTACATTAAAACATGTCCAATCATCCATTCCTAAATACATTAAAAATCTCAAAAATATGTCCAAATCATTCATTTTCAATTCTAAATGCACTATGCAAAATCAGCCTAGAATTACCATGTAGGCACCGGATCAATATCACCAATATTTCTCGAACAAATACTTGGAACAAATTACACTGATTTTTGGAAACTTGACATCCTGCCATGCCAAAACATCTTGTAAGAAAACACAAGATACCATAATTAAAGAAATAAATTCATCAACAATGATTTGCATGCTTTGTTTGATTAATGACAGTAAAAATCTAGCACAAAAATTGTTCCTGGATGATGAGAGTGGAAATTCATGTACTTTTATGTCCGATTTGATACATTTTTGAGTGTATAATTGATATTATTTGCACAAATAATATTACTTCTAATTATTATTGATTAAAAGGTTCTTGAGAAGTATTTTTTGTGTTTTGATAGGAAAAATAATAAAAAAAGCTAAATTGGAATGAAGGGTGAATTTGTGCAAGATGTCAAGGAAACAGAGGACTATATTCCGTGATTTTTTTATATTTTTGTGGAAGTCCAGACTGATCATGTGATACATGGTTAGAAATCTACGGAAGAGAGGGTCGCGTGAGCGCAAGAATCGGTTCAATTGGAGTCCAGATGAAGAAGTTATGTTCAAAACCGTAAGGTCGCGCAGCTGCCGACAAAAATTCTGAAATATACGAAAATTACCCTTTTTTCCTATTTTCTTAGTGGCCAAATTGTTTCCTAATTTAATATCTCTCCATATCTTCCAAAATTATATTTTTCCTGATTTTTCAAGATCCCACATAGTTTTACTTATTTTATTCTATTATCACACCTATATATACTTCATTCTCATCACCACACAAAATCGTGGAGAAACCGCCTAATCTACCACCACCAAATCACCTAGGATTTTTAATCCTAGTCCACCATATCCGTCTTTTATCTTCTACCTATCATCCACCATCCACCATCTGGAGAGGATTTAAGAGAGTATTCGTCTACTTGATCGGAGATGGGAATTCTGGAGAGGACGAAGTTGAAGAAGGAGAACCAAACAAATAAGTTTTTTATTCTTTACTTTATTCTATCTAATTTTTAGACTTATAGGTAAGTTTTCTTCCATAGACATGGTTGTTACTTTTTTGTAACACCATGGGCTAAGTATCTTATTGGTATTGTTAGGACGTTAATACAATTTTGACTATGTGATTTGATTGTCATAGACTTGGATTTATTATTCTGCAGAATGTTTATTTCCTTATTGAAAATGATATTTTGAGACTTCATATTATTGTGTTTTGAGTCTTGATTTCCTTTAATTATTCATGACGGTATCACTGATTGATAGTTAATAGGATTTTTTATTTCTGCATGATAGTTGTTGTTTCCTGTGACAGTCTTAGGGGATTGGCCTATAATACCTAAGAGTGTTAGACAATCAATTTGGAATATTAATTACTTGGTAAAATATCATTATTAGGTAATTGGTAAGGAGACAAAAAGGGTTAATAATTGCGTACCTAGAAAGGAAAGTCTAGTGTTCTAGCCTTTAATTGAATTTAGCATGAAGTACCTATAGAGGGAGAGCTCATTATAAGTGTTAGATCTTACCCGATCAAGGTGGTCTAACTAGGCTTAGCGATCCTCTTATAAATATATGTAGGTAATTAATTTGGGTTTAGAATAATTAGTCACATGGTTAAGTTGGATTGTCTTTAGCGTTATCAGTCTCTTATCTTGGAATACTTGATTATTTTCTCGCCAGCGTATCTTATTTTATTTTTATTATTTAATAATTAATTTTCATAAACTTGAGTTTGTCTCAAATAGAAATAGTCATATTAGATTTATTTGTCACTCTGACAATATCCTGTGGGTTCGACATTTGACTTGGTCACACGCGCACTACAATTGATCCCTTACACTTGAGGGTGAGATTAATGTTTTCGAAAGAAAATAGCGATCACTGGACAACACTAATTATTAATTACTCCAGCCCAACAACATAATTCACATATAATCATCCAATAGTTACAATCTTGATTAATATAATATCATGTCATAATGATCACTGTTGTCATTCATTAGGTTAATATATTATCATACCATAAAGATCACTACTGAACATTCTGATTGCCATTTATTACCTTACGTACTCAAACCATATTTTTCAGTACACATTCAGCCCATTCTGCTCGCACTTCATCAATTTCAGCATCAGTGTAAGTGGCTTGCATGAACTATAATATATAAACACCAACCACAATTATTATTCAATCATAACCAATTTATCAACACAATGATCTGACTTACCAATGATTGAATTGAGTAGATATCTAATTTTAGATCGGACTCCAATATTTGTTTCATGTATCACATTATAAAAACCACATCTGACTTCATCTCGTTGCTTTGGAGCTTATATTAAAAACATAACATTAACAAATTAAACTATTAAGAATTTAAAATTAAGCCGACGAACCGCTTATTGTTGTACCTTAATTACTTTACATGTAGTATGTTTTCTCTTCTTCTTTGCATCTGTGCTTGCATTAAACATACGTAGAGCCCTTCCAATGCATGATAAAAAAATATTAGTAAAATTCATAATAATAATAATAAATAAAGATTTTCGTAAAGTATTATTTTTCGAGAAATATGGGTGGATGAAACAATAACATACATATCAACCACTTGTTTCCACAAACTATCATTAATGCCATCATGATAGGGATCTATCAAGCAAACCTCCTCCTTGTGTGGAAAGATAATAGTGAGAATCCAGTGGTTACTATACATAATCGCAAGACGTGTTAGTGCAAAATTTTAATGTATCAGATATGGATTCAATCTGTCAAATATTTTGTACTTACTACACATTGCATGGCACTATACATGATTGATCTGCTTTTGCGACAACCAATCCATCTGATAGAGCTCGTGTCCTATTCTGTAGATCCAGGTTTTATTTCTCTTTTTTGTTGCACTGACCGTGGCTGACTTTGCATGGATCAACAAATTTGATATGACTAAGTTTGTTCTGATTTCTCAACTTTTGATAAATGTACCTACCACATTAATAAAAAGATGTAAAAAGGAACACTTATATTTTATTCAATTAAAGAGAGAAACTGTGGGAAACGAAATACGAATTACCATATGTAAACCTCGATGCATGTGCTATAAATTGGATTCAAATTGCAAAATGGCACAATATCTTCAATATTGACAAACAACTGATGCTCATGGCCAAAAACATCTAAATCCAACTTAATTTCAATGGTTGTTGGTGTAATTGCGTTGGCACAAATAAACACCCCACGCAGACTACCTGGCACGCTTGTAAAATCAATGGAAGGCTCATTTTCTTCCTTCTTTTTTTCATGCTTCTACGTTAAATAAAAGTAAAATTTCCCATTAGTATGATAATCAAATGTATTGTATAAACTTCTAATATTAGATAGATAAAAGAGAATACCTTAAATTTTAAATTCATTAAGTGAATTGGCCATGAGACATCATATCTAACTGTCTCACCAATACTTTGACGTTCACTTGTGGGTAATGGCAAGGATGCATTTGAATCAACAGCTTCGTTAGTTATAACTCGCATATAATTATCCCTTTCTGCATCAACTCTTAAAATTGTTCCGTATGCAGCAATATATGTCCCTGACTCCAAGCTCAATGCCACAATTTTTCCTCCCTATAATAAGATCTCTTGTTAATTTAGATAACATTGTAAAGAATGTTAAATGACATTACATATTAAATTATGCTATACCTTTAAGTCTTTTTTATCATGACCAGTCAACCACTCATTTTAACAAATCTCTTGTAAATCATTAGCAACCTTCTTGTTCCTCTTTACATTAGGGGTGAGATCAACATTCTCTTCTTTCTTCTCAACCTTCTCTTCTTCATTTTCATATTCATCATTCCTCACATGATTAGCAGTATCCGTTGATGCAGGTCTCTTGACTGAACAACTACCTTTATCATCCAAGTCGCCTATTTCGTGATTTTTGTAAATAACAGCTTCTATTCTCTCTATACGTGCAATAATCTCACTATTTGTTACTTTATCACCATTTTTACTCCTTGGAAGATTAAAGAATGATGTTGGGGTAATGTTACCCCCAATATCCCTCACTCGACCTCTATGTTCACACGTTTCAAGAGCTTTAACAAGAATACCATCTGTGATCCCATGGAATTATTGGGATCCACTTTTTATCTCTTCTATCATTCATTCTGTAATAAAAATGATTTGGAAAATATATCAACATATATTTACTATATTTTGAGCCAATATTAACATACAATTACTATATCTCATATGCATTCATTCATTTACTTACTATTTTAGCCACTTTTTCACTGAGCTCTTTTCCTTCAACTTCTCTCAATCCAGAGAGTAGCTCTATCAATCTCCGTGTGGCCACTCAGCTTCGAGGACTAAATAAAAAAGATATAATAATATTTAGTAGTAAATAAAGTCGTAATTAAATGTTAACAAACCTAATAACATCAGAAAAGTAGCTAGATATTGGAACTATACATTTTCTTCTGCATAGTTTGCATAACCTTTGCGTGCTAATCTATGGGGATATTTGTTTCGTTGCTGAATTTTTTTATGATTTTCGCTCTCACTCTAAAGAATCAAACAAATATGGAAAACAGAGATCAGCTAATATTAAATAACAATTAATGAAATATATTTAAACATTGTTATTTTTAGTATATGTACCTTAAACTCCTAGGATAAGCGAGTACTTACAAACTCACTCCAATCAACTGGGGTAATATGGACATAATCGTCAGGTCGATTTACCTCCTCACTTGTAGTTTGGCCACTCTCATCATAGGCATCGTGCACCATATCATCAAGGGGTTCATCAGGAAAGTCCTCATGTTCAGCCTGATCAATCTGATCACTATCATTATCCCTAGCAAACACACCAAAAGTTTGTTCTCTATGCCATATCCATGTTGTGTATGTCATATCCATACCATTAGTTAACAAATGTGCCCTTATAACGTCAATATCACCTCTCCTTAGATTTTCACAGTTTGAACAAGGGCACGATATGACACTAGAACCGACATTGTCCTTTGCAAATTGCAAGAAATTGTCTACTCCTTTATTGTACTCAACTGATAATCGATCTTTATGAACCCATGTTTTATCCATTTTGTTGATGTCAATTCTACTTAACCTGGGCTACAATGAATTAGTGGTAGATATCGGTAAACCTTGCTACAATTAGAGGAGATAGGGTCAATCACATGGAACGACTATATATTTTTTCCCAAAACTATATATGAATTAAAGTTATTAAATACTGAATATAGTGCTTCATATATTCCATCCTAGCTAATTAAAAACATCATTTTATTCTCTCTTTTGCACTGCTACTCATCCATACCATACATACATGTGAATTCATCCTTAGAAACCTTAAACTATAAATACAGAATTAAGTCACACGATGGAATGTCGTGAGAGAAATGGAATATCGATCATCACGCAAAATTTATTCTATAATTTGCTCAATTGAAACAAGAGCAGTTTGAGTCATTTTTCGTGGATAAGAACAATCTTGTTTTAAGATTTTTTCAAATAAAATGAAGTGACAAAAACAAGTTGGTCTAAAATGAACATTACACTAAAATGAATATTACTTCAATCCAAATTACTTCATGCGATGCAGCTCATTTAAAGAGTATTGATAATACTTCTGCAATCAAAAAGGCAAGGCTGCAAGTACTGAGTTACGAAACTCAAGCTAGTTCAATGTGGAACCTAGTTGGATCAGTGAAAAATAGATTTTTAGATAAGGAAAAAAAGAATAATTATTTAGATGGTAACTCATAAATCAATTTAATAAAAAAATCTAAAATATGGATAACATCTTAGTAAAATAATATTATTCTTTTTTTTGTTACAGAATTATACGGACTTGCAAGTATTACTATAGTATATATTTTTCCGAGGTACTCCAGAAAATGGTATTTAATGCGATGATAAATCTTAACACGCAAGTGAATTTATTTCTTAAAATAAATATCATTAACTAAATAGTGAATAAGTATCAAAAGAATAAAGTGAACTCCAACAAGCAAGTGAGATCATTAGCTAAATTTTATTTTTAATATATTAAAATACTTAATTATTTTTGTGTGGGTCTCATATATTATTTAAAAATATCAAACTATCCTTAAGGTGATGTTTTTTTAAAATCACATAAATTTAATAAATCTAACAAATAATCTTAATCTATGTTTGTTTTGAAAATTTAAGTATGATAAACTTTATGTCAAATTAAAGTGTAAATATATGGGGTAATATGTGTAAAAAGATATGATATATATATATATATATATATATATATATATATATATATATATATATATATATATATATATATATATATATATATATATATATATATATATATATAAAGATAAGTGATATTTAAATAATTTAAACCACAAATAAACATAAAAGATATTTTTTATTTCTGAATATGAATTATAAAGTTAGAAATAAACAAAAAAAGAAAATTTGCTTTTAATTAGTGTGTGTACTGTACGTCTGTAAATGAAAAGATGGAGAAGAAAATTTGCTTTTAACTAACTGAAAGTTAAAAAAAAAAAATTAAACCTACAATTAGATTATAAATACCTTTACTTTTTAGTAATTTTTTATGGCCTGGAGTATAATTATCATTATTCTTAATTCAATTCTAGAAATATTTAAGCTATACTATGTGTGTGCGTATATATGATAATTGAGCAACTACTCAATCAATTTCAATTTTCTTTTTAAAAATATAATAACAGACTCCACTACTATAGAAAAATTGATATTGAAGTGAACATTTTTACTTATTCAAAGGAAAATTAATGTAGATTTAGAATAATTAAGGTAATTATTAATGTTGAAACATTTACATAAGTATAGGTCCCCTACCCTAGGTGATGAAATATTTGGGCGACCAACCACCCAGTTAATAAACATCAGACTTTAATTAACACTCATGTGAAAGTCCTCGAGGTTGTACACTTCACACAACACGAGTGGTCAACATCATTACACATTATATAAAATGAGCTGCATTACTATAAATATACTACTGCACATGGATAAGCTATGAACTTATAACTAGTAACTAGAGGAGATGAGCAACAATCAAATTTAGCAACAAATCACCCAAGTTGCACCATCAAATAGAGAGACATATATACACACTTCACACTATGCCTATCTAACACTTAAAATTTAAGCAAGAAGGTATATATGTTAAAAACTTCTTCCTCTGTTGGTTTTGTTAGAAAGTAGAAACACATAGAAATGATGCTCAGCCATAAGTCGAGTACATTGAAAATTTGGAATCTTCATCCTCCATTATTAAATCAAAAGAAAAACTACAGTAGATAGCCAACAACAAAATCATTTTCAGTAGAATTTTGTTCTGCTAACTAAAATTATAAGGTCCATAACTTTTTCAGAAAATATCAAAACATAGAGGCGATTAAATAATCCCCCATCATATGAAGTATGAACACTTAAACTTGTGTATCGGATCAGTCATACGCAAACTTAAAGAATAATTTGCCAAGTACAGCAAGGCATATTGGAATTTACTGATTGTTTGAAAGAAGAGCTGATGAATACCAGATCATACTATATTCTTTTCATTCGAAATAGTGTACAAGATTCAATTTCTCTACTTGGGATAACACAAATTAGGGTTCGAAATACTTTTCATCAGCACATTTTAGTAGTTCCTTTCAGGGAATTCTCAAAGGCAATTCATCAAACAGGTAAGGGGCAATAACTTCGAAAGCATTAAGGTTTGTTATTTTCATTGACAAAGAGTACGATTGATTACCTGATATTTTGGTTGAGAGGGAAACTGAGGTGCCACAAAGAATAGAGATTGGAGAAACTCAAAACCCCTGGATCAGCCGGCGGTGGTGAAGCGATTGGCTGTCGTGAACAGCTGAAGTTGCATGAAAAAGGAGAATACGGATGGCAAAGTTATCAGAATGACGGCTGTGAGCATTTGCCGGTGTGACATAGTTGGGGAACGACGAAGAGGAAGGATTCAATGGAAGGTCTCTCACTTGCGACTGGTGTGGTGTGGCTGACTTAAGCGTGGAGTCGGGAACATAGGCGGGGTACGTGTGGAGATAGGAAGACTTGGGTTGTGGCCAGAAATCCCTAAATTTTTCTAAGTGTTTAGGTGGGATAATGAAATGAAGAATTTTTTAGGGTTTGTCTTTTTTAAGTTAATATTATTTTTTTCAAACAAAAGTAAATTGGCATTGTTGGTTAAGCCTAGAGAATGCAAGTCTGGAGAGTCAAGTTCGAATCTCGTTAAAAATTTTAATTTTTAATTTAAAAAGACATCGGAAATAAGACATCGGTTTCGTAAAATCGATGTCTATCAGCGGATTTTATTTAGAGAACCGACGTCAATCAGCTTATTTTTAAAGAGCCAATGTCTATTATGGAATAAACATCACGCAAAAGACATCGGTTTTCAATCAGTGGATTTTATTTAGAAGTGCGAATAGACATCGCAAGAAAAGACATCGATTATTAAAAATCGATGTCTATCAGCGCATATTTTTTTAATTTCGAATAGACATCGCTTTAAATACATCGGTTAATAAGAAACCGATGTCTATCAGCGCATTTTCTTTGAAAACGATGTCTATCAGCGTTTTCTCACACTGATACACATCGGTTTAAGAAAAGACATCGGTTTTATTGTAAACTGATGTCTATTTAGTGATGTCTATCAGCATTTTTGATGTAGTGATCATTTTATTGTAAAACACACAAAATTGTATTGAAAAGTATTTTATATTCCAAATTTTATTTCTCTTGTTCAAATTTTATAAATTATCACATATTTCAAATTTTATAAATTTTATAAAGTATCACATATTATTCACTAAAGTATTTCAAAATAAAAAAGACAACTGAATAATTAAATAGATGTGAAGTTAGTTTAGTGAAGTTAGGTTAATTATTAGAATACAAGAAAGTGTAGCAAAGCTGAGAAAGAACCATGAGAATGTGGGGCTTGAAGCTCAAGTAAGCATGAGGCTGCATTCATCTTCATCTTAATCTATGGTAGATTTTATTTATACGGCCCTTGAAAATGGAAGCTGTATTCATATTCATCTTAATCTATGGTAGATTTTATTTATACGGCCCTTGAAAAAGGAATTGTTGGAGAATATAGGTAACAACTCACCTGAATGAATATCACTTATCCCCGGATTAGCGGCAGCATGAGCCATTACACCTCAATTGATGAAATGCAATTTATTATTGTCAGATAATTCTTTTTAAAAAAATATATATAATTTCTAAAGTTAATTAAAATAATTATGTATCTTTTATTTATATTTATACATGCATAAAGATAAACCTTAACTTCTATTTTTATCTTCAATTATTTTTTCTATTTTACTACTTTTAGAAACAATTTAATTTTAATCTTGACCTTCTATTTAATACTCTTAATCTCAATTAATATTCCCCGTTCGTGTAAGAATTTTGTAACAGGATTATTTGTTAATATATTTGAGTTATTATACGATTAAATGTTAAATCTAATTGATATTCTTCCTTATCCTTTTTATTATAGGATTATTTGTTAATTAAATTTGAGTTATAATAAATTTATTTATAATATCTTGTCTATTTGTTTTATGGATAGAATTTTGTTGTATCACGTCTGTTTTTTTGCACGAAAAGAATATTATTACAAATTATTTGTTAAATAGTACTCCGCATATTACATATGTCCACCCACAAGGATATTATTCGTTTTTTGTTCTAGATTAAGGAGTCACATACCCCATCTATCTCTAGAAATCACATCAATTATGTGAGTTTGAAATTATGGTCAATTTTTTTTAAAATAAACATCTATTTATTTAGTTAATATATTAGGTTTCCTATAATTAGTCTTTTAAAAATTATGTTCAAAATCAAGCTTAAGAAGACACATGAGACTTATACCTTACACAATATTAGTCTTTTAAGAATTATGTTCAAAATCAAGCTTAAGAAGACATGGATTGAAAGTTATACCTTACACAATATTAAAATCAATTCCTTTTGGCACAAACATCAAATATCTTTAATACATCTAGCCTGTGATTTGAAATAGGTAAATAGCGGGTTTGAAACATTAACCGGTTAAATATTCTGATATCAATATAAATGTCATTTGAATAGAAGCCTTACTTGAACTATTAAGCTGGGTAAAAGACAACTTACATTGAAGCAATAATTTATAGCGCAACAAAATAGATGGTTTTCTAATTATGTACATACAGTTGTCAGCAAATTTTAATGAGCCTCTATAACAGGCTATAATACTAAGTAAGATGACTTCCTCATTTTTGTGATTTTTAAGGGTTAGCACATCGATGGGGAAGAATCACTTTAACAGGCAAATAATCTGAATCTCTTGTTTCTAGTTTCTGGAAGAATTCAGGGTTTAATTCATTTTCAGTTAATGCTGATTCCTTCTTCTTTAATATCCCAACAGCCTTGTCCAAAATATTGTTGCCCTTGTCAATTAGATTAGGATCAGTGGGAGATAATCCACTGGATAAATCTTTCATTGATTTTTCACATAATGAAGCAAGTGAAGAACACCAAATTAAAGGCTAATACTTTTGAGTATTGAAATAATAAGAACATTAACGCTAAAATGCTTTGTAGTGCACTTTCAGACCTCTAGTGTGTTACAGTTGTGGCAGCCTACTAATGGGTCCTATTTATTTAAATAATTCCCAAGTTAACATGTTCTCGATTCATGTAAAAAACCAATTGCAATTTTCAAATACGAATTGAACAACAATTTTTTTTTTTGTAAATTTTGACCTTCTTGAATTTTTAAAGTACTCAATGTGTGTAAGAGATGTAATTAAGTTCCAGGCAGATCTATCGAAAGAAGGGCTCAATGCTGATCAAACTATATGATTACATTAACCTCTTAAGATTATAATCTATATGATCACATTAACTACTCAAGATTACAATAAAATGACATTATTCAAAAACAAATGAACTGTTTTCACTACCTTAAGATTGAAGGTGAAGAATCCGGCAGGCAATGGCGATGGTGATGGCGGTAATAGCGGCAGCGGTGATGGGTTGGCTAAGGAGATTGATATTTTCACAGGCAATGCGATCTAAGAGTAGAATAAGCCAATTAGAAAAGCTCAAAACCTCCTCAACCATGCTTTTATTATTAAAAGAAAAGGTAGAAGAAGAAATAATACGAATGACAGTTTATATCAATCTCCAAGGCAGATTTAAAACACTTAAGAGGGATCAGATGGTGGGTGAGACCATGTAAACCAAATCCCAGGTTAATAGCTACATCTGAAGTGATCATCCCATATCCGAACTTTTGAAATAAGTACATAACATTAGCAGTTTTGAGTCCCTAAAAATGTAATAGAAATCATTAGTGACAATATCATAATATCTAATTAAGTTGACCTTTAGCTTCAAATCAAAATAACACAAAGCAAAAATCTGGTTAAGCTATAGTAAATGTAACGATGAATTATAGTGATATTGTTACGTAAGTTGTTGATATGTTTGAACCACCTGAGTGAAGTACCTCTTGCAAACTCCACTAAGTTATTACCTTGAATTATGGTGACATTGATACGCAAGCAGTTGGTATGTTTGAACCACCTGAGTCAAGTAGCGCTTGGAAACTCCATCAAATTATTTATCCAGCTCAAAAAAGAATCTGGGAGACATAATTTTACGCCCACCAATTTTTTTAATAGGAATTTATTTTGTAATGAATGTAAATTAGTATGACAAAGAAAAAAAAGGTTCCATAAAAATAATAGGAGTGCTTTTACTCCACAAAAGTATAACTTTATTTTGCAAATAGTTTCTACAAATCCGCAATCATTGCGAAGCCACAAAAAAAAAAGAAAAAAGGGACAGATATAGGAAAAAAAATTTAATGAGTGCAAATTAGCAAGACAAAGAAAACAAAAATTACCATAAAATTTTGAAGACTTTAAGTCTTTCTAACTAAGAATTCTAACTATCAGAAATGATTGACACAATCAAATGTTAAGAACATACGGATTCCAACTTCTCACTCTTAAAAAATTTACCAAGAACAAGCGGAAGCCTCAATGTTCAGATTCACTTCCGACTTTCCAAAATATTTACACAAACTTAAGAATATTAAAATACAAAAATTCAATTGTTAACAAAAGAGGTGAGTATAATCAGGAAATTATATACTTACTGCTGGAGACAATTTTGCAGCGGGAGTGAACCGAAATCGGGCTCCAAATGGATAAATTCCCGATCAAAACAGCTAAGCAGAGCACAGAAAATGAAAGCAAAAAGAAGATTGAGAGAGATAAAGCAAGGAGAAAAAAAGAGCGAAAGAGCATGAAATTTAAGTATTTGTTTATTTCTGTCTCTCTTAGATTCAGTATGTCATGATTCTTTGAATGTATACTCACTTTAACTTAGAGATTCCAAGGTAAGTTTTTGGCAATAGCTTAGCACTATTAGCTTCCTACATTTGAAGCTCCACTAAATGCAACACATATATACATTTCGTCATAGACTTCCACCCCACATTCCCGACCAAGAGCTACACTTGAGCTTAAAATGAAAGAATTAAAAGCATGGCAAGGGCAAATCATTCTGCAGTACAGCTCCTAATGTTAGATGCAGCATGCTGATAAATAGCCTGTATGAGGCATTCTGCTAAACAAGCAACAGACTAAAAATCCTCAAAAACAAATGAGAAATGAACGTTTGAGCAAATAATTAAATAGGCCACTCATCGAACAACTCATGTGCACTAATTAGGTTAAATTGCAGACGTAAAGTACTTATGTCAATTCATTCATAAGTTTTCCCAACTCTATCACCTAAATAGGACATTTATCCGAAGAAATTCACACAATTAACAAAGAAGATAGAAATGCATTTCAGCAAAGTCAATGATGGTTTCTCTTCTGGTATAGAGTTCCAAGATGCATGCAATACAATTGGGCATGTTGTGACACAAAAACAGAGCATAAGAAAAATGAAAAATGGGATATTACCTATGCCGTTGCAGCTGCAGCGATTAAGAGAGAAAGGAACCTATGGACGGAAACAAAGAAAGGCAGCAAAACAGAAAGGGATTAGAGCAGACTCGTGGTATGTTCAAACCCGTAGTGGAAGCAAACAAGGGGGGAAACTTATACGAAGACAAAAAAAGAAGGGTACAAAATTAGGGGTTTCGATTGAAATTGAGTGTGCACCTTATATGAGAGTCAGCGATGTACCTGCGTCGATGTCGGGGTTGCGGCGAAGATGCGGTGGTGGAGCGAGCAGAGAAAGAGAGTGCGGAGAAGGAGAAGGAGAAGGTGAAGTGGGTATTTTCAGGGAAGAAAACAAGATATCCGAAACGTATCGAGAGATTTGCACGGGGAACATGCCACGTAAATGGAAAGATGACCGGAAACTGGTAGGAAACTGGCCACCATTCCCTTTGAGGCGTTTTATAAGCATAGTAGATATAAGATAATTTATTATTATTCTTTATAATATGAATTTAATTATTAGCAGTTGATGTAATATTTTATTATTTTAGAAATTTAGTTTGTTTGTTTATTATGTTCACGAACAAAATTATATTGGTGTTCACTAACAACACAAAATTTGTTGTTCATGAATATAAATGTATTCGCGAATAAAATCAAGCTTTAGCAAACAAGCTCGAGCTCGAACAAAATTTTAAAATTCTAAACAAGTTCGAACTTGTTACCTACTTAACAAACAATACTCAATCAGGTCAAAGCTCGACTTGGCTCGCCTTGACTCGTTTACACCCATAATTATTAACTTAAAAAATTAAAAAAATGAATCTCTTATGAATTTTGGTTTACAGTAAACCATACTTCCTCCGTCCGCTTTCAAGGGTATCATTTTTTCATTTTGGGTGTCCGCCCCCAAGGGTTTCATTTCCTTTTTTATTTTATATATATGGGACCCACACACACCTACTAATACAACAAAAAAATGGGACACACACCTCCACTAATACAACTATCCACTACACATTAAATAATAATACTCCTTAATTCACATGCAAAAAGCAAATGGCACCCTTAAAGACGGACGAAGGGAGTACTTATTTATTGGTCGAAAAAATAATTTATTCTTAAAAAATCTCAATACTAAGAAAAAATAACTATAACATAATATTAGGGTGCAAGTGAACCTGGTTTACATAAGTATTTGTCTACAAAAATATAATCTCCCCGCCATGCAAAGAGGGTCTAATTTTTTTTAATGAAAATTCAATTGTACAACTAACTCTATATTTTTAAAAAATAATTAAAAAAATACACATTAATACTAATACAGTTTGTTACTAAAATAAATAAATTTAGTACTTAAATTTAAATACGGGTGCACGGAATATTAAGTCTCTTTTTCAAACATGAGTGCTTTTAAATCCTCAATCAAAGCATTTACAATCAACTCTTTTCTTTCTTTCTTTTTTAACTTTTGAGTGCTTTTAAATCCTCAAACAAAGTATTTGTAAAACCATCTCACAATGAAATACAAGGTTTAGCATGAAAAAAAATGATGAAATACGAGGTTTAGCATGGAATAAGCTATAAGCTTTGCATTGACTTTCGTTCAATCCACTACTTAAACCTAGCTTTCCAGCGATTTACAACCATGGAAGAGGTAGGCTAGTGGTCCATGAGATCAATAACAAATCAATACAATACACTATTTATTGACACCTTGTGAGACAAATGTACATATGATAGGTCATGAGACTAATCGACACATATATTTATAGTGAATCATACTATAACATTTTAAAAACATACTTTAATTCATTATTTATCATGTTTTAAAAAAAAAAACATACTTTAACTAACAATTAAGTATACTTTAGGTCAACACATCTCACATAATTACCGTCTCACAGGGAACTTTATCAACAAAAGATCATGTTTATGAACCAAAACAAAACGATCATAAGATCCCATAAAAGCAAGATTTTAGTCAGGCTAAAAAAGGTCACAAGATGAAAGAGAAATATCCACATATGTACATTTATTATCCATTGTCATCAATGGGATATTGATACCTGATGCCATAACTAATCTCTATACTAAACCATAAATAACAACCCATATCCATCAAAGTCTCATCTAAAGCCAGAGCATGTTCAAACATGCAAAACATTGATTCCCAAAACTGATTTTTAATATATGTGCCAAGAAGAAGGAAGAGCTGGAGTTGCAGCTGCACCTGCACTTTCCTTTATATTTGCTAGAGAAAGGAACTCATCGCAATCCTTGGCTCCGTTATCTTTAAGTGTATTTACCAGAGTGGTGATGAATCCAGCCAGCTGGGTCTTGAATTGCTGTGAGCAGCTCTTGCCACCCTCGTCAACGTCCTGTACGCCCCCTCTAACAAGACAACCCACTTGGACTCCTTCAGTGTAGGCTTTACAAGATTCCAGGATGTCCTGTGCGTGCTTGCAGAAGTAGCCTTGGACAAAGACCTCGAAATGCTACAACGATGAGATATACACCACTTCAATACCATAAAACTAGAGTGCTCATGTGTGCACGTTTTACAGATGATTTCAGAGATTATAACAGGTTACCTTAGGAGGTCTTTTCATGCTGTAGACCATCGTCCGCAAGGAATATATGAATGTCCTCTCATTGTATTCCACGGATCTCATTTCTCCATGTGGAGTTCCACTTGTACTTTCATATCCAGGCTCGTTAAAGTAGGGTTTCGTGTTCAATATCAGCCCTTGTATGGAAACCAAAACTTGCAGAATGGTTGACACCCCAGGGATCCACTTTTCCTTTCCACTGCCACGCCAAGTGTTAAGAAGGCTCAGACATACTTTACCACAGTTGTACAAATTAGGATTGATTCGAAGGCCGCCGGAATGGTAATGGACATGCTGCAAATGATAGAAAATAGTTGACATCGAAAATTTAATTAAGATAATTAACATGCTTAGTCACATACAGGTGGGCTTCTAGGATAATTGCTTGGAAAGGAGACGTCAAAGAAAAAAAGACCGTCATGGTATGGAGTTCCTTCTGCGCCAATTATCACTGCTCTCAAAAGATCCATTCTCGATTCATAGACCCTTACAAATATTTCATCTGTTGGATGACAAACAGCAAAAATATTAAGCAATCACACTAAATATGCAAAGCAAAAAAATTATCCTCTAGATCACATATAAGAGATGAAACAGATATGTTGCTGATTTGCCCTAACAAAGGAAATTTGACTCACCAGGCAAATCATTTTCAAGAATCTTCCATTCTTCTTGTATTCTCTTAGCCCAATTCTTTGGTGGCTGTACCATGCATCAAACACAAGTAATTAGAAATATAAATATAAATAAGGCTGCAGCGGACAAGATTAAAAGCATAGATTCCGAGTTCCGGTCACCTGTTCCATAGAAGTGCTTTTGGAATAATGGTGATCTGAGTGATCATCAACGGTGTCAAATTTCTTAAAACTTTCAAATTTGTGCAGAGCTTCATTTACATTTATCGGTCCTGCCTTGGCTGAAGTCCCCATTGCAGATGCACCATTCACATTATTCGTCAAATTTTGTTCCCATACCGGATATGAACTTCCACTCATGTATCCAGAAGAATCCAACATATCTAGTGGCAAATCTTGCCACATCATAGACATAGGCATGTAGTTTCCTGCTCCAGTGCCTTTTGGGATGTTCGGACTAAAATGGCCACCACCACCAACATTACTTGGATATGATATAGGAGGAGGAAGAGGAGGTGGATGAGGGAATTGACTGGGTTGAGGGACAAACGAAGTCTGGCTTGCATGAGACTTTCTTTTGATCTTCCCTAAAGAGCGCCAAGGTTCCTTTCCATACTTATGGGTCAAGGAACTCAGATTGACAAGGCTGCTTGAACCAGATGATGTCTTTTGACCTTGACTGGAGTCATGGAATTTTGAAAGTAGCTTCCCCTTTAAATGATTTGACGCACTTGTCATCGAATTATTCAAAGAAGAGGGTTGATCCTTGACTGTGCCATATGTCGATGATGAGTTAAAGCCAGGTGAGACACCGACACCACCTGATTGCAAAGGAGTAGTTGAATATGCTGCAGTGCTATTTGTTGGCATCTTTGTATCGTTTCTAGGGGAACTTGGAAACCATGGAAATGGTGCCTCTACTCCAGGTGGAATATCCATGTGATCAAAATGTGATTCCAAATTTGGATTGTCATCATACGTTATATCATCATAATATGATTCTATCCACTCATCTTCTCCATATAAAAAATTAGAGCTGAAATCATCTACATTAGTTGAGTCATTTAATAATGAAGAACCATCATTTGACGGCAGTATGTCATTCCCGGATTCATCATTCCCTATACTAACAACCCCAACTGAAGAGTTGGATAAGACTTTCTGTAAACAAAGAAGAATTATTTCATTATATTTGTCAACACAAGGGGGAGTGAATGTCACTGTACAATATTCGAAGCACCCTCAATTTTTTTGAAAACACCTAACTTTCCATGCACACAACACTACCCTCATGTTCTAAACGTGGGAGTTTTAGAAAACTTCAGAATGTAAATAATACCACTTCCACCCGTTCTAGATAGGCAACCATCTAGAAAAAGCAGAAAACTGTTTCTTACCTTGCCTTTAGCACCTCCTTTAATTTCCAAAACCAAAGAAGCATCATCAGAGTCGTCATCCATGTCAACATCTATTATTTCATGACAGATAACCTACCAAAATTTGAAATATTGGAGGATAAATGCGTTCAAGGTCAGAACTTCTAAAATGCAGTCATTGTAAAAGGAAAAGCAAGTAGATAAAAAAAAGATATCAAAATAACATCTCGTACATATTATTTAATCACACATTTTATTCACAGGAGGGACGGGAAAAGGAAAGATGCTAGGGAGAAATCAAAGGTCATGGAATGAACAAAGATATCATCATAGAAGTTAAGAATGAAGCGAATCCAACAAAAAAACATACTGTCTGCCACACCTTTAAATCTAATAACAGCATATGAAAGGGAAGTCAAGAGACATGTTGGTCCTTGTATGCAAACTTGAAAGCATGTCAAATAGATCATTAGGGGACATCCCTGTTATAATCCAACAAGCTAGATCTTGACCTTTTTTCCAGAAACAGTAACAACATGCAACAGATCATTTACTTATAGTTTCATATATTCATATAAATTCAAGTAACGAATAAATATCAAAAAGAATTGTCAAGCCCTTCTTACTTCGTGTTTGCTCAAAAAATCTAATTAGCTTGCGTCTCTGTTGGATTACAGGAAAATCAGAAATTGTTCACTAGGAATTCATAATAATGTGCATACCCCTACCAAATCTTCGAGACCAAACCTATTTCACGATAAAGTCGAATGCATAACTGACTTCTCCAAAGCTCACTCTTTTATGGAAGCCATATTGAGTACAATGAAATATGAACCAACGTTTTAAAGACCAGAGGCTATTATATCAGAAGTCACAATCTGATCAAACTTGATGTTTCACTATATACTAGAATAAATAGCAGGAACATACAACTACTCAAAATCAAGACATAAAATAAATAAACATTAAGAATAATAATAAGCCGCATTATGTCCTTTACAGTCCCCTGAAAAGCGTTCATACACCACCACTCCCACCACCCCCACAAACCCCTTAATCCGAATCATCATCTAAACAAACCCGGAATGATCAAGATGAAGATTAGAACAAAAAAAGAGGGGCATTCCAATTTCTCACGGTATCCCAAAATTGAATTTTGAAAAACAGAATTCTAAAAACAGGAGTGGATCAATAGAGTCAGATTGAAATTCAATAAGAGAAGGAACCTCTTTCAGTTTGGAGGACTTGGGTTTAGAGGAGCGAGTAATCGCCGGTGGCGATACTTCCAAAACCTCCACCTCCGCACGCCCCGACGACGAACTTCCCGACAAAAACACCCTTTTCCTAAGCAATCAGAAAACACAATTCACCACTTCGATCATGCATGCGCACAACTCCACACACACACAGAAAAAAAAAATGAAGAAAGAATTACTTGGAATTCTGCGGGATGTAACGAGAGAAGGCAGTGGGCGAGTCCATAGGATCGAAACGAAGCTCCAAAGAAGGGTAATTAGGGCCCGATTGGAGGGATTGAATTATATGGGTTTATTCTTCCTTCTCACAGACGCCTCATATCAGCCCCTTTTAGGGAAAAATTATCGTTCTCGAATTACGGCCCAAGGGTTCCGTTTCCTTCGCGGATTCTTATAGATTATAAATGAAAATTATAAAAACAAAATCAAGATAATATAGACAAAATCCGAAAGGAAAAAGATGCATACAAAGGTTCACTCAAACTTCTCGTTTAATTTTTTTTATTTTTTTAGAGAGAGAAAATCGAGAGAGAGAGTGAAGAGAGTGTGACGCTTGGTTGGGTTCGCGCCTAGTCAAGTGCTAAACTTCAGATCGTAGGTTGCAAGGAAACCAAGTTTGTTTATTTATCATAATAACCCCTAAATTTTAGGAACATTACAATTGTGCCATTGGATGGATTTGGGTTTACGAGTAAAATCGTGGCTGGGCCCCATTTCTCAACGAAGAATTCTCTAACTTCTTCAATTTTTAAATTCGACTATTTATGATTATTCAATTATTAAATACCCCCGTGTCCACGTATTAAAATTTAAAAAATATTTTTTAATTAATTTTTTGAAGATAATTATGTAGTTTATAAGTTGATAAAAAAATAAAATAAAGCGTAATAATGTGATATGTGTATTAGTGGAGACTAATATTTCATTATGCTCTATTAAGGATATATACTAGTAATCAATTTCTAATTTCTATTTTTTTCGACTCATACTTATTTTTACCATTAAAAAAAATTGCATTAACTAATAATAACTACAATAATCTATTATCATTTTAAAAATATCACTCTTATCTAATGCATATAATATATCTTATAATTTAATTTTAGGAAGAATTTCATAGGAAGACCTAATTTTTAGTTTAGGTCTCAAATTAAGACCTGATTTTATAAGTTTTTCAAATTAAGATCTAAATTTAGATATTTTCTCAAATTAGGACCTGATTTTTATGTTTTTCAATTTATTCTCATTTTAAGACTTACAATGGAATTTATTTTCTCATTTTAAATCATACAACATAGTTTAAAAATATTATTATACACCTTCAAATTAAATTATAAAATTAAAATATGTCATTTTTATTAATATTTTATATTTTTCTATAATTTATATTGAATTTGTAAAAAAAATAAAATTAAGACAAGTCTTAATTTGAGAAAAAAAAATTAAAATTAAATCTTCAAACGTGACAATCCTAAAATGAAATCCAAAAGTGAGACATAAAATAAAATTTGGATCTTTATATGAAAATTTTCCTTTATTTTATTATCTAAACATACGATAATATGTTAATAAAATTATTATTTTTAAATTACGCAACTATAATATCGATAAGATAATTATATTCTTTTATTATTGGTATACACGATATAAATGCAAAACATTATTGAATAGTTTTTCATTATAAATAACATTCATTATTATATTATACATTATTCATAACCAGATCAAGATAGAATAGTAACACATGATCTTTGGATAAGGTATTGATTGGATTTTTAGAATAAATAAAAGCCCACTTTCAAAATTTGGTAACTATTAAATATATTTTTCACATATTTTTTTTAATTCAATAGTAATTATTTTTAGTTTTTGTATGTAACACGATTTTATATAAAATGATTTTTATGTAGGTGTGCGTAAAATTAACCGTAAAGAGTTTTTTTAAGAGCTTTGTTTAATTAATTCACACTAGAATTTAAAATATTATTCAAAATGATATCATGTGTACATTAATTAAACTTGTACAAGTTTATATTTCTTCTAAGTTCATTAGTCAAAATAAAAGGATACATTGAAATGTAACCAAAATATAAATTATATTATACATGAAACTAATAAAAAATATTCATGTTTACATTTTAATATTAACCAAATGTATATTCTTATATTAATTATGTAATAATTTTTATACTACATCATATACTTAATTTATTTTATTTTGTGTTCTACACAATTCAAAATTAAATATCAAACTTATAGAAACAAAAATTATATTCTAATCCCAAATTTATGGTAACATTTTCGTTGTCCATCGAAGCGTAATCATTTTAATATCTTGATATATATAAGTTTCATTTTTAAAAAAATTACACTTTCCATTTAAGTATATATAAATCTCACATTTCATAACAAATTCCAAAAGTTACTACTAAAATTTACAATATGTCATTCTTTTAGTTTAGTAGGTAAAGAAAGAAAGAGAGAATAAGAAGAATGTAGGGAGTATATATATGTGCATTTAAGGGCAAAAGTGTGCAATGAACATTTTGTTTTCTCTTCCTTGTAATAATTGGAGTCTATCTCCTATAAATATTGTTGGATGCTGTTTGATTTGGTCAAACTAAAAATGTTAAATTTGTCAAACATCTAATTATATTTTATCATTATATTGTGAGCTATATAAGCCTAAAATAGTTTTTTTTTTTCATTTTTAACCTTTTAATTTTAATGAGGTAGCATTTAGGATTTTATATTTAATTAAATAAAAAAAAATGTCACTTACTTTTATACTTTATTAATCAATCAACTTATACATTTATATTTTATTAATAAAAATTAACATTTCCTTTTTTATATTAATTTATTAACAAACAATTGTGCGAGATCCTTTCTAGAAAAACTTCCTTCTAACGAACAAGGAGTAGTAACATTTTAACAAAAACGTAAAAACGTAAAGCCTTGTGTGAGACCGTCTCACATAAGAGCTTATGTAGAACGATAAGAAAGTGATAAAACTATTATACTAAAGAGTGACTAAATTAATAAAAATTGATAATGTTATTTCAAGAACAATTTATAGTATAAATGAAAAGTTATAACATTTTATAACGAATGTGATAATTATTTTAAAAAGTATAAAATGGTCTCACGCAAGACCTACCCTAACAAAAATTGATGCTCGAATTAGTAAAAGTAATAACAGTGTATTAAATTATTTCATAACCAATTTACAAAGTAATTTAATTTATAATATAAATAAAAATGATAGTAGTAATTTTAATAAATAAAAGTAATACTAATATTTTAAACATAATTTAATAACTATTTGAAAAAAAACATTAAATCGGTATTAAGAAAAGTACTCTTACTTTATTTTAAATTTTAAAAATAATAATAATAAGATTTTCTTGTGAGATGAATTTTTGTGGGACAGCTCATTACTAAAGTATGTTTATTATATAGGTAAATTATACTTATTTATAGTTAAGGTATATCAATAATGATGAATCACATTATAATATGCTAAAATCATATTTTAATAAATTTTAATAAAATACAAATAGTTGTGTAAACTAAGTTTACAATATTAACAACATTTGTGTAAACTAAGTTTATGTATGTTAATATGTACACTATGTTACTTGATAGTATATAAAAAATTACTCTTTACACACATAAACTATTACTCTTTTAAATTGAAAAAATTACTTTTCAAATTCTTATAAACTCTGATTTATCGATTACTTTTAGTACATGAAAAATTAATCTTGAGAGACATGAATTATTACTCTTCTATATAAAAATCACTACTCTTCAAAGAGTAATTTTTTATATACTAAAAATGTAGTTTTAGAAATTATGGTTTAAATATAAACCCGATTTACATAAGACTCACTTTTAATAAAAATTGATACATAAAAAATATTAATAGTGTAATAATTTTTTTCATAAATAATTTGAAATATAAATAAAAAGTGATAATATTTTTAATAAAAAAGATGATAATATCTTCCAATGAATTAAAAAGACATAGAATAATCTTATTGCAGTCGATTTCACACAAGTACTGTGATATGTGTATTAAGTGGATCTATAATCATGGTTTTAATTTTAAAACTATTCATAATAAATTAAAACTCCTAAATTATTAAAGTAAATTATTTGATTGTGTATATAATATACTTCAACTTAAATTATTAAAGGATTAATCACTACTAAGTACACACTTTATGCCCCTAATTACTACTAGATATATTGATTTAAAATGATTATTATTATATATAAAATATTAAAGTAAAATACTAAATATATCCCTAAACTCATACACTTTTAAACCACCAACCCTACCCCTCACTCACCCACCCGCCGGACCACAGTTGATCGACGTTGATCGGTCATTGACCGACAGTTGACCACCATTGACCTGTGTTGGCTAGCCGTTGACCGGCAGTTGACTGCCACCGCTGGACCACCACATTTTTTTGCTGCACACAATTTTTTTTGCTACACACACTTTTTTCTACTGCACACACCTTGCTGCACACGAACACTTGTTGCATACAACATTTATGTGCAGCACATTTATAGGGGTAATATTGAAATATCACTATATATTTTTTTAGTTAGTAGTAATACTTTTGTATGTTTGTATCTCATAGTAATTAAGAGTTTTTTTGTGTACCTAGTAGTAATCCCCCTATTACTAAATTATTTTAATATAATTAATTTAATTTTTTAAAATTTTAAATCTTTTATTTGGGAGAATAATTCTATATTTAATTTGTAATAATTATTTTTACAAATATACTCTGAAATAAAATAATTATTTAATATATAGATGAAAAGTTGTGGTGCCTCGGATAAGAGCTTTGATTTTATCTAACCATTGGATCATGCCTTTTAATTTAAAATTTTCATCCGACAATCCAGATCACATCTCATAAGCCTTGACCGAACTAGCACCTAGCCACCCGAATCGACGCGTCTAGTGGTTCAAACCATTGGCTGAGCACACGTGTACACGCCTGACACATAGTTTTTTTCGTGAGTCGAACCGCGTTGTGCTCTAAACTACGCTCTATTTTATTGAACCTCGATAACCCTAAGACTATCCCGGTCTTAGAAAAATGGAAGCTCCCAGCTCCTCGTGACAATGCACAAGTACGCTTGCAGTCTAATCTTGTAGTATCCCTTATCTGCACCTTTTGAGTCACACAAATTTAACTCTTTAAGAAGTTTAAATTCTTATAGTGTTCAAACTCACAATAATTATTTAAGTGGGACGAACTATTCATATTTTAATTTTTCTCTTTAGTTTTCTAATTTTTTCTTGTAGTTAAATTGCAAAATTCACGTATTAATTAATTATTTATTTGGAAATGGATTTGAGCAAACAATACATTGAATTAATCTTCTAAAAAATATATATTTTTCAAATATGCAATTAGTTTTCACTTCCAACAAACGAAATATTACAAAACTAGGAGGCGTTTGGTATTTTAGAAGGAATCGAAATGAGAATTTATAGTGATAGTAGTATAAAATGATAATGGATATGTATTATTTGATAATGTTGTTTGATTTATTATATGAAATCACTATCATTACTAATAATATTGTTTGGAATGTTAAAAAGATATCTTTAGGAATTAAATGAAATTTAATTTTTAGTATTTTTTAAAGAAAACAATAATATGGGGATGATTTCTTTTTCATATATAAAAAAAGTAGATTTGATTTTTGTTAAAAAAAAATACAAAAAACATTTAAAATTTTGATGTTAAAGGAATGAAAGGCATTCCTGCCAATTTGGTAAGGAATTGCAGTAATCATATCATCCAACCAAACACTCTACTTTTATTTCATTCCCATTCCCACCCCTAAACCCTCTAAATAAACACGCCCTTATTGATTAAATATAGGTTTGTCCTACCACATAATGACCAATTCCAACACTTGTAAGATGACATTTTCAATTCACCTATTTTTTTTTAACAATATTAATTGTTTTCGTTAAATACTTCTCCTACCATTTTTTATAAGAGAAATTTTTGTGTGAGGCATATACATGAAATAAGTTGGGAGATGGATTGATCTGCTGTTAAAATATGTTTATTATATTTTGTAAATAAAACATATTTACTTATTAGTAGATAATAAAATATATTAGTAATGAATTATGTTATAACATCTTAGAAATATAATTTAAAAAACATATTTTAACCATAAATAAATACAGTATATTTTATCTATATAAAAATTATATAATAACCCAACTCACAAACCGTTCTTATGTATGCTCGATCATTTGGATAGATTTGGAGGGGTGGTGTTAATTTATCCTAAAATTTAACCAACGTTGAGGTCGCATTAGTTGCTAGTCTCGTTACACGCTTTCAATATAGATTGAAGAAAACGTTCTTTTGGTCGCATCGCCAAAACCCATTTGACGATCTAATACTTGTGATCGAAGAAAATGAAGAAACTTGCATAAAAGAAGAGGGAAGAAAAAATTGATTTATCAGATACTATATTATTTCAACAATAACGATCTTGATAACTACAGAAATCTGATCAGAGAAGCTGAAAAATGGCAGGGCGTTCGCCGGCGATGATCGTGACGAATACTCCGGCGAAGGATCTCGCGTACACGAATTTCGCCTACTGCTCCCCATCCGATCTCCGGAATTTCCTTGTACCTGGATCCAGACTTGCCTACGCTTTAATCGGCGATGTGTTCGTCCTTACTGTTGCATATCCTTTTTACCGAGCTCACATTTCTCTGAAAATGCTTAATTTGTTTTTTCCCCCTCTCCTTGCTGTTAATGTTTTATCAGTATACGGTCGGGTGATTGGGTTCGATGACTATTTATTTAATGACTATTTGCAGAGTTTTGTACCTGAGAATGTGGTGGAATTCGGGTTTACTCAAAGTGTATATAGGTTTTAATGTTGGAAGCTCCGTGTGAAATCGCCGTGATTAAGTTAATTTGATGTCGATTTCTGTTTCAGGGTTTCATTTTTGTGCTATGTGGTGTAAATTTGTTTTGGTTATTTAGGTTTCTTAACAACCTTATGGCTTGGTCATTACCAAGATTCATGTTTTTTTTAAGAGAATTTACTTTACATGTATGTCTAATGAAATGCCTAATGGCTAAATGTGATGCATTTTCATTCGAATCTGTAACCTTAACCTTCATTATACTGGACATGATGCCATTTCTAGTGGCCATATTGCTCTAAATGCCATTCAACGTCGCCATGCCAAAGTCTCCACTGGGGATAGCGTTTCTGTTAGCAGGTGCAATGGGTTTAGTTTCTATGATAGTTGTCATTTTGTCTATCAGCTTTTCTTTTGACAGTTTTTCTAAAACTTTTAGGTTTCCTCCTCCTGAAAATTTCAACCTTGCTTTGCTAACTCTCGAGTTGGAGTTTGTAAAGAAAGGAACGAAGGAAGAACAGGTAAATTTCATCTTTGGGCCGCTATTAAATTCTCTTTTGATTTTATGGTTGTGCTTTACTCCTTGTCACTTTTATGACATTTCCTCTATATGCTATTTGCTATGTTCCTATTGTTCGTGCATATGGTAGAGTGCTTGTATCGTAGTATCGTTTTAATGTTTTAACATACCCAATTGACGATGTACATGCAGGTGGATGCTGCTCTTTTGACCCAGCAGATCCGCAAGAGGTTTATGGACCAGGTAAGGGCTACAATACTTGGCTTATTTTTATTTGTAGTTTTTACATATGCTACTATTAGCAGTCTTTTATTATTATTTTAATTAAAAGTTGTTTATCCAATCTGAGTGTTATAATTTTGTCAGTGGGATTTGGTGGGTAAGAAAGGTTATTGCCTTAATTCTTGTTGAACTTAAAAGATCACTTCCGTCATGTTCTATCTTTAAATGTCATCCCTTTCAAAGTAGTCTGTTTTTGCCATATTGCCACTTGTGCACTGGTACTTTTTCCTTCATTCTGTTTAATGTCGTTCCTAATTAATATAATATTCTTCAACTGCTGACTGTCTTCTTTCTTCCCTTGAACTTGAAGTCATGTTGGTCATTGCTTGATAGTTGATGCAAAATTTGGCCAAGGATACGACTTTGGTCATTTATTGTAAATTAGTTTGTCAGAAGTCAGAAATGTGTTGTTCATATCATTGTATACCAACTTAGATTTTATATCACAGAAGATCTACTTCCAGTTATTTCTTTCTGACTCCTGGTGTAGCATTTGTCAGTCATCTTTTGTCAACTCAGATAATAATAGCATAACTAAATCATATATCTTGAAATAGTTCTGTTATTTTTTTATTTTCTTCCTATCAAGTAGACTCTCCTTTAGTCTCACTTGCGCACTTTTTAGATTTGTGTGAAAGCTATTCCTGTATATGCAGATTATGACAACTGGGCAAAGGCTAACATTTGAGTATCATGGCAATGGATATATATGTACCATCAATCAAGCTTCTGTAGAAGGACAAGAAAAATCTCATGGTTTTGAGAGGGGGATGATATCAGCTGATACATACATTATCTATGAAGCACAAAGCTCAAGTGGAATAAAGGTTTCTTTTTGTTCATTCAACAAATAATCATATTGTTGATGTCTTGTTCACTGTGTTATATGTCATTTCTCATATATCAAGTTCAAAATGGTCATTCACATATCTATGGACATAATGCAGATTGTCAATCAGAGGGAAGCTGCTAGCAGCAACATCTTTAGGCATAAAGAGTTCAATCTGCAATCATTTGGTATAGGTGGTCTTAGTGCAGAGTTTGCGGATATATTCCGAAGAGCTTTCGCCTCTAGGGTTTTCCCTGCACATGTGACCTCTAAGTAAGGCTCATATTCTAGATCCTTATAGAGTTTTGGCTTTATTTAATGTCTTCATTTGAATAATTTCGGTTAAGAGTTTAATATCGTTTTAGACGAACAAAATTTCAACTTGTGTTATCTTTAGCTTGTTTGTTTGATCTCTGATATCCTATTCATGATAGACTTGGAATAAAGCATGTGAAAGGAATGCTGCTCTATGGACCTCCTGGTACTGGGAAGACTTTAATGGCTCGCCAGATTGGGAAAATGTTGAATGGAAAGGAACCAAAGGTATAAATAAGCACATGAGTTTCTTCATGTGTTATGCTAGTTGTTTTCATGCAGATAATAGTCCTTTATTTTCTTTATTCCAGCTTCATTCATGGGGGATTGTAGAAAATAGTTGTCTTTTATTGTTTTATGTGTATGTATCAGTATCACTTGTTCTTGAAGCAAATAACAGAGATGAAATTGTAATGAGTAACATGAGTGGCTATGATAAATAAAAATACAATGAATTTGTTTGGCTATGATAAATAAAAATACAATGAATTTATTAGACGGAAAACTTGGATTGCCATGATTCAATTATGATTCCAATTTCATCTGGTAAATCGCGGGTTTTACATGATACTCCATTCTTTTATATAGTATCCACCTTGACTATTTTGTATTCCATAAACGTCGTTGGGCTCTTGACGGTTTTTATTATTGATTCTTGATGTGTCTGGCTTTGTATATACTCTGTTTCTGAAGCTAATTGCGTGTTTTTGATTTAGACAATCAGAACTGCTGATACATGATATCCTCAATTCCTTATTAGCTGTTCTGTCACTCATCTTTTTGCATATGGCTAAACTTGGATTTTAGATTGTGAACGGACCTGAAGTGTTAAGCAAGTTTGTCGGTGAAACTGAGAAAAATGTAAGAGATCTGTTTGCTGATGCTGAGCATGACCAAAGAACTAAAGGTTGGTGACATCTGAGAGCAAAAGGCAGTACTATCATAATTTCTTGGCTGATTATTTCACTTCATCTTTCAGGTGATCAAAGTGACCTGCATATTATCATTTTTGATGAAATTGATGCAATTTGTAAGGTAAGATACCAAGAGAGCTCATATGGAGATATCCTGTATCGGCTCTTTTTGAATAATGGTTTTTGTGTTGTCCTTGAGAAAAGCTGTCACCTCTAGTTCATTACTTTTTGTTCTGTAGGATAGTCTGCTGCTATACCAAATTAGTGGTATTTTTTGGTGAGATAGGTGCTTATGCGTTAAGCCGTTAACTTCGTAACTTAATACATGAAAATTGCAATTTCAAGATTTTGTTGTTAAGGTTTTGATAGTTCACTTTTGTCTGGAAGCAAGCTGATTGTAGTTGCTATATATATATATATATATATATATATATATATATTTAGTTTTTTGTAATGTGAATTTCATTCTTACTATCCTTACTTAAATTTGACATCATATAATCTGGCTTCTATGGATACATCCTTTACTTATCTCAATACAATAATATTAAATCAAGTTTATACCCTGTTCTAAATTTTGTTTATGAACTTTTTACAATTATCTTTGAACTTTTTTGTTTGAATTTCTCAGTCCAGAGGCTCAACTAGAGACGGGACTGGAGTACATGATAGTATTGTTAACCAACTCCTAACTAAGGTACTTATGGTTTCAAGTTGTTTGGTCATTCAATGTTATTGTTACAGATCCATTGACTAGCTCTTGATTACTTGCTGTTTAGATAGATGGCGTGGAATCTCTGAATAATGTCCTGCTCATTGGAATGACAAACAGGAAAGATCTGCTTGATGAAGCTCTTCTGAGGTATATTGTCTACATTTGTTTTTGTTTTTTGTTATTTGTTTTTTTTTCCTTCTTTGATAAAGTAATTCTACTGAGTAAAACCATTTTGCAAGTTTAAATATGTTGACTGCTATATGTATACCTGGATTTCAGGCCTGGACGTCTTGAAGTCCAAGTGGAAATCAGCCTTCCTGATGAAAATGGTCGTTTACAGATTCTTCAGATTCACACAAGCAAGATGAAAGAAAGTTCTTTCCTTGCTCCAGATGTGAACTTGGAAGCGCTTGGTATGTGATTGGCTTGCAGAACCTTTTTTTCTTAGAAGGAAAGTGGATACCAATTTTTTTTAGTTATTTTAATAGTGATGAGGAATTCCGAGAATGTACTTAAGGATATGTTGCAAAGCTATACTCCAGTCTCTTACCCAAATAAAAAATGGAAAAGTTCTTGAACAATTTATGATCAGACACCCAAGGCTTAACCTAGACCACAATTTGTTTTTAATTAATTTTGTCAAATTTAGATTATGTATGTCTACCATGATTCTTGCTAGCCTTTTGTTCTCTAACCAATTGCCAGCGGGTTATGACACTACTATTTTGGTTGGTCATTGGTAATATACATACATATATACATATATATATATATATATGTATATATATATATATATGTATGTATGTATATCCTGTTAGGAGTCCTTTATGGGCGTATCTTCTCCTTTTTTTTTTTGTAAAACTTCATACCGTTAATGTTTTATTCTTCATGTGAAGTTAAAATAACAATATGATTGCAATGCTTATATGATGGCAAAGCTTAAACTTATCTATTGGGGTGAATTTTTCCATCTTCCATGGAAACTAGTAGTTTAAAGATTATAATGCATGTGGAACAACTTAGGATAACTGTTGGGAGTCTTTTTCCCTGTTATTTGACTTATCACTCACATTAGGATGATTCAAATGGATGTACCTCAATGGTAATATGGTAAAAAGATCATTAGTATTGGAAGTTCCTTGGACAAGAAGATGCAAAAAAGCTTTGTGGGTTTTATATTATGCTCACATTTTCAGTTTGCATTGGTGTTAAATTTATTTTTATGCCACTCAATCCTGAAAAAGGTTAGGAAACAATCTTGAATTTGTTATGTCTTGCTATGTATATTATGCTCCTGTATGTATCAGATAAAGTTATCTTTATTATATGGGTTGAATATGATAGAATTTTTTTCTGTGTTCCATCACAGTATCACTTCATTTCTCATGTCCATCTTGTTCTTGTTATTGGCTTTTACCCAACTGCCTTCATAATAAATCTGCGTACACTTTGTGGATTCAGTTGTATCTATGGTAATATACAATTGAACTAAATACTGGAGTATTATGAGTTCTGCACATTATTAATGGATGATGTGAAGTACTACATTTGTATCTACTTATTGAAGATATTGTAGGGCTGTACTTAACCGTAAATGAAAATTTTGATGCTTTATCACCTCTTTTCTGGATGCAGCTGCACGGACAAAAAATTTTAGTGGGGCAGAGCTGGAAGGTGTTGTTAAAAGTGCGGTGTCATATGCTCTGAATAGGCAACTTAGCATGGATGATCTTACCAAACCAGTGGATGAGGATAATATTAAAGTTACTATGGATGATTTTCTTAATGCACTTCAGGAAGTAATTCCAGCATTTGGAGCTTCTACTGATAACCTTGAACGTGCCAGGTGTGTCCTGAATTATATATATATATATATATATAGTTGTGTACTTGTATCTACCATGAAATAAAGATACTGAAACTTATAATGTGGGAATTTCTTTATATATTTTTTCTGTGGGATGGCGGGTTTTTTTAAAAATTAATTTATATACGCTGTACGCTGTTTCAAGTTCAATGGCAATTTTTGGCTGACATATCCTAGATTACATATATATCTCAGTTGAAGTATAAATGAAATAGTTCCAAAACACGATCCATCCTCAATTTGTTAGTATCAAATATGTTTCTGCCTTGTAATATCCCTTCCAAACCATGTACTTACTGTCATACTGCCATTTATCCTTCATTATCACAAGTGGAATGCTGTATTGCCTTTTCAGACAATGTTTGCAGAAAGTTGGTTTGCCTGTTCCAGAGGCTAAGGTTCAGGAACTGTTCTGAACTGCCCTTTATCTTACGTACAATCTAGAATTTTCAAATCCTTACCTGTGTCGGAGGTTTAACCCAATCATAAATATGGAACTGTCATTGTGATCCCAGTTCAGATTACTTGTTTATAAATAGCAATTTGAAGCTAATTTGAAAATATATACACATCTTAGATGGGTCAGATATGTATTAGGAAGCATGCTTTAAATACCTTTTCCCATATCCATATAATCCCATTTCAAGCTTAGGTTTTTTAATTGGTTGGAGCAAAATGTGATGGATAGTGTTCCATCCCTGAAAAAGAGGAGAAAAAACACTTGTGAAGGAGAAAAGAAGATTTTATTTAACCTAAAAAACCTCTCACATTATGTCATGTATGGTAATAGATGGGAAATTGTGAAATGTCAGAGCATCCTTTAAATTTTCGTTTTCTCTTTATCTTCATATATGAGGAGTTCAAGCCGTTTTTTATATTAGTTAAACTGTTTCTGTTATTTTCTCATCCTTCCCCTTTTCTCCTCTTCTCACCCGATCTTTCTTTTTAAACCACTCCAATCCTTCATTTCTCTCACCTTACAGTTACTATATTTATAATTATATATTCTAGTATACAATTATATCCTTATAGATGGCTGCATTTTTATGTAGCTGCACAGTTTGATTCACCTATATGTTTTGCGTATTTGCAAAATATGTAGCCGAAAGCTGATGTTTAATGTCCCATGCAGACTTAATGGCATTGTGGAATGTGGTTCACGACATGATCACATTTACCGTAGATCTATGCTATTAGCGGAACAAGTCAAAGTTAGTGAAGGGAGTCCATTGGTTACTTGCCTTCTGGAAGGCCCAAGTGGCAGGTAATTTCCAGGGTTTCCCTTTATGTAATTTGTAAATTGTTAATTTATAAAACTTATGTTTTCGTGGACAGTGGTAAGACTGCAATGGCAGCAACAATTGGTATTGAAAGTGATTTCCCGTATGTCAAGATTGTAAGTAATTTACCTTTTTGTCTAACATTCATGATTTTCTATGTTAGTTTCTGATTTCTTTCTTTTAACAGTTGTCTTTATTGTCTTAATTGTTAGATATCTGCTGAGACAATGATTGGACTCAGTGAACCCACAAAATGTGCTCAGATCGTTAAGGTTCTACTTTATAACCTACTTTATGACTACTCACAAATGCAATAGTATTTATAATCTTCGTGTGAAGTAAGAAATATTGAATACTGTTTTGCTCATTACCAAGTCTTTCCTTTGGAACGTGAGGAGCATATACCCATATACTGCTTACTTGGAAAGCACTTCAAGTATATTATAATATCTGCTTATGCATTAAAATTGTGTTAGTTGAATACATAAGATGAGGAGTATAAGTATCATCTGTTTGTTTTTCTTAATAGGTATTTGAAGATGCTTATCGGTCACCACTAAGCATAATTATCCTTGATGATATTGAAAGGTAATGTTAGATATGTGATAATGGATTAATTGTAATATTTTGTATGGGTATTACTTATACCCGAGTATAATTTAATAATAATAGTGTTTTTTGCCGTTCAAAAAAAAAAAAGATATGTGATAATGAGTATTTTGCACTTCTTAATTAGATCTATCTATTTTATTTATTTTATTATCTTGAGTTTTGCAGGCTATTGGAGTATGTTGCAATTGGACCTCGTTTTTCAAATTTGATTTCTCAGACATTGTTGGTGCTCCTGAAACGGCTTCCTCCTAAGGTATTTTCTTTATTGTTGTCATATTGATTAGGATATAGCTAAAGGTAGTTGCAATCAAAGCCAATCTATTCTCTACATGTATGGTGTCTTAAATGTTCTGTTACATGTATTATTTACCAAACCTCATTGCTCATGGTGTTCCTTTTCTTTTGCATAAATTTATTATGTCCTTTAGAGTCTGTAAATTAATTATGAGGAAAAAAGGAAATAATCCTGTCTTGCATTATCCCTACTCCTTTCAGATAAAACTAAACATGTATTCTAGCATATGTTGTAATTAAATCTCTTTTATCAACGTGAAAAGAAAAAAATGCGGATATGTAACTATACAAGTATTTTCTGGGAAAGAAAGGAAAAATATAAAAAAAGGAACTTGGAGATGAAGTTAATCTGCGTATTTTCTCAGGGGAAAAAAATGCTTGTTATTGGTACTACAAGTGAAGTCAATTTTCTTGAATCTGTTGGCCTTAGAGATTCATTCTCAGTCACCTACCACGTTCCTACACTGAAGACAGAAGATGCCAAAAAGGTATTTATCAGCAGCCTCCACTTTTTTCAAGTGTACGAGAATTTCTAGTTTGTGGTTGCAAAGTTGCATGCGTATTAGTACCATGATCAGAGCATCTACACTATAGGTGCTGTTGTGATCACAGGGCTATATTTTACAAAATTTTCTTTATTAACATCTTAAAAGTTACGTTACCATATTTATTCTTATTTTATCAAAATAGCTTTTCAAATAGGATATGTCTTGGCTCTAAAAACACCTTTTGCATCCCTTTTCTTTTGTGTTTCATTGGTTGACCTCTCCTCTCTGCTCCTCTCTCAGGTCTTACAGCAGCTTAATGTTTTCGCGATTGAAGATATTGATTCTGTTTCTGAGTCATTAAATGATGTAAGTATAAATTTGCAAACTTCATCTACATCCCAATGAAATGCAATATTATAGGGAAAAATAGTGGACGACATAAGGCGCTTCCATATTATGGCTCTCACCTAGCTTTTGTTACTAAATTTCTTTCAGAGGAATGTGATCTGTATGCCTTCTATCATATATATTTTCGTTATTTTATTGCAGATGCCCCTCAAGAAGATCTACATGGTCGTTGAAATGGCTGCACAGGGTGAACGTGGTGGAAGTGCAGAAGCCATTTATTCCGGTCAAGCAAAGATCAATGTTACACACTTCTACGATTGCCTTCAGGATATATTACGGTATTAGTTTATCTGATCCCTGCGTGACAGTTCAGGTTCGACACAATTTTTGTCTATATTCTAAATGATTTGTACCCGTTTCATTGATCTTGACGTTTATCTATGTTTTCATTCGAGTATATAGAGAAGCATTTGAATACACACTCTAATCAAGGCTTTAGTGATGCAGTTCAACCTAATTGAAGTGTGGTTTTGTAGTTGAGGATACAGATCCTGATAATTGTTTTTGTGTCAGTATTACACGAGTACTAGGTTATTTTGCTAAAACTTGTTTGTTTTAATGCAATTAATGCTTTTGTAATCCTTGTAATATTGACATAAAATCTTGATCTGAGGCTTGGATTGGCATGCGAAAATTCACTTTATTTTTTAAATTTTATTTTTATTTGAAAGAAAATTATTTTCGATTCAGTCTTATTGAATATTCAATCCATCTCATAATTTTTTTTTTGTCATATACAATAATTTGCATCTCTGAAAGCAACGTTTTTTTGTGAGATGGTGCTTGTATAGAACGTGCCAAAGTATGATTATTATGTTATCTCTTCGTCCGGTATTATTTTTTTATTTTGGGCGTCCGCCCCAAAGGGTTTCATTTTCTTTTTTATACATATGGGACCCACACACACCAACTAATACAACTAAAAAATGGGACTCACCTCCACTAATGCAACTACTCAATACATATTAAATAATAATATTTCATAATACTTCTTAATTCACGTGCAAAAAGCAAATGACACTTTAAAGGCAGACGGAGGGAGTAGTTAAAATGTATATTTTTTTATAGTATGATAAATTAGGCCGAAGGATGAATTTTAAAGTATAAATTTAAATGTTATAATATGATTTATTATAAATATATTTTAACTACTAATAAATAGTAGTATATTTTACCCAGCATACTTTAATAATAGATCGACAATTTGTTTCACATATACCCGTCTCAGTGATTCAATTTTATAACTAAATAAAAATTAAATTTCAAAGTTTTTTTGCCGGGGCAATTCTATTTATGGATATTTTGGGAATCTCCTTCAAATTTCCTATTGTTTTTTTGTGTTGATTGATTCAGCCTTTTAATTTTCTTCAAAAATTAACTTTATAGTTAATTTATTATTGAAAAAGACTATTACATTAGCTTTCAAAAGTAGGGATGTAAAAAAATGGCTCGCCCCTCCCGGACCCGCCCTGCCCCGTGAATTTGGGGCGGACCCGACATAGCCCGTATCAAGAATGAGGCGGGTCTGGGTAGTAATGATGCCCCATTTAGACCCGTTTGGACCCGTTTAGACCCATATAATATTTATATTATATAACATATTATGTGTATAACATGTATATTTTATTTATATTTTTTATTATATTCATTATTTATAAGATATATTTGCTTAATTAATTAATTAAATAGAAAATACATGATATTTCTATTTATATAATTACTAATTAAATGAAATAATATATATTACACATTATTTATAATAAATATAAATATTTAAAATAAAATAAAAAATAAAATGGGTCAAAAATGGGGCGGACCCGCCCCACCCTATATGGGTCACGGAGCGGCCTGGACCCGCGACAAAAGAATGGTTCCGAGTACTTAACTACTCATCCCGACCCATTGACATCCCTATTCAAATATCAATAAAAATAGTTAAAATTTTATTTTTTTTTAAACTATGTTACTACCATATTGATGCTAGTATAAAATATAGTCAGTAAATATTGCAGGCTTGAATGCGCCCGGGCGCACGGGAACACATTCTGTGCGCCTTTAGAAATTTAGTATTATGGGTAAGGGTACATTACTTTGGTCTAAAGGGTATACACTTTAATTAATAAAAGGTACACCATTTTGTTCTAAAGAGTATACATTTTTCATTAATATTTTTTTTAGATACACATAATAATTTTCTTTAGAAAATTAAGGGTACACATCTGTATACTAAAGGGTATACAATTTAACACAAATTCTAAAGGCGCACGGAATGTGGTCCGTGCGCTCGGATGCACAGAAGTTTTTGCCTTGCACAATTTGTCATCAAGTTAGGGACACAAGGTTATAGACAAAAGTACAATTAAAACTCATCTCCTATTTATGAAAATATTATACTCTTAATTTATGTATAAAAGATAGATTTATGTATAAAATAAAGAGAGTATTTATTATTACTAAAAATATAAAATCTTAGTACTATTTTATCATTGAATTACTATTATTGAATCCAAATGGTATGTGTATAAAGAATGATGTACGGTATACATAAGTAAAAATGTAAAAATATACCAATTGATTTATTCACGACAAACCAAAATACCAGAAGTCAAGAAAAGAATAATGAAAAAGGAAAATGCAATCAAGTTGACGAGGTTGAAGAAGACAGCCAACATGGTCACCTTCCTTTGTGAAGATAAAAAGATTGAAGAATAAATGAAAGGTTTACTACTCTTTATTTGATAGTGAAATGAGAATGATATGCTCCTATTTCCAGATTCAAACCGTTTTTATTTTTATTTATTATTATTTATAACTTGAAATTAAAAAAAATGACAAAGTCTCTTGTGAGACGACTTATTTGTGAGACGGGTATGAGACATGTCGACCCATCACTAAAGTATGCTTATTACTCTTATCAATTAATAAATCACCTTTCATTTAAATATAATCACTTAGTTACTATTTGATTCACACGAAATTAATAATATTCTATGAATCTTAAAATTTTTACTTAAAATTAAAATTTTACATATTAATTGCACTTAGTCAGGTTTAATTTTTTTTTAAGCCTTTGTACAAAAAGGTGGTTTCGCTCACTCCAGGCATCGCACTCCGGCCCGACAGCTTATGAGTGATGTAAATTATGGTAACTCAACCGACCAACAAAAGTTTGACCTATTAATTGAAAGAAATTGGCTCAGTGGATTAGAACTTAAATGGAATGTGTTTTACAATAACCCATGAAACTAATTAAAAATTAAGATAATTCACATAGTCATTCTTTGTTTATATGACATTTTCAAATTTTATTAACCCACAATAATTTTAATGAATCAAATACTCTCTTATTATCCATGTTATAGAACATCCATGAGATGGTATTACATACACATGAAAATATAAACTGGAGTATTTAAACTTTTTACTCCTATTTTTTAGTATTTTTTAACTGTGTCAGTTATGTACCTGAAAAAGCCTTCAAAAAGACAACAGACAGCATAAAAACCTGTCACTGTTTATTGATAAATTCGAATGCTGTTTTTAAAATTTTGACAATAAAAAGATTGGCTGAAAATCATGTGGAATATGTTCTTCTTAACTAGGATTGGTTTGTACACTCCACTCTATCAAATCAACAAACTGAATTGGGTTCCCAATTACTTTCCCAATTCTTTCTGGTAACAATATTTTTAAATAAAAATATTTGTTATAAGAATTTGATGCCTTATAAATTGAGTACAAATTAAGAAATGTCATCTGGTTAATAAATTCTTATTTAATGTTTATATGGATTTTAAAAAAATAAAAAATTACGATACTTAAGGATCATATTCAAGGATTGAACATATTTTCTCTTAATTCTTAACATATCCTAATTATAAGGGTAAAATTCAATTTAATTTGAATGTAAAAATCCTAAAGAGAAAAATATCATAAAAATTAGTGTAAATTCGGGTTTACTCTTAATTATGATAGTGGATTACATGTAGAACAAGAATTACTCATTAAAACAAATATTAATATTACTATGGAATATTAATATTACTATGATTAGCGAATTCTTTAAAAAAGAAATTTTCTATTATGTGGGCCCGCTTAGAAGCATCGCATTTGTAATGCGATGGTAATCGGTTCAATTCCGATAGCCAGCTTTTTCCTATTTTTTCTTTTTTATTCAAATTCAAGAAAAACAGAAAATTCTCCTTCCCTTTTGCTAAAGAAGATAGATACGGATTAAAAAAAAACAGTAAAATCATAACAGAAAAATGCATTGTGGAGAATCGATAGTTTCTTTATCTTTTGAGTTGTTCTGCCGGATCGGTCGCTCAAGATCTTTGATCTCTACCCGGACCCGATAAAATGATTTATTTCACTTCTGAATCCCAAAAAACCGTCTTCAGTTCGGATTGCAGGCTGCAACTCGCCTGCATGAAGCCGGAATCGCTAGTAATCGCCGGTCAGCCATACGGCGGTGAATTCGTTCCCGGGCCTTGCCTTTTTATTTTATTGTATTTTAAGAGTAATATTCCATATTATAAAGAATATTCATTCCGAAAGGTGAATTATACACTTAGTTATCATCTAATATATATATATTAAAAAAAGGCAAAGATTTGTGTGTGACATCTCACATAAGCTCTTACGTAAGGTGGATAAAAAGTGATAATATTATTCTCACTTTCGTTATAAAATGTTATCACTTTTTATTTATACTATAAATTTCACTGCATCATTATCATTTTTGGGAGGATTACTAATAGGTAAAAAAAACTCTTAATTACTATGAGATACAAACATACAAAAATATTACTACTAACTACAAAAATATATAGTGATATTCCAATATTACCCCTACAATGTGTTGCACATAAATGTTGTGTGCAGCAAAAGTTCATATGCAGTAAAAAAAAAGTGTGTGCAGCAAAATAGTTGGGTGGTCCGCGCGGAGCTTCGGCGGCGGTCCGACGAAGCTCCGGTGACCGGCCGGTGGTGGTCCGGCGGTGGGTGGAGGTTTGAGTTTGTGGTTTAAGAGTGTATGAGTTTAGAGTTATATTTGGTATTTTACTCTAATATTTTGTATGTGATAGTAATTATTTTAAATCAATGTATCTAATAGTAATTAGGGGTACAAAGTGCTAATTTTTTCATTATTTTTTATTGATTGAGTATCACTTTCCGTTAATGATGTTATTACTTTTTACACGTATTCGTCTCATGTAAGGACTTACGTGAGACAGTTTTATACAAGAATTACTCTAATATATACTCCCTCCGTCCCGGAAAATTTTTCACATTTACTGTTTCAAGTTGTTTAAGAAAAATTGCACTTTTGACCAACTTTATTAACTTTGGAGGGTATTGTAGTATTTTTAGGTAATTAAAAGTATAAATTAATAATATGTGTGTGAAAAAGGAGTGACAAATTTGAAATTAAAGTAACTTTTGAGATTGTTGGATAAAGTGGTGTTTCAATTTTTGGGGGTGAAAGGTTTTGTGGGACAAACAAATGAAGAAAGTGAGAAAAATATTATGGGACGAAAGGAGTACTATATTAATTAATGAAAAATAATAATGATACGGTGAAAAATATAAATAAAAATGTAATAATACTTTTATTTAATAATAAATAATAAATTCCCCTGAGGCGTTTTTACGCATGGAATAAGTGGTGGAGAATGGTAAGCGTGGTGGGCACGCGCAGCACTGGTCCATCTATAAATACTCCCAAAATTTCCAAACATTGTCATTACATACTCAACAGAAACACACACAAACACTTTCTCTCTATCTGTAATATCATCATGTCGTCTACCTGCGGTAACTGCGACTGCTCCGACCAGACTCAGTGTGTGTAAGTCTCTCTCTCTCTCTTCTTTCTTTATCTCTCTTAACTTCACTGATTAATCCATACATATTGTATTGCAGGAAGAAAGGATACACTCCTGACATCATTGACACTAACAACAGGTACTAAATAACACACATATAGTTTTTAATTTACACTAAAACTCTGTGCTGAGCTAAATAGAGTCGTACAAGGGTAAATTATGACGATTCAACTGACCAATAGGGACAAGATCATTACCCACTGTATACAATAAGTTGTCTCATTTTGAGAGGTTACTTCAATTCTTGATTTAGGACACAGTTGATCTGTCCAATTTATACTATACTCCAAATATTTCTTTATTTGAATAAATTAATGGGATCCTATATATTTTGTTGCAGCCACATGGAAGAAACCATGACGATGAATGCTCCGGCTACGGCCGAGCACGACGGGAAGTGCAAGTGCGGATCGAGCTGCGCTTGCACCGACTGTACCTGCGCCCACTGAACCACCAATCCATCCAACTACAATAAAATTAGGGGACACTACCTAATTATCATATGATATAAATATGTATCCATCCATCATCATATTCTAATCTTTATTTCACTACTGTGTAATGTGTGATTTATTATTCTCTGTCCCTTAATTAATTATTATTACTCTCCTCCTTATCCTTTTATTTTCGTTTTACTTAGTTGTTACAATCAATTCACCACAAGATCATATTAATAAAAATCATGAATAAACTTGGGATCTATTGTAACTGTATTGGTATGATCAAGAAAGAACAAATAAGTAATTGAAGGATTTTTTTCAATTTCTAAAGTTTAACTACCACTATTTCATGAAATCAGTCGCACATAACTAACCTTTTTTTTTTTAAGAATATATAATTAAAGATCAGCTAGCCATATGACGGAAAATTGAACGAATTGATTACAATATATCCAGTCGGAAATTTTAAAAGGTTCTGAACAATAAATGATGATAACAAATCTTATTGCCAAAGCCCAAGATTGACTAAATAAATAAATACTCCGTCCATCTTTTTTCTTTTTCTTTTTTTCTTTTTTCCATCGTTAAAAATATTAACCTACACAACGTTAAGACCTCCATAATACCATAACACTCACTAAAAAAAACTATTTTTTATCCATCGAATATTATGTTAGTAAAAACATCAATCCCATTATTAAATTAGTTTATCAATGGATTAACAACAAAATCGGTTGATAAAGTGGTATTTGGTAAATTTTAGCAACGAAGATGATAAATAATTTTATTGGTAATTTATATAATGATTTCGTTGATAATCCGTTCGTAATTATCAACAAATTGAATTTCATTGATAATCTGTTGATCAACAAATTGAATTTCGTTGGCAAAATAAAGAATAAATCTGTTGTCATTCTGTTGCTGAAATAAAAATGCAATTTTTATTATCAATCTGTTTATTTACTTTATAAAAAATTCAATGACTAGAGAAATATCACATTATAACTTTGTTGACTCATATTAACAACTTTATACATGGAGTATTTGTTTTTATTGAATTATCAAAAATATTTTTTTCATTTTTCTTACCTTATGTACCTAAAAGAAAATTTTCTTAATATGTGTAAATATTCAAAGACTTTATAATTTTGCTTTAATAAGGGAATTGGTATATTAATTGCATATATAAGGCAAGGGGCCCACTAAATTAGGGGATGTGAATTGCAATATCTTTTGAAAATAATAAAAAATGAAAAATACTTGTCAGAGACTCTGTTTTTTATATTTTTTACGAATTGTTTATGAACACTACTATCACTGTTAATTTATTCGAATATATACCACATTTTATTATAATATTATCACTTTATATTCTTTTCACATAAATAAAACATCGCTATCACTTGATTTATTCGAATACCATTTTCTATTAATATTATCACTTTCTATTTTTTCACATGAATAAATGATCTCACAAGTTTTGCCAAAAAAATTTAAAACATTTTCAATTTCATGTTCATATAATATTAGTAATCTAATTAGTATTAATTAAAGGGTAAGTCTTGTGACCCTCTTAAATCTCATGTAAACCCTAAAATGAATAAAAAGTAATAATATCACTATTAAAAAGTAATACTCAATTAATAAAAAGTGATAATAATACAATAAACTATTTCATGAAAAATTATATTATAATATTATCACTTTTTATAAACATATCTTTACAAGGATTCATGTGATACGATAACTACACATCTTTGCTTTAATTAAATACTATGAGCCAAACACCACTAATGTGGTGGATGTATCCAATGTTAAAAATGGTTTGCCTATTGAGCATAATAAATTAGGTACATTAAAAGGGGGGTGAAAATAGATGCAGTGGTGATATAAATAAATAAATATTAAAATTTTGAGATGGAGTTTTATGTAAATTTGGTTTATCGTACAACTTATTTTTATAAAATTGTTTTTATGGATAAAAAATCATTCTTAAAAAAGATGAATTATTATTATTGGAATAAAAGTTATTACTCAAATTATATATATTCAACAAGTGTGTGAAAGTAATTATTTTTAATTCAAAAGAATAATACTTCATCCCTCTAAATATTTATATAAAAGAGTAATCAGTAAATTAAATTTAAGAATTGAAAGTTAATATTTTTCATTAAAAAAATAATAATTTATCACTCTAAAAAAAATTCTTATACAAAAATGCCCTCATAAATTCTAATATGTAAATTGGAATACACGTATTATCTCGATGGATATAAGTGTTTGTCAAATTATAAATACTTCATATCAAAGATTCGTTTATTAGAAAGGAGAAAAAAAACCATGAATTATTATTAACAGTATTTTAAATCAATCTGTTTCAAACACAAGTTATTTAAAAAAGGAGTAACAGTTTAAGATGAAATTTTAATTACCAGAATCATATTACTAATATTAGTGAGACTTAGTACAAGCAACATCGGCCGGGGCCATAGTCATCTTTGGACCCTTATCCGAATATGACAATCGCAAATAAAAGATAGGAAAAGAATATTTCCTTTTTCAATTGTCAAATTTGATAATTTATAATCGGATTCTCAATCTCTACTAAAAATAAAATGTTACGTGTCGTACTACTTCTTTAATGGAATAAATTCCAACAAAAAAAAAAGACAATTTATTTTTATATTTATCGCATCTTGAAAACACCTTTAAAATTTTGTATTCCATTGGAAAAGTATATCCTGCAAAGGTCGAGATAGCTTTACCCACGTCCAAAATATTTTAAGAAAATATATTTTTAAATAAAATAAAAAACTTAATGGGTTTGAAGTTCTTTAAATATATATATATATATATATATATATATATATATATATATATATATATATATATATATATATATATATATATATATATATATATATATATATATATATATACTTTAAACTCACACTCTTTTGTACGTTTTATTTTGATAAATTCTCTTCTGCATTTTCTGTTAGTTTAATGAAAATCCAAATATAAAAAATTATACATTTAGTAGTAAACACGTATAGAAACATACAGCCGAATATACATAATATCTAACTTATTTTTACAATATTTTGATTCTAAAGCCAACTTTAATTTTTAACCCATGTAATAGTATTTAGCCCTTAATTTTTTAAAAAATTAAATAGCATTTCCCCTCATATTTAATTTTATTACTAATAGTTATTTATATAATGTACTTGAAAGAATACAACATAAAATGGAGTTGCTTCAAAGTTTGGACAAAGACATGCTTGGCTTAAGATCATCAAGAATTTGTTCCAATGTCCGAATTGAAATAAAGTTGTGTCAAAATCACTTCATGACCTTCATCATGTAATTAACATATAATTTCATTTTATCATTATTTCATTCGAATTTAAAATGAATAATATAGCATCCATAGAGTCGTGGGAATCAGAGATCCGTGGGCTCTGTTCAATAGCTTGTTTTATCTTCACTCGACTCGACTAGACTCAACTCGACTCGGAGTACCAGATACCTCAAGTCACCAGCTTATAGCTATAAATAGGAAGCCCTCCACAGAGGTGAAACATCATACAACACAGCAAATTCCATCCACATTTTGCAGTTTATCTATTTCATTACACATATCTCAAAACATGTCGGACAAGTGCAGCACCTGTGACTGTGCTGACAAAGCCCAATGCGGGTAAGTGTCTTTCCGGCCATCCGACGTTAAATTATAGATGTCGTCTGTCCATGCACGAATCAATCTTGAGTCGAGCATCGAGTAGTCTATACATATAATTTTGTTTTAATGGTGGGTCTAACTTATGATATTTGAACTATTGCAGGAAAGGATACACAGCAAACATCGTTGAAACCGAGAAGAGGTAGGTTTTTCTGTGCTGAAATAATAAAATTATGCACTTTTTCAGAAAATAAATTACTTAATCAAGAAACCTTCTTATAAATATTCATAAGTTGATTAGTCGCATTATTCTTCATCGCTCTGGCAAGAGTAATCCGACTAATCAACTATAAAACCAAGAGCTGTCGATTGAAGTTCGATTTTTTCTTTCAGCTACCCGGTGGCGATGATAGCAGCTCCGGCTACTGCCGAAAACGACGGGAAGTACAAGTGTGGTGCTGACAAGTGCAGCGATTGCACTTGTGACAACTGATTTGTGTAATGTAAACCCAACTAAAAAGGGACACTTGAGCAATTATGTACCCTGATTATGGTCATATGGTGTAATCTTTAAATAAGTTTGTGACAGTACTGTGTGGTTAGTCCTAAATTTATTATGCTTCGAGTCAAGCTCAAGTGTTTCTTGATTTGTACTTTCATTATTGCGTGGTATACAATGAATTAATATTAGTGTCATTAATTCACATATATATGCTCCTCTACTTTGTTCTGTTTTCCTTAATTAATTTTTGTGTTACAGTGCAACTAAAGTAAAAATTAAAAAATTAAGGTGTGCATATTTAGTAGTTTGTGTGTGTAAAAAAAACTCATGAAAACCCACATAAATATCCTTTTATATTGCTACTATGTGGTAAGGATGTAAATGAGTCGAGTCGAGTCAAGCCAAACGAAGAGTTGTACAATTTAATAAGCAGATTATGAGAACAGATATAGTTAAAAGAATACTTATAACCAGACCAAGTTTTCAACAAATTCCAAATTACATTTAGTGAAAAAAATGATGAAGGGCATTCAAATGCAACATACTGCATCAAATGGTCTCTAGTAGGAAGTAACAATGTTTCAGTAGAAAGAAAATGCCAACAAATGAGCGATAACAATAGCAATAGCAGATGAACTATGTGAAAATGTTCTTGTTTATTTCGTAACTATTTTCCTTAAGACCTGCCTCAGATTCACATCAGATCCAAAATAACATGTTCATATCAGTGTGTAACTAGTGAATTTTCGATTTACCTATGGTTGATCAATCATGAGGCTACTTCAGACGTTAAAGCCTTCAGCACGAAGGCATCTGCGGTGAGCCTCGATCCATTTTTCACAAGCAGGCTCGCCATGCTCCACAATGCATTCATCCCTCAGCCTCTTGGTATCAGGGCAAGCACAACAGATCTTCTTCTTTGGCTTTGAAGCAGGACCAGAATCGTTGGACCCTTGTTCTTTCTGTGATTGTATTGAGATGACGGATGAAGTGTTCTGACTCAGTAATCCACCCATCTTTTCAGAAGTCACAAGAATATTTGCAGAAGAAGCTAGCAATACAGAGGAAAGAAAAGGTGTAAAAAACTTGTTCTCAAATAATGATGCCGGACTGAGCAAAAAAATATAAAAAGGCACAGAAGACTAGCAACCAAGCAATATTGTGAACTATTGCAGTATATACAAAAATCAAATGTAAATACATGGCAGTCATATCAGAATCCAGAGGCAAGGTGTGGTTAGCTCAGTTACGAGGTAAAAGGCTAGAGAATGCCAGAGCTCTCTTACTATTCAATATTACAATTCGTAAAGCCCTGAAAATAGGCACTAACTACATAGAAACTGTACACACAACCATTCTGTGGAATAAGAGCTCAAAAAGAAAAACAAAAAAAGTTCTATATTCGACAAGGAGAAATGTTCTTTGTTTCATCAGACCATGAATCGTTCTATGGATGATTTCGTACAAGCTCTACATGTCAGCACAGACCATGTAGCTACTTCATATGTTCAAATAGAAGAGTTTAGTCATGCTTACAACCCCTAATCTCATATAATAATATCAAGCAAACTGTTTTTAATCCTAAAACTTCATACTTAAGCTTGTTTGAACTCCAACATAAATTACTTCCAGGGAAATTGGCAACGTATTCAACATAAGTGCGATAAACCAGAAACCCAGACCTGCAAAACCAAGTTTATAGATGTTTCAATGCCACATGATTTATATGATAGCAAAGAAGGAAAGTAATTGGCTTCCCAAAACCCTCATCAAATTAAAAGAAATTCAGCTGAGAATCAGCACAACCATAATTCCATTCTCACATAATCACACACTCGAATAATCCACAAAAATATCAAGAAGAAATTAAAACATCAAAGGCCAAGAGAAACTGACATATATCTAGAATATTATTCTAAATATTTTATGATTTGTCATCCTCAATTATCTTTCTTCAGCCAAAGATGTCATTTTGTACGATCATTATCACTTTACCAAGTTCTTCACTGTAAATCACTTAATAAATGAGAGAAAATTCAAGCTTTTGAAAATGCCTACTTGTGCTCCAGTTCAACTCAAACACAATCCATGTCCAAATCCAAATAAAAATCATAACTTTCAATAAAAAAAATTTAACACAGACTATATAACATTTCCTAATAATAGAAAAGGCAAAGTAAACTGCAGAAAGCATCAAAGGCAATTATAACCTAGATTTTCAATAAGATTGGGAAATTCCGTATTCACTTCTTCATCGATTAATTGCATAAGGAGTAAAAATAAATAAAAAAAGAAGAAGAAAGATAAAATATATTACTATGTAAACAGAAAAAAAATCTAATACCAGTCATACGTTCAAACATCTGCAACTATAATTTTCAAGAGAAGAATCTCACCTCGTTTCTTTTGAATTAAAAAGAAGAAAAAGAATTAGCAGAGATTTTAATGAAATAAAAGGGTTTAAGTTTTACGAAGGAAGGTATTCAACTGCGACTTTCTAACAAAAAGCGTGTTTCTCTAAGTACCGCTTATTTCTTAAATTTATTTGGTGGTGACAGCTGTGACCTTTAAAATAGGCGCATTAATTTATTTGTCTATAATTTGGGCTCAATATAACAATCAGGCCCATGGATTTTGGGCTGTTGTATTAATGGGACAATGTGGCCCAGTACCTAATTTGTTGAAATAAGTAATTTATAGGTTATTTTGTTGTGCACGGTGCACGGTGCACTTAGTGTTTATACAGTAATTTTTATGGTATAGTTATTTTATTTTTTAAATTTTTTATTATTTTATTTATTAATGAAGTAGTTTTTATGGTATAATTATTTTTATTTTTTAATTTTTTTATTATTTTATTTAATTTAATCTAATAAAAAGAGATTATTAATCTAGTTTTTGATGTAATGATTCTTAATAACTAGGTGCACTTGTAATTTGATAATGTTTGGTTAATTAAACTTCAGTTGATATTAGATGTACCGATTGCACCTATATGTGTATAACTTTTTATTCTATTTTGTATACATGTTATTCTATTTTGTATACGTGTTTCTTAATAATTGTATACTTTTTCACACTAAGTTTTTTATTAAAATACTAGCATCCACATATGTATAACTTTTTATTCAATGGTATGGAGTACATGTTTTTTAATAATTATATATTTTTTTACACTCAATTTTTATTAAAAAAACTAACAATTAAATTGTATACATTTTTATTCATAATTGTATATATTTTTGTTTATATTTGTATATGTTTTTTAGAGTGGGTACACCCTATCTTAGGGTGCACCCGGATGCACGGTATAATTAGATGAAGTAGATGAAACATGCAACCTGCCCCGTATCAACTTGATCGGATCCAAACCCATCACCAGAACGTTTGACCAGATTTTCACCAGCCTCATATGAGCCGGTTCGATGCAGACTGGGTTTTAACCCGACCCGACCCATCTCCATCGTTGGACAACATACAATCGAACTTCCGTGCAAAGCAGAGAGAGTTTAGGAAGCACTAATCCATTTCAAAGCGACCCAACGAAAGATTGGATTGGAAAAGCACTTGTCAATGTAATAAAGAAGATGAAAATAATCAGACAAAGCATTAAGTAACCAAAACAACATAAGCATCAATCATAGCAGTTTCAAAACATGTAAAAGATCAAAGCTAAGAAGTGGCAAATTTCTCTACGGATCGTTTTCTTTGCACCTCAAACATCCCAACATCCTTGCAGATGCAGCACGGATGCTTTCAAGGACACAGTTATGAGAACTAAACAACGAGCTGGATAAAAGGATGGTGTAGCAGTCTAGCAGAGCAGTTCTAAGCAATATCGAAAAGTTATTCACGTTTGGGTCGGGATACAGAGCATGCTCGAAAGCCATGACACACAGGGTTATTACTAGTACACCTACACATTCAGTATCAGGCTTTTGAGATTGTATTGATCTGAAACTCTCTCGAAAACTGCCTCAAGAAAACTAATCACAGATTATAAAACCGAAGATGCAGAAAAACTATACCACCAACATGTTAGTTGGACAGAAAATCTTAACAGAAGTTGAACACAGAAAAATTGAAAATAGAGGTGGCATCAGGGGAGGTCTTGAGAGTATAGACATCAAGGTACTTTCGTATTTAAAAAACAGCTATAAAACGTCACGTATAAATCACCACTGAAGACAGAAATCAGTAGAAAGCACAATGATAGAGGAAGCCCACCACAAGAAAACCATATACTAGCAGATGAAGCATGAGATTAAGATGAGATGAATCCACCATCAAAATGTGTAAGCATGAATGTCATGAATAAGATAATATACTAGCAGATGAAGCATGAGTTTAAGATGAGATGAATACAATATCGAAATGCGAAAGCATGAATGTCATTAATGAATACTAAGAAAACAGGTAAAATTCAAAAGCATACCACAGAGACAATCAAGAAGTCAAGAGTAACAACAGATGAACAGAGAAACGTAAAAATCATTGCTCTTTCAAGAAAATTTACAGCAGAGTTGATCTACACTTAACAAGAGAAACATTGTATAAGAAACATTAAATAAGTGGAGAACAAGTTATCCACAACTAATGAAATTTCAAGTGTCCTTCACATTTAATTTCAAACGTTTCCAACCTTTCTTGAACACGTCCGATTCCTGTTTATCCAGCCAGTGTGTCAAACCAGATCTTAATAGAAACACATCATCACCATCAATCTAGCTTGGAAACAACATAATCCAAATACAATGTTTCCATTGTGAATCCATATCATGCCCCAACATTGTGTAATGAAATAGCGGGAACCAACATCAATCATACTTCTCCCTCCATGAATACACAAGAAAGAAAACCCAAGAAAGCCCTAAAACAATGTCACCAACAAACAGCCTCAACCAATCATGGCCAAGAACTTCGACCTTCCTCTCAAAGTAAATTCTCCAAATAGCCATTGCAACATGGAGAAGAACACACCCTTTAGCAAAGAAACTATGAAACTCTCTATCCTTCACAAAAGCCACCATGAACAAGAGGAAACCGATAGTAAACAGAAGCAAACCCGAAAATGAATCCGACGTTCGGATTAACAGCTGATCATGAGGTGTTGAGCCCAGAAGCTTACTGGCATGATCATTACCATGGCTAAACACCAACACTTCATCTCTGTAGAACATCATCATGGCCCCACAAGACAAGGCCACCAAAGAATGGAGCACACAGATAAGAAAAAACCCAGAGGACACCATTGATCACCTCAAAAATACTTTATCCTCGTTTTATTACAACCCTATCACGATTTGATTTCAAGGCCTGAAAGAATAACCAACAGAAAACCCTTGTAAACAATTGGCAAAACCCCACAATGAATTATTGATCAACATAATCTAAACTTGTTTCCACAGCCATCACTCCATACATATTTCACACAAGAACCCATCATTTTTTTACTTGAAAAAACACAATTCCACCCCTAAAAAAAAACTTATCAAAACCAAGAAAAAATTTGAATTTAAAACACCAAAAAGTACCTATTTCAACGCGCCTTCTGAATCCCAGAGTGAGGCATCTGCGATGAGATTATCACTTCAGTAAATAAAAAAGATCCAAGCAGACTAAAACCCTGAAGGTTCGAAGGGTTAGAAACCAGATAATTAAGGAAATATGGACAGGATTTCCTTTAAAATTATGGACAGGATTTCATTTAAGATTTATATAAAGGGTACTGATTTTACAGCTAATTAGTTGTTATTTAACTTTAATATTCAACTTTTTGTACCCAAAACAGAAGACAAAGATCCAAAATTTATTGGGTTAAAAAGTTGCGATTACTACAAGATTTCAAGAAATCAAAATTCGGACCAGCTCCTTAATTTCCTGAAATATTCAGTCGGGAAGAAATTATGGGTGCTCGTATATAGATGCAGATCTTGAGAAATGAGATATCTGTTCTGAAAAATTATAGCTGGCAACTGAGACACACAGTATGGATCGATAATGTAATTTAATTCGATTTAATTTTTTAACATTATTTTCTAATACTGTTGCTCACACGTTGTGGCCCAATGGTATGGCATATTGGCATCATATAAATGAGCCAATGTCTCAAATATAAATAAACAAATAAATATCAATTCAACATTAATTTTCAAAAATATATCTTCTCATAATTTACGCAATATATATCCAAATGATTATAAGAATGCTTAATGTTACCCGTCCGGTTGTTTTTTTGCGTAAATTAAGGAGTATTATTATTTTATGTGTAGTGAGTAGTTGTATTAGTAGTGAGTGGTGGGCCATATGTGGTTTTTTACTAAAAGTGAAAAATAGGGACATTTGGATGGAACACCCAATATAGTAAAATGGTGACCTTTCGGTAGGATGAAGGGAGTATAAAATTTTATTTAAATTGTTTTAGAAAATATTTTTTATCATGTCGTAATAAAAATTATACCACCTCCGTCTCAAATTCATCTTCACATTTATCGTAGATATGAAGTTAAGAAAAATTATTTTTTAACTTACTTTTGAAGGAAATATAGTAATAAATAAATGATAAAGTATGATATACTAATAAGTATGAAATTAAAGTATGTTAAAGACAAAAACTTGTGTGTCCGGGGCACACCGTGCCCACATGGGACACAAGAATAAAATATTAATTAATGACAATTATTCTTGTATTCCCATAAATGCACGGTGTGTTTCGGGGACACAGGAGACCAACTCTATGTTAAAAGTATAGTATTAGTTACTCCAGTTGTTTTTTTATTTTATTTTTATTAAGTTTGAAAGTTGAATTTGGGATGAATTAAAATGGAAAGTGTGAAATTTAAATTTAAACTATCAAAACGAAAAGTGTGAAGGTTAAATTTGAATAGAGGAAATTATATTTTTTCATCGAAAATCTCGGTTAAACTATAAATGTTTAATTTAAAAAAATTATTTTCTCTTTGATTATTTCCAAAAACGGTGCGACATGGCAAAGAATATTTCACACTAGTATATAGATATAATGTTGTGTATAGAGATAATGTTTCGAAGTATAATCATTTTTTTATGATAAATTCTCACGGTGATATATTAATTTAAAATATTATAATATAATTCATTACAAATAGTATATGTTATAGTATTATAAGTATAATTTATCTATATAATGAACATATTTAAGTATATTTTAATTATATGATAAATATATTTTAATAATAAATAAACCCGTCATATATAAACTTGAGTGTCTTCGTGGATATCGGCACTAAATTTAACATTTTTCGAAAGTTGAAAAAAAAATGTTTTTAATCAAACTATTCATATTTCAGTTAATATATTCAATAAGAAAATCATACTCTCTCTGTTTCATAATAAACTTTACCATTATTGTAGATACGAAATTTAATAAAAATTATTTTTTGACCAATTTTATTGACTTTTAGAGGGTAATGTAGTACTCCCTTTGCCCGCCACAAAAATATACATTTGTTTTTTGCACGTTGATTACAAAGTATTATTATTTAATATGTAGTAGATAGTTGTATTAGTGGAGTGGGTGAGTTCTATATATTAAATGTATTAGTGATGTGTGTGAGTCTCATGTGTTTAAAAAGGGAAATATATATATATCTTTGGTGCGGACTCCCAAATTAGCAAAATGTATACCTTTCCGGCGTACGGAGAGTTTTTTTAGGTAAATTATAAAGTACCTAGTGTGTTAGGTGAGAGTGATAAATTTGTAATTAAAATGAACTTTTAGGGGAGGAGATTAATGTGATAGTATTTCCTTTTTTTGGGGTGGTGAAGTTTAATGTGAAATAACGAAAATGTAAAATGTGAAGTTTATTATGGAACGTAGGGGAGTAATTATTAATTAAAGTGTATACTAGCTTTTAAAGTTGATTGTTATACCCTTATATACTTTAATAATGCACAGGGGACAAAAGAGTTATTTTATTTTTATTTTTTAATTTATAAATATCTTTTTTTAAAAAATACTTCCTTCATTCATAAATAAATTCACACTTTTTTTGTCTCATAAATAAGTTTACACCCCAAAATAAGGAAAGCACAAAAATTAATAACCTTACAACATGTTAATTTCAAAATTGTCACTCATATACAATTCACATAAATTATTTTATAATTTATTTATTTATTACCTAAAAATATGGAGAGAAAAAACAATTTTTTCAAACTCAACGGTGAATTTTTTTTTTTTTTTGAGGAAGGGGTTAATTAAAAATTAAACGCTTAGCAAATTTTTTAGTACTATAGAGAGGTAAAAAAAAAGCCCTTCATTTCCGAAGCTCCATTGGTATTACTCTTTCCCGCGCGCTCGACCCACAGTTTAAGAGGGAAACCCTAATTTCCCTTCTCGTTATCTCTCGCTTTTACCGAGTTACCTGCTAAATCTTCAATGGCATCGGCAACTTCTTCGGGCGTGGTGGGGCCAGAGACCCCTTGGGTGGAGAAGTATCGACCGAGTAAGGTGTCTGATATAGTCGGCAATGAGGACGCTGTGGCCAGGCTTCAAGTTATCGCCCGCGATGGCAACATGCCTAACCTAATTCTCGCCGTAAATACTCAAATCACTCTTATCTATTACTTTTCTCTTCACAAAGATGGTCAACTTGGATATTGATTTTTTTTAAAAATTTTGTTTAAACTATGCCGCATTGCGATGAAGATGATATTGTGGGTTTTGTTTTGTTTTGTTTTGGCTTGAAAATTATTATGAGCTGATTCACATTCATGTTTTACTTTGTGCTTCAGTAGTTCTATTGATAGCCCCTGTAAATGTACTTGAGTGGTATGTCATCTCTTGAATTTGGGGCTCATTTTCTGAATCTAATGAAAATTATGGGTGCGGCTAGTGTTAAATGTCACTCCTGGAGAATATAGTTTTTATTTTGGGTGTATTTATGTACCAATGTTCTTCAGCAAATTAGATGTATCCTGTCACCTGTACAATGTAAATGCAGTTACACATGTTTTAGTGGAAAACGAAATTGTTATTTCTGTGATCATTTCATGCCTATTCACTTGTCTTGCCAATAGGTAAATTTTATATGTATTTCCTCCGTGATACAATATGATAAATGATAATATAATCTGAATTCTCGAATTCGTCAAACAAAGTACCAATCTGTGTTCAAGTTTCTCAAAAAATACTAATGAGGCTTTTATATTCATATTTGGAAAGACAAAACTAGGACTTATTCCTGCACAGTTATAATCCATTGGTAATCAGTGTTGGATGCTATTGTAGGGTCCTCCTGGAACTGGTAAGACAACTAGCATGTTGGCTCTTGCTCATGAGCTCCTAGGACCAAATTACCGAGAGGCAGTTCTGGAGCTAAATGCATCAGATGATAGGTGTGTATATTGTAAAGTAATGGTGGAGTTGTTGTTGTTGTTTTTTTTTAAACATATTTCTAAATATTTTAACAGAGGCATTGATGTTGTGAGAAACAAAATAAAGATGTTTGCCCAGAAGAAAGTAACACTGCCTCCTGGAAGACACAAGATAATAATTTTGGATGAAGCTGACAGGTAAGTGATGAATGTTCTCTATGTATGGGAATAATAAGCATTTTTTTTTTTACTCTATCCAGGTTTCCTTTTCTTCACCTGCAGTCCTTATAAATTTTATTTATACATTGTAAAATTTTGTTATTAGTAAACAATTGATTTGAGACTTTGTATGTATATTTTTGTTAGACTGTTACAAATACAACTTTCTCTCTTTTAGTAGTTTTATTCTTTTATCTGATGGATGTAGGAGAATATGGTAGGATGTAAAATGTAGAAAATTAGCAGCATAAAACTGACAATGTGTAAAAATATGCTTTAAAGAAACTAAGCCGTCGTTTAAATTAATCACATATTAAAATTTCAAAATATGAAACCTTAAATATTTAATAGGATTAAAAAAGATTAATTTAATTTACAAGGAAAAAACATTAATTATGATATTTGGTAAATAATAAGTTAACACATGTTAGTAGGTGGTGAATCAATAGTGCATAAAAAATTAGCACATTGTTAGTAAGTAATTAAGAAAATAAATCCATCCAATATAAACCTCACACATGTTAAAAACAATGCATAAAATCATAAAATTGTGACTCGTCCTTTTAAGAAAACTAAATTAAGAAACTACTTGTCAGTTATATGTATTAAGATATAGGATTTGCAGTTGTCTCATAATTCTTATCTAATTAACAACTTATTCAACATAACGTGTTTGTTGCATGGTCCTGATATTATATCTCATAATCTTTACTGTTTTTACTGTATTGGATGGATATTAGTATGACTTCTGGAGCTCAACAAGCCTTGAGGAGGACCATGGAAATATACTCAAGTTCCACACGTTTTGGACTAGCTTGTAACACTTCATCGAAGATTATTGAGCCTATTCAGAGTCGATGTGCTCTTGTCCGCTTTTCTAGATTATCTGATATAGAGATCCTTGGACGTCTTAAGGTGGTGGTTGCGGCAGAAAAGGTAATGTCTTTCTTTCAAGTTCTATCTTCAGTTCCATTGCATCATTTTTTATATTGCTTATGGTTGTTAACGTCCTCCTGATGGCATTAACTAAAGATATTTCTTGCTCCTATCATCAATGATGAAATTTTTATGTCAGGATGGATTATTCTACATGTTAGTTATCTCCAAACCAAGTCCTTTTGGCTGCAAAATATTTATTTCTTTTCTCATTTGGGCTTCCTAAACCACTTCCTTTGCATAGTGCTTCGTACATGTGCCACACTAATTTATTGAATAACCATAGCTTCTTAAACCTTAGATTCTTTGAGAAGTCTAATAAACTGTCTTATGATTAACTAATGAGTGATAAATGTAGAACTTGAGAATCATTATGGCGATCTTTTATAGGAGATGGGAATTAAGGAGCTAAGGTGCATCACCTCTGCTTTCTTGGTGGAATAAGTTAGAATGCTTCTTTAGAAAAAGAATTAATTATATAAAGAAGATTTTTGACCCAAATTCTTTCCTAGTGTAAATATTGTGCACAACCTTTTTTCTTTTTCCAAAAATGTCATTCTAATAGTCAAATGAAATGAAATTTGTGCTGCTTATTTGCATGACGAAAGTTATTATCATTATTCATCTCACAAGGTGAAACTTAATGGCATTTTTATTTGTTTCTTGTTTTAAATCAAAAAGCATTATGCTGAAAGTGCCTAAGTAGTGTTTTGGTAATTTAAAATGCATTTTGCAATTTAGGTTATGCGCCTACTATTTTTCTTTTCTCCCCTACATAAATTCTCATATACCATCATTCAACTTCTGCTATCATTATTTGGTTATCTGTCTGGAATTTTAGACAAGTATCTTGTATCTATTAAGTATAAGTTGCCGTATTTCTTGATTGAAAGAACCTAAGTTTACAATGAACATTCAGATACGATCGTACTATCCAATTTGAACCTACTTTATATCTTTGAAGGTACCTTATGTTCCGGAAGGTCTTGAAGCAATTATTTTCACTGCTGATGGTGATATGAGGCAGGCTTTGAATAACTTGCAAGCTACCAACACTGGATTTGGGTTTGTCAATCAAGAAAATGTTTTCAAGGTCAGTGCGTGAAATTGCACATACTCCATTTTTTAATAATGTCCTCAAGACTGCATTTCATGACCAAGACTTTCATGCGCTCTAGGTTTGTGATCAGCCCCATCCCATGCATGTGAAAAACATGGTACGCCAAGTAACTGAAGGGAAATTTGATGATGCTTGTGGTGGACTGAAGCAGCTGTATGATATGGGTTATTCGCCCACTGATATAATCACTACCCTTTTCCGAATCATCAAGAACTATGATATGCCAGAGTATTTGAAATTGGAATTCATGAAGGTTTGTTTCTCAATCATGCCCATGCGAATATTGAGGATATATACATATCTTTTCTTTTTTTGATATATTGACATTATGAATACTCAGAACACGCTAGATCAGATTTACGTTCCATTTTATTTTCAGGTTTTATAAATAGATTCTTCTTTGATGGTTTTTCAGGAAACAGGATTTGCCCACATGAGGATTTGTGATGGAGTTGGTTCATATCTTCAGTTATGCGGTTTGCTTGCTAAGTTGGCGCTGGTAAGGGAAACATCTAAACTAGCCTAAATTTGTTGCCAAATTGAATCGAGTGTTTTACCAATTTCTAGATATTGCTGTAAATTTGAAGTCAGTTTGTGCAATATGAAATGCTAATTTTACCCTCATGGTTAGAGTATTCGTTTTTGTGAATGTTGTCATTCGAGATCTCGCTGAGTACATGCATCAGAAGGTTGTATGCTGATTGTTCATTGCGCAATACATGCTTACAGCGTGGGTGTATTCAGTAAAATCCGAGATGACATCATTTCTGAACCACTCTGTATGTATATGGTGATCTATTTCCTAGTGATGCGGGTGGTGGAATACTTAGAATATGTTGAGTCGTTGATAATTTAATGAAATTTAAAAAGCTAGTGTAAATATGTTTAGGATTAGTGCAACAAAACATTGAATTCATTTTATTAACTTGACTTTTGATGTATTTTTTTATGTTATCCATTAAATCAACCGTATGTTAGGTTGCGGAATAATAATAATATTGTCCAAAATATTATTATCCTCGTACTAAAGCGTTGATATGTTCGCAAATCGCAATTAGGTCATACTATCATTAGACTTGGTATATTAATGAGTGGAAAAGTATTTCAAGTGACATATTTGAATGATAGTTAGTACAATATTTGACAAATGTGTTACCTTCTTATCCTCTGACACATTTTTATTCAAAATTCAAATTGGGGGCGGCTATTTACACTTCCGGAATTGTTATTTGAACCTCAATTATTTATAAAATTAAAATATGATAATGTGAGAAGACATAAATACCCTTTTATAAATAATAAACTAAGATTAATTATAATTAAATTTCTAAATACATCTCAATAAGATTTATAAATGTATCCCAATGTTATAATCACTAAAACACGAACAACCCTAAACTCTTCTGTACCCAATGTTATAATCACTAAAACACGATTAATTCTAAATCCTTCTGTATTAGAGTAGTATCATTGAACAAGCAAAAACTGAGAATGATGATCATCCCAGGAACAAGCAATAATAGTAAAGGAGGAGAATAATCATGATGAGGTCAATTTTTTATTTTAAAATTTAGAAGTTTAAGTTTGTAGAACAGTAGATTGTATCGTGATGTGTTGAATCAAATTATCACATTTCACTGCAACAAATAAATAGGGATTACAACCGTTTAGGTTTGAATAGATTCACAAATATGGATTACGAGGGTTTAGGTTTGAATAGATTCAAGTCGACTAATGCCAACATGTTGTTCGACTACAGAACTCAGAACAATATATAATGTTCGACGGATCAAATGCCAACACGTTGTTCGACTACAGAACTCGAACAGTTTATTATGTTCGACTACAAAACTCGAACATTTTATTTTGTTCGACTGCTTTGATTGAATAGTTGGGTCACGGTTGTAATCTGTTCTGTTCCTATAACCGAACAGATTTAAGTGTGTTCGGTTGTACTTATCGAACACCTTTTTTTCTCTTAAAATGGTAAGATTGTCCTTGCATGAGGTGCATTTAGTAACTTAAATATATATATATTTTTAATTTAAGTGGGGTACATATAGTAATTGGGGTTCAAATAACAATTCCGTGGGTGCAAATAGTCGTCCCCTTTCAAATTATTGTCTTTCGCACTATTTTTTTAAGAGACAAAGATGAGTGTGAAACTGTCTCATGGGAAGAGTTCTACTAGATAAATAAAAAATGATATTCAAATGGTTGAAAAGTAATAATAGTGTAGTATATTTTTTATTGAACTATTTATAATATAGTAAATAAAATGTGATAACTTTTTAATGAAAAAGAATAATATATCTAATAAAATATAATTACTACTTTTTTTAAGGGTTAATTGCAGAAAAAGTCACCACCTTTGTTTCAATTGCAAATTAGTCTACACTTTTAAAATTTAGTAAAAAAGTACCCAACTTTAATAAGAGATTGCAAATTAAGCCACCGGTCAGATTTTAACCAATTTTAACTGTCTAATCCTAGTTGGAAAATAAAATTTAAAAAAAAAGTAAAAATAAAAAAAAAAATAGGAAAGAAAATCCATGTTGGAAAAAAAATTGTAGTCAAAATGAAAACGGGAATGCTGCCCTCTTCTGCCATCAGAGATACCATTTCATCCACCACTCACCACATCGAGCCACGACTGCAACCACTCGCGGATAGTTCGTCGCTGCAGATCCTTTTTCTCATCGGAAACGTAAACCCACCACCAGCGCCATCCGCCGATTAGATTTGCTTCCTCGCTGGAAACACGAACCCACCATCGCCTGCTGTTGTCCGGCACCGCCATCCAGCCTCCTCTTCGGAGCCGTCTCCACCAAAAATTGCAGTAAAAAATCGTGAACCATCGTCGATCGCTAACCATTGATACGGAGTGTCGCGCCGCCGACGATGTCAATCGATGCCAACAGCCGCTGCCGGAAATGTCGTTGCCTACTGACGAGGAGGACGATTGTCGACATCTGAAGGGAAAAATGTTCAGTGACCGCCATCGTTCTTGTAGACGAGTGTTTGCTCTTTTCCAGCCTTAATTAAGAAGTTAATTTATGCATATTTAGCTACAAGTTAATTACAACAGTGTTATCATTCTTTGGGTAGTTGTTGGCCCTAACTTGAATACTATTGTAGATAGATCTAGCATAGTTAAATGTAATTGAGTAAATTATCTTCTTTCTAAAATGCCAAATGTGTGAAGGGAGTGGTGGCAGTGGTGACAGACTAGTGGTCGCTGCTGTGACTTCAATGATTGCACGATTTCCGACGGTTGACGGGCTAGGCGATAATGGATGGCGTTTGCCGGACGTTGGCGATATTAGTGATCTTTCATCGGAGAAGATGGAAGTTCACATTTTTTATTAAAAAAATATTTAATTTTTATTTTCCACGTAATATTGGGGCAATCAAAATTAGTCTAAATCTGACTGATGACTTAATTTGCAATCCCTTGTTAAAGTTGTGTATTTTTTTGTTAAATTTTAAAAGTGTAGACTAATTTACAATTGAAATAAAGTGGGGGCTTTTCATGCAATTAATCATATTTTTTAAAGGTAAAATTGTTTTACATGAGACGAGACACAAATGTTGCTTTTTTTATTTATTTTTTAATATGTAGTGCATCATATCCAAAAATTAAATTTAATAAACCATTAATAACAGGGTACTCACACAAATGTTCTTTTTTTTAAAAAAAATGTAGTGCATCATATCCAAAAATTAAATTTAATATACCATTAATAACAAGGTTAAATTTTGTGTTTCCACAATACCATATCCTTAAATCTCATGCTTTTTGAAAGGTATACATTTAGTATTAAATGTTATGCCTTTTTAATATAAGATTTTATAACTTGATAATATGAGATTTTTTTTTATTTTAATCATACAGTTATATTTTTTATATTTCAGCGAAAAAATTATAATCTTATTAATTAAAGTATATATCATTACCTTTTATACATTTACTAAAAAGACCAATTTCAAAAACAATAGTTAGGCATAGGATTAGGATTCCTCACTGCACCATCATGAGGTTGTTATCATTATTTAATTGAGTTCGCATGAGATCATTTCTTATATATTTATAAATTATAATCACTCTAATCCTATAACTGTGTTTGTGAAAACGGAGTAATTTTTTATGATAGTGATTTGAAGCAAATACTTATCCTAACTGTAAACTCAGTTACTCTCTACATGATTTCAAAAGATAAAATTACTTTTTAAAATGATAAATTATTACTCTTTGAATAACAAACTATTTTTCATTTTAATAGAAATATGAAATTAATATTAGAAAATTACAAGAATAATATTTTTTTAATCAGAATCACTCAAGACTAATTATTCATAAACTAAAAAAAAAGGGTAAAATTCAGGTCTTTCTGTAATAATTTCTCACCAATAAATATACATTCACTTTTAAGGTAAGCAGCAGCAGTCACGCGTCCATTTCTGCCCTTGATAGTAATCATCACAAGTGGTTGGCCTAATTTTTCTATAATAATTGATAATTAACAAAAAAATAAAGAAAGAAAAAACTCTCATATTTCACACTTCCAATCTGACAACATTTTATATTCATGCACTGTAAATAGACAAGAATGGTCCCAGGGGCATTTCCAGACTAAAAATATGACAAAAAAAAGGGGAAGAATTCTCAGTAGTAATTTTGTAATCATCTATAAATCATTTAAAAAAGATGAATGAAAATGAAGTTATACCATGCTAATCTAAATTATTAGCAGCATACTACTTACAACAGTATGTAGAAGAAAATTTTGTGTCAAAGGTGTGCTTAAACTAAGTGTGGATGAGACTTCAAAAAAAAAAAAATGGCGCCCAACAAGAGACAGAAAACACTATAAAATTTCTCCTTCAAGTCAAAAATCAAAATCGAAATCAAATAAATAAATTTTCCCGAATTTTGGGGATGACTCTGCGACGCCTCCTTGAACTGGGTTTCTTGTCTTTTGCACGTCGGATGATGATTTTTTTAGGAGGGAGTTTTTCATGAGGTAGAACTGGTGGTGGAGGTAGAGAACGACTTCTTACAACAGTAGCCATATTAGCTCTTTGATCCAGCAACTCTTTGTGATATGCCTGTAACCATTTGCATTCTTAGACACTTACACCATGGGGGTGGGTGGGTGGGTGGGTGTTAATAATATTCAAGAAAGCTCTACCATGCACATCATAAAGTGGGAATTTTGGTGTTTAGTCCCACTCACCCCAGACCCACTACAGATTTTCTTCAAAGAGAAGAATTTAAGTGCAAAATATATGACAACTGATATCCTAAAGGAAGCTTCAAATATTACTCCCATGGTACGATTATTTTTGACAGCTAGTTTTCATGTGAAGATGTCAACTAAATCAATGGAATTGGAAAGATGTATGGATGTCCTAGTTCAGCTTTAGATAACAAGCATAAATATAGGTAGTTTTTGTTATATAGTTTCAGCAGTCGAGTAAACTTTCTTTATAATTTCGTAAGTCCTAATTCATTGTTCAAATAGTTGGTGCACTGGTCCGTTCTCCCCCCATTTCATAAAAAACCACCAATCAATGAGAAATTTGATCTCAAATTTTCAGGAGACAGTAAAATACCTGTATTACAAAATTGCGTCTTTCGCAGTCTAGAAACATATTGATGCTCCAGTTAACTTTCGCTATTACTTTGTCTCTAACAGTTGAAAAGCTCAGCTGATCCCGAGATGTGAATCTATCAACTTCGTTGAACCACAGACAGCTAAAAAGATTTGTGATGGCAATGTGTTCTCTTATTATAACACACCCTTCGGGGACATCTGAAGAAATTGCAACTGTTGTGAATTTTTGCGATCTTAACTCTTAAGCAAGTAAAAGAAGCAAATACAGGCCCGGACTTACCACTAGTTATAGGAAGTTTAGTGGTTGTGTAGTGAGTTAAGCCCTCGTTTTTATAAAATTCAATTTGGTAATCAATTGAAGTATTATCATACTTCCCTCCAGCTTTATTTGCCTCAGCTTCTTCAAACACGTCGAAGCGAGTGTAGTGCCTTGATATAGCAAAAGTAGCGTTCTGACGCCATAAGAACCTGATAAATGAAGTGTTCCAGGTGAGAGCAGTTGACAACAATTAATGCTAAGGGACCTAATGACAAAGGCTGCTAAAATAAATCAAGCTGATTCGGAAAGGACCAAGGTACCTCTCAAGCAGCTGGTAAGGGTCCACAACAAGCTGAAGCTTTCCATCAATCCAGATAGAGAATCGGGTATTGGGAAAGAGCCTGTGCAACAAGAGCTTCGGCACCTGCCACAATACATTATTAGTTACTTCAAATGACAAAATCAGAAAATTTCCTACCACCTGCAATACATTATTTCCCACCACTGTTGAAACTAGACTCCCAAAGCTAAGAAAACGAAATAAAAAGATCATGATCTATTACAGTAATAACTTCCAAGCTAAAGAAGACACGTGAGACGATGTGCAATTTTTTTTTTTAAAGGTCTAGGTGCCACAACTTTAAGTTTACAATTAATATGCCAGATCGGCTATTCTGCTCAGACAACATAAAGTAGGGAGGAAAACAACGTGATAAAAAACCAAAGAGGGAAAACAGACCTTCCCATTCCTTCTTGAGTCAGCATAAGGAACATTGTGCACCACTATGATTCTCCATAACCCAACTTGTTTGTCACTACCTAAGATACTAGAATTCTTCATATATGTTTCAGTCTCTTCATCAATAAACATAAAAAAGGGAATATTCTTTTTCGCTGTATCACCAATGTTCCTTGGCTGCTGAATTACGTCATAGTTTCCTATGCATAACATAAAGAAACCAGCAATAAGCTTGAGAGGAAAATAGAAGGTAAGATGTGACATGAGGACCATGAAATTCGACAGCTACACAACTTTGAAATAATATTTTCTCAAATGCTTCTGAAACTCAGAGAGACAAAAATCTTTAACTTCAAAATTAGCTTATAGTCAGCTGTACCAAAAATAGCAGAGGCAACAATAACCTCCTGGGATTGCTCCAACAACTCAAGGTCAGCCACATCAATGTCAAACCCAGTTTGATAACCAGGTCTGCATCCTTTTACAAATCTGGAAAATGGTCACACAGTAAGTAAATGCAAGCAAAAACATTTTTTTAAATAAAAACATCATATATTACATACAGATGATGATAGGGGGAAAAAAGGAAAAATAAACCTACCCACAGTGAACAGTCATTGACTCCTTTATGTCAAAAGAATCATTTCTCTGTTTAAGAGAAGGATAACCACCAAAATCAGAACCTCCATTTGGTTCAGTTCTCAGTGGGTTTTCCTCAGAGAAATAATTTAATTCACGAAGAATAGGAGACAGTGATGGCGATTTGGGCATACGAGCTATGGCCTGCTCCACAGGAACATAGCATACTGGACATGCTGAGGGCAATGACAAACTGTAAGTTAATTGAATCTAAATACATGCGTGAAGACACACTAACATAAAATGCACAGAAAACCAAATCAGAAGCCCAGAACATTCCATGAATCCAATAGCTTGTAAGAAATAACATTCTTGTGCAGCAGTTATTCAAGCGCAAATGTGCAAGACAATAGAAGGGGGAAAAAAACCTACGGCGTGGACCAGGTCGCCTTGAATTTGGAGGAGGAGGCGAAAAGGCAAAGTTTTTGCATGGATTAGTCAAAACAGTAACAGCACTAGAAGAGCTCCCCACAGGTGAAGCATTTAACAGAGCATCCCAACTGGTACTACCATTACATACTTTGTTGATCTTCACATTACTATTGTGTTTCCAGGAATCTTTTCCAGACGATGGAAAAGGTAGAGCATAAGACTCGTTAAGATATCTGATATCAAACCGCAAACCAGAGCCTTCATAATCATCCTCTGAAAACAACAACCATCGGTCATCACTCATGTGTGAGTAACCCATACATATAAAGTACCATCTGATGCTAGCTAAACAATATTTCAGAAAACAGATTATTTTTAATTTTATTTTTTGTAAGCTTACAGCATAAAGTAAGAGAAAAGCAACAAAAAAAATCTATCCCCTTTATGTTGCAAAATGCATCAAACAAATAGGAGCTAGCAACTGAATGAGATGTTAATGGATCAATAATATTAATAATTGAGTTAATCATAATTAAATATGACTGCTCTTCAACCCTTGATCAGTTAGCAACAGATAGTTTACCTATCAAAGAATAGGAAATTTTTGAAAGAATATCAAACAATGCATTTCTCTACCTTTATTGACCGTGAAGAACCCTGTCATTAAAACCAAGAGCGCAAAAGCAGCCAAAATCAGCATCCCAACTTTCCTTCTACTCAAATATCTAAAAGAAGAAGGCAATAATCTTTCCTTCTCCCTATAACCAATAAGGAATGTCTTAGAAGACCTTCGAGGTAAATAAAAGTACCCATTCTGTGCTTGTTGCTGCAATGATCCACAACTTCCAGACAATCTTAATCCCAATGACCCTCCAGTCATTGTACCTCCAACCCCTCAAAAGTAACTTTCATCTCTTCTTTCTCTCAAATTTCCTCTTCATCCATAAAGGAATATCCACACTGTACAAAACCCACAAACAACATCCCCGATGATCAATAACTCAGTGCAAAACCCACCAGATTAGTCAGAATAACGAATCGCCATTACAAATTCAACAAATCTACCATCTATTCAGCACTTGATCAGTATGATTAAATCGTATCAAACTGGTTAAAAACCAATGAGAAAATGATAACGTTTTCATTACCTCTTAGAATCCCACAGCAGAATCAATTCCCAAATAACGATAACCCTCTTCAAAATCACCAAATCTATCACAGCAAAGCCAATTAACAGATTCAAGCGCACTACTCCTCACTGGATAAAATACAATCAAAAAACCAGAAATCGAAACGGACAAATCAGTAATCAATAATCAAACGAACAATTCTCAAAATATAATCAAAATTAACAGAAACCAAGCTCCCAGTATCACATGAATACAAACATAACCGACCTATCAATGCCCATTCACACCAAAAAGAGAGAGAAACACATATGCTTCTGCAGTTAGTTATGAATTACAATTGTGATGAAAAACAGAATTACTCAAATCCAATACTTCAATTGGTGAGTGCGAATATAAATCTGGACCCACTTACATCAATGCCCCACCAAAATTACAGATAAATCATGAATATTTATAAGATTGGGTTTAGCGCACACCTCTGAATTCTACTCGACGAAAAACTAATTTTTTATCTATTTCTTTGAGAGAGAGAAGAAATTGGAAATGAATTTCCGGAGAGAGAGAGAGAGAGAGATTTGAAAATAGTGCCGTCTTCTGATTTTGCATCAATTTGGATTAATTTAATTCTAACTATTCTAATCCTAATTAAATTGGGGATAACAATAATCAGTTGCCAAACATGCGCGCCATTTTCATTTTGCAAAATTCGAGAAATATTCCCTAAATTTTATTCTTTTCTTTTTCTGTGGAACTAATTATTAGTAAGCTAAATAAAACTCACTCCTCTCACTGTGTCACACCAACCAATTCGTTTATCATTTTTGTTAGTTTCAATAAACTAGCGTTTGAACTGTGTATTACACGAAATAAAGGTGTTATAATGTTATTATTGTATTGCATTCCGTATGCTTGGGTAGTGTTTACTAAGGGTGAAACGAATCGATATTAGAACCGATGAAAAAATTAGTCACATATAATATAGTATTTATTTCTCGATTTAATTTCTATAAAAAAAATTATTTACACAAATTTTATTCATAAATTGAAAAAATAAAAAATTAATATATCGTTCACTTAAAATTGTTATTTTATTTTTTAAAAATGAAAAACTTTCTCTCATACATTTTTATGAATCTCCTAAAACTACATTTAAATCTAGGTATAATTTGATTATAGATATTTCAATTAATTATATTATAAGAGAGCTTCCTATAACCTTTTATATATATTTCTCAAATTATTTACACAAATTTTATTAATAAATTGAAAAAATAAAAAATTAATATATCGTTCACTTAAAATTGTTATTATATTTTTTAAAAATGAAAATTTTCTCTCATACATTTTTATGAATCTCCTAAAACTACATTTAAATTTAGGTATAATTTGATTATAGATATTTCAATTAATTATATTATAAGAGAGCTTCCTATAACCTTTTATATATATTTCTCATAAATTAGTTGTAATCAAACTAATGATTAATTTCTCAAACCAAGTATTTGTTATAACAAGTAATCAAATATTAAAGAATATACTATTGTAATATATATATATATATATATATATATATATATTAGTTTGAGAGATATAATATTTTAATATATAATCGGTAGTTATTAGGGATTGTAGCAGGTATGATATCCACTATATGGGTATCCGTACCTACTCGTATCCATTTAAATATAAGCTACTCATTTTTGTACTCATTCTACTAAAAAAATATATTATGATACACATACCCGTCCCAAACTCGTTTATCAATACTCGTGGATTACACATACCCATTTAATACTAATTTATTTTAGAAAAATATTTATATTTAAAATAAAATATTATTAAATAAAAATTATAATTAGTAATATATTTATATTTTTTAGTATTTAAATTAATGTATTAATTAATTTATATATATATATATATATATATTTTGTGTTAAAATTAATATTTTAATAAAAATTATATTATTGTTAATTAATTATGAATTAAATATAATATGAACTTTATTATCTTTTAATATGATCAAATAAAAGTTATAACTATTAATTAATTATATAATTATTTCATAACATATTATATAATATAGATAAAATATTTTGTATAATTTTAATATTTGTGGATATCTGATTCATACACGTACACAATTCAAATTCTAATGATATTTTTTTAAATTACCCGTGAAAATTATAATTATTAATATATATTTATAATGTATTTATATGCTTATGACTAAAAATCGATGTCTATCAGCGCCTACTTTTAACATTAGTGGCTTCAACATCCACTAACTGGTGAAATATACATCAATCAGCATGTTTATTGTAGTGTATATTGAATACAAAAATATTATAATTTTTTATTTTAATTTCAAATTCTAATGATATTTTTTTGGAACTACTCATACTCGTTTTTTTAGGGTATTTTTTAATTATGTAAGATACTTTCTTATTTCGTAATACTCATACCCGTGTATAAATAAATATTATTTAAAAATAAATATTTTAAAAATTCATTACAATATTTATATCCGTCCCAAAGTCTTTTAATGGACGATGGGTTCTGGCCTCCCCCAGATTAGTCGGTCTATGGATCGAATACCAGTGCATCAAAAAATACTCGTAAGATATTTGTATCTGTCCCAAAGTCTTTTAATGGACGGTGGGTTCTGACCTCACTCAGATTAGTCGGTCTATGGATCGAATATCAGTGCATCAAAAAATACTCGTAAATTACCCATACCCATTAATACTATTTTTAAAGTATTTTTTATTGATTAAAATTAATATTTTGAATAAACTTATACTATTACTGATTAAATATAAAATAAATATAATATAATTCTATTACAAAAATATGTCTTAAACCCTAATTTTATAAGTTATTATAATAATAATTGAATAATATTACAATAAACTCTAAAACTATATCCCTAAACCCTAAATCAATATAATCTATTTAAATTAATTTTATAAGTTATTATAATAATTAAATAATATTACCCTAAACCTTAAACCATATAATTAAAAATTAATTCAAATTGTTTAGGAATAATTAACATAATAATTTGAAATAATTAATATTAGTAGTAGTTATGTATTATATTTAATGAAAGTGGACGGTGGGTTCTGGCCTCCTCTGAATTAGTCGGTCTATGGATCGAATACCAGTACATCAAAAAATACTCGTAAATTACCCATACTCATTTAATACTATTTTAAAGTATTTTTTTATTAATTAAAATTAATATTTAAATGAACTTATAGTATTAGTGATTAAATATAAAATAAATATAATATAATTCTATTACAAAAATATGACATAAACCCTAATTTTATAAGTTATTATAATAATAATTAAATAATATTACAATAAACCCTAAATCCTAAAACCATATTCCTAAACCCTAAATCAATATTATCTATTTAAATTAATTTTATAAGTTATTATAATAATTAAATAATATTACCCTAAATTCTAAACCATATAATTAAAAATTAATTCAAATTGTTTAGAAATAATTAATATAATTTTAAAAAATTAATTCAAATTGTTTAGGAATAATTAATATAATAATTTGAAATAATTAATATTAGTAGTAGTTATGTATATATTTAATGAAAAAATAATATTAAACACACATATAAAGAATCATTTTAAATAAAGTATCATTTTAAATTAAATAAGGTATCATTATTATGACAAAAAATTAATGGCCAAAATCTAATATCATAATTGTGATGAATTGATGAGATTGTATAATGTGATGAACGGTTGAGATTAAAAAAGATTTAGTAATCAAAATCAATGGTATAGAATAAAAATTGTTTTAATTTTGACTTTTAAAGTGTGTTTTATTATATATATATATATATATATATATAAATTCTTCATTTTTATTTTATCAATTCAAGGGGGTAAATTATCAATTAGGGTCTGAATTATTTTTCTATTAATTTGGGGCCTGAAATATGTATAACTATCAATTCAGTGCCTAAATTTATCAAATATTATCTCTTATTTTATCAATTTAGGACCTAAATTAAGGCACCTAATTGATAGTTTTGCATATTTCAAGCCCCGGATTGATAGAAAAAATAATTTAGGCCCCGAATTAATAGTTTACCTATTTTTCAGGCCTTGTATTGATAAAATTCCAATAATTATTTATTACTATATATAATTCACATATAATATTAATACAAAAAATTAGAATATTTAAAAAAAAAATTATGTTGGTTGATATTTTTCAAAATCAACTATTATTTAGGACGTTTTGCACAATTTTTTTAATCTTTATTAGTCTTACAAGTTACACATCACTATTCATTTCTTACACATTTATTTATTTGATATAAAATTTAAACACACTTTACTTAAAAATCCAAAATAAATTATATATTATCACTATTCCACGAAAACAAAAAATCAAATTTAGCCTTAGAATTTAATATTTTTTTCTAAATATTTAAAATTAAGAGCATGAAGTCTCTCTTAAAATAATAAAATAAATGCTCAATCTTTTATGAATACTGATACAAATAAGAGCGCTGATCCAATTTAATGGTATGAATTTGGGACAAGCCCATTTTTTGTACGTTTATCCAATTGCAAATGGGCCCTGTTTTACTATAAAGCAGGTATGTTTGTTTCAAATATTCGAAATCTTTTAAAATTTATTAAAAATAATTTGGGGTAACAAATGTCATTATTTATATGAATTTAATTTATTCCAAACTCATGAATTGTGTTCTAAATAAAATTATTAAAAGTGAATGTTTGTTTTGAGGGTAACGTGAAGTAATAATTTATATTTGTCTTGTGTTTTGATAGTATAGTTGATAATTCTATATAAAAAAATGTATAAAATTTGCGTGATAGGTGTAAAAGTAATCCTTCCGTCCAATAATAATCTTCACGTATCGTTCTACATGATTTAAGAAAAGTTTTTTTTAAATCAATTTTATTGATTTTTAAGAGTAATATAGTATTTTAGATAATAAATAAAATGTAAAGTAATATTATGGGTGTGAAAAAAGAGTGACAATTTGAATTTAAAATAACTTTTGAAGTATTGGATAAAGTGATGTTTCCTTTTTTAGGCGTGAAAATTATATTGAGACAAACGAATAAAAAAATATGAAATATATTATGAGACAAATGAAGTATATAATTAATATAAGAAAATAGATGAGAGATGGTAAAGAAAGATAGAAAAATATTAATTAAAAAGTAATATATAGTATATGGAAGGTGGATGAGTGGAGACTTAATAAGATTTATATTTGTACATATTGTTGTTTTCAAAATGAAAGAGTCTTATGTAAAGTCAATTATACCATTAAATATCTTAAATATTAGGAATAAACAAGAGTATAATTGAACATAAACTACTTAGGTTTATAACTACTTATGTAAATTCGTTTCACACAAAATTTGTCTTTCTAATGTGTGGATTTTAAAAATCAAAATCTAACTATTATAGTGCCCGCGTGCGATGCAGTTAATCATATTTGTTATTTATTTATTATGTATAAATCTATATTTTTAAAAAGAAAAATAATAATGTCAATTTAGGATCATTGCAAGAATAACTTGTTGTTTGACAAAAAAAAGTGAAAAACATACATTCTCTATTTATTTCACATAAATAGGAAAACATTGTTATCACTGAGGTTGTAGTGATTCTCCTCCTCCTTAGCATCATCAGATGATATCAAAATAGTTATACTAATTGATGTGTCAAATATTCTGGAGACCATAACGAATATCTGGTAAATTCGAATTTGAAATTTTAAAAATCACTTAATCTCCTTAAAAAATTCCAAGTTCTTCAACCACGTACTTTCATCCTCTAGTAAAACATGTAGTAACTTTAAAGTGAAAGAACATTCATATTTAATCAATTTTAACCAATCGTGAGGAGTTATTTTCAAATCAATAAATGTAATCCTTAATCTTATAAAATATAAAATATGTAAAAAAACAATTATATCATATTTAATTTAAATTATGATATCAAAGCAAAAACTTAGTGCGTAGAGTACACTATCTAATTGATCAAGATAGTTATCATCATCTATAAACTCATTTTTGAAGCAATCATGACATAACCTAAAATTCAAAATAAAATAAAATAAACACACTTTCAAAAATATTGAAGTGAAAAATATAAATATAAAATTCACAGTTTATCGATCTTTTTTTTAAAAAATTGTTTCATACTAAATAAAAAATTAAGAAATGATACTCACTTTGCTACGGAACAATGATAAAATGTATTCTTTAAATGTGTAGCTATAATTTCTTTAGTAGCAATATTTATAGTTTGCATTAGTCATTTTAAAAATAGTACAAATATTATTTACCTCCATTTACGCTATCAATTTTTAAATTATGTGATCTAATTTATAAAATAAAAAAAAGATGATAATTGAATCAAGCATATGATTTTAATGCACCAATATAAATTGGGTTGATAATAATTTTAGACTTATACTAACATAAAAAAACATGCCAAGTATAATTTTCAACTTTAATTAATTGTCTGCACATATCAGAAAGGACAATAAAAGGTAGAGGAGAGCTAGAAGAGTTACAGAGAAGGTGTATGAACAACATGCAGAGTGAGCAGGACTGGGACAGCCTGAGGGAAAAGAGGAAACATACTGAAATGCTGGAAAGAAACGAGAGTTCATACATTCAACAGATGCTGAAAAACAGGCATATCAAGAATCAGGATAAGAACACAGCGTAGTTCCACTCCATAATTAAGAGGAACAGTAAAAGAAACTACATCAACAGAGTGTACAATGAACAAGCTTCAACGGAAAGTACGGATGAAATGATTGATCAGTTTGTGCAGTTCTATAAAGACCTACTGGGTTCAGAGGGGCAAGTGAGAGCTAGTGTGACCAACTCTTTTTGCAGAGGCAAGTGTGGACTTGATGTGTGCAGTCATGGAGGAGGACGGGTACGAACTACCGTCTTCAAAATTGCTGTCATTTGCTGGAACACTGGAACTGCTCTCAATGGTTAGAGTGCCGATTGTAACCCTAAACCGAATTAAAAGCACCATTGGTCACTTCTTGTGGGGTACTAAATATAGTCTCGTCTCATGGAAGGATATCACCCAACCCAAAGAGTGTGGGGGACTAGGACTAAAGGATTTTAGAACATGGAACATAGCCCTCCTAGCCGCAGCAGCATGGGATGTGTATACTAAAGCAGACTCTTTATGGATCAAATGGATACACTCAGTATACCTTAAGAGAACCCCAATGGCCGAGTATAAGCATTTAACTGGAAAGCTATTAATGGAGTTCGGGATAGAATACTTGATGGGATTAGGGAAGAGGATAGGATACAAGAGTGGATGAAATCTTGGCTGTCTCTTGGCAAATTTAGGAGTACCATGGTGTATAACACTCTCAGTCATGAGGATACCAGCCCGAGGTCATTTATTTTTAGGAATATATGGCATAAGACAATATATGGCTACACAACTAGGGTGTGGGAACAGATCAATACATGGATGGGCTGAAAGCTAGAACTGAGGTCAGTAGGCAATGCACTCCGAAGGATACAAAGAAGTACAACTATGAACAAAGAGGAAAGAAAACTGATGCTGACAGCATTATCAGTTTACGTGAACCAGATTTGGATGGAGAGAAACAAGCAATTGCATGGTCAAGAAATGAGAGGAATCAAAAGCACGGTGGAGAATACCATATACCAAATAGTACATCTGTACTTGAACTATGAGAGAACGCCATGCCAAGATAGAGATGGTGGTAACATTATAGCATAGTAGGGGTACTCTCTTGAGTCCCAAATTTGTTCTTCTTCTTTCTTGTATTGCAGGGGCGTAAGCCAACTGTTACCGATGGTTATGAAATATAATTTATCAATTTCAGTAAAAAAGAATTAAGTAAACATAAATATCAAATACACCTAAACTTGATACCTCACATATTTTAATTCTATTTCAAAAAATATTTTACTTATTAAATAAAATAAAGAGGAGAGTTACAAAATAATACTCCCTCAATCCCGGAAAACTTTTCACGTTTACTGTTCCACGTTGTTTAAGAAAAGTTGCACTTTTTGACCAATTTTATTGACTTTGGAGGGTATTGTATTATTTTTAGGTAATTAAAAAAGTATAAAATAATGATATGTGTGTGAAAAATGAGTGACAATTTTGAAATTAAAGTAACTTATGAGGTTATTGAATAAAGTGGTGTTTTCTTTTTTGGGGTGAAGGTTTTAGTGGGACAAACAAATGAGGAAAGTAAGAAAAGTATTATGGGACGGATAGAGTAAATCTTATAACCAATGAGAAGTAGGTATCTCACATTTTTTAAAATGACATAATATTCAATAAATCTAAGCATGCCACCTCACACTTTGTAAAAACTAAATTGGGAAATTTATTTTGTTTTAATATATAAGAAATTTTTTCAAACCCAAAATACATATAACATAAAGATATAATAGAATATATAGGTGTATGTAATTTTAATATGCAACAAGTGAAAAAGTATTTGACTTCCAGCAATATTTTTGGCCAAAAAAAAATTGAGAATAAATATGAGGTATATAGATGAGATTATAATAATTAGATGAAGCAAATGAGCAACTGTAGTACAAATTACATAAATTTTACATAATGACAGTAACTACCAATGGCTACTTTATATATCCTCGTGATTATGATAACTAATGAATTGAAACTGCATTATATTTAATAACAAAAACTATAGGTAGGTAATCTTTAGTTAAAACTTTATAATACTATAAATTAATTATACATTTTTAACCCCATGATTTTTGATGTTAATGACACAAAAATATAAAAATGAAAAGTATGTTGACATTTATGAGTTGGATGGTTTGATATCTTGACTAGTTCTCTTATAGTCCAATAAGCTTCCATATATTATGATTTTATTATTTTTTAAAAAATAAATAGGAGAAATCCACTATAAGAATATAATTTTAAAAACTTAAATTTAATGCCATAAAGTAAGAAAACTTTATAGAGAGATGAGAGAGGCCCCCCACCCCCATCTCCTCCCATTTATATAATGAGTTTTGAAAGACTATTGCAAAGTAAGGATCTCACCTAACAATATTTATTAAAACAACGCTATTTAATTTAATTTAACCATGGTAGGGTAAACTCTCACTATTTAATACTCCAACACCACCCCCCCACCCCCCCACCCCACTTCATGGAGTATGTTTTATCATTTATCTATTGCAAAAAGATACTACCATATCTTTAAAAATAACTATTCTATTAATCTACATGCAAATTAAAAAAGTATAGGATTTTCTTAAACTTATAAAAAAAATACTCCCTCCGTCCGGTCAAAGTATGTCATTTGTTTTTTGTACGTAGATTAAAGAATATTATTATTTTATGTAATATAAAATGAGTAGGTGTATTAGAGAGATGTGATGAGTAGGAGTGGACCATTGGTGGACCCTTTTTACTAAAAGAGAAAAATTATTCAATTTAAACGGGACGCCTAATATAATAAAATTGTGCTATTTGGGCGGGACGAAAATAATACTACTAAGCAATCACTTAGTGGAAAAGGAAGTGATCGAGCGATGACAACCAGGAGGTACCAACTTTGCTCATCAAGTCAAGCTTAAAAACGTGCGTACTCGCGCTATTGGACCTTTTAGAGAGCGCCCTAACGACATTTGAACTTGAAGCTTTTAAGACCACATAAATTCATTAGCAATAAGGGATTGTCCGCTTTTATTTAATCGGACGGTGATTTGGACCTTAATTCCATGTAACAATATATAACAAGTTAAACTCCATCCAAATAGGTATTTATCCACGAGGAAAATGGGACGGTGGGGTGGGGTGGGGGTGGGGACAATGAGTTAAAAAATTTAATTAAAAGAAAAATAGTGATTTAGTTAATTTTGATGGGACCTGATGTACCCTATATTTCCTAAATGCTAATAAATTTCGCGGGTCCCTTTAATTTTTTGCTAATTTCTATCTGTAATGTGTGACCATATTATTCGATATTTTCAATACTAAAATATATATTTAATATCCATTATTGTTACAGTGATATATGTATTAATTACAACAAGAATTCGCACAGGTTCATTATGAGATTGTTGGAAATTTGAAGCATTATATATACATTTTTTTTTATTGTTGAGTATCACTTACCGAGAATGAATTAAACTGTAAAAGCGAGGAATAAATCAAGAATAAAATAATTATATTTGTTGTGAAACATGCTAGAATATCTTATCACTAAATGAATTCTCACACAATCTCATTCACGAATTGATCAAAGAAGAAAAGAAATTGATAAACACAATCGTTTATAGTGATTTGACAAATTGCATGCGTTCACTTTTAAGGGTAAAAATCTTATTGATGAAGATTAAAACGATGATAAGAATAAATTTAAATCTCATATAAACTCTAATCTTGATTTAGGAATATATAGATGATATATGATCACTCGATTTTAGCTCTTGATCTTATATGTTGATTCACCCATCTTTATTGTGCATTGCTAACTTAATGTACACAAGCAAAACCATGTAATGGTCTACCTCTCAACAATATTTTTATATATTTGAAGCTATCAGTTTAATTTTGAATAAATTTATGATAAAACATTTAAATATCAAATTTAATAAACTTTGAAGACAAATGATAACTCTAATGTACAAAATTATTAAAATAGTAATAATAAATTAGTTATATAGAATTAGAAGACGTATAATTGATATGTACAAATATGGCGTTTTCTATCTACATTTTTACCCGTAAGATGCATAAAAAATAAAATTATATAAATATAGATTTTTTGATAGTAAATATATATATATATATATATATATATATATATATATATATATATATATATATATATATATATATATTATTTATGTCTCATTCTAATAATTACATATTTTTAAATAGGGTATTTCATTTTAACGGTTACATTTTTTATTTTATTTTTTTGAATATGAAACTCACACAATTAAGTAATTAAAATATCTTAATTGGACTCATTCACTACATTAATACAACCATCCACTATACATTAAAATATTATTTATCTCACCTCAATACACATAAAAAATATACTAAATTTCTTAATCCTTGTGCAAAAAGCAAATATTACTATTAGAATTGAACGAAAGGAATACATATGTATGAAGTTTTATATTGTGATGGTAAATATATTTAGTTTAGTTCTTTATGTGTAATTAATTAAATAGTTTTTTGTTGAATCGATGTTATACGACCCTTATTCGTTTTTTATGTATAATAAATTAATGTAATTATAAAAAACCAACTATTTTAAAATTTTTATTTATATTTATATTTCAGTACTTAATTATATGTTATAAACAATTCCAAATAATGTCTTAATTATTTAACATATTTTCAAATACAACTCAAATTTTCTCAATAATTAACTCAATTTGAAATAAATTTCAACATGTTAATTGATAAAAAAAATGCATACCAAAATAATGTCTTTAATTTTAATTATTTTGTTAGATATAAAATTATTAGGATAAAAATGTGATAGTAAAGCACCTAAATGTATTTATTTAAGAAAATAAGAATAAAATGAATGGTGAGAAATTGAAGAGAAATTAAGAATAAGTGAGAAATTGAAGAGATATTGACTCAAATTTTGAGCGGGAAAAATAAGTTGACTTTAGGTACTTTTATATATATATATATATATATATATATATGTATGTATAATAAATTAATGTAATGATAAAAAACCAACTATTTTAAAATTTTTATTTATATTTATATTTCATTACTTAATTATATGTTATAAACAATTTCAAATAATGTCTTAATTACTTAATCTTATTTTCAAATACAACCCAAAATTTTTCAATAATTAACTCAATTTGAAATAAATTTCAACATGTTAATTGATAAAAAAAAATGCATACCAAAATAATGTCTTTAATTTTAATTATTTTGTTAGACATAAAATTATTAAGATTAAAAATGTGATAGTAAAATACCTAAATGTATTTATTTAAGAAAATAAGAATAAAATGAATGGTGAGAAAATGAAGAGATATTGACCCAAATTTTGAACAGGAAAAAGAAGTTGACTTTAGGTACTTTTATATATATATATATATATATATATATATATATATATATATATATATATATATATATATATATATATATATATATATATATATATTTATCTAAATGTCTTTTAGATATAACTTTAAATCATAGTTTGGGGATTAATTAATTTGAATTTCTTATTCAAAATATTGATAAATATATTATTTATTTATCTTTCTTCATACATAAGTAGATTGGATAATAAACAATAATGTGTTGCAGACTTTTGTTAGTCTGGTGCTTTGATTATTAAATAGTAATATAATATAATAAATTAAAAGTAGTACTACATATTACCAATTATTTGAACCAAATTACACGCAAATAATTTTATTTTGGTATCTACTTAATTTGGAGTATCTGCCCGCTATTAATATTCAATATTTTACTTTTGTGAATTAAAAAAAAAAAACTACTAAATAAATCTCATTATTTTTACTAGACAAAAACACCTATGTGATGCAGTCTTCCTTAAATTTTCTTGACATAGAAAAAATATATAATAATTTAATAAAAAGTAATAATTAAATTGATGAAAATGATAGAGCACAATTTATTATTTCATGAACATATATAATATAAATAAAATAGAATAATATTTTAAATTAATAATACTAATAGGTGTTGCTTTTTTTTTTTAACTAATAATATTAGTAGACTAACGGTTTTTTTACTAATGATATTATAAGAGCTTGTCCCATGTAAACCTATATTTTGTCTCATAAACCGTCTCATGATGAACTATTGCTTTTTTATATATATAAATAAAAAATTAAAATATTTCAGAATTTGAATAGGATAATATTTTTTGTTATTCACAAAGCTGATAATAATTCATCATAATTATTTTTGATTAATTTGGCAAGATGAACCTAGTTGTAAAAAACACTGTATTGTAATTTGTGCGCATATAGTGTAACAAGTTATAAATTCAACGGTTATTAATTTGAAGATTGATAAAATTCATAATGACAAAACATTCAATAATATTCTCATATTATTAATTGATGCTAATTTATGAATCATGCAACACAAAGTCATTAATATAATATTTTTATAATTTAATTCAAATATTGTACTATATCAACCATGAAAATTAGTTATTTTCCTATGACAATAATGTCATTATATCATACATAAATGGCAAAATACAGGTATAAAAAGAGATAACTCTTTAATAAAAATAAATTTCAATAAAAAATAATAATATTGTAATGAGAGTATTTTATAAATAACTTATAATATAAATAAAAAATATAATATTTTTAATAAAAAATACTCCCTCCGTCCGATTCTAAGGTATCCATTTGTTTTTTTGCATGTGTCCGGTTCTATCCATTTGCTTTTTGCACGTGTCCAGTTCTATGTTATCCATTTGCTTTTTGCACGTGGATTAAGAAGTATTATTATTATATGTAAAATGTGTAGTTGTATTAGAAGGAAGTGATAGATCATTTTGCTATTTTTTTACTAAATAGTGGAAATAGATACATTTGAAGCGGACGCAATAAATATTAAAATGGATATCTTAAAAGGCTTGTGACATACTATGAGTCGATAATTATGTTGGACGAGTTGTGAAATGAATTGATCATTATTATATAGATAAAGTAAGCTTATTGTTAATTAAAGTATGTTTTCAAGTATGAAGAATAATAAATTAAAGTATATTTTTAGAGTCCTATAATATGATTCATTACAAATATAGTTTAATTACCAATAAACATATTTTACTTTATATAATAAATTTACTTTAACGGTAAGTCGACCCCGTTTCACAATCTGTCTCATATTTACCCATCTCATAAAAAAGTAGTTTTATGGAGTCAGTTATTATTATTATTATTATTATTTATTTATTTTTTATCATGAACTTTTGTATTAACAAATTGTTTTATTTTTAAAATTTATAAGTTATTATTCATTAAAAAAAGGTTAATTTAAACTAGAAAAGCTAATTATATAAAATTACTAAAAATAATTTTTAAGAAGATGAAGTATTACTTTTATTAATAAAAAATATTCATGAACAAGAATAAAAACTACACATAAAATTTAAGAATATTTTTTAATTAGAAATGTAAGTTCACTTCTTTAAAAAATTCATACTAAAAAATACTCACTCGTACCATAATATTTATGTTTACTTTTTTTTTTGACAAAGTCTCTCGTGAGACGTTATTTATGCGAAACCGCTTGTGAGATGTGTTAAAATATGTCTATTATATAGATAAAATATGTTTAATGGTTGTTAAAGTGGTTTTGTAAAATACGATGATGAATTAAATTATAATTTTAGAATGTCATAATATGATTCATTATTAACATATTTTAACAACAAATAAGCATATTTTATCTATATAATAAGCATACTTTAGTAATAGGTCGACCTGTCTCACAACCGTCCCACAAAAACCCGTCCCATAAGAGAGTCTCTCTACTTTTTTTTTTCTTTTCTCATAAATTAAGAAATATTGTATTTTAATTTATATTGAGTTGAAAGGTAAATACTTGTATGAGATCAGATTCTATGAACCCAATTTTTACCAATTACTCTTCAATATATGGAAAAAACACTTATAAGTAATAATCTATTATTTTTTTAAATGAAAAAAATTACTCTTCAAATTTCGATAACACTTAATTTATCGATTATTATTTTTTAATACATGAAAATGTATTCTTTAAAAAAATTTAAAGAATAAACTTTTAAGCATTAAAAAGTAATTTACAAAATTAAAGTTAACTTGTGAACTCATTCACACCCAACTCACTTAATATTAAAAAAAAAAATGAAGAGTTGTATTAATGAGGGATTCCATAAAAAAATATCTATTATTTTCATCCCTCCATAAAAAAATATCTATTATTTTCTGTGTGTCTTATCTACATGCAGTTATTACTCCATTATGAAACATCAAAAAATAAAAAATAAAACTACGTAAGTATGCTTATTATATAGATAAATTATGTTTAATGATTATTAAAGTAGCGTGTTATAATACTATGATTTATTATTAACATACTTTAACTACAAATAAACATATTTTATTTATATACTAAGCATACTTTAATGAATGATCGACCCATCTCACAAATAACTCGTTTCACAAATAACCTATATCACAAGGTCTCTACTCATAATTAGAATAACAACGAGCCAGATTTATACAAATTTTAATTAAAAAAAAACTGAATTAAGGGCATGGTGTGGGGGCAGGAGGAGTAAAGAAGAATATGTACTTCCCCGTCTTGACACATTTTCTATTTTGAGTTATCCCATAAAAATTTGCACATTCCTAAAAAAATAAAAAGTCAAATACAATCACCCTTCTCCATACACTTTATTTACAAAAACAACCACCCCTACCTAACACACATAACATACTTTATCATTTATTTATAAAAAAAATTATAATACCCCTAAAAGTCACCACTTTATTAATATCTGTGTGCAATCTTCCCTGGACGGAGGGAGGGAGTATAACATAAGACCGGATTGAGATTGGTCTTCTCAGTTTCTTTCTCCCAAAAAAAAAAAAAAAAAAACCAGCTGCTCTTCTGCCGTTACTACTCTCAATCAGTATATAAATACCACCATAACTAATCTTCCCCCATTTCTTCTTCTCCACAATTAAACTAACATCATTAAACTAACATCAACCCACTCTTACTCCTATTCTCTCTCTATCCATGCCCTAGATCCACTCCTCTTACCCCATCAATTCCTCGCTTTTGCTGTCGCCATTCTTGTTTCCAGCTTCCCTTCACCTCAATCCTCTTCTGGAATTTCTCATTTTGCTCTGCTGCTTCCTCATTTCTGTTGACTGCTGCGCATCTGATGATGTGTGAGCTGGAATTCCGCCTCCAGTTGAATCTTGGGTTTAATTTTGGTGTATTTGGAGAATCCGCTGCTGTCGTCAAGCAATGGAGGAAGAGGAGTTCTTGAGTGGAGGGGAGCTGGGGTTGTGATTTGTTGGGGAATTGTGTTCAGTTGGGTGTATAAATACAATGGGTTGTGTTTGTGGTAAATCCTATGCCGTTGATGATAGCAAGGAGAGTCCGAGGGAGAGGCTGTCGAATAAAACGACATCGGATTTGCGTCCCCCGAGGTCTGCTTCCTCCAGGATGGAGGAGAGCTACCCGGTGAAGGATCGCTTGGATAATGGCGGTGATGAGGGTAGGGTGGCATTGGTGGATAAGCAAGTTAATGGTTCAGTTAGATTGCAGGGAGATAATTTTGAGAGGAAGAGAGAGAAGCCCGAATACGCCGAACGCCATCATCCCAGGATGGGCCCGGTCCCAAGAGCTACTGAAGGGGAACAGGTTGCAGCTGGATGGCCACCTTGGTTGGCTGCGGTGGCTGGTGAAGCTATCAAAGGATGGGTGCCCAGGAGGGCGGATTCTTTTGAAAAGCTTGACAAGGTATGCCTTTTCGTTTTCGTCATCATTCACATTGTCCCATGTGGTGCTATAATGTGAGTATGTTGTGCTTTTACGAGGCTCACTGAATGGAAAGCTACCGTGATTGATTGAAGTTAGCTATACTTGCATTTTTATACACTATAGTCTTTTCCAGAACTTCATTCGTGTTGCTGTTTATCTTTTAGTTTCAAATTTTTGCCTCACTTTTTGACTAATATAAAATGATGGGATGCTGGATTTATGGGGACTGAATAAAAGTTAATTGGATGATTTATCTTGCTGCAGAAGGGTCTATTCATCTGCTAATATCTTGTATGGTTGTCTGAATTTCATCAAGTCTTTGCCCAAAAGATCAGAGTTTGTATCATTTTGTGTTATTCTGAAGGGAGTATATGAGTCTTATCATTCACAAGACAAATTAAAATTTATAAGTTGGTTTTATGTTTTCTAAAGATGGAGTCGCATTGCTATTATGGTACTTTGAAACCAATTGTATATTTCAGACATGATCAAATATAATATCAGTGAGAGTTGGATCTTCTTCCTAAAGAGGCAGGGCGACCTTAAAATGTTTGGTTTTTTTTTCTCTAATCCGTGGATTTAGGCATGCATCCTATATTTGATTTATAGCTTGGTCAAACTTTTACAATTTTCCCCATCCATCTCAGCATGTCAATGAAAATGAAATTTAAAAACACAAAATTGATTACCTTAAGCCTTTATAAAATCCACTCACAATTTAAACTAAACCTAGGATTTTATATACTATTCAAAGTTACATTTATACAAGAATTGCTGTAATGATACTGTTCTGAGATTTATTGCCAAACTTGCATTCAACTTTCTTTTATGACCTTTCTTACTCAATTTAATGCGAACCCGTAATGATACTGCTGCTACATTATCGTTGAGCAGACAAAGCGCAATATAATTGTTTTTCTTATATATATTTGTTGCCCATATCTTATCTGTTTGGTGCTATATGCTGGTCGGTGTATTTTCTTTCGCCTGGGAGATTGGGTATTCAATTATACTGTCAAGAAAAACTGTTAACATCGATGCTTTATTCATGTACCTCTTAATTACTGATCTTGTTCAATTTACTGCATTTGATGCCTTGTAGACTTGCTCATACTTTCCTACGCAAATTTATTATTAATTGTGCTAGAATTGACAAGTTTCTTCTTTTAACAACTCATATCCCAACATGAACAGACTCGGAAACAAGGAATAAAATTTTCACTGGATTTTTTTTTTATCTCACTAGATTGACTATATCAAGCCATTTGCATTTGTCAATTTCAGTCAAAGTACATCATTTTCAACACATTTTCAGACAATCAATAATAGTTGACTGCTGATTTTTAACCTACAATTTGTATAGACTCTCTTACTAGGCTTGCACTCATGCTTCTTCTGTCCAATTACATTGTATGTGAGCTATAAATGCGTGTAGATTGTATGGAATTGGTATAATGGACTTGATATAACGTGAGATTAGGAAACTATTTTGTATGTTATAAGGGGTAAAGTCTTGTAGTATTGAACTTGAAAATTTGTATTGTACAGGGTACTAAGGTTAGCACATTTGACGTGACCCTTGTACATTTTCTGGCAGCTTTCTCCTAATGAAAATTTCCTCAGTTTGTAGAAACTGTAAAGCAATTGTACCATTATTTCTTTAACTAATTTTGTTATTGATCGTTTTTAGCAAGTTTTACCGCCTCAACTTAATCATATGGTCCTTATTACGTACTTAAATTTACCAAATCTTCCATTCACAGATGACAGCCAAATAGTCGTCTATATGAGAAAACAACAATGATTCATCTGCTTCTAACATGTTTTAACAGTTACACCTGGGTGTTCTGACTAATACTACTTAAAGAAAGTACACATGCCTTCTAGAAGTTGGTGATGATTGTTTGAACCACTTTTTCTAAATTAATCGAATCTGAATTAGGCATTCAGTAGAGACAGGCTATATGTCATCATCAGGTGGCCAAGCCTATATTTAGTGTACATGGTTCTTTGCCATCATCATGCAGTGGGAGGCCCCTTGATGAGGAGTGAGTTTTTTGTTGAAGGAGTACTACTGGTATTGAGTTTGTAGGCAGACAGATCACAACTACTGGTATTAGGGACGCAAGCTAAATATTTCTCTTCTGATCCATACTTGGACTTTTATTTAACCATATATCCCCAGATCTGAGTCACTCAATCTATTTAATTAAACTCATCAAAGGTCTTGTTTTCTTCTTTGACCCAGATTTCCAGCAGTAGCTCACTATAATAAATAGTCCAAGGTCTTTTCCAACTGATGGTTTCTATTAGTTCTGATTAAGCCCCTGGAATTTTAGATACATTTCATGTATGGAATATAAATATAGGTGATCATTCTGATAATTACTTGGTAGAAATAAGATGTCCCTATTATTAACTGGTTGTTATACATTAATGTGTATAGAGCTCTCCAGCTACGATATACCTCTCTCTCTCTCTCTCTCTCTCTCAGTGTTTTCCTATTATGCTAATTCCGTTTATGATCAATTCATGAAAGAATCTGCTTATCTAACAAGCCAAAAAAAAAAATAATAATAAAATAAAAAAAAAAAAAAATATATATATATATATATATATTCATAAGCAGGTACATTTTAACATTGCTAATCATTTTCTGTTTGTTCTTTAGATTGGTCAGGGTACGTATAGTAATGTTTACCGTGCCCGTGATCTCGATGAAGGAAAGATTGTTGCTTTGAAGAAAGTAAGGTTTGATAATCTGGAGCCTGAAAGTGTTCGCTTCATGGCAAGAGAAATTCATATTTTACGTAGGCTCAACCATCCAAATGTCATCAAATTAGAAGGTCTGGTTACGTCACGGATGTCTTGCAGCTTGTACCTTGTTTTCGAGTACATGGAGCATGATTTGGCTGGACTTGCATCTCATCCTGGGCTTAAGTTTACTGAACCCCAGGTAGGCACATGAATTCTTTGACTACTGTATGTAAGCTTTTGCGACTTTGTGCACATGTGCATGTTGGGCTCCAAAAATGACTATTTCTTACTTTTTTCTTACTCAACCCATTTAACTAGATTTTTCAAAATTAATACTATTGTAGAAAAGTAGCATTACTTGGTAGTTATTTGGAATGCACTTATTCTAGATGTTAATCATTATACAAATGTTTCTTTCACTTGCTTCAGGTAAAGTGCTACATGAAACAACTTTTACGAGGACTTGATCATTGTCATAGTTGTGGCGTGCTTCATCGGGACATAAAAGGTTCCAACCTTTTAATAGACAATAATGGCATCCTTAAGATTGCTGACTTTGGTCTTGCTAGTCTCTATGATCCTCATCAGAGTCAACCACTGACCAGCCGTGTTGTAACCCTGTGGTACCGGCCACCTGAGCTTCTACTTGGTGCAACATATTATGGAACTGCTGTGGATTTATGGAGCACAGGTTGTATACTTGCAGAATTATATGCTGGCAAGCCTATTATGCCTGGAAGAACAGAGGTATCCTATCTTTCTTATTTGGTAGGGTATCATTGTCTCGATATCAATTATTCGTTGTCAATGATGTCTCATTATCTTGGTTTTTATGTATATGTGTGTATTGGTATGGTTCAAGATTTTACCTCTAGAGGTATGCCGGGATATTTACAGAGGAAAACAATGCTAATTAAATAATAACAGTTTAGGTTACTCATACTGTTGACAAAGTGTTGTTTTCAAGAGTTGAAAGTGTTCTAAGCTACCACTACAAGCCTGATACATCTTCACTTAATTCTTACATTATCTGTAACAAATACACAGATTTCACAATTGAAATTGGGAAATCGTGCATAATTTAAAATTTCTTACTCAAGAATATGACTTCAAACTTGAAAATTTGCTTTCGTAGGTTGAGCAGTTGCATAAGATTTTCAAACTTTGTGGATCCCCTTTAGATGAGTATTGGAGAAAATCAAAGTTACCTCATGCAACAATTTTCAAGCCCCAACAGCCCTACAAACGCCGAGTTGCTGAAACCTTTAAAGATTTTCCTTCACCAGCAGTAGCACTCATAGAGATTTTATTGTCCATAGATCCTGCAGATCGAGGATCTGCAGCCACTGCTTTGAAGAGTGAGGTAATGTTCTCAACAGGTCATATTTTGTGGTTTTGCTTTAGAACGACGCTTTTTCATGTTGATCAAGTAGTCGGCTTTTCTCTCTCCCTCTCCTCTACTTGCAGCTGGCATGCTGCTCTGCTTATTATTTCAATCCTTATCCACTGCATACAAGAGAAGGTTTAAGCATATACTTCCTCCGTCCCACATAATTCAACTCTCTGTTTCTGTGCATCCCATAATATTATGCAAACATCACATCAATTCAATAACCTCCAAATTCATTTTAATTTAAAAATACCACCCCCATCTAATACACGTAAGATACTTTACACTTACTTAAAAATACTAAATTACCCCCGAAAGTCAATAAAATTAGTCAAAAAACAATTTTCTTAAATTATGTATCTACCGTAATGGTGTAGATAAACCCTGGACGGAGGGAGTATATTTATATACATATATATGTGATTGAATGCATAAACACTTTTTTGTCTTTTAATAGTAACTGTATATTTCGATAGATCAAGTTTCCTAAAGAATGTATTTGTCATACCCAGGTTATTAATAATGTGATGAAGAACTAAAAATTCCCTATTTAGGTTTGTGTATTTACAGTGCCACTGATTTTTTCTGGAAGCAGTAAGCTGGACACTAGTGTAAGTTGTTGGTGCCTGCTCATCACATAATTAGTTTTAGTGGCGAAAAAATTTATCTACAGCTTCTCCATTAGGAAATAGTGAATTGTACAAACCTTATAAATCCAAAATAAAAAAATGTGTTTGGATGTGAAAATATTAGAAGATGCTCACGATTTGGTAGAGTTTCTTTTTTTGGAGATATCTGCCTCCATAAGAAGGAAATCATGCACATTTTTCTGAAAAAGGTGGTGAAGTTAGTGTTGAACAAAGAAAATGAGCTGACCATGTGGGTGAAACTAGCAATATGCTATCTTAAATATTTCTTCTCCTTGACAAATCAAAGTACTTTAGTGCCCTTTTTGCACAGTAAGAGACGCACTTCTTTCAACATTTAGGAATTATAAGCCTAGCTTTATGAATGTTTTGTTTGAAGATACACCAGTAAAGGTTATGGTTTTTAAAGGGGAAACGAGATCAATACCTTCTCCTAGCAACGTCTTTTTTGGGCTTTATCTCTCTGCTCGTTTTATTATCTTTCGTCTTCCAAGAGTGTCTACAGAGAATTTTGTGCTTCATCTAGAGAACCTTCTCTGTTGTCGTAACAGCTTTTAAGAGATTATGACTGTTGTGATTATGAAAAGAAACACACTTGGATCCTACTTCTGATCACTCAAAACCAAGATGACACACTCAACTCACGTTTGCAGATTTGAATACAAAGAACAATTGAATCAAAAAACTGTAAATGAAAGAATCAACACTCAAGGAATTATAGTGGTTCGATCATGAAGATCTACGTCCACTTTCAAAGGAAATCGAGCACTCTTTCATTGATAGACATTTACACTTGATGAAGAAGATTAACTAACTTCTTTGATCACTCATGGATCACCCTATCTAACTTGCAGAAGAAGATGAAAAAAACGTTTGTTGAATGCAGCAGATCTGATGCTTATATACCAGATGGAGTTTGATCCGTTTCAGCTGCACAGCTGATGCCTCACACCATCCAATGAGGTCTTGACACATCAGCACCTTCCTAACAACATACTTAACAAACTCCCTCCCTCAAAGCTCTTGAGCCAGCTCACTAACCAACACAACTGATCAATAACCTCCTAACATACCCTTTCATTTAACATGCATCCATGCAGCCACGTGTGTGTACTATCCTAACGTATAAACTCCAAGAACACGTATGCAATGCTCACCCACTTCCTGGCCAACTTGATGCACCGGTTGCATGGAGATCATGACCATGTTTTATACTTCAACTTCTAACAATGACAAATAAAACGAGGAATCTTATATTGTTTCTGCTCCTCTCACAGTTCTTTACTACGAGACCCCATCCTTGTGACCCCTCAAGTTTGCCAAAGTATCCTCCGAGCAAAGAGTTTGATGCTAAAGTACGAGATGAAGAAGCAAGGAGGTGATTGTTTAAACATGAACTCAAAGACATGCAACTTTGTAACTTAGATGCTGAACCAGTTCTGGTTAAACAATTATGTTTGGAGTTCCAGGGCGTTGGTTGCCTAATAATCCTGACTGGTGGAATTTGCAGGGTGGCTGCTGGAGGCAAAGGTCCAAGGTATGACCTTGAAAAGAGAGGATCGAGAGAGTCTCGTGCAGTTCCAGCACCCGATGCGAATGCTGAACTGATCTCGTCAATGCAGGTATTCATAACATGTTTTGCATATACCCTCTTTACTTGATGTCTGTGAATAGGGACAAACTGGTGGTTTCAAAGTATTCTACGCTTTGAAGTTTATTATTCCTATATCCATTGATGATAATAATCACTTAAAAAGAAGGCTAACCTCTTCATGATGCTTCTCTGTGAGTCGTTCTCTAAGCAAGAGATAAGGCTAAGAAACTATACCCACTTCAAAAAAATGTTCATTCTTAGTTGAAACTGATGCTAAGATTATTTATTTATTTATTATTATATTTTTTTTTGTATAAGATTTACTGATCTTACTTTTATGTATGGTGTTTGATAAGAGTAACTACTCGGGAGTATTCATGGAACTCATATAAGAGTGAGTTACCGATCATGTTGATCGGATCATAAAGGAGCAAGACATAAAATACATGTCTTGTAGTTGTCAATCAGGATGCTGTTTCATTAACTGTTTCTAGACTGTAGCAGATTGTAATTTTTAATGTATGCTTATTATTCTTAAAAAAAAAAATTCATTCTCTTCAAACTTTCATGCATATGGAGTATTAAGGTTTATATTGTTGTGAGGACTTGCTATTCCATTGCTTGGTTTCTACTCTCAATTCACATGTTCTCCATTTAGCCTCATGACGGCTGCATTTACTTGTTCCGTTACAGAAAAGACATGGTTCCAACTCGAAGAGCAGGAGTGAGATGTTCAGTTCTCACCCCGAAGAAGTAGCTTCCGGGTTTCCAATTGATCCACCTAGACCATCCCAATCCGTCGAAGAACATAACAACGATCCACAGGGAAATATCCACAAGAGAGCATCCCATTCCGGGCCATTAGTTAATCGGGCAGCCTGGGCGAAGGCTGGAAGGAATGTGGAAGATGCTCCAAGAAATCTGGCTATGGCCGACTTATCTGCCATGTCTGGTATAGTAGCTGCACGAAGGAGCATGTTGTCCGAAGAGCGAAGGGAGAAATCCTACTCCCAGCAGGAAGTTCCAAAGCTTATATCCAGGTTTCCAGGATCATTCAAGGAGTCTTCGAATTCAAGGCAGGACCAAAAGAATAATGGACAACACGAAGACGAAAAAGCAAGCAACAACCCTGTTCCTGTAAGTATCTACACTACATAAATCATAGCCATATCAATTATCAATTCAATCAAGCATTTGAATTTTACACACACTGTCACTCTGTCCAGATGGGTAAAGGGCCAAGGGGGAACAAAATTCACTACTCTGGACCACTGCTCGTTCCATCGGGCAAAGTGGATCAGGCGTTGAAGGACCATGATCGCCAAATCCAAGAGGCCTTCAGACGAGCTCGTTTGGACAAGGAGAGAATGCGGAAAATGCAGGTTGAGAAAAACCAGTTATCAATGAATGCATTATTTGTTTCAGGCCATTGAAGAGGCGGCCCGACCAACCAACGAAACGGATCATCATTCTTTAATGATTAGTGTCCTTTCATTCGTTTCTCCTGTAACAGTGGAAGATATGTAGGGGGGAGAATCATTGTATAGGGGGGACTGGACAAATAGGTTATGGAGCCAATGTAGTAGCAATTCTCCTCCTTGGAACACTGCATATTCCATACAATCTATCATCTGTATTTTATGCCAGATAATTAGCAAATGTAATTCTCAGAATATGAACCATCCATGCAAAATTTCATCTTCAACACAATACCATATCTCTACACTATGCACCTTGACCAGACCCGAATAATTGAACACCTACATGGTAAACTTCTTTTGTCCATATCATTTTCATAGAAGTTGCATAGTGTTTTATTTAGAGTGCTAAATCTTATCCATACATTTTCTAAAATGCATGATAATTTTCACCATCAATTTCAAAACAATTTTTCTATCACATAAACTAGTGTGGAATTGGTTTTACCGTGGAATCGGGGTTATTATTTAATACAATGAAGGGTTTCTCTTTAGTATAAAGAATAATATTATTATTATTAATGAACTCTTTCGAATAGGGTACCTTTATATATTTTAAATAGTAATACTTGATATTCTAAAGAATAACACTTCTCAAGGTACACCATACACTTATTGCATGCTAGCATTTCTCTTTCACAAGCAAATATATAATATAATAAACCATAAAATCAACTCATTAAACCCTAACGCGTTAGGATTTTATATTTAAATTAATTAGCAAAACTATTTATTTTTTTTCACTACCAAAAAGTTTCTAAAAAATGAATATATATATATATTTAAAATTAAAAAATAAAGTGTGTAAATCAAGTCAAATTTCTACCGTTTGTTATTTAAGTCTTGCCATTCTTTTCTTGTTGAACATAGTGTTATATTTGAATTCCAATAAAGTCAAGTAAGAAATAAATATAGTAGCTATCCACAACTTTATGTTGAATATTCTTTGAAATTAGAGGTTCATTTGAGTGAAAAAGAAGGAATTATTCGATTTATTTATTGGGCTTGAAAATTAAGTAACAAATATAAAATGACTCGTTATTTATGGTGGTTGATTCTGATTATTTAATTAGTTAATTGTGATTATGAAATGTTTAAAATCAACTAATCTCTGTACTAACGTCGTAGATCTCAATACGTCGGCTTCTTCTGGTAGTATTTTAATTATTTCTAAATTTAGAAAGAGATTGAGTGCCTATCTATCTGGCTTCTATATATAGTAATCTGTCTGGGGAACACATCATTGCACCATGAATTACTAAAATAATATTTTAAAATTTATTAAAATTAAATATGTTTTTGTGGTGCTTGTTTCATGAAGGACTAGGGAGTAGCATTTTATAGTCATGGACTTTCAATCTCAATTCTTTATCAACCCCAATATTAAATTTTGTGTGATGATCTCATAAAATAATTTTTGTGATAAAACGTAACAATTTTTAAAATAATAATACCTCAGTCTCATAATACTTCTCACGTTTATTGTTCCATATTCTTTAAAAAAAGTTGTACTTTTTGACCAATTTTATTGACTTTGGAGGGTATTGTAGTATTTTTAGGTAATAAAAAAGTATAAAGTAATGATATGTGTGTGAAAAAGGAGGGCAAAATTGAAATTAAAGTAACTTTTGAGGCTGTTGGATAAAGTGATCTTTCCTTTTTTTGGGTATGAAAGGTTTTATGGGACAAATAAATGAGAAAAGTGTGAAAAATATTGTGGAACGGATGGAGTAAATGTTAGTAGAACTGTGTTTCTATTTTATTGAACAATTTATCATATAAATAAAAAAGTAAAATATTTAAAAGAAAAAAAGTAATAGTGCTTTTAATAAAAAATTCTAATTAATTACGAAAACATAAATAGTTCGACGTGAGATGATCCTTGTGTTCCTAAATTCTAAAATATTTTAACATTCTACTTATATAATATGATAGCGTAATGTTAAAGAATTCAGTATAATTTTCTTTTCTACATATTTTGTGGTAGGATACAATGTTTCTTGCACGAATCAAGGTAATATATATATAATCTAAATTTACGTCGAATAGGATAAAATGTTACGTAGTAATTTATCTTAACTTTCATATTTTCATTATTAAAAATATATCACATAAAATACCTAAATAAGTACTCCCTCTGATTATGAGGTATCTGTTTATTTTTTGCACGTGGATTAAGAGGTATTATTATATGTAAAGTGGGTAGTTGTATTATAGGTAAGTGGTGAGTCATATTGTGTATTTTTTTTACTAAATATGGAAAATAGATACCTTTGAATCGGACGCCAAAAATAGTAAAATAGACACTTTAGAAGCGGACGAAGAAAGAATATATATATATATATATATATATAGAATTGTTTTGCAGGAGTATAGATATATACCACATTATACACCGGTAACATATGAAAGTACACAGTAACTTGTTAATTTACCTAAAAATCAACTTTCTTTTATTAAATCCACATTATGCAGAATTACAAAATATGGAGGAAGTACATTTGTAAACTTGAAAATATAACTGACTTGGCAATTTTAAATAATATATGTATTCTTATATATGGAGTATAATATTTTTGTACTTATTGAATGATAACTTTTCTTTGGTTTTAAATTTGGAACGGATCAATTCTAAAATGATGTATAAATTCTTTTTCTTAAAAAAATGGAGTAAAAATAAAATGATGTATAAATTGTAAAATTTAGGGTTAATTGCGCCAAAAATCCTGATTTTTTCGCGAATTTCAAATTAGTCCAAACTTTTCAATATTTACAAATAAGTTCTCGACCTTTAATCATTTTTTCAAATAAAACCACCGGGCAGCTGGAGGCATGCCCGGTGCTGACGTGTCCATCTCTCTTCCACGTCACCTTCCACCTGTCGAAAAGTTAATTGCATGAAAAGTCTCAACCTTTTACCAATTGCGAATTAGTCCAAATTTTTAAAAATTTTGCAAATAAGTACCTGACTTTAAGCTTGTATTGCAATTCGAACCACCGGGTGAAGGGCTGTCCGGACGCAGATGTGTAACTGTATATGCCACGTTACTTTACACTAGTTAATAAAAATACGTTGTTTTGATTTTATTTATTAATTATGATTTCCAAAAAAAAAAACCTCATATATCACACACTAATATTATTTGATCAAAATATGAATCACTGTAGTAGATGGAGAGAGAAAATCCTACAATATACTTCTGCATAGTTAAGGCCAAGAACAGATCAGCAACATAATTGAAGGAGCCGATTAATCACTATTCTTGTCCCCAAAACCTTTTTCTACACTCTAATTGCTAAATAGCAACAACAATTATCGTATGGATCATCTAATCGAAATTCAAAAGTTGTCTTCCACAACCCTTCACACATGACGGATTTTGATAGATAATTTTAATGTGTGATATATGAGGACGTTCTTTTGGATACACATTAAACTTTAATTTAAAAAATCAAAACGAAGCCCTGTTATTAACAAATATAGAGTGACTTGGCTTATACAATGACACGGTAGCATCCTAATAGACCTCGAGCTGCCCGGTGGTTCGATTTGCAATAAGGGCTAAAGTTAGGTACTTATTTGCAAAATTTTCAAAAGTTTGGACTAATTCGTAATAGGCGGAAAGGTTGGGACTTTTCATGCAATTAACTTTTCGACAAGTGGAAGGCTGAAACGACGTCGTTTTGTACACGTGGAAGGTGACATGGAAGAGAGATGGACACGTCAGCACCGGACAGGCCTCCCGCTCCCGGTGGCTTGATTTGAAAAAATGATTAAAGGTCGATAACTTATTTGTAAATATTAAAAAGTTTTGACTAATTTGAAATTAGCGAAAAAATTAGGATTTTTGGCGCAATTAACCCTAAAATCTTCCCACTCTTATAATTTTGGGCCTTGGGTCCAATTAATCTTAATTTAAGATCTTGGCCACGCATGAATTGAAGATAATCCAGATTTTATTTTTATTTTTTTATTAAAAGAAAAAAAAGAAGGAATGATTTCTATTTTAGAGTTCATGGATAAGGATCGCCCAAGAAAGGCACAATTAATAATCAGTGTCCATCGTAGTAATTAATTTAAATTATTAAAAATTTTGTCATATCCAATAATTTAATTTTATATTTTTTTAATCTAATGATAATTTCTTTTTATTCTTTTTCTAAATAATAAAATGGCCCTACACTACCCTTTTTTCTTTTTTTTTCTTTTTTAATAATTTTATTATTCAATGTGAATTTAATGTTAGAGCCCCAACACAGATTTCAGATATTATATATGATATTATCATCCCAGGTTACACACATTATGTAATATTTCATACTACCGTCATGGAATTGAATGTCAGATTTAGTGTCGATTAAGGTGTTGGAGTCTTGACATAGAATGTCAATATAAGATCGACACCAAATCAAACATGGTATCGGATATAGTGTTCGTATCCTTTTGGAGGCTCCGACACCTTATCCTTCAATATTATGACGACGATATCAAATATGAGACACTAAATAATAAGACAATTAAAAAAGAAAAGGTGGAGGCATATTGGTAAAAAATGGACATTTGAATATAAATGATAGATCATTAAGTAGATGGGTAACAGTAATTTTAACTTTAAGTTTTGACTATTTTGACATTCATTTTAATAATTATTCCCTTTGCCCCACTATAATAATTATATATTTTTATTTTAGGCGTTTCAATTCAATAGCTTTTTTTAAAAATAAGATCTATATAAAATAATTAATACATTTCTATTGGGCCCACATGCATTACACAACATCAATACAAATACACACTTTAATTTATATTAAATTATTATTTATCTCTTCACGTTATACTCCCTTCGTCCCATTCAAAGAGTGTTTTTTTGCCATTTTGGGCGTCCCACTCATAAAGTCATATTTTCTTTTTTACATACATGAGACCCACATTCACTCACTAATACAATTAAAATATGGGGTCTACACTCCCACTAATACAATTACTCATTACACATTAAATAATAATATTCCTTAATTCACGTGCAAAAAACAAAAACAACCCTTTGCCCGGGACGGAGGGAGTACGTTAAAATATAATATTTTTAAATTTTCGTGAAAAAACAAACGTAGCTATCGCAATTGAATGAATTATTTAACCAGTTTAACGATTATAAATTGATTAAATTAGTAGGTCAGGTAAAAAAAATTACAATCAACTCAATGAGGTATTCTCAACATTAGGTGAGAATGTTTTATATTTTTTTTATTATTACAATTACACCCTAAATATTAAGGGAGAAATATACCCCAAATAAAAAAAAGTAAATTACACCATCGTCGCTGTAGCGAATTGGGGGAGAAGGGTGGCGGTGGTCCGGTTGTAAAATTCAAATTGGTGGAACTTGTTCACTCAAGTTATTATACAATAAATGAAAAATAATATTTCCTCCGTCCGCCACAAATATATACATTTTTTTTTGTACGTGGATTAAGAAATATTATTATGTATGTAGTTGTATTAGTGGAGTGTGTGAGTCCCATATATTAAATGTATTAATGATGTATGTGGGTCCCATGTGTTTAAAAAAGAAAATGTATATCTTTGATGCGGACGCCCAAAATAACAAAATGTATACATTTCCAGCGGATGAAGTATCTTATAAAGTATATAAAATGATCTCATGTAAGACTTGACCTCATGTATTGATAGAAAAGAATATATATATATATATATATATATATATATATATATATATATATATATATATATATATGTATGTGTGTGTGTGTGTGAGTGTGTGAAAGTGGTGGGTTGTCCCAAGTTTTTACGAAAAAGACAGACAGAGCAGATAAATCAGCGGAAGACATATAGAGAGAATTTGACACAGGAATTTCAAAACTTTCTATAGGGTGTTAATCCTGCAGAGCCGTATGGCAAAACAATCTCCATTGAAGGGATTACGAAAAGGTTATAAGACAACATTTGGAAAGCGAAGCCTAAAATACAAGATCGATCAAATTGATACAATCAAAAATGAGAGAATAAAATCTACCAACGAATGACAGAAAAAAGTATGAATACTCCGTAAAAACTAATCTCTCTAAAAGATGAAACTCTATAAGTTTCTGAAAAAGTTATGTCTAATTCTCTACCGAATACGATATCCATCTATGAGATTATATAGACTTCTCAGATATGGATAACAACACTAACTAATCATCTCTGGATAGACTTCAAGTTCTCTTCCAAACTGCACGAGTAAATTCGAATTCAAAATTTTGAATTCAATTCTTCAGTTCAATTCCATACCGCGTTTCTCATCCATGTCATCTGATTTAGCCGCCGTCCAATAAACCGTTGGACAACTAACTTTGTAAACTCTCCCTGAAACTTATTCGCTAATAACTACTACTCACTCCGTCCCATAGAAGTTGACACACTCTCCTTTTTGGTTTGTCCCACTAAAGTTGACACATTTCTTTTTTAATACATGAGACCCATAAAAACAATTAATCTATCCTCATGGACCCCACATATCACCTCTAATACAACTACCCACTACACATTAAATATTATTTATCTCATTTCACTTTACTTCACTTTACATTAAATTATTATACTCCTTAATCTCCGTGCCAAAAAAAATTATACCAACTTCTCCGAGACGGAGGAAGTATAAGTTACACGGAAATGTTAGCAATAACGAGAATAACATGGTATGTAAAGAACAAATGAGAAATGCAAAAATAATAGGTGTGACACAAAAATCACACTAACAATATATATATATATATATATATATATATATATATATATATATATATATATATATATATATATATATATATATATATATATATATATATATAATTTGAGAGAGTTTTATTTTTGCCATTAGTTTTACGTTAAATTATCATGTTTACTTGCCAAACTCTAAATATCGATTTATTTATTGAATAAACGGTAGTCAAGAAGTGGAGTATAATTTTAGTCATTTCAATATAAAATGAAAACAGCGTGTTTGTAGCACATTGGTAAAAGGTTAAAAAAAATGAATTAATTAAATTATTAATTAAGTAGTCAATTAGCAATATAATACTAGTATTGTTATCATAAAGCCCATTGTTCTCCAATTAAAAAAATTAAGCTTTTGGGGTTTAGGGAGAATGGGCCCTCTTAACTGGTAATTAAGACTAATTTGATGATCTAACAAAATTTCCAAAAGGAGAATATACATTTAGATTGTCATAATAATATACTCTGTTTATTTATTTATTTATTATGTACATAATAATAATAACAGATTTACATATAAATTGTACGTAAACTCGGTTTATAAGTGTTTGTCATTTTTTTAATAAATTTATTTTTCTTCACTTAAATATTTAAGTCTAGTGTAAAAGAAAAAAAAGTTGCTACAATCTTAAATCATGTTTCCATATTGGGTTAAGGAATTGTCATCATTAATGGATGCTTAAGTAGTGATTAGCAATATAATATTAGGATGATGATGATAAAGCCCATTGTTCTGCTATTAAAAAATTCTCTCTTTTGGGGGCATCTGGACGGATGGGTCCGGTTCATCGGTAATTGCAGACTCATTGGAGTAAAAATTCTGATTATCTTTTTAAAAATAAATCGAAAAACAGAAAAAGGAATGATTTTTATATCCATTTTCGCGATTTTCTTGAAAAGGACAAAGCTTTGAGGTTGAGGACGAGAGAAGGCCACGTAGCCATTTACAAGGCGGAGAGAGAATGAGGGTGGTTGTAGATAATAGAAGATCAATCTAGGGTTTCTTAATATTAAAATAATGTGTTCGATGCAGTTAATATGAGGAAGGGGGTTTTTGATTATGAGATTATTCGTTTATTTCAGTAATGCAACTTGGTCTGTGTTTCTATGAAAATTTTGATTTTTGTTTACCCTTTTTCTTGATTTCTTTTTTTGAGGGATTTTTGTGAGGCTGAATTCATATATGGAAAAAGCACAGTGATTGTTTATATGTTGGGATGCCAAGAAAAAGTTAAAGAGTATCAGATTGTGTGGTTCATGTTTGTTTGTTTTCTCTCTCATCCTCTCTCTCTCCCACATCCTCTCTCCACAGACATAAACATTAATGCTGCTTACAGTTCTCTTCTCTCTTTCTCTGTCTAGATATACTTCTGCTGCGCCGTATGGAACTCATTTTCTGGGGAGTCTGAATCTTTTCTTTCGTTTCCAATTCGGGCGGGCGGTGGAGTTTTGGATTTTGTTCAATTCTTGAAATTTATGCGATCAACACACACTCTCTCTCCCCTCTCTCTCTCTCTGAGTAAAAGACACATGGCCAATTCTATTGCGGCGTTGTTGATTAATTTATTGTATTTCTCTGGCTATCATGTTTTCTTGGCTATAAATGGCGGTGAATTTAGGCCAAGAAATCTTTAACACCAATTCAGTTAATTCCGTATGCTTACGTGTGTCTCCTGGGATTCATCTACTCATACTTGTAGCTGGATAGTGATGGAAGGTTCATCCGGGTCGGGTTGGGATAGGTCCGATAGCTCTCGAGGGTTCTTGGATCGAAATCCCAGAATTGTTCGAGCAAACCCTGTTAGATTCTCCAGCGGAAACACATCCCATGATTCTGATTACATGTCTGTGAGAAAAGGGAGGGAAAGAACCCCCCACGCCAACGCCACCAGGGCTCAACCTGCAGGTGGTGGCGCCGCCGCCGGAGAGGCCGTTGTTGGGGCGGTGGAATGCAACGATGTGAGCTTGAGGCAGTGGCTGGATAATCCAGAAAGAGCAGTGGATGCTCTTGAATGCCTTCATATATTTTCTCAGATTGTGGATGTTGTAAGCCTTGCTCACTCTCAGGGAATTGTTGTCCACAATGTTCGACCTTCTTGTTTCATCATGTCTTCCTACAACCGGGTTTCGTTTATTGAATCCGCTTCTTGTTCGGATTCGGGTTCGGACTCTCCTGAATATGGAGCAGCTAACCAGCCTGCTGATTCCCACTCCAGGAATCCATCAGCTTCACAGATGAACTCTGAGACCAGCTGTTTGCAGTCTTTGGAAGCCACCGGAAACGGCACCGCCGGAGATAGGAAGCAGTCTTTTCCGATGAAGCAGATACTGCAGATGGAGTCCGGTTGGTACAGCACGCCGGAGGAGGGCTCCGGTGGCCCTAATTCTTGTGCTTCTGACGTTTATCAGCTTGGTGTGTTGCTGTTTGAGGTCAGTGTTGCTCGATCATGTTCGAAATATTGCTCGATTTTACAATATATTTAGTTTACTTGTTCTTGTGTATATCTTGCTTAAATGTATACTGAGTAAGAATTGGGGATAGGATTGAATGAATGAATAGTTGAATACTACTTGTAGCTAATGTAGATGATGTGTGCTTATGATCAGCTGTTTTGCACTTTTGGTTCACTGGAAGAGAAGAGTGCAACTATGGCAAGTCTGAAACACCGTGTCCTCCCGCCGCAGTTGCTTCTCAAGTGGCCTAAAGAAGCTTCATTTTGCTTGTGGTTGCTGCATCCAGAGCCGACTATCCGCCCTAAGATGAGGTGAAGTGTTGCATTGTCATCAAGAAAGAATCGTTTCATTAATTGTTGTCCATTTGGTTTGATCAGTAGGTTCATGGTCTCCTTGAATAAGGCACTTTGTAGGGTTGGTATAGTTTGGACATGTTCATCTTCTTTGTAGTTCGGTTCGTTCTCAAATTGATAGTCTTGTAGTTCAACATGGGGTTGTGAAATTCTATTAAGATCGACAGTGACTACTAGTTTGATAAGATTCAAACTTAAAGAACTCAATTTCTTATATCATGAAGTGGAGTGTATGATGTTTACAATATGCTTTCATCATTTTCTGCCTATCAACTATAATTTCATAGAGCTTACTGATTTCTTCTCTATTACATCTGTCACATAAGATTGTTGTCATAATAATCTGAGACCCTTTTGTGGATCTTTTTTTGGGTGATTAAGCTTACAAATGATGTGCGTGCTTTTGGTGGTCACTAGTCTTACACTTTTCTGTTGTGAAATGGAACAGTGATCTTTTAGAAAGTGAGTTCATGAACGAACCAAGAATCGACATGAAAGAACGTAAAGCTGCTATAGAGCTTCGAGAAGAGATAGAGGAGCAAGAGCTGCTTATGGAATTTCTTATACTAATGCAACAAAGAAAGCAGGATGTTGCCGATAGCCTGAACGAGACAATATCATTTATCTCTTCAGACATAGATGAAGTCACAAAGATGCAGGCATCTCTCAAGATGAAAGGAGGTTCAAGCATAGAGTTTGAGAAGGGTGCGGCTTCAGGTCCGCAGTCAATGAATGTTGCAGACGAGGATGATTCTGGTAACTCCGGGTCCAGAAAACGAATCAGGCAAGGCCTCGATACCACCATCCCAGACGAACGTCACGAACCTGATGATCATGCAGACGCCCTTCGAAGATCAGAATTGCCACCTGAACAACAAGGAAGCATTCTGTCCAAGAATTCTAGACTGATGAAGAACTTTCGAAAATTGGAATCAGCTTATTTTCTAACCAGACGCAGAGCTGTAAAGCCACCAAGCCGAACATTGGCGAGACATTCTCAGGGCAGTAGTGGAGGTAGAGGATCTGTTCTAGCGACGGAAAGAAGTTCCATCAGCAATCCATCGTCAAGAGAGTGTAACAACGAGCAAAAGCCGAGTGTATGGATAAGTACTTTCCTGGAAGGGCTGTGTAAATATCTATCCTACAGTAAGCTAAAAGTTAAGGCAGATTTGAAGCAAGGAGATCTCTTGAATTCATCGAACCTGGTGTTCTCTCTTAGTTTTGACCGTGATGGGGAGTTCTTCGCGAGTGCCGGTGTAAACAAGAAAATCAAAGTCTTCGAGTATAGTTCAATCTTGAATGAAGATCGTGATATACATTATCCGGTAGTTGAAATGGCCAGTCGATCGAAGCTCAGCAGCATATGTTGGAACAACTACATAAAAAGTCATATTGCTTCAAGTAATTTTGAAGGTGTAGTGCAGGTATGTTGGTTTCCAAACCCAAGTCCCAACTCCCATCATCATCATAATCATTATCATTATCATTACCGACCGTTCTGCTTAATATGTTTTCCAGGTATGGGATGTCACAAGAAGTCAGACTTTCATGGAAATGAAGGAACACCAACGACGCGTGTGGTCCGTTGATTTCTCAGTGGCAGACCCAACGATGCTGGCCAGCGGAAGCGATGATGGTTCCGTCAAGCTCTGGAATATCAATCAGGCAATTCTATTTTTGCACTTGGTGGATGTCAGCTTTGAAACTAAACGTACTAAAGCATCTAGTTATCTTGCTTGTGGATTAAATTCTGGATGTGTAATAAGTTGTTTTTCTTACATGGGGTGCTACTGCAGGGGGTAAGCGTCGGTACCATCACGACGAAGGCCAACGTCTGCTGTGTTCAATTCCCCACGGACTCTGGGCGTACTCTTGCATTTGGTTCGGCAGATCATAAGATATACTACTATGATCTTCGCAACTCAAAGATGCCTCTATGTACTCTAGTTGGGCACAATAAAACAGTGAGCTATGTGAAGTTCGTTGATTCGACAACTCTTGTATCCTCATCCACAGACAACACCCTAAAGCTCTGGGATTTGTCAATGTGCACATCAAGAGTTCTTGATTGTCCTCTGCAGTCATTCACCAGCCACACAAACGTAAAGGTATCTCATACATTCACCTCTCTCAATCTCTTTAATTTTAGACTGAGAAATTCCTTTCATCAGGCTCAACAAAATTCTCAAGTTCAATTTGCATTCTTATATAATGCTCGAGTGGCAATTTACTTCTTTGCTTGTTCAGTTTTCGTTCCTTGATTGTCTCCCTCATGATTCCAGTTAACCATGTAGTTACTCACTATCACTGACCATGTATCTAACATATTATGCATTTACTTGTTTCAGAATTTCGTTGGCTTGTCTGTATCCGATGGTTATATTGCAACCGGCTCAGAAACAAACGAGGTATTTCACATCTTCACTTTACATTGACATATCTCTGCTTACATATCCTTTTAATATCCTGTGATCTTCTTATTACAAAATTGGGCTGTGGCTGCTTATGATTCGTTAACTTGGATATGTTGTCCATTATTATCGCGTGGTTGACGAAGGCGAATAGGCTAGACGTTTATTAAATTTGACCGATTCATCTACGAAAATACTTGCCATGTCTTGAATGATCAAGTGACAATCTAAATGCATGTTGATGTGATCTTGTATGGTCTTACTAGTGTGTCTGATATTCTGTGCAGGTCTTTGTGTACCACAAGGCATTCCCTATGCCTGCATTGTCGTTCAAATTTAACAGCACGGATCCAATCTCGGGTGATGAAGTGGACGACACTGCACAGTTCATCTCGTCTGTGTGTTGGCGCAGCCAAAATTCCCCCACGCTGGTGGCTGCAAACTCTATGGGAAATGTTAAGCTTTTGGAAATGGCTTAAAGTGGTAGAACACGCAGTGACTTCCGTTCGATCTAGGGTACGGGTATGTGATTTGGGTCTGGTGAAACGAAATTTTGCCTTAGCTTGTAGTGTTAACCTGGGAAATGGGTGTCAGGACATAAAAACGTATTTTGTAGATAAAAGAAGGAAGCGAAGAAAGGTGTTAAATGGGTTATATTATCATATGCATCTTATGTATATCTTGTAATTTCTGTGTTTCCATCAATTTATGTGAACTTTTCTTCTGCAACTAGCAATGTGTTCCTTGTGCTGCAACATCCAACGTCTGCTTCGCGTTGGTTCCAGATTCACGAAGCAGACGTAAATCGCGATCCTTGTAACAAGTATTATATTTGTATATCAAAAAAACCCACAGATGGAGGGTGCAACAGAGGAGTTCTGTATACATGCAGCATTCTAAAGTCTTATTAAAGACTGTAAGACTGTAACATGCCTATCCAATTTCCTATGTCTAAATACCGCTCTCTCCTAGCTACATTTATCTTGATTCGATGAGACTAGTTTACCTAGGAGCCGTTGAAGTCGTTCAGCACCCGGACCGGGTCTAAGCTTGAGTGGATTGCCCACCTTGGTGCAACGAGGTTTGCCCGTGCACCAACCACCGGGCGTGAAGCTGTCGTTTGTCCTCCGGAGCAGTTCAATGTCGATTCTGTCCAACACAGGGGTGTCCCTTCTGAATTTACGCGCGAATGGAGCATCACTCACGATCATATTCTCAGTATCGTTGATGGAGAGCGTATGGGGATGCTGTTGTGGGGGGTTATCCCAGGAGATGAAGTGCATGTCATGGTTGACAACGGTTGGAATGAACTGCGGGGCGTTGCAGATGACGGTTTGGAAGTAGCCTTCCGGTGAGGAGACGAAATTCGTGTAGTACATTAGAAGGGTTCGGGGCAGGTTGTCGTAACCCCATATGCAGTACTCCACAAATGCACGCGATATAATCATCCATGCTGAACCTGCAAAGGATCATAAGAGTTCAAGATACCTAAGAGCTTCCAAGTAAAGCATTTGAACCAACTATGGTATTAGATGTTCCTGAATGACTATAGCTTTTCATGATGATCGCAACATCCATGGGTTAAGGTATATACAGAAAGCCAATGAAGATAAGGAGATGTTCCAGATGGTGGGATTCAATACAATGGACTAACCAGTAAACAATTTGAATGCTGTTGGTAAAGCCCTTTTAGGACCAACTGAGAATATGTCGGACTTGGACGTCTGGTAAAGTCCAGGATCAACAATCAGCGGCATTGCTCTTTGAGAACTATAAAAAAGAGGAATTCACAGGATTACACGTCTGCTGTCTCTTGTGAATAACAAAAACTAGCCCAAATGAGGGTATAAAGAACTCACGCTTTCCAGCCTAAGCGACTAGTGTATTCTACGAAATTCAAGTCTCTTTTCATATCTGAGAATGCGTACAGAAGATCTGCAAGAAGATGCAACCTATGTTAATAGATATGCTAATATTATGAAAAAACAGAAACATGGAAAAACAGTCAGTGGAATTGGGAAGAAGGAAATGAGAACTTACCATCTTGAGTAACCAAAGGATAATCTGAAGCGCTGAGGTTGATAAACCAATCCCAATCTTTAAATGTCTTAAGAAGAATGGCACATGCGTGAAGAGTATTAGAAACCATGGTTGGTCCCCTGTAAGTAACCATATTCGATTTGTCATTCACGATGACATTGCCAACCTTTGCAAAGAGAGAGTGGTTCATCACGCGAGTAGCGAGTTCCAATCTCTCCTCAGCCGGTGACTCAAGATCCAGATGAACAATGTAATAGTTCCATGGATGATATAACGCGTGAAGAGTCCTCCAAAGTTTATCCAGATCACCTTTTGATCCAGAAACTAAATAAGCAAATTTGGGAACAGGAGGATGAGCAGGGGGCGGCGGACCAGCATTTATCTTCGCTTCAGCAAAGTCGGGGCGGGTTTCATTGGTCACAGCACGAGAGGGGAATCTTGAAAGAATCGAATTGATCGTGTGCAATGAGGACACGAGTCCCATATTAAAGGAGGTTGCCAGAAGGAAAATGAATACTAATGAACTTATAACAAGAGGGAACACCCACTTCTTCTCTGTGTTCAAGTACCCCATTGCAAAAACTTATGTTCATGAAACCCAGTGAGATAATCTCATCCAATTCAACACTCTGATGGATTCGATGATTTGCAGACCAGAGGACCTGATAAAAAAAGCAGGCAGGATGCTGATCCTTGTTGTGGTAGCAAATGATCAAGAAGGACCAAAATCTCCTATGATCAGAATCCAGAAAAGATGCTCTATGATGTATGGATATAGGCTATATAGCTGTTGAATTGGATAACCCCTTTATAACAAAAGAGAAAAACAATAATGATATAAGTCACAGATGATCAATTGATACTGCTCCTATATATATAAAAGAAAGGGTTCATTGTACAACTCCCACCTAAACTCACACAAAGACAATAAAAGAATATGTAATACAACTAAGCAACGTATCATATATTTATGTAATCATAAACAACATATGTATGAAAGGGAACTAACTTTCCATGTTTAAATATTGCTTTTCTTTGCGTACCGTGAAGAAATAAGAAAAAAGCTAGAAATGTTACAAAAAAAGAATCAAAATCTTTGAGTGAAGGAATTAGATTATTGTTTGTCTCGCTGAGCTTAAATTCACGCAATTTTCAATAGCACTCAATGATAAGAACCCAAATTTCAAGTCAGAATAATCACACAAATCTGGAAAATCAATCGGGAACAGAAAACAAAGAGGTAAAAATTGGCAAAGAAACTCATAATTGACCAATAAAACAAACAGAAAACAACAAGCAAAAAAGATTAAAACAACGGAGCTTAAGATGATGAAATCAACACACAATCAAAACAATCACGGCGAAGAACACACAGCAGTTACGAGAAGAATTGCATGGAGCTAAAACAATTAAAGGCTCCAAAACTCCAGATTCATTCAAGCAACATAAAAACGAAGCAAAAAATGATCAAATCAGAGCTAGTGAAACAAATTCACAGCATCGTACCAAAAATCCACAGAGCACATATGCAAACAACACGCGAGTCCAATATTCCAATTACAAAGAACAACGAAAAGGATCTAACCTGATTGTTATATTACGATTGCGGAGACGGCGTCCGCCTAGGCAACCCCGCTACCGAAAGAGGAGAGAGAGAGAGAGAGAGAAACAGAGCATTATTTATATACACCGATTATAGAAAGAGAGAGAGAGATTAATGGAACCACATTCACATACGTAAATCAATGGTTGGTCAGTTTACGTTCTCGAGATTACAGTAATCACAGAAGAATTTGAAATCGTGAGGAAGGTGTGTGTTGTGCGTGTGATTCTGTTGCTGTTTTGTTGGGCCAAGGAACGGAAGTGCAAAACGATGAGAGAGAGAGATTGAAGAGAGAGAGAGAGAGAAGGTAGCATTATAGATACAGATTAGATACAAAATAGCTTCTTTCTGCTGCGAACCGTCCCAACCGGCCGGCCGTCTCCCCCCTAATTACCACTTTAATTAATTATTATAATTATCGCCTAATTGTGTTTAGCCTTTGTATTAATCACCCACCTATTTTTTATTATTAAATTAAATATTAATTTAACGTTTTTTTTCCTCTTAAAAAACTGTCGGTGCTTCATTATTTCCCTATTTCATAATTAAAATAATGCGATTATTTTGACTTACATTTTCAAAACGATTTCTACTATCAATATCTAAAATTAGTTAAACGTTTTAAGCGTAAATTTTATAATTACCAGAAATATAAAATTGGATTAAAAAAGTGATTATGAGATTTTTAGAAATGCTGTAAAGAATAATATTGACTAGCAGCATAAAAAAATGCGACACGTGTATGATTCAACAATGGACATTAATAATTTGAGGCTGTCCCTACTTTATGTTCCCTCGACAATTAATTAATCATGTCTTTAGTGTCAGCTTAGAAGGAGTTTGTAACTTTGTTAATATTTAAATTTAGATCCCATTTATAGTTTAATATTTATAGTAACCATAACCGCAGTTTTATTTTTATTTATTTATTTATTTATATATTTATTTATTTTGATTATATTCTATCTTTTCAGTTTTTAATTAGTGGGTAGGGTTAAGATCCGTTTAGAACCTATAATAATGTATTAATAGTAACAATCAAATTTGAGTAATTATATAGGTTAAATAATAATTATAGCATTTGCAAAATAATAAACTCATGTATAATCATTATCATCTTTCAATTTTTTATTTATATACGCTAAAAATATGTTTAAATTATCAAAAGTATTTAAAAAACCAGTGATTTTGAAAATGACGTGTTGCATGAATAAAATTTTTTTAGAAAGTAAGAATTTAAATTAGGTAAATTATCTCTTTGTGTAGTTAAATTTATGGGGGAAAAAGTTATGAATATTGTTGGACTTTATCTGTCCAGTCCGTTATGTTGGTCTACATATTATGATTAATTAGGTATTAATTTTTAATAACTAATTAAACAAAAGTTCAATCAATAAGTCTTGATGGACGGATTAGTGATTAAATCTTATTGGGCCGATCTCATCTCTTGCTCTACTTATTAAGCATTAGAGTTTTCACCGTTATTATAAATATGGCTGTAATCTCAACTGAAATTACAGTCCTAAAAAAATCCTAAAATGTACACGAGATTCCATCTCCTTTTGTAGAGCAAAGAGGTGAAGATCGTGTACCAAATCATGTCGACAATCATCTCAGGTATGTATTACTTGTTAATTCGTTCACGTACTTGGTAAGATCCGCTAACATGGTCTAATCTTGAGTATGTGATCAAGAGTTTCGTTATCTATACCGTGCCTTAAATCTAACAAATATATCCGTGATGCATATTTTACTTTCAGTTTTAATCACGCAATTATCGATCTATTTACTTATTTTTATTTTTTAAAATAAATAAATAAATACACCATGCATGCTAAAATACCATTCTCGAGTAAGAAAATCAAAAGAGAAAGTCATTTGTTCGGTTTAAAAATTACTTGTATTTATGAATTTCAAATTTTTATTATATAGTAAATTTACACATTTAGTTAAAGAATAAAAGTTTGTAATTTAAAATAATAATAATAATATATTTCGAAAAATTGGATGTGAACTAATACAACATATTTAGCTAAAGAAGCTCAATAAATAATTATTAGTTCCCTTTGAAATGTTCGCATTAATAATATCTTAAACATATATGTAGAGTATTTTGCAATATCATTTAATTAATGACATTATATTTATGCTGAATTAATGAACATTTGGAGTTGGTTCAATATTAGTTTGGAGATTGGGAGCAATAAATCAGAAATAGTCGAATAAAATTTATTGGTGTCACACATAAAGTGGCTAAAGTAGCAGCTGCAAATTAGGGCTAAATTAGATCAAATTATTTAAAATATTCCTATGCAAAATAATGATCACTACCTTACAATAATCTTTGTGAACTTTTAAATGAAAAACCTAAAATTTATTTAAATCCCTAAAATTTGTCCTAACAATTGATATTTGGTACATTCGGCAATGGATATAACTTTATGCATACAAATTTGCTTTTAACAAACTAAATTAGGTTTAATTCAATGTATATTTATTTTTAATAAACGTATCATTTTTTTATATTATATTGTATCGTTAATTTTTTTATTAAAAAAATAATAGTATTTTTATAAAAGAAATACATTAATATCAAACTACTATATAAGTTTGTAATTAAAATGTTTATTTTTAATGAAGAGTTAATTTTATAATGTTTGTTTACAATGCTCAATTTCAATTTAATCACAATTTTCAGTATTATTTTATAAATTATATTCATTTTTTGAGTTTGTTGTAAATGGATACATGATTTTAAATCTTGGATAGTTACGCGAAATTTAAATTTTAAAAAATTTAAGAATGAAAATGAACAAATTTAAGAAGCAAACAAATACGAATAGCGAAATAAAAAAAAAAGGGAAAATGATTTGATCAACGCAGAGAAACCAATTGATATGTCAAAGCAATTTCGATGAATGAACTTTTTTTAAATTTTTTTTCAATTAATATTTGGATTTTTTAATGAGTTTTTTCGTTAAAATTACTTTATTTTAACAATCAATTCCACCATTTCAAAATAATAATTATAAAAATAAAATAAATAAAAATTGTGTTAATTCCGTGAGAGAAGAGTTTCAATGTATAAGAAGTAAAAATAGTATATTCAAAAGCAAATTGATAAAAAGTAATAGTAATACAGTACATTATTTCAAAAATAATGTTTAATATATTATTTAAAAAAAATTATCTCACAAAATATTGCCCTCGATCTTACGTTTCTTACTTATTTACCTTTTAAAATTTCCATATTGCAACTGATTTATTTTTACAAATTTGAAAGTACGAACACAAATTGTTTTCCAAAATTTTAAAGTATGTTTCCCTCTGCAATAATTAGAAAGGTAATGAATTTATAATAATACTGAAAACTTTATTTAAATTGAAATTAGACCTAAAAATCATTAATTAAGATAGAAGTTTTTAAGTTGTAATATATTTTGATGAAAACCATCCTATTGTTACATTGAACCTCTATTGTATCTTTTAAAAACAGTTAAACCTAAAAATCATAATGAAGCAAAATTAATCAATTAATGTCTAATTTAATGTATTAAATGAAGGAATTAGTCTATATTATTAACCAAACGAAAAAGATCATCTTAGTGAAACTGACACATCATATTTCATAATTTATGAATTGGTCCTAATTTTAATTAATCATTTAATATCGATTTTTTCATTCTTGAATTCATTGATTTTCATATTTATTTATTTTTATTCCGGGTATGTCTAATTTTCAAAGTTATGAAATCATTCTTTGATTTTATTTTTAATCTTATCAAGAAGGATTTTTGTTTTATTCATAAAAAAATTGTTCTTTTTTCTTTTAAACCATCGGATTAGTCAAAGAATTATCAGATTTTAGTTTGGTAAATTTCAATTAATATAAATAATAAATTAATATTACTATTTAGCTGAAATAAGAGTCAAATTAAGAAGCAGAATAAAAACAGGTGACTTTTACTTTTCCAAAGGATGACGCGTCGAGTCTTTCTAATCAATCCAAGGAAAGACCAGTGTGGAGTGAGTGACATTTGGTTTGGAATAAAATGTTTCATTATTTAAAATAATTTTAAATTACTTCATACAAATTAAAAACTCTGTGAAAATAATAAGCATTCTTATAAAAAATGTTTGACTTTCTTATCATCATAAATAGAAATATTAAAAAATATTTTTTCCCCGAGACAGATATATATAAATCGTGTCTAAATAACTTTAAATTTATTTATAAATATGAAACGTAGTAAATAACTTTAGATGTATTTATAGCATGGAGAGATTACTTTACTAATAAAAAAAAGTCAAAATGAAGTCAACTAGGATCCCATGAGTTCTTAAATTATGTAGATGGAAAGTAATGAGAGGTGATGTAATCAATTGCTTCATGATAGTGTTTGGTAATGGGTCGGTAAGTAGATGGAGAAGTAATTTTAATTTTATAATTTTCTATTTTTTCAAATTTAATACTGTAATTTTTATTTTTTTTATTTAAATTATTTTGTAATTTTTTTACAACATGTTAATATATATATACTCTTATTAATAGTTAAAATACGATAAATAATGCATTAAAATACTCCATATATCGATTTAAAGAGTCTCATTTGTTTTCTGTGCACGTGAATTAAGAAGTACTATTATTTAATGTGTAATGAACAGTTATATTAGTGGCTGGAAGTGTTATATGTGTGTCAAAAAAAAGAGACATTTTGAGGCGGACCCTCAAAACGAAAAAAAAAATCTCTTTAAATTGAACGGATGGATTATAATTTTAAGAGTTATAATATGATTTAATATAAATATATTTTAGTTACAAATATATATATTTTACTTATACTATAATAAATATATTTTAAGAATAAGTTGACTAATCTCACAACTTAGTTTCATATATGCTCATCCCACAAGAAAATGTCATTATTTTTATTATGATTAAACAAATTTTCAAAATATTTGTGTAATTATATATAGTTCGCAACAACCGAAGCTTCAAATTATTCCACATTAATTAGCGTTCTTCTCTGCGCCTCCCAGTTATCATGTGTCAACATTCTAATAACTCAATTCACATTTTATTCAAATTAATAGGCAAAAACTTTTACGAGGTGTGAGTCCAAATTCGATCGAGTTGAATGTAATGTCCTCCTTACTTAAAAAAAGAAAAAAGAAAAAAACTTAGTATAAAGATATATAGTCTCACATCCCACAATAAGAATAAAGTTGCAATAAATACTAAGTTCTATATTATTTACTTTTTGAATTGCTTTTAAATGTAGTTTAATATTTTTTAAAGCAATAAATAAATTATAAATTAAATTAGGTGAGTTATAAATGAGTGAAAATTTTGACATTAAAGTGTGTTGTAGGGTTGTTAGATTGTGTGCATTTTTTATTAGATTGTGTTAAATTATTTATAAGATGGACAAAAATAGTAAATGTGAAATTAAGCGGATCATTTAAAAAAATAATAATGCTCTTATTATTTAAACAAGCATTTTAAATCGTGCGTTGCACGGGGATAAGTTTTAAAAATAAAAATTATGTAAATATAGATTTTTTTAATGGTAAATATATATATATATATATATATATATATATATATATATATATATATATATATATATATATATATATATATATATATATATATATATATATATATATATATATATATATATATATAGGACACATAAACACACACATATAATTATGTACTTCCTCCGTCCCGTCCTGTTGATTACATATTTTAAAATTGGGCGTTTCGTTCTAATTGTTACATTTCCTTTTTGGTGTATGAGACCCACACAAAATAATTAAAATTTCTCAATCGGATTCATCCACCACATTAATACAACCACTCAATATACATTAAAATATTATTTCTCTTACTTCAATACACATTAGAATAATAAAATTCTTAATCCCAGTGCAAAATGTAATTCGTGCAAAAAGCAAACATAACTATTAGAACGGATAGAGTGAATACAAATGTATGAGGTTTTATATTGTGATGGTATGTATATTTAATTTAGTTCTTTATGAGTAATGAATTAAATAGTTTTTAGTTGAATCGACGTTATACAACCCTTATTAATTTTTGATGTATAATAAATTAATGTAAGTATAAAAAATTGACAAATTTAAAATTTTTATTAATATTTATACACAAAATTTTCCAATAATTAACTATTACTTTTGTTAATCGTACATAAGAAACAATAAGCGAAAATAAGTTGATATTTTGTTGCTGATCTACATCCTATGCAATTTGAAATTATTCTACCCAAATGGATATATGCAGAAATGGGCAAAAGTTTTGAACATGTCTCTTACATTTCTTTGCACAAAATTGTTGATATGTCGTTCCAAAACTTGAACAAACAACAAAACATCAATCTTGATGAACCAAAAACACCTTCCAAATTTTATCCTCAATAATGAGATCCATCTCATAGAATATAAGCATACTCTTTAAATGTATGAATACAAAATATTTGAATTGACCTACATGAATTAAATGATAGAGGTGATCAAAATCTATTACAAAATGTTGACCCAAAGCTTTATCAATGTTAAGATAACTAAATTGAAACAAATTTCAACAACAAAGAGTATACTTATACACAAATGAGCTATCAATTAATTAGGATTAGGATTAATTATGGAAATGGTGGAAATGATAAATTGAGAAATAGGTGAGAAGTTGAGGAGAAAATTTGACCAAAATTTTGAGCAGAAAAAAGACCATGACTTTAGGTGCTTTTATATATATATATATATATATATATATATATATATATATATATATATATATATATATATATATATATATATATATATATATATGAATGCTCTTTTAAAATGAAACATAAAACCTCGATCAAACCTTAAGCACTTACTATATACAATAGAACAACTCAGATTTATCAAGAATTAAGTTTATTTTTACGAATAAACAAGGTGATTCTACATGAAAATTGAAAATTTTATAGGTACTCAATAAGTTAGAAATGAATTCATAATCAAACAGAGTTAATAAATTATTTTAAAAAAGTCAACTAATATAATACTCCATTTTCTCGAGATTGAAATCTGAAGACGTACCTCAAAATTTCACATTGTCTTGCTAAGGGTTATTAGACTTACGAATACCTCAAACACTTGCTCAAAATGGAGTATATATAGAAATAATTTTAATAAAAAACAATTTGGAATACATATTATTAAATTAAAAGTTAACACGTGTAAGGATGAAATTAATCAACAGTAAGCGGAACTCCATCACTAACAAAATAGAGAAATTAGTAGATTTATTAAATCAACACACAAGTGAATTAAAAATTGGGTGATGTAGCTCGATTTGATTACTTATTAACTCGATAGATTAGATTATTTTAGGGTAAATTATCAAAAACCCCTCGAGGTCCAAATTACCAAATAAACCCCATAGTTTGAAAAATTATTAATTATCTTTTGAAAAATATTTTTTTAAAAAAATAGTGAAATTTAAAAATACAATATTAAATATATGGATCTTGATGTCTTCCATCCTTCTTTATTCTAAGAAAAATTGTATTTTTATTAATGTTCAAATAAAAAAAAAGTTAAAGGGGGTGATTGGTAATTTTTCAAATCACGGGATTTATTTAGTAGTTTGGACTCGATGAGGATTTATTTAGTAGTTTGGACTCGATGAGGGTTTTTAGTAATGTACCCATTACTTTAATAGTCAAATAGTTTGTAATATTATTGTGGAATTGTTCTCGTTTTAAAACGCTCGAATAAAAATTTCATATTCGAGAATTGAGTGAGACTCTTGTGCATTCGAGAAATATCGTGTACCTTTATAATTTAGTATTATGGGTAAGAGTACATTGTTTTGTTCTAAAAGGTATACACTTTAATTAATAAGGATGCATCATTTTGTTCTAAAGGGTATACACTTTTCATTAATATTTTTTATTTTTTTTCAAAAAATAAATGATACACATCTTTATACTAAAGGATATATACAATATAATACAAATTTTAAAGGCACACGGAGTATGCCCGTGACCGAGTGCACTAAAGTTTTTGCCAAAAATGAAAGTGAAAATGGCGAGAACGTGGTAGTAGGAAAGAAGTGATTGAATGGAAGGTGTGGGGCAGTTATAATTTAATGTGGTCACGTTGATTGTAGCTTTGTAGCCTAATCATGTGATTACATATATTAATTAATTTCCAACTAGCAACTAATTAAACTCACTTCATTTTTACCAAATAAATATTTATAAAGGTGGAGAATAAAACATGTCAAAATTGTGATTTACTGGTTAGATAACATACTATCCCAAAAAATAAACTTAAAATTCACTACTTAAATAGTTTTTTCGTACCCTTTAATTATCTTTTTCAACAATTTAGTTTTACGGTAATTTTGGGATGCAAGGGGTGCAATATTACATCATAGATAGAATTTATAAAGAAATTTGAAGTGTAGTGATTAATTATTAAATTTATTTTTATAATATTATTTAGTGGTGAGAATTAAATGAAATCTTATTCAAGTGGATCAGTGTCAGGTGTAATGCAGTTTCGCTCTTATTAATTCATCTGTCTAAGAAATAATTTTAAATATACTTAAAATAATTTCGATAAATTAGGTGGAAAGTGAAACTTTGTCTTTGATTGTTGAATTATGTAATGTAATTTATGTTTTACTTCCAACGATAAACATCGTACTTGTAATATTGTTTTAAAATTGGGAAAATGTAGAAAGCCCATAAATCAAATTTTGGGCCTCTTTAGGAATCACTGATTTGAGTAAAGGAGCCCAACTTCCTACCCACTTGAATTGCCCTATATTAATTGTTGTTAATTGTTATTATACTTATTTTTAATTTATATATATATATATATATATATATATATATATATATATATATATATATATATATATATTATATAAAAAATCACTCAGTGAAATCTATAATTTTAATAGGAACACTATGTTTTTAACCTCTTATAAATTCTATGTTTTTAATTTAATAACAAATATTTGTGTGAGACTGTTTCATGATCTATATAATTTATTTTCGAAATGAATATAATAATATTTTAATAATTTTGATTGATGAAAAATGATAATGACGTAGTTAATTATTTCAAGAACAATTCGTAATATAATTAAAAAGTGACAATATCTCTATTAAAATAAATACATTAAATAAAATGTAAAATGATTTCAATGAGATATTATAACACGTGTTGTTATAATTTAATTGATCTATTAATATAATTTACTAATTTCGATATAATATCAATTTAATGAGTTTTACTTAATTTAGCTCGGATAATATATGATGAAGAAAAGTGAAAGGATTATATAATTTTTTAAAATGATAATAATAATAATTGATAATTAATTGATTTCATAGTGATCATCGATCAAAAGTGGTGGTCCTAAAATCAACGTGTGGAATTAAGTCAACGTGTTAAGTGAACCTAAACACGTGTTCTAACACCCCCTCACTACCCAACAAATCAAATTGTCCCAGGCACACATCAATACGGCGTCGTTTCGAACTGTCTCTACCTGTCTTGTGGTCACTGAATTACAAAACTATTGAATAAAAAAATAGGGAATTTTAATGAAATTTAAAAATTAGGTCAAATACCATTTTAAAAACTAAAATATTTTTAAAAATAAAAAAAAATCTAGGAGAAGAATATATAAAATTATCACGTTATTTAAAGTACTTTTAATGAAAACATGTAAATTAGTTATTATGTAATAGAAATATCATTTTAATATTAATTAATTATGATAAAAAGTCAAAAATCTTATTAAATGGAGTATATAAAATTTAATTTAGTTTTTAATAATCTTATGATTTTAGAATTCAAATTGGTAAATAAAAATAAAATACTCCTTCCATTCCCGTGATACGTATCCAATTTTCAATTTTGGTCTATTCCATTACAAAGTATTCATTTTTCTTTTTTTTTTATTAATGTGACCCACAATCACTACACATGGCCCCACACTCAATACTAATACAACTACTCACTACACATTAAAATATTATTTCTCTCACCTAACTATACATTAAATTATTATAATTCTTAATACATGTTCAAAAAGTAAACGAATACACGGAGAGAGTAAATAAAAACCAAACTTTAAATCGAGTATTAACCTTTTCTTTTTATTGATTATTATTTAAAAACTACTTTCATTATCATATATACATATATTTAAAATTTATAAGAAAATGAAATGCATATTTTTAGAAGTAAAAGTAGAAGTTATATTGCTTTTACCATTTTTCCTTTGACTTATTCTATCTTGAAATAATTTTGTATTAAAAGAAATAAATTATGGCTTTTTTCTATTCATCACTCTATAATTATTTTTAAAAAATTAAAGAAAACGTAATATTTAGTAAAAATAATAATAAAAAAAAACTGATGCGTTCCAGATATAATTATTACAGAAATAAAAATAAAATCTAAATATTCCTGAAACGGATTATCAGTTTCTTATTTTTCGCAAGAAAACTTAACAGTATCATTTGTTTTTTAATGCCCATTTTACCCTTCCCTTGAAATTTATCCATCTATTTAGCGATCAGCAAGATTTTATCTCCATTTCTCTCTCTTTTCTCTCTCTCTCTCTGGAAAGGCGTGGAGATCTGGGGTCCTTCTCTTTCATAACAAACACGTCAAATCCTCCGCCTTGTGCTGTTTGCCCATTTGCAGGTATGTTACCGCAACGTTCGTTCATTTCCTGACCTTCTGCCCGATTTCAATCTTTCTAGTATTGTTTCTTTTTTCCTAATTCAGCTTTGATCGATCTCTCACTATGTTTTCTCGTTTGATCTATTGATCTCGATCCTTGAGGTGAAAAAATGGCTTTTATTTATCCGATCGATGTTAATTATGTGTGGTGTTGTGTATAGACGTTTTGGTTATAGGTATTGTTGGAGCCTGTTATTGTGGATCAATTTAGATTGCGTTTGTTTTGTCTTGGTCGCATTGGATTTTTGCGGACATTTCTTAATTATGGTGTTTTGATATTCCGGTTTTGGGTGATAAGTTGATGTAATTGGTTAAAATCTTATTTTAGGAAATTGTTTATGAATCTGATCCATTTCAATTTCTTGATATTTAGAGGTTTTGTTTAAAAAAAATTAAAATAAATTGCTGTGGGAGTTACATAATTGAAGTTGCGCTTTGTTATTGTCCTTTCGGTTTTGAAGTAGCTTCTATAAGAATATAAGATGTTTGATCGTTTCTGGAAGAATGATGTTGTAAAAAGGTTGAAAATTTAACCTTTAATGGCTAAATGTTTTAGTCCTTAGGATTTTCAAAACGATGTGATTGGTAACAACATCGCATGCAGTTGTAGCAATTGTATCGGCTGATCTGAGTTAAATGACCACTACTTTTATACCAACAAATGATTTTTTGTTCACTTTGGCGTACTAATTTAGTATGCCTCTCTTAATTACATTTGCAATGTTCTGCTTCAGGATTCGTGATCCAGTTTGGTTTGTAATCTATAGAAGTAATTTTGTTAGCTCATGGGTATGGAGGTTGTTGGATCTAACATAGTCTTGGAAGCTGGGAGTGAAGTTGATATGTCAGCAGAAAAAGTGAGCATTAAATTTGGCTCTCATGGTAGCGATGAGCCATCTAAAGTGGAACTGAATAAACTTTCAGAGTCCAATCTCCCTAAGGATGCGGTTGACGAGTGGCCTGAGCCCTCTCAGATACACTCCTTTTTCATTGTCAAGTATCGGGCGTATGAGGACCGGAATCTGAAGGCGAAACTTGATCTTGCTGAGAAAGAGTTGCAGAAAAAGAATCAGGCTCGGTTGCAGATTTTTGAAAAATTGAAGATAAAGAGGGTAAGCTATTTACGTGTGTTTTCTGTGTGAATTATTCCATGCACACATCTCATTGTAAGGTGTTACTGGTAGCTCTTCTTTATCTGTAATATTGGTGTTGTGATTTTACGTTATACTTGTGATTGTGGACCACTAGGAGAATGGTCTTCTATCTCCATAATTGTAGAAGAGATTCAGTACAGGACTTGTGATTTTCTTTTATGGATGTAATAAAGTAGGACCCTGTGGTTGACCAGATAAAGAGTGCTAATGTCATTGGACATGTTTTGCAGGCTGAGAGAGCGCAGATTAAAACTCAGATACATTCTTTAAGTGTTGAGAACAAACAGTTTAGGACGGTCTTAGATGAAAAGAGAAAGGAGATGGAACCACTCCAGCAGGCTCTGGGCAAGTTGAAAGGTACTTCTGGAGCTAGAGAAAGGGGCTCGGGTATATGTTCATCTGAGAATGAACTCAATGAACTTGTAAGCTTCGATAGAAATGTTACATTCACTCACTATCAATCAGTTTCATTAATAGTTTTACTTGTAACTTGAGAAGATAATACTTTCTTTGTCACTTGACCAAATCAGATCAAAAGTTATGAATACCGCATGGTGCATGAGAGTATTCCTCTCAGTGAAGAGAAGCAGATTCTTAGGGAAATTAATCATCTTAAAGGGACAAGGGAGAAGGTTATTGCTAATGCTGCTGAGAGGGCAAAAATTCAGGAATCCATGGGTGAACGAGATGCCATCCAGGACCAAGTCAAGGTAAGAACTAGTCATGAAAACTTCTGTTTTAGGTCTCCTTCTCCAAGGCACTGCTGAATTAGTTTTCTCGTGGATTAAGTGTTATCTATGTATTCCCACTGTTATAACAGTTGATAGGAGTTGATCTGGATGGAGTACGGAAGGAGAAACAAGTTGTTTTCACCAAGATGAAGCAGCTCGATGATGAAAAAGTAGCTGTGGAGAAAGAGATAAATGTGTTAGAGGATGAATTGTCTTCAATCACTGAAAAAAGGGACAAAATTTTAGACAGCGTTAATGATATGAGGAAACAGCGTGAGGAAGGGGTATGATCTTCTACATATTTTTGAAAATTTTGATTTTTTTCTTCTGTTCTTTTTACTTGTTTTATATCACCATTTATCTAGTAATGGTTATTCACAATGTTTTAAATTTTTCTGTTCTATTCCATTAAATTATCAAACAAATGAATATAATTCTTCCTGTTAATTCATGTGAAAAATGGATCAGGTTTTTCTGAATATTTAAAAATTGCTTAACCACTGGTCTGATATTTTTTCCTTCTTGATTTCTTCTTATCTTTATGATCAGCTAAATCATACTTTTTTTGATGGATACTAATGATATAAGCAAATCTTAGCAGTGTTACTGCATCCATCAGCTGAGATCTGTTGGCTAATGTAATATTTATTTTTCTTTTTTCTTTTTTATTGGTTTGATTCAGTTTTGCTTGACTTTGAAAGATTAACCCACTCTTTCAGTTTGTATATTTGTGTGTTGCTGGATAGATTCAAATACACTTTTCATATATATAGTGTGTGTGGAAAGAAATAATTTTAACTGAATTGTCAGCCATTTGCTGTTTGTGATACCGATGACATTATCCATTGTAAGTTTTTACCCCCTCCCTCGAATTTAGAAACTATGCCATTAATTAAATTTTTTTGGTAGCCATTTTATAAGAATTTAAGGCTTTAAGCTCAACTTTCCAAATGAAATTCATCATGGAATTGTTATTCTGGCCTGCAGAATTCCCCCTTCTACCAAAATCGTACCGCATTATCCAAAGCTAAAGTGCTTGCAGCGAAAAAGGATGTTGGTGCTGTTAAGGAGCTTTCAATTTCAGAGGTGCAGATTATTTTATGAATTCTTGTCAGTTGTCAATTAGTATTTTTTGACTGATGATAAGAATTATGAATTTGGAAATTCTCTTGTACAGGTTGAAAAATTCATGGCCCTTTGGAGTACTAATAAAGCTTTCAGGGATGATTACGAAAGCAGAATTTTACAGTCACTTGACATGAGGCAGTTTAGCAAGGATGGCCGCATAAGAAATCCGGGTGAGAAGCCTTTGGTGCCAGTCGAGACACCAACACCAGTTCCATCTACTACGGAGGTTGTCAAGACAAAACAACCCCCCAACGAGGAAATTGTTCCTCCTGTTCAAGGCAGTTCTTCTGATCAGAAAGTTGCAAAGGCGAAGAGTGTTAAAAACAGTAAAGACGGAAGTAAGAAAACTGAGAACACCTTGGAGAAAATTGAACAGGAACCCGAACCGGAGTACTTTTCTTCTGATAAATTGCAGAAGGATTCTCTTCCCAAGAAAGATGAATTTGATGAGAAGAAGTTGAAGGAGCTTAAGAGAGAGGAAGAGATAGCTAAGCGTCAACAGGCAGAGGAGAGGAAGAAGAAGCAGGCAGAGAAAGCAGCTGCTAAAGCAGCAATAAAAGCTCAGAAGGAAGCTGAGAAAAATCTCAAGGAAATTGTTGCTTTCTTTTGATTAATTATTATTTTTTAAATTGATTACATTTTCTTTATGACTTTTGGACTTACAAACATATCGTGTCAATGTTTGCAGGAGCGTGAGAAGAGAGCGAGGAAGAAGAATGGAACTGCATATGCTGCCAATGATTCTGAAGAACCAGCTGAAACTACTCCAGAGGTTTCTGAAGTGGAGAAGGTGGATGAATACATTGAAACGCCAGCTCCACAAAAGATCAAGGAGCGGAAAGAAAATACATTGAGGCCTAGAGCACGCCCTAGAGGTCCGGATTCCCTACCCAAAGCTATACTCAAACGCAAGAAAGCCACAAACTACTGGCTTTGGGCCGCTCCCGCTGCATTGGTGGTCGTTTTGCTTCTGGTGGTTGGTTATAACTATCTTCGCTGAGGCAAAGTATCCATGCACGGAATGAAATAAGAAAATACTCCCTTTTCTTGAATTGTTGGAAGGGTTCTTCGGTCTCCTTTACTTGAATTTTGAGGCCCTCGTGTTGTAGCATGCTATGAAAAAGGGATATGGATACTTGAAAACTTGTAAGGTTTGTAGAACAGATAGGTTTGAACTTTTCTCTAGAGAAACTCTACACAGTTTTTTCTTTTTTTCCCCCTCGTGTTGTTTTAGTATATTTGCAATTTTGACTCGGAAAAATTATCAATCTTGTCTTTGTTATATTTCACTTTTGTCTGGTTCCCTCAATTGATGCAGGTAATTTATTATTAATGTGGTTTTGTTTCTACATGTCTGTATATGCTGTCATGTTACTTTTGAAACGATAGGTTGGACGTTTTTTTTTCTTTTCTCAGGTACCTGAATCCCACTGCTGTTGTAGGTTTGCTTCTCTTTTTTCTGTGCTCAAATGTGATCATTCCGGTGCAGCAATCTACAAAAGCAATCTTGTGGAATGCTGCAGTCGGGCGTAGGATGGGGTATAACTGCACCGGAAGAATGATGGAGCCAAGGCAATTCCAGCAATGCCATTTAAGGTGGGCATTCAGTGAAACTATGAAATTCAATTAGTGAGCAGAAAATGTTTTACCAGATATTTGTAGTATGTTGTAAAAGGGTAAACATAAGATCAACATATGATGAGCAGCAGAAGTTAGTAATTACTCCTGCAGTATTGCTTGAGAATCATGTCATCTCTTGCAAAGTTTGTGAAGCCCTATAAAATACTAAGGAATGGAACGAATGTTGTACTTCATTTTAAAACACTATCAAACATGTGTTGTGCCTGGCAATTAGACGTTCAAATGTATAACATTTTGTTTTAAAGGATTTTATATTTTAATTCAAATTTGAACAAGAAAAAGAAAAATATTTTTGTACAAGTTTACATACTTAAAGTTACTATATTTAATACTAAAGGGGTAACTTTTAGAAGTCGTCGGATCTTGGCGCAACATGGAGCATATTTTATCAAATGCTATTAAACTCGATTATATAGGACCGAGCCGAAACGAAAACCGGTTTGATATAGAGTGGGGCGTAGATAGCTCAGCTCCCTGCCTGGTTATCCGGACCAAATTACTGTACTGAATTGGCATCGACAGTGATAATGCTGGCGCTGCGCACACCGGCCATGGCTGCCGCTGCCTTCCTTCGGATGGCACTTCTCTCATCGCAAACCCTTCCTTCTATCAATATTAAAACCAACCTCAACTTCCCTCGTCTCGCTCCCTTTACTTCTTCCGGTTCGTTTCTATTCATTTTGTGTACATCACTCAATTATACCTAGTTTAACGCTTTTGTGTTGTTTGGAATCTTAAAGTTTTTCACGCTATTTCATCTCTAATGTCGATTCTGGTATAATTTCAGTGGTCGAATTTCCTCTTGTTTTCATGAAATTCGGAATAAATTGACTCTTGATTAACGAATTAGTTGGATGTGATGTTTAGGGTTTATGTTTGTATTAAGCAATACATGTTCAGTGGATGAATTATGAATGTTTTTGTGATAGAATTTCTAACTGAAGGCGATATTTCATTTCTTTCATTTCCCTTTCTTTATTCCCTCATGTTTAACGTTGAATTGTTTGTTTAACTTATAGTATAGTGTATGAGTTTCTAAAGGAAATATGCTAGTGCTGCTAGCTATATTCATATCCATGTTAGGAGTGTCATCTACGCATTGTTTTTAGCTATCTTCATGCTGAATTTATTTCAGTTATGGTTGATGGCTTGCACAGTTGCTGATGCTCTTGCAACGCAGTTTCGGATACTTGCCAGTTACCTCATGCTGTGAAGGGTGAAACTGATGTTTCTCTCAAACGAATCGGAGACAAGGATACCATTGAAGATGTCAAGAGGATTCTTGAAATGGTATGCATTCATTTCAGTCATATGACACTCTTGCCACTGTATATACAGACCTTTCCTCTTTCCTTTCTAGTTCCCTTTTCCTGTTGGCTTCTGATAAGAAAATAATCAAGTATTTTCTCTGCAAGCTGTAAAGTTTGAATATTAGTTGATTGTAAATTGTCCTTAGTCGTGCATTTTATAGGCAAACCGGGCATTGTTAAGGAGAGAAGTTTTGCATACTGACTTTCTCACTCCTCCTGTATTAAAAGAATCAATGCTTGCTCTAGAGAAGATTGCTGATATCAAGATGGTTGCTCAGGGAGGATATCCAGAGGTTTGATCTAAAACCTTTTTGAAATTTTGTTGCATCATAAATTATTTTCTGATAAAATGTGATTACAAACGTCTCTTTAAGGCTGAGCGTTGCCGGCTCTCAGTTGGACATCCAGATGTATTGACATCTGATCCAGATATTGTTGCAGCACTGAGGTTAGTTAATTTATGTTCCACCATGCACTATGAACAAATTTGAGGGTTTCTGGAACTTCTCTTCTTGTGCAACTAATCCTAGAATTTAATTCTGATGGCGAAGGTGTTTCCATTTCCCAGTATCTCAGGAAATTTTGGATTTGAAACTTGTTCTCATGGTGATTTTCTCGGAGCAATCCTTGGAACTGGTATTGTTAGAGATAAGTTAGGAGACATTATATTGCAGGTAACTCCAGCAGGTTTTGACATCACATCATAAACATTGGGTTTTGCCTGATCTGTTATTGTAATCTGACTTAAGAAACTTATATAGTCCACTTAAATCTTATCACAAACTTTTCTTACCAGTTAAATGTATGAGTTTATGTCTTATTTGCAGTCATTTTTGGATTGGACTACTAATTTTGGGAAATGTTAATGATATTTACCATAAAGAAGGTGATGCTGCATGTCTCGGAACATCGGTTGCACGTACTCCTGTCTGAGAATTACTTCTATTATTATTTTTATCCATGTTTGTTAGACAGATCAGCATTGCCAATTGTTTACCATGGTTTGTTAGTTAATTGGTGATGGGTAAGATTAGGTCCTTGTTGCAGTTGATTAATATAATTATGTGACCTGACTGTCCTTTATAGGGATTCAAGCTTTTGTATTATCTGTTGAAATAATGCATGTTTATATCAAATGCACTGAATGGCTCTGTATTATATGTTGTATGTAAATATGCGCTTTGGTAATGTAGGGAGAAAAGGGGGCTCATGTTCTTGTTGTTCCAGACCTTGTTGACTTCCTTGCATCATCGTTAGACAAGGTACGTTCTGTTCCATGAATAGTACAACCTATTTAAAAGATGGAACACTGCTTCATAACTCTTTCGTCCTCGTGTGAAAATTACTCGTCTTAAGTTAAATCTCCTTGCTCATCGGATGTCATCCATCTTGTGAATATGATCTTCCTGAGGATGTTTAAGAAATTAGTTCATTAAAATCCCACTTTGTTAGATTTCAATAAACCAGTAGTATTTAACCTTTTGTCTTTATGCCATGTTACTTTGCAGGTTAGAAATGTTTCTGTCACGTGTAAAAAGATTCCATTGCTTGCTCTTGAATATCAACCTCCAAGGTTATTACTGTTCCTTCCTTTTCAATTTCGTCGCATTTTCCTTTTAACGGCATTAACAGACACATCACATTCCTCGTAGGACCAAAACTTTGAAAACTGTTGAAGCATCAGCTAGACTCGACGCCATAGCTAGTGCCGGCTTCAAAATCTCACGATCTAAAATGGCTAGTTTGATCAGGTACAAAATGCTTCTTTCACTTCGTTTCTGTTATTTACTTGATCAAATCCCACGTCATTCCTGATCTTATGTACTCTGCCTTCTAAATTCACTCGAACTATGAGCACGGGTGACCGAATTGACCGTACACTTGTGTCATGTAGTGACGGAGATGTACGTGTCAACTGGGCCACTGTGACAAAAAACAATACAACAGTGAAGACAGGAGACATCATCTCTGTTAATGGTAAAGGAAGATTACAAGTAAGTTTTGATGATAATTAACCTATATTTTGCGCATTTGATTGAAAAAATTATTTCTTTTTTCTTTTAAAATATCACTTCTTTTCCGTTTCACAGCGCGTTTGCTCACCTCACCTCACCTCACCTCACCTCACATCCTTAATTTTGCTAATTTAAGAGTATAATTTTGACAGATTGGAGAAATAAACTCTACGAGAAAGGGTAAGTTCGCAGTTGAGCTCATACGGTTTTTGTGATGATGTCCAAACGGGTCAAAGTTGGTGGGTAATTGGGTTTGGGCATACTCATAAATTCTTGGGACCACCCTCCCGTCACCATTAACTCCGTGTGTATTATATATACTCCATTCCCATTAACTCCCTGCGGATGAATCAAAATCTTTTTGATGTTTTTAAATAGATTTCATATAAAAAAGAAAAAAACATAAAGATAAACTTCTGAAAATAGATTATCGTTGCTGAGCTGATTTATGGCATTGATTTGGAATACTCTTAATAAATGCAAAAGCTCATGCGCCCCTAGGAACACTGAGGGATATTCCGTGTCCTCATGTTAATATAACTCTTCCCCTCCAATTTTATTTAATCATATATATTGCTAGGGGTTTAAATTACAAAGGGACATGAAAATTGCAAATGCGCACGGAACGTCCGGGTGTACAATCGCCTCACTCATTAATAAAAGTTACTATTATTTTTTGAATTAGATGTGGTGGGTTTCGGGTTTTAGGCCGGGCGGTGCGGATTCAACCATGCAGGCCTAGTTCATTTTGACCGCTGTAGTTTGATAAATTGTTCACTTTTTTTTTATCATTTATTTAGAATTGTTAACCTCAAGAAGAAAAAAAAAAGATGTCATAGTTAGCGTCATTTTTAAGGTAGTTTGATATTTCTTTTAATAAATAAAGTACTTGTTTTAGGGTGTAATGTTGATTTCGAAGTTGAATTGTATTGTCGAATTTATGAAAGAAAGAGCATAGTATTGACTATTGAGATAAACAAATGTTATAAAAGTGTAAATATCATGAATCAAAGCGGATGCTGGACTGGGACTAGCGTAAGCCGCAATACTAGATCGATACGAGATAGAAGATTTTATCGTTTTGGCTAAACTATAACATGGGGAGAATTTCAATTCAAAATTTCAAAAAATACACATTTATTTTAAAATTAAGTAGAATTTTTCTAATATAGATATATTTTTATTTTATTTAATATATTGAAAAATACCGAAATCTTTGTCAATAAATTTAGTTAAAAAAGAATTGATGAAATGTCGAACAAGAACTATCCTTGAAGGAGTATTTTTATTTTTTTGTTTTAGATTTGCACATTCATACTACTAGTATTATGTATCTCATAAAATTAATTTACAGGATGTATTTATTTTAAAACGTAAGAAATATTTTTAAAAGAAATAAAAAATTATTACTGCAAATTTTTTTACATCCAACTTTTAAGTATATTTTTCTTAGATAAATCACTTACTCCTTATAAAATGAAAATTTATTCTTATTTTATTTAGATTCTTTAGTAAATGTAGACACTAGGTATGTAGGCCTGTCTGGAAACCTATCAGAATTTGACAAATACATACATGTACAGCTGTTCCTCATCTGGGGACCACCATTATATGGTCCCATTTTCTCGGTCTTGTACAGAAAATTTAAATTCTAATGACCTTAGATTAATTCACCCTATTAGTTTAAAGATGGTAAAAATAATACTCCTCCGCTTCCTAGGTACTCTATCTGTTCGTCAAAATAACATTATTTTATTATATTGGATATTTCATTCAAATTGCACTATTTTACTTTTTTTAGTAAAAAGGGTCCATCAATGACCCACCACTACCCACCACATCTCTCTAATACACATATCCACTTTACATAAAATAATACTCCTTAAGCTACGTGTAAAAAACAATTGACATATTTTGACCGGGACGGAAGGAGTATCTATTTTACTATTTTTGACGTCCGCTTCAAAGGTATCTATTTCCCCTATTTAGTAAAAAAATACACAATATGGTACACCACTTCCCTCTAATACAACTACTACTCACTTTACATATAATAATAATACTCCTTAATCCACGTGCAAAAAACAAATGAATACCTTAAAATCGAACGGAAAGAGTATTATATCTTTTAATTTGTGTGAAAAAACAAATGTAAACGTGGATGCTGTATGGAGGGAGTATACTTCTTCCGTCATTCGATTACCGATTTTAATATGGGCATTTCATTTCATTAGTTACATTTTCTACTTGGGTAAATGAAATCCATATAAAATAATTATTAATTAAGAAGGGTATGTATTACAAGTTCCACAAAATGAATTGGTGGTCTGTTCCCCTCAATTTACACTCATTTTAAATACTCTATATAGACTAATCATTAACATCCATTTATTTATTTTTTTACTATTCAATCATTATCCACAACTTTTATCAATATAATAATTACGTTATCATTTTCTTTTTCATCATCATACCCTAAACTAGCATCCAAACAACTAATCCAAATGAATATCCAAAATAAAATGGTATATTGTGTTTCCAAGTGCACAAGATAGGTAAAGTTATAACATTTTATCTAAAGTCCAATATTTTATTTTAAAAAGTACTCTCTCCGACCAATGCAAATGTAATTGTTTGCTTTTTACGCGTAAATTAAATAGTATTATTATTATATGTGTAGTGGGTAGTTATATTAGAGGGAAGTGGTAGGTCATGTGATAGTATTTTTTTTGCTAAAAAGGGAATATGGATACCTTTGAATTAGACGCCTAAAATGATAAAATTGATACTTTGCATTTGCCGAAGGGAGTATTTATTTTCATTAAAAAAATTTCAGAAAATAAATGATACATGTTTTAATATTAAAGCGTACACAAGTATTAGCCCTAAATAAACTCAGAAATAATGAATAAACCTTTACCAAATCTAGGGATATCAAATTTGTCCCGCCCCACCCCGCATATTTTGGGGCGGCCCAAATCTGGCCTGAAGCAAAAACAAGGCGGGGCGGCCCGGACCTGTACACATTCGGGGCGGGTTCGGGTATTGATTTAGCCCCGGCCCGGACCCGCCCCGCCCCAAACACTAAATAATTATTATATTATATAATGTTATATAATAATATATTTATAATAATTATATTATTTATTTATTTTGATGTATTATTTAAGAAAGAAACCCAAATATCTCACGCTCTCATTTTCATTTCACCACCAGCCGCTTTCACCTTCCACCCCCCCTTAATATATCTATTTCTTCCAACAAACTTCCGTTTCTTCCATTTTCATAGTAAGATCATCAGTAATAATTCTTCACTCTTTCCCTCTCTCATCTCTTCTTTTTTCATAGTTAGACCATTAATAATCTGTAATAGTTTTTCTTGCAATGCTCGTTAGAGTGTCGGTTCTAGTAATGAAAATTAGTTAATCTTGAATCACTTCTATATGCTTCAGTACTCTTAATCTTTAATTTCAACTTCTTGTTGTATCTTGCTGATATGAAATTTTTTTGTTAGTTAATTTCTTTCTGAGCACAGTTGATTGGGGATTTCCTACCCCTTTTGATTTTTTTTAAAAAAAAAAAATTTAATCCCTAACTTCTTTTTTTTAAGGGTATTCAGTGGTGATTAAGTTCTGTTAGTTTCCAAAGCATGAGTTGAGATGCTGGAAGTTTTGCCTTTGCAGTGTAGACATGGGGATGCTATTTTTTATGTGAGTATTGATGTATTATTTTTAAAAAAATGGGGTGGGACGGGACGGACCCGTCTTGTATAGGGTAGGGCATGGGCCTGTAATGTAGGACCCGTGCGGGTCTAGGGCGGGTTTGGGGCGGGCATTTTTAAAACGGGCCAGGCCTGGGTAGTTAACTACCCGGCCCAACCTGGCCCGTTGACATCCCTAACCAAATCCAAGCATAATATTATAAGCGGGCATGAAAAAAGTTTTTCATAAATTCAATTAACGTTGTAAGTTATTAACATTTTTTATACTACTAGTATTTTTACGTGCGTTGCACGACACATCCACGTTATAACGTGTAATAAAATTATAGAGTAATATTTTTCAGTTTATTTTTTTTGCTTAACTTTTTATTCTAAAAATTTTAATTTTCAATGTTTGATAATGATCATATAATGTAACCCAAACTTCTATATTGTTTATAAACATGCCTTTCCAAGAACTATTCTATATTGTTTATGAACATGCCTTTCCAAGAATTATATGATTCCATGTGAGCATATATGCGGTTGGAGCTCTTACATTTAGGATAATCTTCTTTAGAGCCTTATTAATTATCATTGCAAAACTAAGTATCACATAAAATTGTTCTTATAAAATTGAATGTGTCCTCATCAATTCAATTACTTGATTTAGCGATATGCACTAAATGATACTCCCTCCGTCACAAGAATACATTCACACTTTCCATTCATAAAATCCCAATGCACAGAATGATATATATATATATATATATATATATATATATATATATATATATATATATATATATATTAAATAATAAAATTCCAATCATCTAAATTTTGGGTCACTAAAATTGAACCATCATACCATCTTATAAATAATAAACTGAAGCAAGTTAAACATGATTAGTATTATACAAAAATATTGTTAAAGACCTTCATGGTTTATACTTTTATGCCAATCAATCAGTTGCATATCATGAGGTTCCCTTTTTCCTTGAGTTAAAAAAATAAAATAATAAGTAAAACATGATTAGCAACTGTTTTATATTATGTATTATTTAGGAGCAAAATTCACAATGTGGAGTGCTCGCCCTTCTCCTGAGGCAGATCGACCACACGTCCATCTTATTCTTAAAGCTGCTTTCGATTATATGGTCCCCATATAAATTCCTGAACTGCAGAAGTGAGCATGTCACAAATTCAAGGAAGAGCGGAGAAGAAGAAAAGAGGAATCTGCTGACGAAAAATAATTCAAAAACAGATTAATTCAAATTTAGAAAATAAATCAATGAAGCACAATAAAATGATAGCGTGGAATTAGTGCACAGTAACATCAAAATTTACAATATTCCCAAATTGAATTCTGTCACATATGAGTCATCACAATTCACTACAGACATTATGTAGAAAAATGCAATGTGTAATTGGATTCATAAGTGTACTATTCTTTAAATTAATTAAGAGATCAACAACAATAGAACAAAAAATAAAATAAAAATATAATTACATCAGACACAAGGCGTAGTGCTAGCAGGATAAAATTTGAATGAGAAAAAACTTAAATTCAAAATAGAGTAGCCAAGAACATTATATTCTTTATTGAGTGTATAAATACAAACGTTAGGAACCCCATGGCAGATTACTTCATTAGCTGACTTGAGAAAATTAGAGTTTTAGAACCACAAGGCAAAGAATATACTACATAAAAGGAATCCCAAGTACATAATACCAACATGTAGCAAGACTTTGGGAAAAATGAATAGAGATGGATATCCTCCCGCAAGTAAAATACGATTGTTGAGTATAGTTATTTTCAGTTGCACGACTGAGTACTTAATTATATCTGATTAGTGATATAACAGCAGGATAAACACACTCTATTAGGATCATTGAAGCATCATATAGGTCACATAATACAATAATAATTCATCTCTAGATAGTAAAATATGCTTCGAAAAGCAAGGAACAAGGAGTATACCAACAACAATAGTTGCTCAAGAATCAAGAAACTTCTCGTCTAATTGCCTAGAATCGTCACTGCAACCTAAAACTCCTCCAAAACCCACACGCTCGTTGTCGACTCTCTCCTTCTTCTGCAATAGTGAGACGACTTTCAGGTTTGATGAAAAATGAAAAAAGATATTTGCCAAGAGGCTTTGCACTTCCAATAATGTAAATAAATTAGTTCGAATATTTCTTGAACTGGTGCTAGATTTACCTCTATGGCAGAGAACAATAGTATTATGTTGTGAGCAGCATCTATAATAGTTGGTACAAATAATTCACTTTCCTCAATCAACACAGACAAAGCTCATCTCCATCCTCTCTTTATTTTACGTTGCTAGTCATCAACAACGCAACACGTTCTTTGATGGATCGATCGCGTTATTGAGTTCTCGAAGTGCCATTCTCAGCGTCCAATTCCACGATGAGGCCCACCTCCACCTCTCCTAATTCTTCGTTACCTAAAGCTAGAGTATCTTATTTTGCATTTAAGATATTTCCTAACAGAATTCATGAGATCTTTATGCATGCTTAATTAGTTAGATATAGTAACCTTCGTCCATGGTGTCATCATCAAGAGAATTTCTCAACTTAGAAAGGGATTAGTTGATGCCTCATAGTACAAAAATCTGCTCAAGTAAACCATACAAGGATCGAGTAGTGTAACCATCGACTAATGACTCTGATGGTATACTAATTAAAGGACATGTAACATCAATTCAGAATTTCAAAGAAAAATTTAAAATTTAGCAGTATGTTTATATCCTCTTATAAAATCTGGATTGACATTCTAATAACATTTTAATATATTATCAATGTAGTATATAACATCAAAATTAACTTAAATCCAAAGATCATGACTAGTTCAGGTGAGATATTTATTTATTCGTTCAGTCAAATATTCGTCAAGAACTCCACATATGCAACTTTGCATGCATCATATACAACCTATAATTAAGTATTCCATTGCCAATACACCATCAACAAAAAAATAATATCACAATAGAGTAACTGTTTTATAGAAATACTATTTTTTTAGGTCACATAAACCAGCTTGGAAGTCATAACGAACAACAAAATTTATAACTGAGGACCGTAACTTTGAATGATGTAAACAGAATAAAGGTAATCTACAGTAGACAGATTACTAATTAAAAATTATAATCAATGCTAGAGCCAAGCATACAAATATTTGATTAAGGTATCACAATATTTTTTGAATATGCACAACATAGGAGATTCAATACATATATAACATAGAGTTTGTGTGACTTGAATTCTCTATTACTTAGTGAATTGTTTTGCTGGAACATCAATTAGTGTATCCACTTCATTAGGATATTTTGGATATCAATCAATAAAATTAGATATGACTTAGCCCTGAACTTTTAACTATCTAAATAACATATTGGTTAAGAACATTAACTCTTAGAAACTGCATATGACAAAAAATACGAATTGTCAACTATAGGTAAACCTGAACATGAGTTAATAGAAATATACCCTCATCTTCACCATGTTCTTCTTTGATTTTTCGAATCGATCTGCTATTTGGTAAAGTTGTCACCATCCTGTAGCACAAGACAACTCAATAATACACACCAAACAGAACAAACTCACTGTATAGAGAGAATGTGTACTAGAGATATTTGAGAAAACACGGTTCTACAATTCAAGGAAGAACGAATAATCTAAAACTATTTCATATTTGTCAAGTTTGTTATTAAATACCATCAGTCTCTCTGAGAAGTAGTCGCAACACCTTTCTTCCCCTTCTCTTTCTTCCTAGCCCACTTTTTCTTCTTTATTTTGAAATAGATTATGCAATAAATATAGAAAAGGAAAATAAGGAAAAGATATAGCAAAGAGAATGAAGCGAAAAAAATAAACCCAATTGCACATATCCTACTTCTCTTCTTTCCTCATCCTCGCTTTCCTCCTTAGCCTTTTGTTCTCCTCCTGCAATGAAGAATCCGACTCAAAATCGTAAGAATAGTCATCGGAATCAGACGGCCACGTATAAATGACTCTCGATCTTCTTCTCTTCAAATTCGGAGGTTCAGTTTTTATGTCCTCTTCACTCAGTTTATTATTATTAAGAGATACATTTTAATTTAACTTTACATATGAAGTTGTAAGGGATATGAATGTTCTGTATACATCGACTCTTGATGAATGTGAGAAATCCAAGACTTTTTAATATTCATCTCTCTCTTCATGGACTGGATTTTGAGGAATATAAATGTGAAGTAAATGTGGTAATTAATTAGGGTTGTAGAGGTAAAATGAAAAAATTAGTAAGGATAATATGGGAATAAAAAGTTTCTCAAACTCAACGTACTTTTAAGATAGTATGATTAGACAGTTTTTATTCAAATTGTATTAATAAATAAACCTTAAAAATTGCTTTAAAAAAAAACTTAGCAATATTAATTAACTGCAATTATACGGGCAGTAAAGCGTTTGGTGAAATGCTTAAGAATCTTATGTGACATTTTTTGTGCCGCTTTATTGAATGATTGATATGTAGGAATGAGGATGACAACTATAACCTAAGTCAATGTTTAAACTGTTGAAGCACATTCTGCGATTACCTCCTCCACCAATCCACAGGGAAGGGGTGGTGAGGTCCCTTATGGTGGGGTACACCATATAATGCTTAAACTCTTGGGGCAAGAGATTGGATTTTTCCACCCCGCCACGTGTCATTCTCTCATTCTCTAAAGAGGTGTTACAAGTCATACAAAAGTGTTACAAGATATCTCGTGCTGCATTTATGTCCATTTGTACGGATATAAAGATTAAAAATATTATTTTTAATGTATAGTATAATACTTCCTTCATCCATCGCAAATGCATTTGTTTGTTTTTTGTACGTAGATTAAGAAATATTATTATTTTATATAAAATAAATAGTTGTATTAGTTGTGAGTAGTGGGCATGTGTGTACTTTTTTACAAAAAATGAGAAATGAATACTTTAAAATTGGACGAACTAAAATGACAAAATTGCTCCCGTTGTGATGGACGGAGGTAGTATAATGCAAGAAAAATATAGTAAATTGATAATTTAAAGAGAAAAAATAAATAAAATTGTTAAAATGATAAAATAAAGTGTAAAAAATAAAAAAATTATTAAAATTGATGAAAAACCCGAAAAAATATAAGATATTAGTGTATGTATCTTAGTACTCCTGATAAATCGTGCATAAATAATAGGAAGGCTGAGTATTTTAAATACAATTTGATTTGCTTTTCAAATATATACACACGGACACGTGTATGTATGCACGCGTGTTTAGAGATGGACTCCAAAGACCAGACTAAAAACCCTAATACAATGCTATTTGGGGGCCCCCTAAACCCAACCCAACCAAACCCCTACTCCACCCACCCCCCACCCCTACCCCACCCCCACCACCACCTTTCTCCATTGATTAAAAGGTGGGTCCAAAGTTATCTTTGTGAGCAAAAAAGTGGGTCCATTAATTTTGGGTTTGAAGAAAGTAATACCCCCATCCAAACATGGCCTCCATTCTCCCCCACCACCAAAATCACGATGACCCCGCCGCCGCCGACGACCCCCTACTCCCCAGCGACTACACCATCACCGCCGTTGGCCCCGTCGATTCCGACCTACCTTCTACGCCCGTTCCACTGCTCAAGAACGAACCAGAGGACACCACTCTCGACGTCGTGCCGCTGCCTCTTCCTCGCCCCAAGAGATCCAACAAGGACCGCCATACCAAGGTGGAGGGCCGCGGCCGTAGAATCCGGATTCCAGCGGCCTGCGCGGCGCGTATATTTCAATTGACCAAGGAGCTAGGGTATAAGAACGACGGCGAGACGATTCGTTGGCTGCTCGAGCGAGCCGAGCCGGCAATCATCGAGGCTACAGGAACGGGGACCGTGCCGGCTATCGCCGTCACCGTCAACGGCGCGCTGAAAATCCCCACGTCGGCCGGCGCGGAGGCTCCGGAGACCCCGAGGAAGAAGAGAAAGAGGGCGGCGAACAGCGACTTCGTCGACGTGGCTGCGGCTTCAAGTTTCGCCCCGGTGGCGCCGATTGCGCCGCAAGGGCTGGTGCCGATTTTCCCCAACGGGGCTTATTTCATGATCCCGCCGCCTTCCTCCGCCGCCGCCGCTGTCTCGGTGACTCAACCGCAGTTCTGGGCCATACCCGCCACCGCAACGCCGGTCTACACCGTCGCCGTCGGCGGTCGGCAGATGTCGAATCTCCTCACGTTCGGCGGCGATGCTGAAGCTGTGGGTCCCAGCGTAAGCAGTGAGAATGGTGATAAGAAAGCGGCGACGGCGATGGCACCCATTGCAGCTCCGGCGGGGAGCACAACCCCTATTTCGGCGACGCAGATGCTGGGGGAGTTCTCGTTGGAGATATTCGATAAGAGGGAGCTTCAGTTCATGGCGGCGGATTCCGGCGGCGATCCGGTAAAACCCTAGGGAGAATTGATTAAAATTATATTAGGGTTTTAGGGTAGAGAATTTTGAAGGGTTTTTTCCCCTTTTCTTGACATGATTGATTTTCTTTTTTCTATTGCTTTTCCTTAAATTCCTCCACTTTTTTTAATTTGTGATGATGATGCTACAATTTGTATATAACCTTATTATTGGTTTAAGATTTTCCCTTTGAAACTTGATGTGAATTTGCTAACAATTTGAGATATTTGGAATGTTTATTCTATATGATGCGGTGGTGTATTTGCTTGTTAATGTTTTGCATTTGGAATTTGTCACTTTATGATGGAAGCTTTTTTCTTTTATATTGAAATAATGTTTATGGCAAAAGCACCTCTCCCTGGGGACACGTAGGGATGCCTGTTTAAATTGTAAAGGAACATGTAAATTGTAAAGGCGCACAAGATGTACTTCGTAAGCTCATGCATAGAGCCTCACTCAATGTTTATATGTGGAATTGACTGATGTTTTGAGAGATTAAGAAGAAGAGGAATTGTTTTCTGTTGATGTGATAGTTTTATAGCAAAAAGTAGCTTGTATTGATGTGTTGGGCCTAAATTTAAACACCAATGCAATTCCTAAAGAATGTATCTATAACCATAATTCTTGTAAGGGAAAAAAAATTACATTATCCTATTTTTTAACACATTTTTTTTATTATCTTAACTTTAACATTATATCTTTTTATACTCGATTTGTCCAAAATACCCTTTACTCGAATATTCGAGTAAAGCGTTATTTTCGTGTACCAAATCGTGTGCATGTATGCACACACAACTCAACTCATTATTTGACACGAAAATTGGACACAAATGCATTATTTGACACGAAAATTGGACACGAATGCATTATTTGATACGAAATTGGACGCGAATGCATTATTTTATACGAATTTTTACTCAGATGCATTATTTGACACGAAAATTGGACACAAATGCATTATTTGACACGAAATCATTTTCGAGTAAAGGTTAAATCAGTCATTTCGGGCAAAAAAAGAGTTGGTGTTATATTTGGGGCAAGAAAGAAAATTGTTAAACTCTGAGGGGTATTTTTTTGAATTACTTATAAATAAATAAACTCTCACTCTCTCTTAAAGAAAGACATATTGAACTCTATCATTCGTTGAGTGAACAGGAAAATCTCACTATAAGGAGACAACTCACACAAAAATACTAAACACTCATCTACAAGAGGAGCTTGAGAACAATCTCACGTGAGGAGATTAGATCTCAAAGAAAAAAAAAACATCAACAATTACTAAAAATCTAAATAATTCCAACTATTGCAAAATGCACTCTAAAAAAATTAGTTCCAAAGAGCTTCCGATGGAATGTAAGAGGATGAAAAAGAAAAACTACAAATGAAACTAAAAACAGCAGCAGAAAGGAAAAAAAAAAAACTAGAAACGAAATTAAAAACAGCAGCAGAGATGAGCCTCGTCTCTTTAGCGCACTACCATTGAATCATCGTCCCCTTATCACTCATACTCCATCGCCACCATCACAAATTAGAAATCAACTTCGTGTCCCCACCTCCACAACTATGAAGAAATATTTGCAGAACTTACTCCTTCCACTAAAGAGCAGTCGACACTTTCTTATTAAAATTGATACACTTTTTATTAATATTTTTTATTTTTCTTCAGAAAATAAAGGGTACATATTTTTATACTAAAGATATACAATTTAACACAAAATTCTAAAGGCGCAATGAGTGTGTCTTGTGCGCCGGGTGCACACAGGTTTTTACCATTTACTATTTATTAAGGGTAGAATTTGCTCATTTGTGTATATTTTTTTTATACTATTTTTAAAAATGTATGAATTTTTGTGGAATAATAAAAAAGGAAAATATATCAACTTTTGCGAACGGAAGTATATTATATCTCACTAGCACATTATTACCTCATATTAATTTTAAATTGAGTTGATATTAGGTGCAACCGATGCAAGGGTGCACCTATATGTGTATAACCTTTTATTTTATTTTGTATACGTGTTTTTTTAATAATTATATATTTTTTCACACTAAGTATATTTGTTTATTCAATATACATATTTTTTAATAATTGTATATTTTTTATCCTCAATTTTTCATTAAAAAACTAACAATTAAATTGTATACATTTTTTTTTTCATAATTGTATATGATTTTGTTTATATTTGTATACGTTTTTTTAAAATTGGTGCACCCTATCTTAGGGTGCACAGTATAATTAATCTTTTAAATTTATTTATATTTACTTAAAATTCAGAAATTTATGTTTAGTAGCTTCTACTCCACTCTAAAAAATAAAAAAATAAAAGTCCATTAGCTTAGTGTTATACCAATTTAAATAAATACCACACAAGAGAATTTATACCTTTTTTTCTTTTTTTTTTCTTTTATACAAGATAATTTGTACTTGATTTGCTTTATTGAAGAGAAAGTTTAAGAATGTTAATCGAATCTTCCCATATAGTATTTTCTTTTTTCAATACCGAATATAAAAATTAGTTTTATTTATTTAAAAAAAATCCGCAATAAAAAATATAGCTACAAATATAAAATCGAAATAGAGAAGGGAGAAGGAGCGGATTAGAAGATTGAGTAATTTTGCAGTTAATTGGGCTTTCGGATTTTAAATATCGAATGGCGGCCCATTACTGGGCCCACCCAATTTCATACCCAGTTGTAGATGATAACTCCCTGAGCCCATTGATGCAGAATACGCAACTAAACTTTATTCTCAAAGAAAAAGTAAATTTTAAAAATTAGATCAATTTTTTCTTTAATTTTTTTTTATAAATTTTTTTTATTCTATGTTCTTTAAAATTATTATGAATTGAAGAGATCTTTCATTCAGACCAACTATCTTCTTTGCTTCAAAATTTGATATAAGAGTGACAAATATTGTTCAACCAACAGTTCACTAAGTTAATCTAAAACGATAAGCAATTTAGGTGAACAATTAACAACATGAATATATTAATTAAAAAAATTCTTTAAATTATAACTCTATTTTAAATTATGATATGATGATTTTTCAATTAAAAATAATAAAAATTCCACATACATCATTCACACTGAGAAGTGATTCAGAATTTCACATAAACTATTCAACTAATCCCTTGAATTTATTGCGTTTGCAAGAATAATTTAAACATTTAATAGTCAACATATTTAATTAATTAAAATTACACTCGATCCACTAAGATAGAATCTTAAGTACAGCTTAGTAGTACAACTAGTAGTTACCTTCCTTAATTGTTACTTGAAATAATGCTAATTAATAAAGAATGGTCTCAATATTAGTATATTTAATTGCAGACAAAATCATTATAAATTTAAATTGTGACAGCTATTTAAGCACGCCCTATTAAGATTAGAATTATTCATTAATACCAAGTTTGTTTAGATAGGTCCCAAATCTATAAAATTGTTTATTATAGTATGTATATTTGCTACACGATGTTCATAATAATTAAATAAAACAAAATATCTTTCTTTTTTCTTTTTTTTTTATATCGAGAAGTAATTGGTTTTATATCCACAAAATACTCATTAGTCAAAAACTACTGTCTTTGTCGGTTGTAGATAATGAATTTTTTTTCTTTACAATTGTTTTCTTTTAAAATATGCTTTTAATTAAGATAATAATAGTATGACATCTTTGACACCAATTTCCTCTATATTTTTGGACTTTCTCAAAGTAAAATAAATAAGGTTGTTGAATTAAAATTTTGTAGTTAAAAGTATTAATAGCAAGGGGGTAATTAGGCCGTTAATGATATTAAAGTTTATAAAATCATGTGTACTATTAAAGTAATTAGAGCAAAATTATATATTCAAATTTTTGAACATTTTGGGGGTGCAAATCACACCAATACAACTTAAATTCTAGTTTTTTTTTTTCTTTTTTGATCGGGCAAATAAAATTTATTAAAATCGAATGGTACAAGGAGTACCAAAATTACAAAATTACTAACAAATAAAAAAATTAGACGGTTGCTTGCAAAACTAATCTAGGATTTTCAAACCAATCACAAAATGTAAAAGAGTAAATTCGAGGATGAAATGACTCAAGCCAACTCCATAGGTTCCTCTTGATCTCATCAATAACTTTATACTTATCCCAGCACAAATTCTCAAAAATCACCTTATTCCTCCACTTCCACACTGTCCACATAACACTTATCCAAGAGGTATTTGCAAAGTTAATACATTTCTTACCACAAAATAAGTTCTTGTGAGATGGATAAGATATGAAGTAATAATATTAAAATTTAGTAATGTGTAGTTTTAAAAATATTACTACTCCCTCCGACTCATGTAGTTATGCTTGTTTGTACGGGAACATGAAAAATGAAATGGTTTTTTTTGTTAAAATATAATGTAAGAAAAAATAGGGGTAAGTTGATAATTTAAAGAGAAAAAGTAGATAAAGTTATTGAGATTAATGAATAAAGTGTAAAAAATAAGTAAGATATATAATTTATTTTTACAATTAATAGAACGTACATAAATACTTAATGCATTTTAAAATAAAAAATGTACATAAATACATTAAGTATTATTTTGTAGAGTACGTTCTATTTGCTTGTAAGATAATTTCATTTAATGAATACCACTTTTTCTTCATAAGATTATTACTCCTACTACTTTTTATTTCTTTATTTAATTTTTTGGCATCACAAATTTGATTTCATTTCACTTGTAATAACATAGATAGAAGGAGAAGGGTCCCATAAACAAGAAAGGCAAAGAAATAAGCAATAATGTCAAATGATTGCAGGGTGTGAAGAAAGAGCAAATAAATACAAAATTGATTAAATAGAGATTAGTGGGAAAAGATTGTCACAACATTTCAACTGTACATTGATTCATGTATGGACGAATTGAAACACCAAGTCAACCTCTAATATACCACATCTCTTTCCCAATATAACTAGTTAATTAACTAATTTCCTTCGAGCAGTGTGTTACTACTACTTCCTACTCCCTCTACTTTTCGGGATTAGATTTTCTCTCTACTTTTCCTTCACGGGATTAGGTTTTTCCTCTACTTTTCGTACTTAGATCGAGCAGTGTGTTACTACTACTTCCTACTTTCTACTCATCAATGACAAACCAGAGTGTTTTTTCAAAGGCAAGAGGGGTCTTCGACAAGGCGATCAGATTTCTTCGCTCCTCTTTGTTATTTGCATAGAGTATTTTAGTAGATTGATGAGTAGAGCAGTAGATCTTCACGAGTACAGGTTCCACTCTAGATTCTGTAAGCGTGTAGACATCTCACATCTAATTTTTGCGGATGATCTTCTGATTGTGGGATATGGAGATGTAACAACTGCAAAGTGGATTGAAAGGATATTGAAAGATTTCTCTGAAGTCTCTGGGCTAACTGCAAATCCTCGGAAATCAAATCTCATCACCTCGGGAGTCTCGATTCGTGCTCGACGCAGAATCGTTCACATTCTCCCTTTCAGTACAGGTACCATTCCTTTTAAATACTTGGGCATCCCTATTTGTAGCAAGAGAATTGGAGTGAATGATTTTACACCCCTTCTGAATGACATCAACAATATGATACAAACTTGGTCTTCTAAGCTGTTGTCATTCACGAGTAGATTGGAACTCATCACTTCTGGGATTTATGGAATTCTATCTTTTTGGTGTGACATTGTCAAAATCCCAATTGTGGTGGTCAAGAATGTGGAGACCATTATTCGCAGGTTCTTGTGGAGAACGAAGGTGAGTCCGGTGAGCTAGAACGATATCCTTCAACCTAGGAATGCAGGGAGGCTAGGGCTGAAAGACATTACCACCTGGAACAAGGCACTTTTGGCAGGAGCATTGTGGGATATGTACAGGGAAGCCTCATCTCTGTGGGTGAAATTGATCCATTCTGTCTACCTCTTAGCTTCTCAGTGGACAGAGACCTCTCCCGATAACAATTCTACATATTTATGGAGAGTTCTCATTACTATTAGAAATACTATAGAGAGTGAATCAGAAGAGGATGAATGAGTGATTGGAATTATGGAGAAATATTGTGAAAATGGAGTATTCAAAGCCAGACGTATGTATGATCATCTGAGGAGCAGATACACGGCGGACTCAAGCTTTGTCTATAAACAGGTTTGACACAAATGGATTGTGAGGAAGTACAGTTTCAGACTTTGGTTAGTGCATAGGGACAGAGTGGCTACGAAAGACAGGGTATAGTGCACAGGAGAATACAAACGATATGATTTTTGCTTCGATCAGGAGACTACATCACATATCTTCTTTAATTGCCCTTATACCACTCGCATTTGGAATGAAGTGACAGGATGGATTGGTTGGAAAAGACGAAGGCTATCTTCAGTCACAGACGCCTTCCGTAAGATTCTGCAGGATACCAGAAACAACAAAAAGGTAAGAAGACTTCTTTTCATCACTTTGCTACTATGATCTACTACATTTGGATGGAAATGAACGCTCTTCATTTTGGTACGAGGATGTTGTCCCCGACTCACGTCGCAGACAGAATCAAAATTCAGATAGCATATTTGTATATGAATCCTTGATGTCTTTTCTTTATTCACCTTAAGCATTTTGCTTAAGTAGGTTGATTTGATTTTGTATTCGCATCGTACGTAAGTACGTGATGTAACCGTATTCAGTGAAATAACATTTACCAATTTCACTAACTAATTTCCTTCAAATTATGCTCATTAAAATTAAAATTAAAATTAGTTTTGTAATGCCATTTATTTTATGGGAGAATTGAAATAATATACAAAATTTTTACCAATATTTTGTTTTGTTTATTACTCCTTTTTTTACATAATTGTACCTTTTGGGATTTCTTTATTCTTACTATTCAAAATCAATACACAATGTGTCCCTTGTGTAGGTCACCCACACGGGTCCGTAGGCACATCGATTTCGGTGTAGGTCACCCACATGGTCGACAGCGGTCGACGGTGAGTGTAGGTCACGGTGTAGGTCAATTGAAAATATATAACCATTGAGATGTGATGAAAGAAATATGTAAACATATACTCCACTATCATCTCATAATAAATATCACACTTTTTGTTTTTTCACAATATAAATGTAACATTCAAAAAATAAAAATTTCACATCTAACTTATAATCACAAAATACTCTATTTTAATTTTAAATTTACCACTCTCACCTATCACCTAACACATGTAATGTACTTTATAATTTATTTATTAAAGAAAAATATATTACCCTTTAAAAATCAATAAAATTAATATAAAAATTATTTTTCTTAAATTTCATATTTAAAATAGAATTGTCACTATTCTTCCTCTTCCCAATTTATTTATTTATTTTTACCATTTTTATATTAGACCATTTCATAAAAAAATTCAAATTTTTGTAGACAACAAAACAAAATAATAACCCAAAAAAAAAAACTCAAATCTAATACTCCCTCTGGCCACTTAAAATGTAACCATTTGCTTTTTACACGTGCATTAATGAGTATTATTATTATATGTGTAGTGGGTAGTTGTATTAGAGGGAAGTTGTGGATCATGTGGTGTACCTTTTTACTAAATAGGGAATATGGATACGTTTGAAGTGGACGCTCAAAGCCCAAAATGGTAAAATGGATATCTTATAAGTGGCTGGAGGGAGTACATCTAACTTATTTTATTATTTATTTATTAAAAAATAATTTATAATACCCTCAAAAATTATAGTATTCTTAATCTCTGTATATATATCTAGTAAAATGTGAATTTTTTATTTTTTTAGGCTGCGTGAATATTTTAAGAGTGAGGTTCCTGTGCACTCGGACGCATGGAGCATATTCCGTGCGCCTTTGCAATTTTCATGTCCCTTTCCAATTTAAACTCCTAGCAATACATATGTTTAAATAAAATTGGAGGGGAGTGTTATATTCACATGACTCCGTGTCCCGAGGCGCAGGAACTTTTGTCATATTTTAAATAGTAGTAGCATATTATTTCTTAAGGAATTATATTAAAAGAGATAATTTGTACTAGCAGTAGTATTAATAAATGATATGAATAATAAATAAAATCAAATAAAACGTGGTACCAAGACAGGAAATTAATAACATTGTTTGCTCCAAAATGGGCAGCCTATATTTGGAAATGAATAGTGTGTCTTTCTATAACTGCATTTCGTATTATTCACTAATTATCAATCTCAGATATTTTAAATATATTTTAATATTAAATTAAATTTTGAAATAATAACCGAATCAATAATTTAATTTATATTATATAATAACCAAATTGTAATATTTCTACTAATATAGGCATTTTCAACCTCTTTAACACTAATGAATTATTATTAATTATTGTTAACCCTATTATAACTAGATGTCATGTGTGGACGAAGTACAATGCAATTATCCAAAGCTATTAATTCAACCTCAATAATAATTATTATTAGAATAAACTGTAAAATGTAAATATTAATAATTAACAATCAATTATTAATAACCTAATTATTATACAGAAATTAGGACGTGTTTGTGTGCATCTAAGTCAAGTAGGCCACTCAAGGGTCGGATCAGTTTGAATTTATTTAAAATGTTTCTTAATCAATGACTTAATAATATTGTATTAATTTTTAATTTTATATTATTTAAATATTCTTGTGAAAAAATGTAGTTATATTTCATTATTGGACCTTTTCAATTAAAATATGCATGTATTTTTGTAAATTTGATTAATTAATCACAAATTAAGTTGCACTAGCAAATTCTAAATTAAACCATCTAGTTAATTTAAAATTTAATATGGAATAATATAGGCTAGTTAAACCTATGTAATTTAAATAGCTAATTTACGGTCGCAAGTTTTTATTCTTGAGTGTTCTTTTTAAAAAAAAAAAAAAAGATATTCGGAATTTAACTATATATCAAATGGTGAAATTATACGTAAATTGATTAAACCTTATTTCAAATTTCAACCATACAAATATTGATACTTTATACTAAGTTGATTAAAAGTGGTACAATATCTAGAATCTTGTCCTAAATTAATTGATAATTATTGAATATTTATGCTTGTCTAATGTAAGCCACATTTGATGGTTTAGATTTGGGAATTCCTACATAATAATAATATATAATTAATTAAAGGAGATTCCGGATTGAAAATGTAGTTAAAGTGGAAACATTTTGATCAATTATTTATTCCTACATAAGACCCACTTGTATCACTAACTGCATTTTGTGCGTTTTAAATAGAATTAATACGTGTTTTAAAAATTGGCAAAGAAGTATGTGAAAAACGTCTCACGAAATGAATTCATTGAGAAGAATAAAGAATAATAAATATTATAATAAAAAGTAATACTCCATTGATAAAAAATATAACAGTACAATGAATTATTTTTTAAATAATTTATAATATAAAATGAAAAGTTATAACATTCTAAAAGAAGAGTGATAACTAATTACTATATAAGATTACCATTTATATGTATATACTTTATATTTTAAATGTTAATAATAATTTTTATGAACATTTTTTATTAATTATTTTATAAATAATTTGATAAATTTATTATTATTATTCTTTAGAGAAGAGTATTTATTTTTATTAAATGATAGTAGTATGAATTTATACATTAATTCTTATTAACGTATATTTTTTTATTAAAATAAATAAATTTAAAAAGATGTAAACACTACAAAAAAAAATATTTTTTAGCAATGAAATTTACCCAACGAAATTCAATCTATTAGTAATTACCAACGGATTAGCAACTAAAATGACATTTTTCTATTAGCAATGGAATGTCAACGGATTTATTCTCTATTTTACCACCGAAATTCAATCTGTTAATAATTACCAACGAATTATTAAGAGAATTTTTATATAAATTACCAATAGAATTTTTAGTAACAGATTACCAACGTAATTATTTACCAACGATTTTTCGTTGCTAAAAAATTATCAACCACCACTTTACCAACAAATTCCGTTACTAATCCGTTAGTAAACCAATTTAACAATTGAATTAAAATTTTTACCAACGAAATATTTCATTGGTAAAAAATAGTTTTTTTTTTAGTGAAATAGACTTGAAGGTGAAATTTGTTTATTAAACAAACCAGACCACAGGTCCACATTAACAGAAAATCTAGCTCAACCGACTTACCTTCGCCACTATTTATATGTAAGTATATAGTAATTCTCAATTAATCTATTTTTATTTTTATTTTTCTCTTTAATTAATACATGTACTTCCTTTCTCTCTCTTCTTGTATTAATTGATACTGCCTGCATTAATTTTTATGTAAATTTAAAATTTATCGTGTTATACTCTAAACAAACGTATATATATTTTTTCGTTATTTATAGTTTTTAGACACACAAATTATAAATACAGCGTCGCATTTGATTTAAGATAAAAATGGGTTACTTGATTTCCTTGTTAGTCATTATTTATGTTTCAACAGTTAATTGATGCATGATCAAAGTAAGTTAGAGAACTTTCGTTTAATAGCAAAGACTTAGATCATTGGATGTTTCACGTAATGATTTTCGTGAAATGAATAAAAAATTATAATTTTTTATAATAAAAACAATAATAGTTTTTTGAATTATTTTATTAACAATTTATAATATAAATAAAAAATAATAATTAAAAAATAATAATATATTTAATAAAGTAATAACTAATTACAAAAGTATATAGTGATTTTGCTATAATACGTCTCACATGCTTTTTTTAATATAAATAAATAATTTTCCTTTCTTTCATTTTGTCTATTATTTAAATACTAATGATATTTTCTGAGTAGTGAATTTAATAAATACTATCATTTAGGTGCACTTGTTATTGATGCAACAATTTAATTAACAAAATTGAAAATTTTCTAGAAAGTTATATAAATCCTCCCTCCATTCCTAGATTTAAGTTTTTTTTATACATAAATTAAGATATATAATATTTTAATAAATAGTAAATTGAATAATATTTAATGTGTATTTGATAATTTTATTAGTGTTGTGCAGTCCATATAAAATAAATAATTATTTTGTGTGTGTCTCATTTTAAAAAAAAAGATAAATATAACTTTAATTTGGAACATATCAAAATGGATAAAAATAAAAAAAGAATGATATAAAAGAGAGGGAAAAAAATTATACCTTAAGTAAAGGTATAAATCTTAGAAGCATATAATTTGATTTCTAGAATAGAATTTGTCAATTTATACAAAAATACTACCTCTAATTCCCACGAAAAGTATATCTCCTCCAAAAATTTTTATTTTCCTTTTTAAATAAAAGGACCTCGTATATAATCCACCACTCACTATTAATGGGAAATATCAGTGAATATATCACGATAAAGTGTCACATGCAACGAAAATAATGTAAAGAAGTGTTGTAAGCAAAAAGGTCAAAAGAAACTAGGAAAGAGTCAAAATACCCAATAAAACATGCCTAGAATTAGGTACAAGAACTGATTAACCAAAGAAAGGTAAAAATGAAGTTGGGTGGCAACTCAACTATGTGTTCTTCTCTCCTTAAGAAAGTGACTCACTCCCTTTTATATTTCATTTTCTTCACTCCCACCTAATTTTCCCATTATTTATTATATCAATTAAAACCCTTTTTAATTTGCTTTAAGGCGTATGTAGTAGTAGTCTAAATAAGTCATAAATCTTATCCTATATGGGTTCTAAAACGTTATACTCTCTTCGTCCCAGGAGTTAGACACTTTCCTTTTTAGTTTGTCCCACTAAAGTTAAATATTTCCTTTTTAATACGTGGGACCACACAAAAATAATTAATCTATTCTCATGGGCTCCATATATATCACCTCTAATACAACTATACACTACATATTAAATATTATTTATCTCACTTCACTTTACTTCACTTTACATTAAATTATTATACTTCTTAATCTCCGTACAAAAAAAAATTATATCAACTTCTCCGCGGGACGGAGGGAGTAGTAAATAACTAAAAATTGATAATATAAATAGGATGATTAAATAGCAAGAAAGAAAATGAAAAAGACGACAACCCATTTTTAAGAGAAATACGATCAATTATGTATAATTACACTACATATTAATTTGAAAATATTTAATAAATTAGTTTAAAAATTAACTAAACAATTTATAGAGAAACTCAAAAATATAGTATATATTTAAAAAAATGTATACTGTCTCAAATTAATAGAAGAAAATACATTTACCTTATATCATTTTCTAGGTGTAACGAGGGAGTAAAGAAAAAAAAAATGAAAGATGTGAATTGGAAAATGTGGTGTATGGGAAAAGTCACGGACGATGTTTGATGATGGAGATAAATAGGATGATATGTATCTATCTGTCCATCCCAACAAGTTCAAGAAGAGAGAGAGAGAAATAGATGGATTGGGGGCTCTGAAGTCAATGTATGTTTTCTTTCTCCTACTTTCCCAAATTCTCTTACACCCTTTCCACACTTGCCAATATACTCTTTAACTCCCAACTCATATACCCCATCCCTACCCCTCTCAAAGTTTTCTTTTCTTTTTAGTATTCCTCTCATAATTTTACCCACTTATTATTTTAAATTGTCCTAAATATTTTTTTCACGTAATATTTTATTAGTTACTTTTTACAATCCCAACAACTTTAATTACTTTTTTTACATTTTATTCATCATTTCCAACAACTTTATTTACTTTTTCTTTTTAAATTACTAATTTATCTCTACTTTTTCTTACATTATACTCCCTCCGTACCTTGGTAAGAGTCTCATTTGCTTTTGGGCACATGGATTAAGGAATATTATTATTCAATGTGTAGTGGTTAGTTGTATTAGTGGGTGTGTGGGCCCCATGTTTTAATTGTATTAGTGGGTGTAGGTGGGTCCCATATGTCAAAAAAAAGAAATGAGATCCTTTGGGTGGGTCAACCAAAATGGTAAAATGAGACTCTTACCTAGGGACGGAGGGAGTATATTAAAAAAAATATCTTAATCTTCGTGCCCGTACAAATGGATGAAAATACCCGGGACGGAGAGAGTAATATTAAAGTATTATTAATAATAAAGTTACTTTTGATGTCGAGTTGATATATTCTACTCCCTCCGTCTGCTAAAAATGTATACATTTTTCTATTTTGGACGTCAGCACCAAAGGTAAACATTTCTTTTTTTACACACATGATACCCACACACATCACTAATACATGTAATATATGAGACTCACGCACTCCACTAATACAACTACCTACTACACATTAAATAATAATAATACTTTTTAATCCACGTGAAAAAACAAATGTATACCTTAAGAGTGGACAGAGAGAGTATGACACTTCGGTATAATATTATCTGTATCACTTCATTGAATGAATGGCATAAAGAAGAGAATAAGGAAATTATCCTAAATGATCAATGTATAAACCTTAGGCCTCCCATAATGGTATATTCATTTTTTTTCATATCAACATCACCTTAAAAACAAAAAAATTCTAGTTCAGATACAAAATTCTTCCCTAAGAATAAAATCGAAAAATAATTTTTTTTGGAGGACTCAGCTTTTTCTTTTTATTCTCATTTAATTTATCAGTTATATTTATTTAACATTTTGAAATGATAACATACTTTCTAAAATTTTAATTTATCTTCTAAAACGTTAACAATTACTATAAGAGAGGAACCAATGAAGAAAAAATGAACAATTTTAAGGGATGAAAGAGTTTCATCTTGTACAACATAAAAAATAAAATACTCCATCAAATTTCAGATAACGAGAATAAATTATCACTTTCAATATTTGTTGGGTATATTTGGCTTTCGATATAATATGTTGACTATAAAATGTGAAAAAAAATAGGAATAAAATTTGAGTCGAGTCAAGAATTACACTCTTTCTCCTTAAGACGAAATTGTCCCGCTTTGGTGCTTACGATTTGATGGCAATCATTTTCAAGATAAAACGACTCACCTCTTGTGATAGTAGCACTACAAATCACAAAATACGGCGAACCAACCGATATTATGAATTCACCTTATGAGTAGGACGACTTAGAAAATGTTAGAGATCAAGACTCTAAGTTCAGAAATGTTTTTAGAATTAATGTATGATCAAAGTGATATTCAAGTACTGAATTATGGAATTGGAGGACCTATTTATTGATTTTAAAGTGTCTTTTCATGAATTGATGTGGTCATTTAATTGATTTTTTAATTTACATTCAAATGGCTTCTTTGAAAAAGACATAATTATTCAACAATCACAATCTTTGATCACACTTCATCATATACACATTTTAATCTAATAGACATCATTTTAAGGTGATTTTTCCATTCACCTAAAATTTCCAACATATTTTTCCAAATTTTCAAACAAGCACCCGTAGTTTTATAAAATTACCGCAAAAAACTATAATTTGAATATTAATTACAAAATATTTATAATTTGATAATTTGCAATTAGTCTCTCGAGATCTTTCTAAAGTACAAATGAACACCATAATTAGAATGTTTGATAGATAACGTAAAACGAAATAAATGTAAAACTTGCCCAAAAATTTAAATAAAAGTAAATAAGCAATTTCATTTTTTAAAAATATTATACGTAAAATTTTACTACAGTTACTGTTATGATTCATATTTTATTATTATTATTATTAAATTTTTTAAAAGATAATTAACTTCTAGCTATTTTATAATATCTTGAAGTACTTGTTTTAATTAAGTGATTTAATGCAGCATATATATGGTCCCTTTACACAATTTAAAAGCTAATCGAAGTTGAATTTGTTAGTTAATTTTGTTAGCAGGGGAAAAGTTGAAGAGCTATTTATAATTGGATAAATATTTTAAAAGTTCAAATAATATCATTGCCAAAGGGCATATTAAAAGAGGATTGATAGGTGAGAAAAAGCCAACAAAAAACTTTGTTGATTTTAGATATTGTAATACGAATAAAATAATTGGAAATTGACTGTATACGATATTGGATAAAAACAAGACAAACATACTATACGATCATTGTATAACAGTTAAATCACGTGAAGTAATACCACGCTCACGTATTATATGTAAAGATTTACGCGACATTAAAGAGCAAAAATAAATACTTATAATCATATTTAAATAGAGAGAAGACATGAATCACATGTAAATTTTTTTAATCTTCTATTTTCTAGCTATCTCTAAAATCAAATTGAGTTGCTTATTTTAATAAATTAACTACTGAAGTGATAATTAAATCGTGTAAACACTAATGAAATCGATTGATAAAGTAATAATTAATTGTGAACACTCAATTTTATTTTTAAATTACAACAATATTTTATTTTTAAATTACAACAATCGATTCAATTTAGAAATGAAATGATGATGCAATTCAATTCAATTCAATCTATACATATTTCATTAGATATAATATGTAGGAAGAAAATGAAAACTAAAAAAAGGAGAAAAAAGTAAATTAAAAGAGAGGTAATTAAAATCGACTCGAATGCTCTATTACATTCTCGTATTACATCTCCTGTTATATTAATCGGATGAACGACACGTGTACTTGGAGAGATAGACTACTAACATTGCTCATACCGTCCGTTAACAAGTTAAGCAAGGAAAGAAATTATATTAAGAAAAATAATATTTTACCAAAAATTATTCTTCCCAAACCCTCATAGATTTACTTGTCCTGGGAAAATAGTAATTGGACATTTATGAAGAATTTAAGACTATCAATACACCATTTTCTAGAGCTTCTTTCACTTTCTTCACTGCTGCATCAATCACTAAATTCAATGAAACTTAGGTTATGGTTAAAAAATTAAATAAATCTGGCTGCTTCATCTGCATTAGCATTTTTGTCCTTCAACGTAGTCCACTCTGCTGTCTCTGAGTAAAGGCCGAGAGACGATGATACATAAGATTATTGTAGGAGGATGCAAAATTAATTGATTTCCAAGGAGATGGCGGTAATTAGAAGATGACTATATAGACATTACACTGGAAAGATTTCTTGCATACTAAATTTAAAAATGTAGTAAAATACTACGAAAAATATACTCATTTGGCCTATCTCCAATTGCTCATTATGTTCCTGAATTTATATTGCTGCAACTTATGATTGAGAATGGCGAAGGGAAAGTTGTGAATTCTTTTGAAGAAATGGTGGATTCAGAGGAGAATCGTTGATTGATCGAATTGTTGGGGTGATTCCATAATGGAATGTTTGGGAAGAATAATTTTTTATAGAATATTATGTCATAATATAATTTGTTTCCTTGCCCAACTTGTTAACGGACGATATGAGCAATGTTAGTAGTCTATCTCTCCAAATACACGTGTCGCTCATACGATTAATGTAACAGAAGATAAAACACGGGAATGTAACAGACATCCGAGCCGAATTAAAATGAGAACGAATGCTTGAAGGAAAAAAATAGTTGAAGAATGTTGCATGATTTAGAATAGCAATTAGGTCCCTATAGTTTTTCCATATTACAATTATGCCCATTTTTCTCTATGTTGTAGACCGTTGTAACGGAGGCAATCTCTCTCCTCTTCCTAACCCCACCCCATCATCTTTCTTTCCAAACTACACGAGAGAGAAAGAGGAGAGAGAAAGGGTGAATAAAAGTCCAAGTCTAGTCTAGTGAGAGAAAGTAGGAGTGGAAGAAAGAAACAACAAACTTGAAAACCAACACAAGTGACCCCATTCTCACCAAAACCTTTCTTGTTTTTCACTCTTCAACCCACAAAGTTTCTCTCCCCTCTCTCTCTCTCTCTCTGGAGAAGCAAGAATGGAGATTATGTCAACAAGGGGTGTTGTAGAGAGAGAGAATCCTTCCCCTGTAAACTCACCCCACAGCAATGGCAGCTCCACCAGTAGCAGCAATGGATCCTCCTCGCTCCACCTGATCCCAACCCCACCCCACACGCCCACACCCACACACACACCAACCGGGCCGGGTTCCAAGCCCAGATCTCACGACGCCAATCCCTACCCCACCACCTTCGTCCAAGCCGACACCACCACCTTCAAGCAGGTGGTTCAGATGCTCACCGGCTCCTCCGACACCGCCAAACCCCCGCCCAATTCCGCCGCCGCCAGAGGCGGAATACCGCCGATCAAGAGCACCGGCCAGAAGAAACAGGGGTACAAGCTCTACGAGCGGAGAAACAGCCTCAAAAACGGGCTCATGATCAACACGTTCGTACCGGGCTTTTCCCCCAATTCGGGCTTCTCCCCCCGGAAGCCCGAGATCTTGTCGCCGAGCATTCTGGATTTCCCGTCGCTGGTTCTGAGCCCGGTGACTCCGATGAATGAGGACACGCTGAGGAAAACGCCGGCGGCGGCGGAGGAGGAAGACAGAGCGATTGCGGAGAAGAAATTCTACTTCCATCAGTCGCCGAGAACGGACGGCGGCGGCGAGCCGCAGCTCCTCCCCCTTTTTCCGGTAACATCTCCGAGAGTTTCAGGGTCATCTTAAAACCAAATCAATTTTGAAAATTAATGAATCCATGATCGATGGATTGGATTCAATTTGGATGATGTTCCATTTGTACAATCGATCTCCTTCTTCAATGTCTAATCACGAACAGATTATGATTATCAATTCATGAGAGGAGGAAAAACAAAAGGGAATTAAGAACATCTTCATTTCTTCATCTTCCATTAAAATAGTTATATTTTTATTATTATTTAGTTATAATTTTTTTTTAAAAAAAAATTAGTTAGTTATAATTATTATAAATATAATAATTATTATTAATTTATCTTCTTTTGTGGGTTTTCTGACTTGTTCTACTATAAAGAAAAAAACTCTTTTTTTTTTTTTTACTGTGCTGACATCCATCGTTTATTACTTGGAAAGTATCGAATAATGTTTTTTTTAAGGTAATTATTCAGAAGAAAAATAATGATAAATGTACCTTTTATTACTAGGTACAAAATAATTTGCTTTTTCAGATATTATATTTTGGCATAAAGAAAAGAAAAAAAGGGTAGCCAGTTAAAAGTATGAATTTAAATTTTGGAGGAGTAATTTACATGCATTTGAACAATAGTAAACTTCAAAATTTTAATTATTAGTATAACAAAAAAAAAAAAAAGAGAAGGAATAATAATAACTTTTTAATTATTATTTTCTTTCATTATTATTTTGAATTAAAACACTAAAATTTGAGCAGCAGAAATGCTCCACCTAAAGGAATAATTCATTTAGCATAATTTTTTTTTTTGGATCAAACCTAAAAAGAGAATCATATTCGTATTCTCTATATATGTCTAATTTTGAATCTTTCATTAATAAATAATTATTTATTTATATATAATTTTCTGACTAAAATTTAATACCCTTTATTGTAACCTACTTTATCCTATTGTAACGTATAAATGTTTTCAATTAACAACTCATCATTAATTAAGTGCTACTACTATTCAATGTTAATTACTAGTTTGAATATTTGAAAGGAGTCTTATAATCAATCATATGATTTTAATAAAATAAATAAAAGAAAGTGAATTAGAGTTTACAGAATTCAAATTATTTTAAATATTATTATGGCCATATTAACTTCAATTTAAGCCATTTTTGCCACCGAAAATGTGTACAATTGTAGCCCGTAAATTACTCAAATTTATAATTTCGCACCCTCAACTTCAATTAATTAACAATTGGCCCTCCAAACACTATTAACGTTACGAACGTATCAGATTTGATCACATTACTTTGTAATTATTTTTTTTATTTTTTTTATTGTTGATAGTAAGTAGAGAAATATATTAAGTTCGAAATTTCGATTCGACACAACTTTATATGTAGAAAATTCTATTTTAGGATATTATTTTTTAATTCCATCTTATGTAAATGGATGGAGGGAGAAAGAAAGAAGGGTTGAGAGAGAGATTTTTTTTTCTTTGTCAAGTGAGAAATCATTCGATTATGCAATTCTTTTTTTAAAGAATATATAAGTATAAAGAGAAAAGACAATTATAGCGAATTGAAATTAAAAAATAAACAAAATATTATTATGAGTAAGACGTATCGTCAAAAGTGATTTTTTTTTTTAAAAGTAGAAAATACTTTATCAGACATGATGTTTTATTAATTCTTTTTTTTTTAAATCACGAATTTTGCATGGTTTCGATCAAACAGATTTAAAATGATTGTTCTAAAAAAAATTTAGTATAGACTCTGTCATATAAATATGATGATAGACATAGAGTAAAAAAAATGTTTTTATTAGTAATATTATTATTTTGGAATAATTTGATATTTTTAAATTAAATTATAAGTTTTAAACTATGTTATAGTATAAGTTATGAGTGACAAAGAAATTATGATTTATTTTAAGATTATACGAATTGAATGATATTTTTAATTCTTTTAAAGATGAAGTTTATTATTAAAAATAAAAAAATAAAAAAATGAGAAATTTATCATAACACATTAGAAAAAAAAAAGAGTAATAACAACATTAATACTCTTATGAGACTCGGTACTAAGAAAAAAATTAAAAGAAACTACTTTATTACTCCCTTTTTTAAAAATTGAATTATAAAAATTCCACTCTTACGTCTCATATACTCTTTCTTACCCTCCACATTTTTCTTTCTAATTCGTTATAAAATTATTTGTGTATTTAAAAAATGGAAACAACACAAAAATCAACATTCTTATAATTCTATATTATTGTAAAAATGTTACCCGTCCTATAGATCATTTACTCTTTCCTCATTTGTTCATCACATATAATGGTTCACCCCAAAAAAATAAAATATCCTTCTAATATAACACCTCAAAAGTACACATTAATTTAAAAAATGACATCTCTTCCTTCCACACATAACATTTTTTATACTTTATTTATTACTTAAAAATAACATATTACCCCTAAAAGTCAATAAAGTTAGTTAAAAAATATTTTTTTCTTAATATTCGAGGTGAACCATCCTCTAGGACGGAGGGAGTGTACTATATTTTTTACTAGTGAAAATAAATTATATCATACATTTATTTAATTAAATTTTTAAAAAAATCTTTAATTTTCTTACATTATCATTTCAAAAATTATTTTTCTTAAACTATTTGAAGTCATTTCAAAAAGCGAGCATCATTATTCATTCATTAAAAATTGATCCACTTGGAGTTTATTATTATATTTTAAAAATAAATCTCAAAAATCACCTAAAAGAAACTCCAAAACCAATCGTAAAACGAGATTATGTAAGTAAATTAGATTGAAAACACCTCTATATTGTGAATAATTACCCCACATATGACGCTTATTTTCTTATATATAAATTAAATTATACATATTTTTTAATGCTAATTATACTGTGCATCCGGGTGCACTATAAGATAGGATGCACACACTTTAAAAAACGTATACAAATATAAACAAAAACATATACAATTATGAACAAAAATATATACAATTTAATTATTAGTTTTTTAAATGAAAAATTGAGTGTAAAAGGATATACAATTATTAAAAAATATGTATACACTATTGAATAAAAAGTTATACACATATAAATGCTAGTTTTTTTAATGAAAAACTTAGTGTGAAAAAAGTATATAATTATTAAGAAACACGTATACAAAATAGAATAACATGTATACAAAATAGAATAAAAAGTTATACACATGTAGGTGCACCCTTACACCAGGTGACCTAATATCAGCTCTATTTTTAATCTTTTTTGTTGACTGAATAAGCTTATTCGTAATATCATAATAGAGACCAGAAGATTCAAAATATCTAAGTTGACTAAAAGTTATTAAAAATAGAAATCCTTAACTCCCAACCCAAAAAAAAAAAAATAATAATAATAATAATAATGTAGAACGATTGTATGAAAAATATCGTAGAAACGTTTTCTCTTTTATATGACATATAATGATTTTTAGTTTTCTTTTTTACGTAAAAAATAATATTATTTTTATTACTCTTTAATTACTTGATATTTTGAAGAGCTGACACTTAACGTTTAATAGAGTACTATTATTTTTTTTGAAGAGAAGACAAGGGTTCCACACAAATCATACTAAAAATAACATAAAATTTTAATTTCTCACACCCAAAAATAAAAAACTAACACCATAAAATAAAATTATGCAACTGAGGATTTCTTTGAAAAAACAAAAGCAGTATTTAAGCTTAACCTTAACTTGATTATATTATCTTGACAAAGTCTCTTCAAGAATAATAAAAGTATTAGAGCAATAATAAATAAACTTAGACATATAACTTGGTCAAATTACGTTTAATTGGGTAAAGAAAATGTGTTATGGTAAGCCCAAATTATCATGGGTTTCAACTAATAAGGTTCAATGATTGAGACAAACCACCTTTAATCATAATATATAATATTCCAAACAATAATATCTTGCCAAAGAAATAAAATCACTTTGTTGGTGTAATTATGTCCACTTTTAAGTTTTTATATAAGTAATTACTACTTTAAAATTAAGAACAATGTGCTTAAGTAAGCACTACACAGAATATAATAATATACTTAGTGCACAAACAATTCATTTTGAATTTAATTCAGTTCCTTAAAAGAATCCAATATTAGATTTTCATATCAAAATTGTATTATATATAGATATTATATCTAATCCCTCAATCTATTAGTGGGTTTATTATGTAATTTATCAGAAATTTAAGAAAATAGAAAATACTATCGCATAAAATATTAACATTTTCACAAAAAACAAATTCTTCACCTCAACAATTTAAACTGTATTATCTTGGGTTAATCTCTATAAATTTCTGAATAAACTCTATTCCACCTAAATAATTTAACCATATTTTATAAAATAAAAAATCACTAATGAATTCTAAGTTTATAAATAAATTTATCTTAAGTGGCCCTTCAGAGTGGCTAAGCTAAAGATTGTCTTTCTTTATACCACACTTAAAAAGCACTCCATGTGTGGTTTGACTAACCAGCTGTTGTTGGAAATACCCTATTTTATTTTATTGTTTTATGCTTTTATATATATATATTATTTTTTATTTTTTCTTTCTGGTTCAATGTTTTGTGGATGATTCAGGTTATTTACAGAAATTATATTTAATATTAAAATTTTATTTTCTATTTTGATGATGAACGATGGAGAAGGCTGGATGTGTCATGATAGGAAGTATTTTTTTTATTAGATTTTGATTTTAATATGAATAAATTGTGTTGGAACTTTGTCCGACCAAAATTTGAAAATTAATTAATTTTTATTATTAGAATGAATTTTAATGTTTAATCTAAGCGTAGGGTTTTTAGACAACTATTGCGAAATATCTATAATTAATCATTAAACTATATTAAGATTTGAGATTTAATCAAACATATAAACATATTAAAAAGAAAAAAAAAATACAACTGATTAAGTGAATTCATGAATAAAAAAATAAAATTAAAAAAATCCATCGACATTTTATGGAAAAGAGAAGAAATTGTTAGTGGGGATTAGATTGTGGAAGGTGTAATGACCATTGTATGTGAGGTAAATACTAGGAATGATTATCTAATTGACTAATTAGAGCTATAACACAATAAGACTGACTCTCACTCTCTCTCTCTCTCTATGATGAGAGAGAATGTCGACTAGTTGCAGCATACAAATATACAATAATATACTACTACTAAATTAAATGAAGATTCACAAGTCTAATATCGTTGGATGAATGACACATAGGAAATGAGATAGAAACTATATCTGTATAAATTCTAAGAACAAAGGATTTGATTTCTCTACTCTGCCACGTGTCAATCGATGAAGAAATGCAACACACGGGATATCCCATGCCCTAATGAAACTAAATAGAAATGCAGAGAAAAAAGAAAATAGTAGCAAGCATTCTGCAAATTGGAAGAAAAACTAAAATATGTTACCTTGAATTATTGATTGTGAGAGGGAGAGAGAGAGAGAGAGAAAGTGAACACAAGCTGGGCTCATGAAAAGCATGTTGAATAATTTGATAGGAACACATCCACTACATTACATATGACTAAATCTCAATCCAATCTTAAATCTCTGAAAATGACCTGATTGTTTGGAAGCCATGATTCTCTGGAAGTGGTCCATTTCCAGGGCGAATAGAGATTATCACTTCCAAACCTGCATTGCATCACCAGGGCAACACGACATTGCTCATCAGAAAACACAAGAATATGAGAATCAAAGCGAAAATTGTGTAAATGTCGATAAAGATTTTCTGTTTAGAGTATAGCATGCTTCAGCTTGTTCATGAAGTTGCTCTAAGCATTTTGCGAGGAAACTGGAGAATATGTTCCCAACTCAAAGTAAAGAATTCTTACTTATCACCTTTTTACGCATAAAATCGAAGACTAGTAATCAAGAGATGAAATACCTGCTGCTTTTGCAGCTGTAGCTTCTTCATATACGTCAGTAAGAAACAAAATCTGTGATGGATTATCGACTCCCAAGGATTCCGTGATTTGGATGTAGCTTCTTGTTTCTTTCTTGTTCCTTCATGGAATAGAGAGAAATGCATTGCATGATAAGGATTTGAATTTAGAGTTTTCCATTTATGCTGATGGAAAAGCTTACCCTGTCGTGGTATCAAAAAATCCACACAAGTATTTTCTGAGGTCCCCGAACGTAGAGTTGCCAAAGATGAGCTTTTGAGCTAATCGGCTACCACTGGAATATATGTACACCTAAGGGAAAGGGAATGATAGAATGAAATTTGTTGGGTAAGCTATCTAACTAACCTCAGAGATACTTTTTACAAAAATGAAACTCAGAAACCTTCACAAAAAGGAGGGATAAAGAACCAATAATGTTTGTTCATCAGTCTACGCTTCAAATAATTTTATGAATTTGAGTATATTCAGAATCTCAAAGGATTGATTCTGAATATTTGTACCACTATAATAGACCAAAACAAGCATTATTGAAAGGTTTTTTTTTTTTTTTTTTGCAATTGATTCTTATTGGCTTGTTTGAGCAGACATTGGGAGGATTAGTTGCTCGTGTTTTTCTGGGTAGGAAATAAATGAACATGATATGATGTGGAGCACGGTGCGGTGAACGTGGACGAGTTGATTGATTGGCTCAATCATCTTGATTGATGGGCTCAATCATCTTGATTGATTATTTTAATTAATCTATCAATAATTGTGAGATTGCATATTTCCTTTTGTGACTTGATAGGTAGTTTTATTTAAGCATTGGTATTGGGTCTATGTAAGATCATCAAGAATATTGTGAAATAAAAAACAGGAGCCAATTTGGCTATTTGGCAGACACTTTGTGTCTGATTTTCTGAGTGCTAACATGATGTGCATGGGATCTACATCAACAAGACTGTATTGCGAAGCCAATCAAATCATTGAACAACATTTGCATTCCAATAAAGTAGAGTATTAATATGTCACTAGGGAATCACAGATAATATAAACTGAGAAGTATTGACTGACTCAAAGAAAAATAGGTGATCAGCTCAGAAGAAACGGTCTTGTTTCGCATAAGCCAATCAGAACATGGAAAACTTCTCATGAATACAAAACAAGTGATTTTCTACAGGTTTATGCATGGATTGTACAAAGAAACATCATTATTTCAAGCAGAAATCTTCAAAATATTATTGAAAAAAATCAGACATTCATTTAGATCCATTAAGGTTTCATCTCTCTTTAAATGTAAGAAAAAAAAATGGGTTCGTCACGAATACATGAGCTAACGATTAAAAGAGGTGATGCAGAACTTAAAAAGTAATGACCTTTATTCCAAGAGAATGCCATTTCTGTAGAGCTTCAGGAACGTCATCAAATACAACTCCCTCTAACTCACCGTTCTGAAATCCAGTTTGCCATATATGGCCCTAGATCAAAGTTAAAAAAAAATTAGGATGATTGAACATTATTCTTTTCCATAAGTTCTCAGAAGAGAAGAGTAAATCTTACTTGTAATTGTTTCAAGGCAGTAATTTTACGGTCAGCTTTAATCATTGCCGTTACATTAGAGACCACAGCAGCAATTACGTCCTCTTTCCCTCCATCAGAAGGAATGGGAACAGCATCAACAATACCATTTTTCAGATCTTCTTCTACCTGATTGAAGGATTTCCATAAGGCAAAGATAGACTCAACCAAGAATTGATTGGAGATTGAATGTTTTTCACGTGAGTAGGTAAAGACAAAAAACGATTTTTTAATTTTAGGGTACTCAAAGTATAATCACAACTCAAAGACAGAGTACTAGATAGGAACGGCAAATCAGATTAATAATGTCTACTTAACTCGATTATTATCAGAAATCACAGACATTTGATTTTGATCATGGAATCTAGGAACTTTGTTGGAAAATAAGCAGAAGCTTTACACTTCCAACATTTTTATAATAAAATTGCCAAAGAAGATTGAAAGTTTATAATATAACCTCAAACAAAACTAACTATTTAAGAATCAGTTTATTTCCTCTCTCTGGAGCTCGTGCCTGTAAATTCACATCACAATCTTACCAATGTGCATGTTTAAAAAGCTTTTCTAAATGGTTGGCTTACCTGTGCACGCAGCAGCTCAATATCAGCTTGAGTTTCTGCAGTGTCATATGTAAGCTCCAAATGCTTTCCCACACAGTCACGAGCATAAGGAAAGAGAACGTCCGCAACAAATGATATGGGAGTGGTAGTCCCTTCTATATCCAGCACAATGCATTGCTGCAATGTATTGATTTGAAATAAACAAAATGCATAATAAGCTTGGTCCCAAGAATTGAAGCACATTATAGGATGACTGAAAAGTTACTCTTGACTGTTCAGCGCCGTCACCAATAGAAAGGGTGCCTGCCTTTGTAGACCCTTTGAATCTCTTGCTGTCTGGTACCTCATGTGGAATACGAATTGGACCATGAGATGGTGTTGACCAATCCAAGCCTAATTTATGGAGTTTAATGGCAGCATCAAAGAGATAGTGGTAGCATTCAGACTGAAAAAGTATGTTCCCAATCAAAATATAATCACCAAAAAAAAAAGGTCCAATTTGAAATAAAAAATTTAACACTAGTATCGGATCTATAATACTGAATCTCATATGAGATGAACTTCTAATTTATTTATTTGAGGTTTTGTACACCTACAAGGAAACAAATACCCTACTTAGATAATTTGTTATTAGCGATTTACCTATTAACATTTGACGAATATCAGTCAGACACTAAGTTTGCAGCACATGAGTATGCATATTTCATCGCTGTACGATACAATATTCATATCTAAAAAGCTTGCCTGTGTTTTAGCACTGATCCATGAATCTCCCCAGACATATATTCCGTGGTTCCGCACAAGCACAGCAGTGGTTTTTGAATATGCTTTGATCTGAAATATAAGGAAGAATTAAAAGGTATTAACAATAAGGCATGTGCTAAATTCAAAATCACAAGCCAAAGATGATTTTTCTCTTTCAATTCTTGGTTTTTCCAGTTACTCAGTAAAAGACATGAATTAAGATTAAAAACAAAAGGACCAAGATCACATTGGATATTTGCTGCAACATTGCTTATCTAGTACTCAACAATTTTATAGGTCACTGGTTTTTAGAAAATTTTAAAGCATACCAGTAAGCCTTTATCACTTCAGTCATAATTGCACAGTTATAAGAAAAACTGTTGGTACTAACAGAAATCGAAATCCCTATCCCAATGACAAGGAAATAACAGGCACTGTATGCATCTTAGAAATAACAACACCCATTACCCTTCAACTGTTACCAACACGAATAAATACAGCAGGGAAGTCTACGAGAATCACAGTCTAATCAGCATTTTAAGTATGAGTTGCATTAGCAGCTACGGGACTCCTGATTATTAATCAAGTCAATATTTTCAACAAATGTGATTAACAATTCACAGCTTTGAAACACCATTTTAGCTACTTTTAACTCTTGAAACAAACTAATCATATGCCCAGATCATGAGCTTAATAGGTGTTCCTAATATGGGCATGGTTGCTCTCAGTTTCCCTCACTAACACAACAGAGACAAAAAAAACTATCAGTCAAAATTCTACAATTAAACAAACCAATACGCCCTTGAATTCTGTAAAGAGTGACATCAAGCAAAAGAGATATCTCATACTGCTTCTGCAAGAGAATCTGTAAGTTCTCTTTCATGAGCAGTGTTCTCTATGATTGGGACAACAAGTTCGTCATAGTAACCATGCCCTTGAATTCCTTTAATCATTTCCATATGAGTAATCTGTAATTGAAAGGGTAAAAGAGTTAGCATAAGCAGATATAGATATCACAGAATTTTATCCTCATTCTATGATGACAAGTTAAGGTTCATACTCTAAATTCCTTTGATGAAGGATCGAGCATTGTCACAAGACAAGATTCCATTCCATGGCTGTGGATAACAGCACCTGCATTACGCATTTCGTATGCCTGCAAAAATGATACAGTAGTAAAGACTCGTTGAGAACTGGCATATATCTTCCTTGAGAAACTTACATCAAATATCTTGTTATACTAATAAAAGAATAATCATATTTCACAAATATGTCGGTGATCAGATTGTTTTTAACTATCAAAATAATAATAATAATAATAATAATAATAAAATAAACAGCAAAGGATAACCCAACACCGAAAGTTAGAAAGGTCAATCAAATGATGAGTATGAGCAAATGTGAATAACCCAGCTCCATACCCTGATCAGAAAGTCCAACTTAACAGCTTGTTCTGATGGAGATCAAATCCAAAAACATGCATGATTTTTATTTATTTTTTCTAAAAAATCGAAACATAAAAATGAATGCACTATTGATTATTCAGTAATCAGTTGATGACCCTAATCTTTTTCTGACAGAAATAACAAACCAAAGAAAGCTAAACGAAAATTTTGCAGTTCAAGTATGACAACAGGTTCCCAATTATCAAGATAAACAACTCTAAACCCAGAATTAGAAGAAATTTCAAACTTCAATAAACATCAATAATCAATATACCTTCAAGAACAATGGACCACAATCAGAACATTTGGGAGGCTTATTTGGCCAAGGCTTCACCAATGGTTCAGATAACACAGTCCCATCTGAAGACAACACATACATATCCTCCTCCATCATCCTTTCCTTCTGAACACCTACAGAATAAACCACAAGACTAATAAATAATCCAAAAACAAATTACCAAAAAAAAAAAAATTTCAAAACCTCGGCCAAACAATTCATCAAGCACATGATGTACCTGAGGGAGACATGACAATAAGTTGCTCTGATTTCGGAATGGAGTCATCATGGACTTTAATGGTGATGCTTCCCCCAGTGCCGGAAACCCAACCCAGGTGGTAGAATTGGCGGCAGAGCTCTGCAATAAGGGCTTTAGTTTCTTTGACCTTGACGCCCTCCAAATATGCCTGTGAAGTGGTAACCATTTTCGCAGCACCGTTAATGGCGGATGGGGCTGTAGCCATAGTTGAAGGAATCAGCGTAGCCATGTTCGTGGTGGGTGTGTGGACAGAAAGCACGATCAGTGATGCTTTGTGATGGTTTTCAATCGAAGGACAAAGTGGCGTGAATGGAACCTAAGTAACGAACCAGATTCGTTTACGCAGGGTAACTTTCCATTCAAAATGAAATTCTTGATTTTACTACTGTTTTATTTTTGATTGATGCGTTAAATTTATATTTCAATTAATTAATTAATAATTACTACTCCACTTATATATTCCCACAGCGGATATATTCACAATTATTGCACCTCAATTGTGAGTGAGAATATCCATGCAAGGATTTAAATTTTTGAATTTTATTTTAATTTGTAGCAAATTGAATTAATTTTAATTTAATACTTCATCGGTTGCAAAAATAAGAGAATGACTAGAGTACAACTAGGATAATAATTGATTGATATCTCATTTGATCTACACCCTTAATTAATTATTGCTCCTTTATCAAAACATCAAATCACATATACCGAAAGTGAAATAATGATATTGTACATTCAAAATTGGTGCCCTATTACATAGTAGTCATTATTGCAAAAATATATGCCCACTTTCCTTTATATCCTTACTTCTTCTATATCATTACCCCCATCATTTTTCTTAAATTATGTGAAAATCAACACTACATGTATTCATGAGAGGGAGGAATATATATGTATATGTCTCATTAGAAAAGTTGTATCCTTGTATATTGAATGATTATATATGTAGTGCATTTCATAAAATTTATGTATATTTAAGAAAATGAAGTACAACATTATACACAAAAGTTAGCGATAATTCTTATGACCATGTAAAAACTGGGTTTAATATTTTCACTTTACACACAAGATTTTATTTGATCCAATATAAAAGACTCGCGATTATATATACCTGATTTTTTTAAGGGCAAAGGGTCCATTTACCCTCTATATTATAGCTTGAGATCAAGTAAATCCATTAACTAATATTTTATTTATCTAGAGTTCAGTTCTTTATTTATTGGATCAATTAAACTCTTATCCTTTTAAAATAAAGATAAATGTTCATGAAAATCCCTCATTTTATTTTCTTGATCAAATAAACCCCTTATCTATTTTATTCATTTATTTTTTTCATCAAAAGACCTTTTATATCTTAATAGATTATGACCCTCATTACTAAAAATTAAACGTAAGATAGGAATTTATTTTTACAAAACATTTATGTTTGTTTCTTTAGAAAACCTCATTACTTAATATAATTGCTAATAACCAGGCAAAATTTTCTTAAATTTCTAATATTAACTAAGTGCTAATACAACACATTAGCTCTTTTGTAATCGTACTCTAATTTTCTCTTGAACTATCATCTTTATTTTGTTTTGTTTTATTACTTTTTTGTTTTTCTATTTTTTTTTCAACATCCACTAACTTTAAAATACACATATTTATAAATATAATAATTAATGTTAAGTGAAAATAATTATTTAAAATTTTTAAAATAAAAAAAGACATATACGATGTAAAAGATAAATTCTCTTGTGAGATATTATATATGTGAGACGGTTTGTGAGACGTGTTAAAGTATGCCTATTATATAGATAAAGTATATTTAATGATTGTTAAAGTATGTTTTTTAAAGTATGATAAATGATGAATTAAATTATGATTTTATGGTGTTATAATATGATTCATTATTGACATATTTTAATTACAAATAAGCATACTTTACATATATAATAAGGAATGATTACTACTAGGTACACAAAAAATATCCTAAATTACTATAAGATACAAACATAAAAAAATATTACTACTACTAACTACAAAAAAAATAGTATAGTAATATTCCAATATTACCCTTACAATGTGATGCACATAAATGTTGTGTGCAGCAAAGTGAGTGTAGTAAAAAAAATGTGTGCAATAAAAAAAAGTATGTGCAGCAAAAAAAGTGTAGTGGTCCAACAACTTTCCGGCGGCCGGCCGACAGAGCTCCTGCAGCGGCAGTTTTTCGGCGGTCCGGCGGTGGTCCAGCGACTAGCCGGCGGTGGGTGAGGGTTTAGGATTTGTGGTTTAAAAGTGTATGGGTTTAGGGTTATATTTGGTATTTTATTTTAATATTTTGTATGTGAGAGTTATTATTTTAAATCAATGTATCTAATAGTAATTAGGGGTACAAAGTGTATACCTATGAGTAATTAATCCTATAATAGGCATATTTTATTAATAGTTGGCACGTCTAACAATCGTCTTACAAAAAACTCATCTCACAAGAGAGTTTTTCAATGTAAAAAGGTAAAATAATTCAAATTAAATAATTTAATTGAATGATCATCGAATTATGGGATGATTATTACTTTTTCTTAATTTTTTTTCACTTTTAATAAAAATATTACTAACATTTTATTTGTCATGCGAATGGTTAGTAAAATAGTTTAATTGGATGCATGATTATCGCGCTTTATCGAGTATTAATTTTTGTTAAAAATATTATAACTTATTATTCGTCATATAAATTTATTCATGAATTATTATTTTATATTTGTAATAATATATATATATATACCTTAAATAATTAAAAATTTGAAAAATCAAAACAGAAAAAATAAATAAAAAACAGTATTGCATTTTGTTTATCATATAATTGTAATACTCATAAATAAATAAATATAAAAAAAGGATTAAAAAAACAATAACAGGATTTTTAAAAAAAAATTCAGGAAAATCAGGTGGGGTTTAAAAATGGATGTAAGTATTTTATGTTTACTTTATAAAAGATATAGGTATATTCGATTTTGTTGTAATAAAAAAGAAGGTTGAAGGGCTAGATAATAGATAAAGGGTTTAGTTGCTACAATTGATAAAATGAAGGGCTTCATTGATCTTTTAAAAGAGATAAGGGGCTCCATCAATCCAATCTCAAAAGGATAAGGATTTAGAAAGAATAAAAAATAAGATTAGGGACTTATTTGATTTCAAGTGATAAGATTAAGGGCCAAATTAGCCCTTTGCCTTTGTTTAACTAATTTAATGTATATGGACATAAATATCATCTCATCAAATATACTCCTTCCGTCCCACTGAAAGGTCACCATTTTACTATATTGGGTGTCTCATCTAAATGTCACTATTTCACATGTTTAGTAAAAAGGTACCACATGTGGTCCACTATTCACTACTAATACAATTACCCACTACACATATAATAATAATATTCCTTAATCTACGCACAAAAAGTAACCGATGACCTGGGCGGGACCGAGGGAGTAGTTAAGATGTCGAATATATTCTCATCAAATATAGTTAACATGTCAATTGGGGTGTCGATTCTCTACTGACAACGCTCTAATGTTGGTTCCCCATCGATAATTTGACCGACATTCGTCGATCGGTGTCAGTTCTAGTCGGTCCAAATGTTGGTCCCTCACTGATAATTCGTCCGACATTCGTTGGTTCCCCACCACGAGCCGACTAATATCAGTCGATCTCCCACCGACATGTGTCGATCGGTGTGTAGGTGACTGTTGGGTCCCCCACCGACGAGCTGTCAGTTGATCCGGTGTCGGTGGCTATCGATTCCCCACCGACATGCGTCAGTCCAGGTGTCGGTGACTGTCGGTCCCACACCGACGAGCCGACCGACATCAGTTGTTCCGGTGTCAGTGACTGTCGGTCACCCACCGACGAGCCAACCAACATGCGTCTATCCAAGAGTCAGTGGTTATCGGTCCAAGTGGGTTGGTGTGAGAGGTCAATTTTTAAAGGGTTAATTGCTTAAAAAAAAACATTTTTAAGTATTGTTGCAAAACGCACCCAATTTATGACTAAAAGTAAAAGATTTTTTTGGTGCTTTTTGCAATAATAGTTAAGTATGGTGTTTTTTTTTTCAATTTTTCAATAGTAGAGATTAATTTACAATATGAGTAAAGTTCGTGGTTTTTTTTACAACTAACCCATTTTTTATTTTTAAGGCAAGAACATTTTTGTTCATAAAATAGATTTTGGTGTTTCAAAAATGGTATTTTTGCTTATTAGCATTAAACGTTTCATTTCTCTAAACTTATCATTTGATAAATACACACAAAGGCCAACACTCTCTCCCACATTACAAACACTTGTGTAAATCGTGTTCACGGTATAAACTTTGTAATCCCCCTTCTAGTGTTATATACCCTATGTATTGCTAAGGTGTTTAAATTAAGGGGGACTCGCACATCTGTTCAATAATGGTACCGCCCCTGCCCTGGGGATTGGTGGAGGAGGTAAATCGCAGGATGTGCCTGCAGTGTACCGCCCCTGCCCTGGGGATTGGTGGAGGAGGTAAATCGATGCCTGCAGTGTACCGCCCCTGCCCTGGGGATTGGTGGAGGAGGTAAATCGCAGGATGTGCCTGCAGTGTACCGCCCCTGCCCTGGGGATTGGTGGAGGAGGTAAATCGCAGGATGTGCCTGCAGTGGCTTATAGCTCACTGTTAAACTTGTGCTTGCAAGGGGCCAAATCCATGCCAAAGGCAGGATTCGAACCCCCACCCTTCAGCAACCAAGCTCAGTTGGAAGGTCTTTTCACCCTTCCCTCTACCACTTGAGCTATGCCTTGAGGGCATTAGAATTGTTATTTTAGTTTATATGCTTGGTTGCCAATGTATTAGGGCATTTTGTTATTTTTTTTTGGATTGTACCCTTTTGAACTAAGTATAAATAATATTTATAGTTTTCAGAACTAAACACACCCACAACTCCCACACATACCATCCCCATCCTCTATTTTAAGACAAGTGAAAGAAAACAAAATGGAATCCTATTTCTGCAAAACCTTTTTTAGTTACAATCACAAGCAATCTTAATCTAATGTTGAACAAAAATATATCGAACCATTTCCTTATTTGAACTAATTAAAATGTTTTTTTTCCTCTTGCTCCCATGCATAAAGCTCAACCAATTGTGGTCGAAATTTTTCACATCGACCACACATGGTTCAAACATGAGGAATCAATTTAGGATAATATTTGACTACTTCTATTTGAACAGTGGATCACATTTCGCTCGATCAAAATCGGACGTGACTTGTGATTATAATTTTTTTCTATTCAAAAAACCAACTCTTAACGGGAATTACATGTACAAATGATTTCTTATCACTAAATGTAATCAACTAAACCAACACATGGCATATTTCACAATCTAAAAACCTAAAATTGTATCAATGAAGGAATATTATAAAAATATCATAAAAAATATTTTTTTTCTATTGAAAAAACCAACTCTTAACGTGAATTACATGTACAAATGACTTTCTTATCACTAAATGTAATCAACTAAACCAACACATGGCGTATTTCACAATCTAAATACCTAAAATTGTATCAATGAGGGAATATTATAAAAACATCATAAAAAATTGAAGTGTTTTAATATGATTTATTGTAGTGATTTGGTGAGAGGTGTGGTGTTTTTCTTTTTCTCCCTCCTTTTCTTAGCAGTGCTGTGAGAGATGTTTGGGTGGTTTCAGCCTGTGGTAAAGAGCAAATTAATTAGATGGGTGTATTAAGTGAGGTTTAATTTTAAAATCTTGTGGCGAAGGGAATTATGGTGTATGCTTTGTTTTGTTTTAATTGAGATTTAGTAAATAGATTACATAAGTTCTTCCTATATTAAATCCACCTAATCTTAATTTTTTTTAATTTTTATTCTACTCTTACTCAAAACAAACTATCACCCTAAACTTTGAAAAAAAAGGAGCTGGTTGAGGAAAAAGAAAAAAGAAAAATAAATTGGGTGTTGTTTGGTTTAAAGAAAAACCTATTCATCCATCCAAATTTATTCAACAAAGATTTCATCCAATGTAGTAATTTATGTCGCCGAGAATGTAATGATTTATGTCTTCGTGATTCAAACAATCCTTCTGAAAGAGTTCAAGAAAAATTGTATTATCTCAGCATGAATCATCGTGGCAGGAAATACTCAAAATAATAATTCAAAATACCTCTAATAAATAAATAATATATATATATATATATATATATATATATATATATAATTTAAGCAAATATTAATATTAATAATTTAAGATCAAAATTTAATTAAAATGATAAAATAGAATGATAAAAAAAGAAAGTTAAATCGGCAATTTGATTTAAAATGACGGCATATTTAAAGGTTAGCATTCTAGGATATTTGGCATAGTTTTCGCAAATTTGGACGACTTTCTAGCCCACGAAATTTTTCTGCAATTTTCTCAAATTCTGTAGTTTGAAAAAACAATTTTGAAAAATATTTTAGCATCAAATAGGTTGTTACAATATTAAAATCCTTTTTCCTTGCATGAGTTACACCACCACATACAGATAAGCCTTTTTATGCATAACATTCCCCGCAACTTGCCTTCACAATTATTTTTTTTGTGGGGTTCAGGAACATAATATTTATACCGATTCGCAATCTTATTCATTCATCATGTATGCAATGTCAAACAATGTTTATTGTGGAATGAGTTCAAGAAAAATTGTATTCTCTCGCCATGAGTCATCGTTGCAGAATGAAAATAAGAAACTTACATGTTAGGTATTAATTTGGTCATAAAGTTTACAGACTGATAACATATGATTATCAGTTTATTTTCCCTTCAGTTTTGAGGGCTTGTTCCGCAGTTAGTGATCTCAGAAATTTTCCCTTCAGTTTTGAGGGCTTGTTCCGCTCAGATTGGGAAAAGGTCCATGCGAGGATTCTTAAATTTGGGTTGAATCGGATCTCGTAGTTGAGACCTCATTGCTGAGCATGTAAATGTACGGTGAAATAGGATGTTTGTACAATGCACGAAAGCGTTTCTAGGATTTCTAGATAATTTCTACTTAATAATTCCTACACTATTCTAGAACTTTTTTTTTAATATACATCAAACTTCAACACGTGTTGCCCACTCAGTTAATGGAGTGTGGAATTTTGCACATATCTTTTATTTATTTTTGTTGGTAACTTTCTGGTTTCTGTAAAGTATAATTAGTTGAATCGGATCTCGTAGTTGAGACCTCATTGAGCATGTACGGTGAAATATGGTGTTTGTACAATGCACGGAAGCTTTTCGATTATATGCCTGTTAAAGATGCAGTGTGTTGGAGACTTGGAGTTCAGTAATATCTAATTACGTGCGTAATGGGAAGGAAACTGAAGGATTGAATTTCAAACCTATTCATTCATCCATGTTTATACAACAAAGATTTCACCTCGTGATTCAAACAATCTTTCTTGTGGGAGTTAAAAAAAATTGTATTCTCTCAATATGACTTAAAAAAAAAGAAACTTGGTATTTTAATATTGTAGGATATTTTACAGTTTTTGCAAATTCCGCCGTTTGGATGATTTTCCATGCAAGTATTTTAGCATCAAATAGGTGTTTGTGATAAAAGCAAGTATAATATCAAAATCATTTTTTCTTGCACTCAATGACATATTTCGATAAGTTACACCATAAGGAGACAAAACTTTTTTCATGCATAACAAAATTCTCAAATCTTAATACGGTGGAAACTATAAAAAACGCACATATACGCACCTATCCTAATTCTCCAAAAACCTCGAGCAAACTTAATATAATGTTGAACAAAAATATATCAAACCAATTCCTTATTTGAACTAATTAAAATGTTTTTTTTTTCTGCTCCCATAGCAAAAAGCTCAATCAATTGGGTCGATCAACCACACATGGTTCGAACGTAAGGAACCAATTTAGGATAATGTTCGACTACCTCTATTTGAAGATTGGACCAAATTTTGCTCAATATTGGTTCCTGATAATATTCGACTACCTCTATTTGAAGATTGGACCAAATTTCGCTCAATCAAAATCAAGCGGGACTTCCTATCCCTAAATGTAATCAACTAAACAATACATGGCGTATTTCACAATCTGAAAACCTAAATTATTTTCCATTAAAAAAACCAACTCGGAATTACATGTACAAATGACTTCCTATCACTGAATATAATCAACTAAACAACACATTGGTGTATTTCATAATCTGAAAACCTAAATTAATAAGGGAATATTATAAAAGTATCATAAAAAATTGAAGTGTTTTAATATGATTTATTATAGTGATTTATTAAGAGGTGTGGTGTTTTTCTTTTTCTTCCTCCTCTTCTTTGTAGTGGTGCGAGAGATGTTTAAGTGGTTTCAAGGTGCGGAGATTAATTAGATGGGTGTATTAAGTGAAGTTTAATTTTAAAAAACATTGGAAGGGAATTAAGGTGTATGCTTTGTTTGTTTTCGATTTTTTTTAAATCAAATTTAGGATTATGCAATACATTCTTTGTTTTGATTGAGATTAACTCCCTCCGTCTAATAAATAAATTTGGACTTCTTATTTTTATTCGTCCCATAAATAAATTCAGACTTCTAAATAAGGACATATACACAAATCAATAACTTCACAATACACTTTAATTTCAAAATTGACACATATTTACAACTCACATAACTTATTTTATAATTTATTTATTACCTAAAAATATCAAACTAACCCTCAAAGTAATATAATTACTTTATAATTTATTTATTATCTAAAAATACAAAATTAGTCGAAGTAAAAAAAATAAGTATAGTAAGGTGAAATTTTCTTTTGAATGGGGAGTAATAAACTAAGATTACACAAGTTCCTCTTATCTTTTGCACACACCACACATTAATTAATTTAATAAAGTACATATTAACCCAATTTATTTATTGAATTTATTAAATCCACCCAATCTTAACTTTTTTTAATTTTTTTTTAAATTCTACTCTTACTCAAAACAAACTATCACTCAAAAATTTGAAAAAAGTGGTGCTTGAGGAAAAAAAAAAAGGGAAAATAAATTGGGTGTTGTTTGGTTAGAAGAAAAAAAGAAAATCTATAATCTGATAAACCCCAAAAGGCAAACACGCGGGGCGTCTATCCATCGTGCTCGATTATCCGCACTGCATCATCGTCATCTTCGCTATTCCAGCGTTTCAGTCGCAGCAAAAATGTCTCGAGGGAAGATGGGGCAGAACGTCAAACGATTCCTTGACTTGCAGTACAAGCTCTTCTCACGCCGCTATGGCCAGCAATTGATGGACATTCTCGATTTCCCCGTCAAGCTTGTACTCTCGCCCTTCACTCTCCCCTTCGACATCGCTGGTTCTGCCCCCCGCGGCTTTGGCATCCCTGAATTCGTCTCCAAGCTCTCCTACTCCGCCATTTTCGTATGCTTATCTCCTCCTATTTTCTCTGCTTTCTTTCCTTGTGCGTCTATGGAGCGTGTTGCTTATTTTATGATTTTAGGGTGAAATTGCACGTTTTAGGATTGATTTTAATTTGGATGGGTAGGTTTTGTTTCTGAATTGCGTTGGAGAATCAGTGTTCGTATTCGATACGCACACAGTTGCAGTATCATATTTATACTTGCAAATTCACCAAATATATAGTTTCTCTTGACATGGACCACGGAAGAATTTTCAGTTGAACGGTGACAATTGGTTGAAGTGATTGTAGTAGAATAGGGAGCTACAACAAAAGATGGCATGAGTTCGGAAATTTCATCCACAAAGCTATTATGCAATGTGGCTGTGGCCTGCATAATCTTTTGCACATTTAACTATTTTGTTCTTGCTTGGTTCTTAACTTCTTGCGTTAATGTCTGGACTGTTAAATTCTTATAGAAATTTCGTACTACTGTTGCTTAGATATGATTTGAACACTAACATTGTACATAATATTTCTCCATGTTAATAGATTCACAAATGACAGTATCATTGCCTTCCTATTTTTCTTTATGGCACTTTACATAGTTTGGGAGTTCAATTTGTATTTTCAGTTAGCATCTCCCTTTACAATCTACAAATATGTATCTGCATGAAGATGGAAATAAATCTATTGGCAAATATGCTTGTCTGAATTGAATTACTGTTGTAATATATATGAACTCTGTAAGAGAAAATTGAATATATCAGTTCAAATTGCACCAGCTCTGTGCAAATACTTGGCACTTTTCGCTCTCTCTGGGATATGAAATGCTTTTAATATAATATTATGTTTTAGCACTCATGAAACTAATATTATTTTATTCAGTGATCCATCCTTTTTTTTTTAGGCCATTGCTACACTTGGGACTTATGATATTGCATTTGAACTGGGAAAGAAGGTTTTGTCACAGAGGTGATTTTTAGTTTGTGCTTTAAGTTTTAAAGGGACCTCATTGGCAAGCTAAGAAATACAGTGCTAAAGCATGAGAATTACTGTTTTTTATGCCTTCGGTATGTGGAAATAATCAATCCCAGTGTAAATTCATGAACTATTTTTTCTTTATGTTAGGTTGGAATTTCATTATCCACCATATATGGAAAACCAATATTTTTTTACCTAGTCTCTCTCTCTGAGATATGATGTGTCTCATTAACTAATCACATAAGTTGATAAATTGAACAGTCAATTTTAAATGCAGAAACTGTAAAAGCTGCTGTGGATGGCAGGCCATGCAATGCACCACATGCAGAGGCTCAGGCAGGGTGCAATACCAAGTGAAAAATTATTCTTTGAGAAGGTATGTTAATACCAGTATGCCTTTAGGAGGCTAAATCTATAAGGGTTGTACGAGTGTTTACAGACATTTTTTTAATAATGTTATCTGTTGAAAGAGTCAAGTCTCCCAAATGTACTCACACTTTAATGCATCTCGATTTCATAGAATGGTTCTTAAATCCTATTATGCTATATATATCTCTGAAACTTATTATTCTATATATATCTTGCAGTGGAGAGAAGGCAACAGCTGAAAATATTGCGGATGCAATTACTGAAAACCGAGCTGAATTGGTTCATCTTCCCTCAAGTGTTGACCTTCACTTGCCATTGCCATCTAAAGAGTGTCCAAATTGCGATGGATCAGTAAGAACATTATTCTATATGATGCTACTTATTGTTGCTGAGTTTTCTAAGTATGAGTATTGGATAATTTGCAACTTTTCATTCCTAAACATGAACATATTTATCTTCGTTGATATGCTTGGACACTGATACAGTGATGCCGATCCTAGTTTTAAGTTTGGTATTGCATTATGTACTATATATTGAATTTATGAGTTTCCATAATAGCCTACATCGAGCAACCATACTGTACCTATTCACTTTCTTGTGGACCTTAGCTGTAAAGATTAGAAGAGATTTTTCAGTATTCATAATTATTGGTCACTTATCTTTCTTTACAGGGGGTTATGAAATGTCCAGAATGTAAAGGCAAGTCACCGATTAGGATATCCGCAGATGATGTAAGATCTGGTGTCTTTGTATGCTCATAATCATAACGGATTTACATTCTAATGTTTGTGTAGTTTATGATATTGTTTACATGCACCTGCCAAATCTCATCCATTAGCTCATATATTGTAGCTAGTAATTCTATTTTATTTTCCCATTCCCTCAGATAATGGAACCTCCATGGAAAGCCTGTAACATCATGCGAAAGATGGACTATCCTTATGAGGTTTGTGATATTAAATTTCTGTTACTTTTGTGTTGGATAAATATACTGTGTAACTGTGTGCTTGTATCTCTCAATCCAATCTGTTTATGCAGCATGATACGTCATGTTATCGTATTGCCTTTTCTTCTCAGGATTTATCTTCAGTGTATATTTTCTGCAGTTCAATTTTGAGAAGTCTTAAATTTTTAATTTAGATGAATAGATAACTAGAGAAAATTAGCGTTTGGACTGGAAGAAGATTGGGGCTTAATACATTAGATCATCCAACTTCTTCCTCTCTGTACTCATTACAGTCCATGGTGTTTAAAATGTGACCATATTTCAATATGGAGTTTGGGCTACAATCAATTTTCGTCCAGTTCTGTTATTATTAATTTTTATTTTAATATGCAGCACATAGTCCACAGTATGAAGGACCCAAGCATCGCTGCATTCTGGTTGATAACCTTTCCTCAGATTGTGGGAGGCATGGAGTATGATGAAGATGTCAAGCAGAAAATTTGGTGGGAATATCAGGTCAAGTGAACTTTTCATTTTTGTCATTTTTTATAATATGGGGTTGATCTATATTAATTTGTCACGTTATTCTTACTTAGTTAATTGAAATAGATAATCTAAGATAAAATGTGGTCTGATTGTAGAAAAACTCGCATGTGAACTCTATTTTTGCTAGAACCAAGTTGAAAATTTCATTGCTAGAACTCTGTGTTTGCTAGAATTAAGAGGAAATCTGTGAGTAAGTCCTCTGAGTTTTTCAAGAAACAAACAGGGTGAAAAATAATGAGGAAAATACTTTTTTTAAATCAAAAAAACATCTTTTATCAATGTGGTATCACGTAACTATATCTTTTGATTTTGCCTCAAGCAATTCAAACCATTGGCATCTTCCTATGTGGCTTTGCAATAATGTGGTAACATAAGCTGCAAGAACAAATGAATGACTGCTGTAGTTTGGAGCTCTTTTGGTGTAATCTTTATACTAAGCTTTCATGTGTTGTGATTTTTTTCTTATCATTGATAGGAATCTATGCGGTATGATCAACTTCGCGACGAAGTTTGCAAACGGAAGCCTGGTTGGGAGTATTTGCAAGAGGTAGAATGGTTTCAGCTAAGATAGATTTCCCTTGAAAATGTATCTTGTGACCCTCGCAAAATGTCAATATTATAATATTTTAGTGTGTGTGGTTGGGTTGGCTATATGGAAGAATTATGCCCATGTCCCTTCTTTTGTTAATAGAGATCTCTGGTTTGGCAACCATGCTGAAACAAGGACACTGTTGAGTCATTGCTATGCAGTTCTTTTATCTGCTGATAGAATTTTATGTAACGACTCTTTAGACTATTGGGAGGGGATTGACAAATTATGACAACCTTATCCTCATATCCATTTTCTATAATTGGTGATCTATCACATATGTTTAATGCACTACATCAAGGAACCTCATGATTAGATGATTTTATGAGAACTGGTTTATTCTATGTTTGGTTAAGAGGATACATTCTTTATACCTCCCTCTTTACATGAGCTTCATCCCTGCCTGAAAACTCGAAGTTGCTGATAGCAAGTTAACTCGTTCTTTTTTAGATTACCCTGGGTGAGTTTGTAGTATGATATTATATCTGTGTGCACATATAACATTGGAATTATGATGAGAAAAAGGGAAATTATTAAATAAATATTTAAACGCTGTGACCCTAAAACCTGCTTCACAAAGGATTCTTTTCTTGAGTCCCAACAATTTTGGGAATTCAATAACACTGCTAATATCATGAAATTGACAGGCTTTAATCTCTATTGATCCTGTCCGAGCCAAGGATGATCCTGTCATTGTGAAAAATATTCCATTTTACAAGGCCAAGAAAGCTTTGGAGGTAGAAGTATTGAAACTTGATCCTCCCCCGAGGCCTCATCATTGGGGGGTATGTTTGTTTTTCTCGTGTTCTCTTGCTGCCTTTAGTTAAAATTGTTACTATGTGATGCCAATAGTTAAATCGTGGAACTGGCTTCGAAGTTGGCATTTCAACTGAAAAGTTAATAGTGTAGTTGTAATATACCTTTTTTTCATTCTTTTTAGTCGTCCGAAGATCCAATGATAAGTTTCCTGCTTTCTTCATTTTTATTATAAATAAAACCTCTCAGCCACATTTTATTCCTCTAGCATGTCCATGTTGTAATTTCATCATTGCCAGTACAGACCGTTGAATTTAAGCACTTTGCAGGCATTGGACCTACCACTAAGTTCTTCTTCTTGGAGTGAGGAAGACCTTAAAAATCCGAAGAAGCTCTACGAGATGACAGTACTTCTTAATGCACAAAGAGAAATAGCTGACAAAATTTTGGATGCACAGTGGGAAACAAAGTGGCGGGAAGAGAAGGTCAGTAAATTTCTGAAGTGCTTTAGTGCCTCTTGACATGGATTTATCTTTTCCATATTCAATTATTCATCATTGCGATTCATACTGTCACCACAATGCTTCGCTATATCGTTCTCGAAAAGATGAGGATACAAATGTATATCTGTTTTCCTTTTCACATCTCTGCCATTCGAACATATTCAGCTTTTTGTGCATTCTAATGTGCACACAAATTTGGCTGAGGAATGTTGATATCCAAATTTTCAGTTGAACGAGATGCTGAAAGAGAAAGTAGAACCCTATTTGCAAAACATCGACAACAGCGTTCTCCCTAAGCCTATAGTACTTCAGTCGAGGCAGAACAACGACCAAAAGGTTGGTTTCACGTAATCAAGTCTTGCATTGAACAAACATGTTTCCATATCTGATATGAATACTATAAAATGCTTCATATTAATCCCATTTAACCAATTGTCTGCATTTGGTGCAGAAAGATCAGCACAGGCGGAGATGGTGGCTGTTTTGAAGGTTTCATCGCTGCAACTTTTGTATCATACAACTTTGCAATATTATAACATTAGGACAAAGGTTTGGATTATTTGCTACTCCACCCCAATCAGGTTTGTCCTTAAATATGTTTTTTGAGTTCATATTTTGATGAAATGCAGTGATAAATCCCGTTTACATAGCTTAGTGTCTGAACCGGGTCTTTTCTTATTCTAAACCTTGTGGTTCCCCCTTTCAATCATATACTCTATGTATTTGCTAGTGGTTTAAATTAAAGGGAGACCACAGGGTTTACCGTAAACCCGATTCACATGAGATTTAACTCAAAAAAGAAAAATAAAACGTACAAATAAATAATTATATAATATAAATAATCTTATTATTACACGTTCCTCCAATGCCTAATAATCACCCCACATAAACTCATGCATGCACGAAACAACAATCACTTCAACATTTCATATTTAAATACCACATCTCATACTTTACCCCACATATCAATAAATACACATTCAACAAATAAAATAAATATACGAGGTATGTATAAATTAAAATTAAAATAATAAATAAATGTAGTAAAATAAAATAAAAATAAGGAAGAGTAAAATCTCAACGGGTGCTTCTAGCGCATTTGGTGGCCCTGGTGCAGCCACGTGTGTAGGGGTTAGCCCTCTGGTGGCTGTTGCAGTTGTAGTATGACTGCCCGCGCTGGTTACATGGCACCCTATTCCGGGCCAGCGCGCCGTAGCTGATGTGCCCGCGTTGCCTCAGCTGTCGGCGTGCTGACTCCGAATCCAGCAGCATTTCCTGGTCCAGCTGGTCTATGACGTCGCCCACCAGCCCCTGCCCACCATCGCCTGACCCTAGCCCGAAGTAGACGTTGTTGTCGCTTGGGTAAGCTGCGGCCACCGCCACCAGCGCCGCCATCACGATAACCAGAGCCACTCGGAAAGCCATTATGGGAGGGAAATTTCTGGTTTTAAGCTGAACAGTTTTTTCTTTTAAATTTGTTTCTCTCAACAATGTTGACTTCCTCTTCTTATATTTATTTTGAATTTTTTCTTATATTTTCGCTTTTTAGCAAATTTGAGGAGGGAGAAAATGGTGGAGCAGCACTGTTTGCATTGCCTAAACGGCCCGCTTGCCTTCGTTTTAGGGCCCGTTTTATGCTCTTCTTCCTCTATTTTTTTTTTTGTTTTGCTATTTATAGTTCGTATTTTTTGGTCCACATATTTTGATTAAATTTTTATATTTTTCATTTTATTAGATTTAGTACTCTGTGTCTATTTATTAATTTTACATTCAAATTTTGTAATGGGGGAGTTTTGGTTTATTCGTACCCACATTTTGACCCATTGGTGCATTTTTGAATTAGCCCGGAGAAACCCAATCACAAAATAAGCCCATTGAAATTAACTCTTGGGATTTTAAGGATTTTTAAGATTTTTTTTTTTTTTTTTGAAAGAACTTGGGTTGAAAATTCATGAAATAGGCCATTCGATTAATGGATTAGGCTCGTTTATTCAATACAACCAAACAGACTGGTGAAGAGTTTGAAGTAAAATCTTTCTCAAATTAAGCTGCATCATTCGTTGATGCACACATGATTTTCTGTATAATTTTCGTTTGTTATCTTCACGTGAGATTATATTTTTGAAGAGCAGTATTAGCAATTATTATTATTAATAAAAATTACAAGAAAAACTCTTTTTTTAACAAGTTATTTTGTGAAAATGGTGGGTATTTTACGTCATCTTGGCATGCCGACATTAAAACGGTCAAAATATGGGAAAGAGTAGTGTGGTTGGAGGTGTCATTAAAACGGTCAAAATATGGGAAAGAGTTGTGTGGTTGGAGGTGTCATTAAAATTGTTGAATGTACACGTTTGTATTGAACCATAAATGCACTCTTATGAGTGGTGGATGGAGGATAAAAAGACCTCCCAATTAAGATTGCAGGTTCGCATTTGATATAGATCTAGTCCTTTACATGTATAATTAAAGAGTAAGTCGACTATATAAACCTACATGGTTGGGTTCGAATCTTCCATCGTGCAACTTCCTAATCTACCAATGGTGGAGTCCACCATTTACAAATCGGCAAAAGCTTCTGCGCCCCCGGAAACACGATGTGTCCCCATGTGAACACAATCCTCCTCCTTCCATATTCTATTTAAGCCTATGTATTGCTAGGGGTTTAAATTGCAAAGGGATACGAAAATTGCAAAGGACACGATGTCCTTGGGGCACAAGAGTCTCGCTCTTACAAAGGCACTCCCTTTTTCCTTTTTGCTGCTGCTCAAATATCTTCATTCATTATTATGGAGTATATGCCAATTCTATTTTCATTTTTATATATTTTCGTCGTCCATAAAGTATTTTGCTAAGTATTTATTAAAAGAGGATGACTAGGGTACAACCAGTCCCACCAATAAATTGGTGCAACCGGATCCCACAATATCAACAATTAAATTCGCGGATCCTATGTCTTCTTTCCGGATCCTAGAGAAGAAATATGTTGTATAATATCTTAATTCAACTAGATTTTTTTTTACTAGATTTTTTTTAGAAAGCCCAAAACCTATTTATTTATTTTATGGCCCAAAAGGCCAGCCCTATCTTAGCCCAACTAGATTTTGTTAGAAAGCCCAAAACCTAATTATTTATTTTTATGGCCCAAAAGGCCAGCCCAATTAAGCCCAACTATATTTTTTTTAGAAAGCCCAAATTTATTTATTTATTTATTTTGTGGCCCAAAGTTTCAGCCCACTTAAATGGCCTGATATATAATTATTAAGGCTAAAGTTAAAAAAAAAAGAGAGAGAAGAACGGGAGAAGAAAAACAAAAGAGGGGAAAGAAGAGAGGAAGAGGAGAAACCCTTGTTGATCAAATTCTCCCTTACAACCCTCATCCTAGGTGGTTTTTAAGTTGTTTTGAGGTAAGTGGTGTGTGAATTAAGCTTCCTTCTTCCATGATTTTGTAATTTTGTGGGGTTTTTCTTTTTGGTATGTGGGTAATTTGCAGACTGTTCGAACTGATTTTGACATAGCTATTACCCTCGAAAGTTTGCAAACTTAATTTTTGTACGTAGCTGAACTCGTTAGCTTTCCGTAGCCACTTGAAACGCCTCAATCCGATTATTCTACAATTAGTTATGATTTTTCTCGTAAACTGCCGCTAGCTGGAAAATTTCAGAATTTTTATGTCGAATTCAAACTTATTTTTTTTATCGTTTCGTTTAGTTAATGTATTGAAACGGTTATATGGGATTGATAACTGATGTTAAAGAGTTACATGCCATTTTTATTTAATATCGACTCGTTCGGGGCACCTGTTGTCCGTGATTGGCAAACCTGGGTGAGTTAGATCTAACGGGGCACCTGTCCATTTGTCAACTACTGATACTCTGGAGGGTGATCGTTAGATGGATCAGTCTATTATAGGCTCAGTCAACGTCACCGGTGTGGGACATGCATGTCATATATGTTTATATGTTTGATCATTTCAAGTATTCACGTCGATATTGAATTGTGAACTTTAGCACTTGGCATATTGAGAAAGAATATTAATGTGCATTTTATCTAGAGTAACGGTGACGGGCTTGGACTGTCTCTCGACGGAGAGCTCAGTTCGAGGAGGATATTGACTACCCACGCGTCTTTTATGTGATAACATGTTGTTTGAACTAATTGTGTTATTCATAAATGTGCACTAAGGTTTTTATTTTCATTAATATGTACACTGAGTGAGAATAATTATTGTGGGACGAATTGTGGGATTTTATGTTATGAACCGCGAGTGGGAGTACATGCTTCGTATAAGGGTCGGGGAGACCGGCTTATCACCTCACTGAGCTAGTGGTTTTGCTCACCCCCCATCATTCTTTCCTTTTCAGGCTGTTGATATCGTTTTGGTTGGAGGTTTGCCTATCGTTTGCTCATCATCCAATCCGTGTTTTGGGTACTTTCTCTTTTATGTAAATTGACGGATTCATTGGCGAGATTGTATAGTTTATATTTGGAGACCCCCTTGATGTTCTTTTTGTATCTTCGCGATGTTATATCGTTCATGTATATTTTCTTTAAACTAAGTTACACCGTTGAATTTTGTACCTTTGTAAATCCTTGTTGATACTTTATGAGATGATGTCCTCGGGTTGTACCCGTTGTTATCAGTTGTTCAGTTCTACAGGTACTTGATAGCAAGCCTTACGTTTTCTATAAACTTTGTGGAGTGGAGTGCACCCATTCTATGAAATTTATGGTTAACGTGGCGGTTGTCGCGCTCTGTCTGGGGTCGGGGCGTGACAACTTTCTTGGTATCAGAGCCTGGTTTTATGATTCTCATTCTTTTTGTGTCAAGCCAATGAGTCCAACTTTGTTTCTATGTCATCCTAAGGTATCGTATTGCCTTGACGTTGACCTTGCATTTTCTTTCCTTTCTTCCTTTCAGTCATTATGGCACCTCCAGTTCGAGGTCGAGGTCGAGGACACGCTCCTCGTGATCCTCCGAGTCCTCTACTCTCTTCTGTTTCTTGTGGACCTCGAGGACATGTTTATTCTGATCATGTCATTCCTCCGACGGTTATGGACCCTATCAATTCTGATCATAGGGTGCCAGTTTCCCAGGTAGAGCAACCACGGGCCCAGTTGCGGGTTGAGCACATGATGACACCCGAGCAGTACCAATTGTATTATGATCACATTCGAATACATGGTGTTCCACCACCTACAATGGCTCATACAACTACGACTGTCACTGAAGAGGTTCTTCGTGCTAATGAATCGATTCGACCTACATCTAATGTACCAGTTTTTACTCCAGAAATGGCTTTAGGAGGTTCTGCTTCTCGAGGTGCACTTTTTATACCTGATTTGGTGAAAGCAGTTGAAAACATGGGGACTTCGAAATTTGACGGTGCAAGAGATGCTTCTAAAGCGGGGGCATGGTTAAAGGAGATTACAGAGACCTTTGACACCTTGATGATTGAAGAATGTTATCGTGTGGTCATTGCGACCAAGCTGTTAGGCCCAGATGCACGACGATGGTGGCAGAATCTAAAAGAGACATCTTCGGTTACTATTACTTGGGCTATCTTTGTGGAACGATTCAAAGATCGATACTTCTCTCAGTACATCAAGGATCAGAAGAGAAAGGAGTTCTTCAACCTCTTTTAAGGCATTATGTCGGTCGTTGAGTACGAAAGCAAATTTCTGGAATTGCGAGAATTCGCTCCTGAGTCATATACGACGAGAGACTTATGCAAGAGATTTGAAGATGGTCTTAATTTAAATATTCGAGATCGCATCAAGTCCGGAGACAAGTACGAGAGTCTTGACGATCTCGTAGAAGAAGCCCTGAGGGTAGAAGGTTTAGTTCAGGCGAGACATAAGCTTGCAGAACGATCTCAAAAGAAAAGGCAAGGGAGCGCATTTCCAGGAAATGCATCGAAGGTGTATAGGGGTGTGGGATCTTCGCGTGGCGCACCAAGTTCGGCATCTATTAGTTTTCCTCAACCTCGGGAGCAGTTTAGTAGAGGCGGGAGCAATGTCTCGGGATCGGTTGGTGAAAATCGCAAGTGCCAGAATTGCCTAAAATATCATGACGGCCCCTGTAAGGCTCCTCAAGTATGTTTTCAGTGTCGACAGCCGGGGCATATGCGAAATTCTTGTCCTCAGCTTATGGGAACGAGCAGTCAGGGTTCTGGTCAGTTTCGTGGTAAACTAACATATTCTACACCCAGAGATACTCGATCTGCAGTTACCAGAGTGCCCGATGCCTCAAGCGGCCCTAGTACTCAATCACCTATGCAAGGAAGGAAGCAAACTAGAGTATTTCATATTTCCCAAGAAGAGGCTCGCTCAGATCCGAAGGTTGTGATAGGTAATTTATAATTTGAGTATTTTCACATGCTAAATCTAACCCCGCCTTGTTATGCCACTTGATTACGAATAAAACATTCGTAAGAAATTCTATCTTTTCAAATTTTTTAAATCACAATCTCACCTAATATTGCTTCTTTAGGCCATGTGTTTGTGGGAGACCATCAGGTCTACGCTTTATTTGACCCAGGTTCTGATAGGTCTTATATCCGAGATGATCTTACTGCGATCTTAGATTATTTTATCTCTCATTTGTCACCTGAAATCATCGTTCATACCCCTCTTGGAGAGCGTCTAATTCGTGATTCAGTATTCCTTGGTTGTCCATTGAAGATCAAAGATGTCATTTTAGAGGCTGAATTGATACCATTGCCTTTGATTGATCTTGATGTTATTCTTGGCATGGATTGGCTTTCTTCTCATCATGCAATTCTCGATTGCCACGAGAAGCTTGTTATTTTTCGTAGACCAGGATTCTCAGAACTTGTTTTTGAGGGTAAACTTCAAACGAGATCCCTCTCTTTTATTTCAATGTTGACTGCGCATAAATTAATGCGTAAGGGTTGTTAGGCATTCTTGGCATTTGTCATCGATACTTCTCCTTCTGAAACTAAACTAGATGACATCCCAATCGTGAATGAATTTCCTGATGTCTTTCCCGAAGACTTACCAGGACAACCTCCGAATCGAGAGATTGATTTTTCCATTGACGTACTTCCTGGAATCACACCTATATCGATTACTCCATATCGAATGTCGCCTGCTGAGCTTAAGGAACTCCAGACACAACTTGGGGAATTATTGGAGAAGGGTTTCATACGACCTAGCACATCTCCATGGGGTGCTCCAGTTCTTTTTGTCAAGAAGAAAGATGGATCACTTCGTCTATGTGTCGACTACCGTCAATTGAACAAGGTGACTATCAAGAACAAATATCCTCTTCCAAGAATCGATGATCTGTTTGATCAATTGCAAGGAGCAACTGTGTTCTCAAAAATTGATTTGCGATCTGGTTATCACCAACTCAAGATTAGGGAATCTGATATCCCTAAGTCTGCTTTTCGAACCAGATACGGTCATTTTGAATTCTGTGTTATGCCTTTTGGACTCACAAATGCTCCTGCAGCTTTTATGGATCTTATGAATCGGGTCTTTCGGCCGTACTTAGATAAGTTTGTCATCATCTTCATTGATGACATTCTTATTTATTCTAAATCGGACGACGAGCATTCTCATCATCTAAGAATTGTTCTGAACATTCTCAGAGAAAATCAGCTTTATGCTAAATTCTCGAAGTGTGAATTTTGGCTTCGCGAGGTAAGCTTTTTGGGTCATCACATTTCTAAAGAAGGAATCTACGTCGATCCAGTGAAGATTCAAGCTATACTAGATTGGGAGCATCCAAAGAACGTGACAGAGATTCGTAGTTTTCTGGGATTAGCTGGATATTATCGACGGTTTGTCAAAGACTTTTCGTTATTGGCTTCATCTTTGACTAAATTGACTCGGAAAGGGGTAAAATTTGAATGGAGTGAAGAATGCGAGGAAGCATTTCAAGAATTGAAAAGACGACTCGTTTCAGCTCCTATTCTTGCTTTGCCAGACCCAGCGATTGGAGAATTTACCATTTATAGCGACGCCTCGAGACAAGGATTAGGATGTGTTCTCATGCAAGAAGGAAAGGTTATTGCCTACGCTTCAAGGCAATTGAAGAAGAACGAAGAAAATTATCCTACACATGATTTAGAGTTGGCTGCAATCGTCTTTGCATTGAAGATATGGAGGCACTATCTGTATGGTGCAACTTGTCGGGTTTTCACTGATCACAAGAGCTTAAAGTATATCACCACGCAAAAGGAGCTCAACCTCAGGCAAAGGCGATGGATGGAGTTGATTAGTGACTATGACTTAGTCATCGATTATCATCCTGGCAAGGCGAACGTTGTTGCAGATGCTCTGAGTAGAAAGTCTTCTACCTCACTTGCTTCAATTCAATCTTTTTATCTTCCTATGTTGGAGCAATTTAAATCTTTACACATTTCGCTCGATTGTGAAAAGTCTAATGATTCTGCCTTAATCGCCAAATTCGAGGTTAGACCTACCTTGTTCGAGAAAATTCGAGAAAGACAATCACACGATGTTTATTTACAACAGAAGATGGCGAAGCTAAATCAAGGAAAAGAAACAGAATATCAAATTCGGGATGATGGACTTCTTACTTTTAAAAATCGTGTTTGTGTTCCATCAGAACTTGATGTTCGTAGAGCTATTCTTGAGGAATCCCATTCTTCAGCCTATGCTATGCATCCTGGTAGTACCAAAATGTATAGAACACTTCGGGAGCATTATTGGTGGCCAGGTATGAAACGGGACACTACTGAATTTGTATCAAAGTGCTTATCTTGCCAACAGATTAAAGCGGAACACCAAAAACCAGCCGGCATGCTTCAACCACTACCTATTCCTGAGTGGAAATGGGAAAACGTCACAATGGATTTTGTTTCTGGTTTACCTCGAACCCAAAAGGGTCATGCCTCAATTTGGGTCATTGTCGATCGTCTGACGAAATCAGCACATTTCCTTCCAGTGCATACCAACGAATCTTTAGAGAAACTTGCCAAGTTATATGTCGATGAGATCGTGAGATTGCACGGAGTACCAGTGTCAATCATATCTGACCGTGATCCAAGATTCACTTCCCGTTTTTGGCCTAGTCTGCAGAAAGCGCTAGGTACAAAATTACTATTCAGTACCTCGTTTCATCCACAGACTGATGGACAGTCAGAGAGAACTATACAGACACTAGAAGACATGTTACGTGCAGTGGTGTTGAATTTGGGAGGTAGCTGGGATAAGTATGTGACTTTGGTGGAGTTCGCTTATAACAACAGTTATCATTCAAGCATTGGAATGCCCCCGTACGAAGCTCTGTATGGCCGAAAGTGTCGAACACCACTCTTTTGGGATGAGGTTGGCGAGAGACAAATCGAACAAGTAGAGCTTATCGAAGATGCGAAGGCAAAAATACAACTTATTCGAGACAGACTTAAGGCAGCGCAAGATCGACAGAAAAGTTACGCAGATAATAGGAGGCGCGATTTGGAGTTTAATGAAGGAGACAAAGTTTTTCTGAAAGTTTCTCCATGGAAGGGCGTGTTGCGATTCCGCCGTCGAGGAAAGTTGAGTCCAAGGTATATTGGCCCGTTTACGATCGTGCAAAGGATTGGTCGTGTCGCGTATCGACTTGAGCTACCATCGGAATTGTCGAAGATTCACGATGTCTTCCATGTCTCTATGCTTAGAAAATATGAACCAGATCCTTCGCACGTGCTCAAAGATCCCCCAGTTGTATTAAAGGAAAATCTATCGTACGAAGTACAACCTGTTCAAATTGTAGATCGCCGAGAGAAAATGCTTCGTAACAAATCCATTCCTATGGTGAGAATTCTATGGAAAAGTGATCAAATTGAAGAAGAAACATGGGAACCAGAGTCAGTCATGCGTCAACACCATCCAAATCTCTTTTCATCTCTAGGTACGTTTATGTTTCGAGGACGAAACTTTTTGGAGGAGGGGATACTTTATAATATCTTAATTCAACTAGATTTTTTTTTACTAGATTTTTTTTAGAAAGCCCAAAACCTATTTATTTATTTTATGGCCCAAAAGGCCAGCCCTATCTTAGCCCAACTAGATTTTGTTAGAAAGTCCAAAACCTAATTATTTATTTTTATGGCCCAAAAGGCCAGCCCAATTAAGTCCAACTATATTTTTTTTAGAAAGCCCAAATTTATTTATTTATTTATTTTGTGGCCCAAAGTTTCAGCCCACTTAAATGGCCTGATATATAATTATTAAGGCTAAAGTTAAAAAAAAAAAGAGAGAGAAGAACGGGAGAAGAAAAGCAAAAGAGGGGAAAGAAGAGAGGAAGAGGAGAAACCCTTGTTGATCAAATTCTCCCTTACAACCCTCATCCTAGGTGGTTTTTAAGTTGTTTTGAGGTAAGTGGTGTGTGAATTAAGCTTCCTTCTTCCATGATTTTGTAATTTTGTGGGGTTTTTCTTTTTGGTATGTGGGTAATTTGCAGACTGTTCGAACTGATTTTGACATAGCTATTACCCTCGAAAGTTTGCAAACTTAATTTCTGTACGTAGCTGAACTCGTTAGCTTTCCGTAGCCACTTGAAACGCCTCAATCCGATTATTCTACAATTAGTTATGATTTTTCTCGTAAACTGCCGCTAGCTGGAAAATTTCAGAATTTTTATGTCGAATTCAAACTTATTTTTTTTATCGTTTCGTTTAGTTAATGTATTGAAACGGTTATATGGGATTGAGAACTGATGTTAAAGAGTTACATGCCATTTTTATTTAATATCGACTCGTTCGAACTCGATTAGGATTTGTTTTTAGCAATGAAAGGGATGTTAACGCTAATAGTTAGTTATATTTAATTCGTCTTTAATTGCTCATCTCCTTTCTAGGTAAAGAACCATCGACGAAGGGCAAGGGACCGACTTCAGATTCCGGAGAGAGTTAATCACTTCCTTGTGAGTTGATAATTCGGGAACGCCTTCTCTTGTGGGAAGTGTGGACCCTCGATAAATGTGCATTTATTTTAGTTTTAGTTAATTGATAAGAAAATTATTTGGTATTATGTTATGTGGTAAAGAGCCTGATTGGCTCGATTGCTCTGGTTAGAGTCATGTTAGCCATTTTATGAGTATTATTGATTTCTGGTTATTCTTGTGTGCCAATTAAGACTCTAACTTGAGTCGTTATTCATCTTATGATGCACATGCATATGTATGCCTGGTACCAAGGTTAAGTAGCCCGAATTGGTCACGGTTCGGGTGAGTTGGAGCGACATTGATTAAGTAGCCCGAATTGTCGCGGTTCGGGTGAGTTAGAGTGACAACCAAGTTGTCCGTGATTGGCAAACCTGGGTGAGTTAGATCTAACGGGGCACCTGTCCATTTGTCAACTACTGATACTCTGGAGGGTGATCGTTAGATGGATCAGTCTATTATAGGCTCAGTCAACGTCACCGGTGTGGGACATGCATGTCATATATGTTTATATGTTTGATCATTTCAAGTATTCACGTCGATATTGAATTGTGAACTTTAGCACTTGGCATATTGAGAAAGAATATTAATGTGCATTTTATCTAGAGTAACGGTGACGGGCTTGGACTGTCTCTCGACGGAGAGCTCAGTTCGAGGAGGATATTGACTACCCACGCGTCTTTTATGTGATAACATGTTGTTTGAACTAATTGTGTTATTCATAAATGTGCACTAAGGTTTTTATTTTCATTAATATGTACACTGAGTGAGAATAATTATTGTGGGACGAATTGTGGGATTTTATGTTATGAACCGCGAGTGGGAGTACATGCTTCGTATAAGGGTCGGGGAGACCGGCTTATCACCTCACTGAGCTAGTGGTTTTGCTCACCCCCCATCATTCTTTCCTTTTCAGGCTGTTGATATCGTTTTGGTTGGAGGTTTGCCTATCGTTTGCTCATTATCCAATCCGTGTTTTGGGTACTTTCTCTTTTATGTAAATTGACGGATTCATTGGCGAGATTGTATAGTTTATATTTGGAGACCCCCTTGATGTTCTTTTTGTATCTTCGCGATGTTATATCGTTCATGTATATTTTCTTTAAACTAAGTTACACCGTTGAATTTTGTACCTTTGTAAATCCTTGTTGATACTTTATGAGATGATGTCCTCGGGTTGTACCCGTTGTTATCAGTTGTTCAGTTCTACAGGTACTTGATAGCAAGCCTTACGTTTTCTATAAACTTTGTGGAGTGGAGTGCACCCATTCTATGAAATTTATGGTTAACGTGGCGGTTGTCGCGCTCTGTCTGGGGTCGGGGCGTGACATGCTGGGTTTGCTGCCGATCTCTGTCTCCTCCTCTCTCTCCTCTTATTCCGCCCACTCTCTTGTCCTCCTCTCTCTCCTTTTATTCCTTCCACTCTCTTGTCCGCTGCTCCGATTCTCCAGAAATTGCCTCAGCCGACGGTGACTCCTCACTCTCCACCCTCCGCCGCCGCCCCATTCTCCAATTATCGACACATATCGGAAATAGAAATCAATTTCCATTCTGTCCTCAATTAAGAGAACAAATCACCAAACAACGGTAGGTTTAGCCTCTTAATTTTATTTTATGACTTTAATATCACTCTGGAAAAAAAATCAGTTTTCATTGGATTACTGTGGGTTTTCTTTCGAATTTGTAGGTTGTGATTAAGCAGTTCAGTGGGAGCGACTATGAGAGTTCGGAAAATATGGTTACTGTTGAGCTGTGTGTTTTTTTTTAAAATAATCTCTTTTCTGCTTTTGTCGTCGTTGTGGTGCTTGACAATGAGAATAACTCTAAAAAATCCCAATTTCTTGGCCACAGGTTGTTCGACAATTTTTGTAATAAGTGCATATTTCTATTGTTTTGTATCAGAGCACAAGGAAAGTTGACATTGTTAACCTTTTTAAATTTAAGGGAGATCTAATTAATTTCAAAGAGTAACCTATTTGTATTAAGAGTCTCAAATAGTGGTTCAATAAATTTCAGAGTGACCTAATTAATTCCAAAGAGTAACCCAATTAATAAGAAAAAGTAATCTAAATAATATGAAAGAGTAACCTAAAATATGTTTACCAAATACTCAAATTAAATAATAACTTAACCTTTTTTTAAAAAAAAATTTAGTATTATAAACTATAAAGAGCACAATTAATAAGAAAGAGTAACCTAAAGAAATATGAAAGAGTAACCTAAAAGATATTGATCAAATACTCAAATTAAATAGTAACTTAATCTTTTTTTTAAAAAAACTTTTATTATAAAGAGTAACCTAATTAATAAGAAATAGTAACCTAAACAATATAAAAGAGTAACCTAAAAGATCTTGATCAAATACTCAAATTAAATAGTAACTTAATTTTTTTTTAAAAAAATATTTTATTATAAAGAGTAACCCAATTAATAAGAAAAAGTAACATAATTAATATGAAAGAGTAACCTAAAAGATATTTAATCTTTTCCAAAATAATATATTATTATAATGAAAGAGTAACCTAAAATATACTTAATCTTTTCCAAAACAATATATTATTATTATTATTATTATTATTATTATTATTATTATAAAGAATAATTCAAGAGTAACCTAATAAATATGAAAGAGTAATCTAATAGATGTTGACCAAATACTCAAATTAAATAGTAACTTAATTATTTTTTAGAAAAAAATTATTATTAGAATTTAGGATTTAAGAGGAACTATGGTGTAGCCGGTTGTACCAATTAAATTGGTATAACCTTGATTCTCATCCTTCTTAATTAATTATTGTTCCTTCATTAATGTTGTTTTTTATTTTATTTTTAAATTTATTTTATTTAAATGAGTATTATACCCTAAATCCTATGGATAAATTATACCCTAAACCACAAGGGTAAAATTACAATTATACCCTAAACCCTAGGGATAAATTATATTATAAACCACAAGGGTAAAATTACAATTATACCTTAAACCCTAGGGGATAATTATACCCTAAACCACAAGGGTAAAATTACAATTATATCCTAAACCCTAAATCCTAGGGGATAATTATACCCTAAACCATAAAGGTAAAATTACAATTATATCCTAAACTTTAGGGATAAATTGTACTCTAAACCACAAGGGTAAATTATAATTATATCCCTAAAAAAACAGTAACATACAACTACAATTTAAAAAAAAAGGAAAATACACACTAAAGATGAAGAAATGAAATTATACCGTGGATTGTACAAATTGAACGCTATACAAAAGTCTTTGCCTTAAGTTTTAGGTTGGGGTTTAAAAGACGAGGTTAGAAGCTTTTGACCAACGTACTGTTAAATGTTAATTGTCAAATATCGCAACGTACACGTACACACGTGAATTGTGAGTGTCGTAATCGTGATTTGATTGTGAGAACCAAGTTTATCCAAATGTTTGGTCTTCATTAAATTTCTCAATTTACTACATCCCATTTTTTTTTTTTTTTTGAACTATTGATAACACAAGATTTGCGTGTGTTAGCTTAATCATTTTATCATCCCCCCCCCCCCCCCCCCCCGTCTTTTTTTGGAATCGTCCCAATCGAACTTATAACAACACTCAAAATTTATACAAAAAAAAAATACCGTTTCACACGGTTTCATATGATTAGTTATATGTCTCTAGTGTTTTATATGTGATATAAAATTAGATGAGAATATTATTATATAAATAAAATATGTTTATAAGTATATTTGTAGTAAATCATATTATATATTTTAAAAATTAATTTTAATTTATTATTTATTGTACTTTTAAAAGACATACATTAATTACGAATTAACATACTTTGCCTATATAATAGTCATATTTTAACAACGTGTCAACCCGTTTCATATAATTACCGTCTCACATGAGACTTTGTTATGTTCTATTATTCTTAAGAGTTAGTAAAATATTTAAAAATAATTATTTTTAAAGAGTAACATTTAATTGAGTTCGTATTATGCAAGATCATTTTACATCTTTTAAAATATGATATTACTTTTTAATTACACTTCAAATTGTTCATAAAATAATTCACTACAGTACTATTAAATTTTATTAACAATATATCACTTTTTATGCGGTAATAAGAAATCCATTTTGTAAGACAATTACACAAATATTTATAGGCATTATAACGTTTCATTCCACAAGATATTATAGAAAATATCACACCGATATCACTCCAATGTATAACGGAATATTTGGTGACCATTATAATACTCCAATATATTTAAGTAGAAAGAATTTAAGTGAAACAAGATTAGATTCGAATTATTTGGAAATTACTTTTGACAAGTGTTGTGATTATATGCAATAAATGATTGAAAAAAAGATGAGGAGAATGGTATATGATCCAAATAAGATTAAGTGTCGGCTACTTCTGCATCTGTCTCATTCATCTCGATTTTCCGCTGTCTACGTGTCCTCTGCGTGTTCTTTTTTCTACTTTCCTTTTCAACAACTCATATTTAATTTTATTTATTTATTTATTTTTGTCTAAATATTTTGATTTTTCTCCATATATGCTATCGCATATTCTGTTCGATTTCTTTTATACTCCTACTAGCTAGATTTAATTTAATGCATTTTTCTTTAGCAGATATTTTTATATAATTATTTACACTTTTATTTGTATTTTAAAATAATTTTGTTAATGTATATGTGAAGCTAAAACATTGGTTTGAAGCATAAATTTTATGCTAAATTTAGTTAAATATGATTAATTAATAAAATAAATTGGCATGGGTATATAATAGCCCACCTACATTTATGAATATTTAATGAAATGCTTATTTATTTGTTGACAATATATATAATAAAAAGAGTAATTACAATCCTAATAGCTCTTTTATCTATGGAAAATGAAGAAACTATTAATATATATTTAACAAAGCACATAAATATTTATTCAAGTCCATTTAAAAATTTCAAAATTTATTGATTTTAGTACTATAAAATATAAAATTTATTCTTTAATTATTTTTTTTAAATTATAGGAAATTAAAAAATAAAGTGAATGAAATTAATATAAAATCATTAAAGTTTTATAAATATATATTACAGACCTAAAACTTGACTGATAAAACTTAAAAATCATCTAATGGTATTCCATTTTTATACTTTAAAAAAAAATCTCATTAATGCTATGGAGAGAAATATATCAATCAAACAGGAATATTTATTACCTTGATTTATTCTTATTTTTCCATCGACCAATCTATTGATGACTTTTATACTTAAAAAAAAATCTCATTAATGCTATGGAGAGAAATATATCAATCAAACCGGAATATTTATTACGTTAATTTATTCTTATTTTTCCATCGACCAATCTATTGATAACTAATAAATTAGCAATTGGATTTCCATCAATGTCCAATTTGCTGGTTTTTTCCACATCAACGTCGACCAACGTGTCCAACATATACATACTTACACGTATTTATACATTATTTATTTCTTTTTATGTGTCATTTACTATTTTATTTTGTTTATTAAATGCAAGTCATCTCTTGTGTTACAAATATTTTTTATAATTAATTTAATGTCAATTATATAAGAATTTAATAGTTAATTTTTAAGGTATAATATTTAATCTTATGAAATACAATTGTGAGATAGTTGATTAGATTGCATACTTTTAGCATTTTCTTTATGTATACTCCATAGGATTATAGTAGTGTAGATACATTTCTATCTTATTTAAGATAGAATATGTGTCCCCTTTCAATTAATTAGTATTATTTTTTCCTTTTTGTTTTTATTTTTATTATATTTAGAAAATCATTATATCTAAATCTAGGGATAATGTGTGTTTTTAATTAATTACTACCAGAATCAAATTACAGTTATATTCTTAGAATTATTACCGAACTTTAAATCTTAAGAATAAAATATATCTTAAATCATGAATGTTAAATTACAATCATACTTTTAAATTACCACTAAAACTTTAATAGTAAAACATGCTCTAAACTAAGAGTAAAATTATAATTATATCCTAAAAATTAAATTCAAATTCTAAACATAGGTAAAATATGTTTTAAATTACAAAGGTAGTATTACAATTATACTTTTAGAATTAACACTAAATTCTAAGGATAAATAATAAATTTAAGGAAGAAAATATGCCATATACTTCCAAGGTAAAGTAACTAATAATTATACCGTAAATAGGAGGAGTAAAATAATAATTATAGTCTTGATATTAAATTAAGAAAAAAAAACATAAAAAAATACTGCATAATGTTCTCAACGAAATTTTGGGAGGGGCTGTCCAATGCTAGTTAGTGTCATAAGAGTATGTTTTAAGGAACTAAAAGATAGATGACTTTTTTCATATCTAAGAATATGGAGTAAGTTTTATCATAGGAATTTTAGATCTTTTCAATGAAAAATAATTTAATACTCATTTAATAGTTTCGAATCAAAAGAAACTCTCATGTTTATGTGTTTATATCAATGACATTAAAGAAAATAATCTAATGATGATACAAGAGGAAAGTAATAAAATCAATCCTAGATATGAGGAACGAAATTTATTATGAAAAAGGAAAAGAAGAAGAAATAAATGGTTCAGAAACAGACATTTATGATTTTATCTACTCAAACAAATTCAACTCCTGTTACAAACAATATGAGAAAATGGAGTAATAATATATCACAGAATATTAATTTCTACCAAAAAAAATATTAAAAATAAAATAAAATTTTGAACAACCCTTAATTCTGAACCGTAAACCCACCCAAAACCACACTCAACAACACAGTGGAGATCATCAACACGATCGACGACGGAGAGCCAGACGGCGCCGCCAAAGAACCCGGCGAATTAACGTCGGCCGGCGTACCGCTTCCCGGCGCTGAAGAACCAGGTGATGTCGCTGTAGAAGAGCCCGGCGTTGTGGATGACGAAGGTCCTCCCGACACGGTAGTTGCCGACGGTGAGGCAGCTGGTCCCGCCGAAGAAGGACCCGAAGCTCCACCGGGTGAGGTAGCTGGTCCAAAATCTCCACCCGATGGAGGGGATAAAGGTGAGCTAGCTGGTACCGACAGGGGTGCACCTGGTGGAGAATTTGGAGACAAGGGTGAGCCACTAGGTCCGGCAGCTCCTCCACCTGGCGGAGAATTGGGAGACAAAGGTGAGCCACCGATTCCACCTGGCGGAGACAGTGGCGAGCCACTTGGTCCAGCAGCTCCTCCCGGAGGAGAATTTGGAGACAGAGGTGAACCACCCGCTCCACCCGGTGGAGAATTTGGCGACAGTGGCGAGCCACTTGGTCCTGCAGGAGAAAGAGGTGAGCCACCAGCACCACCCGGCGGCGGAGAATTTGGAGATAGAGGTGAGCCACCAGCACCACCCGGCGGCGGAGAATTTGGAGATAGAGGTGAGCCACCAGCACCACCCGGCGGAGAATTGGGAGACAGGGGTGAGCCACCAACTCCACCGGGAGGAGAATTAGGAGAAAGAGGTGAGCCACCAGCGCCACCCGGCGGAGAAATCGGAGATAGAGGTGAGCCACCAGAACCACCGGGAGGAGAATTCGGAGACAAAGGTGAGCCACCAGCTCCTCCTGGAGGAGAATTCGGAGATAGAGGTGAACCTCCAGCTCCCCCTGGCGGAGAATTGGGAGACAGAGGTGAGCCACCAGCTCCTCCCGGTGGTGATTTCGGAGACAGTGGTGAGCCACCAGCTCCACCTGGCGGAGAATTTGGAGACAGCGGTGAGCCACCAGCTCCACCCGGTGGAGAATTTGGTGATAATGGCGTGCCACTACCCGGAGGAGAATTAGGAGACAGAGGCGAACCACCAGATCCACCTGGAGGAGAATTTGGTGATAGAGGTGAGCCACCAGATCCTCCCGGTGGAGAATTGGGAGATAGAGGTGAACCACCCGGAGGAGAATTTGGTGACAGAGGTGAGCCACCAGCTGCACCTGGAGGAGACTTCGGAGACAATGGGGAGCCACCTACTCCACCCGGCGGAGAATTTGGAGACAACGGTGAGCCACCAGCTCCGCCCGGTGGTGAATTCGGAGATAAAGGTGAGCCGCCAGTTCCACTCGGCGGAGAATTTGGAGAGCCACCTGGTGGAGATTTCGGAGACAAAGGTGAGCCACCAGCTCCACCTGGAGGAGAACCAGGAGACAGTGGCGAGCCACCAGGTCCAGTCGGCGGAGCCAATGGCGAGCCACCATGTCCAGCCGGCGGAGACAAAGGCACGCCCGTGCCACTAGGAGGTATAGGAGCACCGGTGTGGGGCGGCAGCGGTGGCGGCCTGACGGCTAAGACAACGACGAGAAGTTTCTGACCACGATCACAGTCGTCTTTATTGCCACTGATAAAATAGAATGGCCCCGATCGATCAAACGTGAACACAGAATCTCCATCCTCCAATTTAACAATCGGATTTCCAGCATTGCACTTGTCATAATCATCTTTGCTCACCACCACCACTGAATTCGTACCCTTCTTGTATTTAAACACTGCAAAATCAAAATCAAAATCATAACAACAAACACACGACTGATGATGATGAGAGTGAAATTAAATAGACTTACAGAGAGAGTCATTAATTTGAAATCTATTCCTCTGAGACCAATGATCGTAGCTCTCAGAAGGGCTCACCACCCACCCATCTTTCCCACCAACCACAAATTCGTAACCCAATGAACAACTCACTAAACAACTAAACACCACAACACAAACACCAACATGAAACCTATTATCACCCATCAATCAATCAAATACAACACGAGAGATATATGGAGTAGTAGATATGATCTTATATCAATGATAGGAGTATCTCTTATTTAGCCAAATAAGATTGAAGAGAGAGAAAGAGAGAGGGAGAGAGAAGTGTGGAGAAGATGGGAGAGTGTGATGAGATATATAGAGAAATTAATTGGAAAGGTTACCGTTGCAAACGCAAATGCAAATGGGAAGATAAGAGATATGAAGAAATTAAGATTGCAATAAATGGTTGCTTTCTTCTAATAATTCATTCGGCTTTACCCGCATTTAATAATATTATTATTATTATTATTTTCTAAAGCAATATCATAATATTTTCACTAAAAGGCGAGTTCTAATTTATACTATAATTCTTTTTTTTTTTAACATTTAAAAAACCTATTAATATAGTAGTTATTATTGATTAATAAGTTAAGAAGTGATAATTCGAGATATAAAAACAAATTTAAAAATTGGATGAGATATCCACGTGGAAAATTTTCAGAGGTCCAACGTATATGAAAATATTGAAGTAGATGGGACCTGCCGACTAGTACTGATAATGAATGCGAATTGAATTGAGTGGGGTTTGTAGCTTCTTAACGTTGGCAAGTTATCTTATCTCAATATGTGCTTTTATTAGTATTAAAATTAAAATAAGATTATTATAGGGATAAAATACGTTTATTGATAATTTAAATATATTTTTTAAAATATAATTAATAATGCATTAAAGTATATTATTAAGTATCATAATATGATTTATTATAAATAAACTTTAACAATTAATATTGGGTAAGTTTTGTCTAGACAATTTCATACTTTTTAAAATAAATGTCAATTTTACTATAAAATATTATAATTTTTCATTTATACTACATAAATGGTTTATAAATATTACTTTTTATTAATTAAATATCATTTTTCATTATAAAAGTTATCACTTTTAATCTTTTTTAATTGAAAATCCTTAAGTAGAATTCACATAAATATTAGCCATTAATAAGAATACTTTAATTGATCAATCCATCTCATAATCATTTCACATAAATGGTTCTAACAAGAGATATTTATAATGTCATGTTATACTGTTTCGCACAGTTCACATGTAAGAAATTATTCCTCATAGATAAAAGTAATTGTCTAAGTGATATCTTTTGAACATTTTATAATACAAATAGAACTTGACAAAAATCTTTAATGAAAAAAAAAATTAAGGGCACACTTATGGGATATAGTCTCACTATAAAATTACCATACATCTTCGCTTTTTATTTATAATATTTATTATATATAAAATAATTAATTGTGTGACTTTTAATTAAAATATCATCACGGATCTTACACAAGTGATGTTGCTCACTCTATATAAACACATGCTCGAATATTTATGTAAATATAATTTCCGGAAAATTTGAAATATATATATATATATATATATATATATATATATATTCAAATAAAGAAATAATAATTGAGAATGATGAGATAACGTTCTCTAAAATTTGTTTAGTTTAAAAAAGTTTGAAAGAAAAATTAAATATGAATTCATGGATATGTCGGTAAGACGGTAAGTGAGAAAGACATTTAATTTATAGTCTTTGCAGTTTAAGTCAACTAGTGAAGATTTAGTTTTAAAAAGACAAAAACATAGAAATATGTATAAAACATGTCAATATTAATGTGCATATGGGTGTACCCAAGTGCACTCTATATAATTATATACAATTATGATCAAAAATATATATAATTGTGAATAAAATTATATACAATTTGTTTGTTAGCTTTTTAATAAAAAATTGAGTGTAAAAAATATACAACTATTAAAAAATAATATGTATATATTATTGAATAAAAAGTTACACATATGGATACTAATTTTTTTAATAAAAAACTAAGTGTAAAAAAATATATAATTATTGAAAAACAATGTATACAAAATAGAATAAAAAGTTATACACATATGGAAAAAATTGCAAAATCAATCACACCCGTCATAGTCCTGTTTGGATTTGGTTCTAATAGTCTTGACTTCAGTCCCAAATGTTTTTTTTCAAGCAATAATGGTCCCGCACAATTTTTTTTCAATTTTCACCCCAAGCCGTCTAAAACTAACGGAAGCCCCCTCACGTGCATACCATGCGCCGTTAAGTCAAGAAAATTGGGATTTCTCTCTCAAATCCGAACAAATTCCCAAAACTGAAACCCTAAAATTTCCCCCAAATTGCGTCTCCCTTCCTAATCCCTTCCCTCCCGTCCAACGCCACCCCTGCCATCATGATCTCAAAACTCCGCCGCAAATGCCTCAACCTCTCTCCCGGCCCACTCGCTCTCCCCATATTCGGAAGCTGCTCCAAATTGACAACGACTTGAACCACCACTATGTATTCCTCCTCCGCATGGGCCAACGCCGCATCGCTGTCGTGTCGTTGGTGGAGCTAGCCACAGAGGTCCTCCCACCCAGGGCAAGAAACAACATTCGATGTGAATGCAATCACATTACGAGTAGGTGATATTTTCCAACGTCCAGATTAACAGGACCAAAGTCAATCGTGGACTGAGAAATATATTTTTGTAATTGAATATTTTACGAAATAGTGTTTTCTGTGGTGGTATTGATAATGCATCATCAACATTTAATGCATATAGCCTACAGGTAGTGCGTCGTGACGCGTATGAACCGAAATTTGAATTATTTGATGCACAGAATAGATGCTTGGTGTGTGGTAGTTGCTTGGCTACTCCGCTCACATTTCTCCTAGTAATGCTATGATCCATTTCTCTGCTTAATTACAACATGTTCGTCATGTGATTGCTAATATGAGTTATGTGTTATAATCGTCTCAAACTTGATATAGTTTTTTTTTGACAGAAAACTTGATATAGTTTGGTTCGAATGTTTAATTGAGATTTTTTTTCACATGTGAAGTCATCGTCTATGCGCAGATTTGGGTAGAAATTATTGCACACAACGAATGTAATTTCATCGGGTGTGACATGATATCTGTCAATTTAAGTATGCTCTTTCTACCATTATTTCACTACCTTCAATTCTAGGTTTTGTGATCAAGTTAATGTTGCTTCTCATTTGTTAAAACTGAATGCAATCACATTTGTTGAGATTCTTTCAACATGTGCTAATGCTGGGTTAGTAGAAGAAGGTTTTTACATATTTCAGTCGATGTTAGTATGGAACAATGTCTGGAGAGGAACAATTTGCATGGTAGATTTGTTGGGGAAAGCAGAGAGAGTCGAAAAAGCATCAAATTTCATCCACAGAATGCCAATGAAACTGGGGCTGATGCTTGGGAGACGTTGTTGAGTGCATCTGTGGTGGCAGGGAACATGAGCATAGCCGAGAAAGCAGCAAAAGAGTTAGCAACTTTAGAACCAAACAAAATCATTTGGAGATTTGCCTTGTCCAATGCGTATGCAGCCGTTGGAGAATGGGATGAAGTGGGAAAGATCAGGACGGAACTGAGAGAATCAGAGAAGCTGAGAAATGAAGGGTGATGGAGCAGTGTAAATGTAGAAGAATGTGAGTTTAGTTTCATGGCAGGCGATACGAAACATCCGGAGAGCACAACAATTTACGACATTGTAAGACGGATTATCCGGAGAGCGCAACGATTTACGACATTGTAGGACAGTTGCAGAATCACACAAGGGATTGAGTTGTTTCAACGTTGAAGCATCCATATTGAACACAACGCATAGGAGATGAGATGAGCATGTGAATTATTGACATGGTATTCTAAGTACACTGCATTTATATATTTATGCATTGTATTAGCATATCTGATGTGAATGATGAAATGATGTTTCTATGTAACCTCATATGATTAATTTTCGTGATTCTTGTTATAGTGTTAACTTGGACATTGTGAGATTGATTCATTGTTTTAGAAGTTTGCAATTTTGGTCCCAGTATTTAAGGTTAGATCTAGTGGGGCCAAAATTGCTAACGGGAATAACGTGAAGCTTGACGGTGAGACCATTATTGCTGAAAAAAAACGTTTGGGACAGAAATCAAGACTATTGGGACCAAACCCAAACAGGACCGTGACAGGTGGGATTGGTTTTGCAATTTTTTCACACATATGGGTACACCTTGCATCGAGTGCACCGAATATCAACTCTCAATAGTTACTTATACCAAGTGCAGTATACATTAAAAAAAATTTGTAATTTAATTTCTACTATATATATTTAAAAAATTATTAAGGTATTTAGAGCAATACTTGTCTGAAGTGAAACGCGGTGAAATCGTTTTGCAGTTTCTCAATTAGAAATAGTATTATTTTTTTCCATTATCTTTCGGATCGTACACCTTTTATTTTGTACTGATAAAAAGTCACTTTTATTTTGTACTGATAAAAAGTCAAAACAATTACTACCTTCATCTTATAAATAAATTTATACATTCTATTTTTGTTTGTTCCATAGATATATTAACATCCCAAATAAGAAAATACACACAAATCTCACAATACATTTCAATTTCAAAATTGTCACCTCATTACAACTCACATAACTTATTTTATAATTTATTTATTACCTAAAAATGTCAAACTACCCCTAAAAATAAAACAAAATACAATTTTTTCTTAAACTCCGTATCTACAGTAGTCGTGAACTTCTCTTTGGGACGAAGGGAGTACAATTTTTTATACACTTTATTTACAAGAAACCTACAACTACATCTAACATATTTTATTATTTATTTATTTATTATTAGTAAAAAGTATCATAATATCCATAAAAGCTATTCATTCCGTCCCAAAAATACTTGCATACTTTCTATTTTAATCCGTCCCAAAAATACTTTCACATTCTAAAATTAGAAACAATACACAATATTAATAATCTTATAATATAACAATTTTACAGAATGCCACCTTATTTTAACACACAATCTAGTCAAAGTCGACTATATCATACACTTTATTTTATTTAATTATCCAAAATATCCCCTCTTTCTTATATCATTACAAAAAAAAAAAATTTCTTAAATCTCATGTCATCAAATACGTGCATGTATATTCCTGAGATGAAGAGAGTATCATTTTTCTTAATACTCATACCAGAGGAGGGGTGCAATCTTTTAAGAGATGGAGAGAGTACTTTTTAATAAAGATATTATAAATTTTCATTAAATAGTATCACTTTTCTTTATACTACTTTCTAAAATAATTTGAACGGTTTTCACTTTTCATAAATTAAATACACCCTACGTCCCATTTTGGTTGTTACGTTTTATGTTTGCACGATAATTAAGGAATATTATTTTAATGTATTGTAGGGTGAGAAAATTTTAATGTATAGTGTGTAATTGTATTATTACAATATGATGTTCCATAAGGATATTTAAACGTTTTGTGTATATCTCATTAAAAAATATATTATTTATGGAACGTCTTTTCTAGTAAAAATGTAGTAAGATTTGTGGGATTGAAGGAATGTTATTTTTCATTAAAAACTTTATCCCTTGATATTTGATTTACGGAGGCCACCCAATTAAATTCGAACTCGATTTTTTAATAAATAATCATATTTTTAAATTATTAAAAGCTTTTTTAATTACATTATTGTAACTATTCATAGTCCGCTCTATCAAACTCATAATAAATATTGATGGTATTAAAAGAAAAATATATAGTTTGTCGGCCGAATTTTCTTTTTAATTATTATTATTTTTTATTTTAGTAAAGTTCACTTACCCACTTTTTCGCCACTTTGTTTAAAGATAGTGTCATGTTTCACTTTAAATTCGTTTAATACATACATATATTAAAATACTTTTTAGAAAATGGGAATCATGAGCAGCCAAGTGTACGTGGTCCAATACATGACTAGTTGTTAATATTTTTTGTTTTTATGGAGTAGAATTTAATTACACATATTCATACATAAATAAGTAAAATAAATACAAATCATAGCTACATACCGATCGACATGAAAAAGAGCTAAGGGAAATGGTCCTCCCTATTATATTATATTATATATATATATATATATATATATATATATATATATAGTATCCTTTTTCGGAGTATTACTCTTAAAATTGTCAAGGATTATTCTTTAGAATACAAATTTATTCTATTCGGAAAAAAAATCATACACAATAGCATAAATACATAAAAGTATTTTTCATTTGATTAACCTTCCATTATACTCCCTCCGTATTGGTATTGGTATGGGGTGTGGGTCCTATGAAGATATATTAATGGTTTTGTATGAGTCATATTTACTAAAAAGATAAATACACTTCTTGTTTTGGAATAGACGAAAATGGTAAAATGCACTTATTGTTGTTGTACAGAGAAAATAGTAAAAAGTACTTTTCACGTTGAATCATGCTAATTTTTTCTTTATATTTTAAATAAATTGTAACACGTAATCAATATTGAAATAACTTAATTTGTATAAACATAATTTGCCTAATATGATTTCATATTTCTAAGTAATTTGGCGAAAAAATAAAATAAAATAAAAAATAAAGTATTGTTTATCGTCTATTTTAAGAGGAGAATTATTATTTATTAATTAATTTATTTTAGCGCAAAAGTAAAATATGTAAATAGACTTGGATTTTTGAAGAGACGCGTAAGTATAGTGTCTATTTCGATTATTTGTCTCCTACTCTGTCTTCACTCGTTTTTCAAAGTGTGAATAATGCATTCACCACATTCATCAAAAAAAAAAAAATATATATATATATATATATATATATATATATATATATATATATATATATATATATATATATATATATATATATATATATATATATATATATATATATATATATACATATTTTTTTTTTTTTTTTTTTTTGTTTAAAGAACTCTTCATTTTTTATTTTGCTCACTTTTTCTATTAATGGTTATCATATTTCATTGAAAACAAATGATTGTATGGATGTTTATATATGATGTTTCTTTTTTAAAAAAAATAAATTGTTATATTTCTGCATGATAATTACTATTGCTTTGACTGACGATTTATTAAAAATTTGAAATTTATAAATTAAGAAAATTACTCCAATTGATTATCAATTGTTAGACATTCATCTTTATATTAAGTCAAATTATTCCTTGAATTTGAATTCACATGCATCTGTATTTTATTTTTATACATAAAAAATTATGTTTAGAATGATGAATTATATTATTTTTTAGATGCAATAATATTACTTTTACTCAAATTTTAATGTATTGCAATTTTTTTTCATATTTCTACTGAAATAAATATATTTTTCATTTAAAATAATAATAATTTATTATTTTAAAGAGTAGTTTTTTAATGAAATGTGAAAGATTATATAGTAATTTTTTATTTTAATTTCTTTATCATTTGTTTATTATTTGACTCTCATAATATGAATGATTGGATTTGATCTTTTTTTTAATTATTTTTTTATAACAATATTATAAATTCACGCTTATCTTCACCATTAAAAAAGAAATTTACATCAACCAAAAATCTTAATTATATTTGGCATGAGGTAAATTATAATCATATTAGTAAATTTATATTGACCTTGTCGTAGTGGTCGAGAAGATTTAAAATAGTCTTATTAAAGTAGTAGAGGTCAAAGTAGTTCAAGTTGAACTCCACAAAGCAATAGAGGTCAAATATTTAACCAAATACTCTAACAGGAGTAAATTTGTCACTCCAATATAAGTCAATTTGTCATAGATTTGATGAGAGGGTCATTGGTCTTATATATGATACATCAAATCACTTGGGTGTGGAATATTAAAATATGCGAAAAAAATATTTGTGGAATAAAAATGAAGCAAATAAAATACTGTATTTATTTACCTGAAGTAAATAAAAATATTAATTTAAACATTAATGACGGTTTGAGACCTAAGCTCTAAGATTATGAAGACCAAGAATGATTTTAATTTTTGAGAATTTTTTCTTAAATGCTAGCAATTTAACTAATCCCTCCGGCCATTTAGAAGGTAATCATTTGTCTTTTGCACTTGGATTAAGAAGTATTATTATTATATGTGTAGTGGGTAGTTGTATTAAAAGGAAGTGGTGAGTCATGTGGTGTACCTTTTTACTACTAAATAGGAAATATGAATACCTTTAAAGTGTACGCCCAAAATATATAAAAAAATTGGAACCAGGTATATTACTTTCCAAGTACTTTTTTTATTAGGTAAAAGGATTTTATTAAAATAAATATAAAGGTGAGAGATTTATCTTGTACAGACTGGAAATAAAAATCTTGACAACTCACAATTCTAACATGTAATAGAAATACCCTCTCTCATTTACCTTGAGAAGCTTACATATTTGATACTATTATTACTCCAGCATAACCAATTCTAAGATCGGATTTTTACTTCCTCGATTGTGTCTCGAATATTCGGCTCAACATTCTGAAAGATCTACCTGTTTCTGTTTTTCCAAAATGTCCAAATTGTGCATGACCAAATCATCATCAACATCTTTTTTACCTTGCTGTTGTTCTGATGGAGATTAGTGAATACTATCATGTTCCTATTCAACTCACGAGACAGAGGTCCATAAAAGCCAATCCACGCTAGAATACCTGCCCAGATTTCTTTTGCTTGAGTAGGTGTTCTATAAGGGGTGCGATACGCCCATAAAACTTCATTGATTCTTTCATGCCAATCTCTTTTTGACTTGGACACCACTTTCTTCAGCAGACTTTATTGAAAGTTTCAGCAAGACCATTAGCAGTTGCGTTGTACATTGACGACTTCCTTTGCTTGAAATCGAACATCTCACACAACTTATCAATCCACATGTGGCTAAACAACTTTCTATTATCAGTAATGATGTAGCGAGGTACGTCATATGATTACTGTGAAAATCTACATGTTTTAGGGTCCGATTTAGCAATGTTTTATAGAATATTGTTCATATTTTAGCACTAAATGGTTAGTTTTCATATATTTAATATATTGGTGCATTTGAGGTGTTATTTCGTATTTTTAGGTGGAAAACGAATTAAAAGTGCAAAGTTGGAATGAAGAGTGAAATCGTGAAAGAATGCTGAAAAATGCATGTTCTCTTTACTTAATTTTTTTGTATCTCTGTGAAAGTCTAAACTAGTGAAGTGATATATGGTTGAAAAGACACGGAAGAGAAGGTCATTTTGGCTCAAGAAACACCTCAATCGGATTCAAGATAAGAAAGTTACGATCAAAACGATGAAATCGCGCAAGTTGTTTCGACCCAACACGACCCATGCCACTTTTGCACGACTCGTGCCCTTCAAATGTTGGAGTTCTTGTGATTTCTTTATATGAATAGAAATCCAAGAAATAGAAGATCGCGTGAGCGTAAAAATCACCTCAATTGAAGTTCGAATGAAAAAGTTATGAGCAAAACTATGAGGTCGCGCAGGTTGCTGACGGGTGGCACGACCCGTGTTGACGTGGGTACGACCCGTGCCGCTTCCCATCAAGCCCAAATTTTATTTTTTCTGCCCGTTTGTGGTTTTTTACGTGAAAAAACCCTATTTTGAGGTGAAGTCCAAATTTTAGCAGCCCTCAACTATAAAAGGAGCATTTGGGGAGTTCCAGAAGAACCCTAACTCTCCACTATGCCTTTTGGGCTACACAATCTTACAAACATTCACCCATACCCTTCTGCCATCCATCTCTACCCTTCACCCGCCTTTCACTTATCACCCTCACACTCAATCACTGTACTTGCTACTTGAGAAGGAGAACAGAAGATGATAATTAAGACAGAGAATTAATCCAGACAAGGGTTTTTCTTCTTTCTTTAATTTCTTATTGTTGATTTATATACTCATGGTAAGTTTTCATCTTTAACCATGGGTGTTGCTTGTAACACCATGAGCTAGTACTTTTCTGGATAATTCTAGGTTTTGAAAGTTTGAATTTGTTGAATTGATGACCTAGACTAGGTTATGGATTTCTGCAGTATACTTATTTCATTATTAATGCTTTGAATTAAGACTTATATTTTTGTCTTATATGATATGTCATCATTCATGGTTATGTCATTGTCTTATGTATATGTATGATTGTTGCTGAGTCATAAAGTGATTATATTTGTCTATTTGTTATGGGTAGAGATGATCTAACCATATAACATTTATTCATTAGAATAATTAATATTGGACACTTAATATATCTATTAATTACCATTTTAGAGGATTTTTTTCTTAGATTGTTAGGTGAGAATTGAAGTTTACTTCTTAAGTACCTATAAAGGGAAGTCTAGTGCTCTAATATTTATTGAAATTTTGCATGAAGTACCTAGAAAGGAAGTAGTAATTATTCGTCTGCATATGAAGATTTAAACTAGATTTTTGTGTTAGGTTTATTTTAGGGTTAATTACACTAAAAATCCGCGGATTTTTAATATTTACAAATAAGTTCTCGACCTTTAGCCCCTTTTGCAAATTAAGTCATCGGACAGTTGGGGGCTTTCCCGGAGCTGACATGTCCATCTTTCTTCCCATTGTCATTCCACGTGTACAAAAGCCTCCTATTATCTCTTACTCCAAAGTGATTTATATGTGTTACACGCTTTCTTACTTGTGTCTATTGAATAAGTTTGCAAAGGTTTAGTGATGTGTCCATATTCCACAAGGCAGAGTCGGCCAATACACTTGAGAGAGAAATTAAGTAGTAAAACTAGATTGCCTAGAACTACTTATTCTCCATTCTCGAGTCACATTCGTATACTTCTTATTGCTAATTTAATTTTAATTGTTATTTAATTAATTTGTTTAGTAGTTTAATAATTTGATACCTCAAACTTTATTGTCAAACTTGTATTGATTAATTTATAAGATAATTAAATTGATAATACACAGTCCTAACTAGATACTGATCGACATGAAAAAGAGCTAAGGGATTTTTTTTTACGAAATGGTCCTCCCTATTCTACGCCATAATTTTTTTATTTTTTATTTTTAAATCGAAATTTAATCTATCATACTAGTTTTCCCCTTATTTTAATTTTAATTAAATTGTAACGCATAATCAATTGAAATAACTTAATTTGTATACATATATAAGACAAAAGCTCCTGCGCCTCCGGGTACCGTGCCCCTATGAGAACACAACCCTCCCCTCCATATTCTATTTAAACATATGTATTGCTAGATGTTTAAATTGCAAAGGGTGCATCGAAATTGTAAAGGAACACAGTGTCCTCGAGCACAAGAGCCTCACTCCATATACAATTTGCCTAATATAATTTCATATTTCAAGTAATTTGGGGAAAAATAAAATAAAAAATGGAGTATTGTTTATCTTCTATTTTAAGAGGAGAATTATTATTTTTTTAATTAATTTATTTTAGCACAAAAGTAAAATGAGCTACTCTCTTGTGAGACGGATTGTGAAACGGGTCAATCCACTGATAAAGTATATTCGTTATATAAGTAAAGTATGTTTATTGATAGTTAAAGTATGTTTGTGGTGAATTGTATTATGGAGGGAGCTATTTGCACCTCAAATCTATTAAATAAACCCTATTAATTTATAAATTAAAAATATATTTATGTGAGAAGACGTAAATATCCTTTTATAAATAATAAAATAAGATTTGTTTAAATGCATTCCAATTATATTACTATATGCACCCCATTAATATAATTGTCCCTAAACCACGAGTTAGGGTTACTTGGAGCCGGGTGGTTAGAGTTGGAGTGAGCGCCGCCGATGATGGAGGAGATGACAGACGCGAGGGCCGCCGTGAAGTTCGGAACAGCCGTGATCGCCGTCGTAGCTGCGGTGAGGGTGTTGGCGAACGACGGATGAACGGAGGCCGGTTGCGGTTGAGGTGGAGCATGATCGTTCACCTCCGCTTCCTTGGACATTTGATTTGAAGGCAGGAGAACTTGTATAGAGCTTGGCAGAAAACTTGGTTAACCGACGGGTTGGTGCGGCGGAAAAGTTCTGAGGAAATGGGACCTGGAACTGCGGCGGCGGTCTCTGGTATACTGTAACGGGTTCGACGATTGGGTGAGGTCGAGTGTGACGGTTGGGAATGGAGCTAGATTGTGGCCATGTTGGATGAACATGGAAGAATGGTTCTTGCTATGCCGTCGGCACTGGGCATGGAGCCGGAAAGAAGCATGTTGGCGGCGGCGGAGGTGGTGGGCCATGGCCAGAGCGGCTGGTGGAAGTGGGTGGTTGCGATTTGCGAGTTCCCTCGTAGGTGGTGATCAGGATTGTTTGGTCGTTGGCACACCTTTGAACCTGCCAGTAGTTAAATTAAACCAAGATTAATTAGCCACATATTAAATATATAATTTTGGATTAAAAACAAGAGACGATGAATATTAACACTTTTCCTCACGGGACATCCTACTGCCATTGTACACCTGTAATAAGCTTGAGGACATGGTTCCCTTTGGCCATCTTCTGACCGTAATTTCTCCATTGACAACCGTTTGAAATTTAATTGGGGTGTATTTAAAATTTTAATTGAGGTATGTATAACAATTTGTTATAATTAACAATTTGTTATAATTAAATTTATTTTATTATTAATAAAAGAGTATTTACGTCTTTTCGCATAAATGTATTTTTAATTTATAAATTACTAGAGTTCATTTAGTAGATTTGGGGTGCAAATAGCCGCCCACTTATATTATAACACTTTAAAATAATACTTTAATTCATTATTCATCATACTTTATAAAAATATATTTAACTAATAATGAACATATTTTACCTATATAATAATAATATTTTAATAATGCATCAACCCATCTCATATAATAAAATCCTTCTCATATAATAATCGTGTTCACTATAGACTTTGTCAAGTAATATGTAAATAGAGAGAGTTGGATTTTTGAAGAGACGATATATTATTACTTTGAATGACGATTTATTAAACTTCGAAATTTATAAATTCATAAAATTACTCTTCAATTGATTATCAACTCACTTGATTATCAATAGTTAAACATTCATTTTTCTTTTAAGCTAAATTATTCACATGCACCTGAATTTTATTTTTTATACATTAAAAAATATTTTTAGAATGATGAATTATATTATTTTTTTATGGAAATATATTATTTTTACTCAAATTTTAGAATTCGACTGCGGTGCACCTGTTGTACCGGTGCATTGGACGATTTCAGCAGTTAGATTAAATTATAAGTGAATTACTACCATTTAATTCAAATAATTAAAAATTAAAATAGGATAATTACCCATTAACCATACTTTTAACCTATGAATTCTAAGGTGCACCAAATGCACCCTTGAATAATCCCAAATTTTAATGTATTGCAATTTGTTCATTCATATTTCTGCTAAAATAAATATATTTTTTATTTAAAATAATAATAATTCATTATTTTAAAGAGTAAGTTTTTAATGATATGTAGATTATATAATAATTATTTCAATTTTTTTATCATTTGTTTATTATTTGACTCTCATAATATGAATGATCGGATATGAATTTCTTTTTTATATATAACAATATTATTATAAACTCACGCTTATCTTCACCGTTAAAAAAATATATATTAACCAACAATTTTAAAAATTATCTTAATTTAAAAAATATAACTCTCATTGTACAAAAAGGTGGTTCGCCCACCTCAGGCGCCCCCGCACACCGGCCCGACAGCATGTGAAGGAAGTTAATCATGGTAACTCAACCGACAAATAAGGGTTAGACCTTTTAACCCACCACATAAGGAGCTCCTCTTAATTAAGAGGTTGCTCCCACGCTGCGGGTGAGAAAAAATATCACTCTTACCTAAAACACATAACATATTTTATAGTTTATTTATTATCTAAAAATATTCCTAAATTAATAAAATTGGTCTAAAAGTAATTTTTTTAAAACTACATATCTATTACTGTGGGTCGAAAGGAGTATTATTTAGTTGATCATTTAATTCAATTCAATTTTTTTTCTTTTTTTTCTTCAAATACTTAACAAAATCTTATGCGCAAGTGTACTGTGTACACAAGTATTAATCTTTTAATACTTTTTTTAATACTTTTTTAAGTAAAGAAAAGATAAATACTTCTTTTGATCATTTAATACTATGTGTCATTGTAGAAATAAATGAACATCTATGGTGCCACCATTCATTCAAGTGTTAAGTTAATGTGATAGGATTTAGATGTTATTATTATTTTTTATTATATTTATCAATATTTAGATATTAAGATAATAGTTAGATATTTACTTTATGTAGAAGGATGTAGAATTTATCTTTATTTGATTAGGTATAAATATTAGAATATTCCCTGATCTTTAGAATGCAGTTCTTATAAATATCTTGTAAGCGTAAGAATGAAAGATAAATAAGAAAAGTAAAATTAATTCTTTAACAACAGTGTTTGCAAACTCGATGATTTGCTGACCTGAGTCAGAAACCCAGAGTTTTCGATCATTATCCTTTAATTTCAAAGGGTGATTCTCATCACAATGGATCGACAGCGTTGGACCCAACTAAAATATAATATTTCATATATTGATATTTTATAACATGTCATAAACCTTAAAAAAAAAAAAAAAAAAACTATGTCTCTGTTTAACTGAGTTGGAAAATTGTGCTCGGCCCGATAAGCCGGCCTGTAAAACACTATAATTAGGTTGGATTGAGACTTTTAAACGAGGGTCTGAAAAGAACCGAGTCATTTGGGCTGACCCATCAAATTCAGTGGGCCAATTGACCCGCCCCGATTTTGACTTAATTTTTGGTCTTTTATGATCCTTTCTTTTAATTTTTTTTATATTTTTCATTTAATTTAATATTTAACTACAAACTATTTATGCTATTTCATTTAATTAACTTAGGAATTATATTTAAATAGTCCTAAATTTAAAAATAAGAAAAGACTCATGTGAGACTGTTTTACAAAATAAATTTCGTGAGACTAATAAAAAATAATAATCTTTATAATGAAAAATAATATTCCCTTCGTCCCATAAAAAAATTCACACGTTCTATTTTTTTCGTTTCATAAACAAATTCACACTCCCAAAATAAGAAAATACACACAAATGAATAATCCTACAACACACTCTAATTTCAAAATTATCACTCCTTTACAACTCACATAACTTATTTTATAATTTATTCATTTCTTAAAAATGTCAAACTAACCCTAAAAGTAAAACAAAAAATAATTTTTTCTTAAATTCTGTATCTACAATAATCGGAAACTTCTCTTTGGAATAGAGGGAGTATTCAATTGATAATAACAGTGATGTGAACTACTTCATAAACAATTTAATGTATAAATAAAAAAGATAATATTTTTAATAAAAAATAATAACTAAATATAAAAGTATAAAATGATCTTTAAGACGGTCTACTCACAATTTTAAATTAAATATTTTAATATCTAATGTAGTCCAAAATCCAAATGCCCTTAATAGATCCCATTTTGGGTTATAATTATCTAAATTTAAATAAGTAACTACAAGACAACATTGCATCTCTTAATTATTTTGATAATTTATCACATTTTAATTTTTTTAATTTATTAATTTCTTTCTATATAATTTTAACATTACATTATCATAATCATAATCATAATCATATCATATCATAATATATTAAAAGTGACTCGCTTTTGAGAAATATTTCTTCCTATTTTATCCTCACTTATTTATTCTTTTTTGAAATTTAAAAAAAAAATCACAAAAAGATCTACTCCCTCCGTCCCACAAAAGTTTACATACCTCTTCTGGCACACAGAGATTAAAAAGTGTGATAACTTTTAGGGGGTGTTATGATATTTTTTTGTAATAAATAAATGATAAAGTATATTAAGTGTGTTTGGTAAGGATGATTTTTTTGTAAATAAAGTGTGTGGGGAAGGGTGATTGTGTTTAACTTTTTTCTTTTTTGGGAATGTACAAACTTTTGTGAGACAACCCAAAATAAAAAATGTGTCATTTGAAATGGGACGAAGGGAATATTTACAAAGTATGACATGCCTACTACGTGCAGCGCACGTCTTAATAAGCTAGTATAAAGAAAATCGTGATATCAGGATTTCGATCTATATATACATATAGAGGTCTGCTAAAAATGGAAAGACATGATTTTCCCGCCATTTTTACGTGCTAAATATGGAAAATATGATTCATACCAGTTGAGGTAGTTGTGGGTGAAAAAAATGCCTTATGTTATTGGGGAGTATCTCACACGCGTGTGCTAGATGTATTTTCTATTTTGTATATTCACTATAAAAAAAACTGTTGCAACAACTTTGAAATAATAAAAGGCCGTGAATATCTACACTTCTTTTTTTTACTTTATACACCCACTTTTTCTTAATTACAAAAATACCAAGAGTAAAAAACTCTAAAATATCCTTAATAAGCCTACCCCACCTCACTTGCACACTCACTTTTTATTCAATATTTTAACAACACACACCACCACAAAAAATACATTCAATTCAAACAACATAACATTATACACCTTTTATTCCTTCCTCCACATTCACCCCTCTATTTTTTTAAAGTAAAATAGTGAGGGAAGAAGAACCTACTGTTTTCAATCCATTTCAAATCCAAAAAAAATAAAACACAAAGTAAAATGTCAGAGGAAGAAGCAGTTAAGAAGCTTAATTGTGTAGTTATATTGCATAATGTTCATTTAAACCCATGAACTAAGTTATTTAGAATCGAATAGGATCGTCTTTTTGTTGTGTGATCATGTTTTGTATGAGAAATTGTGAAAATCAGATCCGATTATTCAGCCCTGGTCGGACACCGACGAAGCCTTTATTCGGCCAAGGCTGGACGAAAAATCATGAAACCTGCATCCAATGCTGGCCGAGAGATGCACATATGTTCATCCAGTGCCGATCGAACAATCTATAAAATCTCGTCCAACATTGATCGAACAATCCATGAACCCTCAGCTCTGGTTGGACGTGATTTCTGTGGCAATATGTATACACAAATGCTTAAAAAGAAGTTTTAAATTGGTGAAAATGTTTAAAATAACGCAATTTAAGCTTCTTAGCTCTATCTTCCTCTAACATTTTACTTTGTGCTTGATTTTTTTTGTTTTTAAATGGATTGAGAAGTGTGTTCTTCTTCTCTCACCATTTTATTTTAAAAATAAAATAGAGGGGTGAATGTGGTTGAAGGAATAAGAGGTGTATAATGTTAAGTTGTTTGAAGTGAATGTATTTTTTATGGTAGGTGTATTGTGTTAAAACGTTGAATTAAGAGTGAGTGTGTGAGGTGGGGTAGGCTTAGGGGTGGGTATCGGATCGGGTTTTTGGTATTTTGAGTTTTCGGATCGGGTATCCTAAAATTCGGGTTGGAAATTTTATTATCTGAAACCGATCCGAAAATTTGGGTACCTGAAAAATATTGGGTACCCGATGCAGGTACCCGAAAATACCTCTTTTCTTTTTTATTTTATTTAATTTTTTAAAGTATTCTTATAATAAATTAATTAGGTGTGATTTAAATAATTTTTTAATGTTTAATTTTTGAGACAATATTTTATTTGATCCCTTTTATCATTTTTTTCTTCGTTTTTAAATAATTATAAAAGAATATAATAAATTCGTATCACATCATAATAATATTAATTTTTATACCAATGTTAGGATTTAGATAGTATATTTTAATTATGTTGTGAGATATTTAAATTTATATATTTTTATATGTTATTTTTATCTAATTAATTAAAAATATTTATATATTAAAGTATATGATAACTTAAATCATATTAAAATTAATGATATAAGGAGAATTCAAATTTAAATTTGATAAGATGAGGATGTAATAATATAAATTTGTGTTTTTATTATGTAAAAATAATTGATAATTTAAAAAATAAATAAATTTAACTAAGTAATGTTTAAAGGATAATAAATATATTTTATGATTAAAAAACTAAGAATGCATGAAAATTTTAATATTTCATGAATTAAATTATTTTTTATAATTAATATAAGAGTGTAAAAAAGAAATAAACTTCGGGTACCCGATCGGGTAATTCGAGTACATTTTCAATACCCGAAACTCGAACCGAAGTTATTGCTTCGGGTTCGGGAAATCCAAAATTCTAAATTACCTGAAAAAATTGAGTTTTTCGGTTAATTTTTTTTTGATCGGATCGAGTACCCGAAACCCGAAAAAAATGCCCACCCCTAGGTAGGCTCATTAAGGGTATTTTAAGATTTTTTACTCTTGGTATTTTTGTAATTAAGAGAAAATGTGTGTATCTAAAGTAATATAATAGCAAAGTGAAAAGTCAAAATTTGACCAATTTTTAATATACAACATTAATTTTTATTACTAATTCTTTGTTAATCTCATCCATTCATCACATTATTCAATCTCATCCATTCATCACAATTATAAGATAGATCTTGGCCATTAATTTTTTTCATAATAACGATACCTTATTTAAATTAAGATGATACCTTATTTAAAATGCTTCCTTATATGTGTGCTGAATGTGTGCTGAATATTATTTTTTTATTTAAAAAATAATAAAACGGGTACGAATATGAGTAGTTTATGTAATCAACGGGTATTGATAAACGAGTTTGGAACGGGTATAAGTATCATAATATATTTTTTTAATAAAACGGTACGAATATGAGTAGTTTATATTTAAATGGATACGAGTGCGTAACACTTAATTCATTATTAAATTATTTTATTCATTATTAATAATTTTGAATTAATGTTATTGGTCCTAACATCTTAATAATTATCAATGGGTATGTGCAATCAACAGGTATTAATAAACGGATTTTGGACGAGTATGAGTATCATAATATATTTTTTAATAAAATGGCTACGAATATGAGTAGTTTATATTTAAATGGATACGAGTGCGTAACAATTAATTCATTATTAAATTATTTTCTTCGTTATTCATAATTTTGAATTAATATTATTGGTCCTAACATCTTAATAATTTTAATATACATTACAATAGTATATTATTTAATATTTGATTTGATTATTTGGTATTACAAATACTTGATTTGAGAAATTAATAATTGGTTTGATTACAACTAATTAATATATATAAAAGGTTTTAGGAAGCTCTATTATAATATAATTAATTGAAATGTCTATAATCGAATTGGGGTAATTGCACTTTTGGTCCTATTGGATTATCCCAGTTGCATTTTTGGTCCCGAACCTTTTTTCTGGTCCCAAAAGTTGCATTTTTAGTCCCAAAATAGTTTTTCCGAAAATTTTCATCCATGATCAACTTATATCATATCTATATTGCCAGATTTTTATCGTCCTTCTATTTTTCAAAATAGACATAGTTCATTACGACCATATCAGGCCCAGCATGCTTTCGTACATTAATTAAACAACATTAATCTCATAGCTAACCAGCTTAAAACAGTAACAATACCTTTTTTATCGTCAATCCACCGGGTATCTGGGAGGTTTTATAGCTGCTCCTCACAGCCAACCACGCGCCCCGCAGTGTGATGGATCAATCCCGTTCCTTCAGCGGATCTCAGCACAACCCTGATTTGTTTCCTACACTGGGTGTACAAGATGCTGTTACTGTTTATCGTCGGAAAGTATGGAGATTGAAGTTGCAAAATGAAATGGAAGGTTACATGTAGGCAGTAGCCCAAGATTATTTATTTATTGAATGAAGAATTTATTACAAACTCATCCTCACAGAATAAGAGGAGATAACTCCTTTAGCTACCTATTGTAGCTGCACTCAGAACACTCATACAAAGAAAAGAAAGAGATTCAATGTTTATTTTAGAAAGAGAAAACAGAGGGTGATGATCGATCCCTTCTGCTTTCTCAACACACCTATTTATAGAGTCTTTCGGATTTGAAATCTGGATTTCAAAGCCTCCCAATCTTTTGTGACGTCACTGCTTGCGTCACTTCACATTGGATGCCAACCTTTCAGCAGTTGGCTAGTTTTTTTTATTAGATTTTTGTGACGTCATTGCTTGCGTCACTTTGCATTGGATGCCAACTTTTCAGCAGCTGGCTGGTCTCTTTATTGGATTCCCTTTTGTGGGTCATCTTCCTTGTTGGTCACATGTCTGTTACCCTTTTGGAATGGTCACCTGGCTCTTGCTTTTTTGAGGAGTCATTTGTCCTCTTTGGTTCCTGATGATTTTCCCAGCTCCTGGGTATTCCGAAGAGATTTCACCCTCTTCTTTCCACGTGTCTCCTTTGTTGGGGGGTGGATCAGCAGTTCTGATCATCCCTATACCCAATCTTATCATTTTCCCAAATTCTGGTTCTATTTGGGTGGAACATCTTGTGCATATCTTGTTCGTCCATTGCCCAAAATTAGATATGTTGCAATATCTCCGATGAGTTTGTTTACTCACTGGAATCTTGTTTCTCTAGAGAAGTTCTTGTTTTTCCTGAAAAGCTTTTTCAGCGAACACTGTCTTCTTCCCTGTTAAAGTATTCAACAGAAAAGACCCATTCAAAGACTTATGCTCGAACTTGAATGAGAACTTTACCTCCACCATTGCTTTGATGCAGGCATGCAAACCCCTCGCTCTTCGCGTAGAGATCTGTTCTTCAGAAAATGTAGAAACCAAGACTGGTTCCTTTTCAGAAGACTCTTTAATCTTATTTGATGCTGAAATATCGGGTCTTCTTATCTTGATGAAATGGAAGGCTTCGTGATTGCCTTTCCCAACTGGTTTTGGGGCCGCACTGGTGAAGTACAGCTCCAATACATCGACTCTGGATAGAGTCGAGTTGTTTTCACATGCCTTGAAAATCTTTTCTCCCAACCAATCTGGAAGTTTTGCAAGTTCTGGGAAACCTGGTGCAATAGTATATATTGAAGCTAGTGCTCCAAAATCATACCATTGTTTCACATCATTTGGATTTGAACCTTCTCGCATCCAAACTCTGGGATATTCCCCAGATATATCTACCCGGCATTTCTCCGGTCGGATTCCTTGTCTGATGTTCAATTTCTCCCAGCTGGCCTGGTATTTCTGCCAATAAGAGAAACCAGCTAAGTTTATACTAACATTAGCAGTGCCCGTCATAAGCCTAAGATTGATCTCTCACTCTTTTACCCCAGAGGTGCTGGGTTGACTCGAAAGCTCAAGATGTGACTCAGAAGCCTCGATTTTTTTTGGATTGGTTCCTCTTTTGAAGGTTCCAATCTAGAACTTGTGCCAGAGGTATTTGAATCCCCTGCTTCGGGTTTAGAGCCCCGTTCTCGACTACTCTTCTTTTATCGATTGTTATTGCCATCAACAGCCCGGAAGAGTGGCTCTCGTAAGGACTCAAAGAGACTCGCATTGTTGCGAATACAAACTCGTATGCGATTAAACACTTTGGTCTGATCACTTTCTTGTAATTTTCCAGCACGCGTTGCATTGAGTGCCAAATTCTCGAATTTCCTCTGGAGCAACTCAAAGTTGTCCACCAGGTGCCTTGAAACAATTAGGATGGAGTCTATCTCAGCTCCTTCCATCTCTCGTCAGGAAATCTGCCAAAACATTATCAACAGATTTAATAATAATAATATTAAAATCATAATATTGGCATTCTGCTTGCCATCTTAATAGTCTAGCCTTTTCAGGTTTAGATTTAATTTTATTTTTCAAAAAGGCTTTGACGCTTGTGTTATCAATTTTAAGGATAAATTTCTTCGCGAGAAGAAACAACGGCCATTTCTTGAAAGTCTTTCGAACCTCAAAGAACTCATTTTCATTGATGTGCCACCTCTTCGCTTCGTTCTTCGCAAAGAGCCCGCTACAGTATCTACATGACACTTCTCCTTCTGTGTAGACTTCGTAAGAACTGCTGCCTATAAATGGTCGCTGGCATCTGTATAGAGTACCAATTCATCCTCGTCATTTGGTATAGCTAACTTGGGGAGCTTCTTGCAAACCTTCTTTAGTTGTTTTACCATTACTCGGTATGATTCCTCCCACTTGAACTCAGCATCCTTTTTTAACAGAGGACTGAACACCTTCCTGTATTGTGCTAGATTATTAATGAACATTCCAGCAAAGTTGACAACTCCTAAGAAGCTCTGGAGTTGTTTCTTGTCCTTGAAATCTTCAGGAAATCCTTGAACCTTTTCCACGATATGAGGCTATAGAATAATTCCGGATTCATCGATCTCTACTCCAAGGAACTCGATCTACCTTGTTGCTATTACTGTCTTCTTTTCAGAAAGCATCAATCCTTCCTTGTGGCAAGCCTCTGAAAATACTTCCAGATGTGCTAGATGCTCCTTCATGTTCTTTGAAGCTATGAGGATATCATCCACATAAACAAACATGAATAAGAAATAATCTTTGAAAAGATTATCCATCTTCCTCTGATATATTTGGGGTGCATTTGCTAAGCCCATAGGCATGACATTCCAGATATAATGGCCTTGTGGTGTGGAGAAGACTGTGAACTTCTTACTCAATTCTTCCATCATAATCTGGTAGAATCCAGATTTGCAATCAAACTTGGAGAATACCTTGGCATTCTTGATACAGTTGATCAAGTGTTCCCTACTTGGTATGTAGTATCCATCGAACTCCAAGATGTTGTTGATTCCTTTGTAGTTGATCACAAGTCTCGGCTTTCCCCGCTTGGCTTCTCCATGATTTCGAACCAGAAATCCTGGACTTTTGTATAGAGATACTCCTGGGGATATCAACTTAAGGTCTAGGTGTTCCTTAAGTATGTGTTGCATATCCTTCCGATCTACTTGGTTCATCAGGATAGGCTAGTATCTCACGAACTCATGCTCATTTCCTTCTTTTACTTTGAGTGAGGCTTTGAGCTCGTTTTTATCCCACCAGGCTAGATGAGCCTCATTGAAGTTCCTCTGTATCTTCTTTTTGACGTCCTCCAAAGATGTCTGTTCTTCGATTGTAACGTCTCTTTGTAAGCTTACTCCCAAGCTTGCTTTAAGAAGGTGGATTGTATCTTCCTTTACTTTCTACATCTTCTATCCTCCTCTGGTCTCAGTTCTCATTTAAAGTACTGCTTCGCCATATCTCCTTCGATCATTCATCTTTGGATGACTAAATTTTCCTTCATCACAATGCTTGTTGCGAAATCTGATTGGCATTTTTCTCTGAAATACATTACGCAGTCTTGGTGCTATAATCTTATGTTCACAAAGGGTTGTGAAAATAAGTCTTCTTGTTGCGTTTTCTTGGGTAAAACGTTTGAATGTCTGAAGGAAGTTGTTTCCTAATAGAATATCTACTCCGGTGTCGTGGAAATATATCGGTGGAGTTTTTACCTTGTACCATGGGGTACGATCTGCTCCTCCGATCATGATTTCCGCTTGCTTTATTCCTCTGTTAAGGATTAGCACCCTTTGAGAGAAATCTTTTCCAAGTACCGTTGGCAAGTTTTCGCCTGAGTCTTTAAGAAAGACTCTTTCTTTTGATGTGCAGATGTCGGCTCCTGAATCAATATATAACGCAAAATACTCTGCACGATATTTCTTATATATCATCCCGACAGTGATATATATTGAAAATAGACTTGTGGCCATGGGTGGATCAGAGCTTATAAGCCCGAGCCTCTACTGGTAAACCTTGTATCTTTTTCTTTGATCGTAAACTCAATTCCATCTTGTAGTCGTTCCCAAGGTTTGTGATCCTCGAGAAACTCCAATCCCAGCACTAGTTGTTCTGGGAATCTTTCTGCTATTCCTTCAATGACCAGCTCAAGTTCTCTGAGTTTGAGCTGTCCTTGATATCTCCCAGTTATTGGCTGTTGAAGATAATACAAGACATCACAAGAAATATAGTTTTTCTTTTTAGTGATATCGAATATTACTTCGACTCCTCTCCATCCTTCTGGGCATCTTAGTTCACCTTTGGTTGTGAATTTTTCTGGTTCCTGGATTACCTCCACGATAGGTTTCTTTTCCCATTTTTAACTGATCATTCTGTCTTCTTGGAAAGAAATCCTTCTCTATTCGAATCTGAAGCTGTCTTGCCTACTCCAGACCGGTTTATCCTTGATTCGCAAATCCATGTCGTAGATTGGCGGTAACTCCATTATTTCTGGCCTGGTTGCGCATGCAACTCTTTCGAACACTTCTGGTATTTCGATATACTCTTTCATTTTGAATAAATCCGAATGATGAGTATTGGATAGAGCATATGAGATACTGTAAGTGATAGAGTAAGACCTATTCTCTTCTTTCATCAAATCTTTGTTTTTGAAATCTTGATGAAGGGTGAGTGCCCTACTGAAATCTTTGTCTGCAAGGTTGTAGGCAATCCTTGGGTAGATGTATGATGCCACCTTGCCTGCATACAGGTTTTCTGATATTCCTCCCATGCATGTCTCTCTTGTATTATTGATCCTTTTATCAAAGATTGCAATATCGATTGGTGTATCGATACCTTCTTTGAAAGTTACGTTGATTAGGATCCTAATTGCCCTGATATGGATCCAAGACATGGTTTTAGCCATTTCTTCCTTGAGTTTACTGAGTTTCCTTTTGATTTCATCCACAGGGACTAGCTGCATTTCTATCACATTTCTTGTGAGCTCCATTGGGATGGCAATTTCCCCTTTGGTCCCCTTGTATATGATGTTGTGTTTTCTCCTTTTGAAGCTTGGAAGAAACGTATCCAGCTTTCCTACAGTGAATCCGTCGTATAGGTTGAGCCTTGGATCCTCCTTCATAATTCTCATAAGAGTTTTATAAGAAATAGATGTGTGAAAAAAGAATCCAGACATATCCTCTTGCATCTCCTGTCTGAAGTTTTCTTCTTCACTCCGACTCATCTTCTGAGAATTCATCTTGGCTGAAGAATTCTTCTTCGTAGATGCTCTCGTCTGAGGGTATATCTTAAAATTGATATACATGTACCAGATCTTGGAAGTAAACAACTTCCTCCATTTCTGGAGTGGTTTCGAACTGTCGCACTTTCCGCTTTTGATTATCTGGGCAATCTAGCGAGATATGCCCTCTGGCTCCACACGTGTAGCAGTTACAATCCTTGAATCTTTCATTGGCTCGTGTAGCTGCTCTTTGGAACGTCCTTATCGTGGGAGTTCTCCCTGTACTCCTCTGGTTTGATCCTGAGGATGATGCTTGGCTTCTTGAACTTCATCTGGATAGTCCGGACCTTTGCCCCGATTTATAGCTTTGGGCCTTTTGCTTGGACCAAAATGATCTTGGTCTTCTGGACCTCCATTCTCCGCTTCTTTGTGTGTAAGGATGATTTTTCTTCATCCTTTTCTGCTTCATTGGACTTCTTCCAATGATAGTTGGAAGGTCGTTATTCTCGCAACATAGGGGTACCGTTTTGTTGATTCCCCATAGTCTCTTGTAGTTTTTGTGTTGTGATGCTTGGTGACACCACTCTGCAATCTTGGCTTTGAGGAAGGACATCTTTCTTGCTATTGAATCCAGCTCGCATAGTTCATATTCTTTGATCAACATTTCCCTCCATGGGCTTGGAATCTTCGCAAAGAATGGATGGAATACTTCTTTCTCCTTGATCTTTGATTTCCATCTATACTCTATAAAGAGTTTGATGTACTTGTCTACGTGACAGATGTCAAGTAGTTGCAGGCTGTATAGGACATTCCTATACTTCTTCTTCTTTTCTTCTTCCATTCCTTCGAAGTAACCTACTCCAATGAAGTGGATCTCGAAAATCTTGGCCATGTAGTCAACAATGTTGCTAAAATCTTCGCTTTCCATGGCCTCCTTCTTGACTTTGTCTGAGAGTACCTCCCAGGCGCATTTTACTAATCCTTCCAGGCTCATAGTTAGGAACCTTATGCACCATTCTTTATCCAGCTCCAATGCGCCACCTGCAATCTTCATGGAATTTGTCCATTCATCGATCAAGGTTTCTCTATTCTTGAAGTCTAGAGTGTTGAGGTTGAGGATCAACCCATATGGATTCATCGGTTCAAGGTGAGACCGTCCATATGGGGTGTTGTGTAGGTTAGATCCTCAAACTCGGCTCGCACTTGTTGACAGTCCAATCGCCTTCATTTTGAATTCCCTGGGGTTTGGAATGTCTCTTCTTGTCTCCCTTCATGGACTCCATGTGATCCAGAAGTTCCTTCATTTAGGCCCGGATCTCGTTGTGTCTGATGAGCCTGTGACTGTTGTTGTGAGCTTGATGCATCTCTAACATTCATTTTTAGATCTACAATTGATAGTCCTTGGAAGAACTCATATAGATCTCGTAGATCTTCAAGATTTGTTCTTTCCATCCGGGGATGTGGATTCTTCTCGAAGGATGACAATCATCTTCTCACTTTCCGACTTTGTCCTCCGTCGTTTTTCCCTTTTGGTGTAAAGGGGTTCTGTTCTGAATGTTAGTGGTAATCTTCCTTCTGACCTTCTTCCTGTCACCTTGGTTTCCAGGGATTTTACTTTTTTTATCAACTTTATGATGAGGTCGAGTTGCTTATTCTGTAATTTCTCCACTTTGTCCATCTTAAGGCTGATCTCGAACATTGTCTTGGACATGCTTTGACAATATTCTTCAAAGAATCTCACCATATTCTGCAATTCTCTAAGATTTTGGTTCATCTTAGAGTTATCTGCCTCGATCTCTTTCCACTTTGTCATTCTGTCCAATGTGTAAAGTGGTAGGGCTTGCAAATTTCTCTTTGACCCTGGTTGGGTCGTTTTCTCCATTGTCTGTGTTTGGGAACACTTCCACGGATCTCGGTGAAACTTCAGAGTTCCACTATATTTCTTTCTATTTCTTTGGAATATTTTATCTCCATCTGGCGTAGTTCTTCCAGATGTTCTTCCTTGGTGTGGTTAGCGCGAATATTCACCATTTTCTTCCTTTGGATTACACCATCCCACCATCGGTCGACTTCCTCGTATTATTTCTCTGCGTATTGTCTATACAACACACAATAATATTGTTATATAGAACTGCTTGTCTCGTCATAGTTAACAGACCAGAAGTCCCTGTTACTCCAGCTTTGAACAGAGCTGTTAGTCCTGTCATTCTCGGATGTAGAACTTTCGTTCGGATCCATATCTCTTTGAAACTCTCCTCTCGTTAAGTGATATAAGTATATAATAAATTTATCCATTCATAAATAAATAAACCTAAGGCTCTGATACCATTTTGAAGCGCGGAAAGTTGAGTTAAATCTGGCATAAAATAAGTATAGTATAAATTCTGACTTGGAACTAATTTAGCACATTTTGGGGTCAATTTTGCAAATTTAGATTTTTAAAAAATCTTCTACGGGACCATTTCTGCAAGTGACCTTCTCCAATGGGACTAATCCTGCATCTACCCCTAATCGAATTATGCTTATGTTCAAATGTAGTTTTTAGGAGATTTATAGAAATGTATAATAAAAATTATGCTTAGGTTTCAATATCGATTCGTTTTACCCTTTGGTTAACATTAATCAATCAAACAGGATGCAATATAGTAATAATTTTAATCTGATCTACTTATAGATATGTCTCATACTCTTTGCTAATACTTTATTTCATTATATATTTAAAATATATTATTTCCTTATCTTCTTACTGTTAAAAAGAAAAATACGTAGCATGGATGAGGGATTATTATTTGCCATTATATTTTTTCGTTATATATATTTAAATGCACAGTTTGATCTTCTTTCTGCTAAAAAATAATATACGTAGCATGAAAGTGATATAATTTATTATATAATATTCAAATTCAGATAAATTTTAAGTCAAGATATACTTACTCCCTCCGTCCCGTCCTTATGGCTACGTTTGCTTTTTGCACGTGGATTAATGAGTATAGTATTTTAATGTGTATTGAGGTGAGAGAATTAATATTTTAATGTAAAGTGGGTAGATGTATTAGTGTGATGTGTGAATTCATAGAGAGAGAAATAATTAATTTGTGTGAGTCTCATATGCTAAAAAGGGAAATGTAACCATTAAGATGAGACGCCCAAAAAGAAATATGTAACCATTAGGATGGGACGGAGGGAGGAGTATTTTATAAAAATGTGTGATCATGCAACGCACGTGACGAGTCTTACTATGCTTTTCCTTCGGGTGGAGATAGAATGGTTTATTTAAAAGACATGATTTAGCTTCTCCTTCGAGTTTAAATAATATCACACACGAGTTCAAATGCTAGTAAAGTAAAAAAAGAAGTGTAGATATTCGCGACCATAATAAAATCTTACATTATCTTAGAAGGTTGTTGTGGGCGGCTTTTCTTTATTGTTCCTATTTTTAATGCACTTTTATCTTGGTGGTTTTTTTTATTTTTTATTTTTAACTTTATGGTTATAGTAAATTAGTTGTTACCGTTTTAAATGCAATTTTTATTTATATATATATATATATATATATATATATATATATATATATATATATATATATATTTACAAATTGGCTATAATTAATTTGGAAGACAAAGTCTCTCATGAGACGCTTTGTGAGACATGTTAAAGTATATTTAATGGTTGTTAAAGTATGTTTTTTAAAGTATGCTACATTATGTATTAAAAATATGATTTTAGTGTGTTATAATATAATTTATTATTAACATAATTTAACTACAAATTAGCATACTTTATCTATACAATAAACATACTATAGTGATGGATCGAATCGTCTCACAATAGAGTTTCTCAATTTGGAATATTAACATTTAAATTGCATCCAACTATTATTGCAATTTAATTTTTTCATTCTATATATATTTATTATTATAATAGGTATTTATAATAATATTATTATATTGTTAATATCGGGAGAAATTTTATTATTATCAGTGTTTTTATAATTTGACAGGTGATCAAACCGTTGAAGACAATGTTTCGAGGTCCAACAGAAAAATTTAAATTTACCTATTTATAATGATATTTTAAAATATTCATTAAAAAAAAGTATATTATATTAAATATATTTGCCTATAAGGCAAGGCCCACTTATATTTTAAAATCAAAATAAGCCCTGGCCCATAAAAAATCCTACCATTCGGGGTTCTTAACTAAAATTATAAATAAACAATGGCAAAAATAGAATCATCAACTAGGGCTCACTATCACGCCGTCCTCGCAATTCTCTCTCTTCTCTACCTGTTTACTCACCCTCCTTTAACAGTTCACAGTCTCACTTGATCTCTCTCTTCTCTCTCACGTATTCTACATAATACACATAATTTCGTCCATATCATAGTAAAACAAGAAACTTGCAGCAGTGATTTAACAACTCGTTCGTGGAGCCGGTAGCTTAGCATCTCAGAGGATTTTTAATGCGTTTCTCCGATGGTTCTGAGTAAGTTCTTGTAGATCGATGCCCATTCGCCTTCTGGAAGATAATGTTCCAACGTCTTTTTCTGAATTTATGTAATTTCTTATATATTGGCCATTCTGTTTTCTTGTTAAAATTTCAATTATTTGAACAGAATGAAAAGTAGAAATGGATTTGTTTGAAGAAACCGGCGAGTTTCCGGTTCCGTCGGTTTTACCGGTTTCCCGGTTCTGACCGGTTTATTCGATTGTATCGCAAAAGCGGTTTTATGGGTGGTTCCGGACCGGTATCGGCATCGGTTTTCGGTTCAACCAGTTGAAGCGGCCGGTCTGGTTGGATGGAAGGCTCGAGAGATTTTATGGGGGGAAAAGGAAATATTTATGAATGAGGCGTGAAACAGGATTTCAAACCCCTATATGAGATTCATTTCTTCCCAGTCTGAAGCAACACAATATTTTTTGAGATGTCAAAACATAGGGTTCCAAGACCTGGCCTCTCCGGCGGCGCCACCCCATCACCATTTTCGCCCCTACCAACTCCTCCATCTTCAAATGCCCATCTTGGTCCGTCCCCCTCCTCTGAGAACACTGCGTGCCCGGCCTCTACTCCGTCAACCAGGTTAGTATTCGGCACGAAATCGAGACCCTCGCTGCCTCACCATCATGAAAACCTTCGCCGGCGCCACCGCCGGAAATGTCTTAATCAAAGGCGTCGAAATCAGTAAGTCCAAGTTTTTTGTTTTTCTTTTTAAAATAAATCTGCTGAAATTGAGTCATTTTTGTCTAATTCTATGTAGTATTTGTGAACATGAGATTAACAGTGCCGCATGATAGGGCGACGTCAATCCATGAAGACATCGTGGAGGGGTGCCAAGGAGATACGGTGGATGAGGGTTCAGAGGGAAGTGGAGGCCTGGAAGAAGACAAATTGTGTTGTGAAATTGATCGAGGCCTCATTAATTGGTTCGTTGATTATATCTTATTTGAAGGAGAATAAAATGATCTAAGTTTAATGTTTACCTGAATATTTTAAGTGTAGGTGGCATGTCAGAGCTTGGGTTCATTAGAGAAGGGAGAAGGAGTGGTGGGTATTCATATTAAGGTAAATCTTCATGTTGTTGTTCCTTTTGTGGTGAAATAGTGCCTATCTCTTTTATGAACATTGTGGGTAAGAAGTGTTCTATTAATTAATGTTATTCTGGGCTTAATGTGGCTGATGTGTGGGTTCATAAGCTGAAGGAATAGAACTATCTATGCTGACAACACAAACTTACCAAGAGACGAAGTTATAGCACTCTCCCCTCAAGTAAGCAAATTAAAGTAGTGAAATTTGAAGATTTAAGTTTCTAATATTGGTATCTTAAATCATAGTAATCCTTTTTTTATCCATTTGAGTATTCAGATATTATGCACTAGAGGATCAGAACTGGAGCTTTTTAGATGAATTTCTGTTTGTATTTTAAAGTATGTTCATAACTAATATTGATTGTGGAGCATATAAGCGCCAGTAATATAAAATTATGTATAGATTAACGGACTTTTTTATTTGTTATGTTTTGTGTTTTTTAATTTTTGGGGTTGACTTGGGTGTTTACTATCTCTTTCTCTCTTGCATTAACATAGTTTTATAATTGGAAGTCCAAGCACGACAACAATTACATGATGTGAAGGATTATTAGTGATTAATTAGAATATTTGACAAATGGTTTATTACGCCTAGCATTCTGTCCATTTAATACTTGGTTTTATTTCTGTTTTAGGCTCTTCACGTGATGGACCCTAATAAGTTCCATCTTGGTGGTGTGCAGTGAATCTACATTTTATTTACTGCTATATCAATTTGTTAATGTGGAAAGCATGAGATTATGAGAAGGATGAAAAAATATATATAGAATGAAATAGCCAAAATATTTATTTATTTTTTATTCTCTCTTTTGGTGTTGACTTTCGATTGCTCTTCCAGTATTCTCAAAATCAATGGATAGTGATATTCTTCTATGGACGAGTAACGATAAATATTAGGAGTCTGAAATATTGCATTATGAAGGTTGCTTGACTGTTTATTCGAGAATCTGAAACGTACTGACAGTCGTATTGCTTTCCCTGAATTGAATTTGCACAAAACAATTGCAATTACTAGAATTTTTATTTTTATTTTCTTGCCGTTTTCCACTTGATTTTTATTTCTTCATTTGAACTGTCAGTTTTGTAAGATCATTTGTTGCCCTGCACAAGTTCCGTGTTTCCAAATATTTATAGGCATAAGAAACAATCTAACATTTGTTTTATGTTGTTTTGTTTTGAATCCTAATTTGCTCCTTGACCCTAACAGGAAGTTTAAATTTGTTGAAATGGTAACTATAATTTTATTCCAGTTTTCGTATTGGTTTTTGGCAAATAAATGAGTTTTGCAGTTTGGCATGCTAATTTCCATCTTGTGTGTAGTTGGTTGAATTATATACTATATGGATATTTTATTCTATTTACTTAAAACTATTTTATTCGTCTTTATAGTGTAAAAATGGTTCCAGGCAGATCTGGCAAGGAGTAATGGAAGGCAGCCGATGATGATGGGATGAAAGCAACTCCCAAAGGACCCAATCGTTGTTGTCGGATGGAGGCTCTTGGATCTACAACGGTTGGCATCAATTTTGGAGGATGTGTTCCGGTGACCGATGGCAGTTGTTGTAGCTAGATCGCGATTTTCAATCTTACATCAGACTTAGGGCTTGCTCAAGAGGGTCCAACAGTTGGACACACATGTTTCAATATCAGTACGTTCTCTTTTCATTACCATTGATACTTTTTGCTTATAGGTTGCTGGTACATGTGGACATACTTAGATTCTATGTTTATGGAAATCATTGTGCAACTTGATCTTGTGGTGAAGGTGAATGGCTTCGAGGGTAAGCATTTCTTTTATTTTTTTTCTTATTGCTGGTATCTCTCTCAACTCAATTTAATTTTTTTTTCAAGAGTATGGAAATAGTAGTGGATATATAAGGATTTGTTATAATTATATTGCTTTGAAGCTTTGTTTGTTGGATTCTTGAATTGAATAATGTAAATTTGGTTCGATTTTTTCTTAATAAGCGATTGAATATTTCGTTTTATTAAAATGAGTAGAGCATAAGAGATGCTTAATAAGGTGCAAATATTACAAAATAAACTTAGAGGACAAACCATATGAAGCAGCATATGAAGCAGCAAACAAATGGCAACAATCAAAATTAATTTAAGCAGATTACTCTCCCCTCACTGATGGCAACAATCAAAATTAATTAAAGCAGATTACTTTCCACTCATTGGATAGTAAAATGTGTAGCAGGCAGTTTTGTACGGGGCTATACGATGGTGGCGGCAGAAAATTCAGAATATATATATAGTTAATACAGCTCCCTCATAATCATGCATAATCATGCATGGAATCGAAATAAAACTGTGAACCCACAGATGCAATGAGTAATTTTATAAATCTTTTTGTCCTTGAATTGTAGTAATTGTGTCCAACAACTGTCCAAAAACTGTTTCAAACTCCACCTGGATATTAATCAACATAAAAAATCTATCTAAAATTAAAACCATCTGTTTCAAACTCGGTTAGTTTTATGTTTTGTAAAATAAAATTGTTTTATGTTTGGTTTTGCCATTTCAATCTGTTAGGTGCACACTATATCCACAACAACATAGGTTCTTATGGCTGTGAATATAGCAAATGCTCCCTCCGTCCTGTTTTAATGTTTACGTTTGCTTTTTGAACGTTGATTAATGATTATAGTATTTTAATAGATAGTGGGTGGAAATATATAATATTTAATGTAAAGTAGGTAGGTGTATTAGTGTTGGATGTTTCTCATGGTGATGTATTAATTGATTTATGTGGGTCTCATATTCCTAAAAAGGAAACGTAAAGATTGAAATGAGACGCCTAAAATAGAAATATGTAAACATTGAAATGAAACGTTGATTTAGGTGGTCCAATATACCAAAAAAGAAAATTTAGAGATTGAAATGGGACGCCTAAAAGAGAAATATGTAAACATTGAAATGAGACGGAGGGAGTATAAGATATTGGCTTGATACTATGAATTACCATGATTTTTAATTCGTGCAATCATATAAAACTAGAATTTATCCATTCGTGCAATCATATAAAACTAGAATTTATCCAACATACTCTACGATGACAGAGATATTTTGATAGGTTTAAAAGCAAGCTACGGGTTGGTCTTTTGAAAGTTTTATGAATTACCATGATTTTTAATCCAGCAATCATATAAAACTGGAATACATATTCGTATGTTCCTGAGTCCCACAGAACTTATCCAATATACTCATATTTCTTGAGGCCCACAGATAAATTTTGATAGGTTTTAAGGCTACGGGTTGGTCTTTTGAAAGTTTTATGAATTACCATGATTTTTAATCCGGCAATCATATAAAACTGGAATACATACTCGTATGTTCCTGAGTCCCACAGAACTTATCTAATATACTCATATTTCTTGAGGCCCACAGAAAAATTGTCAAGGCAATTATTGGAGCAACAAATTATCTTCATAAATAGGTGCGTCGTTTGAGAACAACCATATTGAGATTTGATAATTTCGGTGGTACCGAGATATTTCACTTTTCACCGTGCGCAAGAAAAGAAAGATTTTTAAAAAGTATCTATTTGCAGGATACCATATTTAAATACCTTATATATGCAATCACTTCTCTATAAAATTGCTAATTTCAACGTGTAAGTTTATTTATACTATCATTCTATTTTATTATTTTAATTAAATTTTTAATGTTAATTAAATTATTTTAATTTTAAATTATTAACATTAAAATTTGATTAAAGTATTAAATTAAAGTATTAAAATAGAATGATAATATAAAGAAACTTACACGTTGAAATTATCAATTTCATACCGTAGTGACTGCATATTATAAGTTGTTTGAATATCGTATCCTGCAAAAGCATGTACGATGATAGTTCGTTGCTACAAAATTGCCTTGATAATTGGGCTCAAGAATATGAGTATGTTGGATAAGTTCTGTGGGACTCAGGATCATACGAGTATGTTGGATAAATTCTAGTTCAATATGATTGCACGGATTATAAATCAGAGTAATTCATAAAACTTTCAAGAGACCAACTCGTAGTCTTTTGACCTATCAAAATATGTCCTTGTATTGATGAATAAAACGTGTTGGGATAATATTCTTGTGACGGATATTGAGAACATGCCTATGAAAAATGACATTATTCTCAACAAACTTGAGCCCAACGTCAAGAATAGCATCAAGATTGTTGTTAGCATGACGAATTGTGTCCATTAGGAGTTTTCCACCTCAGGCGACTGGGTTCATGCCAATATCTTATACTTGCAATATTCACAGCATGAGAACATATGTTGTTGTGGTGCACCGAATAGAGACCAAACCGACCGAGCTTTGAAAAAACTGAATAGCTACGGATTTAATTATTCGTGTTTTAATTAGATGGTCTTAATTTTAGATAGATTATTTATGTTGGTTAATATCAGGTGGAGTTTGAAACAGTTGGGCACAATTACTACAAGGACAAAAGATTTATCAAATTACCCATATGTGGGTTCACAGTTTTATTTCGATTCTATGCATGATTATGAGGCAACTGTATTTACTATATATATATATATTTTTTTTTTCTGTAGCCATCATCGTATAGCCCCGTACAAGATTGTCTGCTACGCATTTTACTTTGCAGTGATTGGAGAGTAATCCGCTTTAATAAATTTTGATTGTTGCAATTTGTTTGCTGCCTCATGTGGTTTATCCTCTTAGTTTATTTTGTAATATTTGCATCTTATTGAGGACCCCTCTACTCATTGTAATAAAACGAAATGTTCAATCGATTATTAAGGAAAAATCGAATTTACATTATTCAATTCAAGAATTCGATAAACAAAGCTTCACTACTATTTTAGTTGAGAGAAAACGAAATATAATTATAAACTGATTATAAATCCTTATATATCTACTGCTATTTTCATACACTTCAAAAAAAAAAATTAAATTGAGTTGAGAGAGATACCAGCAATATGAAGAAATGCTTACCTTCGGAGCCGTTCAGCCTCTTTGCGAGTGCCCTACTTCCGTTGGAATTCGAGATGGGAGTGAGAATAGAAGTGCCCTACTTATCTTTGCTGCTGTTGAAAGATAATGTGTAAATCTTGATCCTTCTTTGTGAGCATGAGGTGTTACTGTAAAGCTGAGGAAATGAAGATCTTAATGGACGTGATGCATGAGATATACACGTTACGTTTGGTCAGTTAATCAGCTGCAAGTCAACATGTCAGTTTGTGATCACGTGGTGAATGGATCAATTATGTTTGTTAGTTACATGAGCTGTCATATGGGTAGTTGTGAGCATGTGGTTTCCGGTTGGTTTGCTATTGAGCACGTGAGGTGTGATCATTTCATTGGTGCAAATGGTAGTCTGTTATTTGGAGAGAATGCATAAAAGGCTCACACAACATCCACATCCATAGTGAAGTAGTTAGCTATATTCATCTTTCTTCTTGTTAGTTTTGCAGTTGATCATTGAGCTAATCTTGAAGCTCATTAGGTTAGTTCTTCATTCTAGTGTAACCATCATCAATCAGAGAGTTGCATTCCTAACAGTGGATGTAGATCACTATAACCCTTTGTGCATTGTTTCTCTTATCTGCTTTACTGTTCCATTGAGTGCGTGCTATCAAATCTGCAAAACCTTGAGTGTTGAGTGCATATGTGAGTTACAATCGTGAGAGTCAAGAGTTTCAATCACAACAGCGCAATAAGAAGAATTTCGTCGGCAGCAGCAATGGTTGCTGGTGGCGGATAAGCAGCGACGAATGGCAAAATCGGAGACCTAAAAAATCGAGGTCGCTGATGGCGGCAGTTGAAGCTGACGGTGTCGTGTTTCCGACGGTTGATGGTGATAGCGAGCCGATGTGAGGTGTCGTGTTTCGGATGGAGCTCAAATTTTCCCCAATTAATTCCCACAAATCAAATTTTCCCCAATTAATTCCCACAAATCACAGCGACGTTCCTTTCTGGAATTAATTATCCAATTTTGAATTATCTAACTGGATTTCAACCCCACCATCCACGTAACTTTACTTCTACTTGGCCCATTTCAAATTTTCATTTGGGCCTCAACTAATTTTTTTCATATTGGGCTCATTTAATCTCTGCTCGGGCTTATTAACGTGAACTTCCTAGCTGCGTAATATTTTGGTCTTCCATAATTTTAATTCATGTTTATGGATCATGAATTAATTTAATTGTACACCTTAAACATTATTGATTATCATGAGTTTAATTTAAAGTTTTGAACTTAATAATTAATTGATCCCATAAAATTATTTTAAACCATTTAATTATTTAAATTCATAAATTTAAATTCACATGAACCCATCCACTTGCTAATGTCGATCCACTTGCAACATGATAACATTGATCATTTTCATCACTTCACCACGTCAAGAATTTAGGATTATTTCAAGATTCCAAGAATTTTGACCTTCCTTCATAGTTTCAATATTTTGAATTTCTTCAACCAATTTTGCATTCAACCAATTCCCTCTTCTCATGGACCTTTTTCTTTTCAACTCATTCACCCTCCAATTTTTTACTTGCCTCATAGACTTTATATGAATAACCTGAATTTTAACTGAACTTAGCAAATATTTAAGTTGCCTACGTACCTCTTTATAGAGGACTAAGTCATAACATAGTTCAAAGGGACATGATTTAATTTGGAGAGGGGTGTCGTATATATTTTATACTCATGCGGGTCAGGAGAGACTATTTTTTTACTACTTTAGACAAAGTAAGGTATTTAATGCTTTAACCACTTAAAATACCTGAGTGAGGTGAATTAATAATTTAACCACATATAATTACCTTTGGTGGGTGTCGTACACAATTTATACTAGTGCGGACTAGGAGTTCGTCGTACATAGTTTATACTCATGCGTACCAGGAGTAACATGCAGTTTAGGCTCGTGTGTCAAGGAGCGTTGTGTATATATTTGTTTTATGCGTAGTAGCATTTTAAGAATTTACCATTTATAGGGCCAATGTTCACGCCATCTTCTGAGATCAATTTGTATGCGCCATTTGTGTAGCTTCTTTCACAACATGAGGGACATCCCATTTCCAACACGATGAGTGACTACAATAGGCCTTCTCACAGCAAGCACCAAGTCACCTACTGTAAGAGAATGTATCTTCATTTTCTTGTTGAACGTTCTAGAGAGGCGATATTGATAACACTCAAGTTTTTGTTGTGTTTAAACCTCTTTTCATCTAATGCTTTCTAATCTTGAAGATGCAACTTTGCATTTTCTTCTTCAGGTAGGCCTTCTTGTATGGTCATCCTCAAAGACGAGATTTGCTTTTAAAAAGGTACAATAGCTTCAACACCATACACCAAGGAATACATAGTGACTTGAGTAGGTGTTCTATAAGTTGTGCGATATGCCCTTAAAGCTTCATCGATTCTTTCATGCAAATCTCTTTTTGGCTTGGACACTACTTTCTTCAGCAGACTACACAAGGTTTTATTGAAAGCTTCGACAAGACCATTAGCAGCTGCATTGTCACTGACGACTTCCTTTGCTTGAAGTCGAATTTCTCACACAACTTATCATTCCAACTGTTGCTAAATGACTTTCTATTATCAGTAATGATGTAGCGAGGAACGTCGTATGATTAGTGTGAAAATCTGCATATTTTAGGGTCCGATTTAATAATAATAAGGGGTAAATATGTCATTTAACTAATTATCTCATTTGTTAATACTCAATAACAAATACTAATACTTAGTTATCTACAATCTCATTTTTCCATAATATCAAACAATAATACAATTCATCACAAGTCAAACAAATCACATTATACACAATCTCTTTATATCTCATACCCACAATCAAACGAACCCTTAGAATATATTACTTCAGGTGGAGTGTATTACTTAGAATATAGCTGTATTTTATATAATAACTCTAAATATTTTAAAAAATGGATAATTTCAGATTTCGTCCTATAAGAATTGCTCAATGCCAAAAAGGTCTCAAAACTGATAGATTTAGTCCCATAGAATTTTTTTTTATCAAAATCTGTTAATAGTTGAAGAAATATTAACAAGACCAAAATAGACTATGTCTATTTTGAAAGATAGAAAATAATATAAATCTGGTAGTTTATAAAATATAAGTTAATTTGGGATGAAAATTTTTGAAAATTATGATTATAATATTCTTATAGGTCCAAAACCGCTAGCTATGAAACCAATGTATTCATACGGGACTATAATTGAACTGAAGGAATTCTTATGGGACCAAATATGATATTTTCCCTTTTAAAAAGTAACCATTTTTATCGAAAAAATGGAGCTGTTTAATTAATACTCCCTCCGTCCCTAGGTAAGAGTCTCATTTTACCATTTTGGTTGTCTCACCCAAATGATCTCATTTCCTTTTTTGACATATGGGACTCACTCACACCCATTAATACAATTAAAACATGGGGCTCACACACTCACCAATACAACTACCCACTACACATTAAATAATAATATTTTTTAATTCACGTGCCAAAAATAAGTGGGACTCATATCAAGAAATGGAGGGAGTAATACACTACAATTATTATGTACTAAAAATGTAATGGAGCTGTTTGATTAATAACACACGATTATCTACTAAAAATGTAGATTAATGTGGGACCGTTTGTTTCCTTCAAAATTAAACTTGAAACCCCTTATTAAATTGGAAATTTAATAATCTATTTTGTTATTAATAATCTTTACAAATTAATTTTCCCCAGGGCATATGTTCTTTATTCATAGGTTACATAGTGTGAGTCAGCATTATGATGGTATTAATCCACGCGAATGTTGCTACCCAATACCCATTTTCAAGCTAAAATTTTTTTTTCTTTAGTAATTAATTAATAATAATTTACATAGAAGGAAATAATATTTTTATTGAAAAATAAAAAAAGGCTAAAAAGTTATAGGGTTCACATTTTTACCAAATTCGAATACATTGAAAGATCGATTTCCATTATTTTAATAAAAGGTAGACTGTCTTCCATTTATTTATTCAAGCATTATTTGCAACTAAAATAATGTGTATTTATAACGAGGTTGGCGCTATTGCAACATAAAAAAATATTAATGACATCCAAACATTGAAATAAAATGATATAAAAAGACTTTACTGTCCTATCTTAAAACTTATCCAAAATTAGTTCATCCGACACCTAAATTTTAATACAACTATGCCTCGCCCCCCAAAATTAAAAAAAAAAAAAAAAACCCCCACAAAAGAAACAGTAAAACGCGAATTAAAAGAGGGTGAATAAAGAAGAATAAATCCCAATTTCTTGAATTATGGCATGCTTTTGTATGTTTATTTTCTTCTTTTTGCATTTTTTTTCTTTATGTTTATAAAGAATGAAAAATATAATCAAATTAAGGATGATTTTGAGGTAATTGGTGCACCAGTGAGAGCTGCTATTCGAGGAGGGGGAGCTTGATTAGTGCATACTCGAACTTGACTCGAGAAGTTTTCAAGTCGAGTCGAGCTTGAGCTCGGTTTGGCTCGTTAAGCAAATCGAGTCGAGTTTATCGAGTCTTGTCGAGCTTATTGAGCTTTATTAAGCCGATTTTTAATAAATATATCTTATATTTATTATTTTATTTAATATTTATTATGTTATTATTATTAATTATAATTATTATTAAAATAATCGAGCTTTGTCGAGTCGAGCCAAGTTCGGCTCGTTAAGGAACCGAGAACTGAGGAAAGCTCGAACTCGAGCTCGAGTAGTCACGAGCCGAGCTCGAGCTTTAACGAGCCGAGTTGAGCCGAGTTTTCGAGTAGCTCTTTTCATTTAACAGCTCTAGGACTAGTGCACCCAATATTTATAGATTTAAATGGGGGCTGTGGATAATCTTTTTTCTAAAAAATTTAATTATATTATTTTATTTTATTTAAATTAAATATTAATCTAATGCTAAGATCGCTCATGTATGGGTGCACCGTGCACCCTAGTTGGACCGCAAATTAAGTAAAAGTTGTAATTATTTTTTTGTGCAATTTATAAATTGTCGACAGTAGATTTCATCCTTTCTTACTCTTAAAAAAGAATGATATTTGTAACTTGTAAGATTGAGATTTCTAATATTTGCGAGGTCTTTTTTTTTTCGATCATGCTTTCAAAAGAAATGGAATTTCTCAAAGTGATGTTCGATTAAAAATAAGGTTGTGAGAAAATTTGATTTTTCACTTTGTTTCTGTTAGGTATCAATGTCACGAATCTTCGTCGGATAAGAAAATCAAGGTACTGATGGGACACAAGGAAACCCATCAAAGAAAAGACAGAGACACTTGCAAATCTCTCGTTTCTTACTTTGGAACCAGATGCACATAACACACAGTAAAAAAAAATAGCCCACCAACATAGACAGAAGAAGGCCAGAAAATTGGGCCAACTAGACACGACAGGCCCAACAGTGTGATTATATAACTTGGTATTTATGATAAACACGAAAGAAAGAGTCAAAGAGACAACCGTCTTTGAATACAGGATAATCTTAAACGTTAAATTAATTTTTAAATATATCACCATTATTAAATAAAATAATTAAAAAAAACCTATATTTTTACCTATAATTTTGGAGTGCCCCAGAATCACCCTAATTTATTTTGTGCTTATTTACTCCCCCTCCCACTAATAGTCGCACTTTGAACGTTTTTCAATAAAAAGTTCACACTAAAGCTACCTTAATTTATTTTGAAAATTGTCAATAATTTCTGACATACTTTTAATTTTTTAAAATTTAATGAGCCTCTATGTTTGTTTCAAGTTTTATGAGTCATATTTAGATCTAATAAATTTTTTTATTTTTTAAAAAAATCGCTGACAAATTAATATAATACTAATAATAATATAAAAATAAATTATACAGCAAATGAGAGAGAATTGTATAATAAGTACTAATTAAATGAAAGCTGTAAGAGATAGTTATGAAACTAATGTACATTAATTAAAATTTTTAAGTAACAATGAATATATGGGTATAACAGTAACAATAACGATAAAATGTAATAAAAAATATGGTTACCCAAAATCTTGCACAATTATTATCCATCTTTTTAAACATGTAACAACTCACATTTTAATTACATCTTGAATTTACATCAAGTTCAAATCCATCAAACCAAAACTATAACAACAAACATAAATTAAACTCTACTAATCATTGATTTATTAAATATACTTAAATCCAAAACATAGCTTTGAGGTGATCATGTATTTCTTGGGACCCCAGCTCAAAGATTATTTACTAGGGTCAATAGAATTCCAGCAATCTTAATATTATTACAATTGAAATTAAACAAAAATGGAAGCATGAGAGAGGATCAAACAAGATTAGGTTGAGCAGTCTTGGTGGTGGAGAGGTCAAGTTGGGTCCATTTTGTGAACTTTGAAAGCAGCAAAAGCCCTATCATTTGTGCTGTCAGACCACTTATTAACCCTATCCATAATCCCTGCAACACACCTTTTGTTGTCAGCCTTTCACTTTGTCCAAATTATGTTCTCAAACATGCAACTCATCAATTCAACTTCATATCAAAATTTAGATTCAATAAAGTGCAACGGTGCACTTAGTAATCTAAACCATTAAATCATATTTTTATTTAATCCTTACTATCAAATAAAATAAAATAATTAAAAACAAATACAATAACTAACTGATACTCCCTAAAGTTTACCATAAGATTCACCACAGAATAACCCAAAAGATTTATCCATTCTTTTAGGCAATAAACAAGTTGGAAGTTATGTGTTTACCTTGGCATGTAGTTCAAACTTGAATCCGAGAAGAGCCGCGACGGGCATGCCGATGAGGTAGAACGTTCCCAAGTTAACGAACACGACCAAGTGCTGCCAACCGCAACCTCTCGCCACTCCTGCAACACAATGTTGAGGCGATGACAACGCGTATAACATGGAAACTTACTTAGAGAACGCAAGCAAACCTGATAAGATTCCTTGGACAAAGTCGCATAATATGGATGCCACGAGGAAGGGTGTCATCGAGGCAAATGCACTAATTATAACAGGGCTGTCACTGAACGAGCCAGACCACAGATCGTGACCAACAGACAGCGCTGCTACCACAATAAGCGCGATTATTACAGTTAGCTTTAGAGTGACACCAGATGCATGCTTTGCCCGGTCTGGATGTCCAGCTCCTAGCTCGTTAGACACCCTCGTGCTGCAACAAAAACAACAACAACAAAGAGATTCTCAATAGCTGCAAGAAGAGACAGGGAGATTTAGGACCACTGTGCCGTTTCATTACCTTGCTGCAGCACTCAGACCATAAGCAATCATGTAGGTGATGGCTTCTGTATTCACACTGAAGATGCCAAAATATTTAGGACCAATCAACCTTATCTTAGAATTTGATATGTTTCATCGAGCAGAATGCAATAATAATATATATACTTACCACATTGCTATAAGGGAGGTAGAAATCTCTGAGTTGGGCATCAATCCGGCCAACAGTACAAGAATCTCGAAAGCCCAGTACTCCAAACTAATACAAAGTACCAAAACAAACATCAGTCCGAAGGTACAAGTGTTTCAGAGAATTTAAGGTTAATACATATATCTACTGACCAAACCATAGCAGCAGAGGGCAAAGCCAGCTTCAAGTTGGTAAAAACATGATTCAACGACTCCGAACTGAATCCCTCCCATGTGTGTCGGAATTTCTTAGCCTTGAGCACGTACGTGCCCAGCATGAAAACCGAGATCCACAGCGAGATTGAAGCTGCTAATGGAGCTCCGTAGTATCCAAGTGGTGTCTGATTGACCAAAACATAGGCGATCCCAACGTGCAGAACGAGAGGGACGAGGGAGCACACCACCAGTGGCATGACAACAGACTGTGTCTGAAGAAACCTCAATACGTTTTGCAAGAATCCATAGGCAAACAGTCCAGGGATCATATACTTCAAATACTGACCGGCCTGGTTTGCTATCTGAGGTTCTTGTTGTAAGAGAATCAGAATGTCGGTGGAGAACCACCAGATTACAGATACAAGAATGGTGAATATGACAGATGTGATGCAGGATGCTTGGAGATATACCCCCAACATCCTGTACATCTTCGCACCGAATCCTTGCCCGCATAACGTCTCTAGAGCACCGCTCAGCCCCACCTACACCCAATCTAGCTTATGTAAAGACATGCTTTCTCCCCTTTGTCTTTTAAAACATGGATTAGACACTAACTGTCTTGAATTCAGCGCATTACCAAACAAGATAACAGAGAATAACAACAAATCCTATCTTATGCAAGAATATAAATGAAGAATAGATTTATAGTGGTTGGATCGAAAAGATATATATCCACACTCACAACCACATGACCAGCTGGATAAACACATAAATATACAACGGAAAACACATGTTGGGTCATGAACTATTCGAAAAAAACCACAGTATACTAACACTTGATTGATAGTGAGAATTAAACTGATTAGATTCATAATATGCATGCTATAATTGAGGCATTACAGTGGAGTCAACAGCATTAAATCGGGTCAAGATCAATCCTTAGGCTAAACTAAATCGTGTCCATTTATTGCAACCTCGTAAAGAGTAGTAAGAAATTGACAACAAATTAATTCCAATAAACACACAAATCAAATTCCTGGAAATTAACTACTCCAAATTAACAGAGGAATTAGTTGAGTTGAAGTGTGTAGGAGAAGTGATTGTTACCAGGAAAGAGAAACCAGTGACGGCGGCCCATGAATTAGCAAGGTTAGAACCAGCAAGCTCGAGTTCTCCGATGTGGCCGGCGAACATAACGGAGACAAGCGGTATAAAGTAATAGGCAACATTTGTAAGAATCATGGGCAAGGCGAAGAACATCTGGTCCTTAGCTTCCTGCACGTCGATGAACTTGCTCAGCCACCCCTCCGCCAGCGTTGTCGTCCCCAGGAGCGGAGTGTCAACGCCGCCGCCTCTGGAATCCATCTCCGCCGTCCGCTTAATTTCTCAACCCAAAATAAAAAAGAACACGAGCGCTGCGTGTATATATGTGTGTGTGGTTAACCAATACATTGACACGCTGTGAGAATACGACTTCTGTCTAAAATAAACAATAAAGTTGTTGCAATTTTGTAGGTGGGGGAAAAATGTACATAGTAGTATACGACAATGAACACTCGTTCCAAAAACCTTCACATTTCATTTTCACTATTTAGCTGGGTTGAATGATTTTTTTTTTTAAATAAAGTGTATTATTTTGACATTTTTACTACTATTTTAAAACTTTTATAGTGGAATAAAAATGGAAATACGAGAGTATATATTCTCTCTATTCCACTCAAATAGCATCATTTTACAATATTAGACGTTTCATCCAAATTACAATATTTTCTTATTTTAGTAAAAATGGTCCACCACTATGCATCACATCTCTCTAATACATCTATCCACTTAACATAAAATAATAATAATACTCCTTAATCTACGTGAAAAAAGCAAATGCATCTCTTTTGGTGGACGGAGCCACGGGGGTACTATTTTTTGAATGAAGGTAGTACTCCCTCCGTCCCACCCAAAGAGTTCCTTTTTGTCATTTTGGACGTCTCACCCAGAGGGTCTCCTTTCTTTTTTTACACATATGAGACCCACACACCCTCTCTAATATAATTAAAATATGAGGTCCACACCCCCACTGATACAACTACCCACTACACATTAAATAATAATACTCCTTAATTCACTTGCCAAAAATTAAAAAAACCATTTGAGTGGGACAGATGTAATACTTTTTTTTAAATTAAATAAGGATTAATTATCCTAAGCTAAATCGGAGGTCCACCTACCCATCAAGTTCCACATATGAATCTACCTAAATCATGATCCGGGTCCATCACCATTACCACGTGCTCTAAAACCGGATTCAGATGTCAGACGTGCTCACACTCGCACCATTTATTATTCACATTAAGACTTTGTAACTGTAACTGACAAATGACAAAGAGTGAGAATCCCGTGCATTCGAGAATTTTCTTTTATAATTTTCATATCCTTTTAAAATTTAAATCCCTAATAATTCATAGGTTTAAATATAATAAAGGAGTGAAGGTTGTGTTCACATAAGGACACGGAGTATCCCTCCGTGTCCCAGGAGCGTAAGAGCTTTTGTTAATAATAAATTAATTAGCAAAGTAATAATATAAGCTAATTTAATTAACTATAGTTGTTTTCATTTTTATTTAATAAAATATAGTGATTTCAAGCAGTGTTAATAAAATGAGTAGAAGCGCCATTTATATCGGCGCTTTTCCCTTGGATCACAAGAAGCGCCATCCCTAGTGGCGCTTTCCCCTTGAATCAGATAAAGTCTGACACCACAAACATTTTATATTTTTCGTTAAAACATAAAATTAATTATAATTTCTTCCTTATATTTTATAGTCTATTTTGACTTTAATGTGGAGTATTTTTCTTGTGTTAATTCGAAGGGAAAGTCGCCTTTAGATTTAGTAGTATAATATATTTGAGGGTTAAATTTGCGTGTTCTCAAAATACTTTACTTTCAAATTTTACATTTTCTGAAAGTTGTACATTTTAGTATTAAATATTACAATATTATTTAGTATAAAAATCAACATTTTTAATTTTTTGAGAAAAAAATTTAAAATTTTTAATCAAACATTTAAACTATTCATATTGCAGCCGATTTTTTAATGAAAAATTATATCGTTATTAATTCAAGTATTATACTTTTTAAAATAAAATGTTATACCCTTATATACCTTGCATCCGGAGACACTGAAACCAACTCTTCATTGATATCATATGCACCGGTGCATGGATTTAACACAAGAAAAATATTAAACAATAAAGGTAAAATAATTATATTATAGGGATGAAATTATAATTATACCTTAAAATTTAAAAGTACAATATACTTAGAGTTGATATCATATGCACTATGCACTCAGTTTAATTTTATGAGGTAAATTATTTTGTGCATTTGAGTACACTGTGCACCCACCTTCAGAAATATAATACTCCTAATGAATAGAAATACATACACCGATAAATAAAAATTTAGACACATTATTAGCAAATTTCTATTAATTTTTTTAATAAAAAATTGAATGTTAAAAAAATTATATAATTATTAAAAAACACATTTACATACTATTAAATTAAAAGTTTTATCTATATGGGTGCATTCATGCACCTAGAGGTAGATGTATAGTATATCAACTAATTTTATGATATCATATAGTAGTACATGGAGTATAATATTATTTAAATACTATAAAAAAAATTAAAAGTATAATTATATATTAGAACAAAAAATATAAAATGTTTGTGGTGTCAGGGGAAAGTGCCAGTAGAGATGGCGCTTCTTGTAATTTAAGGGAAAGGCGTGAATACAGATGACACTTAATATATGTTAGGACACTTAATTTTTTTTCTTTTTAATATAATCATAGTCATTATATATATAAATAAATATGTATATTATAAAATTTATTGATAATTAAATATTAAATAAATTTAATTTTAACTAAGTATTTTGAGTGTTTGGTTATGAATGAAGAATGATGAAATCGAGAATTGGTCATTTCTTTCCTAAATGAGAGGAATCGTTACCATTCCATTTCAATTTCGTAAAATGCCTAAGAAAATATAGGTACTTTTTGTGGGGTTTGAATTTTGATAGTACTGTATATATGGAATACAGCTAGCATTAAAATAATAAATTAATAATAAGAACAATTTTGTTGGGCCAAATTTTATTAAATAAATTAGTTAAGAATGGGCCGAATACAACTGTTCAGCGAACAAGCCCATTCCATAGGCCTAATTAGCGTGTTGGTTTTTCATTGATGGATCTGTGTTTCACGAAAGTTGCTCATACAAATTTTTGCCAAATAAATAATATTCTCTCCGTCTCATTTTAGATGACACACTTTCCATTTTGGGCTGTCCCACAAAAGTTTGCACATTTCCATAAAAAACAAAAAGTAAAAAACAACCACCCTTCTCATACACTTTTTTACAAAAAAAAATCTCTACTTAATATACTTTATCATTTATTTATTACAAAAAAATATCATTATACTCTTAAAAGTTATCACTTTCTTAATCTCCGTGTCGGAATTGGGGTACAATCTTTTGTAGGACTGAGGGAGTAGTTGAGTTTAAATTGCATTTAATTAAAAATAAGAATAATAAAAATATCAAAGAGAAGAAATTTGAGAAGTGAAGTTTGAAAGATAGACCAATTTTGTATAAGCACCACCCAATATCTTCTTCTACTACTACATCCACCCAATGCCCCAATAAAACCAGTGAATTACTCAAGGAAGAGTTGAGAGAATTTTGTATTTGGTCGATTAAAAAAATGATTGTGCTGATGCTTAAATTTTACAAGATAATTAAAGGTTTTATTTGATCCTATTAGAAATGATAAAATAAAGGTTTGCATGGAAAAAAAAGAAAAGAAAAAGAGAGATATCATTTCTCAGCACAAAATGATTGAATGTGAACAATTTTAAAAGAGAAAAAATTTCGGTTTAACATGAAAAAAACCGAAGCAAACCGGTTATTTTGGTTCGATTAATTCTCAGCTGATGTCTGCGGATAAAATTTAATTAATGATAGCACTATTATGAAATGGATTAAAATTCGTTTATTAAATTATTATGTACTACTATTGTTTATTTGATTTGATGTATATATAACACTTTTTTTTTCAACATGATAGTTATTTTGGGTCCCACCCACATTTCATTTCTCATAATGTAGTATATTATACTATCACTAAATTAGTGTTTTCACCCCTAATTAATTCATAAGAGGTACCATCACATAGCCCCAATATATGTATATTTTAAAATTTATGGAAATAATATAACTTTTTTACATTATTGTGATGCAAATTTAATGTTAAACATATAAATTCAGCTCCAAACTTTGATTTTGCACCGATCGAATTTATATATACATATAAATGCTCCATTAATCCTAATTTGTTGAAAACATGTATACATTAATAAATTTCATTTTGTGTCACTCATTGACTATAATTCTTCTAGAGATCTGTTGCAATATAAAACTATCAGATGATCAGAGAGCCAGAGGGAGAGGATCATCTCACTAAAAATGTGAAAATAAATAAATATGCAATTCAATTATCTAATATAAATGAAATTCAAATTCTTACCAACACAAATATATAATATTATACAAATTAAGGTTGATTAAATGAAAAGAGAAATGAAAGGGCAAGAAAATATTGTTACTCATATAGTATTTGGCAATTCATTCATTCTTCTTTCTTGGGAGGTGCTTCTACTTCTGCCTTTGGAGCTACTTCTTTTTTCTTGGGCTTTCCCTTTTGTGGCTTCATGAAGCAGAAACATGAGCAACAAGGACACTGAAACAAGAACTTCATTCTCCTCTCTCTCTCTCTCTATCCTAAATGCAGTAGTGATCTACCAGCAAATGTGAGCTAGAAAGATGAAGACTTTATTATACTATGTATATTCTAGATGCATCAATTCTTTTATAATTAATAACTTTCACTTTTCATTATGCGATTCCATTTTAGTCACTTTCACAATAAAAACCCTAGAAAAAGAAGACAACAGGGATTTGTGGCTCTTGGTGTAGGGATAAAATAGGCATTTACCTACTCTAGCTAGTAGAGCTGTTAAACGAAATGAGACGCTCGAGAGCTCGGCTCGGCTCGTTAAACCTCGAGCTCGGTTCGACTCGTGACTATTCGAATTCGAGCTCGTTGAAATGCTCGTTCGTCTCGGCTCGATAGAGCTCGATAATAATAATAATATTAAAATAAATATTATATAATGATAATTATATATATTAATATACTCCCTCCGTCCCGAAAAAGTTTGCGCCCCCCTTTCCGGCACGGAGATTAAGAAAGTGATAACTTTTAGGGGTATAATGGTATTTTTTTGTAATAAATAAATGATAAAGTATGTTAGGTAGAGATGATTTTTTTGTAAATAAGGTGTATGAGAAAGGGTGATTGTTTTTTACTTTTTGCTTTTTTTGGAAAGTGCAAACTTTTGTGGGACAACACAAAATGAAAAGTGTGACATCTGAAAGGAGACGGAGGGAGTAATAATTATTAAATACAATATTAAATATATTAATTAAAATCCGGCTCGTTAGGCTCGAAAGCTCGTTAAGGCTCGAAAGCTTGACTCGTTTTTCTTAAATGAGCCAAGCCGAGCTCGAGCTCGAATGAGTAAATTTCGAGTTGAGCTCGAGCTCGCTCGTAAGCTCGTTATCAAATCGAGTTGAGCTCGAGTATGCACTATTCGAGCTTGGTGAAAGGAGACGGAGGGAGTAATAATTATTAAATACAATATTAAATATATTAATTAAAATCAGGCTCGTTAGGCTCGAAAGCTCGTTAAGGCTCGAAAGTTCGACTCGTTTTTTTTAAATGAGTCGAGCCATGCTCGAGCTCGCTCGTAAGCTCGTTATCAAATCGAGCCGAGCTCGAATATGCACTACTCTAACTTGGTCGGCTCGTTTAACAGGCTTACTAGCTAGCTACTTTGTTAATGTGAGGGAGTATATATTTACCTAATAATCACTCTCTAAATAACTACTCACACATTCATATAATTGTGTGTTATTGAATAATAACAAGCTTTACAATATTTATCCAATATCAACTAAGTTTATGTTAGAATAAATTAATGTCATGTGGAGTACATTATTATCATCATGGAGTCTTATAATATATCCAAAAACAACGTGAACAATTTTTTTTTTAATGTGCCCTATAATAATGCACACCACCAAAAAAAAAAAATCACAATTTAGTAACCTTAAATAATGTGCTTTAATTTTAAAAATATCACCTTCACATAAGACACATAGTACATTTTACATTTTATTTATTATTACAACCTTAAAAACCCCATATTACTTTAAAAAAAATAATCTTAAACTCTATGTGTACAATAACACTAAGGGCACATCATTTTGGAAGGGAGGAAGAATATGAAATGCCAACCAAAAACATGCTACATGTCTTGTGGGGCTAACAAAATGGCCACCAAGATGGACTTTATTTGTCTTAATTTGTGAGATATCCAGGCTGTGAAGCATTAGAAATAAAAAGTTGCTTTGATTTCTACAGATCACTATATAACTATTTATGTTTACGTTGGTAGAAAATTTTGATAAAATGGGCCATGAAATTGGAACACAACCATATTCCAAATTTATTATATGATAATGACAACCATATCACATAAGGCTTGGAAATCGGTTGTTGAGACTTTGCTTGCCTTTCATAAACTTAAAACTAAACTCTTCCTCTAAAAATTTACTCAAAATCCATTCTAACAATGATCCGCTATGCAAATAGCTATTATAATCCTATAATAGTTTTGAATTTTTTTCAATTCAAAACCTAAAAAATGAGTAATTTATTCATTCAAACCCTAAATTATTTTTTTTTATCAATTTAAGACTTGAATTATAAAAAAATTATCAATTTCCGGACCTGAATTTATCACATATTATCTCTTATTTTATCAATTTAGGACTTAATTTCAAGCCCCAAATTAATAATTTAATATATTTCAAATTCTAAATTAATAAAAAAAAAATTAAGTCATGAATTGATAGATTTCCATTATAAGTAATTTTGTATTTGATCCATCCATCATTGTTGGCACCACAATGATCCGCCAGACTAATAAGTAAATAACCCACCACGTTTAATTTTCAAAAAAATATAACCTTATGAATTGTGGGTCAATTTATTTATAACCCATTTGTTCTGACATATTTTATTTTTATTAATAATATAAAATTAATATAAAAATTTTATAAATAGCTAAATTCGTGGCAATCCGCATCTCCACACTAAAAACACAATAGACAATCTCTTGTAAGACATGTTATTTGTGAGACGGATTGATTCATCATTAAAGTATGCTTATTGTATAGATAAAGTATGCTTATTTGTAGTTAAAGTATGTTAATAATAAATTATACTATTATAACACGTTAAAATTATACTTTAATTCATAATCAAGCATATTTTATAAAACGTACTTTAACAACCATTAAACATACTTTATTTATATAATAAATATACGTTAGTAATTGGTTGACTCGTTTCATACTCGTTTCATAAATAACTCGTCTCATACGGTACTTTGTGAAAACGCAATTAATTGATCCACGCTTCAAATGGTCTGTCCTACCAATAATCTGTCCCACTAATGACTCAATTTATTCTAACTCACCATTTGGTGGATTATAGTAAATTGTAGGTTAATTTGTCCCACCAATTCATTTTGAAATTCCTTCTCTTGATCCATCTTCTCTTTTCTTAATGAAAAATTGGTATGATTCATCGTTTTGATTTAATTTAATTTATTTTTATTGAATTTATTTATATATGTATATACCTAAAGAGTCCAAACGTTCATAATTCATAAAACAACTTCTATGACATTTTTTTAAGGAACAACTTTTATGACTCTAGATATATTTAATTTTAGAATATTCACGTGACTCTTGATTAATTAAAGTGATTAATCACATTTTAAGGAACTTCCAATTTATGATATTTCTAACAGGGTTAAGCAAGTGAGAAGGGTTTTCAACTCTCGTGTTATATATATTTATAGCTTATATAGTTCGACATTCCTTCAAATTAAATGTGGGCTTTAAAACCATTACAGCTGGCCTAAGGCTCGATCTTAATTTTATGTTCAATAAGGCCCAATTAAGTCTGGTCTTTAAAACCTTGGCCCAATTCTATGAAGGGGTGAGAGAGATTTTTATGCACGATCAAATTTGATAAAAATAGGCCTTTACTTTTTTCTTTTTTTTTTAAGGAAAACAAAAATAAAATGTAATCTATATAAGATCAATTTTAAACATTTTTGGAAACTTGAAATATGAGTGAATGAGTTCGATGAATAAGAAATGATAATATTTTAATAAAAAGGATATCTCTTCAATTAAAAATGATAATGATACTTATTTTAATTTGATACATAGTTATATATCTGATGAAAAATGATAATTAATTAAAAAAAAGGTGAAAGAGTCGTAGGCTAGTGTTGCCCAACATTTTTTTAGTTTAAAATTATCCATTCTATGTACTACTCACTTTTTTTTTAAAAAAAAAAATTCTGAATACCATCTAAACTAAACAGATTTTAATACACAAAATTACATACAATATTACACATGAAATATCTTATAAACAGACAAAGAAAACTCTTTAATTAGATTTTAAGAAAAATGATTTTAATTGTCAAAGCTTGTAAGTTAGGTAATTCCAACTTTTCTTTTACTTCTGTACCTTTTCTTTATCAAGTAGTTGATCTAACTTTTCAATCAACTTGCATCACTATTTATTAATAAAGCCACTCACGTACTTGTAATTTTCTTATGCTAATTCCTTTTACTTATAGTCCACTTATACAATATTATATGATTTTTTTTTTCTAATCTTGAGAGAGAGAGAAAAGAAGAGAGAGAGAGTAACCAAGAAAATTATTAGTGGGGTAATGGAGTGGTAGGGAGTAAGTCTCTTTATAAAAAGTTAGCATTCAACAATTTCAAATTGTCAACTTCTTAAAGCCACAAAGCATCATTGTGTCCATCTTATTGCCACCATAAATCATTTTTGACTCCACTTGCTTAGCTTCATAATCAAGTTTTTTTTTTTTCCAATCATATCCTTTCTAATTTGTTTATACTTTTCTTTAAGAAAATTATATTTACTACTTTACATTTCTCATGTATTTTATTATATTTAAAAGATTTCATAAATTGATTTATTACCTTTAAGACATTCATTAATCATATTTGTTTGTTGCTATATTACTCACAGTTATCATTATATTCAACCTGAAAATGATTTTAAGGATGTGAAGGGATGTTGGATTCACTTGTATTTTTTAAATTTTACTTATAAACTAAATAATATTTTTATCTAAATACCCAATATGCATTTAAATTAGATATATTATAGTATTTTTTATTCATTTTATGATATGGCGTAAAAATTATTTACCAATAAATGAAAGAAGAGTATGAACCCGATTCATTATGCATTATATTTTTGTAAAACTGTTATTTAGTATATATAAAATATATATAAAAAAAGTGATATCTAATAAAGAAAAGTGATAATAGCTCAATTAAATTAAATTATGAACAATTCACAGATAAAAAGTTATACTAATTAAAAAAAAAATTGATAACCATCAAAGTGAACTAGTATATCATTATAAATAAATTGATAAAAAGCAGTAACATTAATAAAAAAAAATGATACTTGATCAATAAAAAGTTATAACATTTTTAATAAAAAGTGATAACTGGCTAATGAATAGTGATAACATATATTTTATTAACAATTACGAGATAAATAAAAAGTGATAACAATTCTAATAAAAAGTAGTAATAGAGTATTTGAACAATAAAAAGTGACAATTGTTTGTTTAACTATTTTATAAATAAATTATAAATAAATACAAGTGATAATATTTATAACGAAAAGTGATAAATGATTGTGAAAAAGTGATAATATTAATATTAATATTATTATTTAATAATTAAATAAATAATTTCATATATGTATATATAAATAGAAAGGAAAAAAAATAGAACCACTTCGTGGGCAAGGGCCTGTAACATGTCCGCGTACGGCTTTCGTGCGCTTATTTATAATTTGTCTTGCGCTTATATTTTAATTAAAAAATGGATCACTGGATAATCTGTCTCACGAAATATTATCCGTGAGAATGTCATCTACCCATAAAAAAAATACTCTTTAGATTTTATTACTTTTCTATTCAATAATAATAAAAATATTTAAAAAGTATTTTTTTCATTAAAAAAAGTAACAGATTATCTCTCTAAAGAGTAATTGATAATTGAAGGTGTAAGATTTTAGGAGTAATATTTTAATTTAGAAGGGTAATAATTCAATCACTTTAAAGAATTATTTTTCATATACTAAAGAGTAATTGGTAACACTAAAAATTATATACATATATAATATTAACAAATATTAATATTAATAATTTAAGATCAAAATTTAATTAAAAAAATTAAAATAGAAAAAGAAACTTACAAGTTGAAATCAGCCATTTGATTTACAAGTGACTTCATATTGAAATGTATTTTAGCATTGTATGATATTTTGCAGTTTTCACAAATTTAGACAATTTTCTAGTCCACCAAAATTTGGACGATTTTTAATTTTCGCAAATTTTATAGTTTGAAGGATTTTCATGAAAGGTATTGTAGCATTTGATAAGTTACATAAGTCCCATACATAGGTAGTTATATATAATCAATTTCTTAAAATACATCTGAATTAATTGACTATGCTAATTTATGCTTAACTAGCAACTAAGAAATAAATGATACTGGATGACATTGATCTTACTTGAACACTATTGATTCATTGTCTAATGTCAATCACTCTTAATTTATTTTATTCTATAGATGTGCGTGCCACCCTTACTAATTGACCCTGATTGCACGGTTGCGATGTATGGAAAGCTCGGTGGTTTGCATACTGCAGAAAACCTGTTTTTATCTAATCAAGTTTACCAGAGTGTTGTTTCTTGGACGACATTGATCTCATGCTACAATCAAAACAGCTACCATTTCGAAGCGATTAAGACATTTGCTAGAATGTTGGAGTGTGGAGTGAAATGTAACATTTATTTATTCTATAGATGAGCGTGCCACCCTTACTAATTGACCTGTTGCAATATATGGAAAGCTTGGTGATTTGCGTACTACAAAAAAACCTGTTTTTCTCTAATCAAGTTTACTTGTTGTTTCTTGGACGACATAGATCTCATGCTACAATCAAAACGAATACCATTTCGAAACGATTTAAGACATTTGCTAGGATGCTGGGGTGTGGAGTGTGTCAGGATTAAGCTTCCAGAATCGAACAACACTCACAAATGTCTTCACTCACACTCTGTTTTTTGTATGATGTTGTGTGTGTGAATGCGTGTAAAACGTATAATTGCAAGATCGATTTTACGTGGTTCGTCTCCACCATACATTATGAATTGCTCCAATTGGATGGCTCACACGTGCCCCTTCTGCTTACTCAAACGACTGCAGCTAGCTATTGTAACAGCTTTTCTAGACTTCATTCATCCATGCTACACTTCATCACTTCCTAGCTATTGTAACAGCTTTTCTAAACTTCATTCATCCATGCTACAAGTCATCACTCCCATACCCATTGAGTGGAATGTTAACAGGTTTATAGTCAAAATGTACTTTTTGAGGGAAGATTGTGTAGTTTTCGCAAATTTTGCAGTTTTGAGATTTTTTGTGAAAAATACTTTAGCAAGTTTGAAGGATTTTTCGTGAAAGATTTTTTAGCATCATATCCTGCAAATGGATTGTTTGTCGATAAATTACACCATCGCCCAGAGACAAGTTTTTTTTTATGAATAACAAAATTCTCAAATCTTAATATGATTGACTTCAAAGTACATTAAAAGAAGATTTTCGAATATGTGAAAGAAAGAAGGTACGGCAATTTAAGTTCTTATATGATGATTATAATATTTGCGTATAGTGCACATGATCTAATTTGAAATTTATTAAATTAAGAGAAGTAAATTTTCGAAATAAATTTTATTTGTGAAAAAAAGGAATAGCTATTTATAAATTGAATTTTTCGTAAAGTAGATAAACGGTTTTTTGAGATTCAAGTCGGTAATCATTGAGGAAGTGCAGCGGTTTACTATCTCATCCTTAATAAACTACTTTCTCCGTCCAGTCCACAGAAGTTGTGACATTTTTCTTTTTGGGTTGTCCCACAAAAGTTGTTACATTCCATTTAAAGCCTATAGGACTCACACAAAAAATATTAACATATTCACATGGACACACACTCCACACACAACTAATACACATACTCACTACACATTAAATATTATTTCTCTCAATTCACTTTACATTAAAATATTATACTCCTTAATTTCCGTGCAAAAAAAAATGTAACATCTTTAGTGGGACGGAGGGAGTATATATTAATTAAATAAGTAAATTTTTGATGAGGTGTTGATTAAATGAGAAAGGGCATGCAATTAGAGACCATTGTGTCAATGGACATAAATTTTGAATTTGCATGGATATTTTTATGGACTATATTTCCAATAGAAAAGTTGATTGTTTTTTGAGATAACTGTATGTATGCCGTTAGTGTTTATTTTGTTGGTTAGAAATTATTAAAGAAAACATGATTGGGAATGGCTTGTGATAATGATCTGTGTGTTTGGTTAATTCATTAACTAAAATTGAATATTGTAAGGAAAGAAAACATATACGAAACGCATGGGAGGGAGAAACAGTTTTTTCGCATTCATTAATTGCCTAATTGATTATTGGGATCATGGCGATTTTTTCCAGAATATTTTCCATTATTAATAAGTTTCCCTTATCCCATAAAATCCATGTATTCTCCAAGAATAAAAAAAATTGTTGATTCTTGGGGTGGAGTTGTGTCTCTTCGTGAAGAGTCACGTTCATTGGAGACGAGTCGTGTCTCTTCATTAAAAGTCGCATTCTTTGTAAAAGAGTTGTGTCGTTTCATAAAGAGTCGTATCTCCACATGAAAAGTCGTCATGTCGTAATTAAAGAATTGTATTTTTTTTGAGAAATAAAAAATGAGATGACATTTTAAGAGAAATTAGAAAAAAATAAATTAATGATTCAAAAAATTATCAATCAATTAATTAATTATTACAAAAGTCAACCGACCTAAATGTATGATATATCCTATACACTCAAATTTGGTGAAAAACCCCATAGACATTTAAACGTGGGGAGTCACCGTAGACATCCTGAATTCCAAAGGTATTCGAGTAAGACGTAATCATTGTTGAAAATGTTTTCTCCATCTTAAATATTTGGAGATTCAATTTATAAAGTTTTTATATGGATTCATCGTGGATTTTTGGTTGGTGGGTTCACATGGAATGAAATGAAAGAGGCCTCAATTTCCAAAGGATTTTTTTGGCTTAATTACTGCGACAAAAATAGCCGCTATTATCCGTGATTCCCGCCTAACGCGCCGTTGAATCTCACCGGCGGCAGCCCCTCACACACCGCACATGCCGCCGCCTCCAATACCATCTCATCTCTCTGACCGCCCTACCTCTAGCTCACGCCCACGCGCACTGGCCACGCGCGCGTCGCATCTACTCCTTTTCAAAATTAAAATACACATGTCCATATAATTAATTAATTCTTCAAACCCATTTACTAATATTTTTGTTTGTAGTGTTAGTTAACATTATTAGACTTCCCTTACTACGCTCAACATTTATGGATTTGTTTGATAATTGACACCAAGAACGTGTATTAGGTGTTAGGAAATTAAATTTTTAGTTGTAAAAAACAATATAAAATCAATGACTCAAATAAAAAAAATCGTCTTTTTCTAAGTTTTTTATTTATTTAAATTTATATCACAATTTAATGAAATATAATAATATTAAATTATATTTTAATAATTTAAAACTCCACTTTAATTAATCATACTTTAATCATTTTAAAATCATATTCTAATAAATTATTTATTATATTGTGAATTATATTGTCTTAAAATCATTTTATTATCAATCTAAAAATTACTCATTTTGTCCTGCTTCAACTTTTGAATGTTATTAATTGAAAGTGGAGTTTCACACTTAAAAACTACTATTACCCTTTATTGTTATGTAATATTTCTCGCCCACTTAAAAGGTACTCATTTATATTTTACGTATGGATTAAAGAGCATTATTATTATATGTAAAGTGAATAGTTGTATAGGGAAGTGATAAGACATATAATATATATTTTTACTAAATAGAGGAAATGAATACCGCTCAAAATAATAAAATGAATACCTTGAATGATATAATTAATTTAAATTAAAATTAAGGATGAAAATGTAAAAGTCATCTTGTCTAATACATGCATCGTTTCAAAGGAGAATATCACTTTATATAAATATAAAAAAAATTATAAATGATTTTTTTATATATATAAAATTATTTTCAACAAAAATCATACTTCCTCCATTTATTATACTCTTAACAATTTTCTCATTTATTAGTTTCATTACACATTTTATATTTAAAAAAATAGTATAAATTTCAAAATAAATAATCTTTTAATATTATTACTCATATTTTGAAAAATATTACTCTCACTTGACACACACAACGTATATTTTATTATTTGAAAGAATAATTCTCATTATTTAAAAAAATAATAATAAAATTAGGATAAAAAAATTGTACTCATTTTGTTCCACTGCAACATACATGTTTCGTCATTTTAAATGAATTGTTAGAAAATTTAATTGGTTAGTAAAAATTAATGAATACCAAGTAAAATAATAATTAAAGTAGGTGAATTTAGTCCCACAATAGAATTGATTAAATATGATAAATTTGTGATTTTGGGTGTGATCACAATCACTAATTAAAATAGCAATTATGTCATACAACAACACTACATCCACAACATCTGCACAGTGCACTAGACGTTCAAGATTCATGATCCACGCAAAGAGTTGTACTCGACTTCGCCATAGTTCTACTTCACTTCGCCATCATCCTTAGACGTTCAAAATTTAGATCTGTATCCTTAGACGTTCAAGATCCATAATTCAAATATGTAATAAAGGTTAGCAATTCTCCTTTTTATTTTTTTAAGATCTAAGATTATGTAAAGTAATTATTCTTTCTATTTTTCTATTCATTAGAATAGTTATGGATTGATATACATATAAAACAACATAAACTAATTCATAATTATAATGATTTTGATACTTGTAATGAAATTGGACGGGGTAGTATTTCGTAAGAATGTGGAGTGTTGTTCAGTCGCGTAAGAAAAGCGTGAAAGTGTAGGAAGGAAAGAGTGGATAGCGTGATGAGAGTCCTAGTAAGAAACGCACCTAAAAATTAATGACCCAAGACTCATCAAAATCTCCAACTCTCTCACTGAAAACACATTTTCTAATGGCGAAAGAGACAAATTTTGGTATTGACAATGGAGTCAGAGTTAAGTGGTTTCGCTAAATAAACTGTGACAACAGATAAATCCAAACTCCCAGTATTTATTCAAGCAACAAAAAGTCAGCTCTTTGTGTCATCATTTCAAAACACTCCCACCAGCCTCTTTTGTCCACAATTAAAATTGGGGTTTTTTTTTTCTCTCTTTTTCTACCAACATTAATCAATGTTCATTAAACTGCGCTTTTATACTGTCGTTTACAAGAATGCTCTTTTTCTTCCTCCCTGTTTCTTTGATTTGAAATATCTGGATTTCCAGTAAGTATTTCTTTTCTCATTTAAGTTTCTGCCTTTTGTTCTTGTGTTGGTGAACAGTTAACATGCTTTCTTGAGGGTTCCATATCTCTTTGTTTATTACAGTGGGCTTTTGCTTGCTTCGTTTGTAAGTGATTAGGCATTCAAAAATCGCCTCTTTTTGGGCAGAGAGAGGTACTTTGGTTTGTGGGTTTGGAATAAATAAAAGGGAAACCCCACATTTATGTGTAAAAAATCTTCAAACTTGGGATCCGAAACCACGAGAGCCTCGCTTCAATTACAAGTTGCTTGCTGAAAGTTTCACTGTATGTATATATGTGTGGGGTGTGTGTGTGTATCTTTTTCTTTCTGTGATATTTGAAGTGTTTTGGGAACTGGGTTTGAATTTTCTTGGTAATTTAGTGCTTCTTTTGTTGGATTGTGATGGTGAATCTCGCTATGAAATGGTGTATTTGAAGCAAGATTTTTGATTTTTGGAATTATTTTCAATTATGGACTATTTATCCTTGTGGGGTTACTGCAGCACTCATTTCTTGATTTGCAAGTTGGTAGTTTGGTCAATTTTCTTTCTAATCTTGGAATGAGGGTATGAAGTGTGTTATTTAAGTTTTACATCGATTTGGGATCTTGCTATCAACTAAGGGTTGAATCTTTCATTGTATCTAGGGATTGGAAGCCACGTGGGAGACCAGGAAGTGATGTTTTGGTGGATGTGATTACTCATAAGAAGTATACCTGATTTGTGAGGGAACTATATGTGGAATGCGAGTGTTTTTGTTTCATTCATCGATTGATCTTGTGAGAATTTGTGACAAGTCTATGGTTTCTATTGGCCCTGATTTGAGGCGGTGAACTCAGTTGTGATCATCAATGGTGGTTCGAAAATTTAGCCTGATGAATTGTCTGAATTTGGCGTTCTTAGCTTGTGTTCTCCATTTATCCTTGATCATTGCATCTCCTCAAGATTGTAATCCGAATGATTTATCTGCGTTGAAGGAATTCTCTGGCCAATTGATCAATGGTTCTATCAAATCTTATTGGTCTAGCGACAAAAAATGCTGTAGTTGGGAAGGTGTTGTGTGTGATGATGGTGGAAGTAGAGTGACCATGTTGAAGTTATCTGGAAAAGGTTTGAAGGGAAAGATTTCAGTCTCTCTCTCCAAATTGGATCAGTTGGTATTGATTGATCTTTCACACAATTCCTTGGAAGGTGAATTACCCTTGGAATTCTCTAACTTGAAGAAGCTGCATTTTCTTGATTTCAGCCACAACAAGCTGGATGGTCCGGTTTTTGGGTCGATCGTTGGATTGAAATCTATCCAATCTCTGAACCTCTCTGGCAATTCTTTCTCAGGAAACCTCAGTGACATTGGGATATTATTTCCTAATCTTGTGGCTTTGAACATAAGTAACAATTTGTTCACTGGTCAACTCATGTCCAATATCTGCAGTTATTCCAGGCGAATTCGAGTTCTTGATTTATCATCAAATCATTTCGGTGGTGAACTTGAAGGCTTGGAGAATTGCAGCACAGCTCTCTATCAGCTCCACCTGGATTTCAATTCTCTTTCTGGTGAACTCCCAGAGTCATTGTTCTCCCTATCTTTGTTGGAGCAGCTTTCTGTCTCCTCAAACAATTTCTCTGGCCATCTAAGCCCTGAAATCAGTAACCTTTTCAAACTCAAATCCTTAATTTTATCAGAAAATCGGTTTTCTGGTTATCTTCCTAATGTTTTTGGGAACTTAACTGAACTAGAACAGCTTGATGCTAATTCAAATTCATTCTCTGGCTCACTGCCATCAACGCTCTCGGTTTGCACTAAGCTGCGAGTGCTTGATCTACGAAACAACTCTCTTTATGGTCCTATTGATCTTGATTTTTCAAGATTGTCTAATCTCTGTACTCTAGAGCTTGCTAGCAATCATTTTTCTGGTTTCTTGCCCAAATCCCTGTCTAATAGCCAGGGACTGAAAGTTTTGAGTCTTGCCAAGAATAATTTGAGTGGCAAGATCCCTGATAGCTATGCTAATCTTTCATCTCTCGCCTTCCTTTCGTTGTCGAATAACAGCATTGTAAACTTATCAGGGTCCTTGTCTGTTCTGAAGCAATGCAAGTATCTCACCACACTTATACTCACTAAGAATTTTCATGGTGAAGAGATCCCCGAAAACGTGACTGGGTTTGAGAGCTTATTGATTTTTGCTCTTGGAAATTGTGGCCTGAATGGTCGTATTCCGAATTGGTTGCTGAATTGCAAGAAGTTGCAGGTTCTTGATTTGTCTTGGAATCATCTTGAGGGCAGCATCCCTTCATGGATTGGAGAGATGGAGGGTTTGTTCTATTTGGACCTTTCGAATAACTCACTAACCGGAGAAATTCCGAAGGGCATCACAGAGCTTAAGAGCCTGATTTCTGCAAAGAGTTACAAATCCAGTCTCAACACAGCAACTGGTGTTCCACTTTTTGTGAAGAGAAATCAGAGTGTTAATGGATTGCAGTATAATCAAGCTTCAAGTTTTCCTCCATCCATTTTGTTGAGCAACAATAAGATAAGCGGATCGATTTGGCCTGAAATTGGACAACTGAAACAGCTTCATGTCTTGGATCTGAGTAGGAATAACATCACAGGGAGCATCCCCAGCTCCATTTCGGATATGGGAAACCTGGAGACGTTGGATTTGTCGTACAATAATCTATCTGGATCGATCCCTTCGTCATTCAATAAGCTCACATTCCTATCTAAGTTTAGTGTAGCTTATAATCATCTCACAGGAGCAATTCCAACAGGGGGGCAGTTTCTTAGCTTTCCTCCCTCAAGCTTTGAAGGCAATCTTGGTCTCTGTGGAAAACTGATCTCTCCTTGTGCAGGCAATAATATGGGGCTGCAACCGCCTACTCCATCCCGGGACGACAGTAAGTTTGGCCGGGGCAGTATTCTTGGAGTGACAATCAGCATCGGGGTTGGCATTGCTATACTTCTTTCTATTCTTCTGCTAAGGATATCAAGAAGAGATGATGGGGTTCCGATTGAAGACGTGGAGGAGGACATGGGTCGTGCGCCTAGATTCTCCGATGCATTTGGACCTCCGAAGCTGGTTATTTTCAACAATGCAGAGTGCAAGGATCTCACTGTCTCCGACTTGTTGAAATCAACGAACAATTTCAGCCAATCGAACATTGTTGGCTGTGGAGGATTTGGTCTAGTGTACAAAGCTGATCTACCTGATGGCACCAAAGCTGCAATCAAGAGGCTTTCCGGTGATTGTGGGCAGATGGAACGCGAATTTCAAGCCGAAGTGGAAGCTCTATCGAGAGCTCAACATAAGAACCTAGTTTCTCTCCAAGGATACTGTCGTTATGGCAATGATCGGCTGTTGATCTACTCCTACATGGAAAATGGAAGCCTCGATTATTGGTTGCACGAAAGAGTAGACGGGAGTGTGTTTCTTACATTTGAAGTCAGATTGAGAATAGCTCAAGGAGCAGCCCGAGGACTGGCTTATCTACACAAGGAGCCAAATATAGTCCACCGGGACATCAAGACGAGCAACATTCTCTTGAATGAGAAATTCGAGGCTCACTTGGCTGACTTTGGGCTGTCGCGGTTACTCCACCCCTACGACACCCACGTGACAACGGATTTGGTAGGCACGTTGGGCTACATCCCTCCCGAGTACAGCCAAACACTGACAGCAACTTTCAGGGGCGACGTTTACAGCTTTGGAGTCGTTGTGCTCGAGCTTATAACAGGAAGACGACCGGTGGAAGTTTGCAAAGGGAAGAACTGCAGAGATTTGGTGGGGTGGATGTACCAGATGAAATCAGAGAAGAAGGAATGGGAGGTATTCGATTCATCTATACGTGATAAAGATTGTGAAAAACAACTAATGGCGTTGCTTGATATAGCTTGTAAATGTATAGATCAGGATCCTAGAAAAAGACCCTCAATTGATGAAGTTGTTTCTTTGCTTGAAGCAATCGAGATAGGAAAACCATGAAAAATAAGTTTTTTTTTTCTTTCTAAAATTGTTATATAGGTTTTCTTTTTACCTTTTCTACTTGAGGTTGTCCTAATTTTTCGTTATTTATATATATATCCTTTGTTTCCTTCTTATTTTACATTCTCATGGAATAATTACAGAGCTTTATATTCTTCTTGTTTCTGGTTTTAAGCATCTACTGTCTACTACTGATCTTGATGCAACATTGCAACTCCCATTATTATTTCACTGCAATTCTTGACTAGTTTCACTTGTGTTGTGATTGTTGGGAGCACGAGGAGTCTAATTCTTGCCTCGACTTTTACTTTTTTGGATTACAGATGTCAAAATGAGATAATTGAATTGCATAGTATAAGATGTACTCAAGGAGTTTAATTCTTGCCTCGACTTTTACTTTTTTGGATTACAGATGTCAAAATGAGATAACTGAATTGCATATGTAGTATAAGATGTACTCAACTGGATACAGTGTGGCCGAAAACTCTCTCTCACTCTCTCAATCAAGAAAAGAAGATTGTACAGAAACAAAGAATAGGAGAGAGAAAAAGATGGATAAAGATTCATTGCTTGGAATAAAAGAGTAGCATCAAAAGAGCCTATTCTCATTGCTTTGAACTCCATGAGTCACTGGTGCTTTTGCTCTCACTTTTCTCAGGTACCAAACTCCCACACCAACAAATGCCCCAGCTACTGATACAGCACTCACAGCCCCTAACCACAGTTTCAACCATAAACATGAGAGAGAAACAGAGAGAACAGAGAGAGAGAGAGAGAGAGAGAGAGAGAGAGAGAGAGAGAGAGAGAGAGAGAGGAGAATCCTTAACACACTCACCAGCCACCATTGCAGGACTGCTATGCTCCCCACTATGATCTGCATTCATCAAAAATCAGACTTAAAATATTCAAGAATTATGCATGCATGCATGATCATTTCATCATATGTATATATACATACCTTTACAGTAAGTAGTGACATTCCCCTTGTGGCACAAGCAGAGGAAATCCTGTGTGACTGTGTCGAACCCACACGTCCCGCCTCCCCTCGCCCCGTCCTGACACCACAGGCACCGCGTGGTAACCGGGATATCAAAATCCACCCTGATCCCATACTCAGGAACCTGATTAAAAGCCGGAGTAACACCAAGGTTCCTCCAGTAGACGCTGGCATACGTTGCACAATGCCTGAGCATCATCCTCAACGACTCGCTCCCCTTGGGATAGTACGAGCAGCACGAGCTACTACCCCTCAGCGCAGACGAGCACTCCGGCAGGTGCCTACACAGATAGCTCGAGGTGTCACATGTGGAGTCACACTGCTCTGGAAACCGCTCACAGAACATCGGCTTTGGCTCCATGATCACGTCGTTTTCGCTGCAGTTGAAGAAGAGGTAATCGTTCTGCAACGACAGCCTGAAATGGGTGCTGGTGTCCAAGCTGAAAGCTCTGGTGGGACGGAAACGGCTGCCATCTCTGCAGTTCCACATGAAGGGGTCGGATACGAGGATGTGGGGATCGGAGTAGCTGATGTTCCAGACAGGGTAGCGGCCCGATGGGGTCCGGAACTCGAGCTGATCCGATTCGGAGCATACTAGGATGTGCCTGTAATAAGGGCTGCCACAGCCGTCGTCGATGCCAAAGGGGTAGTTGATAGGTATTTGGCCACAGGAGGTTCTGCATGGGGTTGTTTTGGACTGTGTGGGAAGTGGGAGTAGGATGGAGAGAGAGAGGAGGAGGAGAGAGAATGGTGTGGGGTTCTTACATGGAGAAGCCATTGATGGAGATGTTAGAGAGTATTATGGTTGGTTTTGTTGGGGGGTTTTGAAGTTAAGTAGTTTGATCATTAGCTAAAGTTTGGAGAATCTATTGAAATGGTGGTTTTTTGTTGCTTTTGTATCTTTTGCTTTTTCTTGGCTTTTTTTTTCTAAGAGTTATTTGTAAGTGCTTTATTCCATTTCGTTTTGCTTTTAGTATGTTACTTCCTTTTTTTTTTTTTTCAGATTTTTGAGACTTTATTAGTATAATTTTTGCTCCTGTTGCTTTTTATTTTATTTTTAAATTTTTTTATTTAAATGACTATTATATCCTAAATCTAAACCCTAAGGGATAATTATACCCTAAACCACAAGGGTAAAATTACAATTATACCCTAAACCCTAGGGGATAATTATACTCTAAACCACAAGAGTAAAATTACAATTATACCCTAAACCCTAGCCACAAGGGTAAAATTACAATTATACCCTAAATCCTAAACCCTAGGGATAATTATACCCTAAACCACAAGGGTAAAATTACAATTATATCCCTAAAATAAAAAAAACAGTAATGTACAGCAACAATTAAAAAAAATCACTGAAAGTGAAGGAAGGAGGTTGTACCGAAAGTTGTACCAATTGAAGATTGTACACAAGTTTTTGCCTTTAATAAAAGAAGTTAACTACTCCCTCCATCCTAAACAAAAAAAAGTTTACTGCCTCTATTCTGTAGCGTTTTTTTCTTCTTTATTTTTGGTTTTTTTTTTTTTTGTTAAGAGTGTGCTCTAGTGTGGGGTTAAATGGTTTCTTATAATATATATATATTATTGAATGTCTTTTGTAAAGATTTGGGTAAATATAAACTTTTTCTCCTATATATTAATTTGTACTGTTAGTAAAAATAAGTATCCAATGAAATGCAACTTAAAAATAGTATTCATTTGAATGATTACATAATTCTTTTTTGTAGTTCTCATTTAAGGTTTCATGTAGTGAATCAAATACTCTTTACGAGATGATATATGAAATCCGGAATTATACATGAAAATGATACACATATGTGAATGGTTTGAGTAGAAACAGCGAGCAACATTTCAGACTAATTCTTTTATTTTAAATATAAAAAGGCTGACACCAAATTATTATTAGAGGATTATCTAAACACACTGGCCCGTTAATTCATAATGGGCTTAAACAATTGCATTAGCGTCAAGCCCAAAGCCCACTTATGTTAATTCGTTACTTCCATATTTTACCACATACTCCATTAACTTGCTTATTGTATGCCCGATTGAAAATTTATTAACTTTTTTAAAAGATAAAGTATTAGTATTTTTTATTTTTTTTCACTCAATTTGAAAATCATTAAGAAGTGACAAACTATTAATTTTTAATATTTACGACATAATTAAATTATTAACGAGATGGGGAAACTACTAAAATATATTTTCTTCGTCTCCTTCAAAAAGAGTTTTTTTTTATTTTAGCCCACTAATACAATTAAAATATGAGGTCGACATTTCTATTAATACAACTACTCACTACACATTAAGTAATAATACCTTTTAATTTACGTGCGAAAAGCAAAAGACATGGGACAAATGGAGTATGCATTTCATGAGGAACCATTAATTAATATACATATATTTTCATTTGCTTGCATTTATGAGTAGATCATAATTAAGACAGTGGAAATGTGTATGCATGTACATGACAGTTATATTCTTTTCTTAGTAATAGAGATTTTATGTTAACATATAAAAATATTTATTATATATAGTATGATCTCAGTGAATATTCCGTAATGTAGACAATCACTTTTTTTTTTTAAACATGTATTAATTTTTATTAAAAAATATCATCATAGAAAAATATTGTAGAGTATATTTGGGTTTCGGTATAATATGTTGACTAGAAAATATGACATAAAATAATAAGAATGGAATTTGAGTCGAGTCAAGAGTTACACTCTTTCTCCTTAAGAAGAAATTGCCCTGCTCTGGTGCTTACGGTTCGACTGCAATCATTTCCAAGATACAACGACTCACATCTCGTGATAGTTGCACTACAAATAACAAGATACAGCGAATCAACTAATATTATGAACTCACTTTAGGAGTATGACGACTTGAGAATATACTATGAATTAGTTATAACGACACAACTTTATTGAACTTTTTCGGACATCCATGACTTTGTGACAAGTGCTCAAGTACTCAAGTGAAATTCAATTTTGGAGTGAAAATCAAGTGATGGATTATGGAATGGAATTTCCTATTTATAAATTTCAAGGCGTCTTTACGTGAATTGATGCGACCGTTGGATTAAAATTTGAATTCAAATTCATCTATGTCTTTTAATAAAAAGACGCAACTAATTCAACAATCACAAGATTTAATCGCACTTATTCATAAACACACTTTAATCTAATAAATATCATTTTAAGATTACTTTTCTATTCACATCAAATTTCCAACAAATACTCCATGTTTTACGTATAATTATTACTACTAGAATTGCTCGACAATAAATGGTGATATATATGCTTCAGCTGTTTTATAATTTTATTTTATTTTTTCTCCCACGACAAAATAATATATATATATATATATATATATATATATATATATATATATATATATATATATATATATATATTTTTTTTTTTTAAAAGAGCAATTTACTGTGTATTTGTGCAACTGTGTTATCTGTGTATATCACTATATTGTGTACAAATATTTTATTATTATAGTATTCAAATATGATCAATAATTTATATTGTATATTTTTTTATTATTAATTTATTTATTTATTACAATGAGACATTAAAATTTAGGGTTATTCTGGGGTGCACCTAGTGCACCGGTGCACCCCCAGATTTATAGCTAAAATGGTTAGTGGGGTGATTTTTTTATTTTTAAAAAAATAATTATTTTATATTATTTAATGGTGGAAATTAATTTAAAAACTAATTTAATGATTATGATTGTTCAGGTGCACCCTAGTCGAACTCTAAAATTTAAAGCAGCATTCTCCAGGTTAAAGTTGATGAAATATCAAAAGAAGAGGTTAAAGTGTTCTTCACAAAATCATTTGGCATTGTGGATTCTGGCAAAACAAATTTGTGTTAAATATTACACGTGAATGAATTTCAATTAAAGTAGATTTTGTTTATCACAAAATTTGTTCATACCATTTTCAGAGATAATCAATCGAATCTTAAGCAACTTCATTTCCGATAAAATTGTCATGTCGGGGTAAACTAATAGTACTATACACTATTGACCAAATATTTCTCTGTCTATTAAAGGTAGATACACTTTATTTTTGGTTGATTACCAAAAATAAGTCACATATATATTCTTCTGAAAGCCCCTCTACAATACGTAAAGTATTTTATGGAACAGTTACATCCTATAATTTCTACAGTGGCCATTTTTTCCTTTTTTTTTCATTTTATCTTTTTCTATTTTTTTTTCCATTAATTATTTTTTTTTTGTCTTTTCCTTTTTTTACTGCTCTTTCTTTTTTTTTATTAATTATTTTTAAAAATTACAATTTTAATAATATACTTTACCATACGAGTTTATTGTCTATTTTATCTTTAAATTCATGGAATATAGAATATTGTAATTTTATTTTTATAGTGTATGGAGTAGTATTTTGTTTTTAGGCTTTAAAATAAAATTTAAGGTATAATTGCATTTAACAATAATTAATTAATGATAATTAATAAAAGAATGAAAAAAAATGAGACCATGAAACTAAAAAAAGAGTGAGGATTAAAAAAAAAGTATGAGAACCATAAAATTTCCACACGAAAGATTCATGTAATACTCTCCCTGTACAATATAAGCGTTGTGTCCACTCATATTCTCTCAATATATATAATCTACATTCTAATAGACATTATTGTTACTCTCATTTGAATATTGTACCCAACATTTGGCATTTTCTATTAGGGAATAAATGGAGTATTTCATTAATTTTAAATATAACATGCCTCAGTTAAATATAAGCAGGTGAGTCACTGAGTTCCTCACAAAAGTGAGTGATCCAGGTTCGATTCCCATTAGGAACGAATAGGAGGGGAGTTATAAGGAGACTTTGATAATAAGAGTGTATGGGTGCTTGGTGAACTAACTATTAACTATACTAAAAATTAATTTTGTTCGAAAAAAAAAATAACATGCCTCAATGGATATTACTGTCCCCGTTTCTCTTTTTCATTTTTATAATACAGCGTATGAATTATGTGTGGTGAGTATGGGAGTATTATTCGAGTGTATTTCAGGCGGGCAATGTTGGTTGCCCACTAATCTTGAAAGGAGAACACTTTGCCATCCCTTGGAAAGTTGAGAATGACTACTTTCATACCAAAAAAGGGTATTTTATAGGCAACTAGATTACCTTATATTTGTAGGGGGGTGGGGGTCACTAGGATTCATGCCAACATGACTTGATTCATCCCACTATGCATCTACTCACTATGAAAATTACAACTAAAGAGGCTGTCTATTTCAATGATTTTCTTGCTTGATGTATACACTTGTGTCTGAAATCCACTATTCTATTATGTTTTTGTGCTTTATACAAACATGACTTCCTAATTGCCATTTTAGACCAAGCAATATAGGAATTATTGGACCATTAGGGTTGCAGGATTGTTAGCAAAGTGCAACTCTTCTTCCTCAATAGCTTTATTGATTGAGCTAACTTCCAATTCACTCAAATAGTTTCTTCTAGATTTTGGCATGTCTTTCTTTAATATTTGGAGTGTGTAATGTATCTAATAGTATTTCATACCAAAGAAACAACAAATTATGGAAAGAGTACTAGAACAAACAAAGGTGAGCATCCAATCACCAAGTACAACTTTTGTTTCCCTAAGTACAACTTGTCACTGCATCAGAAATCACTCCAAGAAAGTCTCCATAACATCAGGGTACATCCCTGTTTCATTCCTATATTCCCCTTGATTGTGTGAAAGGTGATTGAATGATGATGAAGAGGATGAAGTTGCCATTCTTGCAGGTAAAGTGAAGCTCCTCTTGAACTTTCCATCCATCTTTGAGTGGCTATCCAAGCTCAAGAACTCATTCGGGTTCGCCCCGTGCATACCAGAAGGATCCGAGTGGGGATCGCCCTTGCCCGCGAGCCCATCCGCATTGAACAAGAGCTTGGCTTCGTCGGACCGGGCAGTCAGTGCATTGAAGAAGCTCAACCCATTAGGCCACTTGATGTCGTTCTCGTGGTTCCCGATCATGTCATCCATACGTGACTCGTTCGCGTGGGGATGCAAGAACATATGCGTCTCGTCCTTCGACTGAGGCATCCCAAGTCGAGCCGAGTTTTGGAAACTCGGCATTGATGGGTTCGAGGGCATCGGCCTTGGACCCCAGTTGAACAGGGGAGGGGGAGACCTAATAGGCATCGTCGGCTGTTTCAAGGGAACAGCCGACGATGTAGACGCGTTCCGCGTGGACGAGAACAGTTGGGATAGATAGAATCCTGATTGATAGCCTAAGGATTCAAATGTGTGTCTCATTCTCAACACAAAATGAAGGTCTTCTGGTATCTAAACATGGTTTTAAAAAAAATCAGACAATCAAAAAAGTCATCAATTAATCTAGAAAAATGCATTCACTACATCAAAATGGTCAACAAGAAACTCACAATCTTGCAAGAACCAAGCTGTAGAAGTCCATGTCCAGCTTGGATCACAGCTATAGTCTGATAAACAAAAATGGGATTAATTGATATTTATTATCAAGAATCAAGAGTGAAAGACAACTAATGACAGTTGCAAACTTGTAGTTAGTTGTTTTCAGACCTGAATGCCATAATCAAACTGTTCAGTCCACTCAGAAGGTAGCTGCAATTAATAAATCAGAAGAGATCATCAATCATTCAGAAACAGTAGTTTCACTTTCTCATCAGTAGTAACAATAATTGGGACATTGAAAGTCTACTTTCTTCAACCAACAATTAGCACAAAAGTAACCACTAAAAAGGATCCTAAATCAATTCACTTTAGCTGCTTAATCATAATCAATTACCAATCAATCTTAATTAACTCAAAGGGTTAATACATACAGCATCAAATGAACTCTGCCAGTAGTTGGAAATGTTTGGTTCACACTCTGTAGGCTCTTTGAACACCCATTTGTGGCATTTATCAGATGCAACTTTTCCCATCAATCTGCAATTTAATCTCCACCAAATCAAACTAGACCCCCACAACAACAAAAAAAAGTGAAAGAAAAAAACACACACAAAATGAAATCTTCTCTCTCTCCCCCTCTTTTGAGAGAGTGAGAGAGAGAGTGAGTGGGGAGGATAGATACAAAAATCCAATCCTTAAAGCACCTACCCATTACCCACCCTTCTCCATAATTATACAATTGAATGGACATTTTGCTGAAGGCTTTCCTGACAGGATCCTCCCCTTCCATCTCATCCAAACACTCTGCAACTCTGCCTCTGCAGAACCCATCTTCCCACATCAACATTCTGCACATATGAACAAAAGATAAACAATCATAAAAATACAAGATTGTTGTTCATGCTCAATAATACAAATAATCTGTCTCTTTTGAACTTCTTGATCAAGTGTTTAATTAAGGGGTCATTAATACACTCACAAGCTACCATTGTCATCTCCAACTTTGCAACCATTGCCACCTCTGACTCTCCTGTAGTAAAACAGAGCAAACCCACCTCAGATTCAGAATCAAAAAGTCAAGAAAATAAAACTCCACCCAAATGTGAGAAAGAAAACTCAAACAAACAAGAGTTGACAAAATCAAGAAAATGGAAGAGGAGAGAGAGAGAGAGAGAGAGAGAGAGTACGGGCGAGGTCGGATGGTCCAGAAGACAGAGTAAGTCCAGTCTGAATTGAGACAGACGCTTCTAAGGGCCTCATGAAGGGCCATCATCCCAACTGCTTCTTTGCTCCTGTCTGTTGCTCCTGAGCCCACCATCTCTGTCTCTCTCTCTCTCTTGCTTTTTTTCCCCTTATTTGGTGAGGACTTAATCCACTACTAAGCTATGTAGTAAGATAGATAGATAAATATGTGTGCTTTTTTATATCTATCTAGTTTGCCCACAACTGCACTGCAGAATGCTTGTCAAATATCAACCACACAGAGAGAAACAGAGAGAGACTGCTCCTCGCTTCATCCCTTTCTTTCTTTTTCAACTTTTGTCACCACACACACTCACACACGCACTCACTTTACCACCATCTTGTGCAATATTTTACCACAGAAAATCCCGGTTTACTTGGGGGGAGGGAAAGGTGGGGGGGGGGGGGGGGGGGGGGGGGGGGGGGGCTAGTACAGACTACAGAGGCATCAGAACCACAGTGGGAGTGAAAGTGCGTGCAAATGACTGCGTGAAGTATGTGTGTGTCGATTTTTGAAGGGAGTTTAGGATTTTGTTCCACTCTCTCTCACACACACACAAACACGCACTCTCTCTCTCTCTCTAAATTTTAACTGTGGAGCAAGTAGGGGGTGGGTGGGGTCAGGGTTTGTATCCTCCTTAGCAAAGCACCAACAGACAGCGGGAGAAAGGTTAGGAAGAAAAAAGGAAAAAGGATGACTGAAATGACGGTCTTGCCCCTCCCCCCTCAAATTTCTGTCTTTGTCCGAAAGGCTGGAGCACGGTTTCGTATACTCCTCCCCTCCCTATTTAATTTCGTCACCCTCTCTTGCTTCAATGCTAATAATGCTAATCATAATTAATTTATTAATTATTTAATTACAATTCAATTTAATTAGTTGCTGGGCCATACCCAATTTAGCATCAAGGGGAGCATACATAGTAACATAGGTGAAAATATATCACACAAACGAAAAAGATACTCTCTCCTTACTATTCTCTTCATGCAGGGGTATAAATGTAAAATCTTTGAGTCTCGTTTGTTAAGATGCAGAGTAATTTCGAGCTCGAGCTCATCATAAAAAAACTACTAAATTCAATTTTGAAAATAGGTTGTTTGTAAAGATTCGTTTATATTCGAGAACGCGTTTGATAATATATATATTCATGAATACTTTAGGTGAAATTTCTTAATATTTCAGATTAAGTGAATATGACTACGATCAACGATTATTAATATTGTCAATGCATAGCGCCGAACTTTAGTTTGAAATAGAAATTCCTGCTAATAGTGACGTATTATGACTCTTTTCGAATTAATGGTCACCAATTGGATATCAGTGCATCGAAAAAAAATTTAATCAAATAATAAATTACCGAACAGTATATAATTGAAAATCTACCTAAAATTTATGAGTTGGATGTGGATCCACCTTGGAACAAAGAGGTACCCTGAATTTTAAAAAAATGCCACCACTTTATATGATTTTTTTTTTAATTTTATAAAATATAGTACTATTTTGTACTCATATTTTTTATTTCAAATTCGTAAAATTAGTATATTTTATCCCTACGTATAAAACACTGTATCAGCCTTTAATTGGATTTCGGAATAATATTACTTTTTATTAATAGTGTTTTAAATATTAACACATTCATTTAGATAAATTTAAGATTTGTGCAATTGTTATATACTCCTACAAGTTTTTACAAAACAATTTTGTTACTATGATCTTTTCGGACACTTTTAAGATAATTATTAGTTTTTTTTTACAAGGATTATTAATATTTTTACTTGTTGTGAATAGTTATATTAGATTTATGTATGAGTTTTCTTTTAAAAAAATAAAAATGGATACTTTAGTAATAGACGCTCAAATTAATAAAATGAATATGTTTGGTATGTAATACTAAAATGAATGTCTTAGATTTGTAAGGAGTATTATGTAAAAATTTTAAGAGTTTGAATGGGTATTTTTGTAATAGACGCTCAAATTAATAAAATGAATATGGTTGGTATGTAATACTAAAATGAATGTCTTAGATTTGTAAGGAGTATTAAATTTTAAGAGTTTGTTTGTGTATATAGGTGTATAAGTTGTTCAAATTACAACATTTTATTATAAAGAGTATACACTTTAAATAATAAAAGTGTTATTTTTAAAATTTGTTGAAATATGAAGAGCATTAAAGTTTGACTATAATTTTTTTTAAAAAAAATCTTTTACTAAAATGTACTCCATAATATTTAATATTAAAAATATAGCAGATTGATTTAGACGCACGAAATTAGTTTTATGGGTGAATTCATTAGTTCAACTCAACTCTTTGCATGGAAAAAAAGGGAGTATAACTTATTAACTTATAAACATCAACATAAATAGAAGAATTGACAAAATATTCTTATCGAAACAACATTGTTTCATGGAGTAAAAAATAACATCAATTATTAACACTCCTAATATTAGAGATTTGAAAGTTTCCCACCTAACATATATTTGATTTTTATGTTTGATTAATTAGAATTTTAATTTCTTAGCTTGAATTGAATTTCAAAATATTACTCACATAACAAACTACTCTCTCCGTCTGTAAAAAGTAAATGTTTCGACTTGAAAGGGAAAGAGTATTATTCTATGTATAGTTAAATTTTAAATACTATTTTAAAAAACAAACAAACTAGTTTTTAAATGAATGATATCTCTCAATGAGACAGTGACGTATTAGAGCAATGGAAATGCGTAGTGTGCAATTGAAAGTATGGTAAATATTTTCAAGTGGAATTGCCTTTTGAAATATCGAAAATTATATAGGAGAGTAATCATTTTTTATTTATATTGTAAAGTAACATTCCTGATATACTAAAAAAGAATATTTCTAATCCCAACATCAAATCGATTACATACTAAATGTTATATTTTTATGCCTAAAAAGTAATACAATTAAAAAAAATTACTTATGTGAGATTATTATTCATTCTATAAAATTTTTATTATTGACTCAGTAATCAAAATTTACCAAATGTGAACTTTGGTCAAATCATAATGGTCATAGTACATCTTGATTTTAATAAATTACTCCCTCCGTCCATAGAAGTTGACACATTTTCCTTTTTAGTTTGTCCCACTAAAATTGACACATTTCTTTTTAATATATGGGACCCACACAAAAACAATTAATCTATTCTCATGAACTCCATATATCAACTTTAATACAACTACTCACTACACATTAAATATTATTTCTCTCACTTCACTTTACTTCAATTTATATTAAATTATTATATTCCTTAATCTTCGTGCCGAAAAAAAAATTATACCGACTTTTATGAGATGGAGGGAGTATTTTTATACAAGAAAAATTACTTTTTAAATAATGAATTATTATTATTATTTTAAATGAAAATATTGTTAATCACAAGAAAATATAAAAAATCAAAATATATCAAAATTCAAATTTGAAAATTAATACTTTTTATTGAAAACATTAATAGTTTATCTATTTTAAAATAAATTTTTATTATTAAAAAATAATGTTGATAAATTAAGATAAACAGATGAATAGAATGAATGTTTAAGAATATATTGTGTGTAAGAGATAGTTTATGGCAAAATTTCTTGCGTCTCAAGACACACCGTGTTCCCATGTGAACACAGTCCTCTCCTTTCATATTCTATTTAAATATATGTATTGTTTAGGGTTTAAATTGCAAAGTGACACGTAAATTATAAAGGGGCACAGTGTGTACCGATGGCACAAAAGTGTCACTCATAGTTTATATCTATATATATTTTGATTTGAGTAAATCCAACCTTAAATTTGGACTAAAAACTTTAATACCATCTTCGTCCCAGTTTGATGGGACCTAATGTTAGTATATTATTTATGTATGGTGTGTGGGTTTTGTATGAAACCATTTAACATTTTTTAAAATAATTACTATTTTCGCTATAAAATATTATTACTTTCGCATTAATTTTTATTTATATTATAAACTGTTTATAAAATAATATTATTATTTTTTATTAATTGAGTATTACTTTTCATCCTTCTCATGTAAACTCTTATATAAAACGATCTCACACAATTTGTTTTAGGTTTATTCTTCTAAATTTATATTTAATAAACCCCCTTAAATCTTCAATATATTAACCTATAAACCCTTCCCCCACCTCTATCCATACGTTATCTCCCTCAGTTAATGCAATCCTCTTTCATATTTTCTATCATTTAAATTGATACACCCGTCATCTTATTAATGTATCTATTTTTTTTCACTTAAATTAAAAAATATTATTATTTTATATATAAATAATAATTGTATTAGTGGAGGAGTGGTGATCATATGTGAGCCTTTTACTAAATAAATTCAAAATATAACAACAAAAAATTATTTCATATTTATTTTTTTAACCTTGAAAATTATTACTCCTTTGAATCTAAATAAACTCAAAATATAACAAAAATAAAATTAAATTATTCCATTTGTGATCGAGAAATAGCTTATTATGCAAAAGCGTAATACTAATATGATAATAATATATACTCTCTTCATCTATTAATAAGATATTTAATATTTATTTTGTCATTTTATTCCTTTAAGCATTTATTTTGTTTGGTAAAAACTTGTGTGCGTCCGGGTGCACGGGAGCACTTTCTGAGTGTCTTTAAAATTTTGTGTTAAATTGTATACTCATTAGTATAAAGATGTGTACCCTTTATTTTCTGAAAAAAATAAAAAAATATTAATAAAAAGTGTATACCCTTTAAAACAAAATGGTGTACCCTTATTAATTAAAGTGTATATCATTTAGAACAAAATAATGTACCCTTATCCATAATACTAAATTTTAAAAACGCATGATGTGCACCCGGGTGCACGTAAGCTTCACTCATCTTGTTTTGTCACTCCAAAAGTACTCTAATTTCTCATACTAGCAAAATGGCCCCACACATAACACATACAAATATCCATTTTTCCTTTTTATAAAAGAGCTTCGTATATAACCAATCACACGTTATTAATATAAATACTCATTTCATATAAAATAATAATATTTTTTAATCCACATACAAACAATAAATCATTACTTATAAATAAAATTAAATGAGTACTTATAAATAAGACGAAAGAAGTACTCCCTCCGTCCCTTTGAAAGATACTCCCTCCGTCCTGGAAAAGTTTGCGCCCCTCTTTCGGCACGAATATTAAGAAAGTGATGACTTTAAGGGTATAATAATATTTTTTTTTAATAAATAAATGATAAAGTATGTTAGGTAGATATGATTTTTTTGTAAATAAAGTATATGGGGAGCGATTGTTTTTTATTTTTTATTTTTTTGGAATGTGCAAACTTTTATGGACAACCCAAAATGAAAAGTGTGTCATCTGAAAGGAGACAGAGTGAGTATTCGTTTACTTTTTGCGTAGATTAAAGAGTATAATAATTTAATGTATAATAAGGTGAGATAAATAATATTTTAATATATAGTGGGTAATTATATTAGTGTTGAGTGTGAAACCATGTGTAGTGGTTGTGAGTCACATCAATTAAAATAAATAAATACTTGTAATGCGATAAATTAAAATGAAAAAATATCAAGGGACGAATGAGTATATTATTGTAGGCTACATATTTAAGGTAACATCGAACAATTATATAGTGGGGTTACCCACATTACAATATGTTCTAAATAGGTAGGTATTTAGTATCTTATCTGAGGACAAAGAGCATGGAGGTACCAATTTATAGGCATTTCAAAGCAGAATCTTTGCCAGTCCAAAAAGCAAGTAGGACACAACCTGAGCTTATAAATATTTAATTCTAATTGTCATAATTTAATATTTATAATATTATTAAATGTAAGTAGGAAAGACTTGGAAGTAATCATAATTTAATTTGTAGGTCTTATTTTAGTAATCATAGTTTTATTAATGTAATATTGTTTTATTAATTAGAGTGTTATTACTTTTATAAGAATTATAAATTCAGATTTAGTGAACTCGTCTTTTAATCTGACCAGACCTCCCTTCGAGGTTAAGGCAGCTTTGTCTACCCATTTATCTTAAATCAATACTTTGTGCAAATTTTGATGTCACACTTTATTAAAAGGTCCAATTTTTATTTGTTTGTAACTTCATTAAATATTATTTTACCCATACTATTACGAAAATATATAATAACTGTTTATTGTAGCATGAAAATTTATTTTTTGATTTTTTTTAGTTACTTCAGAAAACTTTTACAACACTTTTTTTATGAAATGGAGTATATAATTTCAACAGAGAGTTTTAACCTAATTAGTTGGTCCTAATTTTACATAAAATATATTTTTTCAATATTTTATGGTAATTATTTATTTTCAAATACGAAATATATTAACTATTAAGATCTTTAGAATTAATGTATTTTAATTTTTTAAGGAACCTAAAATTTAATAATTATAAAAAATATCAGTATATTATACATACATAATATCTATATCAATATATATATATATATATATATATATATATATATATATATATATATATATATATATATATATATATATATAATTTTTTTACTTTAAGATTTTTTTGTTTAGATTTTTTTGTTAATATAATTTTATTTTTATTTTTTAAAAAATCTACTTATTTAAAAAAATTAAAAGATATATTTTACACATTTTAATGTCTTTCTAAATATTTTATATTTATATAACAAAAAAACCTTAAATATAATAAAATTGATATTCAATATAATAAAATTTTATCAGTGATTAATAATACAAACAAACAAAATAGTAAAATGAAATTGAGATATGTAAAATTTTCAATTAAAAATACATACATAAAATTATATGAAAATAAAATAAATAAAACTATAATATAAATTTATATTTGTAAGAAAATTACATTACATAATGTTTAAAATTAAATAAAGTTTAATTTGAATGGTAATTATAACCGTTTTACTTAAAAGATGGGGAAGTTAGTTTCAGCATGGGGAAGATGAGAGCATCACGTGAGCACATGAGGTGACAGGAGTCGGTGCATCGTTTCTCATAAAATAAGAGAGGCACAGGAATTGCGGAACACTGTTTCTCACATTTGCATCTACACATTTTAAGCACCCACACATCCCCAATCTACCGTATTCGCGCGTGTGCGTGCTTCAATTTATTTGTTGTTACATCTCAAATTTTAGTTTTATATTTAATGTCGTACTTTAATTTATTTGTTGATAGACATTCAATTTTAGTTTTATATTTAATGTTTAAATATATATTAACAAAATTTACTTTTTAATTTATTTTTATTTTATTTAATTTTATAGAATAATTAAATAAATGAATTTTTAATTTTATGACAAAAATTTATATGAGACCATCCCAAACTTCACAAATAAAAAGTAATAGAAACAGTAACATTTTATGAGGACTTTACGGATAAAAAATGATAAAAGTGATAACATTTTAATGAGAAGTGTCCAGTAAACATTTCATTAATAATTAAAAAAATAAATTATAAGTAATAAAAAATAATAACTAATTAAAAAAATATAAAATAGTCTCACCGTAATATAGTCTCACGCAATACTATCTTTAGTTTTATTATGTGAGTGAAAATATCATATTTAATGATGAGTTGATCTATTACATTTTGTTTTAGAGATATACACTTTAATTAATAAGAGTGTAATTTTTCATTAAAAAGATCATTGGTATATGAATAATATAAATATTTGATTAAAAAAAATTTCCTGAAAATAAAGGGTACAAGTTTTTATAGTAAAATGTATAATATTTAATACTAAAGCATACAATTTTTAAAAATGTGGAATTTGAGGGTACGGTGTCTTCAGCACACACAAGTTTTTTATAATAAAATGTATTCTATTTAATACTAAAGCATACAATTTTTAAAAAATGTGGAATTTGGCCAAGTGAGCTAACTCACTTTAATAAAAACATATGCATAATACTTGTGTAAGTAAGATTCACAGCGTAAACTCTGTAGTCATCTATTGACATCATATATACTCTATATATTATTAGAGTATTTAAATTAAGGGGACCATAAGGTTTAGAAGATTTATGATGTAAATTCGGTTTACAAGAGATTAAGTCATACATTTTTTGTTATTTTTTTTTCTTTTTATGAAAAACTTAATATTAAAAAATTATACATTTATTATAAACACATATAAACTATTGAATAAGAATTAACAAAATGTTAAAATATTATATATTTATTATAAAATACATATACACTATTGAATTAAAAATTAATACTAGTGCAATGCACAAGATATCAACTTATTAATATTTTAATTTTTTTTAAAACTATAATGGTACAACCTATCATCCACATTTCTTTATATATATTTTTTCTTTTCCCACACAAAAAGATTTTTATTATTTCTTCCGTATGAATTAAGAAATATTATTATTTTTATGTGTGGTGAATAATTAATAATTGTATTAATATGTGTGGTGTGTAATATGAGGGTGGTTTTACTAAAAAAAGAAATAATTATTTTGAATTGAACAACAAAATATTAAATTAAAATAGAAACATTTGGGAGTGGGGCACAAACTATTTGTACGAATAATATGTGTCCTGACTAGTTTGGGCATTTATAGAATCCATTTCATTTTAAGTAGTTGTAGTTTTTAAATTTAGTACTCCCATGGTCTTTTGTGCACGTTAATTAAGAAATATTATTATTTAATGTGTAGTGTGTAATTGTATTAGTGGAAATATGGACCCTATATTTTAATTGTATTAGTGGGTCTGTGTGGGTCCCACATTTGTAAAAAAGAAATAATCCCCTTTAGAATGGACGATCAAAATGGAAAAAAAATTCCTCTTTCGAGCGTAAAGAGAGAGTATATTTTTGTGAAGCTTTCGTTAACACTATCTAACAAATTATTAGTAATTTCTCGATTGTTATTTGCGAGCAATTATAAAATATTATCATTTTTCTATCATTTTTATTGAATTTGAGACTATGTTTCTTGTTAATAAATTCCAATCCTAACATACTAAGAATTTCATAATTTTTTACATTGTTATAAAAATGACCAATGGATGCATACAAGATTCCCAACCTAAAATTCTCTCAACTTCTTTCGGTTTTTATGGAATATCTTTTTAATTTTTTTTTAATAAAGAGTGAGTTTCTTGTGCGTTCAGACACACGGATTTAGATTCGTACCCGTTTGCAATTTCCGTACTCCTCTATAATTTAAACTCCCTATCAATATATAAGTTTAAATAAAATAGAGAGGGGAAGAGTTGTGTTCACATGAGGACACGGACCGTGTCCTGGGGGCGTAGGAGCTTTTGCCTTAAATAGATTCGTACATACACAGAGTACATTTTAGTTTAATCTCAAATTTAAAAATTTTAAATTAGGATATAGGTTTTATATTTTTTTTTTTCATTTTAAGACTTAGAAATTTTTTTATCTTGATTTTTACACCCAAAGAGTTTATCTTCCTTTTCTAGGTATATGGGACACACACTGACACATCCACTAATACAATTAAAATATGGGGCACACACTTATTAATACAACTATTCATTTTACATTAAATAATAATACTCCTTAATCCAAATGCAAAAGCAAAAATCACTCTTTCAATGGGACAGAGGGAGTATGTTATTTTTATTAATATTTTATGTCTTTTTATACTCTCTTCATCCCCAAAATCGAACACCTTTACTATACCATGAATATTAAAATAAAATATTATTTTTGACTAATTTTATTGACTTTTGGTGTAATTTGGTATTTTTAATTACTCCATAAATAAAGAAAGGATGTCATTTTTTAAATTAATCTGTACTTTTGATGTATTAGATTAGGATTATATACTCCCTCCGTCCCATAATACGCTTCACGTTCACTGTTCTACGTTGTTTAAAAAAAACAACACTTTTTTCACTACAAAAAAAATTTCAAATTCCAATGGCGAAAAATCATTGGAATATGCAAAAACACCGTTGGAATTCGTGATTCCAACAAATATTCCTACAATTTTATTCTGTTTGGAAAAGTGGCCATTGGAATGTAATTTTTCCAATAGCATTTCAAACGGTTTCAAAAATCCAACAGTGAATCTAACGATATTTTTTTATTGAATTTTTTATCTAAAAGTGATTTAAATATTTTTTCAACGAAATTTTCTTTTAGAATTAATGTTGAAATAAATTCCAACAATCTTCAAACTCCGTTGAAAATTTACAACGATAAACCATCTAAAAGTGATTTAAAACCATCTAAAAGTGATTTAAATATTTTTCCAACAAAATTCTCTTTTAGAATTAACGTTGGAAACGATCTTCAAACTCCATTGAAAATTTCCAACGATAAAAAAATATTTATTCGAATTTGAACTCTCGATCTTAGTATATCACATTATCATTTACCAATTTAACTAATATATAATTTATGTTATAAATTGACATTTAAATTTATTGAAATCTCTTTTTACAATGGAATTTTCATTGAAATTTTCAATGGATTAAGTTTAATTGAAATTTATATTGAAATTTTCCAATGGTTTAACAAGCTATTGAAATTAGCATTGGAATTTTTCAACGATTTAAATTTATATGGGAATTTTCGTTGGAACTTTCCAACAATTTTAGTTTTTATAGGAATTTTCGTTGAAAATTTCCAATAATTTATCAGACTATTGGAATTAGCATTGGAAATTTCCAACAGTTTAAATTTCCATAGGAATTTTTGCTAGAATTCTAACGGTTTAAAGTTTCATTGGAAAATTCGTTGGAACTCTAAAATTTCCAATGAATTTGCTTTTCGTTTTAATTTTGCTGTTGGAATTTGACAGTTTTCTTGTAGTGTTTGACCAAATTTATTAATTTTGGAAGGTATGGTAGTATTTTTAAGTACTTTCTCCGTCCCACAACAAGGAGTGCATTTTGCCATTTTCGTCTGTCCAACACAAGAGGTGCATTTCTCTTTTTAGTAAATGAGACACATACAAAATAATTAGTAAATCTCAATGACTCACACATCATACTAATACACTTACCCATTTTCCTTTATATATTATTTATCTCTCATCAATTACCCATTAAATATTATATCCCTTAATTTACGTGAAAAAAATGCAGCTCTTGTGCCGAGATAGATGAAGTAATAAAAATGTATAAAGTAATGATATATGTGTGAAAAATTAGTGACAATTTTGAAATTAAAGTAACTTTTGAGGTTATTAGATAAAGTAATTTTTTTTTTTTGTGTGAAGTATATTATGGAATAAACAAATGAGAAAAATGTGATGGAATTTGTGGAGAGGAGGTAATATTATTTTGGTGAACGATTATATGGAACGAGCAAGGAATGAGGAAAGAAGAGATTGCGTATAAACAATGGGGGTAGGAGCGTGGAACGAAAGCAGTGGGTGGGGTCCAGGTACGTCAATCTAAAATCCCCAGTTTTTGATGAGCTCTTCCGCATTGACCGCTCGGATGCCACACACGAGTCACGACCGTATCTTCATGGGTCCCACCCTATCACTTAATTCCCACCTTAATCCTATTCTTTAACAACCCACCCTCTAATTATTTTAATTATACACCATAATATCCCTTTAATTTTCCTCCCATCTTATCAACCAATAATACACCATCCCTTTCTCTCTATAATTAATTCTTTATGCCGTCATTTAGAACTTTCGTCATTCCAATTATAGAGATTGATTTAGCAACTCAATTATGGGAGGTGATTAACAAATTATTCATTTAGGTCTTGAATGACATAAATGAATTTCTCATCGCAATTTGGGGATATCTTTGTTCTATCAATGATATAGAGCTCACTTTTGAGACGAATATATTTGGAATTAATTGTAAGATTGATTTAAAATATGCTTATTTTTACAGTGAAATGTTAATTGAGTGTGAACTAAAAGTCTCACATTAATTAGAAGTGTGGATAATAATGAGTTTATAAGTGAGATTGAATATTCCTAGCATGAAGCTTTTTGAGTATGAGCCCAAATAAAAAAATCGTGCAGATATGTGGGTGGGCCCGACTCTCGGCTGGCCGATTAACCCAACATGAATCATATTATATTATTTTAGAATCATACTCTAATCATCATTACCATATATTTAGAAAAAAAATATTTTAACTACAAATAAAAATATTTTATTTATATAACAATTATACTTAAACATATTTCACGAGCCGTCTCAAAAAGACTTTGTTTTGTTATATATTTGAATTACTTGTGTTTTATATAAATAATAAAATTAAATAATTGTTATTATTAATTATATTATTATTATGCTAAATTGAGTATAAGACGATCACACTTAACAACTAATGTTAAGTGCACCTTATACAAGCAGTACATTTTATTTGATAATTACATCTAAAGTTTCCATCTTATGAATGAATGATGAGAGTCTCAAGAATCTGTCCACGTTTATACATAAAGATTATTGTAATAAACATTAGTACGAATGTAGTACGTGAAACATTATTTATTTAATTTGGGCTTTATCTTAGATTATTAATTAATTTAAGGTACAAACCACTAACCCTAATTACTGTTTATAGAATCATTTTAACGGGAATTATCATATTCATTATTTTTTTTTGGAAACTTATAATATTCATTAATTAGTTACTAGGTTTTCCATAATTTACAAAGGGAGTTGGTATGATGATTAATGGCCTGGTTCACTTGCCCAAAAAAAATTTGTTGAACATAGCAATGACGTGTCTGAGTTTGGTTGTCGGGTTGGATTGATACATGATTTATCACAATTCACTATTTTGAGGGTTGGAATTGAATAGGTTTTTGTGAGTTAGAGTAATTGATGGAATGAGTTTTGATGACGCATTGCCCTATGCTTGTTAGAACTCATTTTATGTTTTTACATATATTTTGACAAAACATAAAATAAACTTATGGAAATGTGTTATTAAATGAACTTAGGACGACACTATTGTCACATGGCTAAGCAAGAAATCAGCCTCCACTTCTCGACAATTTTTCGCAACAAATTGGAACGCCCTCCTCCGTAAGAACTACTTTGGAAACGCATTTATCACAGGATTTGGGTGTAGAAAGAAATAATTATTTTTCATGTTTCATTTTAGAGATTGAGTGTTTGATTTTGTAAGGATATTATAGTATTTTCATATTATTTATTTTACAAGATCAGGTACTTTTGGTAATATCTAGATAGTTAATAGTGTCATCCATGCATGAACTAATTAAAAAATACTATTGATTTAAAATTCATAAAAAGTCAGTTATTTTTCTAAAGTAGCTATGGTAATTTATTGGGACAAGTAAGAAAAGTCCAAGTTTTGGTGGGTTGAGCTATTTATTTTCACCATGTAGATCATATTTTATTTTGCATTTAGAATTTAATCTTTACTAATTAAAAGAATATTGGGTCCCATAAAGTCTTTTCATTCATGAATGAAAAACTTAGGTATGAATATGTAGTGTTGGAAATTGATTCTAAAATAGTTTATGATACTCTGCAAAAGTTTAGCGCATATGATTTAGTGTTTGATAATTTTTTATTTACTTGTAAAATTGTTCTTTCCTCTTATCTGTTATTTTCGATCAAAATTGTTCGACGTAGTGTCAATCTATTGGCACACCGTATTGCTAGGGCAACACGCAGGGGCGGATCCAGGAAAAATAATTTGGGGGTACGGCGTGTAATTATAAAAATATTACTCCATCATTTTATCCTCAATGTATCCATTTGGTTTTTGCACGTGGATTAAGGAGTATTATTATTTTATATGTAGTAGGTAATTGTATTAGTAGAGGGTGTGAGCCTCATATTTTATTTGTATTAGTGGTGGGTGTGGGTCCCACAGTCCAAAAAGGGAAATAGATAGATTAAGGATGAATGACCCAAAATGATAAAATGGATAGATTGACATTAGATGGAGGGAGTACTATTTATTTAATAAAATGAAAATTTTACAATTATTATTGTTACCGTCTAATGTTTTTTTAAGATGAAGCAATTTAAGACATTATTGCCATGAATTTATAATAAATTGAATTTAAATTTATGTTGCAATTAATTATTTAGGTAACAAACAAATGAAGAAAATTAAATACAAAATAATAATAATAAATATATAAAGAAAATGATTAAAATAAATGAATAAAAACATAAATTAAATTATAAAAATAATAAATAAAAGGACAAAAATATAAATGGAAATAATATGACTCGAACCTATGACCATATCTGCCTAAAAAGTGGTCTCATAACCACTAAACCATTAGAATATATATGTCATTACATGCTATATATATAGAACTTATTTTTCATTTTGGGGGTACAACTACCTTCATTGGATCCGCCTCTGGCAACACGTTTTTTCAGTAGTTGTCATTGTTGGGTCGAGCTTCCGTCATATGTGGATGACCTTCTCGACAGCTTATGTTCTTACAATTTGAATTAATGTCATGTTCTTTTACTTTTAAAAAAATAAAATAAAAATATAATTATCTTTCTTACATTGTATTTATCATTTTATAAATGGTTATACAAAATAACACTCCTTCCACTGCATCTTGCATTATCCCTTTGTAAATTACAAGATAATGCTGGATTAAGGGAGTGTATGCATAACAAAATACTTCATAAAAAATAATCCATTTCCCTAAGTAATAAATTACATTTGTTTCGAGCTTCATGTCAACAAAAAACAAACTCTTCCCATTCCCAATTCACATCACATTTTTATTTTTTGTTTGTACCTAATTCATCTTCGCGCCCCATAAAAATAAATTTAAAAAAAAAAAAAACTTAATAACTTAAATACGTCAATAACTTACCCACAAACATATATTATAATTTATTTATTACCAAAAAATATCAAACGATTCTAAAATTTTTCATGATATATCTCAAAGTTATGATGTGAAAATGAGTTAGGGCATAAGAGTATTTCACATGAAATATAACTCACTTCTAAACGCATAAATAATTCATTTAAATGATCAGGAATACTCGTATAGTAGGATATATGTTTAATGATAGTTAAAGTATATTTGTAATAATTTTATTACAACATCCTAATGGTATGATTGGTATGATGGAATGAAATTATAATGGAATGAAATGATCTTAGGAATTGAATAAAGATAGGAAATGAATTATTAAAAATTAAAACTCTCATGATTGGTATAACTTAGAAATAACATTGGTAATGGAAAAATAAAATTATTAGTTAATTTTAATTTTATTGTTAATAATTTACAAAATGGTGTAAGGATTGCATTATTTAAGTAAATGGCTAAATTTATTTTTTAATATAATTTTTTTAATTTTTTAATATAATATTTTTATTTAATAATAAAATTATACAAAGATTTTTTAACTTAAATTATGAAATTCACAAATTTTATAAACTTTTGATTTATTTAAAAATACTTTATTTTTTGTTATTAAATACTTAAAATTATTCGTCTATTTATTTTTTAATTTAATAATTAAAATATAAAACAAAATAATTAAATATATTATTTATATAGTTTAAATTTTAAAATTATTTAATTTTAAATATAATTATTAATGAATTTATTTTTAATTTTAAAGTAAAACAAAATTATTATAAAATAAAAAATAAGTAAATATTTTATATATGAAAAAAAATTGATGCCTTCATCCATGGGAATATCTAAACCCATGGTTTAGGAAGGAATCACAATTCCTCACTTTTGGGAATACTCATTCCTTATGGAATAGTAATTCCCATTAAAAAAGTATACCAATCAAATAATAGGAATGTAACTAGGGATGCTGATTCCATTCATTTATACCAATTATGACCTAAAAATTATACTTTAATGCATTATTCATCATACTTTTAAAAAAAATATATTTTAATTATTAATAAATATATTTTATTTATATAACAATCCTACTTTTAATACGTGTCTCACATATACTTTGTCAAATGGCTAAAGGATAATTGAGGAAGAAAAAAAAGATTGAAACCCACCAATGGTCCAGTAAAGTCAATGTAAATACTACCCCTTTTAAATACGACACAATATAAGAAATAGTTTCCTGAAGTTAAAGCACAGTAATTTGAGTAATTACATTATTTGGGCCTAAAAATATAATCAGCCCAAACATAATATGATTTTGATTGATTATGTTTCTCGCATTATATAGTTGGGCCGACCTATTCTGCATGAATACATGTAACAGGGAGTATTTACACAATATTTAAATAAAATAATTTTAGGCGCACTATTGTCCCCCAAATTTATATATATATATATATATATATATATATATATATATATATATATATATATATATATATATATATATATATATATATATATATTAAATATAAGCACATAGGGTCAATTAAAGTTTCCCGCTCAAAAATTTAGTCAAAATCTCTTATCAATATATCACCAATTTCTCAATTCTCTCTTCTCAATTTCTCCTCTATTTATGTTGTTTTCTTAATTTATTTTGTTTTTATATGATAATAATCATTTCCCATTTATTACATAAATTGTTTTTGACTTTTCTTATTTCACGTTGATATATTTTCAACCAAAAAATGAGTATGAAATTAAAGATCATAAGTATATTTATTCAGTAAAAATACATTAAATTAAATATAAAAATACAATCATTTTAGAGTTAAAATCATTTTTTGTCCTATAATTATAAGAAATTTTTGATTCTGTCCCAAAAAAGATAAAAATTTTAATTTCGTCCCGTATTTCTTGAAATTGGCCAATTTTTATCCCAAAGTCGCCGGAATCCCATTTTTTGGTCGAATCACCAAAATCGGGGCTTTCCGGCAAGTAGAATCTTCTTCATCCTCCCTCCCAAAGCACAATCCAAGCTGGAATCCTTCAATCTCCATTCTCACCTCATCACCTTCACACCAATCACTGTTCTCAGGTGGAAGGCCTTTCCCATGGCGCACAAACCACCTCCGACATCCCTTTCCAACTCGCCAAATACCTAGGCAAAGCCATGGACCTCACCGAACCCACCGTGGCCCACATTCTGTATTTGATGTGGCAGCATAACCCATTAATTCTAGTGTCTTGATAGAGCTGCAAATGAGAGGGGCATCGCATAAGCTCTCCAGATTTGGCATGCCCACCAGACTCAAATATGTTAAGTTGGGGAGACAGATGTGATCTGCTTCACTAACTTGCAGTATCTCCTCTAGATTTTTACACTCTCGAATGGAGATTTATTCTAGTTTTTTTAATATGGAGAGTGGTAGCCCCACCTTCTTCATCTTGTTACAACGCCAAATACTTAGCTTCTTCGAATTCGCCCGCCGGCTGCCTGCATTGGCCCGCCAAACCGGTGTCAGGTCTGTTCACTACTACACCACCAGCCCTGCTTCAGCGGGCTACTTGATTTGGGATGGGTCGTCCGTCGACAAGCTCATGAAACCCCGTCTGGGTTCTCCTCATCGGCGATCAAGCTCTACAAGCACAAAGCAAGAGTGGTTTGCATGATCAACAACTTGAGAGAGTTGGATAGTGAGATGACCTTTCCTCAGAGATTGATCGCGTCTCTCGACGAGTGCGATACGATTGGATTCAAGTCGTGCAGAGAAATGGAGGGGCCATACTGTGACTTCATCGAGAAGAAGTTCAACAAGCCTGTTGTCCTAGCAGGCCCTTCCGTTCTTGGCAGCGTTGAAGCTACTGGTTGGGGCGGAGACGGTGGAGGCAGACTGCCTCAGGGGTTCACAGAGAGGACCAAAGACGGAGGTGTGCTTGATGGGGGTTGGGTTCAACAGCAGTTGATCCTGTCGCACTCTTCAGTCGGGTGCTTCGTGACCCATTGCGTGTCGGGTTTGCTGTTGGAAGGCATCGCTGTCGGCAGCTTATTCTAGTGGATCTGGAGAAGGTGTCGCGAGTGGAAAGCCCTAATTTTGGTGATTGCAGCGCACGTGTGGAATTTCGGCCAAAAAAATAGAATTTCGGCGACTTTGGGACCAAAATTGATCAATTTCAAGAGTTACGGGACGAAATTAAAATTTTTATCTTTTTTTGGACATAATAAAAAATTCCTTATATTTATGGTACCAAAAATGATTTTAACTCATCATTTTAACTATCAACGTTTTTTTGGAAGGACTATCAATTTGTTTAGACATATATTCACGATTCATTGTATTTTTCTGTAATTGTTAAAATTTTATGATTGACTTTAAATTGATAGTTATAGTTATTTACGAATTAAATTGAGGCAAGACTTTAAATTTTATCATTGTATATTACTAAAGATCTCAAGCTCACAGTGTTAAAGATTCATGACCATGGAATAGTTATAATTTCAAGAATAAACTTGACATTCATTTTAGACATATTTCTCATAATTACATTTGTTTTTCACATAGGGTTAAGAAATATAGTATTTAGTATGTATTGAAGTGAGATAAATAATATTTTAGTGTATAATGAATAGTTGTATTAGTGTTGTAGTTGGGCCTATAATTATTTTGTGTGGTCCATATAACAAAGTGAAATGTAACTATTAGAATGAAACGCTCAAATTGAAAATATGTAAACATTAAGATGAGATGGAGGAAGTATTTCCTCTATTATATGTGTATTAATACTAAGGTTAATTTTAGAGGCATCAGCTAATCAAGAAAGAACATAATGTGTGTGTTTATATGTGCGCGTCATCTATGTATATAAGTACGTTGACTATTAAAAAAATATATTAATAAAATTAAAAAATTTAAAACCTATTTCCGTGCAACGCACGAGTTAAAATGCTTGTATTTCTTAAGGCACCCGAATTGAAAACAAAAAATATGTGAAATTTCAATTATAACCCATCCTTTTTAAAATCATAACCCATTAATTAAATAAATACATAACTCAATTTGCTTTCTACACCCAGCTACCCATACATCTAAAACACACATCCACTAACACACTACTCTATGCGTCAAAAAAATAACAGAAGAGATAAAGGATGAAGACAAGACAAAAGAGGAGAAAGATAAATTTCTCATCCAAAATATTAAATATGAAACAAGCAAAATAATTGAGCAAAAATATATAATTTTACACTACATTCTGCATCAAAATCATGCTTTGTATTATAGGGTTACTGAAATTGTGTATTGAAATTGTTAAATTATTGGTGGATTAATAAAATTATAGATGTAATTTGAGTTTAATAAATGGTAGCATGAATTAGAGTTTTATCATGTTTCAGTGTTGAAATACAAAACTTATAATTTAAAATCTGGTTGATTGAAAATATAACTAAATATCGGTAAGACAACCGAAAATTTGGGAAAAATTCGATGGTAAGGTTGCCGATTTTTTTTTTTTCAAAAATTCAATGGAATGCTTCCAAAATTTGAGAATATTTTGGTAAGAGTCAGCAATTAATTTTGCTCACTTTCTACAAAAGCAATAAATTTTTAGCACTTTTCATATATATATATATATATATATATATATATATATATATATATATATATATATATATATATATATAATTCTATAATTTTTTTATTTTTTAAATTAGGTAATTTTCAAATTACTTTCAATCGCCTGAAAAAAATAAAAAATAAAACATAAAAGTATAAAAAGGTAAAATTAAATTTGGCAAAATATAAGATAAAAAAATCGGCAACACTCCATTGATTTTTTTACAAAATTTCGGCTGCCACTAACCGATATTTAACCATATTTTCAACCAACCAGATGTGAAATTTTAAAGTTTTAATTTTCAACCTCAAAACATCATGAAACTTTAATTCATATTGTTACCATTTATTAAACTCAAATTATATTTATAATTTTATTAATCCACCAATAATTTAACAATGAAATATACAATTTCACTAATTACCCTATAATACTAAGCATGGTTCCGATGAAGAATTTAGTGTAAAATTACATATTTTTGCTCAATTATTTTGCTTGTTCCACATTTTAATGTTTTGGGTGTGAAATTTAATTCCATTTTTCTCCTCTTCTTATCTCTTCTTTTCTCTACTCTTCTTGTTTTTTATTTTGATGCAGTAGTGCGTTTGATGTGTGTGTGAGTGAGTGTGTTTTTAGTGTGAGGGTTGTGTTTTAGGTGTAGTGGTGGCTGGGTGTAGATAACAAATTGAGTTATTTATTTAATTATTATTAATGAGTTAGGGTTTAGAAAAGGGGTGAGGTTATAATTGAAATTTCATACATTTTTTGTCTTTAATTCGGGTGCGTTAAGAATAATTTCGGGTGGCAATAGTGCGACCCAATAATTTTCTGCCTTATCCCAGCCCATTTTAAGAAATACGGCCCATTTAAAATCCTGGCGGCCCAACCAATAAGCTATAATCATAATTAGTTATATCATCTGTTAATGAATTCATAGCATTAAAGGCCGAAGCATCGACAGTGAATTTCTCTGTTCCGATCCCTTTTAACTCTGCAAAACCAGAGTCGAACAGGGAAAACAAGGAAGAAAAGAGTAATTTCATGCATGTTTCTGAATACTGATATTGATCTAGCGTTTCACTTCAGTTCATTAATTTGAAATTAACGCTGTAGATTTCGTGGATATTCTCTCGATTTCGCATTCGCGAGGTTAGTTTTCCTTCCTTTTTAATTCGTTTTCTGGAAGGGAATCATTATGCATCGCATTGAAGTCACTGCTGGAGTATTTGTTTGGCAATCCTGCTGTTATTTTGGGGTTCAAGGATTTTAATTATGCGGAAATTTGAATGGGATTTGTTGGAAAGTCAATTTAGCATCCCCACTTCACCTAACTTCGATGTTATCAGCATATATAAGAATCTCATTGCGTTCCCTTGTTACGGATTGGATTTTTTATTTTGTTTTATTCGTTGGATCTCGCGTGTTGATTCAGTCTTGTTGTTTTGGATGTTTTCTTTTGCAGATTTTGTGTGGTTTTAGAAATATGAAGGAAAAAAAAAGAGTGAAATCAGTTGCCCATGTTCTGATGTTTGCAGAATTCATCAGTGTTTGGCTGCTATGATTATTTTGTTGGAGTATTCACTGCTGAGAGTTTGAAGAAGATAGAGAGTCTTATTATAGTATATGCATTATGGCGGATGCAGAAGCTCTATTAGAGGCCTCAGGATCCAGATTTAGCGATTTAGAGCTTATTGGAAGAGGTTCTTTTGGGGATGTCTATAAAGGGTACATTTTGCAATAGAATTTACATGCATTTTTTGCTCCAGTTTCACAAAAATGCTAAGGATTAAATTTGCCACACATTGAACTCTTAGTTGCTACATCTTAAGTGCTTGAATTCTAGGAATGTGCTTGTATAGCAGTCAAACTATCTGCTCATCTGTTTCAGCAAGACTGAATTTAATTGAGATTCATCTAAATTTTAATAATCTGCGGTACTATGAACTCTGAAGCGGATCAGTTGACCAACTTTTATGTTAGCATAATTGCCATTGAGTCTGTTGTTATTTAGATGATTTAGCAGATAAATGAAGTTTTGGAAAATGCTAGATTGCTATTGGGGTTGAATTGAATGCGGCTGTGATATTATAGATTCGCTTTTGTAACTGTTTGTTTTTTGAACTTATATCAATGCACAAGTTCAACCACTTTTTGGAGCACAATTCCGCACGTGGTCGAATTTACAGAATTGTTTCAATCTGATGGATTTTTCCATTTTTCATTTCTCCTTTCAAATTTTGGTCTGACTAGTGGCCATCTTTGTAAATGTGTTGGAAGTTTGTTTCTTGTTAGGTCAACATTCTCTTTTTGTAAAATTGGCAGCTTAACACACTGGTATGGGACTTTCTATTATGGTGCTTCCCCGAAAAATTAATTTATAAGTTGAATAGCATCAATGTTTATATTGATTTTTTGGTGATACAATTTCAAATTAGTGCCTGCGTGTAACATGTTGTTTTGTGCAGTTAAAAGCTAACGAGTGCAGATTAATCTCATGTTATTACTAGATTTATCTGCGGTTTTCTTAAAGTCCCGATTTATTTGCGTTTAAAATTTTTTTACCTTAATTTAACATGTTGCCTTTTATTTGATTTTTTGTATTCTTACTTGTCTATATATAATTTCTTGCTTGAATATTTGACGTTTTTCCTGTTTTTGCTTTTGTAGATACGATAAGGAATTAAAAAAGGATGTTGCCATCAAGGTCATTGATTTGGAAGAATCGTGAGTGTTATAAACTGGCATTATTTTTGTTATAGTACAATATTGAATATGCCTTTCCAAGTTTATTTTAGAACCAAAGATTGTTGCATGAGATCTGCATTTCTACCCCTTTTTCATTCAATAAATTTTGTGATGGAAAAAATTGCCTGGTTGAGTTTAGTTTGTGTTTTGGAAGCAATGAGTAGATCTGAGGAATAGTCACATGATTCTGTTAAGAGTATTTATGTGAAATAGGTTTACTATCTATTTACCATGATTAAGTAATGTTATGGTTTGCTTGAGTGAAGTTCCTTGAATTAGTGCTGGTTGACATAATGAGGAAGAGTTGAGCAGTTAAAAGCATTGTAGTTTTATTTTAGAAATCCCTAATATTTCATTTTAAGTTTTTTACTGGAGCATACTCACTTTGTGATCTGTAGAATCTGGGAATTTGTTGACTGTTGTAGAACTTTGGTGCTAGTAAGTAACTTCCACTCAAAGAATCTGCAGTTTTCTTAGGGTAATAGGGTTAGGTGAGGTGGATAGATTGTTTTGATACAACTTCATCCATCCATATATCTCTTTGTCCATCTCTTTTGGTGATCTTGTAATATCATTTAGGAAATTAGGGATCCTTCCTCAAGTATGTAGTATCAGGTATGAAACAGTGTACCTTTAAACCCAAATTGGGACTAGCCACTAGCTGTTGTGTGCATTTATCTTTTCCATTTGTGATGGGGATTTGATATGGTTGTGTCTATGACAGGAAAAAATTAGAATTTTAGGAAGGGGAGTTTTTGTTCAGAAATTTGAGTACAACCAAAATTTAGTATATAGAATTAAATCAGTAGAGTAATGTGCTTGCATTTTCTAATTGATGACTGAAGCAGCAGAGCGGTCTTTCAGCTATAAGAAAAATTTTCTAAGCAGCAACACATTTAAATGCAGTACAAGTGGAATGTATTTAGTTAGCCACCTTAAATGGATCTTTAGGTAAAATTTGAGATTGGCACACTACTTTCTGGTACTGTACTCTGTAATGATTACATCTTAAAAAAAGCCCTTCTTCTTATGGCCTTATATTATTCTCCACAGGGAGGATGAGATAGAGGACATCCAGAAGGTACATTTGAGTTTCTGTATAAACCTTACTGAAAAAACTTTTTGAGTTGGATTTTTTTATAATTCATTTTCTTTGTTGACAGGAAATTGCAGTTCTCTCTGAATGTCGATCTCCATATATTACCGAGTATTATTGTTCTTATTTGCATCAAACTAAGCTGTGGATAGTCATGGAATACATGGCTGGTGGTTCTGTTGCTGATTTGGTAGGTCACCTCCATATATTTCTTCTGTTTGATTCTTTATTTATTTTATTCTTTGAAGACACTTCACCCAAGATTAGCAATTCTATATTGATTTTGAATTGCAGATTATATTTTCCTCGGCATTCTATGAAATTGATATAGTTATTCTTGTTTTTATTTTTACTTTTTTCTAAGATAAATTGCATATCCAATGCTATGCTTGAATGGTATCAGCTGCTCTATATTTCCATATTATCAGTTAAGTGTCCCATAAATGATAAGTTACAAACTTAAGCATCTATATTTCTTCTACGGATATTCAATTCAAGACTTGCTTCAAGCGGCATCTTATTAGATTAACAATCTTTATGTGAAAAACCTGTAGTCTATGAAAGAGGACCAATAATTGAACTCTTATTATGTCGTGAAATAGCAGTCTCTTTTGGTTGCAGAGTTAGGTACTTTGTCAGCCGCTAAAACTTGTTCACTCTATAGTCTATACAGTTACCATTTTAATGTTCCACAGATTCAACCCAACCAGCCACTAGATGAAGTTTCCATAGCCTGGATTTTACGTGATTTGCTCCATGCAATTGATTATCTCCACAATGAGGGAAAAATTCATAGAGATATTAAAGGTATGTTATCCAGAAACATCATTCATTTTGGCTAAATAAGTTTCTATCCAAAATTTTAAACATGATCATAATTTTATCTATCTATTCATGCATGCTCTGAAGAAAGAGGCGTCGTAAACAATTTATTTCTTCCCCCTTCTAATGTAGTCTTTAATCTTTGTATCAAGGCAGAACAATCTTTTTCCTTACTTTAATTGCGTCTAACCTCTCTCCATGTCCATCTGTTTTTTCCCCCCTTTCTTTTTTCTTTTTTTCTTTTTATTTTTAATATAAAGAGAATTTTTTTGCTTAATATGACAGCGGCAAACATTTTGTTGACAGAGAATGGGGATGTTAAGGTAATATTTTATTTACTAGATTTAATTATCTTGAAGATCTTTGGACAGTGAATTGTGTTAATGTCTTGCTTCAACTTATTTTCTGTCATCTAATACAGGTTGCAGATTTTGGTGTTTCTGCTCAATTGACTAGGACAATTTCCAGAAGAAAGGTAGGAATTTTATTAAGTCTCTGACTCTTTCTTGAGATCTGCATACATTTGATAATCTAAACTTGTTTATCTTTTGCTGTGTTATAAAGTACTTAATTAATAAGGCCCTGACTCCATGGGCCTTCCTGTGTTCATTGATGTCTGTTGAAATGTCAGCTTAATTGTTACGCTCGCATATTTTGTAATATTTGACATTGTGTGTATTGCTTTTTGCTTCATGTTAAATGACACCATCTTAGCCCTTTTCTTGTTGTCTTTATTAACTAAAACCATATCATACATAAATTGTTAATATGAACGGAATGGATAATTTTTGCTCTTCATTTAGCTGAGATTGAACTGTTGAAGGAGCCATAAAATCTCAAGCTAATGCAATTAAAAGTTACAGACCTTTGTAGGAACACCATTCTGGATGGCTCCAGAAGTTATTCAAAATTCTGAAGGATACAATGAGAAGGTATGTTGTATGTTAGCCGCTATCTCCTCCTCTGTATTTGCCATTTTATTGCAGTTTTATTGCTATGTTAATAGCATCTGTCACTATTCTTTACAATGATATTTGTCATAATAATGTTGGGCATGTGGCTTGAAACAGGCAGATATATGGTCTTTAGGAATTACGGCAATAGAAATGGCAAAGGGTGAACCTCCACTTGCTGATCTTCATCCTATGCGAGTGCTTTTCATCATTCCCCGAGAAAATCCTCCACAGGTGTACTTTCATATCTTCCCTGACATTCCGGATTTTTAGCCAATCCCATCTCTGTTCTTCAAACCTTTTGAACTCATAATTTTTTTTGCTATTCAGCTAGATGAGCACTTCTCCCGGCCCTTGAAAGAATTTGTCTCTCTCTGTTTGAAGAAGAACCCAGCAGAGGTGGCCACTATGAACTTCTTCCACCTCATATTGATCCTTTCAATAAACTTCTTGCGTCCACACCTATTTGTGTGTTTGTGTGTGTGTGTAATAGGATTCATACCATTCTTACTCTTGTTTTTCTGGTCATTTAGCATTCTTGATATGACGTAGATCTCTTAATTATCAGCAGCATATATGCCCCCCCCCCCCCCCCTCTGGTACATGTGATAAATTTCTATGTAATTTTAATTCTTGTTTTTCTTATTGTTAAGCCAAATTGACATGACCTAGATTTCTTAAGTAACATTTTTATATCTGGTTCCTTGATATCCCAATTCCCATGTCAGCTGTTCCTTCTGCTGATTAATATTAGAGTCGTCAACATTGGATATTTATCAACCTATCTTTTTGGAAACTATTCTGCTGAATAGCTTGTTTCTTTACTATCTATTTTGATATGTTTACTGCCTATTCTCATACTTCCTTTCTTTATTCTCCCCCAATTTTCATTCTTAGAGGACAAGTGCAAAGGAACTTCTCAAGCACCGTTTGATCAGAACTGCTAGAAAGAGTCCAAAGCTTGTGGAAAGAATCAGGTGTGTTCTTCTTTTTCGTTATGCTGCTTTTATTCGTGAAATTGTTTCAGATCCGAGGTTGCAACTTGCAAGTAATAGAAAATTCTCTTATACTCAGCATTGTAAAGTGAAACATATTATCTTTGACCAATGTATTAAGGAAGTATCTCTGATAATCTAAACTTGTTCTCTGTTTTCATTAGTTTTGTGTATCAATTTTGTGTGGATGTTATTTTCTCAAGTTTAAATACTATATTGGTGGAAATTTTATCCTGTGTGCTCAAGAAGTTTGGTATTATTAATGCTCGGGCATATTGTAAGATCTATTTTCTTCACGTCTAAAACTTTTTACCACCAGAAACTAGAGGCATGTTAAGATGTTTCCATTAAACCTAAAAATTTACAAGTTTAATGTATAAATGCATGATGTGTTTATATTAAACTTGGTAGAGAGCGCCCGAAGTTTCAATTAGATGGAGAGGCTCAAAATAGCCCAACACCATTAGCTGAAGCTTCTGGAACTGTAAAAGTAAATAGAGAGTTTGCAAATGAAGATACAGTCCGAGCGAGGTCAGTCAAATTTGTTGATACATTGTGTGTCCTGTTAAATGTTATTGGATTTTGGTCTGAGTGTTTTGAAAACAGTAGTCAGGCAATGGGTCTGAAAAATACTGGATGGGACTTCAGTATTGGTGGATCAAGTAGTGGAACTGTTCGAAGTGTTGTAAGACCACCTCAGGTTCGTGAAAGGAAACCAGAGGTTCCAATAAATCAGCCTGCTTCTAGAAAGATATCTGATTCTGGTAACCAACGGTCTTCTGCTTCTGGAGCGGTGCTTCATACTTCATCAGAGTTCTCTGTTAGGAAAGATGCTAACCATGTTGCCAAGCAAGAAAATTATCATGAAGATGTATGTCATTCTTGTCCCCTCCTATGTACTTACAAGCTGGTGTGTTCTTATTAGAAATATTGGACACATTATTTCTGTACTCATAAGTATTTAAAAACCGAATGTCTGGATTCTCAACTAACCATTTAACTTTCATTTAAATGGATAAGTTTTAGTGATTAATTTAAATGCTAACATATGAATATGGCTGAGGAATTTGTATGCGTTCTTATACGGCAGTAGATTTCCTTCTGTAATCAGTAGAGAAGTCTCTCTGGTCCTTCTTTCACTTGACTTTATCTGCCTTTTTTGTTAGGATGAAGGTTTGTTAATTGGATAAAGTCAGAGTTCGTGCAGTTTTGCTTCCCACTAGACTATTATCTTCTGTATCAAACTTCGTATTAATATATTACCAAAAAAAGCTTGCCTCAATTCTTTTTTTTTCTCTCTCTATGTCGTGTTGTGACAATTGCTTCAAAATTAGTATAATATAAATACTTGGTTATTGAACAGAGTTAATTGGATGAAGTTTTGATTATTGCTAGTAGGTTTCTCGCACTTCAAAATTCAGATACAGCTAATATTACTTGATCTTTAGTCAATTCCGCAGAAAGTAATTCCCTTGCCAGTTATCATGTATCTATATCACATCTTGTGAATGCTTCTTAACACGTAATCCTCAAAATGCTCGATATAAAGCATTATCATGGTTGGGTTGTATTGAAATCCTTATATTAAAGAATTATAAGAATGCAATTACGATATATTTACTAAAAATTAATCCTCAAGCTGATCGATGCATTATATTATTATATGTTTCTCAATTTGCAGGAAGATATGAGTGGCACAGGAACTGTCGTTGTACGATCTCCAAGAGGAGTTCAACGATCCACTCAGTTCAGCAGCCAAAGTTCCATGGTATGTGCGTATATTATATCTGGCTGAGCAAAATAGAATTGTCTACTCAGTATCTCCCTACTGCGTTGCATAGAATATCAATGGAGGGTTTCTTTTTTTTTATTGTTGTTCTAGTCTAGCAGCACATACGCATCTGCTGAAGATGCTTCCAGCACTGGTACAATTGTTTATCGTGGACAACATGATGATTCAGATTCTCCTAGGACCCCAAAGTCCAGGCTTGGGCTTCAAGAGAGAACTTCAAGTGCAGCTCCTGAAGACAGTGAATTAAATCTTGCTGAGGTTGGCATAATTTTGCTATCATCATGCATAAAAAGTCTGGTTTGTTACGGTTACTTTGATTGGAATTCGTTCCATTATTGATGGTAGACTCTTGTGAATCGGTTTACTAGTTTCCTAGTATTAAAGGATTGTTTTGCGTTGTATGACAGTTATTTTACCCTACTGTTATTTCTCTTAGGCCAAGGCTGCAATTCAAGGTGGAAGGAAAGGGAATATGAGGGAAAGGTCTGCATTCAGCAAGGGTAACAGAGACTCTCAAGAGAGTAGAAAGGAGGAGCAAACAAGAAGCAGCTCTGAATCATCGAGGTATGTGATGTTCCTTATTCGTTGGCATTTGAGAAAAAAAAAAGATCCGTTTGCATTAATTTGTGTAATGTTTCTTTTCCCCGTTGTGGAACATGAAACATCCAATCCAGATATTCTCGTGATTATTTTGATGCACAAAAAGCATTTTCAAGGTCTCACCATGCAAGTGAGGACGCGGACAATGCAAGGAATTCTGCCGCAGCTTTGTCTGCCTCATTATCAGTCCTTGTAATCCCTTCACTTAAAGAAGTAAGTACCTCTAGATTATTAATTGCTATGAGCTTCTTCAATTTGCTCCTGCTAAACTCTTATGTGAAAAGTGAATCACCTATTCTTATCTGATCTCATCTCCCAATATACAAATTTTACACAGTTTAACCCTTCTATTCACCTAAATGAACCATATCGTTAGGATTTGACGCACATCTTCTCTGAGAAATTTCATTTAACGATTAACAGTACATGGAGTATTATTACGCACTCATGTTACATCCATCGAATTTCCTTTCTCCTGGTTTCATAAACCATTTTTTTGCTGTCGGATTGTTATTGATTTTTACTTTTCTACTGTTTAAAAAGATATACTTAGGCAGTATGCTCTGGAGTTAAATTGCATTAGACCACATGAACACTTTAAACGGAGAAAATTTGGTCCTCTCAACTAATCTACTAGTTTGCACATTGCAGGCAATTGCTGATGATCCAGGAGGGGCCATTTTTCACGAAGTGGTGAACTCTTTAATGGACATGGAACGACTCAAACCTGGGTCGTCCGAACTTTTTGTTAACAAGCTGCTTCAGCAGCTATCAAGGTTATTATGACTTCATGTTCTCGTTTCTTTTTTCTCAAACATGCATGAAATGACTTTCATCAACTTGAATGAAAAAAACGTGCAGTTCAAAAGAAGGTTCTTTGAAAGACCTCCAGGAGCTAGCTGCTCGGACATTTGTAAATGACAAGATAGAAACATCAGCTTCAAATGCAGAATCGGACAGCAAAAAGAAGCAACCGAATAAGGAGCTTCATTCGAATACCAATATGAGTCCTCTTGCAAGGTTCTTGCTCTCAAGGTTAGTCCTTCTCTTGTGGATTGTTTAAACCCCCCACCCCCCCACCCCCCACCCCAATCTCTCTCACCCCCCTACTGTGAGTCTATTACTGACCAGTATCCATGTATTCTTGCAGATGGCAAGGCCATGCTTCACGAGATCTTAATTCTTGAAAAATGAGGTCGAAGTGATTGTTCCTTTTTTTTCCCCCTTTCTTCAGATACTATTATTATTATTAATTATTTTTCTCCTAATTATATGAGTGCATGTACATAATAACATTTACTGCTGCTTATAGGTTCCTCCATTTTTTTTCCTTTCAAAATTTCATGTATTCTTCTCTCGTTTTTGACAGAGTTGGTGACAAATGGGTTTCCAGTTTGCTTGTAAAGAGGGATAGGGATAATGTATTCAATTTTATAAATATAATTATTCCGAGTACATTCTCAAAGTCAAAATTTGATGAGCAATGAATGAACCCCATCCATTTTTATACTTGCTAATCTCAAACTCAGGCAATTCAATTTAAAGTACTTAATTCCATTTTTTAAATCCAATGCGAGACTATCTACCAAATCTAAAACAGCAGAAGTTAAAATCTAAACTGAAATATCGAGCAAACTGTAGTAGCTTAAAGCGATTGCTCAAACCCTATAATTTAGCTTCATTATATCCGATTTAATGAACGAACAAATTGCAAACCACTCCGACAGCCCCGCCTACAACAACTAGGCGGGGCTTGTATGGAGAATGTTTAGGTCTGCACCTAGGAGGAGATCTCTCCGCCTAAGTGGGGGCCTGGACAGGGTTAGACGGGGCCAAATTGGGTAATCGAGAGACGTATAGAAACATGCATTAACATAGTAAAAGCATTATAGCAAAAAAAAAAAAAAAACACTAGCATTGGTAGTAAAAAGTAATATAGTCAAAAACATGAAACACCTAGAACCCAATGAAACTAACTAGACTTCCATGAAAGATTCAAACAGTTTAAAACATGCAACACCTAGAACCCAATGAAACTAACTAGACTTCGATGAAAGATTCAAACAGTTTGATATCTACAAACTAGAGACAGGTTTCAACAGCAGCGTACATTTATTATCTACGCCTACTAAGAAGAAAACAGACGACGAAAGCCTAAGCATCATCATCATCACTCATACTAGCGCGGGTGTCAATATAGAACTCCGACTCTGCTCCACTGTCCACTATTCCCTCTCTGCAACACAAACGTTTCAAGAAAAAAACACTTTAATAGAAAAAAACTAGAAAGTCATTGAATCAAATCTTGGAGCATGAATGTAGTATATAATACCTCTCGAGAGCAAATTTTCCTTCTTTATATTTCTGGCTTTTCTCGTGGGCAATCTCCTAGAAAGGCAAAATGCATACACGATTATTAATTTCAAATTAGTCATGAGCGATTGACGATTCAAGAAGATATATATACGTACGTATTTCCATCCAACTAATTGCCCACAGTAGCAGCAAAATATATCGGCGACAGTATGCATTCCAGAAATCATCATCCTCTCCTCATGAGGACCAACTGTGACATTCACTCTGAAAGAAAAATGTTGCAGTAAAGAAATTATATTCAACCGGAATGACGTAGACAACATAACCGACCGATAAACTTGCAAATCATATCTTGAATAGAAAGTACATAGCTCTAGATCAAACGTGTCACATCTAGGATCACTTAACTAGGATCTTGATCGATTCTACATAGTACTTAAAGAACTAAGCTTCTCATGCACAATATCAGAATAATACTTCGTGAAATTCAATCAATGGACTTAAGAGTTATAAGAAAATAATTATAACAAGACACGTAGTGAAAAAAACATTTATGTACGTAAATGAGCAGTACACTGATTTCTCTCTTGGCAAAAATATAAAGTGATTCATGTATAAATTGAAAGACCTAAAGAGAATGGAATAACGTGATCCAAAAAAGGCTTGCACAGACACACTAAAGCAGCTTGAAGTTCATACTATCGCGCGACACACCCACCGTCAATCAGCTTGAAGTTAATACTATCACACAATACGCCCGCGAGTAAACTATGGATACATAAGCCATTAATCAGCTTGAAGTTAATACTATCTCATGATACACCCCACATAAACTTTCGGATATACAAGCCATCAATCAGCTTGAAGTTAATACTGTTGCACAATACACCCACGTGCAAAACAAGGATATAAGCCATCAATCAGCTTGTAGTCAATACTACCGAACGATACACCCACATATAAACTACGGATATATAAAGCCATGAATCTATACATAATAGCCATCTGCCAATTTACAATATCATGTACAATGCTCTTCACAGTCACACCAATGATGTAGTTACACACCTCAACACTCATAATCCATTGCAGGTCAATAAATTATTTAGTCTACAAGACAACTAAAACCAAGCATCCAATACTAGCATCTTAGCTCTTATTATATTATTACTCCATCTGTCTCTAGTATTTTTGCACATTCCATTAATAGTTTAAATACACTATACATCTTACGTATATATATATTTTTTTTGCACTTTATTCATCAATCTCAACATTATTTATTTATTTACCCTTTATTCACCATTTCTAACCACTTTAAATTACCAACTTTAATCCTATTTTTTCTTTAAGAAGCCATAACTTTTAAGGGGTATACTGGTATTTATTATGTTATTTTTTTGTAATAAATAAATTATAAAGTGTGTTAGGTAGAATGATTTTTTTTTTTTTAAATAAATGTATGTAGAAGCATAATTGTATTTAACTTTATGCTTATTTAGATAGTTGCAAACATTTGTGGGACAATCCAAAATGAAAATTGTTACCTCATTTTAAGGGAGTATTATTTAAAAAACAACATTTATTAATCTCCGTGCCGGACGAGGACATTATTTTTTTTTATATAAGAAATAAATAAAAATTAGAGTGTCATCATAAGTAGTTTAAAGAAGTGAGATGCTTACACATTATTAAAGAGGTACGCCTTCCCCGTGCGGCAGTGAAACGCCTGAAAACACCATCACCAACCACACAAGAATTAGAGAATCTCTTCTCAGATTAATCAATGTAAAACTCTGAGCGAGAGAAGATAAAAAATTTGAATTGCGGGTGAATTTGCGTAAAATTAAACAAATCCTTCCAGAGTGCCGTAATTACAGAAAAATGGCTGCAAATCATAATCAAGATTCAAGACTCCCCTGAACTTTTTTTTTTTTCAGGAGATGGAATTTTTTTACAGTAAAACGATTACGTAAATACCAAGTAAAAAAAAAAAAAAGAGCAACCGAAGAGTAGAAAAGATTGAGAATTTAGGGCGAATAAGTTTACCCTGGAAACGAGTTCATCAGCAAGGGCTAAAGGGGTTTTGCAGAATTTGCATCTGTAGTTTTTTCCTTCGAGATCAATCACAAAAATCCTCCCCATCTCGGATTGGGGTTTAAGCAAATATCTAATTGAGATGGAGGTCACTTCTGGATGTACTCGAGTAGTAAACTCTACAACCCTTATAAATGAAGAGAATGTGTGTCCGTACGATGTAAATCATTGTTCTCATTGGGCTTCGCAGATTATCCAGCCCATCATTCTCGTTTTTATTTTTATTATTATATTTTTAAGAATATGATCTTCATTTTTATTGGCTGTTTGACATTTTCAAAAGGATGACATGGAAATTGATTATTTATTGAACCAACTAACCACTTCCTCGTGGAATGATCTTCATTTTCAAAAATCTTTCATTTTTCATATAGCTCAACACTTATAGTCTAATACAATTGCCTATTATACATAAAAAAAAAAAATTCTTAAATCTATACTTAAAAAATAAATGTGTATATTTTTTAAGTTAAATTAAAAAGTTAAAAGAAAAAGAAAGATCTGCTTGGTGAATTAAATTAAAAACGAGTTAATATTTATGCATAATATTTACATTAATTTTTATTTAGTGTTTATATGCTTCTTAATAAAATATCATAATTTTTTTATATTCAATTATTTTATTATAAAATAAATAGAAAATTTGTTAAAATTTCACTAAAAAGTGTATTTACTAATGTTTAAATTTTATTACTATTATGTGATAATTTTTTATTGAAAGTAATTACTTGATCAATAAAAATTATAAATATATTAAAGAAATAGAAAATAATATCGAATTATAAAAAAATTATTTTTATTAATAAAAGTACATATTATTTATAAAATAATTTATTTTAAAGTCTCGTAAAACAAAAATTGTTAATTAATTAAATAATTGACAATTAGCAATAATTATAATTAATTGACATTTAATAGTAAATAAACGGAAACTTTTTTTACCGATTTTTTTTTAAAAATTTAATTTAAAATATACTTAATTAGGTGAATAAATAATTCGTATGATGAAATGAGATCAGTAGGATGATCTTATATAAATCTACCCATTTTTTAAATAGTCAACTCTATCGTCTCATATAAATCTACCCATTTTTAAAATAGTCAAATCTACTTTGGATGGAATTCAAAAACTAATCTATAAAACCTAGTATTAATTTTCAATTACTCACTTCTCATACATTTTTTTTTCATCAATTAATATTTTTTCTCTAAACGCTCTTAAAATAAAATTAAAACACAACACTACTAAAAACTAAAAACCAAACATAAATTATTCACGATTTTTTCAAACCCACGTAAATAACTTATAAACATGATGTCTTTGTAATTTTAAATCTATTGTTATTAATAAAACTTTTAGGTAACTGGATTAGTTCATAATTTATTATAACATGAATGTCTTTTTAACTCGTACATAATTGAGAAATGCGTACATACAACAAATTGTAGTAACATTATATTATAGCAAAGACCCCAAGGAGAAATAGTGGATACTAATCATCTCATAGCTAATCAAAATGGATACATAATCATTAGGATAAATAATACAACTTCTTTACTTTTAATCTTCCCAAAACAAGTTAACATGGAGAACCAAGCAAAACCATATACATCTAAAGACTTCAATGGCACTAAGCTCAGGATGCTGGAGTAGGAGCAGGTGTATACCACCCCTGATTGATCTCAACTGCCTTCTTTCTTCTGGCGAGACGAGACTTTCTCCGAGCCCCAGTATTTCGGTGAAGTGTTCCCGACTTCACAGCTTTGTCGATGGCTGAATATGCTTCTGCTATTAGCTTTTCAATAGGCAGAACTTCTTCAGGTTGGGCATCTGATTTCTTTCCCAGAACCTCGAGAGCTTCAAGAACCTAAAAAGATTGCTTCAAGAATGAATCAACCAACGCAGTAGCTATACTTTGCATAATGAAGCGAAGGCTATATTCATTTGCAGAAACAAAAACCATAAGACACATTGTAATAGGTGTGTTATTGTAAAATGCAAGTAGCTATCTCTTTACAAGAGAGTCCATTCACATTTTCTTCGACAAATGTTGCTTTGGTCTATATATAAGAATAAACCAAGAAAAAATAGACAACACAATTTATTTACCAAAATAAACCCAAAGAAACTTTAATCTAGTGCAGCACAAACCAAATGTGTATCGACTTTCCCTCTTCAAATATTTATATTGGAGTCGGAAATTCAATTGCCTACCTAATAGCCTGACCTTTAATAGCTCTAACGATCATTCTTTTCAGTATACTCTTCTGTCACTTCAACACATTAAAACTGTACAAACATCCAAATTTAATAATACAGAACATAAACCCCAGCACTGATCAATCCCACAGGTTTAGTTGCTTTGGATTGTTCTAAATTGCAATATAGACAGAATAGCAAAATAGATCATAAACTGATGGCACTGCATCTGAAGGAAGCCAGAACTCTAGATTTCTACAATCCACAACCCTTATAATATACTAGTTTCTAGAGTTAAATTCATAACATGTCGACACTGCTCCGAGGAAGAGCATTGGAATCATTTTAGCAATCTGTATTAACAATATGTAACCAAATTCACCAAAACAAAAAAACGTGACCCTCAAAGCATTTCAAATCATTTCACCTCTATCAATCCTCAATACAAAAAAGGTCCTATTGGTCAAAAAAACCAAAGAGACTCACTATCCATATTCATTGTTCAGGAAAATTCAAACACCACATCATAAACAAGACCCTCAGTAGGATTTTGAGACATTAAGTTCTTCTCTCAAGCAAACTCCATTCAAGAAGGATTCAATCGGTTGAAAACCTAAGTAGATAAAACAATTGGCGAATCCCTAAATTTGAACATTATACATTTAACGTAACAATAGAAAAATGACATCACAAGCTCAATCTAAAAACAAAAGCTGCTTCCCTTGAAGACTTGAATATTTGTTTAAAGATTAATACCTTCAGCTTCCATTTTCATCAATTCTTATCCATATGTTACTCACAGCAAGCACAACTACAACTAGAGATAAGCTAAAAAAAAATATTTCTCAGAAAAAAACGCAAGCAAACAACTGGGTCACTCGAAAAGTATTCGAAAGTTAAACCTAACAAACCTTCTTCATCCTGGTCTTAACTTCAGATTTCTTAGACTTATTATAAAGCCGCCTCTTCTCGGCTTGACGAGCCCTCTTCGCCGCCGAGTCGGCTTTCCCTTTCGTTGCTGCGTCGCAAACAATTGACCGCTGAATTGGGCCCAATAGCTCTGGGCGAGCCGCCACTAATCCTTAAAAATTCCCAAAAATATAAAATAGGGTGAATGACGAGCAATTCAGAGAACCAAGAGTAGAAGAGAGAAGACGAATGAATCCTAACCTCTGGAGAAAAGGCTGAGGGAGGAGGTGTTGGAGGAAAAGCTGAGTGGCTTGAAGGCGGCATTGGAGGCATTGGAGAGAGAAAGAGTGTTCATCTTGGCCGTAAGTCCACAGTAAGACACGCAGTGCGCCATTGATACAGCCATATCCCCTGCCACTGTGTGTGTGTGTGTGAAGTTGATGAAGAAGAAAGCAAACCCCTGCTTTGGCAACCTTATCCACTTCCATCTTTTTTACACCATAAAACGTCCAGCAAAAACACGATTTTAAATTATTTTATCACTGATTTTTTTATTTTTTTTTGGGAGTTTTTAAAAATAATCTCATGATGCAAATTATTTGAGATTTCTTTTTATTCCGGATAAGTTAGCTATGATAATTAGCATTTAATTTAAGGGTGATTCTGATTTATGGCTTATAGCTTTCAATTAATGAAGAATCATAGCACTTTCTAATATAATAATAATCACAATTTAATTAGCTCACAAAAATTATTTTATGAAACAACAAATAGCTTTTCAATTAATGAAGAATTATACTACTCCTTCCATCACGAGTTACTTTGCCCCAATACTGCACATATTGATTTCAAGATTTTTTTTTAATTTTATTGATTTTTAGAGAATAATATTGAATAAATAAATTATAAAATATTAGATGGAAGTGAAAATTTTAAAATCTTGACATTATTTTTTCAGTTATGAGTGATCATCAGAGAAAATAATTTTTGGACGAATTGTGCAACTATTTTGAACTTTAAGTAGAGTGACACTGTCTCAAATAAAAATAATAAAAAAAATAGGAAAATGCATAATCTTTCTTCTTAAAAGAAGAAATTTTCAAAAATGCTGCTTGAATTTTCTGCATAAGAGAACTACAATTACGAAAATGCAGCAAAAATTCATAAGCCCTCTGCAAAAAGATTTGGCGAGCTTGACTTGTTCCAATTCTAATTTCTTTGTGCTTTGTAAAATAGACCATAATTCGAAAAAGACAATAAATCAAGTCAGGTACCAATTCTTCAAACTCGTAAGATAATTATAAGAACAAAGACAACGGGGTCACCACCTCGAGACGCTTCCTGTATTATTGTACACTCTAGCCACAACATTCAATATTCATATGTACCCTTTTGAGAACTCAATCTTCCTAATTAGTGCTTGCATGTTCATTAAGTTAATCAGGAGATACAGAGTTAGTTACAATCAAAATCTGTCGGCTGTCATAACCATGGGCTGAGCTTCTGTTCGGTTTCTTGCAACGCAAGGACCCCTTCTGATTGCTTCTTGTAGCTGCATGAATATTTTTTGTATAAAAGACTTGTCAGCAAATCAAACGGATGATAGTTTATAAGATTCCATGAATTTGTATTACTACACAAATCTTGTTTGGTTCATTTAAAGTCTTCCTTTCACAAGCAACCTTAATTTCTTAGCAGTTAGAAAATCAATAATCCAACCTTTCCTTTCAAACTAAATCTACATTACAATTATGCACATAATGAAGGACAAGTTCATATTCACAACAGTGTATCTAGTCTCAAGAATATCATGGACATTGGTCAAGGCCTCACAGATTAGCTCCATAATATACTAATATAGTCCATTTCTTATATCAAGTGCGGGCGGGTGTGTACCAGTATGTTAGATGGCAATAACTAAAAGGGGTCATACCTTTGAAGCCATGGAAGATACAACAGGATCACTGACAAGTTTATTAGATGATGTGAAGGCTCTGTAGATTGCTTCACAGCACCTGTGCCGAGCTTCCATCCCTGCTAGTTTGTGGTATATATGTCATCAGCCGATTATCAGAGTATACCAGTCAGATTTTATTGTATCAATGGTAGTGAGACAGATACGCACCTATCTTTGCGGTTTCGGTAAGGGTGTTGGCCACTATATCAATTATCTCTGCTCTTGCAATTATTTCCATCACACACCAAGGTCGAGCCACCAATCCACTAATCAATCTGTAACCCTGTATTAGAAAAATAATAATTTAAAGGGTTATAAGGATCCAGCCCTCAACAGAATACATGAAGAAAATCCCAACCAGTAGGGCACTAATAGAAATGATAATTTCATGGATTTATATTTTTATGATTTGTAGTAAATATATTGAAATTTAATTTGGTTCCTTATCCATTTCATAACCAGCCGCGCATTGTAGTGTTTACACTAAAAATGCCAGAATACAAAATGCACACACCACATGAGAATTTTAAACATAAGCTTAAGGTAGCATAAACACATTCTCACCGCAATACGAATTTCAGAATCCTGCTGGAGTACTGATAGGAAGAGGCCCTGAAACCATATTCAGCATCATTAAAAGATGCAAGCATAAGAAATTTACGTAGGAAAGGGATTAACAATAAGCTTGTAAATTTTCATTGCTAGTGTAACATCAAGAACATGCAGATTAAATTCATTCTATACCATAGATACGAATAGATGAGGTAATTAAATCATTTAAGTTATTAAAATATATTTTACATGTCATTTTTTTTCCCCTCAGCGGCTCACTAATTTCTAATCACTAAAGAAACAGAGTACCAAAAGTATAGAACTTTAGACAGAGAGGATAAATGTGTAACCATAGTATAACTTATAATAAGGCAAAAGGTTGACTTACTGAGGGGGTCAGCTTGGTGGTTTGAGATGCTTTATTGTAAATTAAGCTCCTGAGGTTTTCTTCAGCAGCACTGGTAAGGAACACAGCATTTTCCATTCTTGTTTCACCAGCAATATTCCCAAGAGAATGCAAAGCAGCCTTCATTTCCATGAGAAACCAGTCTTAGTTTGAGCAAGAGTCACATCAAAGCGATTAAAAAGGTTCAGAAAAATAACTCATTAAGAGGTCAGCCTCCTTGTGAATTAAAAAGAAATTCCCTTTTAATGAGGCTCCTCATGGAAATTTTCGTAGTATGAAGATTGGGAGGTTTTCCAGAAAAATTGTCAGGCATCTCAGAAAAAGTGATGGTCAAGAGCAACTCGTGTGATGCTCTAGGTGATAAGATGCACTTACCAGCTGTTTACCACGGTGTTGTCTATTAAAAGCAGCATCAACAACATGCCTTGCAATTGGAGGAGTAGTTGATTAAATCATTGTAGCTCCTTAAAATGCTTAAGCATCATCGGATAGAATTAGATCATGTCAGTTATCAGTGTATAGTCAAATGAATCTTAGTTCAGCTACGGGACATAAATCAAGTAAAATTTTGAATATAAAATAGTTCTAAGAAAGAAAAAAAGTTTAAAAAGTCTCCCTTCAGAATAGTATACTAGAAAGAATATTTAAATGGATTTTGTTAAAATTATCAGTTATTGATGAAAGCTAAAAATAGAGCCCCTAGTTTCAACCAGTTCAGAGAACAAAGGAGTAGTCACTTGGTTAAATAAGTAACTGGACAAGTTCAACTGAAATCACAGGCAGGACAAAAGAAAAAAGAACCAAGAAGCTTCAGCAATTTTCATAAATGGTAAAGACACATAACTCAATGCTTCACAAAGAAGTACCGCACAAGGACAAAAACACACTATACAATTAGCTTATTTTCTCAAATTTATCATTTAGATGCACCACTTACATGATCCTATTTGACCGAGTGCTTCAATTGCGCATTCACATTCATCTGCTTCTTCGTTTTCCAGGAAGTCAAACCTCTTGTCAATAGCTGAAAGGACGTCTCTGAAACCTAGCGAAGAAAGAACAGTGGCAAATATAACAACTCCCAGGGAAAGAAAAAATAATAATAAAAAGCAAAACAAAAGAAAACAAGAAACATGGCTAAAATGACTGTCAATTTCACCCAACTGTTCAAATGCAGATTTAAATTTGAATATTGTATATTAAAAAACTAATCAGTTGTTAAAGAAAATCGGCTGATTGATTTGACTTTGACCACGCAAATTAATATTCAAGGACAGAAAACAAAGTATATCCCCAAATCAAGATATAAGAAAGAAATTGTGAAAATATATAAACAATACCATGGTTTCCACTATTTTTTTATTTGTTGATTAAAGGTAAAGGATTGTCCACCACTCGTGTCTTTCCACACTTCAGTGTGGAATTGATGGGGTATATCGTAACAATATCGAACAGTATGAGCCAAATACAATCCACAAGTACATAATTGTTTATCATGAATTGCTTGCACAGTTGCACCATGAATTAAGTATGGAGGTTACGTGCAAAAGAGAAACTGTTTGTCTAAAAGTGATGTTTTATTCTCATACCCGCTGTTTATGCCTCCAATAACATGTTACAGTAAAGTCATTCTTTCGAAGCCTTCCGGAAAGTAAAATTGAAGCAAACATTATGTTTTTTCTGCCTAAAATTCAATTACCACACATATCTTTATGTATCTTCATATAGAATCCATGCATGATAAAAGGAATTGCAATCAGCATAGTGTTGTGTTCCTAGTCTATTGAAGTAATAGACCTTCATTGTTGATAACTGTATTAGTGAGTTTAAATGAATTCACAAGAAGGTGTGCACTTCTAATATCTTTTTACACCAAGAATGCCGCAAAAAAAAAAAAGTAACTGAAGTATAAAGCTTACTAGATTCATCAATATATGCAAAAGCATTTTCTTTAGACAAAAGCCTTCCGGTTATCATCATTGCCCTCGATCTTAATATGGATTCTGCGGAACCATTGCTAAAAAGAGATGGAATGGTTTTAAATGGCACTGCAAAAATTGAAGAGAAACATAGGGACTATAGAGGGGAAATTTTTTAATTACCTGATTATAGAACAAAGGAGCTGAAGAATTCTTGTTTTTGACAAAAACTCCGCACTGTGTTGAACTTCCGCCAGCTTCATCATGAAGTAAAAATCGGTCACAAGATTAAACTCTAGAACATAACCCAAAAGAATAATATACAAATTATAAGAACACATTAAACCCTGAAGAGGACTTGTTGTAGGACAGACAAACTCCAAGTTATGCATTCAAAAATAGAAATAAGGATGCTGAGAAGAATGGACTGTTTAGATACAACTATCCAACCACAGCCAATCAAGATGAACTAGAATATATGTCATTAACAAAGTAAAATTACACCGAAAAATTAAAAACACATAAAATATGAATATCAACAAGAAGCACTTCCGTTATGAGTCCTTAAATTTTTATGAGTAAAAAGTATAGTGATAATGTGATTCCAACTATTAGATAACCAATTTAATTCAACTTAATTGAAAAGTAACCAGTCAGCACAAAACCATATCATCCTTTATAGAGCATCCAAATCTTTTTAACTTAAAGACTGACCTTGATGTTCATGATGCAGGAAATAAGGAAATGATTTATGCAATAATCTCCTTAGTTAACTAATGCATTAAAACTATGGTGTAAACGAAGGGGTCTTCAATACACTTTATTTTTCGAAGTAAGTTATTTATGAAACAATTTGGTGCATGTAATGTAATTTCAGTCCCCATATTTTTGAGAACAATCTCGTGTCTGCTTTATGAAGCCACTTTTTTTATTAAGATTTTAGTGGCCATTACCTATGAACTGGGGCATGAAAACCCATCACTGACCTAGTTTCCACAGAAATAAACGGTATCAAAATAAAAAGGATGCTTGTAAGTTGTAAGGTCTTGTTTGATTTTGCTATCCAGGACAGTTCTTTAGAAAGGAAAACAAACTGCCTTCTCCAGAACTGAAAACATGACATCTAAAACGTTTATAGGTATGGAGGCAAAATTCCCATGTGAATATCAAATTACTGCACGAGCATAATAAAGAGAGATCAATCAACTTTTCGATTGAAAAGTTGTGCAGAGTGAGAGTGCCAAAATTCTCAGGATCAGAACCGCACCTCATATACAAGTTCTAGCACACTCAAAGTAACTAATGTGTCATTTGCATTCAAGACCTCTTCTTCGAATAGATCCAAAAGATTTGATTTTGAGACTTCTGATGCTATTGAGCTTGACATCGAGAAAAGCTTCACTATCAAGGCCAGAACTCGAACTCTTCCCTTAATAATTAATAAAATATCAGAGAAAAAGAATTCAAATTATCACAATAACGATTAAAGCTCAAGAACTGTAAGAAAGATTAGTTCATGAGAACATATTACATTGCATTCAGCCAACTCTATTGCACATCAATTCTCAAACTAACAGAAAAAAGGCCCTAGTGAAATTTTCAAATGCTTTGCCTAAACAGAAACATCCCACTCCCTCTGGAAGAATTACAACCAGTGAATCAACATACAGTAATAATATACCAGAGATGTAGACTTTGCTGCTATGGTTGCAAGATGTGATGCATCCTTAATATCTGCTGGAAAAATGATACCCTGGAAAAAAAGTAACGTAGCTATTTCATTATAGCAATTGTCAAAATATTCACTTTAAGAATAAAAATATATACATACTCCATATATTATAGTACATACTATGCCTTCCGTATAGCTAGCCAAAGCTTTTATTGCATTAGTTGCTGCCGTATTCACTTGTTCATCTCTACAAACAAACAAAAAAAATAGTTACTTGTGGTTCGAATAAATGGTGAAAACGAAAGAAACCTCATTGTATGGCAATACTATATCATGCAATAGATAAATGATTCCTAAGACTATTTGCAAACAGGATAATGAAATATTAACTCCCCAATAATGCAGTCCACAATTGGGAATTTGGGAATTAATCAATACAGTCATGTTTGGACAAAAACAGATCTGAATACATATTAGATCTAGAATGAGCACATGCAGATTGCAATTTTCTGGGGTATAATCAATTCAGTCAGTAAATAAATAAGTACATGACGAAGAATTTATCTAAGTCCATTGATATGCCACAAGATGATGAATGTAGTACACAATGGCATGTAAACTAGTATCCACAAGACATAGTCAACACAGTACACAGTAAGAGTTCAATACCCATCAATCAAGCAACCAAGCAGATGGGTATAAACATCGTGTTCATGAACCAGTTGCATTGCAATCCTCTGATCTGTATTTTCCAATAGACATAATATCTGAAAAGGTATTTAGCATGTCAGAATTGGAATTGTGTTTTTAAATAACTCACACCAAACAATCAAATTGCTATACAAGAAACGAAAATACAACAACATGCACAGTTTCTTCTATATTGAAAGATCATGATGTATAAACTAAAGAAAAAACTGAACAACGTCCTTACGGATATGCAGGCCAGCCGTTTCACTTTTTGAGAATCTACCCCAATACCAACTATAACATAAGGCTGAAAAAAGGAATTACAAGCAGTCAGACTGCAAAGTAATACTGATTATAAAACTTCATAGTTACTTTGACCATTCAGATGAATTTCAAGATTATACAGGTAATTGGTTTCCATTGACTGATTCCAGAAATCAACAAGATAAATAGAAAACTATACTAGGAAATTTGACAAGAATCATAATCATTAGCATACCATGTAATGCGGGATGAGTGATGCTCCATATTTAGTTCTAAATATCCTTTCCAAACAGTCGACCAAAGCACTTTCCAGTCCAGGGTAATCCGAATTGGTTAACAAAGCACTATTTAAAACGAAAAAAAAAACACTGTAAAATTCAACCAATCACCAAAAGTCACACACACACACACTTCTCATGAAATAAGCAACTGCATCGGGTAAATACAATTGCATGTATCTGTAAGATGGGAAGATTTTAGAAATTTACTTAGTAATAGCAGGGATAGGGAAGCGGCTGAGGAATTCGTGAGCAGAAGCGTCGGAAAGTGCACCTGAAATCGCGCTAAAATACGATTCAAAAATACAAAAATTATACAAGAGAGAAGTCGGAAATAGGAAGACCTGGTTGTTGAGCGAAATCGGAAGCAGCCTCCAGTAGCTGCGAAGGATCGACGGAGAATTCTTCGGACATTGCTTCCGGCGAAAGCAAGCAGAGTTTTTTGAACAATCGGTGCGGAGACGAACAAATTCTTATGAATAATTGCACTTCAGTCCTTTTTATACTTCCTATTATTAATTAGCCCTCCTATTAATTATTAATTCGAATTTTAGTTTATACAGTAGGATTTCTTTAAATCCTATTTCTCATAGTTATAATACCTACTTATTTTAAATATTATTTCAAGGCAAAAACTCCTGTGCCCGGGATATTGAGGGATACTCCGTGTTTTTCTGTGAATACAATACTTCCCTTTATATTCTATTTAAATATATGTATTGTTAGGAATTTAAATTGAAAAGGGGCATGAAAATTACAAAGGCGCCACGGAACCGGGTACACAAGAGCCTCTCCCATATTTCAAACACATTATTTTTCATACTTCTAATCTTCTCTTTTTAACTTTTATTTCTCTCTTATTCTTTCAATCGTTTTTACTTACCATTCTTATATCACTCATTGACATGTTAGAGAGAACAAAATCTAAAAAATTTTATGATTTATTATTATATTTTGAACAGTTTTCTTGAACACTCAAGCTCATAAATGCATTTAAAGGTATAATATATTTTTTTAAATAGTATATACATTTTAATTCATATGAGATCTTTAATGAAATAGTCGTTTGAAATATATATGATATTATAAAATTTAATAATATCATAAAAAAAATCAAGAATGAAGATTATAAAATTTTATACTAAAAGATACAATATTTAATACTAAATGTATGACTTTCTGAAATTGTAGTGCCTGGCTCATGGTATGCCAAGATTCACTCAATTTTTATCTATTTTCTAGGGTAATTCTTGGGTGACCTGTGGTCACCAATAACCCTCTCACGTGGAGGGGTTAGCCCCCATCCCCTCATATGAGAGGGTCATGGATGACCACGGTCACCCACGTGATCCTCATATTTTCTATTAAAGTACAAAAATAATATTTTCTCCCGTAGGTGTTACCCATTTAATCTCATCTATTATGCATAGAAATCCAAACAATTACTTTATACAGATATATTTTTTGGAATATTTTATATATCTAAGAATGAGTAAATCAATAACAGCCCAAAATATGATCCCATTAATTTTTTAACTTAAAAAACTAAGGGCCCAGCCCAATCTGTGTTGCACCAGCCCAATTAGGTTTCACCATTCCAAACAGCTTTCATATACCAAAGGAACATGCTAGCGTAGTTCGTTTAACGGCAATATTTTTTGCCTACCAAATTGAACTTGATTTTTATCGTATTGGTCACTTCTTATTTTCCGATTAGATTGTTAAAATCATTAAAATATTTTTTAATGATATTTAATTAACAAGAAGTAACAACTAAAATTACACAATTACAAACTTCGTTCTCAAATTTCACATTTTTTAAAGATGTTACTTTCTTTATCCAAATGTATACTACATAATATTCTAAAATTCAACTATAGTTTTAAAAATATAACCCTCTACTGATAACATATTCCCAAAAACAAAACAAAAAAACAAAAAATTGAAATATTTTCCCTTCGTTCCACAACTATGTATATATTTTTTCATTTTATACGTCCCAAAATAAAGTATATATTTTCTTAATTGGTAAATATGGCCTATATAATATCATTATTATATCCACATGTTCCCCACAAATTATATTAATACGACTACCCATTATATATTAAAATATTATTTTTCTTATTTTATTACACATTAAAATATTATACTCATTAATCTCCGCACAAATAGTTAACGTAAATAGCAAATAGTTAACGTGAGTATTACTGTAATAATATGTGTTGAATTTATACCCAACAATCATTTTGTTTTCCTCAATCTTGGTGCATGACACATGTCGGACACGCGACACACAAAATGTGTTTTATCACCTCACACCAATAATTGACAAGTTAACAAGGCTGAAAAGCGTGTTACTCCAAACAAAGTCGCGCTTTTCTTGTCCTATACCCCCTCTCTCGTATTAACATTGACGTTTATTTTTTATACGGAAATTAAGAGATATAATATTTTAATATATAGTGAGGTGAGAGGAATAATATTTAATATAAAATGGGTAGTTGTATTAGTGTTGTATGTATGCTCTATATGAAATAATTAATTGTTTTGTCTGGCCCAACTTAATAAAAAATTAAATGTAAACCTTAACATGGAACGGGGGAGTAGTTGTTACTTAATCTATTTTTCTTTTTTTATCAACTACTCCCCCCGTCCCATAAAGAAGTTCACAGTTACCGTAAATACGGGGTTTAAGAAAAAATTATTTTTTGAGAGTAGTTTGGTATTTTTAAGTAATAAATAAATTATAAAGTAAATTATGTGAGTTGTAAATGGGTTGCAATTTTGAAATTAAAGTGTATTGTGTGCAGGGGCGGATCCAGGAAATTTTTTTTGAGAGTACGACATGTAATTATAAAAATATAGAATAATATTTAATATTTAAAATTATATAATAAATAAAATTAAATACAAGAATTATGATTATTATTATTAAGATATTATTAATACGAATTTATAACATGTGTTAAATAATATAAATATAAAGAAGAAAAGAAAAAGAATTATAGGATGTATTAAAAAATAAGTGTAAATATAAAGAAAAAAACACAAGAATTTACTTAATATAAAGAAGTATAAAGAAAAAAAACACAAAAACGGAGTGTAGTAGGGGTTTCAACCCATGACCCCATACTCAAATTTAATGGTCTAACCACTAAGTTACTGATGCATTGCAGCTAAGAAGTACTATATCTATAGATATTATACTTTGATTTGGGGGTACAGCTGTACCCCATGTACTTATTGGGGGTAAACTTGTTTATGGAACAGACAAAAATAGAAAATGTGAATTTATTTATATTTTTGGGCGGTATAAAATTCGGACTTTTTGCTTGTATTTTCATTACATAGTATATGTAGTATATTATTTCATAAGTATATTATTTGAGATAAAATCAGAATTGTTTAGAATTTCTGACTTGATTGATTTTGGGTCACACCTGAATATTTCATCTTACGTCATATTTAAAATTTAAAATAAATAGTATCAATATCGTACGATCTTTTTTCAATTTATTTAGAGATATAAAAATTGCCCAATTTTAGTTAATTCCCCCTTTTCGCATGCGTTTGCAAATGCTAAAAAAGACAAGTGATCCACTATTGAACATAAAAGTTTGGATATCTTGACTTAGTAGTTAGTATTGCATACAAAATTGATCATATTCTTAGTTAATAGTAATTTATAAAACAATTTTATGCTCATATTAATACTACGACCTTACTAAATAGGAGTAATTAATAAAGATAATTATTTCAGGGGAATGTTTGTTTTTCAAGGTAGTTTATCTGTTTTGGCTTTATTTCAAATTTAAAAAATGTGATAAATTTTGGATAATTCTGGGGTGTACATGGTGCACCCGCAGGTTTATAACTTTAATGTAAGGTATAATAGTAATTACTTAATTTATAAAGTTAATTACTAATTTAAATTTAAAGGTGAAGATTAAATAGTATAAAATCTAACGGTTTAGATGCATTGTAAGACTTAATTTTGTTAGACAAGAGTATTTATTTCAAGAGTTTGGATTCTGTAAAATCAAAATAGATACTTAACTCATTTTAAAATTAGTAGTACTCCTTTCATCCTGTCTATAAATATAGATTTGTTTTTTACACAAAAAATTAATATGATATTTTAGTTGGGTAATTTTGGTGAATGAATTTTAATTACTACTTTTTGTGAACTCATTTATGGATATTGGAAATTTTATGTGGTATAAAAATGAAAATGTACAAAAAGACAAAATGTGTATTCATTTTAGAGAGATAGAAAAAGAGTATTACAAAACACATTTTGATTAAAAAAAGAACTTGAATAAAATGAAAGCAGCCTATAACAACATTTGAAATCAACAACACAAGCCATCACTCTCAAAATTTGAGAGATGGATAGATGGAAATGCGGTTAGAATTTCCTATATTATATTGTTGTATCAATGGCTCATAGGTATGAAAGAAGAAAAAATATACCCTAATAAGGAAAATATCAACTTTTAAAGAAAAATGATTGAATTTTTTTCGTCTCTTACATATCAATCATATAATTAGAGACGGAATGACACATGGGATCCCGTGCTCGTGCTCGGGAGAAGTAAAGATAATGATGGTTCCGATGCAGGGGGAGGGAGAGAGGGGGGTTGGAAATAGTGGGTAAAGATGCAGGGAGGATAGTTTTACCCTTGTACAGCAGTATGTATAGGTTTAGAAACAAGTTAAAAGATATTGGGGAATCCATTTTTGCCCATCTGCAAAGATTGCCCACTGTTTCATCATTGCCTAATTCCAATTTCGTAGCACCTTTTTGGTATTTTGCGTGCTCAAACCCTTTTTCTCTATTTCCAGGCCCACTCCACATCGCACGGCCCATTTTTCTCTTTTACTCTTTTAAATTAAATAATAATTGACACTAAATTATTTATTTGTTGTTGTTCAAAATCTTTCTCTTCAAATCACGTGTTTTACTTTTCAATTGAATGATTGCGCAAAAAATATTAATATTTCAGAAGCAAAAGCTACTGCGCTCTCGGGATACGAAATAATACTCGATATCTCCATGTGAATACAATTTTTCTTCTTCCAATCCTATTTAAACATATGTATTGCTAGGGGTCTAAATTGCAAAGGGATATAAAAATTGTAATGGTATACGGAATGTCCTCCGTGCGCCCGAATGCACAGGAGCCTAAATCATTTCAAAATTTACTCTCTATTTTATTTTATGTTCCTGTATCTTTTTTTGTTTTCATCATTTCACGTGTTATATGGATGACATCACACATATAAATTGTTAGAGTGAACGATGAATTTCTTTCATCTTTTACGTGTTAATCACAAAATGAGTACTCCATAAGATGATGAATGGAAATAGCGTAAGAGATCCCATATGCATTATAAGATAGTTAGTACTTAGTACTATTAATTTGTCAAATCACTCGTATTTTGCATTCCAAACTTTGTATTATATTTTCATATTGTATTACTGGATTGCGAATCATTCCATAAATTAACATAGGATATAAATAAAATTTATACCTTTAAAAAAAATTAATTTTGAAAGAAAATGTTCAATTTTTCTCAATGCATGTGTCGTTCAATTAAAACATGTACTCTATAATAAGAAAGGTAACATAAAAATATAAGAAGACATTTTAATTTGAAAGAATTAGTATTTTATTGGAGTCAAGCAATAATAATAATAATAATTAAAATAAAAACACTACTGTATGCTGATACAATAAATAAATCGACACTTATTATAACTAAAATGTAATAGAGTTGGTATTAATGCTGAAGTGAATACACTATACACCCATGGTTTGTTATTGATTAATTCAATCATGAATAAAAAACATAATTGATTAAAAGAAATGACAAAAAAAAAATTGCACTTCAACTCAAAATTAAAAATATTTAAAATAAAAGGTGAATGCTCTCCCATAATTCTAACAAATGATATTTCCACTTCTTTTTTTTCACATTTATTGATCAATAAGGAGTGGAGTGTTATAAATTCAAATACAACAAGAAGAATATTTCAAAAACTAATAACAAGGAGAAATATAATTAATGCAGTTAAAGTTTCATAGCAGCAATCAGATGATTAATAACAGTAGAATTAGTTAAAACAGCAAGAACTACTACTTCAAATTAAAGCAAACTACTTGCATACATAAATACATACACATAAAATATATGTATATATGCATGCATTAATGTTGAAATTCTAAAACGGATAACAAAACGAAAGCTAAATTAATCATGATTGCTCCAAAAGTCAGATGTTGAATCGGTGAAAGTTGATCTCGATTAACTCCACATGCAATCCAGCTCAGTGGGGCATATGTTCTTCTGATTCTCCATCACACCCCACTGGCTAACACCGCCGTAACCGAACATTTGATCGGCGCCGCCGTGCATTGGCGGCGGAGCCACTGATGAGGAGAAAAACGGGAGGTGGAGGTTATCTTGGAGTGATTTCAGAGTCGGAAATGGCGAGAATCCAAGAGTAGTGTGCTTTGGAAAATGGGGAGTGGTGGAGGAAGATGATGAACGGGGTTCGTAGATCATCAGTGAGGTGAGAGACGACGGCGGTGGTGGCGGCGGCGGAGGGAGGTCGGAGAATGAGGTGTGGTGAAAAGCTGGTGGTGCTGCAGTCATGGAGAAACAGGGCACGTGCTCCTTGGAGATGGTGGTGCTAGGGTAGTAGGAGCAGCCGTCGAGGTCACCGGAGGAAGCTGCGACGGAGGAAGGAAGCGAAACTGAGCACGGCGATTTGACTTCTGGAATTCCGGCGGATGCCGGCCGCTTCTTTCCCCCAGCGCCGGCGGCGGCGGCGCTGCAACTGGTTTTCTGAAACACACGGGAGATCACCCACTCGTCCTGAAATTAAGCAAAAAGTCAAATTCCAAATTCAGATATCTCAGAAGAATTGTGTGCAAGGAAAGACAAACTTTTATGACAGATTAAACGTGAAAGCAATTGATCAATGACAGATGAATGATTGACAAGATAAATCTAAACAGTTCTATCGATTTACTTCAACATCATTCACCTTCCATCTTTGGATGAACAGTTGTATTTCATAAGTAAACGCCCTCTCTCTCTCAATCAACATGATCATGAGAAAAAAGTATGAAATAAAAGTATGATTTACCTCAGAATTTCTGGACAAATAGTGATAAGCAAGCTTTCCTTCAAGCCGATATTCATGCATAATCCAGTTACTCTTCTCCCCTTTCGGAGCTCTTCCCCTGTAAAAAACTAGGGTTTTCTTCATCCCCACCAGCGAGCAGCTCTTCGAGCTATAAATTTCCCTATCTTTTCCGGTGGCTTTCCAGTAACCGGCCTCCGTCGCACGATTCGTCCTCAACCCCGTCGGATACTTCCGATCACGGAGGCTGAAAAAGTACCACTCCTTCTCACCAATTTTCGCTTTCCCTACACACAATTTTTTTTTAAAAAAAAACCAAATTAATCGAAAAAGTACCAATTTCTAGGGCTCAATTAACCAGATCAGAAAGTAGAAATTAACCTGGAAGATGCCATGGCTCGCACTTGTTCAGATCAACTTCACCGATGGCTCTAGTGGCGAAGCCACAATCTAGAACCTTCTTCAGCAGGTAGTAAGTGATGAGTTCTTCATCAGTGGGGTGGAATCTGAATCCCGGAAGCAAATGCGTTTCATCTCTTTCGTAACAACAAAAAGCGTTCGCCATTGGCGGCAAAACTAGGATCTCAACAAGCAGATGCAGAAACGAACAAGAGAGAGAAAATTCAACGTGCGTTCATGATTCATTCGGAGCAGTGTGGAGCAGCTACTGGAGATCATCAAAGTCCATAAAAGCACACATATCTATGCAGAGATTTCGCAGAGCGTAGGTGAGAGTGAGAGTGAGAGTGAGAGAAGAGAGAGAGAGGGAAAGAGACGTAATTCCATGGTAATAGGCGCTGAAAAAAATCTGCGGTAGTTTTGGGTCGTCGTGTTGTGTGTGTGTGGTTCTGATCTTTTTCTGCAAGCTGTGTGTGGCTAGGGTAGATACTAGAGAGGTGAGTGTGTGTGCCTATTTTCTGTCTTATTTTAATTACTTAAATTAATGATAATAAATTATCATATTACACGTCAGATTAAAAGTGATCATTTCAACCCTTCTTAAATTAATTTCCTGTTTTATCTTAAAAAACGTGGAGTATAAATTATTCTAGTAATAAAATTCAAACTTCATCCTTAATTATTCGATTTAATTAGAAAAATCAGCTATCATTTGAATCACTTTATACTCCCTTGCTTGTTGGCTCTTGTGCTCACGTACAAAATTCCGTTCACCTTTGCAATTTTCTTATCCTTTGCAATTTAAATCCTTTGCAATACATAAATTTAAATATAATTGAAGTGGGAGGGTTATGTTCACATGGGGACACGAAGTACCCGTAGGCGCAGGAGCTTTTACCTAAAAATATTAGTTGGATTTATAAGTAAAATAGAAGAGATGCATTATTTTATGAATTAGTATATCGTAAATCGGGTTTACATCATAAATTATTGCACAATTTACACAAGTGTTTGTGTATTTTTATATTTAACGAAAATGTACAGAGTTGTTAAGTGAGATATTTTAGTATTGTGAGGTGAGATAATTTTAGGACTATAAATGTGTGAAATAAATTGACATGGATCTCCTATTTTGATATATATATATATATATATATATATATATATATATATATATATATATATATATATATATATATATATATATATATATATTATTAGTAAATTGAATGAATAATAAGTGAGATATAAGCAAAGTTTATACTACAAAAATAAAATTATAAATCCAAAAAATTAAAATTAAAATTTTTTCATATTGTCACTCATTTAACAATTATAATAAATAGTATAGCAGTTACATAAAACCATTTTTCTTAATTAGTTATCACAATCTCAATAAAAATATTATCATTTTTCATTATAAATGTAAATTACATTTTATTTATATTTAAATTATTAAAAAATGGTGTATTTTTTATATCAAAAGTATAAATGTTTTTTATGTTATAAATGCTTTCTCTTAAAGGCAAAGACTTACGTGATACCGTCTCACGTAAGCCTTTACGTGAGACGGCCAGAAAGTGATAACTTTTTATATAGGAAAGTGATAATAAATTAACAAAAAAAATGATAATGCTACTTTATGATCATGACTTTATAGTATAAATAAAAATTATAATATTTTATAACGAAAGTGATAACGTTTTATAGCGAAAGTGATAACTATTTTAAAAAGTAAAAAATGATCTCACATGAAATGGTCTCACACAAGACCTACCCTCACTAAAATAAGCTCATAGTATATAGAACGTGTCCCATGTAGAATCAATTTAAAAAGACTAAGACTTGTCAAATAAGTATTTACGTAATACTGATAAAAAATGATAAATTTTTATGATGAAAAGTGTAACATAATTAATAAAAAATAATAATATTATTTCATAAATAATTTATAGTATAAATGAAAAATTATATATTTTATAAGAAAAGTGACAATACTTTATATAGAAAGTAATAATTATTTTAAAAAGTATAAAATTGTCTCATTTCTCATGAAAGACTTTCTCAATTAATTTTTTTTAAATAATATTATACTCTAAAAAAACTTAATTCATGAAAAAACACAAATATAATATTATTAGATTAACTTCAAGGTGAATTATAATTATACATTTATAATTAAATTTAACTCCAAAGATATTGTTTATATATTATAATGAATAATATCCTATTAAAAATATTATCATTTCTATTTATATCTCCCTCATTAATACTCGTTTCGTTAAATTTTAGATGACAAACTTTTTATTTTGGGTTATCCCAAAAAAGTTTTCACCTCTCTAAAATTGCAAAAGTCGAACACAACCACCCTTCACATACACTAAAAAAAAATCACCCCTACCCAACACATCTAACATACTTTATTATTTATTTATTGCCAAAAATTATCATAACACCCCTATTTTTTTTTTTAATATTCGTGTTGGAGGAGGGGTGCAAACATTTATTGGATAGAAGGAATAATTTTTAGTACCGAAAAATATATTTATGTTGATCGCTTAACACTGCAAAAATAAATATATATGATTATAAAAAGAATATTAGGAAAATTTTATTTTATTTTGGATTTACCATTTTACCTTGCACGATTTTCATTTTACTGTTGTACTGAGCTCACATTACGAGAACGGGATATGAAATTACAGCTTTATCAATCCAAGGGTGAATCGATTTTTCCACGCAACAATTTTATTCCCATTCAAATAAAATATTCCCTCCGTCAAGTTGACACACTTTTCTTTTTGATTTGTCCCACTAAAGTTGACACATTTCCTTTTTAATACATGGACCCACACAAAAAACAATTAATCGATTCTCATGGGCCCCACATATCACCTCTAATACAACTACCCACCACACATTAAATATTATTTCTCTCACTTCATTTTGCTCCACTTTACATTAAATTATTATACTCCTTAATCTCCGTGCCCAAAAAAAATTATACCAACTTATATGGGACGGAGGGAGTAATACTCTCCCTGACTGCCCCGTAGGTTGTTATTTGACTTTCATATAAATTAAGGATTATTATTATTATTATTATTATTATTATTAAATGTATAGTGAATAGTGATGTCAATGACATATATAGATTTCATATTTTAATTTTATTAATATTATGTGTAGATTTTATAGGTCTAAAAGAAAGTATGATCGTTTAGAATGGACATTTAAAACGACAAAATGTGACCCTTACTGACGAACGAAGGGACGTCCCAAAAAGTATTTCATTTAAAAAAATGTATTTCTACATATAAAATAATTTTCAGTATATTTCACATATTATTGTTCAAGGAGTTTAAAAAAAAATTATATAGAGTACTATAAAATAAAAAATTGAGGAATATTTTAAGTAATTTATTAAAAACAAATTGTGTAAAGTTATTGAAATATGTGTAAAGAGTATGTATTATGTTGGAATGCGAGTAAAAAATATGTATTATTGAAATGTACTCTCCAATTTTATAGAACTCTTCACACTTTTATTACTATTTATTTGTTCTACAAAATCTTTCATAATTTTAAAAAAAGTAAACAACATTTTATATGATATACTCACAAAAGTTATTTTAATTTAACATTTGTTGCTCTTTTTAAAACTCATAACATTATTTTATATTTTTACTCCTTCAGTCCCACTCGAATGCTTAGGGTTACTTTTTTCACATGGATTAAAAAATAATATATAGTGAGGTGAGATACATAATTATTTTGATATATAGTGTGTAGTTTTATTAGTGTCGTGTGTGTCCAATTGAGATATACTCCCTCTGCCCCATACTTAGCTTTACATTTTCCGCTTTTGTTCGTCCATCACTCATCTTCACCCACAAATGAAACTTCAGATCAACTAACAATCTCAAAAGTTATCTTAATTTAAAAAAACAATTCTCATACAACACATATAACATAGTCCCTCAATTCCATCAAAAGAGATGCATTTGCTTTTGCATGTAGATTAAAGAGTATTACTCTATCCGTCCCACGTATTTTTACCCACTTTCCATTTTGGGGTGTCCCACGTATTTTTACCCATTCAATTTTTGGCAAAAATACATAATATTTTATTACCTACTTTTTACAATCTCAACTACTTTAATTACTTTTTTACACTTTATTCATCATTCCCAATAACTTTATTCACTTTTTCTTTTTAAATTACTAATTTATCACTACTTTTTCTTATATTATATATTAAAAAAATAAAATGTCTTAATCTCCGTGCTTGTACAAACGGGTAAAAATACCCGGGAAGGAGGGCGTATTATTTTATATAAAGTGGGTATGTGTATTAGAGAGATGTGATGGGTAGTGGTGGGTCATTGGTGGATCCTTTTTACTAAAAGAGGAAAATGTTGCAATTTGGATGAGACGTCCAATATAGTAAAATGATGTTATTTGGGTGGGATGGAGGGAGTACTACTTTATAATTCCTTTAATACTTAAAAATATCACAATACCTAAAAGGTTAATAAAATTTATTAAAAAATAATTTTTCTTAAATTTCGCATACAATATCAATGCAGATATTATACAAGTCCAGGACAGTGAGGTATTAATTATTTTGTGTGAAACTCCTTTACTATAAATAAAAATTTAAATTTCTAAATGAAACGCCTAAAGTATAGAAACACAAACATTATAGTAGGTCGGATATACTAGTATTTGTACACCTAACTGTTTTATAATTTTTATTTTATGATTTGAGTTTATCGATTATTCTTAAGATCTGTTATATTGTTTATTTAGGAATTTTATAACAATTTGTTTTTTATTAAATACTAATTTAGTTTGTATGTAGTATAAACATTATGATGTGACGTGAAAATGAAAAAAAAAATTAATAGTATGTGTGTGAAAAAGAAATAACAAACTTAAAATTAAAGTAACTTTTAAGATTATTCGATAAAGTGATATTTTCTGAAATGTGAAAATTTGTGAGACAAATAAATAAGAAATATACGAAGGATTATGTGTAACAATGGGAGTATTATGCTTATATATATACTACTCCTATATTTAATACACCCTCTCCAGCCGTGATAAACATATTCGTTTAGCTTTTACAAGTGTATTAAGAAATGTAAATATTATACGTATAATGAGTAATTGTATTAGAGATAATTGGTGGACCATATATATGATTTTTTATTAAATATGGAAAATAGTTACTCCCTTCGTCCCACCCAAATAATATCATTTTACTATATTGGGCGTCCTATTCAAATTATAACATTTTCCTCTTTTAGTAAAAATGATACACCAATGGCCCACCACTATCCATCACATCTCTCTACTATACCTACCCATTTTATATAAAATAATAATATTCCTTAATTTATGTGCAAAAAACAAATATATATCTTTATGTGGAATGGAGGGAGTATCTTTTAAATTGATCGCCTAAAATGATAAATAAATAAATACTTGAAGGAATGGAGTATATTACTAGATGAAAAGTTAAATTTACAAAATTTTCATTTTTTTTACTTGTAAATGGCACGTTGACAAACATTTCACTTTTATACAGTGTAAAGTTTGATCGATCTAATTAATAGAAAAAGCTGCGAGGGGTAGTTCAACCTACTTTTCTCCGATCCATAAATACTAGTAGCTCAAGTGGTAGAGGGGAGGGTGGAAAGACCTTCCAGCTGAGCTTGGTTGCTGCAGGGTGGGGGTTCGAATCCTGCCTTTGGCATGGATTTGGCCCCTTGCAAGCACAAGTTTAACAGTGAGCCCTCTCTATAAGCCACTTGATGCACATCCTGCGATTTACCTCCTCCACCAATCCCCTGGGCAGGGGCGGTGGGGGCCCCTAATGGTGGGGTACACCATTTAGTAACTATCAATTACTCACAAAGGAGGATCCAATGAAGGTACAAGGGGTACAGCTATACCCCAAAATAAAAAATAATATTTATATATATAGTAATTAATATTCAATATTTGTTAGTGATTTAGTGGTTATGGCACATCCTGTGGGTATTCAATCTCGATGGTTCGATTCTTGGTTTCATTTATCTTTTTTACCCTTTTATTTATTATTTTTGTTGGTTTCATTTATCTTTTTTACCATTTTATTTATTATTTTTATAATTTATTTACGTTTTTAATAATTTTCTTTATATGTATTTTATTATTTTTCTGTAATTTTTTTTATTTTTTATTTATCAAATATGTTTCTCTTAATATAATACTACATCTTTCTTTATTTTTTTTCATTTTAATTCGTGATGTTTTTTTATTACTTCACTCGTGTGTGTATATATTTTTTTTCATTCGTTTGTTACCTAAGTTTTTAGTTGCAATATTAATTTACATTCAATTCATTATTATTTTCTAAATATATATTATAAATTCATGATAATAATGTCTTAAATTACTTTTTAAAAATAAAAATTGGACGGTATCAATAATAATTGTAATTTTTTTCATTTTTTTAAATAAATAGTAATATTTTTATATTTACATGTCGTACCCTAGAATTTTTTTTCTGGATCCGCCCCTGATTACTCACCAGTATTTTTCATTTACTCCATCTAATTAAAGTGTGTTATAAAAAATAAAAAAGTTGAGTACTAATTACTTACACAAGTTCTCCGTCCATTCAATCGAGTTTTCACAATTATTATAACACGACATTTTTAAAATATAAAAATTTAATCTAACTCTGTGAAAGTAATGTTTTCTTTTAAAAAGGAAAAAAAATCTAAAATAATTTGTGTTGGGTGGATTTATCATTTATTAAAATAAAGTGATTTAGAAAATTTTGGGTGTGAAAAAATATAATTTGATAAGTGTTCATGTGAGAAAAACATATACTCCATAACGGAGCCGATTCATAATTAAAGTGTTCATCAATGACTCATCACTACCCATCACATCTCACTAATACATCTACTCACTTTACATAAAATAATAATGCTCCTTAAATTACGTGCAAAAAGCAAATAGTGATGTTTGCCCGGGACGGAAGGAGTAGTTAAAATATATTTATAAAACGAATTGATTTATTATTAAAATATGTTAATTATATAGTTAAAATATGTTTAGTCGTACTTCAAATATTTTTAATAAATCATATTATAATATTTTTAAATTACTTTAATATATTATTCATTATACTTTCAAATAACATATTTTAACAATTAATAAGCATACCATATTTATAAAACAATCATATCTTCATTCAATCTTATAATCTTATTTAATATGAAAAAAATTATATATATGAAATTTAATATGAGATTGGGAATAAGTATAGAACATTATACTCTTACCAATTTACGTGTGATGCAGTATAGTATTAAAAAATAATAGTACTCCCTTCGTCCCAAAAATACATTGTACTTTTTATTTTGATTCATCCCAATAATACATTCACCCCCTAAAAATGGAAACAATACACAATATCAATAACCTTACAATATTACAATATTACAAAAATGCAACTTTCTTTTCTCACACAATCTAGTCAAAGTCAACTATATCATACACTTTATTCTACTCAATTACCCAATATACCCCTTCTCTTTCTTACATCACACCACCAAAAAGTTACTTTTCTTAAACTACGTGCCAGATAATACGCAAATGTATTCCTAGGACGGAGGGAATAGTAAATAATTAAAAAACTTTTAATTAAAATGTATATATTGTGTAGAGTTGGTCTTTTGTGTACCCCGGGACACACCGTGCCCCATGAGAATACAAGAATAAAATACTAATTAATGACAAAAATTAGTATTTTCTTCGTCCATAAAAAATATATACATTTTGCTATTTTGGACGTCTGCACCCAAGGTATATATTTCCCTTTTTAAGCATATAGGACCTACACACATCACTAATACATTTAATATATGAGACTCACACACTCCACCAATACAACTATCTACTACACATTAAATAATAATACTTGTTAATCCACGTGCAAAAAATAAATGTACTCCATCTGTCCCAGTCAAACTGCACCGTTTGACTGCATAAAGCTCTCACAAAAATTACAGTAAACAATGCAATATGGGCGGGATGAAGGGAGTATATATTTGTGGTAAACGAAGAGAGTATTAAATTCTTATATTCCTACTAGGGTGCCACGTGACCCGGCCCACACAACCTTTTTACCTATTGTGTATTATATCATTGAAAGATCATGCTCAATGATTTGCTGCTCTGATGAGTCATACTGAGATTATAGACTTTGAGTAATACTATCTCCTTTATGGATAAATAGTGAGTTTTAAAATAATTAGTTTTATATTTTAACTTATTTATTAACTTATTCATTCAATTATTAGAATAATGTCGTAATTTGAAATAATAAATGAAGGCAAATATTAATGTGCCACAATTCCAATATAGAACCATCGACTTTCACCTTTTATTTTCTTAAAAGTTTGAAACCCACTAAAAAAAAGGTTGTGTGGATAATAAGGGACAAGAGTATCATAAAAGTCTAAAACAATAATGCTACTCCTTTTTTTTTTTTAAATTACTATACTTAACAAAAACTACATGATTTAAGGTTTTGTCATGATAATCCAGAAATAAACAGTGCTGCATGTGTGAATGCTAGTGTGAGTGTGACAGATTTAAATATTACGTACTCCATGTATAATTAATTAAAGATGTAAATTGGATAAATAATAAATGGAGTAATAATTAATAATGTGAATGTGTGATGTATGCATCAACAATCTCCATCTATAGATTGATGTATGGTGTGAGATATGGATTAGTCATACCCAAATCTTCACATATGCAGTTTTACATCAGATATCATCTCTGTTGGAGTATGGAGCCTAAATTCTTTAGGCCCGTATTTCTTTTGGCCCAATTTATCCTAATGGGCTTAGGATTAGGGCAAGTTATCTTGATCAAGAAGTTATCCATTGTGTTATCTTGATCAAGAAGTTATCTATTATGTTATCTTGATCAAGAAGTTATCCATTGTGTTATCTAGATCAAGATGTTTTCTCATTGTAGTTGACTTGTCCAACATGGGAATAAAAATTCTGGCTTGGCATCGCCCCCAGATGTAGTCGAAAGACGAACTGGGTAAACAAATCTCGTGTTATTCGTGTCATCGTGTGCGTGTGTGTGTCTAAATTCCTAACAACTGGTATCAAGAGCCTCGGGTTCGAAGGGAGCAGTCACGATGAGCGACGAGAAGATTTCAATCAAACAGTTTGACGGATCAAATTTCGGGTTCTGAAAGATGCAGATTGAGGATTATCTCTACGGCAAAGATCTGTATGTGCCCTTAGAAGAGAAGGTGAAACCCGAAAAGATGGATCTGAGGGAGTGGAATCTGTTGAACAGAAAGGCGATGAGTGCGATACGTTTATCGTTGTCCATGTACGTAGCCTACCACACAACTAAAGTCAAGTCCGCAAGGGAGATGCTGCAAATCCTTGAGGAGATGTACCAAAAGTCCACAACTGCGAATAAGGTTCATTTGATCAGACGATTATTCAACCTCAGAATGTCGAAGAGCACACTTGTGCAGAAACATCTGAACGAGTTCAACATGATCATTGGGCAGTTGTGTTCAGTTGAAATCGAATTCACTGACGAGGTACTTGCTTTAGTTTTGTTATCTTCTTTGCCAGATAGTTGGGCTACCACAGTAACTGCAGTTAGTGCTTCATCCGTGAAAGATAAATTGAAGCTTGACGAAGTGAGAGATCTGATGATTAGCGAGGAGGTTCGCAGAAAAGAGTCTGGATCTACTTCAGGGTCAGTGCTGAACACGGAGAATAGGGGCAGATCAAAGGGTAGGCAGAATCGTGGCAGATCAAAGTCCAGAGGAAAGAGTCAATCCAGGAAAGACAAAGACTCAATCCAGTGCTGGAATTGTGATGAGTTTGGTCACTACAGGAATCATTGTACAACGCCCAAGAAAAACAAGAAGGGACAGAATGAGAAGAAGACAACAAACGCAACCATAGATGATATTGGAGATGCGTTGGTCTTGAGTGTCAGTAGTCCGATGGAATCATGGGTGTTGGATTCTGGAGCATCATTTCACTCATGCAGTGATGCTGAAATAATGGAGAACTATGTGTCTGGTGAATTCGGACAAGTCTACCTTGCTGATGACGAGCCCTTGAAGATCGTGGGGAAAGGAGATGTTCGGATATCCACACCAAACGGATCGACATTAAAGCTGAATGGTGTTAGGCACATTCCAGGATTGAAAAGAAACTTGCTTTCAATTGGACAGAGTGATGTAGAAGGATACTCAGTGACTTTTGGCAGCAACAGTTGGAAGATCAGTAAAGGAGTAATGATAGTAGCGCGAGGGAAGAAGGAGGGGACGTTGTACACTACAACTAACTCCAAGGACAGTATTGATCTTGCAGGAGCTATGACCAATATTGATTTGTGGCACTGTTGGCTGGGTCACATGAGCGAGAAATTGATGAAGGTAATGTGTTCGAAAGGGAGACTTCCAGGGCTGAAATCTGTTGAAGTTGGCCTATCGTGGACTGTGTTTTCGGAAAACAGAGAAGAGTAAGTTTTTCGAGAGGTGGCAGAACCTTGAAGGCAGAAAAGTTAGAGTTGGTGCATAGCGATCTATGGGGACCAGCGCCTACGAAGTCCCTTGGTGGTTCGAAGTACTACATGACCTTCATCGATGACTCCACTCGAAAGGTATGAGTTTATTTTCTGAAAAATAAAATTGATGCATTTGATACTTTCAGGAAGTGGAAAGCCCTTGTAGAGAATGAAACGGGGCTGAAAATAAAGTGTCTTCGTTCTGACAATGGAGGTGAATATGAACTCCGTGAGTTCAAGGAATATTGTGCTGAGAATGGGATTCGCATGGAGAAGACCGTGAGAGGAACTCCCCAGCAGAATGAAGTGGCAGAACAAATGAACAGAACTTTGAATGAGCGAGCTAGATGCATGGGATTGAAGAGTGGACTGCCTAAGATGTTTTGGGCAGATGCAGTAAACACGGCAGCATACCTAATTAACAGAGGTCCATCAGTTCCGTTGGAAAACAGAATACTAGAGGAAGAATGGACAGGAAAAGAGGTAAATCTGTCTTACTTACGTGTCTTTGGTTGTGTTGCATATGCTCATATTAGTTCTAATGATAGAAACAAGTTAGATGCTAAATTTGTTAAGTGTACGTTCATTGGTTATGGTGGTAAAGAGTTCGGTTATAGACTCTGGGATGAGAACAACCAAAATATTATTCGCAGTAGAGATGTGGTTTTCAATGAACAAGTTATGTACAAGAACAGATTGGAGGCATCAAATTCTGACAAGACTAATACCCAAGAAGTCGAGTTAGACATCTCAAACTCGAGTGGGAGCAAGAAGAGTCAGAATGCGGAAGAGGTTCTCATTGGAGAACCAAAGACACCACCACCACCATTGGAGGATCCGTTGGAGAGACCAGCTAGAGAGCGACGTGCAGCTGATAGGTATTCGCCCTCTAACTACTACTTGTTACTTACTGATGGTGGTGAGCCTGAGTGTTATGCAGAGGCAGAGCAGAGTGAAGATAGACGAAAATGGAGATGTGCTATGGATGATGAGTTAGCATATCTTCTGTTGAATGACACTTGGGAACTTGTTGAGCTCCCAAAGGGTAAAAAGGCTTTGCACTGCAAGTGGGTCTACCGAATCAAGAATGAAGCTGATGGTAGCAGACGCTACAAAGCCAGGTTGGTTGTCAAGGGGTTTGAGCAGCGACATGGTATTGACTATACTGATGTCTTTACTCCAGTTGTGAAACTGATTACTATTCAAATGATGTTGAGTATGGTAGTTGCAGAAAATTTGATATTGCATCAGATGGATGTGAAGACGACATTTCTCCATGGTAAATTGGTGGAAGAGTTGTACATGACACAGCCTGAGGGTTTCGTAGAGAAGGGAAAAGAGCCACTTGTATGCAAATTAAAGAAAAGTTTGTATGGCCTAAAACAAGCTCCAAAGCAGTGGTATAAGAAGTTTGACAGCTTCATGATGGAGATTGATTACCATAGATGTCACGCTGATCATTGTTGCTACTATAAGAGGTTTGGCAAAAGCTTCCTTATTCTCTTGCTATATGTTGATGATATGTTGATCATAGGAGTCGATGCAAGAGAGGTATATAAGTTGAAGAAACAGTTGTCAGAACGATTCTCCATGAAGGATCTTGGAGTGGCAAAATAGATTTTGGGCATGAGGATTGAACGTGATAAGACGACAGGATATGTATATCTTTCACAGGCGAGTTACATTCAGAAGGTCCTGGAAAGATTCAACATGTCAGAGTCGAAGTCTGTGAGTGTTCCACTGGGAAGTCAATTCAAACTTTCAAAGAAGGAATCACCAAAGAACAAGGAGGAACATGCACAAATGATTAGTGTTCCATATGCTTCAGCAATTGGTAGCATCATGTATGCCATGGTGTGTACAAGACCAGATATTGCTCATGCAGTGGGAGTAGTAAGCCGGTTCATGAGTGATCTGAGCAAGCAACATTGGGAAGCAGTGAAGTGGGTCCTGCGATACTTGAGAGGTACCACATACAATGCTTTGTGTTTCAAAGGCAAGCATGTGGCGCTGGTGGGTTATGTGGATGCAGACTTGGCATCTAATGACCTTGATGGGAGAAGAAGTACAACCGGGTATGTCTTTACTTATGGTGGTACTGCTATATCTTGGACTTCTAAGTTGCAGAAGGTTGTTGCATTGTCCACCACGGAGGCAGAGTATATAGTTGTGACAGAGGCAAGTAAGGAGATGGTGTGGTTGCAGAATTTCTTGGGGGAACTTGGGAAGGAGCATGAAAATAGTACTCTTTTCAGTGATAGTCATAGTGCTATATTTTTTGAAAAGAATCCGGCATTTCACTCAAGAACAAAGCATGTTGAATTGAAGTATCACTACATCCGTCACCTTTTGGAGAAGAAGGTCTTACAGCTTATGAAGATCCTTGGAAATGAGAATCCAGCGGACATGTTTACTAAGGTGGTGACCTTAGAGAAATTGAAGCTATGCATAGCTTCAATTGGCCTTGGAACTTGAAGAAAAGGCTAGGCGATGTCAGGCGGATATGGGAGGAGAACTAGAAGGTATGCTACATGGAGGATTTAGTCTCCAAGTGGGAGATTGTTGGAGTATGGAGCCTAAATTCTTTGGGCCTGTACTTTTGGCCCAGTTGATCCTAATGGGCTTAGGATTAGGGCAAGTTATCTTGATCAATAAGTTATCCATTGTGTTATCTTGATCAATAAGTTATTCATTGTGTTATCTTGATCAAGAAGTTATCCATTGTGTTATCTAGATCAAGATATTTTCTCATTGTAGTTGACTTGTCCAACATGGGAAGAAAAATCCTGGCTTGACATCGCCCCCAAATGTAGTCGAAAGACGAACTGGGTAAACAAATCTCGTGTCATCGTGTGCGTGCGTGTGTCTAAATTCCTAACAATCTCCACACCATTGCGTGACCATCTAGTAATAACTTTTAGCCTCAATATTATATTAATATAATTTCTCCTTTTCGATATTTTTATTAATCCATAAATAATTTGATAAGCCCAATTTTGAATTATTGAGTAGCTAGAGGAACCGACTAGAATCGACGCCCAATTCAAAGTCGGTTTGTTGGTTCGGACCTATGAATATTGGTGGAAGACCAAGTGAAATCGAAACTCGATCCAAGGAATCGACGAATGTCGGTGTGAAACCAATATTAACTGACGTTAGTGAGGAATCAATTGGAGTCGAGATGAAGTGGGTGGGTGATGGTGATAGTATTTCATTTATTTAAAATCAAGAATAATATGGTCCTTTTATATTAATTTAAGTAAAAATGATGGAGTAATTTATTTTGTGGTTGACAACCATGAAAAAGAGGGTAAATTTGCATTTAAAAAAAAGAATTGCATGTATTTATTATAAACAAGTCGTTTTAGTATTTTATTTCTAACAAGATCCTTTAAGGGTTGATATCGGACTGGATTTCGGGTAATTCGGGTTTTGAGTCTGAGTATTCTAAATTTCGAATTTTAAAATGCATTATCCAATTCCGAACCAATATTTTAAGTATCCGATATTTTGGATACCCGAAAAAATCGACTATCCGATCGGGGAACCTGATTTTTTTTAATTTTTTTTAATTTCTTCCTATATTTTTAATGTGATAAAATTAGTATTACATTTTGTCATCCCTATATATTGTTACTCTCAACAAATTTAATATTTATCATCCTTAAAGTAAATTTATTAAAAGAATTAATTAATAATATTATACTAATTAATATAAGAATAATAATATTGTGTCAAACTATTTATTAAAATGTGATTTAATGTTATTTTAATTATATTACATTTTCGTTTTTTTAGATCGATTCGGGTACCTAAAATCAGAAAGAAAAAAAAAATCACACCCCTGAGATCCTTAAATTCTTCAGTGTGAGATTAGTAGGAGTAGTATATTGTAAATATACATGTAAAGCTTTCATTTGATAAATTATGCACTATCTGACTCAACATCACATATATTGATGTTGTGGAAGGGGCTACCTCCTATCCAACTAGGACAGATAATGCGTAATGATATATTCGACACAGCGGAAATACAATAATCCCAAACAATATCAATGCACAAATTCTTCTACTCAAATACCATAACAGGCAATAAATCAAATAAATATGCAGAAAATTAACAGAATCAACACCAACAATTTAAACGTGGAAAACCCCTTCAACCTGAGGGTAAAAACCACGGGACATCTCATCCAGGAAACAATCCACCAATGCACAAAAGTACACAGTTCAAACTTTCTATCACAAGTAGAGGAATATCATCTCTATCACAAGTAGAGGAATACAACTCCCTATCACAATTAGGGGAATATCATCCATGTCACAAGTAGAGGAATACAACTCCTTATCACAAGTAAGAGAATATCATCCCTATCACAAGTAGGGAAATACAACAGAATCATCAGAATAGCCTCAAGATAATCACTCTTGGAATACAAGACAACAATAGGAGAAGAGAGAATAAAATAGTACAAAGAGAATACCCGATTCTAGTTTGCACCCCTCGGAGATGTTTCCTCGATCCACTCCGATCAATGTGTAGAGAACGTCGCTACGAACTTCCCCTTCAAATTTGAAGTGAAACGGTGAAGAGACGAACCTCCAAATTGGATAGCTTCTCCCGAAACTCTTTTCTCTCTCTCCCCCTGTTTCTCTCTCTATTCTGTATATTTTCTTTAGGGGTGACAATTCCCGACACGACACGATAATTGCGGTTTAGTATTTGGTTTTATTGGGTTCGTGTCATTAACGGGTCAATCCAATAAGAACACGAAAATTTCGTGTCGGGTTCGTGTCAACCCGCTAAACACGATTAATATTAACAGATGACCCATCAACATGCTAATAACCTGTAATCCGTTATCAACCCGTTAAAAATACCAACTAATAATTTTAAAATATATTTAAACCCATATTTTTATATTTAATTACTAGAATTGAAATCAATCTGTACAGAATACAGATAAAACCCTAAATTTATGACTTTTCATTTTAAATCTGTTACCAAAAATCCCCATTTGAGCTAGAAACACCGTCGTCAAGGAAGCCTCAACCTCAACTCTCTCTCTACCTCTTGCTGTTCGGCTACATAGTCAAACCTCAACCATCTATCAGTTACCACCATCAATGTGCATTTAGCGGATTTCAAGAAATGGGTTGAAAGGAGAGGGAGATGTGGTGTTGTGGAAATACTGCTGCGAAAATTGATGGGATTACGATGAGATACCCTTGGAAGTGCATGATTTTTACAGTTTTTGGAGATTATCTATGCCTCTATTGAGCTCTGCTGGTGAGGAGATAAAAGGAGCGATGTGTTCTATGTTTTTTTTTTTTTAATTTTTTTTCTTATCGTGTTGTTATCGTGTCGTGTTCGTGTCAACCCGTATTATTTCGTGTTCATGTGTCGTGTTAGAACGATTCCTTATCGTGTCGTGTTCGGATTTACCCTTATCGTATCGTGTCGTGTCACGTGTCGACACGAAACCCGACACGTTAACACGAATTGCCACCCCTACTTCTCTTGCTTCTGCTCCTTGCTGCTAACTCACGCCATCAGCAAACTTAATTAATCAACCCACAAGTGGGTTTCATGTTGGGTCAATTACCAAACATATTAATTAGCTCAAGTAATGGGCTATCTCATGGGCCATTAATTAATCAACTTCATGGACACCATCATGTTGGGCTTCTTTCTTTATTTTCTTTAGCCTACTATTTGGGGTAAGCCCAACAGTCTTTAGTATATTAATAAAAGTTAATTTTGATTTATGTATGCAGTTATTTAATCTTTTGCCATAAATAAATTGTAAATTATATATATGTATAAATAAAAGTCTAAATAGGTTGATAAAAATGAAATTAAAATATATTGTGAGTTATTAATTGTTGTTTTCTATAATAAACTAGATTGAAAATATATACTAAAACAAAAATTATGAATTTGAGTTCAGAATAAAAAAGTATACTCCATTTGATTTAGGCAAACGCTTTCAGTCAACTGCTTACATGGAAATGCCGTGTACACTCAAAATTTATGCATTGTGTATTTTATTCTTATGATTCAAGTTTTATTTTACTATTAAGATTTAAGGTATATATATATAGAGTTTAATATTAATTCTTATTTTAGGATTAATGTAATGCCACATTTGTAGTGCATAATGCGTTTTATCCATGTGGTTTATAATGTATTTTAGTTATAGAATTCATGTCTTTTTTTCTTTTCTTCTTTTCCGTTAAGGTTTGATATATTTATTAAAGTCAATCATACTATACACCTTATTTAATTAAATTATTAAAAAGAAAAAAAAACTCCTATTTTTTTTACACTGTTATTACATCAAAAGTTATTTTTTTTAAGCTAAATGCATGTCAAAGTGTGCAAATATCTTAAACGGAGATAATACTATATTGAACGACATTCGTACAAGACCATTTTAGAGATATGATTTTATTCCTTTTTAAAGACTGGTTATTATTTTTTAATTAAAAATACTAATAAAATATTTTAAATTTAGATGTACAATATAAAATTTATACAAGTAACATGCATATATGGGATATTCGGTGAATCGCAAATTGCAATTCACTCTTGCAAAGTTGCTAGGGGAGAAATAACAATTAGTAATATAAATATAGCAGATTTCAACTTTGATTTTTTTTTCTTCCAAATTTGGTCTTTTTTTATTTTTGATTATTTCTTTTTTCTTTTTTTAAATGTAATCATTTTTTGTCCACTTTTGATTCAATTTTTTGAATAAGATTGAACAAATTTGGACACGAAGGATTTTTTTTTAAGGACTAAATTTGGGTGAAAGTGGTCAAAATTGAAAAAAAAAATTAAATAAAAATTAAGATTGATAATTACAAATATAAGAAGTATAAGAAGATTAAAGTTGGAATGATAAGAAATTTTGTGACATATTCTCGTTGTTGTGAATCTGTGATGTGTGTTCAAATTGTTGGATGTGTTGTATAAATAAATGGAAATGGGCTTTTAAATTTGGAATGTGCCATAAATTAAATGGAATGGCATGGACTTTAGGGTGCGTTTTGAAACCAAATACTATGATAATTTTCAGTTAAAGTTTTGCACACACATTCCGAATTTATACAGTAATAAATGGAGTAAAAAAATTATAATCCCTCAATTTCACAGAATTTGTGTCATTTTCTTTTTTAATTATTTTCATTTTTTTAAGCATATACTATTCATCCAAAACAATTTATCTATTCCCATGGAGCACACACACTTCATATACACCACTAATACACATACTCACTACACATTAAAATATTATATACTCAACCCACTACCCATTAAATTATTATACTGCTTAATTTCCATGCCAAAAAAAATATTGCATCTTTAGTGGAACGGAGGGAGTACATTTTATTATTGATTTTTTAAAGTTTTTTTTAATGAAAAAATTAAAATAAAATGTATAATTGTGTGACACAATTTTATAGTATAATTATTTTATTTATAAATTATTAAAAATATTATCGCTTTGGATTTATACCACAAATTATTCCCTCTCAATTGTATGTGACTCCAAACCAAAATTTGAAAACTACCAAGCAATTTTTTTAATGCATATTTCTAAAATATGAAGTATATATAATAATAATAATTATTATTATTATTATTATTATTATGATTATTATAACAAAACTCTCCCTATTTTTCCAACATCATATTAATATTAATAAATTATTAAGTATTAACGTAGAGGGAACATTTTTCCAATTTATTAATAACTATGTCCTTGATTTAGATTAATAAATAAGTATTTTAAATTCAATAAAGAATTATTACTACCCAATACAAATTATACATGAATATTACTTTTACATACAAAAAATATATTTTATTATTATCCACTACAAAATGATATAATTAAAAGTCATGCTTGCCCCTACCTATATTCAAGACAAATGAGTTAATTTTAAGTTATACAACTGAGAGATATTCACGTTTCCGTTTTCAATCATTACTCTCATTCCAATTCTCTCTCAACGTAAAAGTATTAAACATAAATATTTTTTCAAATATATTGATCATAAATAATTTAAATACATAAATTTATTTAAGTATATGATTTTTGAATACATATTGAATATAAATATCTTTACAAATATATTGATCATAAATCTTTTTAATACATAAATTTCTAACAACAATTTGAATACACACATTTCTGACATAAATGAAACCCACCTTATGAACACACCAATTTGGAATATGGGTATGCAGAATGTGTGTTCAGAGGGGTATAAAAATTGATTAAGATTCGAGTACGCTGAATGTGTATTCAGATTGAATATACAAATTGATTAAGTCCGATCTTCATAATTTTTAATTATATATATCTTTGACCGATTTTTAAAAAATGGAGTGATCTTCACCTATTTGTGTGGAGAAATTAGTGGGATATTTATGTTTCTGTTATTATAAATCATTATTTTTAAATTAATTTATGAATACAACTAAAATAGGGATAAACGTGGTATTTCATGTATTCAATTTGTATTGATAAATAATACTATAATTTATTTTGTGTATCTAATAGTATTATGGGTACATAAATTGTACCAATTAGTAATAGACCCATTCAATAATTATAGTAGTTTAAATGTGAGATGAATATATAGCAGCCTAAACTCAATAAACATAATTAAATTAAGAGTAATTCTTGGGTGACCCGTGGTCACCCATGACCGTCTCACATGAGGGGGTGAGACCACATCCTATGTGGGCCCACCCCCTCATGTGAGACGGTCATGGGTGACCACGGGTCACCCAATAATTACCCTTAATTTTAAAGAAATTAGACATTCAAAATTTAAATAGACATTACATAGATTAAAATTAGTACTAGTTATATAGACGCAAGGCACCCTATAAATCCAGCTAATTTGCGTAGGTTTAAGAAAACTAGCAATTTATTTTGAGTTAGCTAACGTGCACTGATTATACGTTCGTTGAATCAAGTTTAATTTATTTTTAAATGAAATTACGAACAAAATTCTAAAGAGAATGTATTAAATTCTTAGATAACTCCTTAAAAGTGTAAAATAATTAATAACGCATTTCCATAGATTCAAGTTAAATAATTTAATTTTAGTAAATTGACTACTCCCCCATTCCGGACGAAGAGTAACATTTGTTTTTTGCATGTGGATTAAGGAGTATTATTATTTTATGTAAAGTGAATAAGTGTATTAGAGAGATGTGATGGATATTGGTGGGCTAGTAGTGGGCCTTTTTTACTAAAAGATAAAAATGATGCAATTTGAATGAGACGCCCAATATAATAAAATTGTGCTATTTGGGGGGAGGGGGGAGTATTAAACTTCAAAAAAATAATTTACCCTAAAAAAAATTATAAATTGTACTAGTATATATTAATTAAAGGTTAAGTCTTGTGGTGTCTCACATAAGGACTTCCGAGAGACAAATAAAAAGTGTTGACATTATTAATGAAAAATTATACTTAATCAATGAAAAATAATAATAATGTAGTAAATTATTTCATAAATAATTCATAGTATAAATAAAAAATAATAACATTTTATCCATCTGAAGGTTGATGTGGAACAATCTCACAAAGACATTAACTAAATTGATTAACACAATAAGTGGTTGCTCGTTCATCTTCTATACATAGTATATTTTATTATTAGATAATACTAATAAATTAATTAGTACTATAGATATAACAATTTTCAATTTGGTACTATCAGTATTTTCATAAATTCATTTGATGAAACATTACTTACAAAACTATCTCTATCAATCCACAACATTCCGATATGCATAAGTTTATGAAAAAAAAAACATATTAATATTATCATTTTTATTCATTTGATTAAAGATGATTAAATATTACGTACAAAACTATCCCTATCAACCCACATCATTCTGATATGCATGAGTTCATGAATGTTGCTTGTTAAGCAAGAACTGCTCTAACTTAGGTGGAATAGATTATAACAATGTTCACGCTATAACCTTCGAATGATAGTTAAGGTTTGAATTTTTTTAAATATTTTTTATATTTCCATGATATATCCGAATTTAAAGAGTATAAATGTCAATATTAGAAAGAAATATAAATATTATAAAAATATCGGTATCAATATTAATTTATGGCAATTCAAATTTTCTCAAATGCCGAGATATATCGTATCGTGGAAATATCGGGGATATATTGAAGAAATCAAAAAAATATCCATAATTTTAAAATAAATTTAAATGATTTTATATTTTACTTTAACAAAAAAATATAAATATTTTTCATTAACTAGTTGATTTGAAAAAATTAATACTTATTGAGTTTGTTTTATGTTTTTTTAATTAGTTATCACGTTTCATAAAAAATAATGTTGAACAATATTTTTTTTAAAAATCTTATCACGAATCATCAGTAAAGGAGGAAGGTTCACGTCACGTACACATTACATTCTGATTTATAGGAGACACACTTAAAATAAAATATAATCATGATAGAATAACATATTTTATATTTGAACCTCACGAATTATCATTTTGATACTAAATATGTATTAAACAATTAATAATAATGATCATATGACTGCAGCTAAAACGTTAACTATTCAACACTGCAATCACCAGTTTCACCATATTAGAATAACAAAATATTTTTATTGATAATGGAACTCGACTTTATCCATTATATTTGAAATTAAATTATATTTTCATGGATAAGCAGCTCAAACGTTCACAGCACTACCATTAAATTTCTAAATATTTTTATAATTATTCTGACACACGTAAATTATAACTTTATATTTAATTTCTCTCCAATATTATCGTTACAATGTGCTGTGAATAAATGTTTGTGTGCAGCATAAAAATTCGTGTGCAACAAAAGTGTGTACAATAAAAAAAAGTTTGTGCAGTAAAAAAAGTGTGTACAGCAAAAAAAAATATGTATATCCGACGGAGGTCCGGCGATCGGCCGGCTACAGTCCAAAGAAGGTTCGGTGGCCGACCGGCGGTCCAGCGGTGGTCCGGTGACTGGCCGGTGGCGGTCCGGCGGTGAGTGAGGGATTAGGGCTTGTGGTTTAAAAGTGTATGTGTTTAGGGTTATATTTGATATTTTACTTTAATATTTTGTATGTAAGAGTAATTTTTTAAATCAATGTATCTTACATTAATTATGGGTACAAAGTGTGTACATATGAATAATTTTTCCATTGATTTGATTATTTTATTACACATTTAAATTTGAGGTTATTTTAGGGTGCACCCGAGAGGTTATATGGTAAATATTAGGGTGTAGTGGATAGTTATGGTATTTTTTTAATTTTTTTTATTTTATTTAATGGTTAAGATTAAATAAAAATCTGATCTAACAATTTAGATTATCCAAGTATATTGATGCACCGAGTGCACTGCAGTGTGACTCTTAAATTTAATAAATTTATTTTATATACACCTACAAACTCTTTACTCTATCCGTACTATATATTATCTCTTTTCAATTAATTTCTTTTCTTCGTCTCTCTATCATTTTTCATCTTTTCTCTCATATAAATTAATACTATTTGATTTGAAATAAAACATAAATATATCCTAGCAAAACAAAAAACAAGCATGGTATATTAATATTCATTAGTTTATTAAATTAACTTAAACCTAAATCAAACATTTCCTAAGTTTGTTTTCACTTTACATGAGTTTTAAAAACTAGTAAATAGTAGCTTTATGTATGTTTTGAATTTTTGGTAGAGTAAGTTTTAATCTTATATCTAATCAATGTATAAAAGATATGCAGCAATGTATAAAAGTATAATAATCAATGTGAAAAAAGAAAGAAATAGGAGAGAAAATGTATAGAAAGTAAATGTTCAATTGAGGTTAATAGGTTTTATAAAACATATATTACTTAGATGTGATTTAAAAAAAGCTGAGTGTAGATTTTAAAAATTAAAATCGAATTTCAAAACCAAAAATCAATACTCCTAGTGTAAAAGTCTAAAACGATTATTATATGACTCTAGTGTATTGTTTTTCTTTTACGTTTAATTATAGAAGTTGAGAATATCTTATGTCCACTCTTTTTTCTCCCAAATTAATTGCCCTCAAGTATAATGATTTTATTATAGCACAAAGTAAGTTTGATCAAGTTAAATATCGAATCCGTGATATGATTCACAATTTGGCACCAAATTATGTCAAATTGTTGAAATGATGCACGAGCATGGTTATTGGTCAGTGCAACAATTCTGATCTTCAGCACAACCTGTTTTGTTACTCGTGCATATTTTTAATAAAAAATTATACAATCCATAAAAATGACAGTTATTAAATAAATAAAAAAGTGATAATGCTTTGAAGAAAAGTGATAATATTTGTTTGATGTACACTAGAATAGTAGAAAATATCAGACAATTCAATATTCCACAACACATCTTAATTTTTAAATTGCCACTCATATAAAATTAACACAATTTATTTTATAATTTATTTATTGCTTAAAAGTACAAAATTATACTTAAAAATAAATTAAAAAATATTTTTTCTAGAAGTTCGTATTTACTGTAATTATAATTTTTATTATGAGATGGAGAGAGTAATAAAATTTTAAATCAAATAGATTCTGTGCAATTTCAATTGAGCAAAGACGGTTGATATATGAGGATTCAAATCCTACAAATTTGACCATTAACACTTTATAAATACAGTCATCTCTATAATTCGTTTGAAGTCCATTTTGCGATATACATACTCTACCAATCTTTCTAATGGTGGAGTACATAAATTTTTTTTTTTTGTTTTTTTTGTTTTATAAATATATTACACAATTATTTTTTATAAACCAAACAAGAAGGCAACGTAATTAAACTCTATTAACAGTTTCCTAATTTTCGAGTTGATCATTTACGTGGAAAGTTACGTTCCCACAAAAAATATAAAATAAACTGAAATAAAATTCATGCGAACGTGGATAACTTCAAGTCATAACTCATTAAATAATTTTATTTTTATTTATTTATATAATATTTAATTGCGTGCCATGCAAAATATTCAATCAGAATTATAGCGTTCTAATTTTCGTGGCCTATAAAATCCAATCCCCAATTCCTTAAAATCTGCTCCTTCTCAATGCAACACTAAACCCCTGAATTCGAATCGTGTGATAATTCAGAAGTAGAAACAATGGAGTTTCAGAATTCTGGTGGCGCCCATGAAATTGAAGCGCCCAACATAATTACCATCAAAGGAACTCTGGGGTTGTTAATGGCGAATACAAATCCCAGTGAAAACGGTAAAAAGGTGATTTCTTTAGGAATCGGAGATCCAACTGCATATTCTTGCTTTTATACTAGTAATGCTGCTCGAGAAGCTGTAATAGATGCTATGTCTTCTGGTAAATTCAATGGCTACTCCCCCACTGATGGTCTTCCTCAAACGAGAAGGTATTTCTTCATTTCTGAAGTTTTTTAATTGCCCGAATTTTTGTGGTTACTGATTGAAGATGTTCATGATTGAATTTTACAATTCTCGGAAATTGATGATAAAACTAGCTACTTCTTTGAATTAAGATGTTTAAGTACAGGTTTTCCGCAAGAGAATTTCAGATTGGGTGTTTTTTTGGTTCATCGATGAAGATTGCATGTTGCTATGGATGTGAAATAGAATGTGGATGAAGTTGATCGTTATGTGTACAATAATGATTTAAATTATTTAATAATGGCCAATAGTTTCCATGACTCGTTTGTGTTTTCGGGGTGAGAAATTGCTAGAAGTTTTGAGTTTGAGTTAAGTCTACGCCACTGTGAGCTCCATTTGCTCATCAATCTTTATTTATTGTCATCAAATTAAGAGTTAATTGGATAGAGGGACGTGCATGTTGCTTCCTCATCATGTATTCCCTGCCTCTTCATCCCAATTTGTGAGATTCTAAATTGATAGTTCTGAGCTCACAATTTGTGTGGATTTTTCATGGATTGTAAACTCATATGTCAGTGTAAAAAATTGTAAACCAAGACCAGACTAAAGACATGGTCCCTCAAGTATGGAGGCAAAACGCTTTCTGAAATCATTATGTTCTTTTTACTGTTCAATTGTCCCCTTTGGGTGTAATTGAGCTTTTAAGTGCATAAATCCTTTCTGCATTAACTTCATATGGGCTCATTTTACACATTTCAGTATTTGGATTCTCTTTTTTATTGCACAAGATTTTGATTCCGTGCTGCTCCAAACAGAGCACTTGCAGGATATTTATCACGTGATCTCCCATATAAGATACCACCTGACTGTGTCTATGTGACAGCTGGATGTACTCAAGCTATTGAAATAGCATTATCTGTTTTGGCTCGGCCCGGTGCTAATATCTTGCTACCAAGACCTTGCTTTCCAATTTATGGACTTTGTGCCTCATTCAGACATCTTGAAGTTCGTTATTTTGACCTTGTCCCTGAAAAGGGATGGGAGGTTGATCTTAGTAGAGTAGAAGATTTGGCAGATCATAATACAGTTGCAATGGTAATCATAAATCCTGGCAATCCATGTGGAAACGTCTATACATCTCTGCATCTAAAGAAGGTTAGCACTAGAATCTTCAATTTTTTAAATTGTAGTTCCCCTGGTCTACTTTATTTCAGCTGTGCCTATTTAAGTTTGAGGAGGGTTGACTATAAGATTTTAATCAGTTAGATTTTCAGTTAACTTTGAAATAGAGTCTGCGCAATTTAGGGTAGAAGCCATTAAGCAGACTTCGAAATTTAATGTACCTTTTAAAAAATTACTTTATGAGTAAATAAATTTTAATATGCATGTTTCATCTTGAGAAATTTTCCTATCAAATGTGAATTAAAAGGCTAGTTTCATCACAGCTACTTTGATATTCATTTTCATTTTTTAACAAATCAAGTAGTATTATTTTACGAGGCAGTGTGTGATCAACCCATGACTGCAAGCAATAAACTGTAAGCTACTTAACCTATTCATCCAGGAACTCTGAGCTTGAATTCTGGAAAGGTTGGCTCGTAAAGACTGATCCACACCTCCAGCCTTAAGCTATTGCATACATTTCTCTAAAGAAAACCACGCGATGTTTAAACTAATGGTGTCTAGTATTAAACTAATAATATTTTGCTATTTATCAGATTGCTGAAACTTCCAAGAAGCTAGGTATAGTGGTAATTGCCGATGAAGTTTATGGCCATCTTTCCTTTGGGGAAAGACCTTTCGTCCCTATGGGAGTTTTTGGATCAATTACACCAGTGCTAACACTTGGATCTTTGTCAAAGAGATGGTTGGTACCTGGTTGGCGCCTTGGTTGGTTGGCCGTAAGTGATCCCAATGGTAGCTTACAGAGCCCAAAGGTTTGTTTCATTTTGTGATGAAAATATATGCTGTCATCGCTGTTGATACCATCTTAAAATAGTTTATAATTGCAAAGATCATTTCTGAGTATATTGACTTAACAGAGCACTACCTCTTTGACATATTCTTAGTTTGTTGAGCGTCTGAAGAAGTGTTGCGAAATTTGTGGAGGTCCTGCTACATTCATACAGGTTGGTACAGCCAGTATTTTGTTATGGTTAGCGAAACAATTAGTAAATGAAACTTAAAACTGGTCATTGCAACTTCTTTTTTTCCCTTATATTCCTATTCTGGGCTTGAGTTGAATCTAGACATGCATAATTCTGTGTCCCTGCAAATTGAGGCGTGTTTTGGTATCATGAAGTGCCAAACAGTATGTTCTTCTCTCAACTGTGTTTCATCATAAATTCTCAGCTCTCATTCAGTTGCTTTCTTATGTTACACTTGAGGATGCAGGAAATTTGACCACATTGATAACTTATTCTCTCATCTCATTGCCTCATAGTCGCCTATCAAGTATTATATAGTGACTGCTTTTTGGAACGTTATGCTGCAGTTGAATTCTTCATCTTTCACATACAGCAACATATGTTTCCCTCCAACTATGTGCATATCCATCATATTTTTTCATATACAAATATTGCTAATAGCAAGACCTGAATATGTGATCTGCTGCTGAATGTTATCTATGATGTTTCAGGCTGCAGTTCCAACAATTATTGAGCAACCTCAAGAAGTATTCTTCAGAAAAACCCTTAACATACTGAAGCAAGCTTCTGATATTTGTTACAAGAAGATTAAAGAAATCCGTTGTTTAAGTTGTCCTTTTAAACCAGAAGGATCAATGGTTTCCATGGTATGTATGGTATACCTGATAAATGAAGTAAAGTGACCTCAGAGCTTACTTTTTTCTAGATATCATTCTTCTGAGTGCATTCTGAAAATGTAGGTGAAGCTGAATATATCCATGATGAAAGATATTAGTGATGATATTGACTTTTGTTTCAAGCTGGCTAAAGAGGAATCTGTTATAATTCTTCCAGGTACTGTATACTGAAAACTTGGATGAGTCCATACACTTGTTTTTTGAGATCTCGTGTAGTTTATGGTGGATTATTTGGGTCAAGTGAGAATTTGTATAAAAAAATATGCAATGAACAAATCAATCTGATAATCTATATCAGTATTAGAAGCATGTACTATCAGATAAACCCTCAATTATGAATCCTAGTCTAATTCCAAACCCATGCCACGTTAATGAAGCCATTACTTGGGAGAATTTAATTTACTAAATAACCATGTAAAATTGCTTTGGTTATTGCATTCAAGATTTCTTCTTTTACAGTGACTTATAGAAAGATTGTGAACTCTTAGTCTACGCTACCTCTCAAGCTTACAAAGCTTTACACAAAATGACTAATACTTGAATATAGATTGCTGAAGCTCTTTGGAAAAATTGTATCAAAAGTGTCAACTGCAAGGCATATAGGTCATAGACTGCTTCTGCTCATTAAACTAAATGACAATCATTATCCAACACGGTGAATACGTAAGCAATCGAGTTATAAACCTACAAGTGTATTTCTTCAATTTAGAGAATGTTTTAAAGTCTGCATGATTGAGCTTGAATTATAGGATCTTATTTTTTCAGGACTCGCTGTGGGTTTACAAAATTGGATCCGTATCACGTTTGCAGTGGAACCGTCTTCTCTTGAAGAAGCCTTGGAGAGGCTGAAGTCTTTTTGTCAAAGACATTCCTGTTAATATATTGGACACACCAGTGATCATATTATTACCAAATCTCACAGCAAAGAACTGATTCAGATGGAACACACACACACACACACACACAAAAAAAGGAGAAGGGGTGTGGGGGGTGTTGGGGGGGGGGGGGGGGTAAATCAGAATAGCCAGTCTAAGTATTTATTATTTTTCTTTTATATCCAAATTCACCCACTGTGAACTAGTTAGTGTAATAAACAGAACATGTACTTTGCAATGAATAAGATTCGATTATCATTAATATAACATATTTAGTTTGATACTAACAAATTCTTGTGAGTGTATGTGAAATGGATTGTAAAACATATCTAAGTTACTCCATCTGTTGAATTTAACCGTATGTTTGTATTCTTTTTCTTTCATTCCTAGCAACAACAATACAGCACAAACTCTCAGATAGCCGCTCTGCTTTGTCACTTCTGCCATATTTTTTCTGTAAGGTTTAACAACATCCATATAATACCTGCACCTAATTCTGTTTGTTTCATCATATTCTCTTTGACCATATCTGATTCCTCTTCTAACTGCTTCATATAATGTTTGAGTGTGTGTGTCTGTGTGTGAGAGATTCTTTGAAACAAGATGGTGGATGCATATGACCAAAAAGGTTATTTTCAGTCACCAGCTTTTGTTTTGCTTCACCTACTGTATTAAACCTGTTTCATTATTTAATACTTATTAGCAATATATGCATACATAAAAAAAATAAAAAATTGAATGTATAAATAAAGGAGTTTTTGAGTCTAAAAGCAAGATCTTTTCATCCATAAAAGTGCTTTCATTTTTGCATTATTTCATCACTTTTGCATTTCTGTTGATCCAGTTTTTCTTTTTGATCCCATGGCCACCTTAGACTCTTCCCCTGAGAAATCTGGTACTCTCTCTCTCTCTCTCTCTCTCTCTCTCTCTTACCGAATGACTAGATTGAGATGAAGTAAATTAAAAATTGATGTCTGTGTGGGTTTTTCTTGTCTTCTGAGATGCAGTGATCCCACCACAGGTAGAAAATGGTGAAGAGTTTGAAGTTGAAGTATTCTCATCATCATCATCAAAGGTGTGTTTCTTGAAAACCCTTATTATCATCGTGGCTTCTTAGTTTTAGTATAGTCTGTGCTCTCATGAAAGAGTTCTAATTTAGCTTTAAATTTTTAATCTGAATCTTCCTAAATTCGTTGATTGTTTGTGCAATTGAATATTAACCTTGTGCTGTTTTGGCATACAGTTGCTCTCAAAGCTGCAAGAGAAATGGTTGGGAAAGCCAAAGCCATACCCTGCAATGTATTCCAGTATATTTGGTGGAATAATTCTTGATCCAGCTATGATGGTTATCCCAATAGATGATCATATGGTCCACCGTGGCCATGGTGTCTTCGATACATCCATTGTTATTGATGGGTAAACTTCCTCATCCACCATCACCTTCAATTCATCTCATGATTTATAATTTCTGGGTGTTTTGTGTAAAGATTGTATTTGGATTAGAAGATATATGAATGATTGAAATCCATAGTAGCAATGATGTCCTTCTGTTTTGATGTTTACATTTCAAATTTTTTTGTTATGCTGAAAGTGTTTACTTCTTATGATCAATTACTGAATCGTCTCAAGGGAAGACTTAGGTGTTAAAGTTCAATCATAGTTGTAGTTTTCTTTTTGATCAGTTGTTGTTATTCCCTATTGGCAGATTTCTCTACGAGTTGGATGCCCATCTTGCTCGTTTTCTCCGATCCGCGTCCAAAGCAAGAGTTGTCTCTCCGTTCCCCCAATCCACTCTCCGAAGCATTCTCATTCAGCTCACAGCAGCATCACAATGCAGGAAAGGAACCCTTCGGTTCTGGTTGAGTGCAGGGCCAGGCGACTTCCTGCTCTCGTCGTCTGGATGCACGTCGTCTGCCTTCTATGCAGTAGTCATAGACGACGACTTCTCTCAGTGCAAAGAGGGAGTCAAAGCCATAACATCCAACATCCCAATGAAATCACCCCTCTTTGCTACAACAAAGAATGTAAACTACCTCCCTAATGTTCTTGCAAAGATGGAGGCCGAAGACAAGGGTGCATTCGCGTCTATATGGGTGGACGATGAAGGTTACATTGCAGAAGGTCCAATGGTGAACGTTGCCTTCATCACTCATGATAAAGAGCTCGTCCTGCCACACTTTGACAAGATCCTCTGCGGTTGCACCGCCATGAGGCTGCTCGAACTAGCGCCTAAGCTAGTCGAGCAAGGGCGGTTGAAGGGCGTCAGAAAGGGAAATGTGAAAGTGGAAGAAGCCAGAGGCTATGCAGAAATGATGTTTGTAGGAAGCACACTTCCCTTATTGCCAATCATCATATGGGATGAGAAGCCTATTGGAGATGGTAATGCTCTTACACATACAACTCATTGTTTATCTTACACGGATGACATTCGAGTGAGTGATCCGTATAAATGAACGATAGATGCTACACGACTAATCTTTCTGTTCTTATGTTTCGTTATGCAGGTAAAGTTGGAGAATTAACAATGGCACTTTCAGATTTGCTTTGGGAAGACATGGTTGCTGGCCCGGAAACTCAGCAGAGTTCCGGTTCCTTATAAGTAGAAATTGTATGAATCTCGTTGTAAGAGTTGGTATCTGAGTTGCTCGCCAATGCAATTATCTCTAGTTGTCAAATAGATTAAACTCACAAAAAGATGTGGTTAAGATTATAAATATTTTGAATAAATTTGGAATGTTGTTTCAAAGTTGCTATGATTTCCTCTGTTTTATCATTTTGCATTACGTTTTAATTTGTATTGAAGGGGAGTTCAAAAAATTTGTATTGAAGGGAATGCGTGGCTTCATTATAATTAGCCAGCCTCAAAATTTAAGAGTGGAATCCAAAATTCACAACTCTTTGAAAATTATAGCATCTCCTAGTGCCTCATTGAATTGATTTAAATAACCAATTTAAATATTCATGTACAATAATCTCTTTAAAATAATTAAAAAAATACAATAATTTTAGCTCTCCATATTTGAAGAGTCAAAACTAACTTTCTAAAATTTAATGCATTTAATATTTTAATTTTTCTAACACTATTTATTCTTGAAAATCTCATTTAAATACTTATTGCTTCAGATCTATAAGATAAATTAAAAGAAAAAAAATAAAATAGAGAAAAATAAAAACATGATAAATAAATATTGGGAAAAGTAAATACAAAGAGAATGTCGGAAGTCATTAATAAAATGTCTTTTTATATTTTAAATCATCTCTGAATCAAATAAAAAGTTCTTGTGACTCGAAAATGCTCTTAGATTTTGAAGTAATAAATTATTATTTCATTCGTTGAATTAAACTGTTCAATTATTACTATATACAATAGGAAAAATATTTTATGATTAATTTTATTAATTTTTAGGGATTATGTAACTTTATAGATAATGTAAATTATAAAATATATCATCTGTATAAATTAATACTTACAATTTTAAAATTAAAATGTATTTTGAAACAATAGAATTAATATGATATTTTTTATTTTTTTTTTTGAGAAATTTATTGTTTGATAAAAATGAAGGTGTAAAGTTTTATTGTATATAATAAATAATTTTAATGTTCTTACTATGTTTTTTTATTATTATTATTATTATTATTATACCCCCCTTATATTTTCTTTCCATGTTCATGATACAAATTTCAATTAATATTTCTTATAGATATAGATAATTCTTAATTTTTAAATTTATCTCCTAGTTATTGAAAATATATAAATATAGTAACTTATAATAAAATTATTGAACATTGCAGTGATATTATTGGGTGGAAGATGAAGCGAAAGGTGACTGATGAAACGGTAAGCCCAGTCCCACTCAATTGGAACCCAACTGCTTTATTTGAAACGTATTAAACTCAAACTCCCTAAAACAGCAACCATACTACTGCTCTAAATCGTACTCCATCATACCATCCATCACTCTCTCTCTAGGGTTTCCACAACAATGGCGGCCAAAGGAGGTGGTAGTTTGAGGAAACCTGTGTTCGTGAAGGTGGAAAGCTTGAAACCAGGAACCAATGGCCACAATCTGGTGGTCAAGGTGGTCAACTCCAACACCGTCCTGCAGAAGGGCGCCGCCACCTCCGGAACACCTGCATTGCTGAGTGCCTCGTCGGAGACGATACTGCCTCCATCATCTTCACTGCTCGTAACGATCAAGGTATTTTCTATGCACGTACGGCTAAATGACTCTGTTTTTGTGGTGGGCGGCGAAATGCTTCTGTTGTTGGTTTGGGTGTGATTTTGAAACTATATTGAAGTTTTCGTCATAATCTTAGGTATTGTTGTTAATTGTTATCAATTGACATTTATATACTGCTTTTGCTAGGTAGGGTAGAAACCATCATGAATGCCACATGTGTATTTAGCAAAAGAAAAAAAATATTTTTTTGTTTCAAATTTTATCTACTAACATGAACTTGTGTTGTGAATTGTGAATTACTTGCTTGTTCTAATTTAGTGTGTTAGATGTAATTTTCTCATGTCTTATAATTTTAACTGATGAAGCTCCAATGATATGATACTGATTTCATGCTATTGAAAGTATATAGCAATTGCTCTAAACAGAAGAATGTGTTTCAGATGTAAACTTTGCTACAAAAACAACAACATAGGAACTACAAAGTGGAACTGATCACAGTCTTCACAGATTGGATTACATTGTGTTGGGATATCAATGGTTTATGATGTAGAGTCTGGAGAATCATAATGTGACATCATTGGGCTTGTGTGTTTGCTACAATTCTCTTGTACGATCGATCGTAGTAGTTTGTGACTTTGTGTCCATCCATTTTGATTGCCTAAATGATTGATGCTGCTTTTGAATTACAGAAGACATTTTAAAGAATTTGACTACTTGTGTTTCTGATCCCAACTCTGTCTCAAGGTGTCTGCTCATCCATCATTATGCTTCTTAAATTATGTTAGTTCTCACGAAAGCGCTCATGTTTTGCAGTTTGATCTTTCTTTAAAATTTGAATTATGTAAAATTTCACCTAGTTGTTCAATTCATAAAAGTGTTGGTTGGTTTGTGTATGCTTAGTTGATTTGGTGAAACCGGGTACTACCGTCATCCTTAGAAACGCAAAGATTGACATGTTTAAGGGAACCATGAGGCTGGTATTCGACAAATGGGGTCGTATTGAGGTCACTGAACCTGCTACATTCGTGGTGAAAGAAGATAACAATTACTCCCTCGTCGAATACCAACTTGTGAATGTTGCAGATGATCAGTAACTTACAAGTATGGAAAATATGAAATCTAGGACAAAGGTTGTTGTAATGGCTTCACCTGTGGTCTGTTTTGGCTCTTTTGCATAGGGTACATCTTGAAACAAGCCATGAAATGATCTTTTGTTGTGATGATTTTGGCAGGGGAAGCTATCTGGCACTGTTTGTACCTTGTACAAAACAATCCTATGGAAATATTTATGGCTAATTATTATATATTTAAACCATGGTTAGTGGTTTTAATCAATCTTATTGATTACTTAATTTTGATTGCTTAATTTTTAATTTCATCCCAATTTTGCTAACATAGTATACTTCTACTTGAACTGTGTCAAGATCATTTATTCCAAATAGCATTTTTTTTTTTAATTTTCAATATGAATATTAAATTGTGAAGTGCGTCATGCAGAAAATAAAAAATAAATTTTAGTCCCTCTAACTTCCATGTCATTTTAGCATTGGAAGGTGGCCATTTTTAGCATTTTCATGAATATGGGACGTATTTGCAAATAATATTATACTCCTACGTAACTCACTTGGAGTAATTGGTAATGAAGAGGGTTTATGTGATAACGTGACTATTAATATTTCATTTTTGACAAATATCATCTACAATATTATATTAGAAAAATGTTATTTAAAAAAAATAAAAAAATTGGACATTATTTTCCCTACCCTTTAACCCGTCATGCGAATACGAATGTGCATCTACGCGTGTGTATGATCTTACATAGACATTTTTAAGCAGCATATATACGATTCTACGTGACGCTAAATGTGCAACCTACATGCGACCATGTAACGAACGACAAAAAAAAGGTCCATGAATTGTATATTTCTTTTTAAAAAAATAAAAAAAATTGGTGGTAATTTTCAGAAAAAATGCTACTCTTTCCTTCTCGGGCAAAAGTGACCGTTTACTTTTTACACGTGAATTAATGAGTATTATTATTGGATAGTTATAAGTTTTATTATTGGATAGTTGTAATAGAAAAATATAATGGGTAATGGTGGACTCTTTTTACTAATAGGAAAAAATGAAAATTTTTGAATGAGATGTTCAATATATTAAAATGAAAACCTTTCAGCGGGACGGAGGAAGTACTAACTAAAACATTTTTAAAAATTTTTCTAATATCAAATTCTCCGGTGCACCTGGATGCATAAATCAAAAAAGCCCATAAATAGTAGTATTATTTTAAAAAATAAATAAAATAATGGTGGTGTTTTTCAGAATAAATGCTACTCCACTATTCTTATGACAAATTCTCCGTGCACGCCTATAAATTCAAATTCATATACTCTAAATACTCACATTTATAACTTATACATTAATAAATAAAAACATATTAATACAACATACACTAATGAATAATAGTTTATATACTTTGGCGAATTTTCTATTATTTTTCTTTTTAAAAAACTTAATATAAAAAAGTAATATATACTATATATATATATATAAACTGAATATAAACTGAGTGCAAGGATTTCAAATCTTCTCTAATACGAGTAAATAAAATTAAAGAGTTCATTGTAGAAATTGAACGCTCCATGATTCCAAAATATTTGTTAATCGAATTGTTTTCAAAATTTTATTATCTTTTAAATAAAATTTCGGAAATAAAATAATAAATAAATAATTCATTCAATGTTATGAAATACTTTGCATTTTACTTATTTGCCCCAATATAATTATGAGATAGTAACTATTAGACACCATGTATATTTCAAATTTACTGTCAGATACATACCACCCTTAATCGGATCGTCATTTTGACGATGCTTTAAGGGTTGTAATGGAGAATCGAATTTGCTTCTTTAATCTTCTTCAATTTCTTGATTTCACGTAGAAACGGAAGAACTAAAGTCATATGGGGTAATTCAACTTATAATTTTATATCTGAGTTTTTTTTTTATGTATCTTGTAGAAATTAAGATATTAAGTATATTATATTAAATAGTGAATATTTCTAACTTTTAAAATATAAGCTATACTACGACTCTACAAGGGATGATGGCGGCCCCTCTCTATTCAAAACTCAAAAGGCAAATATGTATTACATCATGTAATATGCAGGATGATGGGCGGGCCCACTATATTCAAAAGGCAAAGATGTGTTACATCCCGTAATATTCAAGCAGCTTCCTAAGATAAATAAAAAGTTATTAACATTTTAATAAAAATAAATATTTAATTAATAAAAAGTGATAATGGTGAAGCAAATTGTTTTATACAAATACTAATATATAGTATAAATAAAAAGTAATAATATTTTTTTTAAAAAAAAATTTAATAAAAAATAATAACTAATTAAAAAATGTGAAATAATATATTTGTGAAACATATGAACAAGAATGCCTTTTCAAAATTGGAGATGCTTCACGTCTTAATGAACAAGTGGTTGAGGTACAAAATTTCAAACAAATTAGATAGGCTCTTCAAGTCAAACATCAACTAAATCACTATTGCAACAATATAATGTCAAAACTATTATGTCATATTTTCTTATATATCAACTTTAAGCCAAAATATCACTTTATCATTCTTTGTCAAAAGTCTAACCTCTTATGAAATAAATACTATAGGCATATGAGTTTATTTTATAAAAAAATGGTTTAACATGGAATTGGACCACAAATTATTAAAATAAAATTTAGATGATTCTAGGATGCACATGCTATATCAGATTATTGATGAATATTGGGGATTTATAGGATTTGGTGGGTAATTTTTTATTTAATTTTTAATAATTTTATTTAATTTAATCGTGAGAATTAATTTAAAATTAAATTTACCGATTGAGATCGTGGGCAACCTAGCGGGACTCATAAATTTTTACATAATAAATTATGATAAATCCAGGTTTTGATTTTTAAAATCTATACATAAGTTTTAAAAACCACCACTATATAAACCTATATTCATTCTTAATCATAAATTAATACATTTTTTCTACTTATATTTCTTTTCTCATTTGTATTTTTTTTACATAAATTAGTACATTTTTACACATTAATTTAATATAAAGTTAAAATTTTCCTACCAAAAGTTCAAACCAAACATACACTAACTATATACAATAACTATTGTTTTCAAATTCAAAAAACTCAAATCAAACATCACCTAATAAATTTTTCTTCCTTAAAAATTCATGATACATTGGAAATTTAACTATTTTTTTTGTCTTTTACGTGAGTAATCATCTTTCATATGAAAAGGTTAAAAAAAATCATATTGAAGGTTAAAATTTATTGATTCAATTTCACAACCATTACAAACTTCATTTGCATACATGTATTAAAAGTTTTTAAAGAAAAATAATATCCACTTTGAGAAGCTTTAAGAAATGAGGGATCCTCCCATAAAACCAATTTTATGTAAAAATTTTGTGGTCTTCTCAATTTTTTTAAAGATTAATTATAATTACAATTTTAAATTAATACTAAATTTTATGAGTAAATTAATATTTTAAAAAATACCTTCACATACACTTTGTTTAGAAGAATTCTATGAATTGAGAATTTGTACTTCCAAAGTTCTATTAAAAATAATGAAATAAAATAAAATAAAAACTTGCGTGTTTCTGATCACACAGTACGCCTAGATCAGACGACTTCAGAAAGTTATACTATTTAGCATTTAATATTAAATGTCATATCTTTTAGTATAAAAAATTATACTCGAAAAAAAAATCTTATTCCAATATTAATACTCCCTCCGTCCCATATAAGTTGACAAACTTTCCTTTTTGGTTTGTCTCACTAAAGTTGACACATTTCCTTTTTAATACATAGGACCCACACAAAAACAATTAATATATTCTCATGGACCCTACGTATCACCTCTAATATAATTATCCACTACACATTAAATATTATTTCTCTCACTTCACTTTACTTCACTTTACGTTAAATTATTATACTCCTTAATCTCCGTGCCAAAAAAATAATACCAAATTCTCCTGAACGGAGTGAGTATTATTTATTTCAACTGACTCTTTCATTGAAGAAATATTACTCTTATAAATTAAAGTGTAATATATTCTTTTGCATAAAATATTATACCTTTAAACGTCTTGTGCGTCCGAGCACACAAGAAACCAACTCTTAAAAAAATCATATTTATTATTATTATTGTTATTGTATAACATTTAGTATATAGATGTGCATCCTTTATTTTCTAAAGAAAATTATTGTGCGTATTTGGGCGCATGAACAACACTCCGTACACCTTTAGAATTTTGTGTTAAATTGTATACCCTTTAGTATAAAAATGTGTACCCTTTATTTTCTAAAGAAAAAAATATTAATGAAAAGTGTATACCATTTGGAACAAAATGATGTATCTTTTATTAATTAAAGTAAATACTCTTTAGACCAAAGCAATACACCCTTACCTATAATACTAAATTTTTAAAGGAGCACAGAATGTGTTCCCGTGCGCCCCGGCGCACGCAAGCCTCACTCAAGTACCTATTAATATTACAATGGGGGGTGCTAATAATGCACCCCATTTTTTAAATATACCCCAATATTTTACTAATATATATAAACATTACTAATGCACCCCAATTAAGACTATTATACCCTTTTTTCTCTTTATCTTTATTTTCTTTAAAAAAATTGAATTAAGCCACCGGCTCGATAACTCATCGCCGGCGCTGGATTGCAAGGAATGAATATCGGACGATCTGTATTTACTTGGAAGATAACATCGTTTTGTTGGTCCTGTAACTTTCTGTTTCATTAGTTTGTGTATATAAAGTTGTATTCACAACTTTATTCAAGTGTAATCACCTCACCTATCAATGTAGCAATAAGATCTCTCTCCCGTGGACGTAGGAGTTTCATCTCCGAACCACGTAAATCCTCTCGTGTTTTTCGTTTTTCTTTTCTTCTATTCGTAATGAGTCTTGTCTTGTGCATTCTGCCAAATTCACGACAATTGGTGCCGTCTGTGGGAAGAAGGGCAGGACAAGGAAGAAGATGGAGATTGAAGATCAATATGGTATTTCCATGAAGTTTGAAAGCGGTTTCAGAGGATGAAATCTGATTGCGATATGAAGATGAAGAAGAATAGTGAGATGCAAGAAAGCATGTGATTCTTGCAGATCAGCGAGAGGGAAGAAATCAGATCAGGGAGAGGGAGAAGAAGTGATCCTTTGGTGCAGGGTTTCAAAGCTGGGAGAATCGGAGAGCTCTGATAATCCGGCAGACTCGGACCTCCGATGATAGGTCGTTTTTGGACGGCGGTTCAGAGGGAGATGGAAGCACTCTTCGGACGGCAGTTCGGAGGAGGATCAGAAGTATAAGAGGTGGTGATTACCAACACCACGGTGATCTCCTAGCGGTGAAAAAAACGGGAAGCGGTGGAGATCAAGAAATCGGTGGAGGAAGTTCCAAGAAAAGGTTCTTGGTAAGATGGAATTAGAATTCCAGTGGTCCAGCGGCTCTGTTGGCTGGGAAAATTCAGCAACGGCGAAGGAAGACATCTTCTCTTCGGCGTTGGATGATGAAGCTAGCATCTGGAGACGATTTCCGGCAGGCGCAGGACAGCAGTTTTCGGTGATGAGTAGTGGGTCTCCGGTGGAGATGGTGATCGTCTGAAGCGGCTGGCCAGTAAGAAATGGTATACTGGAATGGCTATTTTAGTTTCAATACTCAGTAATGACAATCTAGTAGGCAGCCGACGATCTCGATTACGGCACGTCGGGGTTGCAAGAATTTCTTCCAGCAAGGAGAATTTGAATTAATTCTGTGGCCAAGGTTTTCACACAGAAGAAACAGGATTGTTCATAGGTGAAGGACAATTTCCATTGATGAGCAGTAGGTTATTGTGAAGATGGTGGAGTCAGAAATGGCTTGAGGGTTCACTACAGTTCAAAGAACTTGATCAGTACAATGTGGCAATAGCAAGCAAGAAACATGAAAATTTTTCATGGAAGTGCTAGCATTGTTTAAGTGATGCAACAATGGCATGGGACTCCCCTGAAGGTGGAGTCAGATTATAAGGACATGGGTTACCATGGATGTGAAATGATCATGCAGTAGCTTGATTTTCACACAAAGATAAGGTCAGCTCATGAACAAGTTTGTAAGAATAGGATTTTCCGGTAAGTGAATGGTGTTCGGGGGAAGTAGCGATATAACGGGGTAGCTAGGAGATGTGGTACTTGGACTCGTTGGCGTTTAAGAGCAGCGCGGTAACAACGAGCAAGTAGGAGAAGCATCGGGTAATCCTAGTGAGTTAGAATCGACTTCAAAGTAATGGCACTTTCATTAGGAAAATGGTTCGAACTTGGTGTGGCTTGGCGGTAAGTCAACATTTATATGTTGCAGGTGTTGCTCATGGTTGAGCAATGGTAAAAGGTATTGCTCAAGTTGGAGCAATGATTAAGAGGTGCTACTCAAGATGGAGTAGTGTAATGGAGGGAGAGTTGCTATGGTTTGATTAAGGTTTAAGGTGGAGATTTGTGAAGAATAAACCTTATTCAATCATAGTTAAGTTTGCATATATCTTAGATTACATATGGATATGATGCATGGAAGAATTCAGAAATGTATCAGTGGGTTTTATAATCAAGATGACAGCAAATGGTGCAACCGGTGCATGAGGTGAGCAGGGAAGTTTGAGGAGTTTGTTTGGTAGCTAAACAGATTAGTTAGGAGCGGTTGAACATATGGCTGGAAAGCTTGACACATTGGCTGTTAGTTGGAAGTGGTTTCAGTCAGTTTCGTAACCGTTTGATACTCCAACCGAAGGCTCAAAGATGCTTCAGCAAGTTGGTCCTGTAACTTTCTGTTTCATTAGTTTGTGTATATAAAGTTGTATTCACAACTTTATTCAAGTGTAATCACCTCACCTATCAATGTAGCAATAAGATCTCTCTCCCGTGGACGTAGGAGTTTCATCTCTGAACCACGTAAATCCTCTCGTGTTTTTCGTTTTTCTTTTCTTCTATTCGTAATGAGTCTTGTCTTGTGCATTCTGCCAAATTCACGACACCCAGTAAGATTTCATTTATCATTCACAAGCGGCCATTCATGACGTGAGTGAAGGTGGAGCTTTATTTTTATTTTATTTTAATTTAATTATATATTTTAGAAGGTTATTTATGTCTTATTATTTAAGGATATTTTAGTCTTTAACACAAATGAGGTACGCCAAGTAGTTTTGGTTACAATAAGATCACCACACCAAACCCTCGCTATTTAAAACCATTAAAATAAAACCAACAATTACATTTATTTAAAAACTAACTGCCTAGCACCTTGCATTTAAAATCAAATCTTTAATTCAACAAGTATTTTATTCAGCTCCAAAATCAAGTCTTTAATTAATTAAGTATTTTTGTTCACTTTAAGCTCTTTGTTACGAAAGAGAACATTGTTCTTTGCTTTTCACAATAGTCACGTGACACACCCCTAAATACATATAGTCACTATACTATCTTTTCTTTCACTAAAGATCGAATTAAAGTGAAGGATTAGAGGGTGAGATTGTTTTCAACATTGGTCCAACTTCTAACTAACTTTGGTTTTTCCACTTCTCTAGATTCAAAATCAATCTTTTAACAGTCTGATTATTCTAATTAATTCGTAAAATTAGTTAATTTCATTTGAACAAAACAAATACTAGTAATTACCACAAGATCAAATATTAACTAAAACCTACAAATTGATGTAATAAAGATTTTTTTTTCCTTCTAACAAAGATCTATAATGAATTTTAAAGACTAATCAAAACCCACAATTAATTTATCAAAGTCAAAGCCTCCATTAGAATTACAAATTAAGTCTTGGTAAATTTCGATGTGAGAGAAAAATGAAGTATTTGACTTAATTAAAAGTGCTTAATAGTGATATTTAATGCCCTGTTTGGGTGCATTGCACTGAGACAACTCTTGTTTTATTATAATAATTGTTATTACCCGATTTGTTATCCTAATTCCCGTTTGAGATAATTTGGATTCAATTTTTTAAATATAACTTTCTAATTTGGTCTATTTCAAATGTGTTTTGTATGATGATGTTGTGAGTATGTGAGCTAACGTTGCACCACCTTCAGTAAGTATAATGGAACAATTTAACGATAACTTATTGTGGGATAGTTTTAATTTTTTTTTTTATAATAGATGTATATGTTTACGTTTTTTTTTTAATGACAAACGACTACTCTTCTGTATTAAATCTCTTTCAAGAAGGAGCAACACTTGTTATTTTGAAGAGGAATATTTAACACATATCGGATCTTCTGTTTCATTTTCGTATATTATTTTTGTTGTCATGTGAGTGTGGAAAGAAATCAAATCATTTCCCTTAAATTGTGTTTAAATTTTTCTTTTTAAGGTATAGTTTCAATTTCTCTCCTACATATCCATTCAACAGTTGACATAAAAGATTATATATTAAAATAACATAGACAATTCGAATCACATTTGACATGTATAAAAGTACGTTTTTTGAAAATAGGACACGCACACCTGATTCTCACACTGTAATTATATGTATTAAAAACCATAAATATGTTAGTGTTTATCCATATCATTACATTATCTTAATTAGAAAAATAAGTGATGAAACATTCAATGTTGCAATGCAAACATACCTAAGTTCATGCTCCAAATCTGGAGCTGGCCCTGAATTTTGTTATTTTAAGTAGTTATTAGATAAAAGGATATGCTTTTTTAAACAGATAATATTTTCTCCCTCCCCCTAAATTAAATATTCTTAACTCTAATTTGTAGGACCAAAGCCACGTGATCATTCCCTAATTAAATGTATTTTATATTTTACTCCATAATACCTAATTCCAGTTACAAATATAAAAATAAAGGTCATTTGTAAATAAAAGGGAAAAAACTTGTGAAAAATTGTATTTCGAAATATGAGTTTTATGAGATGAATAATACTAATTGATAACATTTTTCATAAAAAAAAATTGTACATGATCGATAAAAAATAATAATGATCTAATTAAATTAGATCATGAACAATTAAAAGAAAATTAGTTCGGTGTGAATCCTATTTTTGAAAAAAAAAAATATTTAGTATATTAAAAATTACTCTTTGAAAGATCAATAGTTTATCTCTTTAAAGTTTACAATAATTTAAATAATAATCTTTTTGTTTAAAAAATAATAAATCATATCTCTTAAATTTTCATTATTTATAAATTGAAAGTAGAATAACATCTTCATTAAGTAATATTCACTGGCATATAATAAAATTCTAGATACTACGAGATTGTTTTTTTTTTAAAAAAATTAGTAACTTATTTACTACTCCCTCAATCTATATTTATCTTTACACTTTCCGTTTTCGTTCATCCCACACTTATGTTCACCACCTAAAATGAAACTTCACATTAACCAACAACCTCAAAAGTTATCTTAATTTCAAAAATATCACTCTCATCTAACATACATAACATACTTTATAATTTATTTATTATCTAAAAATACCACAATACCCCTCAAAAGTCAATAAAGTTGTCAAAAAATAAATTTTCTTAAACTCCGTATCTACAATGTTGGTGAATTTAACTCCGGGACTGGAGGGAGTATAAGAGAAGCTTGCATGGTATTTATAAGTAATATTAAAATAAAAAACTAAAATAGTCTCGGGCAGACTTGCTTGAAAATAAATTGTTTTAACATAACTAACATGTGACATGTATTAATAAAGTTAAATTTAGGGGATAAAATTCATTTACGAGATATCAACTCGAAGAAATAAGCAGCAGCATGTCTAGGGGTGTGAATTTTACCTACGGATGCAGGTATTCGCAGAATAATATCCTATCGGGTGAAGGTAGGGTAGGGTAGAATATTTTCGAGTTTAGAATAAGGTTGTATCCGCACCCGCATGAAAACTTTAAGGGTAAGGGTAGGATATAGATTTTCTAAAATACTCTATTACCCATTTATTTATTACATATTATATAATTATATATTAACCATATTACATATATTATAATATATATTGTATATTTATATAATAACATATTTATTATATACATACTTGATTCCATGCATTTTTGTAGTTAATTTGTTAAGTATTATTACATTAGTTTGTATTTTTATTTATTTTAGGTTTTAATTGTGTTACAATATTGTGTAAGGTGAAAGTTAATCGATTATATTTTAAAATTATTGAATCTCATAATATGTTGTATTGATAATGATTTTTTTTATTTTTTCTTTAATTGTCAGATTCGGGTCATATATGTGGTATAAGATAAATCGAGCTTTTACAAGTAGAGTAGGACAAAATAGACTATTCGAATTATTTTTTTTAAATTGTGGATAATCATTTACCCGCGGATTATCCGCGTACCCGATGAATAATATCTGCACCCTACCTGATTATATATTTTAGGGTAACAGGGTAGGGTAAGGGTATGAAAACATGATTGCGGATAATATGTGGAGTAGGCGTACTCGTACCCTACTCTATCCGTTTACACCCCTAAGCATGTCATCTTAAGAGAGAGAGAAAAAAAAGTAAAATTCAAGAAATACTTAGGAGGGTGGTAATTAAAAATCATATTTTATTAATGACATCATTAAAGAGCTGGCGGTGGTCTAAATTCATTTAAATCCCTATTTTAGTTTCCATATTATAAATATACATACATAATACATACATCCACTTAATACCACATCTCTCTCTTACTTCAACTTCAGTTCTCCACTCACGATGAATCTTCAACAGTCGCAGAATCAAAAAAACCTAAAACGGCGGCTAAGCCAGGAGCAAGTTCGGCTCCTGGAAGCCAGCTTCAAAGCCGCCAAGAAGCTGGAGCCGGACCGCAAGCTGAAGCTGGCGCGTGAGCTCGGCGTCCCTCCCAGAAAGATTGCGATTTGGTACCAGAACAAGAGGGCCCGCTGGAGGAACCAGACGCTGGAGCTCGGCTACGGCTCGCTTAAGGTAAGGCTCGACGTGGCTCTAGCCGAACAAAGGAAGCTGGAAGAGGAAGCCGAGAATCTGCGACTAGAGCTTAAACGGGCTCGGGATATGCTAGCCAACTACAAATGGGCCCCGGCCCAATTACAGGCCCAACAGCCCTGCGCCCCTCCGGTTCAGTCTCTCTCAAGTTTGTGCGATGATGGAGTAGTGATCTGTGGGATGAACGATGACGTGGCCAACGGTGGAGCAACCTTGCCGTTTGGGGAGGTTTATGGTTGTTTGATGTTCTAATTTTATTATATTGGTGTGACATTATTAATTAGAATATGTATATTACTATAATATAGTATTAATTAAGTCTAAATTAATACGAGATTAATTAATTAGAAGAAATGAAATTAGCAGGATTTCCAATTGGGTTGGAACATAGGTGCATGCATGTACGAATAATCACGAATAATATACCAAGTCTATGATGATGAATGTAAAAACAAAATTTAATGCATTATTATATATTAATAATATATTATTAATAGTGCATTTAATATACTTGACTTGATGTGTTCAATTATATAGAAATTAACTAAGCATTAAAACTATCAGAATTGTAGGATTTGCTAAGTTGAATGTCAAGTTCTTACTATAAATGGCTTTATGTTCGGTTATATTTTTGTTATATTAATTTCTTTTTTTTATTTCTATGTTTCCCATTGCATGCACTCGTATTTCGTTATATTACAGCATCATGTGTATAAAATTATAGAAAGAGTTATAAGGTTAATAATGACAGGACACACCCTTTGTCATAGCTTTATCTATGGAAGTTATTTACTTTTAACATCAACAAAAGCTTGACACTTGGTGTTGGTTACACGGGTAAATATCATCATTATCTGATACCTAATTATTTTTTACACGTGTGACAACGTTTCATGATAAAATTATTTAACGTTTTCATAATTAGTGATATATTATTTTTTATTACAGGTGTTATCATTTTTTAAAAAATAATATTACTTTTCATTTGTACTATAAATTGTTTATAAAATAATTCAAAACACCGTTATCACTTTCATCAACTTAACTTTTAACTATAAAAGTTAATTATGTCCCACAGAATGACTTCCGTGAAATGATCTCGCTCAATCATTCACCTTCTTGGTAAATATTTTTCTTATTCCTAAAACCCACAGTGGTTAACACAACTAGAAGTCAAATCAAGTAGTGCATTTTATACTGAGAATTTTTTTTATAAGAACGGCTATTATTTTGAGAAGTACTGTAAATAACAACTCTAGTTAGCTTATATTTTGTCTTAATAAAATTATAAATAAAGAGATTTTGCAATTAATACTTTATTTTTATTTTTATCATTGAACTAGAAATAATGATCCCAAATAAGAAAAAAATGGGTGTGCAACTAAAATTGTGCATATAGAAGAGTGAAAATATGTGTTTAAATGTGTATGGGGGAACAAATAAGGATAGATATGAATTAATTATTTGATAAGACGGTAATGCCCTGCGTCGATGGACCTTATATAATCTACTACTCCGTATATTCTTAGTAAATACTATCTCCGTCCGGCTCAAAGGTATACATTTTGTTATTTTGGGCATTCACATCAAAAGTATACATTTATCTTTTTAAACACATGAAATCCACATACATTACTAATATATTTAATGTATAGATCTCACACATCTCTCTAATACAATTACCTATTACATATTAATACTCCTTAGTGAACAAAATGTAGTATATATATTTGGAGGGAGTACTACATAAACTCTAAAAAGATAGGATTTAATCTAATATTCCTTCGAATATCACTTCCGTTTATTGTTAGATGTTGTTTAATTTTTTTTTTTTTTTATCAATTTTGTTGATTTTAGTGGAGATTGAAGTATTTTTAGGTATTAATATATATATACTCCCTCCGTCTCTTACTAAGAGAGTATTTTGCTTTTTGGCACGTGGATTAAGGAGTATTATTATTTAATGTGTAGTGGGTAGTTGTATTAGTGTGAGTGTGGTCTCATATTTTAATTGTATTAGTGGGTGTATGTGGATCTCATATGTGTAAAAAATGAAATAGGACTCTTTGGGTGGGACGCCCAAAATGGAAAAAAAAAATCCACTTTAAAGGGGATGGGGAGTATAATCTAATAGATTTATGGGGTTAATGAAATTGAAACTTTTTATTACCCTACATTGTTATTGGATATTAGGGAATCAAGATTTATTAATTATTTTCATCGATATATTAACTACTCCGTAAACCCTAGTGTGAGACGGTTTAACAGAAATAATTTTATGAGATATATAAAAAATAATAATATTTTACTCCATAAAAAGTGATATCCTGATAAAAAATGATAATAGTGTAATAAATTATTTTGTAAACAATATGTATTACAAATAAAATATTATAACATTTTAATAAAAAGTTAAAAAGTAATAATTATTTAAAAAAAATAAAACCGTCTCACCGGTATATACAAATGTTGCCCTAAGTATACATGACTCTATAATCACAATCACTTTCATTTCCATTGTTCTCTTGATGATGCCATTATCACCATTTTCAAATTTTAACCAAGCACCCTAAATTCATTATTCCTCATACCAAAACAACAGTATAGGGCTTCCAAATCATGTGTCCACACCAACTTGTTGCCAACCCAATTTGTTTTAGGAAACATTTTATTTGGGCATTTCCAACCAGGTGGGCCTCCACAAAAGAACATATTGGTAGGCTTGTGGGCTTATTTTTATTTTTTTTATTATTATTACATTCAGAACAACAAAATGTATATGAAGATAAACTAAGGTTAGATTGATAAGAAAAACAACCATAGTTTGTAATTTTTTTATTTTTTATTTTTTGACACAGCGTAACAGAGGAAAGGCCGTAACAATCAAATTACGTGTCTGAAAATTGTGAATGATGCGTAAAAAATAAAAAGTAACATTTTTAAAAACAAATTATGTTGAGTGATATTCTTCAAAATCAACATAATATATTACATTTTTTAAGAAGTTTTTTTTTTATTATTATTTTTAATTTAAACCTGAAAAACAGTGTAATTGTGTATTTGATGTATGAGATATTTTGTATATCGAAAGTTTTCCAAATATATGCCCCGTTTTTATTGTATATCTTAATTTTAGGTGTTAGAACCTAGTGTGTGTATAGTGGAATTTTTATAGGGATGTATATTGTTATACAGAATGTTGGAACAAAAACAGTAACAGTGCACAGCGGAAACTTAAAAGGAGAGATTAACACATAGAGTTTTTAAAACTTTCTATTGGGTGTTTCACAGGGCAAAATACATATCATAATAGACATATTCATAAACAAATACAAGTAGACTCTTGACAAGAACACTTGGATATCTATACACTTCAAAGAAGTGAAAAACACCGAGAACTAGGATTCTATCCTATAACAACAATTATCCCTACTATTGATAACACACAACTTAAGAGACAAGTCTCCCGACTCTCTACTCTTGAGTACAAACAGGATAGAACTAAAATCTCAACCGAAAACTCTCCTCAAGTATGTATAAAAAATACTCTACCAAATCTCTGCCTAACTTCACCACCAATGACTCTTATTTATAGAAAAAATATCGGTGGATAAAGTTTAAAGGGAGTTGCGGCAGTTCATTCTTCAATATTTGAAATATCCGTGCATACTTGAATTCTCCGCCAAGAAAACTCCTGAAATTCAAAAATATAATCCAGGCATATATATATCCAGCATTTGAAATTTAAATCTCATAGTTATCTAACCACTGATCCTTATCCAAATATATCACCGGATATATTGTACCAAAAGATGAAACAACCTGAAATAATACAAACAAGAAAACACGGAAAGGCAAAAACAATAACAAATGAAGTAAAAAACACACCATGTCAACAATCTCCCAATTTTTTGCCTTTATTCACAAGCACAACAAAAACAGAGAGCAACAACAACTAGACACAACAAGAAGAGATAAGATAAAAACAAAATCATCAAAACAAAGAAGACGAAGAACTAAAGTAACACTCCCCCTGAATACAAACTACTAAAACTCCCAACTACCCCTGACTGCAAGCACCTAAAGAAGTATCATCAGCCACTTTCATCACCATCATTAGCTTGCCTAGAAGTACCAACATCATCAACTGCTCTGTCCTCATCCGTGCCAGCATCATCATCATCTCCCCCTGCTTGAGAAGAAAGCAGATCCTCTCAATTCTGCAACAAGGTTCTAAGTTAGCGAATGTATGTGCGAATAAAAACTGTAGGAATCAACACATGGCCTGGAAACGACCCAACAGGAGCAGAAGCCGTAGGTGGAGTTCTAGAAAAATTATGTATCCTGTCAATACCAAACAACCTAGAAGAGATGACCATATCACGAAGAGTTTTAGAGAACAAATCTCCAGGTTTGGTCTGAAACTTCTACTTCAACAGCATACCAAACACCAATGCAGGAAACGGAATAGAACCAGATTCCCTCGAACACGGAACAACCCGAAACATGACCCGAAATACTATGTCTCCCAGATTAACTTTAGATTGTACCCCAACTTGTACAACAAGAGTGTCTGTTCAGAGGTTACTGTGGTATTGTTGGAAGAAGGAAGCCAATTCTGACACATTATTTTGTGCAAAGTCCCAAAAGTAGTGGTTAGTTTGGAAACAGAAAATACAGGCTTCCAAACCGCCAATTTACCTCCTGTAATCTCATTGGTAACATCATCACTTTGATCAACGACATCCTCCTTCCCCTCAAACTCATAATCAAGAAACTCATTGATGGCACTAGAAGAGAAATAAAAAATTGACCCACGTACATAAACTTTTCCAAACCTCTTCGACTGAATGCCTTTAAAACAGGGCTCAATGTTGGAGTATGTTTCACAAACAATAGCAGAAACATATGGAGCGACATACGTCACACTGCCCATTAAACCACGATCAGCCAAATACCTAACCATTCCATATTCCTCAAAATTCTTAACACCAATCTTGCGATCATCTATAAAGGGTTTCTTTATGAGATTCTCATACTTTTTCTCAGAGTGAGAAAAGTAAAATGGACGAGGATTCTCTGTAGAAAAATCAGAAGTAGATGAACGAACAGAACCTGATGAAGAAAACTTTCCCGTAGGAGATTTAGTGGCATCAGATGAAGAATCGTCAGAAGGAACACCTGATGAGGCAACATTCGCAGCAGCACAGTCTGAAATCTTATTCTTACCTTTCTTCTTGGGAACTGATGGTTGTGCATCTTTACCCCGTGATGCAAATCTAGTGGAGACACCTACGGAATCAGTTGGTTGTACTGCAGAAGAGGTATCAGAGGAACTGACTTTCTTCTTCTTTGAGACAGTGTCAGATAAACTTACTTGTTTCCTTTTCATAGAGGTATCTCCAAGGGTACCAGGATGTGTCTTCATTGATTTGGTTCCAGATGAACCAATTTCACCCCTTGAGACTGTCGTTTCTTGAATGACACTTTAGTTGTGGCATTAGATTTTGGAACATTTGACAGAATTAGTGAGGACTTGCTCAGAACCTCATCTGAAATTCTCAGTTCTGCCCCATCAATGTCAGAAGCAGCTCTGTTCAAAGATTCTACAAAAGTTGCGAGTGACTCCTTAAGATCATCATCATCTTCATCAACCAAATTACATGATCTTGGAGACTTTGGAGACCGTTGTCCACCCAATGGTTCTGGTGAAGATGGAGCAACATACTCAGATATAAACTCCTCTATATTTCTAGAAGATTCCGAATCTCCAAGAGAGATAGGATTTGCAGCACGCCCCGATTCATTAGGATCAATCGTGACTTCCTTTCCTGTGTAATTTGGCTTACGCCCTCTTCGTGTCATAATTCTCCCAGATCTTCTAGTACCTGAAGAAATTGGATCTGGAGAGTTTCCTTTGGACTTACCACTGTGAAAACGAGGGGGACCAGAAGACCGTTACTTTGGACTGACTGCAGAATAACCAACATTGCCTTTGCTTTTGTGATTCCTGATCTAACGAGAAAACGATGGATGAGGTACCTACGGTGACTCATGAATAGCAGGGTTCTCAGGGTGAACAATCTCAGAAGCATTAGGAACATACGTGGCTAGAGGTACTGGGCTAGAGATATGATCATTAGAAGGGGCGACCATGGAGGAAGACGTGATATCGGTGGAGGAAATTGAATGTGGAAGGTTTGGAGGATCTGCAGAGATGGGAGAACCAAGAGAAAAAATAAATGAAGAGGATGATTCTTGATTGTTGGACATTTTGATGGACAACTCAAAACCCAATGATGTCAGTTACAAATTACAAGAGAGAGAGAGTAAAAGAACTGCACACTTAACGAAGTAATGTGATAATTCAAAAAAAATAAAGAAACACATAGATATATAAGGAGAGAAAAAAGAAATAAGTTAACAAGGATGTAGAAGTTATAAAAAACACGATCACATGAGAAACAACTGCAAGATATAACACAGAAGCCCAAGAACAAAAACAAAGAAACAAGAAAAAAAAGAAAAATATGATGATGATGATGATATATATATATATATATATATATATATATATATATATATATATATATACACATATTTTCAGATTGCAAAAGATATTATTATGAATTTTTTATTTTTTATTTTTTACACGGCACACACATACCTGACGTACTTTGCTAGTACGGATGATATTTTTAAGGGAAATGTTCAATCATTTTAAAGAGACAATCACGTATGCAGCTATGGATAAAAGAACATTCCTTGAGATATAAGATTTTTAACATGACTATTTCATCTCAATATCATCAATTTTTCATAATTTTTTTTGTCTTTTTCAATAATATGGTATGTGTCCAGAGAGACAGAAAATCCCATAATATATTTTGCAATTTAAAAAGAATAGTGTATATATCATCATATCCACAAGCACACGAACATACTATATATAATAAAACAAGAAAAGAAACAACTCAGCACATACACACACCGAGAGACTTCCGTAAGGAAGTGAATCTCTGAAAATCAAGGGCTTTGGTAAAAATATCAGCTAATTGTTTCTTCGTAGAGATATATTCCAACTTAACCACATTTTGCTCAACTAAATCACGTATAAAATGATGATGAATATCTATATGTTTTATGCGATAATGTTGAACAGGATTTTTAGCAATATTAATCGCACTTGAATTATCACAGTACACGGTAAGCACAGTACTCTCATACCCGTAATCATGCAACATTTGTTTGAGCCATATGAGTTGAGTGAAACAACATCCAAGAGCAACGTACTCAGATTCAACTGTGGATAAGGAAACACAGTTTTGCTTTCTGCAATGCCAAGAGATAAGATTATTTCCAAGAAAAAACAACCACCGCTGGTACTCTTCCGATCATTCACATCCCCTGCCCAATCAGAGTCACTGAATCAAACAAGTTCAACATTTGTATTACAAGAGAAATATATACCAAATTTCAAGATACCAGACACATATTGTATAATTATCTTCACAACTTGTAAGTGTGACGCTCTTAGATTTGACTGATAGCGAGCACATACCCCAATACTGTACACAATATCTGGATGACTAGCCGTTAGAAACAATAAGCTCCCAATCATAGATTGACACACAATCTCATCTACCTTTTCTCCATTCTCATCCTTACTTAGCTTCTGTGAGGATCCTATGGGAGTACGTGCACTTTTCGTATTTTCTAGACCAAAACGCTTAATAAGATTACTAGCATACTTCGACTGAGAAAAGAAAATTCCTTCATGTGATTGTCGAACTTGCATACCAAGAAAAAAGTTTAGATCACCGACAAGACTCATTTCAAAAGTGTGTCATGACAGTCACAAAAAAGTCATTCAACCTAGAAGACTTTGACCCAAAAACAATATCATCAACCTAGATTTGAGCAACAAGAATATCACCCTTTTCATGCTTAATGAACAATGTATGATCCACCATGCCTCTAGAAAAATCAAACTCTAGAAGAAATTTAGTTAAACGACCATATCATGCACGAGTGCTTGTTTTAAACCATAGAGAGTTTTTTCTACCTAAATACATGTAATGGCTTAGAGGGATCCTCAAACCCTTTAGGTTGTTCAATATACACTTCTTCATTCAATACACCATTCAAAAAAACACCCTTGACATCCATCTGAAATAACTTGATTTTGAGAAAACAAGCAATCGCAAAGACGAAACTAATAGATTCTATTCGAGAAACTGGAGCAAATGTATCATCAAAATCAATCCCTTTAACCTGAGTATAGCCCTGAGCTACCAACCTAGCCTTGTTTCGAACAATCTTACCACATTTATCAGATTTATTTTTAAAAATCCACTTAGTGCCTATGACGTTCTTATCAGTAGGTCTAGGAACTAAGAATCAAATATCATTTTTAACAAATTGATTTAATTCCTCACGCATGGCCTCTATCTATAACTCATATTTTAGGGCTTCATTCACATTTTTCGGTTCTTGCAAAGACACAAAACACCCTATGTCTATAAAATTTATCAAGGAATACATACTCACAAAACCTGACAGATCGTCAAATGTAATTGATGACAAACAGGATTGTCGAACCATATTTCTGTAATCCACCGGTTTCTTTCGACGAGTAACAATACCTTCAGTTGAATCTTCTATTATGAGGGATGATGGATGATTCCTCTGAATCCTGCTTGAAGGTTCCTTTCTTGAACACTTGAAAGTGTCGTCTGTACCCTCTGGAGTTTTTGAAGCTAAAGATGTTGCTTCACTTGTTCCATCATCCTGGAAAACATTATGTTCTTGTACGTCATCATCAAGATTTCTCCAGGTATCTACAAGATCTGCATCAACTGTCTCCTCTGTCATACCTCCAAGACTTTCCACTTCAACGGGACCCATCAAATCCATATGAATAAGTTCTAGACAATAAAAAGTAGAACAATGAGATAATATTTTGTGAGACACATGAGTTTGCTTGTCACGTATACAAGGACCACATACATGTTTCTCTTGAAATGACAAACTAGGAACCCTTCTAACAACATTATTCTTAACAAACTTTCTCAAACTTTTATAATTCACATATCCAAGTTTGAAATGCCAAACCACAGACTCATCAATGCATGATTTTAAACAAGTAACATGAGATTGAATCAAATAGCAATTGTCACTTGAACGCTTACCAATCATAATACACATGAAGTTTGTCATCACATGACTGACTTATACTAATAAGATTAGCATACAATCCTTTGACATGAAGTATATTAGATAATTTAGGAAAACCTTCAACACTCAGACTTCATTTTCCAACAATCTTTCCTTTTGCTCCTCCTCCAAATGTGACATTACCCCCATCTACTACTTGATGATCCTTCAAATTCTTCATAGATCTGGTTATGTGCCACGAACATCCACTATCAAAGTACCAGCAACCCGAAACTGTAGCTTTCAAAGAAGTACAAATCATATTACACAAAACCTTTTGATCAGCAAAATTTTCTTTGCGATGTTTCACAGAATGTTCCAATTTCACAGAAAACAATTTCTTATGCTGAAGATCTTTCTGAAAATTGAAACAAAAAGGTTTTTATGTCCAAGAGAGAAGCAATAATGACACACAAAACTCTTTTTCCGATTTTTTGCAGAACTATGATTTTTAGAAGACTTAAAGAACTTATCAGATTCTAGATCACAAAAACCTAAACCAGATTTTCCATGCTGACCTGTTAAGAGAATTTTATCTAAAACAGACATACCCTTACTAAATCTTAAAGCTCAAGGTAGAAGATTCCAACTTAAATTTGAGATTTGAGATTTCGAGATCCTTTTTGGTAAGAGATACTTCTAACCTAGTTATGACACCACTCTGTTCATCACACTCATGATCAAGATTAGAAACCTTTTTCTGTAACAGTTTGCATTTCTCATGGAGTTGTAAACAGACTAGATTTGAACAAGAACCTAAATCATGATGAGAAGATACAGTGACTGAAGATGAAACAACAGAATTAGCAACATACCTCTCATCTAAACCTTCATATGTATCAACACATGAACTATACACAGATGGAACCCCTTTTTTATCACAGCACATGCCATCATGGCACACTGATCCTTCATTTCTTCAGTCTCTTCTTCTGATTCATCAGACAATGTGGCTTTTATGTTTCTTTTCTCCCTTCTTCAACGAAGGGTAGTTGGACATGCATTTGCATAATGTCCCATTTCCTGACAAGCACGTCATTTTACAGTTTTGATATAATCAGAGTCATACTCTACTTTCTCGTTTCTAGGATACGATTCTGAATTTTTGAATGAGTTTTTGAGTTTATTTCTATTAGAATTCGATTTGAACTTTGCCTTTGTCTTAAACTCCTTCTTTTGGTTTGTTAACTTCGAAATATTTGAATTAAATTTCTTAGTTAACAAAGGCACATCATCTTCTTCTTCTCCATCCAGAATTTTTTCAGACTCAATTTCCTTCTCTATAGTCGACTCTGCTTCACTTTTCAAGGCAATGGTTTTTCCTTTTGCTAACGCCTTCTGTTGTGAAATGTTCATTTCATGACAAGTAAGAATACTCACAAGTTCATTCATGGAGATGATATATGTGTTATGAGCTTCTTCAATAGCAGACATTTTCACATTGTACCTTTAAGGGAGCGTTCTCAAGGTCTTATTTACGAGCCTTTCATTACTGATAGGGTCTCTAAGAGCATGTGCTTCATTTGCTATATCATACAGCTTCTCCATATAGGACATGATATCCTCATCATCTCTCATACGCAGATTTTCAAACTGAGTTCCCAAGAATCTCAAATTTGTGCGACGAACGATATTTGATCCTTCACAATACTCTTGAAGAATGCTCCAAGCATCCTTGGCTGAGATACAATTTGTGATTAATTTAAACATGTTAGCATCAACAGAAACATAAATGACATATAAAGCTTTGGAATTTGGATTGACAGCCATTTTTTCTTCACGAGTCCACTCATACTCGTGCTTAATAACAAGATCATTGTCATCATCTTGGGTTCGCAGAGGAGACCATCTGGTAAGAACACTGATCCAAGCAGATTCATCCATGGATTTAAGATACTGACGCATTTTGACTTTCCAAATAGAGTAATTTGTACCATCAAGAACAGGAGGACGAAATGACACATCCATCACGACACACAAAAAACACAGACAAGGATCTATACTAAGTGACGTCTAGTAGTGACTCTGATACCACTTGTTAGAACCTAGTGTGTGTGCATAGTGGAATTGTAATAGGGATGTACATTGTTATACAAAATATTGGAACAAAAACAGTAACAGTGCACAGCGGAAACTTAAAAGGAGAGATTAACACAAAGAGTTTTCAAAACTTTCTACTGGGTGTTTCACCAGTAGGGCCTTCAGGGTAAAATACATATCATAATAGACATGTTCATAAACAAATACAAGTAGACTCTTGACAAGAACATTTGAACATCTATACACTTTAAGAAGTGAAAAACACCGATAACTAGGATTTTATCCTATAACAACAATTATCCCAACTGTTAATAACACACAACTTAAGAGACAAGTCTCCCGACTCTCTACTCTTGAGTACAAACAGGATAGAACCAAAATCTCAACCGAAAACTCTCCTCAAGTATGTATCAAAAATACTCTACCAAATCTCCATCTAACTTCACCACCAATGACTCTTATTTATAGAAAAAATATCAGTGGATAAAGTTTAAAGGGAGTTGCGGCAGTTCATTCTTCAACATTTGAAATATCCGCGCATACTTGAATTCTCCGCCAAGAAAATTCCCGAAATTCAAAAATATAATCCAAACAGATATATATCCAACATTTGAAATTTAAATTCCATGGTTATCTAACTGCTGATCCTTATCCAAAGCTATCACCGGATATATTGTACCAAAAGATGAAACAACTTGAAATAATACAAACAAGAAAGCAAAAACAATAACAATAACAAATGAAGTAAAAAACACACCATGTCAACCATAGGCTTTATTTTAGAAGTGTTTTATTTTGGGGTTTATATTTGACATTTTCATCTAAGGCTTGTTGTTTTCTATTTCCTCCGTCCCAAATTCATCTTCACATTTACTGTAGATACGGAGTTTAAGAAATGTCACTTTTTGACTTACTTTTAATGGTAGTATGGTATTTTTGGATAGTAAATAAATGATAAAGTATGTTATGTGTGTTAAAAAAGGTTATGACAAATTTGAAATTAAAGTATGTTAGAGGGATATTAGCTAATTTTTTTCTTTTATAAAAGTGTGAAGTTGAATTTGGGACGGACTAAAATGAAAAGTGTGAAGTTTAAATTGGAACGAAAGGAATATTTTTTTCTAAATTCAATATATATTATAAAATTATACAAAATGACACTTTTTTTTTTAAATTTTATTCACAAAACTCAATAATTTTATTAACTATTTTGAGTAATTTTGGGGATAATTACTCAAAATATCTCTTATCTTAACATCATAAAAAACACACACTCATATTTTCATAATCTCAACACTCACATGCATAAAGAAATACAGTGGATGGAGGGAGTGCGATTTGGACAATGTGGTTAAAGATTCTGTATTTAGATATATCTCTTTAAAAATATATGGCAAACTCACTATGTCCCGAGTAAAGAGATGCATTAGCTTTTTACACGCAGATTAAGGAGTATTATTATTTTATATAAAGTTGGTAGGTGTATTAGAGATGTGTGATGGGTAGTGGTGGGTCATTGGTTGATCATTTTTACTAAAAGAGAAAAATGGTGCAATTTGAATGGAACGCCCAATATAGTAAAATGGTGCTATTTGGGCGGGATGATAGAAGTATTCAATTATAATGAAATGATTCAATAAAAAAAAATATGAAAGTGTTATATTATTATTATGGGTACTTATTATGATAAGGTACATTAAAAATTCCTTTATTATTATATAAACATACAAAAATATTACTACTAATTACATAAATATATAGTGATATTTCAATATTACCCTTAAAATGTGATGCACATAAATGTTTGTGTGCAGCAAAAGTTCATGTGCAGTAGAAAAAATAGGTGCAAGAAAAGTTATGTGAAGTAAAAAAAATGTGTACAGCAAAAAGTGTGAATCGTAAGTGTCATGTGCAGTGAAAAAATGGCGACGGCTGCGGCGGAGGCGGTCCGGCTGCGGCAGTGGTTGGGTGAGGGGTTTATGATTCGTGGTTTAAAAGTGTATGAGATTATAATGAATTAAGGTTATATTTGGAATTTTACTTTAATATTTTATATGTGAGAGTAATTTTTTAAACTCATTGTATCCCCTAGTAATTTAGGGTACAAAGTGTGTATCTATGAGTAATTTTTTCATTATTATTTTACCAAGCTATTTATAACTTGCTTTTTGGACGTTGATTAAGGAGTATAATATTTTAATAGATAGTGGGTGAAGTAATATTTAATGTAAAGTGGGTAGGTGTATTAGTGTTGGATGTGAGGACCATTGTGATATATTAATTGTTTTAGGCAGGTCCCATATTAAAAAAATGAAACGCAAACATTGAAATGAAACGTCCAAAATAAAAATATGTAAACATTGAAATGAGACGGGAGAAGTTCTTTTACTCTTAAAATTCATGATGATACTTTTGTATTAAAAAATTTATTGTCAATTCATTTAAAATTAAATGTATTTACGATTGAACCATGATCTGCCATGCATAAAATACACAAGACTCTAATTTAAACCCTATAATTTAATAAAAATGTTATATTTATGTGTCAAGGTTAAATGATTTGATTAAAATTAGCCCAAACTACCCTTTGTACACTACATATCTCAGCTGGAATTGCAAATATTGTTTTACACTACCAACTTTATAAATCTTCAAAATACAATCCCAAATAAATGAAAATATCCCAATTTTGGCGGTAACGTTTGGTGGGATAAATCAATAAAAATTGCGAAAATCACTTGGATTCACGCATACCCCATTCTCACACACAAGCGCGTGGATGGATCAACCCAGCAATGAACTCCACCACCGCCACGTACCAATAAAAGAACACGTAGGCCCGGAACCTCCTGCCCTTTATTGAACCGTGTGAGCACGCGCCCATTGAGCGAGTGCCGCAATCCTCAGATATCAGTATATAGTTTTTCCAATGTGAAATTCGGAACCCTTCTCAATACCTCCGCCTTCCATAGTCTTTTGAAACAGCCCGAGAAAAGCCCTAAAACGCTCCAAGAGTAGGGAAAAATACCGAAAAACAAAAATTAAGATGTTTAATTTCATTGTATAATCGGAAAATCTGAGTTTCAATCTCGCAATATAGGGTTTGTTCGATCGAATTCCGGTTGAAATCTGATATTTCTAGGGTTGCACTTTTTACGTTTCCACTGCATGATTCATTTATCTAAGGTCAGTGTTTCATCGGCCTCATTATCTCTAATTTGTTTATCTTGAGATACGTCCCCTTTGGAGAAAAGCCAGATTGATTTCGGGACTTGTTTGTGTGGTGTGCAAAAGATTTGTGGCAAAGGGAAAGAAATTTTTAAGGGAGCTTGTTTTATTTCATTTTTTCTTTTTTGTGTTGGAGGTTTTTTGCTATGCGATTATCGCGGCCTGATTCAGTTGTCAATAGAAGGAAGAATCAGAATTTCAGGAATAAGTTTAGGGGTAAGAAAAAGCACAAGAGACTAGACGCAATTTGTGAGAGAGCTTATACTAGGAACCATAGTGGGGTCGAACGGGTAGATTTGGGCGAACTTAATAATGGAGGGAATGAATTGGAGCTCCGTAGGAGTAATAGGGCTCGTAGAGCCCCTGTGGTTCTTGATTCATCGCCTATGCCGCCGAAAAAGCGTATGAAGGTTGATAGGATATTGGCCAATAGCGTTGGGAAGCCTAGGAGAGAAGATAGATCGCAGTGGGAAATACCATGCTCAAGTTCAAGGGATTTGAATGGACAGACTGATGGTTGGAATTTGAGGTTGAGATCCAGGGGAAAGAGTGTAGGTTTTTCAGGGAGGGCGAGGGGGGACTCTTCAGTGAGGGGTAAAAGGAAGCTCTTTCAGGATTTTGATGGGTTTGGGGATGACCTGGAACCTCAGTGTTATGATAAGAAAGATCTCTTGGTCAGTGAGAAATCAACCGTTGTTAAGTCGAAGAGGCCTGGTAGAATTAAAGCTTCAAATGTTTTGTCAAATGACAATCTGGATATTGATATGGGAGATGGGGTGGAGGGTGGTAACCAAAAGAACATAAATGAGGTTTTAGAAGTGATGAATGAGGTAGTAGAAACACAGTTGGAGACTAAGTCGAAATCTGAAGCAGAAGATGGTGATGTGGCAGTAGAAACACAGTTGGAGACTAAGTCGAAATCTGAAGCAGAAGATGGTGATGTGGCACAGTTCACTGAGAGAGAGGAGACTACAATTCTAAGTGATCCAGAATTAGAGGGATACCAACACATTGGCAATGCCAATGCTGATACAAGGGATGATGATCCCATGGAGCAGCAAAAACTAGCATGTGATCTTGTATCTGACCAACAAAATGTTGCTGAAATTAATTGTGAGTCAGCAGACCAAGCAAATAACAACGGACGTTCTGATAAGCTTATTGAAGATGAGACCTGTAAAGAATCAAAACATACAAACAATATGTCTTCTATTGCTGACAGAAAACCAAGAATAAAACTAGGCAGACGATGTGGTTTATGTGGGGGTGGTATTGATGGCAAGCCTCCAAAAATATTTGTACTGGAAGGTGCCGACAGCGAAACTGAGGGATATAGTGGCTCATCTGCTTCAGAGGAACCTAATTATGATGTTTGGGATGGTTTTGGTGACCAATCTGGATGGCTTGGGCGGCTTCTTGGACCAATTAACGATCGATTTGGTATAGCTGGGATTTGGGTTCACCAGCAATGTGCTGTATGGAGTCCAGAGGTTAGTTATATATTCTTAATATTATGGCACTTAAGTTTGTTCTCAAGTTTTTTCTTGTCAATAAGCCTCTGGGCTCTTTGCATATTGTTTGCTTAGTTCCATTTTTCATTGAAAAGTTGAGGGATCCTGTTAATTTACTACCTCATTGACATAATTATTCTTCTTTCTGACTGCTAAATTGTCAAATTATACACAAGGGAAGTTGATTTATGATGGAATAATGTTTCTTCTCTTCGACCAGAACAGGATGAGAATTGAGAAGGGAAAGCTTGAAAGTTTCCCAAACTTTTAGGGTAATTGACCTTTTATAAAAGAAACATGAACAATCAAATGGATTGAAAGAAAAAATAATAATAAAAAAAAGGACCTTATCTATTAGGAAGAATGGCAAGAGTTGTGTTCTTGGGAAAGAAAAGCAAAAAAGGACAAATGATGGAAAACAAATTGTATCTTGTAAGACAGTTAACTAAAATGAAATGAAAGGAGTGCGGACTACAGGGCCACGGGCTGCATAGGGTCTAATAACAATTTATGCTACATTAGTTGCAGTAGTTGTGCCTTATAAAGTTCATGATTTTCATTATGGGACACTCTGTATGGTGAATTTCAAAATATCTCTTGTTTTGGTTGAAAGTTGGAAGACCATTCACTCTTGTATTTTTATTTTAAAATCATACTGCGCCTTGTGCTATTTTATGTTTACTCTCAAAAGATACATGTTTTCACTCGAGCATCTTATTTTGGTACCGTCAATGTTGTAATAAGGATCCCCTCTATTAAGTTTATGTGCCTATGTCTGGTTCTGGTAGTTGCTGTTGACACTTAAATTATGTTTCTTAAGTTTGACCACTAGCAAAATTAATTTTGTAAGTTTGATGACAATTACTGCCTTTTTCTGTTAATACTGATACATGGTCCCGCATTGCTTAAGACATCTAATTTTTTCTTGTTTGTGCTGTTATTAATTGAATTTATAAACTGCTAGTGTCTTTCTTCCTTTGGTGTCCAGTTCTTTCTAGAAGGAAAGCCTTGGCTTGGTTTGCTATGCTCTGTTTATGTTTTTATTTCTATTGTAATTTTCTCAAGTTTGTGATATGATGTGCATGTCTGTTGTTGTTCTGCAAGTAAGGAAGCAAGTATTTCAACCTCTCATACACTGTCATTTTGGTCATTCTTTGAGATGCTGTTCAGTCAAATATATCAGGGAACAACTTAGTGCCAATACTCGGACTTTATTTGTAAAGTCTCCGCTTCTATCTCGAGTTTAGAATGAGTGATATCATGAAAAAAGCATGGATTTATGTCTGTTGCTTTTTTCGTACTTCTGTTAAGGGAAGCATTCGTTGCTAAGGCTATTCTAGAGAACAAACTCTTGGCTGAATCCGTTCGCGTTCTCCCATGCATATTGTATGGACCTCTGGTCGCACAAATTGCATAGTATCGTAAATAGCTACCCCGGGTATTACTACTCAAATATTGGTTGATTACTAAAATCTACTAAGACAAGCTGCAACCATAACTCTGATTTTTGGGTCCTTATTTTTTTCTGGCAGAACACACGTTATTCGTCTTTTTATTTCATTGAGACATCTAATTAATTGGGATTATTCGTCATCTGTATGCTCATGCTATAATCTTATCTGTTAATCTGCTTATTGTTTTTCAGGTTTATTTTGCTGGATTGGGCTGCTTGAAGAATATCAGGGCTGCACTTTATAGGGGGAAGGTGTTGAAATGCAGCCGCTGTAGGAGACCTGGTGCTACCATTGGTTGTCGTGTTGATCGCTGTCCCAGGACTTACCACCTTGTGAGTGGCTTTTATCTATATATTTTATATAAGCATCTCATTTTTATCCTCTCAGCCGTCAATTTGTTGTTTTTACTCTTGCTGCACGCTGTGCTGTACATTTATCATATTAATTGGTTTAGCATGATTTGTTTGCTTTTGTAGCCTTGTGCAAGAGCCAAAAATTGCATCTTTGATCACCGCAAGTTTCTTATTGCCTGCACCGATCATCGCCACCTATTTCAACCATATGGAATACAGAATACACTTCGGTTGAAAAAAATTAAGACCAGAAAGCTGAAGTTGGAATTGAGAAAGATGGCTAATGAGTCAAGCCGTAAGGATATCGAAGCAGAAGAAAAATGGTTAGAGAACTGTGGGGAAGATGAAGAATTTTTGAAACGTGAGAGCAAAAGGCTTCAAAGAGATTTGTGCAGAATAGCGCCTACGTACATTGGAGGCACAAATTCTGAAAGAGAGAAACAATTTCAGGGATGGGAGTCTGTCGCTGGGTTGCAAGATGTCATTCGGTGCATGAAAGAGGTTGTTATTTTACCACTCCTGTACCCTGAGTTTTTCAATAATATAGGGCTTACACCTCCTAGGGGAGTTCTGTTGCATGGACATCCTGGAACTGGTAAGACATTGGTTGTGCGGGCACTAGTTGGTTCTTGTGCACGTAGTGACAGGAGGATAGCATATTTTGCACGCAAAGGTGCAGATTGTCTGGGAAAATATGTTGGTGATGCTGAGCGGCAGCTTAGACTTCTTTTTCAAGTTGCTGAGAAATCTCAACCCTCTATCATTTTCTTTGATGAAATAGATGGTTTGGCTCCTTGTCGCACTAAGCAACAGGATCAAACGCACAATTCAGTTGTCTCCACATTGCTTGCATTAATGGATGGCCTTAAATCTCGAGGTTCTGTTATTGTAATTGGAGCAACTAATCGTCCTGATGCGGTTGATCCAGCTCTAAGAAGGCCAGGGAGATTTGATCGAGAGATTTATTTTCCACTGCCTTCTGTTAAGGACAGAGAAGAGATTCTCTCATTGCACACTCAGAAATGGCCTAAACCGATAACTGGGTCCTTATTAAAGTGGGTTGCGGAACAAACTGTTGGATTTGCTGGTGCTGATCTGCAGTCTCTTTGTTCTCAAGCGGCTACAATTAGTCTAAGGAGGAGCTTCCCCTTGCAAAAAGTTCTCTCTGCTGCTGAAACTAACAGAAAATGCCCTGCTATCACCACATTTGCTGTTGAAGAAAGAGATTGGTTGAAGGCTCTGTCATGTGCCCCACCTCCATGCTCTCGAAGAGAAAGTGGAATTGCTCTAAATGATGTGGTATCTTCACCTCTTAAATCTCATCTTGTTCCATGCCTTGTCCAATCTCTTACGAGACTACTTGTTTTCCTGTATCTGGATGAACGTGTCTGGTTGCCGCAACATCTTATTAAGGCTTCGACCTTGGTAAAAAATATAATTGTTTCTCATTTAGATAGGAGGAAAGTCCAGAGTGAAAATTGGTGGTTGCAAGTGGATGGTTTGCTCCAGGAAGCGTCGATAATGAATGAGATTGAGAAGAGCCTCTTGCTTGCAAATGTTCTGATTGGAGGTAGTAAACTTGGCGGTTCCAATGTGACAGAGGAGAATCCTGATGAATATCCAAATGTTATCTGTTCCAAGTCTTTACGTATGGGTGCTCGCACTGGGATCCCACAAACTGTCTGTTCTGTTAAATCAGGATACCAAGTTCTGATCTGTGGAAATCCAAGATTTGGCCAGAGGCATCTTGCTTCATGTCTTCTCCACAGTTTTGTTGGCAATGTTGATGTGTGGAAAGTTGATTTGGCCAGTATATCTCATGAAGGACATGGAGACATGGTTCATGGGCTGACACGTATACTAAGTATGTCATGATTTTCCATTTCAAGTTACTGAAAATTTTCTTCGGCCAGAAAACTATGCTCTTCTTTATGTCTTTCTTTCCTTGATAAGATGCAAAGTTCTTTATCACATGTATGCTTCTGTCTCACCTCTCTGGCTTTCACAAAGTTGGAGCTCCTCTTCGAACACCTTTCTGTTCCTGCTATGTCTTCATGTTGTCCTAATATATTCCAGCCAAGTCTTTCAATTAGGTTCTATCATTTTGTGTGCATGATATTAAGATTTAAACATTTTGCTCTCCAATTGCTTAAACCTGCAGCTGCTGCTCTCTCTCCCTATCCAGTTTTATTTCTTGCTAGTCTTTTCCTTCATTTCTTTGTGTGCTTTATATTAGGAATATAATTTGTCATGCGACTTTTGTGGCAGTGAAATCTACTGGTGCGGATGTGTGCATGCTATATATGCCAACAATTGATTTGTGGGCTGTTGAGGCATATATTAAAGCATCTGAAGACTATCAGGAGCCATCTTCAACGGATACTCAATCCTCTGGAGAGATATCTTGTGATGGGAACTTTAAGGTGGACATGGAACACAAAACTTCTCTAATAGCTGATGTTAAGGGTATAAAGTCTCAAACTTTGGTGAAGGAAGCCTCATACCTCTGGACCTCTTTCATTGAGCAGGTGGAGTCTATACGAGTTAACACCTCCTTGATAATTCTGGTAAGGTCACCTTTTCTTTTCTTGTCTGAATTAATTATAGTTGCTTGGTTATGGTGGTCATCTTGACTTTTAGCATTAAATTAGGGAACTCTTTCTTTTCCTGTTAATCTGGGAATCTAAATTTGCATCTTTCTTAATTATAAACTTAAAACTGAGTAATGTTGATACTTGATAGAAATTGCATCCAGCATTCTTATCTCCTGCCTCTTGTCCTTCTCCTTTTCCTTCCTTGCAATAACACCTTATGGGAGGGCTTGTGTAATATAGTGGACTAGACAATTTGTAGAATAATGTATAACATGATGGAATGGCTTGAGGAATAAAGTGGAATAGACAATTAATAGATCGATGTATAACATGACGGAAAATGTATGTTTTTACAATAGAAGGTACTGGATATGCACTCCTTATCTTTGACCTTGAACACTACTGATTTAAAGTGGGCTTTGGAGTTTTTTTCAGAGGAAGGTGCTACCTTTCAGCTAGGTGATTTTTGTTCGTTATGTTGGTTTTTGAAAACCAAATGAATAGCAATGATCTATGTTTGTTTTTGGGTTTTTTGGTTTGGTAGGAATTAACTTTATATCAGCATCAATTTGTAAGAGGTGTGTGGTGATGTTTGTGAGAGATTATTAATATGAGAGAAGAGATAAGAAAGGAGAGGGAAAGAGAGAAAAGTGTATTAATTGAGAAAAGAGAATGTATAGAGGGTGGGTCGGTTAGGGATGGAAAAAGCCAAATAAAAAAAAAAAAAAAAACCCAACTAGAACAAGTCTAGATTTCGAATTTTGAAAACAGGTTTTCGAAACAGTAAAGAAAGAATCCCATTAGAGAAGTCTGACCCATATTTACCCATATTTTACTTGCATGTTATTTGTTTAGATATGCTTTAGTTCCATATTCATTGCCAATGCCATACTTGCTTGGGTATCTATATGGTATGGTTGCTGATCTTGAAGGTGGCTTTGTACCTTATGTGCAGATTTGAAGGGGGAGACTAGCTTAGTAGCTTTTTGGTCTGGCTGCAAAGTTTTCATGAGTACTGGTCCGTAGATAATTTATTAATGATGCTTAATCAATTGAACTATATCATGCAAGAAAAATTATTAATGCACCACTTGGATACTGCCACAAGCCTTAGCATCCTAATATTGTTGGATTGAGGTTTTCAACTTGCTCTCTTACTTCTAGGACATCTGATAATGTTTGGTTGAGGTTTTTACTTGATACCACTGAATTTAGTTACTGACCGTCTTCATGTCAATGCTTTTACATTATTTGCAACATGTAGCAACATTTTCCTGCTGCTTTCCCAATTTTCAGTATTGATTAACCTTTTTAATACACTGGAAATGCTCATCGAATTCTTACAGGCAACATCAGAAGTACCGTTTTCACTGCTACCTTATAGAATAAGGAACTTTTTCGGGAGTGAGGTATTGAATTGCAGCCGCTCAAATTCGTTGGTCCACAAGGAGCCACAGTTCTGTGTGCAGCTTGATGGTAAATTCGATCATGATAAGGCGATTTCTGCTTTTGCTGCTACATTGACGAAAGATTTGGCACAGCACTTTATACAATTAGTTCATGGTGGATGTCACACCCATGTAAGCTCTCTTGAGGTGAATGCTGAAGATTCAGTTGATGATGTTGATCAAGTTTGTCATAGTAAACCTTGCAATATCAGTCCAGTTGCTTCAGTTGTTCTGACAAATAAAACTCTGAAAGGGAAATCAAACTTGCTGTTGGCAATATCAACACTTGGCTATCAGATTCTATGTTATCCTCATTTTGCTGAACTTTGTTGGGTCACATCTAAGTTGAAAGTAGGTCCTTGTGCCAATACTAGTGGACCCTGGAAAGGCTGGCCCTTCAATACTTGCATAATTCGCCCTATCGACTCAGCAGATAATGTTACTTCCGCCTCTAATACCAGCAATATTAAAAGCAAAGACTTTGGTTTAGTTAGAGGACTTGTTGCTGTAGGATTATCAGCGTATAGAGGTGAATACACTTCACTAAGGGAAGTTTGCTCTGCAGTGCGGAAAGTTTTGGAAATTCTGGTTGTTCAAATTGATGATAAACTTCAAGCTGGTAAAGACAGAACCCAATTCATTCGAGTACTTTCACAAGTGGCATATCTTGAAGACATGGTTAGCAGTTGGACGCACACCTTACAAAGGTATTGCCATATTATTCCTAATTTTCCTTCTCTTTCTCTCTTTATATATTTCTATAACAAAAATCTTTTTCAGTCTAGAGGTGGATACTCATATTTCTGGGGCAAATGCAAGTGCTGGACTGTTTGATAATCATATCTGCTGCAAGGATGGTACTTCTGAAGGTGATGTTCACAAGTTAGACAATTCCAACGTTAATGTAAATGGATCAGAACCGTTGGAAAAAAGGCCCCAGGAAGTTGGGGTTGGAGATGCTGAACAATTATGTCCAACGGATGCTGATAATGAATGTGCTGAACAATCAAATCCAACTGCAGTGGATAGCAAATCTGCAACTGAAGGGGATCAATTTGCAGTTACTGTAGAAGAATCACCCCATCAGATTGCCTTGAATGATAATTGCTGTCATAAAAGCAATCTTGCACCCAATGAAGTGAAAGTGTCTTCAGAGGTAGAAGCTGCTGGAGTTTTGTCAGAATCGGGAAATGTTCAACCTGTTAATGTTTTAAAGGAGAGTAATTCCAATGTTTGTGCAAATGGTCCCTGTGGATCAGGCGATAAGCAGATAACTGAGATGCATTCTTTTGCGGAGATTGGTAACCAGCCTAATGATTTGTTGACTGATAATTGCATCTTGTCCAAAGATACTGGTGGAAACTCAGGTGGAAGTGATCTTGATGTCAGCCATGCATCAAATCCTGACAGTCTCACCTGTGGTTCGACTAGCACGTGCTTTTACCAGTGTTGCTCTGAATGCTTTGTCACCCTCAACGATTTATTGCTGAGGATTGTTCATATCTCGTGGAAACACAAAGGGATTGATTCGACTGTGGATGATGTTCATGATTTTGTTGCCTCTTTATCTGCAAATCTTCATCTCTCACTTAGTAAATTGTGTGAAAGCAAAGGAACTCATGGTATGGAAGGGGAGGAAGGTGGGGTCCATAGAAAATACTGTGAATGTCGTGAGATTCAGGGAGTGGACATGAAAAAATCAGACAAACTGCTGATGGATTGTGATTGTCATGCAAAGAGCAAGAACACAAGTGAAAATGAAAAATATCTCCCAATATCCGAAGGGCTCGATTCTAGATTTGTTTTCAAGGGCGGAGTACTGGCTGCGTTAGACCCAGGTACTGATGTTTCTTACCATTGTAAATATGAGAAACTATGCCTTTGTTTCCTTATAGAGTGGTTAGTAACAAGCAGGGAGCCTTTCGATTGACACCCTTATTATAGCTTACAACACTCGTTTTTTTCCGCAAATTTTTGATGCACTTGCGGGATATATAGATGTGCAGCTTCGCTCATGCAAACACTGAAATTTTGTTTTCTGGCATTTCGTTAATTCATAGTTGGAATCATTTATATTTTGCTCTTTTTTTTTTGCCTTTTTAATCTGAGTAATGGTTGTGTCTTAGCTCTGCCATTGCCCATTGGTGATGTTGGGGTTAAGAGTATTATCTTTTATGTTTTATTTTTGGATGTTTAAAGTTAAAACACATGAACCATATATGCTATATAGTATATTCTGCCTGACTTTCACTGGAATTGATACCAATATTTTTAGTTGATAAATTGTCATATATTAACATGTAATGGTACTTTTGTCCCCCAGTATTAGATTTGAGGGGCAAATTATTGATACCAATATTTTTAGTTGATAAATTGTCATATATTAACATGTAATGGAACTTTTGTCCCCAAGTATTAGATTTGAGGGGCAAATTTGACACCCAGAAGAGAAACTTTTGGTCAAATTGCTCATTGTTATTGGTCCTTACTTTCTTATTTCATTTTCAAGTCTTTCCTATTAGTTTTTGTAGGATAAAGTGTCAACTTGTTTGCAAGCAAATTATAATACTCTTTTAAGTGTAAACCAAAAAGTCATTTATGAGTAGGCCACATAGTTTTAAAAGAAATATGATCATAATATCACAATAGGTGCGATTAATGTAAATAAACAATTACACCCCATTTCTTAAATGAATAATCCATTATATTCAATAAAAATTCAAGGTGATTAATGATAAGTTTGGACTATACAAGTTCAAGTGGTAGAGGAGATGGTGGAAAGACCTTCCAGCTGAGTTTGGTTGCTGCAAGGTGGGGGTTCGAATCTTGTCTTTGGCATGGATTTGGCTCCTTGCAAGCTTGTAAGTTTAACAGTGAGCCCTCCCTATAAGCCACTTGAGGCACGTCATGCGATTTACCTCCTCCATCAATCCTCGGGGCAGGAGGGTGGGGGCCCCTAATGGTGGGGTACACCATTTTTTTAATAAGAAAAAAGTTTTTCTTATAATGCTCTTGTTGGCTGTTGCATGCATTAAAATATTTGCGCCGTTCGTGCTGTATTATGTGTATTATGCAGTTCATCATCTTCACGTGGTATTTCTCAGTGGGGTTGTTCAACGAATATACGTGTGTGCGTATGTATGCATGTATGTAAATACTCCCTCCTGATAAGTATTTCACCTTTTTTCTTTAATCTGTCTCACAAATTATTCTACATTTTCTTTTTTATATTTGTCCCATAAAATAATTCATATTTTATTGTAGTAAAAGTTACACTATAATAATACCTGCTTACAAACATTCCAACATAAGAGTGCACCAGGGTGCATTAATATATGTACAACTTTTTTTTCTATTTTGTATACATATTTCTTAATTATTGTATACTTTTTCACATTAAATTTTTCATTAAAAAAACTAGCATCCATATGTGTATAATTTTTTATTCAATAGTGTATACATATTTTTTATTAATTGTATATTTTTTACACTCAATTTTTCATTAAAAAAACTAACAATTAAATTATATACATTTTGTTCATAATTGTATATGTTTTTTTATATTTGTATACGTTTTTAAAGTGGGTGCACCCGGGTGCACGGTATAATTAGCCCCAACATAATACCTACATTTCACACATTTCAATAACTTTACATACCTCTTTCATTAAATTAGTTACAATGTTTCTTCTCTTTATACTTTATGCTTCCAAATCTCATTTCAATATTTACATATTTTTAATTTGTGCATTCCACTATAATCTTTAAAATTTCATTTTTGGTAGATGAGATGAGACCCATATAAAATAATTAACATATCTTCGTGGAACCCATATGCAACACTAATACAACTACACACTTTACATTGTATTTTTTAACTCACTATATATTAAAATATTATAATTTCTTAATTTTTGGAGAAGAAATAGACGTAAAGATTAAAACGGGACTAATAAAGTACATAAAAGATAATTTGTTTAATCTCCATACACAAAAATACGTAAAAATATATATTGGGACGGAGAAATAATTAAAATAATGAAAAGAAACATAAGAATTGGTAATAATTGGAGAGACACATGGATTGTTCCCACACATAGCGAACATTGTAACCAAGTTGCATGGTTGGGACAAATCTGGAATGATAGTTGAGTTGAAACTATAGAAAGATTTATAAGAGTATATCTATTTCTTGATCCTTTATGTTTCTTCTTCTGAATTCTCACATCATAACTTGGTTGACCTCTAAGCTTCACATGTATATATTTTCCGTGTCCCAAAGTTTTTAACTCTATCCCAACCAGTTCTAATTAGCTTAATCAATCTACGTAAATTATATTCCCCAGTCCCCCATCTCTACGAAAGATTTGCATTTTGTTATTTTAATTTATCTTAATATAAGGGGTGCATTTTCATTTTTGATAAATAAAACTCACACAACAATTAAAATATTTACATGTGGTCCACACACAATTACAAAGCAAACACACCACTTTCAAATAAATGGAGGGAGTATAACAATATCAACCTTTCCTTTAACTTCATAATTCTTGGTGCTGAGTTGATTACAAGTTCCAAGTGATTGTTGGAGTAGATATGATTTCCAATTTAGTGTTGGAGTATGATATGATATTAATTTTTAGTAAAAATACCAACGGTTGTTCAATGTCTGAAATGAGATACTCAATTTGTTTTAGAAAAAATACGAACAATTTCGGAAGGAGTATATATATATATATATATATATATATATATATATATATATATATATATATATATATATATATATATATATAATTCTCACGTAGTATCAGTTTAACTACTATAACCGATGCCTCCCTCCTCACTTCTCAGCTAATTTATTTATATATTATAAGTTTTCATTTGTACTATTCTTTGCCATCTCTCCATAGCACAAAAATTCAGCACGTAAAAGTTTTGCTACAATTGCATTATCTTTATTTTTGATAAGTCTCATTTTCATTCGAGATAATTATTAAATTTATAAAACTAAATTAAATTTTCTATTATATTGTGATTTTTTAAGAGTGATATTTACGTATAAAGTATTGAATATAGTTGTTGGATAATACTTTGAAATCTACATCCAAATAAAGTTGAATTACGCAATACTTCTTCTCTCTATATAATTATAATATTTACACGCACAAATGAGATGTATAAATTATAGGGGATCATAATATGAATATAAAAAAAATAGTAATTGGACTTTTAGAAGAAAAACAAAAGGGTGCAAGTATAAAAAAATATTGACAATTAATTTAATCTATATGTGTAAGTATTTGTGAGTTCTTTATCATTATTACAAATATCATTATCATTGTAAGAACAACTGATGTAAAATGAATGAAGAGTATTTACTTAAAAAGAAAATTTCAATTCATTAGTTATGAAATGAGTATGCTACACTTAACTTGATCTAATAATATATAATAATTAATATTTTTGTCTCTAATCACATATAATATGGAGTACTATTATGGATCTGAGACTTAAATAAAGCCATTTCCAGCATATTGTAGTCTGAACAAAGCAATCCACCTGAACAAACAAAGGATAAGATTTGTTAAATTTTACCAAATTTAAATAACCTATCCAATTTACAGGCTAGCAACATGGGATAATTGGAGGGATACTATTTTATTCTCAGCAAATAATTATATTTATAAAATAATTTTATGCAGAATCAAATTACAAAGTGCAATATCTTTGCACGATAAACAGTTACCATTATTTTACATGATAAATTATTACTTATTTTAAAAATAATTAATCGTGAATTTTCGAAAGGTAATACTTAAATTAATTTTTCATATAAAAGAATGCTAATTTATATTTTTAAAAAATCCTACTTCAGTTACTCATGAAATAGGTTCCATAAAATACAAACTTGATAAAGTAACATCGTATCTTGTAGCTGTCACCTTATACTGTTGAAAATAATGATTATACTAATAATTAAGAAATAAATAAATAAATAATAAAAAAATGTATATGCAAAATAGTCAGAAAGTGTGTTTCTTGGTTTTGTAATAAAAAAACTAGAAAAATAGCACATGGCCGTGCTGGCATATATATTTCCAATCTTTCCCATATTCATTAGTTGTTCCAATTGAATGCACCCACCTCTCTAACAATTCTAATATTCTAAAAATGTTTTTGAGATTTTTTTTACTTAAAAAAAAAATTATTGTATATATATATATATATATATATATATATATATATATATATATATATATATATATATATATATATATATAGTGTATTCTAGTTACTTGTATTAATAAGATACATTAATAAAATATACTATAAATGAAAATTATATTTTCAAGTATACAAGCATTTTGAAGAAAATAGACAAAAAAAAAAATTTGAAAAGAAGAAAATAGACAATTTATTAGTTAGTTAGTAAATTAATAAGTAAATGTACCCCACAACACAACCTTAATTGATGTTACATTATTTGGCCACTTGGATTAATAATCAACTTAGACGTGTAATTATGATTAAGTGGAATATCCTAATTGGTTATTAGTCTTTTCAAATTAATTTGCCTTGTATCACTTGCTAACCGCTAAATACTCTTCTTAAGAAACCCAACAATTTAAATTACTCTTAATCTAGTTTGTCACATAAGACTTATTTATTGCTGACATATCTCTAACCCTACACAAAGCATTTTTTTGGTGGAAATAGGAATAAACCTAAAGTGAAGTTGGTTTATAACTAAAATAACAAAAAGTAGGAATACACTCCATATGAATAGTTGATATTTTAAAATTCATTAATCTATACAACAATCATCATAAATTTTGAAATTTATCCACAAAAGAACGATAGATACTGCGTGTGACGAGACACATACACGATACTATATATCATTCAATATATATAAAAATTCTTCAATCAAAACACAAATGTCATTCATAAAATTTTAATTTTACACCAAACCAAACGACATGTATTGCACCGGAAATTATATGTTCGTGACCATAATTGGTGAGGGACAACATTATTTATATATTTGTCCTATTGTCATTCATGTTCAATGATTAAAACACCTCATTGATACAAGTTGAATAATGAATTAAAAACACCTCATACTTCATATTTCCACCAAGTATTAATGTGTAGCAATCTTGATGCACATGACATCCCCAGTCCCACATGGCAATTTGACAGCTTTCCAAAATAACCATATCTTTTCCTTTTCTTTATGGCAATTCATACCTATCATCATATATAACCAACCAAGCATGTAAAGATACAAAGCCCACAAAAAATTCAAGAATCCCACCTCCATTCATCTTGCAAGAAAACACTTTCATGACAGCCATGATGAATCACAGTTTCCATGAATCAAGAGATGATGATGACAATGAGAGGGTTGAGCCTGGTGAATTACTTGAAGATGGCTGGTTTTTTGGTAATTTGCTTGAGAGTAAACCAAGAATGCTGAGGAGTTACTCTGATCCATGTTCATCTTCCAACTACAACCAAGATTCCAGTTTTATTGGGAAATCATATGAAGAAACATATGATTCCATCAAGAAACATTCATCTGGTAAGAAACCAGCAAAAGGGTGTGGTGGCCATGGTCATCTTCAAAGAAGCAAATCGAAGATGAGAACATCATCAAACGGCTTAATTCGAGCTCCATCTCTGCCCACCAGCTTGGAGAGTGATGAATTACAAGATGAAGATGTTGAGTTCTCCATGGGGAAATTAATCAGACAAGCTTCGTTGAACTACTCTGATCATCACACACTTCCACCAAGAACACACACGGTGAAGGTAATTTATCTAAAATCCCCTTTTACAATATCGATCGAGAAGAGATGAATTGAACTCCGATTACTTGTTTTTGCAGGGTGGAATTGCGAATTCAAACCTCACAAGGCAGAAATCGAGAAGGAATCACGAAGTGGAAGGCATCAATAGACGTCCGATTAATCAATTAAGAAAGCAGAAGAGCTTGAAAGATTTGGAAACGGAAGAATTGCAGGGATTCAAGGATTTGGGATTCGAATTCGACAAAATTGATTTGAACTCTAATGTTGTAAGCATGATTCCGGGGCTGCAGGAGAAAAAGAGAATCGAAGAGGACGAAGAAGTTCGAACGGCGCGACCGTACTTGTCGGAGGCGTGGCCGGCGTCGGCGGCGCCGGTGCCGAGGTGGGGCGGGAAGAAATCGACGGAGGAGGATATGAAGGCGCAGATTAAGTTCTGGGCCAGGGCGGTGGCGTCTAATGTGCGCCAGGAGTGTTAGAGTGCGCCTTCAAGAATGGTGAAATTGCAAAAATATATTCATTGATACAAATTCAATTGAATGGATAAATTTGGAGAATGATAATCATCATTGTTAGATAAATTGGATAAAATTCTTATGAGCAAAAAGGGGCATTTATTTATTGAATATAGAAATAATAATTATTTTTTGAAAGATTTTTTGTAAGATGGAGAAAAATTGATCAAAAAAGGTCAATTAAAGGTGTAACAATTTAATGCGTATTAATTCTACTTACCTTTCTTGAAAGCTTATCGATTTTTTTTCCTCTTAAAAGGAGACACGAGGGTGAAGTGACAACCATACAATCTGTGGTTAGTTAGGAATCTGTGGTTAGGAATTATCATGTCAATCACACAACACAAATCCCCTATTACACATCAATGCCAATCACACCCGTTATTCATTTTAGACCAAAAGACTTGATTTTTAAATGGGCTGCAAAATTGAAAAAATAATCCTACTTATTTTGGGATTAAATAGGCAGGCCTCAAGGGGTTTTAACGATTCTAAATGTGTTGATGTGCAAGACTTTTATTGAATCCGTCTTTTTATTTGAATACTGCATTTTCTACTTGTAATGTTGGAACTCAATCCCGAATATCATGTTATATACCTAGATACTTTATTTTCTACTCGCAGTGTTGGAACTCAATCCCGAATGTCAGGTTACATTTTAATGGTTTCATGATTAGAACTCGATATTGATGTACATTTTAATATAACATCTTCTATTGCAGACACATTTTGATTTTTTCCTCTTGATATTTTCCTTACATAGTATATGATACGCAACAGGTCATATAACACCAAGATATAGCACTAAAATATAACCGGAGATACGAACTTTGAACTGTCAAAGATTGTGTGTGAAAAGGAAAAAATACTCTATAGATGTTAGACATCATTCATGTTTCTCTCCATTCAATAGCATAAGAGAAAGGACCACATGATCATGAATAATGTCTCAAACGTCTGATTCCAACATAATTATAGCACAACTGGTTCTCAGTAAGATCCAAGGAAAAAACTAAAAAGACTCCAACATAATAACATGATTCACAGTAAGATCCAAGAAAAAGACTAAAATGACGCGACCCTCCAACACGACTTTCTAACAGAAGGTGGAGAAAGCGAGAGCGTGGAAGATATCAGTACAAGATGGCTCGATGGAATATCTTAGAGACTTGATCTTTTTTGCGCCAGGTAGATGAAAGGCTCCCCGTCCCATTTTCAATTCATTAAGTCTCTTTATGTCCTCCCTTCACACATTAAGATCACACATGTAAACATCCACAACAATGTGAGGGATATATTTCCGTTCACCCTCCTTCACATCCTCCTCTGTCCCTGCGTGAAGAATGCAGAACTCGCATACACCATTCTCATCTTCACCAGCGATAAAAGTGAGAAAACAACGCTCTGGCACACAGCCGTCAGACAGTGATGAGATTTCCAGGAACAAATAACACCACCTAGAAAAGTCATCAGCTTCTTCTTGGCATCCAAGATCAATGCTGTGGGAGTCAAACAAACATCGTTTCCAAGTATCACATAGTCATACTCTAGGGGGGGAGCTCTAGAAAATCTAAAAGATTCCTTCCATGTTGGTGTAGTAAGAGAATCTTGAAAATCAAGGATATAACTCCCAGATAGAGGAGTAAGACATGATCACTGAGGAAAGCATGCGACACAATATAAGAAAAATCTTCATTATATCTTAATTCTGGAAGCTCTTGACATTTTCTTGTTTTCAGATTAAAGAATTCAAAACGATAAAGAAAGTCAGGCCCCACTTCTCGTGAACAGACAATGATTTCTATCCCATCCGGGGTTGGCAATGCCATGGGAAAATATTTTAAATATGTCATGCTGCAGACCCTCTCTAACTTCAAATCAGAGACCTCTGCTTCCAACTTCCAACTTATAACTGTAGATGAATTTGCTATCTGAGGTTACAGGTACGCATCATTCGAACATGTATAGTGTGGATTCAAGGATCCATCTGTAAAATCGAGGTTCTAGTATTCATATAAATTGAAAAAATTACAAGGCAAGAGCCGAAAACCCAATAATACATTAATGGTAACAAAAGAAAACAACTAAATACATAAAATAATTTTAAACACAAGCATTATTAGTTCATCGGTTAGCCCTATTCTTCTTACTCAATCGAGGAATTAAGATTTGTAAGCGGTTCACAACAATCAAATTTACAAGAATACCAATGCATCTATACAAGAAATTCAAGACACTATGGCTTACAGCGAACAAGAGTTGGCGATGCAGACGGAGGGAGACTTACAGCGGCGACGCGAAGAAGAGTTGGCGGCGAGGAGGTGACTCGGAGATGGGTGCCCTAATTTTCTAAAAGTTCTGATTCGAGTTTGCAGTGAATTTATTTATAGTGGGAGATTTTGGGGGAGAAACGCGGAGGAATGGCCCAAACAACTAAATCTTAAGAGATTAATGGGGTGATTTGGATCATCTATTACCAAAGGTTATCGGACTAGTTATTCATAGAGCCCATGGAGGCTAATCTTATCTTCACACATCCTTATTTAATACATACATTATTATTATAAAAATAAAATTTTTATTTATGAAAAGTTTAAATTACCATTAATTTATTAAATACACTCCCTATACTCTTTCCATTCCTTGATAAGAGTTTTATTTGCTTTTGAGAGTTTCATTTGCTTGAATTAAAGTTCTTAAGTTCACATGATATTACAGTTTGGGAAAATAGTCATAATAACATTCTCGTTTCATTGAAATTTTTAAAAATTTTACATATTACACATAAATACACACATACATATATATTAGTTATTTTGAGCGTGTCAAACACAAGCTAGTTAAGGCTGTAGCTGAACCTCCAATCAAACAACGACAACAGAAAAGCACAAGAAAAAAGAGACTAAAATAACAGATCTAAATCATCCATGGAGGAGCTTCTATTTATCCATCCAGCCACCACACCATCTTTACTCCACTAATACCTTTCTCTTCACCCATCATAGCCCAGATCGGAGCCTCCATGAGCATCCTCCGACGAAGACCTTCTTCCAGATAGGACAAATTGAAGAAACATGGGCTTACCATAAGCCGTCATGAAGGGAGCCATCGGCTGAAGAAGGAGATGGAGAGGAGAAGGTGGTAGGGTTTACTTATTTGAAATTCTAGAGAGAGAAGAGAGAAAAGTTAGAGAGTGAAGAGAGAAAATTGGGGGAAAACCACAATTCCCATTCAAATGTCCTTTAATAGGGAACGATTCCACAGTATCCTACTCCCAAACACCCCTTTCGAAGCTTCCATTTGGTCCTTCTGTTATCGGATTAAATTGAAAATTTTATAAAATTTGAAACGAAAACTGAATTTTATAAAGGTTATGAGACTGAAAGTGCATTTAACTCTAATATCTTTGTTGAGAACTTTACTTTTAGCCAAAAAAAAAAAAAAACATTTTCCATTTCAATATAATAAAAAATTTTAATTTATTTTTAGAAAGATAACATCTTTCAGGATAATTTAGGGTGCGTACCAATGCACCCCAAGTTTAGGTTAAAATAAGTAGTGGGTAGTTTTTTACTATATAAAAATAATATTATTTTATTATTTTAAATGGTGGAGATTGAATTGTACATTAATCTAACAATTAATATTATTTAGGTGTACGTTTCACCCTAGTTGCACTCCAATTTTCATACACAAGAATAATCAGTTTTACGAAAACCTTTGCCTAATTTTTTTTTATTTTAGAACAAATAAGTAAATCAGCAAGCAAGAACGATATAATAGTGTCCTTTTAGTTGAATAATAATATGAGTGGTTTCCTCTTAATTTAAATTTCAAGTAATTTTTTATTTTGAAAGGTTGGTTTGTAAATGATATTTTAATGAACTGGTTTTGCCGTATGAATCTGAATAAGAAAAGATATAACTTTTAGGGTGCTTTATGAGATATCTTACAGGATTTAGTATTTTTTTGAAGTAAAAAATTTAATAATGAGTGATTATTTCGTTTTAAAGTTAAAATTTCAAGTAATTTTTTTTATTTTGAAAGATTGGTTTGATTTTTTTTTTTTTTTGGTTGTAAATATTATTTTAATGAACTGGTTTGTTTCGAAGTTCCTTACAAGTTACCACTAGAACTAGTGTACTTATTCTCAAAAGTAAGTATTAAATTTTATATGAAAGATCAAATAGGTTTTTGAGTTGGTGATTGCCACATTTGGGGCATGAGAGTTGAGATTCATACCAGTAATCATTCTTACTAAAATTTTAATATTGGTTGTCATGATTTGATTTGTAAACTTCTATGCCCCTACAACATTATACAGGGGATCCGATCTGATATGTCGAATGTCGTCAGTGTTGATGAATTTGAGTACAAAGATCGTGTTGATGGTTCCGTTTCTAAGCATCAGGGCATCAGTCAAGTGTTTATTATGCGTCAATTCCATGTCTCATGATATTCAAATACTCGGTTAATGCTATTGTTGAAGCTATAAGCAGAATGTATGAAGTATAATACCACCATCAAGAATGAGACTCTTATGTATTATACTTTTTGCAATTTTATTTTGCATTTGATAGTGAAATGACTTCTACCTATTCATATATGAACCTTAATTTATAATTAATTAAAATTAGTGATTGTGAAATTTTTTTATTTTTATTGATAGGTTGTGGTTTATATATGAATTAGGTTAATTAGGTCTTGTAACAAATATGTGTATTGTATCAAAGCATTTTGATACTAAAATATAATGAGCGGGTGTAAAACCCGTGCATTTGCACGGGAAATTTAATTTGTACATGTATTTAAATTTTAAAAATTAATTATATAGTATTTTATAATACATATAAATATTAAAATATTTTATCCATAAAATATATTATGATTATATATTTAATCTTTTTATTTAGAGTTTGCACTTGTATGCATATTATTCTATTTTGTATATATATTTTTTAAAAATTGTTTGTTTTTTATTCAATATTGTATACATATTTTTTAATTGTTGTAAATTTTTTACACTTCATTTTTCATTAAAAAAACTAACAAATAAATTGTATACATTTTGCTTATATTATATATATATATATATATATATATATATATATATATATATATATATATATATATATATATATATATTTTAAAGTGGGTGTACCGTATTTTGGGGTGCACAATATAATTAGTTTTTTATTTATGTTTACATTGAGTTGCATTCTTTTTAAATAAGGAATTATTTCAATATAGGACATAAAAAGTAGGTAAACTATCAATTATGTGCCTTAAAAAAATTTTTCTATCAATTCAGGGCTTAAAAGATATGAAACTATCAATTGAGGATCTAAATTAATTGAGTGAGGCCCTTGTGTGTCTGGGCGCACACCGTGTGCATTTAGAATTTAGTATGATGGGTAAGGGTACATTGCTTTGTTCTAAAGAGTACACACTTTAATTAATAAAGGTACACAATTTTGTTCTAAAGCGTATAAACTTTTATTAATATTTTAATTTTTCTTCAGAAAATAAAAGGTACACATATCTATACTAAAGAGTATACAATTTAACACAAAATTTCAAAGGCACATGTAATGTGTTCCCATCTTTATATTAAAGGATATACAATTTAGCACAAAATTTTAAAGGCACACGGAATGTGTTCCTGTGCCCGAGCACTCAAGATTATTAGAATTTTATTGATTTTATGATTATTATAGATCTTGAATTGATAGTAATATATCTTTTAGATCCTAAATTGATTGAAAAAAATTTTCAGATCCCTAATTGATAGTTTACCTATCTTTTGGGTTTTGTATTGAAAAAAATTCAGTAATAAGTAAAAATGTATAAATTTTCTGTTAGTTATTTTTAATGAAAAGTTGAAGAGAGAAAAGAGCAAGTCTTTTAGCAGCACTTTCAAAAGAGCAAGTTTCAATCCTATTACTTATGTTTATTTTTTACTTTCTCTGTAATCATTGTATTTAAAATAATTTTGTATCATCAATTGCCTGCTTTGTCTAAAAGGCCAAGAAAATATAAAGCTTCAGATTAATTATAATAGATTTACAAGCTTCTTGTTGGAAAGAATGTTCAAGATTCTGTAATGCTCCCTTAGATCCTCAATCTTCGATATTTGAAAACGTTGTTTGTTTGATTGCCAGACCAGGATACAACATTGATCTTGGATGCCAAGAAGCAGCTGATGTGATCATTTTAGTCTTTTTTTTTTCTTCTTATTACAAAGTATCATTCTAATATCTTCGGAAAGAGAGAGAGCCAGGTGCTGTAATATCTTTGTGGCCATAACCATTCTATTCAAAATCATAATGTTTTGCATGTTAGACGAACGTTTTATAAAAAGAACATAGAAATGTTTCAGTTACAAACCAATTTCACTTGCTCATTATTTATAAACATAACAATTAAAACCCAAACTTCAGTTATATAATTTGTTCAAGACTAAACAAAATTTAACACCAGCTATCCATTAAGGGAAAGCTTGATGAATGATAATACAAAATATACATTTCTTTTTATGGGTTGGTGTGACACACAAGTGACCCACATTCAACACTAATACAACTATCCATTACACATTAAAATATTATACTCCTTAATCCACATAAGTAAAGTAAACAGATAAATCTATGTCTTTGAAGTGTTAGATTAGAATAATTTTTTTTTAGATGAATAATTATGAAGGACGAATTAATGAAGAAAGTGACAAGTTGTGTGAGATCGTCTCACGGTGAGACAATTTTACGATTTTGTAATTAATTATCACTTTCACTATAAAATGTTTATAAATTATTCATAAAATATAATTATCACTTTTTATTAATTGAGTACCATTTTTTATTATAAAAATTATTATTTTTAATCAATTTCGTTTCGTGTAAATCATTATGTGAGACGGTTAGAGAAAAAAGTGAACATTCTTTAAAGTCTCCTAAACTGTAACTTTTTCTTCCTATTGATCGGTGGGCCGAGCCCGCTAGTAATTTCTCGACGTGGACCAATCCCCATTGCTTTTAGACTTTAATAGACCAAATAGAAAAAATGGGCTTCTTAGTCCGTCCATGATAAGGAGCTGCCAGTAGGCCCGAATAATTGGGCTATAAATTTTTATTTTTATTTTATTAGTCATGGATGACATCGTTGAGATTATATTTTACACTTTCGTAATTAATTATCACTTTTATTTATTAGGAACATTATCACTTTTATTTTAGATGCTTTTAATTTTTATTTATACTATGGGTAAATTATCAATTCGGGGCTTGAATTATGTTTTCTATCGATTAGGAGCCTGAATTATGTAAAACAATCAATTCGGGCCTGAACTTAGACCCTAAATAGATAAAATAGGAGATAATATTTGACAAATTCAGACCTTAGATTAATAGTTTTACCTATTTCAAGTCTTTGATTGATAGAAAAAATAATTAAAGCCTCGAATTGATAGTTTACTCATAATTCAGGCCTTAAATCGATAAAACTCCCTATTAAAATTGTTCATAAAAGTCCATGTGCCGATGATATGAGCCCAAATATATACTCTTTTCCTACCGAAAGGTTCCATTTTAGTAAAAGGGTTCATATATGACCCACCACCTCATTACTAAAACAACTATCCACCACACATAAAATAATAATATTCCTTAATTTACGAAATTCTATAATTAACATAGACATGAAATAATAATATTTCTTAATTCATGAAACCTAGGGATAGAGGGAGTATTATTCATGGGCAAGAATATAATGATTTTAAGAAAAATTAGTTAGGATAAAGATCATAGAAAGATATTTCATACCACTTTCTTCATGAGCAAGGATATAAGGATTTTAGAAAGATATTTTGTTTTTATTTTTGTATAACAATATTAATAAGATATTTTTCCGTTGATATTTATTACACACTATATCCTTTTCAAGAATGGCACTGCTACTCCGGGAGAAAGACACCAATTAATAAAAAAAATGATGAGGACTAAACCGGAGCTCCTCCGCCTCTCCGGCTCCAATTTCCTCTTCTCCACCGTCTCTCCGCCGTCGTCTCTCAATTTTGTTTACAGGCCCACTTATCCCTGTTCCGCACACAGAGCATGGATCATAGCTCAACTATCCGAAGAACTCGCCGTGACAGCCGCCGCGGCGCTGCCGGAGGTGGGCCCCATTGAACTCCCGTCATCAATTTCTTCACTTCTCACGGTGTCTGATGAGCCGACAACCCTCCAGACCACCACCAGCATCCTCCTCACCGCCGCCTTCACTGTCTTCCTTTTCCGGTCTCTCCGCCGTCGAGCTAAGATTGCCAAACAAACGGTATATATTTCTTACTCCAATTAATTCTCTTTTATCAAGTATTGTTTTATTTTTGTTCATATGTAATGATGAAAATCCACCAATTCGATACACCTTTTATTTTACTCTGTACTTTGTAAAAGTACAACTCTCTTGGATCTTCACAAGAACTAAGATAAAATAATATACATGAATTATAAATATAAGTATGCCTAATTATAAGATTAAAAATTAAATCATAAAAGTAAAATTCAAGACTCTATAATAAGTTATGATACACCATTTCCATAATAAAAGTATTTAACCTTCTTTATATGTACCCTTCAATTAACATTCGTTTCTCCATAATTACAAATTTGAACCAAACTACTGCTGAGTGCAAAGTTTAATGGTAGAGTAGAAAAAGTATAAGTTGTCATTTGAGTCCAAGTAGTATATATTCAAACTCTACTCAATAAGTTATCGAGCCGAGCTCGAGTCAAGATCCAGCTCGGCTCATTAACAAAACAAGCATAAGACGAGCTCAAGTATTCATGAACCGAGCCGGACTCTCAAGTAGCTTGTTAAACTTAACGTCTCTAGTACATAGTTTGCTTCATATTGAGTTTCTGTAACATATGGATTAAAAATATGCACTTGATGAAACATATTTTATGAGATGAATGAGTAACAATACATATCATTCTAATATATACTCCATATTCTATTCTTCTGTGAATTTTCACAATTCATTTTTATTGAAAAATTATCACTTCTCGTCTATCTCATGAAATCAAAATTACATAGAAATAATTTCACCCAAGTTTTTATTTCAGAATAACTGGATTAATTATATGAATGTGAATGGAGCAGAGAATGAGATCATCAGGGGTAAAAAATTCAGTGAAAGAGGAAGCATTGAAGAGGTTGAAGATGGCGTCGAACGCGCCAATCAGACGCAAATCCCCACCATCACCAGATCAGGCCTTACTTGGTGCCTTCATAGCAGCTGCATTTGGAGTGCTTCTTTACAAACTCACTACCACCATTGAGTACAATCTCAACCACCAAGTCCTCTCCAATAACTACTCGGTTAGTTGCTCGACTATAAACTTTTATACGAAGTGGTCATAAATATTGTGCATCTCTAACAATTTACAAGCTTTTAATGAAATGATCGTTCAACAATATTACAAATGACTAACATTATTGTCACAAATGTTTTCCAGGTACGCCAGATAACCATGACCATAAGGTAATTCAAACCCACAATATTTACTTAATTTACAGAAATGGTCCCAATCAACTTTTCACTTCTTTCGTCTCACTGAAAGGTCTCCATTTTACTATATTGAACGTCTCATTCAAAGGTACTCAATTTTCCCTTTTAGTAAAAAAGCCCCATATAGGGCACACCACTCACTGCTAATACTACTACCCACTACATATAAAGTAATAATACTTTTTAATTCACGTGCAAAAAGTAAATGAGTATCTTTGACTGGGACGGAGGGAGTGCCACATTTTAACCCCGGTTTTCATCCTAATGCGCATGCACACGATGTTTTAATTTGGGGCTTTCCGATGAAGCAGGAGTATGATAAACGGAATGTGTTACCTTGCTACGTTTGTTTTTGGGTTCAACTCTCTGGGACTATTCCTTTATTCAGGGCAGCTTGCCCTGAACTCCCTCGTCGACGTTACTGAAACGCCGTTCAACGTGAATACTCCGACTGTTACGTGCTCCACCGACGATCAAACTTCCGATGAAACACAAAAGTGATTTGATATCCCCTGGTGTTAGAGTTTTTACTATACTATAGTGTATGAGTCACACAAATAGGTTTAATATTAAAATGTTCTTGAAATATTAAACTTATGTGTCATTTATTCACAATGACAGAATAGAAGACCATACATCATTGTGTAATATATGGGAAAAAAGCACACCTCTCAGACTCTGCTTTATTATAAATTGTATACTAAATTAGGGAATATACTCTTTCCGGAAAACACTCTATTTGAATGTACGACATTGTTTAAGAAAAATTCCTATTTTTGGTCAATTTAATTTTATTGATTTTAAAGAGTATTGTAGTATTTTTAGATAATAAAAAAAAAGTATAGTATAAAATTTTGGTATGTGTGAAAAAATTTTGACAAATTTGAAATTGGGGTTTTGTTGCACAAAACAAATAAGGAAATTACAAAATGTCAAAAAGTGATGTGATATGTAGGGAGTATTCATTTGGACCTGTACTCAATGGCATGCTTAATTCGTTTATGATTTTTTTTTCTTTTTTCGGAATTTTTTTTTAATTTATTTGGGCATGAGATTTACCCAAAATTTACAAAACAAATCCAATAAATAGAGTGACCCAACACTAACGAAAGATAATATATTAGTACTTATACTAAACAATCTATAGAATTTTCACCTTATTATAAGAAAAAACTAACATTATTTTTTAACCTTTTATTTTTCAACTTCCAATATCATGCATGTGGTTTGATTTCCTCTAAAGCTTTCTGTTGGTTCCAACTACCCGAATTAATAACAATATGATTTTTATATTATTCAAATAGAACATAGCAATAAATTCAAAGCAAGCTAATTCTTGTTTTATGACCAAGTGAATTTCCAAATTGAGTAAGACTTACTCTTACTTTTATGAATTACATGAAATCCATTTTTTTTTCCAATAGAAACTCTAATTTTCAAGAATTATTATTTGAATTGATAGGATGCATTCAATTTTTTTTAATGAAAATGAACAATTTTGATGGGTGAAATAAAAGTATTTTATTTAATAAAAATTGATTAAGTAAAATGAAACGATTCATACAAGACTTATTGAAACTTAAATGGGTGCTCTGAAGAAACATCCAAAAATTGATTAGACGATATATATGATGATGATAAGACTGTTTAGGTTATCATAATTTAAATAATGAATTTAAGAAGATTGACATGAAATTGAAAGCACGTGAAATGTTTGGTTTTGCATAATTGGATAGACAAGAAGATTATGTTGAACATATTTCATTTGTTTTATTGTAGAATTTCTTGTTAGATCACCAAATATCACTAACGTTTGTAGTTCACTAGCATACTGCCAACGATTTGCCTCCGATTAAGGATCACACTATTTCTTGTCCTTTTTTCGTTCTTTTTTTTTTTAATTATATGTTGTGCTAATTTCCGTTTCAAACTAAAAAATAAAATAAGTGTAATAATATAGTATAGTTATATTTTTGGATTAGGTAATCAATCTTCTTTCGAGTAGAGCTTTAAATTTAAGTAAATAAAAAAAACAACCAGCATTGTGTTAGACTGCAATTAATCGATGAGACCGTTCACTAGCTTTATTTATTTATCTTTGAGAGGGACTATGGTGTACAACCTTGGTCTCACACTTCTTATTTAATTTCTGTTCCTTCAATAATGTTGTTTTTTTTAATTTTTTTATTTAAATGACTATTATACCCTAAACCCTAAGGAATAATTATATCATAAATCACAAGGGTAAAATTACAATTATACCCTAAATCCTAGGGGATAATTATACTCTAAACCACAAGGGTAAAATTACAATTATACTCTAAACCCTAAACTCTAGGAGATAATTATACCATAAACCATAAGGGTAAAATTATAATTATACCCTAAACCCTAGGGGATAATTATACGCTAAACCACAAGGGTAAAATTACAATTATATCCCTAAAATTAAAAAAAAACAGTAATGTACAACAACAATTAAAAAAAAAGAGAAAAACACACACTGAATATGAAGGAATGAGGTTGTACAGGAGGTTGTATCAATTGGAGGTTGTATACTAGTCTTTGCCTTTATCTTTTTATTATGTATTCACTCCTCCTACATTAAGTTGCATTGTTATAAATACATAATTTAAGAAAAAATATTTTGTAATTAATTTTATTATTTTTAAAGGATATTATAGTATTTTTATATAATAAATAAATTATAAATTATGTTATATGTTTTAGGTATGAGTGATAAATTTTATAATTAAAATATATATTTAAAGTTGGATTGATATAATATTTCATTTTTTCAGTGTCAATTTTAACATCAATATGTAAAATTTAGTAAAAATAGAGGAGAGCAATACATTAAAGATGTTATCACTCTCATATTTTCTTCATATAGTATCTTACAATTTACTTAATAATTAAATAAATGGTTATTATTTTCATCGATCAAATATCAACTTTAATTAAAATGTTACAACTTCTTTCGTCGATCAAATATCAACTTTAATTAAAATTAAAATGTTACAACTTCTCCATGCATGTTGCATTGTCCTCTAATAAAATATAAGGGCTGTGATCTTATAAATATTACTGAACAATATAATATCTAGTTCAAAAAATAAGACCTCATTGTAAAAAGAAGAAATATGCACATCAAGATCGTGATGTATAAAATGGAGTAATTAATTATAATACTAATGCACGACTTATAATTAATTCAATGTCAATTTAAACATGCAATATTGCATGATCGTATATATGATTCATGATTTTTATCTTTATTTTTTCTTCTAGGAAATAATTTGATTAAAGAATACTGCATTTCGTCGTGTAGTTGTTTTCAACCCCATACTATGGTTTTATAGTTTTAATAATATTCCTAATTGAAAAATGATAAGTACTTTATTATATTATTAAAAGTTATTTAATTGACGTAGCCTTCTCTATATGTACTGTCCTATAATTTAAATCCTATATATACAACTCCAAAATATATACATCATGGTTGGAATATGAATATCAATCTTTTGATGATCGATCATTATCTGGCTTCATTAATTACTACGTCGTTTTCTTATTAATTGATAACGACGTATCATTGGAATTGCTACTATTCACACTAATTCATATCCTTCATGAATAAATGACATAATTAATCTATGCTATATTACTATGTGTGCATTTTGTTTACTTTCTACACATAAATATTACACTCTTTCCGATAGTATGAATATTTACCTTTTTTTATATGAAGATTAAAAAATATATTATTTTATTGTGTAGTAAATAAAAAATATAATATTTTATTATATAGTGTGTTATTGTATTAATATTGGGTGTGGACTTATAGTGATACCATATACTAATATACAAATGAGATAAATAGCATACAAATTACAATTATGTGGAGAGTGAGGCTCTTGTGCCACGGGCACACCGTACACCTTTAGAATTTAGTATTATGGGTAAGGGTTTATTGTTTTGTTCTAAAGGGTATACACTTTAATTAATAATGGTACACCATTATTGTAAAAGGTATACACTTTTTATTAATATTTTTTTATTTTTCTTTTTTCTTTAGAAAATAAAGTGTACACATCTTTATACTAAAGGGTATATAATTTAATATAAAATTATAAAGGCGCACAGAGTGTGGTTTTTGCACCCGGGTGCACACAAGTTTTTGTCTTCTGTTAAATGTAGTATATTTTTTTCATTTTATTTATTCTTGAAACCAAGTGGGCTAGCCCACCTGGTAACTGGGCTCCTCATTAAAGTGGGAGACCCAGACATTAAGAACAAATAGGAGGAAGTTATAAGGAAGCTTGAAGAAATAAGGGTGTATGGAGACTTGGTGTACTAACTGCTAATTGTACTAACAACTAACTTCAAAAAAAAATATTTATTCTTGAAAGCGTAATAGTTTTCTAATCAAATAAAAATAAAAGCGTTATAGTTTTCTAATCAAATAAAAATAATAACCCACCCACCCCACGTTAACAATTATTTTTTCCATTTTAGGTTATCCTAAGTTAAGGTTTACGTTTCCTTTTTTATTAAGTTTGACCTACACAAAACAATTAATTATTCCATGTACAGCCCATATACAATATTAATACAACTATCCACTCCACATTAAATATTATTTATCTCAACTCACTACTTATTAAAATATTATATCTCTTAATCTACGTGCAAAAAGCAAATGTAAACATTAATGCAGGACAAATTGAGTATATATCTCTTTAAAGAGTAATTTATTTTATGTATTTAAGAATATGTTAAAGTAAACTGATTAAATATTAATATATAATTGATACTCCATACTAACAACTTAAATTTTTAAATGAGGAGCCAAGACCTAATAAAAATTCAGGATTCGAATCTTACAACCACATTCTAATTATAAGTTTAAATGAATTAGTCACTTTAACAGAGTAATTTTGTAAAAATAGGGTGCACAATTAATCGATTTCATAGAGACACAACCAACAAATAATAGTATCTCAATCTAAAACCATACCATTACACTTTTGAAGTCAAATTTATCATATCTTTTCAATTATGTAACGCATAATCTCATTTATGTATTACTTAAAAATATCAAAACTATCAAATTAAGTAAAAACAAAACAAAAAAAAATATATTTAAAAGATAATTAAAATTTTATTAATTTTACATGTCTTTTATTATTAGTTACTACTCCATACTATATGAGTACATCTTTCTAATTTTTGGAGTGATAAAAGTTACTAAATAATAAGGTCAATAATTAAGTACTGTGGGTTATCTGTTTTAGGGTTAACGTTCACAGGTTGTGAAAACATTATTAGTGAAATCTCCTTAAATGACAAAACATGGTACACATGAACATATTACCCACCAGCCTGTAGATTGATTTATACTTAATTTTAATTAATTTGCAACCACCCCCTTCAATTTACATTATTTTACTTCCATGTGCTTACAATTTATGCACCGTCGGATACCCATAGACCCTAGCAAACCTAATTAGGAGTATTTATTACTCCCTAAAGAAGTATCTTTACATATTTGAATCAAGGAAAACTGCTTCTTAGATATACACCATTAGTGGAAAACTGCTTCTTAGATATACACCATTAGTCAAAATTTTCACATTCTTAACTCTATTTCTATAGAACTATGAAGTATATGGGACGAATATATTACATTAAAGTAAGATAGAACACTCTTGATAATTAAATTATTAAAAAAAAAGATTTGTTAATTTTTAATAATAAAGTGTAAAAAAAATATATGACATTTATGTAATATTATGAGGGTCGCGGATATCTACACTCATTTTTTTTCTTCGTCCACCTATTTCATCATATTTATAAAAATATCAAAAAAACAAAAAACCTATAATACCCTTAATGACTATCTCCCTCACTCATAATTCATAAAAAATAACCTCATACATCCATCATTAAAAACATAAAACATAACACTCATACATCTTTGCACCTCTAACATCCACCACCCTTTCAAACATTCAACCTCTCTATTTTTTATTTTTTTACAAAAGAATGAAAACTCTAACTCAATTCATCTCATCTCAACCCTAAAACTTATCGAAGAAGTATAATGTCGTATAAAGAAACAATAAAGAGGCTTAAAATGTGTTATTTTAAATGTTTTAATCGATTTAAATATTTTTTTAAGCACTTGAAGTCAGCTGGAATCGCGGATTTCACGACCAACCAGGGACGAAAGTTATTAGATTAATCGTCCAATGTTGGACGAAAATATTAAGATTGTTCGTCCGGTGATGGACGAAAATTATAAAAACATTCGTCCGATGTTGGACGAAAATAATAGAAACTCTCATCCGGTGTTGGACAAAAATTATAGGAACTCTCATCCAGTGTTGGACGAACAGTGCAGTTTCCGATGTAAAACTAGGTCTGAACATTTACACTCGATTTCAACACATTACATGCTCAATCATAATGACCCAACAATTAAATCACCATATTTCGATTGAAAATTATGTAGTTTATGTGTTGAGACAAAAATGATACAATATAACTTCACAATTAGCACTAAAACCCAAAATTTCTAACACATTTACTTAATTTTTAACTCTAAACAATATTAACTCTTCTATTCTTGTTCTTCTCTTTCTCTTCTAATTGTGGAGGTGTGAGTCTGGGTTTCTCTTCTACTCTTGTTCTTCTTCTCTTTCTCTTCCAATTGAATGGGGAATGGGGGTGATAGTGATGGGGGTGTATGAGTTTGGTTGAACGAATGTGGTGTTTAAATGAATGTAGTAGGGAGGGTGTATAAGTGAAGTGAGAATTTGAGTAACTTTAAAATAATTTGGGTGGGTATATACCTTAAGGGTATATGTGTCATTTAAAGGTAATTGTATTTATCCTTATAATATTCATTTTTTAAACATGGTGTGTGTATTGAAAAAATAGTGTATGAAGTAAAAAAAAGAAGTGTAGATATCCGATGCCTATTATGAGTTATGAGGATAGTAATACTCTCACTGTCGATAAAAAATAAATAAATAAATAAAAAATAAGAAAGAGAGGATAGTAGCACTAGTACTCCATCTATCCTAAACTTTTCTATCATACTCTTCACCATCTAAAAATCTTAAAAGTTTAAAAATAAATAACCTTTAAATGCATCATATTTGCAAAAATGTCACTTTTATCTAACTCTATTATACGGATAAACAAAAGAGAATGCACATATTGCTCTCACTTAACATTAGTAAAGAAGATAAATAACTTTTATCTAACTCTATTATAGGGATAAACAAAAGAGAATGCTCATATTGCTCTCACTTAACATTAGTAAAGAAGATAAATAGGGATGTAAACGAGGCGAACTAAGCTGAATATCGTCAGGCTCGAGTTCAGTTCGTTTATATTTTGCTCGGCTCGAGTTCGATTCGAATATTGATATTTAGGCTCGAGCTCAGTTTGTTCGAAAAATTATGAGTTTGCAAATAATTCGAGTCCGACTCGTTTAAAGTTTCATAATAATAATTTGTTTAAACTTGAATTTGAGTTCAGGTTCGGGTTCGTTAAAGCTCGAGTTCGAGTTTGTTATAACTCGTTTATATATGATTCTAATATGGATGCGACCCTCTTAATGAACATGTTCGAGAATAGACTCGCGAACAACGAACATGTTCGCAACTTTCGAACCAAATACTAGCATGCTCGAGTCGGCTCGATAAGTTATTCGAGCTTGATATTTGGGCTCGGCTCAGCTCGTTTAACTTAACAAACTAATTCAAACGAATATTTTATCAAATCGAGACTCGAATAGCTCACGAATAGTTTGGTTTGGTTACATCCCTAAAGATAAATATTACCAATAATTATTGAAAGGAAAAGATGAGTTTATTCAAACATTAAAACGTTGTCCTGATATTTTACATGATACTCCTTCCGTCCCAAAGATATTGACACACTTCTTTTTGGGTTGTCCCACAGAAATTGACATATTTCCTTTTAAGGAGCATGGAACCCACACAAAAATAATTTATTTATTTACATGGACTCACACACACATTACACGCACCACTAATACAACTACCCACTACACATTAAATATTATTTCTCTCACTCCATTTTACATTAAATTATTATACTCTTTAATCTTCGTACAAAAAAAAGTGTCAATATCTCCATGACGGAGTAATTGTATTGAAATGTGGTAAATAATGATAATAATAAGAAGGATTATAAAAGGTATAAAAACCAGTGATGATGATGTATTATTATTCAAGACTCAAGTACACACTTGTAAAGCAGATACTAGTTAAAAAGGAAGAAACAAGGTAAATTATTTATGTAAAATTATATTTGATAAAGCATCGAGTAAAAAAGAAAACAGAAGAAAATGATTTACAGGTACGGAATACGGCTTACCAAACAAAACAACATTACTGTACATTAAACATGATTACTCGCGCTCTTAATTATGTAATTATTCCCTTGTATTATTTTAACACCTCTGCTCAAAACCCGACCCCAGCCGCGCCGACCCCGAGTGCGGCTTGCCTATGCGGCTCCAGCTGCATACCAGCATTATTGTTCCACGAACATGACTCCGGCATCAGCTTAGCCGCCGCCGTACTCATCGGCTCCGACTTGCATCTCGTCAGCGAAAACGGCTCGCACTTTCGCACACTCACCTGACTCCGCTCCATCGCCGCCGCCGGAAGAGAGCAAGACGACCGCGCCGGCTGAAGAGCATTTTTCTTAGTTGGCGGCGCCGGAACCCTTGGCCTGGACTTGGAGTCAATGCTGGGCCTCCGCTTGCCGGGCTCGAGATCGCAGCCGCCCGCAGCGGCGGTTGCGGTGGTTTTAGCAGGTTTCCGGGGGCGCTCCGGTAGTAGCCTGATGAAGTCGGTGCCGCGAACCCATGTTTCTTTGGAAACCTCCATTGAAAGCTTGGGTTCACACATCATTAACAGCAGGCATTCTGGTAATCCAGAGGGTTTATTGATGATCGCCATTTCTTGATTTTTAGGGTTTTCTTCGATTTGGGATTCTGTGGGCTGTGGTGGATTTGGATCTTCTTCGTCTTCTTGTTCAATGGCGCTTTCTCTCTCCTCTGTTTCATCAACTTCTGATACTTCCTCTGTTTCTTCTTCTTTCTCTTTCCTGATTTCCTCACCAGATTCTGCAGATTCAGAGACGTTCAGTGTGTGTAAAACATCTTCAAATGAGGAAACATTGGATTCATCAATTGTTTCAACCAATTCATGATCCGATTCTTCTCTCTCCTCCTCACATGCCTGTTCTTCACACTCATTCCCTCCTCCCACTTCCTCCATTTCCAAATTGGGTTCATCTTCTTGCTCAACAACTTGATCCATTTCACCTACTAAAATCTCATCTAATTTCCCATCGATTGATCCTCGTACTTGTTCGAAATCAACACCAGCATTGTCATTATCGGCCTCTTCAACATCATTAACTTCATGCTTGGGTGCTTCAAAACTGAAGCGATGAGTGAGAGAAGCCATTTTCATTGGATCAGATCTGCACCTCATTATCAGAAGGGCATTCTTGGGAGGAATACAAATGCTCAATCTAGCTTCTTCTTCATCATCATCATTGTCTTCTCCGACGAAACTCCGACCCTTCACTTCAATCCTGTCGTCAATAACTTCAATATCGTCGAAGTGTCTCCTCGAACTCTTAAACGACATCATCGGATTCATCTCCGCCCTCTCCTCGCCGCCAACCACCACCTCGATCTCCCTCCTCTTCCCCCCTTCTTCGCCGCCGTTAACCGCCACCAGCCACCGCGACAGCGCCGCCCCACACCCATGTTCATTCGAATAGTACCCACTCTCACTGCTCTTCTCCCCCTCTCTCCTCGAAAAACAAGAACACCCACACGGAAAAAAGCAACAAATCTCATCCCTAAATGCTCGCAGAGCTTCACAAACAGAGACCGGTAAATGAACCCACCTCTGTTCCCGGTGAGAATGCGCACTGGAATTGGAAAGCCTCTGCGACCGGAGCCAAACTTTATCCTTATCCTCAGCCGGCTGAACGCCGCCGCCGTGAGACTGCTCCGCCGTCCTGAAACTCACTTCTCCAATCCTCCTCCGGCACTGCTTCACCCGTTTCTTCGACTTCACCCTGACTTGGCCAATGCAGGTGACCTTGGGCGACGACGGCTCCCGGCTCTCGAATCCGCCGCCTCTTTTCTTGCCGGAAATGCTGAAAAAGGTGGAGGAGCCCTTGCCACCTTTTACGCTGCCGCTTGTGCGGAGACGGCGGCTGATGAAGGAAAAAGGGGCGGCGGCGCCTCTCCTGGTGGCGCGTGTGGATTTGGTGAATCTCATAGAGGAAAGTTAGAGGAAGAGGTGGGTGGGTTGCAGTGGCAGCGGAGTTGGTGCTGCAAGCAGAGTGTGTAGAATGCAAATGGGGGTGTTTGTGTGCATTTTTCTCTATTTTGGGGAATGTAGATTTTTACTGCTCTAGGTTGATTGCCATGGATGATTGATTGATAATTCAGTAAAAGTAAAACCGAGGAATGGGGGTGGGCAGGGGTAGGGGTAGGGGTAGGGGTAGGAGTAGGGTAGGGTTAGGGCTCGTATATAAAAAATGATGGGTTGTACGTGGGAGATTTGCAGAACTGTGATGGAGTCATCAGGAAACGGTACTCTGATTTTTGCAGTCTTTTTTTAATATTTATTTCTTTTTAAATGAAACATTGGTATTGGTTTAAAAAAAAAAAAAAAATAGTGAGAATTGATGGAGAAGATAAATAGACGTGAGTCGTTGAAATAAGATAAAGTTAAGAGAGCTTAAATATATATATATATATTGAATAGAGTGAATGACATACATTAATTTTAACTAAGCAAAATGCATAAAGGGGTGGCATTTTTTATTAATATAAAATTGTAAGATTATTATAATTGTGAGTTGTTTTTTTAAGTATACTTAATGTGGAGTATTTTCTTCATCTCACATTGAGAATCTATTTTTCTTTCGTTTCGTCCAAATAGTATTATTTTATTATATTGGGCGTTCTGTTCAAATTACACAATTTTTCTCTTTCAGAAAAAACTATCCACTAATGGCCCAGCACTACCCACTACTACCCATCATATCTCTTTAATTGTGTACCCCACCATTAGGGGTCCCACCTCCCCTGCCTGGGAATTGGTGGAGGAGGTGAATCGTAGGATTTGCCTCAAGTGTAAATCACATCTCTTTAATAAACATATTCACTTTACATAAAATAATAATAATTTTTAATTTACGTGTAAAAAGTAAATAATGTTGTGTTGTCGTGACGGATGGAGTATAAATTAAAAGACGAAAATACTTTTGCTTATTGCTGGTAAATTAAAGACATAATATTTTAATAGAAGTAGATTGAATATAATGTGTAGTAACCAAGTGTGCCAGGCTCCTCACACAAGTGAGTGACCCGTATTCGATTCCTATTGAGAACAAATATGAGGGGAGTTATAAGGAGAACTTGGAGAATAAGAGTGTAGATTTGATAAAACTAACTACTAACAACTAAGTCCGATAAAAAAATAAAAAATAGAATGTGTAGTACATTTGAAAGATACACTCCCTAAAAAAATAAAAAATAAAATGTGTAGTACATTTGAAAGATACACCCCCTTACTAAGGAGTAATTATTAATGTGTTATACTAATATAAAAAGAGTAGGAGATATTTTTTAATGAGTTATATTAGTATACTCCACTTTTAGTGGCATTATTAACTTTTTTTTTAAGATACTATAACTTTTCAATTATTTAACAAACTGTTTATTAAATAATTTATCTGAATGATTATTATTTTTTATCACTAACATAAATTTTTTATTACAATATTATTATTTTTATCATTACATAATTCTTTTCTTTGAGATGTTTTTTACATCATTATTTGCCTTATTAAAATAAATCCAAATTTTAATTATTTTCAAGGGGAAAACATTTTAAAATCTTAAATGATTCATTTAGGTGATTGTTAAGATGTCCCTTTGCCTTCCATCAATTAATTATAGTAGAAAAAATTTAAGTCTAGTTAATATATAAATAAATACTCCTATCTGTTTTACTCAACTGAAAAGGTTAATTAAATTGTGAGATGATATTATATTTTAATTATTAATGAAAATGACCTACTTATATAACAATGGAGTATATTTTAATATGTTTTACTAATAATCTCACATAAAGAGCGACGAGGACTATGTAACAATAGATAATGATCTAAAAATGGAAAGTTACTGCCTTAATGAAAATTTTAGTTTCCAGAAATAAATTGGAAATATGAAGATTTCCCCAACAAAATATGAAATACTTCATCGTCTCATAATATTTTTCTCACTTTCTTTATTTGTTTGTCCCACAAAACCTTTCAGCCTCAAAAAAGGAAACACCACTTTATTCAATAATCTTAAAAGTTACTTTAATTTTAAATTTGCCACTCTTTTTCACACATATCATTACCTTATATTTTTTTATTACCTAAAAATAATACTATACCCTCCAAAATCAATAAAATTTGTCAAAAAATATAATTTTTTTTTTTAAATAATATAGAACATGAAAAGTTTTTCTGAATGGTGGGAGAAATATACGTCTAGTAATGTATGATTCAGATTCCTCAAAATATCATGCAACATGAGTGATGAGTCATCAGATACTGGGAAGAATGAGGGACAGTTATGGAAACAGTACTTTATAAATAAATTAATTAATTATAATAAAATATTAATAATTGTGTTATTTCTTGTCTTCACTTGTCCAGATCAAATCATCAGGATAATGTTCAAACAACAAACAACCTTGCAATGTGGTATATTTAGGCTGTGTTTGGAGTTATTTCTTTTTTATTTATTCTTGTTTTTCTTGAGAGAAAAGGATTATAATTTTAAGATAAGTATTAATTGATCATTAAAATACGATTAAAAAAATACTCCCTCTTTCCTGTTTATTTTATCCATTTGTACGAGGTACGAAGATTAAGACATATTATTTTTTTAATATACATAATGTAAGAAAAAATAGAGATAAATTAATAATTTAAAAAGAAAAAGTAAATAAATTTGTTGGGAATGATGAATAAAATGTAAAAAATAAGTAAAGTTGTTGGAATTGATGAATAAAATGAAAAAATAAGTAATAAAATATTGTTATTTTTACTATTAATGGAGTGAATAAAAATACGTGGAACAACCCAAAATAATTTCATCCAAAATAAAAAGTGGTAAAAATATGTGTGACGCGGAGTACTCATCTTTCTTCCAAAATGAATAGCGTTCATAAGTCAATCAAAATTTTGTGGGAATTAATACTGTTCGCCATTTTAATTTAAAATCATTATATTGCACAAAATGCAAAATATAAGTAAAATCCATGGCTGAACAAGATATTTTAATTTATAATATTCTCCTAGTATTTTAAAATAACCCAATTGTAAAGAGAATAAAATAAGTACTAGTTGAGAATTTTAGTTCCAAAAAAGACCCCAAATGGGTAAAAGTGGATAAAACCACGGCCAAACAGACCCCAAATTTTAGTAGTCAACTCAACTCAATGCACCTTGTTGTTTGGGCATTTGACCTTTAAGTGGGGCCCTTTCATACCTCCGTCAGACGCCATGAATTTTTTTCATTATTTTCTTTTGCTCAAGATATTTATTATAGAGTATATACATAATTTAATTTTTGTGCCCTTACAATATGAATTATGATAATGGGCATATTTCTCTATGGCATTTCTACATCAAACTTCTTTCAAATACGAGTTGTTATGAAAAAACGTACTCCCCCATACCATTACCTATGCAATCGAACATGAGAATTTTAAAAATACTACATAAGTCACATAATGTTTATCTAATATAAGGTCTTTCATACCTAAAAATTTCTAAAATTAAAGCAAACTTTACTCTTGAGATTTATACTATTTTCATATATAATTTTTTAAATAAATTTAAATACTCCCCCATCCGTATTTATTTGCTTTTTAGACGCAAATTAAGAAGTATTATTTTCTTATATAAAGTGAGTAGTTGTATTTAGGGATGTAATCGAGCCGAGCCGAGCCAAACATCTCCGGGCTCGAAGCTCGGCTCGAATTTTTTTAAAGGGCTCGAGCTCGGCTCGAGCTCGATTCGAATTTTATTTTTTAAGCTCGAGTTCGGCTCGTGTGTAAAATATAGAGCTCGCGAACAGTTCGCGAGCTCGGCTCGAAATATTTTTACTGAATTAAAAAAAATAAACTCGAGCTCGAATTCGGCTCGATAAAAACTAGTCCTTTGTTCGAGCTCGGGCTCGTTCGGCTCGTTAAGCTGAAAATAATTTATTTTTTAGTTTTTTAATGTATAAAGGTTTGAGTGAGGTCTCATGAATAATAAAATTTTATTAATAATTTTTTTTTATAAAAAGTGGAATCTAGAGCTATTATAAATTTTTATTAATTATTAGAAGTATTAATTATTAATTAAAATATATATTAATAATATAACAAAAGATTTTTTAATTAACATTTATAAGTATATGGAGTATGTATTTAATTTAAATTTTGGAGTAGATCTTGTGTGAAACCGTCTCACGTAAATATTTACATGAGACGAATAAAAAGTGATAATATTATTAATTAAAAGTTATATTCAATCGATAAAAAGTAATAATAGTGTAGTGAACTATTTTATAAACAATTTATAATATAAACAAAAGTAACATTTTATATGGAATATAGCGAAAGTGCTAACATTTTATAAACTTTTTATTCGTCTCACGTAAGACCTTATGTAAGACGGTGTCACACAAGTATTTGCCTAAAATTTGAATGTATCCTTATGTTATCCCATTAACTCTAATAATAATAATAATATTAAAAGGCAAATACGGGTGTATATAAATTCAAAATTTCTCCTTCAAATAAAATTATATTATTAAAATATAAATAAATAATTATATTAAATTAATTTATTTTTACATATATATACATATATATATACATATATATATAATATATACATATATATATGTATTAATGAAGTGTCGACTTTAAAATACTTACAATTTTATTAATTACAACTCCTTCCGTCCTATAATATTTTTCTCACTTTTCTCATTTGTTTGCCCCACAAAACCCTTCACCCCCTAACAAAGTAAATATCACTTTATCCAACAACTTTAAAAGTTACTTTAATTTCAAATTTGACACTCTTTTTTCACACACACACACCATTACTTTATACTTTTTTATTACCTAAAAATACAATAATACCCTCCAAAGTCAATAAAGTTGGTCAAAAAGTATAATTTTTCTTAAACAACGTGGAACAGTAAAGGTGAAAAGTTTTTCGGAACGGAGGGAGTATTAGTTAAAATTTAATGTATATAAATACATATATTTATTCAAATTTAAGTATAAATAAATCAAAACTAAATCTTATATAGAAATAAAAATAAAAAATTTAGATCTTTAAACCCATTATAAATATGACTTTCAATTCATTATTTAGAATTAATAAAATGCACTCTCTTTTTAATTTTATTTTTATTAATTACGTTTTAATAATTTCATTATTTTCATTGTCATACTTTAAAATTTTTCTTTAATTTAAAGTATACTATATTTGTAAAATTATAAATTTATATTCCTTATAAATTATATTGATAAAAGTATATATATATATATATATATATATATATATATATATATATATATATATATATATATATATATATATAAAAGTTTATTTATTTATGTAAAAAATTTTAAACTCTAAAATTACCATATTAATATGTTATAATAAATAATAACAATAATAATAATAATGGAGTAATAATATGAAGAATGAGCATATTGACCACTATTCGAGCCTATTATCGAACACGTTCACGAGCCTATAAACGAACATGTTCGCGAGCTTAATAAACGAACATGTTCGTGAGCCTATAAACGAACATGTTCGCGAGCTTTTAAACGAACATGTTAGCGAACACGTTCGCGAGCCTGTAAACGAACACGTTCGCGAGCTTTTGAGCCAAACACCCTCGGGCTCGAGTTCAGCTCGAAAAAATAATCGAGCTCGAAAATCGAGCTCGGCTCGGCTCGTTTTTTTCCACGAACGAACTCTAACGAATTTTTTTTCGAATCGAGTCTCGAATAGTTTACGAGCGGCTTGGTTCGTTTACATCCCTAGTTGTATTAGCGGTGAATGATTGGTAGGTGTGGAGCTCTTTTACTAAAAAGTGAAAATTGATACATACATTTGTAGTGAACGATCAAAATAGCAAAATGGGTACTTTATCAGCGGACGGAGGAAGTATATACATACACATATTTACATAGGGAATTTTATATGAGACCATTTCACAATGAGATTATTGTACATTTTTTTAATTTGTTATACCTTTTTATTAAAGATATGATCATTTTTTTAAAAAAATCACTTTTATTTATATTATTGCTAATAAATTATTAATGCAATAGTTAATCGTACCTTTATTATTTTCTCATTAATTGAGTATTACTTTTCATTAAAAATATTATCAATTCTTATTAATCTCATAAATCGTTCTATACAAAGATTTGACCCAATTCTTTTATCATTTACATGAGAGGAGGAGGGAGTAGGGTCAGAGTGAAGCTATCAACATGTTATACTCCATTAATTCACATATAGGGTAAAATAAATTAAAAATAGCTACATCGAATTTAATACGATGGGATCGAGTTAGGGGGAGGGGAGGCTGGCCCCTACTCAACTCTAAAAGCTTGACTCATCGTTTAAAGTATTGTGTTGGAAGTTAGTTTATCCAATTATAACAAAATTAATTTCATATTATATTGTATCATCAATTTCGTATGGTGGTCCATTGCAAAATTAATTGTACTAATTCCTCTACTTCATAATTCTCGATATTCCAAATATTTTTGTACTAATGAAGAAATAGTTTAAGATTTTATCCATATTAAATAGTCAAGAAAACGCATTGTGTAAACATGCATTGCTCATTAGTGATTTGCAATTACGAATTCTCGACACTTTTCAGCGATTCGGATTCTCAATGTAAATTTTATGTATCATCTAATATGTCGCACTACACTGCATTGCATTATAAGATAAATGATATGTAAAACTATAGAAAAGACAATATTATATCCTAAAGGGAAAAAATAAAAACCTAAAATAATAGTTGAGTTTTATTCCCTCATTTACATGCTATAAGTAATGTACAAGAGATCATGATATACGAACAGCACAGGAGGTCTTGTGTGATTTTTTTGTACTCTCCCCGTAAATGTATCAATTTTAGTATTTGGATGTCCAGCTCAAAAATACAAATTTCCTATTGTTTAATAAAAAGGACACGTTCATCACTCGTTACTAATATAACTATCTTTTACACATAAAATAATAATATTTTTAAATCAATTTTAAAAAACAAATAATGACATTTATATGTACCACATTATTAATGCATGACACATAAAATGTAACACAAAATTGTTACAGGGGATTTGACGCAAGTGATTCAAAGATTACGAGGGAAATAATGTACTAATCATCTTAAAATCTACTGCATAATAATTAAATAGGTAAAATGTTAAATTTTACGAAGTGGAAGGAGACTGTATTTAATTATTGTGAAGTATAAATTAATATTAAGGGCAATTTGAAATTGTTAGCAAAAAATAATGGTTGTGAATAATATAAAAATAGATATTTGTATAGGTGGTCGAAAGATGAAAGATAGGAGCACATGCAAACAAAATGGAATCCAAGAATGCACGTGACAGGCGCAGGGTAGCATGCATGATATATCAGACTTTGTTCATCAATTTGAAAACCCACAATATCTCAACCAATGATTCCAATCTATATTATTTGTCCCTTTGAAATTTCAAATTTCTCAATAATTCTAAGTCAAATTATTGATTCAATAGGTAGTGTCTGGAATTATGTGAATCAAGATATGTTTTATCTTTATAATTTATGATTTATATTATCTCTATTTTTCGATTTAATCTTTATTTTTACGATTTAGCACAAGTTAGCTTCATTTGAATCAACTATAAAATTAATGATCCTCCCTGTATTGGAAAAACAATAATAACCTCAAAATTTTTAAATTTTATGAATAAACATTAAACCTTACGGGTATAATAAAACATAAATTACTAGGGTGTACGGTGGAATTGATTCATGAAATACTTTATCGTTTAAAATTTAATTTTAAAAGTATAATTGTAATCTCACTTTTATAATTTATATAATATTATACATTTGTAGTTCATTTTATCTTTTATATTCATACTGCTAGGCCTTATTTTTAAAGATAGTACTCTCTTTGTCCCCCAACAAAAATTTATATTTTTTATTTTGATTTATCTAAATATAAGATTTATATTTCTTTTTTTGACTCAAACAAAATAATTAATATATCTATATGGACTCAAGCAAAATACTAATACACTTCCCATTAGAAATTAAAATATTATATCAAAAAACTCACTATATATATTAAAATATTAACTTAAGTAAAAAACAAACGTTTTCTCAAATATTAATTTTTATTTATTAATGCTGTGAATATCTTTTCTCTTGTTGGGTTTTATTATGTCATGAAAACTTTTAAAAAGAGTTTTTCATGAATCATAATGCTCACAAATATTATCAAATATGCAGTTAATTCCAAATATTATCATATTTACCTATTTAAGAAAAATCTAATTAACTTGAAGGGTATAGAGATGAAGAAATGGGAATTGAATAAAAAATATTGTTTGGCTTTAAGGAAGATGAATGAAAAAAGTGATTTGATTTCCAAGTTAATGGGGGATGGGCCACATCTCTCAAAATTGGCATGAATCAAAGTGAATCCATCCCACTGTCAAAGGAATTAACAATCCCATTCCGTAATTTTATCTAACCACCCCCTAAAATATTCTCCACTTACAGACCTTACCTACCTAGGGTATGATGGGTGATTAAAACAAATTGGGCCATAAAAAGAGGAAGTGAAGTAGAAGCCCACAAGAACAAAGCGAAATATGGGGTATCATGAAAATGTGTAATTCCCTTTTCTTTTTCTTGTTTGAAGCCACCAAATTATGATTCTATCACATCTAAAAAGAAATTGTAGGTTTCACAATATTGAACCATGCAATGTGGCAGTAAGTATATGATCTTGTGTGGAGTTTTACCATTGAAGAACAATCTTACCATCTACACTCCCATCATCAAAGGCCTCATGAGCCTCTCTCACCTGTGTGAAAGGAAATGTCTTTCCAACCCCGATTCTCAGATTCTGATCCACGCGACTATGCAATGTCTCATACGTGTGGCGTTCAGCCATTCTTGGCCAAGCAGGCCTGTAAACTGCATCATATCAAACAACCACCATTCAACACTTTTTTTTTTCAACAACATAAATAAATAATCTCCTATCTAATTGTTTTGTTCTAATCGTGATATATGAGATCAAGCAGTGGCATGCATACTTTTCTAGAGGAATATAGAACCCAATGTACATGCATAAAATTCAACTCATGAATTGAAAAAAGAATACAATACAGTACTCACTTATTTCATGTGGATTCTCATATCTAAGCCGATGCCACAGTGCTCTTATCACATCTGCTACAATCCCAAGTCCAACTCCAAAACGATCAGCATTGAATGGAATGTCATCCTATCAAACACATTAACAATTATTAATATGGAGTAATATAAATCAAAAGACAGTTATTCCATTTACGAAAATACTAGTATAATACCAGCAAACACGAGTATATTCCTCCTTTCTTCAAGCTACAGATACCCAATTCTCTTGACTCAGGTGAGTTAACTGTGTCCAGTACTAAGTCAAAGTCCCCCTTACATCCAGAGCGCTGAAACATTCTAAGCTTTTCGAGCTTACAGAAAGAGATGATAGCTGAGGAAATCTACTTAGATCATGTATTCTAATGTATTACTTAGTAAAGATTAGATCTTAATTACCAGCTGATGTTGAGCGCCAAAATCAAATTTCAGGTGCTTAAGGGTAGCAGCCAAAGCATTCGCTTCACTTTCAGTAAAACTTATTACAGAAACGTGACATCTAGCATATTCGGCAATTTGCACTGCAGCAGCCGCGTCAGCTTCTTTTCCTCCCAACACTAACACCTTTCGACTGTGACAATGTATTAAGGCAGTCAAATAATTGGACGACTGATACTGTGATTCCATAGAGTGTGACACTTCAAGCTCGTTTCATGGCTGAAACTAAGCTAAGTAATAAAAGTGCTTTAAGTCCGCAAGTGATACTTCTCATTAACTAGCTACGTCAATATAGGGAAAAGGATAAAAGGCTAAAATCAAAGATGAACTCAAAGCTGCTAGTTTGGTACTTGTTTTTATCATTAACTAAAAACAAACATAAAGCTTGCAGCAACTATATATGAACAAAGCAAATCGATCAAATTATGACCAACTTAAATTTGGAAATAGCACCCCTCCTATGACACTCTTCATGGTTTTCTCAAGTGTAAAAGATGATAAACATTGGTTACCCAGTTTTCAATCTCCCATATCCCATCAGTGCCGTCCAAGCATTCTGGTAGGCAAAGGGGATAGCACAAGCTTCCTGTCATTTGCAAAGTTCAAGAATAAGCAAGAGTCGTGCTCTGTTTCCAGTCAGAGGAGAATAATCAAATTGAACATTGTTTTAGGTTGCTCAGATTCAATGAATTTCTTAACAACAATTGTGAATAGTTAAATAGCAGATTACCACATGTGAAATTGTTTCTGGCTTATGAGTAAGGCAGTATTCCGGGAAAATGACAAAATCAGCATAGGTACCCCTCAATTCCATAGAATCAAGTGCACCAAACACTTGTTGCCCAACTTTGAACCCTCTAGTGGACGCTGGTCCTAGAGCAGCAACTTCACCACTTACATCACGGCCTAATATCAAATTTGGAAGATGTTCTCTGGTGATCGAGCGACCATATCCCTCGCGCATCTGGAAAGCAGAGCAATTTATATATATGCTGAGTAGTGAAGGCATGTACATTTATATGCATTTGAACTACATCTTATATACTTACTGTTGTGAGTTCTAAATCACCGGTAAAATTATGCTATGTTTTCGATTTACTGATCAAGTGACATAAAACTGATGATCATTTTGGAAGCCTTTTTACACAGAATGATGCGAAAATCGTCTTCAAATAATTTTCACACAGTAAATCTAATAACGTTCTGTTCTTAATCATCCAGAAACTATGTACGTAGTCATCGATAAACTGTTGACTATTGGCGCATGAAATTAAAAGCAGAATTCACAGAAGCATTCAATTAATCAACTGATACATTCAATTTCAACTGGAAACAAGTGGAGTATTAATGAAGCACAAAGGATTCATGAAATTTGAATTTAAATTTCAACTTCAAAGTAACTAACCCTAGAGTCGATGCGATTGAGAGAGACGGCGCGAGTGCGAACGAGGACCTCACATTGTTTCAGCTCAGGAACATTCACATTTCGAATCTGCAACACCTCAGGTCCGCCGTAACTGGGCACCACCGCCGCTCTACAGCTCCTCACCACGGATTTCCGCCATAGATGCGACATTCCGGCGGTTTGCCGATCAGCTGCAGTTGATACAAATTTGAACGGAATGCGGTTATCACAACTGATTGCAAGTAGAATAAACGTGATATCGAAAGTTAAAATGCATTTAGAATAAGAATGATGATTATATATAGTAATCCATCTCTAGTTATAACCGCCAATTCGAAACGAGCTAAGATATTTTCAAAACTTGAGCAGAGTCATTATATTATGGCATGCTCTCAATTGGATGAAATACGTAAACCGTGTTTGTGGTATCGTATAACACCTTGTCACTTTTTCTCTTTTAATTAATATTTTTTCCAAAAAATTATTATCACTTTTTTATTAAAAATATTTATTATTATTTTAAATTTAAAATTTTTTACTTTTTATTTATAAATAAACAGAAATTCTATTGTACGTGAACTTATACTTCATTAAAAAAATAATAAAAAAATACTCCTAATAAATAAAAATTTATACATTTTGTTACTAAATTATATGTTAGCTTTTTTTAATTAAAAATTAACTGCAAATTTTTTTTACGATTTTTGAAAAGCATATATGCTATATACTACTACTTCCATTCTACATTCACTTGCACCGTTATTGGATACGGAGTTTTAAAAAAATTATCAATTTTATTACTTTTAGAGGGTAATGTAGTCTTTAAATAAATTATTACTCCTATAAAATATGTTATATGTATTAGATGTAGGTGGTAAATTTGTAATTAAAATATATTTTTAATATTATGAATTGATATAATATTTTCTTTTATAAGTGGTGTAAATTAATGTGGAACTAATGAAATCGGATAGTATGAAATTTTATAACTTAAAAAATATGTTGGTAATTAGTATTGAGGTATAGATTGGGATGAATGGGTAGTAGAGATAGATAGGTGATGTCGTGGGACACCAGATCACCTGTCCCAACATGTATTTCGTCTTAATTATATTATATTTTTTAAGTAATCAGACGCATATTCTTTTCCAAATTACCACGAGTGCCCTAAAAATTTAATGATAATTTATAGTGTATAATTTTATTATATTATGAAATACTAATAGAATATGGAAAGTGAAATGAGAAATGGTAGTTTGTGGCAGGTGGCGGTGAGACTTGACAGTGTTGGGTATTGACATGGTGGAGAGAAGTTGTTACGTGTATAAATACAAATAGTAAAAAAATATAAGTCTGAACAAATATCATGGCACCGTCCGTGATTATTATTGGTATTACTTAGAGTTATTAAAAAAACCCAAATCGTAAGTTTAATTCGTTTAACCCTAAAAAAAGATTAGGATTAGGTCAAGAAATTTGGGGGCTTTTGGCCTGAACCGTTTAACCCAAAAATAATTAAGGTTAAGTCAAGAAATTTAAGCTCGTTAACATTTGGGTTTTTGGTCCGAACTGATTAACTTATATAAGCTAATAGGGCTAGTTCGCGGGCTAATCGGGTCAGTTTGTAGGGCTAGTTATTATTATTATGTTTAATTTATTTTTAAATTTATAATTCTTTTAATATTTTTTATAGTATAGCCCGCGAGTCCGGACGTTTAGCCTGAAGCTCTTTAGAATTGGGGTTAGGTTCACCTTTTAGTAGTCTATTTAAACATGTTCGATTAATTTGTAGCCTGATTAGCCCAAAGCTCGATAAGACTAACCCTAATGAGTTATGACTGACTTGTTTAATCTCTCTCATATTACTATTGTATTCTTGTCAAATTAGTAATATGGACCTGATCATGTCTTTATTCATTGATAAGGATATTCATTGGTAATCCTTATTACGGTTATGATATGATAGGTTTGGAGATAATCTAAAATTCCACAAAATATATAGAAAACTTGATTAAAAAAAATCCAATCTTGAATTCATCTCAACTCAATAAACAACCCATCATCAACTTGAGTTAGTCTGGATTTATAGGGTTTAATTAAATTAAAAAAAGACAATGTAAATCGAGTTTATAAGAGTGTTTATGCATCAACTTATCCTTGGAAATAGTTGGCGCGACAAAGCGGGCAGTGATTGCTAAGGGTCAACCATTTATTTATGCAATGGTGATGAAAAGCATGCGAGCAGGCCGCGGAAGATATCATCCAAACAAATGGAGCAACCCCGTTGGGCAAGATCATGTAATAAGAGTTGGCACTTGAGATCAATGGCGTCATAACTCGAGTCGCGTACTACTTTAGAATGAGCTATGCGCGCTATGCCTCCGACAAATTCGACCAGCTGGTTTCTCTCATGCTTCGGACAGATTCAGAGGTGCAAGAGCTTGTTTGAGGCGTTTATGGATAACTGCCTTTCTCACCTCTTGAAACAAAAGTATGTCAACATTAATGTCTTCCAACGTCCATTTCTTGTTCAAAGATTTGATCTTGAAGCTGAAATTTTTATAGGGAAAGAAGGAACGTTTCATGGGTTGGACCGATCACCGATGGGAAGAATATATCAACCATGAGAGAGATAATCAACGCAATATACAAATATCAACAAAGTACTATCAATATATATATATATATATATATATATATATATATATATATATATATATATATATATATATATATATATATATATATATATATATATATATATATATATATAATATTAAAAGAGAATTTAATTAGTTAATATAGATAATTACATATATATTTATTTAAAATTTGAGTATGAATATAAAATTTAATAGAGATAAATACATGTATTTACTTATTAAATATTTAAATATAGATTTAATCAAATTAAAATCAAATCATACTTAGAAGATTTTATATATATATATATATATATATATATATATATATATATATATATATATATATATATATATATATATATATATTTTTTTTTTTTTTTTTTTTTTTTAATTTTCCATTAACCTATAAGTAAGGGGTAGATTTTTTGTGGGATCGGCTCACAATACTCTTATGTTAATTGAATCATCCATTAATAATAAAAGTATGAGTGTATATTGGGTGCACCCATATACTTTTTTATTCTATTTTATATATGTGTTTTGTAATAATTGTATATTTTTTTACATTAATTTTTCATTAAAAAAATTAACATCCATATGTGTATAACATTTTATTGAATATTATATACAATTTTTCATTAAAAAAAAATTAACAATTAAATTGTATACACTTTTACTCTTAATTGTATATGTTTTTTGTTTATAGTTGTATATGGTTGCACCTTATCTTTAGATGCACCCGGGTGCACACTATAAATTGTCTAAAAATATATTTTAAATTCAATTAAAAAGAAATTAAATAAAAATAAAGGCATGTCTGATTAGAATAAGTAAATCATATATATAAGCCACTTAGCAAGTAGCGGCGCTGCTCAGTTGACATTACAGACTTAAAACAATTTTTTTTTCTTATTTTGTTTAACAAATACTTTTATTAATTATTAAAATTATATTTTATTTATTTATTTATTTCTAAAAAGATCATAACCACACATCACTTCTATATATATTATCACTTTTTATTCATATTACAAAATAATCATAAATAATTTATTTATAATTAAATCATCAATATTATATAATTATTCAACATGTATAGTAATTGAGATTTTATTATTAGTAGATAGTAACTTATTTCATCAATATAAATTTTTTTATATGTATTATAACTTTAAATTTTAGAAAATGCGATATATAATTAAGAGTTTATATTAGGTGTACCCGAATATAAGGGTGCACTCATATGTGTATAATTTTTTACAGTATGCAAAGTGATATGACTTGCAGATCTCTCTTGGACCCTGGTTGGGTTGTTACCTCCATTGTCGGTGTTTGGGAACACTTCCATGGATCTCGGGGAAACCTCTGTTTTCTACTATGTTCCTTGGTACTTTCTTGGAACAATTTATCTTTATCTGGAGAATTTCTTCCAGACGTTCCTTTTTGGTGAGGTCCTCAAGTTTTGCCAACTTTCATTTTCGATCGAGGTTTTCCCAAAATCGATCGGCATCCCGTACTTCTTCTCTGCATATTGTCTATACAACACACAATAATATTGTTGTATAGAACGGCTTGTCTCGTCGTAGTTAACAAGCCAGAAGTCCATGTTGCTCCAGCTTGGAACAGGGCTGATAGTCCTATCACTCTTGGATGTCGAACTTTCGTTCGAATCCATATCTTTTTGAAACTCTCCTCTCGTTAAGTGATATGAGTTTATAATAATTTTTTCATTCATAAATAAATAAATCTAGACTCTGATACTATTTTGAGATCGAAAACGGAACGAAAATAGGGATTAAAATGCTTTAAAAATCATAATGGCAGTTCTATAATTTTTTAAAATTTTCAGCCCTCAATTTTGACTTTTTTGGTCAAATGTTGACTTTTAGGTGTATTAAGTAAAATATGGGTGTATTGTGTAATGACATATTCGTAATTTTCTTGAAATTAAAAGGGTAATTTTGATATTTCAGTAAAAGTTGATCTTTGATTTGGTGTATTAAGTAAAATGAGGGGTGTGGTTATTACATACCTTAATTAATATGTTGTCACTAAACAAACTCAGCGTATTTTGGTTGGAATTATGATTGGTTGAATCTGGATGATCATCGTAAAAAAAATCATTAAGGCATTAATTATTATTATTGTTGCTCATCGTTTTGCAGTTCGTTAATTATACTGATTATTTGTGGTTAATTGTTTTAAACAAAAGTATAATATTTCAAATCTAAATGTGTAATTTTATATTTTTCAAACTTCTCAAAAAATATTTCAGACCATTTTTTTAGAGACAGTAAACACATTATTCCAATTAGTTTGATTGAGAAATAAACGCTGAGAGTAAATCTAACACTAAGAGACTAGCATCAAAGCGATTTTCATAATTAATATATAAATTTACAAACAATGGTCTAAAGAGCGTTAGGAGCTAGCAATACCTAATCAGATTGCTCGATCTAAGGTGATACAACTCGCAATGTTCTTCTAAGAGCTTCAACAAACTAGTCGAAAAATCGCACGTTCGAACCGAGTAATCGCGGATGAAACTAAATGCTAAACAAAATAATAGCGGTTACACTAAACTGACAACGGCATGGAGCATTCGCTCCATCTACTTTTGCTGTGTAGTTAGATTCGAACCACCGGTGGTGGGAGTCGTTTCTTCAGTAGAAGCATTGGAAGGATCAGTATTTCCATTGGTAGTGACATTTGCAGCTTCTGCTAACTTAATTGGTGATATTTTGGATTCATTGGTAGGAGTAGCAGAAGTATTTATAGGTAAAATATCCACGCGATCCTCCAACTTGTGCTGCTTTTGTATCGTCCCATCAGAAGAATCAAGTTTCAACGTGTTCCCTGATTGAGCCTCGATACCAGATCTCTGTGGATTCATGTTCACTTGGCCACCATGAAGTTGCTGTAACCTGTAATCAGTTTCAGGCCTTCGGCATATCTTCCTCAGAGGGACTATTTCCTGGAAATTTTTGGCAGAGCATGAAGCGTGACGAACAAAAATATGGAGACGGAGATGATGATTACAGCTTGTTTCATCATTGAATGGCAGTAGAGAGACATAGCTATGCATTTTAGAATGTAGAATAAGAAATTGTACCTCGGATTGGTCATGATCATACCGAACAAGAAACCTACAACGACAGCCTCTCACATCATGCCTTCGCCTTTGTGCATCAAGAACATGGGCATCAAAATATAGGGCCTGCTCTTTGCCTTCCTAAAATGAGAAAATATTGAAGGGGTTATCTCGTAGATGCTAGCAAAATAAACTTTTATGTAATGCCAACTTCAATTCTTTTCGAAAGTGAATATAGCTTGCTATATAATGAACCTGAAAGCACAGTATCAAATCTCCAGGCAGAACTGCTACACACTCTGATGATTCGCATGGGAGCGACCGCTGTCTTATGTGCCTGCGAATATTAACCCATTCATCCTCTTCTGGTCCAAAACCAGCAAAACGAACCAGCGCTTCCTGAAGTGAACTTAACCAATCATAATGAGTAAATGCTGACAAGAATATGAATGCCTCAAGCCACGTCCAAGCACCACGAACAACTCATTAAATTTCAAGCAAAGCTTACTAAGAATTCCAAGTAACTCAAGTCAGGATAGAATTTTTAGTTCAAACAGATAGTTATGCTTGGCAAATAGGGCTCAGAATAAATTTCAATTAAGCACAGTGAATATCAATGAAGCCTTGTAAGTGATTATGTGAGTATAAAAATATCAACCTCCCACTCAAACTATTAAGACATTTACGGGAACGTATTCTTGGTTTTCAACTTTTTTTCAACTTGATGCTGCACTTAAACGTTTCTCAAATAAATTAATACATAAATAAACTAAAGAATGTTGGAACTTTCCCTGAAACTGAAAGTTCTCATTTAGTTTCAGACTAAATACTATAATATTTAAGGAAAAAAAAACCTTAAAATTCAAGCTTTAGAATATTAATTCAAGGGGGAGGAAACATAAGTGAGCATGAGCTCACTCAGCTTGATTACTGAAATGCTCTAGGACTCGAGCATGTAGATACAAATTTCTAAAGCGAAAGGTGGAGTAGCATGGCAAAGCAAACATCACTATTGGCGGTTGGACTGTAGGATTTACTATATTAAGGAGTTTCAGATAGATCATCATCTAAATGATGATAATGGGAAAGTCTACTGATGGTAAAGCAGCAATGGTACCATAAGGATAGAGTGTTTCTGCACTAAGGTAACATCACTAAAATTTCATGTATACAGAACAAATGACTGTTATAAATCCACCACCAAGTGAATTCAGTAAAACAATCAAATAGCATGAACTTCTTCTGAACTCAAAAAGGGTGAAATGCTTTAGAATTACCGGGTCTCCACTCTCCAATGATCTATGTGATAGAAATGATGCAACATCATACCTAAAATAGAAACATCAGTTCAGCATTACTGTTTTTTGATTACAGGAACCAGTAGGTATCACTTTTCAGAAAAAGAAAAAAAAAAATTGAAAGCATTTGTTAAGATGTCTTGAAATAGTAACTAACCAAGCGCCATCTCTGGCAGATTTAGCTTCAAACTCCATTAGAGAATTATCTGAGGCATTTCTGCCTGAGGTTTGTGCTGCTAGTCACATCAGTATAAACCATTAATCCATAAGAATAGAGAGAAAAAGTAGACAATTGGTTAAGTAAATGTAAATATTTAACGAGATTCTTCACTAATAGCTTTAGCAGAGAAAATAAATTACAAGATATTTATCAATGGATCAACCTTAGATAGAGTCGAAGCTTTCTAGAAAGCTTAGATCTAGAAAGTATGTCTTCATGCTCTTATAGCTCCCTTGCCTGTTCATGTTCTCATTCTAAAGGGACACAAAGGGTGAAAAAATTGACATGTGTTTTCTCCATATTGATGTTTTTTTCAATGGAGAGACACATTCGCAAGGGAGCACAGATATGGAATCAGAGTGTGGTCAAAGTCCAAACAGAGTTCTTTTCTTCAAACACCATCCATTTATCAAAACTTCCATGTGTAACGCTATAATTATTTACTAGTATTCCACCTGCACATATGGGTCATATGCTACTGTTTTTTTTCATACAAATCAGTGATGCATGCAAGATTGCACTTTGGGGAAAGGAGAAATCTTGTGTTTGCCATTGCTCATAATGACCATCCAGTATAAGGACATTCTCATATCAAATTGTTGAGGAAAAAGAACATAAGAGTTTTTAGGATTTTGGCAGCTAACCTGATGAAGCAGGAAGAGGCTGAGGGACTTGAGGCATGCTTCTCACTGTAGCTGGGTAAGAACATGATAAGAATTAGCATCAATATTGAGAAGGATCTAACTCAGTAATGTAATCAACTTCAAAAGTTAACGTGCAATACATTTTATATTGCTAGGAGGAGCAGGAGGAGGCAATTGTTGAGTGCTTAGAGGCTGAGGAGGCTGAGGTTGAGGAGCTTGAGGATGAAGATTCTGCGGCACATTCCTTACAAAAGTATGATCTTCTCGAGGCACGGGGGGCATGCTCACTTGCCCAGGAACAGAAGTCTTGGCCGCTTTAGCTCTAAGAGCATACCTCCTATTCTGGAACCAATTCCAAACCTGTTAAACACAAACACAGTTAGTATGATCACTAAATTCAATTAGACACGTCTGAAAGGAAACACCATACTTGTTTTGCTGAAACTTCCAGTTTTCCAGCTCTATCAGCAGATGTACTATGAAATAAATTGTTCACTTTTAGTTATGATAAAGTGAATAAAGAATTCATTAATTGCCAGATTGTCAACTGAATAGTATCAGTTTACCTAAACCTGTGAGCAAGAGCATCGAGTACTTCACGTGCAGGCACTGTATAATTGTGTGCTTTCAGAATAGCCTCCATTTCTCCAACCTTTAAAATATAGAAAAATAATAAATAAACAAATAAATAACATGTAATATGTAAAATAGTTTCCTCTGAAAGAAATTACAGACTTTCAGATGCCTAAAACAAAGTTGAATTGTCAGTTCGGGCTATAAAGGGCATATGCAATAAATCTTTGAGCTCTGGAGTTGGGGGAGAGTATAAGTTACACATATAATTCCATTGTTGTTGAAAACTGTAGATCTTCTTTTGCATCAAATAGCAACAAGATATACTTAGCAAGAAACTGTATTAAATAAGATGCAAGTTAGTTTTATCTGAACATTAGCATTGAAAAAAAAGGTGTTAATAATTCAATTCTAGAAATGTTGCCTGATGCTTCGAAATTATTCCATAATGAAAACATCAATAACAGGAATTTCCCAAAGAAAATATGATCCCATAATCCACAAACCCATTCTCACAAAAACTGCATAATTTTGCTTCATTGATTCAATTTGGCAAAAATCATCTGAAAGTAGCAAATACTGCATTCACAAGAAAATTAAATTAAATTAAAAAATAACTCGTCAGCACAACGCCATGTTCTATAAGCAACAGTTGGGTGTTATCCATTACAAGAACAAAAAGGGCAGAATTGCAGAAAATTAAATACACGTTGTACAAAAACCTTTAGATATAATTAAAAAAATAATAAATAATAATGAAAAACTAAGAACATTAAAAGATGCAGCTCCAAAAGAAAAATTAACATCACAGTGCATAATAGAAGCGTGCTGGATTACTCTCTCTCTCTCTCTCTCTCACACACACACACACAGAGGGTTTGGCTAACCTCGACAGCATTAAAGCGGAAGGAGGGGCCTCCATTGCTAGGCGGTCGACCCATCGGCTTCCTCCGTCAATCTTCCGAAGATTTAAAATTTTTCTGACAAAATTAGACAAATTAAAATCCAGTTGAACTGTACGACGAAGTTGAATTGAAATTGAAATGAATAAAAGCGTATTCACGAAAAATACTAGCGGGTTTAGGTTTATGTTTATTAATAACAAATACGGACGGGTTTATTTGTCAGCTTCGGATCCGGCACTTATCGGGCACGGGCACCCGTACCCGCCCGGTTAACATCAAAATTCAAAGGCCAGAATCAGATCATCTGATCAGCTCCTCAGATCCATTAACATAAATAAATTATGGATTTGTTTGATATAGATTTCATTTTCTTTAAATTCTGACAAATTTATTTGGGGTAAACAATCAATTGGAGAACTACTGCATCAGATGGATTCCATTGAAGACATATTCGGATCATCTTTAAATTTAGAGGAAACCCACATGAAAGAAGGTTACGATGAGGGTTACGCAGATTGCTTAATCTCCGGAAAAGAAGAAGGCCGACAAGTGGGCTTGAAAACCGGGTTCGAAGTGGGCGAAGAATTGGGGTTTTACAGAGGATGCATCGACGTCTGGAACTCTGTAATTCGGGTCGACCCGAATTACATCTCCTCCCGAATCCAGAAGACAATCAAGCAGATGGATGATTTGCTTCGCGAGTATCCGGTTCATGAACCGGAAAACGAGTCCGTTTCCGATAGGATGGATGCTTTGAAGCTTAAATTTAGGGCTATTTGTGCTACTTTGAATTTGAAACTGGAGTACAATGGCTACCCAAAGGCATCTGGAGGTGGAAATATTGAATTCTGATGTTCAATTATAGTGAAGTTTAAATTGTAGTGCAAGTGTTTGATAATTGTTCTGAGAGAACTTATTTTTCATGCTAAAGCTTTATCTTGGGTTTGTGATCACTCTCTCATGATGATTAATGTTGAATTTGCAGTATGATTTTTTGGAACAGATTGTTGTGAAATAAATATTCTTCAAATTTTATGTCTTCAGTATCATAAAAACATCATTAATAATTACTGAATATCTTAAAAATGGAAGTATCTAAAACATGCAAATTAGCATTCATTATATCTCATAAATCAAGCCTCCTGAATCCCTTATAAAATTTGACAACATTGGGCACTTTTCTAAGAAAAAAAATGTAACGCATTCTAGGAGTATTAGATTCTTCAATATTTCATACTTTATATTTAAACAAGCCATGTCATTACCAGAAATAGATAATCATGCGTGTGATCTGCATAAAGACATCAGGATTTCAAAATTCTCAATGTACATTTTCAAATCTTTAGCTCCAGTACACATATCAATAACTAGACCAGCTTAAATCAACGGGGGGCAAAAACAAAAACAAAAAATGCATAAATAAAATGATCTTTTGTCATTAAAAAAGGAGATAAAATACATGTTAAAACACACATCTAAATTATTTCATAGACCTAGTCTTCATAGCAGTAGTACTAGTAGTTCTGCAGTAATATACACATCATCAAAACACTTGAGATCGACCGCCAGGACCCACATCATCATCGTCATCTTCTTCTTCTTCCTCTTCTTCTTCTTCCTCATTTCTCCCTTTGAAGTTATTTTTCCAAGAACCACCTCCTTCCTCTTCCTCCTCCTCCTCCTCCTCTTCATCTTCTTCTTCTACTTCTACTTCTTCACTCCTTCTTTTGGAAGGATGTTTCCAAGAACCACCTTCATCTTCGTCTTCCTGGAAATTGACTCGTTCACATTCATCAATCCATTCGCTGTATCTGTACACATACAACAACTCAATGAGAGATGGAAACTGCAAAAAGTCGCTCAAGGATTTGCATAAAGAAGATTGTATATTGACTTACATGTCTATAGGCTCAGTCAAAGCTGCAAACAAATAAGTCCGAAAGTTATACAACATCACACTTATTTGAATAGACTATCAAATATGTTTCTTAGAAAGAGAAACAAATAGCACACCATTTACAGTGGTGCTGAAGCTCTCCTGACAAATCCGGCAAGAAGCATCTCCAATCAGGTTCTTCATATCACTGAAACATAGAGCAATAACAAAATAATGAATAGAGAAAAAATAGTAGACAAACAGGATCAAAGAATTGAAGGTGTGATGGCATATGATGATGAAATTAAGAGTTACATGAATACATTATCCCTTCAGCATTTGAACTACACAGGGAAATACAATCTCCTCCACAAGGTAATACAGATCATATATGCATTCAAAAACTTCTTTTATCTATCAATATATACCTCCTACAATATACGTCCCAAATTGAATGCAGAGTTTTACAAATTCAAATGGTAAGTTTGGATGATATGTTCAACAACAAATATATGACTACTAGTTATTCAAACACACGCAAAATACAATGAACCTATTAAACTAAATATCTAATACAAATTTGGTACTTTGATTGGATGCAACAAATTTCTCAAGCTCAACACACAACCCAAATTTCCTTATATAAGCCCACATAATTTCTAATACAATCATGATCACAGTGGAATAGGAAAGGAAAATAAGCTTATAGACACTTACATGTGGCACTCCACACTGGTGCCATGGTTGCAGAAGGGACAGCTGAAAACAGTGTCGAGTTTGTCCATTCGCTTCTTTGGTGCTGGCTTTGCTCTAGATTTCCTCTTACCCATGTTTCCGTACTACATACAAATTCAATTGTCAAATTACCAAATACCAACTTCTACTTTGTGCAATAATCAGAAAAAGACAATATTAAAATAAGGTACTAAATCAGATAACACAACTAATGCATAAGAAAATTAAGAACGTTCCCCATTCACCCGTCACAGATGGGGATTCAAATTCATTATCGTTTTTTAAGCCTCAGAAAATTTAACCAATGTCCATAGCAAGGAAAAGTAAATTTAAAAGGAAATTATACACTTGATAAATAAGAACATGATTGGGACAATTGGTTAGCTGAAAAAGACCCAGAAACTTCACACTGGATAGCATTTCAGCGAATGAAACCGGAGCTTGAGTTATTGTACAATAACTGATCATGTTAAACTCATACTAAAGCAGTAACTAAATTTGAAACCTCTATTACTGACCTCCATACTCACAATTGCCAGGAGTTTAAATTTGAGCCCAAGTAAGCAACCATTTCCAAACAATAATCAGATACACCACAGAAACCCCACAGCCAATCGCAATAAAAGAAGTTCCAGCACAATTAAAATTCACACAAACTTCAATGCATAGAGGAGAGAATTTTTAAGGGCATGCCACAATTATCCACCCCCCTCTCTCTATCTCTCTCTCACGCACACACACAAATCAAGAACCTTCTTCAGGCAAAACTCATCACAACTAAGAAATAAAGCCTTCTCGGTGTTGCGGCCATAAAAATAAATAATTAATAGAGTCTCAAAAATGTGAAAATATCGATTCAATTCTTTTCAAAGTCTTGGAATTGCAAGACAGATCTCCAAGTTGCTTCGTGATCACAAACCAGGAAACATGAATTCCAAAGCCAAACAAACCCTAAAAATCAGCGCTATTGAAAAATCTCTATAACCTAGAAAAATAGTAGTTCGGTCAATTCCCTCTCTTCTGCTTCTTTTTACCCTGGATTTGAGCTTGAAAAGGCCGATCTATAACGAAAAGATAGCCCTAAAAACACATACCGTTTGAAAAAAAAATAGGGGAAAACAAACGGAAACCCTAATTGCAAACAAGCGAAAAAACATCAACACCAAGCTTACCACTAAATTGCTGTGTTCAGTCTCTGAAAAAAAATGCGCAAAGGACTTCTCTAATGAAGCCTCTAGAGCATGGATTCACAGTACATATGGAGAGCCTCGAGCAATAAGATTACCCTTTTCAAACTTTCTTATTTTTTTTCTCTCTTTTATTAGCTGGATGATTTTGAGATTTTTAACTTTTAAGGGCCTAAATTTTAGATAATAATTATTCGAGGGACTAAAAAGTAAAAAGATATAAAAGTCTTTTTCTTTTTTTTTTCAGTATATCAATTTTTAAAATTGAAGTACAAGAGTACTAAAATCTTGCAAATATTCTGTAGACTAGATTTGTATACTTTGTGATTTTATTAGGTTGAAATTGTATGATATGTTAATTAGTGGAGTGTGTTGAAATTATATTCTTATAAAATAGTAATCTATCAAAAAAAATATATATATAGTAGTTAAAGTCAACTTCTTTTTTCCGCTCAAAATTTTAGGTTCAATTTCTCTTTAATTTCTCACCACTCATTTTATTCTTATTTCCTTAAATAAATACATTTAGGTGTTTTACTATCATATTTTTTTAATTCTAATAATTTTATGTCCAACAAAATAATTAAAATTAAAATTATTATTTTTGTATGCTTTTTTTTTTTTATCAATTAACATGTTAAATGTTGTTTTCATTTGAGTTAATTATTGGAAAATTTTGGATTGTATTTGAAAATAATGTTAAGTAATTAAGACCATTACTTGAAATTGTTTACTCAATCCGTTCTCTTGATACGTATTCATTTTACCATTTTGGTTTGTCCCATTACAAACTATCAATTTCCTTTTTTAGATTGATGTGACCACACATGACACCACACTCAATACTAATACAACTACCCACTACACTTTAAAATATTATTTCTCTCGCCTCAAAATACATTAAATTATTATATTCCTTGATCCACGTGCAAAAAGTAAACGGTTACGTTTTAAGAGGACGGAGGGAGTATAAGTTAACATATGATTATGTAATGAAATATAAATACTAATAAAATTTTTAAAATTATTAGTTTTTTATAATTACATTAATTTATTATACATGAAAAACGAATAAGGGTCGTATAACGTCGATTCAACTAAATACTATTTAATTCATTACACATAAAGAACTAAACTAAATATACATATCATCACAATATATATATATATTCCCTTCGTCTCATTCTTATAGTTATGGAGTATTTATTTTTTGCACGAGGATTAAGAAATTTAGTATTTTAATGGGTATTGAGGTGAGATAAATAATATTTTAATATATAGTGGATGGTTGTATTAATGTGGCGGATGAGTCTTATTGAAATATTTTAATTACTTAAGTGTGTGGGTCTCATACAAAAAAAAAATGTAACTGTTAGAATGAAACACCCAATTTAAAAATATGTAATAATTAGGATGAAATTGATGAATACGTAATTATATGTGTTTATGTGTCCACGATATATATATATAATCTATATTAATATATTTTTATTTTTTAAAATTTATCCCCGTGCAACGCACGGATTAAAATGCTTATTGGTAATAAAGCATTACTCAATCATAACATATACTCATATCCCAAGATCACTTAAGAATAAGCCATATTTATTATGTAATAAAATTTTAAAATAACATATTTTTAAAATTGTATTTGGATTGAGTCATTTCAAATTTAATGGATTTAAAAATGAGTGGATTTTAAATCAATTGATTTAAATTCTATTGTTTAGATAAATTATGGACTTTTGAATGGATTTCAAATCCATAATTTAACAATTATTTTTAAAATATTATATTATATATGATAAATAAAAATAATAAAAATTTATTATGTTAAATATTAAAATCTAAAATTTTATTAAAAATAATTTTTTTTGGCAAGGAACTCTACCACTCAAACTTACCCCCTACCCACCATTCCAACCACTCACACTCCATAAAAAAAATTTATAAAATTTTAAATTTTAATATTTAAACAATAAAAATATTATCACCCACCCTTACCCCTAACCACTCCCACCCAAACCACCCCCTACCCCCACCCACACTATCCCCACAATTTTTTAATAAAACTTTAGATTTTAATATTTAAATAATAAAATATTACCGCCCCAACCCTACCCTATTCACCCACCTCTCCCCGCCACTTGTCAAATTTTTTTTAAAAAAAATTAGATTTTGAAATTTTTATTATTTAAATATTAAAATATATTTTTTTAAGAAAAAAATTTGGGAGAGGGGATATGGGTGGGAGATTGAAGGGTACGGCTGAGTTGTAAAATTTTTATTATTTAAATAATAAATATAAAATTTTTATTTTATAAAAAAAATTGGGGTTGGGGGTGGGGGTGGGGGTGGGGGTGAGGGTGGATAGGGTTGAGTGGTAACATTTTTATTATTTAAATATTAAAATTTAAAATTTAAAAAAATAAAATTGGCAGGTGGACCGAGTGGGAGGTGGGTGGATAGGGGGTAGGGTTTGGTGGTAATATTTTTATATTTAAATATTAAAATTTAAAATTTTATAAAAAAAAATTGGGAGGGGTAGGGTGGCCGGGGGTGGGTGGGTATGGGCGAGTGGGGGTGGATAGGAGGTAGGCTGTGTAATAGAGTTTAAAATTATATATATATATATATATATATATATATATATATATATATATATATATATATATATATATAATTTATTAATTTTATATATTAATATATCAATTACACAATAATGAAAGAATTTTGAATGACACGGTTTGAGTAAGAATTTGAAATTTATTCAAAAACAACTAAAATAAATTCAAAATCAAATCAATGATTTAAAATCTATTAATTTAAATTTTTAAATTCATTGATTTCACGCAGTACCCTTAAGAACGGATTTGAAGGAGGAATTTATAAATCCCTCAAATGCTTCCATCCAAACACATTTAGAATCCTAAATGAATGTAAAAATAATCATATTGAAAGGAATCATTTACTTAAAAAAAAATTGCAATTCGAAATTCAAAATTTAGCGTAATAATTTTGTTAACGTTACAAAATACATATCGAGAAAGAAAAAATATAATTAAAAAAGAATTAGAAAATAAAGCAATAAAAATAAACAAAAACATAGTTGTCACTTTATGATAGATGTGATTTTGCAATGCATATAGTGGGACTAATTTGGTCTGCTTTATTAGTCTTATTGATATATCATTAAAATTTGAAAATACACTTGTCTATCATACTATCTCTACATATACATTTGTTTTCTTGCACAAAATCTCTACACACAATTGAATAAAAAGAATGTAGTCATACCAATTTATTTTACACTTTCTTATCTTATCTCTACAGCCCTTTTCATTTAAAAAAGAAAATGTTGAGAACAACAAAATATATATATATATATATATATATATATATATATATATATATATATATATATATATATATATATATATTATATTTTGGTTCTGTTTTTTTTTAATAGGTAAAATTATTTAATTACTACATAAGATATTTCAATTTTTTTTCATTTTTCTATATATAGTTAAAACTAGATGGTGATTTTAAGTGCCGATTTAGTATTTATAGGATAAATAAATTAGTGTACTACTTCATTTATCCTACCATAATTTTTTCCCATTTTATTTTGGGCATGGTTTATATTTAAAGGAGAATCATATAAAATAATCAATACAATTATATGGCACAACACAAGTAAAATTAATACAATTATTTACTATACATTAATATATTATTTATATATTTATTAATTATTTAATTTAATTATAAATATAAAATTAAAACATAATTTAACGGTTTTAAATTATTCGATTACCATAGTAAGACTCATTAATAAAAGCTCTAAATAATTTGTCTAACATTTTAATTTTGCTTTAAAATTATTTACTTTTTTTTTTCTATTTTACAAACCAAAACAATAACCAGAAACGCTATAATAAAACCTCTTTCTAATATGTAGTTCAAAATTTGCTAAAAAGATGTGAATAAATAAATGGAAAAATTTTCCAAAAATATAAAAATAAAAATAAATAAAGAAATAATGGAAGCAAAAAATGGATAAGTGGTGTTAGTTTAATGGTTCATCATTCGAATATTCGGAAATTGGGCAACCGTCACCCATGAGAATATGGACCCCACCTAACTCCCTTTGGCGGCTATAAAAATTTGCCTTATTAGGATTTGCATTAGTTTCTCATGATTTAATTGAATATTTCCAACAATTTCCCCTTTGCACACAATTATCATATTTGACAAATAAGAGTATCTCTAAAAGTTTATTTAAATTTTAGAGAGGATTTTTAAAAAATAAAGAAGATTTTTAATTTTAAAGAGTAATTTTTTTCCTATGCTCCAACAAGTTCTTTATATCATTATTTTTAATGTACATTTATAACATTTTTTTTTAATTTAACAACAAATATTTTTCTTAAGCAAAAACACACAAATAAGTCAATAACATTTTAATGCTATTTAAGTTTGAAGAATGAATTTTGTTTTTCAAATTTAGAGGGTGAAAATAGTTATATAAATTTAAAAGTTAAAATAGAGAATGTGTTGAAGCTGAATTTTATTGAAATCTTCTTTATAAAATAGATATTAGATATTTTACATTATCTTTTGGAGTTGCTCTAAGGGCTGAAATTTATACAACAATGGAAAATGGGAATAAAATATTTATGAGATTGTTACACAAAACTAATTACTTAAAATCTTCGAGAAATATTCATAAAAATATAGAAGTAATAATTCATTATATTGATGTTTTTAATTTAAAAATAATATTCCCCCATGAGACAGGTATATTATTTTAAAATCGAAATAAATACCGTTTTAAAATTATACTGTCTGTATTAAATTGAAATTTGACGTCTATATTAATTATGATGCTCAAAATGAAGATGCGATGAACCATCTTAAAAACCGTTTTCACAATAATTGTGACAACTCAATTCAGTACATTTTTTCATGGTAGTACTGATAATCGATATAATTTCCACTTTACATATTTAAAAGATAAAATAAACTATTCTCTGTCTTCTTTTACGTAAAAAAACAAGAGAAACTCTCCCATATGAGACGGTTGTGAGACGGGTTAACTCATTACTAAAGTATGCTTTTTATATAGGTAACGTACGCTTATTTATAATTAAATATGTCAATAATGAATCATATTATAACACCCTAAAATCATACTTTAATTCATTATTTATCATATTTTATAAAATATATTATATATATATATATAATTAATAAACATACTTTAACACGTCTCACAAACTGTTTTACATATATAATGTCTCACAAGATAATTTGTCAAAAAAAAATATATATACTCCCCTCCGTTCCCCACTTCACATATTTAAAGAAAAAATAAACTATTCTCATTTTTCTTTTATGTATAAAAGGTATACTCCATCCATCCAACAAAAGATTACACCCCAAATTTCGGCATGAATATTAAAGAAGTGATAACTTTTAGGGGTATAATTATTTTTTTTGTAATAAATAAATGATAAAGTGTGTTAGGTAGAAATAATTTTTTTGTAAATAAATTGTATGTGGAAGAGTGGTTGTTTTTAACTTTTTGCTTTTTATGAAAATGTGCAAACTTTTGTAGAACAATCCAAAATAGAAGGTGTATCATCTGAAATGAGAGGATGGAGTATATCATCAATGAGTAATATATTTATTGCAACGAGCTCACATAATTAATTATTTTCATTTTAATAATTTATGTATTTTGAAAATTATGTGTATTTTAGTTATTTGTCATATTATAAGGTAGTTTAAATTATACTCCCTCCGTTCGCTTCAAAGGTAAGCGTTTCACTATTTATGGCGTCCGCTTCAAATGTATCAATTTCCTCTATTTAGTAAAAAAAATACACAATATGACCCACCACTTCCCTCTAATACAACTACCCACTTTATCTATATTAATAATAATCCTTAATCTACGTGTAAAAAATAAATAATAACCTTAGAATTGTCCACATGCAAAAAGCAAACGGTTAAATCGGCCGGAGGGAGTAATTCAGACTTACTCAAAATGAATGTATCACAGTATCATGACAAAGTGTACATAGCTTTCTCATTTTTCACATCATCTTAAATGCTTGTGGTTGTAAACAGTAGTGACTTTAAATTTCTTTTACTTTTCTTTAATTTTTATTGAGCTATATTTATGAGCAATTACAGTTTTGTAGTATCATATTTAGAGTACAATTAGGGTCATATTCTTATATGATTCTGGTTATATATGACCCAAACGTGTAAGAGACCTTAGATATAAATATCATCGTTAGATGAAAAAATATTTTTTTAAAAAATAATTTCCTATCCAAGTAGCCGGTAATAATTAATAAATACTTATCTTTTATCACATATTCATAGGAGGAGGTGGTTAACTTGAACACACGGGACTCAATTGAAAAAGATTAATACTCCTTGTTAATCGAATTTTTTACTTTTAAAATAAATTATAATCATTTTATATATTTTGCCATCCTTTTTATTATCATACTTTTATATTTATTTTATAAACATTTTTTTATATTTAAAAATAATATATTTTTATTTAATTTAAAACTACATTTGAAAATGTAGTGTAGAATTAGAGAAATTAAAATAGTAAATGTATTTAAAACATTTTTTTATTAATAGTGATATTTAATAAATCTTCTTTACATTTTTTTTCTATTTTAACATTATTTTTGCAAAAACTAAAATATCGTCTAATACAGTAAAAGTAGATGTCCCTGCATCCGGAAATACAAAGTTTAAATTTTTTTCACTCTATATATATTAGTTTTTATTTTGTAATGATTTTTAAATAAAAATATTACTTTTTATATTCAACTTTCATTAAAATATCAATAGAAAATTCATTAAAAATTCGTTAACAAATCATATAATTTTTATTTATTATTATATACTATAGTTTTTTTAATAAAGGTATATTAATTGAATGTTGGCGGGCAATATGTGATAATTTTAAAATTATTATATGTAACATATTTTAAATTTGATTTATGATTCAAAATATCAAATACTTCTCAATTAAAAAAATTGAGTCATACAACCTCCATGTTGTGTGAGATGATCACGTGTGACCATTTTATATTTTTTAAAATAGTTATCACTTTCAATATAAAATATTATCACTTTTCGAAAAATTATCACATGTGGTCAACTTTGTATAACAAAATCCGCATTTGATCCTTTAATTATTATAATTTTCAGTTTAAGTTATTTTTGTCAAATTTTGGTAATTTCTGTCCAATTTTGATCCATTCATACAAAAATTGAACAAAGAAGGACAAAAATTGAAAGTTGCAATAGTTAAAGGACCAAATGCGGTTTTTGTGATAATTTGACAAAAGACTTAAATGACCAAATGTGATAATTTGACTGGAAAACATTATAATTTCTCACATTATATTAAAAGTCTCACAATATCATAAAATAGGTGTTTAAAGATATTATATTTAAATCAATATTTTTAAAATCGGGTCGGACCGGCGATTAGACCATAGACCGGAGCCAGAACCAGCCCGGAATATTAAAAAAATTTAAGGTTGAACCAAAAAAATTGGTTGAACCGATCAAACTGGTAAAACATCATAAAATAAAAAATTAAATTTTTTTAAAAATTATACAAAATTAGTTGGACCGGTTATTCCTGTCAAACCCGATTCAACCTTTAAAATAGTTTTTTGGGTACTCCAGATTGGTTCCGACTCTGATTTTCAGTCAAACTGACGAGTCCAATCCGATTTTGAAAATATTATTTTAAATATAATACCTTTAAACACCTTTTTTATAATATTATGTGAATTTTAATATAATGTGAGAAATTATAAATTTTTTCAATCAAATTATCACATTTGATCCTTTAAGTCTTTTGTCAAATTATCACAAAATCCGCATTTGGTCCTTTAACTATTGCAATTTTTAATTGATATAAATGACCAAAATTAGACAAAAATGACTAAAATTGAAAATTGCAATAATTAAATGACCAAATTTGAATTTTAGTATGCTTAGAGGACCAAATGTAATAATTTCTCTCACTTCTAATTTATATTATAAATTATTCATAAAATAATATTATGACTTTTTTATTAATTGAGTATCACTTTTTATTATAGAAATTATCACTTTTATTGGGATTTTGGGGCCCAGTGTCCTAAGTACATGCAAGCTTTTGCTATATATAAATTCTCTAGTGTATCCACAATCATAAATTTATATATTAATAATAAAAATTTATATACACTTTATTAGCAAATTTGTCGTGAGTCTTTAAAAAAAATAATATAAAAAAGTTATACAATTATTAAAAGAAAGCATATACTCCCTCCGTCCGCCTTTAAATTATTTCTTTTTGTACGTGGATTAAGGAATATTATTATTTAATGTGTAGTGGGTAGTTGTATTAGTGGAGGTGTGAGTCCCATTTTTAGTTGTATTAGTGGGTGTGTGTGAATCCCATATGTATAAAAAAAGAAATGAGTTCCTTGGAGGCGAACGCCCAAAATGAAAAAAGATACCCTTAAAAGCGGACGGATGGAGTGCACTATTAAATAAAAATTAACACTTATTTATAAATATATAAATAATATCAACTCATTTATAAATGTTGTTGAATTCTCAATTTTGATATTGTCTACACTTTTTAGTAATTTAAAAAAAAATTAATAATGTCAATTTTTAAAACATAGCACCACATTAAATAAAAAAAATAAAAACCTGAATTTTCCTTTTATAGATTGATGAACGAAAATTTGAGAATTATATGTAAAAAAAATTCAACTTAAAACAATTAAAATTAGATAAAATGATAAAAAAAAACGAGAAATAAAAATTAAAATTAATAATTCAAATATTAAAAGTACATATGCAAATTCTACGGACTGATTTAAAATATTATAATTTCTCGAGAATTTCATATAAAAGTATTATTTAAAATACAAATCAATTATTACAAAATTAATTTGATATTAAAACATTATTTTAAATAAATTTATTATTATTATTTGACAGATTAAAAAATAAAGTAATAGTAAATAAGAATAATATTAAGAAAAGTATTAATAATCACGCTAAACAACAATGTTACTCATTCCCACAAAATTATGATACGTGATAGAATAATAAATAATTAAATAGGTGATGTGACAATGATAAAAATTCATACAAAACCGATAATAACCGGTAATAATATGGGTAATAGAAGTAATCCCCACAAGGACGTGTCTCGTGAAACACTACCAACATTTTAACAATTAGATTAAGATTTAATTGAATATTTATTGTTAAATATAAAATAATGATTATTTTTTTAAATAACTACCATTGCATCTTATTTTAAGCTCGGGTAGTAGTAAAAATGTCACTTTTAATAATTCAATTTAAATAAAAATCATTTATTATAATTTTTTCGAAAAAATACAATTTTTTTTAATTTGAACATTATTAATTATAGTCTACGACTACGTCTACAACCACATCTCTGAACCCATTCACAATTTTCATGTAATAACTCACGCGACTATGCTTGCAACTCAATACACAAAATTTTCATGCAACGTTTTCTGTGATCATGTCTATAACTTCATACACAAATTTTTCCATGTGATTATACATACAACTATATGTACGACTATACATGTGATTATGTATTAGAGTATAATGAAAGGGAAAAAAGTAAAAAAAATGCATTTTTAAAAAATATTTATGTTTGGATAATATTTTTCAAAATTAACTATTATTTGGGATATCTTTTACAATTTATATTTAAACTTATCAACATGCACCTTTTTTAGTTAAATGAATTGAGTATCAAAACTGAATTAACAAAAAAAAATTTATAAATTAGACAAACTACAAATTATAAGAAGGAAGAAAAAAGAAAAGTTCACTTTATATTCGATGTAGGCCATGTAATTTTTAATGAATATATACGTTAAACTCTTTAGTAGAAAATACAGTACGATAAAAATTAAAAATAAAATTCAAATTATAAAGCTAAAATAACCATATAGAACAAATTATACAAATCACAATTTAAAGAACTAGAGCTCATAAGTTGTTGTGTTATATTTTTATAAAAAAAATAGTGAAAAATATCTCATATAATAGGAGTAGTTAATTTTGAAAATGTAACCTAAATTTTGAAAAATATATTAATGCTAACTTTTGACTCATTTGACCTCTTAATTTTATAGCTAATACAATATTGTGCGTAGTATCACACACATTATATGGTGCAGAATCACATACTCCATATATTGTATAAAAAGATTTGTGTAAATCTCATATATAATCATATGTAAGGTCCCACATGTATTACGTAAACAAACTTATATATAATCGAACAAGTGATCGAATGTAGAGTCACATGGAATTAATTGAAATGAATTATTAATAGTGGCTATAACAATGTCAATTTTTTATTTAAAAAAATGACATCAAATAATAGGGGGGGGGGGGGATGAATGTATTTATCTAAAGTGAATTTCAATAGTAGCTAGCCGGAGCAAATGAGATCACCTGTTACATAATGGTGTTTCATCTCCTATTACATAAATTAAATACTTGACACGTGTCATAATCAAAGGCTAAAATTCAAAACTTGCCCCAAAGGTTTAATAGTCATTTGTAGGGTATAGTTTTTTTATATAAAAAAATACCAATGAAACATAAAATGTGTAACAGTGAATTCAACTTGTATACGTGTTTATATATGTTTATGCTATATTGGTTACTATAGAATATATTAACTAGTACATGATTATCTTAGATCATATCATTTTCATGACATATTATTGTAGGTTTTTCCAGATTTATTAACACCCTAAAACCATGTAAACTTCTCACAAACATATCTTTAATAATTGTAGAAAATTAATTTATTTCTATTTTTTTTTTCATTCAATTTAATAAACTTCTATTACCTTCCATTATTTAATTACACGATCAACCAAAACATGTACAAGACAGTAAAACTGACCAATATAGAGGGTGATTCGAGGTGCACCTCGCAGTTAAATAAGGTACACGTAATAGTAAATGATAATTTTATAATTTTATTTAATTTAATAATAAAGATTAAACTAAAACTTAATCTATCAATTAAATCACTAAATTCAACACACTTAGATTCCAAAATAATCTAATTTTATTTTATTAATTATATTAATTAATATTGCTTCATACATCTTAATTTAATGGAGTCTCCTTTGAATTTGATTTACCATTCACCCTCCTATTTTTATAAATTACTATTTAGGATATAGAAATTTATTTTTTTTAAGTATTCATAATTTGAATAGAAAAATATTACTCATTAAATTCTACTCAAGGAGAATATAAAAAAATATGATATATTATTAGAATTTGAAGAATAATATTTTATATTCAAAAGAATAAATAGTTCATTTCTCAAATTTTTTTATTCATGTAATAAATATTAATCAATAAATTAAAATGTATGTGTGAACCGATTCAATGTTTGTCTAATTTAATAGTAGTCTCTTTAACAAAAAAAAAATTGTTTCACTTTAATTACAAGTCTATTATTTAAATTTCTAATTTAATTAATAGTAGTCTCTTTAACAAAAAAATAAAATAAAAATTGTTTCACTTTAATTCCAAGTCTATTATTTAAAATATTAAATTAAATTCCAAAGTGCTCTTTCTCTATAGTATTTAAATAAAAAATTGTGAGATAATCCCTCCGTCATATTTATAAGTAATTATTTATCTTTTACATGATAATTAAAAAATATTATTATTTTATATATAAAGATTAGTTTTATTAATAGGTAGTGAGTGATGGATTATATATTAACTTTTTTACTAATAGGAGAAAATGTGGGCTTTTAAAGAGAACATCTAATATAATAATAAAATGAGGGCCTTTTTTTGAGAAGGAGGGAGTAATATTCTAGTGTTTATTTTATTTGGATATTGTTAAACAATAATAATTCAAAAAAATGTAGGTTTTTGTGGACTTAGAATTTTGTTAATTTATTTATGTAAATACACAAGTAGTGTAATGTACGTAAAATATATAAATAATTAGAATATCACACACAATAATTAATTGATTAAATCAGAGCATTTTATTACCTTTTTTTTTTCTTGTTATGCATCTCCTGAACATGTGACAATATTGATAGAGCCAATTTCTTTCAGGTTTACAGCTAATGCTTTGCAAAAAAGTAAAAATCACAAATGAATTTTAAATTAAATGATTTAATTACAAGAAGTCTTATTAAATTATTATTATTATAAATAAATAAATTTATATTTACCATTTACATTCAATTTATGAGTTAGACGAGTTTTTTGTGAGACGGGTGTGAGATGAGTTGACATATTATTAAAGTATGTTTATCATATAGCTAAAATATAGTATTTATTTGTAGTTAAAATATGTCAATAATGAATCATCATATTATAACACCTAAAATTATACTTTAATTCATTATTCATCATACTTTACAAAACATATTTTAACAACCATTAAACATACTTTATATATAATAGGCATACTTTAACACGTCTCACAAACCATCTCACATCATTAACGTTTACAAGAGACTTTTTCTCAATTTATTGTCATGAGGGTGTACACCCAGATAGTACGAAAATGCCCTTGGTAGATTAGGGAGGTAGAGGGTAAATGTGGGAATTCAAGGGGTAATCGTGGAGATAAATGAAAAGATAATAGAGAAGGCCACGTCAACGGTAATATAAATAGTTAGAAATGTTTTTTACATTTGTATAATAATAATTATTATTACGGAGAGAAGAACATTAACAGGTGATTTCCCATAAAAATTCTCTCTGTCTTTCTCTCTCTAAATTCCAGGCAATTCCTATCTGTTCATTTTCATCCTCAGATCTTTTGAAGTTTATGTTCTCAGCATCCCTAGAATTGGTTAGTTTCTCCTGATGATTTAGTTGAATTTTAGGAATTTTGTTTTGTAAAAACATTTTTAATTTAATTTAAAAAATGTTTGATGGTTTTTCTGGGCTTAATTTTGTTTACAAAAATTTTCGTACATGCAATACATACATTGGGTTTTTAGAGGCACAATATTGGTGGGTTTGTATTTGATTGCAGTTCTGATGATCATTGATCACTTTTTGGACATGTTTTTAAGGTTAGGGTTTTGGCTTTATGTTTGCTGATTTTTCTTTGCAGGGAGTTGCTGGTAATTTCTTGGAATTAATTGCTGGTGATTATCAAAGGTTGAAACTTTGGAAATCTCGAAACTTTTTCATGATAAAAAGGTTAGATTATTTTTAATTTTTTTTTGGAAATGGATGATTGCTTGGGGCTTTATGATAATCTTTGCATGTTTTAGCGTTTTTTCAGTTTAATAATTCATTGTTTGGGTTTATGGGTTTTGTCGATCTTGTTTGCTGCGGAAGAAAATGGAAGTTTTGGAATATTTTGTATAAATGTGAAACATGTTTGATGTTTTATAATCTTGTCCTAATGTGGGAGATTTTGAAAAGATTGATTTATTTTTGCCTTTTGAAGCTCAGATTGTTTGAATGGAGATATGATTTCTCTTGTGAGTTAGTTCTACTTGTTTGTTAAGGTGTGCCAGAGTTTTTTCATGGATGTTTGAACTTCGAAGCACGAAAGTATTTCTTTTATGTTACGCTTTGACTTATTGAAATAATTTTTACTTAATAAGTAAATAGTTTTAGCTCTTCGTTGATCACGGAAGTTCGTTTGTCTGGGCTTCATTAATGATGGATGTGCTCGTGCTCCATGTGCACCTATCATGGTAAATTTTGTCGGTTAGACGTTTAAGGCTTTGTGATTTCAGTTACTATCAATGTCGATGATCTTGTACTTACGTCTGCAGTTAATGTCGATCACAACGGACTTCTTGTCGACATTAGTTTTCCTTGTTTAGTTTAGTCATTTGCTCGTGTAAGTCTCTCTGTATATGCCATTTTTGTCGTGTTGCTGTTTCTTTTGAAAATAATGATTTCTACTTTCCAATTTTATGAAATTCCACTTGTCAGTATATGATAAAAAAATTTTTAGTTCGTTATTTTTGAGATGTGGCATTAATTAAGTCTGATCTCACCTTCGACAGAGCCTTTCATGTTATGTTGTCTGATTCTTCGACGCGTGTCAGTTTGAGTCTTTATTCTGAGGGTTCAATCATCAATGGCAAAATTAAAACATTGAACTCCATGATAAATTTTTTTGAGTAAGCAAGCTATGCATATTCTTCTGGATGTTTTTGCTCCGTCTTCATTGGCTATAGAAGTAGTGATTATGCTATATGACTGTATGTGCTATTTGAACTCGTGTTCTCTCTTAGTCTTCTTAGAGGTAACACACATATGCTGGAGCCTTTATTATAGTTTATTGCTAAAAATACATGAAGTCCCATGAAAAAGGAATAGACTGCTCATTGTGTCTTAATGTATTTGATTGTACTTATGGAAATAATTCTGACTATAGAGCCAGACGGCTTCTCAAGTCGGAGATGGGCATGGGAGAGTTTTATTTTTGATAAAGAAAATGTGAATATCAGATTGAAGTTGAGTCTAAATTAGATGAGCTTTGAAAGCATATACAATAATACCTGATCTCTCTAATACCAACTTAATTATATTGTGGGGGGAGTGGTGTTGAGTGTAGGGTGTCATGATTGTTTGTGTTATAGTTTCCTTGAATATCTCGTACCTTTTAATTATTAATGTCTTTAACATGTGAATCATGTTTCAAGTTTCTATTATTTACTTTCTTTAAAATCTTACTCTGGCATTTAATGCAGGCATCTCATTGAATATGGGACACCGGAACATTCAGTTTACTGGTCATGTGACTGATATGGAAATAGATCAACAAGGCCACAACCATCCGCATCCCGAGCCCACCTTATTTTATGGAAGTGTTGCGAACTATCCTCATCCTAACTTTCACTCAATGGTCCCTGCTCCAGGAAATCAGTGCAACTTCAATTTTCACCACATGCCTGAACGTCATGGCAGTACTTTATTTTATGGAATACAGCCGCTAAATGGGCCACAGCATCAGCCTCCGGCCCCTAATCTCGATTTAGCCATTGGTGCGCCATCTGGCCATTATAATCCATATATGGCAGCTCCATCTGGTATTAGAGATTTTCCTGTCCAAGTTAATCACGGGACTCATGATCAGTTGTCACTTTCAAGCACTCACAGAGTTATTGGTATTCCTACAGACACCTACAGCAGGAGCATACCCTACATGGATAGTAGGGCAACATTTAAGAGAAAAAATGCTGATGGGGCTTCTGGAAGTTATCCGTTTCATAATGCTTCAGCAGGTCCTAGTTCTTCCGTTACTCCGGTGACTGCAATGACTGCCGATTCTGATGTTACCATGTTGGATGTGCCTTCTTTTCTTCCACCTGAATATGGTGGTAATGACCCAGCAATAATGGTTGAAAATGGCTCTCAAAGAAGTGCGAGAAGCAGGCCCCGTATGATTGGACATGAGCCTATTCTGGCTCACAACGCTGGCCATTTGAATCAAGGAAGTTTTCCTGCTCCACCAGTGCAGTTGCCTGGAAATCCTTGGTTGGATATGCAATTCGGTCCGAACCATGGTGACGTTGGCACTTTTGCATGGGCGCATCCTCCACTACACTATCCCCATGGTAACAGTTAGATATAAGATTTTACCCATTCTCAGATTATTTTGTGATGTATTGACAGATTTCTTTCTGTGCTTAATCTCTATCTCTTGTAAGTGCCAGATATATCGACTAGTGTGAATGGTGCTACTAATAGAAGCTCCGGCGGTTTTCTACATCCTCCTATTCCCCAAGGTCATCCTGGAGCTCATGGTCTGCCTCCATCCGTTCAAGGAGTCAGAGGATACAATGTTAACCACCCATCACAAGTGGCTGCTCCTTCCCATCAAGTTCCGACAATTAGTTCTTCAAATACAGGCATCAACCATTTCCAGGATATTGTAGAAGCTGGCTCATCATTTATTGCCCCAGCCCCGCCAATGAATTTTCGGTCTTACCGGCCCCATCGAAGGGAAATCATGATAGATGCAATTGCAAGGCACCACGGCTTTCCTCACATGAGAGTTCTTCCAGAAGATGTAACATTCATACTGCCTCCTATTTAACACACACACACACACACACACACACATGCATGCATGAACCACTAAGGTTCCCAATCTTGACAATTCCTTGCTTTTACTGTTATTAGCGACTTAAAAAATTGCCATGGTTTTAAAAAATTCGTTCTGTCATGTAGGAAGTTGCGATACTGGGGTTCCCTGGCTATCATGAAGCAGGTGTTAATATCGATCAGCACAGAGATATGCGATTGGATATAGATCACATGTCTTACGAGGTAACTTACCCTTGTTATTATTATATGTGTATAGCTTATAACCAATGAGTAACTTGTTTTGTCAGTTTTTTAAAAAAAATGTACTGATGATGTGCCTTGGAATATAACAGTATTTGAATTTTGATATCTTATGACAGGAGCTTCTTGCATTGGGAGAACAGATCGGTACTGTTGGCACTGGTTTGCCCGAGGAACTCATTCAAAATAATTTAAAAATAAGAACTTTTACCTCGTCAACTGCTTGCGTCAATCTTGAAGAGTCGACTTGTCCAAATCAGCAAATAAACTTCTGTGTCATTTGTCAGGTATATTTACTATAAGAGTTACGACAACATATTATTGTTTGGTTACTTTCTCTTTGAGGAAGTGTAATATTTCATTGTGTGTGATCATGATTGAGATTCAGGTCCACTAGCAACGTTGATCCGGGGGAGCAAGAACCCCTCTCCCCTCCCCCCAAACCAATCAATTTTTTTGTTGAAATGTTTACATGCTTGTGAATAATTGTAGAAATATATATGTATGTCTACAATTGTCGAGAGAGAGGCATAATATGTGCACATAATGATATGAATATGCAGGTATAGTTCATTCTTATTTAGATATACCAGCTTTAATCTTCTTCCCCACCAAATGTATGGCACTGTCCACTAGTTCTTTCCGATCTTGATATTGCATATTGCTGATTGTTCGTGTTTTCGGTATTGATATACATGTTTATAATCTAAAAAGACCCGAGCATGTGAAATGTTTTTTGTTCAGTAGTGAGCATTAAAACACTGCAATTTGATCTGTTACTAAGCACAAGCTGATACACAGATGGATTACGAGGACGGGGAAGAAATTGGAAGGGTGGATTGTGGACATGAATATCACCGGGAGTGCATAAAGAAGTGGCTGCTCACGAAGAACACCTGTCCCGTGTGCAAATCCACTGCCTTGAGCCGCAGGGCCAAGAATTTATGATGTCGAAGATGAGAGCGAAGTGGGTTCCGGGTAAATCCGAACCAATTAAAATTTATAATCCACAAGAGAGAAAGGAACGGTTAACTTTCTTCTTGGTGTATTATATTAATGTACATACTTGCAGCAGGGATGAAAACTGATTCCTGGAAATCTAGCCCTTCTCTCAAAACTGTACAGACTTGTTTATTTGTTTGTTCGGTTATAACATTGGTTGAATGGTGCTTTTACCTTCTTCTTGATTTGAATTATCTGGTAATGGGACAACCTTGGTTCTGTTGAATGTTTCTTACACCGTTGGGGGGTGGTTTGAAGGTGGTGGTGGTGTAAGTTTCTGGCCGACTAGCAGTGGTGGGGTGGTGGAAGGGAAAGGTGCTTACTAAATTTGGGGTTGAACACTCAAAAAAAATTCAAATTAATTAGGTAAGCGAACGAGTGTGTAGAAATTTATCCCATAAAATATAGTACTATTTGATTAAACGGTTATTCCTTATGATCGATTAACTTTTTATTATGTGAAAAATAAGTGTTGTAAGTTAGGTTTTAAAATTCATTATTATTTTTTAAAAAAATTAGGACTTAAATTTATTATTTTTTTGCTTTTTTATTTTTAATCTTAAAGCTTGCAACAAGTAATAATGTATTGAATAATTTTCTAAATTCAACTTATTCTAGATAAGAAAAAGAATCATTGTACGGAGTATATCTTTTAAAAGAGAACAATAGACAATTTTATATTTTTCTTAATTAATTACTTTTTATTTGTACTATATATTTTTCATAAAATAATTTATTGGACGATTACTTTTCATCAATCAAATACCATACTACTCTTTGTTTAAATATTATCAATACTTTTTATTCGTTTCAAAAAGATTGTTTGCCATCCTCAAATCATTAATCATGATCATATATGTTATATATTTATTGTTAAATTTATATGGAGATATATGTAGAATTGGAAAAATGCTAGTACAAGTTTTAGTTTGAGCAAAGAAAAAAATAATTGAAGCTTATAATGAAGCACTTGTAAAATGAATCCCAAAATAAAACTTAAATTAAAAATTGGATCTATGTATGAAACTTTTTAGTTCTTCATTTCCTTATACATGGAGTAAAATTAGTACTACTATGTTATTTGGTAAAGTAACTATTGAGTAGTCCATATATTTTACAGAAAGTATTTTAAATAGAGATTAAGTGGGGTGAGGTAGGCTGGCCTGAATCCATCTTAGTCCAAGTGACATTATCAGATGCGGATAGGTTCTTGTTTTGAGCAGGGGTAATTTTGGGTTTTCATGATTAAAATTAAATTTAAAACTGAGTAACATCATGAGTCATGAATGAATAATTCAACTTTGTAAGCAAAGAAAATGTTAGAAGTAATGGTGGACATTACCCTCCTCTTTTTTTTTTTTTAATTTTTTAATCCTTATGGTCAATGGTATTCTTTTCTGTCTCATAAATACATGCACATATTTGATGTTCTTGAGTTTAAGAATATAGTTTGCTTTGACTAGATTGTTAACATTTTTTGTAATATAATAGTATTGTAAGATTATTGATATTATGTATTTTTTTTAATTTTAAGATTTGCAATTATTTTTGGGATGAATCAAAATTGAAAATATGAGATCCTTGGAACAGAGGGAGTAATATTTATTAAAATACCAAATTTTACAAAAGTAATCTATTATTAACTTGATTAAAATAAATGACTCGATTGTTATATATTTATTTATAACCTTTTAAACTGAATTTAGGATATTTTCTTCATTCAGCATTTTAACACTTACCAATTATCATTAAAGATGTGGCATTAAAAAAATTAAATAAAAAAATTGTTAAATCTATCAGGTATTTTGAAAAATTTTCAAAAAATTTTATTGTGTGACATCATGATCATGAATGAGTTGTGTGTTTGTCACGAGTGGCAAGTGTTTGGGCAAGACCTTTTTTTTTTTTTTTGAAAAGACCTCTGAATAAATAATAACAATAGTTATTATAAAATGATTTCAAGAGAAAAAAAAAACCCTAGCCAATAAAGTAGTATCAGATTCAGATATTTAAACTCGTCATTTAGCCGTTATACAAGTTTCCCAAATCATAATGTCCCCACCCCACTCCACACCCGCATGAAAATCCGAACCCTTCAACAGTGACTGGGTTTGAAAATCAAACCAAAGTAGCGAGTACTCGATTCGAAATCATTAGATATACAAGCTTGAACAGATTTTAATGTTCGATAAAATTAAAAGCTCAACTCGAGCTCGATTCATAAAAATATGTAAAGTATAAAATTATCAAACTACTCGAGCTCGGCTAGTGTGGATAAAAACTCATTCAGGTTCAGCTAGATTGCTATCAAACAAATTCAATCATATATTTTGAAACTCGTAATATTTCACAAAAGCATGGACAACTCATCGTTTGGATCGACTCGACTCATACACCCCTAACAGTGACAATATTTAGACATTACTGCACTACTACCGGTTCACAAATTTCAATTAGTATCTTAAAATTGAATGATTCCTTCGACACAGGATCAAATTAACAAAATTCAAGAAAGCACAAGTCGTAAACCACCATATAACGCAACATAATACAAAAACCCTCTTAAGTCATTTGTAAAAAAAAAACTTACAACTGGCATTTGCTCCAGATAAAGCCACCGGCGACTTTAAAACTTCAGGAAACCTTATCCGGTCGCTCAGGGAGACGTCCGCAGATTCAAATGCCCCGTTGCATGAAATCATACAGAACAGCACCCAACTTTCTTCACTGCTGAGACATCATCGATGTTTATGTTCTGCCCTTTGGGTAAAGCAGAAGGGTCGTCTCCAATATCAAGGGCTTTACGACTAACCACGTGATATATTTGGGTGAGAGCTTCCGTAAATGCATTCTCAACATTCATAGACTCCAGCGCAGATGTTTCCATAAAATAGGTCTTTTCCCTCTCAGCAAAAGCTGTGGCATCCTCAGCGGACACAGCTCGCAGGTGACGTAGGTCAGCTTTGTTTCCCACGAGCATGATCACGATATTTTGGTCTGTGTGATCTCGAAGCTCTTTCAGCCATCTCTCAACATTCTCGAACGTGACATGTCGAGTTACATCATAAACAAGCAACGCTCCAACAGCCCCTCGATAGTAGGCACTAGTGATTGCACGATATCTGTAGGAGAAAAATAACAAAAATTAATTGGGTTAAGCGTGATTATAACAACACACAACAACTGAGAGAAAGCCATAACTGATGTACTCTGGATCATATTGCTAATTATACACACAAGCTCCCAACATTGTTTGAGTTAAATAACATCACAACAAGATGCAACAACAGCCCCCTGATGTACAAACTAGTAATTTAGTCTCTAAAGGCACATAAAACATCAAGAATTAAACATCCACATGACTGTAACAAACGAACAATAGATTAGATGTAGAGATTGTCTCCCCTTTCTGATCATGCAACTAAGCTCTTCAACATTGTTCTAGTTGGATCATTCTAGTTCCAATGTCTTAAAAGGCAATAAGAACTCTAGTAAATCATGCAAATGGTAAACTTAGAACAATTGTTGCAATATAGTATCAGATAGTTTAGGTGAGTCAACAGAGTTACCCTTCCTATCATCTTAGATTACAATTTATAAACCGAGACGAAAGCACTGTCCTCTGTCGCCAAAAGGAACTGACCTAAACAATGAACAGAATGCTAAAATCATATCAGCAAAGATTACGCTAGTGAATTTAAACTAATAACCCTAAGCCAAAACAGCCCATTACATTTAAAAGTCACAATAATGCAATATGTAGTCTACATAAAAAAATCTAGAGAAGTTCCAAAGAAATCTCACAGTAAAGTTGTAATTAGCATCCTAACAATACTGTTTGACTGTTCCAGATTTTCCTCTCATTAACAAATATTATTTAAAACTATGCCAAAGCTCGGATATGGAGAACATTTTGCGCAACGGATCTGCCACTATCTCAACTTCGCAAATGTTATTTACCTAGAGATGTGTTCTCTTATCTGATTATAAGCCCGCCGAACCCTAAACCCCTCCATTCAATTCAACAGAAAAAAAGCAGAAAATGGAAAGAAAAACAATGTAAACAATACAAATTACAAAAAATATTACCGCTCTTGGCCGGCGGTATCCCAGATCTGAGCCTTGATAATCTTATTATCAACGCGAATACTCCGCGTGGCGAATTCAACACCTATGGTAGACTTTGACTCTAAGTTGAACTCATTCCGAGTAAATCTAGACAGCAAATTCGACTTTCCGACGCCAGAATCACCGATTAGAACCAGCTTGAAGAGATAATCGTAATCGTCTTCTGCTCTGTATCCCCCAGCCATCTCCGCCCTGTGTGTGTAAAATATAGCTATGCAGGTGTGAGAACGTTACACCGGAGATAGAATTCTAACGGTATTGAATCATCATTGCGTGAAATGCGAAAGGATGGATCCGCGGCGGTGGTGGTCCTGGAGGCAGCGGCGATGACGGTGGTGGGAGAGGCGGTGATAAAGGCGAGACACTGGTGACCAATTTGGCACTTTTATCATCACTTTCTCCTTTTATCAGTTTTGTAAACCGTGAATTGACTTTTAATAACAACGGTTTAATTCTTATTTTATTTTTATTTTAAATTTTATTTCATAACTTTATCAGAAGGAGGGATTTTATTTATTTATTTATTTATCTATTAATTAAACAAAAAAAACCGTAAAATAAAAAAAATTAATTAAAAAATGATTGGATTAAAGTATTTTTAAATTGGTGAGCTGATGTTAACTCGGATACTGTTCAGTGTTCACCATGAGCCATATTTTTTGAAATTAATTTTTAATATATTGAGTAAAAAATTGTTTAGTCAGAAGTTAAATTATTATTCATTTGAAAAAAAAAAATTCCTCAAATTTTATTCAATAAGAAAAAAAGTTCCAAACTTAATTTTTTATGTATAAATAATTCTTAAATCAGTGCAAGAATTTCAAGATTGTAATAATATTCATCAAGAAAAGTTTTAGTAGTTAAAAATGTCTAAAAGATGATGTTTTATGCACGGAGTAATGTAGGGGAGTAATGATATATCATGGTTCACCTTTTTTAATTTGAAATTTATTTACTTGACAAATTTAGTTGGCAAAACACAATTCCATTTTATATACTACGTAGTTACTTAGGTAGTAAATCTTCCAATTTTTTTTTAATTTATTTTATTTAACTTTTCAACATCATCTATCAATTTTAGTTTTTCTTTCATCTTACATTTTTTTTTTCGATTTTCTGTTTAAATTTCTCTAATGGGATAAAATATATTTTTTCTGTTTTTTCAATTTCTTTAAATTGTTTCATTTTATTTTATCCAAACTGCTTTCATTTTGTTTTTTCAAATCCTGAGTCTTTTTCGATCTTTTTTCCAGTTCTTTAACTTATCTAATTTCAAATATTCTGATAATAATAACATAATCTATTCCAAAAGCTTCTTTAATTTAATTTCTTCAAAAAGTTGACTTTTAATCAGGGGAAAAAATTCCCCTTTTTCAGGTTTGATCTTTTAATTTTAAATCTTTCTATATAGTTAGAATTTGAGTTTCAGTGATTTTTTTATAAATGTTTTATTATCATTGTTTATAATTTTAAATTTAGGCTAAAACTTGCACTGTCAACCCCGTCCCCAAATTTCATGATTTTCAAAATTTATACCCTAATATTTTTGAAAATTATGCCTTCTAATAATAATGTAAACTCTTAGAAATTCTTTTTTTTTTAAATTTTTTATTCAAACATTCATACTTCGGTATACATTTTCAATAAGAAAAAACTATATTTAGTAAAGTATGTATGTTTTAAAGCAAAATGTTATAAGGACAAGAGACAACTCTTAAATTTATTAATGTTTATAATTAATTATTTAAGTTCCAATGTTTTGCAAACTTCTATTGAAAATTTATAAGCGAATAAAACATATTCAGAAGCACAATTTAAAAAAAATATACTATATAGTTCCTATAAAACTAGAGAATCCGCTATTATCCACATTACTCTGAATAAAGGGCTACTTTTGAAATAAATTTAAAATATATAAATTAATGCAATATATTAATTACTCTTGATAGTAAAAAATCCAACAGAATTTAGAATGTGTGTTTGCAAGAAAGAATAAAGTTCCATATCATTTTCCTTCTCAAGGATTTCTGTGGTCTTCACAACATACGTAAAATGACGTCCGTAAATATGTGATGCCGTTGCAGCTTTGTAGCTCAAATGCTTCAAATCACCTGTTGCAATCAAGATTTAGTCGGGATGCAAACGAGTCGAGCCGAGATCATGCAACTGGCCCAGCTAGTTAAACCTGAGTAGAGAAAAAGAAGAGAAAAACCTAACATCCTCAAAAGAAGGCAACTCAAACCACAACTTCATTACCTGTTGCAATATCCGACAGCAGGATCTTGCCGTGGAAGTGGCGCTTCAGCCACCATCTGAAACGTACTCTCCATTCTTTACCGGATTCATCAGAGGTAAATAGTTCTGGAATCTTATTCGAATCATCTAAACATCCTTCGCTGTCTGGATTGCTGTCACCGTATGTGGAGATTCTATCTCCTTCGCATTGAGAAAGTTTTAAGAAGCAGGAAGATAACTCCCGCCATGCGTCACATGTTCCATGCGAAGCATCCAAGTGTAAAGCTATCATTTCCACCAACATCTGAGTGTCGTAATCTCCTGTCATTTGGAACATATTAACCTCAATCAAACAATGGAGAAAATACTGTCTGTATATTATCAGAAAATATGAGCAGAACAAACCATAGACAAAGATCCACACATTTTTTTGTACAAGTGAGCACTTTAAGACCAATCACACAGATAACCTTTAGAGAATTACAATACATGTTCATTGAATGACGGATGTATTCAAACAAGAGAAACTAAATATGATATAAACTCCAAAACCATTCCACTAAAAAGTCCCCCATCTCGAGGAAAGCAACAGAGAAAAATAGGGAGACACATATACACACACACAAACAAACACAAAATGGAACAGAAAATACATGTATGATTCAGATACTATAAGGGAGTGTTTGGTTCACATTGAGTTAATAATACTCATTATTCCATGGGCTACAAAAATTTACTAAAAATAAAGGAGTTTACACACTAATTACACTTAAGCGGGCTTGATTTCTTTCTAAGTCCGTTAGTTAAAGCAGTGGGCTAGTTGGGTCACAACCCAAGGGGAAGATGAGTTATAATATCCCATGAAACTAATAAAGAATTAAGGCAATTCTCATGCTCATTCCTTATCATTGACATTTTCAAGCCTTATTAACCCAACCAATAATTTTAATGAACCAAACACTCTCTAAAGGTTCAAACTAATCATAGTCTTCATGATACCAAAATGATATATCCATACACTGAGAGCACACCTTATCATCTAAACAATCCAACATTAAAGAAGGCATAATAACAAGTATATTAGAAAGACATCAGTTAAATTCAAAATGTCAGTGTACCACGTTGATGCATGAGTATAAGTCTCGCCAAGGAGTCACCGCATGCGGGGTCCTTCTTCAAGATGTCCTCAAAGCATGTACAGAGTTGGACATAGTTGCCACTATCAAAATGCTCCAACAGACCTGCTTTCAACCTATAGTCGAATGAATAATTTTGTGCATACATATATGCAGATGCATCACACAAACATTTTATAAGAAAAACACGTGCAAGTTTCAAAAACATAATATCAAATATGGTGTAGCTAGTCATAGAAGATGCATTCATTTTTTACATTTCATAGTAAACAAGATTAAGGATTTGATATAGGAACTCTGGATTATAAGTCTGTAATCCCTTCAACTACTGCATATTTCCAAATCAAGCATACATGGTCACCACTATAATCTATATGCCCTTTCACCAATTTCAAACTAATAATAAAATCAATACCAGATGTTAACCACCAAATACAATTACAAAGCCTTCACCTAGCAACTTTGCATGCCTTTACTTCCATAATCACACTGTCAGAATAAAATATTTTTAAACTATATACCCCGAGTTTTTTTTCCAAGGATTTGAAATCAAGGTCTTTAAAAAAAAAATCATTACCTTAGTTGGAGTATTATATCCGAGCCTTGAGATAAAGTTTCAAGTTCATGAAGGGCCTCATCTACCTGATCTCCAAGAATCAGCATCTGGCAACAGATAGAAAAATGGACGCTACTTAGTGCAAATAGATATAAAAAAAAATTGGAAAATGTTTTATGACTAGATAATACAGAAGTATTTGTAAAATTGTACTAATATATAAAATATTAAAATAGTGTATTGGAATGGGAAACACTCAGTAAAAAAGATGTGCCTAAAATATGCCTCGGAAGCATGATAAGGGGACATAGGTGCTGCAAGGTGAGTGCCCTCCTAATAGAGCTCTCTTCTTGCGCCCATGTGCCTTGAGTGTGCACCTATAATACTAAGATTTGGATCCAAGTGCAATAGCATTATATTCCAAACCACCAAAAGAGATCGACCATAGCCCTAGGTGCACATAAGAATATAATCAAACTGAGTTGGGAGCTTGGTTTGCTCATTATTGAGCTGAGCTCGAGATTAACTTGTTAAACATAAAAATGGTCACAAGCATACTACAGCGGATTTTTCCCATAAACATTGCAGCAACCAGAATCCAAAAAATTGTAACTGTGAGCAGCTTCAACGTCGCTAGCTACATATTTTTAATAGCCATAATTACCTAGCACAATCCATTTGATTCAGGTCAGCATTAGTCCCACACTCTAGATAGTACTGCATATGACCACACCAAGAGTTCATAATTTTTGTGTCAATTTTACAAAAAAGAGATTGAGCAATTATGATATTCAAACAGTCAGAATGATGACTGAGATCATTATTTATAAAGTTAAAAACACGACAATACACTGATTTCTCAAAAAAAAAAAAAAAAAAAAAAAAAAAAAAAAACTAGAGGTCGTGTGTATCTTATAGAAATAACCAACATTCTCAATAAAAAATAATTGTAATTTAAGAAAACCTGTATTAAAGGGTGTATGGCCTGAGTCACTGGTGGCGTAGAGTAAAGAGCAACACGCAAGTGTTTTAATGCACTTTTATAGTAACTGTTGTGTAATTTTCTGTGTGCATACACAGTATCTTCCAAATTTTCATCAGAACTGGGCAACTTCATAGGCAATAGCCATGATGGTAGGCCTACAATATTTGAGCAGAATCTAAATGTTAGCTTACAGAAGTCCTTAATCTTGAACACGGAAAAGATATTTAAGGTGTTGGAGAATAACAAAATCATGTGTGGCATATAGTCACAACAAAATGGTTTGCACGACGAACAATGCAAAGCACAAGCTTGTGAAGAAGCAATTCTGAATGCACAACTTCAATACTGATTTGCAAAAGTAAGATAATAAAGGATGATGCCACAATCTTAAAAAAATCCCGCATCACTTAACCTGCTAAAATTAGATCTGCAGTCTAAGATATTCTACAAAAGAATCAGACCCTACGTAGCTAAGAAATAAAAAAAGTAAAAGTAAGTAAATCTCAAGGTAGAATTATTAATTGAAAAGGTATAGATACTGAAAACTGAAATTGTAACTGCTACAATCATGATTAGGATTATAATAGCATAAAAAACAGCAAACTGCATGTTATTCATAGATTTAATCATAGTTGTTAGAGGCGTGGTGCGGAGGCTGCGCCTCTTAGATTTGGGGGGGGGGGGGGGGGGGGTAATTGACTTTTATATCTATTATTATTGAAATTAGGGTCATGTGATGTTATGTGATTTTTACCATTATTTAGTTAGGTCATTAGTATGTTGTAACTAGGACATACTTATGTACATAAGTTGTAGATTCATGTTAGGGCAGGTTGTACAAGAGGCGTGCGCCTCGGGCGTGCCTCTAACAACTATGGATTTAATAGAAAAAAGATGTTATTGCTTCAGAATTAAAATTATTATACCTTTGTGCTGCTGAAGTATAAATGGAGGAGAAGGCTCTTAAACTCACCTTGGGTGAAGAAAATAGAGGTGTGAGGAAGTTCACCACAATGGTTGGAAAAGTCGCTGTTTCCACTAGCCTCAGCTGATTTCATGCTAAACTCTTGTGGCTCAAAACTAGTATGAGAAGTTTCCTTTTTTATCTTGGAATCAATATCCATCACATCTGACACCTGATTACCACCATCTCCATCCACTTCTTTATCATTGGCAACAGAGGTGTTTGAATCACACTGTATGACTGAACAGGCTCTGGCTTCATGAGCATTGTTTTCATATGAATATTCAACTGGCGTGTAAATGTTGTCAAGTGGAATTTCTGACTGTATATGTGTGCTGGATGAGTCTAACTCAGTCAATTGGAACTCTTTTGGAATATCAGAATACCAAAGCTGACAAAAAGTCAAGCCAACAACAAAATTTGCAATAGGATGACCATCAAAACCATGCTCCTGCATGAGACTGATAAAAATGTATATGTGAGAGAATATGAAATGGTCAATAGGACTCCTGCAAGAATAATGGAAGTTTATGAAGGTGTATGACATCTACGCAGATTTAAAAAAAAAAAAAAACTCTCTTTGTCCCATAAAAGATTGAACCTCTCCTTTGTAAAATACAAAGGAGGGGTGCAATCTGAATTGGGACGGAGGGAGTATATATTAAGGATGAGCTAAAAAATTCCAGATGCTAATAAAGAGCAATATGAATACTAAAAGATCACCAGACACTAAACTATAGATCAGGATGTATTAGCCATGAAATTTCTTAAATGGAGAGGCATGTCATTGCGCATATTATGCAAAACCATGCCTACGGACACAGATAACTTACCATAGGGCAGCTTGATATGCATCCTCCAAACTCTGATGTTGTAGACAAGTAAGAATAAACTCCAGTTGTACAGTGAACCTTTTCTGTCATTTAAAATCAATATATAACAATCAAAGTAATTGCAGAATTTAAGAATTTGCATAAAGAAATCAAGAATTGCATAAAGACATCAAGGATTTAAATTGGTTTTTTCCAAGCCATATACATCCAGCATGATCACTAACACAGACATAGAGAATTGCACAAAGGTAAAACTCTTGTGTTTTTTTGTTCCCAGAAAATAAATACATAAAATCAAATAATTTAGAAAAACAATACAGCAATGGAGGATATGCAATTGGATGTTCCTCTCTTCAAAATTTAATGTGGAAATATATAGGAATTCCTCTCAAAGAACCATGCTGAGGGAAACGTATTAACAATCATCTCGGGAAAAAATTCATGCTGAGGGTGCCACATTGACAATCATCTCATGAAAAAAAATCTGATTCTAGTACCTTATTTGACCAATACTTCAACAATCCGAGCCTTGCCATCCACAGCTCATAGACACTCTGAATTTTTCTGGAGTTGATATTTTCACCTTTTATAACTCTAAGAAGCTCCAAAGCTGTCTGTAGAAATTTTGGACACAAAACTATGACAGTGTCTATACATGTCAGAAGAACCATGCAATTATAAAATTTGGTGATTTAAATATAATATGCCAACTAACATGACATAAGTGATCAAATTAAAATACAAGAATTAAAGAATTGTCAGAAATCCAACAAAAAGAAGTCCAAATGAGAAAATATGAGAAAATGGCCAGACAAAGGAAATCCTGATATTATCATCTAACCTCTGTTAAATGGTGTAAAGCTGAACCACATAGATTAAATTTCATTTCATTAATTTTTAGATGGGAAGTAAGACACAAATTTACAGCGGAAGATGGACAGATCCATTAACAAGAATTACAACATATTACAACCCATCTCACATTAAAAAAATAAAATTTTTTTTTTCTTGTTTCCATCCGTTATTCTGTCATTTGATAGATGTAAAAATGCTCTAAAATGCCACACGTTGGATCAGCTACATACTATTGCTAATTACACTTGCAGGTTAATTTTAAGCCAATAGTCTGTGGTTGGATTCATACAAAATCAAGTAAAAATATGCATACGTTTGCAAAATATTCAGAAGGATTCATTAAATTGACAAAAAGTTGCCCCGTTCAAATTCATATGTTAGTCAAAAGAGACCACATTGGTTTACGCTTTGAAAAATTATACCAAACACAAAAGGTAAAATTGTTTCTCAACTAACATCTAACAGGCCTAAGAGCTCAAGAGATCGCATCAATTCCATAGCATATGAATCAACGCATCAAAGCATTGTCAAGCATGAATAAACTCACAGAATAAGGTATCAATTGATTAAATTCCCAAAAAACACAGTTCTCCATAACAAAATCTTGAAACGCTTTAAAAATAAAAATAAGAAATCATAAAACAATACCATATACTTGGCGCGGTTTCCTGAGAGCGAACGGTCATTAAGAGACCCTTGGAGCAAGACGCTCAGCACGCCACTCGCCTCCGCCCAATTGTACTGCCGCATTAACTGTTGTAGGAGATTAAACAGCCTTCTCCGGTGCTGGAATCGGAGACTTTCGCCCACGCCTTGCAAACCCCCAACGCCTATCTTCAGGCAATAGCTAGGTTTGTTCACTGCCAATTGAATCCCTTTGATTTTCTTCGCTCTCGATGAAGGATTAGCAGCGCTGTGTCTATCGACTTCCCGAAGTTCTCTAGGGGCTCTCCGACGGATTTTTGTTGCTTTTTCAGCCTCTTCATGCTCGTGTTTGAGCTCCGGTGAAGGCTCTTTGGCCATTATAAGGATTACAGAGGAAGGTGGTCTGTCTGAATATCATGCATCGGTTGTAGCAAAGAAGGCGCGGTGGCCGGCGGTGGAGGAGGGGGCGGCGAGGTCCAGGTGATGAGCCGCCATAATTCGTCTTCCATTCCGTTTATAAATCTTCGCCCCTCTAAATTCTACTACTAGCCGACAGTAAATTTATTTAGAGCCAATAATAATGATAGTAAAATACTAAATGAAAGAGCCACTGGTCGATTATCTATTTACTATTTGAATTAATTATTTTAAAATATTATATCTATAATGTAAAAATAAATTTTTTATATATAATTAAAAGGAATAACCAATTAAGACTTTTAATCATTCATTTGAGATTTATTTTAGTTATTCAAGTATAATTATAATTTAAAAAATATTATTAAAATATTTTTTAAAATAAATATTAAAAATATAATTGTAAAAAACTCTTATTTCTCTGAAAATAATTTCAGGAAATTCGGAATAATATTAATTGTCTAAAATTTAAGACTTATAAAAACTTAAAAAACCTTATGTTTAATTTTTAAAACTTAAAATAAATATATTTTCAATTCTCTAAAGCTTAAAAATAAATAAATAAATAAAGAAAAAAAGAAAAAGTGGCTTATAACATGATAATAATTCTGATTAATATCAGATTTAACCTCTGAGGAGGAAATTATGTATAGTGTTCCTCTTCTACCCTTCAAAATAAATCAAACTTCCACCCTCTCAAAACCCTAACCCCTTCTCCAACCTCACACACATTCCAGCTTTACGTTCTGCAACATTCTAACACTACTATGGCGGAACCCAACGAAGAATTTATAGACATTGAGAAGCTCTATGAGTACGGTGAAAGGCTCAACGCAGCCAAGGATAAATCTCAGGTTAGTCACTGTATTCTGCGTGCTTTTCTCGCTGCGTATTGCATTTGCGTTCAAGCGAATGGTGATTTCATGCTGTGTATGCGTTGGATTATGTGGAGCAGAACCAGAAGGAATACGAGGGGATAATTGCTGCTGCTGTCAATGGCAGCGTGAAGGCGAAGCAATTGGCGGCGCAGATGATTCCTAAGTTCTTCAAGTATTTCCCCGAGCTTACTGAGGATGCCCTAGTCAATCATTTGTATCTGTGCGAAGATGAGGAGTTTGGAGTAAGTGTTTGGTCCTTTTTGAGCATCTTTGCTTTGGTTTTTTGGTGTATGATGGTGTTTTTAGAAAGAAATAAACATATATTCAATGCATTGGGCAATTTGGTATGTTTCAATTCTTGATTGGAGGCTAAAAATTGTATATTTATGATGATGTTTCGCCAACAAGCAGCTTTTCTTACATGCCAGTGCGTTTTTGGACTAGTCATACTCTGAAGTATCTTATGGAAAGAATCTTTGCTCGCCTTTCTGTATTGCTACCACTGATGCTCTCTCTTGGTATTGCGTTCTAAGGGGAGGAAAGAGGAAATAATTCTAAAAGAACAGTCTCCTGCCATGCTAATTAGTATATGTGAAGAAAATCTTTGAATGTTTATTTGATAGGATAGATAGATGTCACTGGAATGGTAGACCCAAATATCACCCTGTCACACACCCCTCTCTCGATGGAAATCTCAACCCTATCAAATATGAAAACCCTCAGTCTAATAGAGCTAATCACATTCTTCATGTTGCGTTTTTTCACATTTTGTGTATGCCCAGTTTGGTTAGTAGTTGGCAGTCTTAAGGCATTAGTTATCACACATGTCTTGAGAGTATTTTTGTTTTTGTTTTTGATTGCTGAAGGTGCGTGTACAAGCTATTCGTGGACTTCCTCTATTCTGCAAGGATACACCTGAACATCTGGCAAAAATTGTAGACATCCTTGGCCAGTACCTCGTTGCTGGTAATTTAGCTCTGAAGTTAATTGTTATTTTATTGGTTCATTTTTTACTTAATATTTTTTTATGGCATTAATAGGAGATAATGTAGAAAGGGATGCAGTGCATAAGGCCCTCATGTCTCTGTTGCGACAGGATGTGAAGAGTAAGTCCAAGTTTGACAATTTAGTTATATTTCACGCAGAAATGCATCTCTCTTTCTCTTTTCCGTTCTACCATTTTATGCTGATATCATCGAAATACACTCGAAAACTTTTATTCTATTAATTTGTGTTGGTCACTCTTGGATAAAATGCATGAAGATAATATTTCCAGTTTTGTGCTGAGTTTTAAGCAGTTTATACATGAGAAATGAGCATCATCCCTTGATAATGCTAGTTTCTAGTGGATGATAATTTTTAGGATTTTTAGATGTAGTGTTCAGAGTTTAGTTGAACTGTAAAGGAAAGAAACTAGGTTTACATCCCTGGATGACTTGCTGTTCTTTGATGATTCTTTTTGGCTTTTATCATGAGGGAGAACCGGAGAAGAGCTATAGGCATGTCTTTTTTTGGTCCGAAACCATATTTGAAGAGAGCCCCTTAAAGTACATACGAGATTAACCATGGTATGCACGTCGTTGATGGTCTGTTGTGCCTTGTCTAAAGTTAAGCTCTAAGTGTAAACCCACACATTGCATTCTCTTACAAATTACGAGTATAACCCTCAATTTATATACTGTAAATAAATTGGCATCTTTTTTCAGGAATAAGGTTTTAGTGTAATTTAGCTCGCTAACTGTCTCTTGTGCTTTCACAAGGTCATGTCTACTTGTCTAGTTCAACATCACCCCTATATGCAACAAGCATCTAAATTGCACATCTGACCTCAGCAATGTGTATCATCTTTTGTGGTGAAGAAGTGGAAACAAATGGTTTTATTGAGCTTTCAAGAAGCAGTCTGCGATCTGCATATCATACTGGGTTATAGGTTTCCTTGTTGGGGTCTTAAATACAAGTAATGGATCCTTATTGAGAATGCCATAGAGAAGTTATGTCTCATCTACTCGACAGTAGCATTGGTTGAACCCAATTTTAGATTTATAGTTCTGTTGGATTAGATCTTATAATTCAGGAAATAGATTGTAGAAGAGGCATTATATGTCCAAGTGATGGGTTTCCCTCCCAATTAGAAAAAAAGATCCCATTTTTTTTTCTTACAACTTTTGAAATCAATAAGATGCCAAGGTATGGTGTGGCTCAAGGTGATTAAATGACCGTATGATTATTATTACGTAATAATTACATGGGAATTTGATAGTTTCCCCACATAGCGAGCTTTGATAGCTCTAGCTGGGTCTCATTGCCAGCGAAGTGTGAGCTGCTGTGCTGTTCGTAGGTCCATAACTAATCTAGCTGACACATGGGCTTTTCAGTGAAATAACATTGGAGGTAGTTGAGCAGAATAACTTATACACACTCTCTTTGATTGATTGTGGTAAGATAAACTTCTAGAATAGCTGCTTGTGGGTCAAGGACTGCTGGGAACTGAATACTTTTCTTTGTTGCTCTTAGTGTCTTTTGTCACCCTAATCACTTGAAGTCAGTTAGAACTCTTACCATAACTCTAGTCAGACTTCTGGCAATAACATTAAAGTACACTTTCTGGCACATTTTGGATACCTGTACTAGTAAACCTTATACCATAACTATGTTTATTGTTTTCATAATGTGTACTAGTGGGAGTGTAGACATAGTTTGTGGTTCTGAAGTTAGTATGTCTGTTGCAGCTTCATTAACCGCTTTGTTTAAGCATATTGGCAGCACTGATGATCGCAATGCAGAGGATCTCAGTGCTTGGGAGAGCATTCGCGAAAAGGTTCTTTGCTTTATTCGAGATAAGGTATGATATTTTTTTTAGACTTGAGAATGTTTTTTTGCTATGAGTAATTTTTTCAGGAATTTAAATATTTGTATCTATTTTCAGGTTTTTACTCTTAAAGAAGAGTTGTTGAAGCCCAAAGATGAAATGGAGAGGCACATTACTAATTTGGTGAAGCAGGTAACACATTTGAAGAATTTGAAAGTTGATTAATTTGCATTTCTCTAATGTCTGGTAGTTTGTTTAGGATTACTAGATTCATTATATCTGCAATATCATTCTCGGGAAACAGTCAAACATACTCTTAACATGTTCCTGTTTCAGAATCTGCAAGATGTGACGGGTGCTGAATTCAAATTATTCATCGACTTCTTGAAAAGCTTGAACTTATTTGGGCAGAAAGCTCCCATGGAGCGTGTTCAAGAACTAGTTGAGATTATTGAAGGCCAGGCTGATCTGGATGCTCAATTTAATGTATGTTTCTGTTCTTTATCTACTCTCTCGTTGGTTCTTGGTTGCTGCCTCTTCCAAAGGTTTCTATTTATGGAAAAAGTGATGATATTACAAAACTACTCTAAAAGTGTACTCTAATTTTATGCGCCAACCTTTTTCCTCGTGCAATCACAGGTCTCAGATGGTGATCACATTGATCGATTCATATCCTGTCTGCAAATGGCCCTTCCATTCTTTGTGGTATGCACAATTCTAATATTTGAATAGCTGCTGAATGACTGAGCTTCTGTTGAGCGTTGATATCAATCATACTTGTGATTTCAGAGGGGCGCCTCAAGTAGTAAGTTCTTCAATTATTTGACAAAGCAAATTATCCCTGTTTTTGACAAGGTAATGGCCAAACTGAAATACTGGTTAGTTGTCTGGATAACTTAGCTGGGAAAACCTGATCTGTTTTTTTTTTCTGCATTTGATCAAATGCTCTGCTGCCAGTACCTTTGTAAATTATTATGTTCTTTTCTTAATGTAATAAAAGTGTTTTATCACATTTACTCTCTTTCCATGAAAGAATGGTTACTCTGATGGTTAACATTCGTTAGGAAACATAGGTTTGTACAGATATTCAGCCTTTTGTGTGGTCTAAAGCTCATTTAAAATCTCCATTCGGTGTCTACTGCATTTTCATTGACAATAACGAATTAGATTTACTTTTATTGATCATTAGCTAAAGCCATGTAGCACTTTTGCCTCTATGATTTTGATCTTTCTTGATTGGGATTTATTTGAGGGTTCGCTTGTAATATTTTAATTTTTCTCCACCAGCTTCCTGATGAACGAAAGTTAGACTTGCTCAAGAACCTTGCTGAATGTTCATTGTACGCTAAACCACCAGATTCAAGGCAGCTTCTCCCATCAGTTGTTCAACTTTTAAAGGTACATTGTTTTCCAAAGTAGATAAAAGCAACGCTGCATAACCCTGGTACAATATCTATGCTTAGCACATCCTCATTTGACTGGACTGACTACTCCGTATTCAATCCGTGATTATACTTTAGTCTGTGTGCTCCAATCGTATTACTGTCAACGTTGACTCTTGGTGTACATTCTCAAGCACCCAAAATGACTTCTATGATCTTGTATATACATTAGATTAGATATCAATATTTAATATGTATTAATTGCAATCTCTTTTGGTTGATTATTGGTCGTCTACTACGATTCTTAATTACAAATGCTGATCTAAGCAGGATATGTAGCACCCCAACTTGCACTGACCATGTCATGAATGAACAAATTAAATCTAGTTATGACAACTTAATCTAGGGGCCTATGGCATTGCACCACATGATTAAAATGTTATTTATTTGAAGTTTTTCAGTACCTTATTGTATCTGCTCTTTCTCTCTCTCTCTTTCTCATCTCACAGAAATACATGGTCCGAAGAAAGATTGAAGAGATAAATTTCACATACATTGAGTGCTTGTTGTATGCATTTCACCATTTAGCTCATAAGGTAAGAATTTTTCCGCATTTGATCTTGTTGAGTATGTATATTATATTATGGAAATTTATAAACCTCGTATATTTATATTTTGCAGGCTCCTAATGCCACGAATAGCATTTGTGGCTACAAGATAGTTACTGGACAACCTTCAGATAGGCTTGGGGAAGATTTTACAGAACAATTTAAAGATTTTACTGAGAGGTAATTCTTTAACTAACAAGTGTAATTTAAACTTATGATTTGATGAAGAGTTCAAAATATCTGAAACCAGATTCTGTTGAGTGTTGTGGACGTTCACCGTTCTAACTTGGTTTTTGATGAAATAGATTGAGTACCATTGAAGAATTAGCCAAAGCAATGAATAAGAAATTAACCCAGGGGATGGCCGAGCACAATAAAGCAATGGCTGCTGCAAAAACAGAAGAGGAAAAAGAAACAATTGTGCGTTATTTTTTAGCATACATCCTTCTCTTCGTAAGGGTTGGATTAATTCTTACTTTTTTCTTTTTGGTCGTACTTAGCAGAAGAAACAGAGGCAAAATGCTACAGCAAGCCAACGGACATGCAATAATATACTAACGATGGCTCAGGTGAATGCCGTTATAAATTATACCACTGGAAATCTTTGAAAAGAAAATAATGGTACTGGATACGGTTTTGCTAGATTATCCGACTTATTTAACATCCTTTTGTGTCTGGAAAATCATTAAACCTTAATGTTTGCATAAGTTGTGCTCTAGCCAAAGAGAGGAAATCATTTTTTAACCCTCTGCTCTTTAGCTTTTTTGCCAATTAATTTGTTCAAGGGTTCCCTCTAAACTGTAATTTTGATGCAGCCTTTGCATTCAAAAGCGCCTTCATTCATCGGGGACCAGAAAATCAGCTTATCTTGGAAAGAAGCTACTAAATCTGCAACGACATCCGGTGCTGGTGTGGCTGCAGCTGGGTATAGAAACTAAAAACTACCTTCCTACTCTTTACTAAATCACTCCATTACTGTTGTTTTACAGTTATGCGTAATGTTTGTCTTGCAGTCAAAAGAGGGCTGCCAATTCTGCAAATGGATCCAGGACAAATGCAGCAAAGAAGGGTCGAGGTGCAGGAGGCGTACAAAACCAACTTGTAAACCGAGCATTCGAAGGCTTAAACAATGCACGAGGTGGTGGAAGAGGTAGAGGTTGGAGGGGACGCGGTAGAGGAAGGGGGGGCTATCGCTCATGAAGCATCACTTTGTTGTATACTGTAGACATCTTTAGATAAGAGAATGTACTGATTAAATTTTCACTGATTTAGTTCGTTGGATAATTAATTAAATACATTTGCTTAAATTATTTCTCTTTTCTGTTTCATCTCACCCCCTTTCCCACTGGTTTTTATGATTCAGGCTAATTTTGAGTCTTTGACCCATTTCTGCATCTAAAATCAAACCAAACTACTAAGTACTCACTCGAGATTGTTCGTTAAAAGCTTGTTTGAGATTGGTTTGATAAAGATATCAAACAAGATTCAAAAGATTTTTACATTCGATAAAAATTAAAAACTCGGTTCAAGCTCGAATAATAAAAATAGATAAAATATGTGTAAAAATTTAATAAAAATAGATAAAATGTGTAAAATTTTCAAACTACTCAAATTCGACTTGTGTTTGGCTTGATAAAAGATTGTTCGGGCTCGGCTCGATTTTTGGCTCGATTGCTTATCAAATAAGCTCAAAAATATATTTTGAAGCTCAATAATAATTCAAACAAGTTTGAATAATTTTTCGTTTGTTTGGCTCCCCTTGACTTATTTACACCCCTATTTTCATCTGTTATATTGATGTACATTCAAACTCTTATGAGATCAATAATAATTTAAAATTGCAATTTACTTTGTAAACTTAATTTTTGTAGTGATCATATCAGCAGAAAAAATAACAATATAGGGAACTGCCATTGTAACATGTTTAAAAAGTATCCAAACTGTTGAGCTAAAACATGATAATTGAAACTCTTCTAAAAGCAATACACAGCAATACATGAATCTTGTAATTAACATTTGCACACCCATACTCTTTCAAGAATTCCATTAACATCCAAGAAAAGTTTGCAAAGGTTACATCCTTAAAAGAAACAAACTATGACAGATAAATTTAGCCAGTAAACAAACACCAAAAACATGTCCACAATCCTCTGTTCCATCCTATCAGACTAATAAACAAAAGGAATGAACTTATAACGAACCTTACTCGCATATTCATGATACCTCTCTCCGAACGTCTCCACCATCGCGGCTTCCTCCATCTTCGCCTTCTGCCCGTAGTACATCAAACACAAGGCAACAATGAACAGACTGCTCAACGGAGCCCTGAGAGCAGAAAAGTAGGTGACAAACAGCAGCATTGTGGATGCATAAATCGGGTGACGAACAAATCTATAAGGTCCAAACTGAACCACAGCCATAGGAACCACCACCTTCTCCGAATACTTAGCCAAATACAACGTCGAATGATACTGCATATACACTGTCAAAACAATCAAAAACCATATTGCAACATTGTTCCATCCACCAGGGATGAGATGCAGCTCTGTTCCTTCAAATGCTGCTAACCAATGGCCCACCATCACTCCAACACAGAACAAAAGTTTATGCCAATTAGGCAATGTGATATCCCACTTGGGATCATGCTCTCTGGGGTTATAATCGCCATACAATCGCCTGCGTATGCTGACATTGAGGAAGAAGAAGTAGTGGTATATGAAGAAGAACACAAAGGGCCAACCTTCAAGAAAGCCATTGAAATGTGCAGGTGGAACCAAAGTCAGCCATGTGAAAGCTGAGGTAACAATGGAGAGTTGCTGGAATATGGTGGATTCACCCTTGATGTGCTTGGAGAGGCTGTAAAGACCAAAGCTTGCAAGTGCAATGGCCACCATCCATGGCCAGAATAGCCATGTCCAGCTGAAGTACATCCAGAAGAAGGGATTGAACAAAGTGCTCAGAGTCCATTTGGAGGCTGCAATCGCAACACAGAACACCAAACACCACTTGCAGATGGCGATTGGGGTCAGCTGCGGGAGGGATGATTTCAGAGACTCGAATGAGAATTCTTGGAGGGTTTTCAACAACGGGTTCTGGGAATCTGAATCTGAAGGCGTCGTAGAACTCGAATACGAGCACCTGAGGGAGCGAAGGGGGCGGAAAGTAGTAGAATTCGGATAATGTAATGATGAAAAAACCGAACCATAACGCAGAAGATTGTCGGAATTCGAGATAAACGATGATGAAGCGGTGGAAGAGGGTCTGGTAATTCTTGGATTGTTGTGTGAGGAGGAGTTCTTGAGGGATAAATGGTTGCAGTGAAGATGTTTGTTAAAATGTCGAAGAGAGATAAAATGGGTAGTTTGGGGTAGAGTAGAGGCGAAAGGGGTGACCTTGGAATACAGCAAGGAAGTGGCAGCATCCATAGAGTATTTGGTGGATTGAGAGAGCTGAAAACTTGAATCTTCGAAGCTAAAAACAGACTTCCATGGAAGTAATAAGAGACTCCGCCTTCCAAGCTTCTATAGCTAATTTGGGGTTTTTTTTACTCCATATCCTAAGAATTCAAAGAGTGGTTTTCGTCGGTTAACCATTAATTTATTATTATTATTTTTAAAAATTAATTCATAAACATGTACTCTTAATAAAAATAAATTACTATTACTCTTTTAAATTAAAAAAATTACTCCTTTAATTTTATTTAATGAGAATATTAAAAATTGCTCCCTCCGTACGAATTTAAATATGCGATTTGATTTTGGGCACGGAGATTAAGGAGTATTGTTATTTGATGTGTAGTGAGTAGTTGTATTAGTAGAGGTTCATATTTTAGTTGTATTAGTTGGGGTGTGTGGATAAAAAAGGAAATGAATGACGGAGGGAGTATAATATATCATAAATTGAAGAGTAATATTTTTCATTTTAAGGAATAATACATCTACCCAAAAAATAGTTTTTAATATACTAAAAAATAATTGATAAATTATGGTGCAAGATTTTGATGAGTAGTAATATTTTTATTCAAAAGAGTAATTATTTATCTCTTTATTAAAGATTGATTTTTCATTATTTCGTAAGAGTGACAAATTTAAAATTAATATAATTTTTTATGTTATTGGACAAAAATGTTATTTCATCTTATAATGTGCTAAGATCTTTTATTAGGTGATCTAAACAACTGTACAGAAAAAGAAATGGAGTAATCACTATGGAGGCCCAATATAGGCCCAGTTTATTAAATAAGAAGTAAGCAATGTCCAACGAGCCCAAATGTGAAAGACCCAACAAGTTCAAATATCGACTCCCTATGGACCTATAGCAATTTATTAGGGGGGAAAGAACAACCACAAACTAAAAGAAATTATGACACTAGCTAATTATTTATTAATTTTAATTAAATGTTTAACGACATAATTAGACCTAACTAGCTTTATTAGTCCTATTACACAATAATAATAACTAACATGAGTATCTTAAGGGATGAAGTTGAGTGTCTAATTATGTTTAAGTTGATGTAATAACTGACCAATATAATTGAATGCCACATGTTTTTTCTTGCATTAAAGAGATGATTCATCTTACAAGCATTCTTAAATGTAAATAAACTATTGTACTATGTAAATTTGATTTTTTTGGTTGTCAAAATAGTTATAATTTTCAATTATGTGCATTTATTGAGCATTTTATGTTAAGTAAGAGCATTTTTTTTATGTAAGAAGATGAGTTGGGAGAACCATTATTAAAATTTGTGATTAGTTTGTGAACAAGGTATATATTTTTGCCATTTTTTACGTTTTCATCAAAGATATAAATTTTCTTTTTTAAATACATTTTCCTTTTTGAAAATAGTTTTTGAATTTATGCAAAAATTTTGAAAACTTAAATTTAAGTTATTAAATTTGAAATTAAACTCAATGGATAGTATTATATGAGACCGTCTCATGGTGATATCATTTTATATATTTTTTTAAACTAATTATTTATTAAAGAAGTATTACTTTTTTTAAGAAATATTGTTACTTTTTATTTATATTATAAATTATTCATAAAATAATTAATTTTCTGCATTATACTTACTTTTTTTAATTAAATATCACTTTATACTAAAAATATCATTTTTTATCCGGCTTACGTTGAATTTTCGTAACACTTTGTACCGGGTTTTATCTGCACCCAATTGTAATTAAAATAAAGACTTGGAAAGTCGTATTTGGCATTACGTGTAATTTAATACAAATTGACATTACTTTTAATGTTCAATCATCCTTTCTAGAAATCAATATTTACCCAACAAATGTTGTGTTATGAGACGATCATAAAATAATTAATTACAATTAATTTCTCCATCACGACTAGCAATAGTTTATGCAATCTTTCATTATATGGAGTAGTTCTCAATCTTTGTTATGTAAATAATTCAATCTTTACCTTCTAATTTAATTAAATATTGCAGTCTTTAATCCACATTTTATTCATGAATTCATGATAATGAATGGTATGAGATCTTTTCAAGCAATGGTTGTGTGAACGATAATTAATTTTCTATAATCAATTATGTTTTTATTATAAAATATCACTCCCATTTTTATGTGTTTAAAAAATTATTCATTAAAGAGTATCAATTTTTCTAACACTAAATTATCACTTTTTATCTTCAATTTCATTAAACGTTTTCACATAACTTTTTTAAATAATAATTTGATTCAATATTAAACAATACTCTCTTTTTAGACGAAGTTATCATTTAACAATAATATACAATTATTAAGATGAGATGAGAGAGGATATAAGTTCACTAAACGTTTTTTTTTTTACTAAAAATATAAATTTCCATTCATTCAAAGTAGAATCGATGTTTACACACGAAAGTGGTAAAGATGACGAAAAGAAAAATAAAATACCATTAAAAGCAGTAGCCGCTACGTTATGTGCTAGAGAGTTTCCCCCTCTTCGGATCCAGTTGAAACAAACTTGCTCAAAAGAGGAACAAAGAAAAATAATATCCTTCACTATGAAGCCGAAATATGAAATATCGAGCTTGTGATTCACCAATACATTATATAAAATTTGAGAATCTGTTTCCACCATTACCCTATTGTGGTTTTGTTCTTTTGCAAATTCTAACCCTTCCAGAGCGGCTAGAGTCTCACATATCTTTTGCAAGTTCACTAAATGTTTGTGTCCGATTTTAAAACTCTTGAGTTTGGATTTCAAAATCCACACTTAAGTTTTAAAAATCACTTCTATACATACCTAATACAATATACATTATTTATCATCTATTAATACATTTTTTCTCTTTTATCTCTCATATTTTTTTCAATCACTAGTTCAATACACAATTTTTTTCTATCTCTCCTCAATTAATACACTTTTTTTCTTTATCACTCCTCTCATTTTTTTATATATAAATTAATACATTCTTACACAATTATTTGACATAAAGTTAAATATCAAAAACTCAAAATAAATACAACACCACTATTTATAATTTTAAAACTCCACAGAAACCCCAAACAAACATCACAAAAAATCACCTTAAATCAATATATTAATTCTAACTACGAAAAATGTCGAGCTCGGTATAAAAATCCAACTTTAATTCTTAATTATTTAATTCCAATCCATGTTTAATTAATTATAAATATGAATAAGAGTTGTAGTATTTAATTATCACTTCCAACGTTGATTCTTAATTATTTAATCCCGATCCATGTTTAATTAATGATAAATATGAATAATAGTTGTAGTATTTAATTATTATTACTACAGAAGAGGTGGAATCTAATTTTCGTATTAAGTTGGTAAACCTCTCGTTTATGCACGCAAAAACATTTTAACCATGTAGTTTCATGATTATTAAAATGAAAACTATAAAACTGTTTCTAAAAAACATTAAATAATTGAATATTATATATGATGAGATGTATGTAACAATATGTGCAATCGTACTTAGGTCATTTTATGGAATATATTTCACGATCTTACATCATACCTATTAATTTCATAATCCCTGTATGCCGTCATAACGTTTACGCAACATAAACATTATAAAACTTTATGACGAGATGGAGAGGTAATGAAAAAAACAATAAAATTAAAATGTGATATTTTTTAAAAATATTATATATTGGGGCAAGCCATCTCTAGGGTAGATTTATGACAGATTTACAGAATTTTGCGAGTTAGAAACTTAATATTGATATCTTTATGAATAAATTATTGAATTTTAAAAATTAATAGTTCAATTTCAAAATTCTAAAATATCATGCATATTATATTAAACCGACTTGGCGGACTAAAAGAATTATTTTCCTTGCTACTTCATAACAGTCCACACTTTTTGTTATATTTTAGAATTATATCTCCTGTTAGAAATCATTAGAAGAATGATATATAAGATATAAACAATATATATACCAACACACATGTCACTTATTTAACATGTATAAAAAACAATATAATACCAGAATGTAACATCACATTTTATTCCCAGCAAATTTCACATGACTTACCGATTAAGTGACATGTTAAATCTTAGTAGAATATTAAGTGACATTTTGTTAGAGTTAAAATTAGTTTTCATCTCATAACTAACATATTATATTATTATTTTATATTCCCTCAATTCCAGATATTTTTATCAATTTGTACAGCAAAGAGATTAACATTTATTATTTTTTTATAATGTAAGCAAAAATATGGTTAAATTAGTAATTGTAAAAGAAAAAATAAATAAAGTTATTGAAAATGATGAATGAAGCGTGAAAAAATAAAAAAATTTGTTGGGATTGATAAATAAAGTGTAAAAAGTAGGTAATAAAATATTATGTATTTTTACCATTAATAAAAAGAGTAAAAATTAGTGAGATAACCCAAAATGAAAAATGAAATGGTGGGAGTATATTTTTTATTACATGAAAATATACAATACTCCCAATAAAATTAATTAAAAAATTAGTAAAAGAAATTAAACGTGAAGGATTGAGCGAGTAATAGTAATTAATTGATTAAGAAACGGCCAGACTTAGTCGTGGTCAAGAAATTTAAGTAACATCCAATGCTGCGAAAGAGTAACATTAATGCGAAATTTCAACCGCACATTAATGCGAAATTTCAACCGCTGTTAATTTCGATCAAACATGCATCATCATTAAAATAATAACAACAATAATTTAAAACATATAATAATACTCCAATTTGTCTATTCCTCTATATAAATACCTAATAACTATCAATTCACAATAATATTTTCATTTCCAACATTGCCAGAGCTAACTACCCAGTCATGATCATCGCCAAATCCTCGTCTCAGCTCCTCCTCCTCCTGCCGATCCTCTTCGCCTCCAGAGCCGTTTCCTGGCCACTGAGAGCCAATAATGCGGCGACGGAGGGGCTAATACGGCTGAAAGGGATCGGCAGAGCGGAGGAAGGCGGCGCGTGCGAGCAAATGTACGGGTTCCTTCCGTGTTCAAAGAACATGGGAGGACATCTGTTCCTTATAGTGGTGTACGAATACTTGCTGTTCCACGGGGAATCCTACGTGGCATCCGGAGGAGATAGAATATTCAAGATTCTCGGCCCGGGTGTGTTCGGAGCAACTGCCTTTCAGCTAATCGGATCTTTGCCCGAAGCTCTCATTCTTCTTGGTATGCTTGCACTTTCTCTCTCTTCAGTCTTCTTAAAATGTGTTGTGAAGAACACACAAAACCTCACAAACACTCAAGATTTAAAACACATAAAATGATAAACTTGAAATGCAATGTAATCTTGCACAAGGATGTATAGTGGTTCGGTTTTGAATAACCTACATCCACTTGAGGAGAAGAACTCTTATTATTACTCAATGCTTACACACCAGATTGGATTGATCTCAATCTGTAACAAGAAGAATGAAAACGAAGCAACTGAAACTGTAAACATTCAAATGCAAAACTGCTGTGATCAAGCTACTTTGAGCCCTTATATCTTGCTACTCCCTCAACCTATTGATCCAGTTAAACCTCCACTAGATAGCCCTCACTTAGTAGTTGAGATGCAGCCATCTAGCCGGTTCCAAGTAGCTCAACAATCCACTCAAAAACCGCTCCAAAGTCGGCTGCACACACACTGCACCAGATGGCAGTTTTGGCAGTTGGAGTTTGTTGGCTTGTTTCAACTGCCTAGCTTGCTTCCAGTTTGCATGCATCATGTTGTGATAATTATTTAGTTGTCAATGAACACTTTCCACGTGTGAAACTCCCTCATGGATGCATCTATTGTCATCAATCTCCACCTTAGATGTATGCATGATCAAACTTGAATTCTCCTCCTCATCTTGTTGCTTTTAAGGTGCAGCAACCTCTATGTCTCCACACATGCCCACTAAAGTCTTGCACAGCTCAAACTTTGCTGCTGGCAATGCTTTAGTAAGACCATCGCTGGATTCACAGCTGTATCAATCTTCCTTACTTCTACAAGTCCATTTTCCACCATATCTCTTACAAAGTATAGCTTAACATCAATGTGTTTGGTTCTCTCATGATACCCCTGATGCTTAGCCAAGTGTATTGCACTTTGATTGTCACAATACACTACTACAACATCCTGATATTCTTCTAATTCCTTCAGCAAACCAACAAGCCATATTCCTTCCTTAATTGCTTCTGTCAAAGCAATGAATTCAGCTTCTGTAGTTGATAATGCCACCACAGACTGATGGCTAGCCTTCCAGCTTACTGATGTTCCATACATATTAAACACATATCCTGTAAGAGACTTCCTTGAATCTAAGTTTGCTGCAAAATCAACATCAACATATCCAATGATAGCTTCTGATTTGGCTTTCTTCTTCTGAAATTTTAGACCAAGTTGTTCAGTTCCCTTGACATATCTTAATGCCCATTTGACTGCCTCCCAATGTTGTTTATCTGGACAACTTAAGAATCTACTAATCAAGCTCATTATATAAGCAAGATCAGACCTACTGTAAACCATAGCATACATGAGACTGCCCACTGAACTTGCATATGGAATTCTACTCATTTTAGCTACTTCTTTGTCTGTTTTAGCTCCACTAAGTAGAGACAGACTTAATCCTTACTTACAGGTGTTGTAACAGGTTTGTACTAATCCATATTGTACCTTTTGAGTACTTTAATCAGATAAGACTGCTGTTTCAACACAAGTATTTCAGCTGATCTGTCTCTGCTTATTTCCATACCTAGTATCATCTTGGCTTCACCAAGATCCTTCATCTCAAACTCTAATTTGAGTAATTCCTTTACTACATCAATGCCTTGAGAGCTCTTGCAAGCAATCAAGATATCATCCACATAGAGTAGTAAGTATGTATAACAGTTGTTTTCTTCCTTGATGTATACACAACTGTCATATAGACTTCTCTGAAATCCATTAGCAATTATATATTCATCAAACCTTAAGTACCACTGCCTAGGACTTTGTTTAAGTCCATACAGAGACTTAAGTAGTAAACAGGCCTTAGTGTCAGCCCTCTCAACTGTAATACCTTCTGGTATCTTCATGTAGATGCTTTCTTCCAACTTACCATGTAGAAAGGCAGTAGTTACATCCATCTGATGAAGCTCCAGATTATATTGAGTCACTAGTGCTAGTAATACTCTAATTGAACAATGTTTAACCACATGTGAGAAGATCTCATTGTAATCCACTCATTCCTTCTGTGAAAAACCTCTAGCTACTAGTCTAACTTTATATCTGACTCCACCTTCAGCTGCAGATGCTGGTTTTCTTTTGAAATCCACTTACATCCAACTAGCTTCTGAGATTTTGGTTTGTCAACAATTCTCCATGTTACATTCTTATTCAGAGACAGTAACTCTTCCTCCATGGCTACCAACCACTTATTACTATCTTAACTTGCCAATGTCTCAATGTAGTTTCTTGGTTCATAAGCTTCAATTTCAGTTGTTGTATATAGTGCAAATGAAACTATATCAGCTTCCACATACCTTGCAGGTGGCACTATAGTCCTTTTCTATCTGTCCTTTGCAAGTTGATAGGTATTAGGTTGTTCTTTAACCCTTGATACTTCATCTGTATCTCTATTAGTGAAGTTCTCTTCACTTTCACCTAACCTGTTCATATTTTGAGGCTCCACCTAAAGATCAGACTCTCTTCTTTGATCATCTTTGATCAAAGGCATCTTATCTTCAATGAAAACAACATCTCTACTGACCAAGAGCATGTTTTCTTTATAACACCACAGTTTATACCCCTTTATACCTTTTGGATAACCAATCATAATACATTTAAGTGCTCTAGGTTCCAATTTATCTTGTTTCACATGGTGATAAGCTTGACAGCCTATAACTCTAAGATGAGAATAGGTTGGAACCTTACCTGACCATACTTCTTCTGGAGTTTTAAAATTCAAAGCTGTAGCAGGACATAAGTTGATCAAGTAAGCTGCAGTTGCAGCCAATTCTCCCCAAAACATCTTACTTAAGCCTGTACTACTCAACATGCATCTAATTCTTTGCAACAGTTTCTGATTCATTCTCTCTGCAATTCCATTTTGCTGTGGAGTTCCAGGAACAGTTTTATGCCTCTTGATTCCCTTTTCCTTGCAGTATGAATTGAATTCTTCAGACACAAACTCCAATCCATTGTCTGTTCTCAAATACTTCAAATTACTCTCAGTGCTATTTTCTGTTTCTTTTAACCAGACATTGAATGTAGAAAATGCTTCATCCTTGGTTTTCAGAACATATACCCACAATTTCCTTGAGTAATCATCAATGATGGTCATTATGTATCTTCTTCCACCTCTGGTTATGGTCTTTGATGGTCCCCAGAGGTCTGAATGAACATAATCCATCCTTCATTTGGTTGTATGTTCTGATTCACCAAACTTAAGTCTCTTGGACTTACCAAGAATGCAATGCTCACACTGTCTGATCTGATCATTAGAATTAAACTTGATCAGTTGTTGTTTAGCCAGTTCTTGCATCCCTCTTTCACTAACATGTCCCAATCTACCATGTCATAACTTGGCATCATCTTGTTGATCAGTGTTGTGCATCTGTCCTACAACAACACTCCCATCCAGGAAGTACAAGTCAAATTTCCTAGTTCCCTTCATGACTATTCTATCATCCTTAGTCACTGTGAGAACTCCCTTCCTCAGGTTTGAATCATACCCTTGAGTATCTAGCATCCCAAGGGAGATGAGGTTCCTTCTTAATCCAGGAACATATCTAACATTCCTCAGAAGCCTCTGAACTCCATCAAACATGAGCAGTCTGATGGATCCTACCCCCTTTATTTCACAAGAATGATCATCACCTAATAATACTGATCATCCTTCTTGATGTTTGAATTCCTCAAACCAATGCTTCATAGGTGTCATATGGAATGTACACCCTGAATCAAGTACCCACTCAACAGACACATCTGATGATGTGATGGCCAGAGCTTCAATACCTTCCATACCAGCATCATTTTGAGATTCACCAACCTGATTGACTTGATTCTTCTGGTTTCCTGTAGTTGCATCAACCCTTTTGGACTTGTTAGCTTTCCATTTTGCACATTGTTTCTTGAAATGCCCAGGTTCATGGCAGAAGTAACACTTCTTTCCAGTTAACTGACCTGATGCACTCTTCTTTTGATCAGAGTTACCTGCTTTGTTCCATTTCTGGTTTTGATTTCCTTTCTTGACAAAGAGTCCTTCTGCTCCAAATTTTTCTTTGTTGTTAGCCCCTTCCTCTAGATCTTTTGATCTAAGTGCTTTCAATACATCTTCAAATAATACTACATCCTTCCCTCCATAGAGAACAACATCCTTGAAGTGCCTTTGTGATCTTGGTAATGCTGATAGCAACATGATAGCCTTGTCTTCACTGGACAACTTGAAATCCACACTTTTCAAATCATCTGTGATCTTGCAGAATTCATCAGCTTGCTCCATTAGAGACCTTTCATCAGTCATCTTGAATGCATGAAGCCTTTGCCTCGGATGCATTTTGTTTGAAGATGATTTAACCATAAACAAGGCTTCCAATTTGTTCCATACCCCAATAGCTGTTGTCTCCTTTGATACTTCTCTGAGTATTTTATCACTAAGACATAGAATTATTGTAGAGTATGCCTTTTGAAGTACCTGATCATCCACCTGCACTCTTACAAGTCCTGCTGCAGCTTGAGGATCTTTGATGATTTCAGTCTTCACTAGTGGAGGAGGTTTGAGAGCATCCATCAAACCTTGCTGCATTAGGACTGCCTTCATCTTGATCTTCCATAGATTGAAATCTGATTTCTTTGAGAGCTTTTCAACATCAAATCTTGTAGTATTCATCTTGAATGCTTGCTGTATATCTGAAGTTTCCCACAGACAACGCCAATTGTTGTGAAGAACACACAAAACATCACAAACACTCAAGATTTAAAACACATAAAATGATAAACTTGAAATGAAATGTAATCTTGCACAAGGATGTATAGTGGTTCGGTTTTGAATAACCTACATCCACTTGAGGAGAAGAACTCTTATTATTACTCAATGCTTACACACCAGATTGGATTGATCTCAATCTGTAACAAGAAGAATGAAAACGAAGCAACAGAAACTGTAAACACTCAAATGCAAAACTGCTGTGATCAAGCTACTTTGAGCCCTTATATCTTACTACTCCCTCAACCTATTGATCCAGTTAAACCTCCACTAGATAGCCCTCACTTAGTAGTTGAGATGCAACCATCTAGCCGGTTTCAAGTAGCTCAACAATCCACTCAAAAACTGCTCCAAAGTCGATTGCACACACACTACACCAGATGACAGTTTTGGCAGTTGGAGTTTGTTGGCTTGTTTCAACTGCCTAGCTTGCTTCTAGTTTGCATGCATCATGTTGTGATCATTATTTAGTTGTCAATGAACACTCTCCACGTGTGAAACTCCCTCATGCATGCATCTATTATCATCAAAATGATTAATGAAGTTTTTTTTTTTTGAATTGTGATGAGAATTTAATTTTGGGAGAACTTATGTCAAACAACGTAAACAATTTAATTAGTACTATATATGCTTAATATCCAAGTTGGTATTCTGCTTATCGTAATTCATTCAAAATGTTTACATTTGTGATAATGCGTGGTGAGTGTAAATGACAACACATTTAATTAAGGCCATCACAATCAATTTTACTACCTTTGGATTTATATTTCTATTTTAGTACTCCATATTTTATTATAAGTAAACATTAATATAAACAGATTTGTGGATAATCTGGAATAATATGAAATATATATGAGAACTATTAAAAAACTAGCATCAAAGATTCAGTTGCATTGTTTTTATACACAGGACACAAATAGGTGAAATTATAATAAAAAATAAAAATAAAATAAATAAATGAGATTGTATGTGAGTGGAAGCCAAGCAATTTATAATTAATGATGTGGCAAATTATAAATAAATAAATAATTGACCAGACTTTAAGTCTTCGAAATCAAAGTGTTTAGGGTTACGTTGTTGGAATGTTACTCCCTAGCTATATTACTTATGGATAATGTTGGTATGTTAAAAGAAAAAAGCTTCTGCGCCCCAAGGATACAGGACACGGTCTGTGTCCCATGTGAACACAACACTTCCCTCTCCTAATCTATTTAAACTTATATATTGCTAGAGAATTTAAATTGTAAAAGGATACAAAAATTGCAAAGGGGCACATATCTAAATCCGTGTGCTCGGACGCACAAGAGACTCACCCATGTTAAAAGCCATATTAGCTTTCAATGAAGAACATATGATCAGATTTATCAACTATCATATATACACTGTTACACATATAATGATGAAAATAGAAAAAAAATAAAAAATGATTTAAAATAAAGTAAATTATTATTATACATGCAGTATATATAGTTTAAGCATTACTAATGGAAATGCACTGACATGCAACCCAGTTAATGTTGCGTTCTTAAATCTTGCATGTATTCATGAAATATCATGTGTTGACTAAATATTTATTAAATATATGATATTAATAATAAAAAAAAGGGGACATATTGGATAAATATAGGATTAAGTATTTAAAACTAGGTTGCACAAGTTGTCCAAGTTGGTGAAAGCTATGCGGAAATGATATAATCTTGAAGAGATAATAAAATTGCTAATTATAATCTGCACTCGGGTGCACTCACTTTAAAAAATGTATACAAATATAAACAAAAATATATATAATTATGAACAAAAATGTATATAATTTAATTGTTAGTTTTTTTAATGAAAATTTGATTGTAAAAAATATACAATTATTAAAAAACATGTATACACTATTGAATAAAAATTTATACACATGAATGCTAATTTTTTAATGAAAAATTTAGTGTAAAAAAAATATACAATTACTAAGAAATACATATATAAAATAGAATAACATATATACAAAATAGAATAAAAAGTTATACATATATGAGTGCACCTATAAAAGGTGCTTACTTCATTCCAGATTTTATAATATTCTTATTAATTAAATATTATATTGTTTGTTTATATTATGTGGCCAAGATTTTTTGTGATCCTGTTTTGACTAGGAAAAAATAGTCGAGATGTCAATAATAGGCGGCGGCTGCTGGGCTATACTAATTGGGCCACTAATTTTTTTACAATTAAAACTGGATCTGCTTGGCCCAATTATTGGTTAAAATGATGTTTGGCAAAGTTTGATAAAGCATTAGCTAAACAAATTCCATTATTAATTTAATATTCATCCCAACTCAAAAATGTTCATTAAGAAAATAGTTATTTTTGGGGTATTTTGATATTTCTCTGATAATAAATAAATAATACTTCATCCGTTCCATAAAAATTGACACACTTTCTTTTTTGGTTTGTCCCACTAAAGTTGACACATTTCCTTTTTAATATATGGGGCCCACACAAAAACATTTAATCTATTCTCATAGACCCCACATATCACCACTAATACAACTACCCACTACACATTAAATATTATTTCTCTTACTTCACTTTACTTCATTTTACATTAAATTATTATACTCTTTAATCTCCTTACCCAAAAAAAATTATACCGACTTTTATGGGACGGAGGGAGTATAAGTGAAATGTGTTAAATATAAATGATATTTTTTTTTAAAATAAAGTATAAGAAGAAGGTTATTTGTTTTGATTTTTTTAATATTGGCAAAACCTCCTTTTTCCGTGTTTTTGTGTGAACACAATTCTTCTCCTCCAATCCTATTTAAATCTATGTATTACTATGATTCTAAATTGCAAATGGACATGAAAATTGCACGGCTCACGGATGAGCCTCACTCTTTAATATTTTAGAAATATGAAAAATTTTAAACTCATTTTTTCCCTCTGAATATTATTGCGAAATCCAGCATCTGGATTGTTGAGCAACGAAGAAACTGCACAAGAATGCGTGGTAACCGGAATCGGGTTGCTAGCCGGATCAACAACCTTGCTCCTGACCCTAATTTGGGGCACCTGCGTCATACTAGGGAGTCGAGATTTCCCAATTCGTCCAGATTCCAGTAAGAAGCATAACTGTCTTGAAAAATTCGTCTCTTCCTTATGGCCAGGTTCGATTATTTGTGTTTTTTTGTGCGTTTTTAACTACTTTGAATCCAAATTTCATATTTCACTGAATTTCCCCCTTGTTTTGTTCTGTTACAGGTTATGGTGTATTGACGGATTCGGCCACGAGTTATACTGCCAGAATTATGCTTCTTTCGGTGATACCATTAGCAATGGTCCAAATTTCTAGGGTTTTTGGATTATCTTCTGCTGGACAACGTGAATTTTTGCTCTTCACTCTTGTTGTTTCAATCGTTTTCCTGCTGTCCTACTTCTTCTATCAGGTAACAATCTTTAGGGTTCTTCTAATTATCAGTTTAATGAAGCTTAATCTTATGCTCAATATGTTGTTAGGCTGGATTTGATTCGTATACATCTGCTTGCGAGATGGATGCCTCATTTATTTCTAGTATTGGAGCTCATGAACTTCGATTTTTGTTGGAATTACTTGAATATTTGTCAAATATTTCTAGTATAATTATCCATTTTCAAGAGTTCTAGTCTAAGCAATGTATGTATTTATGATGTGAATTTTGTGCAACGTCGAAGAAAGTAGGATCTCATGTGGAAATGTCAAATGATTCTTTCCACAATTTGTGTTCACCTTCTGCAAACTGGTTATTCAAACAACTGGATGCTTATACTTTTCCTGTTTCTAATTTTAATCTTTGTTTCACGTGTTGTGCAGTTTTTTCAGCCTTGGATTCAGAGGAAGCGCCTACTCTATATAAAACACGAACATTTAGTAGTGGACGTCCTAAAGCACGTGCAAGACCAAACGAGGGGACGGCTCTTAACTGAAACTGGTTCTCCAAATATATCAACAATAAGAAGGTATACTTTTGTAAATGCCTTTCTCCATGTAAATACTTGTATAATTTTGGAGCAAAGGATTTCAAATTTATGGCTGCTAATTTGATGCATGCTCTGGATAAGATTAATCTAATGCCTGAGCTATCCTCTTGCAGTCTATTTGAAGAGAGAGATCAAGACAGAGATAAGGTTATCTCCTTCAATGAGCTAAAAGAGTTTCTAACAGAAATCCAATTTAGAAAACTCAATTCAGACGATGATGCCACAACCAACGAGATGATGAAGGACTTTGACATTGACAACGACGAGAAAATAACTATGGATGAATTTGTATGTGGAATGACAAAATGGCTTGATGATACAAAAGATGCAATGTCTAAAAGATACCACTCTGTTAAATCACTGAAGGACATGTACCAGGTAATTGTCTTTGAAAATGAGTAAGTGGTAGGAGACAAGTTGATCGATTTCAACATTATTTAATCAGTAAGATTCTTATGAATGTTCTGTAGATTGAATAATCATTAACATTATTTAACAGGTTCTTAAACCTTGGATTCAAAAGAAAAGGGAAGAACGAGAAATGATGAGGCGCCTAATTCCACATATCTTAGAACATCTCCAAAACTCTGCATATGGGAGTCTTTTGAAAGAGGATGGAACTCCAGATGTCCCTTCCATAAAAAGGTGCTTTTTCTTGGAAAATCATTTGATACTTGCATTAGATATTACTTGCTTGTCTGAATTACAAAGCATCTGCATGAAATAGTTGGTTTTGTGTTAAAATTATTTATTAGTTCTTCAATAATCTACATATCTTTCGTTTGATTCATATTTCTTTTTATTCTCATGTATATGTCAGCTTCCTTCTATGTTGTAATCGTTAATCGGTGTTGCAGATTGTTCAATGATATTGATCTTGATAAAGACAACTGCCTATCATACTTCGAATTGAAGGAGCTGATGGCCAACATGAAGTTTGGCATAATTCCTTATGATGTTGACACTGCTGCATTGAAAATCATGGAAGAACTTGACATTAGTAGAGATCGATTGATTAGCGAGGAGGAGTTTGTAGACGGATTGTCCAGATGGCTTAACGCTATCTACAATAAGCATAACTTAGAAGAGAATGAAGAAGAAGAAGAAGAAGATTATAAAGTAACTCAAACCCCTTTTATCCTTTCTACTTGAGATTATCATCTTCGATTTATATCTTACATTACAATTCTGCAGAAAACATGGGAACAAACTGACAAGTTGATAGAGCACAAATTTATCGATAAGTCGCCTTTAGCTTGGATGAAAGCTATAGCTCTCATCATTCTTGGAATTACTATGCTTGGCCTTCTAGCTGAACCACTCACACACAGTGTTCGTGAATTTTCCAACGCTGCGAACCTGCCACCATTTTACGTCGCATTTGTTTTCGTCCCATTGGCAACAAATGCTAGACAAGCAGTATCTGCAATCAAAGAAGCCAGAAAAAAGAAACTACACACTAATTCCTTGACATTATCCGAGGTTTGTGAAGTTAGCTTCCTCTGATCACTGCAAAATACATTTTCTTTCCTCAAAAATAAACACTCTGTCTGGATCAATGCAGATATACGGTACAGTGTTCATGAACAACATTCTGGGATTAGCTGTTCTTCTTTCTCTGATCTATTTTCGCGGTATAACGTGGAGTTTCTCGACCGAGGTTCTGATGGTTCTAGTTGTATCAGTCATCATGGGAAGCCTTGCAAGCTTCAGCACTGTATTCCCTGTTTGGACATCAGTCTTGGCTTATCTGCTGTATCCATTGTCATTGATTGTGGTCTATCTTCTTGGAGAATCTGACTGGTTATCCACAAACCTTAACCAAGTCATACAAATTCAATGAAGTTTGTCAACTGAATCATAGTATATACTGTTGATTCTTTTTTAGGAATTAGGATGTATAGATATGTTGCCTTCTTTGTCCCTTTATTTTTTTTAAAAGAGGAATTATTACCCCTTGTTGGGTTTGGCTAGTATTGTAATTTCGTGATTCTCTTAATAAAATGGTAACATCATTTTATTTTTTTATGAGTTAAATATCACTTTTTGTAGTATATTATAAATAATTCTGCATCATATATTTTCATCAATTAGTTGTCACTTTAATTAAAATTTTATAACTTGTTATTCATTTACCATTTTATTTTATTTCTAATGCTCCATTATTTAAACAGATTTAACGTACTCATAATCTCTGGATTTTTTTTTAGACTCAGCAACTATAAGGCCGTTCAGAATGTCTTTAACTTTGTATCCCATTGAACTTTATCTGAATTAAAAATTTAGAATTGAATTAAGAATAAAAAAAATGGACTCCATAACACAAAGTCATTAAATTAAAGGGTAAATTATCAAAATCCCATCGAGGTTTGTCTAAACTACTAAATAAATCTCGTGGTTTGAAAAATTACACATTACCCCTTTTAATTTATTTTTTATTTGAATATTAATAAAAATACGTTTTTTCTTAAAATAAAGAAGGATGGAAATAATATCAAGATTCATATATTTAACATTGTATTTTTAAATTTCACTATTTTTTTTAAAAAAAGTTTTTTTAAAAGGGTAATTGGTAATTTTTCAAACCACGGGGTTTATTTGGTAATTTGGACAAATCTCCCTATAGTAATAGTTTGACTATGCGATTCCCTCTCATGAAGTATTTAATTCTCCCAAATGAAAAAAATATTCTATTGGTAATTCTATTTAAAAATTGATTAAAACTTGTGTGCACTAACTCTTAAAAATTTTAACGGACCACACACATATACAGACAAGTTATAAATGTTTATAATTGAGTTATAAATATATATTTGAATCATTTATTTATACCAAATTAAAAATCAAGTTTAAAAAAAAAAAAAAAAACTCATCTCCTTAAAAAAAAATAATAATAAAATAACTCGTCTACTTCCAAATTGGCTTAAAATAACCTTTTATAAAAAGTGGGTACCCATTACCCCGATTTAACACTTATTACAAGTGTAGTCAGTGTTGCATCCGTGTGCATTAATTTAGGGCAACTTGCATGCATTCCACATTTATTTTTCTGACTTGAATTAGAAGTAATTTATTTTGAGTTGGATCCCACACCACAAATTCAAACATTGACATTTTCATTATTCTTAAATTTGTTAATTAGAAGGGTTTACATGAAATAATTTTCGAATTAAAATTGATAATATTTTAAAGAGAAATGGCACTCACTTGAAAAAGATAATAATAGTACATTCAACTATATTATAAACAAATTATAATATAAAAATAATAATTCTAATTCTTATAGATCACATCACATAGACAAATAACAAATTAAATTGTTATAGAACATTAAAGAATTAAAATGGGAAGACTTTGTCATTCCCTCAAAATCATCCATTAAATTTACAATATGCTCTTGACAATAACTTAACTATCTTATTGCAGCTATTTATCACGTTTGAATCTAACTCTTATTTTGGTTTATTCCTAGGACCTATGATCAAAAATCCCTCTTGATCTTGATACAATAATATACAATAATCTCTCTCAAAACTCACAAAATCAAAAATCTTTCACGCATAAATATGCTGCTCAAAGAAAACGGTGAGAACTCTATAACACCAAAATGAACACTATCTCCATAACACAATGACCTTTCATCTGAGATTATATACTCATTCCGTCACACCCAAAAAGTCTCTTTTTTCTATTTTGGACGTCTCAATCAAAGAGTCCTCTTTTTTATTTACACAAATGAGACCACACACACCTACTAATACAATTAAAATATGAGGTCCACACTCCCACTAATACAACTGCACACCACACATTAAATAATAATATCATTTTTTACACACATGGGATCACACACACCACTAATACAATTAAAATATGTATCCACACTCTCACTAATACAACTACCCACCACATATTAAATAATAATACCCTTAATTCACGTGCATAATAAAAAACTACTCCCTCCGTCCCATAGAAGTTGACACACTTTTCTTTTTGGTTTGTCCCACTAAAGTTGACACATTTCCTTTTTAATATATGAGACCCACACAAAAACAATTAATCTATTCTCATGGGCCCCATATATCACCTCTAATACAACTACCCACTACACATTAAATATTATTTATCTCACTTCACTTTACTCCACTTTACATTAAATTATTGTACTCCTTAATCTTCGTGCCCAAAAAAAAAATTATACCAACTTCTATTGGACGGAGGGAGTATCATTTTGGATGAGACGGAGGGAGTATTGATTTTCTTTCTCCTCTTATGCAGCTGGAAATCTTTTCTAAAAAAGATTGCTTGATCTCTTAATTTTGAAACTGATCTTGTAAGATGATATTCTTTCCTTATGGCTTCTCATCAATTAATTGAGAAACTGTGAGAACTCTACAACACCAAAATGAATACTATCTTGATAACACAATGACCTTTCATCCAAGATTATATATTGATTTTTTTTCTCCTTTTGTTCAGTTGGAAATCTGCTCCTAAACAAATTATTTAATCTCCTTTGTCAATCATTCCTTAACTAAATAAATCAGTCATGCTGGTCCGATGATCTTCTTTCTTTATGGCTTTTCATCAATTAATTGAACATATTTTTTAACCCGCAAGGAAAGACAATTCAATCGACAAAAATGTACAAATATGAAACCTAACAATAATACTATTAAAAAAAGTATAATAAAATGATAAATAATAAAAAAGTGTAAAATGTAACTAAAACTCTCACATAAAACTGCACAATAAATAAATAAATAAAAATAAAGAAATAAAAAAGAATGATAAGGTTGTATTGCGTCCCGTAGGTTGTACCGCGTCCCTGTAACACGGAATAGAACTGCCAGTATTTAAATATGTCGCGCCGAGTCGTTAATGTGTAACGTGTTCAGTATTCCTTTTCTCGCTAACTGTGTGTGTGAGTGTGTGCGCAGCACACTAACTAACCACCTCTTCCGCCATGGCTACGCATCTCAAGCTCATTTTCGTCCTTCTTTCCCTTCTATTGCTCTGCGGATTCACCTACGCCCGCATCATTTCCGATCTCGCTTCTGACGGCGTCACAGATTCCAATTTCCCGCCATTTCTCCGCCTCCGCGCCGCGCCGGAGCAGAGCTGCGACCAGACCTATGGCTTCATGCCGTGCACCACCACTGCGCTAGGTAATTTTTTCTTAATTTTGATGTACGGTTATCTGATGTTCCTCGCCGCAACGTATCTCTCCGACGGGAGTGAGCTGTTGCTCCAGATCCTCGGCCCTGGAATCGTCGGCGGTCTTTTCCTTCCTCTGCTCGGAGCGCTTCCAGATGCAATGCTTATTCTCGGTGATTATATCTTATTAATTCTTTTTTTTATTTTTTTATAAAAGATTTTTAACGGTTTAATTTCTGCTGAACTGCTATATATTCTGGTTGAATTGATTGATAGTATGAATTATTATGTTGGTAAAGTTAATCCAAAATCCACCATGCTCAATTAAGAGTGTCTACTTGAAATTCTTTTCTAATTATATAAGGTTCAGTTTTCCTTTACGTGAACAGTATATGGTTATGTTGAAACGAACTCAGAAGACATTAATTCCAATTTCCTCTTCATCTTGAAAAAAGCTACTTTGAACTAGATACTATTTACCTACTACGTACGAGACTGACATGTGTACTAAAAACAAAACATGCTAGATTGGGGGCCTGCTAGAATAGAGCTGCACCCCTAGCAATGACTTTATTCAAGAAATAGAAATTGAAGCAGTATTCTTCAAGCCTAGCTTGTTTATCTTTGCAATAGGCAATTCATGATTTTATTGGTTTCTTACCAAGTGAAATGCAGTAAAACAAATATGAACTATCTTAGTATTGCATGTTGCAATGGTCATTTCTGGACTTCTTTCTACTAGTAGAGAAGAAATATCACAGAACTCATTTGGATGAAAGTGATTTTTGTTTTCATTTATTGGGGTTTTCAGTTTAGTGTTTTTTTCTTTAAACATTTAATCATAATTGAAATGCATGATAAGAACCCCAACTACCTGCTAATTTTCTTTCTATGCACTTCAAAAATCAATTAATATATGAGGCTAGTTTAATTTCATGAATTTCCAATCACTTATTTACTCTTCTGTTTTTCAGTCTCTGGGCTTTCTGGAAGCAAAGAAACTGCCCAAAGTCAAGTCTCAGTTGGAATGGGACTTCTAGCGGGTTCAACTGTCATGCTTATAACTGTAATTTGGGGTACCTGCATAGTTGTTGGAAAGTCTGATATAGAGAACTCCATTGCCATCGACTCCAAAGATACGAAAGGCTTCAGTTTAACTGGTTTGTAACCGTCTCTACCTATGCATTTGAAGCTCTTATATGTCTGATAGTGTAATCTTTTCGCTGTCGATGTATTGGTCCGTGCAGGGTCTGGTGTTACCACAGATATATGGACAAGCTATGCAGGCATTATCATGGCTATATCCGTGGTTCCCTTCTTGATTGTCCAGTTGCCACAAATCTTGCACTCTAATTCAGGAAGGCACTTGGCTGTCTTGGTTGCTCTTATTGTTTCTATTTCGTCGCTCTTCTCCTATTGCCTTTACCAGGTATATCGCATCCATGTTTTGATGTTCTGTTATTTAATCGCCTTTTGCGTCTTCATAGCATATCCGAATAGTTTGTAGGTCAGTGGGATATATATCATGTTTGGTGTTGCTATGCAGTTTAAATGGACTACATGTAACACTCTTGTTTATATTCCTTCGAACTTCTTTCACAGGTATTCCAGCCCTGGATACAGAGGAGGCGGCTTGCTTATACAAAGCATAAGCATATTATTGCAGGGATTTTGAAGCATTTTAAAATGCATGGATTGGGGAAGATAGCTACAGAAGATGGAGAACCAAATGTAGATGTATTGAAGAAGTAGGTTTAGATTAACACTATTTTGCTGCATATAATTGCTCATCCATCTTATTTTTGTTCATGTTGACATGGTAGGATCTTCGAGGCAATTGATGATAATAAAGATGGATACCTTTCACACTCAGAGCTAAGAGCTCTAATTGTTGGAATCCATTTCAACAAGATTGATTTGGATATAAATGATGTGGTGGAGAAAATGATGAATGATCTTGATACCTCCATGGACTCGAGAGTAGATGAAAATGAGTTCGTTGCTGGAGTTGGGAGATGGCTGCAACAGGCCAAGGGTAGCAGTTCAACTTCAAATTCTGGTTCGATGAAGTACATAGATGATTATCACACGGTATATACTCATGTAATAAGCTAATCCAAAATTTTGTCTACTCTGCGCTTTGCATTTTCTTTCATAGTGTGTGTACATTTGCAGCAAACAAAGAGAGAACATGATCTTTTGGGAGAACATGGCAACGAGAGTGACGAGAGTGTTGAATCTGTCGAGAATCCCCAATGGAATTTGATCAAGGCTGTACTACTATTGCTGTTGGGAACTGTTATTGCAGCTGCATTTGCTGACCCTCTGGTTGATGCTGTTGATAATTTCTCCTCTGCCACGAGTATTCCTACATTCTTCATCTCGTTTATTGTGCTGCCGTTGGCTACAAATTCAAGCGAGGCAGTTTCTGCAATCATATTTGCTTCCAGGAAGAAGTTAAGATCAGCATCTTTGACATTTTCGGAGGTATGCTGCTTTCAACTCGACCCACTTACAACCCTCTAGGTGAATGTGGTTCAGCATTCCTAACTCTATTTATGCTGGGATTTTCAGTTATATGGATCTGCTACAATGAACAATGCTCTCTGTTTATCGGTTTTCTTGGCCCTCGTATACGTGAGAGGCTTGGTATGGGACTTCTCGTCTGAAGTCCTCGTGATCTTGTTCGTATGCATCGTGGTGGGCATATTCGCCAGCATCCGGACAACTTTTCCTCTGTGGACAGCCCTGGTAGCTTTCCTGCTTTATCCATTTTCTTTGGCATTAGTTTATGTTCTTGACTACAAATTTGGCTGGTCTTAGGTCCCCTGATTGCCAATATTTACAACACATCAACGCACAACAATTGTACAAAAAAATGATCTTTTGTTAACAGATGCTAAATCCAAGATCCTGTTTTTCCTTTTAGTCCATTAATTAGCAGCATTCTGTGAAATAATAGACGCACAAGAAAGAACACAAATCCCATTACAGTTATCCCATCAACAAATCTGTAAGCTGCTACTGAAACAAACCCTACTCCTACATGCTACAGATAAACGAAGATCCCCGAAACAATTTCCTTTTCCGTATCTTGAAACTGGATGATCGTATAACATTATCGTCTCTTTTTAAAGTGTCCACAAGGATATCAATGGACCCTGGTTTGCTGAAATAAGTAAACAGAAGTTTGATACCGTCCAAGTAATTGTTCATTTCCCCAGCTATGTTTTTCTTCCTGATTTCGTACGCAAGTGGATACACCCCTCCATTTTGCACCTCCACATATTCAGCACCACCAGCAATAAGCAACTGCAATGAAACAACGGTTAAAAGGGCTGCTCGATTCTGGCATGCTTTAGAAACATTCAACTATGTTAGTGCTTTGAGGTTTAATAACTCTTTAGGAAGCAACAATCGACTGAAGTAAGAACAAATGTTGAAATTAAACTTCTCATCAAATGTCTACTAGGCTAACTTAGATAGATCTGATCTTTTCTAGTTTAATAGAACTTCTCATCTTTTCTGTTGAGATACAACAGAATAAAGATGGATTATTGATTATTCCAACATACGTATGGCTGAATGATAGACTTCATCGAGCCGTATGGTAAACTTGGAGCAATTTTTTCTCATTCTCTAACTATAGGAATTGCCAATTTCATCATAGTTGCTCCTCCTACTAGAATGAGATTAAACTTCTTATGGTGTAAAGATTAGCTAGCTCAACTCAGTTTGTGCATTACTGCCTAAATACAGCCTAATAAACTCTACCAAATACAAAATTTCACTTGATATCTCAACAAGAAATGCCTGCAAAGACTCTACACAAAGTAATATTCATCAGAGTAGTCAAAATTCTGAAATTTCTAACCAAACATGAAACAAATAGTATATTTCTACTCAAAACAGTATAAAGAAATGTTCATAGGTTAGTCACTATTGCTAATCAATAACTGAAAATCATCACATCATGATTTGACATATTATAAGAGAAGCTACCTTTCATTTCTCAATAAGTAACATCAATTCATCTCTAAAACGTAGTCAGCAAGATTCAAATTAACAAATAGGATCCACGATCAAAGCCACCATGAAACCTTGCTCGTATAATTTTGGGGAAAATTATAAATACCTGTTCGTATTTCTGGGTAAAGGCCAGGCGTTCATCCTCGGACATATTGGGCCGTAAAATGACCATGGTCTCGTACTGGCGGAGGCCCGGCGGGCATTCGGGCACCTTATCCTCCACGGGAGCCGGCGGCGCGTCGTCGTTTCCGCCTAAATCACTGCCAAAGATGGAAGCGTCGAATCTCGCTGTAACGGCTGTCGTTGTCGTCAGGGGTTTTAGGTTTCTCACGAGCTGCGGAATTCTTATTGGATTTTTTGGTGTGAATAAAGCGCGGAGAGAGAGAGAAGAAGAGTGAGAGTGAGATAGAGGTGTTGCGGTGATGACGAGAGAGGAGGGTGAGAGAGAAAATGCCGCCATTGTTGTTGTCGCAGAACACGACGGCAATGAGATTCAGTGGGGGTGGGGGTGGGGGTTGGGGTTGTATGTCACTGTCACGATTTTGCACCGGAGAACGAATAAACGTTATTCGGCTTACAGCGACTTCTGATGGCAGCGATGTGAATAGATGAAGTCTATGAGGGACACTGTCGCGTATATTTATTGACAAAATATCAAAACTCGTAATTTTAAGTATGGATGATTTTTATTTTATTTTTCTTTAATTCGGAATTCTTAATTTTGATATTTTTTTTTCAAATTTACTTTTTTTTATTAAATTTAGTCTTTTTTTTTTAATTTTAGTTCTTTATTTTGTTCAAATTTAGTTTTTTACGTAGGAATTTGTCCAATTTTAGTTTAAATTTTGAAAGAAAAAAAATGTAATAAAAGGAATAATTTTTTTTTTTAAAAATCAAATCAAAATCGTAAAAAGACTAAAATTGAAATGTTCATACCTAAAAACATGTAAAATAATTATAAGAATAAATTCTAAACAATCGAAATTTATTGCAATTACTAATGTAAGAAAAAGAAGAAATATGTATTAAAATCTTTCTTTTATTTACATATGAGCAAACTTAGGACAAAAATAATCTACATTTTGAGTATATTTTCCATAAATAATCATTATTATCTCTTAAAAGTGATCCAAAATTTGGATGAGATAGTACATATATAACCAAGCAATCTTTCTCTCCATCTACATCCAAAATTCCTTTTAGAGAAGGTCAAGATAGAGAGAGACAATACCCCATGGAAGGAAATATGAACTAAAAAGCTAAGAAACATTGTCTCTCCAACAAACAATGGTAAAAGAGAAAGCACAACCACTCATCCCATATTTGATGTGTAATGAGTTTTGGTAACAAAACCAATTCAAGAAATTTAATATTTACTAAAACTCTACACGTAAACAAGTCGAGCTCGAGCTCGAGTAAAAGATCGATCTGAAGCTAGAAAAGATGCACACAATCACATCCCGACAAATCACACATGCTACAGTTTTGTTTCGACTAATCCGAACGCCCCAGAGGGAACGAGCCTAAAGCGCGTAAAGTTTGGTGGTTGCAACCACCTAACTTGCTTAATCCAAAGCTAAGCACTTTAGCCTTTTATAAGATGACCTTGCTTTGTCATGTTCACACGGTCGAGTGTGTGGATCTTGTCGTCTAGGGAGTGCGTATCCTTAGTCGTCTCAATCGTACTGATGACAGCCGGAAGATGGGATGATCATAATGAGCTAACAAGCTGATTCAAAGTTGAATATTTACACCATATCCAAGTGGGATCACCAAATGAGTTCATTGATCATCAAGCTGTTTCTATAGCTTAAGATTGAGATCAATTGTTTCTCCCTTGCCACCATGGCCAGTGCTCTCTTCATTTGTTGTTTTGTTCATCTGCAACTTCGTAGGGAAGAAGCTGAATGTCTTTAGGACTGATACGCTCGATCTAGGTTCATGAATTTGGCCTTGGTTGTATTCCTATCAATGCAACATTAGAGTAAATTTTAAGTTGAGCAGTCATTTGTAAAAACTTTACTGGACGAATAAGGAAAAAATTGAGCATCATTGCTAACCTGAATAGGCGTACGTTCATACTCGTGTCCTGGGTGTCCTACATAACCGAGAGTGTGTTCCTGCTTCACAATCGAAGGAGGTGCCAACGTTAAAAAGTCACCGTTTAGCTTCCCGTCGCCTAAAGCCACTTCATTTGGTTTTGTCTCGGGCAAGGGGCTCGAGCCAAGCCTGGAAAGAAAACCCATGAGAATACTTGCGACCACAATACAATTAACATCAAGAACAACTAGTGATAGTCGACAAACCTAATGCATTTGTTTCTTGGGACCATTTGATCAGTGTATCCGTTGTTACATTGCGTTGGATCGTCTGATTTAGACGAGGAAGCAACGTATACAGGGTGGAAACTGCGGTGCAATGAAGTTGTTGGTGGACTATCTAGAGAGAAGGGATATGACCTCTTCACACCAACCATCTACATACCATCATGACCAAATCAAACAAATGGAAAACATACACACAAAATGCATATATTCAAGATCAGCATTCAGAACATCCATACTATCTAATGTAGTCATCAATCATGATCATCTAGTTGTAATGTTGTAATAATAAATGCAGAGAAAGAAACAAGAACACCTTGTCTTCCTCTGTCCACAAATTTGCATAACTGTTGCCACGAAAACTTTGGTTTGAAGGGGGCTCCATCTGAGAACTTGCTACAGATGATGGTGAAATCCCTGAAGAGGAATTCACTTGTAACTGCAAAACACAACACAATTCCGTATCAAAACATCGCAGAAAGAACCTATCTAACAACAACACACAAGGTTTTAGACCTCTACGAACCATTGAAGAAGACGGTGAAGGAGGAGGAGGAGGGTGGTGTTGGAACTGGTGTGATCTCTGAGACACATTTGAGAAGTGAGTGTTTTCATAAGACAATGGATCAAATGAGAATCCATGATGATCTAATCCTAGGTTGTCCCTAGCAAGATTCATCTCACCACCACCCCACAATCTGCCCTGTCCTACCCCCACCCTGGAATCCAACTCCACCACCCCACCGGCATTCGACTGTCTGGAAACAAGATAGCTTTCTTGCATGATTTCAGGATTAGGGAGTGACTGGGAATGCCTGTAAGGTATACTGAGATCAGATGGTGGCAAAGGTGGTGGCAGAGGAACTACTGAATTATGAAAAGGAGGAACACCCCCCTGCAATCTAATGGATTTCTGAACAGCTAAAAATGGATGATTTGAATTAGCAGATGAAGAACAACCAACTGCATTCTTTGCAAGAATGTTAGCTGCTTGTAATGATTCCCTCTTTTCTTGTTCCTCCAATCTAATCTTTTCAAGCTGAGCCACACCTAATCCCCTTTGTGGCACTTTTTTTTGCTTGATCTTTTTAGACCTAGTACAACCACCACCACAACCACCTTCTGCTCCTCCTCCTCCTCCTCCTCCACCACCACCACCACTAATGTTTTCTTCTTGAGCCATTTGCACTCCCATCCATCTAAAAAAAATCAAGAATAAATCTTGGGATTTAAAGGAGGGGGTGTGATCATAAATGGCAAGTAAAGCTCCATATCCCCTGTCAAATTCTTGAGATTCCCAAAATCTGGAATACACAAAATCTTTGGAGGATTTGGAAATGAAACCCAAATGGAAAATCTGAAAGAATTTAAAGAACCCAGATTTCCATCATTTAGATTGCACAAAGTCTCACCAATCATGGGGTCAAGATTGCACCCCAATACATTTTATGGAAACTATCAACACAAAATAACCTTCATTAATTCACCAAAGATTGCACAACTATTAATATTGTGCTATAAACACACAATACATACATACACACTCATGAGATTTTCTCTCAAACTTGTTAAGACCTGTCCGAAGGACAGATCAAATCACTTATACCCGAAACAAAAGGAAACAAGAATAATGCTTTTTTACCAAAATTTTCTTCTTTTTTTTTTATTTTAAAAAAAGAATTCAAAGATTAATGGAGTATAATCCAAATCTATGGAATGCTATTAGAATGCTACACCCTTCCATCTCAATCTAATTTCTCGCCCAAATCCTCGCTCCACTCATCCTTTCCATCCTTAATACACCGCCTCTCTCTCCCTCTCTTTTTTTTTTTTTATATTTTTTTAAAAATATTTTTTTTTACTTTATTTAGGAGTTTGATTTGTATAACATAGTAAAAAAATGGGATTTCCCAAAAGCAGAAAATTGTCAGTGGATTAAGGCAAGGTTTGATTGTGCATGTTTGTAGCATTTTAGGATATGTATGCATTTGAGGGGAGATATGTATGCATTTGAGGTCCCCTCTCCTTTTACTGCATCTCCATGCCTATTTTCACCTCCCAATTTTTTTTTTTAATTCTTGAATTTCATAATTATTTTATTTACAATTAAACAAACCCATTTTTTAGTTTCAACTTTAAAGTAAGAGGCCTCATAAGAAATAATAATAAAGAGGTAAAAAAAAATTTTTACCTAAATAAAATTAACAATTTTTTTAATGCCAAAATTGTAGTGATTATTGTTAAAATGTTTTACATGATAGAAAATACTATTGTCTTTATCTGTGATTTGATTTAAAATTTTGAATCGAGTAATAAATATATACAATCGAGTTATCAAAATACTTCATTGTTAATAAAATTATAATTTTTTACAACTAAATCATAAATATATATAATTAAGTCATTTATTTATTTCAATAGAGTGAAATTTATTTATTTTTAAATGGACAATTTAAAACATCATTTAAAAAAAAATAGGGTAAAAAAATTATAAAAGAAAAAAGGTTCATTGAAAATGGATACACTTTTTGTTGGTACCTGTTTTTGGTGGTCCAGAAAATGGCTTATTTTGGAGATGTGATATTATTATTTTTATTTATTAGTATTATTATGATTTAATTTAATATGTAAATTCTTAACGTGGTCCATTAATACCATTTTCAGCAATTTTACTTGTGACTGAATCTACTATTATAGTACATTCTTTAAGATATTATTGTGGATGCCATGTAGGATGAAGATATACTTTAATAAATTATTATTTTGGTGTGAGTTTTATTTTTTCCATTACTTTAGAAAATATATTTTAACAATAGTTAAACATATTTTATCTATATAATAAATATACTTTAACATGTCTCACAAATCATCTCACATGTGTAAGGTCTCAAGAATTTGTCTTTTCTAAATCTCGAATTTAACTCTCCTTAAATTAATATTATGTTATTGTTTAATTACAAAGATCACATTGAAACCATGGTAGTGTGAAAATGTTTGTAATCTATATTATATCTTTTAAATTTAATTTCTAAATCGTAAATCTATGACATTGTAATGACGAAATTAATCAAGATAAGAACATACTACTAAATAAGTTTTACCAATTAAATTCTCAAATCTTTACAAATATTTGATGGACCACCCCCAAAATATCCTTTCATTAAACATTTAAAATCCAAAATAGTAGGATTCGTTTCAACAACATAGATAAAATGGTAACAAAAATCGAAAATTGATAGAGGAATAAATTAATATGATCATCAAAATAAAATGGAATCTTTCAAATATTATGCCAATGGATTTGGCTTTCAAGAATGGGCCCACTCTTAACCCAAACAAACTCTCTCACTTGTAAGCTCTTGTCTTGATGAGGGGGCAGCCGTAGCTCCACGGTGGAGCCACCGTGACGCCACCACTATTTTTATTTTTGGGAAAAATAAAATAAATTGAAATTGAAGGATTTTGTTGGATATGAAAGAGATATGTGAGTAACCCAACAATTTATGAATTGAAATTGAAGGTTTCTTGAATTTTAATAATTTTTAAGTATATTAATACTTATGATTAATTTATTTTGGAGTTTTTTTTTAAGTTAAAATCAACATTAAGAGGCTGAAATATTTTTTCTTTTTTTTAATCAATTTAGTACTCCAATTATCTAGAAATATAAATTTAGTACATGAGATCATTAAAATCATTTTAATCATAATAATTTTTTAGTTAAAAAAAAAACTAAAAGTCATGTAAGATATTTAAATATTTTAATTATTTCATGTCATAAATTATTAATTTTATATCTATCGAATCATAAATAGTAGTACTACTTTGTGTGCACTTAATTATAGGTGCGGATGGATTTTTTTTTAATTTGCTATGAACTATTTAGTGAAATTTATATATTAGACATTATGCCAATCAAACAATTAAAATATGGGATATACAGAGCTTCTAACTATAAATTAATATATTCAATTAAATGAGGTGTGTATGCAATCAAATAACTAGGAAATAAAATTAAATGAAAATAAAGTTTTATAATAGAAATTATTTCCATAAATTTGACAGCACATTTTATTCTCATTAATATTTTTAAAACATTAATCATAATCACAAATTTCTATATAAGTAAATATATATACGTTCATATAAGTGAAATTTAATTAATGTCATATCATAACTTTATCTTATAATAATGTAGCACAAGAAAATAAATCTTAAAAATATTTCAATGACACTTATATCAAATTTTGTCGAGTAGTAAATACATGTGATAAATGTCTTTCTCATCATACGATACAAAATAAATAAATAAACGAAAAGGTATATAATATTTTACTTTTAACCTTATAAATATTAAAATAAATTTAAACATAAAGGTCCCGTAGCTCAGTTGGTTAGAGCGTTGGTCTTATGAGCCGAAGGTCGCGGGTTCGAGCCCCGCCGGGACCAAATTAATTAATTTTTTATTTTTTTAACATTAATAAATAATTAATTTTTTACAATTAAAAATACTAATAATAATATATTTTTAATTCTAACATTATAGTAACGTGAAATTGAAGTTATGATTAAATAAAAAAAGTTTAGAAGATGAAATATCAGTCTCACCACCTTGTTGTCGGTTGGTTAGTCCATTGCAACATTGACTTCAAACCTGTCTTACACCAATTTCCAATTCTCTTCAAAATTCAATATTCATGGTATATCTCTCTCCCTCTTCCTTGCCCATTTCTCTCACTCCCAACAGAGAGAGAGAGAGAGGAGAGAGAAACCATGGATTATTGTTGAGCATAACCTCATCAAGTAAGGCTTTTAATATGCTCATCTGCATTTTAAACTGAGATCTTGTTGATTTCATAGATATCATCAAATGAATCATGACACCATCATGGGACCCTTTTCTTCTTTCTCTCTCACCTTTTCTTGAAACCACTTACTTTTCCCATGTGAGAGAGAGAGAGTTGTTGAATTTCTTACCATGTGTAATTCTTGAGGTGGGGTTGGGTGTGTGGGTGGGGGATGGTAGCTCTTGAATGAGGATGATAATTTTATTTCCATGTGTATCTACACTATTAAAGAAAATCTTGATATGCATATCTTTTTAGCAGATTTAAATGTAATTATGTAATAATTTTGGCAGCAGAGCTTTGAATCAGAAACCAGCAAGATGGGGTCGGGTGATTGGTTCAAGAATATTATAGGCCTAAAGAGATCAAAGGTAGATAGTTTGATAATTAAACAACATTAACAAATACATCTAGTTATGGTTTTTGTGCAATTCAATTAGCTTCTACTTAATTTTTGCAGAAATCAAAGTCTGATCATCATTTCAACAAAAACAAGAATGCCAAATTCAGACATCTAACACAAGATGTTGCTGCTACAAAAATCCAATCAGCCTTTAGAGCATTCAAGGTTAGTTGAGCTGAACTCCAATATCTATATCGTTACGAGGAGTTTAGATTGTTGAGTAAGTCGAGTGAAGCTCGAGTATTTAGGGTTGGGGCATTAGATTGTTCAAGAGCTAGTCGAGTCTAGCTCGAATATCTAGAGAATAGAGCATTCAGGATTAGTCGGGTGAAACTCGAATATTTAGTAGTAACAAGGGGATGGAAAAAAACTACTATATCAATATGGACATATTATAATTTGATCATATTCTACATGCTAAAGTTTTGAATCTTGATATCACACAAGTTCTTGATGTGATTCTAATTTGCTAAATTCCACAATTTTCATTCCAAGATCAAGATGCTAAGGGTACTTTCATTGCAGGCAAGGAAGGCACTACGTCGTCTGAAAGGAGTCGACAGGTTCCGGGGTGTTATAACCGAAGGCCAGTTCTCAGTGAAACACCAAGCAATGTCAGCCCTAAACCACATTCATTTTTGGGGCAAAATACAGTCGGAGATTAGAGCTCGTTGGCTCGGAATGGTGGTTGAGAGCCGGGCGAGGCAGAAAAAACTCGAAAATCAGTTGAAACTAGAAGCTAAGATCCATGAATTAGAGGTAATTTGGTGTGAAAAATATGCAAATGTTTGACAAGTTGTTAGCACTTGCCTTTCACATTTTGTACACTTGCCTTTATTGAAGGAACAACTGGAATCATATCATTGAATTTAATTCAACCAATATGGATATATGCATACTTCTATTATTGTACTATCATCACAGCCTAGCAACTTAAATTCATAGATTTTTATTATTATTATTTTTGAAAGGACATTTATTGATTGGGTATTGATTCCCCCTTTATGTACAAGGTACTATTTTAGATGAATTACTATTTAAGGTTTTGGAAAGATCATAACATTTTAATGAACTTTCAGTTGCAGGAGATTTGAGAGTATTCAATTGCTTATTTAATTAGATATTTACTTCATCAAATTTTACAATTTCTATTTCGTCAGAAGGTTTTAATGAGGCCAACACAACTCCGACTACATTAAACCTAGCCCACACGCCTTAAAGTTGAATCTCTTGTTCGACAGGTTGAATGGAGTAGTGGCCCCCAAACCATGGAAGAAGTTCTTAACAGGGTTCAACAAAGAGAAGCTGCAGCTGCTAAAAGAGAACGAACTTTGGCTTATGCTTTTTCTCACCAGGTATGTTAAAACCCTACCTAACAAGCATTCAATTCTTCTAACCAAAGTTTGTGTTTTGTTAAGAAATTTTGAGTTCCAAAGGTTGTTGTATTTGGATGTCGACAGTGGAGGGCGAATTCTAATCAGTACTTTGGCCAATCTTACTACGACGTAAGCAAGGAGAGCTGGGGTTGGAGCTGGAAGGAGCGATGGGTAGCTGTTCGACCCTGGGAGAGACGGTACCAAACAAGACCTACCCTGGTCAAGAAACTCGAAACAAGTGAAGTTGCAAGGGCTGCAACTTCTATTAAACCGGCTCTATCAAATGGAAAAGTTTCGACAAGATCGCCTAAACTCGCCCTAGACGACGCAATCTGAGTAACTTGCCCTTACAAGAACTCCTTCAACTTGGAAAATGATCTCGTGTTTTGCAATTCGTGAATAACAAGGACTTGTTCATCTTGAGTTTTCAACGTAGTGACGGAGCTAGGATTTTTGAGGAAAAAAGGGAAGTTTTTAAATGTGTTTTGTTTGGATTTATGTTTGTGAGCTTACTTAGGCATGTCTTTATAATAAAATATCAAATGGCCTACCCACCCACCCTCACCCCACCCACCCACTTCCTAAATATATTGTCTTGACATATTTGTCCGTGTCTGGAATCCACTTTATTACAGTAAATAAAGTAACGAATTATGAGACAGTAGATTTTATTGAGAAAATATGGAGTGATATTACGTCATGTAACATGTTGCATTAAAAATTGAGTCATGTATTATTTTACGTATAAAAGATTGTAGTTTTACTTCAATTAGATATTGGTATTTGATCACTTCACGTGAAAAATACAATAAATCAATTGAATAATTAAAATATTAAGAGCCAACTTTAGCAAAAATTCTTCAAAATAAGGATCCCATTGGAAACTCCAACAATACAATATTATTATATATGTACATGAGTAGTGTGAGAGTGAGAAAAAAATAATACTAATATTTGCGATTCCTAAATTTTATTTCTTTATTTTTTGAAAGGTAATAGACAAGACAATAAATATTTTTTCAAAAATTCAGGAAGGAAAAAAATTGGACGGTAAAATATTCAATATCATTTCATATGACAACGTGTCAACCCTGATTGGCCCATAATAAAATTTTAAAAAAAAAAATTGGACAACCACAAATATAAAAATAAAAATAATATTAAAAAAAAAGGATTTTAATGTTCCTGAAACGAGATTTGGCAGTGGGAGGGAAAATCAGTGGAATTTAGAGGAGTAGCAATCAGCCATAAAGAATTACCAACAACCAATCAAGCAATTGTCACCGTCTCAACAGAAATTCATTTCATTTCAAGAATATTTTTCCAGCTAATTTAATCACACATTTTTTAACACATCCATGCCCAAGGGGGACCAATTTCAATAATCTTCCATTTCTAATAAAACTACCCTTCTTTTGGTATTATTCAACACAACTTGTTTCCTTCACCACTATTCTTTACTGTTTCATCAATTCTTCATACTAATAACAAAATCAACCTCTCATTCACCCACTAATTAAACACCACCACCACCCCCCATCTCTCTCTCCCTCTCTCTTTCTCTCTTCAAGGGTTTCTACAGTAAGATAACGACTTGTCTGAAAATGCCTCCCAAACCCCAGCCTGATGGAGATGTAAACAACCCCACCATTAAACAATTCTATTCTCAGAAACTAACAAGTTTAACGAATTAGGAGTGAGTGAGTGAGAGAAGAGATCAAGATTATTAGTAGTATAAGATAATATGCTTTTTCAGCCATGAAAAATTGACCATTTCCATACAGAGAAGAACAACAGCATGATGTGTTTCTCTCTCTCTCTCTCTCTCTCTCTCTCTTTCCCCACAAATGAGTTGAAATCAAAGAAGCAACAAAAGAATACTAATCAGCACATCTATAATATATCCAACATGGATTGCATAGTTCTAACAGAATATAATATATATGGCCAGACTTTGACATCACATATTAGCTCTCAAAAGATTTAACTAAAGTTGGAAGAGTTGAAGCATAATGAGGTTAAACAACAGAAAATACGATTTAGGATCGTCTGAAAACACGAATCTTGCAATGAAAATGTTTGAGCAAATTAGGAATTCGAATGACTTGAAACATAGTTGAGCTCAGCCAGCTCATTCAGGCATTGAACATGAAACTAATGCTGGAAATGTAAGCAATTAACATAGAGTAGCTAACCGTAGTCGAAGAACCTTGGTCGGTCGGGTCGGTTCTTCGTCTCACGGAAGCTGCCGCCATCGAGAAGAACTCACTCACTCTTTCTTCATCTATCCTGTTATTGAATTTCTCCAGCTGATGATAAATTTGAAGCCCTGCAACGCAATTTGAGTTTAGTGGGCAGTAATTGAGAGAGTGATTGTGAACGAGTGTGTTGGAGTTAACCTGTTAATGGAAGAAGAGAGGTCTGGTTTGTTGTGAGTAGTCATCAATGGCGAGAATCAGAGGAAGCAGAGGATGGCTTGTCGGAATAGCCCTCGTGCTCCTCTTCATCACCTTGAAGAGGTGCAGGGATGTGGAAGCCGGTGAATCCGCCGTACCCGGAGGCGAATCCAATGCCGGGAACCGCCGAAGGGTACACCGGCACACCTCCGTGGTGGTGGTGGTGGGGCGGCTGCTGGCCGTGGTCGATGGCCATGGCGGACGGTTGGTCTATCCAAGCACGAACTGAAGGTGAGTTACTGGACTGAAGGGGTCCCCTCTGTGTAAACAACTGGTTATGCCCCAACAGCTGCTGCAGCAGAGGCTGCGGAGCTGGTGGCGCGTTGAAGAAGTATCCTGCCGATGCGGCGGCGGCTCCGCCACTCCCACTGGCGGTGTCTCCGCCGATGTTCCAAGCGGCGAGCCTCTGGAAGTGGTGGTGCTCCGGCCATCCGGCGGCGGAGGTGTCGAAGCCCAATGGGGTGCCACTGAGTAGAACACGAGCTTGTGCATGCGCGTGGTCGGCGTGTTGACTCGGGTGGTGACTCGGGCTGTGCTGCTGGTGGTGGAGCAGAATCGGATCCTGAAACGACTGCAAAGAAAGCCGCAAATCCTGGCTGTGGTGGCTGCTCCTCTGCATCAAATCGGTAGTGGAGAAGCTCTGAAACTGCATCGACGATGAGGTCGCTTCGTCGGAAGCACCCATCGGAAAGAATGACTTGATTGTGTCAGCAATCACGTCGGAATCCAAAGACGGCGGCAGGAAGCTCGAAATCTGGGGGTTGGAAGTGTTTCTGACGCCTCTGTGGTGCAAATTTTGCTGTTCATCTTCTCCGGCCATCCCCACCGGCATTGCCCTCTTGCTGGAGTTCACCAAATCGTCATCTCCTTGGTGGTGGTGCTGATCTTCTTCGAGCTTCTGCTGAGAGTCTTCGGGCTTGAAGGTGGCGCTCGGGCCGGAACAGGAGGTGGGATGCCAAGCAGGGAGCTGGGCGAGCTCATCAATGGCGGCCTTAGCTTTCTTAATCAACCAATCGACGGCCTTGCTGGGGCGGTCGTAGCCGAGGCGATCCTGAACGTCGTAGAACTGAATGGCGGTGTGGGCGGCGAGGCGCACACGGCGGTCGCGGGGGCCTTTGGCGGTGCAAACTTTACTGTGGCGGTCTTTTCCACCTGTGGACCTCACAATGTGGCCACCCTGCACCTCCACAATCTCTCCGACGGCGGCGGCGGACTTCGGTCCTAACCTGGACGACGTCGTTTGATGATCCGCCATTTTATCTCGCAATCTAGCATGTTCGGAAGTGGGCTCCAGCGAAGAAGACAAGTAAGCGCGTTTCTTCGTCGTCGGCGGCGGAGGCGGCGGCGGTAAGTCTAATCTCCTACTACTACCATACAACAACTGATTCTGGTGTCTCTCTCTCTCCTCCTCCCTCTCTCCCTCCTCTACATCTCTCACAAACAGGTTCTGATCTTGATACAGATGAAGACGATGAGGATAATTCTTCTGCGGATCCAGACTCAAACCCTTGTTCTTCTTCTCTCCTTCCAGCTTTCAGTAATTCACTCTCAATCTCTCTCTCTCCTCCAATTGCATCTCCAAAACCCTTCTGCCATTCAAATCACCAAATTCCATCATCAAAATTACACAAAACGCTCAGCCTAACCCATCTCCTACACACCTTTTGATAACACCTATACATTAATCTACACTCTACCTCTGCAAATATCTGTACTATACCACCAACAAACAAATTTCTTTCTGCAACTTTTCTTTCCCTCTCTAAAATAAACAATAATTATCCAAACAGGGAAGTGGTGGAGGTGAAAAGTGAGGAAATTCAGAGAATAAATGAAAAATTAGCTTTAACACCAGCTCTCTCTCTCTCTCCCTCTCCTCCCATGTTTCTCTCTCTACCATAAGAGGCCTGGATGGCAGTGATGAAGGGGACAGTGTTTGGGTCAGAGAAGAGATTAAAGATCTCTGTGATATCAACACTGCCCTGGCCCTCACTCTGCTACTCTTTTTCTACACCCTACAATACACACAATTACAAAAAAAAATATTTCAGATTATATTTTGAATTTTTTTCTCCATTCAAGTGTGAGGTGTTTCAGTTCCACTTTGTCCCATACTATTGGGTGGATTCCAAGATTTTTACCCTTTTCCCTAATTTCACTTAGAACCCTAATTTCGTAATTTCGAATTCTTTGTGTGTGTGGACGGATTAATGAAAGATGATAGATCCTCCAATATGACCACCACCACCTCCCCCTCTTGAAAGCGACATCTTTCAACTTTTCTGTGAAACCCTTTCTCTCTCCTCTCGCTCTCTTAATTGCTTCACTTAGAAACAACACAGATCTCCCCCTCAGATCTCTTTCATCCAAACTTCCTTTTTAGTGTGTTGAATTATTTCTCTGTCGTATTTTTCTTTTTCTTCTTTTTTTTTTTTTACTTTTGAAAGATTTCAATAATTGATGGAAAAGGATTAAATGAATAAATAAATGAAAAAAAAAAAGAGGGGACTGATATTTTAATTCTCCTTTGACAACATTGCATCGCTCATGTCAATTTCGAAGTTGTACTTTGACTCGAACCACTATTAATATTTTTGAAAAATTATCTAGATAAATATTTTGAGCTTTTTTTTTTTCTAATTTAACCACTACTATATTTTATCACCTTAAAATAACAATTGAATTAATGATCTCAATATCTAACTTTGGAGTTTAACTACATGAATAATCTCAATCTTTAGATTAATTTTCTATTTAATCCTCATTATTAATAAAATAAAATAATTAAAAAAAATCAATAACTACTCACTTCCCCTCTATTTTACCTTATAAATTTGTTGGTGCACAACATAATAACCTCTAACGTTGATAGGAAGATAGTACTCCAGTTTATCACCAATTTTATGTTCGCATTTACTATTTCTAAAAATATTAATAAAAGTACCTTTTAACTTACTTATTTATGATGTTGTTTAATATTTTTTAATAATAAGAGTAAATAAATAATACTATATCCGTCTCATAGAGAAGTTCAAGGTTACTGTAAATACAGAATTTAAGAAAAAATTATTTTTTATTTTACTTTTAGGGGTCATTTGATATTTTTATGTAATAAATAAATTGTAAAGTAAGTTACGCTAGTTGTAAAATGTTGGCAATTTTGAAATTAAAATGTGTTATGTGGTTTTTAATTTTTGTGTATTTCCTTATTTGGGGTGTGAACTTATTTATGAGATATACAAAAATAGAAAGTGTGATTTTGTTTATGGAATGGAGATATTAAAATATTTTATGTATGTAAAAAATGTAATGATAAATTTGAAATTAAAATCTCTCTAGTTTTTTTTCTTTTATCGAAGTATAAAGTTAAAATTGGAATAAATCAAAATAAAAGGTATGAAGTTGAAGTCAAGACAGATGTAATAGTCCACTATCAATAATTACTACTCCCTACATACCTGTCTCGCTACGAATATTAAGAAAAGTGATAACTTTTTAAAGGTATTATGATATTTTTTATAATAAATAAATGATAAAGTATGTTAAGTGTGTTAGATAATATTAATTTTTTTATATATAAATAAAGTGTATGAGAAAGTGTAATTATTTTAATTTTTTTTAAATGAAATTTTTTATAGGATGGCTAAGAATAGAAACTATGCAAACTATACGTATTATCTCTAAAAATTATCAATTTATCGCTATTTTTCTTACATTATATATTGAAAAAAATTAACACTTCTTGAAAATACGTACAGTAGTGTAAAATTCTACAGGATACTTCTTCCGTCCGCTAGAAAGGTATACATTTTGCTATTTTGGGCGTCCGCACCAAAGGTATACATTTCCCTTTCTAAATACATGACACACACATCACTAATACATTTAATATATGGATCTTACACACTTCACTAATACAACTACTTACTACACATTATTAAATAATAATATTTTTTAATTCATGTAAAAAACAAATGTAAATATGTTATGATGGGGCGGAGAGAGAGAGTATTAGAGAAGGAATTACAATTTCCAATTATCGATCTATTTCTTTTATTAACATTAATTTAACATCATAGCATATTTGGAAGGGTATTGCAGTCCAACTACTTTTAGCTCTAGTACAATCCTTTTCATGAACCACTGTACTTACGGTGGTTAAAAATTAAAATCAGTATGAAACTTTAAATAATAATAATAGAAAAAAAAACTATAATTAAAATTTTAAGTTCATTTTATTTTAAATTTTAATTTAATATAGGCCAAATGATTTATCACGTTAAGAATATACATTTCTCGATTGTTAACTACTCCAGAATAGCGAGCATAATTCTTTAAAATGTCTAGAAAAGTTCATACAAGGAAGACAAAACATTAATTATGTTAAATGAATTGTGACACTAGTTGATTCATTATTAAAATATGATTGCTATATATAGGTAAAGTATATTAATTTGTAGTTAAAGTATATTTTTTTTAAATATGATGGATAATGAATTAAAGTATGATTTTAAAGTGTTATAGTAGTAATTCACTACAAATATACTTTAACTACTAATACGTAGTCCTTCCGTCCCAAAGAGAAATTCTCAGTTACTGTAGATACGGAGTTTTAAAAAATTGATTTTTCTTTACTTTTAGGTGTAGTTTGGTATTTTTAAGTAATAAATAAATTATAAATAAGTTATCTGAGTTGTAAAAGGGTGTCAATTTTGAAATAAAAATGTGTTGTTTGGTTATTAATTTGTGCGTATTGATGAGCGTTTTCTCAACACACAAAATTAATCCTCAAGTATAATTATATCAATTGTAGTTTTGATGGGCAACCAAGTGATTATCGAACTCGAGGGACGGATTATTGTTAATTTAATTATATTCTAACTTATTAAGACTATGTTGACAATTTGTTTGTGGTGATTAAGTAACTAAATAACAAGTATTTAAAATAGCAAATAAAATAAACAAGCAATAGAGATAATTCGACTATGATCAAGTGAGAAATTAGGTAGTTTTTCAGGTCATCCAATTTTACTTATTAATTTCCTTTTCATGTGTTGATGTCCGACTCTGCATTGTGGAATATGGACGCATCACCATGTCATTCAAATTTACACTATAGACACAAGTAAATAAGCGTGTAACACGTGTGAATAACCTTGGAGTAAGAGATAAAACTTCACTCCCTTTCTAGGTACTATCAGTATCAATTATTTCTCCCTAGGATTGGTATTCTAACCCGATATCATCTTCCTTTATAGGTATTATGAAATTACCCTCTTTATCATACTTATTAACCCTAATTAAATTCAATTAACAAATATTCATATATGATAGTTCTAATGAAACTTCGGAGTCCCCTCACTTAGAATCATTACATGGAATTCTGCTCACCAGTGAACGCACTCAATCAATAACCAAGATGAATATTCAGATTCTATTCAACAGTTAATGATGCACAAAACGATTCTGAATATAGATTAAAGACGCATAGTCATATATAAATTAAACCACAAGTAGTGTTGTACGGAGTATACATACAAAAGTTCAATTAATTCGTAAAAATCTTCACAACCCTAGTTCTATCAAAAAGGCCCTAGCCCATGATGTTGCGAAGAACATTCATGGGTGTTGGATAGATCTTACCCATAGTTAGGAAAATACAAGATAAATTAGGAAACGAGTAAACCCTAGTTGTGGGGGTCATCGCGTCCTTCTCAGTCTTGAATCCTCCTCTTGGTTCTCCTCTTGATTCCACAAATGAATCTTCAAAGTGATGGATGGATGGAAGAAAGGATGTGGATGATAGTTGGGGTGACCCCCCCTTGTGGGGTGTAGTATTGTTGTGGCCTCTCTCCAGTCCAATTAATCTCCCCTCAATAATAATGTGATCTACATCCCCTTTTATACTTATGAGCTATCCTTATGGATTTTGAATGAGCTTTTTCTTGGAAAACATGAAAATACACACACTGGAGGTGTAAATCCCGTCAAAATCAGCCATTCGACCATATCAATTTTGATCGAACAAGACCTCCTGGTCGAACGGTGGTCGAACAACCTTTCTGTAAGTCGGAGCACATTCTGTTCGACTTGACCTCTTCTGTTCGACCATGCAGATTCTGGTCGAACGGATCTCCTTGGTCGAACAAGCTTGCGCAGTCTCACCGTTTCATACATAACTCCCACATCCAAGCTCCGATATGAGTAATTATTGCGCTTATGCGATCCTCTTTTCCCTGGCTTTTTATCCATATAAAGGACTCATAGAAACTCCAACATTTGAGTGTATAACAAGTCATGAAACATGGTACAGCCGTTCTGTTCGGCACAGCTTGCGCGACATCACCACTTTGATCATAAATTTCTCGTTTGAAATTCGATTGAGGTGTTCTTTACGCCAAAAAGACACTCTCTTCTGTGGCTTTTTGTCCATGTATCAAACTTTCAATTCAGAGCTCCACATGAACACAGAAAAATTACACAATTTGAACGTGTGTTTTTCAGCATGCTTGCACAAATTGCACATTTTCTCGAACTTTGCACTTTTGATCCCTTTTTCCACCTAAAACATAATAAAACACCTCAAGTGCACATTTTTCTCAAATATATTGAATATAAGATACATATACTAATATATGACAACAATTCTAATAAAAATGTGTTTAATTGGACACTAAAATACGTTTATTTTCACTCTCAACATGTATTATCTTATTTGGAGGTGTGGACTTATTTATTGGATGAACAAAAATAGAAAGTGTGAATTTATTTATGTAACTAGGGAATATATTTTATCTATATAATAACTAATACTTCAACAACAGGTTGACCCGTCTCATATAAACCCTTCTCGAGAATCAATATATAAAGAAGGCAAAGACTTGTATGAAATCGTCTCACTTTATGTGAGACGGTCAGAAAGTGATAACTTTTGTATTGAAAAGTGATTACAAATTAGTATAAATGAAAAGTGATAATATTTTATAGCGAAAGTAATAATTATTTTAAAAGGTGTAAAATGATCTCACGCAAAACCTATCCTATAAAGAATTACTCCGTCATTTATCATATATTAAAAAAATTATATACTATTATTATACGAAATACAGTAGTAGATAAGAACAAACAGACACGGGACATACATATTTATGGGAAATAAGTTGCATATAGTTTTTTTAATAGTTGGTCTCTTATGTCTTACACTGCGTAAGGGTATAATCATACATTATGGAGTAATTAATAAGGTATAAATTTGTTGGTTAATTACGACAAAAGTCTAAATCTTTTTGTGATTTTCAAATTAGTTCAAACTTTTCAATATTTACAAATAAGTACTCGACCTTTAATCTGTTTTTCAAATCAAGCCACCGGGCAGAGGGAGGCATGATCGGTGGTGACGTGGAATTTTTTTATTACATCACCCTCTCCACCTGTATTCAAGTTCAGCTCGATGTTTTCCATGGAACGCCTTTTTTAATCTGAAAGGAAGCAATCTTCACCTATGGGTCCCACCTTCTCACACATAGCTGCTCTCATCCTCCTTCTCTCTCTACCGATTCTCTTCTTCTTCCTCGCTCCTAGGATTCTCCTGCCACTGCAAATCACCATTTCTCTCCCTGACGAACTCGATGACCTCTCCTTCTTCCATAAAGCCATCACCATGGATGCCGCCAATTTCTCACGCCGTACCACCCATCTCCCCTCCGCTAAATCCCATCTCTCTGCGCGGCCCAAAATCGCCTTCCTCTTCCTCTTCCTCACTAACTCCCAACTCCACTTTGCCCTTCTGTCAAGATCCCCCACTTCGAAGCCATCTTCAAAGGCAAACTCATCTCTTCCAAGAGGACCCAGAGATCCTCCCCCACTCTCATCTCCACCACCCGCCGCCTCCTCGCCACCGCGATGCTCGATGACCACCCGTCCAACGCCTACTTCGCCCTAATTTTTCAGCACTGCATCCCGCCTATTACCACTGTTCGCTGCTAATTTCACCACGATACCGTCAGATCTGGCCTTGTCCATTGAGCCTCTGTAGGATTGCCACCAGATGTCGCCAGAGAAAAACCGCTGTTGCACATTCAGCAGCCGCTGTTTGAAACACCGTGCTCTTCGGACTACTAACACCAATTTCTTGAACGGCCGATAAATCCTTTATGAGCCTCAATGCTTTTCCCGGTGACGAGCGTCGATCCTATCTGACGGCGAGTGGTGGAGAACAAGTCGCGGGATGGAGAAGAGAGATTTCTGGCAAGGGGCGGTAACCTGCCTCCCTGAATAAAGAGGAGAGAGAGTATTGTGCTGATTTTTTTAATTATTATTATTATTATTATTTATTATTATTATTATTATTTTAACAGGTGGAGGGGGTGACATGGATTAAAAATGACACGTCAGCCACCGTGCAGGCCATCGGGCACCCCGCTGTCCGGAGGCTTGATTTAAAAAATGAGTTAAAGGTAGAATACTTATTTGTAAATATTGAAAGGTTTAGACTAATTTGAAATTCGCGAAAAGGTTAAGACTTTTGGCGTAATTAACCTATTTTTTATTGAAAAAGTATACTAAATTATAAATAGTTAATTTAATTAAAAAGAAATATGAATTTCACTTTTACAGCACAATCATTAATAAGTCGTCTTTAAATATTGTGATTATTATATTTTTAATAAAAACAAAAGTGATAATCTATCACAAAATATTAAACATAGCATGCAGATGCCCAAAGCATTTATTGATGAAATAAATACGAAGAAAACAAACAAAACAATCTTTTTTGGCGGTGAATGTTCCAATATTCTTATCCAATCTGTATTGATTCTATATTTATTCTCACCCCCTATATAATAATAATAATAATAATAATAATAATAATAATAATAATAATAATATATGGTAGTACTAATAATACGTCTATCACCATATATTAATATACATGCTTATTAATAGTATAAAGCAGAGTATATTATATATCAAATCCTATAAACTCTTAGGGATTGAATTTCCTATTTTTGTATTTAATTTTTTTTCATAATATAAAAAATTATGTCATACTATTGGACATGGGGTGTTAATTTGAAAATTATTTATAATGCATAAAATTAATATTACTTTTGAGGTAATAAATTAATAGAATATATTTTTTTTAGTAGGTGAATAATTATATGGGAGGCGCAAATTAATAAACAAATAAAGAAGAATTTTCAAGGACGGATGGAATAAATAGTTTCTTGATAAAACACCTTAAAATAAAGAGCAACACTTATGTTAGAAATGATACCGTCCTACATAACACTGTTTTTATATTTATTTATTAAATAGTTATAATTTTTTTAAAAATATATTATTATCTTATATTAAAATTGTTATTATTTTTTATATATAAATGGTTCACAAAATAATTTCATGCACAACTATTATTTTATATTTATTTGAGTATTTTTAATTAAAATATTATCTCTTTTTATCCGTCCCATTAAAATTTTCATCGTTTGACTATCACATGCCATAAATAATAAAGCACTTGAATCATATTTTCTCATTTTCTAATAATAATGAATATGGAAATCGATGCACATCATTTTCATTACTTATACTAAAATTGAAAACATTTTCTTTCGAAAAATACGGGAATTGGGTTTTGCACCTAAATTATTTATATATTCTTTTCAATTAAAGATTGAATTATATATTATTTATAAATTCAAATTTATTCCAATCAAATATCAATCGAGAATGAAAGTCCAGGTGTCATTTTGGGAATCGTTAACATATAGTTTATAGGTTGAGAGAAATATTACAAAGTTAGTCCATTGGAGTATAAGACATACTCCCTCTGTCCCCTATTTGTCTTCACAGTTACTGTAGATACGGAATTTAAGAAAATTGTTTTTTGACCAATTTTATTGACTTTTGAAGGATATTGTGGTATTTTTAAGTAATAAATAAATTATAAAGTATGTTATGTGTGTTAGGTGAGAGTGTTATTTTTTAAATTAAGATAACTTTTTGAGGTTGTTGGTTAATGTGAAGTTTCCTTTTTGGGTGGTAAAGATAAATGTGGGACGGACGAAAACGAAAAGTGTGAAGATAAATGTGGAATTGGGGAGTACAATTTTATACTCCATATGTCTCACAATAATTTTCATATATATTTTTTATTTTGTTCCTCCAACAAAAGTTTAATTTTTCTAAACAGACAAGATATCAAAATATTATCATCATCTTCATACACTTTTTTACAAAAGATTCATAATGTCCAACATATTTTATCATTTATTTATTATAAAATAATATCATGATATCATTAAAATTTATCACTTTTCATAACTCTCCGTGCGGAGGGAATGGTGAAAATTATTGAGAGTTGGAGGGAAAAATAATACACTATAATATTCCCTTCGTTCATCACTAGCTAAGATATTCATTTTGCTATTTTTGTTATCTATTTTTAAGATATTCATTTTTATTTTTAACAAAATAGTTCACACATAGCTCACATATCACCATTAATATAATTAATAGTATTAATTTATATAAAATAATAATACATCCTTGCAAACAAATAAATATGTTTCTACAGAGGGAGTAGTAGTATCAATTTGTTTGTGAATTGGGAAGCAATTCCATGCATTGAATGTTGTGTTTTATCCGTACAGTTTTCAAACATTGGAATTCAAATAATTGAGCATTTGTATGTTTTTTGAACATTGCACTTTATAATAAACTTGGATCCCAACATTCTCCATTAAAATCTCTAATTAATGACTCCATTTTTAAAATTGTAAATACATGTATAGTATAAACAAACAAAAATAATTAAAATAATATATACTCAACGTATTAAAAAAATATCCAAACAATTAACCCAAGACGAAAAACGAGTTTGATCGATTCAAATTTAAATGATAGCGTATTGTGTGCAAACTGCCTCAATATGATGCCATAATAAGTGAATATATATATATATATATATATATATATATATATATATATATATATATATATATATATATATATATTTTTTTTTTTTTTTTTTTTTTTTAATTTGAGTACTTATATTTCCATATCCACCAGCTTTGAATAAATAAAAATTGTGAGCAATAAAATACCTGCAAGTGGGAATTTTCGACTTATAGTTAAAATGTCCTATTAAATAAAACAAGTTTTAAATAACATTAATGAAAAAAAAAATTATTTTAAGTCGAGCTAGAGATATTTAATACACCACAAGATTGAGAAAATGATACTCCCTTTATATGTCGTTTGGAGTTGTGATAAGAATTAATAAAAAAAAATTACCAAAATTATTCCTAATTAATAATAATAGATAGAATACTTTTAAAATAAAAATAAATAAATAAATAAAACCCTAAACTATCAAAAAATAATTATTCAATTATAATTTTTTTAATCTTTACAATAATAATTGGTTTAACTAAAATTATTTTTTTCTATCTCTGTATAAAAGCTTGTATATAGAATTAAAGAAAATTATAAAATCAGTCCTTACACGCTGTTTTTTTATCATTATTTTTTCAGTTTTGGTTTGATGCTAAATTGATTAGTGTTAATCCTATTATAATTACTATAACTTAAAAATTATAGTGCTATAAAATAATTTAAAAAAAAAACTACAATTAATAGAATAAAAAATTATTAAAAAAATAATTATTTTATTTTATTTTTCAAGAGGTATACTCCCTCAATATTTGACCAAGATCACGAAAATGACATTTCGTGACTAAATATAATATTAATTCTATATTGATAATGAAATGTGAACTTACTAAAAATTGGACCCTTTGAAGTGTGACATGTAGATTTATAAACTCTCAAATCTGATAGATTAATCCATGATTGCCCATCATTAACTTAATCCAAATTAATTATTTATTAGGGGGGTCAATTCAGTACGTACTTTGCATAAACTAACATACAATATTATTTAATTAGAGTTTTAATTAATTTATATTAAGATTCTCTTAATGTATCCACGACTGAGGTGTTGGAGTTGGACATTCGTACGAGATTTGTGGGTCCATTTAATAAACCTTGTAAATAATATTATGCTTCTTTGTCCAAAAAAATTTTTTTTGGAGAAATTATATTGTGAGACGGGTATGCCTATTATTAAAGTATGATTATTATATATATATATATATAAAATATACTTATTTGTAGTTAAAGTATGTCAATAATTAATTTAAATTATAACATTCCAAAATTATACTTTAATTCATTATTTGTCATACTTTAGAAAACATAATTTAACATTCATTAAGTATATTTTATCTATATAATAGACATACTTTAACACATCTCACAAAACGTCTCATACTTTAACACGTCTCACAAGAGAATTTGTCAAAGTTTTGCATGAAAATAGTTTTAAAAATATAATTTTTGGTGTAATTATGTTGGGAAAAAATGGAAAATTTAATTGAATAAAATATATTATGATATAATTAACTTTAACTACATTGCATATAAAAAAATATATATGACAATTTAATAGTAATATTGTATTGTAAGCATGATAATATTTTATCTCTACACTTAACGAAAGTATGACACGTAATTATGGGTGAAAATCAAAACAAATAGCTTTATACTCTATTCAAGATTGTTCGGTAAAAGCTCGTTTAAGCTCGATTTGATAACGATATTGAACAAGTTTGAACAGACTTTTGTGCTCGATAGCATTGAAATTTCGATTCGAGCTTGATACATTAAATTTGAAAAATATAAGTATAAAATTATCAAACTACTCAAACTCATGTGTTTGACTCGATAGCTTATCAAATAAGCTAAAACATATATTCTTAAACTTGATATATAATATTTCAAACACGCTTTAACAATTCTCTTTTTTACACCCTTACCACTCAATTCTTTCTTCACAAACTCATAACCAATCAACATCTATATCTTTCCTCTCTCCCTTGCCATGAGTGGTGTTGAGTTGAAAGGAGAGAGTGTATGTGTGTGAGAGTAGGGATGAATTATGAATTAGTTTTGATGTCATTATCTAACAGCCAAGCACTCCATATGACAATGAACAATAATTAAAAGGGGCCGGGCCTTCTTACATATGACAACTCCCACTCCCCCCACCCCACCCTACCCACCCCACCCCACCCTACCCCCCTTTGTAAAACAAATTCCATTTTCCAAAAAGCCATTGCATGCGTGATTTTATTCACATTCTTATTTGGGCCCCACCTCCACCCCGTACCCACTCCCAATCTCCTTATTTATTCGCTAATTCTTCCATTTCAACCTTCTACATTTTTATTTTATTTTCCAATATTAATCTTATGAAATATTTGGATGGTTATAATGATTTGATTAAGTATTAAATTATTTATTTCTCTATTAATTTAAGTTTTTAAATGATTTAACATAATATTAGAGTTAATGTCTAACAAAGATCTAAATTCGAATTTCATCGCACCCATTATGAGAAAATTACACATATAAAACTTGATGCAAAAGTTAACTCGTAAAGGTGGGTTAGAATGACCCCAGATGAGATAGTCATCTAACTATTGTTAACTAGTTTAATATTTGAAATTTGTATTTTCTTGAACTTGTCTTGCATGCAACTACTCATACATATATTTTTTTAATATATTGATTGAAATATAATTACATGATTCACACTAAACCATATAGATTTAAAATTGTATACGAACCATATAAATGAAATAGTGCACACAAACCATAATAATTAAAATATAAATTATATCTTACAAAATTTAACTTAAATAAAAGTATATATATATACCGTCGCGAGCTCATGTTCAAGTCTTTTTACTTTACTTTTTGTAATAAATAAAAATTTACGAATATGTCACTCTCTCGATAATCATATAATATATATTTAATGAGTAATTTTTTAAAGTTATTTTAAAATATTTATTTAGTACTTTCTAAAATAAAATTTAATCCTTAAAAAATATTTTAAGTAGTTATTTATTTAGTCAAGTGATGTTTTATTTTAACCAAATTTTCATGAAATTTAATATTTTATTTTTAATGTTTTTCATGAAAGCAATGTTAAATATTTATTTTAAATTAATACATATACTATTTAAAATTTAGTAGTAATAAAAGTAAAACAAAACATAAAAAGACAAGTTTAATTATATTGAAATAATAAAATGGACTCCTAACTTGTACTATAATTATAGTTAAAAGGATTTTAAGAAAAATAATTAAGATATTGAATAAATTAGATACATTCATGCAACTGCAACTTGATGTACGTCTCCTCTCTTAAAATACTCTTTAGTCTTTATTATGTTGAAACATCTTTTCCAAAGAATCCAAACATTTTAATTTGAGCATGATTTTTCGAGTAGCGAAAAGTTATAATTAATTTTTTTTTGTAAGAGTAATATAATAATAATTATTTATTTATTTTTAATCTTTTATACAAATTAAAGTAAAACATTCCATTATAATAAATATATATATATATATTTATTACGTTGAAACATCTTTTCCAAAGAATCCAAACATATTAATTTGAGCATGATTTTTCGAGTAGCGAAAAGTTATAATTAATTTTTTTTTTGTAAGAGTAATATAATAATAATTATTTATTTATTTTTAATCTTTTATACAAATTAAAGTAAAACATTCCATTATAATATATAATTTCATCACTAATGATTTCTTAATCCCTTATAATAATCTAGCTATATACTATTTTATATTAAATTTTTATTTTTATTTTTAAAATTTAATATTAACTTTTAAAGTATAATTTAATTTTTTTAGTACTACTTATTTAATAAGCTACTCTCTTATAAAATAAGTACTATATGTGGGACCCGAATAAGTACTATATGTGGGATAGGTCCCTGACATATTATGGTCTCACAATATACTTGTATTACTCAATAATTAACATTTACTATAATTTTAATTTGTAAGGGTGTAATTATTTTTTCAATTTATATTAATAAATGGTGTGCGTATAGGACAATAGCTTCGAAATTGATCAAACTAATAATATTATTCCATCAAAAAAAATCTTGTTTAATGAGTATTACTCCACATTGTTGTGTTTGTTTTGTGTTTTTTATAGAGTAGATTTTAATTTTATAATAAATCGATGTGTAAGAATATATTAATCTATGTAAAAAAAAGTGAGAGAGAAAAAATAAAGAGAAAATGTGTATTAATTGAGGAGAGATAATATATATAGGTATATATAAGAGTGTCTTTTAAAATTTAGTTGTGGATTTTGAATTTCAATTCCAGAGTTTTAAAACCGAAAACAGGCTCTATTCATGAATTTCAAACTTCACAAGAGATTTATTTGAAATAACGCGACTATTCACACATGCCTTTATACTATATATATACTCATTTATGTTTATACACATTAGTATTATAAATACACATATAAAAGATATTACTACCCTTTTAACCTAATATACTCCCATACTTTAAAAAAAATCGAATTCGACACTAACTAATCGAAACATACACCCCCAAAACTCATCCACACTCTCTCCACCCACTAGTAGAATAAGAGAAGGAAAGAAGAGAAAAAGAGGGGACTATCATCATCATCCACATCCATGAAGAGAGAAAAATAGAAGAGAAAGAAGATCATCATCCACATTCAATACTAGAGTTTAGTTTTAAGACTCAAATGATAGGAGTATACATGCCAAGTATGTTGTTATGTATTAATTATTATGGAATGAGTTGGGCAACATGAGCAATGGTTTCGTGGGGAAATTAAGAGTGGAAAGTAAGTGAAAAGCACAAAAAATGAGGGAATACTTTCGACCATGGTCATTCGCAAAATTTCTTGTTGTTCGACCAACATTGGTCAAGCGCTTAAACTAAGCGTCGTCTAGTTGCTGCCGAATAGAGATGGAATAGTCGTTCGATCACGGGCGAACACATTGTTTCTTTGCAATATTCTTCAATTCAACGTGTTTTTGCAACTATATTCCTTATAATTGGATATGTAATGATTTATCTGGAATTTTTGTTTGTGATTTGGATTTAAAAAATTAGGAAATGAATGTTTTTAACAAGAGAATTGGCGAAGATGATCTTCTTCGACAAATGATAATAATGCCGTAAACTCAATTCACAACTATTTTTATAATTTATGCTATATAATTATGATAATAACGCCTTAAATAATTACTTTTTACAAATGAAAATTCAACGGTATAAACAATTTTTATAATTTATGTGCTATTTTGTATGATTTTGAATATTAAATACTCTCTCCATCCTCAATTCATTTCACACTTTAATTTTCACAGATATTAAAAAATGCTATTTTTTACGTACTTATAGGGGTAATTTTATATTTTTTTTGTAATAAATAAATATTAAGTATGTTATGTGTGTAAGGTATTAATGACAAAATTAAAATTAATTATATTATTAAATAATTGAGTATATTGCTTTTTTTTTATATGTGGCTTTGAAAATAAGTATTGAACGGACAAAAATAAAAAATGTGAAGATGAGTTTGTAACAGAGAGAAAAATATTTTTATGCATATCCTACATAAAAAATATTCCGGATCCAATAATATACTATAATTATTTTATAATAAATAGGAGTATATATTTTTGGAATATCAGTTTTTAAATGTAAAATTTACTCCTAATAATTAGTGTTGATAGTTGAGAGGGAATATTTATTACATAATCATTTTTCTCAAAATTTAATGTTTAATCAACTTATTATACTAATTGTTAATAAAGCAATTTTGGACTGATAATAGTACGATTATAAATTAGTACTCGTGTAATTATTTAAAAAATGATCTTATAGATTACATAATTTGTTTTTACTCTAGCATGTTGTTTGACTTTTTTAAGCACTCCTAATTAGTATAATCAAAGTATTTGTATGCAGTTTATTTTTTTTATTTGTATATTTTTTTTTAATGTATTAAAAAATAATAGTTATCCTCGTGTACGACAATTATTTTTGTCATTTTTGAGTCACGTACCACGTATATTGGTGTTTATGTAATAATAAAATAATTGCAATAATACGATATATAAAATTAAATAAATATAGTAAGGACAAAAATGCAGAAATTATCGAGGTTAGCATTTTATTTGTTATTATGCATTTAATTAATCACCTATGGACAAAGTCTCTTACAAGATAATGTCTATTTGAAACGATTGTGAAAGGGATAAATCCATTATTAAAGTATGATCATTATACAAGTAAATTATACTTATTGATAGTTAAAATTTTTTTTTTAAATATGATGAAAGATATATTAGAGCCTGATTTTAAGGTGTTATAATTATATAGATTACTACGGATATACTTTAACTATCAATTAACATACTTTATTTATATATTATGTAATAATTATACTTTAATATACTTTAATAATAGATCATATTTATCCAACTAATAAGAGAGTGTATATGTGATTTTGATAATAATCCGAAGATTTAGTAATAATAATTAAAATTCACACGAAATGATGAGTGCATCCATGGTCGATCAAATTTTGTATAATAAAATTATTTTTTTAGTAGAAATTATTTAATTTACTCAATATAACTAGGATAAAATTATTTAATTTAAATATTTTTTTATTCTATTTTTCCTTCGTGGATTTTCCTATTTTTGGAATTCTAAACTCTTTTGGGTTTAGAATTAGTTGTGATTATTAATACTTATGGTGAGGTAATTAATGTCTACTCCTTGCATGTTAATAAAATAATACTCTCCGTAACCTATTAATTAACGTATCCATTTACTTTTTTACGTGAATTAAGAAAGTATTATTATTTTATATAAAGTGGGTAATTATATTAATGGTACGTGTTTGGTAGGTGTGGGATCCTTTTATTAAAAAAAATATATGAATATACTTTATAGTGGACGACCAAAAAAATTGAGTACCTTATCCATGGATGGAGGGAGTAATTTGTAATATCATCTTTTAACGAATTTTGTGGGTGGATAATAATATTTTCAATAAAAAAAATTTACTCCTATATAATAAAAAAATAAAAATGATATAATATAGCCTTAAAATGTTCTTTTGCTCGTTTATTTACAACCATCACTAAATTATATTGTCAACTTTAAGAGGTTTGTATTCTACTTAATGCATACAAATTTTTATTTTCTATTTTTTAAAAAGGCTAATTAATTATATATATACTTGCTCTAAAATCTAATATGTGAATCATATTATATATTTAAAAAAAAAATTAGAGTGCCTAAAGTTGATGAAAAAAATTGATTTACTCGAAATACATAAATTATTATTTATTTATATTTTTTTGGGTTAATTAATTGCACAACTAAATATACATAATTGACAGATTATTACATGATAATATAATTTAGAGTCACCAATGCATATTTATGATCTAAGATATTAGATTAAAATTTTGTTTAATATAAACCATTAAATTAAATTAAATAATTCAAAATAAATAATATAATTACTCATTTCACTCCCATTTAACCAATAAATTTTGGAGTACATAGTGCCCCTTATAATTTATTCCATGCATAAATTATAATTGTAAACTAATAGATTTAATAAAAGTTTTGAATCATACCAAATGTCAATTACTACATATACATACAAATTTGAAGGGCACCAAGTTGTGAATTAATTAAAATTATTTTGAGGCTTTAAATTATGAAGCAATAATTAACCGCATATAGAACCCTATTTTCAAAGTAAAATAAAATTATTACTTGCTGCACTTTTTATCATTTTTATATTATGTTACCAAAAAAATAATAATGTACGACAATTATTTATTTAGAAAAATAAATTATTTAAAAAAATAGTGGGAATAATAATAATGAGAAAGGAATGAGGTCAGTGCTTACCCAAACAAAGCTTTAATTAAACGTCAAACACAAAATTTTACAAAATTTGATTAATGAAAATATTCGATGCTGACAGTTTGAAAAGACTATCTCCAATCAAAACTTCTTGTTTCCAGATCTGGTGACTGAATTGTGATCCCACTAATCAGGTTAAAAAATATAATTAAAAAAAATATATTTTTGACCAAGAAGATATCATTTTAAATTAAGTCAGGATGACAAGATGAAACTTAGGAATCTACTTCTTTAATTAATGTTTGAAGGGAAAGAAAGAAGAAAAAAAGTAAAGGGTCTAAAAGAAGTCTTAAATTAATTATTTTTTCTTTTCTTTCTTAATTACTTACTAATTATGGTAACTTTTATTTCCAAACCAACTATTGTGATATTTGATTGATTTTTTTCGTTTAGAATATTGATGGCAGGAAATTAAAATGAATAACCATTTGTGTGATGTAACTGGAGAATTTGAATTCCCCCCAATAGATTACTAGACGATTACATGTGACAGATAATTCATTATTAAAGTATAATTACTTTATAAACAAAAAATATTATTGAATTATTGAATTATAATTTTAATAGTATATTATAATATAATTTATTATTTAATAATTATAATTTAATGAATTATATTATAATACTCTAAAATTATATTCTAATTTTATCTTAAGATATATATCTATTTATTTTTTATATATAGATTAAAGAATATAATAATTTAATATGTAGAGGATTGAGTATATAATTTACTGAAAATTTATGTCTTAAATTTTGAATATTAATTTTCATTTTTCAAACAAATCTCATGAAATTATATGACATAAATTGTATCATTAAAATTCACACACTACTGAAAATGCAGTCTAGAAAAATGTCGACTCGTGAAAACACTTATCTCAATTGGGCCATAATGACTTTGGGCCTTTATAGAACAATGTGCCACATAATGGTTCTACTTTTCAGATGGGCCAACCAACTGTTTATATCATTGGGCTTTAATAAATTTGAGGACTCTTTTAATTTCTCTTCCTCTTATAAATTAGGTTAAGTTTCACTTTCACAGTAATAAAATACCAACATTGTTACTTATGTTGCTGGTCTCCTGAAGAACGAACTTGCCCTTATCTAAATGGGCCTATATAAAATACTTTGGGCTAGCCCAACCTCAGGAGTTATAATAAAGGCAAACACTGACATATTAAGGAAGTTTCATTATATGGATAAAAGGATTAATATTTCAACAAAATATTACTCCATATGATTGATGAAAAGTGATTGACAGCACAATATTGAATTATTTTATAAATAATTTGTAGTATAAACAATATGTATAAATGTATAAGTTATTTTTCAATTTTTCCAAAAGTGTTTCTTGACAAATGTATAACTTTTGTTAATTCAAATTTTCAGTAAAAATCTAACAGAAAATTGGTTTAAGTAAGTATAAATTCTTGTAGGGATTAAAACCAATTTAGTCTCATTACTCTTATTGAATCCAATCTTCGTCTTAAAAAAAAATTACTTTTTAAATTTTGTAAAAAAATACAAAGTATGTTGTGTGTTAAGTAATAATGAAAAAATTAAAATTGATGTTATTAAATTGAAATGTTATTTAATTATTTGGAATGTAAAGAATTTGTGTAATAAACAAATAAAAATATACTCCATAAAGAATTTTATTGGACCGATAAATTATACCATGATTGCATTTATATTTATTAGAGGTGTTAAACGAATCAACCCTATTCTATTAGGAGCAGTCCTGACGGGCTTTGAGTTAATCGGCCTTCGAGTTAATCGTGACTGTTTCAACGGGTTAAGTGAACCTAACCCTAATTCCAACGGGCTTCGTGTTAAACGGGTCATGTTCGTAGGCTGTACAATAAAAAAATATTTAAAAATTATAAATTTAAATTTGTTATAAATAATATACTTTCAAAATTAATTCATATACAGTTATTTAAATTTTGGAAGAATTAAAATTAATACATGCAAAATATTGTTAAAATATACTTTAAGTATTATTTTATTTAGAGTTGGTCTCATGTGCCCCCATGAGACCACAAGAATTTTAGTGTTAAAACTCTTGTATGGGGCACGGTGTGTCCCTGAAGACAGAGGAGTTTTTTCCTTTTATTTATTAGAGAAAAATGTGGATTAGAGTGAGAGATTGAATAATAAAGAAATAAAAATTAAATGATGATAAGAGTTTATCCCACATGGTAGTAGGTAAATTAAACATAATAATAATATACAACACTATGGGTCGGCATGGTTAGCTCGCGAGCCAGCCCTATTAACCCATGAGCTAATCAGTTCGCGCTAAAAAGTTCGGATGTTAAATGGGCCTAAATTTCTCGGCCCTAACTATAATTTTTTTTTAAGGTTAAACAAGCTAGATCCACTATTTTTTAGCTTTTTAACCACTCTAATATTTGTGTTTTATATATTATATTGTATTATCTTAAGCATACTAGGAGAAACTTTTCTTGCTGACGTGTCGTCTCCAGAACGTTCTAAAGTAACGTGTAATTTTCTCAATTTTTTGATTTTTTAATACTTTTTTAATATTTTCCTTATTTACTTTTAATTAACTCCCTTATTTAATATTTTCTTTTTTAAATAATGTATTTATTTTTTTATAATGATTAAAATTATGGCAAATACTAATGTGCAATAATTTTTAAGGTGTAACAAGATCCATTTTTACTAAATGGATCAGATATAAATACGTAATAAGCTTGATGGATCATTCCTTATTTCATTTTTTCTCTCTTCAATGCTTTCTCTCTCCTCAATCGCTTCGCTCCTCTCCCTCTATCCACTCCTTCGCCTCGCATTCTCTCTGTATTCTCTTTCTCTCCTTTCCATCTCCGTCATCTGGTCCAAAATCTCCTCTTTCCACCTTCTCTTTTACTTAATCGTTTAGTTCTTCTTGATCGACAACCTGTGGTGAATGCGCCTTTATCTTCCAGATCGACGACCTGTGGTAAATGTTTCATCTCGTTCTGCCTTTATCTTCCAGCTTCCACGGAACCTCTCCACGTCCACATCAATATCTCATTTTCACGTTTCAGATCTTCTTTAAGGAGCCTTTCCAAGTTCCAAATCAAGCAGATTTGTGTTCGAGATTTTGAAAAGGGTCGATGACTATGATTCGATTTTGCAGTAAAGTCATGAGTGATGTAATTCAAATGCTGTAAATTGTTAATTGTTCTTCAATTCTTCATTTCATTTTTTGTGGTTGCTCTACTACGAAACTGTAGAAATTGGTGGAGATTACCTGGGATTTTTTTATTTGATAATGTATACGTTTTATAATATATATATATATATATATATATATATATATATATATATATATATATATATATATATATATATATATTCTACTCTTAGATGTATCATTAAATTTATTAAATTTAAATTATTTTTTATATTTCATAATCAAATGTGGTGTGGTTGTAATCTACTCCCTCTGTCCCAACTTCAACTTCACACTTTCCATTTTGATCCGTGCCAATTTCAACTTCACACTTCCATAAAAGGAAAAGGTACATAACTAATATCCCTCTAACATACTTTAATTTCAAAATTGTCATCACATTTTTAACACACATAACATATTTTATCATTTATTTATTACTCAAAAATACCAAACTATCCCCAAAAGTTACTCAAAAAGCAACTTTTCTTAATTTGCGCGTGTACAGTAAATATGAAGATGAAAATGGGACCGAGGAAGTAATAATGTTCATATTTCCCTCAATACATGCATTTTTTTTGTAAAAATAATATTGATGTTATATTTATCAAAAAATTCGTCAATATATTATTAATTTTAGTTATACATTTTAGTACAAAATGTTACACATTTTAGTATAAAATGCTATACATTTTTGCATAAGATCTAATACATTTATTATATATCAATATTTTCGTCAATATATTTATTGATTTTAGTTATACAGGTTAGTATAAAATGTTATACATTTTTGCATAAGATCTAATAAATTTATTATTTATCAATATTTTCGTCAATATATTTATTAATTTTAGTTATACAAGTTAGTATAAAATATTATACATTTTTGCATAAGATCTAATACATTTATTAAAAAATTGTATTAATCACTATTGAATAGTGTGCAAGTTTTTTTTATATAGATGTATATTACATTTATAGAAGTAAATATATACATTAATTAATTAAAACTTATACATAATCATATCTCAATTCTATCTATCAATTCCTTCGGTGGTTCTCCACTTAAGATCCATCAGTTCCTTCTGTTTCACTGGTTCTCCACTCTCACGGCAGTTTTTTCTACCCAAACTCATAACTCAGCTTTTTCCACCCAAACTCATAACTCAACTTCTTCCACCCAAATCAACGCTTGATTCATTCCCAACCCTGATTAACGTAAGAATTTAATCAAGTCAAGCCACAATATCAAAATCTAATCCATATCCCTAATTTTTGCCCTAATTCTAATACAACAATAACCAATATCATTAGTCGATAAAGGAGGCGGTGCGCAGAGGAAGGAGAAAGCGGTGCGTAGAAAGATGAGTAGGAAATCTGGAGATCCAGAGGGAATCGATCGGCGGAGCGAAGCAACGCAAGAGGCGGAGAGAGAAGAGAGTCTGAGAGGGAGGCGAATAGAGAAGAGAGAGGAAAGAAGGCGGCGCAAGAGGCGGAGAGAGAAGAGAGTCCGAGAGCGGGGGAGAGAGAAGAGAGAATGCGGCGGCTGAGAGTGGAGAGAGAGATGAGAGGCGGAGTGGGGAGAGATGAGAGTCCAAGAGAATTGTAGCGTGTGTGAATGACCCATTTATATGTATTTAGATTATATAGTTGATCCACTTTTAAATACGAATCTTGTTTTTAGTGTGCACCAATTCTACATTAGATTAACTCTAAATTTTCAATATTTTATTTATATATTTGGGAATCCTTGATTAATTACTGAATCTTTTAATGCAATATATAATAAATTAATTAATTAATATCAAATTAAATCATATATAAAGAGAAAAAAGAATATTCTATATAATATTCTCTCTCACCCCATCTATCAATAAGACTTTTTAGTTATTCATTCTAAATACACTTCGATCCTCCAAGAGGAATATGAGCTTTCTTCAAGTTCTTCTAGAAAATTAATTTATTAAAGTATAAAAATTTATTTCGATAGAACGAATAAAGTAAAGATTCGATCTACCTCTAAAATTGATTGTATTATTTTAGAGGAAGATAACAGATTCTTCAAGAGGAAAATAATCGATTCAAGTAATCTTGAATCGGTTTACATCTTACGAATCATTTTTTCAAGAGGAAGAGGATCGATCAAATATTTTTGAATTGATTTACATCTTAAGAATTGATTTTTCATGAAGAAGATGATCAATTTAAATATTCTTGAATCAATTTACATCTTAAGAATCGATTCTTGAAGAGGAAAAAAATTGATTCAAGTATTACCTCTTAAGAATCGATTTTTAAGATTCAAGTATTCTTTAAGATCTACCTTTAAAGTATTGATTCAAGTATTTCTCAAATGAAAGAGGATCGATTCAATTACTTTTGAATCAATTTACCTCTAGAGTATAAAATGTTGGAAAAACTAATTCATATATAGAATTGAAAGTTTATGTTATGTAAGTTAAATTATTATTTCATATCAAATAACATTAAAATTAAGTTTGTAAATATTTGTTAATTTATTAAATTTAGTATAATAATTTTATTTATTTACATATATCTTAATTATTCAATTATAACATATGAATTATAGAATTTGTTCTATTTAGTTGTTTATATAATTTGAAACTAATAAAATTAAGTTAAAAATAAAAATAATAATTTCATTATAAATTAATGAATATTTAAAAGAATATTATATATAAATTAATTTTATTTATATTATATATATTTTTTTTACATTAATTTCTTAAAAATAACAATTAATAGAAGTAGAATTACTATTATATAGTTAATTAAAAAATACTTAACCATAATCATGAGTAAAAAGTAATACTCAATTTTAATATTATTTATAATATATGCGTCGTCTCCAAAGCTCTTTAAAATGATGTGTAATTTTCTCAATTTTTTAATTCTAATTTTTTATATTTTCCTTATTCAATTAATTTCCTTATTTAATATTTTAGTTTTTAAATGATGTATGTATATCTTTTTTTATTCCTACTTTATTTATATTTTTTCTATACACTTATTATGATTTATTAATTTTAGTATATTTGTTTAAATTAAATACTAAATCTTTCATTATAAATAAATTAATTAGTATCAAATCAAGTTATGGAAAAAAAATAATATTAAAAAAATATTATCTCCTACCACACCTATAAATAATACTTTTTTATTATTAATTACAAACATACATTATCCATCAAGAGGAATAGGAGTTTTTTTTTTAAATTACTCTACAGAATCGATTCAATAAAAAAAATTATTTCAATGGAGCGATTCAAGTAAAAATTTATATTTTTCAAGAGGAACAAGAAGATCGATTCAAATATTTTTCAAACTTTTTTTAGTGGAATAAGATGAATTGATTTATTTCTTCTTCAAGGTGAATAAGATGTTGTAAAACTGTAATTATGTAAAGGATCGATTTAAATATTTTTTTTCAAGTAGAATAAGAATAATCAATTTAAGTCTTATTCAAAATTAATAAAATGTTGTACTCCTATAATTTGATTAATAAAAATTAAAATGAAATGTAATTTTCTCAATTTTTTAAAATTCTAATATTTTTTTTATATTTACCTTATTCAATCAATTCCTTATTTAATATTTTATTTTTAAAATGTTATATGAATTTCTTTTTTTATTCATACTTTATTTATATTTTTTTCTATACACTTATTATGATTTATTTTAGTATATTAATTTCAATCAAATACTAAATCTTTCAATATAAATAAATTAATTAGAATAAAATCAAGTTATGGAAAAAATAATATTAAATTACTACTATCTATTACCACACCTATAAATAATACTTTTATATTTATTCACTCCGTCCTGGGTAAAGGTGGTCGTTTACTTTTTGAACATGAATTAAGGAATATTATTATTTTATATGTATTAGGTAGTTGTATTGTATTAAAGGGATTTGGTGGGTAGTGGTTGACTCTTTTTACTAAAAGAGGAAAATGTGAACCTTTAAATGAGACGACCAATATAGTAACATGAGGATCTTTTGGCGGGAAGCAGAGAGTATTAATTACAAACATACATTATTCATCAAGATGTATAGAAACTTCTTTTTCAAATTACTCTACAGAATCGATTCAAGTAAAAAAATTATTAAGCGATTCAAGTAGAAAATAATATTTTTCAAGAGGAACAAGAAGATCGATTCAAATATTTTTTAAATAATTTTCAAATATAATAAGAGGAATCGATTTAATTCTTCTTCAAGGTGAATAAGATGTTGTAAAACTGTATTTATGTAAAGGATCGATTTAAATATGTTTTCAAGTGGAATAAGAATAATCAATTTAAATCTTCTTCAAAATGAATAAAATGTTGTACTCCTATAATTTGATTAATAAAAATTAAATAAAATAGAATTACTATTATATTATTAATTAAAAAATACATGAAAGAAACTATCTAGTTATAAAAATTTCAATAATTAATGTTGAATAATTATATATACTGAATATTTAATTAACAAAAAAAAATAATAATTAAATGATCCCGCGTAGTATGCGAGTTTCATACTATGCGGGATCATTTAGTTATTACTTTTATTTGTTATAATTAAATAATTTGTGTCATATAACAATTCAACATTAATTAGGGAGATTTTTTTTAAGATAACTTCTTTCAACAATATAAATTATTTACAACAAATTATATCTTTTAACTTTTGGTAATGTGACATATAATTAAATCAGGTGTAAAGTTAATATATATGTACATATATTTTAATTTTTTGAAATAACACTTATATATATATATATATATATATATATATATATATATATATATATATATATATATATATATATATATATATATATATATATTTAATGTTACCTTATAACGTAATACAATTGAAAATTATTTATTACCCTCTCCATCTCTCTAAAAAAATGTGCAACTATATGTGACAATTTTATCTTTTTGTTATATATTTATGTAGTTAATAGTATTTGATTTTTTATTTTATATTTAAATGCAATTAAGATCAAAGTATATACCTCATAGTAATAAATCTTTAATTTTATTGTTTGTTTAAAATAAATATAATTTGTTTCATAATTAAATTAAATAATTTTTTAAATTTATTTTTAAAAAAAAATTTCAGTTTAAAAAAATATAGAAAGAAAGATATCATACATTATTTAAAAAAAATATTGAACAAGAAAATGGAAGTAAATAATGAAAATATTAAAAAATAAATTAAAAAATCCAAAATGTTAAGAAAATTACAATTGAATCAATCTTCTTTCACTTGAAGGATACTTAAATCGATATTTTAAAGGTAGATATTAAAGAATACTTGAATCGATCCTTTAAAGGTTAATCGATTCAAAAACACTTGAATCGATCATCTTACTCTTGCAGAATTCTTAAGAGCTTGAATCGATCATCTTCCTCTTGAAGGATACTTAAATCAATACTTAAATCGATTTTTTTAGAGGTAAATCGAATCTCTACTTTATTCGCTCTATCAAAATAAATTTTTATACTTTAATAAATCAATTCTCTGAATGAACTTAAAAAAAACTCATATTCATCTTGGAGAATTGAATTTGTGTGTTTAAAATGAATAACCAAAAAAATTTATTTATAGGTGGGATGAGAGAGAAAATTATTTGAAATAATCCTTTTTCATTCTATATTTAATTCGATGCTAATTAATTTATTTGCGTTAAAAGATTTAGTAATTAATTAATGATACCCAAATAAATGTATAAAATATTGAAAATATATAAATATATATTTTTCTTAATAAAACATGTATATTATTTTTTATTCACGCCCACGTATAAAAAATATTTTTAATTAATATTTTGATATATATTTTTAATTAAAAATTTATTCTAATTTATATACATATTTTTTTATTTGTTATAAACAATTAAACAAATATATTTAAATTAATATTTTGTTTTTTATTTCTATAATTTTTAAAAAATTTATTACTTAAATTCATTATTAAAATTAGAAATATATTATTTAAAAAAAATATTAAATAAGAAAGTTAATTAAAAGTAAATACGAAAAATATTTAAAAATTAGAGAAAATTACACGTTACTTTGAAGCGCTCTAAAGACAACACATAAGCGAGAAAATGTTCTTCCATAATATTCTTAGGATATATATTAAAATATACTTGCATGTTATTATTATATATAATAGCTAAGTGGAGTATTATTTTTTGATCATGATTATGGTTAAATATTTCTTAATTAACTATATAATAATAATTCTATTTCCGTTAGCTGTTATTATTTTTAAGAAATTAATGTAATATATATATATATATATATATATATATAATACATAAAATTAATTTATGTATAATACTCTTTTAAATATTCATAAATTTGTAATGAATTTATTATCTTTATTTTTTTAACTTAATTCTATTAGTTTCAAATTATATAAATAACTAAAGAAAATAAATTTTATAATTCATATGTCATAATTGAATAATTAAGATGTATGTAAATAAAAAAAATATTACTATACTAAAATTAAAAAATTAACAAATATTTACAAACTCGATTTTAATATTATTTGATATAAAATTGTAAATCAATTCAAGAATACTTAAATCGATCATCTTCCTCTTGAAGAATCGATTCTTAAGATGTAAGTTGATTAAAATACTTGAATCGATCATATTCCTCTTGAAAAATCAATTCTGAAGAGGTAAATGGATTCAAGATCGATTCTGAAGAGGTAAATCGATTCAAGATCGATTCTGAAGAGGTAAATCGATTCAAGAATATTTGAATCAGTTATCTTCCTCTTGATGAATACTTGAATCGATCATCGAAAAATCGATTCTTAATATGTAAATCAATTCAAGAATGCTTGAATTAGTTCTATTTCTCTTGGAGAATAGTTGAATCGATTTTGTAGAATTAGATCGAATATCTACTTGATTCACTCTACTGAAATAAACTTTTATACTTTCATAAATCAATTCTCTAGATGAACTTGAAGAAAGCTCATATTCCTCTTGAAGAATTGAATATGTGTATTTTGGATGAATAACCAAAAAGTCTTATTTAGAGGTGGAGTGAGCGAGAATATTATATAGAATATTTTTTCTTTTTATATATTATTTAATTTAATACTAATTAATTTATTACATTAAAATATCGAGTAATTAATTAATGATACCCAAATAAATAATTAAAATATTAAAAATTTAATCATTATTAAAAATAAAAAACACATTATTTAAATCGATTCAAGAATATTTGAATAAGTTCTCTTCCTCTTGAAGAATACTTGAATCGATTCTTAATATGTAAATCAATTCAAGAATGCTTGAATCAGTTCTATTTCTATTGGAGAATACTTGAATCGATTTTGCAGAAGTAAATCGAATCGAATTTCTATTTGATTCGCTCTATTGAAATAAACTTTTATACTTTCATAAGTCAATTCTCTAGAGAAACTTGAAGAAAACTCTTATTCCTCTTGAAGAATTTAATATATGTATTTTGGATGAATAACCAAAAAGTCTTATTTATAGGTGGAGTGAGCGGGAATATTATATGAAATATTCGTTTTTTCTCTTTATATATGATTTAATTTAATACTAATTAATTTATTACATTAAAATATTGAGTAATTAATTAATGATACCCAAATAAATAAATAAAATAAAAAGATTGAGTAATTAATTAATTATACCAAATAAATAAATAAAATATTAAAAATTTAATCATTATTAAAAATAAAAACACATTATTTAAAAAAGAATATTAAATAAGGAAGATAATTAAAACTAAATAAGGAAAATATTAATAAAATATTAAAAAATCCAAAAAATTGAGAAAATGACACGTCACCTTAGAGCGTTCTATAGACGACACGTAGTAAGAAAAGTTTCTGCTATAGTATAGTTATATATATATAATATTATATGAAAATTAATGCAATCAAGTAGGTGCACTTCCCATTTTGATCAAAATTAGTGCACCACTACGTCGAATGATACACAATCTCAGTCTGAAATTCACTGATTGCAGAAAAGTTGTAAAGATACCAATTTATTTATTCTCAAATAAAGGCTTCTTTGTCCTATTCAACTTGTCCTATTCTATAATAATAATAATATAAGTTGCGTTTGTTTACGAAATTAAAAATATAGTATTTTAATATATTAAAAGTTGAATATTAAAAATTGAAAGAAATAATATTTTGTTATATAGTGAATATTTAGTGAGTTTATAGAGTATATTAATTGTTTTGGGTGGATATCTTAAAAAAAGAGATTTGCAATGATTTACATGAGAATTCCTAAATAATACTCGAGTGAGTCTGGTGTGAATCGGTTCCGTGTGAACCCTGATTTTATAAAATTGTTTTTAATACATAATAAATTACTCTTTGAAGAGTAGTTTTTTTTTTTAAATTCAGATGAGTAATATTTTACACTTCTAAAGAGTAATATTTTATGTACTAAAACGTAATCGATAAATCAAGGTGTGCAAGAATTTTAAGAGTAATTTTTTCATTTAGAAGATTAATTGTTTATCTCTCAAAAAAATAATTTTTCAAATACTGAATATGAATTAATAAAAACATGGTTTATGAGTCAACTCGATTCACTAGAGTATTTTTTAATGTATACTCCCTCCGTCCCACGTTAAGGTTTATTTTTCATTTTGGGTTGTCCTATGTTAAGGTTTACATTTTTTTTGTTAACTTGGGCCCATACAACACAATTAATTATTTCATTTAGTGTCCACACACAACACTGATACAACTACTCACTTTATATTAAATATTATTTATCGTACTTCACTACACATTAAAATATTATATCTTTTAATTTATGTAAAAAAGCAAACGTCAACATTAATGTTAGACGGATGAAGTACTTATTAAGACGGATGGAGGAAGTTCATTGTTTTGTTTTTCTTTAATCACAATTATAAAAAAAATGAAAAATCAAAGGGTTGGTTACTTGATATAGGAAAACAAAAAATTACTTAAACTAATTTAGAATATTTTCTTGTTAGGCGAGTTAATTCTTTATTAAAACATGTTTGTTATATATTGATAAATAAAATATGTTTGAATTGAATTATATTATAACAATTTAAAATTATATTTAAACACATCATTCATTGTACTTTAGAAAAAAATACTTAGACTATTAATAAATATATAGCAAATTATATGTTAATACTTCTTAATTTTTGTGTCGTATAAATAAGCATAAATATCCAACACGAATGAAGTTTTAAAAATCAATTAACAAATACTTGGGTTTTTATAATATTCAAAATATTTATAAAAATAAAAAGGGAAAAAATTGTAATGGCTCTAAGAGAAACACTTGGAGAAGATTTTGGCTTGATTGAATGATTTATGAGTATTTTGAGGAACTTTAGTCATGCTTTAGATTCTACATCTAATTGATGAATCATGACTACTAAATTTAATTTGTGTAAATAGTAAAACCCCTTCCCTATTTAATTAAATCACATAATTACTTGTCACATCACATTTCTAATTTTTATTGTCATATAGACACACTATTTTATTTGTGGAGTAAAACTGTACTTTGTCCCATATGTAATTTCGTGGATCATTCCATTTTTTATTTTTTTGGTTCAATGAATCAATGCTCAAAATGGACTTCAATTTTTTTTTTGGGTTCAATTAGTCAATGCTCAAAATGGACTTTAATAGAATATATTTTCTTTTTAAATTATTTGTCACATCAAAATTTCCCCAAAGATAATTAAAGCATGAAATGTAGATAACATTGTAATGCATATAATATAGTGAAATTTATCATCCTAATTTAACACTTAACTTATGTTATATTTTATTTATCGTCAATTTATTATTAAAAAAAAGACTTGTACATCCCTATCACTAAAAGCCATATTTCTTTCTAATCTTTTTTAAATAATTAATTTATAACTAAAGAACAAAAATAGTGACTAGATTAATAACTAAAACGTGCAGCATAATGACAGTTGGTCAGACAAAAGAATGAGGGAACCAACGCCATTGATTTCTTTAATTGGTGTGCCATAATTTTATTTTATTTTTTTAATTTGGCATAAATATGTGTATTTACATGTAAATCTTGTAAAAAGACAAAATAAGCTTTGTCATATCTTGGATTTCTATATATGCCTACACGATTTCCCAATTATAACATTGTTAGATTTTGCACCATTTTGTCCCTCTCTCTTACTACCCTAAAAATCAAATCCCACATTGTTTAGAACAATACATTTGTTCCAACTTAGTATAATAGAATGTCTTCATTCACTACACTACTTGCTTTGGCTATTATGATCATGTCGTCTTCGTATTTTACGAGCTCAAATGCCCGCTCTGATCCTAAGTTGTTGGTTGGACAAGACATCTCCATCCGGGCTCGTTCGATGCTGCAACAATTGGGATTTGATGAAGTTAAGTTGGAATATTATCGGAGAAAGGCAGCATCATTGGATGCCGACACAATGAGAGTCGCCCCCGGTGGGCCTGATCCTCAACACCACTCTAAATCTCCGTCATTATCATAATCCATTACCAACATTTTATAATCATATATATTGTAATAAATGTGTCGGCTTCTACATAGCAGATTGAGTATATTTTGGTTATGTTCGATGATCTTTCTGAACTCGATTTACAATAAAATTTTTGAGTAATTTTGATGATAGGTTGTATCATTTATTTCTTTGTAAACCCATGTATGATTAAAATTTTCGTATTACTATATGAGAATTTGAAATTGTACTTTTTTTCTTTTATGTAACCATATGTACTTTTTATTTTTTTTAATATTGTGTATCAATGTTAACTCAAAATGTAATATTTAACTTGACAAAAGTTCCTACGCCCCCGAGGACAAGGTCCGTGTTCTCATGTGAACACAACCCTTTCCCTCCCTATTCTATTTAAACCTATTTATTGCTAGACAGTTTAAATTGTAAAGGGGCACGAAGATTACAAAAGGCACAGATCTAAATTCGTGCGTCGGGCGCACAAGAGACTCACTCTTTTAACTTTACTTTACAAAGGCACCAATTATGTTTAATCTATCTATTAGATGAAGTAAAGTAAAATAAGGTTAAGCAAGCGAATGTATAATTGACCAAGAAATAAAATATATTGAAAATCTTAAATAAAAAATAATTCTTAATTAAGAAATAGTGTAATGATCTCACCATAATACGTTCTCGCATAACACTTGTTTTTACATTATTCTCACTTGTCCTAAATATGTCATAAGTTTATACGTAAATTAAAGATTAAAATGTCACAAATAAATGATCTTATGTTCAAATAATGAAATACGGTGTGTATAAGTTGAAAATGAATCTCTGTTTTAACAAAGATATTACAAAGGGTGACTTACCAAATAGGTAAATGCTATAACACCATATAACTGTAAAATACATTAATTCAAAAATATAACTATCAAATACATAATTATATTATATTATCTCATTATTACACCTATTAAAAGATAATTATGTAGATAATAAGGCAAGTAAGTGAGAGAATCTGATATGTAAAAAACCTATTTTATTAAATTATGCTACTAAAGATCTATGCTCTCTCTCCTTCCATTCTCCTTCCATTCGAATATGTTTATTTATTTGCTGCACATTATTAAAATAAGTGAGAGAAGTATAATTTAATCTTTAAAGAACCTATCTCCTTAAATTTCATAGTTCTAAAATAGTTGTGTGCAATGATTTTTTTTTTGCAGTATTGAAAATATGTGAGAGAATTATAAGCTGATCTTTTAAAAACTCATTTCCTTAAATTACATTGCTTTAAAATTATTATGTTCAACAAAATTTTTATGTGCAGCATTGAAATTTGTGTGCAGCATAATTAGATGTGAATTATAAGGTGATTTTTGAAAAAAAATCCTTTTTTTTAATTACGATGCTCTAAAATTAGTATGTTCAACAAATTTTGTTATTGTACAGCATAAAAGTTTGTGTGCAGTGTAATTTGTGTGAATGAAAAATTTGTGTGCAGCGTAATTTATTTGAATAAAAATTGTGTGCATCATAAAATGTCGTGAATTAAATGGTGCTTTGTGAACATAAATGTTATATGAATAATAAGTATCGTGTATGGAAAAAAAAACAGACAGTGAAATTTGTGTGCAGCTAATTTTATGTGAAAAATCAAGATGAGAGTTAGATTGATCAAAATATACAGAACCAAAATCAAAATTAGAGAAATAAAACTGCTCACAAACATTATTTTCAATTAAAGAAATCATCAAAGAGGTTCTCAGTATGAACATGGAATTAAAATATTGCTTATAATCATCACTTCTTCTACAAAAGGGTTTATTGGAAGAAAATATAGGGTTAATTTCTTATAAATAGTAAAAGTCAATATAAATGTGGGAGTATACATGAATAGTCTATCCTTATTTTATAGAAGAGATAAAATTGGAATATGACAAACTAAAATTGTAGTTATGAGTTATTTAATTTTATGATTGTATCTAACAATAATATTAGCATAAAACACACGTATCTTGCAGTAATTATTTCTATTACGGGTAAACAATTATACATGCATTTATTCGTTTATTGTTAAAGTTTACTTAATTTTTATTATTAAAATTTAGTAATGATTTTTATTATAGTGTTTTCTTGATATAACTTTCAGGATTAAAAAAAAATTAAATTAAGCTTTATCTTCAGATTTTGATATATATTTTTAGCATATTATTATAGATCTTCTCATGTTTAACTTGGGTGCAATCGGTTGTATTCATGTAACAATGGATACACTTTAGTACTAGAATGGATGAAATTACTCTTGTATAAAAAACAATTATTTTCAATACAAAAAGTGATTATCATTGTGCATAAACTCTTATGAGTAAAGTAATCCTAAATTTCTAAAGAGTTGTGGTTTCTGAAATAATGCATCATACATTCTTGAAAAAATGAAGTATATATGTTCCTTGCTACGTAAAAAAAAAAGGCGACAATTTTTTAGCCAGAGCTGAATACTTTCGCTTTAAAAGGTCTTCGTTTACTAGATGGATTAAAGAATATTATTATTATTATTATTTAATGTGTAGTAGATAATTGTATTAGTAGTATATGAGCCCTATATTTTAATTGTATTTATAAGTGTGCGTGAATCTCATATATGATAAAAAAAGAAATGAGATTTTTTTGGGACGGAAATAAAAAATGGAAAAAAAAGATGTATATATATATATATATATATATATATATATATATATATATATATATATATATATATATATATATATATATATATATATATACTCATCCGTCCGGAGTTAACGTTTTTTTTTTTGCACTTAGATTAAAAGATACTATAATATTTTAATGTGCAGTGAAATGAGAAAAATAATATTTAATATGGAGTGAGCAGTTGTATTAGTGTTCTGGTGAGCCCTACGTAAAATAATTAATTATTTTGTATGAGCTAAACTTACAAAAAAAGGTACATCTTTAATTTGGAAAAAAATCTTTGGGCGAAAAAATTATCAATTCTACCTAATATATACTTTTTGGACACTATTACCCTTCAATATTAACCCTCCTAAACCCCAAGACATGATTTGGTATGATGGAATGAAATTACATTGGAATAGAATGATATCAGGAATGGAATAGGGATGGGAAAGGAATGACAAAAAAATAATTATTCTCATTATTGGTATTGATTAGGAATAAATGAGGTAATATAAAATACATTCATTAACTTATTCAAATTTCATTTTATTCAAATTTTAAATTAATTTAAATTTAAATCTTTATAAATTTAATATATTTTAATAATTATTCTAATAAAAATTATAAAATAAAAAATAAAAAAAATTATATTGTATGTAATATTTAAAATTTAAATAAAAATTTGTATGTAATTTAAAAAAATATTTCTATAAATAAAATAAAATTTATATTTAATATTATATGTTTGTATTGAATTTAAAAATAATATTAATTTATAATATTTTGTATAAAATTTAATAAAATTTATTTAAAATAAAGATTTAATTAATTATATAATTTTTTAAATTTTAAATTTCTTTCTTTTACTAATTTTTTATTTTTCTAATATTATTTTTATTATATTGAGTATTAAATTATAAGATTTTTTTTAATGTTTAAATACTTTATTATTTTTAGTGAATAATATTAATAATTAAATACATTTTTAATAAGAAAATTATATATTAAATGAAAAATATATTAATTTATTTTTTATTTTTGTAATTATACAAAAAGAGATTTGATATAAATAAAAATAAATTATTTATAATTATTAATTTATCTTATTTTATATAAAAAAAATTGATTTCAATTAAGCATGGAATACGTAAAGCTATGGGGTGGGGGAATGATGATTCCCAATTTTGTGGAATACATATTCCTTATGGAATGAGTATTCCCATCATTAAAATCTTACCAAGCATAGGAATAGGAATTAAATTTAGAATTCTGATTTCATTCCCAATTCATTCCAGTATACCAATCATGTCTAAGGTGATGTTTGTTTTGGGGTTTTGTGGATTTCAAAAACCATAAATAGTAATGTTGGGTTTGTTTTGAGTTTTTAATTTGGTAGATTTTAACTTTATATCAAATCGATTTGTAAGAATGTATTAATTTATGTAGAAAAAAAAGATGACAAAGGAGAGATATAGAGAAAAAGTGTATTAATAGAGAAGAGAGAATGTATATAAGTGTATATATAGTGGTGGTTTGTATTAATTTATGTAATAAAAAAAGATGAGAGAGGAAAGATAAAAATAAAAAAAATGTATTAATTGAGGTGAGATAATGTATATAGGTATATATAGGTGTAGATTTTGAATTTCAAATCTGGGGTTTCAAACTCGGAAACAAACATCCCCTAATAAACTTTAAACCCTAAAACACAAATCCTAAACTCCTTAAACGGGCTGAGCCTGAACATACAGAGCTAGACCTATAGGGTTACGGGCTAAACGAGTCACGGGTTAAGCGGTCGATGTTAAATGGGTCGTCATTTATGTGAACATAACCCTAACCTTAGCGGTCCTATGGCTAAACGGGCCATTAATGAGTCGGTGAATAAAAAAAATATTAACTAAGATGATTTATTTTCAATATTACTTTTTAAAATGTCTCACATACTTTATTCTTAAATTATTTTATTTTAAAATGACAAACCAACAAAAGTGTAGTAAGTTAGAGGATATTAAATTATTATTAGATATAATTATCAATAGAAATTATTTGTTATCATAAAAATTATTATTAATTTTAATAATTTAAGTATATTATTAATTAATTTTTTGTTATAAAAATCTAATTGGGCTAATCGGGCCAGCCCTGTTAACCTATGGGTTAGCCCTATAGGGTATTGGCTAATCGGTCCGGGCAAAAAAGGACCTGATTTAAATGGGCCACTATTTATACAAACCTAAATCTACATTTTTCGATTAAACGGGCCGCATTAACATCTCTACTCCTCACCCACCCATTTGTCGTTGTCGCTGAGAACTTTCGCCGAAGCTGTCGGAATCGCCGCCGCAAGAACTGCTGGAGCCGCCGCTGCCGGAACTGTCGCGGGAGCCACCGCAGTCGCTGGTGGTGGAGAGTAGGGGTATAAACGGGTAGGGTATGATATGAATATGCTCAATCCATATACTACCCTCAATCCTATTTTTAGGACTTTTACCTTACCATATTACCCTTAAATATATTATCGGGTAGGGTACGAATATTGTCCATCGGATACATGGATAATCCGCGGGTAAACAGTTACCCGCAATTTAAAAAAATAATGCAAATAATAATGACCGGCATATCCTATCTGTAAAATCTCGAACTATCATATCCTACATACATGACCAATTTATTTAAAAGAAATCATTATCAATGCAATATATTATGAGATTCATAAATTTATAAAAATAATTTAAAAATATAATCATGTAACTTTCATATATTATGTAATAGCATGACACTATTAAAATTTAAATTATATAAAATTACAAAGTAATGCATAGTTAAACAAACTAATTCAATAATGCTAATAAATTAACTACAAATACATGAAATTATGTTTATGTAATATTATGTTATTATATAAATATATAATATATAATATGTAAAATATATAACGCGTAATAAAATAAATGGGTAATCGGATATTTTACAAAATTCATACCCTACTCTTACCCTCAACATTTTAATGCGGGTACGAGTACTACCCCACACGAAACCCAAAATACCCTACCCTATCTGTACCCAATAGGGTATTATTCGGTGGATACCTGCATCCGCGAATAAAATTGACACCCCTGGTGGAGAGTGTAGATTGGGAGTGTGTGGGGGATGGGTAGGTTGGGTGGGGTACGTAGAGGGTGTACCACCCCTTGGTAGAATTAATAAATGGTGTACTCCATCATTAGAGCCCACCACCGCCCCTGCCCTGGGTATTGATGGGGGTTCGAATCCTGCCAAGCTCAGCTGGAAGGCCTTTCTACCCTCCCCTCTGCCACTCAGCTGGAAGGTCTTTCTACCATCCCCTCTGCCACTTGAGCACCCTGCAGCAACCAAACTCAACTGGAATACATTTCCACCCCCTCTGCCATTTGAGCTATGCCCCGTCAAGTTGAATACACTGGAGAAGGGTCGAACCCTGACCCTCAAGTGGCCATTATCGTGCATTCAACCGTTAGGCTATCATAATTAAACTAAATAATAATCGTTATTAATTTTTCTCTATTTCATGTGAGTTATTTTTCATAATTCGCACTTAAAAAATTGACTATCATAAATTAGTAGTAAATGGAGTGCTTCCTTAAAATACTCATCTTAAACCATGTACAATCCACGAGTTAAATATTTATTAATAAAAAATCGTAAAGTGTGGTCTCTCTTGTTTATGAAACGTTAAAATCTTAAAATAAAATAAACTAAATTTTCTATCTACAGTACATCTCACTTAATTCCGCTCGGAGATACTAGGGGTGTCAACGGGCTGGGCCTGGGGCGAGTAGCACACTACTCGGACCCGACCCGTTTGTAAGAAGCCCGCCCCAGACTCGCACGGGTTTTATATTATATGGCCCGGATCCAGACCCGTATGGGGCGGGTCCGCCACATTTTTTTTGTAAATTTCATCAACTTCATAAATTTAATTTAACATTTACTCACACACAAAAAATATCTATATATTTAAATAAATAAATAAACTATAAGAATATCTACGACCCAGGATGTATCTAATAAGAACCTTAAGGATTTTTTACTGGTTAGAAATATAACCGACATCCTATCAATCGAATCATACCAAAATAAAGATACTCCAAACATGCCCATAAGAACGCCTTACAAACGGCTAACAACTGGGACTTACAGACAGAAGCCACATATTTTAGATATTATTCAATTTATAAGGCCAATTATTATCTATCTAACATTTTTGGTTCATATTAGTATATTTTAGCCATAAATTATATTAGTTCCATGCCAGCATAATAAATAGTTATGAATCAACACATGAATTATTTAGCCTATTAGGTTAAACATGAACATAATTAAAATTAAAATGAACAAAATAAAAGCTGTAAATACTTACAAGAATTCTATTAGTAGAAGTAGATCTTTATTAATACAAACTTTTTAATTTACAAAGAAGAGGGTTGCTCAACACATGAGCTTACAAAGGAAATCAGAAGGAAAGATTTCTGATTGATGTCTTCCTTCAACTAAACTCCTATCTATTTATAAGCGAAAGAAACCGCGTTTTTTTACATAGTAGAAAGCTGAAATTTTTGGCATGAACAGTAAAATTTTTACAAAAAGTCAAAAAAGTACACAGTAATTTACTGTTGATGAATAGTGTCTGACGTGATTTGTCTGGCGGCTACTGTTGATGAACAGTGGTTGACATGATTTGTCTGGCTGTTTACTGTATCCAGAATTTTCGGATCTTTGTCTACCATTATTTTTCTGGAAGAATTGAGGATGAAGATGCTTCCATATCTGAAGTAAATTTTTCTACTAATGTATCCTTGATAGCATCAAATATTTCATCTATATCCACATCATTTGGATCTTGAGCATCTTGCATTTGTTCCGAAGCCATAGTAGACTCTGATTTGTTATCGTCCCCAAATTGGGAAATAAGATCCTTCTTCATTTCTTCAATATATGCAGATATCATTTGCTCTCTAGTCAAATTTTCTGACTTCATTTTAGATTTTCTCAGAATATGATCAAATGGAGAAGGAGTATGAACTTCTCTGTAATTATTATCATATGATTTTATTTTTCTCTCAATGAGATCCATTGTCTCTTTCCCATAAATCTCTTTAGTATTGGGATCTATTCTCATCATTTTTTCCCATATTTTTGTGTGGAAAGTGCAATATATGCAAGGAATCCCTATTTCAGTATAACCAAATTCTGGACTCCATTTAAAAATCCATGGTATTGTAAATTCAATAAAAAAATAACACGAAGCTATTCATTCAATATATAATTTTAATTCTTACTTTCTTAAAAGTTGAGGGGATATATCAATCCACTTATCAAATGAAATTTTTATTTTTTCTGGTAAAATATTCAGAGTAGGACCGAAGCAATAAAACCAGTATATAAACCAGTGTAGAATCTCATTGTTATAAACATTTGAACATATCTTGATAAACCAAGAATGTTTCTTTTTATCATTTTCATAATTTAATGTCTTTATAAAAGCATCACCATAATCCCAATAATTATATGTAATTGGGATTGATTTATTATTCACTACTTCTCTTTCTCTTAGTGGAAAAATTTCCCAATCTTTTAAGGATATTACCTTTTTCACAATTATTTTACTGAAATTATAAATTTCATTATTGGTTCCTGTAAAATGTGAAATTTCACATGAACCACTTTGAATCAATATTTGTTCATAAAAATATCTAGACTTATAAGTTCTCATTGGCATGGATGTATTATCCATATATCTTTGCATTAAAATCCATGGATCATTGATCCATTTCAAATATTTTTCCTCTAAAAGAAATATGATCTCTTTATATTAGTTTTTTATAAATCCAATATTATCAGATTCATCATTTTCACTAACAGTGATTTTGGCGTATGAAAGAGTATTACTCTCTTCACTTTGACTTTGTTTATTCCTTTTTATATTCAAGGAATTCTTGATATTCAGCTTCTTCTTTTGATCTATCCATGACTATTAGCTTTCTATTGCCATGTTGAGATATAATCTCAGACATTTTTTCTCTTTCGTCTCTTCCTCTATAAGAGGAAGTTCCTCGGCCTCGTGTACTCATTCCTGAAAATATTCACGAGTTAGAAAATCTGGAAGAATATTTTCTTCACCTTTTTGTATATACAATATCAAAATCAAAAGGGGCTAAATGAGTCTGCCATCTAGCAAACATTTGTTTTGAAACATCATGTTTAAAAACATTTTGAAACATAAATTTGGCTGCATTGCAGTCTGTAACAATAGTAAATTTTTTATTATATAAATCATCTTGAAATTTCAAAACACATTTGACAATAGCAAGACTATCTTTAGCAGTAGTAGCATAGTTTTTCTGAGAATCATTCCATTTCCCAGAATAAAATCTAACAAGATATGTTTGTTTTGTATCTGAATTAATTTGGGCCAATATACCACAAAATCCTATATTAGATGCATCAGTCTCTATAATCTTTTTCCAATTTGGATTACTTAACATTAAAAAATGAAATATTTTTACACGGGATTTAATCATTTTAACAGCCTCAGTATGACTATTAGTCCAGGGTTTAGGATTTTCTTTAGTCTATCATATAAAATAGTTGTGTCCTTAACCACATTATTATAATAAGGAGCAATATAATTAAGACTTCCTAAAAATCTTTGTAACTGAGTTTTATCAGTAATCTCATTAGGAAATTTACAGCAAAATCTATACTTCTATTGATAGGAATAATATTTTCTTTTTCAATAATATGACCAAGAAATCTAATCATTGTCTGAAATAATTCCATTTTAGGTTTAGATATAACTAATCCATTTTGAATAATCAGTGTTTTAAAAATATGCAAATGTTTAAAATGCATTTCAATACTTTTAGAATAAACAAGTATATCATCAATATAAACAATTATAAACTCACTATAAAGATTAAAAATATCATTCATAATCTTCTGGAATTCAGAAGGAGCATTCTTTAATCCAAATGACATCACATTCCATTCATAATGTTCTATTGGAATATTAAATGCTATTTTATATCTATCAAATTTATTAATATGTATCTGCCAGTATCCTGACTTTAAGTCGAATTTTGAAAATATCAGACTATCATAAAGTCTATCTAATAAATCCTTTTTATTAGGAATAGGATGTCTGATCCATTTTAAAACTTTATTTAAAGGTTTATAATTAATAACCAATCTTGGTATACCTCTTTCTATTTAAGAATGTTTATTAACATAAAATGCAGTACATGACCACGAAGATCGTGAATGACTAATTAGTCCTTTTTGTAGCAAATATTCAATCTCTTTTTTACATAATTCTAAATATTCAGAATTCATTTGACAAGGTCTAGCCTTGGTTGGAATATTTTTTTATCAAAAGAATCCTCATAAGGTAAAGAAATAATATGTTTTTTCCTATTCCAAAAATCATTGGGATGATCATTACATATTTCTAATGAAAATTGATTTTTCAAAAGACTAATTTTATCTTGTAATCTATGATTTTTCAATTTATCATCAAGAGTAATAATATTAATCTCTTGTTTTAAAAAACTAATTTGATTCTGTTTTGCTTTGATATTATCATAGAGATTATGCAAAACTTTAGTAAAAGACTCAATTATAAATTCAAAGAAAATATCATCTCCTTTAAATGTACCAATAATACCCTTATTATCTATTTTTTTATAGGATAGATATTGTTCAAAAATAGAGTATCAAGTATAACCTGATTAGAAATATTTTTTGCAAGATTAAAACTTTGCGAAATACATTTATTATTAACACAAACATAAGCTTTATGAAGCTTGTAATCAATTTGGAGTTTATCACCTCCTGCATGCCATAATGTATGACTAGTTTTATAAAACATCGGGTATGTATTAACCCTTCTTGTATAACATTTAAATCTGCACCACTATCAACAAGGACAGTAAATGTTTTTGTATAATGATTATCAATCAATAACGATATCTTAATATACAATTTTTGAGATATAACCATCTCAATGGTAGAGAGAAATGTTTCATTAAATATACTAGGTTTATTAACCTCTATATTTTCTTGAGAAATATTTTTCCCTTTAGAGATTTCTTCCAATCTAGAACTTCTAGATTCTTGAATAAAATTCTTATTCTTTAATAATTTTATCTCTTCTCTGAGATTATTAATCTCTTTATGAAGATCATGTAGAGATATATCTCTTTGAACCTGATATTTGGTTCTTAACTGATTCATGACTTCTGTCATGTTATAGGAATTATTCTTATTAAGAATATCCTGAGTCAATTATTCTTCTTTATTAGAAGAGGAAGCACCATTTTCATTACCAATCTCATATATTATCTGAGTTCTTAATGTAGGGTCTTTAATCATTTTTAATAGCTCAAGAATATTATTAGAGTTTAAAACATTGATACTCATTTCTGAAAATTGTGACATAATTTTATAAAACTCAGATGGATTATTATCAATGTTATTAAACTCTTTAGGACATATAAGTCCTTCTTTACAGGGCTCACATTCTTCTGATTCAGAAATATCTTCATCAACTAAATTATTAATGATTTCTTCTTCAGATTCAGAAGTTTTGAAAATTCTGATTCTGATTTTTCAGATTCAAAATTTTCTTCAAGAGTCTGTATAATAATTTCCTTGATATCATCAAGAATCTCAAGATTATTAATCCTTTTATTTGTCCAACTAAATTTTTCAGTATGACCATATCTGCCACATACCTTACAATATCTCTCTTTATTCTTTTTATATCTTTGTCTATGAGACTTCCTTTGAAAATTTTCTTCCTTTCTTTTATTCTTTTTCTCAGTCTGTTTTGGAGAATATCTCCTATGTTTTGATTTATAAACCTTCTTGTAATCTTTATTTTTGGTTTTACTGGATGAAGGATTATCCAAACCAAATTGTTAGCAAAATTCTCTCAACTGTTTTTTCTCATTGAGATTTTGTCTTTTTATTTGTTGGTTTAACTTTATTTCATTGCATAAAACTATCCCTCCTTGAATACAAGTGTCTATATGAGCACCATAAGTATAACTTTCATAAGGAATAGTAATATTATTACGTTTAAGAGTTTTTCTAACTCTTTCAGCAAATAAGCTGGGTAATCCGTCAATAAATTTTGACTTCCAATGGATATTATTACATTCTGGCAATTCCATCACTCTGCTTAGGAAAATATCTTTATACTACCTAAAATCAGAGAGTGTTCTACACCTCAGTATTTGTAACAAAGTTCTAATAGTATCACTATTATCGCTGAACCTTCCAGTGAATTGTTCAATTATGTTAACTGCATTTTCAACTCTGGTATTATCCTCTTCTTTTATCATATTGAGAATATTATCTCTATCTTGGGGATTTAAATAATTATATATATCAAATGGATTTTATTAAGGTTTTAAGGTAATTATTAAGAGAGATTTTATTTTCTTAAAACCTTAATATATTATTCTCTCTTTTAAGGTAATTATTATCAAATGTCTATTATATTAAATTATTAATTTTTTATATTATTTATATTATATATTTATAAATTATTTATAACTATATGTTATATATAATTATAAAAGAAAGAGAGATTTTATTTTCTTAAAACCTTAATAATTACCAAAATTAAAATATTAAAAAATAATAGACAGAATAAAAAGCTCGAAGAGGAGCGGATAACAAGTACAAAAGGAAACCACACGTGATTCAGAATCCCACGGCCCTTAGGGAGCGTGAATTTCACGAACGAGTCACAGTTCTGTATTCTGCAATCATCAGAGAAGTGCCACGCGACATCACTCGCCAGTGACGTGGCAGTTTCTCACCGCCTTTGGATAATTGGCAAGCAGAGCGCGTGAGATTAAAAGCAGCGTGCCTCCCCACGGTAACATTTGGCAGAGCGCTTAGAGAGAGAAACAAAAGTTTTTTCTAGAGAGAGAAAGCGTGTTGGGGGTTCGGATCGATGAACAACGCGCACGTACCCTTCCCTTCGTCTTCTCCCCAAACCCTAATAGCCTAATTTTTTCCCTTTGATGTTTTCTTACATCTGTTTCTTGTAGTCGTTTCTGATTATCTTATCTGTTATTCGGATCTTTGCCTTTTTTGCCTTCTTTTTGGGTATTACCTTATGTTCTCAAAACCGGATCTGCGAATATCTATATCTATATAGATATATTTATATATATAGTTCTGATTTAATTGAGCTGCTGTTTTGTTGTACCTTTTTTTCACCGTCTTGATTATTGATACTCGTGGCTTTAGTGTTTGTTGTGTCTAGGGTTTTTGAAACCCTAGATTTTGGAGGTGGGCTTTTTCTAGGGTTCTTGAGGGTTGATTCGGAAAGGGGCTTTCTTTAATTTAGTATATTAGGGCATTACATGTATGGCTTCGGGAACTTTAGAGGATTCTAGTGATGATGTTAATTGGAAAGCTAGGTGTCGATGGGAGGAAAACAGTATAGTTTATACGCGAAGACCCCGAAAGAAAGTTCCTAAAAACTGCGATAGCGACGATACAGCTACCGCTACAACTTCCGTCGCCGAGAAACCCACCTCCACCGCCCCTACCACCTCCACAGATCAGATCACAGCGCCCTCAGTGGTTAAATCGCCCACTGTTTCCACTGACTCCCCGGCTGTGTTGCCCGCCCCCTCCACGTCTGAGAATACCAACAATCATGGAGCAGCCGTCCCTCCGTCCCCCCTTCCTGGCAGTCTTGCTACGGCGACCTCTCCCCATGGGAGTGCAGGGGACCCTGATAAGCAAGGGTCATTCGAGGGGATTAGGGATGGGTATTCTTTAGAAACGTCGCAAGAGCATTTTCCTCATCAAGAACAGAGTCTGCCACATGGGTCACCTGACAAAAAGGCAGACTCTTCTCCTCAGCCGCCACTGCAAACTCAACTAGAACATCAAAGACGATTGCCCTCAGAGTTGGATGAGGGTTATCAGAGTCATAGTCGAGTGAAACAAGGCAGTGGTATTGAAATTGCTGTGCAGCAAAATCCTGAGGTTTTGCAATTGCCTAACAATGGGAACGAGGAACACAATGAGGGAGTGGTTTCTGGATCCCCTGATATTCCATTAGGCAATGGTCCGGTTAAAGTCAATGGAATTGTGAAGCCAAGCGCTCATCAGATTTCCACGTTGCAGCTGTCCACTGGGAATGAGACTCAGAATGAAGGAGAAATGATATCTCAAGCTTCCCAGGGCAACGGTCCAATTAAGGGCAATGGTGTTGTGAAGTCCCTGGTAAAATCTAGTGTTGATGATAGAGTTAGAATTAGTTTTTGTAAAGCAACCCCAAAACCTGAATTAAAGGACCTTAGAAAGGATCTAGAGTCTGAGCTTGATCTCGTTAGGAATGTACGTCTACAGCTTGAATCCAAAGAGCTTCAGCTTGCTTCTTATAATAGTCAGATCGGCAATACTAATTTTAGTAATAGCAGTAATTATGTGGGTGCTGAAGGTGCTAATATCAGTGGGTACAATTATCCGCAATCCCAGCAAGTTCGAAGTAATGTGGTAGATCGAAGGTTGTTGTTAAGGGTAAATTCAGAAATTGGTGCCATGGGTCACCAGGAAACCAGGCCAGTTGGATTAGCAAGAGTGAATTCTGATATGGGTGCCGCAAGAAATGTAGAACCCAGGCCATATAATAGGCAGCTCAGTGTTGCAGTAATGGAAAATAATAACAGGCCTAATGAATTTGTGGAAAAGGAGAAAAGGACCCCAAAGGCGAACCAGTACTACAGAAATTCAGAGTTTCTTTTGGGAAAAGATCGATTGCATCCTGAAAGTAATAAGAGGATGAAGACAAGTCATGGAAGAAAACATGGTGGAGAAACAGATCACACTATGGGCTTTGGCTTTGGGTTTGATAAGAGCAGGAATCAGGTGTTTAGGAACTGCAGCAGCTTACTCCAGCGGTTGATGAAACATAAGTTTGGGTGGGTGTTTAACGAGCCAGTGAATGCCAAGGCCCTTGGATTGGTTGATTACCATGATATCATTAAGCATCCTATGGATTTGGGTACAATTAAGACTAGACTGACACAAAATCAGTACAAATCTCCCAAGGAGTTTGCTGAGGATGTGAGACTTGTTTTTCATAATGCCATGACTTATAATCCAAAGGGTCAAGATGTGCACTATATGGCAGAACAATTGTTGGAGATGTTTGAAGAGAGATGGGCGATTATAGAGGCCGAGTACAATCCTTATTGGAAATATCAGGCGTATCAGGATGGTGGTTTGCCCACTCCCACTTCCAGAAAAACTATGCCACATTCTCATTTCTCTTCTCCCGCACCTTCAGTTCCTTTGTATGCCCCTGCTGCCACACAGATGATATCTCCAATGGCTGTTGATCCCAAAATCCATCGACCTCATGTTGGCAGAACTCCTGCGCCAAAAAAACCTAAAGCAAAAGATCCTAATAAAAGGGACATGACTTATGATGAAAAACAAAGACTCAGCACCAACCTTCAGGGCTTGCCTCCAGAGAAGCTTGATGCTATTGTTCAAATCATTAAGAAGAGGAGCACTGCACTTTCTCAAAATGATGATGAGATTGAGGTAGACATTGATAATGTTGATGCAGAAACCCTGTGGGAGCTTGATAGGTTTGTGACCAACTACAAAAAGAGTCTGAGCAAGAATAAAAGGAAGGCTGAACTTGCTCTTCAAGCAAGAACAGTTAATCAGAATGTCACATTGACGGTAAGGGCATGCAATTGGTTATGATGTTATATATTTATAAATTAAATGTTCTGACAGATATTAAAGCTAATGATTTTATAATATTTATTTATTTATAACATATTGCAGAACTCGACTCCCCAGGTGGAAGTCCAGAATGAAATCGGAACAGGTATTAAGCTATTCTATTGGTGTTCATTTTTCCGTGTCTTCCATGAAATATATAGTGAAAATTTGCATCTGAGAGTTTTGTTTTATTTTTCTCTCCCATCTAATAGCTTTTGAAAAAAGAACTGCTCTTGCTGATGGCGAAAAGCGGGCATTTAATGGAAGTAGGTCTAGCAGTTCAAGCAGTTCCAGCAGTGATTCTGGATCATCTTCAAGCGGTAATTGATGATTTTTTTTCTTCTTTCTCACTGCTTAACCATTTTTGCTTGAACCTGCTTATGTTTTTAGTTGATATCTACTCTCTTTTACATTAGCACGTGTCAGGTAGAAAAATGGATCATTATGTTTCTCTGGTCATGAATCATCATGCTTTCCCTTGTCCCCCTGGAATATAGTGCTTGTGTTTTGACTCTGTGTGCATAACTCCCAGATACCGACAGTGACAGTTCCTCTGGAGATGGATCTGATGCAGGGCATTCACCTAAGACATGAAAGGATATAGATTTCTGGTATGGGATTATTCTGTGCTCTTCATTGAGATTTTTCTCGTCATTTATTTTGGAAATTTCTCTTTTAGAAATAACTTTTCATAAATATTGATGGTTCTCCAGATAAATTTCATCCATCTCTCGCTAATAAGAGAGAGCTCCTGTTTAGGTTGCATAGGAAAGTCTTTTGTTTGTTATGAGATTTGATGAAGGATGCTACGAACAGTTTTTTGCATTTTTCTAGTGTTCATTTGGATTCTGATATTCTCCTGATTGTTGTGCAGTGTACTCCTCCCTGGACTTATATGAACTACTATGATCTATTTAACTTGCATTGTAATTTTAATATCCAATTATGGGCGCTATCAACAATCCTTTCCATGTATAAAGTATATCTGTTTGTGAATTCCGCACATATCTAGGACTTATTTGGATTTTTATAGTGAAGCATCTGAGCAATGGCTCGTGTAGTCTATCCAAAAATAGTTTTACTACATGTAAAGAAAGTCAAAGTGAGAAGCTTCTTCAGACTGCACTGCGTTAATCTCAAGGGCTTGTTATGTCATAAGTTCCATATTTCCATGTCCTTTGGTTCTTAGAAAAGTCAATATAATAAGAGTACTCTAATTTCTTTTGTGGCCTATCCAAACTTATCTTTGCAGCTTTTGAGTACATGTCATAGATACCAAATTGTTGCTTCATCTAGTGAAGCTCAGCTCTATTATGCAAAATAACATGAATCATTGTATGTGTGATTTTAAGTTTGTTCAGATATCTGATGAGTTCAGAACAGTTATCCTGTATGTTGGTTATAACTGGGTTTTTAGTAAGAAATTTGTTCGTATAGTCAAGTAAGCTTGAGTTCTAGACCATAATCTGTTTTGGAGTTCGTTCTGAGATATTCCTTTTTTTTTTTAAGCACTAAGCAATTTAATCATTGAAGCCATCCCAGAATCCTTTAATCATATAGTTACATGTCAGTTGCCATTTTCATGGACTGTATGTTTGATGGCTGTACAACATTTGCGATAGAATTGTCTTGGAGAACCATCGAGTGCCTCGTGTTTTCTTAGTCATGTATAAATTTGCTGGTTGAACGATGCCAAGTTTCTGAATGATTCAAATCGTTTGTAGGATAAGTGTTCGGAATGTACCCAAGGATATTCATCAGAATGTGGAGTCTGCCTGGTCCTTTGAAGTGTTGTTGGAATGACGACGCCAGACTCTGCTGCAGCAACGCGTGCCTTGTAGGGGTTTCTCTTGTCGAAAGAATGTGTAATTTTTATTTAGTTATGGTAATAGAGAATGCATCAGATGTAAATTGGCATGAATTTTTCTTCCAATTTTTGGTTTACAAGAAGGGAAACTTTGTGATAGGAAATTTAGTGATTTTATAATGATTTGACTAGTTAAGAATGGGCTGTAGTGGGTTCAAAGATTTGAATGGTTTTAGCATGCCAACTAGGGTAGCAATTTGTCTCTCTGTTTTTGCACTCTCTGCAATTCTAGTGTAAATAATTATGCAACTGCCGTTCAAATCTTTCATCTCCTCAACCATTCTACTTCTACCAAAATCTTTGATGATGTGCTGTTTCAGATTTGTCTTTAAATTTTATGCTTTCTGACTTTTTAATGTCGATTATATTTGGGCTGTTTTTGAGGTGCATCTAGAGTTTAGATTTAAAATAGGGTATTGTAGGCAATTATTATTTATTTATTTATTTTTTTTATCTCATCTTAAAATAGAGTTTAGATTTAAAATAGGGTAGCGTGGAAAGTAAAGATTGTTCAGGTGCATTTCAATTGGACTCTTATTCTCCCTTCATCTTTATCTCACTAAAGGGTATTCATTTTATTATATTTTGTATCTCACTCAAGGTTTCTTATTTTTTATTTTTTAATTTTTTTAATAAAAAGGGCTTTACACATGGTCCATGGCTAATCTTTGTGGACGGTGCTTTATTGATCCGATTTCTGACTTGAATGAAGGCATCTTTTCTGCCATCACTCGTTACTAAAACAACTACTCATCACACGTAAACTAATAATCTAATAATGCTTTTTTAATCTAATAAACCCTATTTACAATTTGCTATGTTTGTTTTCAAATTATAAACTCATATCTTGTTTTTCAAAATTCACACTCAGTTCTTCAAAATTATATACTCCCTCTGTCCCTAAGGGTCTCTTTTTTCCATTTTGGTCGTCCTACCCAAAAGGTCATTTTTCCTTTTTTTATACACATAGGTCATACTCACCCACTAATACAATTAAAATATGGGGTCCATACTCCCACTAATACAACTACCCACTCCTTAATCTACGTGTACTTACAAAATTCTATTAATATCTAAATCAATCACCTTGAACAAAAATATTACTCGGTATATTCAACGATTTTCAAACCCAAAAGCAAGCCCAAAAGGGCCAAAGCAAACCTTGTCAATATATTGGGAGAGCAGAGAACATTTTGTACTTGTTTTCTATAAACATAAAATAATACCGATTTGTAAGTTGTTGCAATTCACACACACTGGAATTCTCCTATACGAATCTGTAATCGATCATCTAGATTGTCCGAAATGGCGATTCTGCTGAGATATGCTCTCCAACGGACCTCCAGGTCTGCTATGGCGTCCTCGTATTTCTCCTGCCGCGGCTTATCGTCGTCGCCGGAGCCGGAACGGAAGGTCACCATTTTGGGCGCCGCCGGGGGGATCGGTCAGCCGTTGTCTCTCCTGATGAAGTTGAATCCTCTTGTGTCCAGACTCGCCCTCTACGACATCGCCGGTACGCCCGGTGTCGCTGCGGACGTCAGCCACATCAACACTAGATCTGAGGTGCTATTCTTTGGTCGACATCTTTGGGAGTATTTCTCTTATTCGTTTTTGTTTTAATTTATTGATCGCGTGTTATGGTTGCGTTACTTGGCTCACTCTGGGGGTTGTAGTCTGTTGTGATTTTCTATGTATCTTGATTTTGTTTTCTCTAGTTTTTTGTTGCATATTTTTTCGTTTGATTTTTAAGGAATGGTTTCATAAGAAGTGATATACATCCAGGGAAAGGAGTGTTTTAGGATAAACTAACAAGGTGCCCAACGGAACACTTATCCCCATTAGTGGTGTAGGAAGAATTAACTCTACATTATATAGCATTTCAGCTGTTTCCACTAATTAGAATTTAGAAACCCTCACCTCCATTCATAGATGAGGAGACACAATAAGCACCAGTGCATACTGTGCATTCACTTCATCATTTTTTTATTTTTATAATAATTTGGGGACCAGATACCAAAGTAGATAACTAAATAAACTTGGATAATATGAGTAGTTTAGAATGGAAAAGCCCGCATGCAAGTGTAGATAATTCTAGACAATTTCACGTTCCCCCAATTCGATCAATGTCCATTAGCAAATAAATTTAATCTACTTATAGATAGTGGTTGAGAATCGTGCATCTGAAAGCTCATCTATAGGATTGAACTCATGTATCCATTAATCTTGAATTGTTTTGCATACCGTGTATAATGCTTCTCAATATGTGACTGAAAGAGAAGGATTTTCAAACATATAGTTTTTGCTGATTGCAGTTTGCATCTTGGATTCTTCAGATTATTATCCCTTGAAACTCCTCCTTGCCTCCTTTGACACTGCAGCTACCCCATTTTTTGATGATATATACATCGGAAATTACATGATTACTTTTATGTACAGGTGAAGGGGTATGCTGGGGAAGATCAGCTAGGGCATGCTTTGGAGGGTTCTGATTTAGTCATCATTCCAGCTGGTGTGCCAAGAAAGCCTGGCATGACCCGTGATGATCTTTTCGAGATTAATGCTGGCATTGTCAAATCTCTTTCTGAGGCCATTGCCAAGTATTGCCCCAACGTAACATCCCTATCTTACTCTACAGTCATACTTTTCTAGTACTGATGTTTTGAATAAATCGTTGATTTGTTTTTTTGAAATTAATTTAGGCCCTTGTTAATATGATTAGCAACCCTGTAAATTCAACTGTTCCAATAGCTGCTGAAGTCTTTAAGAGCAAGGGAGTATATGATGAGAGAAAGCTCTTTGGTGTCACCACTCTTGATGTGGTTAGGGCCAAAACATTCTATGCTGGCAAGGCTAAAGTCAATGTAGCTGGTAAACTTATTATTTTTTATGTACTGTATTGCTAGCTTAACTTTATGAATTTACATCTCTGAAATTTTTAATCTCTTAAATTATTGTCTCTCTTTTGGCAGATGTCAAAATTCCAGTTATTGGTGGTCATGCTGGAATTACCATTCTCCCGTTGTTTTCACAAGTACTTAGTTTTCAAATTTAGTTTTTGTGATTTTGCATGACAAAATTTCATATGCAGCCACTAGTTGTTGAACAATTTGTTCACACAACATTTTTTACTCACTCTTTTGCTGTAGGCCACACCAAAAGCAAATTTATCAGAGGAAGACATTAAAGCTTTAACAAAAAGGACCCAAGATGGTGGGACTGAAGTTGTTGAAGCTAAGGCAGGAAAGGGTTCAGCTACACTTTCAATGGCGTAAGTGATGGGCTCCTAATTCCTTTGTCTTATATTTTTGTCCTTTCTTGATATTTTACAAGTTCTAATACCAACTAGAATTGGGCTTATCACGAGCCTTTGAATTTGGAATGTGAGCCATAATCTGTCCTCTTACTGCGTGCGCCTTATTTTGGTGTTTTGTACAAGTTCATGTGTTGGAACTCTTTGGTCAATTTCAGATGAAAATTATGGCACCATCATTCTGTTTAAGATTGGCAATATTGGATAGCTTCTATAATACTTGGTACCCCACATGTTACTTTAAAATCAGTAGTTTGATTTTTATTTTATTTTTTATTTATTTATTTTTTTGCCTTCTCTTTTTCTCATCCTCTGTGCTTCAAAATGGGGGTTTTTCAAAGTATAGACTAATACTGGTTCCTTCATCCTATTGATCATTAGTAACCTAAAAAGGTTCTTTCATGCTATTGATCAGTGGTGACTACTTCAATTTTATTTAATCATTTGAAATTTAGGTTGTGATTCAGGAATCTGGTATTGAATGTTAGCACACTCTAAATCCATCACTTTTTCCATAGCTATGCAGGGGCCTTGTTTGCTGATGCTTGCTTAAAAGGACTTAATGGAGTCCCAGGCGTTGTGGAATGTTCATTCGTGCAATCCACGGTGACAGAGCTGCCTTTCTTTGCATCCAATGTGAGTTGAAGAATGTTAACATTAGGATGTATTATTCATCTGAATCAAGTTAGTTATAACAGTAGTTTCGTTCGACAGGTGAGACTAGGGAAGAATGGTGTGGAAGAAGTCCTGGGTTTAGGTTCTCTGTCTGACTATGAGCAACAAGGCCTCGAAGCCCTCAAGGTCGAGCTAAAAAGCTCAATCGAAAAGGGAGTCACGTGGCATACAAAAACCAAGTCAGGAACCACAATCTTATCCGTGCATGAACCCATAAAACCTACCTTCCGACCACTCTCTCCTCATCTTCCAGTTTACAAGCCACAGCTGAGTTCGACAGTTTCAATCTTCAACCGAATGTCAAGCGTCATCCTAACCGTCGCCCCTTTGAGTTACTGTCTTCTTTGTCTGAAAGTAGGACCGATTTGCTTGACGTATGAGGACGCATACCAGCTCTTTTATTACGCGTCAAAGCTCGGCCCGATCTCACTCGAGCTTTCTGCGTTAGCCCTCGCCTACCATACGTACTTTGGGGTTCATCATTTGTTGCAGTTGGTTCGTGGAAAAGTTTAATGTCTGCAGGCATTTCATTTTGTGTTTGATTTGCAGGAGAGTTACGGTAATAAAACTGCTTCAAAGAAGTGAGGGTTTTTTTTTAGAAGCAGTGGTCTTTTTGATTTTCTTACCACACATTAAACAACATTTTTTTAGAAGCAGTGGTCTTTTTGATTTTCTTACCACACATTAAACAACAATAATCAACAGCTTAATGCAGATGAGAGAGAACATATTATTCTTGTTTTTGTCAATTTAATTATTTATTCACATGTTTAAAATTTTATTTTCTTCCTTGATTCTTTAGTATTTTGTTTTTTCAGCATTTCATGTATGTTAACAATATGCAAATAATAAATTCAAAAGTTAAAAGGGAATAAATCAAAATTAAAATATTTAAGTTAATTGAAAGTATAATATGGTAACTAGAGAAAAAGGCATTTTCAAGAAAAAAGAAAAGAAAAAAAGCAGCATTTTTTCTTGAGTATTCCATAGTAATATAGAGTCAAATGTATATGGAACGACTGAGTTTCCTCTAATTTTTCTATTATTCATTATAATTATGCTTCTAAATAAATACTATATTCTTAAATTTAGTACTATATCCTAAGAATTAATACTATATTCTTATATTTAGTACTATATCCTAAGAATAAATATTGAATTATAAAGACAAAGTAGAGCATAAAATAAGAAAAAGACGGGAAAAAAAAATCATAAAGGGAACGTTACTACAATAATTTGTCTTACCCCTAAAATATACCCTTCATACTAATTTAATTTTAATAGTTACTTATTTTTATGGTTATTTAAATGAGTAGTTTAAGAAAAATGGTATTTTATCAAATTTATTAATATTTTTAAAGTAATAAATATATTATAAAGTATATTATTTGTGCTATGTATGAATGTTAAATTTGTAATTAAAATGTATTTTTAAAATAGAGGATTAAGGTGATATTATTTTTTTTAGAGGACAAAATTTAACGTGAAACTTATAAAAATTAAAACAAAAAGTGTAAAATATAATTTGAGATGAGCGCAATATTTCGAAGTTGAAACGAGAAATTTCTTAAAAAAAGAAAAGTTGAAATGGAAAAATAACGTTGAATGGAGATGGTTTAAACCAATAAATAGAACATTTAATGAAGAAAGAGGAGATAGACTAAGTTATGTGGAGATTATGCAGCCAAGCATCATAAAACTCATTAAATCTTATGCAATTACAATATCATAAAATAAAACAAAATAAATCAAATATATGAGAGCCCTATATTTTAGAGTGTGGTAGTGATGAGAATATTCAAGAGATAATATAGTCATAACTTATATGGGCCCTTTTTCTTTTAGTACTGCATCTAGTTTAATCTTCTTTACTCTTTTTTTCAAATCTTTATTCTTCTACAAAATATAGAAAAAAAAATACCATATATATACTCACACAAGTAAAAATAAGCTACACACGTGTGTAAGATTTAGTACTCTTTTTATCCTAGATGTATTTCACACATTTTGGGCGTAAATTTTTTAAGAAAAGTTTGCTCTTTTTAACATAAAAAGAAAATAAAATTAGTTAATTTAATGAAAAACGATCAATTTCTCATTTTTAATAAAAGATTTAGTATATTTCAATTCATCACTATTAATATAATTATTCACAAGTCATAATACAACTTAATTTATATGAAAATAAATAAATGGTTATTTACAATTTGACGGAAGAAGTATTTAGAAAAATGACTTTTCAAAATAGTAGAATTATCAAGTGTTGTTAGTTGAAAAATTTGCTTATTCTTTTGATAGATAAATTAATCAATAAATAACATTATATTCAAAAGTATAAACAAGTCTTTGACTTAAGGGTTTGTTACCTTTATAATTTGTAAAATATTTATGTTTTGTATACTTAAACTAATTACTAAATATGCTTATTATATATGTAAAATATGATTGGTTGTTGTTAAAATAAATTAATAGTGAATCATCACACTATAACATTTTAAAATCATATTTTAATTTATTATTCATTGTAATTTAAAAAATATATTTTAACAATTATTAAATATATTTTATTTATATAATAAATATATTTTAACATATCCAACAAATCATCTCATACTGTAAGATATAAGAGACTTTGTCTTCTTTTTATAATAATTAAAAAAAATAGTATAAGCAATCGTTAAAAAAAAAATTGAAGGCTAAAGGAAAGGGGTTTTAATTTTGAAATTGGTTGGAGAGTTGTATTCTATCTTTGCCATTTAAGAAAATAAGTGGGCGAGTGGGCGTACACTACGAAGTGGAGGATACGCCTCCGAAATTCTCACTCTTAACATTTAAATTTCCTCTCTCACTTAATTTCAGTTCTTCGCACTTTCTCTCACTGGAATCCTCTTTCTCTCTCTCTCTCGTCTCTCCCATCCACACTAGATTTCTCCGTCAAATCAAGTCCTCTGGATAACCGAAAATGACTGCTGCGTTGTTGAGATCTGTTCTTCGTAGGACTTCCAGGTCGGCTGCGGCGTCCTCCTACTTCTCGACTCGCGGCTTGTCATCTGCGCCGGCGCCGGAACGGAAGGTAGCCATTTTGGGCGCCGCCGGAGGGATCGGACAGCCGCTATCACTTCTGATGAAGTTGAATCCACATGCCTCCAAGCTCTCTTTGTATGATATTGCTGGAACACCAGGTGTCGCCGCTGATGTCAGCCATATTAACACCAGATCTGAGGTCTTATTCATTTACTCTCTCTCTCTCTCTCTCTCTCTCTCTCTCTCTCTCTCTCTCTCACTCACTTAGTAGTCTTTAATTTTAGTGCTTACTCTCGTTTTCTGTTACAGTTGATGTCTCATTGTTATTAGGGTTTTGTTCAAGGTTTGGAGTTTTTTCGGGCTTATATTGTGGCGTTTAGATCTGTAAATATGTATTTTCGTGTCTCCATTAAGTTCCACTCTACTTTTGTCTCATTGTAATTAGGGGTTTGTTTAAGATTTGGAGCATTTTTGGGCTTATATTGTGGGGTTTGGATTTACAAGTATGATTTTTCGAGTCTTCGTTAAGTTCCACCCTACTCTTGTTTTTCAGTAATATTATTCTGTGTTAAAATTCAGCTGTCCTAGGTATCACTGGATTTAAAAGAGTCGTTTCTGAACTCTGTTATTGATTTTGTGGAGCCAAGGCGAATTTTCAGGAAACTGGTTCTTTCTTCTTAGTTTCAACCTGGTCAATAGAAAGTTAACTTCATACATTTGAGATTCATCCCCAGCAACTGAATTTTATACTCCAGAATTGTTTTGTGTATCATGTGTATGTTATGGATATTCCTTGTGCTGCTAGAATCCAAGTTACATTATGCCTTGTGAGATCCACATGCCATTCCATCTTCGTTGAACTCTTGACTTCTTACTGCATTCTTGAATTTCTTTTGATGATTTATCTATATTTTTTTAAATGTTCAGTCGCATGGATATGCTGGGGATGAGAAGCTAGGTGAGGCTTTGGAGGGTTCTGATGTAGTCATCATTCCTGCTGGTGTGCCCAGAAAGCCTGGCATGACCCGTGATGACCTGTTCAAGATTAATGCCGGCATTGTAAAATCTCTTTGTGAGGCCATTTCCAAGCATTGCCCTCATGTGAGAGACTCACCTCTCTTTATCGTCATGCCTTCAGTAATAGTGAATTTTTTTTGCTGCGACTTTTCTGTTACTGACATTTGATATGGTCTATTATACTAGGCTCTTGTCGCAATGATCAGCAACCCTGTAAATTCGACTGTGCCAATAGCTGCTGAAGTTTTCAAGAGCAAGGGGGTATATGATGAGAGAAGACTTTTTGGTGTTACTACTCTTGATGTAGTTAGGGCCAAAACCTTCTATGCTGGCAAGGCCAAAGTTGATGTAGCTGGTATGTATACTATGTTTTGGCTTTTAACATTTCTTGTTAGCGTAGATTTGTGGTTCATCCAAATACCTGTATTACCTATAACCATGGCCTTGTTTCTCTTTTGTAGGCGTGAATGTACCAGTCGTTGGTGGCCATGCTGGAATTACCATCCTCCCCTTGTTTTCACAAGTATTTTTCTACAATGAATAACTTCTCTTTCCTCATTACTTGGTCCATTATTGTGACACGTGAACTTATTCTCTTCCTATAGGCCACGCCAAAGGCAAATCTATCCAATGAAGAGATTGTAGCTCTTACAAAAAGAACTCAAGATGGTGGGACAGAAGTTGTTGAAGCCAAGGCTGGAAAGGGTTCTGCCACTCTTTCCATGGCGTAAGTGTTGAACTTCAGCTTGCTTCATGATGATTTTTCTTGCAATTTATGCTGTTTTCATTTTGAGTTTGGAAAGGGTTATGCCACTCTTTCCATGGCGTAAGTGTTGAACTTCAGCTTGCTTCATGGTGATTTTTCTTGCAATTTATGCTGTTTTCATTTTGAGTTTTTTCGCACTATGGTCTGACTACCCTATCAAACGTGTAGCTATGCTGGTGCTGTATTCGCCGATGCCCTCTTAAAAGGACTCAATGGGGTCCCAGATATCGTGGAATGTTCATTTGTGCAATCGTCTGTGACTGAGCTACCTTTCTTTGCATCCAAGGTCTGTAAATTACATTATCGGTCCTATAATTTGATTTCTATCATTGTGTCAGCCACATGTATTCTAATGCCCATATCTGAAAGTAGTTACTTTTAATGTCATAGCATTAATTTCTATAATTTCACAAACAGGTGAGACTTGGGAAGAATGGTGTGGAGGAAGTGTTGGGATTGGGTCCTCTGTCTGATTATGAGCAGCAAGGACTTGAGGCTCTCAAGCCGGAGTTGAAAAGTTCGATCGAGAAAGGTATTGCTTTTGTCCACGATAATTGAAGGCGCAGGCATGTCTAGCCAAAACTAGTTTCACAATTTTGCATAAAATGTGTTGTGTTCTCCATTGCTGCGGAGTGGCCTTTAAAAGTAGTAATAATAAAGACCCTACATTTATTTTACCTACATACCTTAGATTGTGCAGATTTGATTTATTCGGGATCTGGTTTGCCAAATGCTGGATGCCTTTGTTAATTGAAGGCATGAAGTTCTTGAATTGAATGTTAAATTAGGTATAGTTGAATAAGTGCAGATGGTTCTTGAATTGGAAAGCGAATAGGAAACTGGGATTGCATTTAACCTTGGTTTTTGGATGCACAACATTTTTTTTAAGAACGTCATTAATATCATCTTCAAATGCTGAGATGGTATTTTCATTAATGCTGTTTTTTGGTTTCGAGATTTCTATTAATTTTTGGTAATGCTATTTAAACAGTCAATTGAGTAAAATGCTAATTCTTAAATGACAGAATTTGGATGGTGCAAATTATAATAGTAAATCAATTTTGGATGTGATGCAGTTTTGAGTGATGCATTCGTATTCCAAATTGGATCAAATTTCGAGTTGTAATGCCAATTTGATGTAAATTCTACAAGGTGATGCTATGTTTGGTTTGGGGCTACTATTAATTTATTTAAAAAGTTAAATGAGAGAGAAAAGATAAAGAGATAAATAGATAAATTGTATTAATTGAGAGAGAGAATGTAGTAGGTATACATGAGCATGATTTTTAAAATCTGGATTTTTAAAATATGGATGTTGATTTTGAAGTCCAAAACCTGAATTTTGAAAACAGTAAACACGATTAATATTAACAGATGACCCATTAATCCGTTAACAACCCAATAACTTATTAACAACCCAATATAAATATAAAATTAGAAAAATATATGATAAAAATATTTAATAATAATTTTAAAATATATTAATTTAAAATTTTTATTTATTTTAATTAGTATTTTTTTTTTATTTTCTTATCGTGTTGTTATCGTTTCGTGTCATGTCAACCCGTTATTTTTCGTGTTCGTTTCGTTTTAGAACGAATTCTTATCGTGTCGACACGAAACCCAACCCGTTAGCACGAATTGGCACCCCTAGTGTTTATTATAATTACTTTTAATTATTTAATTTTAATTAGTGGTTATGATTAAATAAAAAATTGATCTAAAGATTTAAATTATTCAGATGCACTACAGTTAAACTCAGAATTTAAATGTATGTCAACCATATTTGTTCAGTACGTTTCAGATAATAATTTGATCATTACGTTTCAGATATATAAATCTTAATAACTCGTGTGCATTTACCATCAAAAATTGAAAATGTGGATTGAAAAATACTCCCTCCGTTCCCTTGATACGTATCTATTTTGCAATTTTAGTTCGTCCTATTACAAAGTATCCATTTCATTTTTTAAATTGATGTGACCTCTCATGACCCCACACTCAACACTAATACAACTACCCACTACACTTTAAAATATTATTTTTCCCACCTCAAAACACATTAAATTATTATACTTCTTAATCCACATGCAAAAAGCAAACAGTTACGTTTCAAGGAGATGGAGGGAGTAGCAAATATCAAAATCCGATGCAATTTAGAATACGAAACAAAAAGTATACTTGACAGGAGAGAATGAGAAAAAAATTATTTAGTCCGTGAGTTGGGATGTAATATGGTTTGTACATATAGGAACAGTTTTAAGAACCTTAAGTTATTGGGTTTTCCAAATTTTTACATGTACACAGTCGCATTACATATCAATCCGATACTAAATTTCTCAATCATTCTACAAATTTTATCCGTAAATATTTAACTAAAAAATTATGCCCACAACAACCCTGGTCATAGATCCAGCACGTCAATCAGAAATAATATGAATATAAGCTAGAGAGAACCATGAGGTTAAACCTTAATCTTGTATCTTCACTTCCATGGGGTACCAATCTTAACCAAACACCAAGCGTTCACTACCACAAATATGTCCGGGTGGTTCATACAAGAACCAAGGGATTTACATGCTCCCCTAAAACTAATAGACTCATAAACCAGCAATATTTATAGGAAGTAACTCTTGTTCCTATGCTCTTTAAAAAAAAAAAAAAACCGGAATAGCATGCAAGCTAGGGATCACTAGGAAGAACCCAAAGGTTAAAAACTAAGCAATTTAAGTAGAGAACTGCATTGCCAGAAAATAGTGTAAGACTAATATAGGAATTATTAATTATTATTAATTAATAATAATAATAATCATTAATAATAATAATGAAAAAAAAGAATATAATGATAAAAGTAAATATAATATCTAGGTAATAAATTGTGGTATTTTGTAACCCACCTCTTGAGGTGCGATACGCAATACCAACGAAAAGATATTATTAATTTCGGGCTAAAATTATATCGGGTTGAAAATATTATGAATACATCGATACAAACGTGGTATTAGGTGGTATACTGCATCAATACCTAGCTAATACTATCTACCAAACGAGCTATAAAAATACCACAATACCCTCTAAAATCAATAAAGTTGAAAAAAAATAATTTTTTCTTAAACCCCGTATTTACAGTAACAGTGAAGAGTTACTCGGAACAGCAGAACTGTAATTTAGATGTTGCAGAATATAAGAACAGATCTGGAATTCAGGATAGTAAAGAAAGCATTGACCAGGACTTAAACAGAAAAGGATTTCTCAGGATTGAATCATAATTTAAGAACCTTGCTTATGCATTTTCTAAACTGTCTTGGTACTTTTTCAAAATTAAATATACATTATAATAAATTATATCGATTCCAAAAGGGATATAGGTGGGACTAATTCATGTTTCAAGAGATATTTTCAGCATATCCGGAACCAGCACACATTAGCAGAATAGGTTACCAAACTGTTACTAGAACAAAAAGGAATCAGAACAGCTGTCCAAATGCATCTCGGGAGACTAGAGAAACAGCAGTAACAAAATCTTTCATATATAATTACCACAAGGAACACAACCAGTAAAATGGAGATAATGACAAATCTAAGTACTCACTATAAAAAGTTTCTCATTTAAATTATCAGTAACTATTGAAACAGGAACCTAAATCTTTTCTCCAAAGTAATCCATAACCAGTTACCACATTGACTCTATATTATCAGAGAATTTATCAGAAAAAAAAATATATTATTAAAGCTCTACAAGAACACTGAGAGCACAAAAACACTTCCAACTATCATACCAATTGAGTAAACCAACTCATTAACATCAAATATCAATTTCACAAGCCATTACCTACAAAAAGGGGGGTGGGTGGTCGAAGTGGGAAGAGCAAAAAGAAAGGAACTATGCAGGATCAGATTCTACTATATATTACTCCCTCCTTCCCATAACTCTTTTCACATTTTCCATTTTCGTCTGTTCTATATAAGTTTACACATTCCTAAAATAGTAAAAAAGTCATAACAACTAACTACCCCCAACACACTTTATTTATAAAAATACCACCTCTACCTAGCACACTAATATACTTTATCGTTTATTTATTTAAAAAAAAAACCAAAATACTCTCAAAAGTGACATATTTCTTAATCTACGTGCAAAAAAAGAAAAAAAGAAAGTGAAAACAGTTATTGGACAGGAAGAGCTATTTTATTGCAGGATAGAGGATAAAAACATATTCACCACAATTTTATTTCATGCATAAATGATACTAAAAAGAAACAGAATAAAATATGGAGTCCATGACTAAAATAAACTAAAACCCCTAATGCAAACACGGATCATGGAAAACAAACACGGTCACATATCCATATCATATTGACACTTATATGAAAATACAACAAATCAATTGCCAAAGCATTTTCTTGTCAAAACCAATAGGAGAAATGAAAATCAAAACAAAGAAAACTAACAAGCACCAACGATAAAAAAGTACATAATGTCAAAGCATTTCACTATAAAACTAGGCAGATTAGAATTTATTTTCATACATGAGGAGCATGCAAACACCTCATAAAGGTATAAAAAACTACTATAGCAGTACTCTTTACTCGCAACAAAACCAAACTCATTTGACATTTCCAGAAAGGCAGTCCTCACTCAAAAATACTAGCTATTACAGAAGATCACATCATAAAGCGCAGATGGAGTGAGAAGAGGCCAAATAACAGAGCAAATCAAAATCATCAAGCCACTGCCTGCAAAATCAACAGAACCACTAAGGCAATACTGCACCAACAAGCCGGTCATAAACCTGAATCAAATGTCCATTCACAACTCAATAACATAGCCAGAAAACATGACATCCAAAGAGAAGATGCAACAACAAAAACAACAATATATGGATGCCAAGCAATGACTGATGGGAAGAGAGGAAAGGACCCCAACTATATTCTAAAAGAAGGGTAGCACATATATCAATAAAACCAAAGGCTAAAAATACATTCAAGAAACAAATTCTTAAGAAAAAAAAATGCTAATTCAATATGATTGATGATTTTATTGGTTGCTGCCAGTTGAGCAATAGAAATTAACTTCAAAATATAATAGAGCAAATACCTTATAATAAAAGACATAAATTAGTTTTCTAATTTGAGTCTCGGATAAGTTCTCAAGCCATTAATTGCACAGGAAAAACATGTGAATTGTTGCCTATTATCATAGATGAATACGTGACATTTATGATTTGCCTGTATTATGTGCACTTATCCATTACCAGTAAGCAGGATTGCAGCATTCAAGAGGATAAATCCAACAAGGAGAAGCCTTCCAAACACAATAAATATCCAGAATTTCATAGCGTATCATTATCATACCCAATCAAAACCATACAAAGATCTCAAGAATACAATCACAGAGCCACTCAAGAAAATAAAGTTACAAGCATTACAAGGCAAACTAACAGATCAAAAGCCGCAGGTCTTATAGAAAATACAAAAATACACACCAATAAAAAAAATATATTACCATGAAAAGAAGATACCATAGAATGGAAATACCATGTAAAGTACTATGACATCTTTATCAAATATATATGATGCATGAGAATGATCCAGATACTACTATTCTATTTCATATATGATGGGATTTAAGAGTCTAAAGGTAGGAAAATCTCCAACACAGAGATAAAGATTGAAGAGAAAAGAAAATCCATTCTATTTTCAAGTTTTATCATTAAGGTAACATCATCCGCAGCCAATCAATACTGTAAAATGTTTTTATCCAAAAATATATAACAAATGAATCACTACTCCAGTATCTTGCAGGGTCTTTTGCCTTGCTCAAGGAAAACAACATGATCAATTAACCACCCTAAGAACGCAGAGGCAAATACTGATTTGCCTTGTCCTACACTAATTTTAAAACAAGACATAAGAATCTTCACATTGATCCCAGGTAATAATTAATAATGATAACTGTATGTACTCACTAGTGATAGGAAATGAATAGTGCAAGTGAGCAAGTCAAATGGATCATACAGGATCTAAAGATAGGTTGTTTCGCTTCTCAAATAATACAATGACTTTCATCTCATACAAGGATTCAAACCACATCTCAGGCAAGTGCATAATCAAAACAAGAAAAGTAACAAATACATTTCCAAGCCACACTTGACAAGCAGAGGACATTTTACAAATGCAAATTAACCAAAAAAAAAAAAAAAAAAAGGAGAGAGACTATCCTAGAATGTAATGGACATGAAACTGCTGATTCTGGAAGCCACAGCACAGAGCAAAAGACATTCAATCAAGACCCAAATCAACTTATTGAGAAATGCAGAAATACAATATATCAAACACAAAGAGTTAAGCGTAAATGAAAAGGCACAGAACCAAAAATGAGTCAAAATGGAAACATTCTTGACCCTCAAGAATCTCATTGATGCATATAATCATGAAAATTGGAAACAGGCACATGCAGCAAGAGAAAGCAAAATATGCACATTTATGGAATGGCAAGTCACGTCAACGAAAGCTTAGAAATTAAGCAAATAAAAACAACCTCAGTAGTAAGGGGGCATCCCCTGGAAGGCTCCGCCAGGTGGAATTCTAGATGCTGATAATGCTCCTGCTGGTTGATTATGATGGCCTTGATAGCCAACGGCTGATAATCTGTGAAGTCCACTCTGTGAATAATCTCCCGAACCCATCCCAGCTGGGTTAAGTGTCAATCCATAAAAAGAAGACCCACGACCAGCCCCTCCTAGTCCACCACCAGCTCCGACCCCACCCAATGCACCACTGTTACCACCGAATCCACCACCCAAACCACCATAAGGAGTTCCAATAGGTCCACTGATATGAGAGCCACCGGCATAAGCACCAATCCCAGAACCAAACCCACCGCCTCCCCCTAAATTGGACCCCACAGCTTGACTTGCAGTGGCCGGCAAACCAGGACCACCCACTCCAGCCCCAATATTTGCTCCTAAACTGCTAGAAAAACCACCATACTGCCCTCCCATCCCTGCCCCAGTTCCATCGCCGTTTCCCTGATTACCTCCTTGAATACCCATGGACCCTGCAGCCCCGGCCCCAGGAGCCTTACCTCTTCTTCCATCAGCCAGCTTACAGTTTAATTGGTGTCCATCAATAGTCTTAATCGGATCCACTAAAGATGCCCTGGCGGCGTCGACATTTTTATAAACAAACAACGCAAAACCCTTAGACTTCCCAGTTGCCTTATCAAAACCCAATGGCCCCTCCTCAATCTCCCCATACATCGAAAAGTGCTGAAGAAGTCTATCAGCCGCCATGTCATACGGAACATTGGCCACATAGATTTTCCTCATAGACACATCCACTTGATTACTAACTCCTCCCCCTCCCCCTCCTCCACCACCACCACCACCACCACCACCTACTCCCGCCCCACCACCGCCCGAAACCCCGGCAGCAGCAAGCTGCGTAACCGTCATCCTACCATCAATTTTCTTACTCGGTTCCTTCAACGCCATAATTGCACCATCAACATGTTTGAAAGTAATGAAACCGTATCCTTTCGACTTACCCGACGCCTTATCTAGAATAACAACGGCTTCATCTAACTCCCCATACGACGAGAAAAGAGCGCGGAGTTTGTCCGTGGTGGTTTCCCATCCGAGACCGCGGATGAACAGCTTCCGCTGCGTCGTATCGCGATCGGCAAATGATCGGACGGCATCAAGGACATCAGGGTGGCGGAGGAGGGCATTTAGGACGATTCCCAAAAGCTGATCACGTGTGAACGGCTCGAGAATTTTGCAAGCATCGTCGACGGTGAGCATAATCGGATTGAAGGAGTCATGGTCCGCATTAACGACGCCGTTTTCGTCGATTTTGCGCTTCTTTATTGGGTCCATCGTCAGGAAGAAGACGCTCGAATTTAGAGTAAACTGTAAAACCCTATTGATGCACAATTGAGCGCAGGTGGGAATAAATAAACTCGATTTGGGCTTCTTTATTGGGCCTCGTGATTGGGATGATGGCTTACTTTTTGGGCCTCGTGATTGGGATTGGGCTTTTCCATGGAAATAGACGCAGGCCTTGATCAACTGATTTGGGCTTTCAGATTAGATGGATTTCTGAGTTGTGCAATAAGATGGACCCGTTTATTCCTCAGAAAAAAATAAATAAACAAATAAAAATCATCAAACACAGCATAAGGATCTGGCGATGTCGACATGATATGGGCAGGAAAAGCTCCAGATTGGATTTGCTGCTACGCTTTCCAACTTTCAATCGCTCCCACATACTCAATCTGCGATGCTCTCTTGTTCTCTGTAAGCTCCCCCCACCCCACCCAGCTAGTCTCTATTCCAGTCTCTGCTTTCTTTCTCGAAAAGTTTGAAGCTTTTCAGTTGCTAATTTGTGTGATTTAAACTTTTTTTTAAAAGAAAATTCTTGGTGCTGGGTGATGGGTCCCATCTTGAGAAAATGAAAACTGGGTATGGAATTTGGATATTGGATGAATCTGTGAAGAAATTACACAAATGGGACTGTTCCTACTTATTTTTAACAGAAAATATTTGTCTACTGAGTGCTGAACTTCCTTGTTCTTTATTGCCGAATGAGTATATCAAAATGGATAGATTCTTTTGAGAATTGTTGTAATGCATGGACTGTAGAATTAAATGTGAGTAATTTGGTTTAGATTTCTATCTGAACCACCATAATCAAATTGTCTTGTGGATGGATGAGTTGCTAGTTTAAGATTGAATATCAGCAGTTCTAAATTAAGGCATATATTTTGGACTCTGTTATGTTGGTGTGGTGGCTTCCAAAATATAATTTTCTCCTAGTAAACGCTTTTGTGCAGTGGATTTACTTTTTCTGAAATGAGTCTTTCTGGTTTAGGATAGTTAAATTGTGTGGTTTATGTTGGATTCTTGCCAGGAAACTGTCTGCTTCTCGACTTCGTATCAATTCCATGCCTCGAACTGTTGTGCCAAATTTTGCTCATGTGATTGAGTGCTTAAACCATTCAAGATTTTCTTGTGTGAAGAATAAACTTCCCTGCATCAGCCTTAGGCTTTTCAGTTCATATGAAGGATCACATTCTTGTAGAGTTACGAACAAGGACATTAAAACGAAGAAGTCTCATGATGTAGAATCTAGTGAAGGGATAGAATCTGATTCTTTTGAGGAGAATGTTCAGAGAGATAGTCTTCAGCATATCTTGGATGGTGGTAAGGATGATAAGGAAATCCAGAGATCAAAAAAAAGTGTTCATGGAAATAAAGGGAGAGTACCGTGGAATTTAGGAAGAAAACATAGTGAAGGTAACTATTTTGGGAGTACACTCGGTGTAAAAACATATACTTAAATTTGGTTCTATCATGTGTGATCATCTGGTTTGAATCTTGCAGAGACTCGTGAGAAAATCAGACGCAGAACAAAAGAAGCCTTGAAAGATCCCAAGGTGAAGTCATGTAAGAATCGGTCGATTTGGATCATATAATTTTTCTGCTTTATGAATTAAGCATCATATATAACACAATATTTATTTGTTCTATGTTAAAATGCATTTTCCATCAATGTAAATTGTCTTGGAATGCTGACTTATTGTATTTGGGCTCTGCCTCCCCACACCCCCAAAAAAGAGAAGAAGAAAAAAAAAAAAAAAGAAATAAACTGAAACTAGAAATATAACAATTCTTTCATTTGTTGATGCAATTTGGATTCATAATTAAACAGCTCCAATTGTTCTAGCCCCATCTCTTTTACATGCTAGCTTGTGAACTTTTATAGGTTAGAAAGAAGATGTCTGAAGCTCCTCGTACTCTCAGGTAATTCCCTACTTCCTCTATTGTTTTTTTGTCGAAAGGAACCAATCCCATATCACGAGATTAAAACAACTTTTACTCACCAGAAATAGGAACAACATGCTGGGTCTGTGAAAACCCGATTTTCGACAAGTTTATCTGATTTGTTGGCTTATACTTACAGTGAAGGTGTAACTATTGTTGCAGTAATCTAACCAAAGTGAAAATATGTGCATCTCTAACGAAGCTCTGGGGGAAACGCCTAATAGGAAAAAGGTCGAGGGCGCAGTTCCTGAAATCGTGGGCTGAAAATATTGCTGAAGCTGCTAGAGTAGGAGGGAGTGATCAGCAAGAACTGGAATGGGATAGCTATGGAAAACTTAAGGAAGAGATTGCCCTCCAACAAATTCAACGTGAGGTAGAAATAGCAAAGGCGAAAGAGTTGGCACGCATCCTGAAAGAGCGAACTGCGCAAGAGAAAGCAGAAAAGATGGCAAGGGTTGCTCAGAGAAAGAGAGAGCGGGAAGAAAAAGCTAAAGTTCAAGGAGAATCAATTAGAAAGAGGAACAAAAAGTCGAAAGAAGAAAAGGAGAAGTTGGCTGAGTATCAGGAGGAAAAACTCAAGGAGAGATTGATGAAGGTAAGTATTTGATTTATCATATTTAATTGTATCGTGCTGGTTAATGTACTGTATAATTATATTGTATACCAGGAGTTCGTTCTCCTCATTTTCATGTGTACCACTTTGTCCCTCCAACCATTAGAAGTGCTTAATCTTCAGTAATTGAATACATCGCGCCTAATCTTTCGAGTATGACCTTGTAATATAGCTGCTGATGAAAATGAAACATTGCTAACTGAATTTGGTCAAAAAATTTATCCCATCATGATGCCATACTTGTGTTTTGTGTTACTGTTGGCAGAAAGGACTTGTTTTGATGGTTGCGCTTTCCTGTTATTGTAATATCATCTGTTGCTTCACTAACACTTCTTACATTTGGTTGTAAAAGCAGATTCGGAAAAAGAAATCCACAATTTCTCAAGTAAGCAACCAACACCATAGATCCTGGGAGAAGTTTGACATGGACACAGTAAAGGGGGAACACTTGCAGAAGGATATGTCGTTGGCGGAGCAGATTCGTTTCGCTAAGAAGAGAAGAGCCCAACTGCTCGACAACCATTGACCGGGGAAACTGAAGACTTTAGCCAGAACTATTTGTCACTAACTTTTACAAGTTTCAACCTAGTTTTCATTACCATGATATTGGTTTTTGATTATTATAAAAGTTAGTTACATTTCCTTGTTCTTGGTTGCTTAGATATATCTCCAGTAGTGGAGATTATTGTATATCAATTGTTGCACAAACTAGTAGACTCAACACTCAAATGCAGTTGATTTGGGTTGTTAATCATGTACCAAGAATCATTGGTGCAATTATGTTGCAATAGTCTGACACTTAGTACAACAAATTTAAAAGAACATCAAGCAAATATAGCCTCCTACTCCAGAAATTACATCAACTACACCTCTGATGAAGAGCTTTTACTAAAACTGTCTATGCCACATTTCACCCTCTCTAATTTGGGCCACCACCGGTTGATAGGGTGTTCCTTCACTGTTTGGGCCAGGTCCAAGATGATAGGGTGCTCCTCCACTGTATGGGCCAGGGCCAGGGCCAGGGCCAGGTTGATAGGGTACTCCTCCACTGTTCGGGCCAGGTTCAGGTTGATATGGCGCTCCTCCGCTGTTTGGGCCAGGTCCATACTGATGGTTAGGTGCATTGTTGGCAGGTCCATTAGTTGGTAGAGAACCCATATTTGGTTGACCTCCGTAGTCACCAGCTGCCCCTCCAGCATTAGGTCCAGTGTTCCGCCCTCGCACTCCTCCTCCTCCTCTTTCGTCAAAGATTCTTGGAGGTCTGTCCCTGTTCCTGTCTCGTTTCCGAGCATTGTTCCTCACCCATTCCTCATGATATTTAGGGTCATAAGGAACAGCCTGCCCATTTATAAATGGTTCTCCTGCAGTGTAGTTGAAAATCAATTAGACCTCAATAACACCGCATTCAGAGCAAATGTAAAGCTTATGCTGTAGGTTGAATTAGGAACGAATAAATTCAGATACCAAAAGAGGTATACCACATAAACCTCACAGAATGATTCTTGTTTAAAGGACTAATCAGAAGAAATACCAAGAGTTTATAAATGAAATCAGAAGAAATTTTGTGAAACTGGACCAGCTAGTCTGTAAGGTTAATGAGAATATAAACCATATGCTCATTGGAACCTCAGACCTCCATAATCCTTATTTTTGGCATCCAAGTATGAATCAGGGAGAACCCAGCTAACCGTAGGCAGTTCTGCAACAAGAGTTGTGAAAATCAAGTCAAATGAATTAAACACCAACAGAAAAGTATCACACAATAATTTTCTCACCCATTAACTTGTAAGCCAATTCTTCAGAACCAAGAGCTCCAAAGGCAAAGTAATGCCTAGTAGAGACAGAGTAAATTTTCTTCCTTGCTTCTTCCTCACTGCAGATTTGCAGATTCAAAAGTTGCAAGATAATGTCAAATGGCAGTAGAGTCAACACAATACAAGGCAGCCACAAGTTACAACATTCAACAAAAAAATAAAGAGAACACACAAGTCATGCTCCTAATATCTCTACCACATACATCACGAATTACACCACAATCGCAAATATAAATCAAACATTTCATAATGTAACCGTTAATCAACGATAATCATAAGATTTTTTTTTAAAATCCCAAGACACTTCCATTTCAGATTCCATCCTTTCAAAGCAACAAAAGGAGCTTAATATCGAACAGAATTACCCTCAAAACATAGTCAACACGGTAAAGTAAAAGTGAAAAATGATCCAGAAAACATCAAACCTCCCAAGTACGCTGGCGAGCGTTTTGATATAGCCATCAATGATTTAATCCCTGGTGACGCCATTCCCCGGCGGATCCATAACCACCAGCCAGTGCTCGAAATCACAACCATCGGGCAGACTCGTCTCTTTTGGGGGACAATTCGACCGGTTAGGGTTTTGATAATTCCGAGACGAATTGGTCAGTCGAGTCGAGAAAGCTCTAGCGGAAATTCCCGGGAAAAGGCCGCGAAAATGAGAGGAAGCAGCCACCGCCATGAGAGGGCGGAGGTGGCAGAGAAATGATGAGGCACTGGGGATGGTCGAGGCGTAATGGCGAGAGAACACCAGGGCGAGTGATTGCTTGGAGGTGAGGAGAGAACGAGAGAGGAAGCGAGTCGCCATTGTTGGAGTAGAATTCCTGATCGTTAAACCCTAGTATAGGGTACAAGATTTTGCAGCTGATACAGAAGAAGAGCTTTCAATACCATCTATAGATAATAAAAATGAATTATTATAGTAGTAAGTATATTTTTTTCTTTCTGTTTTTTTATTTTTATTTTTATTTAATATATGGAGAACTAAACATTACTTTAATTAATATCTGAATAATTTCAATCTTTACATCATTTTTTTTTAATTTATCCTTACCATAACATAAAATAATTAAATTAAAATTAAATTAAATTTAATGACCATTCAATATACCATAATTTTTACCTTATTAACTCAAATAATATAATAGTAATAACAAATAATAATAGTATTTTATATTATTAAAATTAGAATGACTTGGGAAACATTCTGTCCCTTGATTATTTTTATTTTACCCTTTTGGTATTTCGGGTACTTTTTTGTTGGATTGATATATAAGAGATGCATTAATCTATATAATAGGTAAAATATATTTATTAGTAATTAAAATATATTTTTAATGAATCATCGCATTATAAGAGCTTATAATCATAATTTAATGTATCATTATTCATTCATAATACTTAAAAAAAATTCTTATATAATAAATAATAAGCATACTTTAGATATATATCAATCATATTTTAATACGTTCCACAAACCGTATTAAAAGAGACTTCGTCACTTTCGTCACTTCTCATATTAATTTATAATTTTATTAATTTAAATTTTATTTATCATCAATAATTAATTTTTTTGAATTCAAGATTTCCTTTTGAACTTCTTATATACTGCATCCGTGACTAAATGCATTTTGTCATTTTTGTCTACCTCATAAAATATACATTTCTCTTTTTAATAAATAGAATCCATACAAACAAGTATTTACATAACATCACATGGTACTAATACAATTATCCACTCCATATTAAAATATCATACTTCATCTCTTAAATCACCACACATTAAAATATTATAATACTTGCTACATTTCTCTTTTTGATAAATGGAATCCACACAAACAAGTATTTACATAACGTCACATAATACAATTATTCACTCCATCTTAAAATATCATACTTAATCTCTTAACTCACCACACATTAAAATATTATAATACTTGCAAAAAAGGAGGTGACGAAATGAAACATTGCTAACTGAATTTGGTCATAAATACTATCCCATCATAAAGCTTCACTAACACTTGTTACATTTGGTTGTAAAAGTCCACAGTTTCTCGAGCAAGCAACCAACGCCATAGATCCTTGGAGAACCATCAACGGGGAAACTGAAGATTTTAGCAAGAACCATTATCACTGACTTTTACAACCTACTTTCACTACCAGGATATTAGTTTCTGCAGAAGTTAAGTCACATTTCCTTGTTCTTGTTTGCTTAGATATATCTCCAGTAGAGGAGATTTTTGTGTATCATTTGTTGATTGGGTTGTTCTTACAATGCGATAACCATTGGTCATTTTCCTTGTTCTTTTATTATTCACGAACGAAGATATATATGAATATATGTTCGAGAAGTATTCACGAACAGAAACGAACTTTAACAAACAACCTTTGTTCTATCTCGAACTCAGTAATTTTTTTAATGACAAGCTCAAACTCAATTATTTTTTAGAAAACGAGACTTAAACAGGCCAAAGCACAGCACGGCTACACCCCTCATAACCTGAGTGGATTCGTGCAATTGTGTAACAGGTAATCTGATAGTAGAACAAATTTAAAAGAACATCAAGCAAATATAATCTCCAAATCCAGAAATTACATCAACTATCCCTCTGATGAAAAGCTTTAGGAACAAAAACCGTTTACGTGCCACATTCTCACTGAACAATGGACCAATGTATTAGTGCATAATATAACTCCAATAAATTTGCACATTAAGAGACAGTTGACCATATACTAATATCCAACTAGAACATCCATAAGTTTATATTATGAAAGTCAAATCCTCACAGAAACAGATTTCAGCTTAATAAAAGTCTCAGTAATTAGATGGTGGGGGGTAGTCTCTCCCAGGGATGTTCTGGTTTTGCTGAGAATAAGCATTCTCATAGTGTCCTTGACTCGGTCCCATATTCGGGCAATTGTTGTTCCGATTGCCATAGCTTGCATTGGGATCAAAATTGACAGTAGTTTGTGGAGGGCTGTATCTCTGATTTGGTGGTGCAGGAGAATCTCTTGTGGGATAATTTTGATTTGGGTAGGGACTTCGACCATCCGTATTTCCATAAGCATTCTGATACTGTCCTTGACCAGGGCCTGGAGGAAAGCCGCCATGATTTGGGCTTGGGCTTGGGCTTGGGCCAGGACCAGGTTGATAGGGTGCTCCTCCGTTGTTTGGGCCAGGTTCATACTGATGGTTAGGTGCATTGTTGGCAGATCCATACTGATGGTTATTTCCTGCTGGATAGTTTCCGGGGTTATTTGGATGTCCTCCCATGTGGGGTTGTCTGGGTCCTGGATTGGGAACATTACCTTGTTGAGGACCCATATTTGGTTGACCTCCAAAGTCACCACCTGGCCCTCTGGCATTAGGTCCAGTGTTCCGCCCTTGCATTCCTCCTCCTCTTCGGTCAAAGTTTCTTGGTCTGTCAAAGTTTCGAGGCCTGTCATTGTGCCTGTTCCTCTCTTTTGCCCGAACATTGTTCCTCACCCATTCCTCGTGATATTTAGGGTCGTATGGAACAGCCTGCCCATTTATAAATGGTTCTCCTGCAGCATAGATGAAAAACAATTAACATCAACAACACCTCATTCAGAGTGTATGTAAGCTTATGATGTAGGTTAACTTAGAAGTTAGAACGAACAAATTCAGATACCAAAGACTCTCTGGGTTGAATAGTATAGCATACATACTACTACGTATAATACATAACCTCAGAGAATGATTCTTGTTTTAGTGACTAATCAGAAGAAATACCAAATGCTTATAAATGAAAACATGGAAAATTTAGTGAAACTGCACCAGCTAGTCCGTAAGTTTAGCGCATTGAACAACGTTAACAGTCTAAATAGAGAATACACATTCTATTCCACTGAAACTTAATGTATCACGGAATCTCATACCTCCATAATCCTTATTTTTGACATCCAAGTATGAATCAGGGAGAACCCAACGAACTTTAGGAAGTTCTGCAACAAGAGTTTTTAAAATCAATCAAATGAATTAATAAACACCAACAGAAAAGTATCACACAATAATTTTCTCACCCTTTATCTTGTAAGACAATTCTTCAGAAACAAGCGTTCCAAAGCCAAAGTAATGCCTAATAGAGACAGAGTAAATTTTCATCCTTCCTCACTGCAGATTTTCAAAAGTTGCATAACAATGAATTTCCAAAAAAAAGGGCATCTTGAATTTCACATGTCAAATTGCAGTGAGAGTCAATACAATACAAGGCAACCACAACATTCTATAAGAAAATTAAAGAGAGATTAACAACACACAAGCCAGATTAACAACATACAAGTAATGCCACCAATATCTCTACCACATAATTACAAATAAAAATCAAACATTTCGAGAAATTTTTGAAACATTAATCCAAGACTTCCATTTCAGAAAAGAGAAAAAAGAGGCAGAAAACATCAAACCTCCCAATCACGCTGGCGAGCGTCTTGATATAGCCATCAATGATTTCATCCCTGGTGACGTCACCCTCCGGCGGATCCACAATCACCAGCCAGTGCTCCAAATCACAACCGTCGAGCAGAATCGTCTCTTTTGGGGGACGATTCGACCAGTTAGGGTTTTGATCATTCAGAGAAGAACTGGTCAGTCGAGTCGAGAAGGCTCTAGCGGAAATTCCCGGGACAAGCGAAAATGAGCGGAAGCAGCCTCCGCCATGAGGGGGCGGAGGCGCCAGAGAAATTATGAGGCATTGGGAACGGTGTGAGAGAACACGGCGAGTGATTGCTTGGAGGTGAGGAGAGAACGAGCGATGTAGCGGGTTGCCATTGTTGGAGTAGAATTCCTGATCGCTAAACCCTATATAGGGGTACAAGATTTTGCAGCTCATACAGAATAAGAGCTTTCAATACAATCTATATCTATACATAATAAAAATGAATTATTATAGTAACTAATACTCTCTCCTTCCCATAGAAATCGGTATAATTCTTTTGAGCACGACGAGTATAATAATTTAATGTAAAATGAAGTAAAGTGAAGTGAGAGAAATAATATTTAATGTGTAGTGGGTAGTTGTATTAGAGGTGATATGTGTGGTCTATGAGAATAGATTAATTGTTTTTGTGTATTAAAAAGGAAATGTGTCAACTTTAGTGGGACAAATCGAAAAGAAAAGTGTGTCAACTTCTATGGAACAGATGGAGTATTTTTTTCTTTCTGATTTTTAATTTTATTTTAATTTAATATATGGAGTACTAAACATTACTTTAATTAATATCAGAATAATTTCAATCTTTAAGTCATTTTTATTTTTATTTTATCCTTACCATAAAAAAATACTAATTAAAGATAAATTTAATATACCATAATTTTTACCTTATTTTAACTCATATAATATAATAGTAATAATAAATAATAATAATAATATTATTATAATTAGAAGTACGATACATTCGGGAAACATTTTGTCCCTCGATCATTTTTATTTTACCCTTTGTTATTTCTTGTGAGATTGATTGATATATAAGTGAGGAATCAATTTATTTATTATTAAAATATATTTATTATAGGTAAAGGAGTATTATTTATTAGGAGTAGTAGTTAAATTATTTCTTTAAAGAATCATCATCATATTATAAGAAACTATAATCATAATTTAATGCATCATTATTCATTCATAACATTTTGAAAAAAACACTCCTACAATAATAAATAATAAACATAATTTACCTATATATCAATCATATTTTAACACGTTTCACAACATCATTTTACAAGAGATTTCCCTACTTTCGTCACTTCTCATATTAATTTATTATTTTGTTAATTTAAATTTTATTTATCATCAATAATTAATTTGTTTGAATACAAGATTTCCCTCGAACTTCTTATATACTGCATCAGTCTCAAAACAATATGTGTGTTTTGCCATTTTAGTCTACTCATAAAATGAAGTATACATTTCTTTTGTTTGTTTGGTAATTGGGCTCCACACAAACAATATTTTACATGACATCACATTACACTGATACAATTATCCACACTATACATTAAAATATTAGTATTTATAATTGCAAAAAGCTGGTGATGAAATGAAACATTGCTAACTGAATTTGGTCAAAAATATTATCCCATCATAATGCCATGTGTTTTATGTTACTGTAAGTGTAAGCAGAAAGGAGTTACATTATGGGATTGCTTGTTGTGTGTGTTTCTGGATGGTCACTCTTTCTTGTCATTGTAATATCATATGTTGCTTCACTTATAACACTTCTTACATTTGGTTAAAAAAGTCCACAATTTCTCAAGCAAGCAAGCAACACCATAGATCCTGAGAGAAGTTTGACATGGACACTGTCAAGGGAGAAAACTTGCAGAAGGATGTTTCGCTGGCCGAGCAGATTCAATTCAATTCGCGAAGAAGAGGACAGCCCAACTGCTCGACAACCATCGACGGGGAAACTGAAGATTTTAGCCAGAACCATTATCACTGACTTTTACAACCTACCTTCACTACCAGGATATTAGTTTCTGCAAAAGTTATTCACATGTACCAAAAATGCATCTCACAATGCGATAACCATTGGTCATTTTCCTTGTTCTTTTATTATTTCACAAACGAAGATATATATATATATATATATATATATATATATATATATATATATATATATATATATATATATATATATATATATTCATGAAGAAGTATTCACGAACATGTTTACAAACATAAACAAACTTTAACAACCAAACTTTTTTCCAACTCGAGCTCAGTAATTTTTTTAATGACAAGCTCAAACTCGATTATTTTTAAAAAACGAGACTCAAAAAGGCCAAAGCAAGGCACGGCTACACCCCTTATACCTGAGTGGATTCGTGCAATTGTGTAACAGGTAGCCTGATACTTAGTAGAACAAATTTAAAGAACATCAAGCAAATATGATCTCCAAATCCAGAAATTACATCAACTACCCCTTTGATGAAGAGCTTTTACGAACAATAACCGTCTACGTGCCACATTCTCACTGAACAATGGACCAATGTATTAGTGCATAATATAACCCCAATAAATTTGCACATTAAGAGACAGTTGACCATATACTAATATCCAACTAGAACATCCATAAGTTGATATTATGAAAGTCAAATCCTCACAGAAACAGATTTCAGCTTAATAAAAGTCTCAGTAATTAGATGGTGGGGGGTTGTCTCTCCCAGGGATGTTCTGGTTTTGCTGAGAATAAGCATTCTCATAGTGTCCTTGACTTGGTCCCATATTCGGGCCATTGTTGTTCCGATTGCCATAGCTTGCATTGGGATCAAAATTGACAGTAGTTTGGGGAGGGCTGTACCTCTGATTTGGTGGTGCAGGAGAATCTCTTGTGGGATAATTTTGATTTGGGTAGGGACTTCGACCATCCGTATTTCCATAAGCATTCTGATACTGTCCTTGACCAGGGCCTGGAGGAAAGCCGCCTTGATTTGGGCCAGGACCAGGTTGATAGGGTGCTCCTCCGCTGTTTGGGCCAGGTCCATACTGATGGTTAGGTGCATTGTTGGCAGGTCCATACTGATGGTTATTTCCTGCTGGATAGTTTCCAGGGTTATTTGGAAGTCCTCCCATGCGGGGTTGTCTGGATCCCGGATTGGGAGCATTACCTTGTTGAGGACCCATATTTTGTTGACCTCCATAGTCACCACCTGGCCCTCCAGGGTTAGGTCCAGAGGGCCGCCCTTGCATTCCTCCTCCTCTTCGGTCAAAGTTTCTTGATCTGTCAAAGTTTCGAGGCCTGTCATTGCGCCTGTTCCTGTCTTGTGCCCGAGCATTGTTCCTCACCCATTCCTCATGATATTTAGGGTCGTATGGAACAGCCTGCCCATTTATAAATGGTTCTCCTGCAGATAGATGAAAAAAAATTAACCTCAATAACACCTCATTCAGAGTGTATGTAAGCTTATGATGTAGGTTAACTTAGAAGTTAGAACGAACAAATTCAGATACCAAAGACTCTCTGGGTTGAATAGTATAGCATACATACTACTACATATAATACATAACCTCAGAGAATGATTCTTGTTTTAGTGACTAATCAGAAAAAATACCAAATGCTTATAAATGAGAACTTAAAAAATTTTGTGAAACTGCACCAGCTCGTCTGTAAGTTTAGCGCGAAGATAAACCATATGCTCATTGAACAACGTTAACAGTCCAAATAGAGAATACACACTTTCACTGGCTTATAAATGAAAACTTGGAATTTTTTTGTGAAACTGCACCAGCTAGTCTATAAGGTAAGTGCGAAGACAAACAATAACAGTCTAAATAGAGAATACGCTGTCTATTCCACTGAAACTTAATGTATCATGGAACCTCATACCTCCATAGTCCTTATTTTTGACATCCAAGTATGAATCAGGGAGAACCCAACGAACTTTAGGAAGTTCTGCAACAAGAGTTGTTAAAATAAATCAAATGAATTAATAAACACCAACAGAGAAGTATCACACAATAATTTTCTCACCCTTTATCTTGTAAGACAATTCTTCAGAAACAAGAGCTCCAAAGGCAAAGTAATGCCTAGTAGAGACAGAGTAAATTTTCATCCTAGCTTCTTCCTCACTGCAGATTTTCAAAAGTTGCATAATAATGAATCTCCAAAAAAAGGGGATCTTGAATTTCACATGTCAAATTGCAGTGAGAGTCAATACAATAAGGCAACCACAGCACTCTATTAATAAAATTAAAGAGAGATTAACAACACACAAGTCATGCTACCAATATCTCTACCACATAACTACAAATAAAAATCAAATATTTCCTAATATGACAGTTAATCAAAAGAAATTTTAGAAACACTAATCCAAGACTTCCATTTCAGACCCCATCCTTTCAAAGCGACAAAAGCAGCCGAAAATCGAACTGTTCCCCGCAAACAAAGTCACTGCAGCTAAAGCACAACAATAGTAAAGAAAAAGAGAAAAAAGAGACAGAAAACATCAAACCTCCCAACTACGCTAGCAAGCGTTTTGATATAACCATCGATGATCTCATCCCTGGTGATGTCACCCTCCGGCGGATCCATAACAACCAGCCAGTGCTCGAAATCACAACCGTCGAGCAGAATCGTCTCTTTTGGGGGACGATTCGACCAGTTAGGGTTTTGATCGTTCAGAGACGAAGTGGTCTGTCGAGTCGAGAACACCCTAGCGGAAATCCCCGGGACTAGGCAGCGAAAACGAGAGGGAGCAGCCACCGCCACGAGAGGCCGAAGGCGGTAGAGAAATGATGAGGCCCTTGGGACGGCGGAGGCGGAGGCGGAGGCTGTGTAACTATGAGAGAACATCAGGGCGAGTGATTGCTTGGAGGTGAGGAGAGAACGAGGGAGGTAGCGAGTCGCCATGGTTGGGAGAAGAATTCCTGATCGATAAACCCTAGAGATAGGGTACAAGCTTAAGCAGCTGATACAGAATAACAGCTCCCCTTAATAATCTGTAGATTAAAAATGAATTATTATTTATTCGAAAATAAAAAATGTCCGCTTGTCAATGGGCCATACCTAAACCCAGACCCGTTCCGCCCCGCCCATTTTATTTATTTATTATTATATTTTAGGTATTTATAATTATTATAAATAATGTGTAATATACATTAGTTCATTTAAATAGTAATTATATAATTAGTAATATGACGTATTTCCTATTTTACTTAATTAATTAAGTAAATATACCTTAATATATATATATATAATACAAAAATATAAATAAAATATCTATATTTTACACATAATATATATTTTATACTCTATAATGTACTCCCTTCGTCCCGCCCAAATAACATCATTTTACTATATTGGGCGTACCATCACATCTCTCTAATACACCTACTCACTTTACATAAAATAATAATACTTCTTAATCTACGTGCAAAAAGCAAATGTACCTTTTTACACGGAACGGAGGGAGTAAATATTAAACGTGTCAAATGGGCCAAATCGAGGCATCACCACTATCCTAACATCACGGGTCATGGCCGGTCGGGTCATTTTTTACATCCCTTGACACTTCATAATTCAATAGACTAAAAAAAATTTTCCATTATTTTTAAAACTATTAAAATATATTTAATTTTATACTCTCATTCTTAAAATATCTTCACTGAACCTCCACAATTTTTGCTGACTGGAACAAATATACGGTAAAGGTGGGATGAATAAGACAGTGATTTTAGTTGGGACAAATTTAAAAAAAATAATATATTGTAATTTTATTGTTAATAACAATAATCATTTTCGCCCTAAATTTATCTATTAATCTCAAGAAAAATATTGTTTTTTTACCGCAGTTGAGTGAACATTCATTCCTGCTACACAATCTACCTCGCATAAGTAATGATTTATTCATACGAGGATATTTTAGAAATTCCATTATAAAATTAAACATTTTTTTATGTTTTAAAAAGTTATTATGGATAGAAAAGATGTTAAAAATTTGAGAGTGTGCAGTTGCATGGAATTACACTTTCTCTTCTTTAATATGTGAATAAAAGACGTGATTATATTATCATTGTTTATCAATAGAAAACATTGAATTGGTAGACACTTGACAATATATTTATTTATTTAAAGTGCATTTCATGATCCATTCGACGCAAGAATTTAAATATTTTTTTTTTTAAAATGTTTTCTAATTTTGAAACTCCACAAATGATGATCGTGTAAATGAATAAAAAAATTCTTAAATTTCAATTTCATTAAGTTGAATACATAATGTAGACTGTAGAGTTAATATGTGCTTGTGGAATAGGAGTAATTTTCAAACAATTGATTTAAAAGTCTATTTCATGTGAAGTTGGATCATTAATCTTATATATGATAGATTAAAAAATATATAATTAATTTTTAAATAAATAAAATTTATCCAGCAGATAACAATTTTGGCATTTTCTAATTCTTGATATCCTTGATCAATGCACATCGCCAATCGTCATAGAAATCCTTACCGTACAACAATCATTTACTTTGATTACTACAAAAAAAACTGCAAGATTACCGACGAAAAATTCAAAAATAAAATAAATAATAAATTACCGACGGGATTTTCCGTCGGTAATTTTACCGACGGAAAAATCCATCGGTAAATGCGAAAGGAAAAATAAAAAAAAAATATTTTTTTCAATTTAATAAATTTTAAAAATACCACCTAATATAAATTTTTCACTCAATATACCATTGAAATTCATCAAATAACTCTACATAATTTCAAATATATAGAGCAAAAAGTTGGCTCTAAATTTACAGCAATTTTGGGTAAGTAAAGTACAATAATTTGGTCAACCTACTTCAATTCCTATTACATCAATTAAGAACAAATAGAAAATTACTCCATCTAAATAATTGAATATGATCCCACAAAAATAAAATTTGGTATATCTTTGTCATCACCTTTTTTCTCTGTTGTTTTGATTCCAAAAGCTTTCACCCAAAACAAATTGCTGACTGGATTCCTAACACAATAGAAACACTACTTTATTACAAAAAGAAGTGGTCACAAAAGTGGTATAACAAAATATGTTAAAATTCTCAAGTAACTAAAAGAAACATACATTTGTACTCTGCTGAAGGATTCCTGCCGAAGCAATATTCAGGATTCTAAAACACAAAATTCCAAACATATCAATTCTGCAACCAGAAGTAAACAATTAAATACTCTCAAATGGACCGACCATGACAAGCCCATGGTTGGCCTAACAAGATAACAATAATTAAAAGATACTAATACACTGTCACTCTGATGCAGTATGCATGCCACCACAAGGATGAAAGAGTCACACACTATCAGCCTCTAAGATATCAAGCTCATGAACAATATAATTTTCAAATATGTAGTCACAAAATACATACAACCACACACATGTATATATATTTATTATTACATGAAATAATTAAAATTTCTGAGAATTAATGTACCTTAAGATTTCTAACTTGATGAGGGCATCCAACAGGAATAAAAACAGCTTCACCAATATTTTGCACAAAAGTCCAAGGTTCAACTCCTACATAAAAGTTCATAATAGAACAATATTACATAAAGGACACCTGTAAAGTCTGAAAAAAAACCAAATTCCTCCTTGAGCTTTGTTTTATGATAGGTGTTCAAGTAGAAGCTTTGGTCGTGAATGGCGTGGACAACCTATTAAATAATATCAAAAGAATATGATTTATAATAAAAAATTAAACAGTAGCATCTGAAATTAGCTGATAAAATAATTATAGAAGCGACAAAAATTTGATAGGTACGAGAACAATAACCAATGCATGAAAAAACTAAGAAAAGAAGCCACATAAATAACCCAAAAGTCTATTCTAGCACAACATTTGCATAAAGAAACTGATAAAGGTGTACAAAATGATACTTATGTTTGATAATATCTCTTTCTTTTTATTCGTGCTCATATAAGGAGTAATAAATTTTTTTTCAAAAAAAATTAAATCAACTCTATTACTCAAAACTTTTGTTTCTCTAATTATTAGCTACTCGTAAATTATGGTCCATTACAGTGGACTTTCAATTAGCTAAATAATTATGATTAAAAGTTAGTTAATACTCCATTAAGAAAGCAACTCAATGATAGAAATTAACTGGTCGTTCAGTTGGTAAAAAGAAACCAGACAAATAGACTTAGTTTGAATAAAGCACAACCTTGCCATCATTTTACAAAAATCATGCATAAACTGAGATATTCTTAACACTCTTCATACAATTACGAACTGCATATATGCATCAAAATAAAAAAATTGTATGTGATTCCCAAATGAGATAAGTTAAATTAAAACGAGTCAATGGTCACAAGAATTAACATACCAATTTGAGTAGAAATAGAGCGAACTCTCAAGAAAACTTGCTCCCTGTAGGCATTTGCTTTCTAACTTAGATGCAAAAATAAGGAAAATATGTATCTGATAATAAATACTATATCACATCAACTATACATGGCAGACCTGCTCCCTATAGGCATTTGCTTTCTAACTTAGATGCAAAAATAAGAAAAATATGTATCTGATAATAAATACTATAGCACATCAACTACCCATGGCAGATTAAAGTGTAAAGCATGCTAAAAGATCACCAAGCAAGAAATGAAACACCCACCAATTACATCAGAAGTGCAATTTTTTTTAAAACTAATGGCAAACATTTGATGGTGAGACAAATACCATTGCAGAATCTAATTTTGGAGATTTCAAAGTGATTTGTAAATTAAAGTGTAACATTTCATACCTTGGCAAGCATTATGCAACTATCAAGTAAGAAAATTGAATTCTTATACCTTGACTCTGCAACAAAGAAGCTCCGAAATCTGTAAACTTAAGAAGTTATTTAGGTTCCATTGAATTGAAATTCTTCTAATTGAAATCAACGCATTATGAACCATAACCCCTAAATCTAAGGACTAACATTCCCCCAAATTGAAGAAACCTAATCCAGGCCCTCAACCTCCATCATTCAAGCATCAGCATATAAACAGCAGCTGAACGGTGCAGCCATCACCACCACCGCTGTTTTCTCTCTCCCATCACCTCTTCCATTCCCATCACCCCCCGCTATTCTCCGATCCAACAGCAATCTCTCTATCTTCGATGACTCACGCCTCAGGTTGGGCTCAGTTTCTCAAAATCGGCTCGAACTCGAATTCTAGATCCATGCGAGCAGCTTCTCATCGCCACATCAAAATCAAACAATCCTTCAGCAACAAGAGTGACCGACGACAATAACGACAACGAAAGTGACTGGCGGCGAGAGCGAGTGACGGCCGTAGCAGCGGCGGAGTGGAAGAGAGGTGGAAGGAAGAAGGGTGGATTTGTTTTCTTAGGGCTGGTGGATTCGTAATGAAAACAATGTGTAATACTTTTTCTTAGGCAGCCCTAATACATTAAAAAATACTTACGTTACCGACGGAATTACTTTGTCGGTAAATTAAAGGCCATTTATTAAATAAAGTTTTATATTTACCGACGGCTTTAATCCGTCGGTAATGTAAAAGCCCTAATACATTAAAAAATACTTACGTTGCCGACGGAATTACTTCGTCGATAAATTAAAGGCCATTTTTTTAAATAAAGTTTTATATTTACTGACGGCTTTAATCCGTCGGTAATGTAAAAATTATTTTTTTTAAAAAAATAAAGTTTTATATATTTATCGACGGATTAAATCCGTCAGTAAATTAAAGGCAATTCTTTTAAAATAAAGTTTTATATTTTCTGACGGATTAAATTCGTCGATAACGTAAAAATTATTTTTAAAAAAATTAAATTTTATACATTTACCGACGGATTAAATCCGTCGGTAACTTAAAAACTATTTTTAAAAAAAATAATAACAAAATTTTATATATTTATCGACGGATTTTAGATTAAAGTCTCAAATTAATTTTTTTTAATAAAATTTATTATATTTACCGACGAAAAATAGTCATCGGTAATTTTTCAGAATTTAATCTCTCCAAAATAATGACGAATTTACCGACGGAATAAAAAATCATCGCTAATTCCGTCGGTAATCCATCACAAAAATCGTCGAAAATTTTTTACGGTCATTTTTAAAAAAAAATCATATTATATCAAAAAACATCGGTAATCCGTCGGTAATCCATTGATAATTCGTCGGCAATTACCGACAGAAAAATCTGTCGGTAATTCCATCGGTATTCCGCCAGTTTCTTGTAGCTCCATTGGACAAAAAATTCAATTACATTTTATTTTATTGAGTTAAAAAAAAAACTAGTTAATTAAGTCTCCACTATCTAAAACATTGACCAAGAAAAGTGTCGATTCATCACAAAAAAATTCAAATATTTTTGGTTGTACATACTATATTTTAGTTTATTTAGTATCTTATTTGTAAAACGCATCCATCATAAAGTATCATTGATATATAAATTAAATATATTTGTTAATAGTTAAAAGTATATTTTTTAAAAATATGATAAATAATGAATTTAAATATATTTTGAGGTGTTATAATATAATTAATTTTAGGATGTTATAATATAATTAACTTCAAACACATTTTAATTATTAATAAACATATTTAACTTATATAACAATAATAATATTTTAACAATGGTTGATCCATCTCACACCCCAACTCACATAAGTACCACTTCTTAAGAGACTTTGTCTATATTTATATATAAAATAATATTCCATTCCATTAACAATTCGTAATATAAATAAAAAGTAATAAAATCTAAAAAAAAAATACTCCATTCCGTTAAGTATATTTTAATGAAACGTTATAACTAATAAATTTAACATCTCACACAGGTGTACGGTGTTAGACATGCACAAAAAAATTGAAACCGGCGGTTCGAACCGGGGAACCACCGGTTCCGAAACTGGGAAAAATAAAACTGAAATCGATAGAAAACGGTTCGGTTTCGGTTCCAGTAACGCACGAACCGGAACTGCCGGTTCAAACCGCCGGCTCGCCGGTTCATGGTTAAAACCGGCAGTTCCTCTATTTTTCTATTTTTTTTTTTGGGCAGGAATTTTTGAATTTTGAAAATTCAAATGTGCGGCCGAGATCGTGTGATCGTTGAAGATCAACGGTTGAGATGGACGGCGGAACTGGCGGTTCCGATCGATTTTTTTAAAAAAAAAATCAAGGGTTGAGATTTTTTTGTGTTTAAAATTTGAAATGGATGGATGAGATCACTTCCAATCCTCTATAAATACCCCCCAAGTGTGATCAATTTGGGCACACAACGTTCACATTCAATCTACTACTTCTACTACTACACTCTCTTCTCTACACTACTTCTTCTATTCCACATTCTTGATTGATTTACATTTCTACTCAATTACTCAAGTTCTCAATCTCATCTCATCTCAACTCTCAAGTCTCAAGTTTATTTTTTTAGTTCATATATATCAAACTAAAAAAAAAAGTTGTAGTCTTTTATTTCAATTCTCTTATTATCACTTTCATTTCAATTCTCTCATTATCATTTTCTATTATTTCCCACACATATACTACTAATTAGTATACTTCTACTTCTAGTCTCTTAGTTTTAGTTCATAAATCCTATATATTCATCTTTTTTTCAATCTAAAAAATGCCTAGAAGAGGTTCTTCTTCATCCGGTGTCTCACCTTCTTCTTCTAGAGGAAAATCCATACCCAACACCTTAAATTGTCCTCCACCACCTCCACGCCAACTTCCACCAACTCTAGAAGATATTGAACTTGAAAATATTCCTTCGGATGAAGAAATCTCCCCTCATTTGTTCAACTTGAATGTTAGGGAGATACTTGGAGATGATTTCCGACAACGATAATATTCAAGGTCAATCACAACAAAGGGCGAGTGAAAGTCAACCAACCTCGAGTGGTACGGGTACCGGAGACGGAGCTGGAGGCTCTAGCGGAGGTGGAGGATCGACTCAAAGTTCCCCACAAGTGTTACGTTCCGATATATTTTCCATCCATTTCAAGAAGGAGGCGATTGAGAATTCGAATGAATTCAAAGTTATTTGCAACTATTGTGGCACGAAGTATAAATTCAAGCATGGCGGAGGATATGGAACGTTCATCAAGCACATCAACTCGAAGCATCCGGACAAGATTGACATCTCAACCGGTCAAACACAAATAGGACGAGGGTTCACGGCCTCTTCCGGAGGAGAAGGTTCATCGGCGTCGGGTAACACTCTTTTTAAATTTGATGAATCTAATTATTTGAGATTATATCTTAAACTTATGTACACCAAACATTTGTCATTTAACTTTGCCGATAATTTTTTTTTCAAGATTGGGTAAATCTCATTTTAAATCCTCAAACCCCACATTTGCATCGTAATAAATGTAAACTTGGTGTTGCTAAAGTTGTTAAAGAGTATGGTTTGGTTTTAAAATAAATTTTGCAACAATTACCTCATAAAGTGTCTATATGTTCGGATATTTGGAGCAATTTTTGGCAAAAAGCGGATTATATGGGTATTATTTGTCATTGGATTGATAGTTCATGGAATTTGCAAAAAAAAATTAATTGCTTATAGATCATTTTATGTTCCTCATACCGGCGTTAATATTGCTCACAAAATTAGTACTATTTTGCAAGAATATGGTTTAGTTACAAAGATTTTTACAATCTCATTTGATAATGCTAGTGCTAATACGGCTAATTTAGAAAGTCTTATTGATATTTGCAAACCTTCAATTGGTGGTAGATTTTTTCATGTTAGATGTATTTGTCATATATTGAATTTATGTGTTCAAGATGGTATAAGTGCTTTGAAAACACACATTCAACCTATTAAAAGTGCTATATGGTATATAATGAGAAACCCTTCCGTTACTAAAAGGTGAAAAAGATATTGTCAATCTGTGAACATTCACCCAAAAAAAATTTCTTTAGATGTTTCAACTCGTTGGAATTCGACGTATAAAATGTTGCATGACTCTTTTGATTATAAAGATCATATTTGTGCTTTTTACTCACAAGATGCGGGTGGTCAAATCTTGTTTGCTAATCAATGGGACGCATGTTATACTCTATGTGATATTTTGTAAATTTTTAATGATGCTACGGAAGAACTATCCGGTGTTTATTATCCTACTTCAAATTTAGTTGTTGATAATTGTGTTAAAATTGCTATGGTTTTTAGTGCTAATGAAGCACACCCGTTGTTGCCAAATGCTATTCTTTCCATGAAATCTAAGTGGTTAAAATATATTTTTCAAATCCCGGACTTGTGTTTAGTTGCTAAATTGTTGGACCCACGTATTAGAACGGATGGTTTAGAAGAATTGTTAACGCTTTACTATGATTTATTGTATGCTAATTGTGATTCTCCTAATAGACAACAAGTTCTTAATCCTAAAGACATAGTTGCAAGTACTTATAATCTACTAAAGGATCTTTTTAAGGAGTATAAAGAACAAAATGGCACGAATGATGATCAATCTAGTGGTGATGATAGTAGTGATAGTGTTGATAATTCTAGGAAATATGATGCTCTTCAAAAATTTTATAGTTTTTATGATGCTAGATCTCAAAAACGTGCACGGGTTATATCTAATTCTTTTCAAGAACTTGATTCTTATTTTACTAACACTTTTGAGTTTGAAACAAGCGGAACTAGTTTTGATATTTTGAAGTGGTGGTCAAGGAGAACAAAGTCATTCTCTATTTTATCATTGATTGTAAGAGAGATTTTTGCATCTCCTGCCTCTACGGTTGTCGTCGAACAAGCATTTAGTTTTGGTAATCTCACTTTGGATCTGACACGATCCAATTTAATTGTGACAAATTTAGAAAAGTTATGTTTGCTTGATGATTGGTCAAAGGCGGAAAGACGGATTCAAAATCAAATTGAAGAAGACCGATCGGATGATGAAATTACGGAATATGAAAGCGAGTTAGATTGGTAGATTAAACAAAAAAGGCCATCACCATTCACCTCTACCGAGCCAAAGAGGTAAGTTGAGGTAAGTTAAGAGAACTACGTGGGCTTTGATTCATTTCGAGGATACGTAGACAACTTAAATTTAAGTTGAACTTGAATTTTCAAGTTTAACCCTAAATTTAAGCTCAAGTCCTTTTTTTCTCCCTCTATTATGTTGTTGTATTTTATCTTATAAAGTTTGTATTTTTAAAATTTTTGAAGTGTAACAATAGAGTAGTTAACATGGAAGTAAATTTGTAGTGTTCTCTACACTTCTACATTTGTAAAATGTAATGATTTAGACTTTAATAATTATATTTTTTTATGTGATCACATTAATTAATATTGTATGATTATTATGAATTTAATATCAACTTTGAAAATTTTACTTGCATTATTGAATATTGCATAGTGCATACATCATGTTTTCAATTTTAATGATATTATTATTACATTAATTCAAATTCAATATTTCAATTTTCAATTACACATGTTTCACTTATTTAATAAATAAATTACACATAATAACTGATAATACATGTATGATGTATAAATATAACATAAAAAACAAAAAAATACAAAAAAAACCGAAAAATCGGCAGTTCTGAACTGGAACCGGAAATGCTGGTTCACGAACCGAAACCCCTAGCCCCCAGTTCAGTTTCGATTCCCCCTCTGTTGGAACCAGAACTGCCAGTTCGAAACCAAAAATGGCGGTTCCGAACCGGGGTGCATGTCTATACGGTGTACCTCAATGAATTTATATTAAATTTCAAAAATTTTCTTTTGGAAGCTTTATAGAGGATTTTTATATGAGTTGATCTTGTGCAATAGTTGCACACTAATAATGGATTCATATCTGTAAAATGGATCAAGTATATAAGGGAAAAAACCCGATTATCCTCACAATTCTCACTCTCTCTCTCTCTCCTTCTCTCCCCACCCTTTCCTTCCGTTTTCTTCCTCTCTCACTCCACCGCCCGCCGCCCTCACTCCGCTGTCCATCGTCGCCTTTTCCCTAACTCTGCCACATATATAATTGTCGTCTCTCTCACCTTCCTCATTCCGCCATCCGTCAGCCACCGCTTCTTTCCTCACTCTATTGTCCTCTCACATAGATCTTAGATCTAGAATCTGAAAATTTGATAAACTCTAAGTGAAACAATTCATGAGAAAGTGTTTGGAATCGTGAAATTGTTGTTGATGAATTCTATAAAAAATTTGGTGAATTAAATGATTCATACAAATATGGAATTGAGAAATCGGTAAGCATGTGCCGACGACAATGGAGAAAGTGATTTGTAAATGATTGATTGGGATGGGGCTGGGATGGTATGCTTCTAGAATTAAGAATGGGAAGGATGCAAAGAATTGGAAAGATGTTCTGGTGATGTGCTTCTACTTCAAAATAATTGAGAATTCGAAGGATGGTGGGGTGTTTGTAGAAGGATTTTGGAGTTCTAGGTGCTTCTTCTTCAATACAATTGAGAATCTGCTTTATTGGCAGCAGGGATAATTGAGACCTGATTGAGAACTGATGTGTGGAATTGGTGGAAAGGACTCTGTATTTATTTTAATTCATTATTGTATATGTATTTCTTAATAAATGTATTATTTTTATACTTCCTCTGTCCGCTTCTAAAGTATCCATTTCACTATTTCTGGCATCCGCTTCGAATGTATCAATTTTCTCTATTTAGTAAAAAAAATACACAATATAACCCACTACTTACCTCTAATACAACTACCCACTTTATCTATAATAATAATAATACTCCTTAATACACGTTCAAAATTCACTACAAGAAAATGCCAGAATACTGACGGATTTATCGACGAAAAAAATTCATCGGTAATTACCGACGGTTTACCGACGAACTACTGACGGTTTATTAATTTAATAGGATTTATTTTTTAAAAAATAAACAATAGAAATTTTCGACGATTTTTGCGACGGATTACCGACGGAAGTCGTGACGGATATCTTTTCTGTCGGTAAATCCGTCGCTATTTTGGAGGGAATAAATCCCGGAAGCTTACCGATGGATTTAATCTGTCGGTAAATATATCAAATTGTATTTTTTAGAAAAAAAATTAGTCTTTAATTTACCGACGGATTAAATCCATCGGTAAATATATTAAATTTTAATTTTTAAAAAATTAATTTTAGTTTTTAATTTACCGACGGATTTAATCCGTCGGTAAATATATTAAATGTTATTTTTTATAAATTAATTTTAGTCTTTAATTTACCGATGGATTAAATCCGTTGGTAAATATATTAAATTTTAATTTAAAAAAATTAATTTTAGTTTTTAATTTACCGACAGATTAAATCCGTCGGTAAATAAATTAATTTTTATAAAAAAATTATTTTTAATTTATCGACGGATTAAATCCGTCGGTAAATATATTAAATGTTATTTTTTAAAAAATTAATTTTAGTCTTTAGTTTACTGACAGATTATATCCGTCGGTAAATTAAAGATTAAATTTATTTTTTTACCGATAAATTAAATCCATAGTTAAATATATCAATTCTTTTAAATATTAAATTTAATCCTTAATTACTGACGGAATTAATCCGTCGGTAATAAATTAATTTAATTTAAAAAACAAAAACGCTTCTAGCGTAAGTCGTATTTGATAACTCAAAATATCTTAGAATTACCTATATTTCAATGTTTCTCAGTTGAGGGGGAATCTGTTTGTCTCTTTAAATTTTTCTCCCATCTCTCTCGGACCTTCTGCCTTAATTCAACCTAGCCGCCAAGTATGGTGGATTTTGCCACCGATGAATCTCCATCTGTGTTCACATATAACTCAGGGTTTATCCCCTGGTTTATTCAGAATCCCCAATTTCCACATATATCTTAATTTAGGGATTTGCAGTCGTTGTCTACACATGGATCGATGGCTTCCCCTCTTCCTAAGCAAGTCCCCTATTTTTGGGGATTCCAGCGTTTCAGCCTCTTTTCGTTGACTCTCAAATAGAGTTTCCTAGGGCTCCCACACGATATACTCATCCGCCGCCGACGGACGAGTTTGCCAAGGGACTTTCGTCATCTCTACTACCTAAGGCAGCATACATTACGCCGTCGCGCTTACAAGTGGATAGAGCACTGATTATTTCATCGATACAGCTTTACTCAATGGGACTTTTGCCACCAATTACCGGTCCAGTTCGCAATGCGTCCCAATCCAGATCACGACGCAACCGACACGTGCCTCCAGGTCACCGCTGCACCTGCCGCCCACTGTTTCCGGCCACTCCAGGTAACCCGCTCGATGGAGCTTCACCTTTATGATGTAAGACGAGCAATTGAGGTTCTCGTCTATTTCTCCTTTTATCTTTTTATTTTTTTTATTCCAAAATTTTAATCAGAGTTTTGAGCTTTGATTTCGTTGAATCATTTCCTTGGTTTATTTGGGGTGAAGGTCGAGATAATTGGGCTCAGTTTACATGAGAATAGATTGCATCGATGTTTATTTACTGGGTTTCTCTACTGTTGCTTAATAAATTGATCAGTTTGAGAATTTGATTCTTCTCTCCCTATTTTACCTTTTCTATTATATACTTAATTCACTGGAAAGTAATTGCTTTCTGTTAATTTCAATTGTGCTGTTAATGGGGATGTGTATTCTTGTTTGTGATTCAGGCTATTTTCCATGCACTTTCTTTCCACACTGTCAAAGTAATGTGCTTTGTTCTTTTGCTTATTAGTGTGTTCTATGTATGTTCTGCTTACTAACAGTTGCGATAATAAGATGCATGTATTAAATGAAAGATGTAAGACTACTTTCAATAAGCTGGATAGCAGTTTGGACTTTGATGGATAATATGGGTTGCAGATGCAAAGCAATCAATTTTTACTTCTCTTGACAAAATTTTTGATGTGATGAGCTCGACTGTAGACAGAATAATACTTCTATGATTGAATAATCCCTGGTTTTTCTGTTAGATATCTTTAATTTTTTTATAAGTGAATTGGTACTACAATTATTTATTTATTTATCTTTCTTTCATCTTCAACTTACATATCTTGTGCAGGCTTGTTTAATCTTGATTGAAGGATAAAAGATTCAAAGTAATCCAAAGATTCTTCTTAACCAAAGTAAGTCCACTCTACTCATCTTCTTCGTTCAAACACTTACTGATTTTGGTTACCTCCATGAAGCTTCCTATGGAGCTTCACGTAAGGCTTCAAAATAGGAAGAAAGCATGAGGTAAGTATTATTTGAAAATTAGTTTTAGCATCACTTTTCATCTTGTCTGCAATTTCGTTGCTTGTATGACTTCATTGCTTTAAGATCTATTACGGCTTGGCAATTTTGCTTTAGATAACTCTATCTCAGTTTTTGTTCTCTCAATTTCTGCCTTGATACTTACCTTTTCTTCGCTGATTAATAATCGTTCTCTCTCATATGTTTCACGGAAAAATTAATTGTAAGCAGTTGGAAGGGAAATATTTGTATCATGAAGGATAACACTTTTCCAGTGGTATATTTGATTATAAATTTTTCTAATTTATGAATGGATATAATGGCAGATAGTTTACAGAGAATTCTAGCTTTGATGAAAAGAGGATAATTCAAATATGCTTCTGAAAATTTTGTTCAGCGGTTGGAGTTCTTCAAGCATCAGATATTGGTGTGTGTTTGATTTCGACATTTACCTTAGTAAGTAATCTGGTCATCTTTTGTATTCCACCATTGATAGTTAAAGAGAAAACTATGGTATTTATTGATCTTCTCCATCCAAAATCTTTGTAGGTGCATATGATGAGGAAAAAGCTGTTGCAAGGGCCTATCAATTAGCTGCTTTCAAATACTTATCTTCATCTAATGGTTACCTTGATTAATTCAAATATGCCTCTGAAATTTTTTTATGAGCATGCAAGTTAAGCCTAACAAGTTTTGGTTCTAAAAAATAATTGCAGAATTTCTTCCAAAATTATGCAAATTGGTGCTGAACAACAATATACTGAACAACCTGGTTGAGATTGCAAGAGCATTCCAGCTATAAGTACTCTCTCTCTTTCTCTCCACCTCTCTCATGCAACAACATGATTGTTCAGTCCTGCTCTCAAGGAAAAAAGGTAAAATTTATTTAATTTTACTTAAACTTTCTAGGATTTATTATTGACTTACCTTTTTATTTCTTAGTGGTGACACCTAGAACTTGATATCAAATAAGGAATAAGGCTCCAAAGGAAGATCCTCTATTGCAGCAATATGGACAACAAGCATCAAAGGAAGATACTCTAGAGAAAAACAACAGAGAAAAAAAGTGATGACAAAAATATACTCATTTTTATTTTTGTGGGATCATATTCAATTATTTAGGTGGAGTGATTTCTCTATTTGTTCTTAACTGATGTAATAGGAATTGAAGTAGGTAGACCAAATTCTTGCACTTTACTTACCCAAAATTGATGTAAATTTAGAGACAATCTTTTGCTCTAGATATTTAAAATTATGTAGAGTTTTTTGAATTCCAATGTTATATTGAGTGAAGAATTTATATCGGGTGGTTTTTTTAATATTTATTAAATTGAAAAAAAATATTTTTATTTTTGCATTTTACCGATTACCGACGGAAAAATCCGTCGCTAAATTATTATTTATTTTAATTTTGAATTTACCGACGGAATATTTCTGTCAGAAAACTTACTGACGGATTTTTTCGTCGGTAAAAAACGTCACTATATTATAACTTCCGACGAATTGACATTGAATAATTATCTACGAAATTTTTTCTTTACTGACGAAAAAATCCATCGGTAATTACCGACGGATTTTAAAATTCCGTCACTAAAAAATTACCGACGCAGGTTTTCGCGATAAATTCATTCCGTCGGTAAATTATTTACCGACGAATTTTTTCCGTCGGTAATTTTGCAATTTCTTGTAGTGAAAAACAAATAAAGACCTTATAATTATCCACGTGCAAAAAGCAAATGGTTACCTTAGAAGCGGACGGAGGGAGTATTAAAATGTAATATACATATAAATGAATATATAACTATGTAAATATTGATGTACAACATAATTATCAATAAATAAGACTAAAAGAGTAATTTACATAATCTGGTAGTTTGTTAATTTACACATAAAAAAATTGTGTTATAATTTAATAAATTGTATTTATTTTTATTTATTAATGTATATGTTTGTATTCATAAATATACTATTTTGATAACTTTTTAAAAAAGTAATACGTTCAATAAGAAAAACATATACATTACTGAAATACAACTAATACAATTAGTTGTGCATAGTTTTTATATATTAATAGTATTATTTTTTATCCTAAAATGTACTATTGATATGTAAAATTTGTATTGTATACTTTAATTAAGGAAAACTTATACATTATAAAATTATAACTATAATACAATTGTTTATTAAGATGTTTATTACAACATCAACAATAAAAATATTAAAATTGTTCAATTCTTATCATTCATTTCAAATTAGCTCCACATATAACATGAGCTGTCACAAAAAAAAAAAATACCACAACATAAACAAATTTAGAATTGTATACAGTAACTAAGAAAAACTTATACATTATAATGCTACAGTTAATACAGTTGCTTAATAAAATGTTTATTACAACTTACAAAAAAAATATTAGAATAGTTTAGTTCCTATTCTTCTCTCCAAATCAATTTCAGAAATCACAGCAAAACATTCCATCAAAAAATTTCAATGCATTCGCCACCAGATCTAGAATTTTTATGTTCTTATCATTCTCTCCCATAGGATCAAGACTACCATAGTATCGTTCGACGTGCTATAACAACAACGGAGAGGTGGAGATCGGAGAAAACGAGTGGAGAAAAGAGACAAGACGGAGAGAACGAAGAGGAAGGGGAAGCAGCGCCATAGAGAGGAAAGTAGGTGACGAGAAAGGATATGAGAGGGAGAGAGGAGAAGAGTAACAGCCACAAGAGGAAAGAGGTGAAAAGGCGGACGAAGAGGGGAAAGAGTAGGCAGTAGTTGGGTGAAGAGGCGGACGGAGAGGAGAGGAGAGGAGAGGAGAAAGATAGGGAATGAAATGAAAATTAGGGTTCTAAATGCTTTATATATAACGGGTCAAAAATTAAATTGGACAGGGTTAACCCAATTGCACCTTAAAAACTATTGCACAGTAGTATTTGCCTTTTTATATTCATCTTATCATAATCTTTTATTACCAACACAAAATATTCAATGTTTCAGCATAAATTCTAATCTGTTCATGCTCATATTTAAAGAAAAATACAACAATTTCAGTGTAGCAGCAGCTAATCTAACCAAGAAAAAGGGGGTTGAATCCAATTCAAATGTAACAATGCATGTTGATTATATGATAAAACTAGTTCTACTGCCTAAAGCTTAATGAGAGAGAGAGAGAGAGAGGAATACCTACAATTGAACAGCTTCCATCTACAGGTATATTCTTGAGTACAAGGTGTTTGTGATAAAACAGAACATCCAATGGTGACATGTGCTTCAGACCAAACAGACAAAACTCCATCACATATTGGAACTATAGCGTGTGGGATGACGACGATGCAACACCCTCTGCAGCCACCGCCTGCGCGGCTCTTGTGGCAAACAGATAAAGCACTCCCTCTCCCCAGCATCCTGCAAGATCTCAAAAGCATCCAAGTACATCTCACTTGACTGTGGTATGTCCTCCATTTCGTTCAAACACTTGAGTGCAGTAGATATAGAGTAATCAGGAGCACCCACGCCCAACGTTTGACAGGGAATTTTCCCATTAATGAGCTCTACAAGCTTGGCTACACAATTCCTAAACTCATTCGTCCATGCCTCTCCTTTGAGTTGAGATTGAGGAATTTTCCCACGCGTAGGTAATGGTGTGTGGGACCCATACTCACCTTCGACTGTTTTCAGTGGTTGAGCTTCGAGATTATTAAGCCTATCAGGTAGGAGTTCGACCTCAACATCCATGCATTGTTGGGTCGAGGCTTGGCCCAGCCCATCAAATTTCCATGGTAGAAGACCATTTCTCTGTTCCAGGCCCCCTCATATAGCTCGATATTTTTATTGTCCTATCCTTGTCCTTCTTGAAAGCAGGACAAATCCCATCTGTTATGTGACGGAGGAGATGGGTCGTCCCACTTCTGCTCGAACAAGTGAACAACTTCTGGCAATGATTGCACTGACATTTGTCACATCTTCCATCCTCCTTCATAATCTTTGTGAAATGGTGCCAGACTTTAGATCTCAGCTTTCCCTCTCGTTTTCGCTTGTCTCCAATGCTGGCTTCAGAATTATAGTTTATCTCCAGATAGGTTTCATTATTTGTATCTTCCATCTAGTTAAAAGTAAAAGGACAACACATATCCCATATTACTACTTACTAACACCAAAAGAATACAAGAATGAGAAATCCCATACATGATACATCCATCCAAATCGAGGCAACACCTCTAATAAATCACATAACAATCGACCTCACGGTAAAGACAAGTTATCTCTTATTTTGACAGGCAAAAGGGCACTTCATGTCAATTTCTGGGATGCATCTATCAACCTTGGGCAAACTAAGATACCAAACACCCAATTCAAGATCCAAGGATCAGTTAAAAGCTCATGTTGCTTGGTTCAACAAAGGTAGCAAACGACCTTTAACATTCTAAAACCTTTAATAAAATCTAAAACTTGAGTAGAGCTCATCATGTAAAATTAAATAAAACAGGAGCAAAAATTTCCAAAAGTGCTTGAGCTCGATGTCTGTTCCAACCATTAAAGCATGTTTTTGCGATTGATAATTAAACAAGTTCAGAACCCAATTTACAAAGTTCAAAATTACGTCAAGCAAGCTCGAGCAATAGTGCATTTAGCTTGATCCAAATTCACCCACAGCCTAATATACAAGCAAATTCTCCACTTACAGGAATATGACTTGAATCAATGAGTTCATTGAAGTTCCACAAGATTATTTATCAAATATAATAAAACATATTCATTATCTTAATAATTTCTTGGCTATGGTTTTCAGATCCAAGTTTATACTGATATAAAGAACTTCTCAGTAGTTCAACATCATTCACCAACATAAATTCACTCTCTAAATGTGTTCAATACCTACACTATGTCACTATCTACACCCCCAAAAAGTCCAAAAAGTCAAAACTCCTTTCATCATGCTAATCATTATAGAAGCCCAAATACAATCCGCAAAAAGCTTCACTCCTACTGCATACCTAGATATTCTCTTAAATCTCATACAAAAATGAAATTAAAAAAAAAATCAGATTGGAGATTACACAAAGAATAACGAATCACATACATATAAAGCCAAATAACATTTGATTTAAAAAGAAAGAGAAAGAAAAGAGTAGTCACCTGGGCAGAGAGCATCAACAACAGAAGAAGCGGAAGTCAGGAATCGAATTGGGGAATTCCACCCCAGCGTGGAAAACCCTAGCCGAAGGTGGTTGATTAGGCATCGGGCCAAACAGAGTTGAAAATGGAGGTAATGGGCCTGAATCAGAATTCGGGCTTGAGATTCGATTAAGGGAAGCCCGATTCGGCCCAACTTACTGCCCATTCTCAGATTCTCTCTCTCCTTCCATCTTCTCAAACATGCCTATTACTCTCTTCCTAGATATTTTGCAAAGGGCCCCACTTTATTACTACTCCTATTGTATGTCTTTAAGAATCTCTCAATTGGTTTTTTGTGAGACAGTTGTGAGATGAATTGACGAGTTTTTTTGTGAGACAGTTATAAGATGAGTTGATCCATTACTAAAGTATGCTTATTATGTAGGTAAAATATACTCCCTCCGTTCCGGAGAAGTCGGTATAATTTTTTTTGGGCACGGAGATTAAGAAGTATAATAATTTAATGTAAAGTGAAATAAAGTGAGGTAAGAGAAATAATATTTAATGTGTAGTGGGTAGTTGTATTAGAGATGGTACGTGGGCTCCATGAGAATAAATTAATCTGTCTCATAAATCGTCACATATATATAATGTCTTACAAGAAAATTTTTATGTAATTATCTGCTAATTGTATTTTGAATTATAGAAGATAGAAGAAAATGTGAAAAATAGTATCTTTTCGTAATCTAGTTTTGGAAATGCTTCATAATTTATTTTTAATTTTTTTATTACTCTTTAATTAATTACTTGTCGTATGTAGAATCGCAAATTGTAGTATGAAGTTACAAACATTGTTACGCATTTAACGATGGATCGCAGATTAAAATAATATTGTCTAAATATATAGTAGTATTTTTTTAAAGGCATTTTTCCAAATATATATTGAATGATATTTTTTCAAAATAAAATATTAAATATCGTATTTTCACGTATATCCTTAAAACATACTCCTCATAACCAGTGGAAACGTCTCTTTTCTTTAATTTTTTATTTTATTTTACAAGTTGATAAAGGAATATATTTATTTTAAGTGGATTAATTAATAGTGAATAATAAGAAAAATAATAAATATTTTGAATTTAACGTTTAAAATAATAAAATATTAGAGAGAGTGATATACATAAGATAAGATATTGACATTACATTGGACATGTGTGTACATTAATACATTAAATTTTGAAAATAGACTTAAATAGTCATAGTAATAGAAAGTCAAATTACTAGCCAAGTAAGAATATGACTAAATCCATCCCATATAAGTACGCCTTTTTATACGAGAATTAAATAATTCAGTAACACATAAAACAGATAACATTTTAATATTTACAAATTGCGTAAATGTAGTACATTATTTTTAAACAGCAAAATACTACACAACAAAATGAAAGTCATGTTGTAGGACTAGACAGGATACATTTTATGGCACGTCATGGCTCTTTATTATGTTCTTTTTCTTTTCTTTAAATTTTTTGTCAATTTTTAGTAAATTATCTTAGGAAGAATTTCATAATAGTACTTAAAAAAAAACTCAATTAAAATAGATGAAAAGTACTAACTTATTTAAATTCAAGGAGGAAAAAAAATAATCAAATTTAAAACATAAATGTAAATGTAAGGTAAGCAACATACATGAACTTAACAGAAAATTAAACAGATTTCCCTCCACAGTAGGTACTTTAAACCCAGTAAAGTTTTTTTTTCCAAAAAAAAAAATAAAAATAATAATAATAAATTCACCCCTAATGGGGTTGTCATGTAAACATATGATATTACAACATAGCTGGAGGAAATCAAATATCCAATGCTACACAAAAATGGCAGTTAAAACACAACCGTCTAAGCTTCTGTTTTGCTGATACTAGTCAACTATTACATCTTAAATAGATCATTTTTTTTAAGTAACAATAAGGCAATAATATGCACATTAGTACTATACAAATATGAACGTGGCTAAGTAGAATATCAGCTCTGCTTCGTATCCACGAACATCGTTTGTTTCTAGTCATAGGTTTGAGCTCGGTAGAAGATGAAGCATAAAAGGATATGTGCTCTACTAATTGCAGTTTAGTGCTCTTTCTAATGTCAAATTGACATATTCGACAGGTAATGATACGAACATGAGCATATCAAAATGATACTGTAATTTCCTCTATCTGGGAATGTTTATCGGATACAACAGACAGACAGACAAACAACGATGGTTTTTTTTATCTACTAAGTGTTGCAGAGGGAGTGCTGATATACAATTCATTAAAGAATGAAAGGTAAGGTAATGAGAAGTATTTCACATTTGATGAAGCCAAAAAATTAGGCTGAACAAATAGAAGAGAACAGAAATTTACTTGTCCATCCATTAACTCAATTATTTCTGTCATATATTGAAGTGAAACTCATGGTAGCATGAGTCGTGTTAGTGCTTTGGGACGATGAAGACTTATCTTGTGATCCTGATGACGATGCATGGGGTTCATTGCCTGAGCTCTTCAGAGACGTTAGCTCTGTCAGTAGGCCTGGCTTTGAAACCGGCACATCATCCACATCTATCTCTCCTTTCAGCATTTTTACAACGGTGGACATGATTGGACGATTTTTTGGCATATCTTGAGTACACAGAAGTCCGATCTTGAGATATTTGCAAGCCTCTTCAGTATTGGCGCCCCCCTCGAGTGATTCGTCAATTAACTGATCCAGCTTCCCTTTCTCATACAGTACCCATGCCTGGAAACAGAATGTTGAGGTCAACAAGTATATTCTAAAACAGGGGGAAATGGAGAGTTTCAATTGGACAGGGGATGAATTATTCATTCGCTACTTCTTAAAAGGGTCGGATACATCAAATTCCAATCGAGCGCGCGTTGCTCTTTCTCATACATTTCTGAGTTCAAGTGTTGCTCAATGGTTTCAAATTGGGCACGGATTATTAAATGGTTCCACAGATAAGAGAAAAGACACAATAATTAAGAATATATCAATGTATCATTCATAAGATATGCAAACGGGAAGCAATGTTTATAACTATCAGCCATTTTCCTGGTCATAACAGGAAAAAACAATATGATCAGTATGCTTGGAGTTCTGACTCCTTATGCATCACATTTAAAAATGATCATGAATTCAGATTTATCTGATAATTTTATCAATGTTGGAACTGAATAATTTTTTATTCTTATGCTTTGACTGCTGCCAGGTAAAAGATCTGAGTTGAATTGCATGAGTCATGATATAACCAAAAACTTTTGAAACATAAATTCATACCCTCTCAAGGAGGTATTGGTCTGGAGCTGGTAGTCTCTTGTTCGTGTTACATCTTCCAGTGACAATTTCCAGAAGCAGAACACCAAAGCTATATATGTCAGCTTTCCTCGTAAGCTTGCCTCGTATTGCATATTCAGGGGCCATATAACCACTGCAAATGGAACAGACTAATGCTTAGTAAAGAGCATGTAAAATTTACGAACGAGGAGATAACAGTTGGGGTGCCAAATCCATGAGAAAAAACTTAACACGTGGGTAGCACACAAGAGGAAAATACTCCTTTGGCATTGTATCAATATCATTTGAGTTTCAATGATTTGATTCATTTACCGATACTCTCTCACAGGATTACTAATTAACTCAGAAAAGAAGCCAAATATGAATGGAGCCCTATAATTTTATTAGACCAGAAACATAATCAATTTACCATTTAAAATACCCCATATGCATAAAATAATTAATTGAATAAATTTTTCTGACCAATATCAACATTTATCTGTTCCAATACCAACATAGAATATTGTAGGAGTAAACTAACTCACAAAGTTCCAGCAACTCTCGTGCTGACATGTGTAATGGTGGTTGGGAAAAGCTTGGCCAGACCAAAATCTGAGATTTTTGCGGTAAAATCTTTGTCGAGAAGAACATTACTCGCTTTAATATCTCTGTGAACAATATGAGGCTGCACTTCCTCATGGAGGAAAGCGAGCCCCTGTGCCACCCCTATGCAGATTTGAGTCCGAATTTTCCAGTTGAACTGATTAATCATATAGCGCCCCGCTGCATTATGAGCTAATCAGCAACCTATAGATTTATAATTACAATATGAATTATTGTTGCTGGGTGAAGCTTACCTAGAAGAGTTCGAGCAAGGCTATTATTTTCAAGATACCCATACACCAATATTCTGTGCTGTCCTTCTGTGCAGCAACCATACAGTTTGACCAGGTTTTCATGTTCCATTCCTGATATCGTGACTATCTCATTCAGGAATTCCCGCACACCTTGCTCGGACTGAGCAGACAGAACCTTAATTGCTGCTAAGGTTCCATCATTTAACTTTCCCTACAATTTTGAATAAAATTTCAGTTAACAATCGACCAGCACATGTGCCTGGTGAGATCAAAGTCAAAGGGCTATTACCTTGTAGACTGAACCAAAGCCACCTTGGCCAATCTTATTTGTCACACTAAAATTTTCAGTAGCAGTTTGTAATTCTTTGTAACTGAAGAGCTTAGCATTTTCACCAATTTTATTTGCCACATTGAAAATTTCTGCATTTGAATTTTTAATTCCATTAGAAATTTCTCTGCAGATACAGGCACATGAGAAATGCACAAGTTACAGAAGATATATATACGCAATATACTGGTTCGGTAGAGGCCACGTCCTAGGAAGGAACCAAAGATTTTCATAGTCTATTAATGCACAACAATTATCTGAGTTCAGAGATCTACCTTCATTGATATACACTGTTTGCTTAGCTGGCAAAGAATCTTGCCGCCTAAAACAAACAGAGAAACAACTCATTACACCAATCACAATATGCCGATCAAAACTGCAATCTTCATATAGTCTCTGCCCTACCAGCAATCTTCATATAGTCTCTGCCCTGCCAACCATACATTTAATACGCTAGTTCATACACTGTACAAAAACTTGATCATAGATAAAGCAATCCAAATAAGAAAAGATGAGATTACCATACTATTGCATGATATAGCAATTTCAGATAGCAAGAAGACATAATAGACAATCAAGGATTACATAGGAACCTTCCCATTCTACACAAGCACCTAAAATACTAGTATTGTGAATTCAACATGGACCATGATACAAGAACAATATGCAAAAGAAACAAAACTGCGAGTTGAAAAGTCCAACAAAATGGAGTACAAATCTGATGAATAATGTTAAAAGACTTGCTCTCTCCAGGTTGTTTCCAAGATGTTGACTGTTGCCTAAACCGAAGCAGTACCGTCAAGGCTTCACCCTACCAGAAAAAGTAAATAAAGATTAAAGCAAATGTGAAAAGAATAGTAAGAGCTCTAAGCTTATCACCACACACGTCGTAAACTAATACATGAAGAATGGTTCGAGTTAAGCTCAACAGACAATTGAGTCATAGCAAAAATTGAGTATTCATTAATAGGAATTCTGGGGAAATAAAAACCCCTTTTTACAACTCGAGTATGTGCCCTAGAAATCAGAAATTCAACAAAAAAAATGTGTGGATCTTCATAGCAAATTCTCGTGTGAGACTCATGGATCATAAGAAGCTCTAGACTCAATCATTTACCTTTAAATAAACGTAGCAATTCTCTCTCAAGCGTCAAATTACGTTCATCAAAATCTTATCGCAAACGAAGTCGTCGAAGGAATTGTTCGCGAGAAAATGATTTAACAAAGCTTACCTCGTGGATTTACGTCTGTAATTCAGAACCGAATGATAAAATACGAAAGAAAATTGTTCATCCGATAATCTAAATATCGTTACGAGAGAAGAGAAAAGAAAATGAGAATCAAAGATAGATGAAATTGTTTATTTTGTCATCTTGAAGAATTTAGAGTGAGAAAGAATGAAACGAAATCCAGAGTTTTATCCACTAGCTGCAGGACAGCACAGAATTTCAAAACGCGTCTGCCACTTGTAATATTTAACTAATTATGTAATTAGAAAAACGTATTATTAATAAAGTATGTTTATTTATAATTAAAGTACTACAATAATAAATTATATTATAATATTCTAAAATTATATTTTAATTAATCATTTATCATATTTTAGAAAATATATTTTAATAATTATAAATAGTATAATTTATCTATATAATTGACATACTTTAATACGTCTCACAAACCGTCTAACATATAATATCTTACAAGAAAATTTGTCATATAATTAATTAACACTTTGAACTATACTAATTAATGTTTTTTTTTAAATATATACTTATACTTTAATTTATGAAAGGAAAATAATAAGAATAATTATAATAATTATGTAAAACAGAATTTGTCATATAATTAATTAACACTTGGAACTATACTTAATTAATTTTTTTTAAATATATACTTATACTTTAATTTATGAAAGGAAAATAATAAGAATAATTATAATAATTATGTAAAACTATTTGTTAGACGTTTTAAAGTATACTTATTATATAGATAAAATATATTTAATGGATCCTAAAATATGTTTTCTAAATTATAATGGATGATGAATTAAAGTATGATTTTAGGGTGTTATAATATGATTCATTATTAACCTATTTTAACTACAAGAAAACAAACTTATAAAATAAGCATATTTTAGTAATGAGTCGACCCGTTTCACAAAAAACTCGTATCACAAGAAAGTATCATTATAATATTATAATATTATTTTATTATTTTCGATCTAAGGCTACAAAATAGAGGAATTATTAATTAGGGTTTAGAATTTTTTTAAAATGGTATAGACCGTCTATTTATTAAAATATGTTTATTATATGAATAAAAATATATGGTTATTTGTAGTTAAACAATGTTTGTGGTGAATTATATTATAGCATCTAAAATCATAATTCATTATTTATTATATTTTTTAAAAAATATACTTATATATTTTAACTGTTTATAAATATACTTTACTTATATTAGTATATCATAATACCTCCATAATTTGTATTACATAGATATTGTGACTTTAACATTTTTTTTAAATTAATAAATAAAAAAAGACAAATAAAGTTTCAATTTTTAAAATAATTATTTCATATTTTTATGGATTAAGTAATTACTAGTTAACTTCCTCTATTACAAAATTTTACACATGATTGTTGATTAGCCATTTTGTAGTAGGGATGACCAATTAAAATAATTTATCGAACCACAGGGAGATAGGTACTAGTGCTTAAGCGATCTCACGTTTCTTGTAATTTTATAGAGACGAATCATCAATAGATAGGTGTTCAAACAAGTAATAAAATCAATCAAAGCAGACAATGATCAACAAACAAGATAGATAAATGGATGAGTGATTTTCCAAGTTAAGTAAAAGTGAAATTAACAACAATTAAGAAGTGGAAATTATAGGATAAATGCATCAAATTTATATGATCATGGGTATAACACTAAGGGCAACATTAAGTTCACATAAGTCCCCTCTCGAGATGGATAGGATATGAATCTCAATTAGCTCAACTGATTGGTTCCCACTCAAACAATTTCATTTAGGTACTAAACTTTAAATGAGAGTCCCTTCACACAATTAATTATCCTCTCGATCAAACCAATCGCTTGTTCTATCAAAGGGTTCTAAATTACAAAGGATTTCTCAATCTCTTTACAATTTATAATGCACATGAAGTGTTTGATGAAATGATTCACTCAATTATCTTAAGCACATAATTGATTTCTCAATCTAATCACATATTTAGAACAACTAAGCACACAAATCATCATAAACCTCAAGATCTTAAACATCAATGATAGAAAATTCATTTACCCAATCAACATATGAATTCAAATACACAAATCCCAAAAATTATCCAACAACTCTCATGTTGTTAATCTCACAAGGGAGATTAGCCTACCATATTCAAAAGGAAATCAACATAGACATTAAGATCCTTAAAAAACATGATAAACAATAAGGTTTCACTAAAAAGTATGGATGAAAACTCTCTTTAAGTGCTTCAATGGTGATCTTCTTCCTCCCTTGCAATTCTCCTCTCGTCATTGCTTCTTTTCCTCAAATGGATGGTAGATTTGATGGTGGAATGATGGTAGATGGTGTGCATGAAGAATGAATGAAGATGATGGTGTAAAATGGAGGAAATGGTGTGTGATGTGTGTATGCAGGGCAAAACCACCAAATTCTCATGAAACATTGAAGTATTGTGTATTTATATCCCTTGGGAAGCTTCTAGAAGAATTCTGATTTTTTTCTGAATTTTTGCACCTACACGACTCATGTGCTGCAACACGGGTCGTGTGCTGCAACATGGCCAATGGGTGGTCGTGTTGTGCGTTCTGATGTCGTCGCACGGCCATCTCTTACAGGTCCGTTTGCAGTACACGTCTCATGCAGCACGATACGACTCGTGTACTTGAAACGGCCGGCCGTGTTGGTGCAACCTCTGTTTTTACAATTTTATTTCGGCATGTTCTCCCTCGTTTCAACTCCTAATTGAGATCCGTTTTTCCTACGTCTTCCTTATCGCGTCTAGGATCTATTTTTGCCTGAAAATTATACGTTTAAGCTCATTCACACACATTTCCACAAAAAAAAACAAAATACAACCAAAATACACATAAATACGGATAAAAATATACGAAAACATACACAAAAAGACACTAAAATTTAGGTGAAAATATCACTCATCAATTGTACAAACATATCATTAATACTATTAATTTACAAGTGTTTGCCAAAAATATATTTTTTTAAATGTATACAATTTATTTGTTAGTTTTTTTAATAAAAAATTGACTGTAAAAAATTTACAACTATTAAAAAATATGTACTCCATACACTATCGAATAAAAAGTTATACCCATATGGATGCTCCTTCTTGAAAAAATTTGTGTATGCGACGTCGCCACGTTCGTTCGTAGAAAAATTATATACGTGGTGCTCCCACGTTAATCTTATAATTAATGTTTTATTTTAAGTAATATATTTTTATAGTTTTATTAAATTTAAAATAATTAATATTTTGTAATATTACCATTAATATTTCACTTTTTTAATAATATTAATATTATGTAATAATATTATTTTAAGTAATTTTCTTATAAAAGTTTAAAATTTTAGGTAATTTAATGATTTTATATAAAAATTATAAAAGAGAAATACGAGGCCCTCTCACGTTATTCATGCAATTAATGTTATTTTGAGGATAGATCAATTTTTGCTCTCCTAATAGAGTGGCAGAGGTTGTCAATTGCCACATGCTTAATATGTTTTCTTAGGAAGCAAAAAAATTATAAAATTTTGGAATTGTGTATGTGGCGGCGTCACACTTTTTTTTATAAAAAAATTACGTATGTGGCATCACCATGTTCGTTCTTGGAAAAATTGTGTATGTGACGCTCTCATATTAATCTTTAAATTAATATTTTATTTTAAGTAATTTAATATTTTAAATATTATTTTGTTTAATCTCTCTCAATAATAATCTTCATAATGCAATTAATATTTTATTTAAGTAATTAATATTTAAAGTAATTAAGATTTTATAATCTTGCAATTAATAATAATAAGAATATTTTATGTATTTTTTAATAAAAATTTATTATTTTAATTCTAATAAAAATATTTTTTTTATAAATATGTTTAAAAAATTTAATCTTACAAATAATATTTTATATTAAGTAATTTAACATTTTAACTAATATTTTATTAGGTTCCTCTAATTAATAACTTACAATTAATATTTAAAATAATAAAAATGATAATGATTTTTAATATATTTTTACGTTTTTAGTTGGGTAATTCAATTTAAAAAAATAAAAGTAAAAGAAAAAAAAGAAAAGAAAAAAGTGAGGCTCGATTATTAATTTACAATTAATAATGTTTTGATTGAGTTATTCAATAAAATAATAATTTAGTTTTAACTTTAATAATTTGGATTAGTTATTCAATAAAAAAATAATTAATTAAAAGATAAAAAGAGATACTTAATTATTAATTAAATCTACAACTACTCATAAGTTTAATATTTTTGTTATATAAATATGATTAAAAAATATTCCTATTATTGCACATTGCTACTTTTTTTTATTATTTTAAATATTTTAAGGTCTCTAACTGATAGAAAAAATAATTAGACCCCAAATTAGTAGTTTATTTATTTTTCATGTTTTAGATTGAAAATATTCTACTATGATCGCTTCCTTTTACTCTTTTCGTCCCGTTGAAACGTGGGCGTTTGCTTTTTGCACGTTGATTAAGAGATATAATATTTTAATGTGTAGTGGGGTAAGAGAAATAATATTTTAATGTAAAGTGGATAAGTGTAATAGTATGACATGTGAGTCCATGGAGAGAGCAGTAATTAATATATGTGGGTCCATTTTACCAAAAATGGGGAATCCACACTTTATATTAGGACGGATCAAAATGGAAAAACATGTACGTTTCAATGGGACGGAGAGTGTATATTAATTAAATGTTCATCTTTTTAACACGAAAGTAAAAAATACATTTAATAGTAAAGTAAGATAAAAAAAATAAAAAAACAAATATATATACACATTTAATAATAAAATATAAAAATATATTTTTAAAATAAAAACATCACACATAATAACCCGCTCGTTCGCGGGAGATCGTGGGAGACAAAAGTAGTTAAGGGGAAAAAACACATAAAATTGGTTTTATTTATGACTTTTATAAATTATGAGTTTTTAAAGAAAAAATCTTACAAATCTAAACTATATTCTAGTTCTAGGAATAAAACTCTTTAACTTTAGGATAATATAAACCACTAACCACAAAAATATAATACTCCATGTATTGACATGTTCTCATTTTGTTATTTTTGTTATATAATCCAAAAATTTTTTTTTTGGTCATTTTGGTTATTCAATCAAAAATATTCATTTTTCTTTTTTTTTTAACCCAAATTTACAATAAATACAATTACCCACAACTCTCATTAAATAGTAATTTTTCTTAATGTGTAAAATATATACTATAGTATATGGAGTATATGGTATCCCTTAACACGAAGGAAGTATGTACAATTACATGGTTAAAATTGATACAAACCCATAAAGATAAGTACTAAAACCTAGATAAAATGGAGTACATGAATCACAAATTTTCATGGATTGAAGGACAAAATAAGTAATAAACCAGAGCATTGTATCCAATACATTGTCCTAGAAAAAGTGCATTTTTATAATATTATAATAGTGTTGAAAAGTTTATAGGATTGCTCTTTAGAAGTATGTAAATTTTAATATTTTATAATAAACGTAGACAATTATGCAAAATAGTTTGGAATTAATGTGAAATATCTTCTTATTTGAAGGCCCTGGAATGAAAAAAACTAGTACTAAAATAAATTACAACTAATAGGTCAGATTAGCGATTAAAGAAGCTAATCTGGTCAGAGGAAATTAAATTATTCTAATCAAATATAGCACAAGCAGCAAAAGTCAAAAGCCCTCCCCCTCCCTTAAAGGAAAGTAATACATGTGCATTCAGATTCAAAAGTAGCAGTATAACCTTTTTTTTAAAAGATGTAAGTTTGTCATATATAGTTGTAATGATAACACACACACCCAAAAGTTATAAGCTAACACAGCCGCAGGTAGGACTCAGCATAACCATAACCATTAACCAGACAACACAACATATAACAAACTCTACTGCACGAAAATCATGGTCTTCGCGAGTTCGACCGCTTTATCTCGTCCGAAGAACTTTTCTACGATCACCAGAGCGAACTCCATAGTCGTCCCGGGTCCTCTACTTGTGATGAGATTGCCATCCACCACTACCCGATTTTCTGCTACGCTCTGGTCCAACAACTTGTTGCACAGAGCAGGGAAAGCCGTAGCTTTCTTACCCTGTTTCGACCAATAATAAGTCAATGAACACGAAGCTGTTTAAATCTGCGTAAAAGCACTACACCATACCTTCAGTAAACCATGGGGCTCGAGAACTAGAGCTGGCGATGCACAGATTGCTCCATAAAATTTGTTTGTTTCTCTCTGTTTCTTCAGCAGAGCTACCAACTCCTCGGAGCTTGCAAAGGCCTGAGCACCGCCAAGTCCACCCTGCTCGAACAGCGAGTTTTAGTTTTAATTTTTCAGACGTAAAAGCAGGAAGGTTAAATGCAGTGCCTATCTTACTGGTAAAACAATGAGGTCATATGAACGATCGATGACTTCATCTAGGGTGGCATCTGCAACTAGTTTAACTTTTCTAGAAGCTAAAATTTCAGGTTTATCTCCAATAGATGCCACAACCACTTGAGCTTTTGCTCGTCGTAGTACATCAATGATGATAACAGCTTCCATCTCCTCAGTGCCATCAGCAATGGGTACTAGAATCTAGCAAGAATGAAAGCAAGCAAATTAGATAACCGAAAACCACAATCAAGCACACCTCACGTGACCACATCATCATAATATTTATAACAATGTTTTCACAACCAAAGGGTATGGAGACACAATAACCAACAGAATTACTAGAAGATATAATGACCTACAATCCCATACAAGTATCTATGATTTAAAAAATAAAATAAACTAAAAATGAATATTAGTCCACCTGAGGAGAACTATCAAATGTCCATTTGACTGGGTTCAGCTCAGTGAAAGTATACTCATCCCCATGATTTGAGCGCATGACCTGGAGAAAGAGTAATAATATGAGAGAAAACAATGGATGAAAACAAGATGGAAGATAAATTGGTTGGTAAGGGCAGCCATACAAGCACAAGCTAGAATGAGATATTGTATTAGTTAGAATGAAAGACAGAAATTGACCAAACGACATGGTACCCAAGCTGAGGTTACTAAATCCCAAACCCAATAGAGTTTACCTAGCAAACCAATCCCCACAAAAGCAAATAAGTAACCAGACTGATACAATAGAATAATGTTATCAGTCATGTATGAAGACCAATACTCCAAAATCCAGATCAGATGCACATAAATTATGCCCCCAATTGAGAGTGACAAAAACAACTACGCCAACTGACTATTGCTAAACACACGTGTCTCAATGATAACACCAAGAGCATTAATTGATTTGATCAGAGAACGACATCTTATTTCCTTTCATACTTAGTTCTTTAAAGTAATCATAGGCCTTTTTCATTGATTAACTCTGAATTTCAATTTGGCCCTAAATAAAAAGTGAGGCTCAAAGGAAGAACATCAATAAACAAGATCCTCAATTAATACAGAATTGCATCAATAATAGACCAAATGGATCTCAAAGACCATGATATAGAAAAAATAAAAATAAAAAATGATAGAAGAATTACCAGAGGTCCATAAACCTCATCAGCTTTCTCCTTCCCATACAGCAGCTCAACCAGAGCAACAGCGTACTCCATCGTTGTTCCAGGTCCACGACTTGTCACTACTTTTCCATCTTGATGTACCCTGGACTCGACGGCAGATTCAGAAGACAATTGTTCCATGAATGAAGGATAGCAAGTTGCCTGTCAACGATGCCACATCATTGTAACTTCATTCTCAACAAGATGTTTTGCTTGTATATCCAAAAAGTGCATTGAATACAAATAAATAGATATGATATCTGTTTTCTCACCTTCAAACCCTTTAACAGGCCCCATGATCCCAATGCTACAGCAGGAGATGCACAGATTGCAGCATAAGGCCGCGCTTCTGCAGCCTGTTTCTTGACAATGCTTTCTAATGTTTTGCAATCCCTAAAAGCGGTTGCTCCAGGCATTCCTCCCTTACCAAGCAGTAATAAATAGTTGATTTAATTATGAGCGCATAATAATAATGAGTGACAATACAAAATTTGTGATACTATCTTATACAATATAGATCAGAATCATAATATTCATATAAAAAACATTCGATTAAACTAGGTCCTCACCATATTTAGCAAGTATAGTATCATCGGACTATAATAAACCCAACATCCAATTGATACTTAATGAGAAAAGCAGAACATCATCAAACATCAGACCATCCACTGTATAAGACTAGCACCTAGCTCAGAATTCGATGTACTCAGCATCGTCTAGGGAATTAACTACTCTACCTACAACTCAACTGGAAATTATTTTTACTGCTAATCACGATATGTTAAGAACTATTAGTCATGTGATAAAAATCGAGAAACGATAAACCTTTAAAATGCCTTACTGGAAGAGAGATAAGATCAAAAGTAGTATCCACGCAGTCAGAAATCAGAGCATCCGCCACGATTTTGATGCTGTGGCCGGCGTCAACGCGAAGCTGTTTCTCAACCGACGCAACCGTCACTTCGGCGCCGGCTCTCCGGAGCACATCGATCGTTATCACCGCCTCCAGCGGCTCCGTGCCGTTCGCCACCGGCACCAAAACCTAGGCATCGCAAAATGGCAATAAGTAATTTCACCTTCCACAGATGCTGAAAAGGTGAATTCTCCGCAAGTCGATAACGAAAATGGCGGTAAATCGTTACCTTTTTATCAGCTGAAGCCATGATCGAATGTGAGAAGCGAGGCTTTGAACGAAGAGTTGAGTGTTCGAGTGAGAGAAAACGTGAGAGTTTGTTAAAGGACTGTTTGGGGAGGGGAGATAAAATTGGGGCGACAGGGGTGAGGTGGCACAAATGTAGTGCCGCCATTTTATTGTTTTCTCTCAGCTGTGTAGAATCCTCTATGGATAAGACTATAGAACAATTTATTTGTTAAAAATGCAAATGCCACGGTATAACAAAATGCCCGATTTTATAAAACAACATTCAATAGTAAATATTTATTAATTATATTGTATATATCTTTATTATTCGATAATATGACAATGGTATATGGAGTATTTATAATTTAATTAAAACTTTTAAATAGCATCAAAACAAATACAGCTATATTTTTATTATTTAAGCATTTTAACATTTCTCAGTTCTCACTATAATATATTAAAAAAATGTTAAATTAGGACATTAAAATATTTAATCCAACATAAATTATTCAAACTCCCTTGTTGCAACACACTTCATTATTATTGTAATGGGTTGTTTGAGATTACATTAGTAAATTCATTAACTAATTTTGACACCGTATTAATATATTTTGGTGATAAATAATTGACAAAAATATGTGTGCGCACGGATGCATAGGAATGTACTCTTTATTTTTTGAAGAAAAATAAAAAATATTAATGAAAAGTATATAATTTTTAGAATAACATGATGTATCCTTATTAATTAAAATATATATCATTTTGAACAAAATAATGTATGTATACTTATTCATAATACTAAATTCTAAATATGTTGCGTCCATCTCTAAATAATTAGCCATACTTGTGTTATATTCTCTTGAGGTGAGATGGTTTTAATTTCTCTAAATTAAGCGTTACATATGTTGATAAAGATATTATTAGTTTTTTTATTTTAAATTTTATACTTTTTATCTAGATTGAAAATTGTTCGTAAAATAGGATTATCACTTTTTAGTTTTGTTAAAATGTTATTAATCTTTATCCATCTTATGAAATAAATAAATTTGTGTAGAATCGTTTCACAAAACAAACTCCGCAAGAGAAATAACCAATGATTATATTTTTCCATGAGAAATTACTTGACCGATAATAAGTGATGAGTTGATCTATTGTGCACCTAGATACACAATATGTTCAAACATTTTGTTGTTTTAAAGATACACTTATGAATCATATGTGTATTATATTTCTAATGAAATAATCCGTTGGAATAAGGATGATATTAATTTTTGAGTAAGATTTTTTTTTCAAACAACGAAGGATATAAATTTTTATAATAAAATATTGCAGTATTAATACTTGTGGTGGGTCCAACCTCATTTCAGCCCGAAACAAGTTCGCTAACCCATGGCCCAGCGACATGTCCAAGCTTGGGGACTTCCCTGACCCACTAATGATCCGGGTGAATAATATGTAAATTCTGTTATTTTTTATTACATAAAAAATTATACTTTTTACATTTAAATTTTTACTCTCCTATATTAAAAATTACTCTTCAAATTTTTATAAATTTATTAATTATTTTTTAGTACATAAATAAAAAATTACTGTTTAGTGACATGTATTAATGATAGAGAGAAGTGAGAAATGCATAAATAATTGTACCCTTATATCTAAGGGATAGAGAGTTCCTTTGCAACATTTTCCTAAGCAATACAAAGAAAAATTATCCTATCAAAGAAATCGAATTCGGAGAAGTCTTGAGTGTTTTTCGATCAATTTTACTTTAATTCATCATCCACATAAATTTATGTTAGATTAGCTGTGTGAGTTATCACTATAAACAGTCACATCAATTATAATCTCTTACAATTACGGAACACGCTATCTACAATATTACAATATTAAATGGTACAACTTACAACCTCTCAGTTTTGAATGCACAAACAGACCAACCAACCGAATCGCTTTGATAAACTTTGAATAAAGAATCAAAGATTGATTCAAACTCTCAAATAATAGATCAAGAACAAGTGTGTGCTAGTGTGTCTGAAGAAACTTTGAAAAACAAGATGTATAGTGGTTCGGCTTATTAACCAAGCCTACGTCCACTTGATGATGATGAATTTGTATTGCTTGCAGAGGGTTTTGGATGGTTACAGATACATACAAGCTAAGATTACAGCTATATATATACATCACATGTGATAACAAACTTATGGGACCAATCGAGTGCAGCATCTTCCAGCTGTCATATGGGTGGTTAAATGGAATCTATTTCTGTTGCAACCACTTCCAGCTCACAGCTAGCATTATGAGCTTTCGATCCATGCATAGAACCACTTCCAACAAACTACCACACCTTCTGTACAACCGCCGTAAACTGCCTCAGTCACAACTCATCACATGCATTGATTTCCAGCTTATTAAGTATGATCATGCACTTGTTTCTGGTGTTTAACATGATCACACACAACTAAACTATAGATACACTCCTACTAATGTTGATTAGGCATCAAGTGTGAGGTTTCCATCTCAAATCTCCACCTAAACCTCATACTTAAGCATTCATTACTTCACCTTCATCTTCACTGTTTTAAAAGTCAGCAAACTTTACTTCCACTGCCTTGTTGGAGAGCAGCAAAACTCACTTCACTACTTTGAGAGAGTAGCAGAACTCTTTACTGTCATATTTAACACATGTTGATAAGGCTCTTGCACAATTCGAACTTCGAAGTAGGCAAAACCTTTGTAAGAAAATCTGATGGATTCCTTTCTGTTCCAATTTTCTTCACAATCACTCTTCCATCATTTATCAAATCTCTAATGAAGTATAGTCTGATATCAATATGCTTTGTTCTTTCATGATATCCTTGGTGCCTTGAGAGATGTATGGCACTAGAATTATCACAATACAGCACCACAGACTCTTGCACTATACCAAATTCAGACAGAATTCCCTTCAGCCACAAACCTTCCTTAATCCCTTCTGTAAGTGAAATGAACTCAGCCTCTGTTGTAGATAGTGCCACCACTGATTGATGTGTTGACCTCCAACTGATGGCTGTTCCAAATAAACTGAATACATAGCCTGATAGTGACTTCCTTATGTCCAAATTTGCAGCATAGTCAGCATCTACATAACCTGCAAGAAAATCAATGTTAGATGAAATCTTATTGAAATGCAAACCTGTTGTTAAGCTTCCTTTCAGATATCTTTGAATCCATTTGACAGCTTCCCAATGTTCCCTTCCAGGATTCCCCATGAACCTACTCACTAAGCTCATTGCATGAGCTAAATCTGGTCTACAACACACCATTGCATACATAAGACTTCCTACAGCATTAGCATATGGAATTTTATCCATTTCTGAAACCTCTGCTTCAGTACTTGCTGATTGTTGACTTGATAAACTTATCCCTTGCTTAACAAGTGTAGAAACTGATTTACACATATCCATATTATATCTTTTTAGTACTTTTTCCAAGTAAGTACTCTGATGAAGCACAACTGATCCAGCTGATCTATCCCTCTCAATCTGCATCCCTAGAATTACAGTAGCTTCCCCTAAGTCTTTCACGCTAAATTCTGATTTCAACATCTCTTTGACAGCTAGAATTCCATCCATAGATTTGCAAGCTATCAGTATGTCATCAACATACAATAGTAAGAATACCTGCCAATCAACATCACTTCTAATGTACACACAACTGTCATGCAGACTTCTTTTGAAACCACAGCTGACAATATATTCATCAAACCTCAAGTACCATCTCCTTGGACTTTGCTTCAATCCATATAAGGATTTCAGAAGTAAACAAGCCTTATTGGTAGTATCTTGAACTGCTACACCTTCTGGAATGCTCATATATATTTTCTCTTCCAAATTTCCATGAAGAAAAGCTGTTGTTACATCCATTTGATGTAACTCAAGATCAAACTGAACAACTAGAGCTAGCATTACTCTAATTGAACAATGTTTGACAACAGGAGAGAAATTTTCAGTGTAATCAATCCCCTCTTTCTGTGAAAAACCTCTTGCAACTAATCTAGCCTTGTACCTTATTCCACCTGCATTCTCTGGAGCTACCTTTTTCTTGTAGATCCACTTGCAACTAACCAACCTCTGATCCTTTGGCTTCTGAACTATCTTCCATGTTTGATTCTTTTCCAAAGACATCAACTCTTCTTGCATAGCAACACTCCACCTGTCACTTTCCTTGCAATTCATAGCCTCTAGATAATTCTTTGGTTCATATGAATCAATCTCCTCTGCTGTATATAGTGCATAAGAGACTATGTCAGCATTTGCATACATAGCTGGTGGTTTAATAGACCTTCTCTGTCTGTCCCTAGCTAACTGATAGCTATTTAACAGCACATCAGTTTCTGATCTTCCTTGATCATTATCAGTGATTTCAGCAGTATCATCTTGTAATATTTCTTGATCACCTGCCCTCTGGTCATGTACAATTCTCTTGGCATACTCCACCTCAAGCTCAGTTTTATTACTTCCTTGAATAGTCTGAACTTGTTGTGGACATAGAGGTATTACAGCCTCATTAAAGGTGACATCCCTGCTTACTAAGAACTTCTTGCTTTCAATACTCCATAGTTTGTAAGCTTTCACACCCTTAGGATATCCTATCATAACACACTTCACTGCTCTTGGTGCTAACTTTTCTTGCTTAACATGAGCATAAGCTAAACAACCAATGACTCTAAGTATTGAGTAATCTGCTAACTTTCCTGACCATAACTCTTGAGGTGTTTTAAACTTCAGAGCTGCTGATGGACTTCTATTTATGAGGAATGCCACTGTAGTGACCAGCTCACCCCAAAAATCCTTTGTCAAACCAGAATTACTCAATATACACCTTACTCTCTCTAGTAAGGTTTGATTTAATCTTTCTGCAACACCATTTTGTTGTGGTGTGCCTGGAACAGTCTTGTGTCTTATGATACCTTAATCTCTACAGAACTTGTTGAACTCTTCAGAACAATATTCAAGACCATTATCAGTTCTTAACACTTTGATCTTAGCATTACAGATGTTCTCCACCTCAACTAGCCAATTCTTGAAAGTGTTAAAGGCTGCATCCTTAGTTTTAAGAATATATATCCACACTTTCCTACTATAATCATCTATGAAAGACATAAAGTACCTGCCACCACCTTTGGTTTGAGTTCTTGCAGGTCCCCATAAGTCTGAATGGATGTAATCCAGCCTGGATGTACTTGTGTGATCACCAGTTCCAAACTTAAGTCTCTTAGCCTTTCCAAAAATTCAATGTTCACATTGTTTCAACTGCTCTGATGGAGTGATGCAGACAGCTTTCTGCTTTGATAGTTCTTGTAGCCCTTTCTCACTTATATGAGCTAACCTCTCATGCCATAAATGTATATTATCACTTCCAATTGTAGCATTATTCTGTCCAGTTACAGTATGACCATCAAGAATGTACAGCTCTCTTTTCCTGACTCCTTTCATTACTTCATACTCATCCTTTTCAACAATGAGTACTCCTCCTTTTGTTCTAAATTCATATCCTGAAGCATCTAATATACCTAATGAAATTAGATTTCTCTTGAGTTCTGGAATGTACCTCACACCTGTCAAGGTTCTAACCACTCCATCATGCATTCTTAACTTGATAGAGCCTATTCCCTTTATCTGACATGTATGATCATTCCCTAATAATACTGATCCAGCATTTTGATACTTGAGATCAGTAAACCAATGCTTCATTGGAGACATATGAAATGAACATCCTGAATCAAGGATCCAATCCATGGATCCTTTTGATGAACAGATTAACAGTGCCTCAGGATAATCAATTTCCACCTGATTTTGATTAATTGCCACCTGATTTGCTTGCACCCTTTGTTGTCCATCCTTCCCAGCCTCTGCCTTCTTTCTTTTGGCTGCTTTCCACTTGTAACAATTTTTCTTAAAATGACCAGGTTCATGACAGTGGAAGCATTTTCTTCCTTCCTTGTCACTGGCAGACTGATCACCTTTGGTATCTTGTTTCTTACCATCAGAACTACCCTTCTTGTTATGTTTCTTATTCTGATTTCCCTTCCGGATCATCAATCCTTCACCTGATGCTCCTTGTTCCTCACTACACTTTTGTAACTCTTTAGTTTTCAAAGCTAATTCAACCTCATCAAGACTTATTGATTCTTTGCTACCAAATAACAATGTGTCTTTAAAATTTTCAAACGATTTCGGAAGTGCAGATAACAAAATCAGAGCCTTATCTTTATTCTCTAATTTAACCTCAACATTTTCCAGATTATCAAGTACCTTATTAAACTCATCAAGATGAACTAAAACTGATTTTTCTTCTGTCATTTTGAAAGAGTATAATTTCTGTTTCAGATATAATCGATTTGCAAGAGTTTTTACCATATAGAGATCATCAAGCTTCTTTCATACTGCTCTTGTAGTCGTTTCCCTCTGAACTTCTCTGAGTGCCTTATCACCAAGACACAAGAAGATGGCACTTAGAGCTCTTTCTTGAAGATCTGCTTCAACTGCTGCAGCCTGTACATCCACTGCTGCTGCTTCATTAACTGGAGCTTCTTTGATTGCTCCTCCGAGGCCTTGCTGTACCAAGATGGATCTCATCTTGATCTTCCACAGCCCGTAGTCTGACTTCTCAGTGAACCGCTCAATATCAAATTTGGTAACCATCTTGAATCCTTCCTTCTTCTTCAGATAAATGCTCCTTTGATCTACTTGCCTATGGTGTTTCCCACAGACGGCGCCAATTCTCAGTTTTGAATGCACAAACAGACCAACCAACCGAATCGCTTTGATAAACTTTGAATAAAGAATCAAAGATTGATTCAAACTCTCAAATAATAGATCAAGAACAAGTGTGTGCTAGTGTGTTTGAAGAAACTTTGAAGAACAAGATGTATAGTGGTTCGGCTTATTAACCAAGCCTACGTCCACTTGATGATGATGAATTTGTATTGCTTGCAGAGGGTTTTGGATGATTACAGATACATACAAGCTAAGATTACAGCTATATATATACATCACATGTGATAACAAACTTATGGGACCAATCGAGTGCAGCATCTTCCAGTTGTCATATGGGTGGTTAAATGAAATCTATTTCTGTTGCAACCACTTCCAGCTCACAGCTAGCATTATGAGCTTTCGATCCATGCATAGAACCGCTTCCAACAAACTACCACACCTTCTGTACAACCGCCGTAAACTGCCCCAGTCACAACTCATCACATGCATTGATTTCCAGCTTATTAAATATGATCATGCACCTGTTTCTGGTGTTTAACATGATCACACACAACTAAACTATAGATACACTCCTACTAATGTTGATCAGACATCAAGTGTGAGGTTTCCATCTCACAACCACATCAATTATAATCTCTTACGATATCTACAATATTAAATGGTACAACTTACAACCACATCAATTATAATCTCTTACGATTACAGAACGCGCCATCTACAATACTAAATTGTACAACTTTTCGAATACATCAAATATAGACACACGGTGTGCTGAGTCAAATAAATTTTATCCTTTATAACATAGTGACTCATACCATACAAATATAATTAAAATAAATATTTTTCATCTTTTTTTAGTTGAACATGCCGATTCATTCAAATTCATAACCGGAACCTAATTTCTCTAAATTGATTATAGATCCAATTAATCTGGACACTCTTGTTAAAGAAACAAGATTTGTGATGCTAAATGTCTATAATATAAACATCCATATACTATATAAAATGTAAGTTTACTAATTTACCCTTTATTAAAAAAAAAACTCAAATATTTACCCAATTAAAAAAACTTTAATTTTGTAAGATGGATTATATTCGTCTATTTGGCACGCACTCCTACACGCAACCGTGATAAATCTTTAGCCCAATCAGCCAACCTCCACCCGCTAAACGACGTCGTTGCCCTAGGCCGGTAAAACCTCTCCCCGATCACCGGTTGTTTCTATCCAAATTACTGCTATATATGCTGATGATACATGCACTCATCGCATTTTCTTGAGGTTCTACAATCGATCGTTCTCTCAATTGTGCTCTGTTTCTCTCCCCGATCGTTCTCTCTTCTGTTTTGTAAGTACTTCTAATTAATTGTTCTTGATTTACTGCGGATTAGGTATTCGATACATACATATATATATATATATATATATATATATATATATATATATGTTTTTACTGCACTTTAGGGTTTCGATCGCTTCTTCTGTTTGATCGAATTGTTTACTGTCTGTGGGTACTGTTTTTGGACCTAAGCATGCTTTTATTTGTTTTTAAAATGATAATCTTGAGGAAATTATTATTTAAAATGCTTGTGAACGTTATTTATTATATACTCGTATACTGTATTTTTTTTTAAAGGTCGAAACAGTGGTATTAGTGCATGAATTTTATCTTATATTTTGATGATTGGGGATTTTTTGCGCTTTAATTCATGAGTTTCAAGTGTTTCCATACGTCTCTGATTTATATCCGTCTTTTATATATCATAAATATAGTGGAGTAAAATAGAACTTGTAATAGTTGGTATAATATTGTTGTGTATATATTCTAGTTCTATCTTCATTTGGAAACTCATTGTTGTTTTGATATTCCTTTGATGTTTTATTGAGACTTAGTTGTACCTTGAGCCTCAGTGCTATGACATTTTCATTTCTTTCATGGTGTATAGCAAGCTGTTGAAGATGACCTGCAATCAACACATGTACTCATTGTGTATATATGGTTCAATTCATTGTCTCCATATTCCTATACACGCACACCAGCTAGTGCTACATCTTTGTCTTTCCTTTTGTTCCTTAGGTATATATTGCATCTGATATTTTTCTTTCCTCTGACTTGTGTGTCACCTCTCATAGTAGATGTTGTGCATAAGTGGAAGAGTTCTGTTCATCCTTATGATTAGTTGAATCTAAGAATAAATATTTACGTCATGGTCACTGGAATGAAATGTCTAGTTCATGTGATCAATAATCATTATCTTAAACAGCACTTCTTATGCTGCTGTTACTTTGGATTCAATTTTTCTCCCCCAGGCCCAAAAATCCATTTTCACTCCCTATTCTTCATTGTCATTTCAAAACAGAACTGAAGATCTTGTAGATGGCTGATAATGAAGAGGGGGATGAGAACGTTCCCAGAGGACATGAGTGGGAAGTTGTATCCATCACTGGATCAGCATATAATGCTGCACCTGGTTCCGAACTGGTTGACTCGGATCTTGATAGCCAGGGTAGGTTAGGTGGAGAGGATGAAGGTGAAACTTTTAGTTCTATGGTTATGTCCGGTCATTTTGTCTTTCCTCCCAGTCAGCATGAGAATTTGCCATTGGAACCTGAATACAGTGAGATAAATGACGAAAGAGGAGGCGATGTTGATGTTTCTCAGTTAGTTGAAAATGAGGAGAATATATTTGATGTGAAGGGTGATGAAAATGTGAGATTCATAGGTTTGATGTCTGATGAATTACCTGGAATTGTGACCTTTGATGCAAGAGGTAACTTATCAGCTAGTGGTGCAGACTTTGACAAAGAAAAGACCATTTCGAGCTCTGTAGAGTTCAGTTCGTCCAATCTTGAAACAAATGTTGTTGAGGAATATGAGGGGACTGATGACTTGTCCTTACCTCATCATGCCTCAGATTCAGGATTATTAGATTCCTTGAAGAGTGTTGAGATTGGAAAGCATGATGGTGGTGATCTTCCTTGTGAAGCATGGTGGAAAAGACGGGCTGTAAATCTATATGCTCAAACAAAAGAAGCAAACTCATTTTGGTCTATTTGCATTGCGGCGGCTGTTATGGGGCTCGTTATTATTGGTCACCAGTGGCATCAAGAAAGGTGGCAAGTTTTGCACCTCAAGTGGCAGTCTGGTCTTAATGATCAGGTATTAGCTCTGAATCAAGTAGTACCATTCAACATCTAGTTCCAATGCATACTTAAATGTGAATATCCTTGCAGTGATGGCTTTTGAGACACATGGCTTTGATAGATGGTTGATTATTTGTTTACATGACGTTTCTTGTTTAGTTTTACTATCAAATGGATCACGTTAACAAAATTACTTGAAAGATCAGGTTGCGTGCAGAACATGCAAGCATAATTTTGATGGTGTCTTGTTGTGTGGTAACTTAGTAACTGATATAAGGTGGCAGCTTAGTGAATTGACTTTTTTCCTTAAATATACACACACGCGCGTCCTGCTGTCTGTTTGAATTTAAAAGTGATATGATCCGTTCATTTGTGTCTAATACTCAAGCGAGGATGGACATATAGAATTCCAATTAAACAATAGCATGAGCTTTATGTAACGTGTGTATAGCTATCCTGTCTAGCTGCTTCCTAGCCTTTAGTTATGAACTTATGATATACCGAACATATGAAATGCCCCTCCCATGTTGCATGCCCGTGCATGCAGCCAAGAGGAGGAATCAAGGCTTTTTACTGTTTCTTGTCATTGTACTCATTACTAATGTTTTGTTATATAAGAGTGATTTGTTTAATTTTCCTTATTGTATGAGAATGCTATGCGATTATCTGTGCATGTTATTTCGATCTACATGTAAGCAATTTGCATTTCATGCACAGATTATGAGCAGGATACTTGGTCCCATATCCCGACTAAAAGGCGTGGTTTTAAATGGCCACCGACGCGGTTCACTCGTTCGAGGGAGCACCTCCTCCACTGAACTCTAAACTCTTAAGAAAATCACAAAAAGGTTTGTGGGAACAAGAGTTCAGTAAGTGTGGAGCAGTTGTTTGGCTTTGAATTTGACTATGATTGTTTTCTCTAGCCAAAGTTTTTAACGTTTTTTACCTTGTGCTGCTATCTTGATGGGGGTTTTGTTCATATAGACGCTATTTCAAAATCTTTGTCAATAAATATTTATGCAAATTACATAATATTCTGTCATTAAATATTTTTGTACACCAGGCATTATATTACCATTTTAATTAATATATCAGTTTCATTCATAATTCCATGATTCAACCCGTGTATATGGAAGTGGTACTACTATTTTACTCGTTTGTTCATGGTTTAGTCTTTACCTTTTGAGTTGATTAGGTTCTCTTTAATTCATTTAAATCAAAAGAGTTCAGTGATTATCAATTCATTATTATCATTATTATAATTATTTTATTTATAAAAAGTGAATTAATATACGCATTCAATCTTGGGGTATTTGGACAAAATCTTGATAATTACGAGAGGTCAGGTCAGGTCTTTTCGGGTGGGGTTCGTCGTTTCCAAATGAACCCTTATCTGGGAATTGAATTTCATCATAATATCTGATTGCTTATTTTATGCCGTCAGTATATTGTTAATTTCCTTCCTTTTTTTTTTTTTTTAAGTTATAAATAAGTCACTCTCTTTTGAGACGGCTATATGTTATATGTGAGTGAGACGGACATTTGTGAGATGACTGTGAGACTGTCTATCAATTAGTATTAAATTATGAGACGGGTATATGTGAGATGGTTGTGAGACTGTTTATTGTACTAGTTAAATTATGTTTATAATATAGGTAAAATATATTTATTGATAATTTAAATATAGTATTTGTATGAAATACACAAAAATCATACTTTAAATCATCATAACGTGAAAATATTTTTTTAATTAGTGATTAGCAAATTTTCCCTATATAATAATATTTTAACACGTTTACCTTTTCAAATTAACATCTAAAATTTGATATAAAAATGCATCACTAAATTTGTTAAGAGTATAGAGCCTTGCATGGAAGGTTTTTATAACAACACGTGGAGGAAGGAGATTGGTTGAGCCAACTTAAAGAGGATTGAGGAGTTGGCATAAGAAGAACCGTGAAGATCAAGTTTATATGAGGGTGATGATGATGATCAATTGAGAAGAAGTTATGCAGCTGGAAGGAGTTGGTTTGTTAGGATTCCATCTAACAAACTCACGTGTGAAGCATGCAGCTGTAGCAAGTTGCAGATCATCACTCGATCACATATATAAACTTGAGGATAGAGATTAGGGTTCATCCATGAGTTTTAGAAGTTCAGTTTTCTCTCTACAAGTTGTAAGCTTCATCAATAAATTCAACACGTTTAAGAGTGAACGTAGGCTTCATCAAGTCGAACCACTATACTTGCTTCTTGTTCTTCAGCTTATATTCATAAGTGTGTGTGTGATCATAAGTTTCAATCAACAGAGAGTAAACGTGAGTGCATTGGTGAGGTTCAATCGTTTACATTCACAATAAAATTTGAATAATTGAAGAAAAAAGGGGGCTTTAATAAGTTTATACACAAAAAGTGGTATCACTTTCACTAAATCCGATCTTGAAAGGTTCGATAGGTTGTTTCAATTTTCATCAAGGAAAAGTGAGTGATTCTTGTGAGAGGATATTTTCATGTATTTGAAAATTTTCAACTTTTTATTAAAAGAAATTTATTTGAAAAAAAAAATCAAGAAAGTAAGTTCAATATAGAAAGGATTAATGAAGTGACATTAAAATGATTCAGAAGGAATCTGAATTATGAAAGTGATATTTAAAAATCGAACATAACAAATGGTTAATTAAAATAATAAAAAATATATATATACTATATATTAATGAATAATAATTTATGTTATGTGTATTATATCCTCCATGCCTAATGGGTTGAAAGCCCAACAAACTAATGTACTACGAGAAAGAGGCCCAACTACAAAGAGGTCCAATGATGAGGAGAATGACAAATCAGGGGCCATCGGCAGCCCAAACAGGAAGGCTCAGGCTAGACATGCACCAAAAATTGAAACTGGTGGTTCGAACCGAGGAACTGCCGGTTTTAACCGGAATCGAAATCGGCTGTTCTGGAACCGCAAAAAAAAAACCGAAATCGGTAGGGGAATGTTCGGTTCCGGTTCCTCATATTTGGGAAAAAAATTGGCAGTTCCGGTTCCAAACCAGCGGTTTCGGTTCGAACAGCCGGTTTTTTAAAATTTTTATTTTTTATTTTTATTATTTTACGCTAAATCCAAAAAAAAAAATTAAAACCGGAACCGTCGATTCCGGAATCGAAACCTTCCTACCCCAGTTCGATTCCTTTCCCCCTACCTTAGAACCGGAACCTGCGATTCCGAACTGGGGTGCATGTCTAGTCCCGGCCCAAAAGACACACCTCGGAGAGGAACCAAGAAGAGGCCCAGGAGATGAGCCCATCATCAAAGGCTGGAGAAGCCCAAGAAGATTATAGCCAGGAAAGGGGGCAAATAGCAGAAAGCCCACTAAAAGGATAGAGGGCCGAGACCCCTCGGCAGAACACCCTGGCCCCGAAGCCGAGGGAGACATCCAAGAGCTCGGACGAATAGCGAAGCCTCAAAAACCGACGACTGAGAGAAATATCAGAACGGTTGGGCAAAGTACAGATACAACTGTGAGAACGACTAGTGGCGACAGGCTAGAGAACAAGAATAATAGTAAGAATGGATGTATTGGGCAACACTCTCACACTAAAAGACAACACACAACAGGCACGTCCCTCTTGATCCACCAATGGAAAGTCAGCAAAGGACAGGGAAAGACTTGCTGCGCTCTGGGAAACACCTGGTGGCACTCTGTACCGGCTGCCGAAAGTCGTCGATGTACCATCAACCTCCATTTATGGTTGCTTGTCTTCGTCCAGGTGGCACAACGGGATTGGACAATCGTAGGATTTTGTTGGTAGTATAAATAGCTTCTCTCACACGAGAGAAACAGATTACTGATTCTCATTCTAGACTTTACACTTGTAATAGGGAAGGGTTTATGAGTGTTGTTCTAAAAAGGAGTAATAAAAATCGGATAAGGCTTTTGGTTGGATCTCCCATCTCTCACATATTTACCTATTGTTGTGTTTGATTGTGATCGTTCTTGGCTTAGTTATACTGTAATTTCTTATCTCTTAATCATATATTAACTAGCTAGGAACACGCATCAACAATTTATATAGTTAGTGAGTTATTTTTTTTAATGACTAGCTCAATAAAAAAAGTGATACTAATTCATTAAAAATAAAATTAGTAGAAATTAGGTCTTAACAACTATTAACTCATTTGAAAAAAGAATATGAAAAAATTAATCAATAAATATTTTTGCATGCAAAAGAGCCGAACGTATCAACATTTGAGGTGTGATTTTATTTGGGTGAGACTCAGTGCACCCGGACGCACAGAGCACATTCCGTGCGCCTTTGCAATTTTCATGCCCCTTTGCAATTTAGAATCCTAACAATACATATGTTTAAATAAGATTGGAGAGAAAAGAGTTGTGTTCACATGGAGACACGCATAACTTTTGACATTTTATTTTCTTTCATTTCAAGTGTGAGATTGTCCTATGTGATTCAAAGGACAAGAAGTTTCGTATGACATTTTTTTTAAAATTAATTGTTACTTTACATAAAAAAAATTACTCTTTATAAATTCCACATGAAATAATTAAATTGAATTATTATCACAAATCACAAATTAATTTTCTTTTAATTTAAAATATTATCATATTTCACCTAATTTTCTAAAATTTAATTTCGTCCATGTAATGTCTAAAACAACATTTTGAAATTCGGTAGCATTTGCTAAAGCAAAAAATGGAAGAAAAAACAAACTTTAAATTGTTATATTATTACGTTGAAAATTTTTATTTGATTTTTATCAAAGACTAACTAAAAAAAGCATCACTTGGACATGAGATTGTCGTGTTCACACAATTTTATTTGCCATAAAAAGATATAATAAATTGATTCCTTATTTTCTTTCTAATAATTTAAGAAAATATTTATGTAGGAATTTTTAACAGATAAATAATTAAAAAAGTTGGCTAATTCCAATTTAAAAACAGAAAAAAAACCGTAATTACAACCGAAATACTGTATTACCGAAATCTTAACAAAAAACGGTCGCAATCGATAAGTTTCCAAATCAAAGCCTAGTTTCCCTCACTCTTACCTCGTCATAATCATAACATACTAAAAATAGTGGATCTTTGAAAAAAGAATGGCTTCTGGATGAGGTTTGATCACGAAAATGAGGAAAATCGCAATGGAGGGAGTTTTTTAGAACCTTGGGAAAATGAAATTGCACACACTTTCTAATATTAATGAATAGATAAGGACAAACGAGGTTAGCAGCAGTTTGGGGTGGGGTGGGGGTGGTTCTTGCTTGACAACTGTAGTTACTTGGAGCGCTATTCCAAAGCCCCTTTCCTATTACTGTTTTCTCCCACAGGTTGTGCGTGTTTGTACGTGTGAGATAAAGAGTGTGGAAGACCCACTAATGATGGACCCTTTTTCTCCTCTTTGAGGAGCTTCTATGTGGATTTACTATCGCATTTTTCCTATTGTATTGTTCCCTCCTCCTTCATCCAATTTCAGATTCGGATGAACCCTAATTTTGGTGCGGGCTGATGAAAATGTAGAGGTGAATTCCTTCTCTGTATTGCTGCGTTTCAATTTGAGTGAGCTGTTTTTTGTCTGCTTGGGTTTGTGGAGCTGGAATTCTGGTCCCTAGATTCAGCACTTTCTTTTGATTCGAATCGCATTTGTAGTTTTTGATTCGGAATGTAGAATTCTGAGGTCGGATTTGCTGAATTTTGGGTATTTGCTTGTGTTTAATTCGAAGCAGATTATGAGATTCTTTTCCCCCCTCTCTCTCTCTTCCAATTTTCCCTCTCCAAATCTTCAATGTGTTTGTTTCTCTCTCTCTTTTTTCCATTATAATTTTGTTTAACCTTGTCAGTGAATGCACAAATTGTTGTTGCATGAGATGTTTTTTTTTCCCTCTTAGAGGATAGGGAGGATATTACTGATTCAGCTCAAGAAAGATTTTATTTGATTACAATGGTTAGAATTGGATTTGTGCATGCCACTATTCAGATTCTGTATTAATTAATGAAATAGAAAGCAGTGGTGGAGAAAGTACATTGTAAACTGTGAACATTATTACATTTGTCATTAAAACATGGAGTTTATGGCTTTCCTTTTCTTGTATATTACTGAATCCTTGAATAATCTTTCTGCTGTTAGGAAATGGAAAATTTGTTTATGATGTCCTAATTTAGAATCCTTCTACACTTAACAGTGGTGTTGCAAAGATTACCTTTTCTATGGCCTCATTATATCTGAATTAGACATCAGTAGATTTATCAATCATATTTACGACAGAATCCATCAACTGAATTGAACACTGGAGTTGCTTTTAATACATCCACGTGGATTAGAAATATCATTCTCAAGAGGCATTGCGATAAATAGGACCCAGATGTTTATTTCTTTAGAAGAATTGGTGGCTTTAACATCGACTCTAGAGCGTAGAATGGTTGAAATTTCAGAACATTCTATTTATCTGCTCTATCATCCAATTTTATGGAAAGGGTAAACACTTGATTTTTTTATGGAAGGGGTATAAAATCAATATTTTAATCCGAAAATAAGAAATGTCCAGAAGATTACTTGGACCTAGTCTCATGCGTTCTGTATTTCTTCTGTTGTGATTTTGTCCCTGAAATTCATCTTTTGATATTGATTGTAATCCAGCTGGCTTTATGGGAGAAGAAGATCTGATACTCTTAGATTGTTATGATTATATCATCCTCTATATTTTCTTAATTTTCCTCAATAATAATATGATAATGACTGAAGGTGTGAGCTTCCATATTTAGATTTTTTTTCTCCAGTTTTTTATGTAAGTGCTCATCTAATGCATAAATTACAAAATTTTGTCTGATGGCATCATGAGTGTGTAATATGTAAAATTCATATTTTGCAGTATAGTAGCAGTCCGTATGCTCAAGCCTTTATTATTGAAGATAACAATTGGAGACTAAATAATGGTTGAATCCTCAGCAATGTCATTAAGCAGACAATTTGAGGAATTGCATGATGATGGTTTCGAGGGATCTCTAGATGAACAACAAATTTTTAACGAAATTTTCTTTGGAAGTGATGGTAGTAGAAAGAAAGGATTTACAGTTCCTGAGGCTACTGTCACACATTGTCATTATTTAAAGGAAACAGATGCATCTCTTTCCTCAAACAGTGGAAATTCTTCATTAACTAGTCAAGATGATAACGCAAAAGAGGATTTTTCTGGAAAAGATCCATTAGAATATTTATCTGTAGGTCTCAAATCATTAGTAAGAAGTAACCATCAAGCACAGTTACCTATTGGAGATCTGTCTGATGTGAAACCTGATTTAAGGGATATCTTGTGTGCTTCAGCTCCCCTTATATCTGGTTTGTCTCAAGAAAATTCTGCTTCTTCCTGTCACACTTTAACGTACAATATAGTTGAATCATCTAGCCAGGGTGTTGCAACTAGTAGCTATCAGTTAAAGCCAATTCCTGATCTAGACAAAAGATCTGATGTCCGTGGTGGAGGAAGTAGCTGTAAGAATGCAGTGTTTAGCTTAGATCATAATGAGCAGAAGGGAGTTGCTAGTAGAGCTGTTACATCTCCTATTTCACAAGAGAGCCATGCAAGCAGGCTCCAAGTTATCGATCCATCTGTCACCATTTCGAAGAAGGTTGGCACTCATCGATCAACTAAGCCTAAATGGAAAGATTCCTGCTTTCTGAAACTAGACGAAGAAGAATTTGCAATGCCAAAGGACATAAAAAATGATCCTCGCCCTCTTGTTCGGTATCACATCAATCGCTTGCTTAGAGCAGTTGGTTGGGTGATTGGTAGGCGTAGAAGAAACATTAAATATAATGGCATTGGAGAATATGTTTATAAGTCTCCTGAAGGAAGACCGTTTCGTGAATTTCATAGGGCTTGGTGTTTGTGTGGTCAGAGTTTGTTGACTGATTCCATTTCTTTTGTGCAGACTAATGGTTGTATGCAGTGGGGTGCTATGTCTGAGTTATGGACCGACTTATCTCGAACAGTTAAAGAAATTGAAGATAAACTAAATGTTTTAGAGAATACATCGGATATGGCTCATACGTGGTGCCTTTTGGATCCTTTTGCAAATGTAGTTTTCATTGACAAGACAATTCGTTTGTTAAAAGATGGAATCACAGTAAAAGCAAGAAGAAGTTCCATCAGTCAATCAGATGCTGGTCCTGTTGCCAAATACCAGAAAATCTCCAGATCAGAAAGAAGCTGTGCTCGCCCAAGACACATGCATAATTGGGAATATGATGGCACTAATCAGATTGATGCACGTCTGGTTGATGTTCCAATCAGCTCAGAAGCACCTCAATCGCTTGGAGTATCTGAGCCTGTTTTCTCCCAACATGATTGCAGTACTAGTACCCCAAGTTTTGTTCAAATTACGTTTGAGGAAGGTGTTTTTGGCCACTTTAGAAAGACCCATAAAAAATCTCGGAGAATATCTGAAATCAGACCCGCTGGAACTAAACTTGGTGAAATAAATAATGTTAAATGCAGATCTAAGAAAACAAAGGCTTGTCGTCTTAATGACGACGATCTCTTGATTTCTGCCATTATGAAATCTAAAACATGCAGAGCGACCAATAAATGGTCCACCCGGAAATGTAAAGCTATGAGGAAGCGAAAGACTGTGAAAGGCAGCTGCAAGTTGCTTCCAAGGAACCTGAAGAAGGGTGCAAAACATATCATGGAAGGAAAGTGGTCCCTTGTTGGATTAAGAACAGTTATGTCATGGTTGATTTACTCTGGTGTTGTTTCTGTAAATGAAGTAATCCAGTACCGGAATTTAAAAGATGATGCTGTGATTAAAGATGGTTTAATTACCAGGGATGGGATATTGTGCAAGTGTTGTAATAAGGTGCTTTCCATCTCAGAGTTCAAGAGTCATGCTGGTTTTAAGTCAAATCGTCCTTGCATGAATCTCTTCATAGAATCCGGGAAGCCATTCACCTTATGCCAGCTTGAGGCGTGGTCAGATGAATTCAAGGCTAGAAAAGTAACCCCTCCAACTGATCAAGTTGACGAGGTGGATCAAAATGATGATATCTGTGGGCGCTGTGGTGATGTTGGTGAATTGATTTGTTGCGATAACTGCCCATCTGCGTTTCATAAGACATGCTTGTTTGAACTGGTTTGTCTTTTCTTTTGTCATTGACAACTTAAGATAGTGGATATCTGCTCATTTATTTTACAATTTTTTTTTCGTAACTAATTTTTGCTTATATATTTTATGACTTAATTAGTTAGAAATGTAAGAATATTTCTTTCAGAAGTGATATCAGGTCAGCTTCTTGCCTTTTCAAGTTTGACTCTGTATTACACTGTCTAGTCTCAATCTGAGATCAGACATGGGCCATAAGCTTCATTGATTAACACTAGAGATGGAACTGGATCCACTTTAATAGTTTCCTTTTCGGCTTTGCACTTACTTGCCTTGTTGCTTAAAATAGATTTTCTTGGTTATAACGCTCCGACTAGGCTTGTTGTCTCAGGAAGGATTGCAGACCTCCATTCCTTGGATAAATTTTTTCTTCTATTGGATTTTAAATCTATCATTTATTATGTTGAAAGTGAGATCATATGTTTAAGCATTGCAATTCCTCTTTGTTCTGGAAAGTATTTGTATGTTGCTTTTTTCCTTCACTCCTGAATAGTTATTTTTTAATTTTGAAGGAGTGATGAGTTCAAATTCATTATGATTTTCCATCTTTACTTACTCAATCCCACAGTTCTCTTGTGAGAAGAAAAACATGTAAAAGAAGTGAAATGTTGAAATTCATAATTCGCTGATGACAAGTGATTCTTGTCGGCTTCATTTTTGCAGCTCTAGAGCTTTGCATTTCATGCATGTTCTAGGTCTTTTTTTAGAGTTTTATCATATTGAGCTATTCTGTACCTGGTTTATTAATTTTTTATGGAATCTCTTGGTAATGCACTCTATGATGTGATACCTTTGAAAAAGCAGTATTTATAAAATATCTTTGAAGACCATATCCTAAATGAAGCTTGTTATTAGTAATTATCCAAGTGTTGTATATTTTCGGTGGTTCTTTTCTTGTCATCACTGTATTATCCCGTTGCTTGCAATTCCTTAAGTGAAATTGCCTATTCACGTGTCTGTCAAATTATAACAGCAAACATTTCTACAGAGTGTTTGTGTGCCTTTTAATATAGACATACAATTTCCTTTTTTATTTTGCCTTTTTGTTTATGGTTAGGTGTATTCAATCTTGAAGGAACTGATATTTTTGCTTTTCTCCAGGAACTGCCTGAAGGAAACTGGTATTGTCCCCAATGCCGTTGCCAGATTTGTGGAGATGCAGTCAATGCTCTGAAATGCTCTCAGTGCGAGCATAAATGTAATTTTCCTTTGATTACGTTTAATCAGTTTGAATTCTGGTTATCCCTTATTGAGCAATGTATGTTTTGGAAACTTGGTCAATGTTTAGTTTGTTTCAAAAATCTGTTGAACCTTCTAAATTTGTTTAAATTTTCATTGTTTAATGAATTGTTGTTGACATTTCTATCATTCAACTTTTATGGCGCTCTCTCTCTCTTTATTCTGCACGTAAGCATAAATCTTCAAATATTGGGCCTCTATTCATTTCTAAATATGTCTGGAGAGCATAATAGTTTAATGCCTCAAACAGATCATGAAACATGCATGGAGATGAAGGGTTTGGAAATTGGACTTGCATCGGCTATCTGGTTTTGTGGAGATGGCTGTCAGAAGGTAAACAGCATACTTACTCAAAACTTATTTTGATCGAAATCAGGGACCTTCTATGGATTGAACCCACTTGGTCACAAAAGTTAATTGATTCATTTGCTTTGTAACAAAAGAGAAAACAAATATTAAGCAAATCTCACATAAAAAAGTAACTTAATCTGTAAATATACTGGATATTGGTTTCATCACAAATGGGTGGCATAATTTTTTCCTACAAAATATCAAAACCGCATTTTTCACCTCAGCACATTTTTCATCTTTTCGAATAACATTAACATGCACATTCTGCTAAACACTCTCTTCAGGATGGCTGGAAATAGAACCATGTTTAAGTTTTTGTTGTTTCTGAATCTTGAAATTTTTTTCTGGAAAAGTATGATTTCTGTTGTGCCAAATATGCATTATGTCAGATTTTTGTGATTTGATTGCTTAAATTTCCATGCCTTTTCTTCTTCTTTTTCTCATGGCATCTAGTGTGATTTTATGGATTGTGAAGACTCTAAAAGGCATGTGACCAGTTTGATTTCCTTGCGTTGAGCTTCTTATTGAAGAATGAAGCACTTGGCATTCACGATGGAATTTCTCAGTGGCAATTGTGCATCAATTTTTTAATCATACCCTTTATTAATTAATGCAGGTGCACACCGATCTCCAGTCACGCATTGGGTTGCAGAATGTTCTATCTGATGGCTTCTCTTGGACACTTCTACGGTGCATTCCTGGTGATCAGAAGGTCAATTCTGCACAGCGTGTTGTTGCCTTAAAGGCAGAATGCAATTCTAAGTTGGCTGTTGCTATCACAATCATGGAAGAATGTTTCCTTCCAATGGTGGATATAAAAACTGGGATAGACATGATACCTCAAGTAATTTACAGCTGGGGGTATGCACTTATGTTTCGAATTAAGAACACCTTAATTTTTCTACTCTCTCTCACTTCATTCACCTGCCTTGACTGTCCATATTGTATGTTGCTCCATGAGACAGCACTTCATGCACCCGTTGGACGGGGACATGTGAAACTGTGTGCTACTTCCAGCTTTCCTTATTAACATAAGGTTGTCTATTAGTAGGAAATTATTGAATTGAAAACTATGACCCTTCTTTCAGATCACCATTTGCACGTTTGAACTATAGTGGCTTTTATACCGCAGTTTTGGAGAAAGATGATGTGGTCCTCTGTGTAGCTTCCATCAGGTAAAACTCTCTCCGGATTCCTTGGCTGTAGTCTGTAGCATTTCTCTGTCTGAAATTTTAGCTATGAAATGTTGCATTCTATTATCTAGAGTTTGTGGTGCACCTGAGTTTATTTTGTTGGAATTCAAGTGGCCTATTCTTGGTGGTTTTTTCATGTTCTGTCGCCATTCTTTTTGGTTGTTCGTTTGTTTTATGTGTATAGCTTTCAAAATGGTAGCCATTTGAATAACTTTTCAGCCTCACACTGATATTAAAGCAGTGTGTCTACTTCTTGCCTTTATGCAAATGATTTTTATAATTGCATAATTCTTAGACACAACGAGTAGATACTCGGGTTTGTTGCCCTCTTAATTTGAACTCTAAATTTAATACTGACCTCAAGAAAAAAGTTTCACTACACACTTCACAGAGTAAGTAAGAGGAGTTATAATTTCATGCAGCTTCAAGCAGTACTCCATTTTCTTAAACTGGAGAAACGGCTATTCCTATCAGTTCCATATGGTAAAACATCAGTTATCTTTATCAGCGAGCCATCGTATAGTGTTTAGATGGAAAAATTTGACTGTTGCACAACTAGTTCAAATTATCTCAGAAGCAATTGCTTAAATGTTCTTTCTTGATTCCCACTGTGCAAACCTTCTCCTGTCAAGGAAGGGCCTTGCTAAAATTGAAATCTTTAAGTCTCTTTTTGGATTTTCTGGCCATTACATATTGTTAATTGTGTCTTATCAACATGCTATGTTACAAAATTATTAGTTGCTTCATAATTAACTATTTTAAAAATTGTTCTGTTAATATGAACTTTGATGTTGATGTATAGAATTCACGGGGTGGCTGTTGCAGAGTTGCCTCTAGTTGCCACTTGCAGTAAATATCGTCGACAAGGAATGTGCCGCCGTCTTATCAATGCCATTGAAGAGGTAGCTTTCTGGTTTTCACATTATTTTTGTGGTGTTTCATTTGCTGAATTAGAATACAATCGAGTTAACTACCAACATATTCTATTAATGAGAGTTAATTGGTTACATTATACATATATTAGTTTTAAAACCCCACATAAACCCATAACAGACGTAGCCACAAGAACCAACAGTTTGACCTTTTTTTCTCCCCCAAAATTGCACTGGGGGGGGGGGGGGGGGGGGGGGCGTAAATGCAAAAAGAACGCACGAATCTCAAGTTGGTAATTGCAACATCTCAAGGGGATCTGGTAAATTCTAAACGAATATAGTATATATATATGTATACATATGTGCACTTTATTGTGCATATGTTGTGTATGTGGTTGAAGGAGCTGACTCTGAAACTTTATTTGCTTTGACTTGCCTTAACAAACATGACTAGATTCCATTCTAGACCGTGACGTTTGATTTCCGACTGCTCTTTATTAAATTGACTAACATACTTTGTGTGGACTTCAGATGCTAAAATCTTTGAAAGTTGAGAAGCTTGTTGTATCTGCAATTCCCACTTTAGTGGACACATGGACAGTCGGGTTCGGTTTCCAGCCCTTGGAAGACGACGAGAAGCAAACCCTTAGTAAAACTAATCTGATGGTGTTTCCTGGCTCAGTATGGCTGAAGAAGCCACTGTATGAAAACTCCACCATGGATGAACAACAAGGTTAGCTTTTCTTGGTTGATGTTGATCAGCATTACGTGCAATTATGCTCGTTCATTCCCCTTAAAAACTGCATTCCCTGTTCGTTTGTGTGAACCAGCTGTAGCACTTATTAATGACAACGAAGCTGCTAAAGAAAACAGTATGGAGACAGGACATAAGGATGAGGTAGAGCTCAAGGTTTCGCCTGACCAACCCTCGGAACATGCTGAAGAGGACTGTGCACAACCTTCAGAACGCGACGAAGAGACAAATGTGGTGAGTGAGACAATGTACGACACTTCGGAGAATAGGAAATCTAGGGGAAAACAGCATCCAGTCATTTTTCTTGATAAACTTGATGTAGTTTGTGGTGCATAGCTTGGGAAAAATGTTCATGCTGAACCACAAAACATCATTGTCTGTTTTCATGTAAAGAATAGTGAAGTAGGAAATCTTCTTCCTCGGAATCTTGAGAAAAGCTAAAGAGCAACGAGTTCATAGATTGTCGGGGGTTCCATAAATACTACACTTGATGAAATACATTGCACATATATGCACGGTTATTTTACTAGTTAAAACACTGTACTCAACACAATGACGAGTAGCGCATTGTTTTTCTTTACTTATTTCAAATCCGAGCAAGTATTGTGTGATAACGTTTCACAAAATTGTTTTCTCGAGTCGATCAAGAAAAGACAAATGAGTCTATGTTTACGTGAGACGGGTTGAATATAAATTTAATTGATTCATGGGTAAATTTAATGAGATTGATGGTGTAATGTAACATAAAATCTTTCAATTTTAGACATACTATTAAACGTTGAATTATTGCATTTAAAACTTTTATCCGAACTTTCATCGTGTGATATCCACATTTTAAATGTAACATGCCAAAGTGATAATGATGCAAATATGCATAAGAAATAAATAATTTATTGTATAAATAAAAAAAAGATAACATTTTATTTTAATAAAAATTAATAATTAATTGAAAAAGCGTACTTGAGACGACCAAACCCGCTCATTTTTTTTTAAGGAGTTTTTTTTTTCAAAAATGTAAAAATTTATTCCAAGTTGGTCTAAGTGATCCCTGAATTTGATGAGAAGAGAGTCAACGGCTGTAACGGTAGTCTGTCACTCCCTATGAAATTTATGATATTTCTGTTTCATCTTAAATCGCTATTCTAGCATTAAAAGCGCATTTTACGTTTCTTTGTAATTTTCGACGACTACAGATGTCCGACTCCACTTCAATCACACTGCGACAACTCCACACTCTCACTCTTCTCCTCTCTCTCTCTCTCTACCTGAATTGTTGATACGATTGCTTCAACCTCCATCAATCTCCTTTCTGATGTGATTGGCCAGCTCGAATCACTTGCTTCACAGATCGGGGGTAGGGGAATGAACAAACACACAAAACCTCGATCAATAATTCTCTTCTCGAATTTTCCTTTTTGGTAGTCTCTCGAGTTAAACGGAAAATGCCATCATCTCCCAAGTCTTTCTACGCGCGTCCACCGTCCTACAGCCGCAGATCGACGCTCCTGATCCTTTGTTTGCTTATCGGGCTTTCGACCATTTTCGGGCTTGTTGCGGTTACGCGGCGAGCCCTAGGGAATAATTGCAAATACGATAAGCCACTCTCGGTTTCCGTTACGTGGGATAGGTCTTCTGCCGGCAGCGGTGGCGTCACTTCAGATGAGGGGCCCAAACGGCATAAGGTGATGGGATTTGTGGGTATTCAAACCGGGTTTGTATCCGCGGGTCGACGCCGGTCTTTGCGGCAGACTTGGTTTCCGTCTGATCGCCAAGGCCTCCAACGGTATTTATTGATTTTTTTTTTAGTTTTTGTTTCTTGAAGGCAATGTTTGATTCTATGGTACCTCCGGGGATTCTTTATGCTGTGGAATGTGGATGCGTGCATTTAATGTGGATTCGTTTAGAACTTTCCTTGCTGAATTTATTTATTTTTGATGATGATTGAATGTGAATCAATGGTTTCTTTTATGTTCATTTCATGTATATTTTTTTGAAATCTTGTTTGTGATTTGTTACTGTGCTTAATAAAGCATCTCCATTAACGTATCACGTGGTTTTTCTTATGGTGTTATGGATCAATTCCAAATCCCAAAAATAAAGAACTGATCTGTCCTCTATTGCATCCACTTCTAGATTTTATAAGGATTGCATGTATGAAAACAAGGGATGCTTTGAGTCAGTTGAGCCTACCCCATTATTGTGGAAAATATCTGGTTCTTTCTAGTCAAAGGATTTTTTTCTTTAAGGGCTTTGATTTTGTTCTTGAGTCACCTATTTGAAAACAATTTGGCATTTCACATAAAGTTTAAATGATCTATTACTTTTGTCGGATGTATGATATGCAATTACAGTTCATCACTCACCTCGAACTTAATGGTAGGTTAGAAGAAAGCACTGGTTTGGCTTTCAGATTCATAATTGGTAGAACCAATGATAAAGCGAAGATGGCAGCTCTTAGGGAGGAGGTTGCTCGATATGATGATTTTGTGCTTCTAGATATTGAAGAGGAGTACAGTAAGCTCCCATACAAAACGTTAGTTCTGACTTATTATTAAAGGACCTAAGCACCTGCGCGTATGATTACTGACTTTTGTCTTTTTACAGTTTGGCTTTCTTCAAAGCTGCTTATGCACTTTATGATTCAGAATTCTATGTCAAAGCCGATGATGACATATATTTGCGACCAGGTGAGTAGTTTTTAGAATTCAAGATGGGTATGTCTTCACATGCCTTACCTTCTTACTTGGTTCAGAGATGTTTTAAATTAGCTTCTACTTTTCATGGAAGATCGTCTTTCCTTGCTCCTGGCTAAAGAGCGTCCTCATTCGCAAACATACCTGGGGTGCTTGAAAAAAGGCCCTGTGTTTACTGATCCAAAGTTGAAATGGTTAGTTCCATAAAAATTTTATATATTAATGCACAATCTTCAGTTACCAGTGCTTGTTGATCTGATTACTGAATTTCTTGGAATCAAATAACACTGCTACTAATGCTTATGTCTTTCTGATTAATGCAATGCAGAATTAGTTTTTAGCGCTCTATAGAGTTCTATCAAATCTTCATAAAGTAGGAATAGTGAAAGTTTAAATTGTTAGTACTCGGTAACAAGTTGCATTACACCTGCCACCTATGTTACAGTTGACCAACAACAAGAATCAAGTTTCATAAATAGGTTGGTGTATTATGCCAACCCAAAATTTGGTCCTTATGGCTGGAATATTTGCTATTTATTTAATATATATTATATATATTACTGCTACTTATAATTTATTGTTTTTAAGAAATATTGGATAAAAGATTAGTGATTTTTCTGGTTAACCCTTACTTGGGTCAAATAATATGAGATCTTGGTGAGGCTGAATGCAGTTGAATCAAGTCAGTTTTTAAATCTTGGTGGGTCTAAAGACTAAGCTCTTAATCCCACTAGCAACCCTGGAAGAAAGAAGTTATTTTATTTCTCATGTGTTAATGTCATGAAATTTTGCTAATGAATATTATGCATGCATTTGATGAAGTTGCCCATTCCTTACTGTGAATACTTTTTATGATTATATGAAAATGCCTTATTTTTCACTATCATTTTGCTGATCTCTTCCATCTTTGCAGGTTTGAACCTCTATCATATTTGCTCGGGAAGGAGTATTTTCTTCACGCTTATGGTCCAATTTATGCCCTATCTGCAGATGTTGTCGCAAGCTTAGTTGCACTAAGAAATGACAGGCTAGTTCATTTCTGTGATATTATCGTTGTCATAATCTATAAATTTTCTTGTAAAAAATCGTCTAGATTCTCTCTCTTTCTCTCTCATTGGGTTGAATAATGAATCTAGCCACAATTGAAAATTACATCTTCAAAGAAGTTGTTAATATTCAATAATTCTTTCATGTCTATTAATGACTGAAATGTGATGTTATCGCTGGTTGCCACCATTGTTCTCATCCAGAATATTTGCTGGAGTGAACTCTTTTTTTAAATAACAAATCCTTTTTCAAAGATAAATTCTTTTTCTGTTAATTGAAATTATGAACTCCAAATTGGTAGTTGTCTACATTTTCCAACCTGTGCAATTTCTTCAGCTACTCTCCAATGTCCAAATCCTTACACTTTAGTGGAGCTCTAAGGTCTGCAAGATACTGTAACCAAACAAACCTTGTATGTATGCATGATCAATGACAGGAATAAAATAAACGAGTAGGAGAGCTTATTGAGAAGGCATGTCAAAAGTTCCACTCCACTCTTGGCTCTTCTTTTACTTCCTTGGGTTACCTAGATTTTTATAGATCCAGCATCACAATTCTAAGATATTTGTTGAATTTGCATTATTGTGAGATATTGTATATGAAAATGCATGTGGGACTTCAATAGCTGTATCTAAAGCTTCATGGACTTGCATCGTATTACTAGGTTTGGATGTGTATTATATTATGTTGCCTCAATGCATGTCATACTATAATGATTATGTCAATCTGCATGTTCAAGTCGAATCACAAGCATCAATCATGCTTCTTCTAGATATTACCAGGGGAATGCTTTCTGTTATTTTCCTTAGTGACTCTTTATACCATTGCTTTAAGATTCACATATATTTATTTAAATGTGAAAACAGCTTCCGAATGTTTAGCAACGAGGATGTTACTATTGGTTCATGGATGCTTGCAATGAATGTCAATCATGAAGATAGTAAGCTACTCTGTCAGGCTGAGTGCACGACCTCATCCATAGCTGTCTGGGACATTCCCAAATGTTCAGGTATTATTCTGGTGCTTTAAGTAAGAAATCACATTTTTTCTTTGTGCAATTACCTTAATATCTTCTGTTGATTGATCAAACTTTAATGCAAATCTATTGCTGATTGTGCATCACATTTACTAGCCTTGATGATAAAAAAAGTGGCATGCCTGGTTCGAAGATGACAAGTATGGATACATATTGCTCGTTATTAGTCAATTTCACAGCGTTTATTCTCTACCTCATGTTCGAATGATAACAGTAACTTTCTAGGCCAATCATCACTTGTTGCACCTACACCCTGCGTGCTGTTTTTCTTTTAAGCAATAATATTTGTTTTCAGTTGAAATGGCCCGATAGCATTCATCCTGTATAGACGATCCCAAGTTGATAATACCTCGAATCTCTTAACAAGAGCATCATTGTTTCATTGCCATATTTGGTATTTCTAGGACTCTGCAATCCTGAGAAAAGGATGTTGGAACTTCATGAGAAAGATATTTGTTCGAAAAGCTCAACCCTTCCATCCGATGAAGATGAATGACGGCGCCAACAACTTCCTACAACCTAATTCAGAGCTTATTGAGACATGTTCAGATCTTTCAACCAGATTCAGAGAGGGAAGCATGATCGGAGCAGTATGATATGGCTGTACGATGCATACCTCTTGTGTTTTGTATCATATCTGGTGGTGAAAAAGCTTCTTTTCTTCCACATTCCTTATCAAATGTGAAAATTTTGACAGTGGAGTTTTATGGTTTTAGAAACGTAGGTGGTGGAATGTCAATCTTGTAACACAAACCACAATTCTTTCTATGACATATATATTACAGTTTCTGGTTTGATATCACTGTTAAATCAGCTTATTTTTCTAGCCCTACAAAATTCATAACTTAGTATTGCATGAGGTTCGTTCAAAGTTAAATCTCGTTATTTGTATAACTAATGCCTTCTCCATTGATAAATTTTCAAAAGCAGGTTTTTTTAGGAAAGGGGCCCACCTCCTCTCCCCTCCAACTTCTCTCATCTCAAGTGGCTTTAGGTTTTCTTCAAAATCCAAGTAGGAAAAAACCTCCCCGTTGGGAGGGCCGTCTCTCTCCTCTATCTTCCTTTCTGCATTCACTCTCTCTCCTTCTCCCTTTCTCTCTCTTCAAAAATATACCTACTACCTAGGTTAAAACCTCATGCCTCCCATTGATTAAAAACCTCAATTCTAGGTTTTATTCAAAATTCACTTAGGAAAAAACCTCCCCTTGGGGGAGGCCTAATAGGCATGATTGGTATAATGAAAGAAAAATTGCCAAGTTTATTTTTTTGAAAAATTGATACTTCATTATAAAAAAATTGTAAATCATTCTCTAAAAAGATATATATTGGAAAAAAAAATTTAATCCTCCAAAAGATATAAATTGTAAATCTCTTACTCAACTGCTATTAGCTATGGCTACTAAATTAAAGTCTCAATCCTCCAAAAACATATTTCACAAATAATTAATAAGAGGACAAATGCTCCTTTCATGTTATCCATTGAGTTCACTTATTTTTTACACATTTATGCCCTTGACCTTTTATAGGATTAGATCAATGGTGCCCTTACCTTTTCAAATAAAAGAAAAGGTAATAAAAACCCCATATTATTTTTTTTTACCAAATAAGCCCTTTATTTAATACATACTTATACTAAGTATATAACCGCCTGTTACGTGTGATATGATATATATTTTTTAAATATTGTATTTAATAAATATAAAATAAATTATATATTATAAAAATGTAAATTAATTAAATTAAATAGTAATTTACTTACTTTATTTTCTTAAAATATAGATTAATTCATTTTATTTAGGATTTAATAAAACTAATACCAACCCTGGCAAACCATGTTTTAAATGTCTTAATTTAATATTTACTTTTATAACGTAGAATAAATAAATTACTATATTTAATTATTTGCCATAATTAAATGCGATTTAATATTGATAAATATTAGAATCTCAAATCATTAAATTAAATAAATAAAAATAATTAATTAAAGACCACTCAATCAAAAACAACAAATATGAATTTTTTTTTAAGAATTCACGATTAAAACATATATTTTTGCAAAAAGTTATTTTAGGTAACAACTTTTCCATTATATATATATTAACACATAAATATTTTTGCAAAAAGTTATTTCTCGGACTCCTAGCCTTACCGTTAGCGCTGTAACTCCAGAGATTAATGGCACTCGCACTCTAAAGGTGATTGGCTTTTCTTCAATTCTTCTTTTTTTTTTTCCTTCAATTTTATTTATTTATTTCCTTTGCCAAGATTAGGCGTTTTTCCTTGAGATTATTTAATATGATTGATAGCAAAATCCGTAGTTGAATACTATATCATCTAAGAAAGCAGTTAAAGTATCTGCTGGAAGCTGTAGCTTGTTTTATAATTAGATCTCTTTTTTTCTTTTCTGCTTGTCACGAGGGCTTGAAGTCGGATTCATATTAGACAATTAAAAACTCAATTTGTTGTTAAAATTACATATTTTATTTATTGTTTTGGAGTATTGAAATTCCTAACTGTTGGAAATAGGAATCTTCTTGAATTGATGTATCTCTTTCGTTTGTATAGATGATTTCTGAAAACTAACCATTTATATCAACCTCCTAATCCTAATCTTACAGGGAACTCGTCGTTCTTATCCTCGTTTTGGCGATAATCCAGGTCTATATCCTTGGTCTGTATATTGTGTCGATCTTGAATCCAAGGTCGACACTAGCACCTTCTTACAACCTAAGGTTCGACTTTGTGATGCCTCATTTGAAAGGCCGGCCTTTTGTATCTTTGAATCCACCCTATACGTGTTCCTAGGACGCATCCATAAACAGTTACAAGTTGGAACCAGAGGACTGTGAATTGAATTTAAGTAAAAGCATGATGATATTTGAAGTTTTTAACCCCATTGATGGAAAATGTGAAAAACTTCCACAAATAAACTGTGGTGAACGCTCTCTGATTTCCTCTATCAGCAAGTATGTCTTGCTCGTCCAGACAAGGATGAGAGATGGGCAACAGCAGAGTTTCACCCTTGATTTAAAAGATCCCCAACATCGGAAAGAATGTCTAAAACCTTATATAGCCTACAGCATCGCACTTTGATATTTGCAAAAAACATCTGTTTGACTCCCATTGCAGGATTGCTGATGGATTTGATGAATTTCGTATGGGGTGGTATCCGTACCAGGATATCTCTGAAGACGACCAAGACTTTCGTTCAATTTTTGGTGGCATCACTCTTATAGAGGATGAAGATGAGAATGGTTCATGCGAGTTCTGCATTCTTGACTTGGCCCTAGAGAAAATCTCCCAAAGTAGTTACGTTTTCTTTGTATTGCTTAGATTGGGCGGGGTTTCCTAATTATAGTTTCTTGAAGTTCTCCATAATTGTGATGTTGTTGGAGGTGTCATTACAAATTTTCACGGATCCTCATTTGTACTTTTCGAGAAAATATCAAATTTAAATCATGTATTTTTTACTAAATCCAATTTTAGTCATATAACTTTTAGTATTTTTAATATTAGTCTTTTTAGTTTCAATTTTTAGTCCTATATCTTTTTTAATTATCAAAATTAGTCCTATTATAAATTATATCATATTTCAAAAGATAAATGACTAATTTTGATAATTCAAAAAGATATAGGATTAATTAATTTGAAACTTATAGGATTATAATTGAAATTTTAAAAGTTACACGACCAAAATTAAAACTAAAATGACTAAAATTGAAAATACTAAAAGTTATAGGACTAAAATTGGATTTGATAAAAATACAAGACCAAAATTGATATTTTCTCTTTCTATATATATATATGAAAGAATTAAAATGGAAAATTAGAGGAGGATCTAAATTGCGAATTTAGCAACTTGGGAGACTAAAATGGATTATGCCAAGCATAAATGATCAATTTTGATGTATTTTCGGTGTATGCATCCCATGCTCAAATTTCCTGCGTTTATTAATTTTTCGACAATAAAGGATCAAAACTGGACAAAAATGACTAAAATCGGACACTAGAAAATCTAAATTGCGAATTTAGCGAATTTGGGGACTGAATTTGAATTACGCAGATATAAAAGACCGATTTCGATATTTTCCACATTCCTGCTCATAAAACCCTAGTTTAACGTATGGAGTTAAATAATTCAAAGCCCATTAACAAAAATCTTAAACCCTTGTATTAATATGGGAGGAAATAATAAAATAGAAACTGAAATAATGTAAATAAGAAAATATTTGATTTGATAGATATATATGAAGGTAATAAGAAACCAAATAATGTAAATAAGAAAATTAGATTGGATTCTGAAACAGAAAAAAAGTAGCCCTATTCAGAGCTCATCGAAAGAACCCTAATCTGTTGTAGTATAAGCATATTTTTTCTCCTTTAAAGTCCATTCCTTTGCATTAGTTTTTTCTCATTTTATAATGTTGTTTCTCCCACATCCCCTCAGACTGTTAACCGGCATGTGATACGTACATATTTTATTTTGTTTTTTTTTATTATAATTTTATTTATTTGATTTACGCTTTAAGCAACAGCAACACCATCTCAATTTCATCTCATCACCCCTAATGTCTTTTCTTCATCTATGATATGATTTTTTAGCTTTTAATATATATACTAGGTGGGGGTGCACCTCAAATGTTGAGGTGCTAACCCGGATATTTTGCACCAATTTATGTCAAAAATTGACATTCATCAACTCCACTCTTAGTGCAACACTCTTTTGTTGAGTTAATCAAATCAATCCATGCCATGCTATGAAGCATTTATGCAGCAGCAAAGTTAACTCTTTACACTTGAAATCACAAAATATTCCCTACTCTGTAGAGAAAGTTTGAATTTTAATTTTCGCATGTCTGTTGCCCCAAATAAGCACAGGTTCAAGTGCAATAATATGCAACTTCTGAAATACGAAAGTCTACCAAGATTAGCGGATCTCTTTAAATTTCCAACATGACAGCTAAATATCAAGAAAACGCACAAGGATCATTAAAAACAAGAAAGAAAAAATCATTTTGGAACAAACTCACATTAAAGTATAACTCAGAAGAAGTAAGAGCCGACTGCAACACATCTTCGAGGTACTTCTTAGCAGCAACATACTGGCTTTTTTTTTTTTAATCCTCAATTGCTAATGCAGCCAAATCCTGATCTTGGATGAAACACAAATTTTAAAGTTATCACAGATACATTGGATAAGCACAAAAAGAAAAGATCAGATAACTAAGAGAGTGAACTTACAGCAGCCAGGTCTTTGGTAGCTTTTCAATGTGTTGAGGGTTGGCTTTTTTTCCTTCTCCATGTCTTTCCTGTGCTCCGTCATTTCAACCAACACTCCATGACTAATCTCAAGACTATAGCCAACTGAATTGAGCATTGCCTGCTACATAATGTTTAGATGCATTTTCATCTTCTCATAACTGGCTTAATCTTCATATTATTTTTAATTACTAAAATATGTTTAGTAACATAATTTATTAGCTTATAATTGGAATATTGCTGCAAATACTGTCTTTCTTTGGATTCCATTATCGCCAATATTGTTTTAACTTCACATGGATCATCCTCTGGTGGTGAAAGTGTTCTGACAATGAAGTAAAATTTTCATAAGGACACTCAACATGTCTTAGTTAAATAATATTGTCCAAGGGGAAAACTGAATTTAGTATTTGCAAATGGAAAAATTAAAACCCCATAGATCCACCTTTTTAAGTAGGTCAATCTTGCAGTAGCCTTTCGAGTATAGTCAAGAAGTTCTTTCGACTCCTACTGCACTTTAGCCATATTCTCTTCTTCTACAATTATCCTTAAAAGATAAATTTGCCATTGCTACAAGAAACCTAAAACATTTCTCTTGTAAGTTGGGGGCAACTATCTATGAAATTACATATAAACATAAGGACGAACAGAAAATACTCATATATTAGCAGATTCTCTTCAAGGATGAACAGTCTAAACAAAAACCCCCAGCACACAACATAACACCTGGCCGGCCTAAGCAACAGTTTGAATATAAGTGCTTCATCGTAAAATGGTGAAGATATTGGCTCATAAAACTAAATCCAAAAAGAATATGAAGGAGTTATATGTAGATAACTGCAATAGTATATCCAAGACAGAAGAAACTTACAAGTCTTCTAGTTTCAAAAAAGAAGACAACAATCTAGCCCACATGTTAGTCATCAGCATCTTGTCAGGGACAGAGCAAAATATCAGAGTGATGGCGCTCACCAATTCATCCTCATCCTCCAAGGGTAGCTTCCTCTTTTCCAACCCCTAACAGCAATTTCTGTTGATTGTTACTACATTGGGAACATATATATGTCTGATGGCGCACATAACAACAGTGGAATCCAAACATAATCATATATAAATGCCTTCAATGGACTCGATGTTCCTATTACCATACAGCTTTCAGTATTACAGAGAATAGTATTTGAATATACTTTACTTCTCAATTATTTACTGTTAATTCAGAATATATCATGATGGATAAACAAAGAATAGATATGCAACCAGAAAACCAGCGGATTCTAATTAAAATAAGCAACACTAAATTGAATGTAATGGCTTTTTTTTCTTCAAAAAATAGAATCATTGCTTCTCTCCAGGTGGAAGAATTGAATTGACTAAGCCACACACAATGGAATATGGAGCAAAAAGATTTGAGAAGCCGCGTATAATTTGTATTGTACAATCAATTAAAAGTAAAGCATCATACATCACAAATAGTTGCATTATCCCATGGATATGCATACAAAACATAATTAAATTTTATTTATTTAAGAGTGTATTTGTGAGATATGGAGCATTCCTTTAGCATATTCACAAGGATGAGCCATGGCTCAAACTGTGAAGGTTAACTTTAAAATGGAACTACGTAAATGAACAAGGTTGTGTAATCTTAAAAAGTTCAAATATAAAGTAATACTATCATAAAAATTACTGATCACAGAGTAGAACAATAAGAACAACACATACAAGTTTCGAGTCATCTGCAAGAATGACAACAATTTTCAAAACATAATACCTGCAATAGAATAACAAGATAAACCCTTGATCATAATTATTAAATCTTACTCCATTCTTGCATTATTTATCTCCAAACAATATTTTTATGACCTATATATTTGAACAATAAGAACAACACATACAAGTTTCGAGTCATCTGCAAGAATGACAACAATTTTCAAAACATAATACCTGCAATAGAATAACCAGATAAACCCTTGATCATAATTATTAAATCTTAATCCATTCTTGCATTATTTATCTCCAAACAACATTTTTATGACCTATATACTTGAACAATAAGAACAACACATACAAGTTTCGAGTCATCTGCAAGAATGACAACAATTTTCAAAACATAATACCTGCAATAGAATAACCAGATAAACCCTTGATCATAATTATTAAATCTTACTCCATTCTTGCATTATTTATCTCCAAACAACATTTTTATGACCTATATACTTGAAGACTTGAACATGAAAGATATAAGTACTTGAGTTGAGAACTTTTATGTTGAATGAATTAAAATCCAATCAATCACATAAATTGGCTGCACTTGGAACAAGACAATAAATGGTATAATTAAAAAAAAAAAAAACACAAGTTTTCATTGAGAAAGAAATACTATAGAAATGAGAAATATCTTAAATAGAAAACAAACAACCATTACAAAGCCAGCGTTAAGTTCTAAAAAAACTCAAATGTGAATATTATATAAAATTCCATGACATTATACACATAGAGCTACTCTATACATACACACGCATACACTGCCACAAGCATCCTTTAAGGAGTCTAAGGGATTCTCAAAAGCTCATTGAATGGAGAATAAAGCAATCGTCATTCAGGCAAGCATTTCTCCTTTCTATTCAACTAATAACAAAATTTTCAATCCTGTGTAATACATAACACAATTATCACTTGTTCAATGAACAATGAAGGACTATTCTTGCCATGGCATATGCGAGATACACACACATACGTGTTTGAATTATTCAAAAATTTTATTATGCTCACAAATCTTGGGTCAATGCTAAACAAAAATTCACACAGACGTCATTCTTTCTCCTTGTATACTGAAATATCTTGGTAGCATAACTTATTTAATAATGTGTGGACCCGATAATCAGTTTCAACCAAAATCTGAAGGGACAATAGAGTAAAGACACCTCACCAAAAAGCAAACAATTGCGACGTAAACTCATAACCTGCAATATAATTTTTGTAGCTAATACAACATGCCTTAATCAAGTCACCCAAAATAAGAGTAAAAACCAGTAGCTACCTATTTCCTTCTTTTTCACATATTCTTCGACGTTTGAGAGAAAATAAAATAATCAAAGAAGAAATTTAAATAAAGAGGATGATGAGACCAATTTATAGACAGGCTCCTTTGGCTAATTTGCTGGAAATTCCTTAGTGGTTAATGTATTATATTTAAAATTCAAAATGGAAAACATTACCAACATAGGGAGGCACTTGAAAAGCTAATAAAACAATGGTTATGGTGTACAATATGTTTGTAATGGCAAAAGAAGGGTTGAATTTCTTCCTGTAGAACTCTTTACCTCCTCTTTACGATAAACTTGCATTTAACTATTTTCTTGATGATGAAAAGTGCCATTTCTTGAACTAATATCAAAGATAATTTTACTGTTATTGGGTGCAAGCAATCCAAAATCATCATAATGTGGTTAATTTTTGTAAATGTATACAAGAGAACGGCAAATTTGGGGTATAAAGTGTAATGTATGTAGATGTAGAAGGAATCAGATGTATAAATAAGTTAGCAGTTAACAAATAAAGAGGGATGCAGTCAATTTGCAAATAAGGATACCACTTCTTTAATGGACCTGCAGATAATACAACCACCAAGCTCATATTTAGGTGCCTTCATAAATCTCTTTAGCCTGAGGATAATAGGTGTCAACTTCCCAGCTTTAATAAACCTAAACAACCTGCAAGAAATTCAACTTAAATAGAAACCTGAAAATAACTTGTAAGCACATCAGATCCCAACTTAATTTCCAACAAAGAAGAGAAAGAATGGCTTTAGTTACCATTTACCAATCCTGTACTCAAAGGTTCAAGAAAGTAAAATTTGTGGAGCTCTGTACCAAAGGGTGACAACCTGCAAAAATAAGTGATGGTTGAGCATTGATACATGCAAGAGTAACTCTGTTTCTCGTTGCTTTTTCTTGAAGACACTCATTGTGATCATCTTACTCAACGACACCCAAAAAGATAAATAAAGAAAATGGTAATAGATTGAAACTTAAAACAGAAATTAAATTCTCCAGCATCTTCATATATGAATAATGTTTGTGGGGGAAAACTAAATAGTGGGGAAAACTTAGCCGAATTATCACCATTAAATGAGAAATGAGAACTACCCAACATAAAAATTATCATGCAACTCTACCACACTATCACCCACGTTTCTCTGACCACAATTCCAAAATTAATCACAATCATAATATCAATAACAATATGAATAGTAATAATATCCTCACCCGTGGAACTTCCGCCGCCCCTCCTCAGCCTTGCATCACTTCACCGAATCACCCACCATTCAAACAGAAACATAGAAGAGTACTTATACCAGAGAAAATGAGTGGCTGGGTCGATGCCGACGGAAAGCCGCGGAGGAGAAAAGCGGAAACGGAAATATGGAAGAACATGTGGAAGTCCGATTGAGGAGAGAAGAGAAGAAACCACCGCCAAAAAAAGTGACGGAAAAAAGTAAGAAGGAAAGTGGAATAGAAAACGTGATGTGTTGGCAGGGAGAGCACATTATGCTGTAGCCACGTGTGAGACAACTTTTTTTACCGGCAACTGGCGCGAAACTGGCCACTCCCAGGTTCAAGGCTCATTATATATAGTAACTAGGTATTTTGCACCTCATTGCTGAGGTGCTAGCCCGGACAGTTTGTTTAATTTTGTGACTTGGAATAGTTTACTTTTATGTACAAATGAGATTAATAGTAACATAAACAAAAGGCTTCATTATATGTTCATTACACATGCTTGGAATTAAAGGGATATACATATACTTGGAATCGCCCTTTTGTGGAAGAAGTTGTTGACGAGATTGAATGTCATTATTATCTCAAATATTCCACACGGGCGGGCCAGTACAAAATTTTCAAATCCTTTGAATACAAAACTTCAATCCCGACTGACGAGCACGCAGCAGCAAGCAATAATGTAGCTGTTACCTGCGTTTGGATCTCCGATTGTTTAGTCAACTAAAGAACTCAAATGAGCAGTGTATGAAGAGAGCCCCAATCTCTCGAATGAAAACCTCCACAGCATTACATTATTATAACAGCTGCCTTCAGCTGCAGTTGTATTGACAGGTCCAATTGAATAAACCATAGAAAATGAAGTTACTATTGAAGGGAAGAAGAACAAAAAAAAGGCTAACTAATATGGGTTGCAGAGGTCTCCTTTTTTCCATAAAGCATATATATCCAGAAATTGTACAGTGTCAATTCTACCACAAAATATTAGTGCTTCTTCTTGAAGTTCTAAACAATAAAGCATGCAGATCATAAATGTATGACACTTGGACTGTGCTATGAATTAATCCTGGTTCAAGGATGAGCGAGCACTATCCCCCTAGCGAAGCAGCATACGCGGTCTAAATTGAGAACAACAAAACAAACTAATTTGTATATAACTTCTCCATATACTGCAAGTGATGACTCAAGCTTTTTCTTATCAACAACAACTACCATTTTCCACAGACAACAAAATAGTAGTCCACAAAAGGATTTCAACTATTATCGTTGCATAAGTTTTTAAAAAAAAAAACCAAAATTTGAAGTCCAGAAAATCAAAAGTTAAAGCTACACACTAACCAATCCCATCCTTCAAAATCAGCAAATTTAAGAAACAAGAAACTTCCAATGAGAAAGCCGCCATAGATCCATCGTATCTGGATATTCGTATCCAGACAGAAATAGAAATCAACTACAGTACAAGACATTAAACAATACCAGTCACCTCATATCATGTCATTTGGCCTTATAAATGACTATTTTTTACAACATTTCTGTACTTAAAAAGAAAAAAATTGATTGCAGTAATTAATTAACACAGAAATGAACCAAACAAAAGTAAAAAAAGAAAAAAATTGACTGCAGTAATTAATTAACACAGAAATGTACCAAACAAAAGTAAAGAGCATTAAACTGGAAGAAAAATTAGAAAGGGGGAATATAAAAATAAAGCATACATACCAAAAAGCAGTGAAATTAGAAAAAACACGAGCAGAAAACAGTATTTATGCGTAACGCATACATGCAGTTAATCTTACATGAACTCGTACTGCATTTACATTCAACATTTACAGAGAGAGAATTACAAGTTAAGTAGAATAGCATTCATGGAAGGAATTTTCACAAGTATGGAACTATAAATTTTAAATAGAACAACACACAGACCAAGTAGCTTAAATGGGGCATCTCTCAGCAGTGTTGCACCAAAATGAACATGCAAAAATTTTACAAAAAAGTTGATAATTTTTTTCTGTAAAATGGTGATTACAATAGCTATGCATGTTTGATGATGCTTTGAAGTTACAAAGTCAAAATGATAAATTTTGGGCCCAAACACCCAAGTCTCATTTGGTTGTCTTTCAGACTTAAGTCAAGAAGAGAAATACAATTAACTTGGACCACACAATTTTTAACTACGTCAGATATTTTTTATGAGTAGTACATAGTATATCTATTTCTGCAGATCCATAAGAGGTTTCTCAAAATCAAAGGTATTTGACTTTCGTTTCATTTTCAAAAGCTTGAAAGGCAAGAGGTAATTCATGGTTATCCTTCAAAATATGCTACTAATTGACACAAATATCAGATATTGCTTAAAACAAGAGTATACATACATGTAACCACAAGTTAACAAAAATTGGGTATTTGTGTAAGGGAGAATTTTTTATGTATTTTCTTAGGGCTTAAATTAATCTATATTATAATTTATACAAATGGAGAATGGAAGATTACGCATTGGGGTATATGAGGTCCACCATTCAACATAGACAGGCCCTTCTACATAACCTATTGCAGTAAGTAGCTTCAGCATCAACAGAAAAACGTGATTTTATTTTAGGCATACTAAGGAACCATTGTTTCTCATATCCAAAACAATGTGAAAAGAAGATACAGAACTACAATGAAGTAACATATATAATTTTCTCACAAGAGATAAAAGAGATTTGCAAATTAAGATGCCATAGCTCAGTAGTACCTACAGCCAAGTCTGCAAAGCCAAGAGAATCCTTTACTTCAATGAATTATTTTTCTTTCCTTGGGTCAGAAACTAACATGTGAAAATCCTGCAATGTAATAACTTAGTATGGGAAAGTCAAAGAATCTGGAAATTCCATGTATTTGCATCAACTTTGAAGTTGTATTATATTTAAGCTTGGTCAAGTGTGCATTCCTAGAGTTATGTTTTAAGGTTGAATCAGAAATAGTTTTTAATTATAAGCTACGCCTTGTTTATTAATAACTTAATCTCACTATTGCAACAATTATGGCGCACGTACAATTCTATCATTTATGTCGAGTAAAATAGGATTGCCAACCTTCAATATAAGGGCAGTGCAATCACTTGATGACGACGTCAAATGATCTCCATTTTTTAAAAACTGAATGAACCGCAGTCCATTTGATGATTGGTTAATATTAGCAAATAGGTAAAGCATAATTGCGGAGATGAGAAAATATTAGGTCAAGAGAGCTATTTTATAATTATTCCTTTAATAAAAGTTTAAAGAAATTTTTTTTTTAGAGTTTGCAAATCATTCAATTTCACAGGAATCTATTTAAGTTGGAAAAAAGTGAAATCAAAAAAGTATGGTGGTACCTCTATGGAACTGCTGTCGGTAGCTCGCTGGTGATACAAGTTGTGAGGGATGATTATTTCTCAGCTGACTGATGATGTTGCATTAATGATGTAGCAACTTATCTTAATTCTCCGAGATTTTCAAACGTCCTAGTTTTGCATTGAAGGGGCGTATACAAATTGAGTCAATAGCATAAATCTCAAGGTGGATATGAAATACGAAAAACTGAACTGCAAAAAAAATAAATTTAATCTGACATTTCTCATTCATAAATAATACAACAGTATGTGCCTTATTTTGAAACATTTTAAGTTTAATTCCAAAGTTCCAAAACCCCTCTAACTGAAAATGATTATTATGGAGTTTTTTTATAAGGGGACCACATCTATGAATCAGACTCCATTAATAGATTGAAGGAGTTAGGATAATCCAAACAACATTTTCCTTAAAAGGTAATGACAATTTTATAATATGAATAGAAAAAAGATAGAATATGCCAAACATAAAATAAATAAAAATCAAGATGATGCTAAGGACTGTAATATATCTCCTTCTAGCAGTTGTTAATTTGAAGAATATATACATCATGCATCAACAATAAAATTAAAATGAAACTGCAGATTAATTAGTATTTCCTAATAGATGTCCTAAAGAAAATATATTAGTTTCCACACGGGATTATGTTCTATTAACAACCAGATATAGTATTCAACATTAGGATGATATACCACTCATGATTCGCCATTTATTATCAAGTAGCAGTCATTTCATAATATGTTTCAGCTATTTCTAATTTTGCACGACTCTATCATCTAAACATGGCAAATAAGTAAAAGAAATTAATATAAGTAATAAAGAATATATAAGAATATCCACGGCACTGCATCACGCTTCATGAATTCTACCTATGCACAATGACAAGCAAAACATTCGGGTTCAACTACAAAGCTATAATTATAGTCATTTAGATCCCATATGTAGAGTACCTGTAACCTAAATCAGTGAAATGGAAATAAGATTCTGTAGATGACTAACATATTAGGAATGTAAAAGAGCAAATCAACATTCATGTGGCGTATGTGGCAGAAGATGTGAGGCAGAGCAAATCAACATTCACGTGGCGTATGTGGCAGAAGATGTGAGGTGCTTATGTTACAGGAAATGAAAGTACTACATTCCACACAAACATAAAGAAAAACAAATAGCGTGAAATTTCCTGCTATTCTATTCTCAAACTGATGACAAGCATGCCTTGTTTAAACCCCCCAAGGTAACTAAAAATATAGATAGTCTGTGCTCATGAGTGCCGGGTAACAGGGGCGAAGTAGCATACAAATCATAATAATTAGAAATGGGCATTTAGTATTTAACTCAAAACTTTGAAATGAAGAAGTTAGAATTTTCAGAAAAGAGAAAGATACGACTAAGTTCCTCCAATAGATATCAGCTTTCCCACTCATGACAAAAACCAAATTTTACTTGAATGAACATTTAAATCAATTGGATTAACAAATAACCACTTACACATTTCATCGAGCACCCCATGGGCATGCAAATCACAAATCATAACAATTAGTAATGACCATTTCCTCTGACTCAACTGTCAATTAACCCATTCATATCAACAATCAACTTTAACTTGAATGAATTCACAGATTTTTTCATTGATTCTAAAGAAATTCGTATAAGCAATATCCATTGTTGATTGATAAAAGCTAAAATAACGACAAAATCAGCTTGAAATACTCAATTTCTGTGAACGATATTTTGACCTCGTGAAATCAAAGCAGCAAACACCGGGTGCGAACTGAATTAGAAACAACGGAAGTGAGGAGAGTGACGGGAAGAAAAAGTGTGGACTCAACAAAACACAGCGGAAGACATCTCAGCGCCAGATATTTTTGGATGGAATATCTGAAATCTCCAATTGAATTAGCTGTCATCAACCACATTCGATTATGGATGGGAAAAGAGGAAACGGAGAAAGAATGACGAGAAAGGAAATCAAAAGCAAAAGAGAAAATAAGATTTGTTCTAAGAGGGCCACGCACACAGTGGGAAGAGGAGGAGTAGCCTAATTATTACACGTGGAAGAGCGTTACATGGGTTCGAATCTCTGTCCGTGAGACGGTGGTGGTAGTGTATGAGTCTTTCTCCTGCTTCGCCTCCATTGAATACACAGAGAAAGAAAATATGGAGTGAGGAAGGTGGATGAAAAGTTTGGTTGTATACCGACACCAGACGGAATGAGAGAACGGGGGACACGTATTGGAATCACCTTCCACTGGCTAACTTACCGACCATTTCCCTTTTATATATGTAAATATATATATATTTTTTTTTTCTTTTATTATTATTTGATATTTGATTACTTTGATTTAGACTTGAAAAACGCATCAGGCACCATTCTAAATCTCATCTCATGTTATTGTTACTTTCCTATAAATCCGGTTGAATTTCTACTAGTAGATTGAATTAATATTATTTTATATATGTTAGAACCTAGTGTATGTGAATAGATGAATTATTACGATGGTATACATCGTTATAAAGAATGTTGCAATTATTATGGGCGGAAATTTAAAAAAAGAGAAAATTTTTCAAAATTATCTACTGCATGGGCCTTCAAAATGAATATTATAGTAGACATGTTCATGAACACCACCAACTCTTATGAGAACAACTTCCCATCCCACGACAACAACTATGCAGACTGATCCTTATCCAGCTTGAAAACCGAAACTTCCAACAAATCACAACTTTATCCAGCTTTTAAAATTTTTATATAATTTCTATCATCTTTCAACCATATAACATTTAGGATATCAAGTACATGAATGAAACACTGAAAAAACCATACAACAATATTGAAACCAACAAGTAATATCAAATATTAATTAAGATATAGATCAAATGGATAACAATTAATAACTTGCTTAACTGCTAACAAGTAAATAATATCAAATACTCCCTCCGTCCCGTTTGACTACATAAAGCTCTCACAAAAATTACATAAAACAGTGCAATATGGGTGGGACATAGGGAGTATTAATTAATAGGTTGCTGGTGTTGCAATCTAACACCGTAAAGATTAACGTTGTTTAAAAAAAATGAATTAATTTTATTGAAAGATAAACATGAGAAAGTAACGCAAAACAGAGCACGTAAAGAAAATAAATAAAAAAGGAGCGCAAAGTCGAATTCTGCCAAAAAGCTGCACGTAAAGAAAATAAATACACCCACTGAAAAAAGAGCGCAAACCCGAATTCTGCCAAAGAGAAGCTCCCCCACAAACCCAATAGATTGCAATTGGATAATTATTACGAGACTAAGTTTAAATAGGTTAAAGGGGGGCAATCAATATTATAAGAGAAAAATGAAACTAAGATAATATAGGAACCTAAATAATTTAAATAAGGAAATAATTTACTAAAAATAAAATCAAATATTAAAATATATAATAAACTAAACTAATTTGGCAATACTTAATTATGGTAGAAATATGAAATTAAGGTAATTAAATAATTTAAATAAAGAAATAATTAACTGAAAATCAAATACTAAAATATATAATAAACTAATTGATTTCATACCTTCTGGAAATAAGAAAATAAGGTAATACAAATATGGGAACCTAAATAATTTAAATAAAGATGATTTTTAAATTTTTAAAAATATTTATTATTATTATATATATAAGTATACTAGTATATATAATTATTCTGTAAAATTTGAGACACGTGTTAAATCCTTTAGTATTTTAAAATTTTGCTGGTTGTTAAAATTTTAAATTAAATTGTTAATTGATCCTTATGTATTTATTAATATATATTATTATCAATTAACAAATATATTTAAATGCTTAATGACGTTTTACATTGAGTATATATTAATTACTTAAAAATTAAAATCCAGCCCAGACCAGCCCATCCATCATCACCGACCATTACCGTAACCTGCAAGTAATGATGCGCTTTTATAAGGAAGGATTAGGAAATTAGGTCTCCGATTGATCTCAATCAATCTTATTCTTATCTCTCTGTCTCCGCCTCCTACTCCTACTCAATGACTCCGGCTTTAAATCTAAATCAAAAGAGGAAGCGCGAAAATGCTAGCAGAATTCAGGTTTTTTCTTCTCTTTTTTTTTTGCTTCAATTAAGCTTGTTTTATAATTATATCTCTTTTTTTCTTTTCTGTTAGTGCTTGAAGGATTTATATGGGCTGACCATTAAAAACCCAATTTGTTGTTATAATTACATATTTTATTGTTTTGGACGAACAAACAAGTTGATTTAAAAAGGCTCCTTGTTCCGTGGTAGTCATAAGACGTGGAAGTAAGTCCTTTCCTTGTTTGCTTGATCTAATAAATAGTGACAATTAAAAACAAAATTACCTATTTTATTGTTTTGGAGTATTGAAATTTGTAACTGTTGGAAATAGGAATCTTCTTGAATTTGAGCTCTTTTTTTTAATGGTCTCTTTCCTTACCTACATACAGGAAACTCGTTCAGTGGTGTATTTTGTGAGCGCCACCATGAATTATCCTCCATTTGGCGATAATCCAGGTCTATATCCTTGGTCAGTAGCACCTTCTTGCAACCTAAGGTTCGAATTTGTGATGCCTCATTTGAAAGGCCGGCCTTTTGTATTCTTGAATCCACCTTAGCATCATAAGATGATCTACGCTTACAAGTTGAAACAGGAGGACTCTGAATTGGATTTAAGTAAAAACATGATGACGAAGGTCGGCGAAATGAATAATGTAAAAGTCGGGATCTCCGCCTCTACAGGAGGCGCCAATAACATTGGAATATACGGAGTTTTTGACCTTGTGTCCTGTAGCTTCACATCAACGCTTTTACCAGTTGACGCCACCGCCACCGCCCCCGCCCCTACCTACGGCGGCAACCATCTGGCCGCCTAATGGACGAATATATGTTAAGCAAATAAATAAGGCGCACTGCTAAGTGTGCATGTCCATGCAACTCCATCTACTATTACTACCACATCTATCAATATAATTTAATTCAATATAATTTAATTGTTAGTTTTTTCAGTGAAAAAATTGAGTATAAAAAAATATAAAATTATTAAAAAGACATGTATATACTATTAAATAAAAAATTACACCCCGATGCATCTAATATTAATTTTTTTTAAATTACTCCTAAATTTACTATTATTATTTAACTTGTATTTATAGTTTTAAAAAATCACACAATTCATTAATAAATACATTTATTAATGATTGTGTAATTATTTTTTACATTAATGAGAGTATATTAATTTTTATTAATGATTGTGTAATTATTTTTTACATTAATGAGAGTATATTAATTATTATTAACCACGTAATGTGCATTTTGGTGTGTTAATTTTTTTTTTTTAAAAATCAGCTCACAAGCACTAATTAGTATGAAATGGGAACTAATGAGTGGATAATAGAAATGCTATAAAGACGCCACTTCCAGTGGCGTTTTTTCATTCTCTTTTTAAGAACCGCCATCGCGACTTCACTTATTTTGATGAAACGATAATATTTAATTAAAATTATTTCAAAACTACTATATTTAAATAAATAAACCCTAAATTTACGCAGACCAATATGTTCATGTGTGTGGGTCCCGTGGGGTAGGGCGTATGATAATAGGGTGCACCGAGGTGTAGAGAATTAGAATCTGGGGCAGTGATTGGTAATGAGCTGGCAGGAATGGGTAGGATCGCCCGGTCATCATTCCACTCCTCCTCTGCCACCACAGACCAGGGTGATGCCTACCTCTCTGCTGTCAACATCTCACGGCATCCTCCCCCAATTACCGGAATATTCCTAACGCCGTCATCTCTTTCCGTCATCCGCTTAGCTGGACTCCAATTGCAGCCTTCTTAGGGTTCCTGAATGGCCCAGCTGGCACGCCACTTTCACGCACATGGCCAGCTACTTTTGTCGCCACCAACCTGAATTTACCCTTTCGCCCCTGCTCTCCCCTCCCAATTACGTGCCCGCCACTCCCGTAGCTCTTGTAGAGAAAACCATGTGGTGAGAAACATTATTAATTTATTATAAGCTAACCGGTGGGGCCCGCTCTGGGTATATATGCAAACGTCGTTTTATTACGGAGGTCCATTATGTTACTGTGTACATATTTTTATTGAATTTCGTTATTTATGGTGTATATTGTATTTTAAATTATTATTGGTACATTATTCGTACATTATTCAATAAAATAATAGTGAATGAAATTAGAAAAATATAAAAAGAACACCTATTGACATTCAAGATTCTCTCAGTGTGGATTCACCATAGCCCATCTTATGTTATTTGATATACTATAAAAATAAGTAAATAAATAAAATAATTTTTTTATTTATTAAATATTATCAACAATATAAAAATTTACTCCTATATAGCATTTCGAATAAGTTTAATAGTAGGGGGAATGATCCAGTGGTTTATGTGTTAATATAAGACGTGTAGATTGACCAATAGGTAAAACCTATTTTGGAGAGGTGGGACCATCTTAGATTCCTTGTCTGCTCTGATTGGTGATTTTGACCACGTAGATGAAACAAAATTATAGTATATTCCCTTATTTCCTTTCCATTGTGCATGTTTATTATTCTAGCCATCTCTTTATAATTTTCACTATTTTAATTTGATATTATCACAATTTTTTTCTGTCTGTGCCAATATAATCAGCAACAAATCTGGTGAATAAAGTAAGAAATAATTTTCGTAACTACTAAGTATTCACATTATGTTAAAGCCTCCAGAATCAGTGTATATAAAAGGAGTTAGTGGGAGTTAAATGATAACCATCACAAATGTGGTGAAGATATTATTCACATCAAATAATTTATAAATAAGTGATGTCAGATCATTTAATCATAGACTGAGAGAAAATTCAAACAATAGTACTTTGGAGATTCTTTTTTATTAGGAGAAGGCATGAAAACTTCTTCTCAATTGAAACTATTAAAAATTTGGATAATTGTTAGGTTTGCGCTTGGAAATATAGATTCTTTTGTATTTGATCACATTATTTATAAGTGATCATATTTTAGATTTTATTTGGAAAATTAGGTACTCGTCCCGGGTATTTTTACCCGTTTGTACGGGCACAGAGATTAAAATGTTTTATTTTTTTAATATATAATGCAAGAGAAAGTATGGATAAATTAGTAATTTAAAAAGAAAAGGTTAATAAAGTTATTGGGAATGATGAATAAAGTGTAAAAAAGTAATTAAAGTTGTTCGAATTGTAAAAAGTAGGTAAAAAAATATTATTTATTTTTGTCAAAAATGAAATAGGTAAAAATACGTGGGACACCCCAAAATGGAAAATGGGTAAAAATACGTGGGACGGGAGCAGTATTGTCTTTTATTTTAATTAAGAAACACATCAACAACGTTGTGTCTTTTAGGATTTGAATCTCTCGTTTTAAATTTCTATTGTTCACCATTACCATTTTGCCACTTTTCTATAACATTAAAGTCGTTCTGTTTTTTCTCAAAGTTACACACTCCCTTACCCACCATTTTCAATTTTTATCATCCCACAAAGTTTTTATTTTTTTTTTAAGTAAGAAAAAAAAATCACCTTCCCCACACCATACGAACCAATATTTTGGATTAGAGGCTCAAGTTACTGGCAAGATAGGAAGATAGCTGTTTGTTTTAGGTTGAAATATTAAATTTTTGGAAGTTTTTTAAAAAAATTGAACACTTTATTTTCTAGATTTTTTTTGAAATAATGTTAATAGAATATAAAATACTCTCTCCGTACCCTTTAAAGGTATTTGTTTACTTTTTGTACTTGTGGATTAAGGAGTATAATAATTTAATATATAGTAAGGTGAGAAAAATAATATTTTAATGTATAGTAAGACAGTTGTATTAGTGTTGGGTGTGGAGCATGTGTAGTGTTTGTGGGTCACATCAATCCAAAAAAGGGAAATTAATAATTTGTAATGGGACGGACCAAAATAGAAAAATGGATACGTATCAAGGAGACAAAGGGAATATGTTTGTTTTAGATTTATGTTGAGTAACCAGCTGAACTAGCCCACCTGGCCACCGAGCTCCTCACACAATCTCCCAGTGGGAACGAATAGGAGGGAGTTATAAGAACCTTGGAGAATAAGGGTATATGGAGACTTGATAAAACTAATCATTGATTTTGCCCACTGAGAACGAATAGGAATAGGAGGGGAGTTATAAGGGTGTATGGAGATTTGGTGAAACTAACTTTACTAACCACTAATTTTGCCCAATATAAAAAAACGTTCATTTTGATAGTCTACTTTGAAGGTATCTATATAGTTTTTTTTTTTAGCAAAATAGACACATATACAAAATAATAAGAATATTCCGTAAATCACGTGAAAAAATAAACTACTACTTATTATTAATGGAGGGATGAACATTTGTTTTGGGATTTTTTTATGATATACTATTTAAAAGTCTATATGTATATTATTATTTAATAATCAACAAACTTAATTAAAATAACATCTCAATAAGTTCTGTATAGAACCCACTAACTATACTAATGCCCGATCAAAAAAAGAAAACGTTCATTTTGATAGTTTACTTTGAAGGTATCTATATAGTATTTTCTTTTAGCAAAATAGACACATATACAAAATAATGGTAATATTTCATAATTCACGTGAAAAAACAAACTACTACTTATTATTAATGGAGGGATGAACATTTGTTTTGGGATTTTTTTTATGATATACTATTTAAAAGTCTATATGTATATTATTATTTAATAATCTACTTAAAATAACATTTCATAAGTTCTGTATAGAACCCTAAACCCCTAGAACTGTGAATACAAAATCTAAATTTTGAGAAACATACAGTCTCTAACTTGTGTACAAATTATTTATTTACGTTTTTTAACATAAAAAAATCAAGAAAGACTTCTTGTGAGACAGGTTTTTTTAGACGGTTGTGATATGGGTTGATCTATTATTAAAGTATGATCATCATATAGGTAAAGTATGATTATTTGTAGTTAATGTATGTCAATAATAAATCATATTATAACATCCTAAAATCATACTCCCTCAGTTTGCAAAGGGTAACTTTTGCTTTTTGGTACATGGATTAAGGAGTATTATTATTTAATGTGTAGTAGGCAGTTGTATTAGTGGGAGTATGAGTCTCATATTTTAATTGTATTAGAGATGTTGTGTGGGTCACATGTATGTAAAAAAGGAAAGGAGACCCTTTGGGTGGGACAACCAAAATGGCAAAAAGGAACCCTTTGCGTGAGATGGATGGAGTACTTTAATTCATCATTCATCCTACTTTACAAAATATACATTAACAACTGTATTAAACATACTTTATCTATATAATAAACATACTTTAACACGTCTCACCAATGATCTCATATAAATAGCGTCTCACGGGAACTTTGTCAAAAATCAATATACGCGTCTTATATGCATGAATATACACATGTCCGTACATTATTTTTCAATAATGATGTAGTCCATAAAATGTGGAATAATTTTTATAGCTGAAGGAATTATTTATGGGCGGAGCTATTGTCACTCAAAACTTTACTGAAGGCACCCGAAAGTCCCATAAATACATTATGGAAATACTATTATACCCTTATAATAAAACTTTCAAAATTTATTATCCAATATCTAAATTACTTTGCACACCCAATCTAATAAATCTCCCAACTCAAACTGTATTAAACAAAGATTTTCTTTCTCGTAGTATTAAAACATTCTTAAATATCACGAAGTTATAAAAATATTTCTGCATACGATTTTCTGAAAATCATTCTTTAACTAATTTGCCAATTAAAGAGAAAAAAATTGTGCGCAAATCATCATATAGGATATAACATTATTTGATGCGTTAATTTGGAAAATCGAACCATGAAATAATTTTTAACCCAAATAATTGTTAGAGGTATTCAAATTCTGATTGACCATGTGTCTATTAATTTTTTGGATATTCTCGTTCCTATGTGACGATTTGGTTTCCTCAGTAGCCAATGTTATTGGAATTTGCAGAAACGATTTCCAGATTACGGAAATGGAGCCCTTTTTTTATTTCTATTCTATTTGCACTTTTTTTCTTCCTTAAATTTGTGAAATCATCCTCTAGGGTGGTCGTCGAGATTCCAGACGACAGATAATAAAAAACAGTTTTTAAAAAAATCATGCTGGGTTAGGAAAAGATTGACGAAGAAGATGTTCTAAATACAAGATTTGTTTACTTTTTCAAGTTGGGTGCGTAGGTGCATTTAGATTGGGTGTACAAAGCAATTTTAAAGTAGACATGCACCATAAAATCAGAACCGGCGGTTCGAACCGGGGAACCGCCGGTTTTAACCGAAATCAGAACCGTCAATTCTGGAACCAGCCAAAAAAATTGGAATTGGAACCGGCTAAGAAATGTTCGGTTCCGGTTCCTCATATTTGGGAAAAAAACGGCGGTTCAAGTTCGAACCGCAGGTTTTTCAAATTTTTTTATTTTTTTACTTTTTACGCTTAAAACCAAAAAAAATAAAAATAAATAAAACCGAAACCTTCATACCCCGGTTCGGTTCCAGTTCTCCCTATCTTAAAACCGGGATATGAAGGTTCCGAACCAGGGTGCATGTCTATTTTAAAGTGTTGAGTGTATGAATTTTAGATTTGATGAATGAAGGTTAAATATGTATTTTCACAATATACTTTTTTAATTTTCAGGTATTCTTAGTAAAATTTTGAGTGACAATAGCGCCGCCCATTATTTATATGAAATACTTTATTGGTTAATATCAGGCGTCTAAAATAGTGGGGTACTAAAATGAGGTGAGACTTATTAATAGAGTCAAATGATAAAAGTTGAGAATTATAAATGAGAACACTTATCAATTATTCGAGCTCCACTCCATAATAATTAATGCATAATACTATAAAGAAAGAATCATTTAATTTGTAGCTCGCCACAATTCATAACAGTATTTTAAATTTATTAATTAAAATATATAAAATAATAATAATAATATCTATAGTCATATACTCTCTCCGTCCACTTATTTTTCTATTTCGGGCGCCCGCTCCCAATGGTTTCATTTCCTTTTTTATCCACACACACTCACTAATACAACTAAAAAATGAGACACACATCCCCACTAATACAACTACTCACTACACATTAAATAACAATATTCATTAATTTACGTGTCCAAAAGCAAATGACACCCTTAAATCAGACGGAAGGAGCAATAGATTACTTAAAATTACCTGAACATTTATCAAGTTGGATGTTGATAATCGACTCACATTGATTCCTACTTCAATAGTTCAATTAGAGCAAACACACTTGATTAAATTTATGGCAAAAGCTCATGTATTCTTTTATAGTTTAAATTCCAAGAAATACATTTAAATAGAATATAAAGAGGGTCGTGTTCACGTAAGAGATGATGTGTCTTCGAAAGCACAACTTTTGCCTAAATCATTCCCACCATAAGTATTTTCAATTATAAATGCCATAAAAGTAGCCGTATATTATATGCATAGAATGTACGAGCATCCTTTTTAGCTATTGATTGATTTTATTATTTTTTTCTTTTAAAATTCTTGTATTAATTACTTGAAAAAATAAATTTTAATGCAGATTTCATTTATATAACAAAATTTGAAAAAAGGACTTGTGTCAAAACTTAATTAACTAACCCTGAAATTTGGCCAGAACTATTTATATACTATTACGCTGAGAAATGAGAATTGGGCCTTGATATGAAGCACAATTAAATTTAAATTATTCACAATAACTTCTATGAATTTTTTAAAATATATTAAAATATACTAATCATTTAAGAAATTAAATGATTTTTGTAAAACATAATGTATCGTAAAAATACACTAGTGAGGTTCATGTGCACCCGGGGCACGGAGCATATTCTATGCGCCTTTACACTTTTCATACTTCTTTACAATTTAAATCCCTAATAATACATAGATTTAAATAGAAATGAAGGAGGAAGAGTTATGTTTATATGGAGACACGGAGTAACTCTCTATGTTTTAGACGAATGAGCTTTTGCCAAAACACACGCTACCCAAAATGTAATCCGTAAAAACAATAGTATGATGTCATAATAATGGCTGAGTCTAACGTTAGCAGTAAGCGTAGGTTGGAGTGGCTTCTAGCTCAGAATTTGTCCGAATTAATGTTTACGTTTTATATATAGTTAAAAAATACAATAATATTTTAATATATTATTATGTAAGAAAAATAATATTTAATTAGGGTCTCATATGAAATAATAAATTTTTGTGTAGGCCCAATTTAAAAAAAATGAAAATATAAATTCTAACTTGAGGCAAATAAAAAATGTATCTTAATGCGGGATGAAGGGATTAATATTTTGTGCTATTTATTTTGGGGTTTTTACTTGAAGTTTAAAAACCATGAATAACTATAATATTCGGTTTTTTTTTAATCCAACAACTTTTGCTTTGATTAGTTTAAGAAAAAGTGACATCTTAGTATAATTATGCAAGTAAAATGAAAGGGTGTTTTGATTTAAGTGTATGACATTATTCGAGACATTTTGAAACAAATTGTGAGATGTATTAAAATATGAAGAGTTGGTTTCTTATATCCTCGGATGCACAAAGATGTGTAAGGGTAAACATTTTATTCTAAAAGGTATATATTTTAATTAATAAATAAATGTATAGTTTTTCATTGAAAATATAAATTGGAATATGAATAGTATAAATGTTTGATTTAAAAAATAATATGATTTAAAAAAAATGGTACATATTCTTATATTAAAGAGTATAAATTTAATGTAAAATTTCAGAAATAAACATATATAAGCATATTTAAATATTGAGTCGATTCATCTCAACAATTCGTCTTATATATACTCATCTCACAATAAAATATCACGTCTCACAATAAAATATCACGGCATCTAAATTCTTTCGATTTTGTGAACTTAGGTTGGATTTGGATCTTTAACATTGATTGTGCGTTTTGTACCCAATTAAGATCTATTGCTATAAATTTTGATGTTATATTTCCAATTAAAATTATTAAATAATTGATATATATATAACATAATAAAATCTATACTTTAAAAAGAGAGATATCAATCATTGGATGAATGATTAAGATTTTCCTCTTCATATAACTATCACCAATCTATGTAATTCCAAAAAAATTGTACAGTTAAATAATTGACACATAGAATATAATAAAATATATACTTAAAAATAAAATGTGAAATATCAAATATGAATGTTTAAGATTTTCCTCCTCAGATAACTATCACAAATTTATGTAATACGAAAATATATTTAGACATCAAAGATTAATTTTTATCTTAGAGGAGAATTTATTTTTCTTATTATGTAACATGAAAATATACCAGCACATCATAGTATTATATACCAGCACATCATAGTTTTATTTTTCCCTATACTAAATTGTATTTCATTTCATATTTCATAATATATTTTATTTATAAAAATATTACCTTATATTTTATTTATATTTATATTCCCTTATATATTTATGTAACATGAAAATATTACCTTGTATATTCCTTATGATCATTAAATACTTATATTAGGATAATTTAGGAAATAATGATCATATATATATATATATATATATATATATATATATATATAAAAGAGTAATTAATAAGTGAAATATTAAATCGAACATAAAAATGAAATATTAGCAAATGTAATACTAGTATATAGAATAGAAAAATGAAATTGATGATCTAAAGTTGTTTCGTCAATATGTTTTTTTAACAAGGAGATTTATTTATTTATTTTAATTTTAAACTTACCCGACTTTCTTTTACATAGGAATTCTCCCATTTATCCATTCCTCATGGTTGTTCTGTTTTCTTTTTCCAGTTTTAATTAATGTAATTCATTCTGATGTACACAGGCATTCAAATTTATTTAAAATACATAAAAAAAAATTAAAAAGAAGAAGATAAAATCGTTATAATTAAATTTAGGTATAAACAAATAAATTAATAATACTGTTAGTAGAATACAATAAAATCTAATTTCTTTTCAAGACAAAGTCTCGTGTGAGACATTATTTACATGAGATGGTCTGTGAGACATATTAAAGTATGTCTATTATTTAGATAAAGTATGATTAATAATTTTTAAAGTATGTTTTCTAAAGTATGTTGAATCATGCATTAAAGTATGATTTTAGTGTGTTGTAACATAATTTATTATTGACATACTTTAATTACGAATAAACATACTTTATATACACAATAAACATATTTTAGTGATGTGTCAACTCATCTCATGCCCGTCTCACAAATAACTCGTCTCACAAGAAAGTTACTTTTTTAAAAAAAATTAATTTTTATATTAAATTTAAGAATAAAATTTAAATATTAATTTAAAAGAGTAAATGTAACATCTATGGTTCATAATTCTTATAAGTTATAACAAATAGAAAATTTTATGATCAATTTCACGGGAGTAGTTTATGTGACTTACTTATGATTATATCACAAATAAAAGTACTACGTTACATTTCATTTTATTTTTTTTTTAAATTAATTACTTTATTTTAAATTATGTAATTTTTGAAAAGTAATTAATAATTGTCACAAATAAAATTATGAGAGTGACAAGTCGAAATCCAATTTCATACCATACATCTTCTATAATATTCCTCATGATAATTAAGTTGATGAAAATGCTGTATTTGGTTGGAATTCTATATTCAGATTTTTATTTTATTTTTCATGTAAATTGTTCTATTATTTCACGAGATCTTATGACTATTTGGATTTTACAAATAATGTTATCCAAATACCGTAAATCCTAATTAAAAAATATCGGGAAGATATGTAATTTCATACTCCATATAGTTGTTAAATTACTATTAATATGATTGTGTAATCAAATTTGGAATTCTCCAACCTCACATATTCTTTTACTATGAGACGGTTGGTTGATAATTGCTAAAGTATTTTGAAAGTATGATATAATAATAAATTAAAGGAGTTTTATGACTAAATTATCAATTAGTCTGAATTATTTTTTTTTATCAATGCAGGACATGAAATATATAAAATTATCGATTTAAGGTCTGAATTTGTCAAATATTATCTCATATTTTTATTAATTCAGGCCTAAATTCATATCATAAATTGATAGTTTTACACAATTCAGGTTCCTAATCGATAGAAAACATAATTCAAGTCCTATTTTTTAGGCACTAATAAAATTCATCTTGGGTATAAGATTAAATTATTATATTATAATTTAATATAAATTTAAATATTAATAAAAAATTTTAAATAATAATCATACGATTGATTTTTTTCAATCAATATCACAATCATATATAACCGTTTTAAAAAAGTAAGATTCTACAAAAAAAAATTATTTTATACAATTATCAATATTTCGTTTGTTATAAATAAATGCTTTCGGATCAATCTCACAATTACATATACCCGTTTTAAAAGAGTAAAATTCTAGTACAAAAATATTTATACAATTATCAAATTTTTGTGTGTTATAAATGCAAAATGTATTTAAGGATATAATAATATTTTATTTTAAAAAGTATAAGTATACTTTATATAATATACATATTAGTTTTTCGTTGTAAACAAGTGATTGAAATATAAAAATTATTAATATTTAAATAAAAAAATTAATAGAAATATTTCTTTAATAAAAATCAAGAAATGAATTTTTATAGTATTAAAGTGGTATAAAATAATTTGACACTGATGTAGGAGTTTGACTTTACACTAAAACATGTTAACGATGAAATATTATAAGATATTAATAAGCGAGATTAATTAAGTAAATTCAAATTAACTTCATTATAATCTTCAAACAGCCATTCAAACTCCACGGAAATACAAAATTAATTTTGTTAAAAGCAATGCAAATCCATTAATGGGATGTGAATCCCAATATGTTATGATAATCAGAAACGAAATTAAATTAATAAAATCAATCAATAATAATCAAATTAATAATTGAAAGAGAGAGAGAAAATAAATAAAAATAAATAAATGAAGTAAAAGAAGATAAACTGGTTCTCGTGAAGCAGCTGAGATGGAGGGATAAAGGGGAACACGTATGAAAACCTTTTCTTCCTTTCTCTCTCTACTGTAAAACCCCATTCTTTTTCTTTCTCTCTCTAAATATATACTACTCTCTCTCTCTCATTCACATTCATTCCTTGCTTCCCACTTCGCTCGCCCTATTGAAATCACGAGATCCCCATCTCGTTTCTCTCTTTCCCCTCCATAAATCATCATTTTATCTTCCTTTGATTTTTTCGGCTTTTAATACTTCGCATTACTGGTAATACTGCCGGAAGATTCACGCTGTACTCTTGCATTAATACAGGTTTAGTACGTGTTTTAGTGGGGAGAGAGAGAGAGAGAGGGAGGGGGTGTTATTCAGGAGAATGTCGAAAACGACGTCGGAAGTAAGGTTGGAAATGCTCGCCGATCGGTTGAGGACTACTCTTACTAACGACGATGAAAATGGCGGCGATGTTCATGTAAACAAGCCGGATTTCCGAGAGCTCGATCTGGGTTCGCCTGTTTCGCCGCTCCGAACTCGAATCGGTAGTGGACCCGCTGCAACTACAACTACCAGTAGCAGCTCCAGTTCATCCGGGTCGGTATCGGGCCGTACATCCGCCGGCCCCAACCTGTACACCCCGAGAAAGTCCGATTCCAACCACTCCGGAGAGCTTTCTGTCGAGAGTTCCCCTTCAACGATCCGAAGCTCCAAAAGGGGGCACACTCGTTCCAATTCGTGCGGGTCCCACAACTTGGTTTTCTCGGGTTCGGGCTCAGTTAACTCGCCGACGGCAAATGTAGTTCCCACCGGAAACATTTGTCCCTCCGGCAGAGTTCTGAAATTCGGCATGGCGGCCCGGTCGACGAAACCCGACGTTCTGGGATCCGGGTCGGGGAACTACGGTCATGGAAGCATAATGCGGGGCGGGTCTGCATCTAAAACCGGTTCGGAAACCGGTGCTGTGAATTTCTCGAGAGGATTAATGGTCGGAGGAGAACCGATGAAGAAGATGGGATTGCGAAGTAGTAATGATCCGGAGGAGTTGAAGAGAATGGGGAATGAATGTTATAAGAACGGTAATTTCTCCGATGCTTTGACTCTTTATGAGAAAGCGATTGCTATATCGCCGGCGAACGCCGCCTACCATTGCAATCGCGCCGCCGCTTTGATGGGGTTGAAGCGGTCGTTTGAAGCAGTGAGAGAATGTGAGGAGGCAATTAGGTTGGATCCATGGTATGTGAGGGCACACCATAGGTTGGGATCTTTGCTGCTTAGGTGAGTTCGTGGATACAGTTTGAATCTCTATGGCGTGTATGCAATAAGTGATGCCATTTATTTTCCTTGCGTTAGATTTAGCTGAGATGTAATATGGGGTGTGCGTTTTTAATGTGAATTAATTGTGATCTAAACTGATGAAAATGGTTCTCTTGGTTAGATTTGGTTCTTTTATTTGATGAGTTTTCTTTAGTGTTCTTTTTAGTTAGACTTATGTGATTGAGTTGGGTTGGCATTTGTGCGAGTGTAGATCTACATTGGAGCGATATATATCTTCTGCCAGATCTGTTGCATTTTTGAACCTATTGCTGTGATTACACCGTTTGATTCATAATTGCTAACAGCATATTCTGTTGTATCTTCTGTGTTTTTCTTTCCCAATGCTCTTCTTCGATGGATGACTAAGATGATTTCGTGGTTAATATTTGAACTCTATCATATTTCTTAAGCTTTGCTAGTTTAACACGAGAGAGAGGGAGAGTGTGTGTTTGTTGCTTCAGGAGTATGATATGAATTCTAACGTTTCTGATGAGGTCTTCTGTAAATTGTTTCACTGTTCCCCATTTCTGGCTTAGATGTTTGGAATTCCATTTTGTTTATTCGTATATTATAGTCTTAAGCATTCTAATTCCTCCAAGGATCGCTCAGTTTAGGACAGGTTGAGAATGCGAGGAAGCACATTTGTTTTTCAGGACATCAACCAGATCCCATAGAGCTGCAGAAGTTGCAGTCGGTGGAGAAACATCTTATCCGATGTACTGATTCCCGCAGAGTAGGTGATTGGAGAAGCACATTGAGGGAAGCTGATGCTGCCATTGTTTCTGGAGCTGATGCTTCACCTCAGGTCCCAAAGTTTCCTTGTCGTCTCAACGTTTGATTATAGTGCTTGTCCGATAAACCGAACTGATTCAACTTGATTTTGCAGCTGTGTGCGTGTAGGGCAGAAGCTCTCTTGAAGCTTCACCAACTAGATGATGCTTTCTCAGCTTTGTCAAATCTCCCAGTATCTGAGCCGTCCACCAGTCCAAATTCCCACAAGATTTTTGGGATGATTTTTGAAGCGTATATGTTCTTTGTTAAAACCCAAGTTGAGCTTGCTAAAGGAAGGTGAGCTCGGGTTAACTTTGGGGTGTTTTCTAAGATAAGATTATCAATAGAGTTAAATATGACATGTTTGATGAATGTTTTCAGGTTTGATGGTGCTCTTACAGCCGTTGAGAAAGCTGGACAGATAGATCCTCACAATGTTGAGATTTTGAATCTACTTAATAAAGTGAAGTTGGTGTGTCGAGCTCGTGCTCGTGGGAACGATTTATTCAAGTCTGAGAGGTTCACCGAGGCGTGCTCTGCCTACGGAGAGGGTCTTAGGCTCGATCCTTCTAATTCTGTTCTCTACTGCAATCGAGCAGCTTGCTGGTTTAAGCTCGGTCTGTGGGAACGATCAGTGGATGATTGCAACCAAGCTCTCCGTATCCAGCCTAATTACCTCAAAGCCCTTCTCCGAAGGGCTTCCTCTAACGGCCAGGTAAGACATCTCTCTCAGTAATCAGTATTAGCCCCCCCAAAATGTTATTCGATCGTATGGTTTGAATGCAATGCAACATTGCTGATTGTAGCTTGAACGCTGGAGCGAAGCTGTGAGGGATTATGAGGTGTTAAGAAAGGAACTCCCGGATGACAACGAGGTGGCTGAATCATTGTTTCACGCACACGTTGCTCTGAAGAAATCACGAGGGGAAGAGGTGTATAACATGAAATTCGGTGGAGAAGTGGAGACCGTCACTGGTTTTGATCAGTTTCGAGCTGCAATTTCATCGCCTGGTACGTGCTCGTTTCTCCCTGCAACGTTACAATAGTCATACATCGCTCTAATCATTGAAATTGGCAAATGTAGGTGCATCTGTAGTCCATTTCAAAGTAGGTTCCAATTTACAATGCAAGCAGATATCTCCATTCGTAGACCTGTTATGCAGCCGATATCCATCCATTAATTTTCTCCAGGCAAGCTACCTATTCGTCTGATATTCGTATAATCTCCAAATCGACTTAAGCTATACATGTCTGATTTTGCTCCCCCATCAATCTAACACTTTCAGGTAGATATCGAAGAGAGCCCCACCATTGCTCATGCAGACAACGTTAGAATAGTACCTACGTTCAAGATATACCGAGGGGGTAACCGGGTGAAGGAAATGGTGTGCCCTAGCCCGGAGGTATTGGAGTCATCGGTGAGACATTACAGTATTTAAACCATTAATGCTTTCTCGACTCGTTTATCATGCTTGTCTCTATCGTCCCAACCCACCAGAACACTTCCTCTTATCACACAAATGGTGATTAGTAGTTACATGTGACATAAGTAGGAGCCATATATATGGAGAATTTCAAACAAAACATCATAGTTTTGTTTTGCTCGTTTCATTCATTCATTCATTCATCCATCCCGACCATCTCCCACCACCATTCATACTTTCTTGGACATTGTATCTTAGCCATCTCCTTTAGACCCGCGATTCTACTGTAACATAGTGATCAGGGACGAGCGGAGAAAGGGATCGACAGAATCGAGCGAAGGAACTGTACATTCTTATACGGCGATACACACACAACACAGCATTGGTAAAGAAAAACCCATTGAAGGAAAATGGATCAGGTGGGAAATGGTATGTATTTTGATGATGAATGTGATACCTCAAAAAATATGGAGGTGTTTTCTTTCCTTGATTATTAAAAAAATTAATAAAATTTATAAATTCTTTATTTCCTTTTGCATATTATTCATGTAATGATCTTGTTGACATTTCCTCTGTGAGACCCACAATTTCATTGGATTAATTGGATTCACATTTCTTTGTTTGATATTTATTTCAACTGTTGTTGTTTACCATTATGCATAGAAAATTCCTTTGTTGATGGGGTTGGCCTCTTAAATTTGGTGTTGCAATGGAGGCAGTGGGGTGGTTGGATGTATTCATTGCCTTGTTTGGTGTGTCCTTCTCCAACCCTACCCTATTTTAATACTCCCATGAGTCGCATAAACATTTTCGAATAATAAGTGTAGAGTATGTTATGTGAAGGGCACTGTGGTCTTTTTGAATGAATAGTGTATATTTTGAGAGATCTTTTGTGAATGGGTTCACCATAATTTTGCAAAATTATTGTTCTTTAAATAAATGAATTATTACTTTTTTTGAGTGAAAATGTTACTCGTCTTAATAAGAATTTAAAAAATCACAAATACATTAAAACTTGAGAAGTAATAAGAGTAAATTTACATATCGTAAAAATTAATTGAAAATTCAGATTTTAAGAATATGTGGAGTATTATTTTTCATTCAAATGAGTAATATTTTCTCTCTTAATAGTAATTTTCTATGTATAGTATCGCGTATGAACTCGATTCACGTCCGTGTTACATGCTCCTTCTTGACCAATATTGTAGTTTAATTACTTATGAATGAATAATATGATATCAATGTCATTAAAATCAAATTAGGGTCTATTCATTGTCTTTTTTTTAGAGTGTCCTTCTCAACCCTGCCGTATTTTAATCTCTTATTATTCGTATCGTATTGTCTTCTTCATGGATGAATAATATTATTAACATTATTTTGGGGTGTTGGTGAAATAAAAATATCTTAATTGTCTTTAAATTTAGTTTTGCAACCTAATCTCTTTGACTTTTTGATAGCCTGTTTTGATATTTATAGGCTTAACATTGTACATGAGATGCCTGTATTGCCCCTGATTTTAGGGCAAATAAATTGTTTTAAATCATTATCAGTCATTGTATATAATTTTTCGATTAAAAATCCCGAATGTGATTTAAAATTACAAATAAAGATCCACATTTATAATATGGAGTAAGAAAAATAAATCAAAACGACTTGTGATACTTGATAGAACCTTGGATTGTCAAACAACTAAATTAAGAGCATATTTAATTTCACTCTTGTGACCATCATAAAGTTATCCTTTTAGGGGAATAATCGTGTGTTATCCTAACTACTCTATATAACACATAGGCTGTACCATGTACGCCAGCCGTGGATAAGAAAAGCATTGAAAATTGCATTAATTTGATTGTACCATACTACATGCATTATGCTCCCTTCGCGAGAGAGATTTATTTATTTTCTTCTTATTAAGAAGTATTATTATTTAAGTAAAGATTTATTTGAGCATTTTACATAATTAAATGGATAAGCCTACAATATCATGCAATCTGTCATCATCTGACTCAAAGTCTGAACTTTGAAGTTGTTTATTTTTTTTATTTTTTTTTCTTAATCACATTTGCCATGAAGTGCCCAGACCAAAATTTACTTCCTCCCAAATAACTCCTTATAATTCTTATATTTGTCTGTTCTATAACATTTTTAACACCCAAAAAAAAAACAATTCTTTTATTATTAACCTTAAAAGAGCATTTATCACTTTTTATTTATACTAAAAATGAATAATTTACTTCACCATTATTACTTTTCATCCATTGATTATAATTTTTAATTGACGATGTTATCACTATTTATCCGTTTCTCTCGCAATACTTCCATTATTTAGTCTCATAGAGAGGTGTATATCCAAAATAGGCTTCTTAAGCACCAAAATTTACAAAATACAAATAAAATTAATCCAATAAAAATATATCATACTAGATTGACAGTTGAAACCCTAGCGAAGTAATCCAAGGTAGGCTTATTATTCTATCCATACATATACATGCACACAAACTGATGAATAATACTAGTAATAAATTATTTAATCTCACTACTTCAAACATTTTATAGCAGGTAAGCACTTGTGTTAGACGAATAGAGGATGATAACAGGTAAAAGTGATAATATCTTTTATTAAAAGTGATAATCATTAAAAAAAAAAAGTAAAACACAATCTTACGTGAGTATTGCTCTTTAAAGAATGTAGAATAAGACGCTTCACAGTGCATAGTAAGGATGACCTTGGTTCCAGAGTCCAGATTTAAAATTATGAAATGATAGATCAATTTTGATTCCTGATCCAAAATCTGGTATTAATATAGTTCAAATGAAACATAAATTAAAATAAACCCTCTAATAAATAGAATCCCCAACTTGGAAGGAATTTAAATTAAAAAAAAAAAAAAAGAACTTGCAAGTCACAACACAGTATTAACAATCACTGATATATTGCACATTTCGATTGAAATCTAATAATAGCAGAAAATATAGTATGCAACCAATGGTAAGTTCCAATGGTGATTAGAATTCATCATACTTCCCAAGTTTTTCACGTTAATGTGACGTGCAGTAGAATACAATTTAGTTATTTAAGGTAACTCAGGTGGGTTCCCTACAATTCACGCGCCAGTTGCATATAAACGCGTCCACTCTTTAGCTGCACAGTAGTTTATTTAGACCGTTGATCAGGTGGTGATCCGTCCAAGGAATTACATACATAGAATTATTATTCACAAAACATACCTGTTTCGACAGCTTCAGCCTCGTTTGTCTTCCAATGCTTAGCAATGTTTTCAGAGAGTGGGTCATCTGGATTTGGAGCACTCAAAAGTGCTTGAATGCTAAGACGGGGCAAAAGGACATTAAAATAAGTATATTGTCATTATGTTATATAAGAAAAGGTGTCGTTTTTACCAGAATACAAATCCATTCATCATAGCTAAAATTGAATGAAGAAAACCAACTACTTTTTTATTTTAAAAGCATAATCTTATTTCTCGATGAGGGATTAAAGAACATCAAAGCACAACGAATTAGAAACAATGATGGGTTTCGTTACCTCAAAAGTACGGTTCTAATCTGAAGAGCGGGACTCCATTTGTCTTTGAGAATGTCCAAGCATATCCTTCCCAGCTGCATTAAGACCTCAAAATTCAGCAAAGCGGGCAAAAAAGGACTCAAATAAAAAAGAATCAAAACTAGTAAAACAAACCTTATCAATGTTGGGGTGGTAAATTTTAGTGAGGAAGCGAACCTGTCGGATATGGTGAAAACAGTAAGGCATCTAGCTTCTAATTCACAGAGACAAAATTTCAATTCACAGAAAAGTATTGGCAACTTTAAAACACAGTCCTGCTTTAGAAAAGACCATCTACATTGCAAAAGATGTCCCAATATAAAATCTTAAGAACTTATCCAGCAACCTATACTTCAACAAATAGTAACTGAAGTCTGAAGGCCAAAATATTTCACAAACCTCACTGGCAAATCAAGAGTATTTTTGGATGGATATAAATGAAGTATGCATGCAAATCCTTAAATGTGCACGACAGATGGGTTGAATAACCTGGACAAATGGCACTCTTTAATGGACATCATTAAAATAGATGGCCAAGAGACTTTTACAGAAATTAGACTAGGGATGATAGGGTGATATCCTGGGCAATATTGCTCAATCTGATCAAGATTTACTTACACTGGTGGAAAATACAAAAAATTGTAATTACGGTTCAACACGCCCAACTTTTAAAGGATTAACTAGGAGAAAAATAATAATAGGGTCTTTATTTCTTTAATTATAGAAACAATAACTGAGAAGGGAAAACCACAGCCACAGCTTACAGAGTATCATTTTTTGCCAGGCTGGGTAAATCTAAATATTTAAAGCTATGCAAGCATTATGATGAAGGATTAGAGTTCATGGTTGAAAATGCCAAGTATATTAAGAACATCATTTTGTTAAAAACAATAAAAATAAAATAAAATCATCAAAATGATGGTATGACAGAGAGAAGCATTGGATTACACGTCTTTCCAGTGACTTTAGGAAAATGAACAACATTCTGATTGATATAGAAAGACCAAACTCAGAAATGGGGTAGCACGTTATAGAGAACATAAAAACAATAACCCCAGGGAGCAAGTGAATCAATTTACCAACGCTTATACTCTGCACATAATCGTGTGTGATTTAAGCCAATTAGTGCATTCCACTAGTAAAATTATTTCAGAATACCTTAGGGGCAGCCATCGGGTACTCCTCGGGTAAAAACAACTCCAACTTAAAGACGCCTCCTATAATGCAACGGCAACCAAAAAAGAAAAAAGAAGAAGCATATCATTAATCAGATAGAATAATGTCCAGGGAAGAATAGCAAATAAAACATTGACACAGCCTAAACAAATATCAATAAACAATCAACTTGCAGTAAAAGAATATATAAGACCAACATATAACACAATTGGGTGGTTATCTGTTATACACTTTATCCAATACCTAACTAACAATAATTTTTATAAACTTTTAAATGACGGCTAATGAGAAATGCAAAAAAGCGAGCACATATACAACATAAACATCTTTACAAAATGCTCCTATAGATGTTGTGGTCAAACAACTAGTTCACCAGCAGTTAACGATACATCAACATTGCAACTGGATTAGAATACATGCACAAATAAATGATAAGTGGAAGCACATAACAGTTTTTCAAGGTTAAAAAACTATAACAGTATGATAGACTTGAAGGTTGTAACTAGTTGCAAAACTCAGCAATTCAGTGAATAATAAAACCTTTCGGGGTCAGAAAAATATAGTAAATAAAAACAATTAGAACCAAGTTAACCATGGGAAGTAAAACTCTGAACACCCAACCAGATATTCAGAAATGTCAATAACAATACTAATTAGAAAGATAATTGTACAGTGCAAAAATTGGGTAAAATAGTCCTAGGGAGAGTACTTTGATTAAAAATTAGAAATCAGATAAAGAATCGGTACAGCACTCATTACTTATAGGAGAAAGAACATGAGGATATACTCCAGACATTTGTTTCTTCATCAGAGTCTGCTGGCTTTTACCTTCAAAAGGAGATTGCGTTGGACCAAGAATCATAACGTTGAAGTATCGCATATTGTCCTCTGATGGAGATGCACTTATTCCTGGTGCTGTATAACATATCAAACACGCTCAGTGCTCTAAGCTCTAGGAACATTTGACCCAAATCTACAACATTTAAATTGTTAACTTCAACTGTGATCATCATCTTAACTAGCAAAATTGGGAAAAAATAGGAGTTCTACTCGGTAGCATAGCAATACTCGCAGCAAACCATATAAACAGAAGCAAAGGCTACAGAGCTAAGATTATCATTATTCGCAGGAGATCTCCAGAACATTAAAATGGAAATTTATCATATGACAATAGAACTTATATATACATACAAAATAAAGACCGCTTCATTGACAATACAAGGCGAAATAAATTGCAACTGATACCAGATCAAGGAAAAGTAAACACAGAAGTTCATAAGATATTTCAAAATTATTTAACATTTCCAACACCAAAGCCAAATCAGAAATTGCATTATCAATGAATATAAACACAGCAAAATTAACATATATTGAGCTTTTCATAAATTTGTACTCATCAAATAAATCTCGATTCCACCATGCGCGGAAATCAAAGGGCTTACCTGGTTCGCTCAGAAGACGCTGCGTCTCCTATTAAACAGAAACGAGATTCAGCCCATCAATACAATTTTTGACGAAGTAAAGTAATCGAAAAGCAAGCAACTCAAACCCGAAAATTAAGAAATCTACATGCTGGAAGCAGGGGGATCTCAAGGGAACTGCAAAGATCGGAATGATACCTTGAGAATTCTACGCGGTAAATTGCTGTTGGCCATTGGATTGAAATCCAAGCTTTGTTCTTTCCTCTTGTAGTCGGAGAGTTTACGCTAACAAAAAGGGTTTTTCCTTGATTTCTCTCTCTAGAAAATGAGGAATTGTTCCTTTAAGCGAGATCGGTAATTCATGATGAATGATATATATTCGTAATAATAATATTTATACTGTTCCGTCGTACAATATTAAACCTTTTAGAAATATTCTCCATCAAGACATGAATGAAAAATTAATAAACTACTATCAATTTGAGCTAAATTATTTTTTAATCGATTAGCATCTGAATTTTATAAAATTAGGCTTAAATTTATCACATATTATTACCTATTTTATTAATTCACAACCTAAATTTAGGCTATGTATTGATTAGGGATGACAATGTCAAGGGTACCTGACCGTCCTCCCGCCCCACACTTACTTTGCTGCCCTACCCCGCCCCATGCCCCAGTACGGGTCAGATATTTAGTACCCAAACCTACCCCGGTATGGGCCGGGTCCACCCCGTCCCGCCCTGTTTTTTATTATTTTTTTAATAAATTATATACATTCAAATAGAAAATTTTAAATTAAAATAAAATGGAGTGAATTTAAATTTTAAATTAAATAATTAAACTTTATTTTCATTTAAAAATTTTTTTATTACATTATATATTGAATGATATATACTCCCTCCGTCCCGGAAAACTTTTCACTTTTACTATTCCACGTTATTTAAGAAAAGTTGCACTTTTTTTGACCAATTGTATTAACTTTGGAGGGTATTGTAGTATTTTTAGGTCATAAAAAAGTATAAAGTAATAATATGTGTGTGAAAAAGGAATGACAAATTTGAAATTAAAGTAACTTTTGAGGTTGTTGGATAAAGTGGTGTTTCACTTTTTTAGGGGTGAAAGGTTTTGTGGACAAACAAATGAGGAAAGTGAGAAAATTATTATGGGACGGAGGGAGTATACTATTGTAATAAAATATTTTGTAATAGTTATATATAATTACCATATATGATTTCTTTTATTTAAATTAAATAAAAATGTATATATAAAATATTTAATATATATCAATAAATAATACTCCTTCTATCCGGTTATAAGGTATCCATTTGTTTTTTGCAAGTGGATTAAGAAGTATTATTATATGTAAAGTGGGTAGTTGTATTAGAGGGAAGTGGTGGGTCATATTGTGTACTTTTTTATTAAATATGAGAAATGAATACCTTTGAAGCAGACGCCAAAAATAGTAAGATGGATACCTTAGAAGCGGACGGAGGGAGTATTATATAATAAATATAATAAATATTTTAATTTTTTTTAAAAATATTTTAATACGAGGCGGGGCGGGGCAAGGCTAGGACCCAGACTCGGACTGGCCCGTGCACGGGGCGGGGCGGACCCACCCCATTCTTTGTGCGGGGCGGGGCGGACCCGTCCCAAACGAGACGGATCGAGTGCAGGCCGGACCAAATTGTCATCCCTAGTATTGATAGAAAAAATAATTCAGGCCCAAATGGATGTTTATTCATTTCTCAGGCTTGGATCCATAAAACTCCTAAATTTTACACTCCCTCCGTCCCACAAAAAATTGTACCCCCAATTCCGACACAAAAATTAAGGAAGCGATAACTTTTAGGGGTATAATGATATTTTTTGTAATAAATAAAAAAGTATGTTAGGTAGAGATTATATTTTTTTTAAATAAAGTGTATAGGGAAGGATGATTGTTTTTATGGAAATGTGCAAACTTTTGTGGGACAGCTCAAAATGAAAAGTGTGCCATTTGAAATGAAACGAATGAAGTATTTTCTATTTTTTTTTGTTCCTTTAAAATTTAAACTTTATAAATACTCCCTCCATCCCACTCTAAGAGTTCATTTTTTTCATTCTGGACATCTCACCCAAAGAATCTTCTTTCATTTTTTACACACATGTGATCCACACGCACCCACCAATATAATTAAAATATAGGGCATACACTCCCACTAATACAACTACTCACTATAAATTAAATAATAATACTCCTTAATACACGTGCAAAAAATAAATACTACCCTTTAGGTGGGACGGATGAAGTATATTTTAGTCATGAATTTATTTAAAAATAGTACATTATCCTCTAAAATCAATAAAATTAAACAAAAAATATTTTTGAACTCCGCATCTCCCATAATGCAACTTAACGTGAGATTTTGGGAGTATAAAATATTCTCTGCGACCAAATTAAATTATTTAAAATTCTTCCTTTAAAGTATTCATTACTTTTTTATATAGATTTTGGAGTATAAAATATTCTCTCCGATCAAATTTAATTATTCATTTACGTTTTACATGTAAATTATTATAGACAAAAACTTGTGTGCATCTCTAGATTTAAATGTGTGCGTTCAAATTTTTTTATAAGTAAACGAGAGAAATTCAACTACTACTTTAATATCTACTCCATATTTTTCTTTTAGAGAGTGTTAGACTGCTAGGTTTAAATTGAGTTACTCGATGTGACTTACAAAATTTGTAAAATTTAAAAAAAATTGCAGACAAATTACATTTTAATTGTCTTCTAAACTTGTAATAAAAAGTAAGGAGTAACATAAAATCCAACATTTAGAGGGAGGTGAGTTGCAATATTTCTTGAAACTAATAAAAATTGATGGGAATTTTCATACTCATAGATTGTTAATCACACGTACAAGTTTTGATAACTCACATATTAATTCAATGTGAACAAATACACCTTAAAAATATAGCATCATCATCTATTTTATATGTCATTCATTAGATTGTCAAGAAAAATTATATAAGAAAACACTTGATGAGATAATTTTATGGAATTTATTAATTAATTATCACTTTTTATTGATAATATTACCACATTTTATGTATATTACAAATTATTGAGGAAATTATTCAATTATCACTTTTTATTAATCGATTATCATTTTTATATTCAAATGCAATCATTTCTTATTCATATTATAAAACTCATTATTCATTTCATGAGATAATCTTACACAAATCAATACTTTTATCTTATGATATACGTATTACTTATTTATATGCATGTGTATATTAGTTCTATTGATACTTATATTATGAAATTCAACACTAATTAAAACTCAAAATTGAAAATTTCAAATTAAAGAGATCAACAACGTATTCATAATTGTAACATTTTTTTTTTCTTTATTCATTCAAGTGTACCAACAACAACTCATTACAACCGTGAAGACTGGCCACAACTTTTGATTACAGCCAAAATGAAAAAAAAAATTAAATCCTTTTTCCATTATTTTTTTCTCCAAAAAAAATACAAAAAAATTGTTGTACGGTAACAATGCATACACATGACAGGGGAAGTCGATCCTTTTTTCCTTGTTAATGTAATTTATTTTTAAAAATATTTTAATTAAAAAATTTATTGAGGGATTATACCCATGTTGAATAGGAGCGGGCCGCACAGTGGGTCCACGGCTCTGGTCATGAATCCAATGGGGTTGGCGTACCGTACGGCGGCGGAGATTCCGTCGTTATCGGTGCAGACAACTCTTGATCTAGTGAAATCTTCCATTGGCACGTTGCAGTCCTTACAGGGACTTTTCGTCACCGACACTTCGCACTTGTCGTTCTCGTGATCTCCGAGCACTTGCAGGCTGTAGTGGCCGTCGGCACCGGTTGATCCCTCCACCGAGTATGTCACCGCCTTTGTATCAAGGTTTCTGCATTCTAATCGCACAGTCACCCCTACGCCACAAATTCAAAATAAAAACTCCCAAAATATCAAAATTCATCCTTTAAGTATTGCTGATTTTAATTTTAGTTTTTTTTTATATTTTTACAAATCACAATATTGGTTTTTTTTTTTTCGATTTTGATATTTTTGGTCTAAATATATTGTTAGAACTTGTCAAATTTTCGTCCATATTCTGAACAAATATGATTAAATTTAATAAAAGGAATTAATTTGAATAAAAATGACCAAAATCGAAAAAAAAATCAAAATTGAGAATTACAAATATTAAAGAAAAAAAAGACTAAAATTGGAATAAGTCATACTTAAAGAACGATTTTTTATAATTTTCTCAATTTAACGAAAATTCAAATGGTGTGAAGAAATTGATTACGTACCGGAGAGCTTTCGGGAGAGATCGGTGACAAATTCGACGCGACAAGGGTCGCAGTAGACGTCGCCTTCGACGTTGAAAGCTTCATTGACGCCTTTGGGTTTGAAAGCTTCATCGAAATGGCCATGGACGGCGGCAACGAGGATGCAGAGGGTAAAGATGAATCCAACAGCTTTTGCCATTTTTTTTTTAAATTTATTATTTATTAGGAACAAAAATACTGTTGTTTTCCCTTCCCTTGTTGTGTGTATGGATTGGAGTGTGGTGGATTTAGTGCAATTTATGGAGAAGAAATGATGAGAGAGAAGATACGAGTGTGGTGAAGCCACAATTTTGCAAGTTTTGAAGGATTTTCTCACACTTGGAGAGAGAGAAATTACGTACATCTCTTCAACATCATTTATGGTTAATATTTCGTATTCTTATTATTTTAGGTCATTTATTTATATTATTACCTTAAAAACATAACCCATATTTAGAAATTGGTCACATGTATAATCCTCAAAATACTCAAATGGGTCATTCCTAATTTTTACAGCGTCCGATCCCCCCTCCTCTCTCTCTCCCCTCACAACTCAACCACCGTAATCTCCATCTCTGTATCTCCTCACCCTACCGCTACCGCCTCCCTCACTCCGGCGCCGCCTCTCCTCTTCCTCACATGCTATCTGTTATTTTGAATTAATCAAAATTGATTCCAAAAGTTTCAATCGAAATCTTCTATGAATTCTAGACAAGATCGATTCATCTTCTTCATTCTATATCTAAGGTTTGTCGATTGAGATATCATCCAATTTTTTTTTTTTACGATTTTTCCCCTTTTATCTCTCTACATATTTTTCTCTTCTCTTTTAGATTTCTCATATGTTCATTTTAGATTTCCTTTTTCTCAAATCTTATTGATTAATTTCCTTTCTTTCCTCTTTTTTTTTTTATTTTCTCAAAAGCTTATTGAAGCATTTGCGCCTTAATCTTACGCTACCACCACTTAATCAATCTTAAATAAATTTTCAAGAGAAATGAAGAATTGATTAAAATTAAGGATTGTGGTAGTGGAATTTGGGAGGAATGGACAGTTGTTGTTCGCAGATTAGTGGAGTTGGAATGGAAAATTGAGGATTAAGGTGGCTGCTGAAGGCGGAAGTCACTGCATGGTGGAGATTTATCACCTTCTAAATACATTTTTATCTTTGAAAAGAAGAATGTTGATAGTGTTGAAAATTTGAATTGATTTGGAGCGTGAATAATTGAAGAAGTGTAAAATTTCTCTGTTAAATGTACTACAGTTAAATTTTAATAATTAAGTGTATACATTTTATACTCATTCTGTATTTTCTCTAATTTGTACAAGTTCTAGTGTGTATATATTTATGTATTTGGAATTGAAGCACTTGAATTGGGTAAGATCAAAGGAACTGTTGGGTTGAAAGGATAAGAGATGAAAAATACATTCAGTTTAGGAATGTAAACATATGAATATGCATATGTATTAGTTATAATTCATTAATGTATATATTTTTCTTAGTATATGTATAACTTTTGATCGTCAATGTAGATATCAATAAAATTTTAAAAAGTACGGTTTTTAAAAAATTATATACGATATTGAATTACAACTAATACAGTTACTTAAGAAACTTATACATCATTCTTACAACTAATACATTAATTAAGAAAAAGTAATACAATTCTTAAAAAAAAGTTATATGGTACTAAATAATAACTTATACAATTAATTATTAAAATGTATACATATATAAAAAGTACAATTTAATACAACTTTTATAAACAAAATACTGGTACATCTAAGAATTAAATGTTATACATTTATAATAGATACTTAAAACTTTCAAACTCAAACTACAATGCATCTTTACAATACACAGTCTAATACACTGCCTCCTTCACCAAGCTCCACTCACAGTAGCTCAAAAACCCTCCCACGCTTCTATACACCAGTACTACCCTGGAGCCCATCCATCCACCATCATCCCACTCTCTGCTGCTTTTTCCAAGAACTTCCAAGACAATTTTTATTCAATCTTGATATCCTCTCTCTCCTGATTGGAAACCTACAATCCATATGAAGTTAACTCCGGCCATCTCCAACCTGAAAGCTATTTGACTTTATTACGAATCTCAAAATCACCAACAAAAACAATAACAAATTAAAATTAAAATTCAATCACAGATTTAAATCCAAAAATCAATTCACAAACAATTATAATTAACAAATTAAAATTAAAATTCAATTACAGATTTCAATATATCAATTATAAATTTGAAAAAAAAAAGAGTATGATTGTAACAGAGAGGCGTATTAAGTCCTATGAAGTGATGAAGTGGAGAGAACAGAAGGAGAGGCGTAATGAGTCTCCTACCGTAATGGAGTGGTAGGAGAGAACATAAAGGAGACACCGCATCTATTACCTAGAGGAGAGATGATTATTGAGAAGAGTGGTGGAAGAGAAGTGCAACCCCTACGGAGCAGGAGAGAAGAGGTGCTGCAGTTGATATGGATAAGAGAGGAGGAGCGCACAAAGAAGAGGGAGAGCGGAGGAGAAGGCTAAGCTACGGAGGCGGAATCGTGATTTGAGAGAGAGAGAAAGCGGAGCCACAGAGGCGTAAGGAAAAAATCGTGATTTGAGAGAGAGAGAAAGGAAGGGAGAAGATGGAAGGTGGGTGAAACAAATGAAATTAGGGTACCAAATTTATTATATATGCCGGGTCAAAAATTAAAATGATTAGGTTTGATCCTATTGTACCTTAAAAATAATTGTACAATAGTATTTGCCTATATTTTAAGGGTAGGTCTTGGGTGAGACCGTCTCATGGATCTTCTTATGTGAGACGAGTCCTATTTTATCCATTAATATAAAAAAATAATAAAAAATAAAATAATTAATGAAATTTGTTTGGTTAATTAAGATTATTAACATAATTAAGAAATGACGGCCTGCCGCCTGCCCAATGCATATCCGGATTACAGTCTACATGAATCCATGCAGATTACCGTCTACTATTTTCTATTAATTTCTTTTTATTTTTTATAAAAATTATTACTACTTTATTATTATTAATTATTCAATAATAATACTATTATTATTAGTAATTATTCTTTAGATAATTAAACTTTCTATTATCACTTTATTTTAATTGAGTATGTACTTTACATTAAAAATATTATTACTTTTTATTCGTCCTACAAAAAGTTTATAAAATAATTTAATTAAATAATTATAACTTTTTGTTTATCATGTATAACTTTTTATTAAAATACTATCATTTTTATTATTTCAGTGAATTCTTCGTGAAATAATTTAATTATACGAATATCACTTTTCTTTGATTAAGAATAACTTTTTATTAAAAATACTATCACACTTTATTCATTTCATAACTTATTTGTAAAATACACTTTAATTATCACTTTTTATTAAAGATGTTATCACTTTTCATTTAAAATATTATCACTTTTCATTTATATTATAAAGCATTCATGAATTAGTTCGCAACACTGTTATCACTTTTCATTAATTGATTATCACTTTTATATAAAAAGTTATCACATATTATCATATTTTATAAATTTATGATATTAAAACTAAAAAATAAATTTAATGAATAACAAAATTTAAATTATTATATTTTTAAATAATAAAAAATATAAATTAATAAATATATATACATATAAATTTAATTAATTTATTTTCATAATTAATTTTTTTAATTTTTTATTCTAATAGCAACCAGAGCCCTTAAAATAAGATCCTCTTAATTTTCAAATTTTTAATTTGATTACAACCAAACAGGGCCCTTGTTTTTTTCAATTGGGTTAATGGATGATCCGTTTCAAATAAGAGGATCCGTGAAACGGTCACACCTAAGTCTTTTCCATATTGTAAATCATTTTTGCCGCTCATTAAATTTTTTACATCATTTTTGCCACTCATTGAATGATTAGTATTGTAGCCTGAAGTTTATGCTTTCCTCTCTAAAATATTGTTTCCTCTTGTCCTAAGAGGAAATCTAACCATCGATTCTAGAGTTAACATATTTTATCTATATAATAACTAAACTTTAACATAGCAGCCAAACTTTAACAAATCTCGGGTCACGTACTTACCATTTCCTAAGAGACTTTGTCTTTAATTTATACTCTTATCCTCTCTTCTATGTGGAAAAAAATCTAACAATTACCTCTATAGTTTATATTTTTCTTTTCGGGGTATAAATTTCATCTTCCCTCTTACGTGTTATTCATCCAATATTTTATACATGAAATATTATACTCCCTCAGTTCCGGGTATTTTTACCCGTTTGTCCGGGCACGGAGATTAAGACGCTTTATTTTTTTAATAAATAATGCAAAAGAAAGTAGAGATAAATTAGTAATTTAAAAAGAAAATGTGAATAAAGTTATTGTGAATGATGAATAAAGTGTAAAAAAGTAATTAAAGTTATTGGGATTGTAAAAAGTAGGTAATAAAATATTATGTATTTTTGCCAAAAATGGAATGGGTAAAAATACATAAGACACCCCAAAATAAAAGTGGATAAAAATACGTGGAACGGATATAATCATCCATCCAATGGTTTACACAGTTAAACCAAAATGACACAAAAAGTCATTCATCCAACCGTATGTATACCAAGATAATCCAATCGGTATATTACACTAACTTAAAAACTTCCGAAGTAACCCAAATTATAATTATAAGTTTCAAACATATAAATTGGGTTAAAATCATACAATTATTAAGTGTGATGAAACTACTTTTTTTTTAAAATTTAAATTATCTAATACCATTTACGATATAGTAATAAGTAACCATGATTTTTAATTCTAATTTGAGATCTGTATCTTCATGTGATCTTGTGAATTAATCAAATGTATCACTCACCAACATGCGATAAGTAGGATAAAATTAAAACAATTTAATTTAATCTTTTTTGCATTACTGAAATGACATACAGTATATTTTTTGATATAGATTTAACTCCAAAAAAGTCAGTTAAATTGGAACAGGGAGACTATTACTTGGTGATTCTTCAGCATTTGACAGGACAGTCTTATAACTAAAAGAAACATAAGATCAACGAAAATTCTAAGTTTACAAAACTGATATTAATAGAAAGGTCTACCTGAAATTTGTAATGAAGTCCCAGAAATTAGCAGATTATATACTTGTTGCAACAATTTGTCGATCAACCAGCTACGATTTTGGTATTCTCTTAAGAAGTTTGTACAAACCAAACACATTCTTCCGCTGCCAAAGGTACGGGATGAAAAACGACCGGTACTTGGGAGGCGACATTTCGCGATCCAGGTAAGGTAATGCTGCCACTACCTGTGGATAGTATTCCATAAGATATTATCATATATATAGTGTGGGGGAAAAGAGAGAGGGGGAAAAAGGGGGGGGGGGGGTTTACCTCCCATGTTTTCATGTCGCTCCCTCGAGGAAGGTAAGGCCTTTGCAGATGCAACTCCACAAGGAAAGTGCATTTGTCTATATCTTGCAACTGCAACATTTATTAGCAGAAGTTTTAGGGAAATATGGTGATAAGAGAAATTTCATAAGAGGTAAAAAGGTTGAATATATTACATATTGTTGATTTGATGCTTGGTTTTTGTTGTTGAAATGAGATGGAGCTGTGGATGTTCCGCCTAATGTAGAATTGAATGGAAAGGGGAGAAGACCTCTGAATCCATCATCTATCCATCTAACCTCAGCTACGTACTCAGGAACGAAAAAAGATGATGGGAATCGGTGCCATTCGCTTCCAACACACAAGACAGGACCTACATCAAGGTAAAATTTGCTAAACTGAGAAATGTGCAATAGCAAGCAACACCTTAATGGATGACTCATCTAAGAATAGCAAAATGGGAAATTTTTACCTTCCCCTACGTCGTCATGGTGCTCTAAGTGTTTGTAAATCTCCAGTGGAGCTGAATAACCATTAGTTAAGGAGAATGTTCTAGCATGGGAGGCACATAGAATAAGTCCAAGAACCAGAGGTCGCAGAGTTTTTGCTATCTGTACAGATAATATAAATGTAAGTACAAAGAGGACGTCATTGAGTTGAGCCCATAAGAAAATGCTTTACGAATTGAAAGTTTACCATGACAAAAATAGAAGAATCGTTAGGGTTATACTTATCACGAAATAAATCAGGAAGACTTTCAATAACAGCTGAAGCAGCAACACAAATAAGTGGATATATTGGATAAAGGAACCTGCAAATCAATTGGAGAATAACAAACATTATAAATCATTTCCATCTCAATTCACTGTACAACAATATATTCTTGTCTGAGTAAATATAGAAAACTGAGGAAGTCAGATGGAGGATAACTTTTCAACCATATTCTAACACAGTTATGAGAACAAAAATATCCAGAAACCTGACAAAGTCCTTGCTCATTCTGATTAAGAAATCATGGTTTGTTTGTTGGACACTTCACTAAATGTCTAACAAGGAGAAGACTATTTAAAGCAATTAGCACTATTTATTAATGCTTTCCAATTTACAAAGATACCATGATTTACATAATATATTTGTTTTAATATCTCGCTACATTACATTTACTTGTGTAATACTTAGAAAAAATGCTAAGAATCAAGTGAGAAGGAAAAATATTTCACTGCAGAAGTATAACTTGAGAAAAGATATCTAGAGGAAATAAAGACTAAGTTCATGGGTTAAAGCTGGGAGACGGAAAATTAGAGTTTACCTCTCTTCCTTGTGTGGCTGCAAAGACATAAAAGTGAGCCAGATATACATGGGTGAGATGATGACCAACAGCTCTGGAACATACTTTTTCTTGGCAATGGGAATGATTGCAATAAAAAGAAGAGCAAGGATAAAACAAAAGTTGAAGTTGTTGAACCCATTCTTCAGGTAAAACAATGGCCCCTCAGTACCATACAAATGGCTTTCGCCACCTCCTAATACATTATATATCAACAGATTGAGAACAGATGATGTCCACTTTCCATAGTATAAGTAGTCAACATAAACTGACATGGCCTGGAAATTTAAATGAATGCGTATAAGACAATATTTAATCTTGGATGAGAACAATATCTTTGAAAGGATGGTAAACTACTAACTTACCAAAAGAGTGAGAGAAGTTACAACACCAGACAGAAATGCATGTTTAAACTTTCTAACAAGGGAGAAAGCTGTAACTGGAAGAAATGCCAAGACTGAAAATGGCCACCCAAGAATGACACCAGTGGCAGCTACTGCAACAGAAGCTGCAGGCTTCTCGAAAAGAAAAAGTGCAGATGATAGAGACATAGCATACATGGAGAATGAACTTGGCAAGAAACCTGTACGCGAAACAGTAATCATGATCTAAAGAAAGAGCTTTATGAAAATTGAGACCACAAGTCCAAAATCATCTTTAGGCATAGAAGTTTGTATAACTACAGTTCAAATCACTTAGATGAAGAGCTCTTATTTAAGAAGCCACAGCCAGAAAACTCAAAACAAGCATTTGACAAGAGAAAATTAAAGAAATTCTTTCAGATGGCATACATACTGGTGCTCGAAAAGTAACAACCACTGGCCAAGCATAGCATCGCAAGTGTATATGAAGCAAGGCGTTTTCCATACTTCCTGGAAAGCGCTATGACGAGAGCAACATCTGCAATAACAGAGAGAATTGCAAGGAAAATTCTCACAGCATAAAATACTCTCACCTGAAATTTTTTTAGAGCTTAAAAGATTAGAGACGAGTGCACCATATTCAGTCAAGTACAGCAAAAACAAAATCATCAGGAATGGAGAGAGAGTCTTACTTTCTCTTCACCAAACCACCAAGTTGCAGGCCAACCAACCAAGTTGTGAAAAATAATATACAAGTATGACCTCAACGCAAATTCGGAGCTGCAAGGTGCATAAAGGATGACCATTTAAATTAGCATCAAAACCATGCCAACTCTTAGAGAGAATTCTCTTTACATAATGTTCTTCATAAGTAATCATATGAACACAGACGATAACTTACTAGAAGGATAAAAAAAATATACTATCTACCATAGCAAAGTCCTTAATGAGGAAATCATTAACTGCAGCTTCGTATACATATAATAAAGTTTCAATCATCTAAGGCTAATAGTAAAACATGAGTAAAGCCAATTTGCACACATAACTCTCACAACCAACCTCATTACAACATAGAAGAAAACAATAGCTCTTAAACAATTACACAATAGCAACACTTCAATGAGACGACAGTCCATAAAGCATGACAAAATCAAAACTTAAACTAAGATACTTCTTTTTTTCATATTCAGGTATATAATTTGCACATTCTGTCAATACAACGCATAACATTCGACTTCAATTCTCAAAGTTTTTCATCCTCAAATTTCAAGGTGCTCAACACTCCAATCACAATAAAGGAGAAGTTCATAAACTGAAATCAACAATCCGTAAACACCTCCACCCCACAACTAAATCACTCAATCAAATATTTGGTAAACAAAACCTAATAAAAATTCATGAAATAAAAACTAAAAGCACCAAAAGATGCTATCGCGCTTAAACAATTACACAATAGCAACACTTCAATGAGACGACAGTCCATAAAGCATGACAAAATCAAAACTCAAACTAAGATACTTCTTTTTTTCATATTCAGGTATATAATTTGCACATTCTGTCAATACAACGCATAACATTCGACTTCAATTCTCAAAGTTTTTCATCCTCAAATTTCAAGGTGCTCAACACTCCAATCACAATAAAGGAGAAGTTCATAAACTGAAATCAACAATCCGTAAACACCTCCACCCCACAACTAAATCACTCAATCAAATATTTGGTAAACAAAACCTAATAAAAATTCATGAAATAAAAACTAAAAGCACCAAAAGATGCTATCGCGCTTACCTGTATTCCCACGTCTGGAAACCGGTCTTGTAGAGTAGAAAATGGAGTGGCTCCCAGTAATTAAAGACCTCATCACAATCGTGAATTATATTTGACGTCGCGCTCAGGTATCGAAAATATCCCAGCGACAGCAACGGCAGGAGCAAGCTGAACCCCCGGTTGTCGTCGGCGATCGATTTTTCCGGCTTGTCCAACCTAGAGTAGGAAGAAGGAGACGACGTCGTATGGAGATCCGTCGGCAACGGCCGCCGTTGCCTAGTCGCTGAAGCCATTGTTGAGAATTGCTTTCCAATTTCTTGAGAATTCGAGTGTTAGATGCTTTCGCTACTGTGTGAAGAAATCTCAGGTGGAGGCTTTTAAATTCAATCGACCCGTTTTTCCATGGGTCGGGTTATGCGAATCGAATCAACGTACTTTCTGGAGTTGAGTTTTAATTTAGAATTAAAGCTTTACACTTTTAAACCAAAAAGTTTAGTGATTGAAATGTTTTAGAATGCCTTATTGGAAAAAAATAATCTCCACTTAATTATTTATTTTGATTAAAAGAAAAAACTCAATTATACATATTTATGATTAAATTATATATTATGATTATCAATTAAAAATTTTAAATTAAATCATAAATAGAGTCAACAATATTTTTATCATTTTAAGTATTTAAACATTTATAATGAAAAAAAAATCGTAAACTTAAATGGGTATAATGAAAATTTACATTTTAATTTAATCTTTTACATATACTATTAATATCTATAGTTAAGGGCTTTAAATATCATCAAACAAACACATTAACACTAATTTTGCCTTAATTCAAAATTATATAAATTCAATAAGTAAACATAAATAATGTGTTTTCCTTCATTTTCTAGTCTGGGGTTTTTTGGAAAGCAAGGTCAATGCACAAGTTGCCAATTTATTTAGGCATACCAAACATTATTCAAAGTTATCTAAGTTTTAATAACTTTAATAATTTATATTAGTATATGCACTAGTCGAAAATTCTCCTAATACAAGTGAAAATAAATATCATTTGATAAGGTAAAAACTCTTGTGACCCGCAAGTTTTAGCATAGGAGACCAACTCATTTGATAAACGAAAATATATATGAAATAGTATATAAATTAAAACATGAATTCCAAAAAATGTAAACACAAGCCATTTTATAAAAATCTGTCATTCCATGTATATACCTAAGAAATCTAACTAGATAGCTTTAATTAAATCAAATTCTATTGATATTTAAAAGTAATTAGATTTAGAGTTAAACTGAAGTTTGAAATCACAAAATATATCTGTAAACATGTAAACAACATCGAAACTAAAGCATAAGTTAGATTTATTACATCATGAGAAGAGGCACAGAAAGGGCCAGATTCACAACACTTGATTAAGCATACAGAGTTGATCAAAGCACATTCATGATGTCTAAATTATTGAACAAAAAAGGAAAAGGGGGACTGTTTTTTTCCCTCAAGAAACACAACGGATCTCTCCCCGATTAAACAAGAAAACTGTCAAAACAGGCGAAATGATGTCGTTAAGATTAACCAGTGTTCTGCATTCCCGCTGCAATGCCCTTCATGGTCAAGATCAGGGTGTCCTCCAGCCCCGGGGCGTAGTCGCTCGTCGGGTTCAACTTCACGAGCTCCGCGGCTGGTTTTGATTCCGAATACTCCTTGGAAATGTGTGGCCTCAGCTCGACGTGGTAGTCAGGGTCGCGGATCCTCTTCAGGGTGTACGCCTGGCACACGTTCAATGTTGTGATGTAGGAGTCGCGCAGCTTTAGTCGTTGCTTCAAGTACGGATCGCCTTCCAGGATTTCCCTGTGACCTGCAATCTGCGATGAATGGAGCGTTAGATCCTGTTCGTTTTCGAATGCATATGCTTGAATGATGGTATGTAGCAGCTAGAGGGTGATTACCTGAAGCACGAGAGACTTTGTTTCCTCGTAGTTGGACCTCAGTCGTTCTCCGAACGACCAGAGGTCCTGCGAAACGAGGAGCTTGTCGTATAATGCAGCAATGCCGGGGTCTCCCTTGGCGAACACCATTTCAAGCAAGTCGATTGTTACTCTGAAGAAAGGCCATTTTTGATACATCTCTTGCAGCATTTTGAGGTTCTTAGCATCCTTCTTTATCGCGTATTTGAACGCTGCCCCGACGCCTAGCCAGACGGGGAGATGGAATCTTGTCTGTGTCCAGGCGAAGATCCACGGAATGGCTCTCAGTGATTCAATGCCACCACTTGGCTTTCGTTTGGATGGACGACTACCGATGTTCATTCGACCGTACTCCAACTCCGGGGTGGCCTGAGATCATTTGAGAAAACAACAGTTATTGAATATGATCCACAGGAAGCAGCAGTACGTTTACATAAGGAATGGGTACGGAAACTCACATGGCGGAAATACTCGACAAACCGGGGCTCCTTGAAGACGAACGAACGGTACTCCTCCGTTGCAACGACAGCAATTTCATCGAGAAGTGCACGCCATTCTGGTTTCGGGGAGAAGGGGGGATGCATGCCGTGTTCTAGTGTAGCAGAAGTGTAACGTTGGAGTGTTCTGAAGCACAAGTGCTCCTCTCCGAACGATTGCTCTATAACTTCGCCCTGAACCGTGACACGGAGAGATCCATGGATGGTGTCCGGAGGTTGAGACAGTATAGCAAGATGAGTTGGGCCACCACCTCTTCCAACAGTTCCACCTCGACCATGAAACATGGTCAGTTTCACACCATATTTCTTGGCAACTTTGATGAGCTCCTCCTGAGCTTTGTACAGCTGCCACGCTGCTGCGAGCCGACCAGCGTCTTTACCAGAGTCGGAGTACCCGATCATGACTTCCTGCTTACCATTGATCCGGTTTTTGTACCAATCAATAGAGAAAAGGCGAGCAACAGCAGCCGGAGCAGCCTCAAGATCAGCTAGTTTCTCAAAAAGTGGGACGACTCTTAAAGGCTGTTTCACATGGCATTCGCGTTGTAGAAGCTCGACAGCCAGCACGTCGGAAGGCGCTGTGGCCATGGATATAATGTACGCACCAAAGCAGTCAGATGGGAGTTCAGCCAACACCTGGAATGTATCCAAAACATCAGCAATCTCTTCAGTTTTAGGGAGATCAGGTCCGAATAAAGGCCGTTTGCTGCTGAGTTCGGACAGGAGCCATTCCTGCCTACGCCCTTCGGGCCAATCCCTGTACGAACCTATATCCAAGTGCCTCGTAATGGCATCCAAGACGTCTGTATGCCTATCCGATTCTTGCCTTATATCAAGTCTCACAAGTGACATCCCAAAGGTGGAAGTTTGCCTCAGAAAATCGAGGAGGGTGCCATCCGCTACTGGCCCGTCACCAGAATCACGGAGAGATCTGTAACAGAGCTCAAGAGGTTCCAAAAACTGTGTAGAGATTAACAACAGAACAAAAGTTAGATAATGAATCCAAAATCACATCACAACAACTCAAAATACATTCTCCAAATCAAAATCATGCACGCGCAGACGAGAACCTGCTCTACGTTGGTGAATGTCGCCTCCTCCGGGATATCAGACGTTCCTTGAGATAATAAATGACGAGTGCGCTCGCGTGTTAGGTAGAGCTTATCCCTCACATCACCAAGAATCACACGATAGGGCTCGCTCGACGGAATAATCTTCCAAAATTCTGCACAAAAAATCGTTCAATTCAGTTACTAAATCACGTTTTCATGTTTCAAATAACATCAAGGTTACCTATGAAGTGCTTTGCATCCCTCTTGGAAGACCTGTGGAGCTCATCAGCTCGGACACGAAGCTCATCGTTGCAACGCCACATGGACAACTGGAAAATGCGATCATTAGAAGCAAAGCAATTGAAAGTTTTTAACTAAAAAGAATGATCAAAAGCATCTAAGAATACCTCAAACATGAGATCCTCAATTTGGGAATAGTACAAATTAGCAGCCATCATTCTGGCCAATAAGCAGACATCTCTAGTGACTTCAGGAGTCACCCTTGGGTTGCCTATAAAATTTATTGACAAATTACAAACATGATCCAATAAACCAACAAATCCAAAAGCACGTAATAATGTATGAAATCTAAAACAGTTTAAGATTTACAAACCATCACGGTCTCCACCCATCCAGGATGAAAATTGGATAAGAGGAGCATTATATGGAATGCGCTCGTTGATCCCTATATTTTTAAGTGCAGTATCCACGCGACGAAGAAACTTTGGGACGCCTTTCCAGATAGTTTCATGGAAATAACTCATCCCTGCCCTCATTTCATCTTGGGGAGCAGGGGGGGTTCTTCGGATTTCATCAGTTCGAAAAGCAGCTTGAATCTGCAAGAAACCAGATCAAATCAACAAAATAAGAAACTTAAGTCTAATAGCTAAACAGATTATTCGACATGGAAACACAAGAACCATAATTTACCTCCCTCTGCAAAGATTCATCAAGCTCCTGCTTATCATCAGGAGTAATGTCTTTCGCGTACAACTGAGCTAAGCAATTCCGAATCCTGATCACCAGTTCACAACACAAGAGTTTAAAACACAATTCAAACCAAATGGAGCATATCATTCTTCACATGACATGATCCAACATTGGAAAGTGACCAACCTTCCATGCTTTTGGAGCAACGATCTTCGTACCGACTGAGTAGGATGCGCGGTGAGCACAAGATCCACGGTCTGATTCTTCAACGCATCGAACACTTCCTGAGGAGACTTCTTCAAATCAAACACCAGCCTCTTCAGAGTCTCTTCAATGTCGGATTCAGTAGTTGCATTGCTCTCATCAGTAATGTCTCCCTTCTTCTTCTTGTTCCTCCTACGATAAGCAATCTGAACCTCCTCGGCCAAGTTGGCCAAGTTAAGCATGTTCGAGAAAGCTTTCGCCACCACAATCGAATCCCCTGGATCCAAACTTGTCAGCACTTTTCCAAGCTCTTCTAACTTCTTTGGATCGTGCTTGCCTTCGTACTCTGCAGAGAGCTCATAACACTCTTGCACCTACGTTGAACAAAAGTACATTTTTCTTTATGATCCATTGCATCAACAATCAAGAAATGGAATAATCAACTATGAAACGAACATAATTTCAAGAAATGATGATCACACAGAACACACACCAAAGTCCCAAATCTCAATCATGTTAAAAGAACTAATGAAAGCTTAAATTAGTACAAGGCTGGCCATCTGATCATAAGAATCCAATCTTAACACCCAAACAATCCTTACAAAATACTATGTTCAGCTTTGATTCTTGCCCTAAAACAAAGACTAAATCACCCCAAAAAGATCACGTTTTTTTTCCTTTTTTACATTGAGTGTATCGCCCCCCTTTTTCTACACCAGATTGAAACATCAAGATCAGTTTTTTAACACCACATAACAAAATAGATACTCAATTTAAAAAAAAAAAAAAAAAACCCCAAATCTCATCGATTAAAACGCACCGTTTCCCTGAGATCTTCACCGTGCAAATCCTGAAGAATATCGAGAAATCGATCCAAAAGCAGGGCATCATACTCAACCAGTTTATCATCATCGGAAACTTTTCCAGGAGCCAAAAGCCTCAACTGGGCATCAATTGATGCCATCTTCTCGAGGTTTCTAGAAGCCATCGAACCTTCTTAAACTAAAATCCCAGAAATGGGATAACACCCTGCAAAACACGACGGCAAATTACATGATTCCACAGCTAATCATCAAAACTAACCTAATTTTTTTTCAAATTTTTCCCCTGATAATGACCCGAAACAGAATCTTTCGCTATATAGATACGTAGGAAGTAGGAAATGAAAATTGAAAAACAGGTTTGGTTTCATGCAAAAGGCGCAATAAAGTTCACGTGTGAAATTGAATGCATTGGGAGAATAATGTCCTCATTATCGCTTTTGATGTGGATCCCATTGAACGAAAGTAGATTGTGAGTGGGATTTGAGGTGTACCTGAATCTGGGTTACTGAGAATCTTGGAGAAGAAGGGGATCAGACAGTGAGATAGTAGAGAGAGAGAGGGAGGGAGGGTTGGGAGTTTACTGATCCAAGCCAATGAGGGAAGTACATATTTATAGACGAAAGAAAAGAAAAAAATAAATTTGTATTCCTCCTTTCTTCACAATGGGAGAAAATATAAATATAGATTTTGTCTAAATATAAATTTATGAAATACTAATAATATTAAGACAATTATAAAGTACTCCTATTAATTATTTATTAATTATTTGGCAATTTATAGTGTGCACATACAATTAAGAGTAAAAATGTATACAATTTAATTGTTAATTTTTTTAATGAAAAATTGTATATAATATTCAATAAAATATTATACACATATGGATGTTAATTTTTTTAATGAAAAATTAATGTAAAAAAGTATACAATTATTACAAAACACGTATACAAAATAGAATAAAAAGATATACACATATGTGTGTACACTTGCACTCGGGTGCACCCAATATATAAATTATTTTGAGTTGTTTCAAGACATGATTCTATCATAATTTAATGAGAAAGTTTTATTTAAATCATTCTGAGAGTTCTGGAATTCTAACATAATATGATTCTATTGGTACTTGAGTTGATAATAAAATTCAATGTAATTAGAAGAAAATAAAGTTTAGATTTATTTTAGATGATAATTTTAGTGAGTATAAACCAAGCAATATTTTCGACTAATTTGTGAAAATATTGTTGTTTCAAAAAAAAATTAATGATATATTGCAGTTGTGTGGATTTTTAACGGAATAAGCAGTGGCGCAGTGGCGCCTCTGCCTACGAGGCCATCATTTCATTAAAATAATAATTAAATAATAATTAATTGTTAATTTAAATTAATTTTAATTAAACTAATATAAGTAATGATTTAAATTTAAAAATATATGATAATTATTTGATATTCTTTAAATCCTATTAAAATCTATGTGTTTTTGCTATTTTGGTTCGTATCAATATAAAGCGTGCATTTCTCTTTTAAATAAAAGAGACCCACATAAATTAAATATTTTTCTCTTTAGGGCTCACATGTCACACAAATAAACCTACTCATTTTATATTAAAATATTATTTATCTTATCTCACTACACATTAAAATATTTTACTTCCTAATGTACGTGTAAAAGTAAACGCATATCTTTTAAGGATAGGTCTTGCGTGAGACCGCGTGAGACTATTTTTCACTTTTTAAAATAGTTATCACTTTCGCTATAAAATGTTACCACTTTTGCTATAAAATGTTATCACTTTTTATTTACTCTATAAATTGTTCATGAAATAGTATCATCACTTTTCATTGATTTATTATTACTTTTCTGTATAAAAGTTGTCACTTTCTGGCCGTCTCACGTAAGCTCTTACGTGAGACGGTCTCACACAAGTTTTTTGCCATCTTTTAATGGGACGAAAGTAGTACATTTTTATTACTAACATTATTATTTTTTCATTTAAAAGGTCACTTGAAATTTAAAGAGTATTATATTTGATTGAAAATTTTTACTTTTTCAATCAAATATTAATTTTAATTACTAACAGTATTATTTTTTCATCTAAAAGGTCGCTTGAAATTTAAAGAGTATTAATATTTGATTGAAAAAGTAATACTCTTTAAATTAATCAAATATTAATACTCTTTAAATTACTTTTTCAATCAAATATTAATACTCTTTAAATTTCAAGCGACCTTTTAGATGAAAAAATAATACTGTTAGTAATTAAAATATATTCCGTACTACTTTCGTCTCATTAAAAGATACGCGTTTACTTTTTACACGTAGATTAGGAAGTAAAATATTTTAATGTGTAGTGAGTTGAGATAAATAATATTTAAATGTAAAATGAGTAGATGTATTTGTGTGATGTGTGAGCCATAAAGAGATTAATTAATTTATGTGGGTCTCTTTTATCTAAAAGAAAAATGCACGTTTTGTATTGATACGAACCAAAATGGCAAAACACATTAAATTTCGGTAGGATTGAAATAATATCAAATAATTATCACATCATCGATTTTTAAATTTAAATTATTATATTAATTTAATTAAAATCATCTTAATTTAACAATTTATTATTAAATTTAATTATTAAAAAAATCTTAAATTAACAATTTATTATTAAATTTAACAATTAATTATTATTTTAATGAGGGAATGGGGCAGTAGGCAGAGGCGCCAATAGTAGTGGCGCCTCCGCTTATTCTGCTAAAAATCCACTCAACAACAATATATCATTAATTTCTTTTTGAAACAACAATATTTTTACAAATTAGCTAATATTTTCCTAAAGAACATATTAAAAAATTTTAATTAATTATTTTTTAATAAAAATGTTGTTACTCCCATTAAAATTGTTGTGTGATAGTAGGTATGTCGTGAGACAATTTCACTCGATTATTTTTTTAGTATTTAATTTATCCAAATTATAATGGGCAAAGAGCCAAAGACTTGTGTAAAATCGTACGACATAAGTCCTTATGTGAGATAGATAAAAAAATATTAAGATTATTATTACTTTCGCTATAAAATATTGTTACTTTCGCTATAAAATGTTATCACTGTTTACATATATTATAAATTGCTCATGAAATAATTTATCGTATTATTATAAATTTTCATTGATTGAGTATCACTTTTCGTCAATACTAATATATTATCACTTTTTATTCGTCTCACATAAGAGTTTACGTTAGACCGCCTCACATAAGACGCATTCATCATTCCATAGATCCAAATAAAAAAAGACTCGATAAATTTTTAATAATATTATTTTTTTTATTATTTTTAAGATCTAATAAGTGTGATTTAATAAACTTCTCACTTTCATCTCTCAATAATTTTGATCATTTTCATTCTGGGTTGTTTTACAAAAATTTTTATCTTCTTAAAGAGACAAAAAAATCAAAATAATTATCCTTTTCCATACACTATATTTATATAAAAAAAATTACTCATTCTAATCCATAACCTAACATACTTTATTATTTATTTATTACCAAAAAAATATTATAATACCTCTAAAATTACACAAACATTTGTTAAACTAGTTTGCATCAACTTTTTAGTACATAAAAAATTATCTTTTAAACACATAAATTGTTACTCTTCTAAAAATTAAAAAATTACTACTCTTCAAATTTTTGTAAACTCTATTTATCGATTACTTTTTAGTACATGAAAATTTACTTTTAGAAACATAAATTATTACTCTTCTATATTTCTTCAAAGAGTAATTTTTTATATGGAGTACTAAAGAGTAAATTTAAAAAATAGATTTTCATGTAAATCCGATTTACATGAGACTCACTCTTAAAATTATTATTTTATTTAATCTCTGTGCTAGTAGAAGGAGCTTAAATTATTGAGAAAAAGAGAGAGTATTATTTATTTATATTGAAAAGAAAATAAATTAATATCTTGTTTTATCGTAAATTTTTGCAAGGATAATAATTTGTGATTATAAAATACTCCATATAATAATTTGGTATGAATTCTATGATAATTCCCTATTACATATAAAAAAAATCGATTTAACCTTTTAATTTAAAGTAAATTTTCACTTTTTATTGTGCTTTTTTTTTTAAGCTATTGTGCTTTTTTTTATATGTAAATATAAATAGGCAAAAACTTGTGTGCGCCCGGGTGCACGGGAGAACATTCCGTGTGTCTTTAGAATTTTGTGTTAAATTGTGTATCTTTTAGTATAAAGATGTGTATCATGGCAACCCGGGCGCACGGGAATACATCCCGTGCGCCTTTGAAATTTTGTGTTAAATTGTATATCATTTAGTATAAATATGTGTACCCCTTATTTTCTGAAAAAAATAAAAAATATTGAGTAATAAAGTGTATACCCTTTAGACCAAAGTGATGTACCCTTACCCATAATACTAAATTCTAAAGGCGCACGGAATATGTTCCTGTGCGCTCGGGTGCACACAAGCCTCACCCATATAAATATTTGAATTTTAAAAGGAAAAGGCAAAACGAGAGGGAGTGATTTAAGATTTTTTGTTATAATATCCTATCTAGGTCATTAATTATTAATAAATGACTACAATTCGAAAATGAATTTTAATTTACTTGAATTTGGCAGTACTTTCATTTATAAAAGATGGTTTTGGCTCATTTTCTCGAATTCATATTATTAAAATTTTATTTTATTTAATATATATTATGTACATGATATGTGTCGTGTGAATATTAAATTGTTCTTATACAAAGTATTAATTAGTGTTATTATTATACACACCTAAAATAGGTAATACATAAAAACCTCTTTTAACAAAAGAAGAATCCAAGTTGGATTACATTAAAAGAACTTTTGTTTTAGTAACAAAATATAGCAATACACGACAGAGTGCGATGTTGCCGAAAATAATGACTTTGATTGTTTGATGTTATCTGAATATAATATCAAGAGTTGGTCTCTCTGTCTCAGGTTGCACAAAATGTGTAATGATATAATATTTTATTTTAAAAATATATTTCATGTTTTAATTAATAAGAATACAATACTTTATTTTAAAGTATACACACTTTCATTAAATTTTTTCTTTTTTTAATAACATAAAGAGTATACATCCCTATACTAAAAGATATACCAATATTTGGGCACACGGTGTCCCACGACACACAAGTATATATAGTTAACATATATAACAAAAATCTATATTAATTTCATTCTTAATTTCAAAAATAATTTTTTTAACCCTCCATAACTTTGCAGCTTTGGGCCTACCCATCTTTTTGCATAAATAAATAAATAATACGAGTATTATAATAAACAATGCGGAATCATTTTTTAATTTTTTTAAAAATAATTACTCTTTATTACATAAAAATAATTTTTAGAGTTTAATTATTGCTTTTTTGAAAAAAAAATCATAAATTTTGTTCAACAAGAATAAAAAAAATGAGGCACTCCCTTGTGAGACGGGTTATTTATAAGACTTGTCGATCCATTACTAAAATATGTTTATTATATAGATAAAGTATACTCCCTCCGTCCCGGACAAAGAGATACGTTTCCTGTAGCTTTTGTGAAAGCTTTATGCAGTCAAACGATACAGTTTGACTGAGGAAGTACTTATTTGTAGTTAAAGTATTTTTAATAATAAATCATATTATAACATAATTATGTATACTTTAAAAAACATACTTTAACAATTATTAAACATACTTTATCTATACAATAATTATACTTTAGTGATGGGTCGACCCATTTCACAAATAACCCGTCTCACAAGTGACTTTATCTAAAAAAAATTATTAATATATAAAAATTTGACTGAGTATTGTTTTTCATTAGAAAAAAGTTAAGTTAATCTTTTTAAGAAGTACATACTAAAGTGTAATGGTAATTAAGATGTGAAAATTTTAAAAAACACTAGAAAAAAAAAGTCATCATTATAAATGGCAATTTTTTTTATATATTATGAGTAATTGATAATTAGGTATACGTGTGAATTCGATTATGCAAGCTTAAAAATATAATTCAAAATCACATTTTTCCAGCTGAATAAAAAAAAACAGAAAAACGAAAAAACCATAGTTTATTAGTATTAGATTCCAACATAATTACATTCTTTCAATAGTATTAAATTAGTAGCACCAAACAAAGATTCGTTTATTTGGATGAAGATAGAAAAGAAAGTACATCGCCACCCACCACAATTTATTCACTCACACACACACACGTCCTTTTCTTTATTCACAATTAATTTATTTTCTATAAATAAATAAAAAAAAAGGTTGATAAAATATAAAAATGAAAAAGATGAAGCATGAGTCACACCTGCACCAGTAATGACTTGTATCTAGTTAGATGCCACTGTTCCTTTTCATGCATCAAGTAACTAACCTTTGTTATATTTTTATTAGCACTTTAATTTATATGATTATTAAAAAAAAGTGAATAATTGTTTTTTTATATCGACAAATAGTGATTATAGTTGGTTTAATAATTTAATCACTTTTAAATTAGAAAAAAGTGTTAATCATTAGATATATACCCCATTATAATAATTTTTGGATAAATTATTGTAGAATATATTTTCATAATCAGATTTAAGTTATTTAATCAATGTCTCTCTAATCAAAATTCATTTTTGTATTTATATATGACACAAATTTAGAATGGTGCACATGAGATACTGTGCATCTGTAAAATCGTAATTTCAAAATGAGGAAGTGTACTTTTAACTCGGCTCATCATACATATTGTTTTTTAAAAGTATTATTTAGAACATAAAAATTATATTTTTAAGGGATGAATTATTACTTTTTTTATTAAAAAATAACACTTCTAAAATTCTGTTCAACAAGAATATATAATATGATTACAATATATCATATTTTAAAGAGTAATATTTTTCATTTAGTAGGTAATAGTTAATTTCTTCTAAAAAGAAAATTTTCATGCATTAAAGAGTATTTGAAAAGTAATACTTTTATTTAAAAGATTAATAATTCATCTTTAAAGAATAATTTTTCATATAATAAAATTAAGGTGTGTATGTGTGAAACCGATTCACACATTTGTGTTCAAAATTATTAATAGGCGGTGAATATCAACACCATTTTTTTCTTCTCATACATTCATTTTCTCATATTTACAAAGATACCAAGAAATATTAATTCTTTTATACCATATGCTTGTTTTTGGTGTATGTGAGGGCGTTAGAGAATTGAGTTTGAAAATCTGAATTTTGAAAACTAAACGAGTAGTGATGATTATTTATTTTGAGAATGGAAAGTTTTAATTTTGTGTCGAATTAATATGTAAGAAGTAAGTAATTATGATGTATAAGAGAAGTGTAAGATTAATAATAATTATAAAAAATATATAGGTAAGTGTGGTTATAAAATCTAATTTATCAAAATCCAAACCAAAAATGATCAAAATCAAAATTTGAACTTAAAAATTGAGAAACATATGTAGCGAATGAACATACATACTTAGTATTTTACTTCATAGCGTTCATATATAACGATACTGTCTCACATGAAAATAATACCAAGTATTTTACTTCATTATAGTATTAGCATATTTGATTAGCTTTATACATTTAACAATTATATTTAATTATTGGAATAGTCATCAGCGTGAACTATAAATGAATGGTTGAAATTCTTTTTGTGGAATAATCTTTTTATTGTGAATACGTAGCATTTATTGTTTAATCAATGTGTACACATGTATTAGTGTTACCAACCATGTGTTATTAATTTGAATCAATATTTATGTTTAAACATGTATATATACTCATCATCCCAATAAATGGCATGTATTTTTTACACGGAATTTACGATTTATTATTATTATTATTATTATTATTATTATTATTATTATTATTATTATTATTATTATTATCATTTCGTATCTTTCAACTATTGAATTGATTAAAAAAAAAATGTATCCTAGTTAACTTATACTCCATTTTGAATCTTATATATTGAAAAAAAAAACTCTATTTTTTTTTCTTTTATGTGTTTTAGTGTTCCGCAAATTTTATTCCAAATTTAAAAATTACACATATTACATGTGTAGAGGTGAGGATTATATTTATATTTCAATCATTCCCCTAAAATATACTACTGTTTTTTTTTCTATGTAAGTAGGATTTTAAAATTGCTCCTAATAATAATGCAATAGTTTATTGCAATGACATTGTAGCCAATAATTGTCCATAAGAAAATAGCAATTATTGGAGTAATGAAATTGAAAAAAAGAAAAAAAAAGTTTAAAAAAAGGAAAATATTAATTGTTGAAAGAAACCGTTGGGTTTGGGAGTCAACATAGATGAGATGGTTGGATCCGGCAGTTGATAATTGGACTAAACTATATGAGGTCGGTGTCTTACATGATGCCCACACCACCCATAATATTAATGAATAATTAATACTTATATTTGGATATTTTGTGCTACTTTGATGTAATCTCACTTCTGTCATTCTTTGGATGAGTGACACATATTAAAGAGAATGAAATTATACCCTATCTCAATAAGTAAACTTTAGAAACAATAAATTGGATTTTTCCACAGCCACATGTCATTCTATAAAGATATGTTAAGAAGATGTTACATCAAAGTATCACATGACATCTTGCGCCCTTCACTGTTATGTTATATACGAGTTTAAAATATACAGAGTTAAAAAATTAATATTTGTCATAACTTTTTTTTTTCATCCTTGATCACACCATTTACTTGCATCGTTACTGTAAATACGAAATTTAAGAATTTTTTTTACCAACTTTATTGACTTTGAAGGATAATATAATATTTTTAGATAATAAATAAATTACTCTATAAAATATGTTAGCTTTGTTAGGTGTGAGTGATAAATGTGTAATTAAAATGTACTATTCACTTTAAAATTTGATGTGATATTTCCTTTTATGAGTGGTGAAATTTAATGTGTAACGGACTAAGTAAATTTTTATGATTATATGTTATTTTTAATAATAAATAAATAATAAAATATTTTATGTGTGTTAGGTAAGGATAATTTATTTTATAAATAAAATTTATGTGGAGAATAGTTATATTGACTTTTTTTACCTTTTAAGAAAATGAAAATTTTTGTGAAATATATAAAAATGAAAATGGTGAAATTATAGAGACTTTGGGAGTTTTTTTAAATATTTTTTTTATTTGAGGATAGACAAATACTTGTGTGAGATCTAATTTTTAAATAAAATTTTTAGTTGGATAGATCCAATCAATTAAATCTCAGATTTTTGTCTATCGATTTGTTCTCCTATCCAATTATAAAAACGTTTTTCGCTTATAGCTTAATTAATTAATCTATAGTAACGAAAAGTATTCTAGATTTTTATTAATTTAATGAAACGTGATTTAAGCCTATAATTCTACCAATTAGTGGTTACCAAGTAAAATTAGTTGTGCGACTGTCAATAAAGAGAAAAGGGATAATGGAATCTTGAAAAGCATATACTCCACTTAAGTCAAAATTTTATGAGTAACCGTTGACTTTTTCATACCCCAGAATATGGTGTGTGGGGGGTGGGGGGGTGGGGGGTACGTAGCTGGCACAACAGACAAGGGGTTGAAAAATGGAGTATGATCTTTAACTAAGACTTAAGAGGAGTAAAACTGCATGTTTTGTTTAATTAAAGTTATGCTACTATATGAGAGTTGACTTCTTTTTTTATGAGAAAAAGCAATTACTTATTATTAATATGGGTAAGAGAATTTCAAAAATTTTGCAATATAGACCTGTTTTAAGATTAACTTGAAACTATTACAGGATAAATTTTAGATATTGTCTTAATTACTCATAACAAATGATCAACCCTGGAGAGAACTTCTTAAAAATCTTCCCGTAGAGAGTTGACTTATTAAAGTCAACTTCCAAATCAAATTTATTTATATGTGGTGAGAATTTATTTATTTTTATTTTTTTTAATCGTAATAAGAATATATCTCTGGGTCAAAAACATTATGTCACACTTTCATAATAATAATAATTAAAAAATGCATAAAATAGTAATTTTGGTGAAAAACAGGGAAAACTTTGAATAATATTATTGATGGCGAAAGATTGGAAAATTTTCAATTAATTAATATTGAAAAGCACTTTCACCATGTTTATCTCACACTTATGCCTTATTTATATTTTTAAGATTTAATATTTATCTTTTAAAATATATAATAATATTTAAAGATATAATTATCAAATTAACTTTATAAATAAACTGATTTAACTATACATCTTAATTCGCATGAAACTAGGTTCTTTTTCATATTTTGGTATATATACATAGAAAGTGAGTTTTAATAATTACAATTTGAAACTCGAATTTGCTACATGTAGAATTTAGTATTAAGCAAAGATTTCCATTGGACCTGATATATATATAGGATCGACCCCTCCCTCTCTAAAATTTTGTTGTGAGTTAGTACAAAACTCTTTTAAATAATTGAATTTCTACGTAACTTTTTTTAATAAATTAAATTATTATAAAAAAATAATTAGATTACCTATTAAAAAGGAATTTTTCGTACTTAGTATTGTGTAAGATTATTCCTACATTAATTTTCTCTGAAAATTTAAAGAAAAAAGGAAATTAAAATTAGAAAATGATTGATTACGATGGGGCAACTAAAGAAAGTTGGGACAACATTGTTTTTCAATAGTAGGCGGCGTGATCCTTTGACCTTGGAAATATATTGATAAGTTAGAGCAATTATTGCTCGCATGGCTTATTGAGTCACCCCTTTATCCCCCAATAAAATAAATAATAAATATTCACATTTTTCAATTAACTTATATAGGTTATCAATTGTGATTTGTGAGGTTTACAAAATGACAATTTTTTTTCTTTTTCCACCTTCAATCCCCATTTTGTGACGATCTAAATGAAATTAAATCAAAATTCAGTAGAATTATACATTGAACTACATACATAAAAAAATAAAAATATTTATGTACTATTATTTTAAGTTGGAATATGTGTGTTTCACATTATTTTTAACAAGATAAATCAATATTTATGAAAGTGTCGCATGATATAAAAAAATATTATACGAAAGTGGATAGCAATCTTAGTGTTTTTTTTAATTAAATAAGATAATTGAGCCACACTCAATACATTCTACACTTGATTTAAACTTAGTTAACATGCAAAATTGGATTAAAAAAATTGCTTATATCTAATTGATTATAATAAATGGAGTAATTATTTTCAATTTATTGGAATTTTATAGAAGAACTCAGGGATAGGTAATGTCAGATGAGTAGGTCTAACGAATATTATATTATTTAATTTAATATATTCTTCTATATTTTTTAATTATTTCAAATTGAAGCGTGGGCCAACTGGCTTAGATATTGGGCCCATCACTTTTGCTCTGGAATTTGCCAAAGCCCAACTAAAATGTCCGTTTCTTAAAATAGACGAGCCCAGTTAGGGAGCCTGCAAAGAAGGCCCATTTGAATTTTTTTAATTGGGCCCATATTGTACGGAATAGTCCAATTCTAAAAAAATAAAAGGGTTTTCTCTATCCCCTCCCCTGGATAAAATACATGTGAATTTATAATTTGAAAAATATTTTGTTGAGTTGTTAAGATTTTTTTTTGAAAAATGGAGTTTTAGAAACGAAGATATGTATTTAAAATAGAAAATAATTTAAAAAAAAATCTAGCATCAAAGTGTGACAAAAACGTGTCAGTATGAGATAGTCTTATAGACATTGTCAAGTAGTAATCCATTGGTTTTTTTTTTTTTAATGATATACCTACTACTCTTTAATAATTTATGATGTTATAAAAGATTAACTTATGGTGAGACACGGTTTATATTATCAATTGTCTTAGTTTAATTAATATAAAAAGAGAATCATATAAAGGACAGTCATAGCATATCTTCCACATTAGCAAAAAAGGAAAATATCTGATCAAGAAATGTCTAAAAATGGAACATAAATTAAATTTCTGGTTTACTAGTAGGGGGTAATGAATTGTTGAGTGTTGGATTTTAACTTTGATGGTCCAATCAGAGTAAGATATTGTACATATATATATCTTGGTGGAATTAATTGGAAAAGTAGTATTTTGATTAAGGCTTTTTAACAAATCATTATCGACATTATATTTATTCTTTAATTTTGATGGTGACTTTTTGAAAATCCCCAAAAAAGTATAGTAGGTTGTTCATTTTTTTTTTCATTTTTATTTGGCAAATAAAGTAATTGTTTGCTGTTGGATTTAATTTCAAAGGGTTGTAAAAGACAAATAAAAAGGAAAAACTTGTAAGCCATAAAATTTACACCTATATATATTTGTTTTCTTGTTTCTTTGTCATCTTGCATTAATGTATTGAAGACATATAATTTTACAAGATTATGTTTTGAATTGATAAATAAATTGTAGAGAAGAAAAGTGAGATTTTCTCTAGAATAAAAATTCCTCTTTTTATTTTATTTAAATTGCTACATTTTCTGAATATTATTTTCCATTTTGGCAACTCTAAAGTGATTTTTACAGTTTTGTTTTCCTGGTAATTGTTGAAGATCGTAATTATAATTGCAAATTTATTAAAATACAATTTCCTTTTTTTTTTTTTTTTGGAAATGGTCCTATAATAAAATGGGAAAAAAGTCATTATTTATATATTGTATTGCAGAAATTGAAAGAATGCAGTTAACTGATATTATATCTAATTATAGTATATTTATTATTTTATGTTGTATTTATATAAGTAACACATACTCCATAATACAGAATGTGAATTTGAATAGATAATATAAAGATGATATATTATAGTACACTTTTTTTTTTCAATCATCCCAAAACTAGTGTATATTAATTTAAATGTTTAATTAGTGGTAGATTTTTGTTTGTCAGCGATCTCAGTTATTTAATGAATCATATATAGTACATAATTTGTTAAGATGTAGTTCTCCATAGGGATTTTTGTTTATATAATATTGTCATTTCAATAAATTGGATGTACATTAGTTATTTGGGATTACAATTGTTGAACAAAAATCTTGTCAGGTGGAGAAACTATATTAGATGTATATTTAAAATCAGGGTGGGTTAGCTTATTATTGGGCTTTACTTATTAACGTGAGTGATCCTAATTTGATATTTTTAAGATTGAGTTTGGAGAAATTTTGGAGTATAGGTGCTTAATTCGTGAACTAACCTCTAACTACTAATATTAATCGATAAAAAAAATTGTATGTTTAATTATTAATTAGTTATTTGGGATTACGATTTGTGTACAAAAACCTTGTCGTGAAGAACCTATAAATATATAGAAAAATGGTAAAAAATGCTCATAGCAATAGTTAATTTTGAAATATCCAACCCAACATAATTTTTTTTTTGAAGTACTACTTTTTTTTCATTCTTTATTATATAATTAATACTTTACATACTACCTTTTTTTTCAATCTTTATTATATAATTAATACTTTACATAATTATATGTATAGTCGCATGCAAGCGTCGTACATATATTAGTAAATAAAAGTATACGTATAATTCCACGTATAATCGCGTGTATGGTCGTATGGAAAAAATTATGTAGGAAATTACATGCATAGGTGCAGATATAGTCGCGAGAGACCTCACATAAAAAAATTGTATATGGGATCACAAGGATAGTTGCAGGCGCAGTTGCGTGAGGTGTTGCATGAAAATTGTATATACGGTCACACAGGGTTGATCCAAAAATATTTCATCCCTGAGTCGGGATCTAAATATGGGCCTTACTTTTGCTTCTCTATAAATTTTGTTTCAAATTTTGTATCTTTTTAATTTATTCTTCTTAATATTATCATAATATGTGATTAGAGTATTGATTTATGGTAAAAATAAATTTAATAAAAATTATAAAAAATAAAATCAGTAAGAATACAATAATAATAAAAGAAAATGAGATATAACAAATACTCCCATTGTCCCGTAAGATTGGAAATTGAACATTAAATCCCTTGAGAATTCCTCCTTCACCGCTTAAGCATCACATCTTTTAGTACAAATTGCAAATTAAAATATTATAAAATTATAGGCCCCTAAAATTGATCAAATTTTTTGTACCTGAGTCGATCGACTCATTAAACTCACATAGGGACCGATCCTGTGGTCACATATATAGTTGCAAGCATAATCACATAATATGAATTATGTTCTAAATTAAAAAAAGAAATGGTATTTTTTCAATAAAGTTAAAATGGATGACATTTATCAAAATAAACTATTAAAAATAATATATACTTAATTATTAAAGGGAAATTTGTGGAATCAGTTTCACGTACATGAATTGAATTAAAAAAAATAATTTTGATTAAAAAGACAATTATGTCACTTAAACCTCTTTATATAGAAAATTAGGTCTGTCTTGTGTTCAATTGTGTGTCTTTGTTTAAAAATTTGTTATAATTTTGCATGATAATATTATTAGTCTAAAAAAAAAAATTCTGTTACATCTTAAGTTTTGAAGTATAAAAGTTTTTCAAAAATAATCAAAATGCGACCACTGTCATCATGACTAGCTAGTAATATTGATCAAATATGAAATGAAATGTGAAATAAAAATTTTGTGTTGGAAAATTAATAACAATATTTGACATTAAAATGCTAATATTAATGTTTTATAGAATAATTATTATTATATTAATGCTAATATTCCATAATATGTCCACGTGACTACATATAATTGAGGGATTTAGCCAAGCTTTAATTGTAGCTTTTACCTAATTTTCTTAAGCAAATCTGCAATAGTCAACCTAACTAATCATGGAATAATATGATAATTAAATTGGCTACACACCATAGATTATATTGGAGTATCCACTGCCATCTTGAAGTATATGAAACTAAGAGAAAATATCAAATTTAATCATATAACTTTTAATAATTTAATTTTTCTTTTATAAATTTTTAACTTTTCAGTTTGAATCATTCTATGTCAATTTGATTATGTAATTTTTTTTATTTTTTCAATTATAATACTTTTACAAAGAAGATTAATTGCTATACTTGTAGAACTTGAAAAACTTATCGGACTTTATTTAAAGTTATACTATTAAATTGATATAAATATTAGAATTGAAAACATAAAAAATTAAATAACTAAAATAAAATTTATTCAAAATTAAAGGATTAAAATTGATAATATGTCATGAAATTAATTACTATGCCCTATGCGGAAAAAATAAAATGTAAATATAAAATATGTGACCTATAATACAATGCTAGAGGTGGGCCCATCATTGTTAGCTTAAATTATAACTACAAGGAATTTAATCCATTTGTTTACCATATAAATTCAAACCAACTTACAGAGTTGAGAGACCCACAATGAATACAAAATTATTAATTTGTATCTGTTTAGTGGGTTTTCCATATGACATAAAGTATAATTTTCTTTGGTTTTTCTTTTTATATATATATATATATATATATAAAACCAGAAGAAAATAGAAAAACCAGAAGAAAATTATACTTCATGTCATTATGTTACTATTTTTATTTAGGGTTTTAATCCTATATATTTAAATTAACCATATATGTATATACGTATGTCATGTGAATCTCAAATTAGATAAACATTAATATTACTCTATCCCAAAATTATAATGTATACTATTTTGAGATGAATGGAATATATAATATTTACAAAATCAAAATATATATCCTATGAAAATCTTGAATTAATTATAAGTGCATATGTTTTCAAATATGCGATCCTAAACACTATCAATTTGCACTAACAGAATATAATCAGTATATATGCCAGTAAAGATAATTAAAATAGTAAAGGAAAATGTTAAAAAATAAGAATATATGCTAATAAGGACAAGAAATCAGGTAAAATAATTTATTTTTATCCTGTCTTTTAGCTACTATTTATTTTTCAAACAGTAGCCTCTGTAAAACAACACAAGTGACAAATCAAATATATAAATTTCATCTTCAAAGAATGTTCTAAAATGAAAGACAACGAGTACTGCTTGTTTTGGCATTATGTATACATGAGTGCCGTATTTATTTGTTGGTAAAAACTTTGTAAGAGGAATAAAAAGTAATAATATTTTAATAAAAAAATAATACTTAATTGATAAAAAAACACAATGGTATATTGAACTATTTCATGAACAAAAAGTATTATTAAATGACAATTAATTACAAAATTGTAAAATAATCTCCTTCAGACAAATCATGACTTATTTCATTAATTGATGCATGTAATGCTACGTGTAATAAAATACAAATATTTAATTAATAGGTGAATTAAAGAATTAATTATAAAAATAAAAGATAAGATCGGCAAGAAAAAGTGGGATTTTATGCTGTCTCACTTTCTCCTTAATTAACTCAGGTTACTTTAATCTTGTTTACCTAGTCACTAGCTAGGTTTTAAACCATTGTCTTATTTTCTTTGCCAATATATATGCTTGATAGTGATTGCATTTCAATAATGTTACTCCCATTTTAATTAAAATATTATCCAAATCATGTGCAAAATATAGTATAATATATTATATGGGATTATTTACTCTATTTTCCTATTTCATCCTCTCTTTTAATTATTAAATATATGTCATATAATTATTGTCAAAATCGCTACTAAGTATATATACTATGATTTTATGATATTTTTAGAGTACAGATTAACATTTTAATTCAATAAAAATAATGTTATGAACATAAGGTGGAACACTCGTGGAATCTAGAGAATCCACATCACAAAATCTATATATGCATACATGGAATTAATTAGTAATTAGTTATTTATTGAGCCGAAATTTTATGACATAAAAGTGAATTAAACAAAGATTTTGGGGAGGGTTGTTGGCATACAATCCATTTTTATGATATCTTCATTTCAAAAACATTATTCTATAATAAATTATCCTTCTAAATGACAAAATAATATTAGTACTTATCACAAATATTACTCTTCTATATTTAAAAGAGTAATAGTAGTTTTTTAACGAAAGAGATGCAATAATTTATCCAATAACATATATAGAATACTTACAACTATTTAATTACCAAGCCATGTCAAATATATTTTACTCCATAGAAAACTTACAACTGGATTAAACTATGTATAAAATATATATAGTTATAAGATTTGATTAACCCTAATTTTTTATGGAATCAAAAAACCCATTTGACACATGAGACACCTTTTAGTGGAAAAGTTCGAAAAAATTCGATACTCCATAATTACCAACATTGAAGTTGGCTTCAAAGGAAATTAACCTAGGATTAAGTTCTTTATAAATTAATACTAGTAATATATAAATATTTATATTTATGTATAACAATAATATGGTTACATGAAAAAGAGGATGCCATATATATAGTTAATTAGTACCATTAAAGGAAGAAAATTAGTCTTGTCAATGAAGAAAAAGAGGGAGAGAGCTAAAGCACTTTGATTGGTCCATACCTTGTCTCCTCCAATAACCTCATGATTTGATTACCCACTTGAATTAAACTCCTGCTCATTTGCAATCTCTAAATTATTGGATTCAAATTTAATCTCCTCCCAAGATCAATTCTTTCTTCCTACCTTCAAACAATTTCTTGCAAAAGATGATGCCAAATGATCCTAGTGGAGAAGGATCCACATCATCAAGATCATCTGCAGTACCCCCTCGTTCTGCCGATGATCACCCCACCCTGCAGCCGCCAGCTCAGTTAAGCCGGTACGAGTCCCAGAAGCGTCGCGACTGGAACACGTTCGGCCAGTACCTGCGGAACCAGCGGCCCCCGGTGGCGCTGCCGCAGTGCAACTACGCCCACGTGTTGGATTTCCTGAGGTATTTAGATCAGTTCGGAAAGACTAAGGTTCACTTACAAGGGTGTATGTTCTTCGGGCAGCCCGAGCCCGTGGGGCCCTGCTCCTGTCCGTTGAGACAGGCGTGGGGCAGCCTCGATGCGCTCATCGGACGGCTAAGGGCTGCCTATGAGGAGAACGGTGGGGCCCCGGAGACAAACCCGTTTGCCAATGGGGCGATACGGGTTTATCTGAGAGAAGTGAGGGATTCCCAGGCGAAAGCCAGGGGAATCCCGTATAAGAAGAAGAAAAAGAAGAAGAGGAAGACGAGCCATGAAGGGATGGCCTCAAATTTTCATCAGATGCAACCGTCAGGAGTTTGATTATATGATGCCTAATATATGGTAAAATTTTCACTTATATATATATATAATTACTATATCTAAATTTTGTTGGGTTTGATGAGTTACTCATTTACCATAAGTTGTCCTATTGAATTTTCTTGTTCTTGAAGTTCTTAATCTCATTTTGATTTGAAACCATGTAATATTTTTTTTCTTTAATTATACCTTATTTTGGTCCAATTCTTGGAATTATTCCCAAGAGTTGTGTGAAAAATGATGATATGTTTCTTATATAGTCTTCTAGTTCAAGAACCCTAATGTGCTAAAACCCTAATTTCTCCACACTTTCTTGGTAGTGTGATGTATATACACCTGATGTATGATGCACACAATACTATGATCAGTTGAAGATGGACCTTTTTTTTTTTTTTTAATCAGGGGTTTTATGTGGGTTAAGAAAATAATTCAATATATATATATATATATATATATATATATATATATATATATATATATATATATATATATATATATATACACACGAAATAACAAAATATATATTCACTTTTCTCCAATGTTTTTGTCTTTTGGGTCTGCACGATTCTGTGCTCTCCATGGACTCCCCATAATCCTATATTAATACACACAGTTATATACACATTATCTGTATATATATATTGTACATTATACATACATTTCCTTATTACATCAGCTCAGCTTGTCTCTGTCTCTGATACTCTTTTTAATTATCTGAGTGTATATATGTACGTATTCGTATAGTATGGTGATCACCTTCACTGTGTGTGGTTTAATTTGTATTTATGGCAGTACACTTACTAATTAGTAATTATGTCTTTCTTTGAATAAAACGAGAATTAGTTGTCATTTTGTCTCTTCTATACAAGATCAGAATGAATATAAATTTCTGTAATTACCAATCAGGTCCCTAAAACAGTCCTGCAAAGTTGCTGAACAAGTCCTTTTTCTAACTATTGCAATTAATTACTCCCTCGTCCGGATTCAAGGGTGTCATTTGCTTTTGGGCACAGAGATTAAGGAGTATTGTTATATAATATGTAATGGGTAGTTATATTAGTGGAGGTGTGGGTCCCATCTTGTAGTTGTATTAGTGGGTGTGCGTGGATAAAAAATGAAATGAGACCCCTAGGTAGGTGTGCATGGATAAAAAATGAAATGAGACCCCTAGGAGCGGACGCCCAAAATGGGAAATGATACCTTGAAAGTGGATGGAGGAAGTAATTAATTTAACCAAATTTAGGGCATGTTTGTTTGAGATCTTTTTGTGTTTTGAAAAATGATAATTTATGTTTGTTTTAGTGTTTTGTATTATTAGATTTTAATATTATAATATCAAATTAACATATTAGAGCGGAAAATTGCAATTTTGGGATATCAATTTAGAGAGATTTGCATTTTTGAATACTAGTATGTTATTGGATTGACAATTATAAAACATTAAGTTTAAATTTTCACAATTAAATAACAAATTAAAGTCAAATTGAAAATTTCAGGCTTAATTACACTTTTTGTATATTTTTTAATGTGGAGTCTAATAAATAATTTTCTTATAGCATATTGTCACGGTTACATCCTCCAAATCTTCCCAATGAAACTTACATGACAAATTTGAACTAACTAAAAGGAGTACAATATACCGGACGAAAAATAAAAAATAAAAAATTTAGAAAAAATATCACAATTGATTCGGTAAGTATGAGCTATTCCTATTTTAGTCATTTTTTATTTGTAATTCTTAATTTTGATTCATTTTTATCAAATTAATTTTAGTCATTTTTGTCCGAATTTAGTTATTTTCTCAAATTTTGGTCCAAATTTTAGGGGTGTTCACGATGCGGTTTTGCAGTTATTTATTCAAAATTTAAATTGTATTGTTTTATGCGGTTCGGTTTGATGATTAATTTTAAATTGCAGTTTATTGAGTAAAATTTATTATGCGGTTTAGGCGGTTTTGTTATGGTTTGGCGGTTTGATGGTTTAAAAATTAACATACTTAACATAACAATAGAATACTTATGGATATATAAAAAATAAATATGCGTAGATGCTTAATTTAAAGTGTTTATTCATCCTTAGAAATAAAATATTGTACTTCCTCCATCCGGTCCAAAGAGACTCATTTGCTTTTTGCACGTAGATTAAGAAGTATTATTATTTAATGTGTAGTGGGTAGTTGTATTAATGGGTGTGTGAGTCTCATATTTTAATTGTATTAGAGGGAGTGTTTGAGTCCCATAAAAAAATGAAACTCTTTGGGGCATACGGAGGAGTAACATTTATCAAATTAGATAATAAAATCTTAATATATGAAATCATTATTAGAACTTCATACACAATCGAAATAAATATTCATAACATATATAAAGCAACTTATATAAAAATTATTTTGCGATCCAAAGTACTTAGCCTTGTATAAATCTTTTTTACTTTTCAACAATACATATATGTATAATATATATAATTAAATATATTTATAATTTTTATAATAGAGTGCGGTGCGGTGCAATTTTACATGAAAATCGAAATTACACCATTCAAGCAGTGCGGTTTTTCCCGATAAAATTAGTCACTGTTTGTGTAAAAAAACAACAAGTGCGGTGCAATGTGGTGTGCACTACAAAAAACTATTTTTCACCAACTGAATATTCCGTTGGTAAAAGCCTTAATTCCATTATTAAATTGACTATTAACGGATTAGCAACGAAATATGTTGGTAAAGTTCTGTTGGTAAAGTGATGGTTGGTAAATTTTTAGCAACAAAAATCAATTCCGTTGGTAAATAATTCCGTTGGTAATCCATTGGTAATTTATATAATGATTCCCTTGGTAATACGTTGGTAATTTATATAATGATTCACTTGGTAATCCGTTGGTAATTAGCAACGGATTGAATTCAGCTGCTAAAATAGAGAATAAATCCGTTGGCATTCCGTTGCTAAAACAAAAATGTCATTTTTGTTGCTAATCTATTGGTAATTACCAACGGATTGAATTCCGTTGGTAAATTCGGTTGCTAAAAAATACTTTTTTTAATGGCGGCTCGATCGGTTTTACGGTTTCAAAATTTTTTCTCCCACCTCTACTAAATTTAGTCTTTTATGTCCAAAATTGGTCCAAAAATGTTTAAAATTTGAATCAAAAGTGGAAAAAATGATTAAATTTTTAAAAAATAATCAAAATTGAATAAAAATGATTAAAATTGGACAATAAATGAATAAATGACTAAATTGAGAATTGTAAGAAAAAAAATTGAAATTGAAATTGGTCATACTTACAGGACTAATTTATATATTCTCCCTGCAACTTACTATATAAGATGTCTACAGAATGATTTTAGCGAATTAAAAATAATATAATATTTTTAGTATAAAATGAAAATCTAATAAAAAAAAGTGACAATAGTTTGATTGAAATAATAAACCATGCATTCATATAATAGATGAAAATAGATGAAGAGTAATAATCATCTTTAAATCATGAAAAGCAATGGCTAATAGGAGTTAAAAATAAAAAATAAAAAATGATGACAAACAAAACTTGCGTATAGTGTACCTCACCATAAGAGACTCTCACCGCTCCCAATATTTCTTATATGTTTGTGCACGGATAGAGATTCGTGCATCCAATTTGAATCGATTTCGGTAATATCCTTGTATATTATTTATTATACCATTTGGTATAAAATGTACTCCATTTTTTTAAAAAAAAAATCTTAATTAAGTATTAATATATTTTATATTTTAATAGACTATTTTACTACCAACGCGCACAAAAAATAAAGTTGTCAAGGGATTTCATTTTAAATTTAATAATAACTCTAATAGTTTATAAAGAGATTTCTTTTCTTATAAAAAAAATTGGGGGTGGATGGGTGGGTTGGGGTTTGGTTGGTTTGGAAGCAACAATTTAAATTGTATATATAAGGGTTATTTAGAAAGTGAATATAACACCCATAACATCAATAAATACAAATATATATAGAAGCACATCAAACTCTAAAAATAATGGGAGTTCAAATTCCCAACTCCACCCCTTATGTTCCTAGGGGTGGTGTTTTTGGGACATGTCACATGTATCTCAGAACATGAGATAACTAGGGTTAGAGCATGCAGGTGATCTCAAATGAATAATAGTTAGATTTCCTATTTCTTCAATGGGTGTCAAATGAAAGAAAATCGTGGCATCAAATTCATTGAAGTCAAGATCTCTTTTGGTGACCCATTAATGTGAAACCATGATGCCTTATTCCAACCAACATTTTCACCTCTATCCAAATCTCATGGGGTCCAAATTTAAATTTGATGTGTATTGATTTAAGAATTTCCACATGACAAGTTTTGGAGAATTAATTATTGGTCTTGCACCACTTTAATTTAGCTTCTTATTAATAAGTGTATACCATACTTTTCTCTCTGAAATATTTCCTCAAAATCTAACACGTAAAAATATTTCACATTTTGATTGCCCATCTTAAAAATTAATGGATCTCATATTCTGAACGAATTGTTCTTATTATCTATAAACTTTAATTATATGACTATTTCATGACTAATCAATGTGAGAGCATACATGCTTTAAAATTAAATATATCATTGACTAGTAATAAGTTGATTATTATTTTGTCACATATAAAAAAAATTAAGTGTTTGTTGCAGTGCATTAAAAACAAATTTATATAATTAGAGTCAAATTTATCATGTAATAAATAAAAGATAAAATAAAGATATAGCTGAATATGCATTTCATAATATATCGAGTTTTCTAAAGATTGAGATTGAAAATAACATCAAGATGACCTTAATATAAGAGATATGGTATCAATTTTGCACAACATATTACCCAAACATTTGTATGAGATTAATTCATCATTTGAAGATAAGAAATGATGATATGTTTATAAAAAATAATAATCAAATTAATAAAAAATTATAATGATACAGTAAATTATTATTTCATAATAAAAATTTATATTATAAATAAAAAAATTATAATTATTTAAAATATACATAAAACAATCTCACCAAGTGTTAGTGTTGCCCTACATTTTGATATATATATATATATATATATATATATATATATATATAAATAACTTGTCTATGTATTGAATGTATAATACAAATTTTTAGAATTGCAATTAAGGTCAAAATCTTACAATCTAAGAGGCCGACCCCGAGGGACTCAGAATTTCACAAACTCTTAACAAAGATAAATATTAAAAATAAAAATAATAAAATAATAAAAATGGGCAACAAAATGTCTAGGATTATTTTGTGTTGCCCCCCACCCTTTTAGTGTGCCAATATAAGAATTTTGCATTGAAGAACTTGAAGATTATTAATTAAATGAGTAATATCAATTAATAAAATAATTTACTTTTAAAGATGCACAATCATCAAAAATTATACATGTAGGACCTAAGTCATCAATAAATCAGTCCTATGGTATTTCCTAGAATAAAGAAATAATTATGGTCTGAGGTTTCATGTTCAATTCAGGGTGATCATATGTGATTTTTAAGATTAATAATAATAATAATAATAATAGTAATAGTAATAAATCATTATGTGAGATAATTTTATGAATAAAAAATAAAATCCAAAGTTAAAAACTTTTCAATACAATAAATAAATAAATCAAATTTAGTTAAAACGCATAATATTTGGTGGAAAATCTATGATATATATACGTGATAATTAATCTAATAATCATGATGCGCTCCATTACTTTATAGAACAAATAATTAAGCGAAAGTATTCATCCTTGTTTATGTTATAATACACCTTTTATATGGAATATTTAGATCACATTATTAAGTTAATATATGTGAGTTTATAAAATTTTTATACGTTATTATTAATAATAAAGTGTAAACATAAAAATTTCCTTAATTTTTTATAATTAGTTCTACCCTTGCTCCTCAAATTCTTGCAATTCTTTAGAATAAAAGACATTACTCCAATTTTTTATGCACTCAAAAGTAATTTTACAAAATTAATTTTGTTTATAGATTTTATAGATGTGATAATTAAGTTAAAGTATATAAATTATAAATAATTAAATTAATTCAAATTAACTATAATATGACACTCCAACTTTTCTTCGTGAGAATGAATTAAAATACGACTAATGAGAAAAAAAAATATGAAATCTATTTCACATGTCGACATTGAATTAAAAACGGCGTATTATTATTCTTCAAAACTCACATGTTATTTATATAATAATTTATCAAATTAGGAGTATTATAGTGGATGTATAAAACATTTTGCTTCACTATGAGTAATTAAACGTCATGGTGATGGTGCATTTTCCATGGCATGACCTCAGTTTTATCAATTCGATAAGATTAACATTGTATAAGCTACCAATTATTGGTTCAAGCATCGATTATACAAAATTAAATCAAAAATATTAAATTTATATAAAAATTAAATAAATAAAGGATATTAAAAAATAAAGCATAATGGAGACCCCACTTGGGCGAATTTGATTTTCACAGATTCTTGCAACTTTTCAAGAAGCAATTATGGATTTAATAATTAGTCTCCATTTTATTTATTAATTATTAGATTAGTATAGCTGGAAATTCTCTCTTCTCATTATTTTCTAGCTGAAACTTTATAAAACTAGGCTTGCTCTTTTTGTCTTATTCCCGAATTTGCAATAATCTTTTTATAGTTAATATCATTTTCAATCTTTTAGTTGAATTGATTCTTTGATTTTTACCTTATTCAATTTTAGTCTTTTTAAACTTTTATTTTTTCAATTTGAATACTTTTTTAAAAAATTACAAAATATGAAGGACTTAAAGTCCTATAAATATGTTTTTTTTAAACAAAATGACTAAAATTATAGGATAAGATTAATAGAAAAAATTAAATCAGTTAAGAAATTCCCCAACTCTGATCAGATTATATGAGATTGTGGAAAACATATTCCCTCATTGAAATTGTGTATGAAATCATTGCCATTTCTTTATTAAAATGAATTGCTTAAAAAAAAAAAAAAACCGATTTTCTTAAATGGGCCCATCCAAAATCCAACGAGGTGAGGAAAAGGCCCAAGAAAGTTGAAACACTGCTTACACACAACAATTCATTTTCTGCTTAAATTTCAATAAATAATAAATAACCATAAATTTTTTTTGATGAATTATGATCTGTTCAGCAAATTAACACGCATATTTACTGCTTTGAAACAATGAAGTGTACATAGCCCTCAAAGTGTAGTAATGTATGCATAAAGCTAGGAATATAAATATGTGACCATGATGAATATTAACTAACTAAGCTGCAAAAATTGTGATTACTTAGCTCATACCTGGAAAGAACAGCCTATTAATACAGCAAACAAGATTCCATCTTCTCAAGCTACACCATATTGGGTGCCTCAACTGGATGGCTTCCGACTGTCGAACCAAAGTTGAAGCTTCTTGCAACGTCGAAGAAATGAGCCACCGCATCCTCAGGTGTACCAACAAGAACACCATGTCCTAGGTTGAGGATGTGTCCCTTCGTCCCTGCACCACTAACAACCCTGAAAGATTGCAACATCTTATTAGCTCGGTGATAATACCAAGTAATTTGAGCCAGGATGGTCATGGATTGAAAGTGGGATTGAGCTCGGCCCGCTGGAGAAAAAACATGGCATTTTTGACCAGTAACTTTGGCTGGCTCGATATGATATTTACTTAAAACATGAGACTGGGGGGCTGATGGAAACAGACCACTATTCAGACAAGCTCCATTTGTTTTCCATATAGGACAAATAGACAATGCAAGAAATAAACATTTTCCCTATCAGGCTTTGACACAGTCTCTTACATCAGCAAGATGGTCATTTTGATTTTGTTGAAGGTCTTAGTACACAGATACTCACATAGCGAGCTAGTGGATAAGTCAAATGGGCCAAGACGATTTTGTATTTAGGAGTTTTTAGCAGTGACTGCAAACATGCTTTGAGTTTATTAGACAAACCTTTTAATCTCATTGGTTATGGCAGAATGAGGAGAAAATAGACAAGCAGGATCCACATTTCCTTGTATACTGATATCAGTCCCCAATCGCCTCCTACCATCAACCATATCCACTGTCCAGTCGAGCCCAATCACATCAACTCCAGTTCCTTTCATCCGTTCAAGAAGTCCACCGTTTCCATTGATATAGAGTACAAGTGGTGTTTCAGGGCATCTCAGCTTAACTACTCTTACAATCTACAATCAGAAACATAAAGGTATTTAGAAAGGCGAGGAATTTTGAGAATATATTCTCCAAGAAATCCTTTTAATGAATGCATGAAAGCTACAGTAGCACGTCAGAGAAGACCATCACATGCTACAGAACAGAATTATGTGTCAAGAATGAGGATACAGATATTCCTCAATTTTTGCAAATACTCCAGTTTTGGAGTATTTGCAGCTTTTCTAGGATGGATAACCTATTCTACTGCATCACCAAATGATTCATATAGTATAAGTTACCAACCAAAAGAGTCTACTGCAATCTTTACTGCTGAAGCACAAATATATTTTATACATAAGCTGATGCTAATTCAAAAAGGTAGAAGTCAAGAAGGTCAGCAATATGCAATCCATACAATGCACAAAACAGCTGATGAGATTAATTTTCTTGCAGAGTATTTTTAAAAGCTCAAAGGGATGGATCGCAGCTTTCATCGGTAAGGCCTAAGGGGCCTGCCACAAGCCATTGTAACCTTTCTATTATTCCAGAAAAGAAAATCAGAATTAACAAGCAAAATGCAACTCACCTCATTGATATAAGGCTTAGACCAGATGTCCCACATATCTGGTGGTAATTGGCCACCCCAAGAATCAAATATCTGTATGCAATGAGCTCCAGACTCCACTTGGTAGATGATATATTCAGCTATTGCCTTTGTCAGATGAGATAGAAGACTCCTTAGCAAAAGTGGTGCTGTGTGGCACATGCTCTTTATTGTTGTATATGTGCGAGTTGTCCCCCCTTCGACTATATAAGTAGCAATTGTCCAGGGTGCTCCGACAAAGCCCAGAACAGCAGCTTGTTCCCCAACCTAAAAAGAATATAGAGAATTAGAAATGGCAATAGATTTTCTAGGACAAATCACGAGATCATGAACAAACATTCATAGTAGGTTATCAAGTCTGGGGTAGAGCAAGATAACCTCTCTCCGAAGTATCCTAAGAGATTCTCCAACAAAATGTAGTTTCTCCAAATCAATTGGGTGCAATGCTTTCAAGTGCTCTTCGGAACGAATAGGAGACTGTATCACAGGACCCCGAACCTCTTCTATGTCGAAAGGAACACCAAAAGCAGGTAGCGGAGTAAGTATGTCAGAGAAAATTATAACTCCATCGGGTCGGAAAGCTTCCCAAGGCTGCAAAGAAATTTTCACAATGAGATCAGTTGTCTCTGACCTCTCTCTGAAGGATGGATGTTTCTCTGCAAGCTTTCTATAAACAGCCATATACCTTCCTGCTTGACGCATCATCCATGCAGGAGGTCGGTTAACTGATTCCCCTCTGGCAGCCTTGACCAATAGAGGATCTGCTTTGATTTGAGTCAATCAGAAGTAATAAGAAGAAGGCAATTTAGAAGATCTCTTTTAGCTAAATGAATAGTAATACAAAAAGACACTATGTTCATATATTGGAATAACACTATTTCAGAGTCTTTGGGTTAAAGGATTTAAGTTATGGATTTGAAATCCATAAGAAATTATCAATTGATGTTGTTGGACAAAGTAGGTGTTCCTGAATTCACTAATCTATCTATGGGAATGAATCTCAGCATCACTTCTTAGTTCGTACCCTATCTTTTTTGAATTTAAAAATCTTTCAAGTTCCAATACTTGAATTAAAAGTTTCATTTATTTTGTTGACATTAATACTTTATTTGATGCCATTATCAATTCTTGAACAAAAGAAGAAAAGTTGAGCACCTCAAAAATACCATCCAAGGAATGTCCATCATAAACATTATATGATACCACATGGCAAATATCAGGACAGAACATCAAGAATTTTTACCCAGACAATGCGTATTAGTTTAGGTTATTTGTTCAACATGCAGTATACATATAAACCTCAGATTACTTTCTCCAGTTTATAAGAGTATACCCCATCCACAAATAATCTAAAAATCAAATTTCAACCACAGAAAATCATATATGTTAGAAAAACCAACAAGAAAAAGAATCAATTTTAAAATTTCAAGCACACATACACACATTGACCTCGTATCCAACAAATCATGTGCACAGAGTTAGACAGTAAGGAAGACTGTAACCATATATGACACAATCTGGTTTCTTTTTTTTTAGAAACACAAAACAGTTATGTATATATGATATATCTATATTTTTAAATAGAATAAAATAAAACACTCCATAAAAACACTATAAATTTATCGTTCTTCCTCATCCATACAGAGTTCCCAACAGATTAAATTAAACCACATCATCTTCATACAAGGAAATCAGTAATTCAATAGCGTATTATCAAACTAGTAATAAATGGATAGCATTCCATCATTTCCACAAGCCCCACACATCATTTTAGCCATAAAAGGAGTACCCAAAAGCTAAAGCTTTCCACATTCTCAACTATTGCACATATGGCTCTCGGAATAGACATCTTAGTCCTGAGTTTTAAACATCAATCCGTTGCAGCAATGAATGAAAAAACACATATCACACACACACACACACAATCTCTCTCTCTCACACACACACCTCCTACAATTGGGCAAGAAAAATACCAGAAGCAGAAGCGCGAGGAGAAACGAATTTGCGTGATTGCTTATCGGAGAAAACAGCTACATTTGAAGTGTTAATCGGTGCTAAATTCAGCGGGGTAAACAAGCTCGACGATTGCCCTCCCAAGCCGCAGCAGGAACTGCGAAAAATCACACAAATTAGCATAATTGCACATTCTGTGATTAAATCAGCAAATAATTGAAATGATAAACCGTACACAGGAAGCAAGAGAGGATAAGCTTGCCTGGTAATGCCGGAGAAACCCATTGAAATATGCGATCCCTCTTCTCCCTCACTTCTCACAGGGTTTCTCTCTCCTCCCTTATCTTATTCCTGTTTTACCGGTAAAACTGTAAAAGCAAACAAAGCAGCTTAGCAGTGAATTAACAGTTCTCTATCCCAGTATAGTGCTGTAAAAATGTGATATAATCATAAATCATCCATTAATTTAGGCAAAAATAAAAATAAATTAGTACGTAAAATATATTTATGCGATAATATATTTATTTCTAATGATTTATTAATTCCAATATGATTTTAAAAAATATTTAAACATTTATGAATACCTAAAGTACTGATTAATAAATTTATTATTAGCATTAGCACATGAGTCTTTCTAGTGGCTCGATTAGCAAGTGCTCCCTCCTCAGTCCTCACACATTTATTGTTACTTGTTTTAAGAAATTTTTTCTAACTTTATTTACTTTTATACATTATAGTATTTTTTTATAATAAATAAAATAAATAATGTAATGTGTTAATAGAATTGATATAAAATCTAAAGTAATATAATAGTAAAGTGAAAAAGTCAAAATTGAGCAAAGTCAAAATTGAGCAAATTTTTAATTTACACCATTGGATTTGATTACTATAAATCATTTTGAATCTCATTCATTCATCACATTATTGAATCTCATTCATTCATCACAATTATGAGATTAGATCTTGGTCATTGATTTGATACCTTATTTAAAATATATTTTATTTAATTTTTGTTATAATGATACTATATTTAATTAATTTTAATTTTAAGATTTTAAATTTCCCTCTGAAAAATTTAATTTATTATTTATGGTACTAATAATTAAGTTTATATTATGATTTATTTTTGTAATTATAATTATAATGTATTTTATGAAACTATAATGTAGTTTGAAAATATATTGTAGTTTTAACAATTAATTCATGGCAAAAACTTGTGAGCGCCCAGGGCGCAAGGGAGTACTTTCCGTGTGCCTCTAGAATTTTGTGTTAAATTGTATACCCTTTATTATAAAGAAGTGTACCCTTTATTTTCTGAAGAAAAATAAAAAAAATATTAATGAAAAATGTATACCCTTTAGAACAAAATAATGTACTCTTATCCATAATACTAAATTCTAAAGGCGCATGATGTGCACCCGTGCGCACGCAAGCCTCACTCTTAATTCATTATTAAATTATTTTCTTCATTATTAATATTTTTGAATTAATATTATTAATCCTAACATCTTAATAATTTTAAATGGGTATGTATGTATAATCAACAAGTATTAATAAACGAGTTTGGAACGGAATTAAATTATTTTATATTTTTTTAATAAAACGGGTTCCAATATGAGTAGTTGGGTATTGATAAACGGGTTTGAGACGGGTATGAGTATCATAATATTTTTTTAATGAAACGATTTAAAAATATTAATTTTAGATGATATTTATTTATACACGGGTACGAATATTATGAAATAAGCAAGTATCTTACATAATTAATAAACATAATTATTTATTATGTTCAAAAAAATATAATAATTTTATAAAAACGCTCAATATTTACCACTACTTAATGATAAGAGTTTACATACCATGTTTCTTGATTATTAAATTATTAATCAAGGCAAAAACTTGTGTGAGCCCGGGCGCACGGGAGCACTTTCCGTGCGCTTTTAGTATTTTGTGTTAAATTGTATACTCTTTATTATAAAGATATGTACCCTTTATTTTCTAAAGAAAAATAAAAAAAATTAATGAAAAGTGTATACCCTTTAGAATAAAATGGTGTACCCTTATTAATTAAAGTGTATACCATTTAGAACAAAATAATGTACCCTTATCCATAATATTAAATTCTAAAGGCGTATTGGGTGCGCTCAGGCGAACGCAAGCCTCACTCATTAATCAATTAATATTATTAGTCCTAACATCTTAATAATTTTAAATGATTAAACAAATTTAAAATTATTTATTTATACATGAGTACGAGTATTACGAAATAACCAAGTATCTTACGTAATTAATAAACATCATTATTTATTATGTTAAAAAATATAATTATTTTATAAAAACGCTCAATATTTACCATTACTTTCTTTCAGTTATATATTTAAAATAAAATTTTTCTTAATATTTTTAGTAAAAAGGAACATACTAGCATGGACTGAGGGATTGTATTACATAAAATTTCCAATTCTGATAAATTCTATGCGAAAATATACTTATATTTTATAAAATGTAAAGATATAATGCTTTATCTAAAAATGTATGATTTTAGCTTCTCCTCTTATGGTTTAAATAATGTTAAAACACTTTAGTTCCGTGAAACGCACGAGTTCAAAAGCTAGTTCTAGTATAATTAGATTTTATGATTGAAATTAAAATATTAAAATTGAATTATTTCTAAATAGAATAAAATTGAAAATAAAAGTGGAATTTTATGTTTAATGTATGGATAGATAGATTTGGTGTTTCAATTTTTTCGTGGAAGGCAACTATGGGATAAATTATCAATAACGAAAATGTGATTTTTTTTGCGGGATAGAGCCTAGAGAGTTCTTAACTACTTATTACTCTATTTATTTATTTTGAAAATTAAATATATATGTTCCATCGTATAGAAAAATTGAAATTGACAAAAAAAAAAATATTACTCCTTGTTAAGAGTTAATTGTTTGTAATGCAAATGTTTGCTAATAGAATAATATGTAAACTGCACCATACTATTATATTAGTGCAAATATGTTTTAAACAAATTTAATTAGACCCTAATTCCTTACATAAAACTATAATAATAATAATTTTTACTTTATATACTATTTTTCATTTAATTATTTGTTGGTTTTGGTCGACTTTTATATCAAATAGAATTGGATTGCAATATTATTAACATACTATATGGTATTTCTCATCGAATAAATCATACAATAAGTAACACTTAAAATAATACCCTTTCATTAATCGAGTCAAGTAACTCGAATTGCAAAGATCTATAATTCATAAAGCTAGTGGACTTTTAAATGATTTTAAATTTTTAGGAGAAGAAAAAAGGCGACATACTTAGAAAATTAAACAATATTGAAAAACTAAAATGTATATTAAAAATAAAAATATAATGTTGTTAAACATGTTAAAATATGATTATTATATAAATAATATATGTTTATTGATAATTAAAATATGTATAATAAATAATAATATTAAAATACAATTGTATATATTATAATATGATTCATTATAAGTATATTTTAAAGACTAATAAGTATAATTTATTAATAGATTATATTCTTCTCAAATAGAGAATGTAGGTAAAAAAAAGTACATATATACTCCCAAAACTGTTCTCACCTTTTTCTTTGTAATGGGGCAGTAAATTTTTTCCCACTCCCACACAGACTTAGATTAAGAGAACTATAAAAATGTAAAATTATCTAAAGATTAACCAGAGAGGTGCATAATTCATTGCAAAAGTGGAAAATAAATGAAGGTGAATTTCAGCATCCTATACAAATGCAAAGATATATGATGAATAGATAGATACAGTAAAAGTGGAGGTCAATGAAGAATCCGATTAAGAACAGATATCTGACCCGAGTCACCATTCAGAAAGAAAACTTCCAACGGTACATATGATGATGGAGATGTCGACGCAGAACTAAATCTGTACGTCGGTTGTAGTATTTTACTACCTTTAGGACATGGAATCGTTAAAAGTCGAGCTCCTGTTCTCATCTGCCACACCTGTGTGCAAGCATACGACTGAATGTTATTCCCATCAGGATGAACACGAAGATGGTCGATCTATTGATACAAAATGACAATTCTATACACACGCGTGCGTATATATTCAAGTCCAAGTCAGCAATCTATGAGAAATGTATGCTGTGTGTACTTTCATACAATATTCCAATTCAGTAGTTGTGATTAAGGAAATTTATCGACTAGGCAAAGACTTGTCTATACACATGACATATACTTCATTGCTATATAACTGTTTTGTTCTTGGGGTTAAAGTTACTCTTTTGTTAAATGTTTTGCCATAAGGGCTATTTGGTATATTCATTCAAAATGTACCTACACTCTAGCGCTACATTGCAATTTTTTTCCTCTGTAGTCTTTGGGGCTTTATTGTCTTGTCTTTTAAAAATTAAAAGGATCAAATCGGTTGCATGGATTAAAGATCATGCAACCAAATGCACAAGAGATTTAATCTATCGACTAAATGGTGCTAAAGTTGAATACCTCAACAATTCCTTTCCGAGGTGCATGGATAGCTAGACAAAGACAGTAATCACTTTTTGACTGTTCGGTATATGTAGGATGAGAGGCAGACTTATCTTTGCGGGCAAGCATCTCCACAAATAAGCAGCTCGCCTCACGATATCCCTGTTAAGTTGTTTTCAGTAATGAATTGAAGCCTTGGAACAAGGATTGAAGATGCTTAAAATCCTCGAAATTTACTACCAAACAAGTATGAGATAGCATACCTTCCATAGCCGGACAACAACAAGTGCTTTGGTGTCTAACAGCAAAATGCGCCCAAGTGAATCAGTTATTGCAGCCAAGGAACCACTAGGCGACAATGTCAGCTTCTCACCCTTCCTTGGATGATCCTTCAAACATGTTAGAGGAGATGCTGTCAAAAAGTAGCCATTGTTAACGGAAATTCAAGCAATGTTTCTTAGATGGCCAAAAAACTGACAATTATAAGTAGAACACAGAAATAATAGCCTACATTAAATTAAATTTGCTCAAGATCTCACCTTGAGCAAATGGTTGAGATTTGGGTTCTGGCTTTGTGGTATGTTTTTGTTCACTCCGCCAAATCAGTTTCGTAAATGAAGCTATGGTTGAAAATGTTGCAGGAACAACTTTTGACAAGATTGCTCCCACTAGTGATCTGTTCTTGTCCACAGAAAGTCTTCAAGAAAGAACATCAACCATTACAAATGGGTGAAATACAGATACCTTTCAACTTCAACAGAAAGGAAAAAAAAATTGCATAGCTCTAAAATTTAAAATTCAACTAACCTGAATGCTGATATCACAGCATCATCTCCAACGGTGACTGCACAATAGTATCGTTGACTGGACTGCCCAACAATAAAACCAGCTGAATTCAAATACCAGAATAAATTCAGAGAAATTCTGGAAGTCATGAATTAAGAAATAGAAGCGAGACAAAGAAATACACTAACTGAGAAAGAAAAAAATAACTTCAGAGAGAAACTATGAGATTGAAATAGTGAACAAGAGAAAATTCCAAATTTATTGCAGTTATGTTACTAAATTTTGAGAAAATATAGAATCACTTCTGAGGTCATCAACCATGATCATATGCAGATAAAATCAAAAAGAGAGATGTAGGGTTCGACAAGTCAAGTACCTGGATTTCCATCAGAGGTGGGGGCATGACACCAGTTATGGCAGCATCAGCACAAAATCCATACTTGCTAACATTCCATATTTGGTAATGAAGGCTCGCAACCTCTTGAAACTCCTCATTGAAACCCTGATCCCAGTAACGTGATTGTGTTTCTCGAAACCAACGATGCAGCATATCCTGCATTTCATAAAGCATACTTAAACAAGATAAAAATCAACTACAGAGAGAGAGAGAGTGAGACACATCAGGATGAAAAGGACCAATAACCATCTCAAAGGCACAAGATTCCTGTGTGTTTAAAATAAAAGCATATGCACACGAAGATACATAGGGGGTGTTTGCAACAGCATAAAACTGCCAAAATCACTAATAAAAGCTATAAGCTAGACGACCGCTTTAAAAGAAGTGATTAAGGACTCTTCAAAATTAGTTGCAAACACAAACACCACCATAGGCATCAAGAAAATAATTAGGCCAATTATCAATACCCCAAATTACAAATACCTTAATATCAGTTCCTTCAAAACGAGCAATTGCACCAGCCATTACAACACAAACCTCCTCCGAGGATGTATCTTGGGTTAGATCTTGTCTAATGCCGCGGACCCTTAACTTAAGAATCTTTCCATGGCTCACAATCTGCAACACACATATGGATAATTGAACATTTAAAAAACTTGAGTTGAATAAGCAACATGGATAATTGAACATTTGAAAAACTTGAGTTGAATAAGCAACATAACGCGTATCAGCACATAGCTGATTTAACATAACAAAAAAGACCTGAAGTTGCATATGCAACTTATAGCATTCATTCATATCATACACAAAAAAACTTTGACAAAAGTAACATAATTTTTTATTTCAATTACAAGACTAATGCAGTAACAGACATAAAGATGGCCATAATTTGCAAATATTGTATTACAGTACATCACAATTATTCCCACGTTAGGCTCAAAAGGTAAAGCTTAAATCTATCCATCAGAACAGCTACATGATCTCTACCTCTCAGATTATAATCACACAAAAGAAAATCAGACAATTCATAGAGTTTATCCAATTATCTAAACAGCAAACAAGCTATTCACAATAAAAACAAGACAAACAGATGGGGGATTATGGCTACCCACCTGTCGATGAATAAGACGACCATACGTAGAAAATATCAAAAGGTAACCGCAAGAGGTACCGACAGCAAGGACTCTGATGTCATCGTCGAAGACCAGCCACTCGATAGCGGTTATGTACTCGGCCTCAATTGGGGAGAGCTCGGGTCGGATCTTCACAGTCCCGTTCCTGCCCGGATCGGGTCCCCCGTTGATTGATTGAGACCAATTGAGGATGATGATCACGGAGCGATTGGCAAGCGCAAGGGAATGAGTGTCGAGGGAAACAAGGAGGTTGGGGTTATCTACCAGCCACCCTTCCTTTCCGGCGCCAAGGTCGGATAAATCAGCGGCGGCTATGCATACGAGCTCCGTCGTGTGATTACGGCGAGACATTGGGTGGATTGGGAAAGAGAATTTCAGTGCATCGTCGTCGTCGATCGGGATTCCGGCGTCGCTTCTACTCCGCGATTGGATTCAGATGTTCACTTTTCTTTTATTATTATCAAATTTTCTTTTAATTTCTTTTCCTTTAAAAGTATTTAATTCAATGCCTTTATTTAATAAATAAATAGAATATTTAAGTAATGATTTTCTATAAATATTAAATAAACTGGGCTACTAAATTTTGCTCTTGAGTCCATATGAATGGGCCAATGGGTTTAATTCGACAGGCCCAAATAGAGACGAGGGCCCAATTTTACCTGTCCCATAGAAGGTTCTCGAATGGGCGTGGTGGACAAGCAAATAAATTCTATATATAGAAAACCCGGTTTCATTAGCGAAACCACCATTTTATATCATCCTACTCCAGCCATCGCAATATTCTTCCTTCCAACGGTGTATCCCTAGTCGGAAGTCGATAACAGTCGTAGATTTTCAATCGGAGAAATAAATCTCTCGAGAAATGGCAGGAATTACTCAGGATTGGGAGCCGGTGGTGATTCGCAAGAAGGCTCCGACCGCCGCTGCTCGTAAGGATGAGAAAGCCGTCAACGCCGCCCGCCGCGCCGGTGCCGAGATCGAAACTGTCAAGAAGTGTGCGTAATCCTATTTTAGCATTACTTTTTGTGAATATTTTATTTGATTCCTTTTTTTCGTTGAACTGCTTTGGCAATATTCTTTTGTGGCTTTTTTTCATATTTCTTGGCAACTATTTATCATATGCTACGAATCTGCGGAAGGATGGGTGTAATTTGTAACTCGATTTGTTTTCTTTTGGATTAATTGATACATTTTTGCTTATGTAAAATTAATTAACATGTGCTTGTATAATTTCTCTACTCGTACCAGTTTAGGTATTTCTATCAAATACCACTGTTTCATGGTTTGTCTCTTTTGAGCTGATTTATGATTGAGATTTTCAGGATCTAGTCTGTGCTCAGTGGTTGCCTTTTTAAAATTAGTCTCTAGCTGTTTTGTGTTTAGCAATTTTAAATACTCGTTGAGGAATTTAGAACTCTAATTGCGAGGTAGCAGTAAATCTGGGAATTGTAACTTATCCGAGAGAGAGAGGACTAGTGGGTGTCAGCGATTGTGTCTTCTCGTGAAGTAATTTGATTTTGAAAATGCTGTAGAATTACTTCTACCTAGTGGCAGTGTTTAAGAACAGACGCATTTTGATATAATTTCTTTTTTTAATTTATTTATTGAATTGGAGCGTCTATTAATTTAGCAGCTACTAAGGGTTTTCTCAGGGCAGCTGAAGAGTTCCTTTAAAAAGGGAAAATGCAAAACAACTTGTAAGAATACAACTTTCTAGGACCATGAACCTACTTGTTTGTTCTCTTGGTAGTGGAACTCAACATGAATGCACTTAAGGTTTTCTTCTGCTTATTTATGAACTCTTTTGTTTGATGATCATTTGACCTAATCATTGTTGTCTCTGCGCATATGTTTGTATATCATGATCAAGATAGTTAACCATTCTTCAATCTATATTTTACTGTGTGATTGTATATTGAGTACTATTAAGCTTAAGTATCTGTTTTTGCTGCAGCTACTGCTGGGACTAATAAGGCTGCTTCGAGCACCACAACCCTGAACACCAGGAAGCTAGATGAAGAGACTGAAAATCTCGCTCGTGAGTTGAAACTGTTCATTTATTTGACTGTGTTCATTTGTTCTAGCAATTTTTTTTTTTTTTTTGCATAATATGCGCATGTTGTCTTCTTCTTTGTTTTGCTCATTGTTTATTTCTGTTCTGTGATGTGGTATTAGATTCTTTCAAGTGAGAATAGAAGGGGATCTATACTAAATTGTGAACATATGAGGTTAGGATTGCTTGTTGTGCACTTTTCAACTTCAGGGAAAGCTTCATGGGTTAAACTGATCCAAATTATAAACATGAAATGCACTGTTGTTTTCTTTTTCTTGGGATGATGAAAGTATTTTGTGGTTCTCTTTCTGCCTGTTTGAGTTAATTATTTTGTACAACAAAGAGGCGCTTGTTCTGACGTCTCACATGATCACAGACGAGAAGGTTCCAAGCGAGCTGAAAAAGGCCATCATGCAGGGTCGAACTGATAAGAAACTGACTCAAGCACAGCTTGCTCAGGTTGGCTCATCTCGGTTGCTTATCTTCCACCTTTCTTTAAACTTATGAACTGCAGAATTCATCTTGCCCCACTCTTTTTGTGTTTGCAGTTGATAAATGAAAAGCCCCAAGTGATCCAGGAGTATGAATCTGGAAAGGCAATTCCAAACCAGCAGATCATAACAAAACTGGAGAGGGCACTCGGTGTGAAGCTGCGCGGGAAGAAATAGTAAATATCGAACTCGTCCCGCCATGCCTAGCCTTCTTGTTTGGTGCACGTGTATGTATCCTGTTGGTGTTGGGTTTGGTTGTTGGGTCATATCATATGCTCATTCTAGCCTTTGTCAACTTCTGTATGCAGCTACATCAGTGAGACAGTGACTATTGTAAAAGATAAGATCATGGCTACTTGTCAAGTTGAGATGTTAAATAAGCGCCTTTCTCCTTGGATAATAATAATGTAATATCACTCCATATTTTAGTAATTATGTAGTTGATATTTAGTGGTGCGATCTTTCGGACGTGGCTCCCATATGTGTTGGAATGGCCTACCAATTTCATCCGATCATACTCCATTGAATAAGATAACAAATCACATCATTCTACCCAAAAAAAAAAAAGAAGATACGTCTTTTTTTTTGGGGGACAGAATAAGACACGGCTTATGGCACAAACGTAAATCGACCTATTCTTACAAAGTTCCATTGATGTAAGAGGTTAATGCGATTGTTATGATTTCAAAGTTAGTTTGTGTTAGCAAAGAAGGTAACTTTGTTGATTGAGTTTGAATTTCTTGGGGGAAAGAATTAATCTACACATGTTTTCATAATTAGATAGTTGCTGTTTGATTTTGCTTTATTTTTGTATCTCATCTATAATTTGGGTACTTCTCATACCCAGTATTGGATTTTGCTTTATATTTGTATCTCCGTTTGGAATGAAATTCCATTTTCCTTTAACCTTTATTTATGCGAACCAATCTTACAATACGAGTAGTTTAGAAGCGAGGTGAAGACATTCAAAAAGATTGCCAAGAAATATAAGAAATTCAAAATTGAATACATACATATGTATATAGCAATCACAACACTAGCCAAACTCAAATAATGGTTGCAACAGGCGGAAATCAGATAATTTACATGCCACATTTCCTTAAATTCAGGCAAGGTTAATACACATACAACAAACAGGAGGAGCAAAAGCCAGATATAATAACATTACCAAGCTCGGGAGGCATCATGCTACTCGCAGGCCAGTTTCGTCCCGAAACTGGTCAGGCAGATCGCAAACGCCTGGAAAGGCGAAAGGGGCCGTCTGTAGTCCATCGTGAATGTGTCATCTCCCACCTTTCCAAACTGGAGCAACACTGTTTCTTCATCACCCTTTCCACCAGGCTGACTTTGATCCATCGTGGCAACCAGTTGAAAATTCTTGACCGATGCAACTGTCACTCTTCCATGGAAATTCAAGCACCAGCACTCTAAGTGTTCGTGCCATCTCGGAGCTTTGTTTTTCAAAATGGTGTATCCTGGGGAGGAGGTCATGGGATTCTTCATTTTCAAGTCGTCTTGTTGTCTGTCGGGTGAGAGTTGTTCCGAGAGTGGGCATGTGAGTGAACATACCATCCTGCGGGGACCTCTTGACTTCAAGAGATTGAACTTGTATGAGACTTGACCGATTTCAAAGTTACCAGATGGCACCTGGGGACTTATTTGCTTGGTTGCTACACGGCGGCCAGATTTACTGCTGGACGGTTTTGCTCCGCTGTGTGGTGGTTGGCTATCATATAATGTGAAATTAGTGCCAAGGAAATCTGACCTGGCAAAAGGAAACGACTAATGGCATTATTATGTTACCAAGAAAAAGCTAGAGCCAGTTTTATTCAGTTTTCAACGCTATTAGAATAGTATCATGAGAATTTACATGCACATTTCCAACATTCGTATAATTCAAATGATGCAACTCAATGCTAGGTTTACAACCTTCTAGTGGTGATTCAGTTACTCAGATGAAAAAATTCATATTCTAAGATTCCCCAAGTATAATGCAGTTCACACTAAATTGCTCGACTTTCTCAAGAGTGCTTTTATTGCAGCTTGAGATTCAAGTAAAAAACTTATTGAAAGATGGGTCTTCAATTGTAGCTCAATTCTCCTAGTTTAAAAAATTTAGGCTGCAAAAACAGCCAAGTAGGAATTATTGTCTATTCTTGATAAACAGAGCATCCAAGAACAGCTCGAAAGTGCTCTAGCACTGTCAATATCAACTGCTTCCTTCAAGCAGCAACATGAAAGCACCTCTGGCCTTTTACTAAATAGCAATTATTTTCAACTGTTCTTAATTAAAGTTAAAGAGAATGGCAAGATAGAGATCCTCACCTTAATTTTCCAACATAGGCTTTACTTCCTTGAGATAAATCATCAGCATCCAGAGAAATTATGTACTCAGTGCGTGCACCATTTCGGTATCTTCGTGCTGCTAGGAGAAACTTTCCTTTGTCCGTGAACGCTATAGCAGAAACAAGAAGGAAATATCAGTTTTAAAGTATCAGAGGATCAGAAGACATACATAAAAGGGGATGTTCATATGAATTTTAATACTTTTTTATAAAAATGAGAAATATGATGACCATAATTTGCATGTCATAAACATAAAAGACTGCATATATTTGCTAAATATGTCCTATTGTCCTTGTAGAGTCAGATCATACTTCAGTTTTAAAGTATCAGAGGATCAGAAGACATACATAAAAGGGGATGTTCATATGAATTTTAATACTTTTTTATAAAAATGAGAAATATGATGACCACAATTTGCATGTCATAAACATAAAAGACTGCATATATTTGCCAAATATGTCCTATTGTCCTTGTAGAGTCAGATCATACTTCCATCTAAACAATGAATCGCTTAATCTTTCCTAATGGCAAGAACTTTCATTTCTATTATATATTCTTTTAATAGAAGGATATTAGACAGACCTGAACTTTTGTTTTCTTAACAGATCTGTAAGCATATCATAACATCTACTAGCAATTGTGATGTCTGAAAACAATCTGCCAGCAAACTCAAATTATTAAATCTGATAATTTTGAAAGCTAGTATTCTTTAAAGTCCAACCAGAAAAAGATTAAAGGGGATAGGGAACAACTAATGCACTCACTCATTCCTTAAATGCCAAACAGTAAGTCAATACTTTTAAGATTGATAAAACAAGTATTTGAATGATAGATGAAGAAGACCGCCAACATTAACAGACCAATAGTTGCTTGACTTGGAAAACTCACAGTGGTCCCTCCATCCATGTTTGACTAACTATCCAGATTAATTCAGAGGTTGAATTTTCTCCCCCCTCCCCCACAAAAAAAAAAACCCAAAATTCACACAGAATTGTCAAGGCTTGCAAGGTAATTTCAGTCTTGCCAGTATAAATTCTTTTAAGTGAAAGACGCAGTATATTCATCATTCTGCAGATATCTTCAAAACTTTAGCAGAAAGTCAACTTACATGGTGTGAGAGCCAGATAGAGGTAAAATGTTGCATTCTTCTTGTCGCGTTTTATAATACATTGAGAGGGAGTATCGCGAGGCCCTGGCTGCACATTTATGAAACTTAGATTCAGGATTTCAGTTCACCAGAAAAGATTCAACTGAAAAGGGTATATTCAAGTAATCACATCAAACAGACTCTTTTCCAGATACAATATCCACCCTCAACTGATCTAAGGGGAAATACAATCCGTATGATCAAAACCCATTCTTCGAGATTCCTCCCAATTGTCACCGAATTGACTTCGTTTTAATGTAACGTGCAAAACATAGAGTTTACTGTAAAATCTTACACTATGTCCAACACTACCAATCTTGCACTTCACTCTTTCCTTTCCCTAAATATGAAATGCATATATAATTGGAGGGTGGGTTAAATATAAAAAGTTTGCAGCTAAGCTATTGTGGCAGGAGAGCTGGAGAATGTGCTTCCTAAAGATTGGTTCAGGGATCATTTCTACTTCATATGATGCGTTCATACCCATTGCAATTAAAGTCTAAATTGTCTAACAAATACAAACAACGCAATTGAAGAGTATTCAGCTATGCCCATAGGAATAGGGGAAAAATGTATGTGAGAAAATTGTAAAAGGGAACCTTTTTGAGGGAAGAAGGAAAGGTGATTTTTCCAGGCTGATGGAGGGTGGCGTTCTCGACGGCCTCTATCGTGGCGTCCCTCCACCGTTTGCAGACGCATCCGCATGCGACGACGTTTTGCCGCCGTGGCCATTTGTCCTCACTCGCTTCCACTCTCTGAATTATCTCGCCCAGCAGCTCCGGCAGCATTCCCGCCCACGAATCAGACTCCGACGGACCCGATTCGCCCGCCAATACGACGCCGTCGTGCGGTTGCTGCTGCTGCTGCTGCCCGCTTCCAGCACCAGAGTCATTTCCTTCTTCTTTGCCCCGATCAAATCCACTACTGCAAATGGACGCGATTTCCGAGGATTTGGATTCCTTGTAAGAATTCGAGAGCGTGAATGAACGATGAATAATTCTTCGCGAGAGATAAGATCTTCTAAGTGACATATCGATTCCCTGAGAGAAAGGGCGAGAAGAGGGATTTCTGTGGGGGGAGAGAGAAAAACAATGGAGTGCGGAAAGATGAGAGAATAAGATGGCTTAATCGGGCGATAAACGAACACGGCCTGTCGTATAAAACCAGCTAACAGACGAATGAAAAAGGAGATATTTTTATTGAAATGTTAATACAGGACACGTGGATGGTTGTAAGTGGTCGTTGAGGTTGGATCAGTGACGATGATGGGGAGTAATAGTAGGTTGATATGTAGATTTAAGCACTGGGGAACACAGAGGCCTTGGTTGGTTCGACTTTGACCATTTGACTACGTAACGTCGTCGTTTCAGTCCGTCATTAGTTGAAAAATCAAACCTCATAGACTAACTTGGACAGGAATAGAACGAGTCACCCACTACTCAGGTTCACCTTTTCTTTTCTCTCTCTCTTTTTTTTTTTTAAATAAGAAAGTTAAGTTTAATAATTAAATTTTATATTAAATTATTCTTCTCTTACTTCATTCAATGCATGTCGGATAAAACTTTTCGTAAATTTAAAAAAAAAAAAACTGCAAATTTAAAGTGAAATAAAATTCTAATCGATAATAATTATGATTAGAAAAACTACATGAGTTTTTTAATTTTGTTAGACGTATTTTTCATATTTTTTTTATACTATTATTATATAGACAATATATATTTATTTAAAATATTATTAATAGTAATATTTTAAAGTAGGTGTTATAAAATATACCCCTATGTCCCTCATTGTATTTAACACTTTTTTTTAGATCGTCTCTCAAAGTATTTCACACTTTAAATTTTCTAATAATAGTAAAAAATACACCTTAGAAGAATTATTATTTTATGTGTAGTGGATAATTGTATTAGTAGTGAGTGACCGATCATATGTGGTCCCTTTTACTAAAAAAGTAAAATGGAAACATTTGAATGAAATGTCCAATATAGTAAAATGAAATCTTTCGTTGTGACGGATGGAGTACAATATAACAATACATATTTTTTTACACATATCTCAATATAATATTCAATTTTTCATATATTTCAATAACTGTATACACATTTTTCGTTAAATTAACTAAATTACTTCTTATTTTTCTTACTTAATACATTAAAAAATATATTTCCTTAAACTTTGTGCACAAGAATATGTGAAGTACTTCGGGGACCGAGAGAGCAACTCACTAGGATATATACTCAACTGTATATGTTATCATACACATATTTATTTTATTAACATATGTGCGATACTATAGTCAGCAATATGTACAGTGTATATGCAATTATGCATTAATTATAGAATGAAATTAATTATAGAATGAAGACGGAAAAAAAACTAAAAAAATAATATTTTCAAAAGAAATTATGTTTAGTAACTTTTTTTTTTCTTTTATCAAAATCAACTAAGGCATTTTTTTTCTCTCACAATTACATAGACATGAAGTTTAAACTCTTAATTAACTTTATTGAATTTTTTTTAATATAGTTTTTCAAGTAATGATAAATTAATAAAGTATGACGTTATTTTTATTTAATTAAGGTATATTTTGAATTTATAAAATTAATACTCCATGTTTCCTATTTTTGGATCTATGTTTCATATATGAAAAAATATGCACATCATATTTTAATTTCGTCTTTAACCAAATATAGTAAAGGCAAAAAATTTCATGCAATTAATACGCATTATATACTTAAATTTTTTTAATTATATCTAAACTACATCGAAGGGCAGAGAGACTGAGAGTAGAGATATACAGCCACTTTTCTTTTTAAAAAATAAAAATAAAAATTAAATAATAATAATAATTCATAAGATTTATATAGAAACTCCAAGAGAAACAGAACAAGACAGCAACTACAGAGCAGCAATTAAACTTTGTACAAGGCCACTCAAAATCTTGCTAATTCTCATCCCAACTACACAAACCTCACACACATAATACCAACAAAGCACACTACAACAGATATATATACAGATATGATATCTACATAGTTATGTTGGTCCATTCTACATTTTGTTTTAAACACTCTACCAATAACACTAACATTATTCGATTCCTCTTATGTATGATCCACCCTCATCCCCCACTTATGCATCGAGAGGTGAAGCTTCTTCGTCGAGACGCCTCGTTTATTTCTCCTACTTCCCGTCCCATTCGCATGTCCGCTATATCTTCCTGCAACCACCACCACCAACACAAGATCAACAAATTAACCAATTAAAGCCTAGCTAGCTCACTCACAAACATCATGTTCTGTTAATGATCTAAAAGTTTAAACTGATAGAGAGAATAGTCATTTAATACTTAATCACGTCACTCTAACATGTTCCATCAAGACATCCTACGTACCTGTATAGTTGCCAACCTGCAGGACAACTTGTCTTCCTGTGTGATATTGTGGCATCGCATGGTGTTGATCTTGAGAAATTGCTCGTCCGACATCCGAGCTAAGTTTCCCTTCTTAGTGTCTCGGGGGCCAGCTAGTTTACCATGCTTGTCCGAGTAGGTACTCCAGGCGGAGAAGATGAGCCTGATGAAGAGGGTAGGCCAAAATTCACCAATCCACATGAAGGCCTTCTCATAAGAGGTGATCCAGTTGGGATGGAGGAAACACGGGGCGTCATAATCCACCATCACAGCCCGTCTCTCCGCGTACTCTTCATGGTGATTGATGTTCTTCTCCACCAGCCGCCTCAGCGCCTCGTTGTTGGGGTGAGGGTTGGCTGACAGCGCGGCTTGAAGCTCGTCGAGGTCTTGTGTTTGGAGGGCAATCCAATCTTCGAAGGAGGATTGGAAATGAGTGTGGTCGAAGGCTTGCATGATGTTTGAGTTTTGGATGGTTGAAGGGTTGTGTAATGTTGTTTGAGTTTGGATGGTACTTGAACGGTTGTGTAATGGGGTAGAGAATTTATAGAGGGGAGAGGTGTTGCAAGTGGAATTTTAATATTAGAACACAACAGAATCCTGTTTCCAAGGTTGTTGGCCTGGATCCTTATCTTGAGGCAATGGGAGATGGATTCATGGGAAGCAGCAGGTTTTGTCCAAATGCTACTTATTTTATAGGAAATAGAGGAGAGCCATATCCACTACGAGTGTCATCCAATCCAACGATGTGACATAGAAAATTAGGAGCGCAAGATTAGTCTTTTAACAATGAGAAAATGAATGAGGTAAAAGAACTTTAGGGGCCGCTTGGTAAAGGGTAGTAAGATTGGGTAACGGGAATGAAATGATATTGATTCACATTCCAATCATTCTTCGTTAGAGGTAATAATTATTCAAAATTCTAAATCATTTTCAATCAATTTCATTCTTATTATTATTAACCTCATTAATCATAATTCCCATTCCCATTACCATCCCGAATCAAACAGCACTTATCATGAATAATTAGAGATGTGATAAACAGTTAATTAATGGTGAGGACATCATAAAGTAGAAGATGAGGATGCAGTAAAAAAAAGAAAATTCAAAATTATAAATGCAATAATTCCAGAAAAGACAAACACAGAAACCAGATAGAATAGAAAAATAGCAAGCATGTGATCCCACAAACAAATACCATTAGGCAGATTTAATGACACGAGAGAGAGAAAAGAAGATTGTAGTAAAACTGATCAGCTGCATAAAAGTTAGTAATGACATTGAACACTGACACAACCCATGCTACTTCACATGGTACCTCAACCCCTTCTTATCCTCATCACACTGGGATCCAAGTTCCAACAAACGCAGAGTTTACTATATATAATGAGCCACTAAACTCTGCGTTTGTTGGTCTAAAGAAACGAGAATGAAAGGATATTGATTCTCGGTCATTCATACTCATTACTAAGTAGTAATGAGAGTCTATTTATTCAATCATTCCTCCGCCTACTATTTAATTCTCATGTTAATCCTCATGAGAAATTTCATTATTATTCTCATTCCCTTTATAAATAAAACAAACAGACTTCTAAAATAAATTCTAAGGTAAAATTATTACATGAATCATAACATAAGTTATAATTATACCTAAAAGTTAACTATAAACCCTCCTCAATATAAAGACTAAACCCTGTGATATGAACCAATTGGAGTGAGCAAGAGTTGCCTATTTCACATCAATATTCCATCTTGTGTTTCATGGGGTGGATGGATTGAATTTGTGTGGTGTTATCTATCCACCCAGTAACACCAGATTTTGTCAATTTTCTTACATAATTTTTTTATGTTAGATGTTATATGATTGATACGTTAAAGGTACGCATCATCCATCCAACAATGTATGTGAAATGCATAAGAGATTGATGTAGCAAAATGATACAGAAAATCCAACAATGTATGTGAAATGCATAAGAGATTGATGTAGCAAAATGATACAGAAAATCCGAACATCATTCCATGAAATACAAAATGGAATATAGGGGTGGCAAAACAATTGGGGCAACAAAACAAAAATAATGTGGGTCCATTTAATCCTTACCCTATTCCTCTCTCTCAACCCCACATGCAGGACTAACTTTAAATATATCCATTCATTGATGTAAAGACAAATATTGCTCGTTAGAAGTTTAAAGAATCTAAATTACTAATAAAAACTTAATTACAATTTTTCGAAATAAGTAACCCAAAGCTTGAAGAAAGGGTTATGTTTAATTGCATCCATATACTTGATCTTTTCTCTTTTGATTTTTTTAATAAAAAAAATACACAACTTTCTTTATTTTTTCAATTTAATCAAATGCACCACCATTTATATTTTTCATAATTGCAATTAATTTTTTTAAATTTCAATCTAAATAATGTACTCCATTAATTAATTATGATCAGTGTTGAAGATGTGTTGACTACTAGATTGATCAAAACATGAAGTTTTTTTCCTCTCTAGTTTTCAGCAGAATTAGACTAGTTGGAAATTATGTTTTGTCATTTGATCAATGAAAAAGCTATGAGTAATTAAATTATGAATTAAAAAGTGGAAAAACATATGGAGTATTTAATAATATACTTCATATCTCAACAGCTTCAGCTAAATAAATGCCAAAATGAAAGCAGTATACTACTTCAAACCAACAAAGAGAACTGATATTCACAGAATAGCTTATTTTCATATGGACTTCAGAATATTCAATAAAATGACATAGATAAAGACACATAAGACATGAGAATAGACAAGTCTTTCTAATATTTAGCAGGACAAAAATAAACAGAATTTAGGGGATTTACCTGCATGATTGACTCTCCCGTTTATGCTTTCCTTTTTAGAGTATAGTTTCTCTCTTCTACATGTCATCCATCCAACAATGTGGCGCAGAAAATGACGTATCAAAATGGGGCAGAAAATTTGAACCAGCATGGTAGTACTTCTAAAGAAAAAATAAAGATGATACTCCAATAAATTGATTATGGAGAATGATCCACTAATTCTGAAACAAGATTACACTGAAAAGAGTATATTCAAGTAATCACATTAACAGACTCTTTTCCATATACAATATGCACTTTGAACTGATATAAGGGGAAATATTATTCATATCATCGAAACTCATTTTTTGAGATTTGTCATCTAATTGTCTTCATATTAATGTAACATGCAAAACATAGCGTTTACTGTAAAATCTTAAACTACAGCCAATACTACCAATCTTGCAATTCACTTTTTCCTTTAAATACTAAAAAAATAAAAAGAAGAAGAACAATACTAATTAATTCATAAGATTCATATACAAACTCCAAGAGAAACAGAACAAGACAGCAATCACAAAGCAGTTATTACAATTAGAACACCTAACAACATAACCTCAATACAATAGAAACTTAACACTCACATATGATATAATATCCAGATCTCGTGGCGTGCTTTGATGATGCTGGAATAAGAGATGAAACATCATTCTGAGACGCTTGTGCTACAACTTCCTCTTCTACATCATTCTGAAATGGTCGTGCTACAAATTCCTCTCCTACATCATTTGAAATGGTCGTGCTACAAGCCTACAACCTTTTCTTCTGCATCATTCAAACAGTCGTGCTACAACTTCCTCTTCTACGGTGATCCATCCTAATTCCCGACTAGGATTTGTAAAGGCCACTCAAACTCTTGTTTATTCTCATCTCAACCACAAAAACGTACCAACACAGCACACTACAACCGAGATATACACACATATGATATCTACATGTCAATTCTACATTATGTTTTAAACCCTCTACCAATAACACTAACACCATTCGATTCCTCTTATGTATGATTCACCCTCATCCCCCACTTGTGCATCGAGAGTTGAAGCTTCTTCGTCGAGTCGCGGAGCTCAACACCCTGCGCGGCGTGAGTATTTCCATCAACGACTTCAGTGCATTCACCCTTAGCTTATCTGCTTCTTTTACTATGTCCCCCAAGGCACGATTTTGAGCTTCAATCGCTCTAATCACCTCCTCATTCATCTCTCCCACTTCTCGTCCCATTCGCATGTCCACTATACCCTCCTGCAACCACCACCACCACCAACAACAACACAAGATCAACAAACCAATTAAAGCCTAGCTAGCTCACTCACAAGTCACATCATTTTAGGATCAAGACATCCTACGTACCTGAATAGTTGCCAACCTGCAGTACAGCTTGTCTCCCACTCTGATAGTGTGGGGTGTTGATCATGTGAAACTGCTCGTCCGACATCTGAGCTAAGTTTCCCTGCTTAGTGTCTAGGAAGCTAGCAAGTTCGCCATGCTCGTCCACATTCAAGTACCTTCTCCAGACATAGAAGATGAGGCTTCTGCAAAGGGTTGTCCTGCATCCACCAATCCACATGAAGGCCTTCTCATAAAAGCTGGTCCAGCTGGGATGCAGGAAACACGGGGCATCATGCTCCACCATCACAGCCCGTCTCTCCGCGTACTCTTCAAAGTGATGGACGTTCTTCTCCACGAGCAGCTTCAACACCTCGTCCGATGGATTCACATAGAGGGAGCCACGAGATGGATTCATGGGAGATTTGATTGTGTCCAAAAGCATAATATTTATTACATAGGACACAAGAGTAGCGGTGTTCTGTGCCATTTTCGGGTGTTTGGCATTGTCTTTTACACCAAATGTTCGGTTACATTTTGGTATTACTTCTTCTATTACACCCGTTAGAATGAGTGGTACGTAGCAGAGGAAAATTCAGAAGTGTTTGGTTGGGAGTAGTAGGAGACGGTGACGGAGGTGGTAAACCAGAAATCCTCATCGTCTCATTATTCAATGACTACTCTCAACCCTTCAATCATCTTCAGTCTCATTGTGGTTAACTTTCTTAATAATATACACTGTGGGTAGAATTTGAAACAAGCATCAGTCTTTGTCTTGGGTAGAATGACTACCTGCAAAGACTAACTAAATTCTTATTAATATTTTCTATTCTTTCTATAGTATTTATTGCAACTTACACCCCAATTTTATGGACTCCCGTGATTCATATCACCCGATTGAGTCATTACATAGAGGATGATTTAATATAAATTTTAAGGTATAATTATATAAGATGATCTTGTAATTTATGTAATATTTTTCCTTTAACTATGATTTATTTTTAGAGTTATTTGGTTTAAATTTTGTAATAGTAATGGTAATGATAATTTATTATTTAATATGAAGCATGAAGAATGAAAAATTAATATCATTTCATTTCCATGACCTTCCTCAATACTCTTATCAAGCACCCCTTACTTCCCACAAACAAGCACTCTATTATTTTTGTGATTTGTCTTGTATTATATGATGGTCGTATTTACTTTATATCTATAGTATATCCTTACTATTATGGTTCATGACATATGGCAGCTATGATCGTGTTTACTTTAAGAAGATGAATGAATCTACATTCATTATTCTTTAGACACAGATCTTAGTATAAAAATAATGATGAGTAAAAAAAATTAAAATGAACATATAGTGGTGATGGAATAAGAAGGACAAAGGAACAACGTGAAATGACATGATTATGGCAGCAAATAATGTCACTAATAACCTTGATACAACTCAAGTTTTAGTGGCATAAATTGTGGTAACAGTTAATCTAGAGTTATTGCATTTCTAAGTCTGAATCATTGTATGTTGCATCCTCATCTTTTTGTTTATGATGCTCTCACCAATATTCATTGTGTGAAATCTTATATCATCTCTAATTACTCATGTGCACTAATCTAGCTATTAACAAGTTCCTTAACCTCAAAATCTAGCTATTTTCTTATTGTTAAAATGTATAGTTTTTCTCGTATGACTTATGTACTCCCGATTTTCTGTGTCACCCAATTACAATAACCATACTGAATCCACACACAAGTGTGAAAGGAATTTGGGGTTGATCCTTCACCTTTATTTATGATTTGGATTAAGTTAGAGAACTCTAAATTATATATGCCTAATGTAACCCTATTGGATGAATGACACATATATCACTCATCCAGCCAATGATACACCGTAGCGATGGTATTTTGTGAGCCTGTTTAGTGCTAATATTATGAGTAATAAAGATAAATCATCTTTTATATGTATACTTCAGTTCAATAGGTATAAAAAGATTAGTTGATCTCTACATGCAGCCATTCTACCCAAGACAAAGATTGTCGATTATTCCAAATCCTACAGGCAATGTATATTATTAAGGAAGTCAATCACAATGAGACTGAAGATGATTAAAAGATGGAGAGTAATTATTGAATCAATGAGAATGACTAATTAATTTTGGTTTCTCACTACACCAATCAACCAAATATCAATAATGAAAATTGATATGCCTCCAGCGAACATGATTCCACCCACCAGTTCTGACCGAAGAAACCATGTAATTGGTCTCATGGAGGTCGAGACAGAAGAAGAAGAGAATGTCATGATACTCGAGCGGGAGGATATACAGTTGGAGGTCCAAAGGAAGGGGAAGAGAGCCGTATACCTGAGCAAAAGAATCACGTGGAGGCGCAAAGGAATGAGACATGTGTCATGATACTAGAGAAGAAAAAGTTCGTATGGTGTTACGTTATAAAACACGAGATGAAACAATGTTTTACGTTTAGTCTTTTAATTTCGTGAGTTGTTTGCATGAAGTATGTGCGAAAGAGGATGTTTTTGAATGCAAGCACAAAATAAAGTGTTCTTCTATCGAAGCACATAAGGAAAGCTATCGTGAAACATACAACTCCTTATGTACTTTAGTAGTAGAACGCTTTCTTTTGACGTGCTTACATTTAGAAACATACTCCTTCTCCCGTACTTTCTACAAACAACAACTCACGAAATGAAAAGACTTAAACGTAAAATATTTCATCTCATGTTTCATAACATAACACCATACGAATGTTTTTCGTCTCTAGTATTATAGTACCCTTCTCCTTCTTTTGCACTTATGATTATTTTGCTTAGGTATACGAGACTCCTCCCCTTTTGTTGGATCTCTAGCTGTAGATGCTCCCTCTCGAGTATCATGACATCCTTTTCTTCTATCGTCTCGACCACCACGAGATCAACCACATGTTGTCTTCGATCTGAACTGGTATGTTTGCTGGAAGCATATCAATTTTCATTAATGATGCTTGGTTGGCTGGTGTAGTAAGAAACAAAAATTCTTTCTACTCTTCACCCCTCAATCATCTTCAATCTCATTGTATTTGACAACTTTAACGATACACATTACTCTTAGAATTTGAAACAAACAGGCAATCTTTTTGTCTTGAGAAAAACGCCCACCTACAAAGACCAACTAAATTTTTTTTATATATATTGATGTATACTTATAAAAAAATGCTTAATATTTTTATTATTCATTATTAGTGCCCTTTAGTGGCTCACAACACCACCATGGTGCATCATCTGCTGAACAAGTGACACACTGTCACACGTTCAATAAGGTGATGTTAGGCTTGTAAAATAGATTTCTCTAATTTAATTCAAAACTATGAATAAAGGTGAAAATTTGTCCTCTCATTTCTTTCCACACTTACGTGTGGATTCGACATGGGATATTATAACAGTTTGACACAGGAAATCACGTTCACAAAATCAATCCCACAAGAAAATTTATGTCTTTTAATAATGAGAAAAATGACATCTAAATGAAGTGAAGAAACTTGTTTATTATAAAGTTAGTAATTAGAAATAATTTACGATTTAACACAATGGATAATGGTAAGTCCTTGAGGGCATCACAAATTAGAAAATGAGGATGTAATATAAAATAATTCAAATTCAGAAATGTAATGTGTCTAAAAATAACAACAGTTTGAGATAGAAAGGAAAAATAGCAAGTAGTTATAAAATATATAATAATATACATACAACACATGTATGTATACCTGTATATCAATTAAATATAAAATAAAAAATCAATTGAGGAAACGGAAAAATGTGCTTATGAATACAATTAATTTTTTTTTAACAATAAAAATCAATTGAGAAAACGGGAAAGATGAGCATATGAATACAATTAATTTTTTTTATCGGGAAAGATGTGCTATGTCCTCCACCTAGCAAGTCGCAACATCTAAATCAAATAACAAACAAACCTCAATGCTCAATGTAAGAATCCAAAATCAAATTATGTCTAAACATAATTAATCATTTGAAACAAAAACAACCTTAAGTTCAAATTTCCACAGGTGATGGTGTCGTCAATTCTCAGCTATAGGCAATCCACATTGGGTTCAACTCTCCTTCACTCTCTGATTAAAAATAAAATAAATTAAACCGATTTTATATTTAAAAGTCATTTTATAGGTCATCTCGAATTTCTTTTTACTGTACATTTTATAACATGTCCTTGAATTATAGTAAATTAGAATGGATTTTATATTTAAAAAGACATTTTATAACATGTCGTGAATCTTCTTTTACTGCCCCTTGAATTCTCTCACTCTCTTTGATTAGTGATTGGAAATAAAATGTGTTATATTTCGAGTGAAACTCTCCATCATTCTCTCTCAATAAAAATAAAATGAAAACTAGATGTTATATTTTGAATGATATGAATATGAAAACTAGATGTTATATTTTGAATGATATGAATACATTTTATTTTTAATAGATATAATATATACAATCTCATTATCATATATATCGTATTTTATTATTAAAAACAAATTGTTTATAATATTTGATTAAGTTAAATTTAATTAAATAAAATATGAGTTGATATTAGGTGCACCCACCTATATTTGGGTAACTTTTTATTCTATACTCCCTCCGTCCCGGAAAACTTTTCACATTTACTGTTCCACATTATTTAAGAAAAGTTACACTTTTTGACAAACTTTATTGACTTTGGAGGATATTGTAGTATTTTTAGGTAATAAAAAAGTATAAATTAATGATATGTGTGTGAAAAAAGAGTGACAAATTTGAAATTAAAATAACTTTTGAGGTTGTTGGATAAAATGATGTTTTCGTTTTTGGAGTGAAAGATTTTGTGGGACAAACAAAGAAAAGTATTATGGGACGGAGGGAGTACATGTTATTCTATGTTGTATACGTGTTTCTTAATAATTGTATACTTCTTTCATATTAAAATTTTCATTAAAAAAAATATCTAAGTACATAACTTTTTATTCAATAGTGTATACACCCGGATGCACAGTATAATTAATCATAAAATATTAATATATATTTTGATATTCAATAAAACATATTAAAAAAATGTATATAAATTTTCCCTTAAAAAAAACTTTTAGAATACATAATATTATCGACTTCATTGTTGAATATTATTTAAAATATGAAAATTTTCATGTTACCGATTTTTTTTGGAAATTTTGTCATGTAAGTTTTAATTATATATTCAAAAAATTGAAAAAAAAATCATAAATTCCAAAATTACATATGGGTTGCTTATGTTTAAATTTAAAGCAGGCAAACCAGGCCATTACAAAACTCACATTTTTATCTTTCAATCATTTATTTATAAACAAATGAGACTTGTATTCCCAAAAAGAGCAAGTATAGAATTTTTTCTGAATAACATAACCACACAAACGAGCAAAGAAAATATATAAAAAGACCTTAACCCAATTAAAAGGTAAGACAAGGTAAGCAAGATCACAACACAAAAACAACATAAACTAGAACAATATAGCCATTTTGACTTGAAAACAACTTAAACTAGAACAACATATATAAGAATTTTGACCTGAATACCTGAATTTGAGAATCAAGCAGTGGAGACTGAGACGGGAAGAACACCAGACCACCAATAAACACAGCAACTGAGACTTGAATAATCAGAACTTGAGAACCAAGCAGTGAAGAGTGGTGGAAGCGGACTGTGAAAGACAACCATTAGTGAACGAAAACAACCTAAACTAGAACAACATAAGAAAGTTACCCAAGCGTTGAGAATCAAGCCGCGGAGACGGAGAAGGAGACGACAGAAGAACACCAGACTACCAATAAACACTAAAGGAGACGACAGAAGAACCCCAGACTACCAATAAACACTAACAATTGGAATTAGCAATTGCAATTAAGACGTGAATGATCGGAACTTGAGAACCAAGCAGTGAAGAGTGATGGAAGCTGAGACTGTGAAAGAACCCGATAAACACGAGGATGTGAAATGTGAATTTCCTTTTGGTGTTGTGGGTGGGAGCTGGGGTGTGGTTGATTAGATGAAAAAGATAGTAGAAAGTGCAAAAGTAGGCATTCATTTATAATTAAACACACCAGTAAACGACCACGTTGCGGGCTGTGAAGGACACGTTGCGTGCATGCGAGCTGCAAAGGTAGAAAGGACAGCGAACACGTTGCGGCGGTGTGTGCATGCAAGCTGCAAATGACGGTGGAAAGGACACGTTACGGGTGAAGGACACGTTAGTGTGAGAAGTCTAAAAATTTGCCACGCAAGCTAGCTGTAAACGACACTCACCTTATTCTCTCTTTATAAATAATAATTATATTGCTTTAAATATTAAACACACACAAATTGAAATTTAAGATTATTATTTTCTCAAATTTTTGAATACATAATTAAAAATTCTCTAAATAATTCAAAATTTTTTTAAAAAAATAATACAAAAATTTTCCAAACAGTAAGATTTTTATATTTTCAATAATATTCTACAATTTGGAAATATTATGTATTCTCAAAAGTTTTTTTTTTTTATCAAAATTTATTTTTAAAAAAAATTGATAATTTTTTTAGTAAATATAAAAAAATATTTAAATATTTTATAAATTTAACTTATGTAAATATTACAAACGATTTTTTGCTTTTAATAAAAAAAGGTGTATTTATAATAAAGAGTATGTGATGGTTCATGTGGGGTTGGGTCTTTCATTCGGGCTCTATTGGGGTAGGCCTATGCGTATAAAATGGATTGGGCTTTCTTAAAGTGGCCCATTTGAAGACAGTTCACTTATGTCAGGAGTGTATTGAATGGAAATTATTGATCGAAACCAAGTAAATGACATGTTGTTGACTGGAAATGTGAGTGTAGGACGTTGCTGTAGAACTCAGTTCATGTATTGAATGGAGATTGTTGACCGGGAACCAAGTGAAGAACACGTTGATAACTGAAAATTGAGTGAAGTACACGTTGCTAAAGAATTAATTGACGCGCCACATATAAATGATTGGAAACAAAACGTAAATCGGACCTACTACTCAACTTATTCCATCTTTATAAATAATTGTACTGCTTTAAAATTTAAATATTAAACACAAATTGAGATTTCAAAAAATAAAAAAGGTGTATAAATATATAATAATAAATAGCTTGTGATGGTGCAGGTAGGCTTGGTCTTTAATTCGGGCCCTATTAGGATGGGCCAATGTGTATAATTAAGTTGGGTTTTCTTAACGTGGCCCATTTTAGGACTCAGTACGTTGGTTGGCTGGCCCATTTAACATAAATTATTGACGATTTTGAACCTCCCCAACAACTTCGTCTTTCTATCCATGAATTGCAGTAAGGTCGTGCGTAACCTAAGGCCGGCTCTGTGGGGTGTCTCAGTAGGCCTTCGCCATGGACCCAAAAAAAAGGCCCATTTAAAAAAATAATTAATATATATATATATATATATATATATTATATTTATTTTAGGCATGTAATATTATTGAACTAATTAAAAATAAATTTATTAATTAATGACCATAATTAATAATTTTAAGATATTAAACAATAGAATTAACATAATTTTTATTACTTTTCCTTTTCAAAATATCACAGCTCTCAATATTTCTATTTTTAACACTCTATTAAATGGGCTACATCAAACTCGCATGCCCACTAATCCACGTGTGGTATTTAAAATGTCTCCACAATTATATTGTGAATCCTTTAGATAAATCTCTCTAAAGAAGTCTTGCTCTAGCTTTTTTAAGGGTTATTACCTATCAAGCTCAACACATGTACTCTTTACCTGCATTACTTTACTATCCAAGCTGCATTATATAATCATCACCAATATATTGCAGCATTTATCATGACAGGAGCTTTTGCTCTTTTATTTTATATAAAAAATACAATAGATGAATTCTTAAGTTTGTAATCCTCGTTATAATATTGATTTGATAATTTGAGTACTCAATAATCTTAAAATTAATTTAGGCATCATTTTTCTCTATTGCTTAAAATTATTTCTTGTATATTTAAGATTGCTGACTATCATTAATTTCTATGAATTTTATTTTATTCATGTATTTCTTTAATTTTAAATGTTTATGCTTATGCATGAGTTGATAATAGTAGTATTGTTTATAGAGTTGGTCTTACGTGCTCTCGGGGGCACATCGTGCGCCTTTAGAATTTAGTATTATGGGTAAAGGTACATTATTTTGTTCTAAATGGTATACAATTTAATTAATAAGGGTACATCATTTTGTTCTAAATGATATACACTTTTCATTAATATTTTTTATTTTTCTTCAGAAATTTTTATTTTTCTTCAAAAATTAAAGGGTACACATAAAGGGTATACAATGCCTTGTTTATATATTCAATTCAATACTTTTTGTTTGGAATCATTTTTATCAATTTTAATTTTATAATTTATAATTTGACAAATGTAACTTCGCAATTTTAATTTATGAAAATTGAAATATAAATTTATATAAAATTGTCTTTTATAATATTTTTACAATATTTACATGATAAAGTTATATATATATATATATATATATATATATATATATATATATATATATATATATATATATATATATATATATATATAATTATTTATGATCAATGCTGAAGATGTATTGACTACAAGTTTGATCAAAACATGAAGTTTCTCTCAACTCTTCAGCAGTTGTAGACTAATTGAAAAGTATGATCAAGGAAAAAGCTATGAGTAATTAAATATGAATTAAAAAGTAGAACAACATATGGACTATTTAATAATCCTTTATGTCTCACTAGCTTCAGCAAAATAAATGCCAAAATGAAAACATTGTACTACTACTCCCATTCTTTCAAGAAGCAGTACACTAACCAACAGGTATTCACATAATTAACTTATTTTCATTTGGACTTCAGAATATTCAATAAAAATGACATTAGACATTAGAATAAAAAATTCTTTGCTAGCAGGGCAAAAATAAAAATGATACTTCAATAAATTAATTATGTAGAATGATCACAAATTCTCACTTGCTAAATTGCATGCCATTAGACATAGTTAATTGGTTTGGCCAAGCTCCATGGCAACTACTATGTACAATTTATATGAAAGAATCCTTCTCAAGCAATCCGAATTAAACATTTAAAGATAATTGAGAAGCATAAGAATGTCAAACCAAGTTAAGTTCAAAGAGAGAAACAAACCCACATTGATGTTACTTTAAAATATTTTTTTGGTAATACTCAGCTTTGTAGGCTAAGAGATCAATATTGTTCTTCAGTGTGCTTAGATATTTCCCGACATTTTTGTACTTAATCTTCCTGCTATGTGATGTCCAGTCATCATCTTAACTTGTAATTCATTTTGCGTTTGACTCTCTTCTTTCATTCTTTTTTTTTACTCACTTCTTTCGTTTTCTTTTTTTAATTTTTTATTTCATTTTATTTTTTTCACAATTGAGTTAGAATTTTATTTTAGAACATATACTATATTATTGATTACATCTATATTATTACTCGTAAATAAAATAAGAAAATACTTTATTTAGAAATACAATCGTGTAAAAATAATACTACTTAATTGGAAAAAATGGATAATAATTTTACTTTTTATTAATTAGTTATCACTTTTTATTTTATAATAAAAAGTGATAATTATAAAAAGTGATAACTAATTCATTTAAATAATTATCACTTTTTCTTTATCAGTTATCATTAATTATTAAAAATATTATCACTTTTCATTTTTAAAAGAATACAATTTTTATGAAATAATTTAATTGGACATTTATCACTTTTCTTCAATTAGATATCACTTTTTATTTGTCCTATAAAATTTTCATTAAATAATTTAATTAGATGTGTGTCATCACTTTTTCTTAATCAAGTTATCACTTTTAATTAAAAATGTCATCACTTTTTATCTTTCTTACAAATTATTTATAAAATAATTTGAATACTCGAGTATCACTAATTTTCTATGTTTATATGTCACTTTTTATTTGTCCTAAAAATTTTTCATTAAATAGTTTAATTGGATGTGTATCACTTTTTCTTAATCAAGTTATCACTTTTAATTGAAAATGTTTTCACTTTTTGTCATTCTTACAAATTATTTATAAAATAATTTGATTGATCGAGTATCACTTTTCTATATTTACATATAATTTTTTATTAAAAACATTATCCCTTTTTAATTTATAAAATTTTCATGAAATAGTTTAATAAGAAATGTATACTTTTTTTCCTTTTTTCATAAGTATCACTATAGAATTTTCAACTATCACTTTTAATTTTCTTATTGATCATATTAAGTATAATAATATTAATTTTAATTTTAATACTTCATAATATAAATTTAAAAATATATAAGAAAAAAAAGATGTCACGTTAATTAATTGCACAGTAGTATCTTCATTAATGCGTTACTTACCAGAGGCCAGAAGTCGTTTACGGGTTACCGGCCATTACGGTTTTTTTCTTTATTTTCTATTTTATATATTATGTTAATTAATTGATGAATAATTCGTCTCATCTAAGGAGATCCATGAGACGGTCTCGTACAAGACTCACCCTTATAATAAAGAGTATGTGATGTTTTCATTCGGGCCCTATGGGTAGGCATATAAATTGGGCTGGACTTTCTTAAAGTGGTCCATTAGAAGACCCGTTCATGGATGTCATAGAGTGTATTGAATGGAAATATCGAAAACCAAATAAAGAACACGTTGTTAACTGGAAACAAGTACATATTGCAGAAACTCAATTCATGTATTGAATGGAGATTGTTGACCAGGAACAAGAACATGTTGTTGAAGAACTCAATTCATGTATTGAATGGAGATTGTTGGTCAGGAACTAAATGAAGTACACGTTACTAACTGAGAACTGAATGAAGGACACGTTGGTACTTGCTAAAGAATTGATTGATGAGTCTTTCAACGCACACGTATAAATGATCGGAAACAACATGTAAATTGGACCCACCCAACTTATTCCCTCTTTATAAATAATTGTACTGCTTTATAATTTAAATATTAAACACAAATTGGGATTTGTAAATATAAAAAGGTGTATATATATAATAATAAATAGCATGTGATGGTGCAGGTAGGTTGGGTATTTCATTCAGGCCCTATTGGTATGGGCACCAATGCGTATAATTAGGTTGGGCTTTCTTAACTTGGCCCATTTGAGAACTCAGTACGTGGGTTGGCCCATTTAACAGAAATTGTTGACGATTTTGAACCTCCCCAGCAGCTTCGTCCTTTTATCCATGAATTGCAGTAAGATCGTGTGTATTGTATGGAGATTGTTGATCGAGAACCAAGTGAACGAGACGTTGCAGACCGGAACTAAGTGAAGGACACGCTACTGACTGGGATCAAGTGAAAGGACATGCTGCTGAAGAATTAATTGAGAAGTCCTTCAACACGTCATGTATAAATGATCGAAAACTGTAAACTTACCCACTCAACTTATTCAATTTTATAAAGTGAAAATATCATATTTGGTCCCATAAGAATTCCTTCAGTTTAATTATAGTCCCGTAGGAATACACTGGTCCCATAACTAGCGGTTTTGGTCCCATAAGAATATTATAATCATAATTTTCGAAAATTTTCATCCCAAATTAACTTATATTATTATAAACTATCAAATTTATATTATTTTTCTGTCTTTCAAAATAGACATAGTTCATTTTGGTCTTATTAATGGTTCAGAATATTTCGTCAACTATTGACAAATTTTGATGAAAAATTCTTATGAGACTAAATCTGCCAATTTTAAGACATTTTTGGCATTGAACAATTCTTATGGAACTAAATCTGAAATTATCACCATTTATAAATAATAATTGTACTGTTTTATTAAATATTAAACACAAATTGAGATTTGAAAATGTAAAAAGGTGTAAATATAATAACAAAGAGTATGTGATGGTTCATGGATGTCACTAGTGTATTGAATAGAGACTATTGACGTATTTAAACCTCTCCAGCAGCTTTGTCCTTTTTATCCATGAATTGCAGTAAGATTGCACTTAATAAATTGCAGTATAGAATTAGCTTATAAATTTGGGTGGCGTTATTATTACCCGAATATTTACTGAGAGCACCCGAATATCTTAAAAAGTTATATTCAAAATACTAAAATAACCTAACATTAAAAATTTTAGAGTCCAACTAGAATGCACCGGGTGCACCGGTGCACCTGGACAATTTAAATCATTAGATTATGTTAGAATTCAATCTCCACCATTAAAAAAGATAAAATAATTAGTTTTCTTAAAAACAAAAAACTACATCACTACATACTTAAACCTAACTTGGGGTGCACAAATTACCCAAAATTTTACATCCAAGTTATAAAATTTATACATTTTTACTTTCTTCACCCAAATCTTATAAATTTATGTAATTTTTTAACTTTCTACACCCAAATCCTAGCATATCTGCCATTAAAACCCTTAAAAAAATTCTGGAAAAACGTGAATGAAGGAAGAAAAATAGGAATGAGATTAAAACCCTTAAAAAAGAATGTGAAAAAACGTGAATGAAGAAAAGAAAAATAGGATAAAAAATAGGATAGAGAGATAATGAGAAGTCAAAAGAAATTCGTTTCTGTACTTATTAATTTATTTTATATTTTTATACAGATTTGTTGTTTTGATAGTGTTAGATATATGGATCAAGATTTAGAGAATTGGAAAAATAAAATAAAAATTATTCACCCCATTTCATCGCTGGTTTGTCGAAATTTGAATGATTTTTGGTTGAAGGTTGTCGAAAAAATTAAATGTTTCTTCAATAGACTTCGCTTCTTCTTTCTTATTGGTGGACTTCTTCTTCCAGTTTATGGTAGAAATTGAGTTATTGAAATGAGATTCCTTCACGTGTGTTACTTTTTTTCTTTTAATTTCGATGAAGATTATAAATATATGTAAGAATTTGGGTGTAGGAAGTAAAATATATAGGATGTAAACTTAAAACCAAAGGTTATTTTACTAATTTCAATATAATATTTTAAGATGACTGGATACTCAGCGTCAGCCTATAAATTTGGACTTCATAATGTTCAATAAAAATGACATAAGAGATGAGAATAGAAAAGTCTTTGTTAGCAAGGCAAAAATAAAAATGATACTACAATAAATTGATTATGTAGAATGATCGCAAATTCTCAACTACTAAATTGCATGCCGATAGATACACTTCATTGGTTTGGCCTATTAAATACACTTTATGTGGAAAGGATTTTCTCAAGCCATTTGAATTAAATATTTAAAGATAATAGGAATTGGGTGAAGTTAGTCTACCAAATTCAAAATTTATAACATCCTTCCTTCATCTCAAATAAATGTGTGTTTTTTTGTTTCATCTAATTTTATTGCTATTTTTTCTTTTTTATTTTGTTTATTTTCTGTTTTTATTTATTTATTTAATTTTAGGAATATAATTATAATTTTCACCCTTATGATTATGGTATATTTATATTTTAGATTTTAGGATATAATTATAATTTTACCTTTATGGTTTAGGATATAATTTATTTTTAGATTTAGAGTATAATTGTAATTTTACACTTGTGGTTTAGAGTATAATTTATCTCTAGAATTTAGGATATAATAATCATTTAAGTATAATAAATTTAAAAATAAAATAAAAAACAACATTAATAAAAAAGAAATAATTAATTAAGAAGAAAAAAGAAATAATTAATTAAGAAGGATGAGACCACCGATTCTACCTATTCATTTGGGTTCCGCCATAATAATTGAGAAACAGACCCACATATTGTTACTTCAAAAACACTTTTTGGTAATACTCAGCTTAGTCTGGCTAAGAGAGTAGAGAATATGTACATATGTATTGTAAAAAGTTTGCAACTAACCTACAAGTATATAACCACTTTTCTCTTTAAAAAATACAAACAAGAAGAAAAAACAATACTAATACGATTCATGTAGAAACTCCAAGAGAAATAAAACCAGCAGCAAATACAGAGTAGCTATTACTATTTGAACAAAGGCCACTCAAACTCGTTGCTTATTCTCTCAAACCTTTCTCTCAAACCTAACACGCATAATGTTTTAAATCCTCTTCCAATAACACACCAAACGTAATCCAAGACTAAATTAGATGATGCTGGAATAACAGATGAAGTATCATTAGAAACTATTGTGCTACAACTTCCTCTTCTACATCATTCCAAAACTGTTGTGCTACAACTTCCTCTCCTACATCATTCAGAAAAAACGGTCGTCCTACAATCTCCTCTCCTACATCATTCAAGCGGTCATTCTGCAACCTCCTCTCCTACATCATTCCTAAATGGTCGTTCTGCAAGTTCCTCTCCTATATACGGTGATCCAACCTCATTCCCCACTTATGCATGGAGAGGAGAAGCTTCTTGGTCGAGAAGAAGAGCTCGACACCCTGCGCGGGCGTGAGGATTCCCATCAACAACTTCATTGCATTCACCCTTAGCTTGTCTGCATCTTTTACTATGTCCGCCAAGACACGATTTTAAGCGCGTATCACCTCCTCGTTCATCCCTCCCACTTCTCATCCCATTTGCTTCTCAGCTTACCCTTTGGTGTCATATTATGGGAGAAAATTGGAACCCAGAAGATTCCTTGGGAAGACTCTAATCATACACAGGTATTGAGTCTTTCCATGACGTTTGCACTGTGTGGGCTTCATGAACCAACGTCTCAACATACCAGAGGATGTCGATCCGCAATGGACTCTCAACCCTTCAATCATCTTCAGTCTCATTGTAATTAACTTTCTTAATAATATAGATTGCTGGTAGAATTTGAAACAAGCAACAATCTTTATCTTGAGTAGAATGACTACCTGCAAAGAGCAACTAATTTTTTTTATATATATTGAAATACACCTTTTAATAAAAGATGCTAATATCTCTATTACCATAATATATTTGTACTGTTTATATGTCCTCAACAACACCATGGTGCATTATTGTTGGACGAGCGACACATGTCATTTATTTAATAGATGATGTTAGACATATAAATTAGAGTTCTCTCTAAGTACTTAATTCAAAACCATTGATAAAAGTGAAGAATTAACCCTCAACTTCCCCTCTTTGTGCATGGACTCTATTTGGGATATTGTAATAGGGCGACACAAAAAATCAAGTGTGTAAAATCAGTCACATAAGAAAGAAAAACTATGCCTTTTCAAGTTTTAACAATGAGAAAATGACATTTAAATGATGTAAGTGAACTTGTTTATTGTATAATGGCAGCAAGATTAGTATTGTTGAGTAATTAAAGATGATATAAGATTTCACACAAACATATATTTTTTTAAATTGAGATATACATACATGAACTTACTTCGTATATTTTATAATCTTTTAATATTTATAATGTGTAAATTATGGATTATATTTTATGTATATTTTATAATTTAATTTAATATTCATATTTAAATTATGTACTAATATTTTAATGATTTCTCCGCATAGGATGTTTTGTTATAATTAAGAATGTGGAAGTGATTTTGTACGAGACCATTTCACATGGACGATAAAAAAGTTAAAAAAGAGAGTATCATTATTAAAAAGTCTTATTTGAAAAGGGATAAAAAAGTTAAAAAAAAAGTGACAGTATTATTATTAAAAAGTTATATATTTGAAAAGTGATAATAATGTAATAAATCAATTAAGGGTTTACGTAAACAGTCTCACGCAAGTACAAGTCTTTTGCTATAAAATGTTATCATTTCTGTTATAATTCAGAATTATAAAGAGACCTATATGAACTTAATTCATATAAGTATTTTACTGAGTATAAAATATACATGAACATATAAAATATAACGCAGATATGTATACCTATAACAATTAAAATAAAAAATCAATAGAGTTTTATCAATTCAAGGTCCAAATTATGAGCAAACTATTAATTAGGGGTCTAAATTATTTTTTCTATCAATTCAAGACCTGAATATGTAAAACTATCAATTCAAGCCTAAATTTATCAAATATTATCTCCTATTTTATCAATTTAGAGCCTAAGTTCAGGCCCTGAATTGATAATTTGATATAATTCAGGCCCCTAATCGATAGAAAACATAATTCAAGCCCCGAATTGATAGTTTACTCATTTTTCAGGTCATGAATTGATAAAATTCCAAAATTGAGGAAACGGGAAATATGTGCGTATGAATACAATTAACATTTTTTTAAAAAAAATATTCGCTAATTTTTTGTAATACATACCATACATTGTTAATCCTGAATCATTGAGTTTCTTTGTCTCCCCCACAAGTACCAATATCTAAACAAAATAACAAACCTTAATTTCAGAGACCAGAATCAAATTAAGTCTAAACATAATTAATCATTTGAATATAGGAAGTGTTCCCTCTCTCCCACCTAAAGAGTCTATTTTTGTCATTTTGGGCATCCCACCAAAGAGTCTTCTTTCCTTATTTACACACATGAGACTAGACATGCACTCCGGTTCGGAACCATCGGTTCCGGTTCCAAACCGGCGGTTCGGATTCTAATAGAGGGGGAACCGAAACCGAACCGGGGACTAGGAGTTTCGGTTCGTGAACCGGCAATTTTGGTCCGGTTCGAAACCGCCGGTTTTTTTATTTTTTTTATATTTTTTTGTTTCTCAACCTCAACCCTTGAATTTAAAAAAAAATCGGTCGGAACCGCCGGTTCCGCCGTCCATCTCAACTGTTGATCTTCAACGATCACACGATCTCGGCCGCACGTTTGAATTTTCAAAATTCAAAAATTCCCGCCCAAAAAAAATAGAGGAACCGCGGGTTTTAACCGTGAACCGGCGAACCGGCGGTTCCGGTTCGTGCGCGGCTGGAACCGAAACCAAACCGTGTTCTACCGGTTTCGGTTTCGTTTTTTCCGGTTTCGGAATCACCGGTTCCGGTTCCAATTAAAATCGGCGGTTCTCCGGTTGGAACCGGCGGTTCCGGTTAATCGATGCATGTCTACATGAGACCCATACACACCCCACTAATACAATTAAAATATGGACATACACTCCCACTAATACAACTACACAATTCACATTAAATAATAATACTTCTTAATTTACGTGGAAAAAGAAAAAACAACCCGCGTAAACACATTAAATAATAATAATCATTAATTTACGTGTAAAAAGCAAAAATAACCCTTTACCTGGACGGAGGGAGTATATTCTAAATCAAATAACAAACGACCTCAATTTCAGAAATCAGAACCAAATTTTGCTTAAACATAATTAATCATTTGAATATAGGCAAGTATATCCAGAAAGATACGTTCAAACAAGTACAACCTTAAGCTCAAATCTCCCACATGTGATGATGGCATCAATTCTCACCTCAAAGCAAGGTATCTCTCAAACAAGCATGGCTCAAAGCTCAAATCTCCCACAGTTGGTGATGGCGCCAATTCTCAGCTTGAGGCAGTACTCCACAGGTAATGGGTTCAACTGTACTCCTCTCTCTATTAAAAATAAAATAAATTAGAATTGATTTAAAAAATTAATAAAATTTTCAAAAAAGAAGAAACAAAAAAAAACTTTGAGAATAAATAATATTATCGAATTCATTGTTGAATATTATTGAAAATATGAAAATTTTCTTGCTACCCAAAATTTTTGGAAATTTTGTCAAAATTTGTGAATTATTGAGAGAGGTTTTAATTATACCAAAATTAAATATGAGTTGTTCATGTTTATTATTTAAACAGCCAAAAAGACCCTCACAAAACTCACTCTTTCTATCTTTGTATTTATAAACAAATAAGACCCTATCTTTTAAAAAAATTAAGTATAGAATTTTCTCTAGATAACATGAACGCCGCAAGGCAACATGACACCTCAAGAGAAAGCAAGATCACAACACGAAAAGTCGACAAGAACAATATAAAAATACTTTTGTTCGCAATCCAAGGTTAACTTGACCTGGCCAAGTCAAGATTAGAGAAATAAGATCACAACTCAACAAGAACAATATAAGAATACTGACCAAGGGAAAACAAGATCACAACACAACGAGAACAATATAAGAATACTGACCTGAACCTTGAGAACCAAGCTGAACGTTGAGAACCAAGTGGAGAGTGGTGGAAACGGAGACGGCAGAAGAACACCAATAAACACGAGGATCCGAGGCAAAAAGCAGCAGAGAGTGTGGAAACGGAGACGGTGGAAGAACGCTGAGATGTGAATTTTCTTTGGCAGTGAGTGGAGTCAGTGGGTTGATTAAATGAAAAAGAGGGTAGGGTGTGAAAGTAATAATTGATCAAGAAGTATATAAAAACACGTAGAATTTAATGAAGGGGCACGTATTGCTGGACACGTTGCTGCTGTGAAGGACACGTATCATGAAGGACACGGCCACGTTGCTGCTCCAGTAAAGCACGTATCTTACTTCAAGGACACATCTCACGATAGAACTAAGTGAAAAACAAGTTGCAAAGTTGCTGTTACACGTATCTCACGTAGAAAACCCATGTGAAGGACATTGCTGATAATTGTACTCTTTTGAGTATTAAACACAAATTGGGATTTAAGATTTTTTTTTTCAAAAATTTGAATACATAATTAAAACATCTTTTTTTTGAAAAAATAATTAAAACATCTTTAAATAAGTCACAAATTTTCAAAAAAAAAAAAACAAAACAAAAGTTTTCCAACACTAAAATTTTCATATTTTCAATAATATCAACAATGAATTTGGTTATATTACTTTTTTTCAAATGTTTTTTTTAATGAAATTTTATTTTAAAAATTTTTTGATAATTTTTTTATTGAAAATCAAAATATATTTAAATATTTTATAAATTTAACTTAATTAAATATTACAAACAATTTGTATTTAATAAAAAAAATGTATATATAATAAAGAGCATGTGATGGTTTATGTAGGCTTGGGTCTTCCATTAATAGGCCAATGAGTATATATTGAGCTGGGCTTTCTTAAAGTGGCCCGTTTGATGTCAAGTGTATATTGAATGGAGATTTTTGATCGAATCAAGTGAAAAATACGTTGTTGACTGGAAACTGAAGAATATGTTGCTGAAGAATTGATTGATAAGTCCCTCAACACGCCACATTGCTGATTGGAAACTGAAGAATATATTGTTGAAAAATTGATTGATAAGTCTCTCAACAAACCACATAAATAATGATCGAAAACCACTGTAAATTGGCCACACTCTACTTATTCCCTCTGCTTAAACACGAATTGGGATTTGAAATAATACGATTCAGGTAGGCTTGGGTCTTTGATTTGGACCTATTGGGATGCGCCAAGACGTATAACTTGAGTTGGGCTTTCTTAACGTGGCCCATTTGAGCATAGCAGGAAGATTGCTAACAAATTGCAGTGATGCAATAATCCAAGAAGCAGCCATGGCGAGAAACGATTCTTCTAAATTGAGCATAGCGATTATCCACCCTCATCTCGGAATAAGTAACTCTAACTGCATTATTTTGATTGAATGATTTTACATTGAATTTTTCTTCGACCTCTTCGATGGATATTATGTTGGAACTATTGCTATTTACTGGATTTTATCTTTTGTTTGAGCAGATGAGTTTCTGTTTAACATTTATTTCTCGGAAACTGAATTGTGTAAATTCTGCGTTCAAATTTATGAATGAGAGGCACCTTGGAAATATCGAGATTTATAGTTGTTAGTTTTACGGAGTAATTGCTCTGTGTTTTCATAACATAAATTTAGTGTGAAGGAGTTAGAGAAGCCTCCAGATGGATAGAATTTGTTGATAGAGATGAGGAGGATCGTGTCTTTAAATTTTGGGTTTCTAGGGTTCAAGAGGAGGATTTCATAAGAGGATTTTCACTGATCACAAAATTTTGCATGAATAGGATGAGTTTTTTCCATGTATAGCTAAAGAATTGCTTTCAATTCTCATGCCAAACGAAATATCTTTCTTTTTTCACGAATGAAAGCCGTTTGTTCGTCAAATTGAAGCTGGATTCTTAGTTTCTAGTGGCTATTGTACCTTTCGGTAATATGTCATCCTCTACAGTTTCTAAGGATGCATTATATGTGCATTTGTTTTTATGGAAAAGCATTCACCGTCAGTTAAATTTGCATAGTTTTCTGGAAAGTTGTGTTTCTCAATAGTTAATCAGTTTCATTAAATTTGAATTTCAGAGAACGTTGGAGATAATAATAATAATGAATAGTTTATCCACAGAGCTCGTGACCCTCGGCCACATCCAAGGTACTCCTGGCAGAGTAGATGAGCCTGATGGAGAGGGTAGGCCTGCATTCACCAATCCACATGAAGGCCTTCTCATAAGAGGTGATCCAGTTAAGATGCAGGAAACACGGGGTCTCGCCGCATACTCTTCAAAGTGATGGATGTTCTTCTCCACTAGCAGCTTCAGCGCCTCGTCATCCGGCTGAGGATCAACCAACAGTGCTGCAAGAAGCTCGTGGACGTCTTATTGCTGTTGGGAAATCCAATCGTTGAAGCAGGATTGGAACTGAGCTCGGTCGAAGCATGACGAGTGTCTTTGGATGCAGCTTGAAGTTTCTGTGATGGAGTAGAGGCTTTACATAGAGGGAGCCACGGGATGGATCCTGGGGAGATTTGATTGTGTCCAAAACCAGAATTTTTATTACGTTGGACACAAGAGTAGAGGTGTTCAGTCCTATCTTCGGGTGTTTGGCGCTACTTTTAACATCGAATGAGTGGTACGTAGCGGAGGAAAATTCAAAAGTATTTGGTTGGGAGTAGTAGGAGATGGTGACAATTCAAAAGTATTTGGTTGGGAGTAGTAGGAGATGGTGACGGAGATGGTGAAGGCATATCAATTTTCATTGTTGATGTTTCATTATTTGGTGTAGCAAGAAACCCTTCAATAATTACTCGTAAAACTCTTCGATCATCTTCAATCTCATTGTAAATAACTTTCTTAATAATATTCATTGCTTGGCTCCAATCTTTCTCTTGAGTGGAATGACTACCTGCAAAGAGCAACTAAATTTTTTTCTATGTATTGAAGTACACTTTTTAATAAAAAGATGCTAATATCTTTATTACCCATAATATATTTGTACTGTTTATATGCCCACAACACCATGGTACATTTAGACAAGTGACACGTATGTCATTCGTTCAATAGGGTGATGTTAGACATATAAATTAGAGTTCTCTAACTTAATTCTAAACCATCGAATAGGGTGATGTTAGACATAAAACTTACAGTTCTCTAACTTAATTCTATACCATTGATAAAGGTAAAGGATTGACCCTCCACTTCCTTCCCTCTTTGTGTATGGACTCTACGTGGGATATTATAATAAGGCGACACAGAAAAATCAGGTATGCAAAATCAGTTACATAAGAAAAACTATGCCTTTTAAGTTTTAACAATGAGAAAATGACATTTAATTAGCAGCAAGATTAGTACAGTTGAATAATTAATTTCACATAATATTCAATGCATCATAAACAAAGAGACGAGGATCAGATTCATAAATGTAATAACTCTAGAAAAAAATACAATAAAGATTTGAGAATAATTATAAAAAAAAAGTTAATTATATTCGTATGCACATCTTTCCCGATTCCTCAATTGACATATCTCGCAAATTACTACTTCTTCGCGTGACATAACCTTCAATGGAAACAGGTCAACTATCATGTGATCTACTTTTCAAGCTCTAGGTATTGGGGACACACTCGCTGAAGATGTTTCACAGACTGAAGTCTCTGGTTTTGAAAGAATGAGGAAAGTTGTCAGCTCCGAGAATAAGATGATTGAGGGCATTGACTCAAAGATCTTAGGGGCTGCTTGGTTGGGGTAGTGGGAGGGTAACGAGAATCAATATACATCTATTCCCATTACCCGCTCCCACTACCCCCAACCAAGCAGCCCCTAAGATCTTTGAGTCAATGCCCTCATTCATCTATTATCGCAACTGACAACTTTCCTCACTCTTTCAAACCAGAGACTTCAGTATGTGAAACATCATCAGCAAGTGTCTCCCCAATACCTAGAGCTTGAAAATTAGATCACATGATAGTTGACCTGTTTCCATTGAAGGTTATGTCACGCGAAGAAGTAGTAATTTGCGAGATAAGTTCATCCACTAAGCCATTATTAGCTTGTAAGCTTGATTGTTCTTCAGTCATCTGAATAGAGGTAACAAGGACATTATTTCTTGTCTGTGCGTTTTCAAGTGCTGCAAGAGACAACCAAGTCAGAAAGATTAGAGAAACAATAATTGTCGAAATGAGAAATTATAGCACACTCAAGCCTAGTAAAACCAACATGTGAATAATAACAACCACTTAAAAAGACACACTTTAAACCTCAGGGGAACTGATTGGAAGCCCAAGTTAACATTGCATTATTTCAACATTTCAAGCATAACCTTTTGGATACACATCTCCAGATGACATTAGATAACTAGCAAAAGTTGTTATTGACACAAATCAACCAAAAGCTTCCAGTTGTGTTTGAGTATATCTTCATAATTAGTTGGTTAATTAGTAAACTGAAACAAGCAAAATCCATAACTTCTGTTGCAACTATCATTAGGGTGCAAACCCGAATCTACTGCTTAAATGAGGTATAATCTCATGTTTTCGGAAAGACGGCTCAAACTAACTTGCACTGAGCAACCTAGGGTGGACCTAGGATTTTGCTTCAAAGAGGAGAAAAAAATTCATAGTAGAATTTAATGGTTTCCATTCTTACAAATTAAAGATTTGTATTAAATAAATTCTTAGAAAAATTCCCAATCCATCTCTGCAGCCTCTATTAAGTTTCTGTTTTCTATCTCCATTGAAACACAAAGGCATAATTTTCCTTTCTTCTACACAAGGTTCAGCAATCCCCCAGTTTCTAGCATTAATTCACCCCACCATATCCCTACCCCCATCCTTACTCAACAAACTTCAATTCCCCAGGAAAACAGCTTAATATAAGATTATGTGGACTATCAAACTAGTCCTAAAAAAAACTCATTTCTGGGTGGTGAAAAAAAAAACAGCTTAAATATTTGCCAGAATATATACGTGTACCTTAGGTTGTTTCAATGCTCCTCAATTATGTCCTGTATAAGAGAGAAAATAATTATATTACTAATTCCATGGAATGAAAAAATAAACTTAATCCAGTTTATGTAAAATAATTATATTTCTACTTCTTTTTTCTCTTTTAGTAACGAAAGAGGTGAAGGGAGGAAAGTAGCTGGTTTGATCATGATTAGCGATTACTCAGAAGATAAAGGACAACCAAGATTTCTTACCATTAATTGTTCTTTATTTACATTTAAGGCAATAATATCAGTCCTTATTTACATTTAAGGCAATAATATCAGTCCCTGACTTGAAACTTTGTGTGTTCTTTCATGGTGAGAATTCAAACTGAATATGGACAGTGTATCTTGGTGAGTAAACTCTGCCTATGTTCCTACTGTTTGTTTTAATAAAGGTTTTTTTTTTTTTCATGGCTGACAAGAAAACTAATAATCTGTAGGAGCTTATGATGATAAGGAAGCAGTAGCAAGAGCATATGACTTAGCTGCACTTAAGTATTGGGGAACATAAACTTACACTAGTTTCCCTATATGATTCTCAATAGTTTTCTCCTTCAAAACACTTATTTTCCTCATGAATTACAAGTCTCATTAGATATTTATTCTGATAACATCACCGGATATTGGATTACGACGCAGAAATCGAAATTATACAAACTATGACCAAAGAAGAGTATCTTGATTCATTGAGAAGGTATACTGTTTCATGGCCATGTAGGAAAAGTAGTGGCTTTTCAAGAGGTGTCTCAAAGTATAGAGGAGCTGCAAGGTGTGTATTATCTCTAAATTTAATGAGTAATCCCATAAGAACAACCAATTTGATAATCAGAACATAACAAGATGTTTGTGAATAATATACAGACACCATCATAATGTAAGGTGGGAAGCAAGAATCAGACAAGTTTTTGGAAATAATTATCTCTACCTTGGCACTTACAGTATGTTGTCTAACACTTTCTTTTGACTGCTTGCATTCAGAAACATACTACTTCTCATGTACTTCCTGCAAACTATAACTCACTAAGTGAAAAGACTAAACGTAAAACATTGTTTCATCTCGTGTTTCAAAACATAACACTATACCAACGACGCTCTTCCCCTTTCCTCTCGAGTATCATAACATCCTCTTCTTCTTCTGTCTCGACCTCTAAGAGATCAACCACCAACATCACGAAACAAAAGAAAACAAGATTCAGAGTAAAATTTAAGTTGCATCAAAGCTAAATAGTGACATTAACTATTATCACAGTTCATGCCACTTCACGGGGTTCCTTTATCCCTTCTTATCCAAATCACGCAGGCCACACAGTATATGCCCGTTTTAAATAAATCAATTGAGTAAACGGGAAAGATGTGCATATGAATACAATTAACATTTTTTTTTAATTATTCGCAATTTTTTTGTAATATATACCATATGTTTGATGGACATCCTCTTATTATCACCTGAATCATTGAGTTTCTTCATCTCCTCCACCTAGCAGTTCCCAACATCAAAACCAAATAACAAACAGAATTTCATAAACCAGAATCAAATTATGTCTAAACATAATTAATCATTTGAATATTGCAAGTATATTCGGAGCGGAAAAATATATTCAGACAAGCCCAACCTTAAGTTCAAATCTCCCACAAGTGATGATGGCGTCAATTCTCAGTCAAAGCAAGATATCTCTCAAACAAGCTGGCTCGAAGCTCAAATCTCTGGTGATGGGTTCAACTTTCTTCCAGTCTCTCTGATTAAAAATAAAATAAATTAGAATTAATGTTATATTTAAAAAAAAAAAGGACATTTTAGGTGTTATATTTCGAAAATTCGAATGATGAAAAGAAATTTTAGTTTAAATTAGCCTTAATTTTCTCTCACCCCGTAAACTCTTCATTGCTCTCTCAATAAAAATAAAGTAGATGTTATATTTCTTAGGATAAGAATACATTTTATTTTTCATAGATATATATAATATACACTCTCTTTATTATATATTTATAAACTTTTTATTAAATACAAATTGTTTGTAATATTTAATTAAGTTAAATTTAATTAACATATTTACAAAATATTTAAATATATTTAAAAAAACTTTGAGAATACATAATATTATCGAATTCATTATTGAATATATTATTGAAAATATGAAAATTTCCACGTTACCGAAAATTTTTGGAAATTTTGTCAAAATTGGTGAATTATTGAGAGAAGTTTTAATTATCCCAAAATTAAAAATGAGTTGTTTATGTTATTATTTAAAGTAGTCGAACCAAACCATCACAAAAACCACTTTTTCTATCTTTCAAGTATATATTTATAAACAAATAAGATCACGAGGCGGTGGCAAACAAGGCCACAACCCAATTAAAAGGCTAGCATACATGACCACCACAAGGCAGACCCAATTAAAAGGCAAAGTCAAGTAAAGGAAAAGCAGAATCACAACACAATAAAAACAATATAAGAATGGTGACCTGAACCACAACCAGAATAATATAAGAATGCCCTGAACCACAACGAGAACAAGAATGCTGAAATGAATGACAGGAAGGGGTAGAGAGTGATGGAAACAGAGATGGAAGAACACTCATATGTGAATTTCCTCTGGAGTGTAGTGAGTAGGAGTCGGTGGAATTGATTAGATGAAAAAGAGAGTAGAGAGTGTGAAAGTAAACATTGATTGAGAAGTATATAAGCACACCACGTAGAATCTAGTGAAGAATATGTAGACTCAGCGAAGAACAGGTTGCTAATTGTAAAGTACACGTAGAACGCAACAAATGATACGTTACTGGCTGTGAAGGACACGTCGCTGAATGGTAAAGACACCTCACATCACGTAGGACACGTCGCTGAATGGTAAAGACACCTCACATCACGTATAAATGATCGGTAACAGCTATTCCACACTCAACTTACTCCCTCTTTAATTAATTTAGTAATATTACGTATTCTCAAATGTTTTCTTTTGATGAAATTTTGAAATATTGTTTATGGTATATCAAAATATATTTAATTTAAATATTTATAAACTAACTTAACAAAATATTACAAACGATTTGTATTTAATAAAAAAAAAGGTGTAGGTATAATAAAGAGCATGTGATGGTTCGTGTAAATTGGATCGGAAAATGTGATGGTTCATGTGGGCTTGCGTCTTTCATTTGGGCATTTTTAGGGTGGGCCAATGCGTATAATTGGGCTGGGCTTTCTTAACGTGGCCCATTTGAGGACATGGATCATGGATGTCACGAGTGTGTTGAATGGAGAACCTCTCCAGCAGCTTTGTCCTTGTATATCTATGAATCGCGCGTAACGAATTGCAGTGGTGCACTAATCCAAGAAGCAGCGATAGCCATGTCGAGAAACGATACTTCAAAATTGACCATAGCGATTATCCACCCTGATCTCGGAATAGGTAACTCTAACTGCTACACAACATTTTGATTGAATGATTCTACATTGAATTCTTTCTTCGACCTCTTGGATGGATCTAATGTTGGAACTATTGCTATTTACTAGAATTTCTTCTGGATTTTCGCTTTTGTTTTCAGAAGATTCTGTTTAAGATTTATTTCTCTGGAGACTGAATTGTGTAAATTATGTGTTCACAGTTATGAATGTGAGGCACCTTGGAGATATAGAGATTTAAACTCGTTATTTGATTATTATTATTGCTCTGTATTTTCATAACATTGATTTGCACTTTAGATTGATGTGCAAAATTTAGTGTGAAGAAGTTAGAGAAGCCTCTAGATGGATATATTTGTTGATAGAGATGAGGAGGATCGTGACCTTAAATTTTGGGTTTTCTAGGGTTCAAGGGGAGGATTTCATAAGGTGATTTTCACTGATCACAAAATTTTGCATGAATAGGATGAGTTTTTTTCCATGTATAGCTAAATAATTGCTTTCAATTCTTATGCCAAACGAAATATCTTTCATTTTTAACGAATGAAAGCCGTTTGTTCGTCAAATAGAAGCTGGATTCTTAGTTTCTAGTGGCTATTGTACATTTTGGTAATATTTCATCCTCTACAGTTTCCAAGGTTGCATTATATGTGCATTTGTTTATATGGAAAAGCATTCACCCTCGGGTAAATTTGCATAGTTTTTTGCAAAGTTGTGTTACACACTAGTTAATCAGTTTACAGAAAATTTTATTTTCACAGAACGTTCAAGATAATAATGAATAGTTTATTAATGGTGACCTCTATACAATCTGTTTCTGTTTTTTTTTTTTAATTAATGATGATGCATTTTTCTACAATTTTAGGTGGAGCAGAAAGGTTAATCGTCGATGCTGCTGTAGAACTCTCATCTAACGGTCATAGTGTTCATGTATTTACATCACACCATGACAAGACACGCTGTTTCGAGGAGACAGTTTCTGGTGTGTACATTTTTTCTTATATTATATTTTCTGCTTGAAATTCTTGATCTCTGATGGATTAGAATGGAATTTTTTTTCTTCTGGAAATTTTCATACTTATTACCATCTTAACATGTATAGGTATCTTTCCAGTTATTGTATATGGCGCTTTTCTTCCACGGCATATTTTTTATCGATTCCATGCAGTATGCGCATATCTGCACTGTATATTTGTTGCTCTGTGTGTGTTGTTTTTGTATCCCTCTTTCGACATTATACTAGCAGATCAGGTCTCCGTTGTCAATCCACTGATGAAATTGAAAAGGCGATCTAAGGTTAGAAATATATTTTGAACTATGACTTTTTTGCATACTTGTTGCCATTCATAATTTTCATTTTAGTTTACACTTCGTCTTTCCTCTCTAGGTTGTATTTTATTGCCATTTTCCTGACCTATTACTAGCTCAGCACAGTACCTTCCTTAGACGAATCTATCGGAAACCTATAGATTTTTTAGAGGAATTAACAACAGGTATCTTTGAGAATCTTATTTCATTATTTTTCCAATACTTTATGTGTATTGCGTCCATCCTTGTTTTATTTGTCGTTGCACATCATGAAAATTGTGATTCTTTTGTGGGCTGCATCTGTCCGATCTTTTGTAGGTATGGCTGATTTAATTCTTGTGAACAGCAATTTCACTGCATCTACTTTTGCAAAGACTTTCAAGCATTTACATTCAAGAGGGGTTAGACCAGCTGTACTTTATCCAGCTGTCAACGTGGATCAGTTTGAAGAACCTAGTGCTACTAAGTAACAGACATTTTTCACTCTTGGTATCTGAATGAAATTATTACAAAAAATGCTATGTTAAGCACAATCGTGCAGTCAGTGAATGAATAAACATATATTTGTGTCAGTATTTGTGTGCATAATAATAGACACCATCCCCATTTGATTGTGTTCAATTGTTTCAGGTTGAGTTTTCTGTCCATCAATCGTTTTGAAAGGAAAAAGAACATAGAACTAGCTATATCTGCGTTTGCTATGCTATATAATAGCCAAGATGCTTTCCTTCAACGTGACAAAAAATATGAGCTTTCCTTGATCGTCGCAGGTAAGTTTAATCACTTTACTTCAGTCATTTGTTACACAAGATCTATCTACATTCCTAATGAGATCACTTCTAAAGGGCAGGAGAAATTACATAAAACCCGTAGTGATCTTATGTTCCTTTTTCTATGTACATTGAACGCCATCTTAAGCCATAATGTAATTGCAAGCGCATCATTTTAAAATATGAGAAGCTTTTTGTTTCTAAAATAACCAAATTACTTGAATATATACTCGTTTTCAAAATGTGATGGTTAAGATTCTTATTTCCGATCTTCCAACTGAATTCGTAGCTTCAGTTTGAGTAGAACATTTGATGATGGATGCTGTCATTATCTGCTTTTGGTGATTTAATTTAAAAAATAGGAGTTGTCTTTCCACATTTTATGAGTCCCTAAATTTACAGAGGGTCTAGAATTTTACATTTCTCTTTTCTTTAGGTGGCTTTGATAAGCGACTCAGAGAAAATGTTGAGTACTTGGAGGAACTGAAAAACCTAGCCGAAAGGGAAGGCGTGCATCGCCAAGTCCAATTCATTACATCTTGTCCTACACCCGAAAGAAACTCTCTTCTCTCACAATGTATCTGTGCACTTTACACGCCCAAGGTCTTGAATTGTCTTGTATTCTTGTAAGTTAGTTGAAATTTTGATACGATTGTTCTACTAAAATAGCATGTTTCATGCAGGATGAGCATTTTGGGATTGTTCCTATAGAAGCAATGGCTGCCCACAAACCTGTAATAGCATGCAACAGTGGGGGTCCGGTCGAGACAATAAAAAATGAAGTTACAGGCTACCTCTGTGACCCTAACCCTCAAGATTTCTCTGTTGCTATGGCTAATTTTATTAGGGATCCTCACCTGTCGGAAACAATGGGAAGAGAAGCCCGACAACACGTAGTGCAAACATTCTCAACAAAGATATTTGGCCAGCGTCTTAATGCGTATATTGTTGATACAGCTCGAAGAAAGTCTGAGTGAAAGTGATTGCACCTTCCTTCATTATTGTACAAAATAGACATTTATCTTGTCTTGACATAAAAGTTGAAGCATAGGAACAGTTTTGCTTTCCTTAGTTTCTCGTCAACAGTTATCTTTAGTTTAAGAATAGGACAATTGTAAGATGTTTTAGACTTTAAAAGCATCACAAACTTTGACAATTTAGATTCTTGCAGAACATAGTATTTCGACAGAGAATTTCTAATGGAATAACATGAGTGTTGAAATTTACTTCAGAATTATAAAAATGCCAGTCTCTATGCACAACTAATAAGACAAGATACAACAATTGAAAATGACCTAATATCTCTAGCCATCTTCCCATATTATGCTTATAGATTAAATAACAACATTAAATAATTCTGGAGATCAGCAACTGATTTAAGTGAACAATTGACTACTAATCGTGTCGATTTTCGGGTTTATACCTAGTCGACATTCATCTTGAAGAGCTAATGCCAGCATTTCCGTGCAAAACTGATCATCTGGTTTTACATACAAAGCCTGAAAATAGAACAAAATTGTGACAATCAAGGCACAATACGTACGAGAATGATCAAAACATGATATTTCTGACTACTCTTCAGCAGTAGTAGACTAGTAGTATAACCAGTATATCTGTACTTATAGTTCTGGCATCATGAATGGGTGCTAAAAGGTTTTGCTAAACCAACATAACAATTTCATACAATTTTGACATGTAGATCAATGTATTATTAGGTCCAGCACAACTTCAACACAAATTTACTAGTACTACGTGATGAAATTCAAATATTTTGTTTGATGCTTAAAGAATGCTATATTAGTTTCAGTGAGACCTATTATACGAGGTGGAGGATTATAAAACTGTACCTTGTGATAGTGTGTAATTGCTGCTGTAAAGTTGTCCTGGAAACGGGAGAGATGTACAAGATAGGGTCATATTCTCGACTACAAAAAAATATTTTAAAGTTAATAATGCACGAATAAAAACCTGTAGGTGGTATGTGTATGCGAGACCTGCATATGTACTCAAACTTCTTGTTGACAAAGCTAGTGCTTTCTCGTAGTACTTAGTTGCCTCATTGTACCTCCTGATTGACACAACATATTTATTGATTGTCGATAACAAACATGTAAAGAACCAAAGTATAGGTAATTAAGCAATCACAATGGCTCAAGGGTCTTCTTGTTGACAAAGCTAGTGCTTTCTCGTAGTACTTAATTGCCTCATTGTACCTCCTGATTGACACAACATATTTATTGATTGTCGATAACAAACATGTAAAGAACCAAAGTATAGGTAATTAAGCAATCAAAATGGCTCAAGGGTCTAGATGGGAAGTAGCTGAAGCCCTAGAAAGACATCAAAACACCAGTGAAGTTTTTTTTTTTTAAATAGTAATAAAAAAAGAAAAAAACACTGGTAATTTTATTCTAGAAGCAAGAGGGAGAGATTTCAGGTTACTAATAAAAAGTAAACATAAGATCCCAGGGTATATTATAAAGGACGTCGAGTCAAATATCAAATAATCACTCAATATTAAAGGTATGTAAATATAAAGATCATACATACTTTAATTTTCTTAATGCGTGTGCAAGGTTAACTAAAGTTGGCTCCCACGTTTCACTTAAAGAGGATGGTACATGAGCCAATGTCTTCTCAAACCACCACACAGCCTTCTTATACCTGAAATATTTGGAATAAAAATCATGTTTAAATATTAGAAGAATTATAAACACCACTACCAATTGGCAAGGAAAAATTCAACCCCAAATTACCCCCCCCCCCCCACCCCACCCCACCCCAAAGGTTTCACCCATAGCAATTTTCTGACTTCTCATTCAACAGTTTGCTTCTGAGGGATCGTCCCACTTCCATTTTCAAGAGGTTCTAAAAACAAAAAAGATAACTATATAACAAACCAAGTTTCTTCTGAGTTAAGAACACTCTAAGTAGGCAGGAAATGCAAGCAATTTCATGAGACACAACTGCTAGTAATATCATAAGTGGTAATTATCTTACTCCTTCATATGATAGGCCACAACTCCTAGTTCATTGTATACTAGTGGATCTGAAGGGCATACAACCTGGGCCTGCATGAAAAACTGGATGCAAGCTTTCTTCAGAAAGAAGTAATGTGAAAAACACTAGTTGTGCTAAGAAACACAAAACACAAGCTTTATATGTTTACACTTTACTGCCAATTGATGGCTAAAGTCGTAACAAGATTGCAGAAATTCTAAAATTGTGTGAGATTCACCTGCTCAGCAAGTTTGAAGCTGTGGGTTCTCATGTACTCCATTCCTATGTATAGAGTTGGCAAATGGCACCTGAAATAAAAGAAAATTAGCAAAAAACCTGAAAGAAATAGTGTTAACTAAACATCATTTATTGGATAAAACCAAGAAAAGTTATCACTACAAATTGAAAAGAGCATGAGGGAAAAAATACAAGGAATAAAGGTCTTAAAATCCAGTAGATTCTTAGAATGATATCCAGCAATTAAAAGATTAACATGGAGTCATGGACTAACTCTCATTGACTCCACAGGGCCAAGCTCCTAAGCAACACTTAACCTACCTGCATGAAGGTAAATTTTCTTCATCAACTTGACTAATAATGAGTTTTATGTGCACTTCTCAAGATGGAGAAGAGGGGGGGGGGGGGGGGGGGGGGGTCTCTCAGAATTGGCCTAGGAAAGATGAACCAATGTGAAAAGTTTAATGTAAAAATTATCTCCTACCGTCTCAAAGGCTTTTAATTGTATAGAAAGGTGAGGTCAATTTACCACTAATATTATCTTACAGGAGAATATTTTGGGTGAGCTAAACATGTATAACAGCAAGCATAAACTGTAATCATTCCCATTGTGGGACATGAAATGCTCTAAGAAACAAATAACTTGATTACACTTTAGAATATGGATAGAAGTTCACCCTACAAAACATTATTTTAGAATTATAACAAATATTACAAATTTAGAATGTAGAAGGAAAGATATTGAAGTATGCATATCTAAAAGTCATTGGACATTTAATAATCGCTAAACAAGAGCAGCAACAAAACAGAGGATAGACAACATAAAAAAATTTACCCAGGAAATAATCGAGCAGCAGTTCGATATGCCGACATTGCTTGATCTCCTTCTTGCTTAGTCGAATATGCATTTCCATAGCCAATCCAGCCTGGAGCAAATGTTCCATCTAAACTAGTTGCCTTGCTGGATAAGAATAACAGGGGAACCATCTCAAACTTTGACATAAAATATAGAAAACCATCTCAAAGACAAAAAATTATTCCCTCAATTTACCAATTATAAGGTTAATACCTGAAATAACGACGCGATTGATCATACTTTTTTATGCAGTAGTAGTAGCAACCCACAGCAAACCAAGACAAAGCTCTGAATAAACATGCCACACGAAGTCATTGGAACTTGAATCTGAGATTGTTGATAAATATGAAAAGGTATAGCTATCACTCAGTTACATCAACATTTTAAAACATTTAGGAGCCGCTTGGTTCGAATTCCGGAATGGCAATGGTAATGGGAATCATTGATGAGAGTAATGGTAATGGGAATGGGAATGAAAGTGATTGAAGGGGTGGGGGAATACATTGAATGTAGGGGAATGATTGAGGGATTTGGATTCCCATTACCCCCTAACCAAGCTAACCAAGCATGAGGAATGGGAGTCAATACCCTCTCATTCCCATTACCCTCCCCTAATACCTCTAACCAAGCGCCCCCTTAGAACTTGATTAAGATTCAAATTAGTAATTGAGAATCTTGAGATGTTATGCCTAAGAATTGAGTGGAACTAATAAACAATGAGAGACAAACCAGTACTCAAAATTTTTGTCTTTTAGTCGGAATCAACCATTTAATGTTGAAATCGATGAATTTAGATCTGTTCCCTCTTGCTCATTACAGATTTTGGTCATTTAGCCCCCAAATTGGCAATTGCATCAGATTTTACACAAACTAGTCATATAAAGGATGCAAACATGACCAAACTTTAGCAAGAAACTGAGGAGTAAATCCGGAACTTTAAAGCCAAATACAAACTGAAACTACTAACTTAATCTCCAATGTGAGAACATCGATTCATTAATCACCATTTCAAGATTATTAACATCCAAAGGGTTCCTCTATAGTATTTAAAATATAATCAACACACTGGGAAGCTATTTCAATACGATGACAGTAAATCACTAGTGCATTAAAGTACTTCTAAAGATAAAAGAAAAAAAATTATAAATTGATTATGTAGAATGATCCACAAATTCTTACTTTTGAGGATAGTCTTTGACTAAATTGCATGCCATTAGATATAGTTCATTGGTTTGGCCAAGCTCCATGGCAGCTGCTAAATGCACCAAGGTACACTTTAGGTGGAAAGGATCCTTCTCAAGCAATCTGAATTGAATATTTAAAGATAATTGAGAAGCAACGGAAATGTCAACCAAGTTTGCTTCAAATACAAGAAAAGACCCACATTGATGTTAGTTCAAAACACTTTTGGTATTCGCCACACTGATGGTGATACTCAGCTTTGCAGGCTAAGAGATCAGTGTTGTTCTTCACTGTGCTTAGATATTTCCCAGACGTTTTTGAGCTTGAATCTTCCAGCTCTAGTTCTTTAAATTTGGTTTCAACAACATTTTCTTTATCATACTGACCATGATGATACAAAATAGGATTACACAGAAAAATATGGCAGATGTGTTTAACCAAAAACATAAAAGAAAAAAAAGCGAATATCTACATTGACTTGGAAGTACTAAAGCTTGAAACTCAACTTACTTTTTTAATCAAGCATGAATAGAATGAAGAGAGCCAACCATCTTCAGGACTGAATTGCAAGGTTGCTAGTAGATTTGTCTCTATAATGTATAGATTGTTGAGTTAAGTATCTAGTCCAGTAATATAATACTGAAACCCAAGTCCTTTAATGATATTAACAAATTTAAATTAATAAATAAATTAGGTATTTGATTAGTAGGAAAATTAGAAGCAAACAAAAGATAGAACTCGCATATTATATCACATATAGATAGTAGGAAAATTGAAAGCAAACAAAAGATAGTACATATTATAACCCAAATTATGCTTATCTAACTGTTTGTTGCATTGATTCATAGAAGACAGTCTGCACCTTCTTCGCAAGTGAGCATATGACCCTCAATGAGACATTCCAAGGCCTTGAACAAGAAGAAAATGTGATCACACATCAACTTAATGATAAATTTTGTAAAAGAATTATTAGCTTCAATAAAGGTTTTCAACATCTGAATTGAGATTCTTTTTTTATGAAATGATCTATCCATCATTAATCAATCACAAATTACTAATAACTTCAGCATTGATTTAAAATGAATAATGAGAACTATGTCGAGGTACAGATTATGATTGTACCTCATAACACAGAGGATCAGCTCTGATGGCAGCTTTATACCTTCAAGTAAATGGTAAAGTAAAGTAAGTTTTCTCAATTAACCAAATCTGTTCTGCTCTAAATCTTAACAACAATTGAATTTCACTAGATATTGACAAGAACAGCATCAGCAAAGCTAAAAATAAAGCAAAAAATAACAAAATACTACCTAAAACAAAAATTAACTGAGTTATATAATAAGTGTGAGGGAAAAAAGGTAGAGCACAAGCTGAAAATTCACCATAATCAAATGTATTATAAATGTTTCATAAGAACATCGAGGTCCTTATCTTGATACCAGTAACTCAAGTGGGAAGGGTTAAAAAAGACAAATGCATCACGTTCTACATAACTAATCATTTTACTATTCCATCCATTTATAAAGCTCAGTCAAGAAGTTTCTTTATGTCACATTGTCGCCTACTAATTGGAAAATATTATTCTATTCCCCAAAAAGCCTGGGTTGACCATAGTTGCTAACTACTGCAATCTGAGATTCCAAATGATGTGTTACTTTGATCTTTTGGAGATGATACACTTTTTAGTTCACATTAATTTCTGCAACAATATTTCACTGCCACCTGTTTGGTATTGCTTTAATATAGGGAAATTGTTCAGTATAATATCCTTCGTATTAAATAAAAACAATCTCAATAATTTTGAGCATTAAAATTTCAACTAGCTTTTTGCAGTATCAATTCTTAATTTTTCAAGATTCTAGTGAACATCAGAACAATCACCTGAGGCAATACCATAATTAACAGAGTATAATAAATGAAAAGTATGAAACAGATCAAGGTAAAATCAATCTCGGACAACATGGCACGCACCATAAACGGGCATGAGAACGATTTTCCAATGCCTCATACGCCTTGCCTCTTAAAAAGCATGCCGCTGATATTATCTGTCAAAAGAAACGTAACCATATGCATCACTTTAACCATTAATGAGTCATTGCATTTCTTTTTTTATTTCTCATCATTAAAAAAAACAGCAGTAAATGCCGCATTTAACATGATCAAAACAAACATACATTAATTTCACGGTCTTCACTATCTTTGTCCAGATACATGCTATTGTAATCCTTTGAGTCCGTAATGTTGCCATGTTCATCGACTTTAGCATCACCAAGCATTATTAGGCATTGATCCCACTCCTTCAGTTCTTCCTGGTCACATTATATGGTTATTGATTATGATGGAGAATCAACAAAAATCTGATCACTTATCATGTAAATCGATCAATCAACCAATACATAGAATTCAGGTTATAGATAAACAAATCCAATACTAAATTCAAGAAAAATCAGTGTTATATGTTGAGCATGTTACTGACAAGGGTGTGAAACTAATCATGCTACGTGTTAACTGTTTTGTGTGTTTCAGGCGGTTTTAAAACAAATCAATAGGAGAATTGTCTAAATTTCCTGAAGGATCGTCTAGCTATTGAGATTTAAACAGCTATTTACAAAAACTGAAAGGAAGAAACCACGAATTTATTAACATAAATGTATACTTCAACACCAATCTCCACGCAAAATTTACAAAATGCAGTTTAATAAGTAGCCAGTTACACTTAATCACAACATTCAGCCCCGCTTCCAATCGCTAGAGACAGAAAATGTATGACTATAAAGGAAATTCAATTTCTGAAAAAAGAAGAAATTATTACGAGGCATTTAGCAGCGAGGTAGCGGAACCGGAGGTCACGTAGAACGATTTGCGAGGCATTGAGGAGGTGGAACGCGCGGCGATAATGCTTGCCGAGGTAAAGAGCCTGCGCCTGCATGTAAATATCGGCGGGATCTGCCGTCACCGCCGCCACCTTGTCAGCGAAGAAGATCGCCGATGAGTACAAATGCTTGCTCACGCAGTCCCGAATCACACCACGTAGCTTCTCGATTGCCTCCTCCCTCATCTTCTCTGTGAATCGATTCAAATTCAAAGTTCAGAGATTAAATTCAGCCCAGGGTTTTAGCCTTAGGGGTTTTTTTTGTTCTCTCGCAGTGGGAAAAGAGCGAGAGCAATTTTTTGGTTTTGCGAGATGTAAATATTATTTGGGCTTACTTTCCATTCAAAGGGGATGGGCTTTTCATTTGGGCTTCTCAATTGAGAGTTTGTCGTGGATTTTGGAAACTATATTTAGATTTTTGTTACTTTAATAATTAATAGAGAAAAAAAATTAGATAGGTCTTTGTGAACTATGTTACGCAAGAACCCTTCATATTTTTATATATTATACCCTTTAAGTATTTTAAATTTTTAAAAATAAGCATAAATTCTAAATATATAATAGAACATAAATCATTAAAATATTATGACTAAAAAATATGCCAAAAAAATTATTATACTGTGAATACAAGATGCATTAAACAATAGATTAAACAAATATCTCATATTCTCACATACTCCCTCCTTCCCCTGACACACTTTCCATTTTGGGTTGTCTCATAAAAATTTGTACATTTAAAAAAAAAAAAAAAAGTCAAACACAATCACTCTTCTACATACACTTTATTTACAAAAAATCACCCCTACCTAACACACTTAACATATTTTATCATTTATTTATTAACAAAAAAATATCATAATACCCCTAAAAATCACAATTTTATTAATCTCAGTGTCAGGGGTGAAATCTTTCTTGGACTGAGTGAGGGAGTATATAATAATATCAGTCCTAGAATGAAAATCGGATTTAGAAAGAGAATATTTGACTTTTTTAATTATGAATTTTAAATTAATTTGGATTAAAGTGTGATTGCCCATCCTCACCACCACCCATCAACTTTATTTCTTTATTGGCATGGCCTCTTTTTAAGAAAAAATAAAAAATTAAAATCAAGATTCATGCATGATTTCTGTTTCTATTTAGAACATTCATTCATTGCATTACGTAGTTTATCAGATAAATTCATGACTACACGTCACATGTATACTAAACTGATATTATTAGTATTTATTAAATTATATTATATTAAATACATCCCAACATCTTATACATACCTTTTGTGTTTATATGTGACATTATTTTATGCACACTTTAATTAAGAAATGAAACTCAACATCATAATTTAATATATATACTCCATCTATATAAAAATATTGTTTACCATTCTTTTGTAATTAAAAAAAAAAAGCAGAACATGAGTATTTTAATTTCAAAATTGATATTCTTATCTTATATATGGCATATTTCACACTTTATTTATTTAATTTTTAAAAGACTAAATTAGTCACTTAAATCATTTTTTATTAAAAAGCGAATTTATTTTAATATTTATAATGTGAAGGCAGGAGTATAAATAAATTGTTTAAATGAAAAATCAGGAAGAGTTTGGTTGCAACATTAATTGCTTCATTTGCCATCAAATCATGAAATTGGTATGGCCATGCCCCCAGGGCATAGCTCAAGTGGTAGAGGGGAGGGTGGAAAGACCTTCCAGCTGAGCTTGGTTGCTGCAGGGTGGGGGTTCGAATCCTGCCTTTGGCATGGATTTGGCCCCTTGCAAGCACAAGTTTTACAGTGAGCCCTCTCTATAAGCCACTTGAGGCACATCCTGCGATTTACCTCCTCCACCAATCCCCAGGGCAGGGGCGGTGGGGGTCCCTAATGGTGGGGTACACCATGAAATTGGTATGGCCATGTTTCTAGATCTTGTTAGGATCCAGTCAAACTTGTGCTGTCTCTTTATTTGGCACTTTCAAAAGCGAATTTATATTGTAATCAAATATATTTCTATTTTTTTGCTAATATTATTTAAAATTTCATAAAATTCTTTTTACCTTTTAACCAGCACAGTTGAGTTGAATATTGATAAGAAACAAAAACATCCCAATCATAGCAAAATAGGTTAAAATCACATGAACTTTTTTACTATGCTTTTATACTATACTTTTAAGACCAAAATTTAGAAATAATTGACCACAGTGGGTGATCAAATTTAAAAAAAAATCATTAGTGCCCAAATTTTAAGCATATGTGTAAAATTATCCAAAATGACGAAAAAGTTATTAACTCAATATTAACACGATATAATTTTTTTTTAAAATGATAATAACTTTTTTCAAAAATTTATATCGTGTTAATATAAAGTTAAGGGTTTTTTTTTTGTTATTTTTGGTATTTTTTATTTTACACTAAAATCTTGGCAAAAAAATTTATTGTTAAATCAAAATGCCCATTGTTCAAATTTTCCCTTAATTTTATCAGATGTAATTTACAATTCCAATAAAAATCTCCACTAAATTGTAGAAAAATAAATCAAACAACAGCACATACAATAACTAAAATACTACAATATACAAAGCTAAACTTTCATCAAACATCTGCAGGTATTAACAAAACTGAGAAAATTCCCTTTCAATTTGCCCTACAATCTCACCCACCCCACCCCACCCCACCCCCACCCCCACCCCCAAAAAAAAGCATACAACCCCTAGCTCTATGCAAGCCATGGCAATCATTCTCTTAAGGTAAAAAAACAAAGTTTCAAGCCTATGGCATTTCATTCAATCATTGATCGTCATCAAGTCAAGTATACCTGAGCTTGAACGACGATCTTACCGATCCTGAACCCCGGGACGACGGTGAACGCCACCCGGGGGTCGGGTTCTCTGAACGCCTCTTCACTCAAGCTCTCCATATAAATTTCACAAAATCGACTCCCTTTCGTCACTTGAAAGATCGAAACCTCCGGGTCAAACGAACGAGCTAGGCAATGCAGCAGCCACACTCGTTTCGCCATCTCTACAAAGGAGGCAAACGAGGACGACTCGGGGAATTCACTGGAACTCACCAAGTTCCTTTGACTTAAATTACCGAAAAACGAAACCTCCATCTTTGGATGAATGACACGTAAGTACTTTGACCTACAAAACGATCCGAAGGCGGATTTAGGCTTCAATGCTAGATAATCAGCAGCCCTCACAGATTTAAGCTCCTTGAATCGTTCAAAAAACGCAGCACGACGCTTTTGATGGTCAGACACTGAGTCGGGTCGAGTCGAGAAGTAAGGCAAGTCAAAACCATGGAACATTTCCCCACAAACGAAAGACTCGTAAGCAAAGCACACGTCGTTCGGTTTCCAGTACGAAATGCCGGGTTGAATCGAGCCAGCAGCAGCATCCAAATCCCAACCAGCGGATTCCATCTCTCCGATCATCAACCGAACGAAGCTCCGAACCGACCTGACCGCCTGCTGTAAGAACGAGATGAAGTGGCTCGGCATCAGGCTCGGCAGGCGAGGCTCATTAGCAATGGAAAGATTCCTACTGGAGTTCAATCTCTTCTCCAGCAACTTATTGTCGGAATTCACCTCCATTAATTTCTCCTTCAAGAACATAATCTCCGATTCCTTGAGTTTAATCAGAGAATCCATTTTCTTACTAGTGATCTCGTACGTTTTCAGCAGACTATTCATCTCCAGAATTTCCGCCGCCAGCAGGGCGGTTTCCGGCGACGGCTCCACCACCTCCTTCTTCGCGTAACACTGCTTCATCTCCGACAACCTCTTCAGCTCCGCCACGACAATCCGGTCAGCCGCCTGAATCCCGTCGGCGTCGTACGGAAACTGAGCGTACTGCAGCTGAGCATAACCCGCTTTAACAGAGGAAATGGCGGCAAACACCTTAGCGAGAAAAGCTTCGTCCACAGCCCTATCAAACGACGCCGTTTTATCGACCGCGGATCGGTCCTTCTTCCCCGTCTTCCGGAGGTCATCGACCTCCGGAGACACCCCGGCCGTCGCGGCCCGGATGTGCAGAACCTTAGCGAGAGTCCGGGCCAGGCGGCCCTTTCTTGGTGTGACGATCGAATCCATGTCTGAAATCGACAAAAGGAAGGGTGGGATATGAAAGAATATTATGAAGACAATGAACACATTAAGGATGCATAATGAGTGTGCTTCAATTAAAGAGAAAAAAAATAATTTAAAGATGGATACTTTATCTCATGGATCGAGGCCATTAAAGGCAATGTACTAATTCTTTTGTTTTAGTTCTACAAAAGTGGTCTCTAACGGGAAGAAAAAACAAGAAAAGATGAACACAAGCGTTTAGTTTAGCTTGAAAAATTAAGGATTAAAATCGATACCCTATTTTCTCTCAAATGAGCTTGACCGGTTTGACTCGAGTTAACCAACTCTATTTTTGGAAAAAGTTCGAGCTCGACACTGCTCGAATGGAAAATTGAGAGAAGGTAAAGCCACTCAGATCACCTCTTTCATAATAGTATTTCATTTCGTGTTATATTCTTTAGATTAATGGCTCGTCTATAAATTAATGGCAAGTTGTATAACTAATTCATGATTGATGTTAAGTTTAAAGGTTTAGTATTATTTTTAGAGTAAAAGAATATTGTGGAATATCACATGGAATTGGATTACTGAATAGAGAATTTGAATGAAAGTAAAGTAGTGTTTGAATATTTAAATACTAGTATTATAATAGAATATTAACAAGTTCCCATGCTAGAACACTTTCTATACACATAGTAGATCTCTAATGATATGAAGTATGAACAACATGGTATGGGAATTTGTTCTACTAATGATATAATAGCATGATATAAACAATGTTTAGGGTATATCTTTTAAGACAGCTAGAATTGGCAACTTAAGGTGACATGGTGGATTATAGCACTGAGCCAAATCAGACTAAATATATCATGTCAATCATGGTATGGTTGAGCCCAATAGTTTACTATAATTGAAGTCAAATTTTAAGATGCAACATTGTTTGATGACCTATACCATAAATTTTCGATCACAACAATGAAAGTCTTCATTAGGATTTTATTGGTTTCTCAAATCTTTAAAATCAAGCCAAACTACTGAACTTGAGATCGTTAGGTAAAATCCCGTTTGAGCTTGGTTTGATATAAATTTCAAATAAACTTTGAAGAAGCTTTTATGTTCGATAAAATTAAAAATTCAACTCGAACTCGAGTTCAATTCATGAATATATGTAAAGTAGGTGTAAAATTATCAAACTACTCGAGTTCGCCTAATGTTTGGCAGCCCAAACATATATTTTGAAGCTCGATAATATTTCAAACAAACTTGAACAACTCATCCATCCATCGGCTCTAGTAGAGCCATTTACACCCTACTCAAATCTGATTTTTAAAATATATTGATTCCACAATCATGTTAATAATGATAGCAAGTGTTTGTTTTGAGTCTTGACATTTGAAATACGAGTAACTTATGAATAAATTAATTTAGTTTCTATTCCAAATAATTTATAAGGACTCCAAATTCTAATTTTAAAACCCAAAACAAAAATTGCTCTTGAAAATGAATTATAGAGTTATAATAAGGAACCTAACGTATTATTTTATTTTTTTTAATGAAGTCATAATTAATTAATCTAATTAAAAATTTAAACTATCACCCTAAACCATAGAATTAATTAACTAATTTAATATAACCTAATTAAAAAATCACCACATTTTAGATCACGTGAAGGTTTACATTAAAAAATTTCTGATAAAAATAGATAAAAAAGAATCGAAATTGAGAAATAAAATACTAAAATGACCATATGCAGATTTGTACATTTTCTCTTAATAGATATAAGTGTATTATTAAACTCTTAATTAAAAAAAAAACAAGATAAACGGCTTAATATATAAAGTTTTAATACCAGTAAAAGAATTTGGATGTTGTTAGACAAATATAAAATAAAATAAAAATTAAAAAAGCTTGCCAAAGAAAATTTACAATTTTTTATTTTTATTTTTTGGAATTACAGAGTTCATTGGATTCTTGGGGCCCAACATGCAATCCAACTCCCGAAAGCATCCATATTTTTACCATGTAAATAAGGACAATTATATTTTTTTGACCACCATTAATCTCACATGTCAGTTATTATTACACTGCAAGAGATTCATATGGGCCCTTGATGATTTCATATCAACGGTCCACAATTAATACTGGCCACACATGATATCCAACGGACAAAACACACACTCTTTACATTAAAGTGGCTACACCTCGTATATTTGGGAACTGCCTCTTCATTATTTTTAGTATGCATATTCATTATGACAATCGCACCACATGCAACTTTTCTTTAATTTATCAATTCATTAAAAGGAAATTAACTGTATATGAGAAGTGATTTAATACTGTTATTGATTAATTTAAATCTGAATAACATTTATTAAAAGTAAAAAAAAATGAAAAACTTGATTTCATTAAATTTATTAAGAAAAATATTAATGTCACTTTCATAAAAAAAAAATAAAAAATTAAGCTACCCTTTCGAAAATAACCTCTGAAAATAGACCTAATAGCCAGAGTGTGGACCCACGAGTGATAACAACATTTGCCTTCAAGAATTTGAATTTTATGTATTATTTTGGTAGCATTATACTATCTTATGGTGAATTGTGAGAAAATTTTTGTGAAAACACGTAAAATATAGATAAATTTTATAGTATATTAAAAAGAAAATATTAGAAAAAATTTAGATTATCTTATCGTGTAAGTATAAGTGGAGACATAACACATATATTAATAACCTTCATTCCACAATTCACTTCACCTTAATATTCAATAGTACTCTTTATTTAATGCTTAATCCAGTTTCTATTATTCATATCATTTAATACTCAATTAAATCATACTAATATTCCCCTAAAGTGCATCCATGCTATTTGCATGGAGATTAGTCTTGAACTAGATTTTTTTTTTATATTGTTAGAAATTTTATATTTTCTATATAATTTAATTGTGAGCAATATATTAATATTCAATTATATTAGCTATTTAAATAATATGTTGGACTTAATTAAGATATTAAGTTAGGGCCAATGAGTAGATACTCAATATTACGTATCAGGTGATTATGGGTGGCCTGATATGCATAATATATGTAGATACCCTAGGTTATGGTCTCCGACACTAAGCTGCACACAGTCCTCTTTTTCCACATGTAAAGAGATTACGAAGGTCCTGAGGGAATCCAGAGGCTTAGCTGAGGAAGACCTTAAACCTATTGCTGATCTTCCGTCTAATTCTGCATAAGAAGATCAATGGATCCAGGTATTCCTCTATTTAATTATTTTATGGATCTTGTTGAATCATGTTAGGGATTAAAGTTATTTGGATTAAATATTTTATTTCCAACCAGTGGTATCAGAGCCACCTTATATGTGATTCTCTGAGATCTGGATAATTATGCTTAGATCCTTTTTTTTTTTGTTGGGATCGTGATGTGAAATGAATTTTTATATCTAACACATTGTTTAGGAATTTTGGTTAATCGTTCGGCAATTAAATGTTTTACGAAATTTTAAGTATATTTTTTTTGAGTCATTACGAATTAGAATTAATTGAGTTATTTTAATTATTAATGAGATTCATCAAAAGTCTAATTCTGTAATGATGTTTCGTATTTCTGAGTCGTGATTTTTTACTAGACCCACTTCATTCTTGAATTGTTGTCTGTGGTTTCGATAATTCATATGGATTATATATTGATATAAGTTGTCTCTATTGATGATTTCAATCTGCAAGAATTTTAAAACACTTTTTGAATAATTTTTTATTACATATGGCAATTACATGGTAATTAAATTCTATTGAATTAATACATGCGGATTATTCCTTTCTGTTGCATGTCCAACATGCTATATTCGAATTAATTTGTTAATCATCTCCTGCGTATTTTCCAGTAATAATGTGGCATGATGTGGCAGTGTAATCATTTACATTTATACTCTGCCAATTAAATTGTATTGTTTTTTTATTATGGAAAATATTTTTTATTATTTATGTATAATCTGAATTTGCGTGAGTGGAATAGTCATGAATTCATTATGATTTTCCATTCTTTTGTCAGAAATATATATATATATATATATATATATATATATACATGCTATATGCTGATAATTTGTGATTCATATATATAATGTATGTATAATAAAGTTAAATAAATCTCATTCAGAACCCATACTGAGTTTATATAAATTGGGGAGACAGTTCAATGTCGTTTAATTAAATTTAAATATTTTAAATATTTATTTAATTAGTCTAGTAAACTTTCAATTTAGTTAATCAAAGCACCATACTGCCATAGCAATATCGTGTGTGGAGAAAAGCTTTATTGAAATTACATAGATGGGTGTAGTATTATTTATGTGTTATGTGTTCGGCCCATAGGTAGACACAGTTTGACAGAATAATAACACACATGTGATAATAAATATGTGATAATTATTTGGATTGTTCATGTGAACATTAGTCGGTCCATAGATAGACTCTTATTTGACAGAACTTATTGTCAATACTTGATTGTTGCACCAAGATTACCACTGTAGTTAATTTTTGTCCATAGACGAGGTTAATATTACACTTGGTGTCTTGAGATGGGTCCCCAATTTGTTTTACTTATTCGTTCATAATTTGTTTTATGACATAAATGTTTATGAATATACTTAATTTGTTCTCTATTCAATTTCTGTTGCTACAGCTCCTGACTTCTCTCAACAAGCCAATAACATCCCAATGCTTAATGGGACAACCTTCAAGACCTGGAAAGAGACACTTGAGATTGTTCTTGGCTGTATGGATTTGGATCTGGCTCTTCGGTCTGACGAATCACTGCTACTGTTGAAAATCCAAATGAGGCTAAAATTGAAAAGTGGGATCGATCAGACCGAATGTGCATGATGATCATGAAGCGCTCCATTCCGGAGGCGTTTAGGGGCTTTATTGCTGAGAGCAAAAATGCCAAATCGTTCCTTGACGTTGTTGAGCAGTATTTTGCCAAAAATGAAAAGGCGGATGCAAGTAGTCTTTTGGCTAAACTTGTCTCCATGAGGTACAAAGGCAAAGGGAACATAAGGGAGTACATCATGGAGATGTCTAATCTCACATCAAAGCTCAAGGCACTCAAGTTAGACATTTCTGATGATTTGCTTGTGCACTTGGTTCTGATCTCACTTCCTGCACATTTTGGGCAATTCAAAGTGAGTTATAACACTCAAACGGACAAATGGTCTCTTAATGAGCTTATATCTTACTGTGTGCAAGAGGAAGAGAGAGTGCAGAGAGATAGAGCTGAAAATGCTCACTTGGCTGTAAATGCTCAAGGCAAGAAAAGAAATCGACCTAATGGTGCTGTGGTTTCTGCTTCAGCACAGAAGGGTACTGTGGTTGCTGCTTCAGAACAGAAGAAGCAAAAGGTTGAACCTAAGGATGATAGATGCCACTTCTGTAAGAAGCGGGATCGTTTTAAGAAAAATTGATCCAAGTATGTTGCATGGCGTGCTAAGGGTATACCTCTTACTTTGGTTTGTTCTGAGATTAATTTATCTCTTGTACCTAAAAAATACTTGATGGGTAGATTCTGGTGCTACTACTCACATAAGTATGTCTTTGCAGGGCTGTCAGCGCTACCGGCTGCCAACTGATGCTGAAAGATTCATCTTTGTGGGCGATGGCAATAAGTTACAGTAGAGGCTATTGGAACCCTTAGATTGCATTTAAAGAGTTGTTATTATTTAGACTTGTTTGAGACATTTGTTGTACCATCTTTTAGACGGAATTTGGTTTCTATTTCTGCTTTGGATAAACTGGGGTTTTCCTGGTCTTTTGGAAATAATAAAGTATGTCTCTTTCAAAATTCCAATCTTATTGGTGATGGCCATTTAATTGATAATCTTTACATGCTTGATCTTATAAATTCTAATAATGTTATTCTGCAAACATATTCAAGAGGTACAAAGAGAAAATTTTCGAAGGATTCTGTCATTTACTGGCACAAGCACTTAGGCCATATTTCTAAACAAAGAATTCAAAGGCTTGTGTCTGATGGAATCCTTAATCCCTTAAATCTTGTAGATTTTCAAGTCTGCGTTGAATGTATAAAAGGGAAACAAACTAATATGAGGAAATTAGGAGCCGAAAGAGCTAAAGAAGTCTTAGAACTTATTCACACTGATATATGTGGTCCATTCCCTACGACATCATGGATGGGCAACGTCACTTCATACGTTCATAGACGACTGCTCTCGTTTTGGCTACCTATATCTGATTCATGAGAAATCTCAATCATTGGACATTTTCAAATCTTTCAAAGCTGAAGTTGAACTTCAACTTGGTAAGAAAATTAAGGCTGTCAAATCTGATCGTGTAGGTGAATACTACGGTCGGTTTGATGGATCAGGAGAACAATGTCCAGAACCCTTCGCACTTTTCCTCAAAGAATGTGGAATTGTTCCGCAATACACTATGCCAGGTTTTCCTCGCATGAATGGTGTTGCTGAACGTCGAAATCGGACTCTTAAGGATATGGTAAGGAGTATGATAAGTCATTCCTCCTTGCCAGAGTCTCTTTGGGGAGAAGACTTGAAAACAACAATATACATTCTCAATAGAGTACCAAGTAAAGCAATTTCGATAACTCCTTATGAACTTTGGATAGACAAGAAACCTAGCATTAGGCACTTACACATTTGGGGTTGTCCAGCTGAAGCGCGGTCTTATAAGCCACATGAAGGAAAACTGGAATCAAGAACGGTAAACTGCTATTTTGTTGGTTACTCTGAGCATTCACGGGGGTTTAAGTTTTACCATCTTACATCAAGAACCTTTTTCGAGACGGGAAATGCCAAATTTCTTGAGGATATTAAGTTTGGGAGGGAAGAGATTATGAGGAAGGTTGTCTTTGAGGAAGATTCTGGAGTTGACGATGATTTGGTTACTTTACCAATCATTGCTCAAGAAACAACTCCAGAAATTCATATGGAAAACATTATTCCAAATCAAGACAATATTGAAATCCTTCCTCCATTAGCTGATGAACAAACTCAACCACCTCAAGAAGTGCCATTAAGGAGATCCACTAGAGAGAGGAGAAATGCTATTTCAGATGATTATATAGTATTTCTACAAGAACATGAGGTTGGAGTTGGTTTAACCGAAGATGACCCTGTCACTTTTGGTCAAGCCATGCGCAGTACTAACTCTCATAGATGGATTGACGCCATGAAAGATGAGATGAAATCTATGAGTGACAATGACGTTTGGGATCTTGTCGAATTGCCTGAAGGTGTAAAACCCATTGGTTGTAAATGGGTATTTAAAACCAAAAGGGATTCAAAATGCAATATCGAAAGATATAAGGCTCGTTTAGTCGCTAAAGGCTTCACTCAAAAGGAATGTGTTGACTACAAAGAGATTTTCTCTCCAGTTTCTTCGAAAGACTCATTCAGAACTATCATGGCACTTGTAACTCATTTTGACTTGGAGCTACACCTGATGGATGTAAATACTGTTTTTCTCAATGGAGACATTGAGGAAACCATTTATATGGCACAACCTGAAAACTTTGTCTTCGGAGATGCAAAGTCTACAGTGTGCAAATTAAAGAAATCCATCTATGGTCTCAAGCAAGCATCCCGTCAATTGTATCACAAGTTTCATCAAATTATCACCTCTTTTGGTTTTGAGGTAAATATTGTTGATGATTGTGTATACTGCAAGTTCAGTGGGAGTAAATATGTCTTCTTGGTTTTGTATGTCGATGATATTCTTCTTGCAAGTAATGATATAGGCTTATTGCACGAAACTAAGAGATTTCTTACGAAGAAATTCGAAATGAAAGATCTTGGTGACGCCTTTTTTATATTAAGAATTCAAATACTTAGAGATCGTTCTCGAGGTATCCTTGGATTATCGCAAAAGAGCTATATCGATATGGTTTTACGAAGATTCGGAATGAAAGGAAGCAAACTACTAGACACCCCTGTGGCTAAGAGAGAAAAATTCAGTCTTAAGCAATGCCCCAGCAATGATTATGAGAAAAATGAGATGCAAAAGATTCATTATGCGTCGGCAGTAGAAAGTCTTATGTACGCTCAAGTTTGCACTCGTCCTGATATAATATTTATAGTGGGAGTTTTGGGGAGGTACTTAAGCAATCCAGGACAGCAACAATGGAAAGCGGCCAAACGCGTAATGCGTTATTTAAAGAGAACAATGGATTATATGCTCACTTATCAGAGGTTGGAGAATTTGGAGATCGTTGGACGTTCCACATCGGGTTATGTGTTTACGTTGGCTGGAGGAGCTATTTCTTGGAAGTCTGCCAAATAGACTCTTGTAGCTTCTTCCACCATGGAAGCAAATTTCATTGCTTGTTATGAAACATCTAATCATGCATTATGATTGCGGAACTTTGTCACTGGGCTGCGTGTGGTTGACGGTATCGAAAGACCGTTGAAGATATATTGTGACAATAGTTCAGCAGTGTTATACTCCAATAACAACAGAAGTGCTACTAAAGCAAAATTCATTAAAATTAAGTACATTGTTGTTAAGGAGAGAGTTCATAATAAACAAATTACTGTTGAACACATAGGAACAAATAGCATGCTAGCGGATTCACTAACTAAGGTATTAACCCCGAAAGTGTTTCATGAGCATACTGCTCAAATGGGTGTTATTTTTTTATGTTACCTTAGTTTAGTGGGAGTTTATGTTCTATGTATTGAACTTCATATTTAAGACATTCGGAATTCTATAGAATAAAGTTGATGACCTTTTGGTTTGTTCTGAATTCACTAGAGTTAATTTCCATTTTGCGATATTTGCATTGTGGATTGATCTCACTAAAATTAGACCAGTTGAAAATAGACATGTTATTAATCACGTTTTACATGTAATTTCCATGCTACTCACCATATTTGATCTATGTCATTAAGTATATTAATATGATGATTGTCAGGGTTTAACCACGAATATTAATGTTGTGAATGCCGCGGTAATTCCATTGTTAGTATATGAGATGGACCAGATTGTTGAAGGTAGTCTGAATGAATAGCATAAAGTTGTGCATTTAAGGATTCTAAATATAATTGTCTTCGGAAAGTAATATATAGCCCAAGTGAAGATTGTTAGGAAATTTATAATTCCTATAAAATTTAATTGTGGGCAATATATTAATATTCAATTATATTAGCTATTTAAATAATATGTTGCGTTTAATTAAGTGATTAAGTTAAAGTAAAAGCCATGGAATATACTTATTTGATATGGGTCAATGAGTAGATACTCAATATTACGTATCAGGTGATTATGAGTGGCCTGATATGAGTAATATATATAGATACCCTAGGTTATGGTCCCCTACAGTAAGCTGCACAGAGTTCTCTATTTCCCCATATTACGAAGGTCTTGAGGGAATCTAGAGACTTAGTTAGGGAAGACCTTAAACCTGTTGCTGATCTTCCGTCTAATTCCGTATAAGAAGATCAATTGATCCACGTATTCCTCTATTTAATTATTTTATGGATGTTGTTGAATCATGTTAGGGATTAAAGTTATTTGGATTAAATATTTTATTTCCAACATATATTCCCCTAAAGTGCATCCATGCTATTTGCCTAGAGATTAGTCTTGAAGGTGATTTTTTTTTTTAATGATTGGCATGGATATTTGAACTATGAACCTTTATTAAGCAAATACTAACATATTAAATGAATACTCAATCTAAGGTGATATTTTATTCCGGTTTAATCTTTTTAAATCTCTCATATACTACATACCCTATTAACATTTATACATCCCCTACCTTACTCCTAAATTAATATTTTTCTTTCTTTCTCTCTCCTCTTTTCTCACCTCAATCAATATTCAATTTGACATAAAGTTTAAATATATCATACTTAAACCTAAAACAAACATAACAAATATAGAAGAGTTGATATTAAGTGCACCTGGGTGCACGTATAACTTTTTATTTTATTTTGTATACATGTTATTTTATTTTGTATGTGTGTTTCTTATTAATTGTATAATTTTTTCACACTAAGTTTTTCATTAAAAAATCTAGCATCCATATGTGTATAACTTTTTATTCAATAATGTATACATGTTTTTTAATAATTGTATATTTTTTACACATTTTTCATTAAATTGTACACATTTTTGTTCATAATTGTATATATTTTTGTTTATATTTGTACACGTTTTTTTAAAGTATGTGCACCCTATCTTAGGGTGCACCGAGTGCAGAGTATATTTAACCAATATAGAATAACATTATTCACTAATCTATTAAATCAACTTAAACCCAAAACAAACATCTCTATGTTTAACCTTGTAGAGAAGGTGATCATTCAACAACTCACCCAAAGATCATACTAACATTGATACTCACACAATACTACAAAATTACAGCCTATTTTTTTATTCGATACAATGATATCTTATTCGTAGATCAAACAATTGATTTGGAAGAGAATAAGACACAACCTCTAGACCTCATTTTCTAGGCATCCAACCCAATTCAGAACTGGTTCTGGTTTCACAAAAATTAGAAATCGAAATCGAACCATCCTAGCGTGGTTTCGGTTTGATTTTGGAACTGCTGGTTCTCGATTCTTTTTTTACGCTTAAATCATGCTTTTTGTAAATAAAGAAAAAGAAAATCATGGATTCTGATTTCATGAAATAAGGAATCGCAACCGAACCGAAATATATATGTGGTTCTATTTTTATTTTTTTTAATGTCTACCCATTTCCACTTTTTACATTCAACCTTATTGAACTTCCTAAAATACTACTCCCTTCGTCCAAACTTCAACTTCACACTTTCCGTTTTGGTCCGTCTCAAATTCAACTTCACACTTCCATAAAAGGAAAAAACAACAAACTAATATCCATCTAACATACATTAATTTCAAATTTGTCATCACTTTTTTAACACACATAACATACTTTATCATTTATTTATTACCCAAAAATACTATACTACCCTCAAAAGTAAGTCAAAAAGTGACTTTTCTTAAACTCCGTATCTACAGTAAGGGAGTATTTTTTTAGGTTACTCTAAAACATTGGGTGATCGTTTCCGGATTTTAAATCCAGATTTTGCTTTTTAAACTCACATCTAAAGTTTTGATTTTTAAAACTCATCTAAATTTTAAAAATTAGAAATACATATATCTACTACATTCTCTCTCATCAATTAATATATTTTTGTTCTTTATCTCTTAAAAAAATTAATATATTGATTTGACATAAATTAAAAACTACCTTATACAAAACCCAAAACATACATTGAATCACTGATTTTCAAACTTCAAATAACTCCAAACCAAACACCACATTGAAATACAGGCCCAAGGAAAGGAAGAAACAACTAAGGTTTTAGGGACGGTAAATTTTCACTGTAGCAGTAAAAGTAAAACGCGTCTACAATGTAAAGTAAAAAAGGAATTAACTACTACCTTCCAAGAGAGGGGTAGCAGAATTTAGGCTTCTTTCTCACAGCTGTGTGAATCCCAAGAAATCGTAGTATCGCAGTGAAATTTCATCCCTATCATCTCACTCTGAAATCAAAACCCAACAAAATGTCTTCATAAATCTATACATACACATACATGCAGACCTACAGTATACGTCTACACAGAGAAACAGAGTACTTTTGTGTGTGTAGAATCGAAATAGCAAACAAACGGCAGAAGCTTCAATTCGTATCACAAAATTTAAACCCCACAATAAAAAGGACAAGTTTGAATGATGAGAGAGAAGATTATAATTTAAAAAAAAAAAAAACTATCTTTCTCATTGTTTCAAAATTAGGAGAGAGAATAAGGTTTGAAGAAACTCACAAAAAAACTGAGTAACAGAGAGAACACCGACCTCCAGCGATTTCGAAAGAAGGATCTTCATACATACATATGTATATGTGCGTGTGTATTTGTGTGTGTGAGTGCGTGTATAAATATGCGGTTCAATGGGCCCGTGGACGGCAGATTGTAGAAGAGATCGTGCTGGCCGTAGACACTGTAGATTGTAGAAATGGAAGAAAAGGCAGGATGAGAGAGAGAGGGGGTAAATATGGAAGCTTCGAGGGGGAGAGAGTTGCACAAAGATGACAAAAGAATATACATATATAAATTAAAAATTGGAATTACAAATTCGGCTTTTACGTGTAGACAATTTTACCCCTGTTCAAATTAAGCATATATCTATTTTGGGTACCATTTTCTTTTAAATAATCGACTATTCCACATAATAATACTGCGTGCAGTGAATGAAAATAATTAAACATTTGAAATGAAAATAAAAATAAAAATATATTAAAAACAGTAAAATGGGAGTTCGTGAGGGTATATTCGTAACATAACTGGTGAGATTTCACGCGTTGAGAGTCAAAGGTCTAAAAATCATGGTTTAGAATAGAACTCTTAATTATATAGTCTATTCACTTAATATTTTCTTTTTTAATACTCACATGCATTCATTTTCCATTTTGATTGTATTTTTTTATATACATATGAATATAAAAAAATTCTATTATGACTTACACGACACAATTTGTGAGACATGTTAAAATATGGGTAGGTGTTGCGTGAAATCGTCTCATGTGATACAATTTTTCATTTTTTTAAATAGTTATTACTTTCGTTGTAAAACATTATCACTTACGTTATAAAATGTTATCACTTTTTATTAATTTATTATCACTTTCCTATACAAAAATTATCACTTTTTATCGTCTCACGTAAGCTTTTATATGAGACGGTCTCACACAAATCTTTGCCTTAAAATATAGGGTCCACTCATTTACTGATAAAATTATTCACTACACATTAAATAATAATACTCATAAATCCACAATTTGACTCTTTAAGTGGGTAGAGAGAATATAATTTACTTTTTTGTGCTACCAATCTCACTAAATAAGTTCTTTATTTATTTATAGATTTATAATCTAAGTATTTATTTTGTTATTTGGTTGTTTATTTTAAAAGATACTTTTTCCTTCTATACTAAAGGTACGTAATTACGCATAGGACTTCCCACTTACCACTATACCGATTTTATATAAAATAATAATAATATTTTTTAATTAATATGAAAAAATAAATAATCACCTTATTTGTAGAAGGAGATAATATTTCTTTTTCTTTTTGAAATAGGTGAAGAGGATTGTGTGTGATCGCGTGATCTTTAGAATAAACTTATATGAAACGAATAAGAAGGGAGTGATGATATTTTAATAAAAGGTAATAAGTACTTGAATTAATAAAAAGTAATGATGGTGTGGTGTATTATTTTATAAATTATATAAATAATTTGTAGTGTATATGAAAATAATACATTTTTTAAATAAAAGTAATAATGTCTTCAATAAATAAAAAGTGATTATTTCTTTTAAAAAAAATATAAAATTGATTACACATCAAATAGTTTTAGACACGTGTTGCCTTCTAAATATTTAAGTATCGACTAAAACATAGTTAAATAATTACTGAGTACTAAATTTCAACAGTATTAAAGTATGTGTTAATTGGACACAGTAATCTACAATTATAGTTCATTAATTAGAAAAGATAATTACATAAAATATGTTTCGTACAAATAAATTCATCTAACGTGGCATGTTGTTTTCAATTATTAATAAAAATATTATTTAAACTACCAATACATTTTAATTCCCTTAATCCCATTATGATATTTTAATTAAAGTGAACTTTTTATAAACAAAAAAGGGAGATCACTGATCAGTACCTAAATTCATTATAATTACTTTTTTTTTTATTTCTTAGTATTTGAGTAGAGGAGAATTTATTACAAAACTACCCTGAAAAATATGGATGTTGGTGCCTTAAATAAATGTTTGGGCACCGGAGCAAGTGTCATTTTGGGACTGGTTTATGGTTAGAAAAATATCTTTTAAGATTATATAAATTATAATTTTTATTTTTCCTAAAGAAGATTGATATTGTAATTATAATAGATTAGAGAATTTCTCATGCAAGATGGTGTAGAAGGGTTGCTTTTAAAATGACAAGTATCACTCTTTTTTGGTAGTTATTTTATATATAAAAAATCTATTGTCGTGGTCAAAAGTAGTGGTCTATTTTAGGTAAGAGGTATACTCTATTATACATAATTATATAAATGTAGGTAAGTTATTTAGGTGTGTCCAAATTTTTACTAGTTACTATTCACTAATCGTCGTCATTTTTATCTAGGTGTTAGTGTCTTTATTTGTGAATGTTCGTATGTTTTATCCGTATTTGTGTAACTTTTGGTGGAGTTTTGTGTTAATTAGGATAGATGTGTACAGATTGATAAATGTGTGAAAATTAGTTTAAATGTATATGAAACAGGTCAAAAATGGAGCAAAACGGAGTCGGGAGCTAAAACAAGTCAAAACAAAGTGCTAAAAAACGCACGTCCAACTTGTATAATTTTTCTGTATTCATGTGGAGCACAAAACTAGAAGTGTGATATATGGTTGGAAAAACAAGGAAGAGAGGATCGCGTGAGCGCAAGAATCATTCGAATCGGAGATCGGATATAGAAGTTATGCACGAAACGGTGAGATTGCGTTGCTGAAAACAACCCAACTCGAGTTGCAAGGTCCAACTCGACTTGCAACTCAAGTCGAGCTGTGAGTCGAGCAAGGTCAGCTGCATGCAGAGAACCCAACTCGAGTTGCAAGGTCCAACTCGACTTGCAACTCGAGTCGAGTTGAAGCCCGCGAAAATTCAAGTTTCTGATCGAGCTAACACGGGTTAATAGGCAACAGCTCGAGTTACCCAACTCGAGTCGAGCTGGGTCAGGACAAAAGTCGAGCCGTAGGTCGTGCGGAGCAGAGAAGGTGTCCTGAGAGCCAACTAGAGTTGCAAGCCCCAACTCGACTGCAACTCGAGTCGAGCTAGGTCCGAAAAATTATCCAATTTGCAAAGTCACACAACTCGACTTGACAGGCGAGGCTCGAGTTGGCTGCTCAAGTCGAGTTGGGTAAAAATGAAAAAAAGCCAGGAAAATTCCAAAAGCTTCTAGAAGGTCCTCAAGGGGTATAAATGCATAATTAGTGTGAAAATTAAGGGGAGAGCCTCATTTGAAAGTTATTTTAGAGATCAACACACACACTTTCTCACCACCATTTCACACACTCCATCCGATTCATTTCTTCCACCCTTCAATTCATCCATTCAATCAACTTGATCTTCAACAATCCATCCATCAATCTATCCTTCCACCACTTGAGAAGAGTAAAGCATCAATTATTAAAGAAGTTAGCATTTTGAAAAGAAGGAATGGTATCTCCATAAAAGGGAAGTCAATCTACTTTTCAATTGTTGATTCTCTTCTTATTTTGGCTCAAATGGAGCAAGTCTTTGAATGTATTGATCTAAACACAATGTGTAGTGGCTAGTCCTATAGTAGGGCTAATCATATGATTGGTTGAGAAGAATGCTAGATATGTAGGATTTGAGATGTTGAATTGAGTTAATGAATGATATCTCCATAAAAGGGAAGTCAATCTACTTTTCAATTGTTGATTTTCTTCTTATTTTGGCTCAAATGGAGCAAGTCTTTGAATGTATTGATCTAAACACAATGTGTAGTGACTAGTCCTATAGTAGGGCTAATCATATGATTGGTTGAGAAGAATGCTAGATACGTAGGATTTGAGATGTTGAATTGAGTTAATTTTGGATTTTCTTTTATGATTAATGAATCATGTTTCATTTCAATACTTGTGTGATTAAATTCTCTATTCATAGGGTTAGGATGGTCATTCCAATATTATGATTAGATATTTAATTGAATCATATATTAAGATGAGCATGCATGTTAGTGTGAGGGGAGGTAAGTCATACCCTTCTTATACTTAGAACATTCATAGGAGGACACTTAAGAAATTGAGTGAAAAGAACCAAACTTATGATCATAGTATCTTAAGGGAATTGAGATTAAGAACAATCCTAGGAGATTTAGACTTATAAAAGAGTCGAGAACCTAATTGTCTTGGCCATAGGGATTAGGGTAAAAACGTGATTGCTTTTAATCCAAAATTAATGAAGTTCACCATCAAGAGTTATGCATATCTAGCTAGATTCTTAACCATAATTATGATTAGTCTTGCTCCCTTCTTAAGTGAATTCTACCTAAATTTCATTCATCATATTACTTGTTCGATATTTGATAAATTTCATTGTTAGTTTAGTTCTTAGTTAATTGATTAGAATAATAAGTAGTCTAAATATCAAACCTTCAATCTTGACATTCTTACAAAGCATAAATCAATGACAAATTCAGATATAACTATAAGTTTACTTTCCCTTGGGACGACATACTTATAAATTTTGTTACTTAGTCACACGTGTACAACAACGATAGAGTCTCTTATTCTTAAACATTTTACTAGAAATGCGACTAAGAACATTCACTAAACAATTTTTACTAGTCACTATTAAATGCACTTTCCAATTTACTCTCATAATTATCAGGATAAAGGATAAAAATAATGGGGCATCATTATCTCAGGGTTGACCGCATTAAATAAGGTGGGTGAAAGTACTTTTAAAATTTAAAATTTATCCCAAAAGTGGGAAAAACTTTGTAGGCCGAATAGAGCATCTGACGTAGGCCGAATAGAACAAAAGTATAGGCCGAATAGATGTGTTTGTTGGCCGAATAGAGCAAATTGTGGTTTGTCCAGACGTAGGCCGAATAGAATAAAAGTATAGGCCTAATAGATGTGCTTGTTGGCCGAATAGAACAAATTGTGATTCGTCCAGACGTAGATCGAATAGAACAAGTGTGGTCGGCCGAATATAACAAAAATATAGGCCGAATAGAACAACTCTAGGCCGAATAGAACAAATCATAAGAGGAATAATGTGTAAGCACAGACTTAGGCCGAATAGAACACCTGTGGTGGGCCGAATAGAACAAATATTTTTTAGGAGTGAAATCAGGGTAAACTCGATGTAGGCCGAATACCACACTTTGAAGTAGGCCAAATAGTGTGTAAATATGGACCGAATATGACAATGAGGGATTACATGCCTACATAGTACTATGTATTATATTTTGACACTTTTTAAAGAAAAAGATAGGAATCGAATTCCTCAATTGTACTTTTGGTATTTTTGGTTCAAAAAGGGAGGAATCTGATTATTCAAACATGTGATTAGTGGGTTCCTTTTAAGAGCATTTTGGTCACTTCCAATAAAAGTGACTAGAATAAATTATTTTTAAGACATGTGGTCACTTAAATTATTTTTAAGACATGTGGTCACTTAAAATTACTTTTAAGTAAGAGTGGCTCTTTTTTGGCATTATCACTATTTACGTCTATCCGTATCTAATGAGATTGGTACAAATAGATTTAAATGGACAATCTTAGAGATTGGTACAAATAGATTTAAACGGATTTGAGTATGTGGAGTCAAATAGGTTAACTCACCTAGTTATCCCCCACTCAAGTGAGATACGCATGTGCAGAAAATTATAGTAATAACGGACCGTCAAACATAAATAAATTGTTAAATGAGTGATATTCATTTAATAAAAACATATATTTTATAAACAATTTATAATATAAATATATATAATAATAACAAAGGTTTCACACAATATTTGCCTAATATATACAAACACACGCTTTGCCTCTTTAGTGGATAATATTTGTCGATAATAGCAATTTTTGCGTGGAATGGAAAAATTCAAGATTGAGGGAACTATACGTGTGATTACATTTTGTCGCATATTTGTATTTTTCCTTTTTCTTTGTTGACAAGAAAGTCACAAATTAATAGTAATAGTTGCAATCATGACATTTAATCCCACGCTGCAAGAATATCTAATACCAATAATACAACGAGAGTATACTCCCTCAACCATGAAAATGTGCATCCATACTGTTGATATGAGTTTAAGAAAATGTATTATTGGGCTAATTTTTTTTTTCGATAATATAATATTTGTAAGTATTAAAAAAAAGTATGAAGGCATATTATGAGTTGGGAAGTTGAGATTTGGGACTTGGGAGTGACATTTTTTACATCAAAGTATATATATAATGTGGTTATTGTAAGTGATGTAGATATGTATATAGGACAAACGTAAATAAAACGTGTACATATCAATCCACAAGGAAGTTTTTAATTAATTATATACATATATATTATAGGAGTAGCAAATAAATTGTTGATAAGTGGTTTTGTCCGAATGAATTTAGGTTTGCACTAATCCAAAGTAATAATAGAACAAAACCAAACAATCAAACCTAACGATAGGCAAAATGTGTTTTTTATTTTTATTTTATTTTGATTTTTTAAGCAGTCTCTCTCTATTGATTGGGAAGCATAAAACTCGTTTAGACACTCAATTCTCAACTCTCACTTCTCACTATATATATTTCAAACTCTTTTATTTATAAAAAAAGAAACATTTAGGTTCCAATTTGGTAATTAATTTATTTTGTCAGGAGATAAAAAGAAAAGAAAAAAAAAACTCAAATAATAGGAGTATAAGCTCATTATTTAGGCTTTCCAAATACTAAATTAATGAACTAGGGTTTGCAATATTGTGTAAGATTATACTCGCCGTACTTCATAATTTCAAATATGTTGGAGTTTATACACTTTAATTTTATTTTTAAGAATAGTTTGACAGAATCCAAAATTTTAAAAAATAAATAAAATAGAAAAATAAATACAAGTTTTTGTTAAATATTGGAAAGGCACATGCATAAGATGATGATGACAAATGGCAATATCTTTTTGTCTTAAATTTGGTTTATTAAATGCCAGATTAAAATCTTAAATGGTCGCTTTCTAACGAAATGAAACGAAATAATATTTCATTTTCATTTTTATATACGGCGAAAAAATCATTATGTGTGATAGGCCAATCAACCCTACCATATCACATATTCACACTTAACTTCTGCTATAAAGACTAATCCTTCCTCTAGTATTATTATACATTTCACATTTATTTATTTAATTTAATTATATACAATTTTCATACTAGAAAATAAAAAATAATCAATACAAATAACTTTTCGATACATGATAACATATAATATAATTTACTTCGTACTTTATTTAATACCTAAATATATCACATTATCCCTTTAAAATCAATAAAACAAAATTTCTTAAATAACATTCTACTAACTGTGAAAACATAGTTGGGAACTTAGAACATAATTTTTATATTTCATATATTAGATTAAAAGTTTGAATTTTTCTCTTATGATGTACTATGGAGTATGTTTTTCTTTTACAATATAAATTAGTAGTATATTTTATATTATTCATTCAATAATTTAAAATTAGAGATGCAATGGTTTGAAGATTGGTTTATTATAATTTGCCAAAAAAAAAAATTAAATTCAATTTCTACATACCTGTATGCAGGGAGTAGGTGATATACTTGTTTTTTATTTTATTTTATTAAACAATGGAGATAAAAAGAGTGATGTGATTAGTCGAATTTGGGTAAAAAGTTGAGATATTCAGAATCTGGAATCACCAGCTTTTTTTTTTTTTTTTTTTATGCATGTCTGTTCACCTTTATACATTTATACTCAAACTCAATCATACATTTCTAGTTTTATCTTTTTAATAATGCATATAAATACTTTCTCCAATCAATCTAAAGATATTCAAAATGCGTCAAATTTAAGGGGTGTTTGGTTAGAGGTATTAGGGGAGGGTAATGAGAATGTAATAGTATGAATTTCCATTTCTCATGCTTGGTTAGAGGCAATGAGAATCAAAATCCCTCAATCATTCTTATATATTCAATTCAATATATACTATATCTCTACTCCTTCAATCACTTTTATTTCTATTTTCATTATCTTCATTAATAATTCTCATTATCATTATCATTGTCATTGCGAAATCTGAACGAAGTGGCTCCTAAAGGTAATCATATTCTATTTTTAGTAAAAAATTACATCACATGATTCATTATTTCCCTATAACACAATTACCGTTTATATATATAATAACAATACTTCTTAATCTACGCGTAAAAAGTAAAAGATTACTTTTGGATTGGTCGAATGGGGTATAATTTGGTAAGATGATGTAAAATACTCACTTTCAATTGCACATTTTCTTTTCTAAGCCGCATCAAAAAATTTGCATACTTAAAAAATAGTAAAAATAACGTTTAAAAATAACGTATAATATCAACGTCATTGTAATTGTATAATATTATAAAGATGTCACATTTGTTTTAACATGAAATTTATTCAAAATCAACTCATACATTTTATTCAATTAGATTATCCAAAATTCTTGTTTTTTCTTATGTCAGAATTATTTTTTCATTAATTACGTGTAAATCAAAACATGCAAAACGTATCATTTTTGTCATTAAAAATAGGGATTTTTTGAGTGAATTTTGGAACAATATTTAAAAGTTATAGAATTTTTTTTTCAAAAAATGAAAATTAATTTACAATAGGAGTAAAATTAGATTTTTTTTCACCCTATATTTTATTACTAATGTAGGGAGTATTTTATATTCCCTCTGTCGGTCACAAAGGTGAATATTTATTTTTTGCATGTGGATTAAGGAGTATTATTATTTAAGGTATAGTTGGTAGTTGTATTAGTGGGGTGTATGAGTCTCATAAAATTATTGTATTAATGATGTGTGTGGGTCTCATGTATTTAAAAAGAAAGATGTGAATCTTTGGTGCGAATAGTGAATATTGAGATGGAATAGTGAATACTAGAACTTTGACACACGAGTTGTGTGAATATTGAGAGCACACACCGCGAACAACCAAAAATAAATGGCGCGAATGATCTCCGATGAGAAGCTCTCGACAACAATCTCCCACAAATTCAGTTAATTTCAAATTACATTTTATTCAATGGAGCAATAATTATCGCTGTGAAATTTGAGCAAATTTGCATAGATATCATACATGAATCTCGTTTTCCACTGCTGCAACCAATTACAGTCCGCCGGCCCTTTAGCACCGCCGTGCAGGCGACTTCGCCGTCGCTGACATGCGTGTACTCTGCCACCAGGTCCGCGCCGCCTTCAAAGTGAAAAGTCATCGACGGATAATCGTTAAATCCCTCCGTCAAATTATAGCAATGTCGCAGTCCGAAGTAAGCTACGCCTACCCTTCTCAATTTCTTCTGTTTGAAATAGGTCTCCTTTATCAACCTTCTCATATGCCTTCGTCGGTAGAACTGTGTACTTAACTCCGGTGTCCATCAAAACGCCGCCGTTTTTGAGGGAAAATGTGGTTGGGGATATTCCCAATTTTGTTCCCGCGACGCTTATGTCTGTTAAATTCAAGAAAAGAGTAGAATAATCCGTGTGTATTAATGAGGTGGTTTTCACCTGTTTTCCACGAGAATTTATTGTATCTTTCCCCAATGTTAAGTAACTTGTTCCATTGTGCAAGCAATAAGAAAATTGACCGTTAATTTGGCTGCGTAGCTGCCTCACAAGAGAAAATGGGTTTCTATCCAATCCCAATATTCCAGAGTAATCGCCGTAGAGTTCTCTTTTTGAGCAGCCGAAAATGAATCCTGTAAATGATTTCTGAGGTGTTAGAGGCAACTGTAGTGTATCTAACGAACCTGCTATTGTGTATTTAGCATCCTTTGATCCATAGGAAACTTTGCAAACACACTGGTTTTTTATGCAACTGCAGATTTTCTTTGCGCGGAGAGGATGGTTGCAGGGAAGGGATTTGTAGCTGCTGGAGCTCGCTGGATTGTAAGTGTTTGGTTTTTTTCCGCTGTGAGTCCAGATGAAGCCACTCCCCGTGTCCAACAGCAACTTCACCTGCTTGCTTGGAGTTCCGATTTTAATGTTCACGGAATAACATAGCTCGCTTTGATGGTATATCTGTATTTTTTTCCAATCAACTGTTGCATTTGGATTTAAAGAAATGTTCTAGATGGTGCGATAATCTGGTAACTTTTTTATGTTTTTGAAGTGTAGTGAGCTTTCCTGGGTAGAAAGGCGAGTCGGTGGAGTCCCATGGGTTGAGCTTTAGGCTTAGCCCTCTTGTTCGGGGTGGATAGCAGAGGAAGAATGTCAGCAGGAGATGGATGAGATAGAGCTTTCTATTGGCACTGCTCATTTTCTTGTTTCTTCAGGTTTGAAACATTCAGCCTTCAGGTAGATATAATGCTTTTCTAACCATCTCCATCATAGAAAATGAATGAAGGGCTAGGAATGGTATTAAATTCAGATTTTGATGAGATTAATTTCATTCACTTGTTTGCATGCCTTGCTTTGTTTTTATGCTAAATAAGTTTATCCCAACCATGAAGAAAAGTTTCATGGATTTTCCCCCGTGTGCCAATTATATTCTAATTTAAAGTTACTTCTATCTTTGGTTATGTAGATAGGTCTTAAATTATTACGCATGAGCAAATTAACTTCATTTGCCTTTAGTTGTAATACCGATAGAATTTAATTTATTTCTGCTAAGTTCTTTCGTTCTAGAATAGACCAAGACAGAAAATTATAGGAAGATTTCAAACTTTTTATGAAACACATCTTCCACAGTTGAGAATTGGTTTTTCATATAATTTAACTATTACCAAGAAGCTAGTAATGTAGACAAAGAATCTTGATTAAGAGATGGACTAAACTCACATGGATAATAAACTATGGAGCAAAATTTTTATTGTTTACCATCACAAAATTTGGGATCATCACGATGTGGAAATTGTTTCTGCTGATATATTCCTACATCTTAAATTCAATTATCCTCATTTGCAAACCCTCCAAAAGGTGTGCAGAGAGAAACAGTTAGATGAGATACTACTCGTTGTGGCGTATTTACAAAAATGTGTATGCATTTCTTGATATTACATTTTCTGCATAGTTGCTTATCTGTTGAACCAGAAGAACACCGGAAAAAGGATAATAATCAATACCAACCTTTGCAGTTTTTGTTACTTAGAATAAATCGCAGAATTGCCATCTTCCAATTTATATTTGAGCAAAATTGCAATTTATATTTACTTAAACCAAGAAGCTAGTGGTGTAGACAATGCAGCCTTAATCACACTATTATCAATTTAGACAGCAAAACTGAGAAAAGCAGATGGCTATTCATATAAAACTTCACTCATTTTTTATATAACCTGAGTAGCTTATTATCCCTCTATCCCTTGCGCAATCATCATTGACAAATTTCAATACATTGGTATTTATGTCCAAAATGAACCTTTTATTCCACTGTTGGTATGCTCCAAGTATTGATGAAGGCCCATGCATCAGTCCTACGCACATAATCCTGGGGGCAGTGTTTACATACATATTACGAGTCTCATAATTAGCCCCTTTAAGGTCAAAAGTCATGCTAGCATAGGTTTTCATCCTGGGGTCTTGTTTATAACAAAGCTTCAGGAAGTTAGTAGTCACGTTCACTCGTTCAAGCTTATCGTTGTAATAGTCTTCGAATTCTTTGATCACCTTTTCATAAGCCTGTTTTTTAAGGACAGTAAGTGGAGTTCCTGTGTCAATATAAAACCCACCTTGATTATAATGAAATAGAGCTGGAGAAAGTCCAAGCCTCTTTTTACCTACACTAATGTCTCTCAAGTCCAAGAACATAGTAGGTTTATCAGGATATAATATCTGTGTAATCTTAGCATCTTTCCTGAGTCTTGGGATGTCGTTTCCAAACCTTAAGTAGCCACCCCCTCCGTACAGGCAATATCGCCCTCGAACTAATTTCTTCACTTGGATTATCAACGATACAGGCGACTTGTTCAAATCCCAAAATCCCTGAGTATATTGGAGACTGAGTTGAGCATCCAAAAGTTATGTTGGTAAAAGTCTTCAGCCTGTTGTTTTTTCTTTGGTAGAGTAAATGAGTCAGATGAAAGAACTGCTTGAACCTTACTTGTGGGGTAACCTTCTACTTTATACGTCAAGGTGCAAACACACTGCCCCCCGTATACATTTACACATGTCCTTGGCCATTCTGCACAGGGGATGCTGACAGGGAAGTGCTTTGTATGTTCTAGATCTTGCAGGATCAAAATCGGATGTTGATGGCTTGCAACGCTTCCAGATCGGCCCGCTGCCTGTGTCGAGGAGTAGAGTCACCAGTGTGAGTCGTTTCCCTATATTGATTTTACCTGCGTAATTTAAATTCGTTTGTTCCGTTGGGATTTGTATTGCACTAGCGTTGAAAGTGTTGTCTTTAAGAGCCCTTGTTTTGGAGGACATTACCATCATCTGAACTTTCTGTGTTTGATTGAGATGTGGCTGGTAGAGGGGTGACTTTGGGGAGTCCCATGGGATGAGTTTAGGCAATATTCTGTGAATTCAGGAGATACAAAACTTAGCAGGAAATGGAGGAATAAAATTGTAATTTAACAAGCTTTGAGCCTACACATCGTTGAGGATAGATATTCAGATAGTCTTGCATTTCTGATTTTATACCATTCTAAAGCAGATTAGAGATGGATTGCTTTTATAAAGAGAATCCACTTTAATTAAATAGAAGATAATCTGATAGTCTTGCATTTCTGCCGGCGTTGACCGGCAGTTGACTGCCGCCGCCGGAGCTCCGTCGGACCACCACATTTTTTTGTTGCGCACACTTTTTTTTTGCTGCACATACTTTTTCTCTACTGCACATACCTTGCTGCACACAACATTTATGTGCAACACATTTATAGGGGTAATATTGGAATATCACTATATATTTTTGTAGTTAGGAGTAATACTTTTGTATGTTTGTATCTCATAGTAATTAAGGGTTTTTTTGTGTACCTAGTAGTAATCCTCCCAATTTTTTTTAATATTTAATCTTCGAGACAATATTTTATTTGATCTCTTTTATTATTTTTTTCTTCGTTTTTAAATAATTATAAAAGAATATAATAATTCATATCACATTATAATAATATTAATTTTTATACTAATGTTAGGATTTAGGTAGTATATTTTAATTATGTTGTGAGATATTTAAATTTATAAGTATATTTTTATATGTTATTTTTATCTAATTAATTAAAATATTTATACATTAAAGTATATGATAATTTAAATCATATTAAAATTAATAATATAAGGAGAATTCAAATTTAAATTTGATAAGATAAGGATGAAATAATACAAAATTTGTGTTTTTATTATGTAAAAATAATTGATAATTTACAAAATAAATAAATTTAATTAAATAATGTTTAAAGGATAATAAATATATTTTATGATTAAAAAGTTTAGAATGCATCAAAATTTTATTATTTCATGAATCAAAATATTTTTTATAATTAACATAAAATTGTAAAAAAAAAAAAAAAAAGAAAAGAAAAATTTTGGGTACCCGATCGGGTATGTCGGGTTCGGGTAAACCCGAAATTTCCCGAAAAAATCGAGTTTTTCGGGTAATTTTTTTGGATCGGATCGGGTACCCAAAACCCGAAAATAAATGCCTACCCCTACATCCCAGTGGGTTTATGTTTTTTTTTTATCGGTAAATGTTAGTTGTTAGTCGAGTTAATATACACCAAGCACCTTACTTCCCCTTCTCACTTAAGTGAAAGCCCCGTGCCAGATGGACTATTATATCCGAGGATTTATAATATTTAAGATATAATTATCTTTTCAACCCAAAAATAAAGAAAGTTTATCGTGCAACCTGATTCACAAGTGGCTCTATAAGTTTGAGCATGGGTAGAAGGTTATTTAGTTCTTCTTCATAAAAACTGAGAAAATGTTTAATTCATATTGAGTAAATAAGTGTAGTAATTAGAGAAATTAAATAGAAGGCGAATCAATTCATCAGGATAAAATTCTTTGTACATTTCTATTCACGTATTATATATAATATGTATATTTTTACACAAACCAATCATTCAATCTAAGATGATGATTTGTTTTCCAAACTTTCTTCGATTATAAAAACCGACTGTCCGTCCTTCTTTCACACTGCTATTTCCTACCATTAATTTCAACTCAGAGAAAGAAATCTCAGTAATATCAATCCCGACAAAGAGCAAATAGGATTTACTCTTCACGCAGATTGCCAGAATGTTTATGGGCCAGATCTAGCTGAAAATGTAAACCTCATCGAACCCTCTCCTGCAAGCATGCAAAAAAAATGAAATAGAGAGGGAGATTTAGAGAATTTGCATATTATTAAATAAAGAGGGGAAAGGGAGGCGTCGGATGTTCTGTTACATTTTGGTGTTACATCTCATGTTACACTTTCGCATGTTATTCATTTAACGGTTCGCAACAAGAGGCAAAACACCTAAGTGTAATAGAAGATCTGGCCCAGGGAACGGAGGGGAGAGAGAGAGAGAGACCCAGCCTTTCCACAATATGTGGGACTGTGATTATAAATAAGGTTGTCAAGCACTTTTTGGGAGGATGGCCTGTTCACTGACATTCTAGCTTCCCTGAGATATATCATAGAAAAGGAGATGAGACGACAACGGTTAGGCATGGATATTCTCTGAAATCCAATTTGCAGATAATTTATAGTACATTGCATACAATAAATACATGTAAAACAATTATCAGTAGGAATAACTATTTAATTAATTATCACTTGATCCAAGAGACATTCTGAAACCAGCTGCTTTCAATTATTTCTTCAGTGAGAGATGGAGAAGAATGATTGATTGATTTGCAGGATGAGCTTTGGTGGGGGATAAAGAACTGAACTCTATATGCACCAAATTTGAATAAAATTTATTACCTTACAAAGAAGTTGGCAACTTGTTGAGTGACTTGAATAGCATCTTCTGTGTGTGGGATCCCCGATAAACCCCACTCAAAAGCATTTTTCTGCGGACCAAATATGTTAAAATTTGCCATTTCATATAAATACTTTTGATTGATTTAAGTATTATATATTCTATGAAAAAAACAAACAAATGTTGATTTGGGGAGGGCGGAGTCAAAGATTTTGGAATCAGCTAATCGCAATAAGGTATAATACTAGCCAACAAAACATTTTAACAGAGAGATATTATGACTTCTCTGTAGTTAATGAGTATAAAGTATACCATATGTATTATACCTCTGGGTGCCACTGAACTGCAGTCACTGGGTATCTGCGTCCCTGAACTGTTGAAACATATACCTTATGCAAATTGATATATTGGAAGGAGATCAGTGAAATAGCTGAGATGTCAAGAAATGTAGTCGAAGTAAATAATACCACATAAGTCAAGATACTCATGTGAAAACAATTTGGTTTCTTGGATACCTTGCCATCTCTATCTGCACTAGTTGTTAGGATCTTAAAAAAGCTACAGAGTTTCTTGTTCTCTTGGAACTTTTCAGGTGATATCCCAAACTGTGTTACAGATTGAACATAATGGTCACGTAAAGAAATGTTGTACTGGTAACAGTTATCAGATACAAATTTGCTTGTTCGTTTACATTTGCTTAAAAAGGGACATCAAATGCTCTGCTTGTTGCTTAGTTAAAGTAAATATTATGCAGTTACTTAAAACGTGCTGTTTATTGATTATAAACACTTGATTGAATTAAATATTATGCAGTTACATCAAATGTCTTGTTCTGAATCAAATGTTCCTGGATAGCAGCGATGACAGACAATCAGCAACCATTTCGATCCTTTGAATAATTTGAGGTGCTTAGATGATTAGCTTTGCTAAAGCCTAAGTTATACAGGCAACTGGTGATACATGATACCATTATAACCATTTATTTATTTACAGTTGATCTTGGAATACCATAATACAAAAGAAATTATGCGATTGGTTATCTTGTGAGATAGAGAACTTGCCTGGTGATTTTGAAACACTAAATGTTCAGTACTGAGTTTCATCAGCAAAGCTGGAGGAAATCTGCACAGGAAATTAATATGTATATACACATACACACACAAACAATTTAATTTTATGAAGTCATGCAAATATCTAGCTAGAACGATAATCAGCTCACCAGAGAGGAGCATTGAGAAACTGGCACCTCCAATCATCTTTATTTCAAATAATGATTAAATAATTTTAAAGGCAAACATGAATGCTTAAGTAGTTTAAAGATTTAATCCTAAATCACAGCACCCGGAAGCAAACTTGTCAGACTTTGTTCACTGGATAAAAACACTCCCAATAAGTATTTCGAGATAATATCGAAACAAACCCTGTACTCATGAATGCTCAAATCAGAAACATGCCTGTAAATCATCCAGAAAACAACACAAACTTGATTGATCAAATTTAAGAGGACTCCTTTTATCAGTCAAAACTAGTATTAGCTTGCAATGACTACATTTTACTAGCATTCCAACTTCAGCTAGACAACCAAAATGAATTGCAACCTAAGATGAAATGACTCCATAACTGAAATATTACTAGTATTTGTTTTAATGACTTAAATATCAGTTATTACCTTTGGAATAAAGTTTCATTGATATCTATATTTTCATTGAATAGCAATGTAGAAGCTTGACCCTTTGCATTGAATCTCTCCAGGATCACGCTGTCCTGTAATCAATAAAAATGGAAACATTTTATTTATCATAACGTGAAATATTAATCAGTATGCATGGAAAGAACTAGAATAGTAGCATAAAGTCACAACAAAGTTTATGGAAATTTTGCAGCTGCAACCCAGAACAGATGGGCTTTTTGTCATAGTAATCCTCCGACGAGCTGCTTACAAATGAGACAGGGAGAGGGATCATCTCAAAGCACAATCATGTAAAATTTCAAAATCTACTTTTGAGGAAGCATGCATTAGGGGAGGGTGTCATCATGAAGTAACTGCTTATATAGCTATGGATGTGTCAGAATCAGTTTTACCTCACTCACAATCTTGGTTACTAGTTCAAAACCTAAGCAGATGGCAAGCAAAGGGAAAAAATATTCGGTGTCATTCTTTCGCAGAACTTCCTGTAAACAGATGAAAAAAACAGTCATAATTGAGACTTGAGAGACATCATAAGCAGGCAAATGAAAATATAAGAAATTTCATTAGTTCTATCCAATATATCCTGAACAAACTAGGAAGTAGAAAAGGTACTTGTATCAAAATAAAAGAATTTAAAATAACTTAAATGTTGAAGTACCTTAAATATCAATTCAACAACCTCAAAGTAAGGACCTATTTTGTCCCGCCCTCCGGTGAAGATCACCCCATTAACCAAATTGATTTTCTGCAGCATAAATTATAAAGTTAGGTTTATGGCCATTTGCACATGTAAATCTATAATTTTTAAAGACAAGTTAACAAAACTTAATCAGAATCTGGTATTTTGTAAATGCACCATTACTGTAGCATGCTAAAGATAGGTTGAAGTTGGACTTTTCATCAATGCCAAATGAATTCATCACCTTGAAAATATTGCATTGGAACACCTTAGAGGACAAATGCTGCCCTCATTCTGATGATTCTGGTAGAGTCACATTTTTCAACCGAAGATGCGGTGACTAGATAATGCTGAGAATCACCAATATATAGAAGGTAGAAAAGGCTGATTTGATATAGTAGTAATATTAAGCTGAATCTTAAGCAACTACCTCAAAGAATACTTAACCTTACAAAACACAGATAGCAAGTCATATTTCTACTTCTATATGCTACAGTCTAAACTGTCTCAGTTTGGTCTCTGTTTTTCATGATTTTAGCCCTAGCAACATAAATACCATACGACAAAGGATTGTTTAAAACCAATCTACAGTAACATTCTCATTTCCCATCATCCATGAACCATAAAGTTCAACTATTTTACTCAAGGGCTTAATCTTTATTTTTAGGGATTGATGCTAATCTTAGGGTACCTATAGTTGTTATAGTGACATAATATCTACAAAGATACATCGATAATTCAATATATCATCCTTGTTTCCATGAAGCAACCCTTCTTCTCCCAGTTTGTTTTTTCTTCCTAACAAAGTGGACTAAGAGGGACATAAGAAATAGTATAATCCTTGGTCAAAATCTTTTCAGATCATCAAAAAATTACTAGGAGCATTTGATTAAGTAATCTGATTAATTCCTACAGAGGTATATTTTTAATCCAAAATTCAATAAATCAAACAAAATTTATATCCATAACAACACCAAAATCAGCTAGCATTAATTGGTAAGTACCTTGAAAAGAACCTCCCAAGGTTCATTGTAAATGAGAGGAATGACTCTAGCACCTGCGGATTCAACAAACTTCACATAAGAGGCAGCAATGTACGAGACGTTAGCGGCGGTGTTGAGGCGGCCGGAGGCGCCGTCCCCGGGGTGACTGAGGATTCCGATGACCGGCCGGTAATTGAGTTTCTGGTCCACAACAGACCGTGGTACAGCCGCCAAAGCGTCTGTTGCACGCGCCGCGTTGGACTGAGCGGCGGTGGCAGAGCCATTGAGCTCCTTTGAAAAAGAGATGAGTAGGAAGAGGAGGCGGCGGAAGACGGAGGAGGAGGTAGAGGCTGGCGAAACAGTGGTGATGGAGTCTGAGGGAAGCGGCGGAGGCGGTAGAGATGGCGCCATTTTTGGTGGCTCAGCGAAGGCGTTTTGACATGGAGGAGGTTCCGTTGCTATTCATTTCCTTATTTAATCAATATTTATATTTAATAAATTAAAAAAATATAATTAAAATATTTTATTTATATTAAAAGTAATGATTAATTAATTTGAAAAAAAGTGAGAGAAAATACAAGGTTTACTCAATATTAAAAACTTTTAATATTAGGTAAATCTAACGCCCTCCCCAACGGGAGGTATTTTGGATGACGTGGATGGATAGGGAGGAAGGTACTCTACCTGGGTATTTTGGGTGGGAGAGAGTGGAGAAAAAGGGATTGTTTCTCACTCTCCAATCATGAAGAGAGTGCAGGCGCGTGCGCTAGTGTGCGGTGGATGTAAAACAATATAAGTGGGCCCTACAATAATGGGTTGTCCCCTCCTTCCTTTCTTAATTTTTTTTTTCTTGTTTTTTGAAGGAGAGAGAGAGAGGAGAGGTGCTGATGTGGCAAAAATACCCAGCCTTTTTTAGTGTATCATTGTGGAAGGCCTAATTATTTCAAGGGATTAAGTGGGACCCCTGGTTGGTTGATTTTGTACTTTTCATTTGGAAATGGAACTTTTTAATTGTCTTGTGGGATTAAATAAATATTCTTACTTGGATTAATTATTGGATTAATTAAGAGCGTAAAATCATTACTGCTCATCTCACGACTCGTGAAGTATAATACACCCAATGACCTCAAATAAATACTCCGTCCATCTCAGATAACCGTTCACATTTCCTTTGTATTCTCTGAGACGGAAGGAGTATTTTATTTAATTTAAACTCAAATACTTCGCGATAGATTTGTAATTTCATCTCTAGTTTTAAATAAATATTTTATTGAAATTAAACTCAAATAATTCTCGATAAGTTTGTAATTACGTCTCTATGGGTGAGTTGGAAGATGCAAGATTCCCTATTCCACTTCTTGTTACATCTGTGTTACATCTGGTATACGAAATTTGCAGGTTGAAATGAGTAATACTCGTTTGTTTGTTTGTTTTTTAAGGCAATTCTCATTTGCCTCTGATTGTTTTTAGTTAAATAAATCAAATCATTGGAAAATTCGTTATGGGTGTGCTCAAATGACATTGACTTGATGATTTGATATAATGTTAGGAAGAATTTTATATAAATACTTAATTTTTAGTTTAAATCTGAAATTAAGATAGTATTTTTTTAGTTTAATTTCAATTTAAAACCTTTATAAAATAATTTTATAATTGTTTCAATTTTTAAAGTTTAAATTAAATTTATGTTCTCAAATTAGGATCCAACCTTTTCTGTCATTTTAAAACCTATACAACATTAATTTTCTCATTTCATGACAATTAAAAAAAAAAAATTATTTACGTCTGGTATACGAAATTTGCAGGTTGAAAGGAGTAATACTCGTTTGTTTGTTTGTTTTTTAAGGCAATTCTCATTTGCCTCTGATTGTTTTTAGTTAAATAAATCAAATCATTGGAAAATTCGTTATGGGTGTGCTCAAATGACATTGACTTGATGATTTGATATATTGTTAGGAAGAATTTTATATAAATACTTAATTTTTAGTTTAAATCTGAAATTAAGATAGTATTTTTTAGTTTAATTTCAATTTAAAACCTTTATAAAATAATTTTATAATTGTTTCAATTTTTAAAGTTTAAATTAAATTTCTGTTCTCAAATTAGGATCCAACTTTTTCTGTCATTTTAAAACCTATACAACATTAATTTTCTCATTTCATGACAATTAAAAAACAATTACTCCTTCAGATGTTACGTCTGGTATACGAAATTTGCAGGTTGAAAGGAGTAATACTCGTTTGTTTTTTTTTTTTAAGACAATTCTCATTTGCCTCTGATTGTTTTTAGTTAAATAAATCAAATAATTGGAAAATTCGTTATGGGTGTGCTCAAATGACATTGACTTGATGATTTGATATATTGTTAGGAAGAATTTAATATAAATACTTAATTTTTAGTTAAATCTGAAATTAAGATAGTATTTTTTAGTTTAATTTCAATTTAAAACCTTTATAAAATAATTTTATAATTGTTTCAATTTTTAAAGTTTAAATTAAATTTATGTTCTCAAATTAGGATCCAACCTTTTCTGTCATTTTAAAACCTATACAACATTAATTTTCTCATTTCATGACAATTAAAAAAAAAATACACCTTCAAATCAAGCCACAATATCAAATACTATATACTCCCTCCGCCCCCTTGATACGTATCCATTTTGCCATTTTGATTCGTCTCAATATAAAGTATCAATTTCCTTTTTTGGATTGATGTGACACACAAGGGACCACACTCAACACTAATACAACTACCCAATACACATTAAAATATTATTTATCTTACCTCATTACACATTAAAATATTATACTCCATAATTCACGTAAATAAAGTAAATGAATACATATTAGAGGGATGGAGGGAGTATTATTTTTATTGATATTTTACATTGTTCCACATATTAAATTCGAAACAAAATAAAATTACAAGAAGCCTTAAAAAACATGATGTAGATAGTGTCTAGTATATACTCCATTAGAAATTATCTTTGACGGCATTAAAGGCAGAGGGATTACAGGTGAACACTTGAAGCAATTTGGCAGTAGGTTTAGTGATCAGAACTAGCTGAAAATGTAAACCTCGTCAAACCCCTTCCTGCAAATATTGAAAACATGAACAAGGGGGAGAGAGAGAGCGACGACGGGGGTGGGGGTGGGAGAGAAGAGAGTTACCCATGCTTTCCACGAAAGGTAGGCTTGTAATTATATATAAGGTTGTCAAGGACAATCTGGGAAGATGGTCTATTCATAGACATTCTAGCCTCCCTGAGAAATTTTGAGAAGAAAGTAGATGTTAACTTTCCAATTATCATGAACATAGAACAATTAAGCATAGATAATAGTATTAACCACTTCAAGGCGAGGCGATCGCATTTTGCAAATCGTTACTTTAAAAAGTACTACCTTGTTGTCCCTTTTAAGTGATATGGGCAAAATACAACCCGCTATTCTTGAAAGATATCAGAACTCAGAAGAGAATGAGAGAGAGAGTCGAATTGCTCACACTAAATTTGAACAAAAATTACCTTATGACAAAGTTTGTAACTTGTTGAGTGACTTGAATTGCATCTTCGGAATGTGGAATCCTTGGCGAGGCCCACTCAAATGCATTTTTCTGGACGGAGAATATAAAGAAATTGCGTCTCAAACAAATAAATCCTCGTATATGAAAAGAAATGAATGCTGCTCTTGTGTTTCAGAAGAGCAAAATGAATAGGACTGCTGTAAAATCGATGAATTACTTTAAAGAATGTACTGATTCGGTTAATTTATATCCACTTCTAAAGATGATACCTCTGGATGCCACTGAAGAGCAGTAACCGGATATCTGTGTGCTTGCATTGTTGAAACATAGACCTGATGCAAATTGATAATGTGAAAGTCTATCAGGAACGAGTTAAGGTTTCAAGAATGTGTACAGGAAACAAATCCAAGACCGAGTACACAACAAAGTGGCTTCTTAGATACCTTGTTCTCTGCATCTGCACAAGTTGTTAAGATCTTAAAAAAGCTAGAAAGTTTCTTGCTCTTTTGGAATTTTTCAGGGGATATCCCAAACTGTATCAAAAAAGAAATTAAAGGACGTATAAAGAGAGAAATACTACTAGTAATGAATAAAGTGTGACAGCAAACGATATGTAATCATAAACTAAAGTTAATATTGTCTGAACTTATACCTGTTTTATATCCTACTGAATTGATTAAAGCTATTCAGGAAGATAAGTACTGACTAATAAATTAGAATCTCAGAACATTTGAGAGGATGCAGCACTTACCATATGATTTTGCATCAGGAGACAATCTGTACTCATCTTCTTCAGCAAAACTGGAGGAAATCTATGATCAAAGTATCACTGATTAGGAAAATGGAAAACATATACAGCAGCCATGGGTATCTACTTCAACCTTAAGACTAATGCTCACGTTTCTTAAATTTTACCAATTCAAGGAAACAATTGAACATGGAAAAGCCTAATATGGAGAAGTTGGCATGTCAATACTAGCTGAGCATTCATTCTTAAAAAATAGCATGCCTAAGCCATCATTAAAATGATTTGAAAAACTACTACAAGACTAGTTAAAAATCATGTCCCAATTAAACAACTGAAAATTTAATTCTAAAGCTACAGATATACCTTTGAAACACAGTTTTATTAATATCTATGTTATCCATGAATAGCAAAGAAGAAGCTTGATCTCTTGCACTGAATTGCTCCAGGATGTTGATGTCCTGTAAACAAAATGAAATAGAAATATAAAATGGAAGCTAATACGATGATCTATGGTTGAAAGGCACTACGATTTTAAGTAGATATCACAGCATATCACGAGAAGATCGTGCCATTGCATAAATATATTTCACAAATCAGATTTATGTCAGGGAAATAATATTTCAGAAAGTCAAACTAAAATGTATTGGACACAAGACTATAATCGACCATGATGGCCCAATTTCAATAATATTCTGACTCTCATAAAGCAGGAGATAGAGATAGCAAAAACTCTGCGTAGTTATTTAGTTAAGTGAAAAACATCTGTTTTTTCCTCTATCCAGATACTCTATTGTTACATTTAGGACCACCAATTTTCAGAGCAAAGAAAGCATGGAGATGCTAATTAACCAAAAAAGTAGACATTTATGACAAGTTTCCCCCATCTCCCCATTTCTTTACCTTCTCTCTTCCAGGAAGAAGGGATGTAAACAGGGTGGACAGAGCTAAGACAAGTTATATACATGTGCATGTTCCCATGCATGCATTCGCCATTACCTCACTCACTACCATGGATACAAGTTCAAAACCTAAGCAGATGGCTAACAATGGGAAATGATGTCCAGCATCATTCTTTCTCAGAACATCCTGCATCATAAAGATGAAAATAATCAACAATTGATACATTGCTAATTAACAATCTTCTGCAAATCTTTAGTTGCTAAAGAATCAAGAATAAAGGCCAACTCTTAGCTTCAGCATCAAGTGACAATAATCAAGTTAGGAATATTCGCGATGAAATAAAATAAGAAGGTAAGGCATGTTGAATTCCGTTTTAGAAAAAAAAGCCACAGAGGTTATAAAGTACCTTAAAAATCTTTGTAACAACATCAAAGTAGAGACCAGTTTTGCAGGACCCTCCTGTGAAGATCACTCCATTAACCAAACTGAGTTTCTGCAACATAAATAACTTAGTTTACTGAATGTCCATTTGTGAGGACATGAATCCAAGACTACCATCAAACAAATAACACAACTTAATAAGAAGCAGGTGAAATGTACTGATCCATCATTCTTGAAGCAGTACCAAAGGCTGTGTGGCGAACAACTACATAAATACCCAATGAACTGATTGCCATCTTCCGATCAAAAAAAAAAAAAAACTGATTGCCATCTAATTGTACTGCATGAGAACACCTTTGAGGTCACATGATATCCTTATTCTTGTAGAATCAACAATAGATAGAAGGTAGAAAGTAATATTGGATGATAAATTTAATTTGGAAACTTGAGAAACTATAAGATTGAACACTTAGCAGTGATATGGAAAAGACTTTCTGCAATGATGAAAGAGATGAGAGATACAGTACTGATGAATTCTGATATTGTAAACTGCATTTCATGTTCAATTTTAGTACATCCATCACATCGTATGATGTTCAATTCTGATCAATTCCAGTACCTACCGAAAGAGTATACTTGACTATGAAATCGATATAGAAGATGAAACAACAATTGGAATAATTTTTTGCCTATATATTATTGATAATTAACCACACAAATGTATTCAGAAAATCAAATCATATACGAAATAGAACACATCAAATAGAAAATGTAAGAAGAGTGAGCGGTGTTTACTTCGTACAAAACCTCCCAGGGTTCATTGTAGATAAGAGGAATAACTCTGGCGCCGCCCGATTCGACAAACTTCACGTAAGAGGCGGCAATATAGGAGACATCAGTGCCGTTGTTGATGCTGCCGGAGGCGCCATCCCCGGGGTGGCTGAGTATTCCGATGACCGGTCGAAAATTGAGATTGGCGTCCTCCATGGGGCACCGTGGAACAGTATCGAAAGCATGGGTTTGACTTGGCAAGACGAGCAGCGAGTCAGTAGGCAGAGCGCCGGCGGAGCCACCGAGCCTCTCGGAGAGAGCTATGAAAAGCGCAATACAGAGAAAACTCAGCATGCTGAGAGAGAATTGAGCAGGTGAATTTTTAATGGCGGTGGTTGAGGAAGGAGATTGAACTGTCGACAGTGGCGGTGGGTTGATCGGATTCCGGCCAGCGGAGAATCTCCAACCGCGATTCTGATCTCCTCCCATATAAATTACTACATCACAGTGTTATATACTCTTGATTAATATTATTTTAAAATTAATTAATACTGTAATTAAGCGAACGGGAGGGGGAGTTATAATATTCAAAATTTCTAAAAAAAGAAAAAAGAAAAAAAGAAGGCTAACAAATGGTGCGAGATTCGGTAACTAACACTGGGCCCCACGCACAGGAGAAATACGTGATGCGTGACGTCACAAGATGAAGATGATGCTTCTATGTTCTATCATTGCTCATCTGCGTGTCCGTTTTCATATCGCTAATAATTTTTTAAAATAATTACCAAAATTTAAGAATTAAAATAATTAGCAAAAATATTTTTTTTCACTAATCTCTCTTAATATTTATTTATAAATATTAATAGTCTAAATATTTATTTATAAATATTTTTTATACAATGATAGAATAATTTATCTTTAAAAATAGGCTAATTATACTGTGATAGGCCCATGAGTTTGGACCCCCAGAAATAGCATTTGAGCCACCGAATGCTAAGTCCAGAGAGAATAAAACCGTGGCCAGATGTCTTCAAGCCCAATAGCAAGGGCACTCAACCCAAGAGTAGTCGGGCCTCTCTCGGTAAGGACGAGTCGGACGTTTCCCCACTTGGCCACTTACCCCCTTGAGCTAGGAGGCTATACAGATATCCCCTAGGATTTGAGCATAGAGGATATCCTAGAAAGAATCGTAAAAATAGCCGCATGAGGCTATAGCATTTAATGCCCACAGTGTATGTATTTATTGTGATGTGACTTGACAATATATCCGGAGATTCGGATGACGTCAGGCCACTCGATATATAAGGCATGTCCCAAAAAAAAAATAGTACACAACAATATTCACCTCCAAAAGACATAAGATCGCCTAGATGGAACCAACGAGTCATCTTCTCTCTACTGAAATCATTATGTTGGATCAGCACGGATAATCCCCTTATCATCCCTAAACAGCCATATTACTACATAACTAAGGGAGGATAAAATTCGGCTATCTGCATATACTGTGCACCCAGATGCACCCTAAAATAGGGTACATCCACTTTAAAAAATGTATACAAATATAAACAAAAATGTATACAATTTAATTGCTAGTTTTTTTAATGAAAAATTAAGTGTAAAAAATATACAATTATTAAAAAACATGTACTATATACTATTGAATAAAAAGTTATACATATGGATGTTAGTTTTTTAATGAAAAACTTAGTGTGAAAAAAGTATACAATTATTAAAAAATACGTATACAAAATAGAATAAGAAGTTGGCAAAAGCTCCAGCGACCCCGAGGACACGGGGCACACGGCCGTGTTCCCATGTGAACACAACCCTCCCCCTTCATATTCTATTTAAATCTATGTATTGATAGGAGTTTAAATTGTAAAGACACATGATGTCCCCGAGAGCACAATAGTCTTACTCTAAAAAGTTATACACATATAGGTGTACCGGGTGCACCCAATTAAACCCTTAAAAATAATTAATTATCTCTATAAATTGCATGAGGGCGAAATTTTGTAGAGGAATTAACAGTTTTATTTTATAGGAGCTTCCCACTAAGTCACTGTCTTGCCAAATATTTAACATGAATGGTAATTGATGTGGAATCTATTATAATTACTCCAATTTGAAAAACATTAACCCACTCATTGGACTGATATTTATTAAAATATTTATTAGATAATTGCAAATTTATGTATAGTGTCAACATGTATGTAAATCTTTTTGAGATGGTTGAATGGTGATATCAAATATTCAAATTAGTTGAGAAACCGAATCAAATTAGTTAAGATTTCATTCTTGCTTATATCCCCCCCCCCCCCCCCCCCCCCCCCCCAACATGTTATTTTTTCCGCACAGCCTTAAGAGTATGTATTTTTCTTTTAGATAAATTGATCCTTAAAAAATAAAATATATATACCTAAAAAATTTATAATATTAAACAATTTGTAATCCATTCAAATTAAAACTAAAAAAATATATATTCTCCATACTACAGCTAACTCGTCAGTCATTAAAATACCACATCCCTTATAAAAATCAAACACGTGTATTATTCTTTTCCATTCAAGAATCCTTCGCACTTTTATGCTTGTACATTTTATAATAATTAATATTACTCATATTTAAAAAAGAAAACAACTCTTTTATTCATAATTTTAAAAATTATTTAAATTTTAAATTTGTTACTCTCACCAATACATATCATTACTTCATAATATTTTATTACTTAAAAATATATAATACCCTTTAAATTAATAAAATTAATAAATTTTTTTTTTAAATAACATGAAATAATAAATGTGAAGGTTTCCGTATACATTTTTATTTGTTCAAACGTTTTATTACCACTTTCATATTGACATTATTTAGCCACATATATTACCTTCAAAGTCCTATCTCTAGTTCGATTTAGTAAATATGTAGCTATCTTTTTATTGAATTAATTTTTTGATGTATTCTATGTTGAATTATCCATTTAACTTTATTTTTCGTTTATATGTCGTGGAAATGTAAATTTAATTTTGTGTTTTCATCATTTTGTAGGCTTGTTTCGGACGTGAACATGACGGGCTTAGCCTCTCAATACTAAAGTACAAGGGGACGTTTGATTTGGTTTAAAGTGATTTAAAAATGAAGTAATTGTAAAAAGTATCTTGCCGAGTTTAAACATATTCTTTATTACTCCAAATATAAGAGTAACTCTTTTTTTGCCTGAAAAAAGGATTTAACTTTCACTTGAAAATGAATTTGTGTTAAATAATATATTCGTGTATAAATTTCGTGTCAAATAATGCATCCGAATAAAAATTCATGTCAAATAATGCATTCGTGTCAGATTTTCGTGTCAAATAATGCATGTAAAATTTTCGTGTTAAAGTTTCGTGTCAACAAAATTACCTTCGTGTCAAATTTTCATGTCAAATAATGCATTCGTGTCAAATAATGAGTTGAGTTATTATGTGTATATACATGCACACGAATTGGTACGCGAAAATAATGCATTACTCGAATATTCGAGTAAAGGGTATTTTGGTCAAATCGGATATAAAAAGATATAGTGTTAAATTTAGGATAAAAAAATTGATATAAAAAATAGGATATAATAATTTTTAACTCTTTAAAAATTATATTATTTTATGTTTGTTACGAGTTTCAGTTGGATAAATTTAAATTTTATGTTAAATCAAATATCAATTGAGGTGAGAGAAGAGATAAATGAGAATCGAAAAAAAAATATTAGTTAAGAAAGATGATATATGGTAAAGATGTTCAAGGGTTAATAAAATTTTAGGTATATATAAAAGAGATTAAAATTTAAATCCAACTATTAAACCTAAATTACATACTTCATTTTCCCAAATTAAGGTTTACATTTCCTTTGTTATCAAGTTGGCCACACAAAACAATTAATTATTTCATATAGGTCCTATACACAACACTAATACAACTATTGATCGTAGTAATTTTCACCTAAATTTTAGTTTATTTGTTTATGGATTTTCGGATATTTTTATCCGTATTTGTGTGATTTTTGGTGGAGTTATTGTTATTTTGAGAAATATGGTATGAATTGATAGAATTGTGTAAATGAGCTTAAATATGTGTAAAACAGGTCAAGAAATTGATAAAAATAGAGTCGGGAGCGAAACGGAGATGGAGGAACAATGCATACTTGTGCACGGGCTGTGTGCGGAACACGACCCTGTAACAAGTGGCGTGTATTATCATCAGAAATCGTTGCTCGCCTAGGAGGAATGTCGTGTGCTGGTGCACGGACCGTGCGTTGTTGCACGCCCCGTGTGCAGAACATGGCACTGTAAGAAGAAGCTGTGTATTGTCGTCAGAAAATGCTACACGCCCATGACTGAGGCCGTGTAGCGCAGCTCGAGCCATGTTCGGAGGCACGCATAACACACCGAAGTAGGTGTGCCCTACACGGCCGTGTGCTGCTGCACGGGCCGTGTAGGTGCAAAAACATGTGTAATTTTCAGAATGTTTCGGAAGCTTCTAGAAGGTCCATTAGTGATTAAAAGGGTGACTTGTGCGAAATTTGAAAGGAGATATCATTTTCAGAGCAGTTACACACACTCCACACCACATTTTCTCACACACTAGATCCATAATCCATCTCTATCCATTAGATCCATCCAATTTCCATTTGATCTCCACAATCAATCCATAAATCCATCATCCAATCCATCCATCCACCATTTGAGAAGAGGAAAGCATCAAGGATTGAAGGAGTTAGCATATTGAAGAGAATGAAGGTTTCTCCATGAAAGGGAAGCTAATCTACTTTTCAATTGTTGATTTTTTTCTTATTTTGGCTCAAATGGAGCAAAGCTTGATTTGTAATGGTATAAACACAATGTTTAGTGGCTAGTCCTATAGTAGGGCTAATCATATGAATAGTTGAGATGAGGAGTTAGATGTGTGGAACTTGAGTAGTGATTTGAATTAAATTGTAGATTTCCTTTTATGATATATCAATCATGTTTCATTTCAATACTTGTGTGATTAAATTCTCTATTCATAGTGTTAGGATGTCCATTCCAATATTGTGAGTGGATGTTTAATTGAATCATATATTGAAATGTGCATGCATGTTAGTATAAGGGGAGGTAAGTCATACCCTCATTAGGCTTAGAACATTCATAGAGGGACAATTAAGAAATTGAGTGAAAAAACCAACTTATGATCATAGTACCTTAAGGGAATTAAGATTAACATCAATCCTAGGAGACTTAGACTTGTAAAAGAGTCGAGAACCTAATTGCCTTGGCCATAGGGATTAGGGGTAAAATTGTGATTGCTTTTAGTCCACAAATTAATGAAATTCACCATCAAGAGTTTTGCATATCTAGCTCAAGTCTTAACCATGATTATGATTAGTCTTGCTCTCTTCTCAAGTGAATTCTATCTTCATTTCATTCATCACTTGTTTGTTGTTTGATCCATTACTTTGTTAGTTTAAATTCTAGTTGATTAAGTAGAGAATTAAGTAGTAGTTTTATATACAAAACCTTCAAACTATCATCCTTACAAAGCATAAATCAATGGAAAAATAGAATACAAGCATGAGTTTACTTTCCCTTGAGACGATATTATTATAAATTTTGTACTTGGTCACACGTTTACTCGACGATATAGTCTCTTACTCTTACACATTTTTACAAGAAATGCGACTAAGAACAACTACTTATTAGACATTAAATACTCTATTTCTCTCACTTTACTACACATAAAATATTATATCTCCTAATCTAGGTGCAAAAAGTAAACATACTCACTGGACATTAAATACTTCATTTCTCTCACTTCATTATACATGAAAATATTATATCTCCTAATCTATATGCAAAAAGCAAACAAAAACGTTAACACGAGATGAAAGGAGTATTTTCTAATTATCCTTCACTTTTTACCTACATTGTTAAAGAGTGTGAATTGTGAATGTTGTAAATAAAAATAACATAGTACTCCCTCCGTCCCTTTTGAAGAGGATTTTTTTTCATTTTGGGCGTTTCACCCAAAGAGTTCTCTTTCATTTTTTACACATATGAGACCCACACATACCCATTAATATAATTAAAATATGAAACTCACACTCCCACTAATACAACTACCAACTACATATTAAATAATGATACTTCTTAATTCACGAGCTAAAAAGTAAAAGACCCACTTAATGAGAAACGGAGGGAGTTGAGCTATTATACGAGCCGATCGAGCCCAAGTAATAAACGAGCTCGGCTCGAAAACACAATGAGCTAATACCTGAGCTCGGCTCGGCTCGAAATTCTTGCATTTGAGCTCGAGCTCGACTCGTTTGACGAAGAACACTCCCTCACCCAGCTAGGGAAAGCTGAAGCATAAGGAGAAAGATTCTAAACGAACGAGAGGTATACACTTTGACTAGATTCTCAAACCCTAATCAGTGACAGCTATGGTGAATGGGTGGGGAAAAATAATTGAGACGAAGAATACCTTCTCAAACCCTAATTTTCTCGTCGGCACTCGACTGTAGATATGTCGCGGCTTGCCCTAGTATTTTTATCTCTTGGAGTGGAATGAAGATTTGGAGAAAATATTCAAAATGATTTCCCTTAGTGAGTGCCCCGCCTCATGAATTTTTTTATGCCAGCTGGCTTACACACGTCACCCATGCCATGTTAGTGTTACATTAATATATATTATAATAATAATATATTTATATATTATATATAATATATTATTATTTTATTAAAATACTCGCGAGCCTATCTAGCAGAGCAAAGTTTGGCTCGAAAACAAATCAAATTTTTATGGGGCTCGAACTCGAGCTCAAGTATATACGAGTCGAGCCGAGCAACTTTTAACAGCTCTAGGAGGGAGTATCACTTTGTGAATAAATAAGAGGGACTAAGGGAGAATAACCTTGTGAATAAATAAGAGAGTAAATAAAAATTTGGTAGGAGTAACTGTAACCAATGAGCATAGAAAGAAGAGAATAATTTGTATCACGTGGTCCAGCGGAGTGGCAGTATAATATTATTATTTCTATAACTCTAGGCTGTTAGCCCTACATCATAGGTGTCACGTGCCATGCCATGCACATTTCCACGGCCTCCCTCCGCCGTCGATCCGCCGCTGAAGGTTGTTATCGGCTCTTGGTCCGCCTGCTGAAGGTTGTTATCGCGTGCAGCAAGTGGGCCCCCTCTTCCACTACCGTCTGTCCATTTTCGGTGCTGATCATGACACCAATAACTAATTAAATTTCATAAGTTTAATTGAAATCTTATTTATATTCAAATAATTCAACAGTCAATTTTCAATTATAATTTACTTTATCGTTAAATCATGAATACAAAATGTTAGGAAAAATAGAAGCACAATCATTTTATTGGGTTCAAATAACACCCAAGAGAATAATATCAAATAACAAGGTTGCAATTTATTTTATTTATAAAAAAAATAAATGCGTGTATAGTCATGATATTATGCTGGTCATGTAATATATAGAGACTGACGTAATAAATTAGATATGAGGAAGACTCTTGTGTATCCGGCGCATGGGCACATTCCGTGCGTCTTTGCAATTTCTGTGCCCCTTTGCAATTTAAACCCCTAACAATGCATATATTTAAATAGAATTAAAAGGGGAAGGGTTGTATTCACACAAGGACACGAAGTATTCCTCCGTATCCCCGTGGTGTATGAGCTTTTGTCTATATTGAAGAGAAAGGGAGAAAGTGTAAGAGAGAGATCACCATTGAAGAGGGAGGGAGAGTGTGTGTGAGAGAGGTGTGAGAGAGAGATTACTAGCCATGTGAGAGCTCAGTATTCCTACATTTTCCATCCCCAAATCCACCCCACGAATTCTTCATCTGCACCAGTTTTCCTTCTTCTTCTCTTCTCATATTCTCTCTCTACATTTGTGTGTTGCTGCTTCACTAATCCATCTCAATCCATTCCTGCGAAACAATCAACAATGAAGGTGATGAATTAGCAGTAGGATGACAGGGGGAACGAGGACGCCGACGTGGAAGGAGAGGGAGAACAACAAGTGCCGAGAGCGGCGGCGGAGGGCAGTCGCCGCCAAGATATTCACCGGCCTCCGCCTCCACGGCAATTTCACGCTGCCCAAGCACTGCGACAACAATGAGGTCCTCAAAGCTCTCTGCTTTCAGGCTGGCTGGACCGTTGAGCCCGACGGCACCACCTATCGCAGGGTACTATAATTAACCCAATTCAATTCATCTATCATATGAAATCATGTCTAATCTCCTGTTCTGTTTTCACGATTATGCATCAATCATTGGAATTGTTATTATTTGTGCGAATTTACAGATAATTCACTTCTTAATTTGTGCGAATTTACCGATTTTTAATCTGAATTTAAGTTTCAGCAAATTAATTAGTTTTTCTCTCCGACTGTTTTAATGAGATAGGGATCAAAACCAGTTCATAACATGGGTATGATGGGAGGAGGATCCGGATCCGGATCACGACCCGGCAGTGCATGTTCTTACCAACAAAGTCCCTCAACGTCGTCGTATAATCCTAGTCCAGCAGCAGATGCAGATGCTACTCCTCTAATCCCATGGCTCAGAAGCCTCACTTCCTCGGCGGCCTCATCATCCACCTTCGCACACCACCATCCGCACGGTGGATCCATAAGTGCTCCGGTGACCCCTCCTTCCGCCTCCCCGACTGCTGATTGGGACGGTTCTTATGCTCGTCTCGATTGGGGAGGTTCGTCGTACCCGTTCCTCCCCTTCTCCACGCCTCCGAGCCCTGGGCCACGTCCGTGGTACCCTGGCGCTCGCATCCCTCAAAGTGGGTCGACTTCTCCGACGTTTAGTCTCCTTTCTTCGAATCCAAGAAGTGGGTCTCTTGTGTGTACCCCGGAGAGACAAAGTGGGACGTGTTCTCCTGCCGTTGCCATTTCTGATGCGGTGAATATTCCTAACATCGGAGGCAAGAATACGAGCCTCGTGAAGCCTTGGGAAGGAGAGACCATACACGAGGAGTGCGGTTCGGATGAGCTCGAACTCACTCTTGGAAGCTCAAAACCCAGGTATTCTCACATGGCCAGAACTCACTGTGAGAACGAAAGCATCAACTGAATTCTTGATTTGTCGAATCGCAGGTGATGATGCTACCATGCTAGAAGCCATGATTAAAGGATGGAAATGGGGACAATACAATAGCAGCATAGTTTACTGTTTAACACTAATCTACTTAGATGCAGATGAGAGGAAGATTTGATCTGATCTGATCTTTTATACTTGTGTAAGATCGTGTATTCTAAGCAATCGAGATCAAGAATCAATCTAATTATGTCAAGGTGGATGAAAACTGAAATAAAATAAGACAAGCAATTATAAAAAACTCCAAAACAGAGATGTTATGATGCTTCCATTCGAACTTGCAAAAATATATACAAGCTGTGTTTTGATCAAATTGGGATAAAGAATCGAAGATTTGCATTGAAGAAATGCAAAGAAAGAATTGTGTAAAATCCAGTAGACCCAACATCTTACTTGAATTGAGAAATGCACGTACCATCAAGAAATCCCACCCCCGACGTCATATGGAATAATTCTTCAAGGGACCGGTACAACGAGGAGGCTGCAGGAGGCCGTGGCATTTAACCGAGAAGAATATCTGCTGCTGAAATGGATTGAACACCGTAAAACCTGGAATTTTCTTGCGTTCGTGTCTTCACTATATTTCCTTCAAGAGAGCAACCAACAAATGCACCTGCAAATAGCAGTTTCAAAGCATCCACTTCTGCTCATCGATTTGCGCAAAAGATTAATAGTCTAATTAGCATCAGGAACCTTTCTGAAATGTCTAAGTAGGCATGGAAACTATGTACCTTTACTGCAACTGTATGCATAGCATGCAGCAACACCACCATCACCGGCTCGTACATCAGCTTCAGCGGCCCTCCCAATTACACCAAAGGCAGCACTTAATCCTGCCCCGACTGAAAAATGGCCATTTCCGCTGAATGTCTTGATAGCAGAAGTTGTTCGCAACGCGATAATAAAATCAGTCACTTCCCCACCAGCCTGTGAATCCAAAAGAAATCGTAAGGATACATCTTCAATTGTTAATTAAGTTGGGGTTTGTGGTGAATGGGAGAGGAGAGTATCTAACCACAATGAAATTCTACAAATCCAACAGTGAAGCAATTGGATGCAAGAAGAATTAATCTAACAACCTATTTCTATGATTAATCGTTTACTCACCTGTGCTCCCCATCCAATGCCAAAGGTTGTAATTGCAGACGGTGGAGACCAAGACCCATCTTCCCTTCGAGCAACCACGAGCCATGTCCCGACATTGTATGTCACCATTACACCAACTTTTGCAACAGTTAAGATAGCAAGACCCTTGGCTTGCTTCAGGATTGCACTTGGTATGGATTTTTCAGGTGTCAAGCTTCCAACCTGCAAATCTCAGATGGTAAATTCTCAATCGCATGAGAACAACAATCCAATCTAGTATATAGAAACAGTAAAATCTCATCCACATGAATGCTACCAAATAAAGATTAGAAGGCAGAATCCCTCTTGGTGTATTAAGTTGAAATCTACACGTATAATATTTCTTGTTCATATAGCGGTAGCTGATCATAAAAACTAAATTGACTATAAATTCCGAGTCTACACTGCGTAATTATATGGAAAACATACCTTGGTGTAACCTAGAATGGTGTTTGTCGCCTTGTATATTTCATATTCCATAGACTGGCTCCATGGGAAGTTAAGCCAAGATCTTAATGTACTTAAATCTGTCAGATCATGGATAGGTGACTGTGCTGCACGGCTAACTTGGCCCATCAGACATTTCTGGAGAGACTCAAGCCGTGCACAACATGCATCACAGACTCTTTGGGGGTTCCCAGTTTGGAACTTTAAAGGCAACAAGCACCGTCCCCTCGAGCAACTATTGCAGAAAATCCCCCCACAAAATCTGCAATGGTGTTTGGAACACATGATAGGATGAAAACGCACATTGCACAGCATGCAAGCAGAAGATGCACTATCTGGCAACCATTTTGGAGGTTTTAATTCAAGGATGTCTTTCATTTTCCCAAAGTTAGCATCAGTAAGAGTTTGAGCCAACTCTCCCCAAGCTTACTCTAGAAGGTGGCTTGACACCAATGATATGCCGTATCCACCAACATTACCAGAAGCAAGAGTGCTAATTTTCCCTCAGGCTGCCAGCAACATGTCAAGAACCACATCCCACATGGTCATATCCTTATCTTCTCCAATGCAATCATTCCAACCAAAATCACCATCAGGTAAGTAGCCTCCACTTAATATCTACCGGAATTCCAATCTACCTGCTCAGTTTCTGATAGTGCTGGAACAGACACAGGTACCCAAAGACCCGTTTCTTCATAGAATGGTGTATCATAAAGAATATATTTATCGAGTTTCTGACTATCAGAAGCTGAGTCACTACTCATCATACGCCCCAGTCACCTCCACTCTATCTTCTATCATGGCTGGACCTTCAGTGGACTTGCACAAATCATTTTCCAATGATCCCATCTTACAGTCGCCTACATGCCCACGAAAACCATCATTAACCTGAGTATTGCAAATTGGGTCAAAAATGACAAAGAAATAGGGACTAAACCTTCTCTCTAAAAGAAGACACAGAACTACTTGCATACTTACATTGTCTCCATACATCCTACTCATTAAGCATGCAATTATTTCACACACACGAGTACACGAAGCACGTTAGGTCCAAGCAACAGGCAGATCAATAATGCATCATTCAATCCAACCCAATTACATCGCATCATAAAGCCAAAAGAAGATATCAGTCATTTCACATCCCTTATAAATTCAAAACTTCTCACTTCTATGAAGATTAATCACCAGGATTCGAATAATGGAAACACTCACACACACAAGCGCGATGATTATAGAAGGTTATGCAAACTTGTTGCCCATCCTAATCAAACGGAAGTACTGGTCATCAACCACACAAACAAGACACAATGAATACAAAATCTCAAGTCTCTAGACCAATGTAATTCATGCACAAACTGGATTTCCAAGAAGGCCCACTAACAATTTCATGATCATGTTTCCTGACATTTCCAATCAACGCTGACATCATTCCTAAATTGGCCCTACTACTCTCCATATCCGAGCTTCTAAGAACGTTAACCAGATGCCACCACACACACACACACACAACAGAGATTTTAAGAAAGACAATATTCCCATGATTTGTCTTCTGAAACAGCGCAATTGAGCAATTTATGTACAACTTGAACAATTTTTTTTTTACTCCTCGTACATTTGAAGAACCGGATAATCATCATCGCATTCTTTACAGATTCAAAAACCCACAACAACAACCCCCCCCCCACCCCCACCCCCAACACCACCCAAAAAAAAAGTTGTCTATATAGCAAACCGATCAGAAATTATTCAAACATAGTTTCGCTTTTTCAGAAATATACCGTTGGCAAGAAAAATCTGAACTCGGAATCTTCGATTTGTATATCGGGATACTGCACTCTGTCGTCCGTGGACATTAGATTAGGTTTCAGTATAATGATGATTTATGAAACTGGGAAATCGGAATTACTCGCTCATAAACCATTAAATAAATAATATTGAATTATGAAATGATTAAATTAATATTAGTATTGTCCAGAAAAAAAATTCGATCGAGTAAAATAAATAAATAAATGAACTTTAAAATAAATATATGAAATAAATGAATTATGAAATTGAAATGGCAAAAACTTGTGTGCGTCCGGCACATGAAAGCACATTGTGTGTGTTTTTAGAATATTGTGTTAAATTATATACCATTTAGTATAAAGATGTGCACTATTATTTTACAAGACAAAAACTTGTGTGCGCCCCGCACGGAAGCACACCTCATGTGCCTTTAAAATTTTGTGTTAAATTGTACTCCCTCCGTCCCATAATACTTTTCTCACTTTCCTCATTTGTTTGTCCTACAAAACCTTTCACTCCCAAAAAAAAGGAAACACCACTTTATTCAACAACCTTAAAAGTTATTTTAATTTCAAATTTGACATTCATTTTTCACACACATATCCTTACTTTATATTTTTTTATTACCTAAAAATACTACAATACCCTCCAAAATCAATAAAGTTGGTCAAAAAGTGCAACTTTTCTTAAACAACATGGAACAGTAAAGGTGAAAAGTTTTCCAGAACGGAAGGAGTATACCCTTTAGTATAAAGATATATACCCTTTATTTTTTGAAAAAAATAAAAAATATTAATAAAAAGTGTATATCATTTAGAACAAAATGATATACTCTTATTAATTAAAGTGTATATTCTTTATAACAAAATAATGTACTCTTATCTATAATACTAAATTTTAAAGGCGCACGGGGTGCGCTGGTCTTACTCTTATGAAATAAATTAATTTTAGACGTCTTTATTTTATTTTATTTTTCTTTCTAATTTATATATATTCGACTTTTTTTAATTTATTTAAATTTAAATTCTTAGAAGTGAAAATCTACATTGCGAGACTTTCCAAATTCCATCTAGTCGAAATTTCTCCCACAGTTTCGGATTATGGTTTATATTTACTTTTTATTATTAAAAAAATAAGATGATTTTGGAGTGTACCTAAGATTATTAGATTAAAAATAGGGGATAGTGTGGGTAGTTTTTTTATTTAATTATTTTATTTTATTTGATGATGTATATCAAATTAAAATGGGTCTGGGTTGAACTGTAAAAAATAAATAAATTTTAGATGTAGTTTTTTGTGTCACTAACTTTAATTTAAGTAAATAACATATATTATGTAATATTATAAAATTTTTAAAGTAATGATTATAGTGTGTAGGTCTTATTTCTGAAATAAATAACATATTATGTAATATTATAAAAAATTTTAAGTAATGATTATAGTGTGTAGGTTATATTTCTGAAAGAGAAATGTAAATTGAATTAAAAAAACGGTGTGAAAAAGGATATCATCAATTGCAAACAAAAAAAATATAGATACCATCAATTGAATTGAATTAAATTATATTCACAAAAAATAGATTTATTAGTATGATAATTCAATAGGGAATCAAGAATATGAAAGATACTATCAATTGAATTAAATTATATTCACAAAAATTAGATTTATTAGTGTGATAATTCAATAGGAAATCAAGAATATGAAAATGATTGATAAGGGACTTGCTAGGTCTCTTTAGTCCACATTATTTCAAACATATTATCAATTTTAAGTGAAAATTAATAAATATCATTCCGATAATAATTATAATTGATTTGATCACTGTAATTTGTTCGAATAGGCCATATCAAATAATGTAATAATTACATTTTCATAAGTTATACATCATATTCCACACTTTCCTCATTTATTCGTCACATAATAATTTTCGTACTTCAAAAAAGAAAATACAACTTCATCCAACAACTTCAAAAATTAATTTAATTTCAATTTTATTTTTCATTTTTTCACACTCATAATATTATTCTACACTTTATTTATTATCTAAAAATACTAATACTAAAATACACTCAAAAGTTAATAAAGATGATAAAAAATATTTTTTTTAAAACAACCTGGAAAAGTAATTGTAAAAACTGTTGTTGGATGGAAGAAGTATAAAATAAAATATGTTTTCACACTCAAAATGATTAATTTAATTTTGATTGGTTTGATTATAAAATAAAATGAAAAAACTCCGAATAAGTATTTAGTAAGACTAAAACAGTGATATTACACTAATTAAGACTAAAACAATAATAGAAAAAAAAAAGACTAAAACAATAATATTGCACTAATGTGCAAAATCTTTGACCCTTTCATTATGTGCGCATCTTATGGAATGAATTTTTTTAAAAAAATTGTAATTCTTATGTGAGATTATTTATTTATTTTATAAATTATTAATGAAATTCATTATCTTTCGTCGATTATAAGTAATACAATTATGCAAATATTAAGTTTGGCAATTTTGGGCTTAAGAAGCCCTTAAAAAAATCTAGATTAACTCACATTTTCCAAATAAAAATAATTACAAACACTTTTTTAAACCTGATTTAAATATTTTAGTATGTGAATTTGGGTAATTTCTTACTCTAAATCATGTGGTTTTCTTTCAACTCTATAAATTAAGGGTATGCACGGTGTGATTTTACAGTTTTTATATAATTTAAATTGTATTGTTATATATGATTTAGTTTAGTAATGAAGTGTAAACCGCGATTATTCAAATAATATTAATTATGCGATTTTAAACGGTTTCGATCAATTTATTGCGGTTTAATGGTTTCACTTCTAGATTAACATGCCTAAATATAAATAATATCATGGAGTCTAAAACAAGAACGTCTAATAAAAATATTGTCCACATAAAATTACATGTACCAAATAAAAAGTTCAAATAATAATATGTACTCCAATAATTTCGAGCAATAAGAAGAAATAGACAGAGAATTAAGAAGAAAGGAAACGGTGGTACAGAGAAAAGTGTGCTATAACAATAGTCTAACATATATGATACAATATAATTATATATAGTGCAATATCTATAGATAATATATACGGTGCGGTCGATACGGTTTTTATTAAAAAAATTAAATTGCACCGCATAGTATGGTGCGGTTTTGCTTGGAATATGACATTGTGGTTTAATTACATAATTGTATATTACAGTGCGGTGCAATGCGGGTCGATCGATTTTTGCGGTTTGCAATTTTTTTGTCCAGTCCTATATATATATATTTTTTATCCAGCCCTATATATTATTCCCTCCATTCTAAGGTATCCATTTATTTTTTGTACGTGGATTAAGGCGTATTATTATATGTAAAGTGGGTATTTGTATTAGAGGGAAGTGTTGAGCCATATTGTGTACTTTTTTACTAAATAGGGGAAATGAATATCTTTGAAGCGGACACCAAAAATAGTAAAATGAATACCTTATAAGCGACGGAGGGAGTACTTATTAGAGTTAGTCTCTTATAAATCGATTAATATCATAAACCCATGCAAACACTGTCCCCTTTAATTTAAACACCATAGCAATACATCGAGTATATAAGATTGGTAGGGAGACCACATAGTTTTCACTGTGAAGACGAGTTTACACAAGTATTTGTGTACTTATTAAAGGTTTAAATTAAATGAAGATCATATAATTTATACCATAAATCAGTTCACAGAAAACTAATTCAAAAATAAAATATACTCACTCCGTCCCGCCCAAATAACATTATTTTACTATATATTGGGTGTTCCCTCAAAATTACACAATTTTTCCTTTTTTAAGTAAAAAGGGCCACCAATGACCCACCACTACCCATCACATCTCTCTAATACACCTACCTACTTTATATAAAATAATAATACACTTTAATTTATGTGCAAAAAATAAATTATGTTGTTTGCCCGGGACGGAGAGAGTAGAAAATAGAGGAGAGGGGGTCTGGATCTTCTGTGCCACTTTGGTGTGACATCTCTTATGACACTCTGTTGGATGAGTGACACGTAAGAGAGAGAAGGGAAACTATATCCTATGTCAACCAGTCAACCCTTGGGGTAAGAGATTGGATTTTTCCACTCCAATACGTGTCATTTCATAAGCAAGTGTTACAAGAGATATCACATCAATGTATCACAGAATATCTCGTGCCGAGGAGAGGACGGGTTATTTCAACTGTATCATTTTTGGGCTTATTCCGTTGGGTAGGGTTGATGGGCCCAATAAAATAATCCTGTGCGTGTGAAGTTTCAACTTGCAGGAGCCAGGATGCCATTGCGGAGCCGGGTCGGGTCGGTCCGGGTTAATAAACGGGTAAGATTCCTACCTTCATAACAGACAGTAGTACCCAGTTCTTCTAGCCACATTTACAAAGAATTTTACTACGTCAACGCAAACGGTAGGCGGTCCATCCACCCCCACACCACCCACCCCCCATAACCTCGAACCTATCTACTCCTTTCCTGCACGCGCACAATTACACAAACCCAAAAGATCAGACTCCTATGTGATTCTATCTCGATCCTTCAGATTTGGAATTTTTGCGACTGTAGGCTGTAGCTCGAACAATTATACTTTCAACTTTGCGATTTTTTTTTCTTTCTTTAATCTTTATTTTGTTTTCAGTAGGTCAAAATCTAGTGTTATGAGGTTCAGGAGTTGTGTTTCAGCAATTCGGATGCGAAATATTTGTTGAATCTGTAGATTTTGGCTGAGTTCTGCTGAGCGGTTGAAGAATTGGAGTCGACGCTTGGATTGGTTACTTTTTTTTTGGGCGAATAGTTTGTGGCTGTTTTTATCTGCTGATTATTGGAAACTTGAATCATTTCGTGTTGTGTCAATCTGAAATTTCCACTTTCGATTTTTATTCTTTGCTTTACTGAATGGTTAGGGTTTAGGATTTCGATTTTGAAACCGTAATTTTCACCTGATGATGTCTGTGGAGAGATCTTTCGAAGCGTGGGAGGAGGTGCAGCGGCACGGACAAGACTTAGCTGATAGGCTAGCGCAGGGTTTCACGGGCTTAATTCAATCTCATATAACTCCTCCCTCCTTCCAATGGCCGAATCCTCCAACGCCGAAGCTGTTTGAAGTTGACTTTCCGACGCAGAATTTCATTAAAAGTGATTTTGGCCTTTCTGTGGATAGTTCTACGATTAATGGTGTTGGAGCTATTTTTGATATTGGGAACAGAATTGGGCAAGCGGGGGCTGATTTTGGGGCTTGTTTTAATGGTGTGGTACAGCAGTTCTATAGGCGGCTGCCTGTGCCTTTTCGGCACGATGATAACTTGGGGTTGTCGCTAGGGACTGAGGAAGGTAACTGTATGAAGGCGAATATGGGTATTACCTTGCAGGAGGATTTGGGATCTCTTAAAGAACGATTCAAAGATTATGGACTTACTGAAAATGATGTTGCGGTCGTTGAGGGTTCGAGTGAGGATGAGACTTTTGGTGTGAGTGCAAAGGCATTGAAACAGTTGGGTGGATCTCAGGTTGGTGTGTGAACTTCTTGCAAGTTGCTTTATGATTGAATGCTGATTAAATGCTAGCATGTGACTCTATTCTGTTGATTTACCAACATTTTGTCTGATGCAGGGTACAGTCAATTTGACATCAACCTATGATAGTAGAACTAGAAACATTGAAAGTACTCTGGTTGCCAGGGGAGATTTATGGAGAGTAGAGGCGTCGCAAGGAAGTTCAACATCAGGAAACGAGAACTCGTCTCTTTTCCTTGTTCAACTTGGGCCTGTACTATTTGTTCGTGATTCCACACTTCTTTTGCCTGTTCATTTATCAAAACAGCACCTGCTGTGGTATGGCTACGATAGGAAGGTATGGCAAACGTATTAAGCTATTGGCATATTTGATTTCAATTATTCTGTTGAAATGGGCACCCACATACGGTAGTTATTTCTGGGTGTAGTTGCTTATTCTTCTATTCTGAGACTCTTGCTTTGAGATAACAGTAACGCTTCATAGAATTGCTTTCAAATTTGTTTGGTTGCTGAGATTGGTTGTGCTTTTAGTACATTGCGTAGATGATAACATCAAAACTTCATAGTATTGATCTTATATTTATCTTTGGTAACTGTCATTAGTTATGCCTGGATCTCGTAGACTTTTAGCTAATGTATGGCTTATCATTCAGTATGTACAAATATCAACGAATGTCTATTTTGGAACACAAAAAAATAATTAGGTTCTGTATATTTATCTCTAGTATAAAGTCCTAAATGGCCAAATAAAGCACAAGGAAATTGTTGAAATCGATTTGTAGTCCTAGAGCAATAGTGGGCAACCAGAACTATTGTGCTCTTATAGCTAACTCTGTGTTGTGTATCCTGGGCTATCTGTAACATGTGATGTATGGAAAATTGGAATAAATCGGTTAAAAATGAAAACATAAGGCGAGTATTCAGATGACTTCAATTGTCTTGCTTACTCTGGAAGTTTGTAAAATTACTAACAAGTTCTGTTATGTTGGAGATTCATTTATGTATTTGTTAAGCTAATGAGTTCTGTATTTTGTTACACAGAATGGGATGCATTCTCTTTGCCCTGCTGTGTGGTCAAAGCATAGAAGGTGGCTATTAATGTCAATGATCTGCCTCAATCCTTTGGCTTGTGTAAGTTTAAACTTTGTTCATACCTATTAATGGTGTCAAAGGATGCATTCCCTTAATTACTTGCTTTAATGCGCGAAAGTTGGATCTTCTTCTTCTTTTTTCATCTCACAGTGAATATTTTCTTATTTAGTTAACTTCTTAGAATTTATATTCTTCTGTGCAGTCTTTCATGGATGTGCAATTCCCAAACGGTCAGGTCACCTATGTATCTGGTGAAGGTTTATCAACCAGTGCGTTTCTGCCCCTATGCGGTGGTCTACTTCAAGCACAGGGTCAATATCCAGGCGAAATGAAGTTCAGTTTCTCTTGCAAGGTGCAACTGCAATTATCCAATAAAATGTCTTTATCTGAACTCATTTACTTTGGATACGCGTCCTTTAAATAATAAATGACTACTGCTCTTCCCTCCTGCTCGAACACTTATATTATTGCTGAACTTCTGTAGAACAAGTGGGGAACCCGCATAACTCCAACATTGCAATGGCCTGATAAATCATTTGCATTGGGCCTGGAGCAGGCATTGGCTTGGAAGAGATCTGGTCTCTTGGTGCGGCCAACTATCCAATTCAGGTAATAGTGATTTGGGGATTGATTTGTTTGAGATAAATTAAACTCCATGGTATGTAAACTGATAATTCTTCTGTCGCGTGTTTGTTTAATAAACAACTTGTCATGTTTTTAGTCTTACATGCATGCTTGTTCTTTGTGGAGTAAGTAGGAATTGATTTGTTAGGCTGTGCCTTCAATGAAACCCTTCCTATACTGTTTGTGTTTGGACTTACATTTCACGTGTGCAAACTTTTCATTTTCAGTTTATGCCCAACATTTGGTGGGAGCTGTCCAGGAGTTCGCATGGAAGTTACACATTCTGTGAAGGATTCTTTAAATATCAGCTGTGGCTGTGCCCTTGTGGCACATCCTTCTGCATTTGCATCAGTATCTGTAAGTCACTTTGCTGAAAATTATCTTCTTCTCTTGCATGCCATTAAGGTTTTCTTTTAACTTAAATTATCTGCAAACTTGATATGTTCTCAAGCGATTAAATAAAATCATAATACACTCCTTAACAAGTTTTGAAGCAAATTTTAGAAAAACAACATTTCCTTTTTTGTATATACGCCATTAGATTATCTTTTTTCTGTGCTTCTTTGCAATTGAAAGCTGCTGCTGAGTTGAGGAAGGCTGATTAACCCAGGCCCTTCATATTTATTTTACATTCGACATATGGATCCTTGTATAGTTCTCTGAACAACATTTCTATAGTTGAACTGTAATCACAGTACTCTTTTAGCTAGCTTAAGCTGAATTCCGTCGTCTTTTCTTTTCACCGGTTTCTTAATTTGATCATATTTTCACCTCATCCTTGAACATGGATGTAGGTTGGGAGGTCGAAGTGGAATGGTAACGTTGGGAGCACAGGGGTAGTTGTAAAAGCTGAAACTCCTCTCGGCCATTTTGGCAGGCCTTCTTTCTCCGTTCAGTTAAACAGCGGTATTGAATTTTAGCCTCCCCCTCCCCATCCCCAGACTGCTCGTTGCAGTTAACTGTATACATAAACTTAAACTTCTGAGATGTCTTTTGGGTGGCCTTGTATGGCTTAATCGTTGGTCATGGATTGATTCACCTTGTTTAACTGATAAAAACGTGCACATTATTTTAAGAAAATCTGTGTAAATACTTGTATAAAAAAGAATTGAAGGTGTTAAGGGATAGTAACAAATGTTACAAATCTAATACTTTCGATTCCCACCCCCCCCCCCCCCCCCCCCACCCCCACAAAATCCCCACATTCTCTTACCTCGTTTGCCATTTTTATTGTTTGTATTTTAGAGGTGGCATGCTTAATGGTTTATTTCTCAACTCCCTTTTTCATTTTAAATTTGAGGAAGATTGTGTAATTTGTTTTGATAAATGTGTACTTTTTCCTTACTTGGTCTCGAGAAGATTCAAGTGGATTACTAAATGATTTTTTTTAAATAAAAAATAAAAATAAAAATTATAGGTCAGATGGCTACATAGATCTCTATGGTAACTAAGTACCAAGAGAACATAGGGAGTTTTAAAACCTTTAACGAGAACGCAACACTTGACCAAGGAGACAATATAACACTCCACGAAGAAGTCAACAAGACAAAAAAAGAGGTAACAATCACATAATTTAACAAAGAAAACTGTTGAGCAAAGCTATCTATGGACTTGGTTAAATAAATGAGTTCCCCCAACAATATCACTATACAACAAGACAACCCAAATAGTAATTAAATTGGGTTGCTCCTCTTACTTCTGTTTTCTCTAATTTGGAAATCAATCTCATGGTCATGGGTATAAATTAGGTTGTACTTGCTTACTGGGCTTGTATGCTTCCTAATTAAGAAGATAGAATAACTTTTCTTTTTTATTTATTGGAACTTTTCCAACTTGTGACCTGATTCAGTTAAATTCTTATTATGTACTCCGTTCTCCCATACTTATCTGCACTATACTTTAGATATGAAGTTTAAGAAAAGTTACTTTTTGACAAACTTTATTAATTTTTTAGGGGTATTGTGATATTTTTAGGTAATAAATAAATAAATTATAAAGTATGTTATGTGTGTTAGGTGAGAGTGATATTTTTGAAATTATGATAACTTTTGAGGTTGGTGGTTAATATGAAGTTTCATTTTTTGAGTGGTGAAGATAAATGTGGGACGGACGAAAACGGAAAGTGTAAAAATAAGTGTGAGGTGGAGGGAGTAGTATTTGACTACACTACACTGCTGACAAATAATTCCACATAATTTTAATAATACTATAGCTGTGTTTATTATTCATAATTTAATGTAAATTCTTAAGTTACTACGAATTTGACTATATTGTTTTTCAATATAATTTTTTTCTTAAGTATTACATTTGGTGTGATGGTTTCATATGCTAGCCTGAATTACGAACTCGATCACATCGATGTTTACATCCAAATCAAAACAGCTTGTTCAAAATTATTATTAATCAGACATCGAATGATGAAATCAATTATTACAACAACAAATTAATCCCTTCCCTCAGACAACTTAATTAATTGTAAAATCACCATGAAATCTTATCAGACCAGCATAATTTCTTCTTACTCTTGCACTCCACACCTCTCGACGGAAGAACAACAGATCTGCAAAAGATTAAGAACACCATCAATTCAACCTCAAAGAACGCGAAGCTAATCCATACAAACGCCGTTCTTCTCCAATCGAACAACATCCTCTTCAGCGGAGGAAGCTCCGATGCGATCTTGATGGTTCCGCCGTAGATCTCCGGCACTCCCGAACCGGATCTGAACTCGGCTCGCTGCTCCAGAACTACCTTAAACAGAGCGGTCGGTTCGTATCCTTGGGTGAATTCTCCCATGGCGATGTTCAGATTCTGGTTCTCTGATGTCATGCCAGTGATTAGAGGTACGCTGTTTAAGAATGTCTCCATTACGCGAACTGGTTGGCTCTTGAAACGGAGCATGGTCGGATAACTCGATCCCAGAATCACGTTTCCGTTGGCTGATAGGCTTTCCACTCTTACCTTCGGATTTGAAAACACGAATTAAAAACTTTCAGTTTCTTCTCCTTCATTTTTATAAAGAAGATTAAAAATAAATTTTAAATCCAAAATGCAAATGGAACTTGAGGGTCAAAATCAAACCAGACTAATAGGCATTGACTCGAAATCGTTTAGTAGTGTTTGAGCTTGGTTTGAGTAAGATATCAGACAAGCTTGAAAAAACTTTTATGTTAGGTATTAGAAGTTCGGGCTCAAGCTGATTCATGAAAGAAAAGGTAAGTGTGATACTATCAAACTACTTGATCTCGACAAGTATTTGGCTCATTAAATTTGATTGCTAACCTAACAAACTCAATAACATATATTTTGATGTTTGATAATAGTATTTCAAGTTTGATTCCATCGTCTAAACTCTACTAATTTACATCCCTAAATGGAATGTTGTTTGAGGTGGAAACGAATTGCTATATATTTTGGCTTAATAGAGTAGATTTGTTTTATTTTATTTAATTTTAATTAAAAATATTCAAAATCCTATCTCTCCATATATAGAAGAGACAAATTTATGTTTCTTTTCAGATTTGCATGGAGAGAAAATAAACATTTGTTGGATTTTAGGGAAAATGATATTTATTCTTTTATTATTTGTTGAAACGAGTTATATTAATAAATTTTATTCAACATCTTTCCTCCATTATATTAGAAGACATAATGCTTAAAAAATGCATGTTAAAATTGTTATATCTTAAAAATTATAAAGCGTCCTTTTATTCGCTCCTTGGATTTTTACGTGAAGTTTTTTTTTTTTTTTTATTTCTGTTGTAATAATACTAGAAATAGTTTGTCTCTCTCCCTAATTTGAGCCATATATATAAATTCTTGGTCCATTTACCTGAAAGATGCCGAGTTTTCGGTTGTATTCGGATTCGGGCAATGTCAACGAAACAGTAACCTTCAACTTATGATTATACGGAATTGCCCTTTTCCCTACATTATAAGTCGACCTGCTCACAACTCCATCTGGTCCCTGGGTCGAAGAAACCGGCACCACGGCGACGGGGCTCGACTTCGTGTAATCGAAGTTGAGCATTTCCGTCGTGTGGATCGATTCTTCCACCAGGTACTTCATTACAACCCCGCCCATCACGAACCCTAGGACCAGCAACATGAAGAGCACGGCGAGCACGTAGGCACTGCGGAGCAGCGCCTTGCCGGACCTGACGGCGAGCCTCATGACGGAGCCCTGAGATTTGATCCGACGGGCGACGAAGGAGACGAGGCCGAAGGTGATGGAGTTGAAGGTCTTGTGGAGGTTGTGCATGAGGTGTTGCTTGAGGTGAGAGAGGGTTTGGAAGGGGAAGATTAGGAGCATGAGAGAGAAGTTGAGACAGCAGATTGGGAATGTTAGGAAGTTGAACAACAACCTTATTTGGAACCCTACTGTCTTGATCATCAAGAATGTGAAGAGGGAGATGAGGGTTTGAGGGAAGTTGATCAGATGATGATGGCTGTGATGGTTGTCGTGGTAAGGAGATGGATCGTAGGACGTTGGTCGGAATGTTTCTTGTTTGTCGGACCACTTAGTCTTGGGTCGTTTTAAGGGTTTGGGGTCGTCGTTTTGAGGATTGAAGTCGGAGAAAGATAGGGTTTGGTTAGGGTTTCTGGCCATGAGGAGCTTCTCAGCTCCGACAAGTAGGGAGTGTTTCATTAGATTTGTGAGGAAATCAAGAGAGCCCAATTCGTGTTTGAAGAGAAAATTGGTGTATTGATGGTCGTGTGTGTAGTTTGTTGAGTAGTCCTCCATTGATGATTCTTGCAGGAATTCTCATGAGGTGATGAGACAATCAAGAGCAGGGAGTATATATCATGCAGTTGTGAAGGAAAATAGAAAATAAATAAAAAATGACAAGGGGGAGTGGGGCCCTTTTATGAATAGACCCATTTTTGGGGTTTTCAGGTTTTATTGGGATGCTAAAGACAAGTGGCCAATCCATATTTAATTTAGGAACATATAAACACGTATAACTAAATTATTAGTAAAATAAAATAAAATATCCCAAATGCGCAGGAAATGTAAATTATGGTGACTCAACTAATCAATAGAGGCCACTTCACTCTGATGTTTCGACACAACAAAGTAAAGGAGAGGTAAATTATACTCCCTTCGTCCCGTTTTAATGTTTACATTTGTTTTTTGCACGTTAATTAAGGAGTATAATATTTTAATATATAATAGGTGGAAAGATATAATATTTAATGTAAAGTGGGTAGGTGTATTAGTGTTTGATGTGGATTCCATAGTAATATACTCCCTCCGTCCCACCCAAATAACACCATTTTACTATATTGGGCGTCCCGTCCAAATTGCATCATTTTCCTCTTTTAGTAAAAAGGACCCACCAATGGCAACCACTACCTATCACATCTCTCTAATACACCTACCTGACTTTACATAGAATAATAATACTCCTTAATCTACGTGCAAAAAGCAAATGGTTCTGTTTGATAGGGACGGAGGGAGTATTAATTACTTTAGGTGGATCACATATTCCAAAAAATGAAATGTAAAGAGTGAAATGAGACGCCCAAAATAGAAATATGTAAACATTGAAATGGGACAAAGGAAGTATATATAATGGCCCAACTGATCAATAGAGTTTAACCACACCCCATGTCGACAGGTGGAGGTAAATTATATAATGACTCAACTAATTAATAGTGGGTAATAAGGAGTCACTCGTTTTGAGAGGTGACTCATACACAGCAGTGAGATTTGATCCTTAATTATTCATGCAAAATATCATTCCTATAAAGAGTTGAGCCATTTATAAGGGGCGGAGTATAACTAAATAATTGTGTCTTAGTAGTCCAAAATTTGGGTGAGATTTTAGAGTGTCATCTCATATAATAGATGCATGGGAATGAGACTTGAGAGCTAAACATTCAGGATTATTACATGATAAATAAAATTAATAAAAGAAGTTCCTGATACATTCTGATAGTATCAAATAAAATTAACAAAATGTAACATGAAGTTCAAACTAGAGATTCTTCCCATAGCAATAGTATCAAATCATTCTGATAGTATTATATTGAAAATTTTAGCTTGTAGAATAATTTGTTCCTGATAAACTAAAATAAATATTAGTGATGACAACATATATCAAATAAAAATAACAAATTAACAATTTATAATGAAGAAAAGGAAAAAAAAAATTCTCGAGTGACACACATTTCAACGCAGTACCCAATCGAATATGTTGATAGGATAATAGGTTGTTCTGAGTAGTGTTGATGGTGAACGGTGAATGGTGATTGGCACACCATCCATACCTAATTTAATTCTCCACTTTTTTAATTTTTATTTTTAACTTCACTACGTACTTTAGTTCTTTTGAAATGTTTGGGATAATAATAACAATTAATTAAATTAATACTATAACAAATATGCCTAATACCACCTCCGTCCCACTAACTTTCCACAATTTACTTATTCATTTGTCCCACAAAAAACCCTTTACATCCAAAAAAAAAAAAAATCACTTTCTCCCAACAATCTCAAAAATTATTTTAATTTTAAATTTGTCACTTATTTTTTACAAACATACTATATTACTTTATATACTTTTTAATTATTTAAAAATACTACTATACACTCTAAAGTCAATAAAATTGATCACAAAGAACAACTTTGTTAAACAATATGAAATAACAAAGGTGAAGCATTTTATGGTACTGGAGCTTATTTTATACTCCCTCCGTCCCATAATATTTTTCACGTTTACTGTTTCACGTTGTTTAAGAAAATGTGCACTTTTTGACCAACTTTATTGACTTTGAAGGGTATTGTAGTATTTTTAGGTAATAAAAGTAGTATAAAATAATGAATGTGTGTGAAAAATGAGTGACAAATTTGAAATTAAAGTGACTTTTGAGGTTGTTGGATAAAGTGATGTTTCCTTTTTTGGGGGGTAAAAGATTTTATGGGACAAACAAATGAAGAAAGTGAGAAAAATATTATGAGACGAGAGAGTATAATAGAAAATGAAATCATTCATTTTAAAAGTATCATTTTTTATGAATAAGATAATACTTCACTTTATAGGCGTAAAAGTGATATCATTCCACGAGAACTATTATTGTGAAAACGTTTCATAAAATCTTATGCCATTAATTGGTGTATCTCACCATTAGGGGCCCCCATCGCCCCTGTCCTGGGGATTGGTGGAGGAAGTAAATCACAGGATGTGCCTCAAGTGGCTTATAGGGAGGGCTCACTGTTAAACTTGTGCATTAGGGGCCCCCATCGCCCTTGTTCTAGGGTCGCCCCTGTTCTGGGGATTGGTGGAGGAGGTAAATCACAGGATAAGTCACTGGCTCACTGTTAAACTTGTGCTAGGCCAAATCTATGTCAAAGGCAGGATTCGAACCCCCTGGAAGGCCTTTTCACCCTCCCCTCTACCACTTGAGTTATGCCTGGAAGGCCTTTTCACCCTCATCTCTACCACTTAAGCTATGCCCTGGGGCATAAAATCTTATGCCATTAATGATAATTGTATCACGTGTTTTAATGTAGAATTATATTAACAGTATTACAACTTGGTTCAACGTACGTGACACTTTTTGATTGGGAAAATAGAACATGCAATGAAAATGGGATTACTTAAACTCCAGCTAATGGAACAGTAGTATACTGATATTAAACAGAGGATTGAAGAACAGAAGTATACAAGAAAATGAGAGCTGTGATGATGACATGGATTGAAGAACATACAAATATTACAACATCAGCATACATGAATGTAATAACAGGGGATTTGCTATGGCTATAATTCAGATTTTGATGAAACGAGTCCCAAAAATGGCGACAATTACGTTGTTTCAGTTACAAATGAGATGGTATATAAACAGCTGAAAAGGAATGAAACATGAATAACTATGATCTAACCCTGCTTTGTTATCCTTTTGTCCCTGATGGGCAACTCCGTCGGTTTTTGAGCCTCGTGAGGGTGGTCCGGACCAGTGTACACCTTAAGATGGTTGAACAAGGATCGGCCCAGCTGCAAGCAACGTGATAAACCAATTATATATGTAGAACATAGCAAAATGTAAAAAATGGAGTAAACGAAATTCATTTCTGTTGGTGAACATTTATAAAAAGTTGAACTTACCCGCCCTTTAGGAAGCATTCCGCGGACTGCATGCTCAATAATTCTTTCTGGGATTCTCTGCTGGAGTTGATCGAACGTCTCCACTTTCATACCTCCAGGTCTCCCAGAGTGCCTGTGGTACAGTTTCTGCGTCCTCTTCTTTCCGGACACAGCAACTTTATCAGCATTGACCTATTCAAATGGAATTATAAGATAAAATTAGACTGAATACTATGATGATAAATTGAATCAAACTGCTGGTAACAGCCAATATAAGGATAACAAGAAAAGGGTATATTCTCCTATAACACTATATCCCAAATGAAAGATGTACAGAGTGCACCAACTAATGCAAATTCCACATGGAATGTACCTTCAAAATGAATAACGATTGAAATTTGTAATTCACAATAGGATGCACACATACAGTGGTGAATCCCGAACAATACATTATATGAGTACCTATTGGCACTAGAGAAAACAGAACAAATGATATATCAGATGTTTAAATGTGTTCACCAACAAACAAATACATGCTAATTAGAGCAAACCTCAAATCAAATCCTCCCTGAAATGAAACAATTTTCTCCATATCTAATAGTCTAAATGGCACTGAAACTTCTCACACCCAGATTATAGTTCATACTAGTAAAACTCCCCACATGATTGACAAAGTCACATTCTGATAAAGCTGCCAATATACCCAATGAACAATGGAAAGTGTTAAATGCAACTTTTAAGTCTACACTTCTCTAGAAAAGCACCATTTTCAACTTCAATCTGGACTTCTGTTCCTTTTAAAAAAAAAATCTTCTTGGAGTCCACAGTGATGACATCGTATAGAGACTTCATGGTTTAGATTTCTTAACATGACAATCTAGCTTCTTATTATAGTTGAATTGGTATAAGAATAATTAATAGTAGATGTAATACTTTTACAAAAACAATATGGATTCAATGTTTTATAATATGAAGAATTATAACTTTAGAAAACCACACTTTATTTTTACATTTGCTCATTTTCTAAGTCTATATAGGATAATCTCTAATGCTTTTATGGAAGGAACATGAGATTTCATCAGATTTCAGGAAAAATTAGTGATAAGTCATTGAAGCAATTATCCTGTCGAACAGTACTTTGCAGTAAGCAGAAACAGCGTCTTCTAGCTTACCACTATGATGAAAGCTCCCATGTCCACACTCGGTGTATACGTAACTAGATTCTTCCCCCTGATATAAATGGCAATTGTTGAAGCTAGCCGTCCAAGAATCTTGTCAGTTGCATCCACAACATACCATGGTTTGCTTGTCTGCACATGGTCTGCAGCTTTAGGATACCATGTCTTATTCCAGACATCCTGTTATAACATACAACTATGAGTGGTGTGATAAGATAAACCTGATTGAATGCTTGATCATCAATAAAAAGAAAAGGTAAAGCATTTCAATGGTCCTAGTTAAAAGAGAAGAGGAAGTCAAGCACACACAGTTGAATCAATGTCAAATGCACTTTCATCCCAGTGGTAATATAAAAGTAAAAACTTTTTTGGTATTAATTATGGAGTAAATGCCATTCTTAAATTTTGATTAACTTCAGCCTTTTCTCCTTCGTTCAACATTGCTAATCAACATTCTAGTCATGACCTAAAATCCATGCTAACAATTTTGCCAAAAGCCCCAAATCCATACATGTAATCTAGGCTATCTAGCTAACATATCCATGTGCAGATAAAATCAAGCAACATCAAACACGATTACAAAGTTTCATACGGCGTCGTAACGCAACCTAGGTGAAAACTAATCCCAGTAAAGTACACTATCTTGATAATAAAAAAACTAAAAAGTTGGGGGGAAAAACTTACAGGCCCGTCGAGGTTGTCGAACATCCATTGCTGGTTGGTGGGCACAATTGCCGTTTTCTCTTGGCAGCAGATCTTGAAAACCCTGGTGTTTATCACCGGGTGTTTGGATGAAACGGCGACGGGTAAGCCGAGAAACGGCGTTTTGCTGAGGGATAGAGGAAAGGGTGGGTTCGATGGTAGTAAGGAAGGCGGAGTAATGCAGTTTACCGCCATTGACATTGCTCTATGCTCTTTGTTTACTCTCCCCACTTAGAAACTGAGAGGGATGCGAAGAAGATAAGATGGTGCGTCATTCTATTCTGGGGATTACAGCATCTGATAATTTCTAAAATCGCATTTCATCTTGCACGCTTCAAAGAGCGCTTTTGTAATTACGACATTTGGGATAGATGAACTCTTTTTTTCCCCTTATTTTATTACATTTTTAATAGATTTTGATATTAAAGAATAATAAAAATGTTACGGACTTTTTATTTGGAAGAAAATATTGCATTCATACTTTAAATATAACTGATTTCAATTTTAATTACTTAATTTAATTTTTTATAAATATATTTTAGTTACAATAGGGTGCACACCTAGTTAATATGGACATTTAAATTAAGAAATTAACAAATAACCACTTTTAGATTTAATAAAATAATTAAATATTATTTTAGAAAAAAACTATACTCTAAAACTAAGTTTATAAACCCTAAGTATACTCGGTGCACAACAGAATTAATCAATATTTTAATATGAATCTACTTATCTCAGAATCAGTAGAATCCGTGTAATATTTACTCGTTTCACAGTAGAGTATTGAGTTTGGATTTGTGATTTTTATTTTTTAGTTTTTAAAACTCAAATATATCATATTTACCGTAATTTACCTATGTAATTTCCTTTAAAAATATTTTTAATTAAATAATCTGAATGTTGATGTGTCGAATATTTGACAGCTTCGTTTTGCAGCAGCAGTTTCCTTCCACGCCCAAGCAAAACCCCAAGCAATAAATATGGCGACTTTCATCCCACCCCCACCCCATCCACCCTCCACAACGATTCTTCGCTTTTTTCTTCTGAATTACGCAATCATAAAACCAAAAACCCCTCTTCCCCCCTCTCAGATTCAAACCCCCACAAAAACCTCATTATTGAGATACAATGCCACCCCAAATTCAAGCAGCTGCTACTGATCTCAGTCCAAACCTGCTTCAAGAAGTGATTCGATCGATCCAATCATCGCCTCCCACGTGGGAATCTGCGATTCTCAGCAACGTTTTGATCTTCCTCGCGGGCTCTCCACTTCTAGTCGCTGGCCTTTCCTTATCCGGCATTGCTGCTGCTTTCTTTCTCGGCACTCTTACTTGGCGCGCTTTTGGCTCTTCAGGCTTCCTTCTTGTCTTTACATACTATGTCATTGTAAGTGAAGATCAAAGCTTTCTTCTTTTTAATTTCTTCCACTTTTTTGTTTTTGTTTTTGTTTTGTTTTTTTTTTTGTTTTTTTGAGTGTGTTGTGTGTAATAATGGATTTTCTTATGACTTCAAATGTTGGGGTTTAACTGTTATCGGAGTATTTGTATTTTACTTGTTATTGGTTGGAGTGGTTTATAAGATGTAATCTGAGGTTATAGATCAAGCTACTCGAGTTCAAATCGATAAAGACCACCTCAAGTTTGATTGATTGAATTCAATGAAGTTCAAACACAATTCTTGATGAATAACTCTGTGTCTGTTGCTATGCTGTAGCTATACTCTTTTCTTGTTTGCAATTTGCATATTTATCACATTGGTTGAAGATCTTAATGGATTTGTGGGTTTTTAGATGTTACTTAATCTATGGGAAAAACATTTAGGGCACCGGAGTGACAAAGGTAAAGATGGCACAAAAGGAGGCGCAAGGGGTTGCTGAGAAAAGGAAAGGAAGGAGGGGACCTGGAAGTGTTATTGGATCAAGTGTTGCTGGCTGTGTCTGTGCTTTTCTCTCGATCCGTGGTATTGGGGGCGGAGCATTTGCTCGTCTTTGGGAGCTTGGATTCGTTGCGAGTTTCTGCACCAAACTGAATGATACTGTGTCAAGTGAGATAGGAAAAGCTTATGGAAAGAAAACGTAACTACTATTTCTACTCTCGTGCTGAAACTATCCCCTCCTACATATTATGTCGCCTGTTTTCGTGTGAAAATTTGTTGCAGTGTGTATTTAGATGATTACACGCATAAAAGAACGAAATGATGAACTAAGGAAATATACTTGTGCTTATGGGAAATTGAATCTACTGGCCAGAATCAATAATGCTCAGTCATCAAAATCGATGTTTAATCAGAAAGCGAGCTGCTTATGGAAAGAATCTTTGCAATTTGCTTATTTGGTTATGTAACTTGTTGTTCTGTGTTTACTGCGGTTATATCTACAAGTCTTTGTTATTATTCAGCAAATGATTCTCTTGTTGTAGTTATCTGGTCACGACACTGAAGACTGTCCAGAGGGGTACAGAAGGTGCCATTAGCATAGAGGGAACTTTTGCTGGGCTTTTAGCTTCAATGCTTCTTGCTTCTGTTGGTTGTCTATTGGGCGAGGTAAAAAGATACTCTTTTGTTTTTCTTCAATTCTTTTTGCACGAATAATGTGTGCTATTGGCACCTAGATTTTAATTGAATACACCCACATTACAAGCATTAATCGCGTAATGTACAACAAACCTAAGTAATACTCCCTAGTTTTTTATTCCGCAAAAAACTGAGTGTCAATAGCTTGCGCCCAATCGATTTATCAGTTTGGTCAGACTTGTTTCATGTTTATTCAGTAATTCTTGCCTGAATTTTTTAACTTTATTATGCAAACCTTTCTGGTGTTCTTGCTTGAATTTTAATTCATGCAATGAATTTGTATGACGTGGTAGAGACAAACTAGTTAGAACTAGTGAAGGGCATAGAAAGATCTGTCTCTCTCCCCTGGTGTTAAAATCGAGATGATTGACTGTGTGCTTTCGTCTGGCTATAGCCGTGGAACTGATAAATAGTTTCGTCTGAACAGATTAATGTACCGGAAGCCATCATTTGTGTGATCGCTTCCCAGATTGCTAATCTCGGAGAGAGTGTCATAGGTGCTGAATTTCAAGAGAAAGAAGGGTTCAGATGGGTTAGTGATCATTTAACCTTGCTCTGTTTACAGTCGAGTTATGCCTCTCTGTGTGTGTTGTCTGCTAACGCCTTCTTTCTCGTTTGAAATACAGCTAAACAACGACGTTGCCAATATCATCAACATATCACTGGGCAGCATTTTGGCTGTCCTCATGCAACGACTAATGCTCCCAAACTAGAAGTCGTGAATCATGGAAAACCAGATTGGATTGACCGTTGAAAGAAGCTTGCTGCGTCGTGTACTATTATTCATTCCGTCGGCATTCATTCTGCTACTGTGCTATGTGCATTGGCACCTTGGAGATTCATGCACAGTGCGTAGTTCTCACAGCTGATTCTTTGATATAGAACATGGCACGACTAAAGTAGCGTCTTAAAATTTATGGGTTATGGCTTCTTCTTGCATATTTTTAAAGTTCTTGTATCAATGTTGATAAACGTGAAAACACAATTTCCATAAGATTACTCAGGTTTTAAATACTGCGTTATTTGTCATTACTTTAAATTAAAGTCAACGGGCAAAAAAGTAAACACCTCAAATCGGAAAACCAAGGTTCCACATTAAAAGAAAGAGAAGAAAATATACACTGCCCAATAAAATTTTAGGTTTTCTCACAAGTATTGCCCTTTAAAATTTCTGTCTACTGAAAATTTTAAAATGAGCACTGCAGTGTTTGTTTTAAGTTTTCAAGAACCCAAACTTACATTTAAAAAGCTCAACAAACTTGAGGTTTGAATTTTTATTTAAAACACAGTACATTTTGATCCTATATCGAACCCTATAGTTTCTATCCATCTTATTTCACGGGACTGAGGGAGTAATAAAAAATTTAAAAAAAAATTAAATCTCGTTCTATTCAAAATTCCAAAATAAACTCACCATTGCCATTCACGAGATTTCCAAATCTCCCAATTTTTTTAGGAAAAACCCCACAAACTCTCAAAACAAGCATCTCCAACCATCTATAAGCAAATCAAACTTCCCTACGTACAGATCAAAGTGGGACAACAGGAGCTTCCAACATAGCTCATGCTTTATTATACAACATCCTCGAATCCACTGATCGAGTTAAGTAAACTAAATCGACAACATTTGAGAGTCGAGTAGCTAAGAAGTCGAGACCACTCTACGTACACATGAAACTAAACATTCAGCGACTATCTTCACTAACAAAACAAACTTGAGGAAATAAAGATGTGTTCTTCACTCAGTAACACCACCTACCCTAATCTTACAGATACGTTCTTGTGGTAGAACAAACGGCTGAGGATACGTCAGAAGTACCTTCTCCGCTTTGAGTTGGTCACGTGTGATTGATTCTGATGGTGGAAGTTCTGTAAGGGCGAGGACATTATATCGGGCACAAAGACAGCAGTGTCGTGCGAATTCTGGAAATTTTTGGGCCAGTAAAATCCAGATGCTGTGGGTGGAGAAGTCATCTGTGGCACTGCCCAATATGTTTCCGGGACCTGACCGATGCAATCATCGCCTTCAAAATCACCATCACCTGGTTGCATGATTTGGGAACTGTCTGAATCTCCAAGCTTTCCACTGTCTGCCTGGTGAAATACAATTGGAGACAGAGAAAAGATGGTAAACATCAGACTATTAGATATATAAGCTTTGAGGAATTACGAATTCTTGAAGTTGGCACAAATTGCCACAGTTGAGGCATTTTGAAGCCGCTTATTGTCTTCCTCTTCCACTTTTAATTTAAGTTTTTGAATGACTACTTTCAAGACATGAACCACATACACTTCAAAAAGGATGCAATGGCCGACATACAACTCAATAAAAGGAGGCCAGTTCTATGTACTTGAGCATAAAATTGTTTTAGGCAGTGTTTTGCGATTTTAGTGGCCCAAACAGTGATACACTTTGAAAATAAGAACTTGCATGAGAAGGTCATCCCCCCAGCAAAGGTGGATCGGACACGACTCAGAAAAGTTGCTTAATCTATATGTTGACATCCACAACAGTTTTTGTGGTTTGTTTTGACATAGTGCTAGAAAGAACTAATACTTTTTCACATGAGTAAACACAAAGTTAAGGCTATGACATAACATAAATGTTTCACATGCACAGAATAACCATCATGAAATGAAATTGAGATGAGGCACTACAGCAATACCTTTGATGAGCTGTTGTTCATGAAATTGTAATTCTGTGTGAAATCACCTAGTCCAATAAATTCATCCAACTGCCACATTGAAAGACTTCCATTGGACATACCTCCCGTATAAGTCGGTTTTGACAATGGAACATCATCGCATGCACTAGCTTGAATGAGTCCAGTTTTACTGAATTGACAAGTTGATGATACCGGAGAGGTCCTCTTTGAAAAGGAATGTGGTTCTGGCTCCACAATTTTCCCAACCGTATTCGGATTTATCTTCCCTGAAGATGATGTTGGATGAGCTTCATTAGCTTCGAGACCCACTTTAACTCCAGTGAGTAAAAACCTACGATGCACCGACACTAATGAATTTGCTGTATGTACAGCAACATCACATTTTCTGCAAAGCAAAGCTCGGTCCTCCAGGCAAAAGAAGTAGCCTACTGCCTCCTGCATAAATTAATAACAGTCATGAGATAACCACTATTATCGGGAAAATGGCAAGTCATGTCTAGGGGTAACATCAGTAATTGATGAGTGTTAATGGAGTTTTGATTTCATTAAGAAGTAGAAATATCAAGCAAGAAAATCTAATGTATATTCTCCTCGTGTGTTACAGTAGCAAGACGGAATGTTTATATAAGTTGGGAAAATGATTTCCAACTTTAATCATAATTAATGAATAGGTCTGAAGTTGAAAATTAAGCTTTAGTGAAAGCTATACACTGATTGACAGAGACAAGACTAGCAGAATAAATGGCATCTAACTCTCCAACTGAATGAATATGGACCTGCGGTATCATTTTTTAATGGTAATGGTTCCCATTCTGGTACAGAACTTATAATTGTCAAGTTTACATCCATGCAATATCATGGACAAAATGTCTGCTTCCCTTTATGGAATTCTTTCTGCCGTGAGTTTTATATTGTATATTCAATAGAGTGAATAAGATTACATCAGCATACGCTCTTTACTTCATAAAATTCCTTCTCCCTTCCCTTTCTTAGAGAGAGGGAGGAGGCCAACTACCACAGACCAATAGCTGACGAGGGTCCTCGCAGATTGATTCTACAAGTTTACTATTATGAAAAGTTAAATCTCAACTTAAATCCATCTACGCCTATACAGACACCACCACATGCTTGGTTGTGGCACACAGTAAGGACTGATACATCAAGGTCCTATACACAACTAAGAAAGTTTCCAAGAGATTAAACCAGGAAAAAGAAGACTCTCATTTGTCATTCTTATAAGGTCCCAGATCATGATGAAATACATAAGGTTCTAGTTGATCTAAACTCACAGGCAGAGCTTAGACGTTCCGAATTTCAAGAATCAGGCATACAAAAAAACTAAGCAGTGGTTACACATACTTAAGGTCCTAAGGAAACTCCAACATCCCCAATCCTTGCACATGTGAAGTTTGTAAAATCCCAACCAGTTTTCTCCAAACAACTTCCTAAGTCACACAAACCAGAACAGCAGAACCCAATTTTATGCACTTATGGAATAAATTACTCGATTCCACAGCCATAGTTCAAGATATTTTTTCTTTCTTTTTTTTCACGTTATCTTGTTAGAGTTCAATGGCTACAGAGAAAGGATATTACAAATATGACAGATGAAAATATCACAAGTTGTCAGCACAAGAACACCAATAAGCAATAAGATAATCTCCTACACACATCTTTCCACACACTGTACCCGTAAAAACCAACAAAAATCAAGTCCTCTAAGTCTAATACACGACTAATTATAATAATCACACACCAAAGATATTTTCCATCGGTATCGAAAAAGTCAAACGAAACACAGTAACCCCAAACTCCCAAGCAACATATAAATTAACAGCGGTCAATCCATCGCAACAGGAAATCAACACAGAGAGAGAGAGCATGATGGACATCGAACCTGGCAAATATCGCACTTCGGCATCTGAGAAGACGAGCTAGAAAGCGGAACCCTCTGGTGTTTACTAGCGAGCTTGTTGGCGGCGTGCACCTTCTGATCACAATCGAAGCAGAGCGCCGCCTCGTCGGCGCAGCAGAGCACCACCGCCTCCGCCGCCTCGCAGACGTTGCACTGAATCTTCATCCTAGTGATCTGGAAAGCGGTTATCAGAAGGTGTGTGTGAAGGGAAACCACGTATGGAATCGGAGGAGTGAATATAACGAGAGGGTTTGATGCGGGTTAGAGGAAGAAGATACCCCAACTGGGAGAGCATTGAATAAAGCGAGAGAAATAAAAGCAAGTGGGTTGAGGGGGTTAGCTTAGCATATAAGATCCTGTACACTATACGTGTATGGATTCTAGGTGATTTTTATTTTTATTATTTTTTAATTTAATTTTAGTTTTTTACTTTATTGTAAAATTGGATAATACTAATAATGGGAAATTGTCGGATGCTAGGGCACAATTACCTAATTATCGCACAATGGATTACCGCCCTTTTAGCTGGCTTCATGCATTTTGCATATAATCTTCTAAAATATTCTCCTCACGTGCCGGCCATGCGCTCTTTTCTAGCAACCTCGATTAGGGCAAGATTAGGTGTGTAAAATGAATAAAGTGACAAATTCTTCGACATTGTTTAACGAAGAGATATTTAAGATTGTTTAAAATAATATTTAGATTAAAAAAATATATTTGTGCTTATTTAATAAGCAAACAAACCAAACACTCCTAGTGTTTTTAGTCGAACGTTTGATAATTTCAATCTCTCTCTCCTCATTTGATTATTTTATAGAAGGTTCATTTTTTAAAAAAATAAAATAATCTTTTGATCCATACTAACCCTTCATAATTTTCTTATTTATTTTTCTTACAAAATCCTGTACATCTTGAAAAGGAAACATAACTTGATACAACAACTTAAAAAATTCCTTTAATTTCAAATTTATCA